>OX336388.2:2103637586-2106140086 GCA_946902985.2 Meconema thalassinum | reverse complement strand
TCTCTTGTAATCCGGAATACTAACCTACCCACAATAGCTTTTCGGTTATGGCTTGTCTGCTTAGTTAACCGTTTCCAGCTGTACTAATCTAATAATGAAATGTCACCCACCATTGTGTTTAAATTCATGTAGTTCCTCTGTTCTTCACTAGATGGCTCACAGGAACCACTGAATAGTTAGAGATCGAGCGCCATTTTGTGCGTGGGTTACAATAATAGAGCACCTAATATAAAGCGCATTGACCCCAAAATTGGGAGGGAATTAACCAAATCTTCAAAGAAAATCGTGGTAGATTGGAAAGCATCAGAACCATAAAAGTAAGCCTCTCAAACTGGCCACCTCGTGTAGCAGTGGCTAGCATTCTTGGTTATCGCCTCTGAGAAGTACGGGATCGATCCCCGGCTCCACCAAGAAATTATGAAACATAAACCTTAGCGTTTTATATATAAGGTGCGTTTAAAAAGTAACGAGCCGGAGGCTGTAATGCGCAAATCGGTGACGACATCGGCTATCGTGGCATGTGTAACGAGGTGTGGCTCCGACCAGAGCGTGGAAGGTCACAGCCCGTAGCTAGAGGGCATGTGTACACGCCACGTGACGATACAAAGCGAGCAGCAGCATGCATCAATCGTCCAACCAAGACCAAGACAGTAGGCCATTCGACATGCTTCCTGGTATGGTTGAAGACTGTTGGGCACCCATTGGGCACAAACTTTGCGCAAGTGCAGTCGTTCCTTTATGATGGTGTGCACACTTCCGACGCTCAATCCGACCACGGCGGCTATGGCGTTCACTGTCACTCGGCGGTCCTGGGTAATGAGTTCATCAACCAGCTGACGTTGTCATCGGTAATTCAGGGGGGGTGCCCCAGAGCGGGCATCGTCGGCTAACGACACTCGTCCTTCCTGAAGCGCTTATGCCACGCCTTGACCCTTGCAAGGGACATGCAGTGTTCACCGTACACTTGTGACATTCGGCGATGAATGTCCGTTCCCCCTACTCCTTTCGCTGTCAGAAACCGAACAACACCTCTTTGCTCTTCGTTTGACGCCTCCATGTCAATGTTTGCAATGCGACTGGCAGCGTTGGAGATTGATGCATGATGCTGCTCGCTTTGTATCGTCACGTGACGTGCACGCGTGCCCTCTAGCGACGGGCTGTGACCTTCCACGCTCTGGTTGGAACCACACCTCGTTACACACGCCACGATTAGCCGATGTCGTCACCAGTTTGCCCATTACAGCCTCCGGCTCGTTACTTTTTGAACGCACCTTATACCAGGTGAATCAGCTGCCCCTTATAATATTGTTTTATGCAGCCCAACTAACATGTGTTGTCAGGAAGGTCGATATTTCTCTGCCTGCATCCCGTATGGTACTAATGCACTGCAGGCATATCCTGCAAACGATAATGAACACTATTACTTTTCCCTAGTAGCCTATTTGTCTGTAGTCACATCGACGGAAAAGTAATAGAGTTCAGTATTGTTTGCAGGATATTCTTGCAGGGCTTTACTACCATACGGATTGCAAGCAGAGAAATTTCGATCTTCCTGACAACACGCGTTAGTTGGGCTGCCATAAAAATAGTATTAGGGGCATCTGATTTACCTGGTAATTACATTATTTGCTGTTCTTGCTTGCACGGCCAGTACTGCAATGTCCGATGCCCTAATGTTGTGACTGTTCTAACACAATGTCTAATGCCCTAATGCTGTGACTGTGCTAACACAATGTATCTTTGTTTCAGTGGTTATGGCGGCCAACACACGTGCATTACGTATGACGCAGTCAACCAGGCCTACGTACAAGCGAGAAAACGAATCCGTGAGTACATTCTTTATAGTTCAAATTTGTTTTTTCAGGCTTACGACCGAAACTGATGTTATTTGTTATAGGTGCTTCAGTAAATAGTTTTGTACAACCTTTACAGAAGTAGAGACCGGGTTCTTTGTGTTTAGCAGTAGTGAAGCGCAGGGTAGACCGTGCGTCTAAGGCTTTAAATATGAGGAAATTGTCCACAGATCGAGTGGACCAAGCATATTTCCTCTTCACACGCCTGCTTCATGCTATTGTTATCAGACACTTAATGTTAGGACATCTGTTTTTATAAACCATACCATACTATTTTCAGGAGAGATGATCAAAGTTACCCTTATGTTGTGCTGATGTAGAATCACGCTGAAAAGTCTTGATCATTTTTGTGTTCACCACTAAGTCCGATGCTTCTTTGTCTTCTGATTTTACCATCTTGTCACAACACTGTAGCTTGGTAACTGACGCGTCTCTAAATTTCAGTTGAGGCTAGATGATGGGTTCTCTCTCTGAGCCTTACGATCCCTTCCTCAAGGTGCTGTTGAAATGAAACATATATTCTGTCGTTTAAAAAGAGTGCATGAGCTGGATGTTGTATCCCTTAAAACTACAACAATAATAATAACATTATACTCGTATCAATTTCATCAATCATCACAGCTTGTTGAAACAGTGGAAGGTTACCCTCTACGCATCGCACTTTCATCAGTGTTAATGCTACAAGTGGCCATTTTGAGAGCCAATTTGTATTGCAGTATGTGTAGAGAAAACATGAAAGTTCAACGTAGCAAAAGGAAATTTTAAATCATTAACCCATTTTTGGGAATTACTTTTCACACAAGACGAAAGGTCTATAGCCTACACGTCAAGGAAAGAGTCGCCGGGGCAAAGATTGCAATTCACACTATAAGGAATCTGAGACAGCTATCTCTGGCCACAGCTATCATCCTGTTTCGCCTTAAAATTCGCCCAATTATAACTTATGGACTAGAGACAATTTGATACATCTGACGAAGAGAAATTTGGAAGAAATAGAAAGAGTCATAGCCACTTTCCTCAAAAGAACAATGTCCCTGTCAAAATTCACACGGTCTCGCCTCACCTACGTGGTAGCAAGAGAGCAATTTTTCATCGAAGATCTTCGCCTTAACCAATTGCTAACGTCAACCACTGCCTACATAGAACTTGTACAAGAACTCAATGCAAAAAGGCAAGACGTATGGCCAACGTTGTTTTCAACAGATGCCATGATTTACAGGGAATGGACGCGAGTAGGATATTAACTGCGGCATCGTGGCCCACGAAAGATACTGGCCCCAGTGCGAGCAGCCATCTTGTCTGTGACGTAGGCGAAGTAGTGACTCCGGTTGAGAAGACTTGTTTGTGAATTTCTTGTGAATAGCAGTGTGAGAATAGTTAGTGTTTTATAAAGTGTAATGTCCAACTTTACATCCAACTTGTGTTGTGGTGCATCATGTAGCTGCAATAATCACGTAGACTACAGGGTAAGTGTTAACACTTTATTTCTCATTAATGATACAGGTTAATCAAACGCACGTGTGGTGCAGGTTATGTACGAACTTACGTTAGCCTAATATTGTGGATGTTAAGGACTATTACAATGCATGCTAAGTTAATTATCTGAGTTAAAGTTAGATATTTAATGAATGTGTCTCTTTACAGGAAATCAGATGCTGTAATGTAGCTGGCTGTAAGAACAATTACAGATCTCAGCATGAAAATGTTTCTACATTTTCTCTCCCAAAGGACGAAAAATTAAGAAATATATGGACTAGAAAAATTCCCACTGACTTCTCTAAAGTGAGCAAGCCTATAATTTGTATAAAGCATTTTCCTGATAGCTCTGTTATCAGGACAGAGCAAGTTGATGAGGAAATAAAGACATTTGCTAGGAGTTATCCGAAGTTGAAACCTGATGCAGTATCTTCAATATTTTCGAATTTGCCAGGATAGCTATCCACTCCTGGGCCTTCTTCTAGAAGACTGTGTGATGCAGAGGTAGAAAATCTCGGATAAAGCCATAGAAGCGAGCTTGGAAGACTTCAGACACTACGAAGAAGAGAATTCTGTGCACAGTCCATCGGATATATCTGAACACTTCTCCTCCAACAGGAATAAATTTAAGCAGGAATGGACACATATCAAGACAGAAGACAAGTTGGTGAAGTGCTTGAAGAATTTGAGTGATGCAGTGCCCATAATTACAGGTTCTGTGTGTATTCTAAATAACCTCAGCATTGAGCTGGCTGTCAATGGGTTGCAGATTCCCAAACATTAAGTTCCACAAAACTTTCTTTGCATTACTGATAAAAATTCATTTGATGAATTAGCCTATTTCAGTTCATTGAAAATTCTGAGTGCGATGAAAATGGAAGAAAGTTGTCAGCAGTGAATGCTCCTGTGAACATCCTACAGAGAAGTTTTTCGAGTGATGATTGCACACCATTATAGTCTTTAATAGAGCAAATTAATTTTTTAGATTTTAGGCAAACAATCGTAGGTACAGTGGAGACACGTTACTCTTGGCAGCTTCCATATAATATGTTCACTTGTCATCAGTGTACAAAAAGTTACATCGGAGTGGTCATATTATATCTGCCTCATCCATCAAATCTTCAAAAGTTGCTTGGTAAGTTTGATTTGAGTACTT
This sequence comes from Meconema thalassinum, assembly GCA_946902985.2. Classification (NCBI taxonomy): domain Eukaryota; kingdom Metazoa; phylum Arthropoda; class Insecta; order Orthoptera; family Tettigoniidae; genus Meconema; species Meconema thalassinum. Next base: position 2,106,135,601 of record OX336388.2, on the reverse strand, counting down.
TTGACATTATTGGGAGTATTGAGTAGCCTATCTCAGTCTAAAGAAGAATAATTTCTTGAAAGATCATGAATGTCCTTAAATTACTTTTACCGTAGTACATTTTAATGGAAAAGTTGAACTGTATTCTTCTAAAGCCATGGCGAGACAAAGCCATTGGTCGCTACTTGGTTAGGCGACTATCTGGACCAAAATTATTGTTAGTAGTACAAGCAAGGAGGTCTGGGGTTAGGTTTGTGTTTGTACGCAAAGAATACTCTGTATTGCCGGTACCAATAATGAGCGCTGGCAGCTGTCAAAGCTAACACGTGAGGAAATGCTGCGTTGCCACTGAGGCAGATCAAGACTCATAACATTCCAAGAAGCTTCCAGGAAGACACAAATACTGGGATCTGTGGTGTGTCAGCCGTATTCGTGTGAAGGGTCAATTAAACATTGCGATGTACGTGAGTTTAGGGGAATTTTTAGTTGCCTAATCGCTCTAGCTGCTACTAACTTAATTATGGGTCTATTGCTTTCATAGCCCCCTCTTCGTCACTTGTGTCTGAATTGGATCTGGAATTGCTTTCCAGGGAAACGATGAACCAATCTACCCCATCATGGAGTATACATTCACGTTTCGTAGCCTCATCCAGTTCTCGTTGCACTATTAACACAAAACGCTTCCAGTTTTATGAAGTCACTTCCCTAATAGCCTAAACGGTAAGCTTCTCAACCTCACGGAGCGTGAAATTCTTATTATGCCGTGCTAGATAACCCTTCACTTGACCCCATATCATTTCTATAGGATTGAAGTGGCAATGATATGGGGCAGCGTGATGATCTCATGGCCATGCTTTCTCGCCAGTTCATCCACGTGGTAGCCTACATGGGTTTAGGCTTGCGCTGCTGTATAAGGTTGAGAAGGATATTAATTCTGAATGAAAGTGGAACGCGGCTTATACACTTGTAGCAGACATGAATGTACTTTATTACATACCTTGTGTCCTTGTTTCATTTTTTGGGCGATATTACGTATTGAATTTAGGAACCCTAATTAAAACTTACTACTGAAGCTCATATATGTGCTAAAGTAAGTAAATATGTGTTTTTATTTTTTGCTATTTTAAAAACAGCTGCCATGCTTTGATAGCCCTTGATTTCGTTTAACCGTCATCAAGGCTCACTGTAGCAGCACGCACCGAGGCACACATGTGAGATACAAAATCACTGTTGATAAAAAGAAGTGGGATGCAAAATCACTGTTGATAAAAAAAGAATCATCGGGACACGTTAGGCAGTAACCATTGCCAAAACTCATTGATCTGGGCGCGTTAGGCTGTAACCATTGTCAAAAACCATTGGATTGGACAAAGTGAAGGTAAGAATGGTCGGGTGTAGGTGCAGCCTTGGCCGCGCGCTGTTAGCGGGGCATGGTTGACACAAAACCATTGATCTGGGCGCGTTAGGCTGTAACCTTTGTCAAAACCACAGTTGTGCGGAAAAAAATACACGTACTTATTACAGGAGAGCGATATACTGCATAGTTATTACAGAGCAGATAACAAAAAACACTCATTTCAACCGTACAGAGATGCGAAATATCGCACACACTAGCATAATTAGAGTCGTGAACTGAGTGCTGCGAACGAATGATGCCCACTAGAGACTGAATTGGGCACTTTTTTGTTTCACATTGTACCGTAAGGGCGAGGTTGGCAGTACTGTTATGGTACTTTTTTGAAGATTGATTTGAACAATGCCGCTCACTGCTGTAATTTTCGCTATATTTGGAATGGCTGGGTGGGTCACAGACGGCGGAGGAGGAAACATCTATTAAAACATTGCTTCCTGATTTATTTCTCATCCTTTTATAAGGTATTTTGGCTAATTCATGTATTATATGGAATGTTATCGCTCGTTGTATGTTCATTCAGCACTACCGAGAAGGATTCCTTTTGTCCGAGAGCTGTCGCATAGTAGGCTACACGATGGCGGTCGAGCCATTCCAACATTCGCGGCTTCGTACTTGAAGTTGTTGGAGCTTATTCTATCTGTACTATGTGGTACGAAGCATTGTCCATTACAATAACACTGTGTTCAGGGATGTTGGGTAACAACTGTCCTGGAACCATTTTAAAAACTAGTTGTAGTCCATGTCTTCATGGTAATCACCAATTCTTTTCGACCTAAAGAGCAAAAGTGTATTATTAACAAAGCCGTTTGATAGCCTGGCATGTAGAATAATAAATCGACCCCCTCTGCCTGACGGCCCTTCCTTGTCCCCTGAACTGAGTTGTCACTCCAACCCTTAGACACTGTGTGACCAGCATTGACCCACATTTCACCTAACCACACAATATCCATAATATTTTTGCCCTATTAACTTAAGTTTTGAATTTTCCAATAGCCTATTTTCACCCAATTTTCACCAAATTTTGTAGGTTCTTTAAAGTGAGCATAATTAAGGGAATTCTTAACTTTGGAGCTATTTGGTTCAGTCATTTAGAAATTATAACATTTTATGTAATAAATATGCAAATTTTGAAAATGTCCCAGGTACATCAAATTTAAAGTTATCAATCTAAAACTTCTATACAATGATCATCAATGGTCTACAAATAAAAATTGGTATTACTTTTAAAATCAGTGCAAATGGTTTATTATTAAAATGTTTTTTTCTTAGAATGACCTGTTGTTCTGTTAAAATATGTCATTTTTTCAAATTTGAACCTAAATATTTCTGAAAGTTATTAATATTTTTCAAAATGGATTCCACACATTATTAAGACCACAAAGTTGTATGTGCAAACCAAGTTTGAAGGTAATGGGATCAAAATGCAGGCAACTGGAACATTTAAAATGCTGAAAAATACAGTATTGAGAAAAAGCTAACTTTATTAAAAAATACAGTATTTTAGTGGAATTTCCTGCATCAAGACTTCCCTGAGTTTACAAATTACTTTTCCCACACTTCAGAGGTAACTTATTACTAAACCCATCTTTCTCCCTGATGTTGACACGAAGATTTACTGCCACATTCACCACACAGGTCTGTAAACAAATCTTGGAGGGCACCCATATATGAATGAGAATGTGCTTGTCATTAACACTAGGTCTAACAGTATTCTCCTCACTAAAATAGGCCTATTCCAGTTTTCTGACACTGGCAGAAGAAGTAGTTGCAGCTGTTGAACTTGCATTACTTAACTTCACATGTAATATCACCACACTGTTTGTCAACATTCAAAATAGCACTATTCCATTTCTTTGTTTCACGGACTTTCGGTTTATTCCATCGACTAGATACAGAATACATCTAATATACTGCACACAAATCTCTAAAATACCATTAACTTACACAAGTTCCACCACTCACAGTAAACCAATTAAAATATAATTCTTGCGAATAAACTTCACTAAAGCCACTGACCATCAAAATAAACAAAGACGCATGGTTCCACCATGTATCCAAAATGGCCTATACTTTACTACAAACCAAAATACTTCTGCTCGATGTTAAATATGTGCATGTGTATAGTAATGATATTCTTTTAGTGAATGCCATACAGCTAAAAATTATATGGGATAAGAAAATAACATGTAGGCTACGGTAAGAAAAGTTTCACACTTGACAAACATTGCCTAGGCTACTCATAACTGATAAATTTACCAACAGATGGCACCATAAGCTTGTATTCAGATGATTGGCATGATAATCTTGGCCAAGAGTATGAAATTACTACAAAATTGAGGGGTTTTTGGTTCTAGGAAGTAGGCGTTGCCCCTTTCAAGACCTAAGCACGTGTTCTTTAAAAGCCCCCGTAAGGTATTTAAAAATGGCCGTACATAAAAAACAAATGTATATTTAAGTGCCCCAAGTGATAAGGTAACTTCTAGGGCATGAAACCAGATTTTGGTTTTTTGTTTGTAATTTTTGGCCTACAACTCAGTAGGGTCTCCCCATTTCATGTAGGAACTGACACCTCAAAGCCACAATATCTGGCCTCTCCATGATCACCTTCCCCCCATTAATTTTCTCATATTTAAATCCCAGATCGTGCAACACTTTCAGTGAAGAAGGGCATCCTTGAAATAATTGTGCCTCTCTGAGCAAAAACAAGAAGTTTGCGACATGTTGGAATTTCTTTCCTAAAATAATAGCTATAAATATGCCGTCTAACAGCATCTTGTTGAAAGCCATCTAAATTAGTGACCACCCCTTCTCTATGCCTCTTCTTCCCTGGAGTTGATAGTTTAGACGGGCCAGCATCATCAGACAGGAACTTCCCTTCCGTCACTCGGTATGCAGTGATTTCACTCACACCAAGAGTCTTGGCAGTTCTTTTCCTCACCTGAACAAATGGAATCAGAGGTTCCTCCCGTAAGCGCATACTTTCCTCTTCTTCCTCCATAAAATTCCTCACCGCACATACCATCTCCTTTACTTGGCTATGGAGAGTCACACCACGGCCTGAAGTTGTTCTGTCGCAGAGAATGGATCCTGGGCCTTCCGCGAGTATGTACCGATGCCATTTTTACACAATGAAAAAAGACACGATGATGCAAATAAAAGAAATAAACTCAAAATCTGTATATACACACGCTTCCAACAAAAACAGAACGATAACGCTTACTGTAGCCTATGAAAGAATAAGCAAATGCACTTCAATATATACACGGGATATTACTAATGGCAGTGACGAGTTAGTTCACAGTAGAACACTGCGTCAAACCATGTGCTCACTGCTGTGTCGGCATTCATTGCAACACTGCTCGCTGTTGCTATGGACACCGTTAACCCTCTTGTCTCCACTCCTCACCTCACCATTCAAGCGGATGGCAGCTTGCACCGTTCATCTTTTGTAAATCAGAGTATAACACATAGAATTTAACATGTATGCAGCGTTTAAACCCTAAGTGTTGTCCACGTTGTCATGGATGATGTCATTTTGTGTCTAGGGGAATTTTGTAAGTGTAAAATCCATTCCATGTCCACATTAAAGCTATTGACACAAGTTGGCAGGCTTGTTTTGTTGAGATAAATTAGAGATGAAAATAGTACAAGAGTTAATACATGACTCTATCGTTGCCAAGTCTGCAAGATACCAATGTAATTGATAGTGATTTTGTGCTGCATAAGGAAACGGTAGCCAGGCCGCTGGAAGCAAGTTAGACATGTCCAGTCCTCAAATTGTGTTCAAGCATCTTTGTAACGATGAATTTGTAACCCACTAAGCTCCAGTGAGATTGAGAACTGGTGTCAGAAAAAATTAAAATCCTGAAGAGATCATGAATCATCAGCAGGGTATAATGGCTGTAGGCCCTATGTGCAGTGCAGGATTTTTTGAGAATATTAATAGCTGGAGGATATTAGATCCTAATAATCGCCAGTAATGTATCCAAGATCAGCAAGATATCACCTTTATAGCCTACTTGGTGAAACCTGCAAACTTCTTTTTCTACAATCTAAGATTCTTCCAGACAATGTGTTAATGTGCTTGAGATGCTTATATTTATAACCAATGTCCTAAATAAAATAATGTCTGTAATACATTTTGTGTGTGCTTATTATAATTAAGTGTAAACATTACTGTGTCATTGGATGAAGATTACTTGCAATTTGCTAGTGTTCTTGAAGATACGGGCATAGTTTTGTACTCCAGGGCCCTACCAATCACCACATCCAGAATTCTCTGTTAAAGCTCTAGATTTACCCATTTCAAACCGATTTACCCAGTGTGTAGTACTGTTAACTGCTTATTTTCCATGTGGCCTGCAAGGATGCCCATGTTCTTTTTCAGGGGGAATGGATGTGGTGAGGAGTATACGATATTTTCTGGGAGGAAGGGGTAGGGGGGGACTGGGTATGTTATAAAATTCTTCATCCCCAGACCACCAGGGTGAAACAAAAAATAAGAAAAAATAATTAAAAGTTGAGGAATGCTTTCATTTGAATAATTTGAAGGGTCTCGTTTGACATTTGGTGGAGATCTTGGACATCTTATTGGGAGGGAGATACCATGTCCGTGTAGCCAGCATAGATCCAAATTACAATGGCAAGTGTGGTCTTTCTTTAATTTTAATAAATGGAACAGTTCCACCTACATGGAGTAGGGGTAAGTAAAGTGGCTTCTTGCCCAGGTGACCTGCTTTGCGAAGGAGTATTTGAAACCTGATATAGGATTTATTCTTCAAAGCTTCGCTCAAACGCTCTTGATAGAATGATTTGAATCCCACTCCTTGCATCCTGGAAGTGTATTCCCAACTCAACTGTAAATAAAAGCTAACTGAAAACCACTACCACATCCTTTTCTATTACAAGTACAGTACACACATAAGCGCAAGGGGCTGATATCCACGACATTTCAATCCACTGAATTAACTCACAATGAACAAGTTTCCAAGGTCCTTCATTTGTAGTAATATACTTCGTTATAAAAATCTTGAGCCCATAAAACCATAAATTTGACCTAAGCCTAACTGGGAACGGGAGAGAACCGTTAAACATGTCCAACATGAAGGTAGTTGCCACAAGAAGTAAACCTGCCACTGTAGGGGATTGGTGTCAGATAAAAGGCTCTCTGCTAAAGGAGGTAAGTATAATCTCAGCAATTCATATATGTATCTGAAGTAGTCCTATGCATTAAATTTTTGTTGTTGAAAAAGATTGTCTTATGGTAGGCCTACTCAAAAAAGCAAAATGCTAAAAACCACGAGTGTAGGCTCAAATTTCTTATATTCGTTTTTATTATTTTGGGGCATGAATGACCCTTCCCTTGCAATAAATGAAGCACTGGATACTTTCTCCTAATGCAATGCTTGGTTGTTTCTTCTTTTTTTTTTTTAAATCCCAGCTGCTTTTAAAGTTAAACTTACATGTAAACTGGTATATATGGAAACAACTTATTGATGAACGAAGATAAGAGGATAATATGTACAGTTTTGTATATCTGCATAAACTGGAACATCCATTCAAAGTTTGTATTACACTGCTTAATATTCTACTGCTCTAAATATTTGAGCTAGTGATAGGGGTGGATTTCTTCCACAGCTTTTAACTTTATTTTTGAGTATCCTTAAATTCACACTAACAAATTTACTCGGCTATTGGTAGGCTTCTATAGATGAGAATACCTTGGTGCAATCAATGCGGCGAGGCGAGCGAGCGACACCACTCCTCTGACGTCACAGATCCGCGCCATGGCCTGTCTTTCTCGTCGGCCACGCTGCGGCATGTAGTGACGCAATACGCCGTGCATGGTTTCCACCACAGGATATGCCAGACTGAGAAATTCCACGACCCGGACGCTAACTGCAGGTGTAAACTGTGTGGGACAATCTGTGACCGTTATCACCTGCTTTTGTGCTCCAAAAGGAAAGTCTCGTTGACAGATTTCTGCAATGACAGAATGTGCTGTGTGAGATGGTCTAAGTATGGTTATTGTATCCACGGTCGTGTATATATTTTTTGGCAGTTAGCTGCACTTGAAAATGAAAATGAAAATCCACAGCCTGCTTCCAGTCTCCGACCGGGGCAGGCATGGAATGAATGAAGCCCCCATCTAGCGGCGAGGATATGAACTGTGCCGGCTGCCGAGACCTGACGCACTCCTCTGGGGAAATGATTAAATGAATGGCAGATGAAATGAGAAGCCTCCGTGGCTTAGGTGGCAGCACGCCGGCCTCTCACCGCTGGGTCCGTGGTACAAATCCCGGTCACTCCATGTGAGATCTGTGCTGGACAAAACGGAGGCAGACAGGTTTTCCTCCGGGTCCTCCGGTTTTCCCTGTCAACATTTCATTCCAGCAACACTCTCCACTATCATTTCATCTGTCATTCATTTAATCATTGTCCCAGAGGAGTGCGTCAGGCCTCGACAGCCGAATATCCTCGCCGCTAGATGGGGGCTTCATTCATTCCATTCCTGACCCGGTAGGAGACTGGAAGCAGGCTGTGGATTTTCATTTTCAGATGAAATGAAATTATAGTGGAGAGTGTTGCTGGCTGCCTCCGTTTTGTCCAGCACAGATCTCACATGGAGTGACCGGGATTTGAACCACTGACCCAGCGGTGAGAGACCGGTGTAGTTAGCTGCACTTATTGAGTTATTTTTTCAAAAGTTTGGTGCAGACCTTCTGACAGGACGCAAGAGACAATCATGGGGGTAACAGTAAAACCATAGCCACCTTGAGCGCTAGGCCGCGCCACACAGCGGGAAGGGACCGGTAGCAGAGTATAACGGCAAGGCGGGCCACACGGAACTGTAGAATGTGTAACACGTGAGTGGGCGAGATCTGAACGACCTTGCTGCACCACTCTTTCTTCACCCATGTTGTTAACACACAAAACGAAAGTGGTCTGCTCGCCGTGTGGGAGCGAGTGGGCTTGCGTATGTTGTGTAGCCACAATACACAGTTCCGTGTACTCGGTCCAGTTCCCACTCAACCCTCGGGAGAGCGTCTACACAGTCATAATATCCCCTGCTCAATGCTGCCCAGCGGTGTCTGTGGAAATACTTGTTCAATATTCCTAAATTTGCCCTGTAATTTCAGGAGAGTGGACAAGCATTTTAATTATATATTTATTTATTTATTTATTTATTTTATTCTTCTTCTTCATCGTTTGGGCCTACTGAGGACCACGGGGCTCGTATCTCCTCGTCGCTTTGTCTTTTCTCTTATTTTATTATTTATGAAAATCCACAGCCTGCATCCAGTCTCCGACCGGGTCAGGAATGGAATGAATGAAGCCCCTAGCTAGCGGCGAGGATATGAACTGTGCCGGCTGCCGAAGCCTGTCACACTCCCCTGGGGCAATGATTAAATGAATGACATATGAAATGAAATGATAGTGGAGAGTGTTGCTGGAATGAAATTTTGACAGGGAAAACCGGAGTACCCGGAGAAAAACCTGTCTGCCTCCGTTTTGTCCAGCACAGATCTCACATGGAGTGACCGGGATTTGAACCACGGATCCAGCGGTGAGAGGCCGGCGTGCTGCCGCCTAAGCCACGGAGGCTCTATTTTATTATTTATATATATATTTATTTATTTATTTATTTATTTATCCATCTATCCATTCACTCATTTATTTATTTATCCATCTATCCATTGACTCATTTATTTATTTATTTATTCAACTTGAATACATTTTGTAAGCACAATATCACCAAAACATAATCCTATTCAATCCACTCATTCATCTAGAACAGTGGTTCCCAACCTTTGCCAGCTGACGCCCCCCTTTTCGGATACGGGAGTTCATCGCGCCCCCCTCGTCCCCTCTCCCCACCACTCATCGCTTCTATAACCTCTTCGATTGACGCGGAGGGTATAAACCTAACCTAATAACACTACATAATGGAATAGCCCTGTCTATTACATACTAACTTCATTATAGCACAGTAAAAAGAACACACTTTTACAACAAATCCATAAATTAGTCAACAAATGTCAGTAAGAGGGTTGACACTGTTTTCTCTTGGTAAGATTCGGTATGTTCGGTTTGATATTTGACAGAGCACAGCGGAGATAACTTGCAACATAAAGCCAACAGCGCTGCTTTGATTCTATGACACTCAGCGTTAAAAATCCTGACTCGCATAAATATGTCTTTGAAAATGGAACAATGACACGCAATGCAAATTTGGCTATTACAGGATACTCCTCAAGACAGTTTACCCAAAGGTCATCCAGTCCTAATATTTTAGAATCATATTTTAGCTTTGATTCACACTTCAAATCTGTGGCTTCTTCTTGAAAGTGTGCTGGCAGTGCTTCAATGGCAATGGCAAACGGATTTCTTGTTAACATCCAGGGCCATTCTTCCGACGAGATATCAGGATGGCAGAAGTTGAATTCTTGTGCCAGGGCATCCAAATGTGACAGAATTTGCACCTAAGTTTATTACGATCACGTTTATTTTCCGGCAAAATGTCATTAAGGCGGTGAAAGGATGAGAAGTTGTTCAACTGATGCCGGCGTTTCCATAACTGTATTTTTTCCAGGAATGCAATATTGGAGTTTTTGCCTAGGAGCTTTTAACTTCAAACTGGTCAAAGCTTCAAAGAAATCACAAAGATATGCCAAGGAGATGATTAAATTAGCATGATTTTGCTCCTTGAACACAGCAAATTCCTTATTTCACCTCCAACCTCGCGGCTCCGCAGAGGTTTGTGCCGACAGTTGGCAATTACCAGTGCTTTTGAACGATTGACTTGCTGCGACAATCACTTGGGGAGATTCGAAAAATGTTTATTTTACAAAATTGTAATATTCGAGTTAAAAAACTTAATTCGGAAATCACTTCACGCCCCCCTTGATAAAGCCCCACGCCCCCCTGTTTGGGAACCCCTGATCTAGAAGAATCTTACTTTTTTATGTATATTAAGGATTTATAATGTCAACAGTCGCTCAAATACTTGAACACAGACATGGCAAAAACTGAGAGATGTGTACACAAAAGCTCTTCTATACCTATTATTTAAAGAATATGGATTTAAATCACGTTGCTCTCCTTAATGTTTGTTAACTTTAGTACAGTAACTGCAGGCTACAAACCTTGACCTCCTGAGCACAGTTGTGTATGGGATGAGTAATAGGCAGTCACTGTTGAATTAGTTTTAATTGGCCTAGAGTATGAACTTGTAGTAATGATTAAAATTATTCAATATAATGAAATAATAAAATTTCGAAATTCAGAGGTGTGCAAATTATTAGACTCAAATAAAGAATTTAAATCAGTAATATTTTTTTTATTAAAAATCATTTTATTTTAATTGTATTACCCTACTTAGTAATGTTTTCTCCCTGTGGACTTATCAAGTATTCCATAATGAATTTCATCTGGAATTTTTTGAAATTGGAGATTCTGATGGGCACCTGAGCTGGGTCCGTTTTTTATTTCTTTCGTTGGCTTTGGAATGTATCTTCTAAATCAGGAGATTTCAATCCATTGTCCATGAATCTTTGAATAGTTCAAGGGTGCACAATCAGTAATAAAAGACGTCCAATCTTCTGCTCTAAATTCGCACACAAACTACTGTAGAATAAAGCAGTCCAAACAAAACGTGCGGCATTCTGTATTAACAAGGCTCCTCTGTTAGTGGAAACTGTAAAAAATTAGTTTACGGTCAGATTCTTTAAAACATGTTATTAAGACTATTAATTTAAAAATTTAAATAATTTCAGCGCCTTGCTAAACATTTCTACTGTATTAAGTCTCAAAACATACACAGTAAATGTTGGACAACTGCCATCGGGTCGAATAATTTGCACACCTCTGTAACTGCCAGAAAAATGTACATGTTTTCATACTTACAGAAAAATACATATCCCTCCTGATGGTGAGTCTGCAAGTCCCTCAGAAAGAATTCGATGCCACCAAGGTCCCCTATCGCGGATAGTTTCAGAATCCCTTCAATTTCATCTACAAATATATCCCATGCAAGAGTATAACTTATATAATTCGTGCTACCTACCCTCATAGGATCGTCACGACATTTAATTTACTGGTCACATTTGTTTAATAGTACTAGAGTCAGAAATCTGAATACATTGAATCCAAACATGGCATTGAGAAATATTAGGAAACAAGGTTTGGAAATATCTTGGTGAATGGACCCAACCTAATGGCCTTGATAAGGAAGCCAATAAGATCAGAGCTCGTAAGATGGAAACTGCATATCGATTAACGCAGAATAGGTATTGTTACGGCTGCGGGGTTGCTTCTTTCCCTTGCGAGTAACTCACAGCCGTCCGAGGCTACCCCCATGCTCTGTGTCGGCCGGCCGCTTGCGCAGCGAGAACAAGAGGGATGGACCAGAATGTTCGTGGCCCAACTAGTGTTGGAATTCTCGAGAAGGTGTGAACCCTGGTCTACTCTAGAAACATCTTTGAGTCATCAGCCCCGATATATAAAGGGCGATCCTGGCCGGTGACGAGGGACTGTGTTTTTGAAGTGTGTTTTTCAGTGCAATAGAGGTGTTACGGTGACGTGCGAATTGCGAAACAGTGTGTATTCAAGAACAGTGAGTGACAGACTGTGGCTTGTGAACTTGAGGAAGTGTTGCAGGTATTTCTACCGAAGCCACCAGTCTCATTAGCGAGGTATTAACTGCGTGAGCAAGTGAAAGGGTGAGTGTACTCCATAAGGGAGCAAACACGAAGAAAGACAGCTAATTGTTTCTATTTGCTTATTGTGTGGATGTAGGGATGCCTCGGATGTAGGGTGTGGTAGCTATGTAGAGATGAAACGATTAGCTCAGGACAGGGAGGCATGGAGAGCTGCATCAAACCAGTCAAAAGACTGAAGACTCAAATTGTGTGGTGTAACTTTCTGACCTGCAATAAAGCTAATATTTCTTTAAAGGACCATTTTTGTTGTGCTTTACCTACTTTGATCCAATTAACGATCTTGCTACTAGGGGTAGCACGTATCAGTATAACAGGAAAGCCATATCCTTCATAGAAAAGTTACGACATTGTGCCGCTGTGATTAAACCGGAAGCTCTTTACAGTTCTGAATGCCTTATTTTAAACAAAAAAGGAGAAACAGAGGAGTTAGAAAAGAAAGAACGAAGAATCCTAAGGAAAATATTGGGACCAGTACAGAGAGCAGATGGCTTATGGAGGAGACAGAGGAATAGTGACTTGTACAACCAGGTGGAGAAACTTACGGACACGATGGATTACATTTTATGGTCACCTCTCACAAATGAGCAACAATAGGTTAACCAAAAGGATATTCACTTACATTAGCAAATTAAAGTCCACCACAAAATGGGTTGAGGAAACACGAGCAGATCTCAAAGAAGTTTGCATCACTCAAGAAGATATTCTCAACAAATCATTGTTTCTAACGAAGGTTGATAAAGTTAATGGGTTTCAGGAAAAACCTAGCTCAAAAACCAAGGTCATCTGGTCTGAAGAAAGGAGGAGGAGACTAAGCGAACGCATGAAGAAATTCTGGGAGGAGAAGAAGAGATTGGCAAGTCGGCCGATTGTTCAACGCGGTCCACAGTAGGTCAAAATCGACAGAAGACGAAGTACTAGAGTCAACGAACTTGTAAAAATTGAGCCCAGAGAACAGAATAGAGATGTTAGTTCCATTAAAAACTTCAAGTATAGTCTCTCGTTGTGGTAAAAAATAATATTCACGTGCCCTAGAATGCACTTACTGTACAACAACACGCTGTAATCATTATTCCATAATGGAGCACAAGAAGTAGGCTATCTGCCCACAGCACTGGCTGAGGCGTAGCCCACGCTGAGGTAACTTCATACAATCACTCAGAGCCGTAGGCAGACTGGAAGTCTCCACTCCTCGGAGAACTGAGGTTCGAGCCTCAGCGTTCTCAACGACCATCTTCAGTGAGATGTCTCACGTTAAGTACTTGATAAAAGGAAAATTACGGCATCTATCCTAAAGTTAAACGCAATTAATTACAACTACACAACAACTACATTCACCACAACAATCTTATTATATAAAACGCTAAGGTGTGTGTTTCACAAAACTCAAGCTCCTAAACCAGAGGGAGTTAGAAGGTGTGGTTTGTACCAAAATCTTCCAAATAGTCTCAATAGTACAGGAAAAATATTGTATTTCTTGAAAAGTGAACGGAAATATTTTTATGTTCGACTATGTCGAAATGTGAACATTAAGTGTCAGAAAACTGTATCATAATGAGGCTCATTATAACACTATTTCTCATTATGAAACAGTTTCTCCCACCAATCAGAGCCCAAGAAACAGTTGTGTGTCCAATTAGGTAAGGATACCTTCGCGCATGCGCTCCAAACCCAGCATGTCTATATACATTAGCGAAAGTGCACCGTCCATATGTTCGCGAAATAAACTGCCAAGCACACAGAGCGCATGCGTCGGTCGGTCAGAGAGCTTGGAAAACAGAGATATCCTACCCAGCCCTTGCACTCCGATCACAAAATTCTAGTGACTAAATCTCAACAGATATTTATGAATATTTATGTTAAAACATATAATAAAGTTATAATTATCGTCGAACATAAAGTGATTTTAGAAATAGTCTTGTTGGCCATTTGATTCGACATTCTGATTGGTGCACCACATACTTCGAAGGGAAGCTAGAAGGAAAGAGGAGTCGAGGAAGACCAAGGACTCAATTTATAGACAGCATTAAAGGCAAGCACACTTATTGCCATTTGAAACTACAGGCCAGAGAAAGAAGAAGTTTTGGAAGACATGCATGTTACCTAGCGGTTGAGGGGGAGAAGGAAGTGCTTTTAAACAAATAAACAAGACGATAGCCCCTGGCAAACCTGTTTCGCGTACAGCCCGTATAGCACTAGAGCCAGGCGTTTAGTCTGTACACATGGAGGGAACACAACCCATTATGCGTGAGTCCTCGCACGGGTGTGCTAGTACAGATAACTACACATAATTGCATGAGGCTGATGACCTCTACGTTCCTAGAACTAAACCAACAAATTGTCACTGATACAACAAACAGTAGTTGGTTTTTTTTTTTTGTTTTTTTTAGCGTATGGCTTTTAGTGTCGGGAGTGTCCGAGGACATGTTCGGCTCGCCAGTTTTGTAGCTGCTTCGAGACGGACACCCAATGGGTGAGCTACAAGTACCGTTGGGGAGGAATGTTGGATGGGAGGGTCGAGGAGTTGGAAGGTAGTGGCTGTGGCCTATAGTTAGGGACCAACCCCAGCATTTGCCTGGAAGGAAGATGGGAAACCACAGAAGACCATCTTCAAGGTTGCCGGCGGGGGATTCGAACCTCCTCGCCTCCCGGATGTGAGTGACTGCCAACAGACATGCCGCAACGACCTCGCCTAACTCACCCGGTACAGTAGTTGGTATCAGCGCATTTTGAAAGAACGTTTGAATAGGGTGTTAAAGCGACACCATATCTCACAATTTGAACCCAGTAAAATCCACCGTCATTGGTTTTGCATCTCCCTAGAGCGGTTTGAATCAAAATATTATAATACTCTATGATTCACACCGGTTTATATTGAATTGTATTTCATAGACGTTTTACCATAACATAACATAACCTCTGACACTACAACCCATGAAGGCCTAAGCCCACCAAGCGACCGCTGCCTAGCCATTTAGCCTGCAGATATTGCGGTGATGCGTGGTCAGCGCATCGGGTCCCCTCGGCCATTAATCTTGGTTTTCGTGACCGGGGCGCTGTTTTACTGTCCGAAAACTACTCAATGTCCTCACGAGGCTGAGTGAACCCCATTCCAGCCCTCACGTCAGTTTCTAAAATTCCTGATGGAGCCGGGAATCAAACCCGTGGCCTCCGGGTGAAAGGCAGGTGCGCTACCCCAACACCACGGGGCCGGCAGACGTTTTACCACCCATGCATTTAATTGAAGATGTTGTCGATTTTCCCCCTGAAGTCAATAATTTCACCACCACCAAGACGCTATGCTTCATTTGTTGATTGATGAAAATGAGAATCCACAGCCTGCTTCCAGTCGACCGACCGGGTCAGGAATGGAATGAATGAAGCCTCCATCTAGCGGCGAGGATATGAACTGTGCCGACTGCCGAAGCCTGTCGCACTCCCCTGGGGCAATGATTAAATGAATGACAGATTATTATTATTATTTAGCGTATGATGCTTACAAGACAGTACTGTAATTAATAAATATAAATTTTCAAATAAACAATTTACAGCATTAGGACCCTTCATATATGGGCTGCCAGGTCTTGAATCCATTCAAGAGCTTGTGGAGTGGCTGCATGGAGCTCTTCTAAGGTCCCAGAGTACATATATAGAGGGCATTCCTGCACGACATGCTTGATGGTTTGCACTTCATATCCACAATCACAAAGAGGCGAGTCTATCCAACCCCACTGATGTAAGGCTGCTCTAGTTCGAGCAGTGCCACATCGAGTTCTGTTCAGACGGGACCAGACAGCTCGAGGGAGATGGAATCCAGGTAGTTTGATGGTAGGATCAAGTACTTCAGTTAGGCCACGAGGTGGAGAGGTAGACCATTCAACTTTCCATGAATTTCGGGGGTTGAATGGAGCTGAAGTAAGTTCCATAGCCGTCTTGTAGGCTGGTTTCCGTGATTTCAACCTGGATGTGGAAGGTTGATTGACGTCTTGGTGGATTGGGAGAACTTCATTATTCATAATTCTGCGCCACAGGCGGGAAAGAACTTGCTGTCTCCTGATGTGAGGAGGAACAATATTACACAGTACAGGTAGCCACTGTGAGGGAGTGCAATGTAGAGTGCCATAGATAATCCGCATTGTCTGCCGGAGTTGAATATCAACCAGTTGGCAATGGGAGCAGTTCAACCATACGCCTGCACAGTATTCAGCTGGAGAGTATACGACAGCCAAAGCTGTAGTCCTGAGTGTGTTGGCATCAGTGCCCCATGATGTACCAGCTAACCTACTAAGTAGGTTATTACGGCTTTTTAATTTTGCTGCTGTTTTTGCAATATGCTGTCTGAAAGTTAATGCCCTGTCCAATATCACTCCTAAATACTTAGGGGAGCTGTTTTACTTCAGATATTGGTTCCCGAACTTCACTCTAGGTTGGTAGTTTGCCTGCAGGTTGTTAAGGTGAAATGTGGTTACCTCAGATTTAGAAGGACTTGGTTGAACACACTTTTTGAAATAAACATTCATCTTCTTAAGGTCTTCACTCAGTAAATCCTCTGCTTCATCAAAAGTGGTGCACTGGACTGTAAGATTTATATGACAGATGAAATGAAATGACAGTGGAGAGTGTTGCTGGAATGAAATTTGTGACAGGGAAAACCGGAGTAACCAGAAAACCTGTCTGCCTCTGCGTTATCCAGCACAAATCTCACATGGAGTGACCGGAATTTAAACCACGGACCCAGCCGTGAGAGGCCGGCATGTTGCCGCCTAAGTCAGGGAGGCTCTCTTGTAGATTGATAATAAACAATAATATTAGCACATGAAGTTTATGTATATAAATGTCTATTCCTGGTTTAAAATATTTATTTTACTACCAGTTTTGCGAGAAGAGCCATATGTAGGTTCTGCACTAATATGTTAAGTACCCACTGCGTTATAAGCAATCTGGCTGAATCATTACCAATCGATTGAAGGCTATCCTTACGCTCCATAAATAGCAACGATGCAGATATATCTACTGGTGACGAAAACTATCGAGGCTAACAAGGTAATTATAGTGTTCTACATAGCAAGCTCGCAGCACTTTGAACTGTCTAAAATTTGCAACGTATTCAGATGCTTTCGTAATCCTCATAGCAATGGCTTGTTAGTTATTAGTTAGTTATTGTTGTATTAAGGGGCCGAACTACGAGATCATCTGCCCCAGCAATGCTTGTTTGTAAGACAAGTATATTAGGAATAAATAACTTGAGCCAAACACCTCAAAGGCAGGGTAACATACAAATACAATCAATCTTGCCCTGAAAATAGATGCATTTGTAACGTTAAATATTGCTCTGAGCTGTATTTCGCCTTCAAGATAAAAGTAATTTCCCCAATCAGACACCATGACCGCAGAATTTTCTGGAGAAAGATACCCTCTAATGAGGACAGGCAATCGACCATGATGGAGATCCATGTGTGGTTAGAATTTAAAAGTTTCAAAGCACATACCGTATTTCCTCGAATAATCGTCGTATATTTTTAGCCTAATATTCGTGCAAAAAGTAGGGTGCAACGATTATACGAAAAATATTTAAGTTCAAAGAAAACAAAACACAATTTTTAAATATATACTGTATCATTATTTGCTGCACGCTTGTTTCTTCTTGTTCTTGTTTCGTATTGGCCATCTAAGGACCATGACATTCAACTGTTACATTTGGAGTGGGCTTTGATGTTTGCCCAGTAGTTACGCATCTTCTGGCTGTGTTGTTCCCTCCTCTCCTGGGTCCAGAGGGCACCTGTTTTCTTTCTTGGCGGTTTGTCCTGGAACCTCAATTGCTGAAGTATCTTCCTGAGAGATGTCCGGTGACTCTTTCCGTCCCTCCAAGTTCTTGCAGATCTTTGCTCACTTCCCACAACCATGGTGACTTGGTCTTCCGCTTTTGCCAGTAACCGAGGAGCTGATTGGTCAACCTGGTAGGATGCATCCTGTAGACGTGTCCATAAAATGCTAGTCGTCGTTTCCTAGCAACAACCGTGATTCTTTCACAGTACGTGCAGAGCTCTTGATTAGGTCATCTTTTGTATTCATTCCCTTTCTTAACAGGCCCCAATATCTTCCTCATTATCTTTCTCTCCTGTACTTCGAGGTTGTCCGCGAGTCCCTTCCGGTTGAATATTAGACATTCTGAAGCATATAAGGCTCCAGGACGTATAACTGTCTGTCAGTGTCTCATTTTAGTATTTCGGGAGAGACACTTCTTATTGTTCTTGATTAGTTGTTAAGCCATTTTTAACATGTTAGATCGAGTTGATAATGCCCTTTCTTACGAGAGATTCGGTTCCAGTCATTCTCCTAGGTACTTAAATTTGTCAGTTTGCTTGATCTCACTTATTATTTTTCTTATGTTTTGATGGTTGGTTGGTTCTTAAGTTTAGGGGCTGCGACAGCGCGGTCATGTAGCCCCGTTATGTTTTGATGTTAATCGTACAATTAAAATTTCGAGGCTGAATTCCTTCTAGGCCGATTCATTAATTTGTCAGCGTTGTCTCCTCGCCATTCATGAACTCTTGCAGATAATGAATAATAAAGTGAACTTTCAAATGAGCAACGCTATTTCCGCTGCATGTCCGTGTATAGAGCGCGTCAATTTACCTCACAGTCTGTACACATTAACACTTGGCTAATTACTTGTGACAAAAACTAGACCGTGTTTAATAGATCTTGGTAGTGGTGATATAAAACACAATGAAAGTGATGGAAGCAATTACCCAGCTGTCGTGGAAGCATCACAGTGCTCGTTATGTAAGCTGTGGAAAAATGAAAGTAGTCTGTACAATAGGGTGCCGCCTGGGCCATGGCTTCCTGTACACACTAACTTTGAGGGCTCCGGAATGCTGAAAATATTCATTTCGTTTATTACGTCACATAAGCTACGGTCCCTTGGCTTCCTAACGGCACAGTTATTTCCTTCATGGTTCTTTTAAGACTACTTTCCTTATACTTTCCCAACTTCGTGCGTCCTGTTAGTAATCCCATAATTTTCGTATTTTTCTCTATTTTGCAATAGATTTCTCTCTAATATACAGCAAAACAACTAGTTGCGTGAAGAACAACACAGCCTATTTTCATACAGTATATCCTGCTTATGTTAATTGCCTCTATCACTATATAAAATTTCAGTTTGATTGCTGTAATAGATTCGTAGATATTGAGAACCGTCTAAATATTTCGGATGGTCACCATGTTGGATTTTTATATACAGGCCATAGAGTTATGTACTGTAACATGAAGATTATTGTGTAGGTGTTTTATTCAAACTTGAATCGCATGATTTGGACACAAGAAATAGAAACGAGATTTTAAAATTTCGCTCAGTCGCCATCTTGTGTTTATGAAAATAATTTAAATGAATAAGCACCAGTGGATGTAATTTTATATAAGCATATACCGTACCAAGTTTCACTGCGCTCGGATAGTTAAATCGTGGGAAACGTCCATTTGAATATTTAAACTTCACGTCGCCGCCATGGTAGATTTGTGCACTCCAGGTTATTGAACGACCCATATGTGAACTTATGGTTATAGCCTCTATACACATACAAAATTACAGTTGGATTGCTGTCATAGATTAGTAGATATTGAGAACCGTCTAAATATTTCGGATGGTCGCCATGTTGGATTTTAATATATGTAGGCCATAGAGTTATGTATTATTAGTTGAGTATTATTGTGTACGTTCATTATTCAAACGTTGAGTTCGATTGCATGATTAGAACACAAGAAATAAAATAATAATTTTATAATTTCGCACAGCTGCCATCTTGAGGTTATGTAAACAATTGAACTAAATTAGATGTCAGTGCATTGAAATTTATATAGTAATTTACTGTACCAAATTTCACTGCGTTCGGATTGTTAAATCGCGAGAAAAATCTATTTAAATGTTTCAACTTCGCTTGGCCGCCATATTCGTTTTGTAGTTAACCGATTTTTGAAAGTCGCATAGATGGACGTCTACTAGTGTCCTTTATTACCGTAAAAATCTTCAGGGTGATATGAGTAATAGTTTCGGACATATAGAATGCCGACGAAATAATTCGCATAGATGCCATGTTGGATTGGTGTACGTAATAAAATTTCAAGGGAGCGATCGGGGTCGGCCAAAATATTACTATGACCTTACCAAGTTTCATTGAAATCTCTCCAGCCGTTTAGAAGTTCTTAGGGGGACACACCTACGGACGCAGTTAGTTTAGTTATTGTTGTTTAAAGGGGCGGAACTACGAGGTCATCTGCCCCTAACACACACACACACAAACATAAACATACACACACACATGGGCAAAAGGTGATCTCATAAGCCTATTTTCATAAATGAAAAACGGCTAAAAATCATTTTTAAGAAAGCAAAGCGGTGTTGGGGCATTCCTCGTCCCAAAACCAAAACTGTAGGCTTTTCTTCAGCTCGTCCTCATGGTTCTACTTCTTCAAACTTATTTTTCAATACTTTTGTTTTATTTAATATTAAAATAACTTTGTTTTTAGCAATGCATTTTTCTCAAGCTACGTAAATCCTGTAACCATTATTCTAGATCAGATAAGCATAAAGAAGGTACTTTGAAATTTTCAAGCAGATCGGTGTTGTATTTTGTGAGATACAAATAAAAGTTGTAGGAAAAATATATGACTGTCAAAGAAATGTCTACAAAGGTAAAGTAGACGTTTCCCAAAGGTGATAAACTTCAAAAGGCCGTACTTATAAACTATCATTTTGCTCCAAACGTCGTAAGATATTGTAACGTGCCACCCCTAGTGGCACTTTCGTTAACTGGATTACGGTGGGTAGAAGCACAACACAATTGTTCCTTTAAAGAAATGTTAGGTTTATTGCAGGTCAGAATTATACACCGTACAATAAGCAGATAGAAAACAATTAGCTGTCTTACAGAAGCTGCCTCTATGGAGCTCGACTCACCTTTTCACTCAGTTATGCAGTTAATCCTACCGTAATGAGGTCCGTGTCCTCGGCTAGAAGGAACGGCACTCTCCCTCAAGTAAACAAGCCACACTCACTTGTTCAGAATGTACACTGTCTCGCCGTCTGCAGGCTAGGAAAACAGTCCACTGCGATTCGCAATCCACACAGCACTTCACCGCATGCAATAGCCTCACTTGGGGTTCGCACGTCACGTCACCAA
This sequence comes from Meconema thalassinum, assembly GCA_946902985.2. NCBI lineage: Eukaryota > Metazoa > Arthropoda > Insecta > Orthoptera > Tettigoniidae > Meconema > Meconema thalassinum. The sequence goes on along the minus strand of OX336388.2, from coordinate 2,106,114,308 downwards.
CTATTGTCGCACTCGCTCAAAAACACACTGTTCCTCCCTGGCTGGTGAGGCCGCTTTATATAGCAGGCTGGTGACTCAATGAATGCTTCTAGAACCGTCCAGGATTCACGGCTTCTCGAGATTTCCATCACTAGCTGGGTCACGAATATTTTGTCCTCGCAGCCCCGTTGCGTAAGGCGCAGGTGACACACAGAGGCAGAGCATAGCCCGGGGCGGCTGTGACTCACGCGTCGAGGCGACGAAACAAACTCACAGCCGTAACAATACTCAATATGTTGAGAACCCATAACATGAAGGAAGAACTTTTATTTTTTGCCAAAATCTATGTTAATAACAATTAATATTATAACTTTTCAGCCGGTCAACACGAATACAAACCCAAAAGGTTACTGTGATTAATAGGTATTTGGCACGGATCACAAGAAGAAGGGGATAGCCAGTGCCTCCCCCTCCCTCCTACTTTGAGGACCTCAAAAACCCTCGCGTAAACTGTACTGGGTCTTCTTGAAGTGAACATCCAAGGATCCAATGCATCTATTGTTAAATAGTACGTGATATTGCACCCTTCTCGCCCCTCAAACCTGCTCGTGCTTGTGTTACAGAGGTGGCGTCCCCCAAGACTCACATGTGGAAGACCGAGGAGATCGCCACTGTGGGCGAACTGCTGCTTGACATCTCCATCAACCTGGCCAAGACGTGAGTACACTTGTTCTTGTGATATCTCTTTTATTTATTTATTTAATTATTTATATATTTATTCATTTGTTTATTTACTTCAATGTTACTATTTCGTATTAGCTTGCCAGGGTGGGTGAGTGGTTATCGTGTTTGGCTACCAACCCCCAAGCTTACAGGTTCGCTCCTGGCCGTGGTAAGTGATTTTTTTTTGAAATGTGGTAAGAATCACGACACGCATGTCATACGTTGTTGGTATGTTAAAGAACCCATTTGAATTCAGTAGGCCGTGATCATAATGGCAAAATTAATCTCGGAATTTCCCCCCAGCACCAAGTTCCTCCTTTCTCTACCAGAAATCAAAACATAGTACTCTGACAGCCCTTATTAAAGTCACAGACGACATTCGTCTTGCAATGGACCGGAAGGAAATAACTATATTATCTCTATTCGATTTCAGCAAAGCTTTTGACAGAGTTCACCATGAGATCCTACTAGTTAAATTAAGAAATCTAGGCCTTTCAAAGTCAGTAACGAACTGGTTTAGGTCTTACCTAACAAGCAGATGTCAGAGAATAGTCCTAGCAGATGACAATGTTTCAGAATGGTGTGAAGTAACAACAGGTGTGCCGCAGGGTTCGGTCCTTGGTCCACTCCTGTTCTCCGTGTATATAAATGACCTTCCATCTGTCCTTAAATTCTGTCAACATCATATGTACGCAGATGACCTTCAGCTATATCTACACACGGATCTGAAATCCATTCATTTGAACGTAGCTCTAATTAACAGTGACATTCAAAGCCTATCTCAGTACGCACTCGATCATAATCTAATACTTAACTTCGAAAAAACGCAACCGATCATCATCGGCTATACCAAATTACTCAGTTCCCTACCTGACCCAGTACCACCTTTACAGCTTGCATCCCAAACAGTTCCGTACCAGTCAGCAGTAAGAAATCTGGGAGTTATTTTTGACTCTCGATTATCGTGGCAGGATCACACAAACATGATTCTGAAAAGGGTTGCATCGACATTATATCAAATTAGGCGAACTTGCTTCTATTTGCCCCAAAATGTACGAAAGATACTGATACAGAGTTTGATATTACCAATATTTGACTATGGATCTATAATTTACCATGATATGGGAGAGGTCCTCAATACAAAATTGCAAAGAATGCAAAATGCTTGCTTGCGGTTTGTACTCAATGTACCAAGAGAGTCTCATATAACTCCATTTTACGTCCAGATTGGATGGCTAAAGTTGAAGGAACGAAGACAGTATGCCATGGCTCTGACTGTGATAAAAATTCTAAAATTCAAAATTCCGTCTTATATTTACTGCACACTAACTCCCATGCAATCAGTGCATAACCGTGCGAATAGACACACTGCACAAATGCTCCAGATACCTCATCACAGAACCGAAAAATGCAAAGGTTCATTCCGTATTTCAGCTAGTATTCTCTGGAATAAATATAAATTGCACCAGTATTCAGGACTTCCTATCAGAACGATAAAACACTCCCTTCATTGTGATCTATCAGCTATACAATTATCATGTTCAAGGTGAACGGATGTAATAACAAGAACTTCTATTGTCAACTGTATGTATAGGTTAAGTTTTTCTTTTCTTTCTTCATTTATTATTGTCAACTGTATGTATAGGTTAAGTTTTTCTTTTCTTTCTTCATTTATTCTATTGTATATAACCGCCCTCTGAATGAAGAGAGCTGCATAAAGAGGCTTTGTAGCCTCAGTGGCCTGTATAAGAGAAACAATAAATTCAAATATAAAAAGCGCTATAAAGTCAAGGGGCTTAGATATCTAACCTCCTTGACTTTCATAGCATTCCAAGGAGCGATAACATTCAGGTTGGTACCTTACTTAAGATCACTGTCGCCTCCTATCTCAATTACAAATTTTATTTACTTTTGGTGTCAGAAGTACAAAAAAGACATAAACATGCAGGAAACTATAAACAAACATAAGATCATGAATCTTCAAACAGTTCCTGTCCAATAATTAGCTACTTCAAGAGCATTTGAATTTGCTTGACTCAAATCACTCATTGTGTATCTAGATGGGCACAACGGACAACATAAGAGATGTAATTACAAATACACTAGTACAGTCATCACAGTGACACAGGTTAGCAGACAAATTGTACACACACCCAAGTACATGGGGCTGTATGACCACGTTGTCGCAAAGCCCCTAAAATAATCAACAACAACTCAGTCACGTGCTGATTGTGGTGGAGCCTATACAAACTCCACATTGACAACACTTGATGAAACCTCCGATATAATGCTGCGTGGTGCAAGTAAATCAACACGCAAATTAGCTCAACAAACAGGAATCTCTAAGTGGACAGCACATAAAGCTGTAAGAGACAAGGACAACGCTTCCAACTGTTATGAATGGCAGTGGTGAGTGCAAAGATTACTGTTTGTTTTGTTTCGTGCTGCCAACGAAACTGCTGATGCTAGCTCTCGCAGACGGAAGTAGGCACTGCGGAGAACACTTCCTGGCGCTCTGTACTATAGCACACCCTTACCTTCATTTTCAAAATTGAATCTAACCCTTCCACTACCCCCTCTATTCTCTGATTTTCATTTCACATGAAATTCTCACTTTTCCATCTTCCGAATTTCCAGTGCATCAGGTCACATCCTGACCAAATAGAATCAAGGTAGTCACCCAACCCCCCACAACTAATTACAGCAGGGCGTATATTTTTCATATAGCTCTCAACGCCTTCGAGATAATAGGCTATACGCAACGTATGCGTGGGCCAAGAAGACCAGCAGACAAAGTCACAGAGCGCCAATTCCATTCCTTGAAAATGCGTAAGCTCCGTTGGTCAATGGGCATTACTCTCATTGATCGTGTCACGAACGATACCGTTCGCCAGCAAATGGGTATTGCACCCATCACTGAGAAGGCATGAGAAAGGCGCCTCCAATGATGTGGCCATGTCCTACTCACTGCACCTGGAACAGTCGTCAAAATTCTGCCCACAAATTTGAAATCAATGGACAACACCCTGGTGAACTTTAGAAGCAACGCTAGCAAAATACAGTAAATGCTGACTTAAAGCTTGTTGGTTTACGAACAACCGATGTCCAGGATCGCACAGAATGGCGAGTGTGGTTGGAACCCACTCATGTACGGAGTCCGGAGAAAGGTATATTGCCGTATATCTGAATCCTCATTAAGAGCTGCAAATAAAAACGAAAATTCGATGCTTTTCAGTCGGTCAACACGATTGTACCCAAATGAGGTGGGTTATTCCCTAATCCTGAAAACACTTAAGATGAGATTAATAAATAACTGGAAAAAGATAGCGCAGGATATTAAGAAAAATCCTAGGTAATGGATGGGTTGATGGAGAGTGGCGAATGAGAGAAAATGAGGACTTTTACAACAACATAGACCCTATCACAGCATCAATTGAGAAGATACAGCTACTATTTTACGGCCACCTTTTGAGGATGACTGATGATCGATTAACGAAAATAATATGAAGTTTCATTAAGTCTAAGGCATCAAGGCCGAGATGGTTCGAGGAATGTGAAAAAGATATCAGGGAAATTGGTATTCTAGACCGAGAAATTTCTGACAGGAATTCATTTAGAAGATTGGTGAACAACTTCCAAGGGTATAAAATGGTATCAACTTCCGGAAGACGGAGAGGACTTTGTCCGAAGAACATAAACAGGCACACGTCGCTGGGGTCAGAAGATACTGGCAGGAAGTCAAAGCCGGAACAAGAACTTGACCTAGACACTAAAGTGAAGTTGATTGTTACCACGCAGCTCAACTCGATGTATAAAAAGAAAATACACTTGGATGACCAGTTTCGATGAAACTTTCGTTTACTAAGGCAACACTGAAAATGGCTTCAAACACCATAATGAGCTGCAAATAGTTAAAACGTATTCTTTCGAGTAGTCCTAATATTTATAGACTCTTCTTCAAGTAGTGAATAATACTTTGCAATGGTTGGTTTCCACTAACACTGCATTCAGCAAGCTACAGTCGAGCCCTCACGAACAGCTGTTTTCATACAATAGCACAATGATCAATGAGAACAATTATCAGGCGCTCGATTTATGGAGAGTAATTCAAATTAGCGCAATGTTCATTTTACATTCCACAGAGCAGGTTTGTCTGTTCGCGCTTCAGTGACTCTGGCAGCAAACCTGTCTTGCTCAAATATCCCTTGAGCCAACTACAGTACATGGCCTTCTCTCCATCTTAAGTGTGTGTTATCTGTAATTCAAGTAAGGACTGCAGACGATCAATTTCAAGTAGCTCCTACTTGTGCTACCAAATTCTACCGTCAACTACACCTAGCTGTGAATTTGGCTAGTAGATTTCACCGCAACTCGCACCTGGCGACAAACGTTGTAACTTAAAGAGCGTTATTCAAATCTAAGCTATACACTTAGCTTCACACAATAATTGTGCGTATATATATATAGTTATATTATAGTTAGTGGAAGGTCCTTTCCATCATTATCATCATCATGTACAGTTTCCAGCCCCAGGCTGGGTCTCTTTGGAACATGTTCCTTTCTTCCCACCACCTCTCCGCTGTCACTCTAGTCCAGTGCTCGCCTCTCTTCTTGACACATTCCTCCACTCCTTTCAGCCATCTATCTCTTGGTCTTCCCCTTGGTCGTTTCTTCTGCATCTGCATCTCATGTATCCTCTTGGGAATCTTCTTCTCTTCCATTCTCTTTAAGTGTCCATACCACCTCAGTCTTGATGTCTCAATCCTACCCTGTGTCCCTGACCTTTTCATTCCTCACCCTGTCTCTTCTTGTTACTCCGATCCTACATCGTAGGAACTTCATTTCACATGCCTGTATTCTGCTTATGTCTCTTTTCTTCATTATCCCACTAAGCTCCTAATGCTTCTCAGAAATGCGTCTGCCTGTCTGCCACGTTCCGTAATCTCTTTGTCATTTCTCCCATTTTCCTCCAGTATAATTCCCTAGTACTTGAGACTTTCCACCTTCTTCAGCTGTCCACCTCCAAGTGTTATCCCACTCATTGGTCTGTCCTTTTTCCTGGTCGTTAACAGGAAGGTCCTCTTACATGCCATAAATCTATTAACGTGGGGCCGCCGGCTTTACTTCCCCTCCGAAGGAAGACATTCTGAGGAATTTTTAACGCTCTTAAAAAATACGACGCTTTCAGCCGGGTTCTTCGCCTGAGGTAACCTGCTTTCTATATCATCTTTCCTACGTCCAACGCTGCTTATTACGCTTCCCAGATGTACTTCCTTTAATTTCTCGCCTGCCAATTAGTGGTACAGTAGGCCCCGTTTATACTAAGGTGATATACAGTAAGATAAGGGATATGTCGAAAGGAATAAATTGCGACGATCTATTGCTAGGAAGGTTCAGACAGTGAGCGATAAATCGGCGCTATTTGGGCGATAAAAATTTGGTAGGAACACAATTCTCACTACTTCAGTTACAAATATGAGCTCAAGTGGGGAAGACATTGTAGTGGCGTATGATGAAGAGAAGAAGAAGGAAATACTGTTTACATGCCAACAATAGCTCGGCCGTTGTTTCTCGAGAGCTGTCTCAACATGAATCAAAATTCATGGAGTTCTATCGAATGAATGCTGGAAACTTTCATTTCCTGAAAAGCCTCGTGTCACGAGGAATTAATGAAAAGAATTACAGAATTATGTCGCCTCCGTAGCGTAGCGGTCAGTGTGGTTAGCTGCCGCCCCGGAGGTCCTGGGTATGATTCCCGGCTCTGCCACGAAATTTGAAAAGTGGTATGAGGACTAGAATGGGGTCTACTCAGCCTCGGGTGGTCCAAACGAGTAGAGGGGGTTCGATTCCCACCTCAGCCATCCTCGAAGTGGTTTTCCGTGGTTTCCCATTTCGTCTTCGGGCAAATTCCGGGATGGTGCCTCCTGTAGGGCCACGGCCGCCTCCTTCCCTCTTCCTTGCCTATCCCTCCTAATATTCCCCTACATTCCCTCACGAGGCCCCTGTTCGCTTTGCAGGTGAGGCCGCCTGGGCGTGGTGCTGGTCACACCTCCCCAGTTGTATCCACTCCGATCAGATGTTTCCAGCTCTAGGACACTGCCCGTAGAGGCCGTAGAGGTGAGTCCGTGGGAGCCAGCAACTTGGAAGGGTAAATTCGATTTTAAATAACCAGAATTGTCTTCTCTTCTTCCCATCATCATGTTTACAGCCCGAACTATCGTACGATAGTCTACTATTCGCTCAAGAGACCAGCAAGCGGTAGGCTAATTCGAGCGATATTTCATTTGCGATATGTTGTGCAATCGCGCGGCTGTGAGCCGTTTTTATCGCCTCCCTTTACATTTCAACTATCAGTCTGTGCGTGTGGCGTATCGTATATCGCTTCCTGTCTGGTTCAGCTGTACACTTAACTCGTGCAAGACCTGGAACGTCTTCATCCCGAGCGTGGTCCAGCCCATCAACACAGAAAGGGAGCTTCGTGAATACATTACATTATTACGTAAAATGCAGTTGGGGAAGCAGTTCGCTGAAGCAATATCTGAAAGTAAACACGTCTGCTGCACTGGCGACCCAAATAGCAGCCCCTTCACTCGCCATAGATAATCATCAATCCGCACCAAGTGCAACCGTATTTCCTCTGCTTATTGCAGTATTGGCAACTTTTAAAGCATCACCATTCCGCCACAGTAGCGCACAATTTCTCCAAGGACACGCTGTATGTAAAGGCAGGAACGAAGCTTAACGAGGGCTCTTTTGTCTTTTCAAGTTCCGATGGACTGTATAAAAATAACAGATTGACATACCAAACTGATTTTACTACTAAATGGTTGCCTGTTTTATTATTATGTCTCAACATAATCGCCGAATCGAATGAAACATTTGTTGTATCGTTACACCAGCTTTCCAATGGCCTTGGCAAAACATTCTGCCGCCACTGAGTTGGGTACGTCTAGACAGTCTCCTGAATTATTCCCTTTTTGGCGAGGCGTTGCCGCCCAACCATACCTTCAATTCTCGAAAAAGGTGAAAATCATTCACGATCGCACTGTGCCAACGTTACGATAGACTTTTACAAAGAATTCAAGTGTCAAGTTTTGGACCATCTGCCGTTTAGTCCAAACCAGCAATGAATGATTCTCACCTTTTTTCTTGGCAGCTTCGGGAATCGAGACCATGAACACGTTATACATAATTAAAGCCCTGCAGAATTCTGGAAATTAAGAAATAATGATGAAACATATCAAAAAATAGAAAACAAGTCAGAAACAATACGGAAGAGGAGATTGCTATTTTTTGGACATTTGTACAGGATGGATGACAGTAGGTTAACCAAGCAGAACTTCACATTCCTGTGAAACAAGAAGTCGACAACAACCTGGGTACAAGAAGTCAAAAAGGATTTGGAAAGAAACAATATCAGAGATGAAGAAACACCACAGAGAAATATTTTTCGGCAAAAATTGCTACAAAAGGAAGGATTCCAAGAGAGGAAGGGAAAGAAAACCTGCTCGAAATGGCCCGAGGAAAGGAAGAGGAAACATGGTGAGAAGATGAAGGAATCCTGGGGGAAGAAGAAGGAACAGCAAAGGACAAAGCATTGAAATTGGCTCGTGGTCTCTCGACGACCGAAATGAAAATAATAATAATAATAATAATAATAATAATAATAATAATGAGATAATTAAGAATGGTGTGTTCCTAATTGTTTGACAACAACATAGCTAACCGTAACAGAAGCTCCTGTCACCACGGGCTGTGACAACTGGAGCTGAGTCATATCCTACTCGCGCGACTTTACTTGTCAACAGTGCACACTGACAAGTAAGCAACGAATAGTTCCCAACTCGACCGCCGGTATTGGAGTCTTGAATGACTCTGGTCTGAGGGCTGGGACAGGCAGGCCGAACTGAGAAGAGGTGGGTTCTATTCCCATCCTGGAAGTGGTTTTCCGAGGTTTCTCACTTCTACTCGAGGCATATGCCTGAAGGCCTCAGCCGCTTCGTTCTAAATCATTGAGGCGTGATGGTGCAGTCCTCAAGCAGCTTGCCTCTCACAAAGACCAGTTCGGTTCCCAGTCAGTGCACGTAAGATTTTCGAAGTGAAATATCATGTACTTACTGTAAGCTCATTGTGATTCTCGTAGCGAACTGTGTGATCAGTTGGCAGACAGAAGATCAAGAGTACAACAATAACCATCCTCTGCTAAGAAGCGTCACCCAGCAAGAAGTATCCACACGTTTTGGTTCCTTATCTTGCGTGAGTGAAAGTCGAGTCCAAGTAGTCAGTCTGGAAGTCCATATTTGGATCACCAGTGCTTTTATTTCTAAACGACGTAATATATTCTCTTAATCACTTGTGATGTTTCAACCTGCTAATTGAGAACTGGTCGTATGTTCTAACACCATGTTCGGACTTGTTCCTGAGCTAGTTCTTCCAATGCAAATTCATTTGATTCCCTTAACATACATCGTACGTAACATTTTAAGATGATCTACAGATGTGCAAGAGCAAATCCAAATCGTAGCTGTATTCTACAGTGTGTTGTGCATCTGTCGTAATCATTCACTAGCTTTACTCATAAGGGGTTCTTCATCTTCTTCCTCTTGGTCGTAGTCGATTTCGAACGTCGAGACCATTCACGCAATTCTGTTAACAATGCCCCGCCATACAGCGCGGTCTTCTGCTGTGTGCATTTTTTTCTGAAGTGGCAAATTAGTGAGACTCTATTTATCTGGTCAAGGGGCGCGTCCCCTCAGTCAACTTTACCCTGGATGATACACTTCACAATGCCGTCTCGCCGGATGACGTAGCCAAAAAATCTCAACATTTGGCTTTGGATGGTTAGGAGTAAGCGTGCTTTAGGAGCAATCCTTAGCTCCTTACGAATAGATTCATTTGTTCTTCTTGCTACCCACGATATTCGTAGCATTCTTGGATAACACGTCATCTCGAAGGCTTCGATTCTCCTACGGCATGCAGCATTTATGGTCCAGGACTCAGACAGAGCCATACGTGACGATAGGAAATACCAAAACTTGAACCAGACGCTTCTTTGTTTCCTTGGTAATATGATGAACTTTCCATATCCTTGTTAGACTAGACAGTGCCTTCTTAGCCATACCTATTCTTCTTTTAATTTCTCCTACACAGTTTCCTTTAGTGGAAATGCGAACTCCTAGGTAGACTCTTAGGAACCGTCCCGGCATTTGCATGATGGTAAATAATAATAATATAATAATATCGTATGGCCTCGGATGCCGGGTGCAAGCTTTGTTATTTGACACCCAAAGGGTAGCTTGCATGTCGAATTTCGTTGTTCCTTGAAGCACTATGAAAGTCAAGGAGGTTAGATATCTAAGCTCCTTGAACACTATAGTGCTTTTTAGTAGAGAAATGAGGAACTTTGTGTTGGCGGAATCTCCCGAGATAAATTTTGCTATTATGAACTTGACCTACTGAATTCAAATGTGTTCTTGGTCATGCCAACACCGTATGACATGGTGTCGTAATTTTTGCCGCCTTTCAAAAAAATCACTTATAACGGCCAGGAACGAACCTGCAAGCTTGGAGTTAGTAGACCGACACCAAGACCACTCACCCACCGTGGCATGGTGGTGAAAAAGGGCAACTTCGAAGACCATTTTCAGGATGGACAAGGTGGGATTCGAACCCACGCTCTCCATATGTCAGCGAGGCATGAGCTAGCGCGTTAGCGTGTGCGCTTGAAGTCTAATGTAATAACACCTCGCGGCGTAGCCGTGCTCGTTAAATCGCACACCAGAGAGCACTTGCAGGAAGTCCGGGCAGTGGAGGTTTGACAGTGGCTATCCTCAGGGTTTCCCCACACTCCCTCCAGATAAATGCCGAGATAGTACCGAACCACCACCTGTCTCTAACACAGAATAGTTACACACACTAAGGCCCGGAGGTTCATGCCCTGAATGAAAATGAAAATCCACAGCCTGCTTCCAGTCTCCGACCGGGTCAGGAATGGAATGAATGAAGGCCCCATCTAGCGGCGAGGATATGAACTGTCCCAGCTGCCGAGGCCTGACGCACTCCTCTGGGGGCAATGATTAAATGAATGACAGATGAAATGATAGTGGAGAGTGTTGCTGGAATGAAATGTTGACAGGGAAAACCGGAGTACCCGGAGAAAAACCTGTCTGCCTCCGTTTTGTCCAGCACAGATCTCACATGGAGTGACCGGGATTTGAACCACGGATCCAGCGGTGAGAGGCCGGCGTGCTGCCACGGAGGCTTCTCATGCACTATTAAATGAATAAATATGCATGCAAAAATGCACTAATGATTTGCCGAATATCCATCACGTTTCAAAAGATATGCACTATTAAATAACTACGGCAATTACGATCACTCCATGTTCTTTAGTGTTTCTATTTTGAATATAAAGAAAATATGAACACCTTTCTTTTTAAATAGCTCAACTAAGAAACAGTTCTGAACAGTAGTAAATGTAATTTTATGGAACTTCAAGCGGTGTTGACCATCAATAATTACTTTATTGTGTTAATTTTTAAGTGTAACTGATATACAATTTTAATAGCCTTTGATTTTTTATGAAAATAATTTTACAATATTTACATAGTAAATGCTGAATAAAAATAATTGATATTAACTTGCAAAAGGTACTAGATATACAAATAATATTCTGTGATAGACTCTCGGAGTCCGAATTGAAATATATGACTTTAAGAATATAAAGTAACAATAAGGGCTTCAAAACAACAAGGAAATTAGAATAAACGCCCTTCTCAAGCAGAGATATGCACTTAAACAGGCAACGGAGAAAAATATGATGCACTGTGACAAAATATGCTGAAATATGATTTTTCATGAACTTCCGGGCCTTAGTCATCACAAAAACATAGGTTATCATACACGATCAAAACACATCCAAATATAAAGGGCTGATGACCAAGATGTCCCAGTCCCACCAAATGAATTAACAACAGCTCATGCTACGTCAACAAGTTATTCACACTGTTTGTTAATTGTAAAACTGAGTAAGTTGACTCAACTCGTCAATATGACACACCATGGACAAGTCCCAGCGTTCTAAGCAACAAAACCCACGCAATCCAGAATGCAGGCGACGGTCGTTGAACCCAATAGGTGTGAAGGAATTCTCTCGCTCCACCCAGACGTCACGTCATGTGATATCACATCAGTAGCATTCACAGAACACGACGGCCCCGGTGCAGAGGGAAGATGCATTCCACGACTAAGTGGGGTTAAAGGAACTAGTTTGGTAACACCAGAATGTTGGCACCACTAGCTTGTAATGTTCCTCCCCCGGACAAGAAAAAATTGGTCAAATTGCGAAAGTAGAAGTTTTAGTTCTGGTTAATACGGTCAGTTTGTGTAATTAATGGGCTCTGAGAGTATATTAAAGCCATCATTACTTCTGACTTCACGTTTCAGTGTTACCCTAGAGTTTGAAATGTTTGAAATGTGGTGTTACAGGCAGGCGCGGATCTAGAGTTTGGTTTTGGGGGAGGGGTCAGAGAATCGATCTAGAGTTTGGCTTGGGGGGGGGGTGGAGGGGGAGGTCAGAGAATCGAAATTGTTAAGAAAAATGGTATCACTAAAAACGCAATCACAAAATAACCAAACGTACAAAACCAGACCAATTTTTTTGCAAGCTTCATGGATAGAAATTTGATGCGTTTAGCGCACCAAAAATATTCGTACAAATTGCAACGGCGTGTTTTGCGACTTTTACATCGAGCTTCGAGAAAAGTATCAAGGTACGTAACAGTTTCGGCAAGTCGAGTTGGTACCGACAAAGGGAGAAAGTCACAGCTTAAATTGCCAACCAAGCTTGCAGTTTGGACGTTGGCAAAAATTTTTGGTGCGAAAAAAGCCCCAGTTTCCTATCCGTGCATTACTGCACATTCATCGTGACATCACTATAAACATCGATTAGGTAATCACAAGGTTTGCTAAACAAAATAGACGAGTTGATTTTGTTGTATAACTAATAGTTTTTATACAAGAGGTTAGAAGTTGTAAATATGTACAGTTGTAACAGAACATAATAATTCCAATAAAGATAATTCAGTATTGAATAAAATGAAAAAAAAACTGTTTTTCAGTTAAAATTCGTTAAGTTTTATTTGTCTGGTAATTGTGTTTTGGTTTTTTGAGTTTGCAAAAAAAGTTGGTCTCCGTTTGGGGGGGGGGGTCATGACCCCCGTGACCCCCCCCCCCCCCTTGAATCCACGCCTGGTTACAGGAGAAGATCAGATGGGTAGCTAGGGTAGCAAATGAAGAGGTATTAAGACGAGTGGGAGAGGAGAGATGTTTTTGGCGACTGCTAATGAAGAGAAGAGATAGGTTGGTAGGAGACATACTAAGACACCCAGGAATAGCAAGCTTAGTTATGGAAGGAAGGGTCGAGAACAGGAACTGTAGGGGTAGACCAAGGTTAGAATATGTTAAACAGATTGCCTCGGATGTAGGGTGTGGTAGCTATGTAGAGATGAAACGATTAGCTCAGGACTGGGAGGCATAAAGAGCTGCATCAAAGCAGTCAAACATTCAAATTATGTCATTAAGCATAATGAACACTTCGAACTGGAAAGGGTTGCAATTCTGGCTGTGTAACATTCATTTTAAACATAGCACATGACATACATATCTTGGGGAACGACTTTTCCTCAAATGTCTAAATATGTTGCTTTAATGTTTTATCTATTTAAAAATACTATTCTAATGCCAGTAGATTCAGATAACAAACAATCGACGCGGAAAAAAGCCGTGTGGATGCGGGGCGGATGTGGATAACAGTCGTGTGGATGTGGATAACAGTCGTGTGGATGCGGATAACAGTCGTGTGGATGTGGATAACAGTCGTGTGGATGTGGATAACAGTCGTGTGGATGCGGATAACAGTCGTGTGGATGCGGGACGGATGCGGATAAATTTTTATTTATCCGCACTGGGCTCTATACCACGTTCGATGATATACTGTAGCTTCTGGCTTGATCTATTCGGGTTGATCAAGTGGAGTGAAAGTGGGAGCTCGCTTATGTCATCTCGGCTAACGATGTGACTCATCAAAAATGGTATCCTGTATGTAGGTCTGATCAACGGGACAAGAGATGTGGTTAGCACGGGCTGCCCAAAACTATCTGAATAAACAAATGTACAGTCGTATGTGATCTTATATAAAGTACAAAGTAAACAGGCCAACAACTGAACGGCTACGACACAGAGAAATTGAAGCTGCAGTACTTTCTGTCAGAATACATCTCTTCAAATATATCGATTGTGTTCCTTGTGAGACACTATATCACAAATATACCATCTTTTTGGAAGCCTTCATAGGGAGGTTAAGGCAGCTTGAGCTTTTAGTTCTCGCAGTAAAGAAGCGCAGGTGCGCTTCATATAAAAGGAGGTAGCGCGCAATTCGCTACTCTTGTGGGGGTCCGGGCGGGGACACCGAGAACCCGCTGATGAGCCAGCTTGGTATCCTGGGCGAAACCCCACACAAGACACGGCACAAACCTAGAAAAGCGGCTTCGGTGGCGTAGTTGATAGTATACTGAGCTTCTATGCCCAAGATCGCGGGTTCAAACCTGGGAGAAGTCGTTGTATTTTAACAGCGTTAAAAATCCCTTAGCATGCCTTTCTTCGGAGGGGAAGTAAAGCCGGCGGTCCCATGTCATAGATTTTTGGCATGTTAAAGAACCATCCACTAACTACACTGTCTTGTGGAACCTAAAATTTGTAGGTCAGTTTGATAACGCTGTATTAGTTCCAACGTTCGCCGCCAGGTGCTGACTGCGATGGCATTTAGTAGCCACGTCCGCGGCTAGGTGTCGTGGACGGTAGCATTTGGTAGCAAAAGTAGGATCTAGGCTACTTAAGAAAATTAATCGTCTGCAGTCCTTCTACCTGAATCACAGAAAACACACACTAATATACTACAGCCATCACAATTAATACCGGTTATCAGATAAATTCTACACACACCCAAAGTACACGGGGGCTACATCACCGCGTTGTCGCAGCCTCTAAACTAAGGAACAACCAACCAAACTTAGAAAAATTGCTGAATTTTAATTCACTGGCCGTGAAAGTTAATATACCATCTTTTTACAATACTGTCGTCATACTAGAAGCACTTTTTTCGCAACTGTAACGTTGATAATTGGGAGAAGACAACAAGTCAAAAACATCGAGAAACAAGAGATAAGAGTCCTAGGACAAAAATATGAAACAGAAACCACATGAAATCTTAAAAATCACAGATTCCATCAGAAAGGGGTGACAGAAATTTATGGTCACGTATTATTATATTTGAAATGCAGCCAATGGCCATCACAGGGTGTTTTAAATGAACACCCGAAGGCTCCCCATGAAGTTCAATTTCAAGTAGTTCCTACTTTGACTACCAGAGATGCCACTGTCACTGACACCTAGTGGCAAATGTTGTAACTTTATAGAGCGATTCTAACCAAATAACCTACAAATTTTTCTATACACTACCAATTGTAGTGGTAGGTTCTTTTGCATGCCATATATTATCTATGACATGAACCCTCCGTCTTTACTTCCCCTTCGAAGGAAGGCATACTGAAGTATATTAACGCTTTTAAAAATCCGATAACCTCGGCCGAGTTTGAACCCGCGATCTTGGTCATAGCAGTTCAGCATGCTACCAACTACGCCACCGAAGTCGTTATGGTCACATATACAGAATCGATGACAATAGGCTAACAAAGAAAATTTTAAACCTAGCAGAAAACACAATAATCGGCCGGAAGAAATAGCACAAGCCCTACAAGAAATTGGTTTCAACAAAGAAATTCACAACACGCCAAAATTTCGAACCCTAATTAACAGACATACATTTACCGAGAAAGCTACTCGGAGGAATACAGGATGGACAGAAGAGAGCACAGTGAAAGGATGAAGAGATAATGGGAGGAAAAGAGGAAACAATGTGCTAAATAAGTTCAAACGCGTTCCTTAGTTCGACAAGCCAAATCAAATGGTTGGAACCGAATCTCTCGGAACTCCGGGTATTATCAACTCGAGTTAACAAATTAGAAATGGCTTATCAACTAACCAAGAACACGTATAATAAGAAGTGTCTCTCTCGAATTACTAAAATGAGACACTACCAGACAGTTATACGTCCTGAAGCCTTATATGCTTCAGAATGTCCAGTATTCAACCGGAAGGGACTCGCGGACAAACTTGAAGTACAGGAAAGAAAGATAATGAAGAAGATATTGGGGCCTGTTAAGGTAGGGAATGAATACAGAAGGCGACCTAATCAAGAGCTCTGCACGTACTGTGAAAGAATCGCGGATGTTGTTAGGAAACGACGTCTAGCATTTTATGGACACGTCTACAGGATGCATCCTACCAGGTTGACCAATCAGCTCCTCGGTCCTGGCAAAAGCGGAAGACCAAGTCACCATGGTTGTGGGAAGTGAGCAATGATCTGCAAGAACTTGGAGGGACGGAAAGAGACTTAAAAGACCGAACATCTCTCAGGAAGATACTTCAGCAATTGAGGTTCCAGGACAAACCGCCAAGAAACAATACAGGTGCCCTCTGGACACAGGAGAGAAGGGAACAACACAGCCAGAGGATGCGTAACTACTGGGCAAATATAAAAGCCCACTCCAAATGCAACAGTTGAACGTCGTTGTCCTTAGATGGCCAATACGAAACTAGAACAATAAGAAGAACAACAACAACAATAATGATATGAGGTTTACGTCTTTAAAAATGCATTTATTTAATCCAAAGTGCATTGTATTGTGTTGGGTAGCTTTAGATGGGGAAGCATTTATCAACATTTCTTCTTTAATTGTGAACTACTTTTTAAATCATTAAGGTGTTACCTTTTAGTATTTATACAAAAACATGATATTCACTGAGCCTTCGACATCAACTCGTAAGAAAGGAAGGTCATCTCGTAGTGTAGCGGCTAGCATTTTTGGCTGTCGCCTCGTAGGTCCAGGTTCGATTGCTATCTCTGCCAAGTAATTTAATTCGGGTCTGAGGGTTAGAATGTGGTACACTCATCCTCGTACGGCAAAACTGAGAAGAGACTGAGAGGTCATTTGACCTAAGTGATTCTGGATGTAGTTTTCTAAGGTTTCCCATTTACATTCCAGACGGATAGTTTCTAACTTAAGGCCACAGACGCCTCCTTTCCAATGAAAATCCACAGCCTGCTTCCAGTCGACCAACCGGGTCAGGGAATGGAATGAATGAAGCCCCCATCTAGCGGCGAGGATATGAACTGTCCCAGCTGCCGAAGCTTGTCGCACTCCCCTGGGGCAATGATGAAATGAATGACAGATGAAATGAAATGATAGTAGACAGTGTTGCTGGAATGAAATTGTGATAGGGAAAACCGGAGTACCCGGAGAGAAACCTGTCTGCCTCTGCTTTGTCCAGCACAAATCTCACATGGAGTGACCGGGATTTGAACCACGGACCCAGCGGTGAGAGGGCGGCGTGCTGCCTCCTAAGCCTCGGAGGCCCCTCTCCTTTCCAATCCTCGCCTAAATTAAGAACACACACTACTACTAGACTACAGACACCACATAACACAAGTCATCAGACAAATTTGACACTTACCCAAGTACACGGTTAAATGACAACGATGTCCTAGCCTCTCAAATGAAACAACAAATAATAATAATAATAATAATAATAATAATAATAATAGAAGAAGCATAATCGTGCCACAACACAAAGAGTTAATAGGTTGTTGTTGTTGTTGTTGTTGTTGTTGTTGTTGTTAATTGAGTCTTCAGTCTTTTGACTGGCTTGATTCAGCTCTCCATGCCTCCCTGTCCTGAGCTAATCGTTTCATCTCTACATAGCTACCACACCCTACATCCGAGGCAATCTGTTTAACATGTTCTAACCTTGGTCTACCCCTACAGTTCTTGTCGTCGACCCTTCCCTCCATAACTAAGCTTGCTATTCCTGGGAGTCTTAGTATGTGTCCTACCAACCTATATCTTCTCTTCATTAACAGTCCCCAGAAACATCTCTCCTCTCCCACTCGTTTTAATACCTCGTCATTTGTAATCCTATCTACCCATCTGATCTTCATCATTCTCCTGTAACACCGCATTTCAAATGCTTCAATTCTCCTCTTTTCTGCTGCACCAATAGACCAAGTTTCACTTCCATAGAGCGCCACGCTCCAGAAAAAGGCTTTCAAGAATGACTTCCTAATACCTAAATCTATATTCGATGTCAACAGATTCCTTTTAGTAGAAATGCTTTCCTTGCCTGAGCCAACCTACTTTTTATATCCTCTTTGCATCGTCCATCACTGGTTATTTTGCTTCGTAAGTAACAGAAGTCTCCTACTTCATTTAGCTTTTCACCTGCCAATTTGATGTCCATAGGGGTTTCTGATTTATTTCGGCTGCATTCCAATATTTTTGATATACATTTATTAATTTTCATCATGAATTCCTTGCTCAAGACGGAGTCCATACCATTCAAAAACTCATTCAAATCCTCTGGTGTGTCGGTTAAGATGACGCTGTCATCAGAAAATCTCAGATTTGAAATTATTTCTCCTGGAATCTTCACTCCCACTTTAAATTTTTTATCCAATTTCCTTCATACGATACCGCTCAATTCTCTCGTGCGCGTACAGTGGAGGGGGTAATGATCATTGTATGGATTAATGCTAGTCACTGTCGACCTGAGCGGGTCATGAACCACGTGCCCCATTCAAAGAGCAATTGTAGCTGTCCGGGTGTAATGACTTGCTTTGAAAGTTGCTACGCTACCAGTAACCTTTACAGGAGAAAGGAACTGTTATCCCAAAATACGAGTATACAGGTAAAACTTTATGCACACGACCTGGCTTTGATAGGTCACAACAGAGACATTAGCGAACGTAATGTTTCCAGCTTTCACATGAAACTGACCACTGTGAACCTGATCCAGTTGAACTCGATCCCACGACCTGCATGACGCTATGCTGTGCGTGTCAACTGTAAGGGTAGACTTGTCAACACGCAAGTGAGGTAGAACAAAGACGGCCTACTTACGATATTAGAGACATCCTTTCCTACGGCTACATGTAGTCATTAAAGTTTCTCACCTGCGTGCCTTAGGTTACAAGTTCAAATCCCGTCGCAGTCATTTGGCATTTGACGCTGAAATTAGAGACCCTTTTCAGTAGGTTACTGCCACGTTGAAAAATCACTACTGCGGCAAAATATCACTACCCTGGCAGATGAAACAGACATTAAACCCAGAAATATATCATTATTATTATTATTTTGGTTTCGGTCGTCTAGGGACCACGAGCCAATCTCAATGCGTTGTCCTTTGCTGTTCCTTCTTCTTCCTCCAATATTCCTTCATCATCTCACTATGTTTCCTCTTTCTTTCCTCGGACCATTTCGAGCAGGTTTTCTTTCCCTTCCTCCCTTGGAATCCTTCTATTTTTAGCACTTTTTGCTTACAAATGTCTCTATGTGGTGTTTCTTCTTCTTTGATATTGTTTCTTTCCAAATCACTTTTGACTTCTTGTTCCACAGGAATGTGAAGTTCTGCTTGGTTAACCTCTTCCGTATTGTTTCTGATATGATTTCTTTTTATCATTTTAAATGATCTTGCCGACCTCGTCGTTATGCTTTGAGTCTCACGTTATGCTGGACGGAGACGGTTGCGTTACGGAGACGGAGACTGTGACGTCATGCAGCCACGCGGGAAGCCTAAGTTAATGGTTAATGGAGTCTGTTGAAAGAGTCCTGGGGCGTCGAGCGACCTGGGGCTTGGAGCGAAGCGAAAAGAATACAGGGTGACTCCTAAAGAGGTGTACAAGATGCCAGATAAGAATACAGGGTGACTCCTAAAGAAATATACAAGGTGCCAGATAAGAATACAAGGTGACTCTTAAAGAGGTGTACAAGATGGCAGAGAAGAATACAGGGTGACTCCTAAAGAGGTGCACAACATGTCAGACATGAATACAGGGTGACTCATAAAGAGGTGTACAAGATGTCACACAAGAATGCAGGGTGACTTCTAAAGAGATATACAAGATGCCAGATAAGAATACAGGGTGCCTCCTAAAGAGGTCTGCAGGATGTCAGAGCAAAATACAGTACAAGATGCCAGATAAGAATACAAGGTGACTCTTAAAGAGGTGTACAAAGTGGCAGAGAAGAATACAGGGTGACTCCTAAAGAGGTGCACAAGATGTCAGACAAGAATACAGGGTGACTCCTAAAGAGGTGGACAAGATGTCACACAAGAATACAGGGTGACTCCTAAAGAGGTGTACAAGATGTCACACAAGAATACAGGGTGACTTCTAAAGAGGTGTGCAGGATGTCAGAGCAAAATACAGGGTGACACTTAACGAGGTGTACAGTATGTTAGATTCAATTCAAATACAGGGTGACCCTTAAAGAAGTTTGCAAGATATCAGATTCAAATAATGGGTGACCCTTAAGGAGGTGCCCGCGCGGGAAGCCTACGTTAATGGGTAATGGAGTTTGTTGTAAGAGTCCTGGGGCTTCGAGCCAAGCTCGAAGCCCTCCTCAGCCTTTCTAACTTGTGTAGCATTTGTAGCATGCGCCATTTGAAATGATATAACGTCTAGTCTTTCAGACTGACTGTAATTTTTTTCGATATATTCTTTCTTCTGCAGCAGATTTTTCCAACTCATTTTCTTATTATTATTATTCCATCGTTTAGGCCGATTGTGGACGACGTTAATTTGAATTCAGCTTCTAGATCTTTATTTTTGCCCAATACTCCTTCATTCTATCGCTCATTCTCCTCCTTTCTTCAGTCCATGGTGCCTGGATCCGTGATGTAGGATGACTTATTATTATTATATTATATATATAATGCGTTTGGCCCTCTAAGGAGCACGTAGAACCATTAGTTAACATTGGTCTTCTTGTTCTTCTTATCTTCCCAAAACTTCCTCATCCTTTCGCTATGTGCCTGTCTTCTTTCTTGTGTCCAAGCAGCTTTAAGTTTCAAATTCTGTCCCGTAGGGATCTTGGGTGGAAACTTATACGAATTTACTTTTTGTCTATATGCAGTCCGCGTCGTTGTCAGTGGGTCAATATTGATTTCAGTGAGGTCCTTTTGGGTGTCTGCTAGCCAGCGTACTTTGGTTTGTCGGTTTCCATTGACTATGAGGAAGATTTTCTTGGTCAGTCGGGAGTTGTCCATTCGAGCTATATGTCCGTAGAATTTCATGCGTCTTTTACGTGCGAGTGAGGCGAATCGTTCAGTCCGTGAATACAGTTCGTCTGAGCTTTTCCTCATCCAGATACCGTCCTGAAGCTTTGGTCCAAAGATTTTTCTCAGTATTTGTCGTTCTATCTTCTCAATGTATTTGATGTTGATGGTTAACGATTACGTCTCAATCGCATAGAGTGCCTCTGGGAGGATGACTGTGTGGTAGTGATGGAGTTTGGCTTTAGTGGAAAGTGATTTCTTGTTGTAAATATTCCAAGTGATTGTGTAAGCTTTGCGTAATTTTTCTGCACGTGTTTTGTTAGCCATTCTTTCGTTACCAGTTATTATTTATTTATTTATTTAAGCGAAAATTCCTCTACAGGAGAGCGATTAAACTTGATAGCATGATGTCATTTGGAGGCGTGTCTCCTCCGCTCCTCCCAAAATCTCTTCATTCGCGCGGAATGTTCCCTCTTCCTCTCATCCGTCCACTTTTTTCCAGGTTGTCGTACTGATCTTGGTTCAAACTTATCATTCGCGATTTTCGTCTGGCACTCAGTTCGGTCTTCGAAATATTGTATACCGATTACTTGTAAGTCTCTCTGTACCTCTTTAAGCCATGGACCGATAACCTAGATGTTAGGCCCCTTAAAACAATTATTATCATCATCATCATCATCTTTAAGCCATTCTGTGCCGCATTTACTCTGTTATGATACCGAGTAGTTTCTTGGGCAATCTGGAGGTGGCAATCCTGTGGATTATTATTATTATTATTATTATTATTATTATTATTATTATTAAAAGCGAATTGACCACTTAGGATCACGCTACAACTTAATTTATTTTTCCTCGAGCGGAGTAACTTTGTGCCCAGTCTTCTTCATACGTTCGCTCCAGCCGTTTAGATATTGTTAGGGGAGGACACACACACGGACAAAAGGTGATCTCATGAGCCTATTTTTACTAGAAGCACATATTATAGGACAGTAATGCGAGTTTAGTAACACTCAGGACTGGTGACCTTGATGATCCTAGAAACATACATTAAAGTACAGTGACGCGATCGCGGTGACACTGCATATTTGTCCCGAGCGAGGATTGATCTCCTTGACCCACAAGTTACCGTACATTCTCTCTGAACTGACACATTTCAAAACAATACAGTGAGCACATCCTAACGATGTTCTGAAGATCACTTACAGCAAATGAAATGTCCCCTAATGGACGGCCTGGCCGGATTTGCGAAACGCAGCTCGGCTAATAACACAGCTCTGAAAGGTTGCAGACCTCCCCTTGACATGCTAACCCTAATGACTAGGACGGTTCTTTTTTATTGTAGAGCAATCAGCTAGTCTGACCCACACGCTGAGGTACACCGCACCCAAACGAGAGCATTTTGAGGAGTTAGTAAACACGTACGCATTATCGTTCTCTAAAGGGCAGACATTGGCAAAGCTCAATGCAGCATTCCGGTGGCTTCGGTAGCATGCTGTGCTTCTATGCCCATGATCGCGGGATTAAACGGGGCCGAGCGTTAAAAATCCCTCAGTGTGCCTTTCTTTGGAGGGGAAGCAAAGTCGGCGGTCCCATATCATAGAGTTATGGCATGAAAAAGAACCTACCACTAACTACACTTGTGTGAAGCCACAATTTGTAGGTTCGATTATTTGATAACGCTGTATTAGTTCCAATGTTCGCCGCCAGGTGTTGGCTGCAATGGCATCTAGAAGCCAAGTCTGCAGCTAGGTGTCGCAGTTTGAATCTCGGTATGTCAGGTTATTGTAGAGCAATCAGCTAGTCTGACCCACACGCTGAGGTACACCGCACCCAAACGAGAGCATTTTGAGGAGTTAGTAAACACGTACGCATTATCGTTCTCTAAAGGGCAGCCATTGGCAAAGCTCAATGCAGCATTCCGGTGGCTTCGGTAGCATGCTGTGCTTCTATGCCCAAGATCGCGGGATTAAACGGGGCCGAGCGTTAAAAATCCCTCAGTGTGCCTTTCTTTGGAGGGGAAGCAAAGTCGGCGGTCCCATATCATAGAGTTATGGCATGAAAAAGAACCTACCACTAACTACACTTGTGTGAAGCCACAATTTGTAGGTTCGATTATTTGATAACGCTGTATTAGTTCCAATGTTCGCCGCCAGGTGTTGGCTGCAATGGCATCTAGAAGCCAAGTCTGCAGCTAGGTGTCGCAGTTTGAATCTCGGTATGTCAGGTTATTGTAGAGCAATCAGCTAGTCTGACCCACACGCTGAGGTACACCGCACCCAAACGAGAGCATTTTGAGGAGTTTGTAAACACGTACGCATTATCGTTCTCTAAAGGGCAGACATTGGCAAAGCTCAATGCAGCATTCCGGTGGCTTCTGTAGCATGCTGTGCTTCTATGCCCAAGATCACGGGATTAAACGGGGCCGAGCGTTAAAAATCCCTCAGTGTGCCTTTCTTTGGAGGGGAAGCAAAGTCGGCGGTCCCATATCATAGAGTTATGGCATGAAAAAGAACCTACCACTAACTACACTTGTGTGAAGCCACAATTTGTAGGTTCGATTATTTGATAACGCTGTATTAGTTCCAATGATCGCCGCCAGGTGTTGGCTGCAATGGCATCTATAAGCCAAGTCTGCAGCTAGGTGTCGCAGTTTGAATCTCGGTATGTCAGGTTATTGTAGAGCAATCAGCTAGTCTGACCCACACGCTGAGGTGCATCGCACCCAAACGAGAGCATTTTGAGGAGTTTGTAAACACGTACGCATTATCGTTCTCTAAAGGGCAGACATTGGCATAGCTCAATGCAGCATTCCGGTGGCTTCGGTAGCATGCTGAGATTCTATGCCCAAGATCGCTGGATTAAACGGGGCCGAAGTCACCGGATTTTTAAGAGCGTTAAAAATCCCTCTGTATGCCTTTCTTTGGAGGGGAAGCAAAGTCGGCGGTCCCATATCATAGAGTTATGGCATGAAAAAGAACCTACCACTAACTACACTTGTGTGAAGCCACAATTTGTAGGTTCGATTATTTGATAACGCTGTATTAGTTCCAATGTTCGCCGCCAGATGTTTGCTGCGATGGCATCTAGTAGCCAAATCTGCAGCTAGGTGTCGCAGTTTGAATCTCGGTATGTCAGGTTACTTAGTTTTATCTATACGGGTTCGTGAATTAGGTATGGATATTATGAAGGCTACGTGTATTCAAATTATAACAACACAATATAATATAGTTAGTTATTGTTGTTTTAAGGGGCGGAACACAGATTAAAGAATACAAATTTGGAATTGAATTTAAAATTTTGAGGTGGACACCTAAATTTAAAAAGACCCAAAATTAATAAAACAAAAACAAAAAATTAATAAAAATAAAAATTATAAAAATAAACAAAATTTTCGGAAAAATAAAAAATTATCATTCAAAAACGAACAAGTCGTTGAGTCAATTAACCCTGGAAAATTTAGATTTCTGGCCCTAACCCACAATATAATATATAATAATGTGTAATTTACTCTATGGACCCATCTGATCTATCTAATGGCAATAGTGAAATAACAGTGGGACGAATGTCGTTCTGTTGCAGGCAAAGACTATCAATCAAACTTGTGAGAATCGTGTAACATGTCAAGGTTTGTGTTGGTTGGTTGGTTCCTCAGTTTAGGGGCTGCGACAACGCGGTCATGTAGCCCCGTGTACTTTGGGTGTGTGTAGAATCTGTCTGATAACCGGTGTTAATTGTGATGACTGTATTAGTTTGTGTATCTGTTTTTTTAATTCAAGTAAGGACTGCAACTTTGAATGTTTCTAATATTTTCTACTTTTGCTGCCAAACGCCACCGTCAACGACTACTAGGCCTAGTTCAGAACTTAGCTACTAGACGCCACCGCAGTCGGCTCTTGGCAACGAACGTAGGAACCTAAGAGCGTTGTTTACATTCTTAACCTATACAATTTAGCTTCACACAGGTGTAATTAGTGGAAGGTTCTTTAACGTGCCATAAATCTATGACATGGGACCGCCGGCTTTACTTCCCCTCCGAAGGAAGGCATACTGAGGGATTTTTAACGCTCTTAAAAAATCCGACGGCTTCGGCCGGGTTTGAACCCGCTATCTTGGGCATAGAAGCTCAGCATGCTACCGACTACGCCACCGAAGCCGCCTAAGGTTTGTGTTCAGCTGTAGGAAGAGCTGTTAAGTTTTGGAACCAGTGAAGTGGGAATAGAAATGTATTTCATCGTATAACCCAGTAGCTTGTCGTGGACCCGTGTTCACTATCGAGACACAGCACCCTCCCTCAGAACACAGAACTGGTTTTAAATCGATGATGGAGTGGACAGACCACGCGCTGGTTTACACACGCGGGTGCTGGAAATAAAGAATTTGTGGCTCGGTGATATAAATCACAACCTTTACACGTCTCAACAACATTTGTGTTGCGGGATGGGTGAAATCTTTCCAAAGTGGACTAGGTTAGAGCTAAGTTCGATCATCATCACCATCTTGCACAGTTTCCAACCACTGGCCGGGTCTGTTTGGAACACAAGCCTCTCCAACGTCTTCTGTCTTCCCACCATCGCTCAGCCTCCACCCTTGTCCAGTCTTCTCCTCTCTTCTTCACGCTTTCTTCCACCCCCTTCAGCCACCTGTCTCTCGGTCTCTTTCCTTCCCACTTCGTCTCGTGTACTCTCCTGGGTATCCTCTTCTCCTCCATTCGTTTTACATGTCCATACCATCTAAGTCTAGATTTCTCTATACCATCCTGTAATGGTTCCTCCTTCATTAATTCTCTGGTCCTCTCATTTCTTATTCTGTCCATCTTTGTAGCTCCAATACTGCTTCTCAAGAACCTCATGTCACTGGCCTGTATTTTGCTCTTCTCCCTTCCTTTCATAACCCAGGTCTCCGAGGCATACGTCAGGATAGGGACATATTACGTCCCCGATATATGATCTTTTTGCTGTTCTGAGGGACATCCTTGCTCCATAACAGGCTTCTCACATTCCTCCGGAATGCTTCTGCCTGTCTCCCCCGCTAATTTATTTCTCTATTGTTTCTTCCATTCTCTTGTATCAGGCTTCCCAGATACTTGAAACTCTCCACTTTCTTCAGCTGTTCCCCACCAATTGTTATTCCTGTTGTGGTTCTTTCCTTCTAAGTTCTATCAATCGATTATAATCGAATAATTTGAAATGAATCAAAAACGATTAATCAGTTAATCGAATGAATGTCCATTCGATTTATCAGCTAACCGAAATATCCATTAGGATTGATTAATAGACACGACTGGCGACTGCTAATGGACAGAAGAGATAGGTTGGTAGGACACATACTAAGACACCCAGGAATAGCAAGCTTATTTATGGAAGGTAGAGTGGACAAGAACTGTAGGGGTAGACCAAGGTTAAATTTAATCGGTATTCTGCCCGAAGGCAGGTCCGAGCCTCCGAAGAGGCTACCCCCAGCCGGAGTTTACGTGCGGTAGGGTGGCCAGGGCCTTTCCGCTCCTCCTTATGTTGGCCACAGCGCGCAGTGCCTACAACCGGCATACGATCCAAGTTCCGACTACGCCCAATGTTGCTTAACTGCTGAGTTCTCATGGGATCCGGTGTTTCAACACGGCTAGGCCGTTGGCCAGACCAAGGTTAGAATATCTTAAACAGATTGCCTCGGACGTAGGGTGTGGTAGCTATGTAGAGATGAAACGATTAGCTCATGACAGGGAGGCATGGAGAGCTGCATCAAACCAGTCAAAAGACTGAAGACTCAAACAACAACAGACACGAGATAAGAAAATCAGTTTAAATGAGAAGTCATCGCTCAAGTTGAGTTACGTTATTTGTTTTTGTTTTTCGGAATGATGTATAAAAGTTTATAAAAGTTACTTTTTGTGCAAATATATAAGGTGCGTTCAAAAAGTAACGAGCCGGAGGCTGTAATGCTCAAACCGGTGACGACATCGGCTAATCGTGGCGTGAGTAACGAGGGGTGGTTCCGACCAGAGCGTGGAAGGTCACAGCCCGTCGCTAGAGGGCACGCGTGCACGTCACGTGACGATACAAAGCGAGCAGCAGCATGCATCAATCGTCCAACGCTGCCAGTCACATTGCAAACAGTGACATGGAGGCGTCAACAGAAGAGCAAATATGTGTTGTTCGGTTTCTGACAGCGGAAGGAGTAGGGGGAACGGACATTCATAGCCAAATGTAACAAGTGTACGGCGAACATTGCATGTCCCTTATAAGGGTCAAGGCGTGGCACAAGCGCTTCAGGGAAGGACGGGTGTCGTTAGCCGATTATGCCCGGTCTGGGGCACCTGCCCCCTGCATTACCGATGACAACGTCCAGCTGGTCGATGCACTCATTACCCAGGACCGCCGAGTGACAGTGAACGCCATAGCCGCCGTGGTCGCTCCACGACAATGCACGACCTCATACGACCAACACAGTCGCGGCACTCCAGCAGAAATTCAAATGGGAGGTTCTCGGCCACCATCCGTACAGTCCAGACCTCTCTCCCTGTGATACGCGATGTTTGGTCCCCTGAAAAGGGTTCTGCGGGGCCAATGATTCACCTCGGACGCCGACGTCCAGCTGTACGTGCGGAACAGTTTCACATCGCAGCCCAGGGAATTTTATGAGACAGCCATTCACCACCTCATGGCACAGTGGGACAAGTGCCTCAACAGCCAGGGCCAATACTTCTAACATACAGGTACTGGTTTCTGTAATTATGCCTCCGGCTCGTTACTTTTTGAACGCACCTTATGTAAAAGTTTATAAAAAATACTTTCTAACTAAATATAAGAATTGTCCTCCCTTGTTTATGTTAACAATAACCAAAAAAGAGTCAGTGACGGTGGAAGGACAATCGTCAATAAAATTGGGAAGGGTTTAAAAAAACGAAGAGTTTTCAGAAATGATTTTGAACTATTGTTCACTGTTTCTAATTTGGGAAAGGAACATTCTTGTTTTACTTTGTATTAGCCTAGTTTCACAAAGCAGGTACATTATTTGAAAATATTATGATACAAAATATTTTAATAAGTAAATAAATTAATGTTTTGCTTCTGTGAGAGCGTAGAGAAAGGGAAAAAAGTCGTTCCGATCAAAATAATTAACCCTTTAAAACGATGTGATTGGGCGATTTCTATTGTAAACAAACACTGTTTGCCACATCTAGAATCCTAGAACATTAGGCTCCAGAGACAAGAATGATTGCTCCACTCATGACAACTGGAACAGCTGTAAGAACTATCACCTTCACGGCCCAATGATTTAGTACTGCACACTTTCACTATCTAGTGGCAAACAGACTGGAGGAACAGCGGGGCAGCTTATTTATACTTTCCGACGTTCAATCGATGACACTCTTCCTGGATTTTTGGTTGATGTTGATGTTGAAGGCCGTCAGGCCCTTTTATCAGCAAGTATTTATAGGTTATAACATATAAATAAATGTGGATTTTGAGATTCTGAGATGCCGAGTTATTTAACTTGCACGTAAATCTACTGACAGTAGCCTACTCGTACAGTTCTTTCTCGTCAATCATAAGTTGAAATTCTAAACCGTGAACGATTATTATTATTATGATTATTATTATCATTATTATTATTATTATTATTATTATTAGATTGCGTGCACAATTGGCTGTGTGGTTAAGGCTTTGGTCTTTCACCCGGCTGGCCGGGGTTCAAACCCTATCAGAGTTGAATTTATCCGACACCGTGGTGTTGGGGTAGCGCACCTGCCTCTCACCAGGAGGCCCCGGGTTCGATTCCCGGCTCCGTCAGGGATTTTAGAAACTGACGTGAGGGATGGAACGGGGTGCACTCAGCCTCGTGAGGACAATTTAGTAGCTGTCTGACTGTGAGGCAGCACCCCAGTCACGAAAACCATTATTATCATCATTTACCATAAATCATACTGTCAGTATGGAAGGCCGAGTCAAAAATGGCCAGCCCCACATACATACTTTATGGTTCACTGGCATAACTTACATTTAATTTACATTTCGTTTTTACAATATATACAGTTGTACAAATATATTTGCTGTATTTACATATTTAGAAATATTAATAATAAGATTAATATAGTAAGTTCTATCCTACTCATTCACTCTCTCATCACTTTCATCATCTCAATCACTCGATTCATTCATCCATTTCATTGGGATACTCATGCATTCAGCGAGGCAATCAATCACTCATACAGAAGTGTACTTTTTATGTACGACTTGAATATCCGAAGAGGCAGATTCTTGGCATACCCTGACAGTGTGTTCCGTAATCGCGCAGAGTGGCTGTAGAAACCTGTCAGGTAGGCATTGCTACGCTGCCAAGATGGGCTCCATCACGCGACATGGCGCGCCTCGCTCGGAAGTGATGGGCTCCATATCAGCAATGCTGTAGAGCATTTCCCGGAGCGGCTAGCTGGTGAACCATGTCTTAATTCCCGGTACAAATTCAAACCGATATAAAATACTCGTAAGTGAATTAATTTACGTATTTCACAGTCATACGAAGCCTCCGTGGCTTAGGCGGCAGCACGCCGTCCTCTCACCGCTGGGTCCGTGGTTCAAATCCCGGTCACTCCATGTGAGATCTGTGCTGGACAAAACGGAGGCAGACAGGTTTTTCTCCGGCTACTCCGGTTTTCCCTGTCAAAATTTCATTCCAGCGACACTCTCCACTATCATTTCATTTCATCTGTCATTCATTTAATCATTGCCCCAGAGGAGTGCGTCAGGCCTCGGCAGCCGGCACAGTTCATATCCTCGCCGCAAGATGGGGGCTTCATTCATTCCATTCCTGACCCGGTCGGAGACTGGAAGCAGGCTGTGGATTTTTTCATTTCACAGTCATACAGCATAACCCTTTGATGTATAAGGATTACAACGCAACCAAGAACTACATTTTTCAAAGACCCCAAGACGAGAAAAACTTACCATACAAAAATGATAACAACTTTCGTTCTTGACACACAAAATTTTGAAATTAATAAACCAGTTATACAACATTCCAATGTATATTGTGTTAAAGAAAAATGCCACACCTACATGAACTAACGTAAAACAGAACAATGAAAATGATGGTGTTATTGGATTTTATGTAAGTCTATTGGTTACTTCACAAACAACCTTCAAACTCGAGTGCACATAATATTTTCGTCGACAGTAGTGGATTGTTACAAACTCCCACTTCACCTGGATCGCTTTTGCGCAATGCAGAACCACCGCTGTCCAAATCTATATTATTTATTTTTGAGTGTATGAGTGTCTTGATAATCAAGATTCAGTTCATAATTCTGAAGCCTGAAGATCTGTTGCCACACGTCCCCATGAACTTGCTCGTTGTTGCATATTATTTGTGTCCTATATTTTTGGTAATTCTGCAAACATGCTGATGTTGGAATGTTGTTCCAGATATGGATTGAGCTACGAGGAGATCGAAAAGGGTCTTCCCCTGATCGACACGTCCAAGACGCTGATCCGCGAAGTTTGTCCACCGTTCCTAGCCAATGTGGAGTGCAGACCGGGGAAGTACCGGCGCTACGATGGACTGTGCACCAACCTGCAGCACCCCACATGGGGCGCCACTATGACACCCTTCACCAGGTACGTGCTGACACTTTGTAGACATTAGACTTTCGCGGCCGGTGTCTAGTTTATCATCTAAGCTTACAGGATGGAGCCTCGTCGTGTATCGGTGATTTTTTCCCGACTTTTCGGCTGACATTGCAGCAGCCGTAATCATGGGTAGGTACGAGTTGGTGTCCGTACTCAAACTAAAGGTCAGAGGTGCTTGCTTGCCCTGCATTGTCGTCACACTGCTCCCTGATTGGTCCACGCCCCTGGCAGTCGTGCGCTAGGAGAACTTTCCAAATGTTGCTAAGTTTGAAATCATCTTCGCGATTGAAATTATTGGGATGCTTCACGACCTCTATTGTCTCTCTAATTAACCTGTTTTGATATCCCTGAATATTAGCAACAGTTGCGGCCTTATCAAATTCGATGGCCTGTCTCGTGACGTCAGCATGTTCAGCTATTGCAGATCTGTAGTTTATCTATTTCGTGTCTCGAATTTGCTCTGAAATCCTAATGGAAACGCGTCTTTTTGTTTGCCTTATGTAAATCTGTCCACAGGAGCAAGGCACTTTGTAAACTCCTGCGTCCTGGTTTGGCTGCTTTATCTCGGTTGATTTACGCACCACTTGCGTCAGCTTGTTTATTGGATGCATCACCGTTGTCAGATCGTGTTTCTTAAGCAGCCTGGCGACTCGATCTGTCAACCCCTGTACGTACGGCAGAAAGGTAGGGCATATCTTCGTTCTTTTTGCCAGTACTTCAGCTTTGTTCTACATTCCGTGTGGCCACCGATACACGACGCGGCTCCATCCTGTAAGCCTAGATGATAAATTATTTTCAGAGTTTAGAGCTATATTTCAACGGTCAATTTTTAAACAAATATTTGCTGTTTTGTGTATTATTTTATAATTTAATAAGTGCAGCTAACTGCCAAACAATATATACACGATCGTGGATACAATAACCATACTAAGACCATCTAACACAGCACATTCTGTCATTGCAGAAATCTGTCAACGAGACTTTCCTTTTGGAGCACAAAAGCAGGTGATAACGGACACAGGTTGTCCCACACAGTTTACACTTGCAGTTATCGTCCGGGTCGTGGAAATTCTCAGTCTGGCATATCTGGTGGTGGAAACCATGCACGGCGTATCGCGTCACTACCTGCCGTAGTTCATATCCTACTCGCGTCCCTTCCCCGTAAATCATGCCATCTGTTGAAAAAAACGTTGGCCATACTGTATGTCTTGCCTTTTTGCCTTGAGTTCTTGTACATGTTCCATGGAGGCGGCGGTTAATGGTAGCAATTGGTTAAGGCGAAGAACTTCGGTTAAAAATAATATTGCTCTCTTGCTAGCACGTAGGTGAGGCGAGACCGTGTGAATTTCGACAGGCACAATGTTCTTTTGAGGAACGTGGCTTTGACTCTTTCTATTTCTTCCAAATTTCTCTTCGTCAGATGTAGCCAAATTGTCTCTAGTCCATAAGTAATGATTGGGGGAAATTTTAAGGCGAAACAGGGTGATAGCTGTGGCTAAAGATAGCTGTCTCAGATTCCTTATAGTGTGAATTGCAATCTTTACCGCGGCGACTCTTCCCTTGACGTGTAGGCTATAGACATCGCCTCTTGTATTATTTGTCTCCGCGCATCCTAAAGGTGCAAATACCTAACAAGTGAAGTATGAGGTAAGACAGGTCGAAACCTATCTTGAAACTTTGTGCACGTATTCGTTGTACTATAAGAAGACAACGTGCGTTAAATCAGCCGCCAGATGGAACTGCAAGGCTCAGAAATCATGTGGTGAATCTCTCATATAATAATAATAATAATAATAATAATAATAATAATAATAATAATAATAATAATAATAATAATAATAATAATAATAATAATAATATCGTATGGCCCTGGGTGCCGGGTGCAAGCTTTGTTAATTGACGCCCAGAGGGAAAATTGCATGTCAAATTTTATCGCTCCTTGAAGCGCTGTGAAGTCAAGGAGGTTAGATATCTAAGCTCCTTGACACTTTAGCGCCTTCTAGTAGAGAAATGAGGAACTCTGTGTTGGCAGAAAATCCCAAGATTAATTTTGCCACTATGAACACCGCCTTCTGAATTCAAATGGGTTATTTAACATGCCAACATCGTATGACATGCGTATCGTGATTTTTGTCACCTTTCAAAAATCACTTACCACGGCCAGGAGTGAACCTGCAAGCTCGGGGTTAGTAGTCCGACACGATAACCACTCACCCACCGTGGCAAGCTATCTCTCATATAAATCAATGGGAAGTAGTGAGCACCGTACATGTTGGAAGGGACAGCCCTGACGGCCCAAGCACTCGAGGCCGGTGGGAAGCAGCTGCACATTCCAGTCAGCATATACCGCCCACCACGCGACTATGAGTTCCGCAGGGATATCCGCTCCACCAGCCGTGTGTACCAGGATTTCAGGTACAATTTCGGAGCCTTGCAGTTCAATCTGGCAGCTGATTTTCCGCACGTTATCTTCTTATAGTACAACGATTGCGTCAACAAAGTTTCAAGGTAGGTTTCGACCTGTGTTACCTGATACTTCCATTGTTAGTGAATTATTGCAAGAGAGGTATCTAAAATTGTAAAGCAATTTAGGCAAAAATGTATGTAAGCTGCTAACTTTCTGTTTAAATAATTGTACTCCACTAATATTTCTATCAAAATGAAAAGTCTCCTACTTTACCAAGTTTTATGGAAATTGCTGAACTTCAAGCTATTTTATAGAATTTAGTGATTAAATAGTGTGCATGCTCGCCATCTTGAATATATGATGAGTGAGTGTCCATGTGCCATCAGCAGTTTCCTATACAGTACTAACTTTATCCCAAGTTTCAATATTCTAGTACAATATTATTATTAAGAGTGGCTGATCTATTTCGTAATAATATTCAAAATGGCAGATGCATGCATTATAATAATAATTATTATTATTATTCCTTCTTCGTTTTGCCCACTTAGAGAGCGCGTTTGAATTTGTTGACTTGGGTTGATGGTGTTTTTCTCTTCCCAAAAACTCCTCATAAACTCGTTATGCCCCTTCTTACGTTCCTCCGTCCATTTTTTTCAGTGGTCTTTTTCGATGAAAGAGTGATTTGTAACTAGAGTTCCAAAAGCCTTGCTATTCATGATGATATCTTCTGTGAAGTTTATTTATTTTTAAGTCCTGTTTAATTCCTTCTAACCAACTGATATTGACCTTCTTATTATTATTATTATTATTATTATTATTATTATTATTATTATTATTATTATTATTATTATTATTATTATTATTCCTTCGTTACGGCCAACTAAGGACCACGTTATGTCAACTATTACTTCTGCATTTTAATGTTGGCCCAGTACTCTTTCATTCGCAAACGATGTTGCACATTTCTCTCTGTCGTCCACGCCTTCCTGGTTTTTAGTTTCGGCTTAAGTTGAAAACTCCGATGTTTTTGAAGTTTTTCCCCAAATAAGTGGGCTACGCTCCTGGATATCTTCACATGTTATCCCAGTCTCCAACAGATCTTCCTCTACTTCACTGAACCAGGCTCCCCTTTGTCTTTTTCTCATGGAGAAAATCACAAATTCGGTTGGATAGCCGTGTTGATTTCATTCGGGTTATATGTCCATAAAAAGAAATCCTCCTTTTCCTCATCACGTCAGTTATTTTCCCTACGTGTGTGTACAACTCTTGGTTGTGGCGTCTTCGGAACTCGCCGTGTTCTTTGACTGGACCCAGGATTTTCTATTATTATTATTATTATTATATTATTATTATTATTATTATTATTATTATTATTATTATTATTGTTGTTGTTGTTCCGTATAGGCCAACTACGGACCACGATATTCAACTATTTTGCTTGGAGTGGGCCTTGATGTTTGTCCAGTAGTCACGCATCCCCTGGCTGTGTTGTTCTTTTCTCTCCTTTGTCCAGAGGGCACCTGTCTTCTTCCTTGGGGGTTTTTCCTGGAACTTTATTTGCTTTAATTTACTCCTGAGAGACGTTCGATCTTTTATGTCCTTTTCCGTAACTCCCAGTTCCAGCAGATCTTTGTGCACTTCTATCAGCCATGGTCTTCCTTCTTTACCAGTATGTGAGTAGCTGGTTGGTCAGCCTGGTTGAATGCATCCTGGAGACGTCTCTTCCTGGCCACGTCTGTAATTCTTTCAGAGTAACTATAGAGCTCCTGGTTGGGCCGCCTAATATATTTACTTCCTTCCTTGATTGGTCCCAATATCTTCCTCATTATCTTCCTCTCTTGGATTTCTAGTTTGTCCGTGAGTCCTTTCCTGTTTAATATGAGGCATTCACATTCATATAAAGCTTCAGGGCGGATGGCCATTTGATAGTGCTTCATGTTGGTGTTACGGGAGAGACACTTCTTATTGTAGATGTTCTTAGTCAGTCATTATGACAGTTCTAGCTTATTTACTCGAGTTGATAATGCTGTTCCTTCGGAGAGATTGGGTTCCAACCATTCACCCAAGTACTTGAATGTGTTGGTTTTCTTGATCCTTCCCTGTTCTAGAAGTAGTTCATGAGGTGATTCACTGATATTCGTGATGTATTGTGTTTTCTCAAATGACACTTGCAGTCCTATCTTCGCTGCTTCTTGTCCAAGAATATTGAGTTATTATTATTATTATTATTATTATTATTGTTACTACTGTATTATTACAGTGTTCAAAATTACGTTATTAAAACGTACTACCTTGCGTACTGAGTGTAGCTTGCAGTAAAACTGATAAAACTCAGGAGAAAGATTGATCGTGATGTGAATGGTGTCTCCCGCGCGTGGAGATGCAGGGTTCTCCCATCGATTGCATTTACATTCACCCGAAAACTACATTTAGGATTATGAAAATATTACTGTAATAGCATTGATGCATGACAGCTAATGGAACAGTTGAGGTCTCTAAACGCGCCTACATGAAAGGGTTACAACTTTGATAACATTTCCTATTTTCAGCATGACCCAACAACAAGTACTTATCTCGCTATGATATCTCAACAGCACTAGCGTATTATAAAATCGATGAATAATTGTGATGTTCGTTTCTGGAAGCGACCGAACAATACGTGTTTCAATTGTGTAATAGTGAAAGGAAGACGAGTTGAATAGTAGCTACGCTCCATTGCTATGCAATGCATTCAGCTTAAGGTATGCACAGAACCCTAATATACAAAAGCATTAATAAAAAATACTAGAGATTAACTCATTGCAACCATTTGTTTTAAGGGTGCTCATACACCACCGGATGTCAAAATTTTAGTCTTGTTTTACATTTGAATGAAACACAATACCTTTCTCAATATATCTGTTAAGTTTTATAACTAAATTCAGCGTTTTGGCAGAGATATAGCGTATTACTTGAGACCATGTGCTTATATACAAATGGAGTATTCGTTTTTCTGAAAGTTTGCTTTTCTGGTAGGAAATACACAATATCTCGTGACCTATGTGATGAAACTGGATGGAACTCGGCAGATAGATTCCAACCTATGAGGATGAACCTCATTCATGAAATTATCTTAAAAAATAATTGAGATATACTTGAAAATTAAACAAAAAAATTGTTCATTTTTGGAAAGACAAATTTAATATTAAAAAATACTATTTACAATATAACATTAATGGTGGTTCATCCTCGGTATTTATGCGTTTATTTTACATGAAAAAAAGCATTCCATTCAGACTGGTATTTCTTGTTAAATCGTTTTTTTTTTGTTTTTTTTTGTTGAGATTCACGGAGTTTAAAGAATCACGAATATCCTTTCAATAAATCACGAAATACTTTATATACTTTTCAAATAATTCATGAATTTTGGGCTAATGCCGTGTGGAATTAAATTAAATACCACCAGACGTTTCGAAGGAACCTTGCCTCCTTTTTCAATGGAATTAAACAATGTGGCCAAAGAAAGTATATCAATGAGATTACAAAACAAAACAAAAAAGTGACAGTCAGTCGGAAAGACTAGACTTTGTATCATTTTAAATGCTACAAATGCTGAAAAATGCTAGAAAGGCTGGAGGCTTCTCGCTTCTCTCGAAGCCAAAGACTCTTGACATGTTAGAAAATTATCTGCATAATACTTATCTTGCTTATCTTGTTTCAAATTACTTGCGAACGGCAAGTGCAAACCAAGGGCAAGGCAAGGTCAAGCGCGCGGAGGGAGATGGCTGGATGCCGTGCCCCTTCGATCCAGTCTAAAAACACTTATAGTGGGCTTTTTTGTAGATTTTTCCATGCTGACCAATTCTTACGCTCATAGTATAAATATATTTTTAACGGTTTGCCCAGCGTAAGCTTAAGAAGCGCACGGACGCCAAGTTTGTTTTCGACTTTTTCACTGAAATCGTTACTGCTTGGCTTCCTTTGATCATACATAAATTATTTTCTACAGAATCTTTCCTCGAGATATCCTTTACAGAATGATGAAACCGCATCAAAATCCATCCAGTGGTTCTCGAGATTACCCGTGACATCCAAGAATCGGGGATTTTTGTCTTATACTAACGAAGTAGAGATTGTCGGGGAGCACATGCACCAAGCAGTACTATGACGTCACACACCTCAGTGCATCTGGGTACATTTCGTCCCGTCACCGTAACGTAACGCCAGACCCCAGCGTAACGACGAAGTCGACAAGATCATTTAAAATGATAAAAACGCACCATATTAATCAGAACGGCGGACAGAGTAGTAGTCTAAGTAAGGAGAACGTAAAGGGGTCGGAGGGGGGGGGGGGGGGGGAATATAGAGACTCCTCGAAGAATGAGGACGTCCAAATAAGGAGAAAGGGAGAAGGGGGGCGAGGGGGGGAAGGGTTTTATGAATATAAGGACATCCTTAATCTACAGTACATACGTTATATACAGCTCCTCTCTCTAAATTAGATGTAAGCTCTGTGTATTTACTATACATAAGTCAGTTTCCATAACTCTATGTTACATATTAGTGAAGCTATGATATAATTCGTAACTGTATGCGAAAATTCCCACTGACGGTGTATGAGTCCCCTTTATGTTTTAACAATAAATGATCTTGTAATAAAATTCGCTAATTGTCGTGTTGGCAGCCATTATTCAGTGTTGCTTTAGTAATTAAAATTTAATGTTTTTCATTTGGTCAACACGATTCTACAGATACAGTGAAACCTCTCTAAAAGATCACCCCTATTAAAGGACCACCCCTCATAAAGACCGATTTTTCTTGGAACCGATTTAAAGCCTCATAAGGTATTTGTTACCTCTATTTAAGGACCACCCCTCTCCCCGACCAAAGACCAGACATTTTCTCAGTCTGACCTCTTTCAAAAGACCACTTCTCGTCTGCCTTCCCATTGGAGATGGTGATGAGGGTGATGATGTAAACAATGGTTCTGTTGGCACAGAACTGCATCAGCATACAGTGACATTAGAGAAAGTGTTATGTAACGTATATAAAATACAAAAAACGGTTCTTCTCCTAGAAGATTGTTCGAACCCAGGACAAATTAATGGACTTTCGAACTCACTCAGAGATATTCTAGAAAGTGGCATGCGCTAATCTGAAACAGAGATCAATTCATAACTTTTTTAAATGAGAGAGCTCAGAAAATAACTAATTGTAATTAATTTGTACTAATGCAGATAAATTGTAATCATGTACGTGTTCCAACTCTACTTTATTAATAATGCAATATAAAATTATTTTTAATGCCTACCCCTATTAAGAGACCACCCCTCTAAAAACCAGTTTTCCATGGGACCGCCACTGGTCTCTTAATAGAGGTTTCACTGTACTGGCGTTTAGCTGTCCACTTGACCAATGGTAGGAGAGGGGGTGTAGAGCGGTGTGAAGAGTGGGCTAAATACTTCTCTATCAGAGAACATTGACTAACCTGACAGTAGGTTCTCACAATCAGATACAGACGCGTTCAGCGTGGCAAATGTTTTTCGCTACAGTAGTATACATGGGCAGTGGGATGGGGAAGAGCAGAGCTAACTGCCGGTAACTGTTGTTTGAGTCTTCAGTCTTTTGACTGATTTTATGCAGCCCTCCATGCCTCCCTGTCCTGAGTTAATCGTTTCATCTCTACATAGCTACCACACCCTACGTCCGAGGCAATCTGTTTAACATATTCTAACCTAGGTCTACCACAGTTCTTGTCCTCGACCCTTCCCTCCATAACTAAGCTTGCTATTCCTGCGTGTCTTAATATGTGTCCTACTAAGCTATCTCTTCTCTTCATTAGCAGTCGCCAGAAACATCTCTCCTCTCCCACTTGTCTTAATACCTATTCGTTTGTAGCCCTATCTTCATCATTCTCCTGTAACACCACATTTCAAATGCTTCAATTCTCCTCTTTTCCGCTGCACCAATAGTCCAAGTTTCACTTCCATAGAGCGCCACGCTCCAGACAAAGGCTTTCAAAATGACTTCCTGATACCTAAATCTATATTCGATGTCAACAGATTCCTATTTTGTAGAAATGCTTTCCTTGCCTGAGCTAACCTACTTTATATATACCATACTCTTTGCATCGTTCATCACTGGTTATTTTGCTTCCTAAGTAACAGATGTCTCCTACTTTCTTTAGTTTTTCTCCTACCAATTTGATGTCCGTAGAGGTTTCTGATTTGTAATTGTAATAAGTGTTTCCCTAATCATCAAACTCCCGATGATCGCTTGACGATTGAAATTGGTCATCCAAGGGTATTTTATTTTTATTTTTTACAATCGTTTCGGTCTTCTATGGACCACGTTATTTCAACTGCCTTCTCCCTCGTTCTTTCACATTGGCCCAGTGTTCGCGCATTCTTCTTCTGTGAACTTGTTTTCGTTCTTCGGTCCACTTTTTGTCGGTTTTCAATATGTGTTTTGGCTGAAAACTCTGTATGTTAAAAGAGTCACATTCCAAGATGTCCTCATGTGATATCCCGAGTTCTTGTAGGTATTTCTCCACCTCTGTAAACCCTTTGGTTTTCTTTCCCACAAAGTAGGCACAGATTCTATTGGACAATCTTCCGGAGCTCATTCGTGTTAAGTGGACATAAAAGGAGAGTCTTCGTTTGCGTATGATGTCCATTATTTTCTCCACATGTATTTATTAATCAAATGCCATTTTTATTTTATTTTTTAGGATTAACGGGTACAATTGGGTACAATCGTGTTGACAGACTGAAAAACATTAAATTTTGAAAATTTGCTAATAAATCTATATTGAATCATCGTATAATAGTATGTCCCTATGAAGTATTTTTCTCTCTTCTTGTTAGACCGAGCAGTGAGGGCACGTTCCTGATGGGATCAGAGATCATAATTACAACCTCAAATAACTAAACTGAAGACATTATTCGTGGAAGACATGATGACTGCAATATGCATATTTTTGCTATTAGGAGAAGCTCCAGGTTTGGAACTGTTTAAGAATGAAATTGATGACGCATACATGACTACAGTTGTGTCGTCTATCGGAGGAGTGTTTGCTGCCAACGACCACGTGCCACTGACGGTGTATGCTGAGCCACCAGCAATGAACACAGTAGTACAGCGGCTGCTACAGTACATTAGCCAGCGTAGCCATGACGGCGTGCAGCTAGTGAGTTGTGCTCAAATTCCCGATAAGGACAGCTACATAAAGAGCAACTCGTTCGTCCTCTTCCTGCAGAACTCCTCCAGCGAGGTCGTCAACCAGACTGTGGATACCCTCAGCCGATTGAGCAGCTGGAACCCACGAGGAAGGTTCCTCGTGGTCTTCATACAGCATGTACCCACCAGCATAGAGGAACTCTTTGAACAGTTCTGGATACACAAGATAATCAATGTAATCTCCATGTATTTTAGTGGAGGTCTTAATGTATTTACGTACAATCCCTTTCTAGAGAACAAGTTGATAAACATAACGAAAGCAGCGTTAAATGGCCGAAGTCATGAGATGTATGTGGACAAAGTTGCTAATCTTCACGGGAATACCATTAACGTTCATATGGTCCCTGTACCCCAGTTTGCTATTCCCACCGGAGGTATGTTCAGATACAGAGGGGTTGATGGGGAAATTATGACCGCTGTGTTGACATACATGAATGCTACTCCAGCATTCCAAGTCGAGAGTAAAAGTCTGAGGGACACTTTGGCCTCAGGCCGTGTGGATGTCATGTTTAATTCAGCAGTGTTGTATAACCACGCCAAGGACTACGTAGAGTTCACCTACC
Source organism: Meconema thalassinum (assembly GCA_946902985.2). NCBI lineage: Eukaryota > Metazoa > Arthropoda > Insecta > Orthoptera > Tettigoniidae > Meconema > Meconema thalassinum. The sequence goes on along the minus strand of OX336388.2, from coordinate 2,106,073,563 downwards.
CACACCTTATAGAAGATGCTGTGGGCCTTGTGCCCAGCTCAGGACGTATCCCTCAGTATAGAAATCTGTTTCTGCCGTTTGACAGTCTCACTTGGCTCTGTTTGTTCCTCAGCCTGCCCTTTGCCACCCTCGTGTGGTACAGTATTCACCGACTCATCACAATCTCTGCTTCCCCAAGAAAGTCTCTCTCAGCCATCTCAATGGATGTATTTTCTTCTTCAATGTTAGTAGCAGTGAAGACAATGCCCGGTGACCTGCCTGAGGCTATATTTTACCTCTTCTGGATGCTGTTTTGTTTTGTAGTATCGAGTGCTTTCGCGGGCTCACTAACCGGCTTCCTGGCCGTAGCGAAATTTATGCCTGAGATCGACACCTTGCAGCAGTGGTACGACTCTGCGCTCCCGATAATTATGTCACGTGAATCCATGTTAGAAGCAATGGAGATCGATGAAGATAATCCTTTCTATAAATTAAGAAATAGGGTCAGGGTTCAAACAAAGAGTCCAATGGAAGTCATCTTTGACATTGGTGTCCACAAGAACACATCTACCATCCAAACTGCCATCGGTGCAGAGCTGTTCCTGGAGATGAAAGAGATGGTTCGTGACGGAAGAGCGCTGCTTCATGCCACCAAAGAAGCTGTCAAGAAGGGCCATATTGCTTTCATGGTCCAGCCACACTCCCCATATCTGCCCAAAATGAGTGATCTCGTCATGCGTACACTTGAGTGTGGACTCTTCGAACACTGGCTTACTTCTGCGAAGCATGAAGCCTATGTTAAACAGATATTTGTTCCTGTCAAAAAAGTGTCTGTGATTCCAGTACCACTGACTATTTATCATCTGCAGACACCCTTCTTCATTATTGCTCTTGGAAAAATATTTGGTGTGATTAGCTTTGTGATGGAAAATGTATGTGGATCGTCGTTTCCTTCATTAAAACGTTTCTTCAAGTTTCCCACAAAAACTGCTGAAAATTCTATTGAGAATCTGAACAAAATAAAATCTAAAATTGATCGTCGTGGAAGGCGGAAGTTTTATTCGTGAGCTAGCAACCCACCCCGGCTTCGCCCGGGAACAGTTATGACTGCATTACGTGATAAGCGCTTCTTTTTTCGATGTCAATAAACTACGACCTATATCCGTTTTACGTCTCGGCATGATGGGTTAAAATCACGGACAGGACTATTAATTATATTATCATGGAGAATGATGCATGTGCAACGAATTCTTGTGAGACGTAATTTAAGAATGGCGAGGTGCATGAAACACTATTCCCCCTTCCGTCCAATCTAAAAACGCTTATGGTGGGTGATGTATTGAAGATAGAGATATGCTCTCCTGGCCTTTTTTGTAGAACTTTTCATGCTGAACAATTATTGGTACACTCATAGTGTAATGATATTTTTAACGGTTTGCCCAGTGTAAGCTTAAAAAGGGCACGGACGCCAGTTTTGTATGATTTTTTTCGACTTTTTCACTGAAATCGTTACTGCTTGGCTTCCTTTGATCATAAATAAATTATTTTCAACAGAAATCTTCCTCGAGATATCCTTTATAGCAGGCTGTTCCAGCCGAGCTGCTCGCCAGTGAGCAATAGAGTATTCGCCGCCTTGCGTGAGTAAACCTGCAACATGCAATACAGCTCTGCTGTGGGGACTGCCGACACTGCGCGGTGGATACATCAAGACTAGAAGGAAGCGCATGGACTTGTGTTATGACCTTTGCCCAGTGACGTATTGGCTATCACCCCCAGTCCCTCCCCAACCGTGCTCCGAGCATCACTACTGAGTACTCGCGTGTACGCATACTCAAACTCGTGGATTAGGAACAGCCTGCTTTACAGAATGGTGAAACCCGCATCAAAATCAATCCAGTGGTTCTCGAGATTACCCATGACATCCAAGATTCGGGGACTTTGTTTTATACGAAGTAGAGAAGTGTCCACTTCACTAGACACATTGGTGTCAACCACGATTTGATACAGTAGTAACCTCGCCGTCGCGGTGATCCTAGAACAGGCAAGACTTCGATAACTCCTTCGTACCGTTGAAGTATTCATTTTTCAGTGTTGCCTAGTTCTATTAACACTTTATGGGATACTGGTGTATATATTAACCACCTACTATTTTAAAAAAAAGTTTGTAGAATATTACCGAGGGCAGATCAAAGGGAAAGCTGCACTTCCCAGTTATGGCCATTTATTACACCACCTATACAACAGCAACACTTCTATCAAGACAAACAACGTAACTGCACTTTTCCACAAAGTTTCCAAGAGACTCCAAACATTTCTGCGAACGCACAACCAACTTGTCGATGCCGAATGCATAGAAAGTTCCTCCAGCGTTCTGCAACCACACGGAGACAGCGGCCTTCACCTCCTCATCGGTCTGGACACGTCGACCACCGAGCTCCGATTTGAGCTTACCGAACAGATGAAAGTCACATGGCGTTAGCTCGGGACTGTCGGGTGGATGTTGCCAGGCCTCCCACTTGAAACGCTGCAGCAGTTCGCTCGTTTTGCGGGCCTTGTGAGGTGTTGCGTTATCGTGCATCAAAATCACACCGGCGCTCAATTTCCCCCGGCGCTTCTCTTTAATCGCTTTACGCAACCGGAGCAACGTTTGACAATACGACGCCGCGTAGATCGTTGTTCCTTTCGGCATGAATTCCACGTGCAGCGACGCGATTTGTCTCAGGTGAATGCGCCGGTTTTTTTTAATGATCGCATTCACAATGTTGACATTTGCACGGGTCCTGAACGTTGCGGGCCTGCCCTCGCGATATTCGTCCGTGATATCCGTGCGTCCGGCTTCGAATTGCTGACATCACTTTACGATCCCTTGCCGGGAAATGGCCCGCTCCCCATACACAGCACTAATTTCACGATGAATGTCTGTGCAATTCTTCCTTTTGGCCTATAGGAATCGGATTGTCGCACGCACCTCATATTTGGAGTGAACGTCCAGTCGACGCGCCATTGCATTTGGCCGCTATTCACACCGTACAAGACGAGACACCACAGTGACCTGCCTAACGGATGTGTGGGCAGTGTCTGTCCCTTTCTCCACCGTGCCCACGTTTGCGACACACAGCGCGCTGTTGCAGCGCGGTAGTGCAACTAACTTTTTGATCCACCTTCGTATCAAAGTTACTAATTGAGTTGAAACTTTCAGCCTAATTACAACTAAATTTCTCGTACTGTAGTTGTAATATCTCTGAAAGGCAAATAATATATCTGTGTCCTTAAACTATGGTGCTGGATTTAAAAAACTAGTAAATATAACCAAAAGTATTAAAATTATACAATAAAATAAAAATTATATATACAAATTAAAATAGAACCCACTAAAATGTATAATTTAATTAAGATTATAAAATTAAACAAGTAGTTCCGTGAATAACTATACAGCCTATTTTCATATATCCTACTTTTGTTATTTGCCTCTATCAACATACAAAATTTCAGTTTGATTGCTGTAATAGATTCGTAAATATTGATATCCGTCTAAATATTTCGGATGGTCGCCATGTTGGATTTTATATATGTAGGTCCTAGAGTTATGTATTGTTACATGAAGATTATTGCGGACGTGTAGCATTCAAACTTCAATCGCATGATTAGGACACAAGAAGTAACAAGGAGATTTTAAAATTTCGCTCAGCTGCCATCTTGTGGTTATAGAAACAATTGAAATAAATTAGATGCCAGTGGATTAACATTCGTATAAGGATTTACTGTACCAAGTTTCACTGCACTCGAATGGTTAAATTGCTAGAAACGACCATGTGAATATTTATACTTCGCGTCGCCGCCATGTTGGATTTGTGATCACCAGGTTATTTAAAGTCCTATAGGTGATCTTAAGTGCATAGCCCCTATGAACATTAAAAAATTCAGTTTGATTGCTATAATAGATTCGTAGATATTCAGAGCCGTCTAAATATTTCGGATGGTCGCCATGTTGGATTGTTAAATGTATAGGCCATAGAGTAATGTACCATTGAAGGAAAATTATTGCGTAGGTTCATTATTCAAACTTTTACTTCGATCGCATGATTACGACACAAGAAATAAAAACTTAATTTTAAAATTCGCACTGCTGCCATCTTGATGTTATGTAAACAATTGAACTAAATTAGATGCCAGTGCATTACAATGTGTATAAACATTTCCTGTACCAGATTGTATTGCGTTTGGAACAATAAATCGCGAGAAAGGTCTATTTAAAATTTTCTAATTCGCTTGGCCGCCATGTTCGTTTTGTAGATAACCGGTTTTTGAATGTCTTATAGATGAACTTCCAGTAGTTCCCTTTATCTCCGTACAAAATTTCAGGGTGATACCGCTAATAGTTTCAGAGATATAGAATGCCGGTGAAATATTTCGCACATCCGCCATCGTGTGGTTATGTAAACAATTGAACGAAGTTTGATGTCGGTGCATTACAATGTGTATGAACATATACTGTACCAAGTTTTATTGCGATTGGTTGGTTAAATCGCGAGAAACATCTATTTAAAAGTCGCGAATTCGCGTGGCCGCCATATTGGTTTTGTAGTTACCATTTTTTCAAAAGTCACATAGGTGAACTTCTAGTAGTTCCCTTTATAACCGTAAAAAATCCAGGGTGATATCGGGAATAGTTTCGGAGATATTGAATGTTGGTGAAATATTTCGCACAGCCGCCATGTTGGATTGGTGAGACGTAACAAAAGTTGAAGGGCATGGTCGGGATCGTCTGGAACGGTGCTATGAACTTACCGAGTTTCATTGAAATCGCTCCAGCCGTTATGAAGTTATTAGGGACACACACACCTCACACACACACACCTCTCTCTCACACACACACATACACACGGACAAAAGGTGATCTCATAAGCCTTTTTTTTTTTTTTTCAAAATTGAAAATAGGCTAAACATTTTAAAATTATAAAATTAAAAAAAAATATTTTAATAAAATTGATAATATTGAATGGTTAACGTGTCGGACTACTAATCCCAAGCTTGCTGGTCACTCCTGGCCGTGGTAAGCGATTTTTGAAAGGCGCAAAAATTACGACACTATGTCATACGATGTTGGCATTTCAAAGAACCCATTTGAATTCAGTAGGCCGGGTTCATAAGGGCAAAATTAATCTCGCGAGTTTCCGCCATCACAAAGTTCCTCATTTCTTTACTAGATAGCGCTATAGTGTTCAAGGAGCTTAGATATCTAACCTCCTTGACTTTCATAGTGCTTCAAGGAACAACGAAATTCGACATGGAAGCTGCCCTCTGGGTGTCAAATAACAAAGCTTGCACCCGGCACCCGAGGCCATACGATATTATTATTATTATTATTATTAGTAGTAGTAGTAGTAGTAGTAGTATTATTATATAAGGTGCGTTCAAAAAGTAACGAGCCGGAGGCATAATTACAGAAACCAGTACCTGTATGTTAGAAGTATTGGCCCTGGCTGTCGAGGCACTTGTCCCACTGTGACACGAGGCGGTGAATGGCTGTCTCATAAAATTCCCTGGGCTGCGATGTGAACCAGTTCCGCACGTACAGCTGGACGTCGGCGTCCAAGGTGAATCGTTGGCCCTGCAGAGCCCTTTTCAGGGGACCAAACATGGCGTAATCACAGGGAGAGAGGTCTGGACTGTATGGAGGGTGGCCGAGTACCTCCCATTTGAATTTCTGCAGGAGCGCCGCGACCACGGCGGCTATGGCGTTCACTGCCACTCGGCGGTCCTGGGTAATGAGTGCATCAACCAGCTGGACGTTGTCATCGGTAATGCAGGGGGGTGCCCCAGACCGGGCACCATCGGCTAACGACACCAGTCCTTCCCTGAAGCGCTTGTGCCACGCCTTGACCCATGCAAGGCACATGCAGTGTTCGCCGAACACTTGTGACATTCGGCGATGAGTGTCCATTCCCCCTACTCCCTCCGGTGTCAGAGACCGAACAACACCTCTTTGCTCTTCCGCTGACGCCTCCATGTCACTGTTTGCAATGCGACTGGCAGCGTTGGACGATTGATGCATGCTGCTGCTCGGTTTGTATCGCCACGTGACGTGCACGCGTGCCCTCTAGCGACGGGCTGTGACCTTCCATGCACTGGTCGGAACCACACCTCGTTACACACGCCACGATTAGTCGATGTAGTCACCGGTTTGCGCATTCTAGCCTCCGGATCGTTACTTTTTGAACGCACATTATATGTAAAATCAAAATTAAAATTAAAATGAATAAAATAAAAATTAGAGCTGAAATGAAAATGTAAATGAAAACAATTGAAATATAAATTAGAAAAATGTAGACTGCCCTAAAGCTTTTCAGTCGGTCAACACAACACATTAGGCGGGAATTGTACACCCCTGGCCTGAGATGTGTATCACTAAACAACACGCGTTTATGTAGAAAAACGGAGGGAGGTTGGATGACAAGTTTCGATCGTCATGCAATCATTATCAGATCATGCTCACTTAGGCTAAGATAAGGTATGATGTTTTGTACGTAAAAGCGTGTTTTCAATAGCACATAAATATTGGCAAGTCGATATGTCGTTGCCAGGAGATCCTGTAGATAGTCTGGCTGCTCAGTTAGCACCACCCAGGTGGCAGGTGTTGGGCAACAAAGTGAGCCTGGCTCTAGCCGTACGAGATCAGGCAATGGAGACGACTGAAGAGATTCTTACCAAAGACGTGTCTATACTGGAAAATTACTTCAAAATCTGGAGACTTTAACCCGATGTGAGTAAAACAGAAGTGTCTTGCTTCCATTTAAATAATCATTTGGCGAGCGTGAAACTGAATGGAAGTTTCGGAGGCAGAATTTTTCGTCATAATTGGAACCCAAAATACCTTGACGTCATCTTAGACCGTACACTACAGTATCCTTTAAACAACACCTCCTGAACTTAGCACAAAAGTTGAAACAACATCCACCATAAACTATGTGGAATTACCTAGGGATCTTCAGCCTTGGTTTTGGTGTATTCAAGTGCTGAGTATTGTGCAACTGTTTGGTTGAACAGTCAACACACAAGGCTTGTTGACACCCAACTTAATACCATAATGCGCACCATATCTGGCGCAATCACATCTACTCCAGTTCATTGGCTTCCACTGCTAACCGGTATAATGCCTCCTGATCTACGCCGATCTAACACCCCTATGAAGGAATTCCACAAGATCTCCTGGAATCCTAGTCTACCCGTGCATAATGACCTGCGACTTTTGAATCTTAAAAAACTAAAATCAGTCATCCAACTCTGCGTGATGCTGCTGGCATGGATGCTAAGGATTTTAAATCTCTTGATGAATGGAAAGGTCGGTGGGAAGCAGCAACAGATATGTGCCTGCATACCTTCTTCTCAGGTCCCAGAAATCCAAGTGGATTCCACCTATCACGCAAGACCTGGACTGCCCTGAACAGAATCATAACAGGAAATGCTCGGTGCAGAGACGCTCTCCACAAGTGGAAGAAGCTATCTAATCCAGACTGTGATTGCGGAGCTCCAAACCAGACTATTCATCACATTGTCAGAGAATGCAAGATTCGAGCTTATCACGGTGATGAAGCGAACTTCCTGTTAGTAACTCCAGATGCTGTACGCTGGATTGAAAATCTAGATATTCAGTTGTGAAGCGCAAATTACTTTGTTTCTCTTCTGTAAATATGTATATATCCCTCCCTATATTATTCTGCTAAGGACCCATTCCAGTTTTGTACCGAAAATAAGGTCCCATTAACACCACCTACACATATGGGGCACCTACAGGTTCAGCATAACCCACTGCGTAAGCGAAACGCACTCACTTACTCTTTAAATGCCTCACAATTAAATAAATACCTTAAAACATGTATATTTACAATGAAATAATGAAAGAATGCAACACTGTAACCATGGTAACAGAATCTCACAGGTCCATCTATTTCTGTAAGATGCAATGCATTTCCAATTATTACATCACTGTGAATGTTTCCAGAGGGTTATAAGGTTATCATTGAACCAAATTAAGCTGCAAAATTCATTAATACATACAGAAAATGCGCTTAAGGGGGTCAAGGGGCACTCTAGAATTTTTTCACGCAATTTTCACGTGTGAGTGTGGTACGAAAGGTCTTTTTCACCCGACTATTAATGGTCTCCGAAAACCACATTTAAAGGCCCTTAAATTAACAGTCTGTGATATTCCCAGAAAACTAACTTCGCTCTGATATACCTATGAAGGAATGACAAACCCCTAACCACTGCACCAGTAGCTGAGTTGATAAAGTCTGATTATTCATACCAAGGATAAATCAGTCATAGCATTCATGATTGAGATTTTGCTAAGTGTACTCTTTACAACTAGAATATTCGCGGGCGAAGCCGTGACGGGTAATGCTAGTATATATATTACTGATTAAGTCCCAATTAATATTTTGATAAAAGGAGAGGAATTTATGTCAGAGGGCCTAGGCATCCAGGCCTTGACTCCAACAAAGTAGCCTATTTTGGGACAAGATGTCCATCAACAACTACAGAAAGTAAGGCACTCGAAGAGGAATAGAAAGTGGTTCATTACGACATGCATCAATCATGATTTCTATCCCACAAGCTAGTGAATATTCTAGGATATGACTCATGATGGTGGTTGCACACGTTTTAATTGTATGTTCATACATTCACTTACATTATTGTATAATAGAGAGTAATGTTCTGTATAATTTTATTGGTATATAAGTACTTAATAATTCATAACATAGCCATTTTACCTTCGTCATCATCTGAGAGTTTACCCCGCATGCTAAACTCGTTCTGTCCCGATATGGAGCCGGGCCTTACTGCCGCAATTACAACACTCTGGCTATATCGAGGTAAGCTTTCTCGCTCTAGTTTCAGATGGACTTATCAAGCTGACATGTGTTTCACTTCACTGTCATAATATATATTGTTTCACACTTTATTTTTTTCTACCCAAATGAAGTGCATTAAACATCAGTTTTTACGTCCACCTTCTCAATATAATCTTCTTGTAGTTTTATGCACTTTTGCCATCGATGTGTCAGTCTCTCCAGACCTTCCTGAAATCATTCTTTCGGAGTTCTGCGTATCCATGCCTTGACAGCTGTGTCTAGTTCTGCAAATTCCGCAGAACGGCGCCCATGCAATGGAAGCACAGGGGCAGTCCACCGCCAAAGAAATTGTGAACAGGGCCATCAGTTGGCAAGAGAATGGCGACAGTGTTCTGGGACACAAAGGGCATCATCCTCATTGACTGGCTGGAATTGGGGGCCACGATTAACAGTTTTTTTTTGTCGTGTGGTCTCCTCAGAGACCGAGTGCAGGTCTTTCTATTCGACGCCCGTGGGCGACCTGCGCGTCGGGATGAGAGATGGAATTGATGAAGGTGAATGAAATTGGAGAAGGATGTGGAAGGAAGTGGCCGTGGCCTGTCAGAAGGTACCGTCCCAGCATTTGCCTTGTGTTGAAAATGGGAAACCACGGAAAACCATTTCAAGGACGGCCGATGGTGGGGCTCGAACCCACGCGTCTACCGAGTCAGGAGAGAGCTTGGCCCCATGACCTAACACTGCGCTTTAGCCAGCGTAGCCACTACTGTCGGTACGATTTACAGTGTAACATATGTGGCAACCCTTTAGCGCTTACGTCGTGCCATTCAAACCAAGTGGGCAGGAAAATGAGCTAAAGGTGTGCTTCTGCAACATGACCATGCCCGCCCAACACTAGCCGAGAGACCACCACTGCCATTGATCAAATGGGATTCACGGTGCTGCCACATCCAACCTACTCTCCTGATATGGCACCAAGTGATTATCACCTGGTCGGGAACATGAATAAACCTCTGGACACAGCTGTCAAGGCACAGTTACGCAGCACTCCGAAATAATGGTTTCAAGAAGGTCTGGAGAAACTGACACATCGATGGCAAAAGCGCATAAAGTTACAAGGAGATTATGTTGAGAAGGTGAACGTAACAACTGATGTGTAATGTACTTCATTTGGGTTCTTCTACCTGCCGCAGTCTTAGAGCCTTTTCCCAAACATACAGGTGTGTTTAAGAAAAGACTGACGATTTGTGTAAATACTTCAGTTTAATTGATAATTGTTATTGAATTGTTATGTATAATTGTGTATTGTTATGTATACCCAATTTGCCACCGGGGGACACACACTCAATTGCAAACATATGAATGAATGAATGTAATGTAGGCTTCTTCATTTGGGTAGAACAAAATAAAGTGTAAAACAATATAGAACGCGCTTCTTCATTTTCTGTCCAACGAAGTTTTATGGGAGGACTTTAGTTTGCTAATTGGTAAAGTACGGTCAGAAATGCCTCCAGAGCCTGTGCGGCCGAGGAAGGATTATGAGGTACGGTGCTTTTCTCTGCTGTAGTCTAATTGAGACTAGGAATAGTATGTAAATGTCTTCTCCTAAAATTAGTGTGCACTGATGAAGGAATGTTTTATAATAATAGCTAGCAACCCTCCCCTGCGTCTCTCGATATCTATAAACGGTTTACCCAGCGTAAGCTTAAAAGGCACACAGACGGCAGGTCCCAGACGCAATTCACAAAAGCCGAGGTGAACAGCGAAACTCCAAACACATATACTCTTCTCTGAAGTCTTATCTCGACACTACTCAACAGTTTGATGATGGCCAAAGCTGGGGTGATAGGCTCACTCACTCTGAAGTTAGTAATTTAAATGTCCACTGAATGGAGAATGTTGAAAGAAATGAAAACGTAAAAATAATTTGAAATTAATTGAAAACTATTAATCGATTCGCAGTGGTTCCCAACCTTGTCAGCTGACGCCCCCCTTTTCAGATACGGGAGTTCATCACGCCCCCCTCCCCTCCACTCCACTCTACTCGTCGCTTCTATAACCTCTTCGATTGACGCGGAGGATATAGACCTAACCTAATAACACTGCATATCTATTACATACTAACTTCATTTTTGCACATTACAAAGAACACACTTTTACAACAAATCCTTAAATCAGTCAACAAGTGTATTCTCTTGGTAAGATACAGTATGTTTGGTTTGATATTTGACAGAGCACAGCGGAGATCACTTGCAACATCATGGCGACAGCGCTGCTTTGTTTCTATGATACTCAGCGTTGAAAATCGTGACTCTCATAAATATGTCTTTGAAATGACACGCAATGCAAATTTGGCTATTACAGGATACACTGCAAGACAGTTTACCCAAATGTCACCCAGTCCTAATATTTTAGAATCATCATTTAGCTTTGATTCACACTTCAAATCTATGGCTTCTTCTTGAAGTTGTGCTAGCAGTGCTTCAATGTCAATGGCAAATGAATTTCTTATTAACAGCCAGGACCATTCAAACTGCTCAAAGCTTCAAATAAATCACAAATATATGCCAACGAGATGATAAAATTGGCATTGACTTTGCTCGTTACAACACAGCAAATTCCTTATTTCACCTCCAACAGCGCGGCTCCACAGAGGTTTGTGCCGACAGTTGGCAAATACCAGTGCTTTTGAACGACTGACGATTGGCGCGACAATTACTTTGAGAGATTCGAAAAATGTTTATTATACAAAATACAAAATACAAAAGCCCCACGCCCCCCTAGGGGGGCGCCCCCCAGGTTGGGAACCCCTGGATTAGACGATTAACGGAATAATAGATTAGTCAGCTAACTCAATAATCAAATAATGTATTATTTATTTTTATTTAGCTTATGGGAGCCTCCGTGGCTTAGCTGGCAGCACGCCGGCCTCTCACCGCTGAGTCCGTGGTTCAAATCCCGGTCACTCCAGGTGAGATTTGTGCTGGACAAAGCGGAGGCAGACAGGTTTTTCTCCGGGTACTCCGGTTTTCCCTGTCGTAATTTCATTCCAGAAACACTCTTCACAATCATTTCATTTCATCTGTCATTCATTGCCCCAGGGGAGTGCGACAGGCTTCGGCAGTCGGCACAGTTCATATCCTCGCCGCTAGGTGGGGGCTTCATCCATTCCATTCCCTGCTCCGGTCGGTCGACTGGAAGCAGGCTGTGCATTTTTCATTTAGCGTATGGCTTTTAGTGCCGGGAGTGCCCGAGGACATGTTTGGCTTGCCAGAGGCTGTAGCTGCTTCAAGCGGACACCCATCGGGTGAGGTACAAGTTTCGTTCAATTTCAAGTAGTTCCAACTTTTCGCTATCAAGTCTCACTGACACCTAATGGTGTACGTTGGAACTTTGTTGGAGCGTTACAACAATATCTAACCTAGAAATGTAGCTTCACACAAGTTAAGTTAGTGGAAGGATCTTTTACATGCCATAAATCTATGACATGGGACCGCCGGCTTTACTTCCCTTCCGAAGGAAGCCATACTGAGGGATTTTAACGCTCTTAAAAAATCCGACGACTTCGGCGGGTTTGAGCCCGCGACCTTGGGCTTAGAAGCTAATCATGCTACCAACTACGCCACCGAAGTCGCTTCGATAACTAAAATTAATCGAATCAAAGTTCCAGCCCTAGCGACAAAGAGGAAGTTAATCTCATGTTATACAACTGCAGGATTCCTTCAGCACTTATATGTTTACCATTAAAGCCGTAGGCTGGAAACGGGGTGGAGCGATATGGATGGAATCAGTAATCTACGTGGGATGGATGATCCGTGTTTGCCAGAAGCACAATGGCGTAAATAAAATTAAAATAGTTGATTATCAAGTAGTTGCATCAGAAAGTAAATGTGCCTCTGACGCAGAGAAACAATCAGCGGGAAGTAGGTCTTGTATTTGTGGAGCTCTGACTCCGTAACTAATTCTACTCCTTCGAACAACGCCTTGCAATTGAGATACTGTTCATTAAGAGACTACAGCACAGGAATTAGAAATCTTCGTTTGTAGAAGATGTAGTCCTTTATCAGATGTCAGACATGTTTCCACTCGCAGTAACTAATGGAACTCGACAATAGCTCTGTTTCAGTGTAAGACGTGGCACGAATGTATTTCGAGAATATCATGAACTGTGTGTTTTAGTCTTCAATATTTAGATTGGTTTCATCTCTACCACACCTTACATGTGAGGCAATCTGTTTAACATATTCTTATCTTGCCATATTCATACAGTTCATATCCTCGACACTTCCTCCTTAACTAAGTTTACTACTCCTGGGTTCTTCAATACGTGCCCTACCAAATTATCTCTTCTTTTCATCAGCACTTGCCAGAAATATATTTTCCCCCCACACTTGTTCTCTTCATTTACGACTCTACCTACCCATCTTATCTTTATCATTCTCCTGTAACACCACATTACAAAAATTATTTTCTCCTGCTTGAACAGTCCAAGTTTCACGCCCCAGATAATTGTTTTCAAAAATTACTTTCTAATACCTAAATCTATATTTGATGTCAACAAATTTCTCTTCTAGGGAAGAGCTTTCCTTGCCTGAGCCTACCTGCTTTTTATTTCCTCTTTACATCGTCCTTGAATTTCGACACTTGAAACAAATGTTCGAATATTTGTAATTCCGACCGGTTTCACGTACAAATTTCGAATTTATCATTTAGTGGAAGTACAAATTATTTTTATTATTTCAGTATAATGCAAGTCCAACACAACCGAGGCGAGTGGATACCTGTGTGTTAGAGAGACGATGTGAGCGCACTGCACGGAATTACCGTACACTCTGTCTGCCAGTTGGGTCGGGTAGCTAGTGACCTCGTATTGCCACCCCTTAAAACAACATTAACTAACTAACTAACTTCGTTCAACGTCTTTCCTCCGAGGAAATGGTAGTGATGTTTTTATCAAAACGTGCTACACGTAGACACTGTAGCTTTTCATTTTGTTAATGTTCACAGGCTGGTTGGACCACTCTACGCTGACGGAATGACAGCTCCACGTATCAGTGTGACAGGCAACCAACTGCCACTACCTAGGATCGTGTCTCGGACGGTACATCCTGACGAAGGCTTCCACGATCACGCTGGAACTGTAATGGTTGTAGCTTGGGGGCAGTTCATGGACCACGACTACACACTGACCGCTACTCCACTCGGTAAGTTCATGAGTTCTGTAATAAACCAACCACCACCAAACTACATCCACGTTTATCACCTCACTTGCAGGTGCGGCGTCAAAGTAGAAGTCGTATTATTAAAACCAATTAATTACCCATTGTTACTTTGTAATTTCTCCACGCACCTGCTGCTTGTATAGACCTCATAAAATAGAATTATGGTTTATAAGTAGCAAGAAAGGAAGAGTTTTGAGCTCTAGAGAATATAAGGTATGCATGTAACGATGCACTGTTTCAAACCACATACATCTGACAAATATACGAGGGTCGAGTCATAAGTCATGGCAACTTTTTTTTTTCTCACGAACAGGAGACAACACGGAAAATCTACGATATGCCTTTGGAAGCGTATGGTATGTACTTGCATAGGATGCCACTTATGTTATATGTAAACAACAGTGTGGGTCTGAGCATGCCCCCAATTTCAGTGTGTGAGTGAGAGCGTCACACAATGGAAGTAAACAAGCAGGAGCAACGATCGAATATTAAAATTGCAGTTCTCCGCGGCAGAAATGCACGTCAATACCATGCAGAGCTGCGGGAAGCATTAGGTGTGCATGCCACATTACTTAACGGAGGTACAGAAGTGGACTCGTTACGAAACATGTCGCATGTATCTGGGGAGGTTTCAGCAGGAAGGACAAGCCATGTTCAATCGCATTATTGCAGTCGATGAAACATGGGCACATGCTTATGAACCTGAACTGAAGAGACAGTCTGTGAATGGCGTCGTCAGGGGTCACCACGGAGACACAAGGTTCGACAAAATCCGTCGCCCAATAAGGTTATGGTCATCCTGGCGTACGATGTTCAAGGTGTTCTTGTGTGACATCCAGTGAGTGACGGGCACACTCTCAATGCAGTGTATTACAATTCATTTTCGTTGTACGAATTGCACCGTGCAGTGCGAACCAACGTCGTATGGACGACGCGATAATTCTACACGATAACGCAACAGCTCACACAACAGCCATCGTTCAGCGTCGCTTACAACGGTGGGGATGGGAGGTTCTTCCACATCTGCCTTATTCGCCTGATCTGAGCCCATGTCACTATGATATAATCCCCAAAGTGAAGAAGCCACTACGTGGACGACGGTTTGCTAACAAAGAAGACATCGTAACAACATTTCAGAGGGAGGTGTTGCACGTTAGCGATACACATGCAGCGAATGGTATTCAGCGCCTGCCCCACCGCTGGCAACGCACAGTAGACACCTTGGGTGATTATTTTGAAGGTCTGTAACCAGTGAAGACCTGTCCTTTGTACGTAGTCTTGTATAATTTCAACATTTTAAACGTATCATACTTTGTGAATGAAACACAAATGAGTTGAGGTTCTGTGAGGATGGAGTTCGCTCGTCTGACCACCCAGCTCTGTGTCCCTTGTACTCTTACTACAGGTAGACGTCTGTTATGGAGGTGGGAACAGACCAGCAAGCAGCACTTCGTTCACGTCACTGACAGAATTCCACTATAAATCAGTCGATAATGAGATGCAGTGTGGAGGACATTATATGCTCCATTGAGCAACTGTCATTTGTCTGCTACACGGAGTCCTAATGGTGATCAGTGAGTGTTCATTGTGAAGACGTCACCTTCATTGAGTCATTGATACAAAAACATTAGTATAAAATCTCATCAAAATGACCCGATTCCTTATTGACGATGTAATTATAATAATATTTATGTTCGGCGATGTCGAAATGTAAATATTATATGTCAGAAAACTGTACTATTATGAGGCTCATTATACTATAAGTTTTCATTGTGGGACAGTTTCTCCCACCAATCAGAGCTCAAGAAACAGTTGTTTGACCAATTAGGTGAGGATAGCAACGCGTCTGCGCTGAGTTCCAAGGCCTTCTAATTTAAATTTCACTGCCTGGCCTAGTGTCATAGTGGGGCAATCGAGGAGGCCATGGTCAAATACAAGGTATTCTGTGCGTCTCATGCACCCTGTTCAGTACATAAAACTGGTGAAATCTCAACAGATATTTATGAATATTTATGTTCGAACATAAAATAGTTATAATAATTATCATCGAACAAACAGTCGTAAGCAACTCGCCTATGATGGTAATTAAGACACTGGTATGGAAATTATAAAACTCGCATACACTCGTTTTATAAACATACTCGTGTCTTAATTATTGCCATCATAGGCTCGTTGCATAATGTACTATAATGGAACCATAAGTCAATATATGTTATACTTTAATGTCGTACCGGTTTCAGTAACATTGTGACCGTTCGCAGCGTAATTTAGGACATGAAAAGGAGCAAGTAAATATACTTGATATAAATTTGGCATAACAGAGGATGTTTTCAAAAATTCTAAAAATATTCTTCGTCCAAAAGCACACACATTAAAATTTTAAAAGAAAACAGCATTGTATTTCTTGCCCGTTCAATAGGCTATACCATGTAACACTTATTCCAACGTTTTCATTCCATTAGGTCACCATTACTTCGCTAATACTGAAACAGTTCATTTTATTAAAGGAATATATATATAATTCGAAGCATGGCCACCTCTTGCTGATGGGCCATTGCAAGGAGTCTAGCGCTTGAGCTATGGGGTTCTTTGTAGTGGTCCAGCAGTGAGGTAGCAGGGGGCCTTGCACTATGGAGTTTCATATCTGTATAGATATTCCTCTGAGATAGTCAGTTGTTCTGATTCTTTTTGTTATGAATAAAAGGGGTTATGTTTTAGAATGGATAGGGTGATGCGATGTGGATAGGATGAATAATGGATGATATGTTGGTTATGGGATGCTTTTTGGTTAAATTAATATTGATTGTGTTGATGATAATAGATGGAAGAAGGCTGGTTTATAAAGAAATATAGAAGAAGAGATGATATGAGTGAAGTTTATTGGATGAGATGCTGGTTTGAAATACCATGGTTATGTGTTGATTATATTGGAGAGGATGCTTATTGTAAATATAGAATATGAAAATAGAGTATGTTTTCCTTTGTGCGCTAAACATCCAATACCCCCGCTAATACATACCAGTTCTAACCTAGATATTTCCATTTATATAGTTTCACATTCACATCCCTTCTATTCCACGCTGTTTTTATCAAGCCTTATATATTTTCATGTTTTTATTAATTAACGCATTTTGTAACATCTGGTTGTTGTTTTTTTTTGTGTGTTTTTAATGTGTGTGCTTTTGGACGAAGAATAATTTTAGAATTTTCTATATCATCCTCTGTTATGGCAAATTTATATTAATATGTTCTTGCACTTTTTCATATCCTAATTACACTGATGAAGTTCACAATGTGATTGAAACCGGTATGATATTAAAGTACAATATACCAGGTGGCCCGTTTGCCCCGTGCAATCTAGTTTTAGGTGTCCCGCATACATTAATGCCGTGTGGGATGTCTGTTAACTGATTTCCACAGGGTTCACACTGAACGCAGGCCGATTACGTCAGAATACGAAGGAATAACAACCGGACGGCTACTTCCTGCATGTTCCTCAGCGCTACCCGTCTAGTGCACCCCATTGCCTTTTGGAGCCTTGCATTTGAGAGCGTAATAGACTCATATCTGGTACAACATGACGGTTGCTGGCAACATATTGACGATGGCTGGTGTATTCAGCATCGATGAGTACACGGACATTACACTAATCTATGGAGAAGCTGGTCGAAATGCCGTTGAAGGTCGTAGACGGTAAGCACTGGTGTTTCGGGATAGACGTCTGCCGTCTACGCTCGCCAGGGATGCTTCATACTGCTATGGGGCGCATTAGACGGGAGTACTGAAGAACATGCAGCGTGCGGCCATCTGGTTGTTATCTCTTGGCAATCTGACGTAACCGGCTTGCATGTGAGGTTACCCCTTAACAATTCAGTTATTAGACCTCCCGGCCATCACTCGTACATGCGGGACACTTATAAGTAGATTGCACGGCGCAAATGGGCCACCTGGTATATTGACTTATTATAACAAAAACATTGCAAAGCAATATCTGTTGCGTAAGACTTGAAAATGTGGCCATAATCGAGATTCAAACCTGAGTCCCCTGCTGTCCATTTAGCCACTCACGTCGAAGTAGCCATGCCTCGGCAAAGATATCCTTTCAAGTCATAGGCGCTGTTGTGGGGGTTTCTGGAACCAGACAGCATACTGAGACGAGCGGCTACTGTCGACCAAAATACTATGTGCAAACGAGTTTGAAGGTTGTTTGTGAAGTAACCAATATACCCACATACAATCCAATAACATCACCATTTTCGTCGTTCTATTGTACGTTAGGTCGTGTAGGTTTGGAATTTTAAATTTATATTTCAATATTTTTTATCGCAGTTGGAACACAAAAGTGACCATTTTCAAGCGTGTTTCAACCATACGTCACATTTAAGAATTATTATTTGCCGATAGAAAGTTACCTTACAAAAATGATAACAACTTTGTTTCTTGGACACACAAAATTGGTTACTTCACAAACAACTTTCAAACTCGAGTGCACATATTATTTTGGTCGACAGTAGGTACAAAGTTGATCCACCGTTTGATTGGCAGGAGGCTGTCGGTTTCTTATTGGTTGTTGGTAGAATATGACTTTATTCCTTGGATTTTTAGCTGTTTGCTCGCTTTGAACTCCTTGAATGCTCCTGATTACACGTTATAGATGGAACGATGGAGCAGAAACGAAGACAATGATATTAATAGCATTTTAAAAAATAATTCTGTGCGTGGTAGGTATATTTGAAATTGAAGTTGGATTTGGGTAGGAAGCAGCCATGCCTTACGTTAGGCACCATCCCGGCATTTGCCTGGAGTAGAAGGGGGAATCCACGGGAAAACACTTCCAAGTTGGCCGAGGAAGCAATCGAACCAGCCTCCTCTCAGTTTTGCCTCACGAGGCTGAGTGTAGCCTACCCCGTGCCAGCCCTCAAACCAGAATTAAATTTCTTGGCAGAGCCAAGAATGTTAGCAGCTACGCAACGAGGCGAACAGGCCGAAGACAGAACCAGGACAGAACGCAGGGGCATATTCTTAGGGCTACCGGTGGTAGCCCAAGAAAATTACATTAAGAATACATAACACTTGGTTACAGTTTCAACAAAGCATTCAAACAATCATGACCCTCATGCACATTCTTCTTTATCGAATGAAATAATGGTTAGTGGGTAGTCCACGCGGCAACGCAGTAGAAACCGACCAAGAAAGCGGCAGCCTTACGCCGCTCTCCCCATCTCTCCGCACCCACCCTTGTTCCGTGCAGGCACAGCGCTCATAGCGAGCGAGTTGCCGCTACAGCCAGTGGCTTCTTTGACGTTAAAAGCGTTTAAAGCAACAAATAGCCTACAGTAAATATACATTATCGTGCGCATAGATGTGAATATGTTTTAGAAGTTATAGTATTTTCGATGTGTGATTTATTTTAGTGTGTGTATGCTGAAGAATCTTTATGTAGTGTAGTGTTTTGTTTTAACTGTGCCAGTTGTGATTTTGTAAGAAGATTATGGAACAAACACCTGCGGGGGCTTTAAATGCCAGTGACTGTATAATAGAGAGTTTGTTAGAAGTTCCTTTCAACAGTCGTCCATACAGTGAGAAAGTTCATATTATACAAATGACAAGGCCTACACCTGAACTGCAATTGTGTGCCAACACGTCATTTCACATCATCTACATATGCTAGGTGGAATAGATTAACTGGCAGTTCTAAACTGTCTAAATTGTATTGCTGGACGTGTTTGTTTATTAGTCGTGAAGTTAATGAATGGTCAAATGAAATGTTTTCAAATATGAACTCTTTTCGCACGGCATTTCAAAAGCATGTTTTGTGCAATATTAGGCTCAGCGGTAGCCCAGATCTTCACTGACCGAACGTCCCCAGGGTCACCAATGGCTACTCAGGGTTGCTACCGCTGTGTGTGTGTCTCCAGTGTGCACATACCGGAGTGCAATAGAAAGGTTAGAGTCGGCTCTTTGTTCTAGATGAAGTCATGTGAGCAGGATTTCCGACGGCCTGGAATGTGACCTCAGAATACGCTTCGCTGGATACAGTAACTCACAGAAAGTCGCTCGCCTTCGTCCCTCCCGAGAGAAAGTCTCCCTCAATCGACCACACCCGGGAACAAAGGCATTGGAGACATTCACTATTCTCCCATCTCATCCAGGAGTTAAGGCAGACATGGGCAAACCTTTCAGAGGCAGGCCCACATGAAATACATGATAACCTAGATGGACCGAAAAAGAGAACAACACGTGTTTGTAGATAGATTTTAAACTTTTTATCTCTGAATTTTTAATCAAACAAAACTTATAGGCTACTAATGGTAGAAAACTTAGAAAAAATTAACACACCTACATTAGGTGTTAGAAGATGATAATGATGATGATAATTGTTGTTTTAAGGGGCCTAACATCTAGGTTATCGGCCCCTAATGGTTTGGGTGATGGTGAAGAAGAAAATGAAATGTAAACTTACAACCAAAACTAACCACTAGCTTATATACTAGAAGAAGAAATGGAAAACAAAAGGAGAATAAGGCAAATAAAGGACAGGAGGAAAAGAAAGAAACGCCCTCAACCCTTGAAGATCGCGGACTGAGGGACCTGGAAGGAAGGAGAGCCATGAAAGGCAGATAGGAAAGTGAAAGAGGAGAGGGTCTCCCCCACAGGTAAAGGACAAAAGGGGGAAACCGGACTCAGCTCAGGAATCCCTCAGGGTCGCCAACTCCCGAACCCACCAGCAGTGAGCCCCTGAGGGTGTAGCACCAGCTGTGGTGGGGCTACACACACCCTGCCTCCTTGAGGGCCTTGAGCAGAAGGCAGGAGAGAACATGAAAAGAGAAAGAAGGCTGACCCCTCGCAGTAGGAGGGTATCAGAAAAGGTGAGACAAGGGCCAATTAAGGCGGCAAAGGAAGAGACTCCCTAATCCTCAGATACCCTAATACCGTCGGGGTCGGAATAGAACAAGAGTTGACCAAGTGAGGTCGACAGGAAAGAAGACGGAGAGGAGCCCGGCACAAGTAAGTGGAAGCAATGCCGGACTCAGCTGGGGCCCCGTGGTCGCCAACCCATGCCCCACTAGATGTGAGCCCCTGGGGGATTTTGTTAGAAGAGGAAGGAGTATGTGATAAGTGAAACTGTGACTGTGCTTCTAAAAGTTTTTCAAAATCTGGTTGAAACTAGGATGTGATGATTCTTAAATGGTGGTCTGTCAATCTATTTCTGACGCTATTTTTGCGAAGCTTCATTGTAGAAAACACCTGTTCACAGATATAGGAAGATGAGAACATGGCAGTTATCTTTTGTGCTTGAGATTTCAAGTTTGGGAAGGTTGATTTTGGTAGGGCATTGTAGAACTGAATTTTCGAAACGTTGAGGAATAGTTGCTTCAATTCATTGTTACATTGATACTAGCTGCAACTTTGATTTTACTGTTTCACAGGCAACATTAAATGCCATGCTGAAAACGTCCAAGTCCTCTTCAATAACTTTGAAGTTCCAAATTATTCATTCAAATTCGTCCTGGAGATTTTTCGCACAAAAAGATATTACACAAAACACATAAACACAATTAGATTGAAATAGTTTCTCACTTCTAGCTACACAAAACAGGATATATGACCTATGTGTAATTGTAGGTAATATAATTCGAAACCATGTCGTGGGCTGGATTAGACTAGCTCAAGGGCCGCACTTGGCCCGCGGGCCATACTTTGCCCTTGACTGAGTTCAAGTCTATCCAGCCAGTGCTGATTACCCATCAGGCCCGACTAGGCCCATGCCTAGGACCCCCAATTATCTGGGGGCCCCAAAATTTTATTCCGAATTATTCCGAAGATTTAGAAAAAATTAGAGAAGTTCTAAACAGGCTGAAAACAAAGGAAATAGTTAGGAAGGCAAAAAGGTGCAAAGGATTGCAGGCACGAACATTAAAACGAAGAATAGATTTCGGAAATCCGCATATGGCACAATGGGTCCACATGTGTTTGTTAAATGAGGCTTGTATAAACATAGCATTTATATTGTGAATTTAAATGAAACGCAGTTTGTTTATACGAGGTGGAGTAGTTTCCAAAGATAAATTCTATTTTTCAAAATATAATTGTCTCGTAGTATGTTCTAATATAATTATATTAGACTTGAAGAAATTAGCATAAATATGATTTTGTTATTTATTATTTCACTTGTGGCATCTCTTCCGAGATACACCGCACAGTGGGTCAAAATCGAAATCTACGGGGACAAAATTATTTTTACGTTTTAATCATGAATTTAGAGTGAAAGCAACGTATACAATTTGTTTACTTCATAATAAACATCAGTTAAGATTTTTTAAGCTACGTCTACACATGAAAGAAATTGTCTATGACTACGAGTTGGGTAATGCGTTCAGTTATTTCTTCAGAACAATTTTCTACCCCTAATTTACTTTTAACAAAGCCACAAAGTTCGACTTTTGACATAATCGTCGAACCCAGTGCTTCAAAAAGTTGCAATCGTGTGAGAACTGGTTGCGTGGCATCTTCTAAAACGTAAAATAACTAATTAAGTTGCAAAAAGATGCAAAAAATCTTTTAACAGGCGTAAACTACAAGACGTGATCTACTTTTAACATTAAGTAGAAAGAGACGCAGAGTGACGCGACATAGGTCTACTAAAAATCTAAGCGAAAATATAATTTTAAAAATAATAGTTAAATATTATTTAATGCAAATATAGCTAAAATTTCGTAACAATTACGCCCATTAATAACTGAAACACGTTACAAAGATCATACCATCAGCTGCATGTTCCATCTTAAAGCATCACACTAACCACAAGGACAACCAAACCACAGCCACTTACATTCACCCTCCAATTCAGACTACTAGAACAGTGGTGACAGATTTACACTAAGATGCGTTTATATCCCAGAATAGTGAGCGACAATTATATGAGAATGCCGTAGAAGTAATATATTTTGATTTTTTAATGATGAAAATATAGAATTTTTTCCTCCTAGATTTCGATTTTGACCCACTGTGCAGCGGGTTTCAGGGAGAGACGCCGCTGATGCAACAATGAATCAGTGAAATTAAAGTGCAGTGATTGGTAATATTCACGATACGGGTGGGGTTGCAGGGTGCTTACTTGCCCTCTGCCCTGAAGGGAAAGGCTCGAGCACGGGAGGGGCCTCCCAAGCATCAACGTGTTATTACAGTATCATAATGTGCAGAACATTAAAATTAGCGAAGGAGATGTCATGACCCTCATTGTTCAGCACACAATGGTGACTTTTGTCTTATGCAACACAGTTACGAATATGGACCGCGGGTCAATATTGCGTGGACACTCACTCCGCAGCTTCTTTGCCCGCCAAATACTGCAACAGCGGCAAACAAAGGGATTAGTGTGCTGTTTATTAACACCTACAGTATATTTCATCATATCGTACTAGTACAGTACAGGTGGAATGGTTTTGTTCCAAAAACTGTGCTAGGGTTGGCTTTTTGTAAATCGTTAAAAAAGCACAAAAAGCTTAACTCTGAATTTTAGAATAATTTGCACGATCATTTTGTCGGAAACTCCAAAAAAATGCCTGTCTAAATTATGCCCACCGCTCTCTCCGCAGTAACAATAGTAGCCTTGACTACGCAGCGTTGCATTTGCTGCGCTATAACTTTGGAACGGTAAGGCGGAGGGAAAAAATGTTTCAATAAATGTTGTAGACAATTTTGAGAGGAACAAATTTCTGATTCGCTCTTTTGTGAACAAAACATTTTTTCTAGGACAAAAAGTGAAGAAACGCTTTTTTGGAAATTTAGGCGCCACCTAGCTTCTGCATTTCAAAACGTATGACATGACCTCAATGAGACGAATTGTAGGTGACAATGTCCTCTACATTTTTTGTTTAAAAAACTTTTCTATAAAATACGTCGATTCAGAGAAAAACGCTTTTCAATCTTTTTTTGAGTTTTCCGACAAAATGATCGTGCAAATTATTCTACAATTCAGAGTTAAGCTTTTTTTTGTGCTTTTCAAACGGTTTACAAAAAGCCAATCATAGCACAGTTTTTGGAACAAAAGTGTTTTTATCTGTGCAGCTGTCCTGTACTATACATCGTGTTTCACTTGAATACACAACAGCCATGTGGGTTGCCTACCACCTGCAATAGAGCTGCGAGGAGTTCTTGCACGCTAATTCGTCCCTCTCTGGTCCCTGTGCCTTGGTGTTTTCTCTCCTTTCGTTTCAAAGACTGTCACGGTGGCTCAGATGCCAGCACGAGAGACTGCGGAGTCTATGGTCCGTGGTTTGAATCTCGAGCCTGACTCCATTCTTTTTCTTATTGGCCCATTGTCAGGAAAATAACTATTTTCTTACTAAAAATTGCTCAACAGTTTGTCTTCTTTTCTTTTACGAACACTGTTGATTTTTATAATAGTTATATCAAGCAGTAAAGTATTAGTATGCCACGTTTTTCCTGGTAGTGACTCTTAATTAAATAAAATCCGTGTAATTTCTAGGGCCACTTTGCCGTTAAATTAAAAATAAGAATTACATGGAAGATTAAAAAAATGGCTCTCCACCTCATCCTTGCTACATTTTTATTCCAGAAATCAATTGCCTCCCAACAAAACTGTTTGTAAATATTTTCAAACGAGGATTTTGGTAAACTCAAAACAGTAAATGGAAAAACAGGCACAGTACTTAACGAAAAAAGTAGACTGTTGAAAAGTTCCTCTTTTTTTTTTTTTTTGTATACTTTCACTTTGAAGGTCGTTAACTAATATACCTGGTCTCCTTGGATAGAGAAGGGTGTAAGTGCCAGTTAGCAAGAAAATTGCTTGGGAAAAAAAGGTAATGGCACTTTCATCCAATTTCCCATATTACGTCCTCAATTGTTATTCCCCCTCAATTTAATTGGACAGAATAATGTGTTGACCGATGAAAAGCGATTTTTTCATTAGATTAAGAGGGCATCTAAAACTTACGTATTAGTTTGCAATTTTCAGCAACAGTTGTGCACGTGTTGTTCGCTGTTTCATAATCTTCGTTTGTTGGTGAGATCATTGTGTTTCTCCTCTGAATCAGCGATCCTCTCACGGTCATCACCCCGCATTGTGTCGCAACTGGCAGGGAGAAGCAGACGAAGCAGTGGCTAACAGATACCAGTAGTTGTACTTTTAATTGCGTCTTGAAGGTGTCCTTTTAAGTGCAGTCGTTAATTGTTTCACGTTCCGACACACTCGAGGTGGCAGCACATACGCACGTTGAAGTAGGTCAGTATCTCTTAAGGAAAGTTATGAAATACTGTATCTCGTTCCTCATTAGGTGTCTGTTCCTATCGCGTCGACCATCTAAGGTGTCTTCGTTATAATCGAGTAATTTCCACTCCTTTCACTGGCTGTTTCAGTGCTATGGCAAGAGCAAATGCTTGAATATAGACAGAACATGTTGAATGGAGCTTGCTGATCAACTACATATACAAAGTAGTGTAAGGTCAGACACATGATGAGGCATACTGTAAGTCTTTTCTTTTATTGGCATTAATGGGTGATGATGATGGTGATTATAATTGTAGTTTTAAGGGGCCTAACATGTATGTTATCGGCACCTAATGATTTGGGTGATCGTGAAGATGAAAATGAAATGTAAACTATAACTAATACTAACTACTAACTTATATACTAGAAGAAGAAATGGAAAACAAAAGGAGAATAAGGCAAATAAAGGACAGGAGGAAAAGAAATGCCCTCAACCCTCGAAGAATGCGGCTTGAGGGACTTGGAAGGAAGGAGAGCCATGAAAGGCAGATAGGACAGGGAAAGAGGAGAGAGTCCGCCCCTGAGAGAATGGATAATAGGGGGAAAACCTGACCCAGCTCAGGAATCCCTCGGGGTCGCCAACTTCCGTGAGCCCCTGAGATTGTAGCAATATCCAGGATGCACCAGAAGTGGTGGGGCTACATACATCCTGCCTCCTTGAGGGCGTTGAGCGGAAGGCAGGAGATAACATGAAAAGAAAAAGAAGGTTGACCCCTCGCAGAAGGAGGGTATCAGAAAATATGAGACTAGTGCCAATTAAGGCGGGATAGGAAGAGACTCCCTAGGCCTTGGATACCGTCGGGGCCGGAAGAGAACAAGAGTTGACCAAGTGAGGTCGACAGGAAAGAAGACGGAGAGGAGCCCGGCAGAAGTAAGTGGAAGCAATGTCGGACTCAGCTGGGGTACCGACATTAATGGCGTTACCATACCATCCTCATACAATGGTACGAAGATCGGCATTTCAGAGACTAAGGTTATGTCGGTATGGAAGAAACGCAAGAAAGTAGAATGCCAGGTAGGAGGAACTAAATTGGAACAGGAGGAACATTTTAAATACTTGGACTGTGTATTGTCTCAGGATGGTGGTTTGGGGAAGGAAATAGGGTCGAGGTGTAGAAAAGCCAATGCAGTGAGTTCTCAGTTGCGATCGACAATATTCTGAAAGAACGAATCTCTCCCTACGTCGCTCAGTATTTAGACCAACCTTGCTGTATGGAAGTGAGAGCTGGGTAGATTCAGGATATCTGATAAATAAGCTAGAGGTAACGGATATGAGGGTAGCACAATAGTACAGTACAGCTGGAATGGTTTGTTCCAAAAACCGTGCTATAGTTGGCTTTTTTTAAATCGGTAGAAAAGCACAAAAACAGCTTAACTCTAAATTTCGGAATAATTTGTTGTATCATGTTGTCGGAAAACTCAAAAAAATAAAAAACGTTTTTCTCTGAATCTACGTATTTTAAAGAAAAGTTTTTTAAATAAAAAAAGTCCTCTCGGCACACCGGAAGGCGGAGGTAGATTTTACCGGACAAACTTGGGGATAGGCGAAAATAGGCAGAATATGCAGGTTTTCGTAGAAGGATCAGACCTCATTTATTGCGAGAAAGTATTTTATAATTGGAACTTAATTAACTTTGTTTTTCGTCATTTTATGCATATTTTAAACAATGTATTGTCTTATGGGGACGGTAACCTTCTTGTCATTTGGGGTCAATTTGTATACTTGTGGTCACACTGTCCTTATGCAAGGTTTCGACACTAATGTGTAACTATGTAACGGTCTGTTACTTCTTCGCGCAAAATTATATCTCCCGCAGAGATTTTGGTTGGTCCCTTAGTTTAGGGGCTGCGACAACGCGGTCATGTAACCCCGTGTACTTTGGGTGAGTGTAGAATCTGTCTGGTAAACGGTGTGAATTGTGATGGCTGTATTAGTCTGTAATTCAGTTTAGAACTGCAGACGGTCAATTTCAAGCAGTAGTTCCTAATGTTGCTACCAGATACTACCGTCAACGACACCTAGCTGTGAACTTGGCTACTAGATGCCACCGCAACCAGCAACTCGCAACGAACGTAGGAACTTCCCCTCCAAAGGAAAGCATACTGAGGGATTTTAGCGCTCTTAGAAAATCCGACGACTTCGGCCGGCTTTGAACCCGCGACCTTGGGCATAGAAGTTCAGCATGCTACCAGTTACGTCACCGAAGCCGCTTCACACTTAGTGAGATGGAAATCTGAATCTGATCACGTGTAAGTGCGTTGTCTTGGCAACGTCTGATGGCTCATCCCTCATCAATTTAGTAGTGTTGCCATGGTAACCTCTGATAGCTCTTGGCATTTTCTTATAATTCCGAAATAATTTTTCTCATCCCTTGGCGTAATGGTGGGTCATTTCAAAAATTCTTTCAGACAAAAGTTTTAGGTAATTATTAGGGGAATATTGTCCATTTTGTACGGTTTTGATATTGTGCCTATTAATAATAATAATAATATCGTATGGCCTCGGGTGCCTGGTGCAAGCTTTGTTAATTGACACCCAGAGGGTAGCTTGCATGTCGAATTTCGTCGTTCCTTTGAACGCTATGAAAGTCAAGGAGGTTAGATATCTAAACTCCTTGACACTACAGCGCTTTCAAGTAGAGAATGGAGGAACTTTGTGTTGGCGGAAAATCCCGAGATTAATTTTGCCATTGAACACGGCCTACTGAATTCAAATGGGTTCTTTAACATGCCAACAACATATGATATGAGTATCGTGATTTTTGTCGCCTTCAAAAATCACTTACCATGGCCAGGGGCGAACCTGCAATCTTGGGGTTGGTAGTCCGACACTATAACCAATCACCCACCGTGGCAAGGTATTGTGCCTATGAAGAGAGATATGATTAATGTTTCCCGAAAAACCCACTTCCCCCCCCCCCCCTTCGGTCAATGGTTGGGGCTATAAAAAAACTCTTCAAACATAAATTTTTGGGCTTTATCCGACACATAGTATGAACTTTGAACGGATTCGATATTTCACATATTAAGAGAGTTATAGCAATATTCACCCCCTTCGACCGATTTAGCCCAGTAACGAACTCGACCGAGATTTTATAGGTATACATATTCGGTAAAAAATTCAAAGTGATTGGTGCAAAATTACGGCAGTTATCGTGTCCACAAGGAACTGATATACATATATATATACATAAATTATGTATAAACTTTTGAACTGACGGTGGTTTTGGGGTCTGAGGGATGTGAAACGCGAAATTATGTCGAAATTTTCCGGAAGTCGAAACATGGTACCCATTTAGCTTTCTAATGAAATCTACCTAAAATGTAGAGGATATTGTCACCTATAATTTGTCTCATTGAGGTCATGTCATACGTTTTGAAATGCAGAAGCTAGGTGGCGCCAAAGTTTCCCAAAAAGTGTTTTTTCACTTTTTGTCCTAGAATTATTATTTTTTTATTTTTTTTTTTATTTTTATTTTTTTACAAAAGAGTGAATCAAAAATTTGTTCCTCTGAAAATTGTCTGCAACATTTATTTAAACGTCTGTTTCCTCCGACTTACCGTTCCAAAATTATAGCGCAGCAAATGCAACGCTGCGTAGTCAAGGCTACTATTGTTACTGCGGAGAGAGCGGTGGGCATAGTTTAGACCGGGACGGGTGTCAGACAATTTTCACACTTCGGTGGACTATAACATTGGAACGGTAAGTCGGAGGAAAAAAATGTTTCAATAAAAGTTGTAGACAATTTTGAGAGGAACAAATTTCTGATTCGCTCTTTTGTGAACAAAACATTTTTTCTAGGACAAAACGTGAAAAAACACTTTTTTGGTAACTTTGGCGCCACCTAGCTTCTGCATTTCAAAACATATGACATGACCTTAATGTGACAAATTGTAGGTGACAATGTCCTCTACATTTTTTGTTTACAAAACTTTTGTTTAAAATACGTCGATTCAGAGAAAAACGCTTTTCAAAAAAGTTTGAGTTTTCCGACAAAATGATCGTGCAAATTATTCTGAAATTTAGAGTTAAGCTTTTCTAGTGCTTTTCTAACGATTTACAAAAAGCCAACCATAGCACAGTTTTGGAACAAAACCATTCCAGCTGTACTGTACTAGCAGGAAGGTACTCGTAATGGAGTGATAAAGGTTAAGTTAGAAATGAACAAGCTAGATGAAGCTGTTTGTAAGAGCCGACTCAGATGGTGGGGTCATGCGAAGAGAATGGGACACCAGACACAGTATACTCTAAGGTAGACACAAACTTCAACTTCGCCAACTACCACTCCAGGCTGTGCTTTTTAATTTACGGATGATAATAATGATGATGATGATATAATAATAATAATATCGTATGGCCTCGATTACCGGGTACAAGCTTTGTTATTTGATGCCCAGAGGGCAGCTTGCATGTCGATTTTTTTATGTTCCTTGGAACGCTATGAGAGTCAAGGAGGTTAGATATCTAAGCTCCTTAACACTATAGCGCTTTCTAGTAGAGAAAGGAGGAACTTTTGTGCTGGCGGAAAATCCCGAGATTAATTTTGCCATTATGAACACGGCCTACTGAATTCAAATGGGTTCTTTAATATGCCAACAACGTATGACATGCGTGTCGTGATTTTTGCCGCCTTTCAAAATTCACTTACCACGGCCAGGAGCGAACCAGCAAGCTTGGGGTTAGTAATCCGACACGATAACCACTCACCCACCGTGGCAGATTTTATAATTTCAAATGATCTTGTCGACTTCGTCGTTATGCTTGATTCTAAAGTTATGCGTTACGGAGACGGAAGTGACGTCATGCAGCCGCCCGGGAAGTGACGTCATGCAACCGCGCGGGAAACGAGTGCTTGACGTCATGCAGCCATGCGGGAAGCCGAAGTTAATGGTTAATGGGGTCTGTTGAAAGAGTCCTGGGGCGTAGAGCGACCTGGGGCTTTGAGCGAAGCGAAAAGAATACAGGGTGACTCCTAAAGAGGTGTACAAGATGCCAGATAAGAATACAGGGTGACTTATAAAGAGATATACAAGACGCCAGATAAGAATACAAGGTGACTCTTAAAGAGGTGTACAAGATGGCAGAGAAGAATACAGGGTGACTCCTAAAGAGGTGCACAAGTTGTCAGACAAGAATACAGGGTGCCTCCTAAAGAGGTGTACAAGATGCCAGATAACAATTCAGGGTGACTCTTAAAGAGGTGTACAAGATGCCAGATAACAATTCAGGGTGCCTCCTAAAGAGGTGTACAAGATGCCAGATAACAATTCAGGGTGACTCCTAAAGAGATATGCAAGACGCCAGATTACAAGGTGACTCTTAAAGAGGTGTACAAGATGTCACACAAGAATACAGGGTGTGCAGGATGTCAGAGCAAAATACAGTACAAGATGCCAGATAAGAATACAGGGTGACTCCTAAAGAGATATACAAGATGGCAGAGAAGAATACAGGGTGACTCCTAAAGAGGTGTACAAGATGCCAGATAACAATTCAGGGTGCCTCCTAAAGAGGTGTACAAGATGCCAGATAACAATTCAGGGTGACTCCTAAAGAGATATACAAGACGCCAGATTACAAGGTGACTCTTAAAGAGGTGTACAAGATGTCACACAAGAATACAGGGTGTGCAGGATGTCAGAGCAAAATACAGTACAAGATGCCAGATAAGAATACAGGGTGACTCCTAAAGAGATATACAAGATGGCAGAGAAGAATACAGGGTGACTCCTAAAGAGGTGTACAAGATGCCAGATAACAATTCAGGGTGCCTCCTAAAGAGGTGTACAAGATGCCAGATAACAATTCAGGGTGACTCCTAAAGAGATATACAAGACGCCAGATTACAAGGTGACTCTTAAAGAGGTGTACAAGATGTCACACAAGAATACAGGGTGTGCAGGATGTCAGAGCAAAATACAGTACAAGATGCCAGATAAGAATACAGGGTGACTCCTAAAGAGATATACAAGATGGCAGAGAAGAATACAGGGTGACTCCTAAAGAGGTGCACAAGATGTCAGACAAGAATACTGGGTGTGCAGGATGTCAGAGCAAAATACAGTACAAGATGCCAGATAAGAATACAGGGTGACTCCTAAAGAGATATACAAGATGCCAGATAAGAATACAAGGTGACTCTTAAAGGGGTGTACAAGATGGCAGAGAAGAATACAGGGTGACTCCTAAAGATGTGCACAAGATGTTAGACAAGAATACAGGGTGACTCCTAAAGAGGTGTTCAAGATGTTACACAAGAATACAGGGTGACTTCTAAAGAGATAACAAGATGCCAAATAAGAATACAGGGTGCCTCCTAAAGAGCTGTGCAGGATGTCAGAACAAATTACAGGGTGACACTTAACCTGGTGTACAGTATGTTAGATTCAATTCAAAGGTTGGCAAGATATCAGATTCAAATAATGGGTGACTCTTAAAGAGTTGTAAAAGATGTCAGACTCAAATACAGGGTGATCCTTAAAGAGGTGCCCGCGCGGGAAGCCTACGTTAATGGGTAATGGAGTCTGTTGAAAGAGTCTTTCTAACATGTGTAGCATTTGTAGCATGCGTCATTTGAAATGATATAACGTCTAGTCTTTCAGACTGACTGTAATTTTTTTGCACTGGTGTTGGCACAGTAACATTTGAAAGGAGGATTTTTCTCCAGCGTGACACTCATGTATGTTGGGCGTTAGTTGCACTTACACACCATGTAGGCCTACTTGTGTGTGTGTTCTAGCTACGTTGAGAGGAATATGTCACCCCGTAGTGGAGCATGAATTACGTATCAAGGCTTCACAAAGTCAAAGTCTCAATAACTTGATTGCATCTTGTGCCAGACAAGTTATGATGGCAGGAACCTGTAATTGTCTGGCTTTAGTTTAAGAGGAAATGATAACGATCTGTGAGATCAGGTGCGGTCGACCAATTATCAGGAAGTGCACGATCGGCCCACTATTACAGTCAAGGTGACCAGGGGTCAGCCTATCTCCAGTCAAGGACACACCGAGCTCGGATTAAGATTGGAATCTAACTGGCTGCAGGGAGCTCCGTAACCTTTCACCTCCACGGCTGTAATTTTGGGTTTGGTTCAGCTGATAACGACAGGTTACACGGTAATGACTCACTTCTCAATAAAGTGCCGACCCCACATTGTGCTGAGACACTGCTGCTCAAAGTGAACGTATGGCCCACATTTCCCCGGCCAACCCTTAATAGAATAGTTCCGCCTTTCTCCTAGTCTGCAGACTGCTGTCCATAGCACTGCGATATATTTAATGCAGGCAAATAGCCATAACATATTTGCATAATCACTTATAGACATTGTTCTTCCTGTACAGAATTCTATGTGGTACCGTTCACACATTTTTCCACATAATGTGCACTCACAGTCAATACTTGTGTCATGGAAGTGTTTTGATTTGCAGAGTAGCTGGTGAAAACCGTGAACTGCCAACCTCGTAATGACATGTCTTTTAGTTCCAAAATATATTTTGTCCACGAGCGGTCTATCATGGCCCCTGTGCCATAGAAGTCTGGTTTACTTCTTCTCTCTTCTCCGTCAACGTTGCCAGAAGTTTCTCTGATGCACTGGTGCTCGGTAGGGGTATGCTTGTCCTGAGGTCATCTACGAGGAAAGATTCCTTTGCCAGGAGATATACATGTCTAGATCGTGTTGTTTTTGATATTTCTATCACCTTCTTTATGTAGTTCGCTTTCACCCTTTCAAAGGTGGATAGGTTCCTCGTTGTTAAATGTGTCCAGATGATTTCAATGCCATAGGTCATTATTGGAAGAATTTTTACTCTGAATAGCAAAATTGCTGTCTCCAGACTGAGTTATGGCATTGCCTTTCTCTTCTCCCAAAATCTCTTCATCTTCTGGCTGTGGCTTCTCTTGCGATCTTGTGACCAGATTTTGTTGGTGATAGTGTTTGGATGGTCTGCAAAGCGGTGATTATCCACTAATTCTCTGAACTTAGCTCTGTCTAGTACAATGTCATCTGTGATGCATATATCCTGAAGATCTTTTCCAACTTCAAACAGCCAGGTGGTTTTAACTTTCATTGACAGAGCAAGGTTAAGAATCATTTTGCCCATCCTGAGGATATGCCCGAAAATTGCAATCGTATTTTCCTAAATATGTCTGAGATTATCTCCGAGTGCTGGTATAAGTCTTCGGATTCTCTTTTCATTCAGATTCCCCCTGTATATACAGGTCCAAAAATTCTTCTCAGGATCTTCTTTTCTTGCTTTTCCACATCTTTAACTAATTACTAAATTATTATTATTATTATTATTATTATTATTATTATTATTATTATTCTTTCTTCGTTTTGCCCACTTAGGGAGCGCGCTTGAACTTGTTGACTCGGGTTAATGGAGCTTTCCTCTTATTCTCCTCCCAAAATCTCCTCATGAAGTCGCTATGCCCCTTCTTACGTTCCTCCGTCCATTTTTTTCCAGTGGTCTTTTTAGGTTTTTCGGCGAAAGTGTGACTTTTAACTCGGGTTCCAAAAGTCTTGCGATTCATGATGCTATCTTCTGTAATGTTTATTTCCTTTAAGTCCTGTTTGATTTCTTCTAACCAACTGATTTTGACCTTCTTTGAATTAATTATATCAAGCAGTCTTTTTGCATAACTGGTGTTGTCCATTCGGGAAATGTGACCATAAAATTTCAATCGTCTCTTACGCACGGTATCAGTGAACTTATTGATTACTCTGTACAAGTCTGTGGTTTTCCTTTCAATCCATACACCATTAACATAAACGGGGCCATATATTTTGTTGAGAATTTTACGTTCCTGGATTTCGATTTCACCAATTTGAGAGTGGCCTCCTAGAGATATAGCGTACAATGCTTCCGAAAGAACAACTGTCTGGTAGTGCCGTAGTTTTGCATTTCGTGACATCACTCTTTTATTATAGTGATTCCATGTTATTCGGTATGCTTTCTGAAGTTTGGTAGCTCTTTCTAAATTAGCTTTCCTGTCCAATCCAGACGGTACAATAATTTCTCCTAAATATTTGAAGGAAGGTACGTGTCTAATTATTCCATAGTTGGTCTGTAGTGGAGATCTCGGGATATTCTGGTCTCCATTTACTATGAAATGCGTCTTCTCATACGATATTTGGAGTCCTGTCTTTGATGCTAACTCATGTAACTTCTCTATTATTATTATTATTATTACTATTATTACTTGTGCATTTGCACCTGTTCTCTTCAAATTCACTATATAGGTCACTGGCCTTGGGCTAATCCAATCCGGACGCCAGATAATGGTCCGCGGTATGTAATTGAGTAATAAATTTAGTTCATATTCAAATACCTTGCCACTGTCCATTGTTCGGTCTAGTTCGGCACTTATTTGGCTGTGAGCTGCTGGTCTGGTGAATGACGAAACAGCTCAGTGTGGTAGAAGTGTGTCAGACAGCGCAACGACATCCGGACCAGCCCTGGCGTAGCCGCGGGCAGTGTCTTGTCTTGGACCGCGTCCCTCGTCTTAATTCGATACGATCTAGAATGAAAGCTTACAATGCTTTCTGCGCTACTGCACTGCATGGTACAAACCAACAAAGCTCTCCATTACTTTTGTCGCTGTATCGTAATAGCGCAGTCATTACGACTGTCTCCGATAACATCCACGGCAAGAGAGATTCGCTCCACCTCGCTG
The DNA here is from genome assembly GCA_946902985.2 of Meconema thalassinum. Classification (NCBI taxonomy): domain Eukaryota; kingdom Metazoa; phylum Arthropoda; class Insecta; order Orthoptera; family Tettigoniidae; genus Meconema; species Meconema thalassinum. The sequence continues at coordinate 2,106,038,541 of OX336388.2, read as the reverse complement.
TCGCGAAACCGATCTTAATGCGATTGTTGTGCCAGACACAGAAAGAGTGAAAGCCAGGGGCGGTTATTCTATGAAAGCGATAGAAGTGCCGCATCCAACTTCATTTCTTAAATACATGAGAATTTTTGTGTTTAAATATAAGGTGTTGTTTAAAATGTGACAAAACTAAACGGATGGATATATAATTGAATTGTTTATTTCACAAAGGGGTCAAGTGACAAAATATGATGAAATGAGTTATTTGTGGGAACATATTCTGTAGGGGTAGACGCATATTTTAGTGCAAAAAGGGGTCAAGGGACGCTGCTTGACTCGTTTCTGTTCTAATAATTCAACCCGTACTTCTTGTAGGCTACCCTATGTCTAGTTTTGGCCTAGGACCTATAAACAGCTTCTGTTTCTGGTTCACATCAATGTGTAGAAGATAAAAGACCTCAAACCTTACCTTGTTGGGTATGATGAGTTCTACAGCGATATATACGGATTGAGAATGCGCTGTGCAGTTAGAAGACAAATAATCCAGTGTAAAGTACTACCAACCATATAATGTAGGCCTGTGGCTTTGAACTATGAGACTGATCAGGTTAAAAGAGAGTATCAAACATTTTTAAACAGGTTTCGTTAGTTACAATAATGGTTTCCTTGCAATAATAATGTTATCCAATACACATATAAATAAACTGTTTTGCATACAATTTGTTTTCATTACGAAATCGTAAAATATTTCTCAGTTTTGTTAACAAAATATCCACGTTCTACTTCTTTGTTGCAGAAAGATGTCAAGTACTAAGTTTTTTTAAGTTCTTTTTTTACGATAGTATAATTTGTGTTATTACGTTTTAAATACATAAACACATTTGTGGTAAGTTTTTAAGATCCATAAAAAATTCTTTGTATGGGATTTTAAGTTTTCTTTGTTTTTCTCAAAATCGCTATTTTGTCACTTCCCTTTCTGAAATAAACGATTCAATTCTTCTTATAGTCAGCACTATCAATCACTCAACTCCTGCATTAGTGGACTATATTTCTAATTTAGACATTAGACTGTAGTCTAATATCTTTGTTCATTGTACATGTACGGACAGTGGTGACTACGTCTCGCTAAAGCGCACCGTTAAATCATGCTGACTTGGTAGACGCATGGGTTTGAGTCCCACCGTCGGCCATCCTTGAAATGGTTTTCCGTGGTTTCCCATTTCAACACCAGACAAATGCTGGGACGGTAGCTTCTGACAGGCCTCGGCCACTTCCTTCCACATCCTTGCCCAGATTCATTCCCTTTTTATGAAGCACACCTGGGCCTCTTAAGCAGCCTTAACCTCCCAATGAAGGCTTCCAAAAATATGGTACAGTATATTGGCTTTCACGGCCAGTGAAAATTCAGCAGATTTTCTAGGTTTGTGCCGTGTCTTGTGTGGGGTTTCGCCCAGGAACACCCACCTGCCTCATCAGCGGGTTCTTGGTTTTTGTGTCCGGACATGATTATATTCGTGTCTTTTCATATGCATTGTTGTGTTCCAGACCCACTCAACAGGAACGAGCCCGAGGAATGCTGTGGGCGTCCACCCCATCTCAAGAATCCCTACTGTCTGGAGATCGAGATCCCCGCCGACGACTACTTCTACAGTCTGTTCGGTCTGCGTTGCCAGGACTTCGTGAGGGGCTTCCCCGCCGTCAGGCCCGGCTGCAGGCTCGGTACGTCCTATACACTAACAAGTAGGAATCATCACTAGTTGCTGTTGATTCATTTAGGGGCTTGGACATTGTGGCCATCAGCTCCGTTAACTTAGGTGTGTTAAGAATGTGTCTGGTAACCTATGTTATTGTGATTTCTGACCTCGTGTGTGTATTTGTAACTGAGGATAACCAGTGATGGACGAAGCAAAGAGGATATAAAAAGTAGGTTAGCACAGGCAAGGAAAGCATTTCTACAGAAAAGGAATCTGTTGACATCGAATATACATTTATGTATTAGGAAATCATTTATGAAAGGGGCGTGGTGGCGCAGCGGTCAAGCTGTAGGCCTCTCACCAAGGCGGACCGGGTTCGATTCCCGGTCAATGCATGTGAGATTTTCGATGTGAAATGCTATGTCCTGTGGTTCGGATTCCACGTAAAAAGGAGGTCCCGTGGCTCATGATCACGAGATTAACGGTCACGTTAAACTATAAGCTTCCTTCCTTTCCTTTCATTTATGAAAGCCTTTGTCTGGAGCGTGGCGCTCTTTGGGAGTAAAACCTGGACCATTGGCGCAGCAGAAATGAAGCGTTTGAAATGTGGTGTTACAGGAGAATGATGAAGATCAGATGGGTAGGTAGGGTTGCGAATGAAGAGGTATTGAGATCAGTGGGAGAGGAGAGATGTTTATGGCGACTGGTAATGAAGAGAAGAGATAGGTTGGTAGGGCACTTACTAAGACACCCAGGAATAGCAAGCTTAGTTATAGAAGGAATGGTCGAGGATAAGAACAGTAGGGGTAGACCAAGGTTAGAGTATGTTAAACAGATTGCCTCGGATGTAGGGTGTGGTAGCTATGTAGAGATGAAACGATTAGCTCAGGACATGGAAGCATGGAGAGCTGCATCAAACAACAACCAATAACCTTAAGGGGTTTAGGTACTTGATGTCATAATACACGGTCGCTAAAATATTTCCTTAACCAAATAATAGGCCTACAGGAATTGTGAGAGTTGTTGTGAACGCCAGTGATCTAACAGGCTCCCCCACTTATCACTGCCCCAGTTTCCACACAGAACAGAGCCATTAAGTAACTCACGACTCAGTAGCAGAAATCATTGAGTTCAGATTCGTACGCGGTCAAGGATGTGAACAGTACCGCACCCTAAACGCCGATAGAGGGAGTTTTCAGTTGCACGTTTCTGGATATCGTGATCTCGCTGGCTCACCTTGAGTAGGGCGGAGGGCTCGTCACTTCCATTCAGCCCTCTCTTATTGTGTAGCAGAAGAACTGTCGCCATATCTCTGACGACCGGCCGCGGTGGGCGAGAGTGCTTACGCGCTACCTCGTGCCTCACTGGCATCGGGAGAGTGTGAGTTCGAATCCCACCTCGGCCGTCCTGAAAATGGTTTTCATGGTTTCCTATTTTCACTACCAGGCAAATGCCAGGACGATTCCTTTCAATAGGTCCACGGCCGATTACCTTCCAATATTCCTTACCTGACCCGTCCTGAAAAGAAAAGTACATGGCCATTGGCTGCACTAATAAAATTATATCTCTGACCCACCAGTTTAACAAGGCTCACCAACAACGGCTGGTTTACGGAGATATGATTCGTTCGAATCCTGGCATTCAATGTGGCCATCCTGAGTGAGGCTGAAATGTAAATGGTTTTCTGTCGGTCAACACAATTCTGTCCAAATTTTAATGGGCGTTATTCCACCCACACTCATTCCAGGCAAATGCTGGGATGGTAGGATATTCTAATTCTCTCTTGACTGGTATGTCCAAGATCGCGGATTCAAACCCGGTCGAAATCGTCGGAGGGGAAGTAAAGCAGGCGGGCCCATGTCATAGCTTTATGGCATGTAAAAGAACCTACCACTACAATTGATAATGTGTGGCCAAATTTGTAGGTTGGTTGGTTGGTTAGAAACGCTCTATCAAGTTCCAACGTTCGCCACTAGGTGTCAGTGGCTGAGCAGTTTTGCCTCACGAGGCTGAATGGACCCCGTTTCAGCCCTCAGACCAGAATTAAATTTCTTGGCAGAACCGAATTTCGAACCCGGACCACAAGAGTAACAGCTAAGAATGCTAGCCACTATACCATTAGATGGTGTCACTCCAACAGAATAAAATGAAATAAAATAATTATTTCGGCGGTTTCGATGGCATAGTTCGTAGCATGTTGAGCTTCTATGCCCAAGGTCGTGGGTTCAAACCTGGCCGAGGTCGTCCGATTTCTTAAGAGCGTTAAAAATCACTCAGTATGCTTTCCTTTGGAGGGGAAATAAAGTCGGCGGGTCCATGTCATAAATTTATGGCATGTAAAAGAACCTTCCACTAACTAAACTTGTGTGAAGCAAAATGTGTAGGTTAGGTTTGATTAATGCTCTTAAGTTCCAACGTTGCGATGGCATCTAGTAGTAGCCAAGTTCACAGCTAGATGTCGTGGACGGTAGCATTTGGTAGTGAAAGTAGGAACTGCCTGAAATTATCGTCTGCAGTCCTTACTTGAATTAAAAACAGATAACACACACTAATACAGTCATCACAATTAACACTGATTATCAGACAAATTCTACACACACCCAAAGTACACGGGGTTCATGAACGCGTTGTCGCAGCCCCTAAACTTAAGAACCAACCAACAAAAATTAAAAATCATCAGGATAACTTTTCAATCGAAAATGTGTTACCTGGTTCATCTCTTTGACTTCTTAATGGGATAATTCAATATGCTTTCGCATCATTTTTGTGTTTCTAGCTTGCGCTTTATAATATGCCACCCATTATAAATACATTTCCTTTTCCATGGTTCTTTGAAAAGTTCCTGGAATGTGTTGTTGTTTGAGTCTTCAGTCTTTTGACTGGTTTGATGCAGCTCTCCATGCCTCCCTGTCCTGAGCTATTCGTTTCATCTCTACATAGCTACCACACCCTACATCCGAAGCAATCTGTTTAACATACTCCAACCTTGGTCTACCCCTACAGTTCTTGTCCTCGACCCTTCCTTCCATAAATAAGCTTGCTATTCCTGGGTGTCTTAGTATGTGTCCTACCAACCTATCACTTCTCTTCATTAGCAGTCGCCAGAAACATCTCTTCTCTCCCACTCGTCTTAATACCTCTTCGTTTGTAACCCTATCTGCCCATCTGATCTTCATCATTCTCCTGTAACACCACATTTCAAACGCGTCAATTCTCCTCTTTTCTGCTGCATCAATAGTCCAAGTTTCACTTCCATAGAGCGCCACGCTCCAGACATAGGCCTTCAAAAATTACTTCCTAACACCTAAATCTATATTCGAAGTCAGCAGATTCCTTTTCTGTAGAAATGCTTTCCTTCCCTGAGCTAACCTACTTTTTATATCCTCTTTGCTTCGTCCATCACTGGTTATTTTGCTTCCTAAGTAACAGAAGTCTCCTACTTCCTTTCGTTTTTCACCTGCCAATTTGATGTCCACAGAGGTTACTGATTTATTGCGACTGTTATTTTTTATTTTAATTCTCTAATTTGTAGTTCCCATTACAGTTGTTGCTCTTCAAAAGGCAAGAGGCATACCAGTGTATCATAAGACAGACTTCTCAATCAGGACATGTTGTACTAAGTTTGTCTTGTTCCAGGCTCCAGGACACCTTACAACACCCTGACTGGAGTTCTTGATGGAAACACCGTCTACGGCGTCTCTGAGAAATTCTCTAGGTAAGTGCGAGCTGCAGGCTCACAGATCTGTAAGATCCACTACACCCCTGGTATGTACCAAATAATTGAAGAGCTTATTTCCAAAGTTACGTAAATCCAAAATTGACGGTTTTTCAGTTTTTTCTTTCATAAGCAAGTTTATGGGTCCCCTCAACGTACAGCAAAGTTTTAAGTCGCAATACGTCGTATATCCCATATTAACAGAGATCTAAAAGCTAAGTTTATTTGCAAAGTGATGTAATTCCAGCGTATATTTATTTCCAATGTGTCATATATCCATGTTGACCAATCCGATGGCTCTCTGGACATCACGTGATAAATCAAGGCCATGTAGAATATGTAGAGCATCAGTTTGTGTTTGTTGTGTTTAAATGTTCATAAATGCCACTCAAAGCGTATGTCAATATATGATTTATTTCCAAAACGTCCTAACTCCAATTTACAGGAGACGATTACCACCATTTCCAATGATAGGAGATTTTTAAATCACAGTGTCAGGATGTGTATAAAACTAATGAATGAAATTACATTATATTCATATTCATAACTGAATTTAATTAAACGAAGAAACAAAAACGCGATTTCTGAAGTTTTGCATTTCATGAATTTCCGTCACTTTGGAAATAAGCCCTTCAACTACATTTCATGCTGCAAGACTCAAAGATAACTTCCACCAAATTTCTATTGTATGCTGGATCTTTGTTCGAGGGCGGAACGAAAAATATTTGCCCCTGCTTTATTTTGCCAAAGAAATGTGTAGTCTACAGGTAATTACAAATATACGTACTGTTCGTACCTTGCACTATTTCTCCACTTAGTCTCCACATTTGTTTAGATATTCGTCCCATCGCACCACTAAATTTGAGATGCCTCTGTGTTAGAATTCAGCCAGCTGACTGTGGAACCATCGTCGGACAGCTGTCTTGGCGTCATCGTTACAAGTGAATCGCTGTCCTTCCAGGGCCTTCTTCAGCGGAACAGGTTAATGCGAGACCACACGTGGTAACCAAAACCACCAACAACTTCCGGTCATTTCACTGGGAGAGTCTGGACCACCCACCAGACAGTCCGTACCTCGCTCCTAGTGATTTCCACGTTTTTGGTCCGCTGAAGAAGTTCCTGCAGGACAGTGATTCACGTACAGTAGTAGTTGTAGTAGTAGTAGTAGTGTGTATTTGTAACTCAGATGAGGATTACGAATAAGGCGGCTGTGACCTTAAGTAAGGAGCCATCCCGGCATTTGGCTGGAGTAGAAATGAGAAACCACGGAAGGCCACTTATAGGATGGCTGGGGTGGGAGTCGAACCCATCTCTTCTCAGTTCTGCCTCACGAGGCTGAGTGCACATCGTTACAGCCCACAGATCAGAATTAAATTTCTTGACAGAACCGGGAATTGAGCCCGGACCTCCCGGGGTGACAGCTAACAGTGCTAGCCGTTACACCACGAAGAGGGAAAAAGAGAAGTGAATGTCTAATCACTCTTGCTGAGGGTATCATTGCTGACTCTGTGGCCATATTGTAGCACCATATTTACAACAGTGCCAACACCTGACATTTCTGATAAGAAAATACCACTAGATTAAATTGTAAAAAGAATGTTTAATGAATTGACCTAATTAGGAATGAGGGGTATGCTGTGCCTTAAGGCATCTTGGGGAACCCAGGCAGCTCCAGATTTTTATTACTTTGAGAATAAAACTCTGTTAAGTAAGTCCGTGTAATGTTAGAAGTGCATCTCATGACTCAGCACTGTGGTGTGCTCTGGATTTTGTAAGACCCTGTCCTCAGCCAAGAACTGGTTCAATGTTGGCAGGACTGAGAGAGTTTCTAAAAATGGTGTGCAGTTTCCCTGAGGCACACAGATCAGTGACCTTGAGTTAACTGGGGCAGACCTAGCCCAGTAATTACCATTGTTGTATAATAAACAAGTTTCTGGTGAATTATATGCAATCGATAAGTGCTACCCACCTCACTTCTGTGACTGAAATGCCGAACTAGAAACACAGTATGGTCTAAGAGTTACGACAACCCTCGCAGATTACCCGATATTTCAAATACTGTACAATGTGCTTCGAAAGGAGCAGAACACGAAACGAACTAAATGGCGTTCAATATACCGTATAATGCAACACTTTTTTTTCCTTCTAAAAGCAGGTTGGTTTTATTGAGGACTCAAATACATCATGTTATTACCCAATCCTTTGGTACGGTACAATAGCCTATGTTTCAACAATCTCCGTTCAATGCTATGGCCTTACGCTACCATAATGTGAGGGCCTGTGTGCCTGCATGGAACCACTCGACTGGTCGATGTCGGAGCCAACGAACAGAATAATCCCTTCAGAGTCCCAGAAGACCGTAGCCATGACTTTACCAGCTGAGGGTACGGTTTTGAACTTTTTCTTTGTGGGAGAGTTGGTGTGGCGCCACTCCATGCATTGCTGTTTTGTTTCCGGTTCGAAGTGATGAATCCATGTTTCATTACCTGTGACAATGTTTGACAAGAAATTGTCACCTTCAGCCTCATAACGAACAAGCAATTCCGCACAGATGTTTCTTCTTTGCACTTTATGGTCATCCATTAGGTGTCGAGGAACCTAGCGGGAACAAAGCTTTGCATACTCCAACTGATATCCGTAGATATTCTGCAAGCGCCTATGAATATCTGTGATGCACTGGTTTTCCGCCAAAAGATAGGCAGCCCTTCCAACATTGCTGCTTGCCTGTCTGCCTGCCTGCTTCGATCGCGTTTGCTCTTTGTTTGGTACGCACCTCTGTTACAGACGCCATTTTCAAGGCTAGTTATAGTGCTACCACCTATCAGAAAGTAATGAAACTCGACGAGACGAAGCGGGAATATTCAAAGATGTCCCAAACAAAATCTCAATTTTTTAAAATAAAAATTGGCAGAGAAAAAAAAGTGTTGCATTATATATTGGACGCCCTTCGTAAAATCACCATGTTCCTTCGGATCCGAAATCAACTTACGTCGACCAACTGAAGAGCAACCAAAGCATAGGATATACAGAAGCCGAGGATGGTTACTGGTCTTCTTGCACCAAGATGTAAATAAAACTGCTAGCCTATATCACAGTATTCAGAGCAGTAGAATTATCCTTGAAGCTATGCAAAGAGAGCTCTTGGCCATACAATGCCCAGTTGTCCTCCCTGAGAAATATAGTGCTCTAGAATCGATCTAGGTAGGGGCAGATGACCTCGTAGTTCTGCCCCTTGAAACAAAAATAACTAACTAACTAATCTATCTAGGCGCCTCTGAACATATGGCTTCAAAACTTTCTATACCTTAATCAAAAAATTCAAGCAACTCCACTTTCACACTCCAAAATTTCCTCATTTATTTATTTATTTATTTATGTATTTATTTATTTATTTATTCTTCTGCTGTCGATTTTGGCCCACTGTGGACCGCATTGAACAATCGGCTGACTTGCCAATCCCTTCTTCTCCTCCCAGAATTTCTTCATGTGTTCGCTGAGTCTCCTCCTTCTTTCTTCAGACCAGATGACCTTGGTTTTTGAGCTAGGTTTTAAATTTATCAACCTTCCTTCGAAGCAGTGATTTGTTGAGAATATCTTGTTGAGTGATGCCAACTTCTTTGAGATCTGCTCGTGTTTCCTCAACCCATTTTGTGGTGGACTTTAATTTGCTAATGTATGTGTATATCCTTTTGGTTAACCTATTGTTGCTCATTTGTGAGAGGTGGCCATAAAATGTAATCCATCGTGTCCGTAAGTTTCACCACCTGGTTGTACAAGTCACTATTCCTCCGGCTCCTCCATAAGCCATCTCCTCTCTGTACTGGACCCAATATTTACCTGAGGATTCTTCGTTCTTTCTTTTCTAACTCCTCTGTTTCTCCTTTTTTTGTTTAAAATAAGGTATTCAGAACTATACACAGCTTCCGGTTTAATCACAGCGGCATAATGTCGTAACTTTGCTCTGAAGGAAATGGCCTTCTTGTTATGTATTGATTTATGTATTTATTTATTTATTTATCCACTGCAAAGCAAACTCGGTTCCTGTATCTATGCTTTATCAACATAGAAAATGAAAGCTCTGACTACATGATCCGAATGTCTAGGGATATAAGAATAATATGAAGGTGATGTTATGTTTCAGACATCTGAGAACTGGTTACGGAGGTCTCATGAGAATGAACCCCGTGTTTAACGACTACGGTCTCAAGGACTTGCTGCCCCTCAAGTTGGACATCCCTGATGAGGGCTGCACCAGACCCAACAGGTCCATGTACTGTTTCGAAGGAGGTAAGTGTTGGTGGCAGTGTCGAGAACTAACTTTTGATTAAGAAATCTCTAGGAAGTAGTCAACAGTCGCTGGAGTCATTTATTATCAATAGCAAAAAGTATTTCGGTCACTAAAGGGACCAGCGTAGTTCAGTCATTAAGTTCGTGGACTGGCGCCTGAGTGTGTGCAGTCAGCAGAATCCAGATGTCTTAACAGTTGCCGCTCAACACGGCCTACACTTACTCAGGTCCACATCGTCCCTCAAAAGTCAAAATTGTAGCCATTGCCTATATCCAGCACTGCTGCTGCGAGATCCTCTAGTGAACGGCAGCGGTTAGTACAAACATTGCAACTTCTTCGATCTTGCATGCTGTTTAGATAGTTTGTGTCCGACCAGTACGCTTGTCATCCTTCAAACTGTCTCTTGGCTGCGCAAAGCATTGCTGCCACTTAATCATCAGAAACGTTTCTCTAGCGGAACTTGACGTTTGCTCGTTGCTCAAATTGTAACCTTGACGAGTTCCACCACTCTTATTCAATTACCCTTCACAATAGAGACCACAGTTCAGCTTACACTGTGTGCACATAACTGCTTCTTGCAGGGACAAGAGAATAACTTACATGGCACCATCCCGTAGTGCAACCTAGTGCACCACAGCGACACTATGCGCCGTCCATGTAGTTATTGACTCATCTACGCATATATACTGGGGTGTGCAAATTATTAGACTCAAGGCCAGTTTTCCAAAATTGCATTCATACTTTTCATGATTTAATGTGCTAAATATGTTTACAAGACGCTGTAATTATTTGAAATATTTCATCAACTGTCTTAATTACATTTTATTTTAAGAAAATCATAAAGGAATGATTTTATAGAATTTCCACTGAAAGAGGGGCCTTGTTAATGCAAAATGCCTCGAGTTTTGTTTTGTTTAACTTATTCTACTTTCCGTGTGAGTTTAGAGCAGAGGAACTCAAGGGCCTTTTACTAATCATCCCCTCTTGAACTATACAACGATTCGTGGACCATGGTTTGGGAGATGTGACAAGGACGTCCGTTCTCGAATAGCCAAGGCTAAAAAAGCTTTTAATAAAAAAAAGAAGCCTATTGGCCTCCAAGGCTATATCCCTACCAGTGAGAAAGCATTTCATTAAGAGCTTCATTTGGATCATTGTGACCTTTGGCTCTGAAACCAGGACTCTATTAAAGGCTGATTAGAACAGAATAAATGCATTTGAAATGTGGTGCTGGCGCCGAATGTTACGAATACCCTGTACTGACAGGCTAACAAATGAGGAAGTCCTCAAGAAAGCTGAAGAAACAATCAGTCTCTGGAAAATGATCACGAATAGAAGATATAGTTGGATTGGTCACTTACTCCGACATGCATCATGGTGCACCACCCTGTTTGGAGGGAAACTGGAAGGGCAGACTAGAAGAGGACGACCAAGAGCAGGCTCAAGATAGAAGGTCGTTGGATGAAGGCAGTCATGCTACCCACCAACCATCAGGTTGAGGGGAATGAGAGAGAGAGGTTTGAAATCACCTGATTTGGAGGGTACATTCCAAAGTCAATGAAACTAGAGAAAACTGATCTAGCTCAGGTATTATTTGGAATACTCAATTCTTAAAATTTCTAGAAGCAATTCCTAATGGGAAAAGTTATAAGTCTACAGGGGAGAAAACATTACTAAGTTGGATGATAGAAGATGTCAGCGGTTCGTCAATAAAATGATTTTGAATAAAATATTGTGACTGGTTTAAATTCTTTATTTGATTCTAAGGAGCCTCCATGGCTTAGGCGGCAGCTCGCTGGCCTCTTACCGCTGGATCCCTGGTTCAAATCCCGGTCACTCCATGTGATATTTGTCCTGGACAAAGCGGAGGCCGACAGGTTTTTCTCCGGGTACTCCGGTTTTTCCTGTCACAAATTTCAATCCAGCAACACTCTCCACTGTCATTTCATTTCATCTGTCATTCATTTAGCCATTGTCCCAGGGGAGTGCGACAGGCTTCGGCAGCCGGCACAGTTCATATCCTCGCCGCTAGATGGGGGCTTCATTCATTCCATTCCCTAACCCGGTCGGTCGACTGGAAGCAGGCTGTGGATTTTCATTTGATTCTAATAATTTACACACCGCTGTAGATCACTAAAGCTCTACCCACAATACGCAGTCGGCAGACGGCAGATGGCAGTTGAAGTCAGACCCGTGCTCTCTTACGGCGTCATTCACAATGTGAAGTTGTATGTCGGTACCAGATAGTTGACAATTGGTAGGCGTATATTCTTCGCACAATTACAGTATATAAAAAGATGATGACTGAATGTACTGACCTTGGGATAGAAGATATATTCATTGATCTTGTGAGGGAACGCCGTTGGATGTATGACATGTGCGAGCCCAAGTATTTAAAAGGAAATAGTTCATTGATTATAATGTTTTCCTTTGTAGCAAATGCAATGCAGAGGAAGGTAACGCTGAATGAGAGCTCATCGTACGATACAATTTTCTAAAGTAGGGCCTACCGGTACTGAAATTAGCTAAAATACATTTTCTAATGACGAAAAATAAATTAGGAATTGATGTAGTAATAGATTGAACGTTTTGGGAGCCCTCGGGCGTTCAATCAAAAATGACCAGCTACGCAAAAACAATTCTGTTCAAAAATCAGTAGGCCTAATTCAGAGTTGGATTTGTTATTAATTATTTACAAGCGGGGATACTGGATGTACGAGTATGTTTCCTCAATTTTAACAATGCTGTACCAGTTAGCAGCAATAAAAAAATTAAACTGTACAGCTCCAAGTCGTCCATCCTTGCAAATTTTAGGTTAGGCTATCGACAATTGACAACTTTCTCAAGGAATAAATGAAAGTCAAGTTATTATTTTCTCTTAGCATTTTAACTTCTGCGCATTGTGGGTAGAGCTTTAATTAAGTGACTATCCCTGAAGTTAGCTACACTGTCTGTTTCCAGACACTCAATGATATCGTATTGCTGATAGTACCGCATGTTATTTTATTGCTCGTATTTGACATTCATTGCAGTTATGTTAGTGAAATGTTATTCTGTGACAGGTGAGATCCGAGTGAACGAGCAGTTGGTCCTGACATGTATGCACACCCTCATGGCTCGTGAGCATAACCGAGTGGCTGTTGGACTAGGACAGGTCAACCCACACTGGGACGATGAAACTGTATACCAGGTACGTTAACTGACGAGTGCATTATTTAACATATCGAATATTTTGTGTTAATGGTATGAGAATAGATTGAACCCTTTCACTTTCAAGCTCTCATCTGATGGATATGTGAAAACTGTCAGCCATATTTACCAGCTGTGCTTTCCCTTCATTTAAAATGATATGGTAGAGAAACCAATAAAGATATTAAAATAAAATACTATAGAGTGTATAAATCACTTGTTATTACTGAAAAGAGTGGTGTCTCTGAGCCATATGATTTCAATGTTAACAAGAAGTTCCGTGACGAACTAAAGAGCCTACTTGTCTTAAAATTTAAGATTCATGCCAATGACTAATCTATATGGACCTATCTAGAATAATGACGAAATTAAGTCGGTAATATCGAAATTTCTAATTAGTTCGAAGTATACCTGGCATAATGTAGCCTAATAGAGCACTACAGTTGGCAGCCCTGGTGACTGAATATATTCTTAGTTCCATCTCTTAAGGTACAGAATACAAAATTTGGTTGAAGTCCAGTGGATAGCATGGACGTTACATGCAGTTAGACTTTGGATCTATCAGTGCGCGTAAAATCATGATGGCAACAATGTCATGCATGTGTTGGTCAGAAATAATTTCAAATATTATGATCTCTTGTCGTGCCAATTTTGGATGAAATCCATTTGCCAGTATTGAAGTTACTGGTATTTTAAAATTGGACCTATCAGTAGGCTTAGAATCATGTTGGCAGCACTGACATATATTAGTTACTCCAAATTAATCTAGAATGACAGATACTATACGTGCGCCAAGTTTAGAGCTGTTGGTTTGCATACTTTCTGATATATTGATATTAGGTTAAAAAATATAAACAGCATTTATTAACAATTGACAGCCCTGATTGCTCTTAAGAATACGCATATTCATATCTGGTATGGTACACATAGAACATACGAAATTTGGTTGAAATCCAGAATTGTACCTCTCAGCAGGCTTAGAATCATGTTGGTAGCACTGACATACATTAGTTGCTGCAAATTATTCTAGAATGTCAGGCACTATATGTCTGCAAAGTTTAAAGCTGTTGGCTCGCATACTTTCTGATATATTGGTATTTGGATGAAAAATAGAGAGAGCATTTATTGACAGTTGGCAGCCCTGGTGGCTCTTAACAATACGCTCATTCATATTTGTTTATGTACACATAGTACATGCGAAATTTGGTTGAAATCCAATTGATAGCGTAGGAGTTGAATGCATTTAAAAATTGGACCTATCAGTAGGCATAGAATCATTTTGGTAACACTGTCATGTATGGCCTGCTGAAAATTAAACTGAAGTGTTATTATCTATATGTGTGCCAATTTTGGAATAGTTTCCATGTACACATTCCAAGATATTTAACATGGAGCTCAAATTTCAATTGCAATTTTTCAGCAGTTGGTAGCACTGACATCATTTTCAAGTATGACATTGAGATGTTCCGGTATAGGTATAACACGTTGTATTTCAACAAGCTACTACAACCAACATTCAATTATACTCCTTGAAAAGGACAAAGAGTTATAACAATACCCATGCATTTAGGAGAAAGTAGGCTATATGTTCCTTAATGAACATCTTGTTTAAACTTCAATGGCTATTAAAATTGGATATACTAAAAAATTAACAATAAAATAATTATTGATGGCGAACACCGCTTGGAGATCCATAAAATAACATTCTTACTATTTAGAACTGTTTCTTAGTTGAGATATTATTTAAACAATAGGTGTAGATATATGTCAGTCTGTTCATAATTTCTTTATATTGAAAATAGAAACGCTAAAGAATACGGAGTGATCGTAATTGCCGTAGTCATTTCATAGTGCATATTTTTAGCCTACCAGGGCTACCAACAGTTAATGAATGCTCTCAATGTATTTTATCAAAAATACCAGTTTATAAGAAAGTATGCAAGGCGACAGCTTTAAACTGTGCACACGTATAGTACCTGACATTCTATATTAATTTGGAGTAACTAATATACATCAGTGCCACCAACATGATTCTAAGCCTGCTGATAGATCCAATTTTTAAATACATATAACTTCTATACTATCAATTGAATTTCAACCAAATTTCGTATGTGCTATGTGTACCATACCAGATATGACTATGCGTCTTCTTAAGAGCAACCAGGGCTGCCAACTGTTAATAAATGCTGTTTCTATATTTGTTATCCTAATATCAATATATCAGAAAGTATGCAAGCCAATAGCTCTAAACTTTGCACACGTATAGTACCTGGCATTCTAGATCAATTTGGAGTAACTAATATACGTCAGTGCTGCCAACATGATTCTAAGCCTGCTGATAGGCCCAATTTTAAAATGCATGTAACTTCTATACTAACTAATGGATTTCATTCAAAATTGGCACAACAATAGATCATATCATTTTAGATCATTTCTGACCAACACATGATTTTACGCGCACTGTTAGATCCAATGTCTAACTGCATGTAACGTCCATGCTATCCATTGGACTTCAACCAAATTTTGTATTCTGTACCTTAAGAGATAGAACTAAGAATATATTCAGTCACCAGTCCTGACAACTGTAGTGCTCTATTAGGCTACATTATGCCAGGTATAGGCCTACTGTATTTCGAACTAATTAGAAATTTCGATATTTCGTCATTATTCTAGATAGATCCATTTAGATTAATCATTGGAATGAATCTTAAATTTTAAGAAAAGTAGGCTCTTTAGTTCGTCACGGAACTTCTTGTTGGAAACGTGATGCATATTTGACCAATAATTAGTGCATATTAACACTAGTCTACGTATCTATAGATGAATAAGATCAGGCCCTGGACCTGGATCCTCCCACTGGAGTCCATCATTTTGAGTTTGTTCCTGGGTACTAACGCCCCGTTAATAGTAAGATAGCCCCCAATAATCAACAGTGTGTTTGTGTCTATGTTGTAGGAAGCGAGACGCATTGTGGTCGCCGAGATCCAGCACATTACGTACAACGAGTTCCTGCCCATCATCCTCGGCAAGGAAGTGATGGAGAAGTTCGGACTGCTCACACAGAAGGAGGTAAATATACGTCGTAGCTTCGTCATGAGCCATTTGCTAGCAATGGTTACATACATTCAGTGCTTCGTCATGAGCCATTAATTAACAATAGTTATATACCTTCAGTATCTTCGTCTTGAGCCATTTACTAGCAATAGTTATATACACTCAGTATCCTCGTCATGAGCCATTTAGTAGCAATAGTTACATACATTCAGTATCTTCGTCTTGAGCCATTTACTAGCAATAGTTATATACACTCAGTATCATCCTCATGAGCCATTTAGTAGCAATAGTTACATACATTCAGTATCTTCCTCATGAGCCATTTAGTAGCAATAGTAACATACATTCAGTATCTTCGCCGTGAGCCATTTAGTGGCAATAGTTTCATACATTCAGTATCTTCGTCATGAGTCATTTAGTAGCAATAGTAACATACATTCAGTATCTTCGTCGTGAGCCATTTATTGGCAATAGTTTCATACATTCAGTATCTTCGTCATGAGCAATTTAGTAGCAATAGTCACATACATTCAGTATCTTCGTCATGAGTCATTTAGTAGTAATAGTTACATACATTCAGTATCTTCGTCATGAGCCATTTAGTAGCAATAGTCACATACATTCAGTATCTTCGTCGTGAGCCATTCATTGGCATTAGTTTCATACATTCAGTATCTTCGTCATGAGTCATTTAGTAGTAATAGTTACATACATTCAGTATCTTCGTCATGAGCCATTTACTAGCAATAGTTACATACATTCAATATCTTCGTCATGAGCCATTTATTAGCAATAGTTACATACATTCAGTATCTTCGTCATGAGCCATTTAGTAGCAACAGTTACATACATTCAGTATCTTCGTCATGAGCCATTTAGTAGCAATAAATATATACATTCAGTATCTTCGTCATGAGCCATTTTGTACCAATAATTACATACATTCAATATCTTCGTCATGAGCCATTTAGTAGCAACAGTTACATACATTCAGTATCTTCGTCATGAGCCATTTAGTACCAATAAATATATACATTCAGTATCTTTGTCATGAGCCATTTAGTACCAATAGTTTCATACATTCAGTAGTTAAGACTTGAGAACATAGGAGATCAATTCAAGTTATATTAATATCAAGTTATATTCTCTCATCTATAAGTGATAAATAATGAGTTTGTTAGCGGAAAATATCTCTTTCTAACCAATTGTTGTATTTTAATGATAATTTCACTTTCCAATTTACTTTCATATTTTTATTCAGCCACTGAGGGTCTATTCGTTAATTCCTATTTTATATTTACACAGCAGATCATTCCAATCCAACTCTTAAACCTTATTCCTTTCGTATTCGAATGTCATAATTTGTATCTCCCCAGCACAGCCCTGCCTAGGCGCCCTAAGCTCACTGTTCGTAGCTAATGTTGTTTGAGTCTTCAGTAGTTTGACTGGTTTGATGCAGCACTCCATGCCCCCTGTTCTGAGCTAATCGTTTCATTTCTATATAGCTACCACACCCTACGTCCGAGGCAATCTGTTTTACATATTCTAACCTTGGTCTACCCCTACAGTTCTTATCCTCCACCCTTTCTTCCATAACTATGTTTCCTATTCCTGGGTGTCTTAGTATATGTCCTACCAACCTATCTCTTATATTCATTAGCAGTCACCACAAACATCTCTCATCTTCCAATCGTCTTAATACCTCTTTATTTATAACCCTATCTACCCATCTGATCTTTATCATTCTACTGTAACACCACATTTCAAATGCTTCAATTCTCCTCTTTTCTGCTGCTCCAATAGTCCAAGTTTTACATCCAATGAGCGCCACGCTCCAGACAAAGACATTCAAAAAGGACTTCCTAATACCTAAATCTATAGTTGAATGTCAACGGATTCATTTTCTGTAGAAATGCTTTACTTGCCTGTGCTAACCTAATTTTTTATATCCTCTTTGCTTCGTTCATCACTGGTTATTTTGCATTCTAAGTAACAGAACTCTCCTACATCCTTTAGCTTTTCACCTGCCAATTTGATGTCCATAGAGGTTTCTGATTTATTTCGGCTGCATTCCAATATTTTTGTTTTACATTTATTGATTTTCATCATGAATTCTCCTCAAGACGGAGTCCATACCATTCAAAAACTAATTCAAATCATCTGGCGTGTCGGCCAAGATGACGATGTCATCAGCAAATCTCGTAGCTAATAGGAAGCACTATACTCAAACTGCTGACATAGTAAGCAATAAATGACTGAATGGCACATCAATGCGTCGCATAGTTGGCTAGTGTTCTGCTGTGATACTAACCTGTGTCTATACCACCACAGGGCTACTGGGATGGACATGACACCAACGTGAACCCTAATGTGATCGACGCCTTTGCTGCCGCTGCCTTCCGATTTGGTCACTCGCTTCTGCCCACCGCCATCGAGCGATGGAGCAAGGCGCACAAGTTTATCGGTAAGTGATCACTTCCTTCTCTCCTACTTATAGTAGAGACCGGAGTTTTTAAAATGCATATGCAAATGTATATTTTGAGGGTTTCTTGGATTTCGTGCATATTCTGAACCTAACAGCATATTTTAGAATATACAGTGGAACCTCTCTAGAAGACCGACTTTTCTTGGAACCGATTTAAACCCTCATAATGTCAATGTATTTGTTACCTCTATTTAAGGACCACTCCTCTCCCCGACCAAAGACCAGGCATTTCCTCAGTCTGACCTCTTTCAAAAGACCACTTCTCATCTGCCTTCCCATTGGAGATGGTGATGAGGGTGATGATGTGAACAATGGTTCTGTTGGCACAGAACTGCATCAGCATACAATGTCATTAGAAAAAGTGTTATGTAACGTATATAAAATACAAAAAACGGCTTTCCTAGAAGATTGTTCGAACCCAGAACAAATTAATGGACTTTCGAACTCACTCAGAGATATTGTAGAAAGTGAAATTGTTAAAAAAAAAGTATGTGCTAATCTGAAACAGAGATCAATTCGTGACTGTTTTAAATGGCAGAGCTCAGAAAATAACTAATTGTAATTAATTTGTACTAAATGTGAAGCAATGCAGTGTTCCAACTGTACTTTATTAATAATGCAGTATAAAATTATTTTCAATGCCTACCCCTATTAAGAGACCACCCCTCTAAAAGACCAGTTTTCCATGGAACCGCCACTGGTCTCTTAATAGAGGTTTCACTGTACAGTTGAAATTTAATTATAATTTATAATTTAAAACATCTTGATCAAAATAGATTTCACCTGCGTATTGGTCATCCCTTGTAAGCAACTTTCTGAGAAACAGATAACGAGATGACAGTACTCGTACATTACGCAATGCTGCCTGGCTATTTGAAGAAGGGAATGGGGTGGGACGTTCCTTCACCATTTGGGCAGTATCTCTTGTTAGCAACTTTCTGAGAAACAGATAACGAGATGACAGTACTCGTACTATACGCAATGCTGCCTGGCTATTTGAAGAAGGGAATGGGGTGGGACATTCATTTCACCATCTGGGCAGTATCTCTTGTAAGCAACTGTCTGAGAAACAGATAACGAGATGACAGTACTCGTACTATACGCAATGCTGCCTGGCTATTTGAAGAAGGGAATGGGGTGGGACATTCATTTCACCATCTGGGCAGTATCTCTTGTAGCAACTGTCTGAGAAACAGGTAACGAGATGACAGTACTCGTACTTTACGCAATGCTGCCTGGCTATTTGAAGATGGGAATGGGTTGGGACATTCCTTTCACCATCTAGGCAGTATTCCTTGCAAGCAACTTTCTGAGAAACAGATAACGAGATGACAGTACTCGTACTATACGCAATGCCGCCTGGCTATTTGAAGAAGGGAATGGGGTGGGACATTCGTTTCATCATCTCGACAGCCAGTAGCCTGGGGTTAGTTTTGTGAGGAGTTTCTTCAGTTAATGTGTTACTTTATTCTTAGTCTGCATATCCTTAACTCAAAATGCCTAAAGAGAAGAACAGCAGAAAGTATTCATTAAAACAGTGGGTGCCAGGTAATAGTGATTATTCAACTAATGGCGAGAGACCGGACATTTATTACTGAAAACGATTAAAATGGAAGTAATTTGTCTGCTGAAAACATTGAAAACATTACAATTATCTATTGTGATGCTTCTTTCTGCAGTGAATGATACATGTACAAAGTGAGTGAATAACATTGGCTTGTCGTTAAGTGCATATTTTTCAAATTTTTCAATGCATATTTTCTACATTTTTAGTTCATATTCTAATCGTTTTCAATGCATAAATGTCCGGTCCCTAGTCATTAAACTGAGTGTTATGTTTATTGGTGATTGTATGCCCACAGCGTCCAAGAGATTGTCCGACCTCATCAGACAGCCTTACGACTTGTACAGAGCGGGTGTCTTGGACGAGTACTTCATGGGTCTCATGAACCAAGTAGCACAGGCTATGGATGACTCCGTCACTCAAGAGGTAAGGGCAACTCTACAAATCATAGTAATAATAATAATCAAAGTTACGTAAAGACATGAGGAACTGATGTATTATCATTGTCTGCTTCAGGTGACTAACCACTTATTCAAGAAGCCAGGCGCTCGGTTTGGGATGGACTTGGCTGCTTTCAACATGCAGCGTGGTCGAGAGTTTGGTCTACCTGGCTACATGGAGTTCAGGTGAATGAAACTTCTTGAATTATTAACCACTTAGCTATCTTGATAATAATAATAATATCGAATCACCTCGGGTGCCGGGGGCAAGCTTTGTTATTTGACACCCAGAGGGCATCTTGCCTGTCGAATTTTGTTGTTCCTTGGAGCGCTATGAAAGTCTTGGAGGTTAGATATTTAAGCTCCTTGACAATATAGCGCTTTCTAGTAGAGAAAGGAGGAACTTTTGTGTTGGCGGAAAATCCCGAGATTAATTTTGCCATTATGAACACAGCCTACTGAATTCAAATGGGTTATTTAACATGCCAACAGAGCACATGGGACGCAGTGAATGCCTTGTATTTGACCATGGCCTCCTCGATTACCCCACTATGACACTAGGCAACGCAGTGAATTTTAATTAGAAGGCCTTGGAACTTAGCGCAGATGCGTTGCTATCCTCACCTAATTGGTCAAACAACTGTTTCTTGAGCTGTGATTGGTGGGAGAAACTGTTTCATAATGAAAAATAGTGTTATAATGACCATCATTATGATACAGTTTTCTGACATATAATAGTCAGGGTCGAATATCGGTGAGCGGTCACTTCCTTCTCTCCTAGTTTTTAGACTTTGAGAACGTTGTGTTATGTTTATTGGTGATTGCACAAGAATGGAAAATTCGTAGAAAGATACACGGCGCTGTTCTCCGAGACGGAACTTGGACCAGACGACCTACAAAGGAACTCTACGGAAACACAGACACCTTCACAGAGACGCCTACAGTTCTATGGACACCTGTGGAGGATGGATGAAAACAGGCTCACTAAGAAAAAAAATTAACATTAATTAATAGAAGTAAATTAAAGACCAGTTGGGTGAGAGAAACACAGGAGGAGCTGGAACGATTCAAAATCTCCGAAGACAGAAATAAAATCAGAAACATGAAATTTGAACAACTCTCAAGAAAAGAAACAACAGGGGAAAAAATTGGACAGAGGAAAGGAAGAAAAAACACAGTGAATTAATGAAGATGTTTTGGGAAGAAAAGAGAAGAGGGAAAGGAAGTGAAGCTGTGATTGGCCCAAGATCGCACGCTCTCCCAAAGGAGAAAAATCGAAGATAATAATAATAATAATATATCTATAAATAACATTTATGAAACTTATCCACAATTGTCTAATTACGTGTCGAAAGTGTACTTGTGTTCCGTGAGAAATATAGATATATTCTGTAAATATTGCGTTTATGTTATTAATACTAGTTATGTTGTTAAGACAAGTGATAACAAGAGTTTAGTGCTTTTCAGTCGGTCAACACGAATGTACCCAAAAGAGATGGGTTATGCCCTAATCCTGAAATAAATTACATTATTTTTATTAATCTCATGTAATTTATTTTAGGATTAGGGCATAACCCATCTATTTTGGGTACATTCGTGTTGACCGACTGAAAAGCACTAAACTCTTGTTTACTAAGGCAACACTGAAAATATGGCTTCAAACACCACAAAACAAGTGATAACCTTGATACTGTTATATAAATACTGAAGTGAGCCCCTGTTGAGGTTTGGAGATGATTAGAAAGAGAAAAGGAAAGTTGATTGAACAGTGAATGGTGTTTCGAGGGAAGTACGAGTAATTAAATGCTATAGAAGAAAAGGAAGAAAATGACTTCAATATTGTTGAAAGACATGAAACTAACACATTCTGAAATGACGATTTGAATATCCCGAGATCGAAATGAGCTATACAGAGGCTATTATTCAGTAGACAACCAGTATTTTTCATGTATGTAATTGTAGGCCCAAGTAAATTTGAAGCATACTCGAAGATAAGTAAACTACAACTCTTTTATCTCGTTGACCTATCGTCTCCATTTAATGTCAAGACTTAAAGTTCTAGAACTGCAAAAATCTACTTAACATTGCAATTCTTCTTCCACTCTCATGTTGTCATATGGGCAAAAGGTATTAACCGTCTTTCCAAATTATTCAATGATTTATTTCTTTTCTTCTTTTAAAATAGTAGTTTTAGTCAGGTTTTCCGTCAGTTGGTACAACTTAGCAGCCGAGATGTAGAGTAAATATTATTACACTATAACAAAAATTAAGCATAATAAATTGGATACATACAAAAGAGTTTAAAGTTGGGTCCGCTAGTCTTGTATTGATATCATCCTCATCTTTCAAGCGCTGAAGTTTCACTGTCAAGTTTCGACCGCGAATGGCTCTTATTATACAGTACTTACAACCCATGCATTTTATTTGTTTCAGAAAGTTCTGTGGTCTTCCTGGCGCCGATTCTTTTGACGAACTCTTCGGTTCCATGTCAAACGAGACCATCAGGAGATACGCCTCCATCTATGAGTAAGTAGTCTGTGTGTGGCATCTGGCAGCAACGAACAGTTAGTCCCAGAACATTTCATGCCTTGCTTCATATCAAGCAGAGTTGGCAGAAGTGAGTCATCCTCAACATCAAGGATGTCATCATTCCTGGACCAATTACTGCCTTGTTTTGAAGCTTTTATTTACAATACTGTTCAATTTTATTGCTTCTCTGGCATGAATACGTATGGTGAACCATTTGTGATAGTTACTCACGTATTCAGAATCTGTTAACTAATGAACAAATGGTTAGTTTAGTCGATTCATATCTTCATAAATCGAACTGTCACTTTATTTTTATCTAAACTTTTGTGAAATGAAGGAAAAGTAGAAACAACGCCCTCACAATTTGGGTACAACCGACATTTCATTTTATTTTTATAATTTCTCCTTTTTACTTTATTTTCTCTGTATTTCATTCATGAATACGACAAAAGCACTCAGTGCCCGAGCCAATGGAAAACTATAGGAACTTAAATCCTGCATGCTGTATTCATTGACTACAAAAAAGCTTTTGACACCCTTAACAGACAAACTATCATCGACAAACTTGAGAAATTGGTAGGCGAGTTTAGCTACTTAGCTAGCTTCATTAGGAAACTGCTGAGTAGTAACCTAATAGAAATCACTGACGGTATCATCACTTCTGAACCAATCGAGCAAACGAACGGGGTCCTTCAAGGCGATCCTCTCAGTCCGATATTGTTTACAATAGCAACAGATGACGTCACTACAATAGTTCCACCCAATGTCAAAATTTATATGTACGCAGACGATATGGTAATGACCTCTACAAGTGCAGAAGACCTACAAATCGCCGTGAACAATGTAGCAGTATGGGCCGAAGATAACGAAATGAGTTTGAACGAGACGAAGGCAGTCACTATGTCTTTCAGAAGGGGAGGAAAGCCCGCGACGTTTCATTACAAAGGCACTCCCCTAACTACAGTCTCCCATTTCCGGTATCTGGGGGTGACTATGCAGACATCTGGGAACGTCTTTACGATGCACGTGAGAGAGAGGCTGGACGCTGCACTGACGGCTATGAGCGACATCGAGCATTTGCGCAGCCTATCCCTGAAGACGGCAATAAGACTTTTTTGGTTAAAAATAGCACCAGTCGCTATGTATGGCCTGGAAATTATTTGTAAACATCTTAGGCACAGACATCTGGCAACTCTGTAAAGGATCAAGGCAATGTATCTAAAAAGAGCCTTATGCCTGTCCAAGTTCACACCCTCGCGGCTTGTGTATGTCATGACAGGGGAACTACCCTTCATGGAAGAAGTCAGATTACAGATGCTCCTGCCGCACACACCGGGATATGGGGAGTATTTACGTCTCATGACAGCAAAGAGAAATGACATTTGGCATGAATTTTATACGACGGACGCTATGACTACACAGGACTGGATGCAAGGATCATACTAACTGAGACATATCTTGACGCGCTTTGCGGTCCATGGTTTCCACCACCGGATCTGCATGACAGACGTCTATCACCAACCAGACGAACTATGCATGTGCAAGCTTTGTAAGGGTCATTGCGACAGATACCACGTGAGGACGTGCAAGTGCAGAGAGATGTTTCTGACGAAACTTTGTGAAAATTAGAAATATACGGACACCCCTCGGAAAGAGGCATTTACAGTGACAACGACAAAATTTTGTATCAATGATGGTTCGTAAGAACCACGTTCATGCACATTGTGCGCAATAAAGTATTTATTATTAAATCCTTTTGGCATGGCCGAGAATCAAACCCGAGATCCTTCGGGCCAAAGTCTAGCATGCTAACCAACCAGTCATGGAGCCGGACAGCTTTTGTTGTCTTCTGTTGCATGTTAAAAGTAGACTATGAATAGTTAATTAGAGCGAGTATCTGTTAAGAATTACCTGACTGCTTTCAGACATCCTTCGGACGTAGATCTTTGGTCTGGTGGAGTGTCTGAGAGGCCACTGCCTGGCAGCATGGTGGGCCCAACATTTGCTTGTGTCATCGCTACTCAGTTCAGCTACTCCCGGCGAGGTGACCGCTTCTGGTACGAGCTGGGTGGACAGCCATCCTCATTCACCCCAGGTAATGCTTCTACTGTATATAGCTCACATCAAGTGAGGCCAATGGTACAGTAGGCCTACAGCTGGAATGGTTTTGTTCCAAAAACTGTGCTATGGTTGGCTTTTTGTAAATCGTTAGAAAAGCACAAAAAAGCTTAACTTTGAATTTTAGAATAATTTGCACGATCATTTAGTCGGAAAACTCAAAAAAAAACATTGAAAAGCGTTTTTCTCTGAACCGACGTATTTTAAAGAAAAGTTTTTTAAACAAAAAATTTAGAGGACATTGTCACCTACAATTCGTCTCATTGAGGTCATGTCATACGTTTTGAAATGCAGAAGCTAGGCGGCGCCAAAGTTTCCAAACAGGTATTTTTTCACTTTTTGTCCTAGAAAAAATAGTTTTTTCACAAAAGAGTGAACCAGAAATTTGCTTCTCTCAAAATTGTCTGCAACATTAATTTTATTTAAACGTTTGTTTCCTCCGACTTACCGTCCCAAAGTTACAGCGCAGCAAATGCAACGCTGCGTAGTCAAGGCTACTATTGTTACTGCGGAGAGAGCGGTGGGCATAATTTAGACAGGGACCGGTGTCGGATAGCTGCCTAAGGCTCGGTCAAACAGGACGCGGGCTGTGTTTGTTAATTAGCTCAAACAATCGCATCTATTTTGCAACTTATCAATCATAACTGTACACATATTAACCTTTGTGCCATCTGAATAGTACAATTTTCACACTTCGGCAGACTATAACTTTGTAACGGTAAGGCGGAGGAAAGAAATGTTTCAATAAATGTTGTAGACAATTTTGAGAGGAACAAATTTCTGATTCGCTCTTTTGTGAACAAAACATTTTTCTAGGACCAAAAGTGAAAAAACACTTTTTTTGGAAATTTGGCGCCACCTAGCGTCTGCATTTCAAAACGTATGACATGACCTCAATGAGACGAATTGTAGGTGACAATGTCCTCTACATTTTTTGTTTAAAAAACTTTTCTTTAAAATACGTCGATTCTGAGAAAAACGCTTTTCAATGTTGTTGTTTTTTTTTGAGTTTTCCGACAAAATGATCGTGCAAATTATTCTAAAATTCAGAGTTAAGCTTTTTTATGCTTTTCTAACGATTTACAAAAAGCCAATCATAGCACAGTTTTTGGAACAAAAGGATTTTTTTCTGTGCAGCTGTCCTCTACTACAATAGGTCAGTCTATTCAGAGTGCATCAGTTGATTCTCACTGTTTACCTCTATGTTCCAGAACAACTGCAGGAGATCCGCAAGGCCAAGCTGTCCCGAGTTATGTGCGATAACACAGACTTGATCGACACCATCCAGGTGTACCCCATGGTACTTCCTGACCACGAGATGTAAGTAAACCTACATTAACACCGGGGTCGTTGGCACACATATCACAATATAATTCAATAATAGGAAAATAGGATTACAATGAATAATTGAAAAAAAATATCACGCAGAACACTAGGTTAATGAAAATGAAGAGAGCCTTATACAAGATACAGGGTGTCTACAACAAAAAAGGTCTGTCCACATTCACCAAACTTCATCATTGCAACACGGTTATTATACCTGAGTTGCTTTATGCCAGTGATATATTGACGTTACACACTCTAACCGTACGTCTTCTATTCTTTGGGGGTGGTGGTAATTGATTTACCATGAGGGATACTTTTTTAAAAATATTCTTTTTCCTTATAACTTTTCATAGCACAAAACAATATATTTGCCACGAATCACTTACAATCCTTCCACACAAAACCAAGTCATATCACTTCTTCCCTCATACCTTTAACAATCACCATAGATAATCTCCCAAGATACTCACTAATAATCTGACCTCTGACAAAATTTTACAGCATGGAATAAAAAATAATCAAAGATATATAAAAACAAAAGAACAACGTAAATAGATAAATATACAGATATAAAACTCAACTCCATTATTCATGGCCCTCTTCTCCTTTACTGGTGAACTATTGCAAAGAATCTCAAAGCTCAGCGCTCAGGCCTTACAATAGACACCAGCAAAGAGTAGCCATGATCCTAACCTAAAAGATCACAGAAAATGAACAGTGACAACACCAAGGGCGACTTGGAAAAGATCCTCACAGAGGAAAGAAAAATAATAAGGAAAATTATTGGACCAAAGCACGCAGATGAAGGATACAGGCTTCACTCCAAAGACACCACAGAGAAATTGTCCAACATCGCAGCAGACATTAGAAAGAGGCCATGAACGTTGACTGTTTTATTGTTTCCTGGCGCTGGTGAACTGGGCGGTTACGTCTCAAAACTAACGAGTTTCAAAACTCACGAGCTAACAATAGTAAAAATAGTATCAAAACTCACGACAATAAACTAGTAGCTGAATGAACATTATAATAACAGTCTCAAAACTAACGACTCCGGAGAGCACACTGCCCTTCAACCCATGTTTGTCCACCCAGTTTTAGAATGGGATTTCGTTCGTATTGCACAGATGTCACAGTGATGCAGGTTATCAGACAAATTCCATGCCCACCCAATAACATAACCACGATGTCGCAAAGCCCTTAAAATAATCAACGACAACATCTTGATGAGAGAGGTGCCAATTACAAGAGGGCAAGCAGTTCTGGCTGGCTCTAACAATGGACCTTTTCCTAATGAACTGGCTTGGCCATGGCTTCCTATAACCTTATACAGTAGGTGGCTATGGCTTGGTTCGTGAGTTTTGAGACTGGCCCAGGTGCAGAAACCGGTTAGAACCTACTTTTACTAACCCTCATCCTGTAATTCGTGAATTTTGAGACTCGTGAATTTTGAGACTCGTGAGTTTTGAGACGACACGAACTGGGCTCGTAGGAGCCCATGTTGTTGACTGTTTATTGTGCAGTAGTGGAAATAAGCGTATCCGAGGCCATGGATGTTGATTGTTATGTTGTTGTTTTCTGTTGCAGCAATCCTCGCGTTCCCTGCCGCAGTGGAATCCTGCCCAGTCTGGACTTCACCAAGTGGGCGGACTACGGGGGTGCCACGCCGGCTGGCCCTGCGCCCTTCGTGAGTAACTTCGCATCGGTGTTCGACGCCTTAGGAAAGAGGAAGAGAAAGTAGAACGTAGCTCCCACCCTTCCATGCGGTGCCTCGCATGAGTCCAATGACAACTTAAGCTCGACACGTTGTATATAGAACACTTTTCCTCTCTACCACTAGCACGTTGCATGTATCGGCATTCTTGTTGCGCGCCCGGGCTGATGACATCTTCACTACAGGGAATAAGGGGAGGAAAGGGGAATCGAACGTCCATACTTCTTATTTCTTTCTATAAGATCTAATTATTAAGATCAAATGGCAAACAGTACATGATATAGCACCTTGTAGCTTATTTGGATTGTTCATTGCGCTTTAAGCACTTCAGAGTTTGAAAATGAAAAAGCAGTTGTGCATTTCTCTAACCCTCCAAATATTTATATATTTAGCCCAAGTTTCAATTAAAAGTAAGCATGTGAATTAATCACACATTTTTTTCCAACATCGAGCATTAGATGTGGTATTAAATTCGGGACCTACACTATTGATTGATGAATACCACAAGTTGGTACATTCAAATGAACCCTTACTGGCTTAATGGAGACCTATTCAGGATACTACAGGGTCATCGAAAAATAATACCAACATTTCAAACAATTATAGCACCGAAACCCTTTATGTTAAACGTGTAATTCTTTCACTGAACGCCAGCTGGTTAAAGTAAGTTTTGTTTTGGAGGGGACGTGACCTTGCTATGCGCACACTAGATGCGCAGTAGTCAAGGTCGGCCGGGGTGGGCGCGTGCCAATGACTGCACCGCCCGTCAAACTGCACCTGATTACAAAGCTGTCATTCGATGGTTTAATCATTTTAAGGAAACAGGGACTGTAGAGAAAAAATCTAGGCCAGTCCGTCCACCAACATCAGCATTGAACGTACGCTTTCCCAATGGCTGGATTGGTAGGTGCAATCATTTCAGGAGTAGCTGTCAAGATGGCGGCAGAAATTCGCTCCCACAGGTGATCCAAATCCCGATTTTTTTCTGCATACACAATGTTTTTAATGTACCCCCAGAAAAAAGTCCAAAGGGGTGAGGTCAGGACTTCATTGGCGCTTGCGCCCCCGGCCGACCTTGGCTACTGCGCTTCTAGTGTGCGCATAGCAAGGTCATGTCCCCTCCAAAACAAAACTTACTTTAACCAGCTGGCGTTCAGTGAAAGAATTACACGTTTAACATAAAGGGTTTCGGTGCTATAATTTTTTGAAATATTGGCATTATTTTTCGATGACCCTGTATTATATGGAAACAGTTCAATTCACTTCTGTAAAAATAGGTCAGTGGAGAGGGTAGTAGACATTTCATCCTGTTTTCTAGAAATAATGCAAGAGAACCATTTCCTTGCTGTTTTGTGCCAAATATGAGATGAAGAGCTTACTGGAACAGGATACTAAACTCTCGACAAGTAGATACTGAATAATAGTACAGTTAATGCTCGTAATGATGGCTGTTTCGCAATAATTTGCAGTAAAAAGCTGTCCTGAAGGGTGCCGCACAAGACATGCACAACGTGTCTTCCTGGAGCTCATATTGTTCTTCGACTGATGACGTAGCTTTGAATGTAGTACGAGTGTGTGTACATAAGTAGTGAAGTATGTGAGTGTATGCTGTGTACAATATCCATGTAGTGTGTAGACCTTCTTGTTCATCATCACCATCTTCATCTACAACTTACTTGTAAATACATTTATCGATGGCTTCATCCTAGAATCCGAGCCATCATCCCTTCCTTTCTACACACGGTGAAAATGTAACTACCAAAACTACTGCTTAATTTATTATTTCTGAGTCAATATTAACACTCTTAACAATTTTTTCCGTTTCTCTCCCACAGTGGATTATCTATCATAGGCTACTAACACTTACATCAAATATCTCTTTCTCTTTAAATTAACAAAACGGGGAATTCTTCCTTTTCCTACAAACTTTTTTCATTTTTCAATAATCTAACACTATCACTGATACGTTCAGATAACTTCCTCCACTAAATATGTAGGCTGTAATGAAGTGTGGCCGCAGAGAAAAAGCTGTCTTGTAAACTGCTTGTCTGAATTAATCAGCTTTAAACCATACCGTTGGTACTTAAGAATACGTATCGTAAGGATGCAACAATTTCTCGATCAGCGTCATATAGCGTGGATCAGTGACGCACTAAAGTAGATATAAGAACCCTTCAGCGAATTAGAACAGGAAGATGAGTCACTTTACCTGGTCAGTAATGGTAAACAAACTCACCGAGATACCAACGCCTTGTTGGAGCTTTTCATTAGGTCAATATAACAGCCTCAAATATAAAAGAAATTTGTTAACTTTCCCTTGTGTAACTTGCCTTTTATCTTTTGTGTTGCAAACCTAATCATAACTTCCATTTATGCTGTGTTCGCTGTTAAATCCGTATTCAGTTCGTGTGCAAATTACGTTACTACCATAGATGCAAACTGTGAATAAATGAGACAGAGAGTAGGATGTGTATACTGAGCCATATGAGCTATCTGAACGTAGCAGTAAAATCCCTATCACATAGTCCGGCTGTGCATTGTATGCCGGTGAATACAAACTCATTACTGTATCTTGGTAACTAAAACGTGAGCATTCTAGATGCAATTTTCATGTGTATTAAATCAAATGCTGCCACTTTTTGTTTTGGCGTTGTTTTGTTTATAATATGCCGTGTCTAACCTCAATTTCCACCTCACAGCTGTGAGGTATCCCTCAATCCTCATCCTCAATATTGTAAATAATCTTGTAGTCATTTCTGTAGATTGGAGTAAGTCGCTGGGCTGGGCACATATCAGCAATATTATTTTCAAAGTGCAATATTATATAATATTTGCAAATGACATGAAGTTAGGAAATAAGAATCATAATCTTAACATCACGAAAATGTAAACAATTGCTTTACATTAGTCGAAACTGTTGTCTGAAATATGATTGAGTACTTCCATCGATCCAGAGTAACATCTTAGTAACATTAGATATCAGATCGTTCTGATGTAGAGGTGTATTTGCTTTGTTTCAGTTTACGAACATGGAGTTTTCTTAATCCCTTACATATATTTATGAAATTCCTCTACACATTGCTAGTAATATAACCTTTTCTAGGTCCTTGATAATAAACGTATGGTAGTTCTTTTTTTTTCATAGGAGATAAACTCCGAGGAAGTACTAAATTATTGCGAAGTTTATATTAGCCTATTATTATTATTATTATTATTATTATTATTATTATTATTATTATTATTATTATTATTATTATTATTTTATAATCTTCTCGTCTTGTCAACTGATGAAGGCAACAGTCAATGTTGGCTAGATCAGTGGACGAAATGTTGAATAGATGTTTAATATCACTGCATTTTGCTTCTGTACATAAGACAGGGTGCAGTTGAAGTTAACTGAGGCTAGCGTATAAGGTTACTGGGGAACACTCCCGTATCATATATCACCATAGGAATGACAAGCACAGTACTTCGTTTCCACTGAAATTTTAATTCTTCTGCCAGTTCCATATGTTGTTGTTTGAGTCTTCAGTCTTTTGACTGGTTTGATGCAGCCCTCCATGCCTCCCTGTCCTGAGCTAATCGATTCATCTCTACATAGCTACCACGCCCTACATCCGACGCAATCTGTTTAACATATTCTAACCTTGGTCTACCCCTACAGTTCTTGTCCTCGACCCTTCCTTCCATAACTAAGCTTCCTATTCCTGGGTGTTTTAGTATGTGTCGTACCAACCTATCTCTTCTCTTCATTAGCAGTCGCCAGAAACATCTGTCCTCTCCCACTCGTCTTAATATATATTCGTTTGTAACCCTATCTACCCATCTGATCTTCATCATTCTCCTGTAACACCACATTTCAAACGCTTCAATTTTCCTCTTTTCTGCTGCACCAATAGTCCAAGTTTCACTTCCATATAGCGCCACGCTCCATACAAAGGCTTTCAAAAAGATTTCCTATTACCTAAATCTACATTCGATGTCAACAGTTCCATATATTTGGATATATTTTCTGCCCACGTGGGTATTAGGTTGCTGGTATTCGGAATGGCAATAGCTATGTGAAAGATACTTTTAAGGACCTAAGTCTAATGGTTATGTTTGGCCAGATGAGAGGAATGTGCTTGTCAGTGATATTATTATTATTATTATTATTATTATTATTATTATTATTATTATTATTATTATTATTATTATTATTATTATTATTATTATTATTATTACAGCGTGAAATGTGGTTCTATAATTCTTCCTTCAGTTGTGGTCGAATCGACAGAATAAGAATTAATCTACGTGTATAAGTTTTTATATTTGTGAATCTATTACTCGTAATGCCCAGGCAGGGTATAGTAAAGGGGGTTCCTGCGGCACACGATGGACTCGAAACGAGACGCTCAGATATCGCGAGGTATTCCAGTTCATAAACTGTGTCGCATGAACCTTACTTTGATATTGTACTTTTTTTGTAAACTTGTAGTTAGAAAGTCATTAAAGTTATTTGTACAAAGTTCATGAAGAGTGTACCATATTTCCCTGGCAAGTATTTTGAACATTAAAGTATATTTTGTACTGAACAATGTAGACGCCCATATTCCTTGCTCCTCTCCAAGCACCACTGTACTGAGTATTGGGTTACTGAACAATGTAGACGCCCATATGCCTTGCTCCTCTCCAAGCACCACTGTACTGAGTATTGGGTTACTGAGCAATGTAGACGCCCATATTCCTTGCTCCTCTCCAAGCACCACTGTACTGAGTATTGGGTTACTGAACAATGTAGACGCCCATATGCCTTGCTCCTCTCCAAGCACCACTGTACTGAGTATTGGGTTACTGAACAATGTAGACGCCCATATGCCTTGCTCCTCTCCAAGCACCACTGTACTGAGTATTGGGTTACTCAACAATGTAGACGCCCATATGCCTTGCTCCTCTCCAAGCACCACTGTACTGAGTATTGGGTTACTGAATAATGTAGACGCCCATATTCCTTGCTCCTCTCCAAGCACCACTGTACTGAGTATTGGGTTACTGAACAATGTAGACGCCCATATGCCTTGCTCCTCTCCAAGCACCACTGTACTGAGTATTGGGTTACTGAACAATGTAGACGCCCATATTCCTTGCTCCTCTCCAAGCACCACTGTACTGAGAATTGGGTTACTGAACAATGTAGACGCCCATATTCCTTGCTCCTCTCCAAGCACCACTGTACTGAGTATTGGGTTACTGAACAATGTAGACGCCCATATTCCTTGCTCCTCTCCAAGCACCACTGTACTGAGTATTGGGTTACTGAACAATGTAGACACCCATATGCCTTGCTCCTCTCCAAGCACCACTGTACTGAGTATTGGGTTACTGAACAATGTAGCCCTTATTCCTTGCTCCTCTCTAAGCACCACTGTACTGAGTATTGGGTTACTGAACAATGTAGACACCCATATGCCTTGCTCCTCTCCAAGCACCACTGTACTGAGTATTGGGTTACTGAACAATGTAGCCCATATTCCTTGCTCCTCTCCAAGCACCACTGTACTGAGTATTGGGTTACTGAACAATGTAGACGCCCACATTCCTTGCTCCTCTCCAAGCACCACTGTACTGAGTATTGGGTTACTGAACAATGTAGACGCCCATATTCCTTGCTCCTCTCCAAGCACCACTGTACTGAGTATTGGGTTACTGAACAATGTAGACGCCCACATTCCTTGCTCCTCTCCAAGCACCATTGTACTGAGTATTGGGTTACTGAACAATGTAGACGCCCATATGCCTTGCTCCTCTCCAAGCACCATTGTACTGAGTATTGGGTTACTGAACAATGTAGACGCCCATATGCCTTGCTCCTCTCCAAGCACCACTGTACTGAGTATTGGGTTACTGAACAATGTAGCCCATATTCCTTGCTCCTCTCCAAGCACCATTGTACTGAGTATTGGGTTACTGAACAATGTAGAAGCCCATATTCCTTGCTCCTCTCCAAGCACCACTGTACTGAGTATTGGGTTACTGAACAATGTAGACACCCATATTCCTTGCTCCTCTCCAAGCACCACTGTACTGAGTATTGGGTTACTGAACAATGTAGACACCCATATTCCTTGCTCCTCTCCAAGCACCACTGTACTGAGTATTGGGTTACTGAACAATGTAGACGCCCATATTCCTTGCTCCTCTCCAAGCACCACTGTACTGAGAATTGGGTTACTGAACAATGTAGACGCCCATATGCCTTGCTCCTCTCCAAGCACCACTGTACTGAGTATTGGGTTACTGAACAATGTAGACGCCCATATGCCTTGCTCCTCTCCAAGCACCATTGTACTGAGTATTGGGTTACTGAACAATGTAGACACCCATATTCCTTGCTCCTCTCCAAGCACCACTGTACTGAGTATTGGGCTACTGAACAATGTAGACGCCCATATTCCTTGCTCCTCTCCAAGCACCACTGTACTGAGTATTGGGTTACTGAACAATGTAGACGCCCATATGCCTTGCTCCTCTCCAAGCACCACTGTACTGAGTATTAGGTTACTGAACAATGTAGACACCCATATTCCTTGCTCCTCTCCAAGCACCACTGTACTGAGTATTGGGTTACTGAACAATGTAGACGCCCATATTCCTTGCTCCTCTCCAAGCACCATTGTACTGAGTATTGGGTTACTGAACAATGTAGACGCCCATATTCCTTGCTCCTCTCCAAGCACCACTGTACTGAGTATTGGGTTACTGAACAATGTAGACGCCCATATGCCTTGCTCCTCTCCAAGCACCACTGTACTGAGTATTGGGTTACTGAACAATGTAGACGCCCATATTCTTTGCTCCTCTCCAAGCACCATTGTACTGAGTATTGGGTTACTGAACAATGTAGACGCCCATATTCCTTGCTCCTCTCCAAGCACCACTGTACTGAGTATTGGGTTACTGAACAATGTAGACGCCCATATGCCTTGCTCCTCTCCAAGCACCACTGTACTGAGTATTGGGTTACTGAACAATGTAGACGCCCATATGCCTTGCTCCTCCCCAAGCACCACTGTACTGAGTATTAGGTTACTGAACAATGTAGACGCCCATATTCCTTGCTCCTCTCCAAGCACCACTGTACTGAGTATTGGGTTACTGAACAATGTAGACACCCATATTCCTTGCTCCTCTCCAAGCACCACTGTACTGAGTATTGGGCTACTGAACAATGTAGACGCCCATATTCCTTGCTCCTCTCCAAGCACCACTGTACTGAGTATTGGGTTACTGAACAATGTAGACGCCCATATTCTTTGCTCCTCTCCAAGCACCACCGTACTGAGTATTGGGTTACTGAACAATGTAGACGCCCATATTCCTTGCTCCTCTCCAAGCACCACTGTACTGAGTATTGGGTTACTGAACAATGTAGACGCCCATATGCCTTGCTCCTCTCCAAGCACCACTGTACTGAGTATTAGGTTACTGAACAATGTAGACGCCCATATTCCTTGCTCCTCTCCAAGCACCACTGTACTGAGTATTGGGTTACTGAACAATGTAGACACCCATATTCCTTGCTCCTCTCCAAGCACCACTGTACTGAGAATTGGGTTACTGAACAATGTAGACGCCCATATGCCTTGCTCCTCTCCAAGCACCACTGTACTGAGTATTGGGTTACTGAACAATGTAGACGCCCATATGCCTTGCTCCTCTCCAAGCACCACTGTACTGAGTATTAGGTTACTGAACAATGTAGACGCCCATATTCCTTGCTCCTCTCCAAGCACCACTGTACTGTGTATTGGGTTACTGAACAATGTAAACACCCATATGCCTTGCTCCTCTCCAAGCACCACTGTACTGAGTATTAGGTTACTGAACAATGTAGACGCCCATATTCCTTGCTCCTCTCCAAGCACCACTGTACTGAGTATTAGGTTACTGAACAATGTAGACGCCCATATTCCTTGCTCCTCTCCAAGCACCACTGTACTGAGTATTGGGTTACTGAACAATGTAGACACCCATATTCCTTGCTCCTCTCCAAGCACCACTGTACTGAGTATTGGGTTACTGAACAATGTAGACGCCCATATGCCTTGCTCCTCTCCAAGCACCACTGTACTGAGTATTAGGTTACTGAACAATGTAGACACCCATATTCCTTGCTCCTCTCCAAGCACCACTGTACTGAGTATTGGGTTACTGAACAATGTAGACGCCCATATGCCTTGCTCCTCTCCAAGCACCACTGTACTGAGTATTGGGTTACTGAACAATGTAGACACCCATATTCCTTGCTCCTCTCCAAGCACCACTGTACTGAGTATTAGGTTACTGAACAATGTAGACGCCCATATTCCTTGCTCCTCTCCAAGCACCACTGTACTGAGTATTGGGTTACTGAACAATGTAGACACCCATATTCCTTGCTCCTCTCCAAGCACCACTGTACTGAGTATTAGGTTACTGAACAATGTAGACGCCCATATTCCTTGCTTCTCTCCAAGCACCACTGTACTGAGTATTGGGTTACTGAACAATGTAGACGCCCATTTGCCTTGCTCCTCTCCAAGCACCACTGTACTGAGTATTAGGTTACTGAACAATGTAGACACCCATATTCCTTGCTCCTCTCCAAGCACCACTGTACTGAGTATTGGGTTACTGAACAATGCAGACGCCCACATTCCTTGCTCCTCTCCAAGCACCACTGTACTGAGTATTGGGTTACTGAACAATGTAGACGCCCATATGCCTTTCTCCTCTCCAAGCACCACTGTACTGAGTATTGGGTTACTGAACAATGTAGACGCCCATATTCCTTGCTCCTCTCCAAGCACCACTGTACTGAGTATTGGGTTACTGAACAATGTAGACGCCCATATTCCTTGCTCCTCTCCAAGCACCACTGTACTGAGTATTGGGTTACTGAACAATGTAGACGCCCACATTCCTTGCTCCTCTCCAAGCACCATTGTACTGAGTATTGGGTTACTGAACAATGTAGACGCCCATATGCCTTGCTCCTCTCCAAGCACCACTGTACTG
Organism: Meconema thalassinum; assembly: GCA_946902985.2. Classification (NCBI taxonomy): domain Eukaryota; kingdom Metazoa; phylum Arthropoda; class Insecta; order Orthoptera; family Tettigoniidae; genus Meconema; species Meconema thalassinum. The sequence goes on along the minus strand of OX336388.2, from coordinate 2,106,001,416 downwards.
AGAATTGGGTTACTGAACAATGTAGACGCCCATATGCCTTGCTCCTCTCCAAGCACCACTGTACTGAGTATTAGGTTACTGACCAATGTAGACGCCCATATTCCTTGCTCCTCTCCAAGCACCACTGTACTGAGTATTGGGTTACTGAACAATGTAGACGCCCATATGCCTTGCTCCTCTCCAAGCACCACTGTACTGAGTATTGGGTTACTGAACAATGTAGACACCCATATTCCTTGCTCCTCTCCAAGCACCACTGTACTGAGAATTGGGTTACTGAACAATGTAGACGCCCATATGCCTTGCTCCTCTCCAAGCACCACTGTACTGAGTATTGGGTTACTGAACAATGTAGACACCCATATTCCTTGCTCCTCTCCAAGCACCACTGTACTGAGAATTGGGTTACTGAACAATGTAGACGCCCATATGCCTTGCTCCTCTCCAAGCACCACTGTACTGAGTATTGGGTTACTGAACAATGTAGACGCCCATATGCCTTGCTCCTCTCCAAGCACCACTGTACTGAGTATTGGGTTACTGAACAATGTAGACGCCCATATGCCTTGCTCCTCTCCAAGCACCACTGTACTGAGTATTGGGTTACTGAACAATGTAGCCCATATTACTTGCTCCTCTCCAAGCACCACTGTACTGAGTATTGGGTTACTGAACAATGTAGACGCCCATATTCCTTGCTCCTCTCCAAGCACCACTGTACTGAGTATTGGGTTACTGAACAATGTAGACGCCCATATTCCTTGCTCCTCTCCAAGGACCACTGTACTGAGTATTGGGTTACTGAACAATGTAGACGCCCATATGCCTTGCTCCTCTCCAAGCACCACTGTACTGAGTATTGGGTTACTGAACAATGTAGACGCCCATATGCCTTGCTCCTCTCCAAGCACCACTGTACTGAGTATTGGGTTACTGAACAATGTAGACGCCCATATGCCTTGCTCCTCTCCAAGCACCACTGTACTGAGTATTGGGTTACTGAACAATGTAGACGCCCATATTCCTTGCTCCTCTCCAAGCACCACTGTACTGAGTATTGGGTTACTGAACAATGTAGACGCCCATATTCCTTGCTCCTCTCCAAGCACCACTGTACTGAGTATTGGGTTACTGAACAATGTAGACGCCCATATGCCTTGCTCCTCTCCAAGCACCACTGTACTGAGTATTGGGTTACTGAACAATGTAGACGCCCATATTCCTTGCTCCTCTCCAAGCACCACTGTACTGAGTATTGGGTTACTGAACAATGTAGACGCCCATATTCCTTGCTCCTCTCCAAGCACCACTGTACTGAGTATTGGGTAACTAGTGGCCTGTAGAACTGAAGAATGCTTAAAGGGTGATGGAAGGTAAGTCATACAAGGTGTAATAGCTTGGCCTTGTAGCACTGTCTGGCTACAATGCATTCTATGCATTAACCATGATGGTTATATATGAAGTGCATATTGGTACACAATAAGTAAATAAGCGTCTGTCTATTAGTGAAATAATAACCCATCATCAGCATATATAATATTTCAGTAGTATAGATCCTTTCTTCGGCAACCGATCGTGACAAATGAGCATTCTAATGAAAGAGAATAGACATTAGCAGTGACGAATTGCACTCGAATTTCATAAATATCTATAATTTCTTTAAAAACTGATTTTTTAAATAATGTACGAAGTATGCGATTTGCAGATACTGTTGCTGTAGGAAAATACGCTCCACAACTGCTGTCCATATCACATTTTGGCCGCTGTGACACCTGTTTCATGTCATTTTACCATTCTGAGGTCTTTCCTTTATCATTTTGCATTGAATTCAGAAACCGTAAATCAAAGGAATGAGTACTCAAATTGTATAATTTCATAAATATCGAATAACCGGTGAGTGTTATGATGATCTAATTTTCAGTGATTGCCTTCTTAAGTTAGGGAACGTAGAACTTGGAATTCTAACTGAAATGTAAATAGTGTTCTATAATCATTTGGTTGAAATAAAAACATAACAAACTTTCTCCTTAAGTCTCCCATTATAAACCTATTGGGGAAAGTGTGGTTTATCAACATGCGAGATTTCTCGCACGGGGCCGCTAGTATATATTATTTCAGTAGTATAGATCCCTCCTGCAGCGCGCACAAGCGACCTATCGTGACAAATGAGCATTCAAATGAAAGAGAATAGACATTAACAGTGACGAATTGCACTCTAATTTCATAAGAGTTTAGTGCTTTTCAGTCGGTCAACACGAATGTACCCAAAAGAGATGGGTTATGCCCTAATCCTGAAATAAATTACATGAGATTAATAAAACACTAGGATACTGACTGAAAAGCACTAAACTCTTGTTTACTAAGGCAACACTGAAAATATGGCTTCAAACACCACAATGCTCTAATTTCATAAATACCAATAATTTCTTTCAAAAATGACTTTTAAAAATGTACGAAGTGTGCGATTTGCATATACTGTTGCTGTAGGAAAATACGCTCCATAATTGCTGTCCACTTCACATTTTGGCCGCTGTGACGCTTGTTTCGTGTCATTTTAACATGGATTTCAGAAACAGTAAATCAAAGGAATGAGTACCGGTACTAAAATCGTATAATTTCATAAATATCGAATAACCGGTGAGTGTTACAGCTAAGCTGTTAATCAATGGACTCAGCACACAAATGACATGAGCAGTGACGAATTGCATTCTAATTTCATAAATATCAATTTTTGTAAGAAGTGTGCGATTTGCAAATGAGAAATAAGAACATAACAACCCTAAGTCTCTCATTATAAACCTATTGGGGAAATTATGGTTTATGAACAAGCGAGATTTCTCGCATGGATCCGCTAGTATAAAATAATTTGTATCGACAGTGGATCCTCCTTCATGAAAACTTAAGTAGTTCGAAAGTCGCAATACAAAACGTGTAAGGTATTGATTAGAAACTAAATATTCTAGTAAATTAATTGTAATTAATCAATCGTATGTTAGGATACACTGTCAGTTAAAATGAACGTAATTAAATATAGCCTATATGAAACTTAATTCTTAATAGCACTGCAAATCAAATATAAATGGGATTCGGGATGGCTATATTTATGAGAAAGGCACTTTTTCAGGCCTAAGGCTAATGGTGATATCTGGCTGGTTGTGCAGACAGGCGATTACTCTACTATTTAATTACAATGGATTCTCTACGAGATTATGCAGGGTAGAAGTTAAACTTTGCGAAAATATTGTATATGCATTTTAATTTTACACGATGTTGCAAAGCTCCTAATTGAAGTAACAACAACAAAATGTTAATTGAATAGTACAAAATGTTGGATTTCTTCTCATCCAGAGTGGAGAGAATATGTCAATACGGAATTTGTGGCACGTACCGGGACAGTAAAACAAAGAGAAAAGAAGAAAAACTATGTAATTAACTGTTAAGGAATTTTAGCCTACTTTTCGCATTTTGTAAAAATGAGGAAAAAGTAGATTTATGAGATCGATCCGGGAAAATATGTGTCTGTCTGTCTGGCTGGCTGGCTGGCTGTGTGTGTGTATGTGTCACCCCCCCCCCCCCTATCAACTCCTAAACGGCTGTAGCGAACCCAAATTTGGTATGAGTAAAGATCTCTATCTGGATATCTCAATGCCGAATTTGATATTGATGTCAGTGCTACCAACTGCTGAAAAATCGCAATTGAAATTTCAGCTCCATGTTGTATATCTTGGAAGGTATGCATGGAAGCTACACCAAAATTGGCGCACATATAGATAATAATATGTCAGTTTAATTTCCAGGAGGCCATATATGACAGTGTTGCCAAAATGATTCCAAGCCTGCTGATAGGTCCAATTTTTAAATGCATATAACTTCTACACTATCAATTGGATTTCAAACAAATTTCGTATGTACTACGCGTAGATAGATAGATATGACTGAGCGTAATCTTAAGCGCCACCAGGGCTGCCAACTGTTAATAAATGCACTCTCTATTGTTTTTATCCAAATACCAATATATCAGAAAGTATGCAACCCGACAGCTTTAAACTATGCACACGTATAGTACCTGACATTCTAGATTAATTTGGAGTAACTAATGGACCTCTGTATTACCAACATGATTCTAAGCCTGCTGATAGGACCAATTGTAAATACATGTAACTTCTATACTATCAATTGGATTTCAACCAAATTTCGTATGTGCTATGTGTACTATAACAGATATGACTATGCGTATCCTTAAGAGCAACCAGGGCTGCCAACTGTTAATAAATGCTGTCTCTATTTTTTACCCTAATATCAATATGTCATAAAGTATTCAAGCCATCAGCTCTAACCTTTGAACACGTATAGTGCCTTACATTCTGGATTAAATTGGAGTAACTAATATACGTCAGTGCTTCCAACATGATTCAAAGCCTGCTGATTGGTCCAATTTTAAAATACATATAACTTCTATACAAATAAATGGATTTCATCCAAAATTGGCGCAACAATAGATCGTAATAGTTCAGATTATTTCTGACCAACACATGTATGACATAGTTGCCAACATGATTTTACGCGTGCTGGTAGGTCCAATGTCTAACTACATGCAATGTCCATGCTATCCATTGGACTTCAACCAAATTTTGTATTCTGTACCTTAAGAGATGGAACTAAGAATATATTCAGTTACCAGGGCTGCCAACTGTAGTGCTCTATTATGCTACATTATGCCAGTTGTATTTCAAACTAATCAGAAATTTCGATATACCAGCTCAATTTCGTCATTATTCTAATTAGGTCCATATAGATTAATCATTGGAATGAATCTTAAATTTCGAGAAAAGTAGGCTCTTTAGTTCGTCACGGAACTTCTTGTTAAGGAATATGAAGTGATTATGTAATTATTGAGAGTTATCCTATAGAATTGTTACGTCAAAAACGGCTGGGAAATCAAATAGTTAATATTATTTCATATGTGGGTTATGTGGAATCTCTAATTAGTATAAAACGAAGTCCCCAATTCTTGGATGTCACGGGTAATCTTGAGAACCACTGGATGGATTTTGATGCGGTTTTCACCATTCTGTAAAGGATATCTTGAGGAAGGTTTCTGTAGAAAATAATTTATTTATGAACAAAGGAAGCCAAGCAGTAATGATTTCAGTGAAAAGGTCGAAAAAAAAACAGCCATCCATGAGCTTGTTAAGCTTACGCTGGGCAAACCGTTAAAAATATCAATATACTATGAGTGTAAGAATATTGTTCAACATGAAAAGTTGAGAGCACATCTCTATCTTCAATACATCTCCCACTATAAGTGATTTTACGTTTTCATTTCTTCCCACAATCTCCATTCAATTACTGAGGCGACAGTTTACGAGCTAGCACGTAATGAATTCATAACTATTCCCGGGCGAAGCCGGGGTAGGTTGCTAGTCTTTTATACTTTGGTTAATTTATTAGGATATTTATTTTTTAATCAATACCTTACCCTTTTGGTATTACGACTATCAAGTTTTGCTGAAGAAGGATTCACAGTCGATCCGAAACATGAACACAAATTCATGTCACAGTAGATATTGGGCGGCTTCGGTGGCGTAGTTGGTAGCATGCTGAGCTTCTATGCCCCAGATACTGGGTTCAAACCCGGCCGAAGTCGTCGGATTTTTTAAGAGCGTTAAAAATCCCTCAGTATGCCTTCCTTCGGAGGGGAAGTAAAGCTGGCGGCCCCATGTCATAGATGTATGGCATGTTAAAAAACCTTCCACTAATTACACCTGTGTGATGTCAAATTGTATAGGTTAAGAATGTAAACAACGCTCTTAGGTTTCTACGTTTGTTGCCAATAGCTGACTGCGGTGGCGTGTAGTAGCTAAGTTCTGAACTAGGCCTAGTAGTCGTTGACGGTGGCGTTTGGCGGCAAAAGTAGGAACTATTTGAAAAATTCAAAGTTGCAGTCCTTACTTGAATTAAATAAACAGATACACAAACTAATACAGTCACCACAATTAACACCGGTTATCAGACAGATTCTACACACACCCAAAGTACACGGGGCTACATGACCGCGTTGTCGCAGCCCCTAAATTAAGGGGCTCTGACGCATCCCGAATGCGAAGTGGGGCTTTGCTCTTTTCAGAGACTCCCTTCAGTGAACTGTAAATATACAGTAGAATAAGGCACTGATAAATAAATATGAAATGAAGCCAACCAACCACGTCCATAGCACCTTTGGATTACCTCTGAGACCACATGTTCCCTATGTTGATAGGCTCAATGAGGTGGACCGGATTGCTGGTATCCATTTTGCACGCTCTTACTGAAACACCCCCGTATAGTGCGGACATTCAAAATGGCGTCTTATTTGTAGCTGCAATCTTTAAAACATAAAATGTAAGATGTCCTCGAGGAGGACTTGAGGCATACAATTTTTGAACATTCTGTACAATCGTTCAAAAACACACTCACAGACAAACAGGCATACAATAAGTTGGATGTACACACAATCATACCTGATTTGTATAATCCTACTTCTTTTTGCAACATGTTACGTCATTTTACCAACGTGTTAAAAAGTACGTAAAATATAAGGTCTTAATAAATATGACGAGTAAGAACTTTTCCGATGTCATATTCGTGTCAGGTCATACGATATTAATAAACATTGTTATTCATGTTCATGTTAAAAAAAACCTTGTTAAGTAGTATTATTACATAAAGTAACGAGGTGTGCTGAACTAAACAAACAAACTAACATACTAAATAGGGCTAGTACCCGGCTTCGCCCAATGGATTTATTTATTTGTTTTATGGATGATAATGAATAATACTACTACCGATCTGACACAAACTAACAGAAAACAATATTTTAAAAACAAGAAGTTCCGTGACGGACTAAAGAGCCTACTTTTCTCAAAATTTAAGATTCATGTCAATGATTAATCTATATGGATCTATCTAGAATAATGACGAAATTAAGTTGGTAATATCGAAATTTCTAATTAGTTCGAAATACTGTATACCTGGCATAATGTAGCCTAATAGAAAACTACAGTTGGCAGCCCTGGTGACTGGATATATCCTTAGTTCCATCTCTTAAGGTACAGAATACAAAATTTGGTTGAAGTCCAAAGGATAGCATGGACGTTACATGCAGTTAAACATTGGATCTAACAGCGCGCGTAAAATCAAGTTGGCAACAATGACATACATGTATTGGTCAGAAATAATCTGAAATAATATGATCAATTGCTGTGTTAATTTTGAATGAAATCCATTAGTTGTATAGAAGTTACATGCATTTTAAAATTGGACCTATCAGCAGGCTTAGAATCATTTTGGAAACACTGCCATGTATGGCCTCCTGGAAATTGAACTGCAATATTATTGTCTATACGTGTGCCAATTTTGAAATAGCTCCCATTCATACCTTCCAAGATATCCAACATGGAGCTTAAATTTCAATTGCGATTTTTCAGCAGTTGGTAGCACTGACATCATTTTCAAATATGGCCGTGAGATATTCAGGTATAGATCTTTACTCCTACCAAATTTTGTTTCGATTGCTGCAGCCGTTTAGGAGTTGATAGGGGGGACACACACACACAGCCAGACAGACAGAAGGACAGACAGACACACATTTGCCCGATCTCATAAGTCTACTTTTTCCTCATTTTTGCAAAATGTGAAAAGTAGGCTAATAACATTCGAGGAAGACTTTTTAAATAAATAAATGATAATAATGTCGTATGGCCTCGGATGCCGGGTGCAAGCGTTGTTATTTGACACCCGGAGGGCAGCTTGCATGTCGAATTTCGTCGTTCCTTGGAACGCTATGACAGTCAAGGAGGTTAGATATCTAAGCTCATTTACACTATAGCGCTTTCTAGTAGTGAATGGAGGAACTTTGTGTTGGCGATCCCGATATTAATTTTGCCGTGATGAACACGGCGTATTGTATTCAAACGGGTTCTTTAACATGCCAACAACGTACGCCTTTCAAAAAATAACTTACCATGGCCAGGAGCGAACCTGCAAGCATGGGGTTGGTATTCCGACACGATAACCACTCAACCACCGTGGCAAGCTTTTAAATAAATAATTATTAATCACAATGAGCTCATTAATTTGAGTTTTGATTGTCACCAGTCTTTCGTTATCGTGATTAATGGTAGAATTCTGTTTTCACACTTTACTAAATAGTACATGGGGCATGGTTCTCTGCATAATTTACAGAATCAGTCCTCCTTAGGTTCATGGTATGATTCTGGTATATCTTCCCATGGAAATCCATGGGCGGCAAATCGTGTGTACAGATGGCGAAACTTAAAGTTCGGTTCCTTCCAGATTTCTGTTTTCATCGCTTCGGTTTCCATTATTTCTCTAGCAATCTCGCTGGCTTTGTTCTATCTCTCCTTGATGACGGTTCTGTATGCTTTCGTTTCCAGTAATCCGAAGCAGTGTCGTATGTCTTCGATAAAGGAGGATTCCTGCGCTATTATACAGTGCAACTTTTCGAAGCAATTAATACGTGAGCATACATCCGCTAGCTCAAGGGTCGGGGCGTAGTACATTCATTCCCACAATATGACACACGTATTTTGGATCATAAGCATTAGGTTAAACACTTGAAATAAACCAAAAATTCCAATAAAAACACTATTTAATTAGACTAAAAATAGGCGCTACAAAACTCAAAATCTACATAAAATAACTCAAAAACACATAATAACAATTCACCTTTGTTCTCAAAAAACACAAGGAATCAGCTAAATCAAATCACTAAATGAGGTTCCACTGAACCTTTCATATAGGTTTCACTTCCATATAGTTCTTATGGGCTCGCTTTGGCTCCATATTTACATTTACAACTTTAGACCCTATTAAACAACATTTTACTCATTTATTGTAGTATTAATTGACTGCACATGTTATTTATACTAATGATAATCATAATTATCAATGCATTGGGTCACACAACGTCAAGTTCTTGTTCCTTGGGTCCACATAACTTTCAGTATTTTTTTATCTCTCTATTATTAATTAATACTGCTTTGCATTGTTGGGAAGAATTCGTGTCTCCCTGAGTTTAGAAAATACTGATTTGCTCAAATCAAGTAGACTCCCCAGACTACTTAAGATTTCACATTTAGTCGGTAGTATTCATTCATTGATTCTGTGATACACTGGAATTTTACAATAGGATTATCATAATACTCTTTGTTGATCGGGCTCTGAACGATATTTTAACAAGATTACTTCTTAAATAATTAGATCACGGGGTTAATGTCCGTCCGTGTCTCCCATGTTTACAAGTTCTTTAACGCTAAATGCGTACACACGATACGGCTGGCAAACCTTCATTAAATGTGTCAAACCCTTGAACTGATTTATTGGGCACGCCGAGCGGTCTGTTCCTGGGCGAGACGGAATGTTTTCTTAGGACCAGCTATATTAACTGTATACAATAACCTAGCCTCGAAAAGCCTTAACGATCATCTCATTCACTTTATACTGGCGCGGCCATATTACCCGCCTGACATTTGCACAGGTGAGGTAACTAAATGCTGGGTGTCCACATTGCCGAGTGTAAGGAAGGATCAATTATATATAAGGGGCTCTCAATGAATGTGACCCTTGATCATCATCTTATTCAACTCCAAGGCATAATCCATTCTCGGAGGACACGAAGATACGTCGACGGAGCGGGAATTTAACCTCAGCCTCCTCATATAAGCGACATTCAGGGTGGAACTATAGGCAAACCCCTGCACGCAATTCATAATTACCAATATGGCACCCTTTCACACCTGCTCACAGCAGACATTCACTTCACTTCACTGCGCACAACTCAACCCACACTTTAGTCCTTCCTGGCTTTATTAGAAGCAATTCCTAGCTCTAATCCAAATTCGCTTAACAGCGTTATTTTATATATTATCTGTATTAAGCTTTTCGAGTATGACTTTTAAATCTTAGCTGTCATTATTAATTTCCGTTATTACATTACCTTATCATAAAATTTAGCCCTTCAATTATAAATCAATTCTTGACACTCTTATACTCTGAACGCAATATTTCAATAATCCTTCTTTATTATTCCACAACACTTCATTAATATTTATCGAGCCAAAAGGCTTCTATTCTTTCCATTGATTTTTACTATCATTATTTCAACCATTTTTCTTTACTGAAGTTTCTACTTCTAATTTCTGTTTTTACAATATATAAGCATACCGTAAGTTTACGTACAATGCTATCTCAGACAATATACAACTTCACTGAGTTTTGTTTAAACACTAGCTGAAGAACCCGTGCTTCGCTACGCGTCATAATTAAATTAAAATGTGAAGGTCACAGTGTTAAAACAGGGAATAGGCGAGGTGCTGCGCAGAGGGAGATTAAGGATGGAACATTTTGTCCAACTACACTGCTCGGCGTTGACCCTGTTTTATAGCACAAATTTAGGTTTTAATCGCTAACCGTTGGAGATACATATCGGATAGAAAATGTAATTTTAAACCTCGTACATGCCATCAAAAGTTTGCTATTTCTTAGCGTTCTCTTTTTATTTGAAATGGAAATATGAAAGTTTTAAACCAAAGGGTGTTGTACCCGTTCGTCCTGTGGATGCGATGACCCATCTGCTATAACATCGCATTCCTGGAGTTCCGGGACAGAGCGGAGTTAAATGAACCTCTAGTCAAATAAGGAATGTGTCGGAAATTCAGCTGAGTTATCGAAAAAGCAGTGGGTATCACGAGACAAAGTATCTCTAGGGTCGTTACGGGCTAAAGTTTAATAGAAATAATGCAAATATAAATGGGCGCCATCAACTGAATTCCTAGAAAACCACTTCCTTTCCGGATAAGCCTTACTCAAGACAAGGAAAGAAAAAGGAATATCACACCATCATCAGATCACAACTAAGATAAAAACAAATTTATTTTACTTTGATAGTCAGACAGACATTTTAAATATAACTCCTACCTGAGAGTATGGTCGAATGCCAACGTTAAATTGTCATTGTCCAAAAATCGAACCATCTCTTTTCTAATCCAAAATTATTTTCATCCACATAACAAGAAAAATCTCTAAAGTTCTCTTGGGTTCTCAGGATCACTGTAGCACTATGTCTTTCGTCACTGATATTTGTGAAACCTGAGACCTAATTTCTCTTTAATTTAACATCATCAATGTGGATTTAAAAAAATTATTAATCTGTCTAAACATACACATATTATAATCACATATATTAAATATCAAGTATTTTATGGTTTGCATGGCATAATTTAAATATTGAACATGTTAGTCAAATGCTCCTAAACATTGAATAATTAATTTACACTATTTACAATGTCATTCATAATCTCTTATCTGTGAATTACAGAAAATTCATGGCTCATTGGTCATCGTTATCGTCATCATCAAAATTAAACATTTCTCACATTAATTCTCACTTCAAAATTCTACATATTCCTGTCAGAATCCTTAATTCATCACCATTACATCATTTAAATTCTCACCTCAAAATTCTACATATTCCTGTCAGAATCATTTCTCAATTAAATTTATTTAATTCCATATAAATTCATTAATCATCAGCTTCTTTAAATAATTATCACCTTCTAATTCAGTTATTCATCATCATCACAATCGTCTATTAATTTATTTAAATCAGTTTAATTTATCCAATCTTTAATTCATCCATCTATTTAATTCATTGATTTATTTCAAAATTTAATTTATCAAATTATTTAAATTTCAATCATCTGGTTATTTAGATTTTATTATTTCATCTAGTCATTCTGATTTTTATTTCATTAGGTCAGATCGTTAATATGCTTAAATTTCAGATTATTATTTCATTAATTATTATTTTCAGAAAATCTTGCATTATCAACTTTATTTATTTGTTTAATTTCCTAACAAATTGTTTAATATGGTTTATAGAACGTTGTCTTACAGTTTTATCACTTCCAAGTTATATCTCGTATTTAATTTATCATGCCAAAAAATATTATTGCCTACACGACATCACGTTGGATCTAACTATCCACAACGACATTACATTTCCTCAATACTTCAAATATCACATTTGAATACAATAATTATTCCACAAAACTCCATAAATATTCAGCACATACAGCATGAATCTCAACAATTACGCTAGACTGGGTACGACGACCTCATGTCTGCTTCAAAATACATTAGCAACATTGCTACTATCACTTGGCAACTTCCACAAAATGCCTATCACAAACTCCACTTAACCATGTTGCATGATCTACAAAAAATATATAACTGGCTTCAAATTATCAACGCACACAATCTCCAATAACTGTAATTACTCTGATCACATCTAGACAACTTCATAAACAATTGGAAAAACATTACTTCAGTAATTTAAGATCTGCTTTCAAATAGCATAAATTCTCTTACAATTTTCATAACTCACATCGCAGAAAAACACCAGTGTGCTATAATCTCTCATATCAAGATCTGCAATACTGATCTGCCTTGAAGTAAATCTGACCATTAATGATTCATCTTACAAGATTCAATTACTTTAAATCCTTCTCAAAGGTATCAAACACAATTATAAAACTCATCAAAACATCAGCTGTAACAGCTGTTAAACTGAAATTACTCTCAAAAGAGTATAGCAACAAAATATTGGATTGGCAAACAAGAATTACTAAATGCAATCCTGCTGACATTTATCGTTACTTTATTTAACAAATTTCGACTGATATGTGACTAGTAGTTCCTTGTTTGATTCACTTACAATCTCGTGTACACTCGGATGATAAAAATGAGTCCCTCAATGGCGAGTAAGATGTGTAACCACCGTACAGTCGTATAAATACGAAAGACCTCGCCCCGTCGACTTGGATGATATTGCCCTGAACGATGGGTAAGATGAGTACCACCATACAATCGTATAAATACGAAAGACCCCATCTCGTAGACTATATGAGTGAATGTACCAGATAGGAATCAACAAGATTCTAGTTGTCATATAAAAGCGATGTTCATTCACTAAAGTGAATAACTTATTAATATCTCCAAACAATCCAATGGAAAAAAAATCCCTACTGATGAATAATACACACTCGCTAGTATGCAATGAACTGACGAAGTAATTTTAGATAATCAATTGCAGATCACGAGTTCGAAATACTCGTTACAAAAAAAAACAATTTATGAAAAATATCCTTGCTGGAAAAATGTCTAAAAGACCAAACATCTGCTTAATAAAGCCAACCAATGGTGAGAATTTCGTATAATGATGCCTGCCATATCATATGGTCACTCCATATTCTAGCAAATTCGAAGTATATAAAGTCAAACCATGTCTAAATAATCGTATCACTCCTATTAGAAAAATATACATGTGTGCCCAGTATTCATGAAAATAATCGTATCAGGTAGATATAACTTTTACAGTACCTTTCATAATCAGCTGTTATTAAATTTCCAAGATCGTCGATTTTCCCTACATAATGAATTTCTCGAAAGATCGTCGATTTTCCCTACATAATAAATTTCTCGAAAGATCGGCGTGAATATCATTCCATCCATGAAATGACGATTGCCTTCGAAATCCCAAGTGAATCAGCTGGTGGACCTCCTCTCGTCAGGAATCGAATCCATCGCTCTGCGGTGCCATCTTGTCTCTATCTGCGTCTACTCTGACATGTTGAACTTCGGATTACCCATAGCGGATATTGTCCAACTCCTCTCGGAAATGTTCATGGAAACAGCGGACCCCCTATTCCTCTTCTAAGTTACGCCACTGTTCCGTTAAATGTTCAGTTTGAGTATTGAAAGACCAATCTCCAACAACTGCTAAGTCTCACTTTCGTAAAATAAAATTTTACTTGAGAGTGTCCAAGTTTACGAAACACCCTGTAGTTGTCTGTATTTGGTAATTCATGAAACTGCATAAGAAATACATTTCATTAATGCACGATCTAATGTTCATCAGTGCCTATGCTTACGACATTCCGCTTGCTTGAAATTGTTAAAGTAACTTTGAATGCGTTATGGAAAAGCATAGTCATAAAGTTATTCTTCAGAAGAACTGTGTTCAAACTGCGTTGAAATGTAGCTTGTAATAAAGTCTCCAACTACTTGCAGTGCTGTTCTAACATATCCCGGCCGTCTTTGATTGCTTCCTCGGCAAGTCCGTCTGGATCAATGACCTGCTTGGCGTTCGCTGCTCGGCGATGCTGAAACTGTCGCCTACACTCTGCTGTGACAGTTTCGGTACGCAACGCGACCTTCACCGTGCGTCTGGCTAGCGCTACAGAGCTCGATCTTACTTGCTCGACTGACAGAGCTCCACTGAATGTGCTGGCACTGTCTTCACTCTTATCTGCCTGGCGCAGACACGTGGTGTAGTCCCCCACCACTGTGCTCTCGCGTCACGATTATAGTCTCGAACCCACATCATCTCGGCTATTCCGTTATAAAATAACTTAAGGGTTATCTAACTTCCTTACAATTATTTCCACATATAATGCATGTTATATCTCCTCTTCTAAGATGTTTAATTACCATATTCCATACATATCTTAATAAAGCTTCACATCTCTATCCATAATTCCATCTTCTTACAGATGTCAGTGCCTCCTTGATCCTAGACCTCCTACGTCATCTTGACATTCTTCTTGACTCGATCGGTGCGCTATCTTTTCCTAACTCTTCCCAAAACCTCAACTACGGCTTAATGTCTGCTGGCGTAGCCGATAGCCTAAACTAGGTATCGGGTACATCTCTCCCGTACATCTCCTTTTTTTTATCAGGATTGAGAAAAAAAATACACTCTCAGGCATTCTATATACAATACATGTACACGATAGCTCTACAATTCCCTTACTCAGCATGATGGTTCTTTCTGACTCTCAATAATGATGATTGACTTCCAATGATTAGCATCTTGATTCCGTGTTATTCTGACGTTTGTTTCTTCTTTCGCCACTCGTGCTTGCTCGATTGACATCTCTCACTGTCTCCTCGAGTGGTGCACTAGGCTGTCTATCTTCTTGCCTCGACCTCTCATGTCCACGATTATCTCGTCTGTCGTTAGGATCGTTTCTTCGGCCATCCTGCCTGTCGTTCCCATTATACTGTTGACCTTGGCTCCAGTTATTTCTGCCCCGATATCTATTGTTATATCGATTCCCGTCTTGATATCTGGAATTCTGGTTATAATTCCTATATCGGCTATCTCTTGCTTCTTGATCGTATGGCCTCTCATATGGTCCTCTATATCGATCATTTCCTCGAGCGTTACGGTTGTTTCCTCGATTCCCTTCGTTCCGTCGGTTTTCCCAGGAATCTCTTCTGTCCGTTTGAGCTGCATTGTCTACGACTACCGCATTCACTTCTTGCGTGTTTCTACTGTCGTTTCTGGTATTTCTAGGCGTAACTTGTGCGCTTGTATAGTCCAATCGCCGCAAAATGTCGTCATAATGCTCAAGTGTGTTGGCTCCCGACGCTATTAGTGATCGCTGTACCTCAATCGGTAACTGTCTCGCTATAGCTTGCAAAAGCTCTTCTTCTGGCAATGGAGGAATCAGAAACTGTAATTTAGCCAGCTGTGACGTGAAATAATTGGCATAATGCGTCGGATGTGACGTAGAATAGCGCTTTGAGTACATTTCCGCTCTTACGTTAAGTTGATCCTCGGCACTCCAAAATCTCCTCAAGAAAGCTATGGCAAATTGTTCCATATTCGCAAAATTGCTTCTGAACGCTCTAAACCAAGTAAGCGCAGACCCATCTAAGGCGCGTTCGACTATCCTTAGCTCTCTTTCTTTGGCTACCCTATGTTCCGCCATGTAGTCTCGAATATCTCGCAGAAATTCGACTGGTGTGACTCCTGTATTTCCCGAAAACTTTCTCGGCTTGTCATCCAGGTTTGTAATAATGGTGACTGGACCTGAGTATCGTTCGCTTGGACCCAACGTACTCCTATTCGAACTTGGATTATCCTGAGGGGTTGAACTGGCCCTTTCGAATGTCACAT
Source organism: Meconema thalassinum (assembly GCA_946902985.2). Classification (NCBI taxonomy): domain Eukaryota; kingdom Metazoa; phylum Arthropoda; class Insecta; order Orthoptera; family Tettigoniidae; genus Meconema; species Meconema thalassinum. The sequence continues at coordinate 2,105,985,392 of OX336388.2, read as the reverse complement.
TCGGTTGCATTTGACGGTCTTCTCCCATGCTCGCTTCTTGATTAGTCATACTGCGGTCTATCGCTGTCTGATTTATCAATGTTTCCCCTGATGTTATATTCTGACTGGTGAAACTGTTAAACATGGATTCTAGTTTAGTTGTCCTGTCTTCTGCTAATTTCTTCACGGTCTTGACCTGCGTCTTCAACTCATCTAATGATGTAACATCCTGCGTTTTGTTACTCTCGTCTAAGTCGTTTCTTAACTTGTCAATTTTGCCTTCGCACGTATTCTTTACTAACGCGACTTGTTCCTTTAACAGATCAACATCTGTTCTAAATAGAGTTGAATCTATCTTCATCGCTTCCTTGTTCTCCGTAAACCTCGCTTCTAAGTTTGCCATACCTGCGATTAATTTTTCATCTAACCCTTCACGTTTCTCTTTTGCTTCGGCATCGACCTCACTATACCGTTCTTCCACAATTGCACCGACTCTATTTTTGAATAAAGCTAAGTTTTCATTAACCTTTTGCTCTATTGCGTCGTCTATCTTCCTAATATCTTTCTGCAATTGATTTTCTAATGATTTTAAATTAGAATTGACCTCTCCTAAGACTTCCTCTTTAATGGTCCCAATTACTGTCTTTAAATCTTTAATCTCATTACCTAGATTCATTTCTAGACCTTTAATTTTAGTCTCGAAAGATACTTCGGTAGACCACTCTTGAATTTTGCCTACATCTGCCACTAAACCATCGATGTCGAATCTCAACTTCGATACATCTGATTTAATGTCTTTCTGTATGGACATAACGTCAGTTCTTAAAGTAAAAATATTTTCTTCTCCTCTACTTTCTAATTCAATAATATTTTTTCTTAATATTTGAACATTTTCCTCTCCTTTCATGTTTACTGCAATTATGTCTAATTGTAAAGTCTTCAGCATTTCATTATTCTTTAAAGTTAAGCTATTCTCTAATCTAGTTAACTTGTTTTCTAATTCAGTGTTAGTTTCTTCACTACGAGCTTGTAATTTCTCTTCCAATGATTTAAAGTTATCCTTCAAGTTAGCTTCACTAGCTTTTAAATGACTTTCAGTACTAGTCTGTAATCTAGTCTCTAATGACTTTAACTCATCTTTACTATTTGACTGTAGCCTTTCTTCTAATGACTTAAAATTGTCTTCACTATTTAACTGTAACCTAGTCTCTAATAACATCAACTCATCTTTGCTATTTGACTGTAATAATTTTAAATTTTCTGCACTAGTTGACTGTAGCCTAGTCTCTAATGATTTTAAATTATCTTCATTACTAGTCTGCAATGATTGCACATTTTCTTTACATTTAGCTCCTAATCTAGCTTCTGAATTATTAATCTGTTCTTTAACTTCCGTTTCCATTTTAGAAATAGTTTCTGCAATACCAGACATACCCGTCTGTAACTCTCCTAACACCTTAGCTAAATCTTCCGGCAACATAATTATATTTTCAATATACGTTTTATACAGAGACGTTAGACAACAACACATCCCAATGTCTCAATTCCTGCATTCACTTGGGTATAGGAAAAATGTCTTATAACTAACATGATATAACTAATACGATTAACATGAACACTGGAATGGGCACACAAGTACATTGTCTGACTAAGTTTAATAAATTTTGTAACACAATTAAATGAACTTGAGATCAATCTCTCAGTAATCTAAATCTGATGTGATTCCATAGAATAAACAAAATCGAAGCCCCACTAGTTGGATAAAGCCAATTCTCCCTCTCTCTCTGTACCCGTTCGTCCTGTGGATGCGATGACCCATCTGCTATAACATCGCATTCCTGGAGTTCCGGGACAGAGCGGAGTTAAATGAACCTCTAGTCAAATAAGGAATGTGTCGGAAATTCAGCTGAGTTATCGAAAAAGCAGTGGGTATCACGAGACAAAGTATCTCTAGGGTCGTTACGGGCTAAAGTTTAATAGAAATAATGCAAATATAAATGGGCGCCATCAACTGAATTCCTAGCAAACCACTTCCTTTCCGGATAAGCCTTACTCAAGACAAGGAAAGAAAAAGGAATATCACACCATCATCAGATCACAACTAAGATAAAAACAAATTTATTTTACTTTGATAGTCAGACAGACATTTTAAATATAACTCCTACCTGAGAGTATGGTCGAATGCCAACGTTAAATTGTCATTGTCCAAAAATCGAACCATCTCTTTTCTAATCCAAAATTATTTTCATCCACATAACAAGAAAAATCTCTAAAGTTCTCTTGGGTTCTCAGGATCACTGTAGCACTATGTCTTTCGTCACTGACATTTGTGAAACCTGAGACCTAATTTCTCTTTAATTTAACATCATCAATGTGGATTTAAAAAAATTATTAATCTGTCTAAACATACACATATTATAATCACACATATTAAATATCAAGTATTTTATGGTTTGCATGGCATAATTTAAATGTTGAACATGTTAGTCAAATGCTCCTAAACATTGAATAATTAATTTATACTATTTACAATGTCATTCATAATCTCTTATCTGTGAATTACAGAAAATTCATGGCTCATTGGTCATCGTTATCGTCATCATCAAAATTAAACATTTCTCACATTAATTCTCACTTCAAAATTCTACATATTCCTGTCAGAATCCTTAATTCATCACCATTACATCATTTAAATTCTCACCTCAAAATTCTACATATTCCTGTCAGAATCATTTCTCAATTAAATTTATTTAATTCCATATAAATTCATTAATCATCAGCTTCTTTAAATAATTATCACCTTCTAATTCAGTTATTCATCATCATCACAATCGTCTATTAATTTATTTAAATCAGTTTAATTTATCCAATCTTTAATTCATCCATCTATTTAATTCATTGATTTATTTCAAAATTTAATTTATCAAATTATTTAAATTTCAATCATCTGGTTATTTAGATTTTATTATTTCATCTAGCCATTCTGATTTTTATTTCATTAGGTCAGATCGTTAATATGCTTAAATTTCAGATTATTATTTCATTAATTATTATTTTCAGAAAATCTTGCATTATCAACTTTATTTATTTGTTTAATTTCCTAACAAATTGTTTAATATGGTTTATAGAACGTTGTCTTACAGTTTTATCACTTCCAAGTTATATCTCGTATTTAATTTATCATGCCAAAAAATATTATTGCCTCCACGACATCACGTTGGATCTAACTATCCACAACGACATTACATTTCCTCAATACTTCAAATATCACATTTGAACGCAATAATTATTCCACAAAACTCCATAAATATTCAGCACATACAGCATGAATCTCAACAATTACGCTAGACTGGGTACGACGACCTCATGTCTGCTTCAAAATACATTAGCAACATTGCTACTATCACTTGGCAACTTCCACAAAATGCCTATCACAAACTCCACTTAACCATGTTGCATGATCTACAAAAAATATATAACTGGCTTCAAATTATCAACGCACACAATCTCCAATAACTGTAATTACTCTGATCACATCTAGACAACTTCATAAACAATTGGAAAAACATTACTTCAGTAATTTAAGATCTGCTTTCAAATAGCATAAATTCTCTTACAATTTTCATAACTCACATCGCAGAAAAACACCAGTGTGCTATAATCTCTCATATCAAGATCTGCAATACTGATCTGCCTTGAAGTAAATCTGACCATTAATGATTCATCTTACAAGATTCAATTACTTTAAATCCTTCTCTAAGGTATCAAACACAATTATAAAACTCATCAAAACATCAGCTGTAACAGCTGTTAAACTGAAATTACTCTCAAAAGAGTATAGCAACAAAATATTGGATTGGCAAACAAGAATTACTAAATGCAATCCTGCTGACATTTATCGTTACTTCATTTAACAAATTTCGACTGATATGTGACTAGTAGTTCCTTGTTTGATTCACTTACAATCTCGTGTACACTCGGATGATAAAAATGAGTCCCTCAATGGCGAGTAAGATGTGTAACCACCGTACAGTCGTATAAATACGAAAGACCTCGCCCCGTCGAATTGGATGATATTGCCCTGAACGATGGGTAAGATGAGTACCACCATACAATCGTATAAATACGAAAGACCCCATCTCGTAGACTATATGAGTGAATGTACCAGATAGGAATCAACAAGTTTCTAGTTGTCATATAAAAGCGATGTTCATTCACTAAAGTGATAAACTTATTAATATCTCCAAACAATCCAATGGAAAAAAATCCCTACTGATGAATAATACACACTCGCTAGTATGCAATGAACTGACGAAGTAATTTTAGATAATCAATTGCAGATCACGAGTTCGAAATACTCGTTACACAAAAAAAACTATTTATGAAAAATATCCTAGCTGGAAAAATGTCTAAAAGACCAAACATCTGCTTAATAAAGCCAACCAATGGTGAGAATTTCGTATAATGATGCCTGCCATATCATATGGTCACTCCATATTCTAGCAAATTCGAAGTATATAAAGTCAAACCATGTCTAAATAATCGTATCACTCCTATTAGAAAAATATACATGTGTGCCCAGTATTCATGAAAATAATCGTATCAGGTAGATATAACTCTTACAGTACCTTTCATAATCAGCTGTTATTAAATCTCGAAAGATCGTCGATTTTCCCTACATAATGAATTTCTCGAAAGATCGGCGTGAATATCATTCCATCCATGAAATGACGATTGCCTTCGAAATCCCAAGTGAATCAGCTGGTGGACCTCCTCTCGTCAGGAATCGAATCCATCGCTCTGCGGTGCCATCTTGTCTCTATCTGCGTCTACTCTGACATGTTGAACTTCGGATTACCCATAGCGGATATTGTCCAACTCCTCTCGGAAATGTTCATGGAAACAGCGGACCCCCTATTCCTCTTCTAAGTTACGCCACTGTTCCGTTAAATGTTCAGTTTGAGTATTGAAAGACCAATCTCCAACAACTGCTAAGTCTCACTTTCGTAAAATAAAATTTTACTTGAGAGTGTCCAAGTTTACGAAACACCCTGTAGTTGTCTGTATTTGGTAATTCATGAAACTGCATAAGAAATACATTTCATTAATGCACGATCTAATGTTCATCAGTGCCTATGCTTACGACATTCCGCTTGCTTGAAATTGTTAAAGTAACTTTGAATGCGTTATGGAAAAGCATAGTCATAAAGTTATTCTTCAGAAGAACTGTGTTCAAACTGCGTTGAAATGTAGCTTGTAATAAAGTCTACAACTACTTGCAGTGCTGTTCTAACATATCCCGGCCGTCTGTGATTGCTTCCTCGGCAAGTCCGTCTGGATCAATGACCTGCTTGGCGTTCGCTGCTCGGCGATGCTGAAACTGTCGCCTACACTCTGCTGTGACAGTTTCGGTACGCAACGCGACCTTCACCGTGCGTCTGGCTAGCGCTACAGAGCTCGATCTTACTTGCTCGACTGACAGAGCTCCACTGAATGTGCTGGCACTGTCTTCACTCTTATCTGCCTGGCGCAGACACGTGGTGTAGTCCCCCACCACTGTGCTCTCGCGTCACGATTATAGTCTCGAACCCACATCATCTCGGCTATTCCGTTATAAAATAACTTAAGGGTTATCTAACTTCCTTACAATTATTTCCACATATAATGCATGTTATATCTCCTCTTCTAAGATGTTTAATTACCATATTCCATACATATCTTAATACAGCTTCACATCTCTATCCATAATTCCATCTTCTTACAGATGTCAGTGCCTCCTTGATCCTAGACCTCCTACGTCATCTTGACATTCTTCTTGACTCGATCGGTGCGCTATCTTTTCCTAACTCTTCCCAAAACCTCAACTACGGCTTAATGTCTGCTGGCGTAGCCGATAGCCTAAACTAGGTATCGGGTACTGTGTAGAGACGTCACTAAAATAGTCGCCATCTGTAAATAGGGCAAAGTATTGAAATCAAAAGAAACCTATATGTTAACCAGGCAAATCAGCTACTTCCATGTAAAATTCATGTAAATCAGACCAGTGGTACTTGCGTGATTGAGTAATACATAGACACACTATCTCATTTTTTGCCTCGCTTCGCTCGCATCATAGTCGTGTCATATTGTTATTCAATGAAATGCAGGTTTAACCCCGTTACCACCACTTTAGAACCTGAATATCCAAAAATCCCTCCTTAGTACACGTTTTCGACACACAACAAACATATCCCCAAAATATCATTCTTCTAACTTTAATAGTTTGGGTTGGTCGATGAGAGTGAACATCCAAAAATCCTTCCTTAGTGGACGTTTTTCTTCCAGAATTTCACCCCTCCCCATAGGCCCCTTAAATTGGATTTATGAAACAACGGACGAACACCAATTTATTTTATTTATTTATTTATTTATTTTTAATCTGATTGATTTCCTCCGAGTTTCAAACTCCTCGCCGATGTCGTTTAAGAGATACACGCTCCGTTAAGAATCTTTCAACCCCCACTTTTCATCCCTTTCACCTCATAATATACACTACATCGAAAAACCATTAGACATGTGTCAGCTTATTTTTAATGATTAGTATATGTGCCAAGTATCACATCCCCAAATGAAACCACTCGTGAGATATTGTTATTCAACGAAATGCACGTTTACCCCCTTAACACCTATTTAGAACCTGAATTTTCAAAACTCTTTCCTTAGTGGACGTTTTCGACATACAACGAATATATCCCCAAAATTTCATGTTTCTAACTTCATTAAGTTAGGCTGGGCGATGATGAGTGAGTGAGTCAGTCAGGACATTTTCTTTCATTTATTTTTGATAATTTCACCCCTCCCCATGATCCCTTAAATTGGATTTATGAAACAAACGGTCGAACACCTACTTACTTATTTGAAAGCTGTTTTCCCCCTGAGTTTGATGAGTGAGTAAGTGAGTCAATCAGTTAGGACACTTTCTTTCCTGTTTTTTTTCAGAATTTCACCCCTCTCCGAGGGCCCCTTAATTTGGATTTATGAAAAAACGGTCGAACACCTATTTTTAGCTGTTTTTCCCACCAAATTTCAAACTTCTCGCCTATGTCGTTTAAGAGATACACGCTCCGTTAAGAATCCCTCAACCCCCAATTTTCACCCCTTTCACCTCATAATATACACCACATCGATAAACCCTTAGACATAACTATGTCTGATTATTTTTAATGATTAGTTTATATACCGAATATTACATCCCGAAAGAAACAACTCATGAGATATCGTTATTCAATGAAATGCACGTTTACCCCCTTAACATCTCTTTAAAACCCGAATAAACAAACGTCATTCCTTAGTTGACGTTTTCGAAATACAGCGAACATATTCCCAAAATTTCATGTTTCCAACTTTAATAGCTTTCGCTGGGCGTGATGAGTGAGTGAGTCAGACAGGATATTTTATTTCAATTATTTTTACCACAATTTCACCCCTCCCCATGGGCCCCTTAAATTGGATTGATGAAAAAACGCTTGAACACCTATTAACTTATTTTTTAAGCTGTATTTTTCCCCTGAGTTTGATGAATGAGTGAGTTAGTCAGTCGGTTAGGACATTTTCTCTCCTTTCTTCCTCCAGAATTTCACCCCACCCCACGAGCCCGTTAAATTAATTTACGAAGAAACGGTCGAACACCGATTTACTTATTTTTTAGCTGATTTTTTCCCGCTGAGTCTTAAATTTCTCGCCTATGTCGTTTAAGAGCTAGGCCTACACGCTCCGTTAGGAATCCTTCAACCCCCAATTTTCACCCCTTTCACCCCATAATAATACACCACATCGAAAAACCCTTAGACACATGTCTGCTTATTTTTAATGATTAGTTTATATGCCGAGTATCACATCCACAAATGAAACCACTCGTGAGATATTTTTATTCAATGAAATGCAGGTTTAACCCCCTTAAGACCCCTTTAGAACCTGAATATCCAACAAGAAGTTCCGTGACGAACTAAAGAGCCTACTTTTCATGCCAATGATTATTCTACAGTATATGAACCTATCTAGAATAATGACGAAATTAAGTTGCTAATATCGAAATTTCTAATTAGTTCGAAATACTGTATACCTGGCATAATGTAGCCTAATAGGGCATCACAGTTGGCAGCCCTGATAACTGAATATATTCTTAGTCCCATCTCTTAAGGTACAGAATACAAAATTTGGTTGAAGTCCAATGAATAGCATGGACGTTACATGCAGTTAAATATTGGATCTAACAGCGCGCGTAAAAACATGTTGGCAACAATGTCATGCATGTATTGGTCAGAAATAATCTGAAATAATATGATCTATTGTTATGCCAATTTTGAATGAAATCCATTAGTTAGTATAGAAGTTACATGCATTTTGAAATTGGACCTATCAGCAGGCTTAGAATCATGTTGGCAGCACTGACGTATATAAGTTACTCCAAATTCATCTAGAATGCCAGGTACTATACGTGTGCAAGGTTTAAAGCTATTGGCTTGCATACTTTCTGATATATTGATATTAGGGTAACAAAAATAGGGACAGTACATATTAACAGTTGGCAGCCCTCGTTGCTCTTAAGAATACGCATAGTCATATCTGTTATGGTACACATAGCACATACGAAATTTGGTTCAAATCCAAATGATAGTATGGAAGTTGCATGTATTTAAAGTTGGACCTGTCAGCAGGCTTAGAATCATGTTGGTAGCACTGACGTATATAAGTTACTCCAAATTAATATAGAATGTCAGGTACTATACGCGTGCATAGTTTAAAGCTGTCGGCTTGCATACTTTCTGATATATTGGTATTTGGATAAAATAAATTAGGAGCATTTATTAACAGTTGGCAGCCCTGGTGGGTCGTAAGAATACGCTCAGTCATATCTGGTTACGTACACATACAACATACGAAATTTGGTTGAATTCCAATTGATAGTGTAGAAGTTATATGCATTTAAAAATTGGACCTATCAGCAGGCTTATAACCATTTTGGCAACACTGCCATGTATGGACTCCTGGACATTAAACTGCAATATTATTATCTATACGTGTGCCAACTTTGAACTAGCTCCCATTCTTACCTTCCAAGATATACATCATGGAGCTCAAATTTCAATTGCGATTTTTTAGCAGTTGGTAGCACTGACATCATTTTCAAATATGGCCGTGAGATATTCAGGTATAGATCTTTAATCCTACCAAATTTTGTTTCGATTGCTCCAGCCGTTTAGGAGTTGATAGGGGGGGGACCCACACACAGCCAGACAGACAGAAGGACAGACAGACAGACACACATTTGCCCGATCTCATAAGTCTACCTTTTCCTCATTTTTGCAAAATGTGAAAAGTAGGCTAAAAATCCTCCCTTAGTGTACGGTTTTGACATACAACGAATATATCCCCAAAATGCCATGTTTCCAACTTAAGCAGTTTTCCCCCTGAGTTTGATGAGTGAGTCAGTCAGTCAATCAGTTAGGACACTTTCTTTTCTGGTCCCCCCCCCCCCCCCCACACACAGAATTTTACCCATCCCCATGGGCCCCTTAAAATGGATTTATGAAAAAACGGTCAAACACATATTTACTTATATTTTATGCTGATTTTTTTCCGCTGAGTTTCAAACTCCTCGCCTATGTCGTTTAAGAGATACACGCTCCGTTAGGAATATTTTCAATCCCTACCTTTCTCCCCTTTCACCTCATAATATACACCACAACAACAAAAACTCAGACACGTGTCTTCTTACTTTTTAATGATGAGTTTATATGCCGTGTATCACATCCCCCAATGAAACCAATCGGGAGATATTTTTAGCCTACTTTTCACATTTTGCAAAAATGAGGAAGAAGTAGACTTATGAGATCGGGCAAATGTGTGTCTGTCTGTCTGTCTGTCTGTCTGTCTGTCTGTCCTTCTGTCTGTCTGTCGGTCCTTCTGTCTGTCTGGCTGTGTGAGTGTGTCCCCCTATCAACTCCTAAACGGCTGCAGCAATCGAAACAAAATTTGGTAGGAGTAAAGATCTATACCTGAATATCTCACGCCCATATTTGAAAATGATGTCAGTGCTACCAACTGCTGAAAAATCGCAATTGAAATTTGTGCTCCATGTTGGATATCTTGGAAGGTATGAATAGGAGCTATTTCAAAATTGGCACACGTATAGGCAATAATATTGCAGTTTAATTTCCAGGAGGTCATACATCGCAGTGTTGCAAAATGAATATACGCCTGCTGATAGGTCCAAATTTTAAATGCATATAACTTCTACACTATTAATTGGATTTCAACCAAATTTCATATGTGCTATGTGTACATAAACAGCCATGACTAAACGTATTCTTAAGATCCACCAGGGCTGCCAACTGTTAATAAATGCTCTCAATTTATTTTATCCAAATACCAATATATCAGAAAGTATGCAAGCTGACAGCTTTAAACTATGCACACGTATAGTACCTGATATTCTATATTAATTTTGAATAACTTATATACGTCAGTGCTACCAACATGATTCTAAGCCTGCCGAGAGGTCCAACTTTAAATACATGTAACTTCTATACTATCATTTGGATTTCAACCAAATTTCGTGTGTGCTATGTGTACCATAACAGATATGACTATGCCGATTCTTAAGAGTAACCAGGGCTGCCAACTGTTAATAAATACTGTATCTATTTTTGTTACCCTAATATCAATATATCAGAAAGTATGCAAGCCAATAGCTCTAAACTTTGCACACATATAGTACCTGGCATTCTAATTTAATTTGGAATAACTAATATACGTCAGTGCTGCCAATATGATTCTAAGCCTGCTGATAGATCCATTTTTAAAATGCATGTAACTTCTATACTAACAAATGGATTTCATTCAAAATTGACACGACAATAGATCATATTATTTCAGATTATTTCTGACCAATACATGTATGTCATTGTTGCCAACATGATTTTACGCGCGCTGTTAGATCCAATGTTTAACTGCTGTAACGTCCATGCTATTCATTGGACTTCAACCAAATTTTGTATTCTGTACCTTAAGGGATGGAACTAAGAATATATTCAGTCACCAGGGCTGCCAACTGTAGTTCTCTATTAGGCTACATTATGCCATGTATACAGTATTTCGAACGAATTAGAAATTTCGATATTACCAACTTAATTTCGGCATTATTCTAGATAGATCCATATAGATTAATCATTGGCATATATCTTAAATTTTAAGAAAAGTAGGCTCTTTAGTTCGTCACGGAACTTCTTGTTATTTAATGAAATGCAGGTTTAACCCCCTCAAGACCCCTTTAGAACCTGAATATCCGAAAATCCTCCCTTAGTAGACGGTTTTGACAAACAATGAACATATCCCCAAACTGTCATGTTTCTAACTTCAATAATTTTGGCTGGGCGATGATGAGTGAGTGAGTGAGTGAGTGAGTCAGGACATTTTCTTTCAATCTTCTTTTTTCAGAATTTCACCCCTCCCCATGATCCCCTTAAATTTGATTTATGAAAAAAACTGTCGAACAGCTATTTACTTACTTTATAGCAGTTTTCCCCCTGATTTTGATGAGTGAGTCAATCAGTTAGGAAACGTTCTTTTCTGTTTCCCCCACCAGAATTTCACCCATCCCCATGGGCCCCTTAAATTGGATTTATGAAAAAATGGTCAAGCACATTTACTTATCTTTTATGCAGATTTTTTCCGCTGAGTTTCAAATCCTCGCCTATGTCGTTTAAGAGATACACGCACCGTTATGAATCTTTCAATCCCCACTCTTCACCCCTTTCACCTCATAATATACACCACATCGAAAAACCCTCAGACCCGTGTCTTCTTATTTTTAATGATGAGTTTATATGCCGAGTATCACATCCCCCAATGAAACCAATCGGGAGATATTGCTATTCAATGAAATGCAGGTCTACCCCCTTAACACCCCTTTAGAACCTGAATATGCCAAAATCATCGCTTAGTGGGCATTTGCGTCCCTTGAGGAAGCTGCATACCAAATTTCATTCCAATCCGTTCGGTGGTTTCTGAGATTTCGTGATGAATGAATGAGTGAGTGAGTGAGTGGTATTTGACAAATATATAGTAGAAGATGGTGTCAAGTCTTTGTTATGCTAAACTCGGTTGACAGTGCTGTGTGAGTAGTTGAGTAACTAACGGGATTTCAAGTAAAGATCCTCATTTTCTATACCGGTAGTGCAGAGCGCAAATGGCATCCAGTCGGCCGTGTCTCGACTTGAGCTATGTTGCCATGGAAACTATCTGTCTTGCCATTCCTTCATGAGTATATTTTATGATTTGATTAGCCTGTGCTTGAGTGCAAAAGGGCCGAAATCAGAAGAATGAGAAAGACTATCGAAAATTCATGTAGCCAGTGGTTCGTTCTGGGTCCTAAACTATGTGTATGCAAAATTTGGTTGAGATTGGTGGAACGGTGTAGATTTGTATACGGAACAGACCCACCCACCCACCCACCCACCCACATACATACATACATACAGACTTTCACTTTTATATATAAGACTAGCGGAAGTACCCGTGCTTCGCTACGCGTCATAAATAAATTAAAATGTGAAGGTGACAGTTAAAACAGGGGATAGGCGAGGTGCTGCGCAGAGGGAGATTAAGGATGGAACATTTTGTCCAACTACACCGCTCGGCGTTGACCGTGTTTTATAGCACAAATTTATGTTTTAATCGCTAACCGTTGGAGATACCTTTCGGATAGAAAATGTAATTTTGAACCTCGTATATGCCATCAAAAGTTTGCTATTTCTTAGCGTTTTCTTTTTATTTGAAATGGAAATATGAAAGTTTGAAACCAAAGGATGTAGTGACGTCACTAAAATGGTCGCCATCTTTAAATAGTGCAAAGTATTGAAATCAAATGTAACCTATATGTTAACCAGGTAAATCAGCTACTTCCATGTAAAATTTATGTAAATCGGACCAGTGGTACTTGCGTGATTGAGTAATACAAAGGCACAAACCATCTCATTTTTAGCCTCGCTTCGCCCGCGTCATAGTCGTGTCATATTGTTATTCAATGAAATGCAGGGTTAACCCCGTTAACACCCCTTTAGAACCTGAATACCCAAAAATTCCTCCTTAGTACACGTTTTCGACACACAACAAACATATCCCCAAAATATCATTCTTTTAAATTTAATAGTTTTGGTTGGTCGATGAGAGTGAACATCCAAAAATACTTCCTTAGTGGACGTTTTTCTTCCAGAATTTCACCCCTCCCCACAGGCCCCTTAAATTGCATTTATGAAAAAACGGTCGAACACCTATTTATTTTATTTATTTATTTATTTTTAAGCTGATTGATTTCCTCTGAGATTCAAACTCCTCGCCTATGTCGTTTAGGAGATACACGCTCCGTTAGGAATCTTTCAATCCCCACTTTTCATCCCTTTAACCTCATTATATACACTACATCGAAAAACCATTAGACATTTAACAGCTTATTTTTAATGATTAGTATATATGCCAAGTATCACATCCCCAAATGAAACCACTCGTGAGATATTGTTATTCAATGAAATGCACGTTTACCCCCTTAACACCTCTTTAGAACCTGAATATCCAAAGCTCTTTCCTTAGTAGACGTTTTCGACATACAACGAACATATCCCCAAAATTTCATGTTTCTAACTTCAATAATTTTGGCTGGGTGATGATGAGTGAGTGAGTCAGTCATGAGATTTTCTTTCATTTATTTTTGATAATTTCACCCCTCCCCATGAACCCCTTAAATTGGATTTATGAAACAAACGGTCGAACACCTATTTACTTATTTAAAGCTGTTTCCCCCTGAGTTTGATGAGTGAGTAAGTGAGTCAATCAGTTAGGACACTTTCCTTCCTGTTTTCCCCCCAGAATTTCAACCCTCTCCAATGGCCCCTTAAATTGGATTTATGAAAAAACGGTCGAACACCTATTTACTTGTATTTTAAGCTGTATTTTCCCGCCGAATTTCAAACTTCTCGCCTATGCCGTTTCAGAGATACACGCTCCGTTAAGAATCCCTCAACCCCCAATTTTCACCCCTTTCACCTCATAATATTCACCACATCGATATACCCTTAGATATATATATCTGTTTATTTTTAATGATAAGTTTATATACCGAATATCACATCCGCAAAGAAACAACTCATGAGATATCGTTATTCAATGAAATGCACGTTTACCCCTTAACATCTCTTTAAAACCCGAATAAACAAAAATCATTCCTTAGTTGACGTTTTCGACATACAGCGAATATATTCCCAAAATTTCATGTTTCCAACTTTAATAGTTTTCGCTGGTCGAGATGAGTGAGTGAGTCAGACAGGACATTTTCTTTCAATTATTTTTACCAGAATTTCACCCCTCCCCATGGGCCCCTTGAATTGGATTGATGAAAAAACGCTTGAACACTTATTAACTTATTTTTAAGCTGTCTTTTTTTCCCTGAGTTTGATGAGTGAGTGAGTTAGTCAGTCAGTTAGGACACTTTCTCTCATTTTTTCCCCAAAAATTTCACCCCACCCCATTGGCCCCTTAAATTAATTTTTAAAAAACGGTCGAACACCGATTTACTTACTTTTTAAGCTGATTTCTTTTTCGCTTTCAAATTTCTCGCCTATGTCGTTTAAGAGATAGGCCTACACGCTCCGTTAGGAATCCTTCAACCCCCACTTTTCACCCCTTTCACCTCATAATAATACACCACATCGAAAAACCCTTTGACACATATCTGCTTATTTTTAATGATTAGTTTATATGCCGAGTTTCACATCCACAAATGAAACCACTCGTGAGATATTGTTATTCAATGAAATGCAGGTTTAACACCCTTAAGACCCCTTTAAAACTTGAATATCCAAAAAGCCTGCCTTAGTGTAAGGTTTTTGACATACAACGAGCATATCCCCGAAACGCCATGTTTCCAAATTCAATATTTTTGGCTGGGCAATGATGAGTGAGTGAATGAGTTAGGGCATTTTCCTTCAATTTTTTTTTCTTCAGAATTTCACCCCTCCCCATGAACCCCTTCAATTTGATTGATCAAAAAAACTGTCGAAAAGCTATTTACTTATTTAAAGCAGTTTTCCCCCTGAGTTTGATGAGTGAGTCAGTCAGTCAACCAGTTAGGACACTTTCTTTCCTGTTTCTCCCTCCCCCCCCCCACCCCCAAGAATTTCACCCCTCCCCATGGGCCCCTTAAATTGGATTTATGAAAAAACTGTGAAATACATATTTAC
This sequence comes from Meconema thalassinum, assembly GCA_946902985.2. NCBI lineage: Eukaryota > Metazoa > Arthropoda > Insecta > Orthoptera > Tettigoniidae > Meconema > Meconema thalassinum. The sequence continues at coordinate 2,105,970,138 of OX336388.2, read as the reverse complement.
TTATTTTTAAGCTGATTTTTTTTTTCCGCTGAGTTTCAAACTCCTCGCCTTTGTCGTTTAAGAGATACACGCTCCGTTAGGAATCTTTCAATCCCCGCTTTTCACCCCTTTCACCTCATAATATACACCACATCGAAAAACCCTGATACACATGTCTGCTTATTTTTAATGATTAGTTTATATGCCGAGTATCACATCCACAAATGAAACCACTCGTGAGATATTGTTATTCAATGAAATGCAGGTTTAACCCCCTTAAGACCCCTTTAGAACCTGAATATCCAAAAATTCTCCCTTAGTGTACGGTTTTGACATACAACGAATATATCCCCAAAATGCCATGTTTCCAACTTCAATATTTTTGGCTGGGCGATGATGAGTGAGTGAGTCAGGACATTTTCTTTCATTTTTTTTCTTCAGAATTTCACCCCTCCCGATGAACCCCTTCAATTTGATTGATCAAAAAACCTGGCGAACAGCTATTTACTTACTTTAAAGCAGTTTTCCCCCTGAGTTTGATGAGTGAGTCAGTCAGTCAATCAGTTAGGACACTTTCTTTTCTGGTCCCCCCCCCCCCCCACTCACACAGAATTTTACCCATCCCCATGGGCCCCTTAAATTGGATTTATGAAAAAACGGTCAAACACATATTTACTTATTTTTATGCTGATTTTTTTCCGCTGAGTTTCAAACTCCTCGCCTATGTCGTTTAAGAGATACACGCTCCGTTAGGATTCTTTCAATCCCCACTTTTCACCCCTTTCACCTCATAATATACACCACATCGAAAACCCTCAGACACGTGTCTTCTTATTTTTAAAGATGAGTTTATATGCCGAGTACCACATCCGCCAATGAAATCAATCGGCAGATATTGCTATTCAATGAAACGCAGGTCTACCCCCTTAACACCCGTTTAGAACCTGAATATGCAAAAATCCTCTCTTAGCGGGCATTTGCGGCCCTTGAGGAAGCTGCATACCAAATTTCAGTCCAATCCGTTCGGTGGTTTCTGAGATTTCGTGATGAATGAATGAGTGAGTGAGTGAGTGGTATTAGACAAATGTGTAGTGGATACTGTAGATAGTGTCAAGTCTTTGTTATGCTAAACTCGGTTGACAGTGCTCTGTGAGCAGTTGAGTAACTAACGGGATTTCAAGTAAAGATCCTCATTTTCTATACCGGTAGTGCAGAGCACAACTGGCATCCAGACGGCCGTGTCTCGACCTGAGCTATGTTGCCATGGAAACTATCTCCCTTGCCATTCCTTCATGAGTATATTTTATGATTTGATTAGCCTGTGCTTGAGTCCAAAAGGGCCGAAATCAAAAGAATGAGAAAGACTATCGAAAATGCATGTAGCCAGCGGTTCCTTCTGGGTCCTAAACTATGTGTGTGCAAAATTTGGTTGAGATTGGTGGATCGGTGTAGATTTGTATACGGAACAGACCCACCCACATACATACATACATACAGACTTTCACTTTTATATATAAGATTTCTATGACTTGATAATTATACAATCTATTTTTCGTTCAAACCCGTATATATTTTCACACATACTTCACATCTTGAATCCCTATTTTAGATAAGTATGACCCTTTATTATTTACTTATTCTGGCACGAATTCCCCCAAAGCAATACATAATTAAGAGCTGGTACTCATATAATATCCTGGAACTCCTCCTGGGTCCCAATGATTATGTAACATACTGACCCTCGTGGTTATGGATCATGCTGGTCCACCTCCAATGGTTTTAACCACTCATCCTTACCACATGGGCACTTTTCACAAGGCTTTCTTCCTTCATAATCATTACACTTCTTTTCCTTACGAGGAACTTATTCAACATTTTGAATTTTACACTCAAATATCTAATTAACACCAAAATACACTTTCAAAATATGACACTTTATAACATGAAAATGACACAAATTTTATATACACTTTAGCCTTCAAATTAGCTTTTTCACTTATGATATCACTTTCCACAATTTTCACTTATTCTGCATCCTCCCAAACTGAAGATATAGGTGAGTTCCCTATCCTGTTCTCCGACTCCTAAGGCCTAGATTGATAGTCTCTGAGCACCCTCTTCTTTCCGATGCGTCCGTGAAAGTCTCCATATTTCTCTCTCTAATATCGGTCTGACTTCCCTTGGCTATTTCCTTAGTCTCTATTTGTCGCTTGACCGTTTCCTCTGATCCTAACTTTTTATTACTTTCTTTAAAGCACAACACGCTTCGACACAAGGCATTTGCCTTCTTACTTGTTTCGTTTTCGGAATCATATTCCTTAAATTGTTTGTATTCACTTTAAGACTAGCCCAGTCGTAAACGGTTGTTTCTTGCCTCAATGTTCACCTTAATGATTGTGCAACACTTTAATTAGTGTTCCTTTATCATGACGTGTATGGTATGACTTCATACGACACGTTCATGTTTTGTTCTACTGCCTATATATCGCTTTCTCACTTCGGGATTAGTTCTGCACTTATTTGCGTACTTTGGTTTCATATAGAACCATTTAACTTGATTTTCACGCAACGAATTCCCGTTTATATCGTGATTTTCCGAGGCTTCACTAAGTCCTCCGACACTTGTTAAGACAATCTACGATCTGTCTATCACTTTCAGACTAGTTAACTGAATTTCGTGTTTTAAAGCAGCGTTTCCCTTAATAGGTTAGCTTTGACTGTATTAATTTGAATAGTATTATACGCCACTGCGCTTGCTGAAGACTGAATACGGTGTGAAACAGCGTGTCCTCCTCAGAGGAACACCAAGACTGAATACTTTCTGTTGGACTGGCATGCTATTTATTGAGATCTGGAACAAAATAGTTCCTTGTCCATCTTTTTGGCATCGTTTTCTAAACCAAACGTCCTATGGTCTTGAAACTTATATATTCGGACTCCTTAGGATCTCAACGTTTCAAAAATATGTTAATTTTCCAAAACCGGTCATAGGTTTAATTTCTATACATTTCCAAATAACTTGGTCTCGTGTGGGAGGGACTTATTTCTCCAATCTCTCTGCCTAGATCCGTGCGCCGAGCAAAACGACGTCATCGCTGAGCACGCACTTTTATTCTGTATTATAATTAACAGATTTTAGACCTTTACAAATTCTATTTTCCAGAATGCTTCATATTGGCAAGCCTAGACGTTTATTGTTTTCCTCCTTTCTCAAAATTGGGGTTATCTCGTCATGTATAGGCTCCGCCCATAGCTGACATGGCTATATTTCTGTTGATGGAAGCTTAGTTTAGGGAATCCCCTCTCTACATGGAGATCTCACTATCAGAATTAGTCATCCTGCAATATTGCATGATTTCAAATCAGGGAACTTCTTATCGGGGGCGCACGTAGGCCAATGTCGTCATCGTGCGTCATCTTGCAGCTGGGCAATTGACTCAGATAAGCTGCATGGCTCATCCTGATGTCGCCATCCAGGCTTCCATTACTTCATCTCCCCTCGGTACAAATATTATAAGAAATCATGTATCTCTTTATTTGAGGGGTTACGGGTTCTCCCTCACTTCAGACCTCTCGTCTGGATTCTTTTATTGTTAGTGACTTTCCAATTCTGAGTTTTCTTCCTCTCATAGCTTCGTTTAAGAATATCCTAGAGTCCTTGATTCGTGTCCTTTTTGAGTCTAACTCAGAAGGGCACAATAGGCATAGGCCAAGCTATTCCTTGTAAACTTTAAGATTGAGAGAGCTCTTTTTAGATATCTCGCTTTAACGGTTTCGAAATTCATAAGATTATTCACCGTCAAATAAGGTTATATTAGTAGGATTTCATATATAGCGGTAGGCATTTTTTGGTGGTGATAAGTAATATAATGGACGCAATATCCAAGTCATCATCCCCTGATGATAATGATAATGATGAACATGGAAACGGCTATTTACTAACTGCTGACACATGTAATTTACTAACGAATTGAAAACCTTGATTAGAAAGAGGAGTAAGTGAAGTGGAAGACGCTTCACATATCTCATTGGCTGTTAGAAAAGTAGAGAGCAATAGTGTTGTTTGCTGCATAGCGCTTAAGGAAAGTAATCGGAGCACTTCTGAAACCTTCAGCTATCCCGAGCTTCTGACGGAGCAATAGCATCATTTTTCGCCACATAGTGTTGTTCGATATATCGTCCATGTACCAAACGGCCTGAATCTAGGGAATGGAGAGGGCTGTCCAAATTTCTAGTAGACAGTGTTACCCGCAGTGTTTCAAAAGGTAAAATACATAAAATTTGGTTCAGTTTGGTGAAACTGTGTAGATTTGTGCCAATGGCCATAAATCTGAGGAATAGAGCGGGCTGTCCGAAATTTCAAGTAGACAGTGAAACAGTGTAGATTTGTATATAAAACAGACAGACCAACATTCGTATGTATGTCTACCCCTTATTATTCCCGTTTTCCAACGGGGTCGGGGATGAGATGCGATGGAAGTCTTTGTCGCGATGGTTTTTACGGCCGGATGCCCTTCCTGACGCTAACCTCATGAGAGGAGTTAATGAGAGATGAAATGAATGATGGTGAATGAAACTTGGCAAGGATGGGGAAGGAAGCGGCCGTGGCCTGTCAGAAGGTACCGTCCCAGCATTTGCCTGGTGTTGAAAATGGGAAACCACGGAAAACCATTTCAAAGACGGCCGACGGTGGGGCTCGAACCCACGCGTCTACCGAGTCAGCATAGAGCTTGGCCCCATGACCTAATGCTGCACTTTAGCCAGCATAGCCACTACTGTCGGTACAGACCAACATTCAACTTTATATAATTATATACAGTAGATTGCACTTATTGCAGCTGAGAACCTCAATGTTCTGTTCCAACACCATCGCACTTAGACAGAGGCCTAATATTTAGTTAACAGATGTGGCCTACACTCATGCATGATGATGATGATGTGGATAACTGTTTTAAGGGGTCTAAATCTTTTTCACTAATTACTCCCCGTGACTGTAATTTTTAGCAGCGCAAGATGTAACTATTTTCGCAATTCCGCACCGAACCACTGGTAGGGGCGGTGTGATGCAGCTCGCTGTGCCAGCCAATAATAGACATATTACTCGTATTACAGTTACAACTCAATTCCCAGCATCTCTGGACCCCTAGTATAACTCCGAAGTACTTCCGACAATGATTGGTTCTTGGACCTTAAAGCGAGGTTTACGGGTCCCTTTGTCTGTTATTTAAACAAATCTACTTCGTTTCACCAAACTGAACCAAAGTTCACGTCCCGAGTTTTGTATCTTTCTTTGCGAGGCTTAAAATCAGCCTAGATTGGTCCTTCTATGACAATTGGATATTTCGTTTATGTGTGAAACGGCCTAAATATAGGCAATGGAGAGGGCAGTCCAAATTTCAAGTAGACAGTGTTACCTGCAGGGTTCCAAAAGGTAAAAATATGGTTCAGTTCGGTGAAACGGTGTAGACTTCCGCCAAAGGGCCTAAATCTACGGAATGGAGAAGGTTGTCCAAATTTCAAGTAGACAGTTTTACCCGCGAGATTTGGAAAGGTAAGTATGTAAATTTTGGTTCAATTTGGTGAAACGGTGCAGATTTGTGACAAAGGGCCTAAATTTAGAGAATGGATAGGGCTGTCCGAATATTCAAGTAGACAATGTTACCCGCAGGGTTCCAAGGGGTAAATATATAAAATTTGGTTCAGTTCGGTGAAACGGTGTAGATGTCTATAAATAACAGACAGACAAACAAACTAACATTTAGCTTTGTGATAACAAAGAGGGTAACCATTTCAAATGCTTAACTCTATCTCCAAGCATTACAGTCATTTCAAGCAATAGATATCAAATAATATTTTAGGAAAGCAAACAGTCTCAATACGGCCCAAGAGCTTGTCATGTCCTGCCAGCCTGACAATAACACACCCGTAGCACTTGTTAAGATGGGGTCCCTACTTTTTCTGCTAAGAGATGCTAGTAGGATATAAAGGCCGAAGCTGGCGCAGTAGCTAATGGGCAAGATGGCCGCCGCGCGCAACCAGCTCTATGTTATTCTTATGGAGGGGTCCAGTCAGAGCTGGCGCAGTGGCTAATGGGCACAATGGCCGCCACGCCCTGAGGCCGTGCATGACGTCACAGAGAGAGGTCGGCCGTGTAGTTGCTAAATGGAATATTTATTATTATTATTATTATTATTATTATTAGGTAATTATTGATTGATCGTGTACAATCAAGACCAGCCTTAAATTATCCACCTCTTGGTGTAGTGGCTAGCATTCTTAGTGGTCATTCCTGAGGTTCGAATCCCGGCTCTGACAAGAAATTTAATTTCTGGTCTCAAGAGTGGAGCGGGGTACACTGAGCCTTGTGAGGAAAAACTGACAAGAGCTGGCTTTTGATTCATACCTCAACCATTCTACCTAACCCAACTTAACCTAACCTAACCTAACCTAACTTCAAAGTCAGAACAAATATGAGAGCAAATGTGAGAGCACACATAATAAACTAAGTTATAACCTAACCTAACCTAACCTAACTTCACCTAACCTAACCTAACATAACCTAACTTCAAAGAGAGAGCAAATATGGGAGCAAAAAGTAAGAGCAAAAAGTACGAGCAAATAGTGGGAGCAAAAAAGTGGGAGCAGAAAGTGAGAGCAAAAACGTGAGAGCAAAAACGTGTGAGCAAAACGTGGGAGCAAAAAAGTGGGAGCAAAACGTGGGAGCAAAAAGGTGGGAGCAAAAAGTGGGAGCAAAAAAAGTGGGAGCAAAAAGTGGGAGAAAAAATGTGGGAGCAAAAAGTGGGAGCAAAAAGTGGGAGCAAAAAAGTGGGAGCGAAAAAGTGGGGAGCAAAAAAGTATGAGCAAATGGGAGAGCACAAATAATAAACTTAGTTATAACCTAACCTAACCTAACCTAACCTAACCCACAGTAACCTCATTTAAAGATTTTCGATTTTACATTTTAACATTTTACAGTTTTACATTTTAGATTTTTGATTTTTCATTTTACATTTTTCAGATTTTACATTTTACATTTTTTATTTTTTTATTTTAGATTTATTTTTTTAAGATGTTTTGATTTTAGTTTTTACATTTTTACATTTTCCGAAAAGAGCAAACTACAAGGTCACATACCTAACCTCACCAAACCTAACTGTACCAAACCTAACTTAAGCTAATCCAAAGACAAACACACATACACAAAGTATATAAGGGCACATACAACTATCCTTATGCTAGTCTTATAGGCTACTGTACAACATGATCACTTCCCCAACCGGGTATTTTTTTTTCATTTTGTTGTTTACACATTTGTCAATTTTCCGATTTCCCATTTTCAGTTTTTTTATGTCAGTTTTAAGTTTTTTTCAATTTCATAATATGGAATCATGGATTTTGCATTTTGTTGTTTACACATTTGTCAATTTCCCAATTTCCCATTTTCAGTTTTTTTTTTATGTCAGTTTTAAGTTTTTCAATTTCATAATATGGAAACATGGATTTTGCATTTTGTTGTTTACACATTTGTCAATTTATCAAATTCCCATTTACAGTTTTTAAAATTTCAGTTTAAAGTTTTTTCTATTTTGTCAATATGGAATCATAGATTTTCCAATTTGTGTTTTACATGTAGTAATTAAAAATGTACAAGTAGTGTCCATACAATATTTTTTATTTTAAATACATGTACACCATTTACACATAATACATTTATATATATAGTCTATTCTTTTTTTGTTATAAATTGTACAGTTGTTTTTATTTTGTTTTCTATTTTATTTATTATTGATTGTGAATGCATTTTTTTTATTTTTGTAGAGCTATGGTTTTATTTCCTAAATTGTTTTGTTTTATGTATTTGCTAGTTGCAGGCAGAAGTTTTTGATATTCATAACTTAACTCTTTAGCATGGTTAATGATTGAGTAATGACCATAGGCATGTGTACCTATACCATCAGCATTAATCACTCTTTTATCATCACCAGGACACAAAGCAATTTTGTTTAGTCTTATAGATGATATGTCATGTTTAGAAGCGATAATGTTCATGGGTATTGTTTTTACATTGTTTTTCATGACACTATCCTTATAATCTTGAAAGCTTATAAAAATTTTGACAACACCTCTGCTAATACCTTTAATCGTTTTGATTTATTTACCATTTATGTCTAAAGCGTACAGTTTAGCTCTAAGTCCAACAAATGCTTTTATAATTTGTCCACAAGCCTCGTCTTTAAATTTCCCCAACGTTTTCTTGTTTGATGTAGAGTAACATATGTGATTAGTAGGATAATCTGATGTGTCCAGGTGTTCTAGGAAATCCAAGAGTTAACCATATAAATGAACGAGTCGGTATCCATATACATGAGTTTAAGTTTGTTCATTCCATAATAGGGTAGCAGTACATCATAGTGGTGGAATACATTAGAGTTTTTGAAATATCCAGTATACACATTCCAATATATATTTAGGCTTATTGAATACAATGTTACGTTTAGCCATGTGGAAAGCAGCTATGTTAATACCATAAATTGTTCTGTCAATAAATGTCGGCTTTGCTATTAGCTTTTCTGCCTTTTTGCTGTCAGTCACAAGACGTATGTCTATTCTTTTACGGATATTTTCCATTGTTTTTCCAAAAATGGCATTGTTGAATAATTTGTACAGATTTTTCTCAAAATCATTTTTGGCTTGTTTACGAAGGTTTTTTTTAATTAAAATCAACGTATGCCTTTAGCCAAGGTCTTTGTTTAAACTTTAACACACGATGAATTTTTATCAATTTTATTCCATGATCTAAAGCCTGTTTTAATGCCATGTAGTGAACAACATATCGCCTTCGATTTCCAAGATGAGGAATTAGTTTTTTTAGAGACGAATCCTTAGGTTGTGTACACTCTGGTTCCTGTATTTCTACATAATATGAGTGGCTACGACGCAAATTTCATTGTAAAGCAATTGGGATGAACTACTGAGAGAGTGGATGTTATCGCTAAGTCCAATGAAAAGTACATTTCCTTCACCAAATATGTAGGAAATGTTACGCTTCTATTTGTGGACACGTTTCGGTTAATGCCAAGTAATTTGGAAAACTTAGTTTCCAACTTAACATCATACCCTGAAACAGACAAGTACTTTGGAAAAGAAAATGCAACGCTCATGACTCGTAAAGGGGTATTTTGTTATGATTACATTGATTCATGGGAAAAGTTAAGTGAAACGTGTTTACCTCCAAAAGAGGTATTCTTTAACAAATTAAGTCAAGAAGATGTTAGTCAAGAAGACTATGAACATGCCAAAAATGTCTGGTATCAGTTCAACATTAAAACTCTAGGGGAATATAGTGACCTCTACCTAACTTCTGATGTACTCCTTCTTGCAGACAGCTTTGAAACGTTTAGAAACAAAACACTAGAAACACACCAAGTGGATGCTGCACACTTTTTTTACTTCGCCTGGTTTAAGTTTCGAGGCAATGCTCCTTTACACAGGAATTCAACTGGAATTGCTACAGGATTACAATCAGATTCTTCTAATCGAGTCTAGAATACGTGGAGGCATGTGCCAGGTGTCTCATCGGTATGCTGAAGCTAACAATAAATACATGGAAACCTATGATTCTGAGAAACCATCGCAGTTTATTACCTATGATGATGCCGACAACCAATACGGGTGGGCTATGTGCCACTCCCTTCCTTATGGTGGATTTCAGTGGATTTATCCAGATACTGTTGATATAGAAAAACTAAAGGAAGACGATCCTGTGGGATACATTCTAGACGTTGATGTTGATTACCTATCTGACCTTCATGATCTACACAACGATTTACCTTTCCTACCAGAGTGTACACAAATTAAGGATTCGTCTCTGAAAAAACTAATTCCTCATCTTGGAAATCGAAGGCGATATATTGTTCACTACATGGCATTAAAACAAGCTTTAGATCGTGGAATAAAATTGATAAAAATTCATCGAGTGTTAAAGTTTAAACAAAGACCTTGGCTAAAGGCATTCGTTTATTTTAATAACAACCTTCGAAAACAAGCCAAAAATGATTTTGAGGAAAATCTGCACAAATTATTCAACAATGCCATTTTTGGAAAAACAATGGAAAATATCCGTAAAAGAATAGACTTACGTCTTGTGACTGACAGCAAAAAGGCAGAAAAGCTAATAGCAAAGCCGACATTTATTGACAGAACAATTTATGGTCCTAACATAGCTGATTTCCACATGGCTAAACGTAACATTGTATTCAATAAGCCTATATATATTGGAATGTGTATACTGGATATTTCAAAAACTCTAATGTATTCCCACCACTATGATGTCATGCTACCCAATTATGGAATGAACAAACTTAAACTCATGTATATGGATACCGACTCGTTCTTTTATTTGGTTAACACCCCAGATGTATATCAAGACAAGTTGGATTTCCTAGAACACCTGGACACATCAGATTATCCTACTAATCACATATGTTACTCTACATCAAACTAGAAAACGTTGGGGAAATTTAAAGACGAGGCTTGTGGACAAATTATAAAAGCATTTGTTGGACTTAGAGCTCAAATGTACGCTTTAGACAAAAATGGTAAAGAAATCAAAAAGATTAAAGGTATTAGCAGAGGTGTTGTCAAACATTTTATAAGCTTTCAAGATTATAAGGATAGTGTCATGAAAAACAATGTAAAAAGAATACCCATGAACATTATCGCTTCTAAACATGACATATCATCTATAAGACTAAACAAAATTCCTTTGTGTCCTGGTGATGATAAAAGAGTGATTGATGCTGATGGTATAGGTACACATGCCTATGGTCATTACTCAATCATTAACCATGCTAAAGAGTTAAGTTAAGAATATCAAAATATTCTGCCTGCAACTAGCAAATACATAAAACAAAACAATTTAGGAAATATAACCATAGCACTACAAAAAATTAAAAAAATGTATTCATAATCAAAAATGAATAAAATAGAAAACAAAATAAAAACAACTGTACAATTTATAACAAAAAAGAGAATAGACTATATATCAAAATGTATTATGTGTAAATGGTGTACATGTATGTATAATAAAAAATATTGTATGGACACTGCTTGTACATTTTTAGTTACTACCCACCTCTCTCCACTCCTAATGCAAAATGAACATGTAAAACACAAATTGGAAAATCTATTATTCCATATTGACAAAATAGAAAAAACATTAAACTGAAATTTTAAAAACTGTAAATGGGAATTTGGTAAATTGACAAATGTGTAAACAACAAAATGCAAAATCCATGTTTCCATATTATGAAATTGAAAAACTTAAAACTGACATTTAAAAAAACTGAAAATGGGAAATGGGAATATTGACAAATGTGTATACAACACAATGCAAAATGAAATTGAAAAAACTTAAAACTAACATTTAAAAAAACTGAAAATGGGAAATTGGAAAATTGACAAATGTGTAAACGACAAAATGAAAAAAAATACCCGGTTGGGGTAGTGATCATGTTGTACAGTTGCCAATAAGACTAGCATAAGGATAGTTGCATGTGCCCTTATATACTTTGTGTATGTGTATTTGCCTTTGGATTCGCTTAAGTTAGGTTTGGTAAACTTAGGTTTGGTGAGGTTAGGTTCGTGACCTTGTAGTTTACTCTTTTCGGAAAATGTAAAAATGTAAAATCTAAAATCAAAAATCTTAAAAAAACTAAAATCTAAAATACAAATAAAATAAAAAATGTAAAATCTGAAAAATGTAAAATGAAAAATCAAAAATCTAAAATGTTAAAATGTAAAATGTTAAAATGTAACATCTAAAATCTTTAAATGAGGTTTCTGTGGGTTAGGTTAGGTTAGGTTAGGTTATAACTAAGTTTATTATTTGTACTCTCCCATTTGCTCTTACTTTTTTGCTCCCCACTTTTTTGCTCCCACTTTTTTGTTCCCACTTTTTGCTCCACATTTTGCTCCCACATTTTTTCTCCCACATATTGCTCCCACTTTTTTTTTGCTCCCACTTTTTGCTCCCACCCTTTTGCTCCCACTTTTTGCTCCCACTTTTTTGCTCCCACTTTTTGCTCACACGTTTTTGCTCCCACTTTTTGCTCTCACGTTTTTGCTCTCACTTTTTGCTCCCACTTTTTTGCTCCCACATTTTGCTCACACTTTTTGCTCTTACTTTTTGCTCCCATATTTGCTCACACTTTGAAGTTAGGTTATGTTAGGTTAGGTTAGGTGAAGTTAGGTTAGGTTAGGTTAGGTGTGGTTAGGTTATAACTAAGTTTATTATTTGTGCTCTCACATTTGCTCTCAATTTTTTGCTCACACTTTTTGCTCTCACTTTTTTTTCTTTTGCTCGCACTTTTAAGTTAGGTTAGGTTAAGTTAGGTTTGGTTAGGTTAGATTATAACTTAGTTTATTATGTGTGCTCTCACATTTGCTCTCATATTTGCTCTGACTTTGAAGTTAGGTTAGGTTAGGTTAGGTTAGGTTTGGTTAAGTTGGGTTAGGTTAGGTTAGGTTATAACTTAGTTTATTATGTGTGCTCTCACATTTGCTCTCATATTTGCACTGACTTTGAAGTTAGGTTAGGTTAGGTTAGGTTAGGTTAAGTTGGGTTAGGTAGAATGGTTGAGGTATGAATCAAAAGCCAGCGCTTGTCAGTTTTGCCTCACAAGTCTGAGTGTACCCAGTTCCACTCTTGAGATCATTAATTTAATTTCTTGGCAGAGCCGGGATTCGAACCTCAGGAATGACCGCCAAGAATGCTAGCCACTACACCAAGAGGTGGACAATATAAGGCTGGCCTTGATTGTACACGATCAATCAATAATTACCTAATAATAATAATAATAATAATAATAATAATAATAATAATAATAATAATAAATATTCCATTTAGCAACTACACGGCCGACCTCTCTCTGTGACGTCATGCATGGTATCAGGGCGTGGCGGCCATTTTGCCCGTTAGCCACTGCGCCAGCTCTGACTGACTCCTCCATAAGAATAACATAGGGCTGGTTGCGCGCGGCGGCCATCTTGCCCATTAGCCCCTGCGCCAGCTTCGGCCTTTATACCCTACTGATGTTCTCAACATTCAAACAACCTGAAATAAATTTCATGTGATTAAAATACACATATACAGGGTCTTTCATATAAAGTAAGAACGGAGAGCGGCAGATTTGTTATCCGCTGCTACAGTGACCTTGGCCGAGCTTGTGGCGCTCCACGGCCCCCTGCTTTAATATTGAAAGCGCGCGTATAGTTCAGTATACACTTGACCTTGAATACGCGTGCAGGTGTTCACTGATCAGTCGCCAGTCTGAACCTCAGATGCTAACATTACACCATCGTTTATTACCCTATTTTCATTTTTGAAAAAAAAATTGGCTGATGAGATCATCTTTTGTCCGTGTGTCTGTCTGTCTGTGCGTGTGTGTGTGTGAGGATTTTTGTGTGCCTGCCCCCCCCTAATAACTTCTAAACGGCTGGGGGTGATTTCAATAAACCACGGTAAGTTCATAGCACTATTCCGGGCGACCCATGGTGGCTGTGCGAAATATTTCACCAGCATTCAATATCTCCGCAACGATTACCGATATCACCCTGGAATTTTGTACGGTAATAAAGGAAACTACTGGAAGTTCACCTATGTGACTTTTGAAAACCTGTCAGCTACAAAACCAACATAGCGGCCAAGCGAAGTTGCGACTTTTAAATGGACGTTTCTCGCGATTTAATGATCCAAACGCAATGAAACTTGGTACAGTATATGTTTATACACATTGTAATGCACCGAAATCTAACTTCATTCAATTGTTTACATAACCTCAAGATGGCGGCTGTGCGAAATATTTCACCGGCATTCTATATCTCTGAAACTATTACCGGTATCACCCTGAAATTTTGTACGGAGATAAAGGGCACTACTGGAAGTTCATCTATGAGGCTTTCAAAAACTACTAAACGAATATGGCGGCCAAGAGAAGTTGAAATTTTTAAATAGACCTTTCTCGCGATTTAATGATCCAAACGCAATGAAACTTGGTACAGGAAATGTTTATACTCATTGTAATGCACTGGTATGTAATTTAGTTCAATTGCTTACATAACCTCAAGATGGTGGCTGTGTGAATTTTAAAATTAAGTTCTATTTCTTATGTCGTAATCATGCGATCGAAGTGAAAGTTTGAATAATGAACCTACGCAATAATTTTCCTTTAATGGTACATGACTCTATGGCCTATACATATAAGAATCCAACATGGCGACCATCCGAAATATTTAGATGGATCTCAACATCTACGAATCCATTACTGCAATCAAACTGAATTTTTCAATGTTCATAGGGGATATGAACATAAGTTTACCTATAGGACTTTAAATAGCCTGGTGATCACAAATCCAACATGGCAGCGACGCAAAGTACAAATATTCACTTGGTCGTTTCTCGCAATTTAACCATCCGAGTGCAGTGACACTTGATACAGTAAATCCTTATACAAATGTTAATCCACTGGCATCTAATTTTTTCAATTGTTTCCATAACCACAAGATGGCAGCTGTGCGAAATTTTAAAATCTCGTTTTTACTTCATGTGTCCTAATCATGCGATTGAAGTTTGAATACTACACGTACCCAATAATCTTCATGTAACAGTACATAACTCTAAGACCTACTGTACATATGTAAAAATCCAACATGGCGACCGTCCTCTATATTTAGTGGGTTCTCAATATCTACGAATCTATTACAGCAATCAAACTGAAATTTTGTATGTTGATAGAGGCAATTAACATAAGTAGGATATATGAAAATAGGCTGTATAGTTCTTCAGGGAACTACTTGTTGTTGTATGAAAAACTTATTTTATTTTAAGTACGAGTCGGCTCGGCGGGTACGTGATGCATTTGTTCAACAAATTCCTGATGAAGTGCCACCTTCACTAGCACGTATTCACGTAAATAAGTTTGACACTTCTGGCTCAGTGCTCAATAAAAGACATAAAATAAAAGATCAGAAACATTACAGCGGCAGAACTCACTCGCGTCAGCCAGAATGTGGTTACCAGATACAATGCCTGTATAACCCAGGAAGGACGACATATCCAGAATATTTTGTAAGGTGATATTTCATACACACGCTTAAAGCAGGGGGCCATGGCTCGCCCCAAGCTCGGCCAAGGCTACCGCAGCAGTGGATAATAAAACCGCCGCTTGCCGTTCTTACTTTATATGAAAGACCCTGTTTTTGTTATGGAGGGAGTAAACTTTCCCAGTGACCGGTTCAATAAAATATGAGTAAGTCATTTTATTAAATAGAAATATTAAAATCTTAATTCCGATCTATTTTTGCAATTCAGCATCATCAAGGTAAATGATCGTTGTCGTTCCAATAAATTAGAGCTATGTAAAGGCATACATGTAATTAAGCCTGTCTCATTCATATAGGTTAAGTTAGGCCCTCACTGTGGACCAACTTATTCTAATACATAATCTAGCTAAATATTATACAGGGTTATTCTAAATTAGTTACCTCATAATAAAGTTTAATTTTACATAGTTAACTTACGTAGTTTATTTCCAATTTCCAATACATAAATGGACATAACCTCAAGATTTATTTAACATGTTTACAAAGGTTCAATCTGACTCCCTGCTGTCACTCGGCAGATATCACACCTGTACGACAGTTCATCCCAGATACGCGAGAGCATGTCCACATCCACCTGAGTTACCGCTACGTTGATACGTTGACGAAGCTCATGGAGAGTTATTGGAAGTGAAGGGATGTACACGGTATCTTACAGTAACCCCACAGAGAAAAGTCCAGCGGCATTAAATCAGGAGATCGTGGTGGCCAAGCTATTTTCACACCACGTCCCATCCAAGCGGGCGTGAAGTGGGATAGGAACATAGTGACCTCGTGGTGGTAATGAGGAGGTGCGCGGAGACCGCGAGTTCATTTGCGCTGCATCACATTTCCCGTTTTCCCACCAGACGACCAAGTAGAGTGTACGGAGCGAACTCTACCGACTAAGCCTAAAACTTGATATAATATGAGATTTGACAAACATCTGAATGAATTGCGGGCAATAGTTTAGAAATTATTCATTGATATTTTCAGGTAACTAATTTAGAATTGAATTGAGAATATTGCACCGGAATTAAGCACACGAGTATCAAAAACTGATGATGATAATAACACACAAATACACATGACCACAAGTACAACGGCATGCTTCCTGCCACATGTTGAAATGTCGGTGAGATTTTTATTTACAAGTTGAGAATTTGAGCCCGACCCACTGTTGTGTAATCGGTAGATGCTAGTCATCTGGCTGTAACTCAACGCTCTCCTCCAGTCACACGGCCCCAGCGAGTTTCCCTTTTATAGAGAAGGACCTCACTGTAGAGGTCCCCCCTTCTCTAGGTGCGGGGCGGCTCGGACACAAACCTCGCTTGGCACCTAATGACCCTTGCACGCCATGCCTCCACGGAAATCACCTTCTCTCTCGGTACATCCCCTCTCTTAGCCAGACAAACTGCAACAGTAAACAATTAGGCTACATAAAACAGAAACACACTTAACATTTCATGTTATTGATATTATGTTTCTCTTACACTTAAACCAAAAATCTACACAACTGAGGCTTATTATTATTCAAAACCCACAATCTACTATAGGTCTATAAAAATGTCATACTACAAAACCAACCTACTAAAGGTCTTTCTTAATTCAAATAACTAAATAACTTCAAACTTCAACCACAATTTATTATTATTATTAAATGTCTGAAGCTGCTGCTGAAACAACAACTATTTTAACACCTTGTCCCTCGGTAAATGGACTGTCTACCTTGACTCATATGTCCAGGAGCCGAGGGACAAACGCATGGCGAAAAACGCACAGGAAGATAATCATATCCACTATAAACAATTTAAAACCAAACAAAAATAAAAATAAACTCAATCATTCATTGTACCCACTGCTAACATATATCAGTAAGGTACAAAAGTATATTAAAAACAAGAAGTTCCGTGACGAACTGAAGAGCCTACTTTTCTCAAAATTTAAGATTAATGGCAATGATTAATCTATATGGATCTACGGTGGGTGAGTGGTTATAGTGTCGGACTACCAACCCCAAGATTGCAGGTTCGCCCCTGGCCATGGTAAGTGATTTTTGAAGGCGACAAAAATCACGATACTCATGTCATACGTTGTTGGCATGTTAAAGAACCCATTTGAATTCAGTAGGCCGTGTTCAATGGCAAAATTAATCTCGGGATTTTCCGCCAACACAAAGTTCCTCCATTCTCTACTTGAAAGCGCTGTAGTGTCAAGGAGTTTAGATATCTAACCTCCTTGACTTTCATAGCGTTCAAAGGAACGACGAAATTCGACATGCAAGCTACCCTCTGGGTGTCAATTAACAAAGCTTGCACCAGGCACCCGAGGCCATACGATATTATTATTATTATTATGGATCTATCTAGAATAATGACGAAATTAAGTTGGTAATATCGTAATACTGTATACCTGGCATAATGTAGCCTAATAGAGAACTAGAGTTGGCATCCCTGGTGACTGAATATATTCTTAGTTCCATCTCTTAAGGTACAGAATACGAAATTTGGTTGAAGTCCAATGGATAGCACGGACGTTACATGCAGTTAAACATTGGATCTAACAGTGCGTAAAATGATGTTGGCAACAATGACATGTTAGCATAGAAGTTACATGCATTTTAAAATTGGACCTATCAGCAGGCTTAGAATCATGTTGGCAGCACTGGCGTACGCCTATATTAGTTACTCCAAATTAAGCTATAATGCCAGGTACTATACGTGTGCAAAGTTTAGAGCTATTGGCTTGCATACTCTCTGATATATTGATATTAGGGTAACAAAAATAGAGACAGTATTTATTAACAGTTGGCAGCCCTGGTTACTCTTAAGAATCGGCATAGTCATATCTGTTATGTTACACATAGCACACACGAAATTTGGTTGAAATCCAAATGATAGTATAGAAGTTACTTGTATTTAAAGTTGGACCTCTCAGCAGGCTTAGAATCATGTTGGTAGCACTGACGTATATAAGTTACTCCAAATTAATATAGAAAGTCAGGTACTATACGTGTGCATAGTTTAAAGCTGTCTGCTTGCATACTTTCTGATATATGGGTATTTGGATTTAAAAAATGAGAGCATTTATTAACAGTTGGCAGCCCTGGTGGCTATTAAAAATACGCTCAGTCATATCTGTTTATGTACACATAGCACATACGAACTTTTGTTGAATTCCAATTGTTAGTGTAGAAGTTATATGGATTTAAAATTTGGAACTATCAGCAGGCTTAGAAATATTTTGGCAACACTGCCATGAATGGCCTCCTGGAAATTAAACTGCAATATTATTATCTATACGTGTGCCAATTTTGAGAAAGTTCCCATTCATACCTTCCAAGATATCCAACATGGAGCTCAAATTTCAATTGCGATATTTCAGCAGTTGGTAACACTGATATCATTTTCAAATATGGCCGTGAGGTATTCAGGTATAGATCTTTACTCCTACCAAATTTTGTTTCGATTGCTGCAGCCGTTTAGGAGTTGATAGGGGGGGGGGTGACACACAGCCAGCCAGCCAGCCAGACAGACAGACAGACAGACAGACATACAGACACACATTTGCCCGATCTCATGTCTACTTTTTTCTCATTTGTGCAAAATGTAAAAAGTAGGCTAATAAAACTTACTACCAAGGAGTTTTCCCAACATATTCGCTCTTCTTGTTTTCAGACTCTTCATAAAGCTTCTACTTTCTCCTGCTCTTCTGAATACCACTTCATTTGTCATATGTTCTATCCAACTGATCTTAAGCATTCTTCTCCAGCACCAAGCCTCAAAAGCCATCAACTTCTTCTCTTCTGACTTCCCTATTGTCCAGGTCTCAGTACCATACAAATCCACACTCCAGACGTACGTCTTCAATAGTCTTTTCCTTATTTTTAGGTCTATACTTCTGGATGTAAAGAGATTCTTCTTTCTGTAAAGGGCGATTCTTTCACATGTTGTATTCTATCATTCTCGATATAAATTGTTGGTGCTCTTCTATGATCTTCCTGGTTCCGACTGCATACAAAATTTTATCGATTTTTGTTAATTGCATGTTTATTAAATTGGTATCTTCTTCTTCATCATCTTATCCCACTTCAAGTGGGGTCGATGTTTCTGGCAAGTCTTTTCCATTTTATTCTGTCCCACACATCGTCGTCCCTTGACTGCTTCTCCATTAGGTCTTCATGGATATTGTCAGTCCATCTTCTTCGAGGTCTGCCTCTATTCCTCGTGCCATCCACAACCAGAGACATCGCTCTCCTTCCTACATAGTTATTATCCCGACGCATAACATGCCCATACCACAGCAGTCTTCTCTCTTGGATCTTCTTGGAGACTTCTGTTACTTTTACTGTGCCCCTGATTTTCTCATTTGCGATGTGATCAATCCTAGTGATGCCACTCATCCAGCGCAGCATCTTCATCTCAGTCACATCCAGCTTATGACATTGTGACTTAGTTATTGCCCATGTCCCCGCACCATATATCATGGCCTGGCCTCACAGCTGTCTTGTAGGCCTTTCCTTTTACCCTTATACTGAGCCTTTTGTCACACAGAATGCCAGAAAACCTTTTCCAGTTCATCCAGGCTGACTGAACCCTGTGGTTAATCTCAGTATTTATGTTGCCATCTTCAGACATGGTTGACCCAAGATACTTGAAGCTACTGACTGGCCTTAAGCTTACTCCATCCATCTGCACTAATTCATTGCCCTCACCACCAAGGCACAAATACTCTGTTTTCTTTCGACTGATTTTCATGCCTCTGGTCTCCAAGGCTTCTCGCCAGCTCTCCAGTCGCCTTTCCAGTTCTCTCCTACTGGTGTCGCACAAAACAATGTCATCGGCAAACATCATGCACCATGGTGCTGCACTACGTAAGCCATCAGATAGGACATCCATGACAAGATTGAATATGTATGGACTCAGGGCTGACCCCTGATGCAACCCAACTTGAACAGGAAACCAGTTAGTCAACCCGACGCTACTCCGGACTCTTGTTTTAGCCTCCTCGTACATTTCCTGGATAAGCCGCACATATTTTTCCGGGACTGCTTTGGTCCTCAGACATCTCCAGACTTCCTGGCGTGGAACTCTGTCATAGGCTTTCTCTAAGTCTATAAAGACCATATGTAGCTCCTTATTCTTCTCTCTATGCCTTTCGATGAGTTGCCGGAGTGCAAAAATGGCATCAGTTGTACTCCTACCTGGCATGAACCCAAGCTGTTGTTCTCCAATCGTTGTGTCCTCTCGAAGCCTTTTATCGATAATTTTCTCCCAGA
Source organism: Meconema thalassinum (assembly GCA_946902985.2). NCBI lineage: Eukaryota > Metazoa > Arthropoda > Insecta > Orthoptera > Tettigoniidae > Meconema > Meconema thalassinum. Next base: position 2,105,949,743 of record OX336388.2, on the reverse strand, counting down.
TGTTCATGGTATGGGACATCAGCTTTATCCCCCTGTAGTTAGAACAGTCCTGGATGTCGCCCTTTTCCTTATATATAGGGACCAGTGTTGTCTCCCTCCACTCCATGGGCATAACCTCTTCCGAATAAATTTGCTGCATGAGATTCCACAACATATCTATTCCTGTCTGCCCAAGACACTGCCATACTTCCACTGGAATTTCATCAGGACCAGTGGCTTTTCCTTTTTTCATTTTCTTGACAGCAATCATCACTTCTTCTCTACTAATTCCAGTGGTTAAACTCTGGTAGGGCACACCATCACCAGAAGACAGCCTATCATTTTCCTCATTTAGTAAGTGGTTCAAATATTCCTCCCACCTTTTCTTGATTTTGTTTTCATCATGAAGAACTACTCCCTCACCACTCTTCATCTGCTTAATATGAGTAAAATCTTTCGATGCCTTATCTCTAGCCCTCGCTATCCTGAAAATCTTCTTCACTCCACTGGTATTCTCCAAGTCCTCATATACATCATCCCAAGCATCTGCCCTTGCCTGCCCTACCACTCGCTTAGCATCTTTATTTGCCTGTCTGTACAGTTCTCTGTCTTCGTCTGTCGCAGATTGATCCCAGGCTTTTTTGGCAAACCTCTTGGCCTTTATTGCTTCTTTTACTGCAGTATTCCACCACCAAGTTTCTTTGTCCCTATGAGCAACTTTACCGGAGGTTTTACCAAGAATGGCTTCTCCTGCTCGGCGTATTATTTCACTGTTCACTTTCCACCAATTATCAACTCCTTCTATGTGTTGATATTGCCGTAAAACTTCAGTTTTGAACTCACTACACAGAATAGGGTCATCTAGCCGCCACCATTTGATTTTCGACACCGTTTTCTTCTCCACATATGGCTTGAGGCAGACATACTGATAATCGGCAACTAATACTCTGTGTTGCGGAGCTACGTGTTCACCTGCTATGACTTTACAGTTCTGCACTTCCTTCAGATGTGGTCTTCTACACATGAGGTAATCGATTTGACTTTCATTCCCTCCCCTTTAAAAGTTACCAGCTGCTGTCCACATTTCTTAAAGAAAGTGTTACATATAGCTAAGTCTGCTCCCATTGCAAAATTTATCACTCTCTCACCCTCCGCATTACGGTCTCATAATCCCCAGCCTCCATGTACTCTCCTTGCTAGTTCTCCTCCTACTGTAGTGCCCACATGCCCATTCAAGTCACCACCTAAAATAACTCTTTCTTCGGCTGGTAAGCGACTGATTTCCTCATCCAGGTCATTCCAGAATGTATCCTTTTCGTCCTCATCGCAACCAACTTGAGGGGCATACGCACAAATTATGTTAAATATACCCTCGAGGCACAGTTTGATACTCATTATCCGGTCATTTCTCCTGTGGACTTTCGTCAGGCAAGCCTTCATATCTTTCGAGTGAATGATGCCAACCCCATTCCTTCCCAGATTGTTCGTTCCACTGTACAGTAATTTGTAGCCATCACCAAGCTCTTTTGCTTTATTTCCCTTCCACCTAGTTTCTTGTACACATAGAATTTCGATATTCCTTCTTCTCATCAAATCAGCAATCTCCCGTCCTCGTCCAGTCATTGATCCAACATTAAGTGTACCTACTCTAAGGTGAGCTAACTTCTTTAACCTAGCCCGCCCATGACTCGGTAGCCTTCGCACTCTTTTCACAAGGGGCAGGCGATCTCCTTGCGCGTCGCCTGTGGGGAACGCCCTAACTGTCTCCGAGGCCAAACTTAAAGAACTTGCCATATTTTGATTTGGAGAAAGTTTTACGGCCGGATGCCCTTCCTGGCGCCAACCCATAACTTGTCTGGGAAACATAAATAACTGAGAGAGACACCCTCAGTCCCCCAAACACTAGTCTGTTCACCGACCCAGTTTCCCGCTGGGGTTGGTTACCCAACCTTCCACTGGGTTGCTCGGCTTAGCAGGGGACACCACGGGCAGGTCAGTGTTTGGAGTTGGAGTGGAGAGGCTATGAGGATTCTCTTCTGATGAATCCTTGTATTCTTGATGCTGTTGGACTGCATCTTCGCATCACACTCCCTTATGTCCAGGTCTGACGGTCTTCCAGACCCCCCTAGGTTGCTTCCCAGGGCCCGTTTATTAAATTGGTATAATTGTGCAAATATTGTACCTAACTCTAACACTGGCTGTCGGTAGGACACGGGGGAGGGAATTACTCAATAAAATAATGAGGCAATGTTTATTATGAGGAAAGCAATGCCGAGAACAAATGGGTCATGTCCAGCAAATTGCGTTACAAAAGAATCGACGTCAAATGCACAGCGCACGTTATATTCAATGTCACTAATCCCACCCATTCGTGTACGTTTTGGCAAATAACAAACCATGAAAAAGGACACAGAGAAAGCAGCGAAATAAAAACATAAGATAGTGGAGAGATACGAATGAAATGAAATAAGAGATTAGTGACCATTTTTAAATCTCCCGCGTAATCTTCTGTTGGGTGAGTCGGGAGTTTGATGTGCAGCTTCTGATATCTAGCGGTATACGCGTGAACCTTCCAAGCCTCAATTCCTCGACAGTTAGTGAATTTAGGGGCGTGGAAGGATTTTAACGCACGCTAGTATATTATTGAGAGGATGGATGGTACGGTACGAGATTGGGCTACCACAACTTTGTTTGAACTGGGACATCCAGCGTTTAAAATACCGTAGTCGCAGTGTTTCTCGCTGAAGTCATGTTTTTCTCTTACAGTATCACGGTTGGTTGGTTCCTCAGTTTAGGGGCTGCGACAACGCGGTCATGTAGCCCCATCTACTTTGGGTGTGTGTAGCATTTGTCTGATAACCGGTGTTAATTGTGATGGCTGTATTAGTGTGTGTTATCTGTAATTCAGGTAAGGACTTCAGACGATCAATTTCAAGTAGTTCCCACTTTTGCTACCAAATGTTACCGTCAATGACGCATAGCTTCGAACTTGGTTACTAGATGTCACCGCAACCATCACCTTGCGGCGAACGTTGGATCTTAATTGGCGTTAATCAAATATAACCTAAAAATGTAGCTTCACACAATTTTATTTAGTGGAAGGTTCTTCTACATGCCATAAATCTAAGACATGGGCCTGCTGGATTTATTTCCCCTCCGAAGGAAAGCATACTGAGGGATTTTAACGCTCTTAAAAAATCCGACGACTTCGGCCGGGTTTAATTCCAAGATCTTGTGCATAGAAGCTCAGCATGCTGCCAACTACGCCACCGAAGCCGCTTTCAGCATCTCGAGTGCGTTATTGCACTCAATCCTTATTCGGTATCACTTTAAGTTAGTTAGTTATTGTTGTTTTAAGGAGCGGAACAGCGAGGTCATCTGCCCCTATCAGTATCAGTTTTTATTGGACAGTGAATTGTGACAGAAGGTGAACGAGGTCGTACACCACATTGACCAAATAACCAGTGCTTTAATCATATTCAAGTTAGAGCACCAACCTGACCATTTACTAACTATTACAGGTCATCACACTATACAAGTAAACTAGAAGGTCAATAGCCACTAACATTATCACAACAAAAAGGATCTTGTTATTTCATTTGAGGATCTAGACATCGTAGTCATTTAGCCTTGTGTACTTGGGTGAGTGTGGATTTTTTTTCTGATGGCGTATATTATTGTGATGGCTGTACCTTTTTATTTAAAAACTGCTGCGCATAGACAAGTGAAAGTTTTAAGAGAGTGAGCCATCATGTAGCTCAATACATAAAAATTCCTAAATGTGTTATTTCATATTTCATTATTTTTTTTTCTTTAAGTTTGTGTTTTAATTTTTCATTTCATTAATCTTGATTTGAACTGTTGTTGTTGATTCATTTAGGGGCTTTGCGACAATGTTTTCATGTAGACCATCGTACGTGGCTGTGTGTGAAATTTGTGTGATAACCTGTGCTATTACAATCGCTGTATTGGAGTGTGTATCTGTAATTCGTGTGAGGGTGGGAAGGAAGCGGCCGTGACCTTAAGTTAGGAACTATCCCGGCATTCGCCTGTAGTAGAAGTGGGAAACCACTGTAAATCACTTCCAGGATGGCTGAGGTGGGAATCGAACTCATCTTTCCTCAGTTTTGACGCACGAGGCTGAGTGGAACCGGTTGCAACCCTCAGACCAGAATTAAATTCCTAGGCAGAGCCGGGAATCGAGTCTGGACCTCCGGGACAACAGCGAAGTACGCTAGTCACTATACCACGAGGTGGACCAAAGCAAACAAGGAGAATAGAAGCATTTGAAATGTGGTGTTACAGGAGAATGATGGTAATAATAATAACATCGTATGGCCTTGGGTGCCGGGTGCAAGATTCGTTGACACCCAGAGGGTAGCTTGTATGTCGAATTTCGCTGTTCTTTGAAGCACTATGAAAGTCAAGGAGGTTAGATAGCTAAGCTCTTTGAACACTATAGCGCTTTCTAGTAGAGAAATCAGGAACTTTGTGTTGGTGGAAACTCCCGAGATTAATTTTGCCATTATGAACACGGCCTACTGAATTCAAATGGGTCCTTTGACATGCCAGCATCGTATGACATGCGTGTCGTATTTTTGCCGCCTTTCAAAAATCACTTACAATTGCCAGGAGCGAACCTGCAAGCTAGGGGCTAGCAGACCGATACGTTAACCACTCACCCACCGTGGCAAGCTAGAATGATGGTCAGATGGGTAGATAGAGTAACAAAATGAAGAGGTATTAAGATGAGTGGAAGAGGAGAGATGTTTATGGCAAAAAACATGAAGAGAAGAGATAGCAAAACAAAACCTGAAATAATTCTTCTTCTTCTTCTACTTCTACCTTATCCGATACGGACGTTGGCTACCACCTTCTTATCCTGTGCAATCCTGAAGAGTTCCTTGGAAGACAGCCCAAACCACGTTCTTAAATTATCCATCCAAGTTATTCGTCTCCTTTCCGGTCCACGCTGACCTTCAATTTTACCCTGAAGTATAACTTGAAGCAGACGGTATTTTGGATTCCTCATCATGTGTCCCAAGTATTCCAATTTCCTCTTCTTGATTGTGTTTAACAGTTCAGGTTGGCTGCTCACACGCTGAAGAACCTCGGCATTACTCACATGTTCTGTCCACGAAATTTTAAGAATCCGCCGGTATATCCACATTTTAAAAGCTCGAATCTTCTTTTCTGTAGCTACGGACAAGGTCCAAGCTTCAACACCATAAAGAAGGGTGGAGGCAACATAACACTTCACAGTTCTTTTCTTAAGCGTCATACTGAGATCTCGACAGCATAGTAGTTGTTTCATTGTCATAAAGATGGATCTAGCCTTCTCTATACGGCATCTTATTTCAACCGAAGGATCCCAATTCTCATTAATATTCTGTCCTAAATAAACCAAACTCTTGACTCGCTCAATCTGATGTCCATCGGCTAAAAGGACTTGTGACAATGCTGGTTTTCGCGATATTATCATATATTTTGTTTTCTTAATGTTGAGGTCAAGGCCATATTGTTTACTCTTTTGATACACCATAGTAACAATCTCTTTAAGTCCTTCGAAGCTATTTGCACCTGAAATAATTACATGAGATTAATAAGTGTAATTTTTTCAGGATTAGGGAATAACCCATCTCATTTGGGCACAGTCGTGTTGACCGACTGAAAAGCATCAAACTTTCGGTTACTAAGGCAACACTGAAAAATTGCTTCAAACACCATAATGAGAAGAGATAGGTTGGTAGGGCAATCAGGAACTTAGTAATGGAAGGAAGGGGTAGACCAAGGTTAAACATATGCCTCTGATTTAAGGTGTGGTAGCTGTGTAAAGATGAAACGATTAGCTCAGGACAGGGAGGCATGGAGGATGCATCTAACCTGTCAAAATACTGAAGAATCAACGACATAACACATCATAGTCACTCCCGAGGTACACCAATAGGGATATCCTGAACTAGCACCAACAGACAGCACACAGGTGCTATGTGGGATCATTTTGCTCTTTAATTCAAATAATATTTGCAAATAACACCAAATAGGTTGTTACAAACGCTTTAGAATGAAAATGTATCATATTATCAACTTGTCATTCTTCAAATTCGATGCTTATAGAAGGCCAGCGGAAAGCAAATCAATGAATTATGATGTTAGGTTATTTTAGTGCTTTGGTATTCGGTCGCTCTTGAAAAGGTCTAAATGGCTAGTCACATTTATTCCAAAATTCGTCAAATACAGTACATTAAACTGAACACCTTATAGATGTCTAACAAGGTAGCTCAGTTCTTAACGTAACATCTTGTTTCACTACTGCTCTGGACCTGGGCTAACTTGACGGTCGGTTTCTGTCACTTCGTAAGTTTATTTGAACCAAAGCATTCAATCCAAATGCATCATTTGCATGGGGTTAAAAGGCTATCTTTTGTTTCTCGGTGATTACGCCAAGTACTCGGGCAGTTTTAAACTCACGAGTGGTTTATTGTGTTAAATGTAAAAAATTAAAATGAACCTTCGCAAGTACGTAATCATTTACGGTACTTAACATTTCTGTCGATTATCCTTACCATATTTTTGGTAAGAATGTGGCAACACTGTCTGATAGCTTTAATTAATAGTCTAAGTGACTTCCGGTGTACATCCAGAACTGTTCAAATTATTACTCAACATACAAATTCCCGCTATTTGTTTAAATTAATTTCAAGATGGCTGTTATACTGTTGTTATTGTTTTAGGGGCGGAACAGCGAGGTCATCTACCCCTAAAGTTGGTTGTTCATGAAAAGAAATTGTTGTGTCAGATTGTTAGTTTAATTTGCAAACAGATCCCACTCCATTTATGACTTCATCCAAGATGTTGGCAATTCGCTTTTGACCTTTGGCTCTTTTGATTAGGAGGACGAGTCACTCGCAGCTCTGTGTTTGTATTGTGCCCGTTTGACCGAGGTCGCACGAACACACATGTCTGAATCTTGAAATCAGCGGCAGCACGTGGCATGTCTATTTCTTCGTTCATTTCATTCAAGTTGAATATAGCGTCTTACAGCCATTATAGCGCTACAAGTTTCCACCATGCTGCCATCTGGTGCACGGCCGCTTAACACAGCAAGCGCGTCTTTCAAAAGCATACAGGCACGCCCTTCAAACATCGCGAAAAGCTCTCTCCCGGAAAAACAACACAATCCAATCTGTAAATTGGTCACATCATTTAACTACTGAAATCTCTCTACAAGCAACAATGAGAGTGTAACATTGTGGTCATTGTTGGTGGATTTTTATTAAGGAATTTCTGAGGAAGATTAGACTTCTCTCTTTGTTAATTTCTAAGTGTTATTATGGAATAAATTTTTTAATCAGTTGTTTTCTTCCACCATTTTCCGCTGCGTACAGTAAAATCCGATTGATTTCCAACCTTTGAGAACTGGCGTGAAACAATATAACACGAGAACTGGTGCCTGGTCATTTTGGCCCATAGTGTGTCGCTCCCTTTTTGTCGTAGTCGTACAGATTTTAATGAAGTAATTTTACACCTGGTGTCTTCCTATGAACTATTCCCAATATAAAATGAGGTTTATTTATATATTTCAAATTTAACACGCACAATAATGACAATATTTTCGTAACAGTATAATATTGGCCTTGATAATGGCGGCAAAGCAGTCATTTCAATATATTTGAACAAAGGAGCTGATGACCAAGGTGTCCATAGACCCTAAACATGGATCAACAAGAACGTGAGCTATGTGATTGTGCTGCACCAAAATAGATGGATTTTCCCCCTTATTTTTTTACAGATTGTTTCGACTAATGTAAGCAGAAAATTGACACGCGAGGACTGGCGCCATGGGTAAATCTGACCCGACCGTAAATAATATGGAAATAACTTGAGTGTTCCAAAAGCTATGGACATGTTTCTTTTGCTGCGCGAAGTTGAAGGCTAGGAAGGAAGGTACAGTAAGCGACCGGAAATACAGCCTGACCAAAACTAAAATATAGAGCATTATTTATAGGCCAGTCATCTAAGATATTCTAGGTCGCAAAAAATTGCAAGGTTCTGATTTTTTGGTATTTTGTTAGGAGAGATACCTATAGTGTAAAACCAAGTTTGCAACCTCGAAATACCTGTGCTAACTTCGTGGTGCTCGAAAAAACTCGAAATTTTCAGACGTTTTTTGGTTTTTGGCTTACATCTTCCCAAATATGCATCCTATGGCAACGACACGCATTACTCATTTAAATAAGACAAACTTACCGACAATTTGAGCGCAATTCCAGCTATGTATGTGTTATAGATCTCGAGATACAACACATCGAAAATGGGCAAAATTTTCCAAAATGTTCGAAATTTGTAGTAAGCTAGTCTTTCGAACAAATTACCGTCTAAAATACTCATTCTACGAGAAAAGTCATCATAAGTAAAGTTGTAGAACAGTTATTTATCTTTAATTTAAGCATTAGAAAAACGCTATAAGACCAATAAATCTCTTGTTATCAGGTAAAACACAAAAATAGGAAATTGGATTTTTCAAAATATGTAGCCTAACGAATTGTAAGGCTTTTTAAAGGATAAGAAAGACATCAATCAGTAGAAAATTGTTTTTCATGCAAAATGAAATTGAATACAATTAATGATAATGAGTAATTTCTTATCAATATTGATGTCACTGTGGCGAAGTGATGGAGGGGCCTCTGCTAACACCTGCGACAGAAACACGCAGCACGTCAATTAACTACTATTTATTAATAAATTACAACAAAAGGGTAGGTATTCGGTGTTAGGCTTACCTGCACTCAGCGAGACAGTAGTATTCGTTTGGAAGGCCCAGGTTCATCATACGGCTCTTCTTGGGGCTCCGGAGACTCCAGCGTATTTGGATCTGGATGTAAAAGGGGGTTGTCGAAGTCGTCTTCTTCGTCTGACTCAGTCATTTCAAGGGTAGGAGAATTAAGGCAGGTCTTTCCCGACAAATTTTACAGAGAGCAGAGCATTTCAGCCTTGCTCTCCGGCAGGAGCATCGCTCTGCTCCGCACTCTTTCAGGCACCTGTATGACAAGAATTTCAGCAGTTATAATAACTCCAGGTTACAACAGATTCAAATGTTTTAATTCCAATCAGAAAATATACCTATGTCCAGCATTGGACATTGACTAGAACCCATATGAATGGATTACCTTACCTGCATGAGAGGAGTTTGAGCAGAGTTTGCGGCGCTGGTTCCTTGTGTAAGGTCACCGGTGTCAGCCCTTGCTGACTCCTTGTCCATCCCCACATGGTGGGCTCTTTCTCAACCCCCAACCACTGCTGCACCTGGTGGTAGGTTCTGTAGGAATGTTGGGAAGCAGCCCCTTCGGTTGGGGGCAGACGAGCGAGGTTGACTTTTGCGCTGGCAGCAGATCGGACAGATATCCCGTAACGCAAGGCGTGGAGAGAATCGTCTTTTCCGCCGCCATACAACGCCACGAGGCATTTGTTGGCAACAGAAGCTATCTCCTGATGGGTGGCGTTATTGTTCATAAAAGTAGTAGCCGCGTCAAGAAGATCTGGCTGTTTTGAAAGGACGCTCAACATCTTCGTTTTCCCTTGCCCGAAAAGGGCAGAGGTGGTGTCGCAACCACTGAAGGCGTGGAGGAACAACTCTATTCCAGAGGGGAGTGAGAGATCTCCTCGAATGAATGATGTTGACAAGAACTGCTTGCAACCTGTTCTACCCCTGGCACTTTTCTGGAAGGAAACATTTTGTTTGTTGGCGCCCAATCCTTTTAGGAGCACCAAGAGGTCGATATCTTCTCCAGCGATTATGACGTGCTCGTACTCCTCGCTCTTTTCCAATGCTGTCCTCACAATGAGGCAGTCGGCGTCCTCTGGAGCTTGCTTTGTTTCGATCCCTTGTATATCCAATCCAGTACACATTAAGTTGATCAGGCGCTGCTTGTTTTTTGGGTTGGACAAAAACTTCGACCAGTGTCGATTCTTCAAAAAAAGATATCGCTGCACGCTGAGGCTGCATACCGTCGTAGCCGTTCTGCTGTTTTTGTGCTCTTAGCTGTCCCCTCTTCTGGGTAGCCATCGAATACTACTGAGACATTTTTTCCAAAATGCTAGATCGTATAGGTGATAAAAGTAGCTAAAATTTCCCTCACTGAGCTGTTCCGTTGCCATATAACCTTATGGAGCAAGTATCCTCCATCCACTACAACAAAAGTTTTTAGTCCAACGGCGACGTTTTCTGGGAGGAGCGTAAAGGCCGAGTAGAACGAAGATTTTGCTCCTTTTCGCATTCCCACAAGAGAAATGAAAGAACGATGGTGCGGTACTCATGTAATTCTCAACATTCTCAAAATTACTATATACCTATTTTCAAATTTTGAAACTCGAAACATCGGCTCGATTAACGCTTTACATTGCTGCTATGACAGTAGCAATAATTATCGCAAAAAAAGATTAGATTAGAAACACTTTATTGTAATCAACATAACATAAGTAAAAGTACAGCGAGTTTTACTCAAAGAGTAGGTATAACATTGACTGCAATGGGCGGCTTTATCGCCAAGAGCGATTTCTTCCAGGCAACCAACCCACAAAAAATATGACATTAATAGATTTAAAAAAACTTTCTTCGGCTTTTCCCAATTAATTGGGGTCGCCGGAGCCAACCAGGCTCATTTTGGTATTGGCCGGGGATTTAAGGCCGGATGCCCTTCCTGGCACCACGTGATTTTTCAGTTGGAAATTCCACCCCACTGTCATCGGGATTCCAACCACGGCTGTCCGGGTGAAAGACGATCAGCTAGGTCATTCCACCATCACGCTTCCCATGACATTAATAGATAACTGTGCAATATTGATAACAATGTACATTCGAAGCCCTATTTTTTGAAATATCCGATTTCCTTATTTTGTTTTTAATTGATAATAAGAGAACTATTAGTCTTACAGCATTTTGCGTATGCTTAAAGTAAAGGTACATAACTGCTCTACAACTTTACTTCACATGCTTTTCCTCGTAGAATGAGTATTTTAGACGATATTTTGTTCGAAAGACTAGCTTACTACAAATTTCCAACTTTTTGGAAAAATGGCCCATGTTTGAAGTGTTGTATCTCGAAATCTGTAGAACATACAGAGCTGGAGTTGCGCTCAAATTGTCGGTAATTTTGTCCTTTAAAAGTGTAATGAGAAACTTTGCCATAGGATGCATATTTTGGAAGTTGTAAGCCAAAACCCGAAAAATGTCTGCAAATTTCGAGCTTTTTCGAGCACCACGAAGTTAGCACAGGTCTTTCGAGGTTGCAAACTTGGTTTTACACTATTGGTATCTATTCTAATAACATACCAAAAATCAGAACCTTGCAATTTCTTGCGACCTAACGCGATATTTGTGTCTACGGTGACTGGCCGGGTGAAAAATACCCATGCGCCTGTCCTCGCGGGTTAATATTTGGGAAAGGAGAAGACATTTCCCCAGGTAATGTTGCAGTTGTTAGTGCTCAGCTGGATGAAAAAACATTTAGTGGAAATAAGTTCTTGCGTCCAATCGTTGAACAGATCTGTATTTATAATACGATGTATTTGCTTTGTTACAGAAACTAAGGTCAGAAGATAAGTTGAAGAAGTCATGGTCGTGGGCCAAGTCACCTCTCCTACATCCTGTTGTTCAGATGCTGATGAACCTGCTGCCTCGAAGTATTAGCAACATGGTGACTGGCGAGGATCCTGCCTTCTCTAGTCGTACGAACACCACGAAGTCTAAGAGGGATTCTAACACGGAAAAGGCGAACTTTCACAACGCGTACAAACAGAGCAAATTGATCAGTAGGCACAAGGTCAAAGTTCACCCTGCGATACCGCCGCGAGAGAAACCTATCGGAGCAAGAAAACCTCGGGAGGCTGTTCAGGATAGTGATACTGCAGCAATTACTGTGTACTCGTCGGTTCATCGTACGGACCCGCTACGAGAGCAGGACATGTTCCCCTTACAGGAGGGACTGCTAGACACGGAGAATGGGCGGGGCGGCCATCAGCCAGAGGGGAACAGACGAGTAAATGGACCAAGAGTTCGTTCGAGACAACGAACACATGAGCTTCATTCAGATCATGACAGGATTAAGAGCAAGCATAATAAACAACGCGATCCAGAACAATTCCGGAGAGAACATATTAGTAAACAGAATGGGAGGGAACATCATCATCAAGCGAATGGAAATATTAAAGAGGACAAAACAAGATACGTTCCAGAAGGTGATACAGAAGAAAACAACAAAGAGTACCTCCACGAAGTGGAGGACAAGAATAGTCGAAGAGAGGATAGTGCGGTAACAGCAGAATATAGTGACATAAAGAAGAATGAAGATGTTCAACCTTCTCTGAAACACAGCACTGAAGACGAGGAGTCACAACATCTAACTGGAGTCAACCGGAGTGAAAATGGAAGAACGAATCCTGCAGAAGAAAGTGAGGAAGAAGAGCGATGGCACTTACCAAGCGACAGCCTAAAAGTACAGAATAGCAAATATGTCAAAGAGTATGATAACCCTGATGAGGAAGGGAACAGATACAATCCGGGAAGTTTAGAGCATCTCCCTCACGTCGAACACAAATTAGAAGAAGGAAATAGTTATCACCCTGAGAGTTTCAAGCATCCCCCACACGCACAGTACACAAAAGAGGTAGAAAAGTGCCGCTCTCAAGAAGATGACAAAGTTGGGTGTGTACACAATGAAAACTCCAGCAAAGAACTTCAAAAAAGAGGACACCATGAAGGCTTAAGAGCGCACACACACCACTATCCAAATAAGGAAAGCGATGAAGAAATGCTGCACGCACGACACTCGAAACGTCCAGAGAAAATTGAATCCAGTTATCAGCCAACTGAGCTTAGAAGAAGACCACAGAAATTAGAAACTGAAAGAGATATAGAAGTGAATGATGACATAGAACGCCAGTATAATGAGAATTTCAAGAAACCAGGAAAAAATCCCGAGTACACAGCACCCCTATATCCAGATGAGGATACTGGAGAAGTTCAGTGTACAGAGAATGTGAGGATCCCTTTGCAAAAGACGATATACATACCAGACGAGAAAGAACAAATTAACCACCTACAATCCAAGAAGAACCACCAGGAGAAATCAAGGTATACAAAAGAGAATGGCAGAAATGACAAATATAATACTGCAAGAGAAAGACCAGAGAATAATTATCGGTATGAAGCTAGACGAAATAACAAGTTCGGTATAAGAGACGAAGTTGTACAAAACTCCCGCAAAGAGCCAAATGGAAGAGCAAGATATGTCTCCGACTACGATCGTGAGTCAACACAAACAAAACGTAGACCTACATATATCAGCGATCAGTATAGTCGAGAGCCTCAGCGTGAAGAGGAGAGGAGGAATGGGGACAGGAAGCTCCGAGGCAAAAGTACGTACCACGTCCCAAAACACTATCAAGGTGAAGAGCAGTTGAACCCTAAGTTCGTGAGTACTCCCATAAAACCAGAGGAAGACCATAGGTATACTTCGGGCGGTCATGGCGGTGGTGAACGAGCCAGAGAAACTGAACACTCGAATGTTGAGCGAGGTGAGACTCACCCCGAAGTCGAACATAAACATCCACGAAACAGTCAAGAGCAACATGAACATGCTCCTCATGCTTTAGTCGAGACTGAAAGGCATACTTCAGATCGCTACGAGCATGTTAACGAGAGAGGGAGACAAACTGGAAACAACAGGAAACTGAGCGTTGACCGGCCACACTCTGAGAATGTGGAGCGGAGAAGGTTACCAACCCAGGAAGATCGTAACATCGAAGAGTACGAACAGCGCCGTGGCTCGGAGTTTGAAGGCGCTAATCCGAGAAGTGAGCAACAACATAGATACAGGCACGGGATGCGTGGGCATCAAGCTGAGTCCCCGTCATTAACTGGGGTAAGTAACATTGAAGATAAAGAAGGTATTCCTGCATCTCTACATTACCACAACTCTGAACAAGACGACACCAATCCGAGAAATGAACAGCACAGATATAGTAACGGGATGCGTGGGCAACAAGATGAGCCCTCGTCATTAACTAGGGTAAGTAACACTGAAGAAGAAGTTAACACTGCACCCCATTATTCACTGGTCTCGGAACAAGACGACACCAATCCGAGAAATGAACAGCACAGATATAGCCACGGGTTGCGTGGGCATCACGCTGAATCTCCACCGTTGACAAGGGGAGAAGAGACTGAGGAAGAAGTTAACACCGCACCCCAATATCCTCAAGTCTCAGAACAAGATGGCACCAACTCGAGAAGTGAACAACACAGGTACAGTAACGGGATGCGTGAGCATCACGCTGAATCTCCGCCATTGACAAGGGGAGAAGAGACTCAGGAAGAAGTTAACGCCGCACCCCAATATCCTCACGTCTCAGAACAAGATGGCACCAACTCGAGAAGTGAACAACACAGGTACAGTAACGGGATGCGTGAGCATCACGCTGAATCTCCGCTATTAACGAGGGGAGAAGAGACTGAGGAAGACGTTAACGCTGCACTCCAATATCCCCACGTCTTGGAGCAAGACGACGCCAATCCCAGAAGTGAAGAGCAGCACAGATACAGCCATGCGATGCGCGGGCATCAAGATGAGTCTCCACCATTGGTAAAGGAAAGTGAGACTGAGGAGGAAGAGAAAGTAAGGCCACTAGCAAGCAATGAAAGGGTGAGAGGTGAACACAGAGAACACTCTCACTATGACGACAGAGAGACATATCCTTCAGAAGATAACCGGAAGAATGCGCAGCATGATCACGAGTATATTAGACATGGAAAAGAGAGCTCCAGTTATAAAAAGCAAGGTGAGGAAGTAAAGAGAGAAAACGAACCACAAAGTAACAAACCCCGAGAAAATGCACCGTACGAAGTGAGAGAAGGGGTAATGAAGGAAGCAGATGAGGAGAAAGAGGAATACGCGCAACATAACGGCAGAGAACTTGAGTCGGTGAACAGGTCTGCAGACAGAGAAGAACGGATAACAGGCCTTGCAGTGCCTCGGGGATTTTCGAGTAGTGTAGGAGAGAGAGAGGAGCCAAATGTAGGGCCTAAAGATGTGCATGAACATGTTCACGTTCACTACCCTTCCAGGAATTTTGAGGAAGAAGCAGATACGAGTGAACGCGCGCAGTCGGCAGGCGATGAAGAGGAAGGAACTCGAGAGAACAATTCCTACCAAAACAGTGGTGAACGCCGTCCAGAAGTGACGTTTACTGAATACGAAAGTACTCGTCTCCCTACGGGAACGCAAACGGATCAATCAGTGCTGAACGGTCAAAGAGATGTGGTTGCTAACGAACGAGAAATAAAGGAGGAGAAATACTATTCTAGTAAAGACGAGAAGGCTCCTACAGAAAATGTACATGATATCACCCGTAATTCTCATGGGGATACATACCACGAGAAACTTTCAAATTCTGCTGATGAAGGCAGATCCCCTCAAGAGTTTGTTAGAGAAACTACCACAGATAGAACGAAAATAATACCATTATCTGGTGACCAAATAATCAAATACATTGCTGAAAGAATCCCATACCCTAAAAGACCCCGATATGATATGGCCCTACGAGGTAAGGAAATAGAGAAAGAAATGAAAGAGTTCACTGAAAGTAAAATTAAAGAAATACAGTCTACCAGCTACCCGAAACCACTTCTCTCACAGCAGAAAGTGCCCAGGCGGCAGAATGACGAGATGCACCCAAGGCATTATGAAGTTCCAGAGACACTGACAACAGATACTTATAAAACAGGAGTTTCTGAAGAGCAACCAGATAAGCTAAAACAGAATGAACAGCGAATGAGATTCCCTTCAACGGAAATGGACGAAGCAGGAGTTTCTGCGGAACAACCAACTGAGCTACAACAGAGAAACCAAAGACACAGAGTGAAATTCCCAACAGAGCACACCCCAGATGTGCTGCGAATTAGGTTCCCCGAGACTGTGCTCGAAAGGCAGTACTACGAGAGGAATCACGAAGAAGATACCCGACGTCCAACAACAGCTTTCTTAGGAAAACAGCACGCTGAACGAAGTCTTCCAAAGGAGTTCATGATAGGAAGGTACGCCAGCAAACAGGAAGGTCAGCATCTACCGGATGAAGTACGATATTCAACCAAGCATTACCAGGAGAAAGAGAAAATTCAGAATGGTCTAGACGCTGCTCAACAGGGTACCACAGAGAGATTCGTAGATCCTCCTGTAACTTCACAATATATTCCAAATGCTGCCACTGACGTCACTTACGAGAGTGCGCAAAATAGGATTGCTCTCCTACGAAATGGGGAGCAGCTAGACAACATTATGATGGAGGATAGACTCAAGAACAGCTCAGCCATCGGTGTTACTCAGGATAGAGTGATAGATATTCCTTCCCAAATTAAACATGATGCGCTCATAAACAGCGCATCCGATAGTACTCATGCCTTGCACATAAACAGCTCGGCCACTACTGTGCATCAAGAGACTAAGCACGATCACCACCTAAAACGTTCGACAGAAAATGAGCACGATATGCTTAAACCTAGCTCAAACAAAAGTAAGCAAACCACCAGAACACGCAGTAATGTAAGTCAAGGTTCAGTTTCAACGCTCAAACCAAACACCACCCAATCTGAGCCCCATGCGAAGATTATTAGTGCAGAGGACGAGATACAGCGAAATATTACATTACAGAATAGCAGCTCCACTGTGGAACAGAACGTTACCGCTAAAGAGAAAATTGCTCAACCCATCGTTCAGTTAATACTTCCAGACTACAACCATTCCGAATACACCGATGGACTTTGGGAAGACGAATCAGAGCTTCGCAAACCTATATTAAAGACTCTAATTGCAACTGACGGTCGGAATGGTGATAGGATGAAAACCAAAGAGAGAATTGCGTCTGAAAGAACAAGACGACGCACGTTTCTGAAAGAGCAAGAAACGGATGATCTGAGAGAACAAATCCATGATTATGAAGAAGGCGAGACGTTCCAGGAAAAAAGCGATCATCAGCCTGACAAGGAAAATTATCATGAAACGTTAAAATTAAGGACTGAACAGCAGCCCAACGAAGAGGAGTATCACGGATCATTAAAGGACAGAAGTGAACATCAGCGTAATGAAGAGTACTCTCACACACCAGAGACTTCCCAGGAGAATCTAGAAGAGGATAATGGAGCATCAAACTTCAAGATTGGTTCACGCAGGAGAGAAAGTACTCCTCCAAGATCATTATACATAACTGAAGAAGAAGTTAGGGAGGCACTGGCGAGCCTAGATTCTCAGGGAACTGGAAGACATAGTAATGATGACACTTCTGATGGCAAATCGTTCAGTGGCCACCCTCCGCAAGAGTCTCCGTATCCCGTGGCTGAGGAGGTTCATCTGAGACAATATTCACCAAAACACAAGTACAGTGAAGACGAAGAACATCCGTACAGCAGCGAGTCGACCAGGCCAAATTCACACGAAGGCCCCGCCGTGCAGGAAGTTGTGGACGACATACCTCAGTCCTCAGTCAACAGAAATGTACATGCTGAAGAGAGTGATGGTCCCCATCACCCCATCAACAGAGACCCTCAGATAGATGTGGGCAATACACACCAATCGCCTGTCAACAGAGACGAACACCGTGTTCAGGCGGAGGATGTGTTCGAGACGATCGCCAAAATAATGGAGAAGAAAGATGCCATTTCCCGGGATGACATAAATGGATACGAGCCAAAAGAATACCGTAATTATTGGACTCTAGAATATTCTGGTCCTAAGAAGAGCTAACGTGGTGAAGGTTATCCATCAGCTAGGTGGCACCAAAGTGTTCTGTATTGCAACCAAATAAATAAGTGTATTGAAATAGAAATAAAGACTTAACTGGTTGTGCTGCAATGTAAGCCCAAAATGTATTTTCATGATTCTCAGACGTGGTCAAGTGTGTGCTGTGGGTCTGTACAACGACTCGGTATGAAGCCGCATTACTCACAATCAGGTACGTAGCTAGTGTAATCTCCAATACCCACGAACTTTCATATCCCTCTATCGTACCTTTCTTAATGTTCCATTGTATTGTTTCTTGACCGGGAGAGAGATATGTCCGTCGCCTGTTCGCTGTTGCTCGCTTTTAGCACCACCCAGGGGTCCAGGTGAAACATACGGACGCAGAGTTGGTCAAAATCGAAATCTAGGAGGACAACATTATTTTTTTCATAATTAAAAATCAAAATTTAATACTTCTACAGCATTCTCATATAATTGCCGCCGCTCACTATTCTGGGATATAAACGCATCTTAGTGTAAATCTGTCACCACTGTTCGAACAGTCTGAATTGGAGGGTGAATGTAAGTGGCTGTGGTTTGGTTGTCTTTGTGGTTAGTGTGATGCTTTAAGATGGAACATTCAGCTGAAGGAATGATCTTTGTAACGTGTTTCAGTTATTAATGGGCGTAATTGTTACGTAATTTTAGCTATATTTGCATTATATAATATTTAACTATTATTTTTAAAATTATATTTTCACTTAGATTTTTAGTATGTCGCGTCACTCTGCGTCACTTTCTACTTAATGTTAAAATGTAGATAAAGTCTTGTAGGTTACGCCTGTTATAAGATTTTTTGCATCTTTTTGCAACGCATTTAGTTATTTTACGTTTTAGAAGATGCCGCGCAACCAGTTCTCACACGTTTACAACTTTTTGAAGCACTGGGTTCGACGAATATGTCAAAAGTGGAACTTTGTGGCTTTGTTAAAAGTAAATTAGGGGTAGAAAATTGTTCTGAAGAGATAACTGAATGCCCTATCCAACTCCTAGTCATAGACAATTCCTTGCATGTGTAGACGTAGCTTAAAAAGGTCTTAACTGATGTTTATTATGAAGTAAACAAATTATTGTTTTAGATCCCTTAGTTGGGGGTAGTTGGATCTAGAACGGATGTGTTATTGTGTTAATTTATAAGGTGATGCCTAGGAGGGGGTAGCTTCCCGTAGCTGGGTAAGCTGACCAGTGTAGAGTGTTGTTTAGTGTTAGGATGCTAGGGGATGCCCCTATAAAGACGCAGGTGTATTTCAGGGGATGAAACTTTGTGTACAGGTGAACGTACTGGCCGCTCAGCTGGTTGGAGTTATATAACCGACGTGCGTGCGTCAGCGATGTTGCGGCTCGATGCTCTGGCAGTCGGGCCGCTGCGTGAAGTGCAATGAAGATTGCGCTAGCAACTATTTGGCTACTGTATGTCACGGCTGATCGTGACGGAAATCAGGAAAGGAGTTAGGACGTAAAGAGGCATGTAAACAGTAAGACAAGTGTAGTGTACTGACCAAGTATTTATTGGTCAGTGAATATGAAATTATGAGTCCCTTTTAAGGGAATGTAAGGAATCGTATAAGTATAAGTGTACAAGTCTGTGAGGTAGGTCACAAAATATAGGAACTCTGAACACTGCTGACTCATCTGATGATAACGGCTAGGGCCTTCGGCGGACGCACTGTATAACTGGTAATTGAGAGAGGGCTGTCCTCCTTAAGGCCTCCTCTTATAGTCTTCGGTGTTGTGCTGTCAGCATTCCGCTGGCCTAGATGCCCCAGTTAATTATGTGTAGCTGTTTGTGGTGTGATGCAAGTATTTGGCAAGCTTTCCAGGCTGGTTAGCTGCCCTTGCGGTGTTAAAGATGTTGTTCTGGACTTACGAGATTTGCCAGTAAGGGGTGGTTTAAATAGATGATGGGGGGATGGCCTCCAGGGGGTGCAGACCCCTGGGGGACTGTACATTATATACGTTGCTTTCACTCTAAATTCATGATTAAAACGTAAAAATAATGTTGTCCCCTTAGATTATGGTGTTGACCCACTGTGGGACGTGAGCAGCAATGGACCCTAAATTAATTATAATACGTGTACATATTGTATCTGTAATGCCATACGCTAAATAAAATATGTTCCATTTTAAACGGTACCTGGACCAGCGATCACATTTTCCCAGAACGTAAAGCACAGTTAATTCATGAGAACTGGAGAAATATTCAAATTCAAACAGTGTATGACACCGTACTTAACACGGAGTTGGTCCACGATACCTTTGCCACATGTATGATCTTGGAGATCGTCGTCATCAAACTCGTTTTTTTTATAACCACTGTGTCTGTAGTAGTGTACAGGTTCTTTCATATAAAGTAAGAACGGTGAGCTGCGGCTTTGTTTTCCGCTGCTGCAATGGCCTTGGCCGAGCTTGTGGCGTGCCCCGGTCCCCTGCTGAAGTATTGAAAGCGCGCACATAGTAGGCTATATACTGTACTCCTCCTTGCAATAAACGTGCAGGTTTTCAGTCGCCAGTATGAACCTCAGATGTTAACATGAGACAGTTACCATTACAACGTCGTATTTTTGTATGTAAAACTTATCTTAAGTACGAATCGGCTCGACGGATACGTGATGCATTTGTTCAGCAATTCCCTGATAAAGTGTCACCTTCACTAGCACAGATTCACGTAATTGTAAATAAGTTTGACACTACTGACTCAGTGCTCAATAAATAGCATAAAATTAACAAGAAGTTCCGTGACGAACTAAAGAGCCTACTTTTCTTAAAATTTAAGATTCATGCCAATGATTAATCTATATGGATCAATCTAGAATAATGACGAAATTAGGTTGGTAATAACGAAATTTCTAATTAGTTCGAAATATTGTATACCTGGCATAATGTAGCCACTTAGAGAACTACAGTTGGCAGCCCTGGTGACTGAATATATTCTTAATTCCATCTCTTAAGGTACAGAATACAAAATTTGGTTGAAGTCCAATGAATAGCATGGGCGTTACATGCAGTTAAACATTGGATCTAACAGCGCACGTAAAATCATGTTGGCAACAATGACATGCATGTATTTGTCAGAAATAATCTGAAATAATATGATCTATTGTTGTCTCGATTTTGAAAGAAATCCATTAGTTAGTATAGAAGTTACAATAATTTTAAAATTGGACCTATCAGCAGGCTTAGATTCATGTTGGCAGCACTGGCGTAGGCCTATATTAGTTACTCCAAATTTATCTAGAATGCCAGGCACTATACGTGTGCAAAGTTTAGAGCTATTGGCTTGCATACTTTCTGATATATTGATATTAGGGTAACAAAAAGAGAGACAGTATTTATTAACAGTTGGCAGCCCTGGTTACTCTTAAGAATCGGCATAGTCATATCTGTTATAGTACACATAGCACACACGAAATTTCGTGGAAATCCAAATGATAGTATAGAAGTTATATGTATTTAAAGTTGGACATCTCAGCAGGCCTAGAATCATGTTGGTAGCACTGAGGTATATAAGTTACTCCAAATTAATATAGAATGTCAGGTACTATACGTGTGCATAGTTTCAAGCTGTCGGCTTGCATACTTTCTGATATATGGGTATTTGGTTTAAAAACATTGAGAGCATTTATTAACAGTTGGCAGCCCTGGTGGCTCTTAAGAATACGCCCAGTCATATATGTTTATGTACACATAGCACATACGAAATTTGGTTGAAATCCAATTGATAGTGTAGAAGTTATATGCATTTAAAATTTCGACCTACCAGCAGGCTTAGAAATATTTTGGCAACACTGCCATGAATGGCCTCCTGGAAATTAAACTGCAATATTATTATCTATACGTGTGCCAATTTTGAGAAAGTTCCCATTCATACCTTCCATGATATCCAACATGGAGCTCAAATTTCAATTGCGATTTTTCAGCAGTTGGTAGCACTGACATCATTTTCAAATATGGCCGTGAGATATTCAGGTATAGATATTTACTCCTACCAAGTTTTGTTTCAATTGCTGCAGCCGTTTAGGAGTTGATAGGGGGACACACACACACAGCCAGACAGACCGACAGACAGAAGGACAGACAGACAGACAGACAGACAGAGACACATTTGCCCGATCTCATAAGTCTACTTTTTCCTCATTTTTGCAAAATGAGAAAAGTAGGCTAAAAATCAGAAACATGACAGTGGCAGAACTCACTCGCGTCAGCTAGAATGTGGTTACCAGATACAATGTCTGTATAACCCAGGAAAATAGTGCTGCCTTGGGTAACGTAACGGCGGTAATTTTTGATGATCCCACCAGCCTTTGGGCTGACTACCTAACAACAACATAACCCAGGAAGGACGACACTTCCAGCATCTTTTATAAGGTAATATTTCATCCAGGAGTGTACACACGCTTAATAAAGCAGGGGGCCGTGGCGCGCCACAAGCTCGGCCAAGGCCGCCGCACCAGCGAATAACAAAACTGCCACTTGCCGTTCTTTCTTTATATGAAAGACCCTGTATTTGTAAATGAGGCTAGGATAGGGAAGGATATGGCCGTGGCCTTAAGTTAGGAATCATCCCAGTAGAAGTGGGGAAACCATGGAAAATGACTCAAGTGGGTATCAAACCCACCTCTTCTCAATTCGTAACCTTCATAAAAACACTTGGAAGTCAGTCAAGCACCTGCCGCTGGGCTTCTTAAATCAGTGCCTTCTAAACAAAATGCACTGCCTGCTGTGTGACACTTCCAGCATTATCTCGCTCCACTTCATAAACAAGCGAGCTCTGTCTAACAACGAATATATGAGTCGTCAAGTTACAAAACTCGTTTAATCCACTTGTGAATAAGAATCATTTTCATGAGAAACGTTTCTCTGGACTTTGCCTCACGTATCTTTTGTGTTTTTTGTTTTCTACTTTTTGCTTTGTGATTTTGGTTTTGCGTTTGCTTTGTGCTTTTGCTTTTGAATTTTACTTTTTGCTTTTCTTCCTTGGTTTTGAGTATGATTTCTGCTTTTTTTTTTTTTTTTGAATTTTGCTTTATGCTTTATGTTTCTTTTTTTTTTTGTTTTTTTTTTGTTTCCCGCTTTGGCTTTTGTTTTTGAATTTTGCTTCTTGCTTCTTCTTTTTTGTTTTTCTCTTGTGTTTGATTCCTGCTTTTGCTGTTTTTGAATATTCCGTTTTGCTTTGCGTTTCATTTTTTGTGTTTTCTTTTTTTGCTTTTGTGTTTGAATTTTGCTTTTTGCTTCGAATTTTTGTTTTGATTTTGTGTTTGTTTTCAGCGTTTGCTGTTTTGGAATTTTGCTTTTTGCTTTGTGTTTTTTTCTGCTTTTGCTTTTGTTTTTGAACTTTGCTTTTTGTTTCGTCTTTTCTGTTTTGGTTTTGTGTTTGTTTTCTACTATTGCAGTTTTTGGCTTTTGCCTTTTGCCTCATGTTTCTTTTTATTGTTTTCTGCTTTTGCTTTCGTGTTTAAATTTCGCTTCGTGTTTTTGGTTTTTGGTTTTTTGTTTGTTTTCTGGAAAATAAAAATAAAACAAAACAAAATAAACAAAATCAAAATAAAACAAAACAAACAAAACAAAATAAAAACAAAAACTAAATGAATCAAAACAAAACAAAAAATAAAACAAAACAATTTAAAACAAAATAAAACGAAATAAAGTAAAACAAAACAAAATAAAAAATAACAACAAAATAAAACAAAATAAAATAAAGTAAAATAAAATAATAAAATAAATAATTTTACGACATGATTCTTATTCACAAGTGGATTAAATGAGTTTTGCAACTGGACGACTCATATACAGTTCTTGTACTCAAGGTTATAAAAAGTAGGTTAGCTCAGGCAAGGAAAGCATTTCTACAAAAAAGGAATCTGTTGACATCGAATATAGATTTAGGTATTATGAAGTCATTTTTGAAAGCCTTTGTCAGGAGCGTGGCGCTCTATGGAAGTGAAACTTGGACTATTGGTGCAGCAGAAAAGAGGAGAATTGAAGCATTTAAAATGTGGTGTTACAGGAGAATGACGAAGATCTGATGGGTAGATAGGGTTACAAACGAAGAGGTATTAAGACGAGTGGGAGAGGAGAGAGGTTTATGGCGACTGCTAATGAAGAGAAGAGATAGGTTAGTAGGACACATACTAAGACACCCAGGAATAGCAAGTTTAGTTATGGAAGGAAGGGTCGAGGACAAGAACTGTAGGGGTAGACCAAGGTTAGAATATGTTAAACAGATTGCCTCGGATGTAGGGTGTGGTAGCTATGTAGAGATGAAACGATTAGCTCAGGACAGGGAGGCATGGAGAGCTGCATCAAACCAGTCAAAAGACTGAAGACTCAAACAACAACAACTCAACCCTTCCTTCCATAACTAAGTTTGCTATTCCTGGGTGTCTTTATATGTGTCCTACCAACCTATCTTTCCTCTCCCACTCATCTTAATACTTCTTCATTTGCTACCCTATCTACCCATCTGATCTTCTTCATTCTCCTGTAACACCACATTTAAGTCGTCTCCGTATCGTAGCGGTCAGCATGGTTTGCTGCCGCCCCGGAGGTCCTGGATTCGATTCCCGACTCTGCCACGAACTTTGAAAAGTGGTATGAGGACTGGGACGGGGTCTACTTAGCCTCGGGTGGTCCAAATGAGTAGAGGGGTTTCGATTCCCACCTCAGCCATCTTCGAAGCGGTTTTCCGTGGTTTCCCACTTCGTCTTCGGTCAAATGCCGGGATGGTACCTACTGTAAGACCACGGCCGCCTCCTTCCCTCTTCCTTGCCTATCCATCCTAATCTTCCCCTCCCTTCCCTCATGAGGCCCCTGTTCGCTTTGCAGGTGAGGCCGCCTGGACGAGGTGCTTATCACACCTCCCCAGTGGTATCCATGTGACGTTTACTGAGACCATGTAGGCCGTGATACGTTTATCTATGGAATGATTAGTGTTCTTTGGAGGAGGCGTTGGTGCGCTTGAGTGGAGGAAACATGAACTAGTGAAACAAGAGTGTCAACTCGGGGGATAGCAGAGAGGAGTTTAGACAATGAGAGTTGAACAAGGATAAATAAAAAGTGATTGGAGGTTATTGGAGATTATAAAAGAAAAGTAATTGTATGAAAAAAAGACGTGAAGGAGAATATCCTGGATTAATCTGTCTTATTTAATACGTCGTATCCGTTATAGTATTACGGCTTCATCTATAGCTCTTCCACGGGAGTAAAATTTAATAAAGGATAAAAAGACTAATGATATAAGTTGGAAATTATATTATTGTGACTACATTACAGGAACAATTTAAATATACATCCCTTAAGACCACTAAATAGTAAGTAGCATTCCGATGATTTACTGTTATGTTGCGGTATAATATTAAGCTGCCTTGTTTACTGTAGTGTCCTGGTTGGTGTTATAAACACACCATTCCTGAGATGAATTAGTTCTCGTGTCTCTATTAAAAGAATATTCATTCATAGTAGGCTATTCTATCTATGAATTGGCGCCCTCCCGGAAATATTTATATCACACGATAAGAACCTATTACAAATGACACCTCAACGTTGGGCACGAGAACCAGGACACATCATTGTAGGGGTATGAATACATATATATTGTGCGAGTGATTTGGGGGCTAGTGTTTAGAAGTGTAATTCAGTATGTCGGTGAAAGATATAATGTTAAAAAGTGGTCTTGATAGTGAAGAGAACGTAGATAATAATGCTATGATGGCAGAGAGTAACCCGAATACTAGTAAAGAGAAAGGAATTTCGGAAGACTCATTAGCTGCAATCATGAGGATGCTGAGTAAAAAATTTGATGAAAGAAAGAAAGATAATCAGGAGATGAGTAGGGAGCTGAGAGAGGAAATAAGTAGGCAAAATCAGGACATGAGAGAGGAAATAAGTAGGCAAAATCAGGAGATGAGAGAGGAAATAAGCAGGCAAAATCAGAAGATGAGAGAGACGGTAGATAAAAATTATAAGGAAATGCATCAAAGGTTAGACAATGTGGTCAAGGAGAATGAGGAATTAAATAGGATGTATGGGACTCTGCAGGAGAGTATTCAGGGGGTGAAACAGGAAATCAGGTGTGAAATTAAGAATATGTTAGAAGAAGAGGCTAAAAGTATTATAGAGGAAGAAAAGACTGTAGGTGAAAGTAGTTTGGAGTTAAAGGAGATGGTAGAGTAGCATAGAGTTAGAGGAAATTGTAAGTGAGAATAGAGTAGATGAGAGGAAGAATTTGTTAGAGGAGACGTTACGCGAAAGTAGCATGGAATTAGAGGAAATTGTAGGGGAGAATAGAGTAGATGAGAGGAAGATAGTTGAGCTTGAAGTAAAATTACGATATAAGATAAGGCGAAGTTTTAAAGGCATATATTGGAGAGGACGTAGTAGGCGTCAAAGAGGAATCAGATGTGGAGGTAGACGCCGCGGTTATATAGGTCGAAATCGCTTAGGTTATAGAGGTAGACGTGGGATAGGCCATAATAGGCAAAGAAGAAAGAAAGGTTGTGGAGGTAGACGTAGAGGTCGCCGCCGACACAGCAGAGGAGGACGCTTTAATGGAAATAGAGGGGATGGATATTGTAGGCGTGATAATGATGAAAATGGTACTGGGGATAAGTCTCATTTTATAATAAATGATACAGATAGGTCTAGAAGAGCAGTAGGAGTTCGCTGTATTAGAGCATGGACAAGACATACAGCCCAATGCTATAATGAATCTAATGATGATGATAGAATGAGCCTAAATGTATTGACAATTTTGATAAAGTTAATGTCAAGAAGAGAGTTAAGTTGGAAGTTAAAGCTGAGAAGAAAATCCATAGAGACACTGAATTAAGAGAACAAGAAGAAAAGGAAGAATATTACTTAGATTTGGTTATAGGAAGTTGTCAAGATCATTTTTTATCTGGACGTAAAATTAATGTGTTGGGGGCGCGTGCCTCTATTTGTTGTTCTAGTTATGAATTGGGTATTGGAGGCATGTATATGTCTATTTTCTTAATTTTTGATACAGTTGCACAATGTATATGTAGTCGATGGTATGCTGTAATGTATATGTTTTTCATTGTGTGTGTTACCTAGTATCTTTCTTAATTTCGAGTTATGCTGTGGATATTTTTCGTTTTCTTTTATTTAACCTTTTGTCCATTCATATTATTGCAGCTTTTGGCTTTTTTTTACTTGATTTTGTGTAGTAATTCTGAACAATTAAAATATAATTTCCAAGTTTTCTAAGTCATCGAATTAAAGTTGGTACATCGTACTGAATACTTCAAGGAATGCCCTACACTGCATTCTAAAGTGGACAGATTTGATAAGCTTTTGATGGTGGAGTAATATTTACAATCAGCTATAAGCAATTGGGAATTGTATCGTGTGATCTACAGCAACGAACCATGGATCGCTTAAAAATGGATGCTGAACAAATATCAGAGGATATAGTGTCAAAAATATATATATTCACTGCAAAAATGAACGGCCGACCTATAACCAGGTTTGCTATAGCCTACCATGCTTAGGAAAATGTGGTAGTTTGTAGTTACGACTAAGCCACCTTGTGCTAGCGGCAGTGGAGGTGGAGATGGTGATTTGGTATCTTGAGATCCAATTGAGGATGTTATTCTTCAAGAACACTTCAATTAATCAGGGTGAGCTTGAGGTATGGAGAGGAGACTACAGAGTTGGTTGAAGAGGCGGATAACGGTTGGAAGATGGTGTGTTGTGCAGCTTGATTTAGACAAGATGATAGTATAATCAGGTGAAATGGGGGGACATCCAGTGCAAAGAAGACATCACATGAAGAAGAGGGAAGTATGGAGTCTGTGCCATTTTTTTTCCCCCACACAACTGGCCTGATCTACGCTTTACCAGTTTCGGAACATGAATCGTCTTCTAATGAACCAAGAAAGAGATGCGAACTGGAAAAATGAGGTCTGGCCTCGATTGTGTAAGGTGAATATAACGGGAGAGTCATTGAGTGATGGGGCAGTTGCGGAAGACACAATACTTCTTCCATCTCAACATCTTGACAAATTGAGGAGAACGGAAGAAGAGGCATTGCAAAAATGCTATAATATCATCCAAAAGATGAAGCTTGCTTCGGCGAAACAGAAAAACATGTCGAAGGATGGAATTGTGGAGATGGAGGAGGCCATTGACAGCATTGGCTTCTGTAAGAATGCTAGGTACAAGGAGAAACAACTAGTTGGCGCAACCACAATAACTGATCGAGCACAAGCATCAAACTCTCTTGATGACGAAAGAGAAATGGAAGAAAAGGAAAGAGGAGAAGTAGAGTCATGGACTAAGGTTGTGTCCAGGAAGAAACCACGAAAGAAAAGGGCTCAAATGCAGGTTGAATTGCAGCGAGAAGATTCCCCAGGCAAGAGGCAGAGTCAAATGCTCAATAAGCAACCAACAAAGTCTCGACTGCCAGCTGTGCTAATTAAGCCAGCAGAAGGCAAGACGAATGCCGATGTGTTACGGGAAATTCGGCAGAAGGCAAATCCTGCTGACACAGGAACGGAAGTTAGGTCTATAACACAGACTAGAGCCGGTGAAGTTCTTGTTACTCTCGGGAAAAGCAATCGAGATAATGTGGCATTTAGCGACACACTGAAGAATATCCTGGGACAAGATGCGACAGTCCGCAGTCTTGAGCCGAAGCTGACAATTGAGATTAGAGATCTTGATGCTCTCACGACCAAAGATGAAGTTTTAGAGTCAATAAGGACATTATTAAAGAACCCCCGGACGGTCTGAGGATTATGGTAACGCAGACTAACAGTCGGAAACAGAGAATGGCTGTTATAACTTTACCAGAAAAAGATGCAAATGATCTTCTGAGGGAAGGCTTGGTTCAAGTAGGATGGGTCAGTTGTAGAGTGAGGCGGAGAATATCAGTTCTTCGATGCTACCGATGCCTTAGTTATGGTCATATTGCCAAAATGTGTGAGGGCCCTGACAGATAAAAGTCTTGCTTTTATTGTGGACAGAATGATCACAAAGCCAGGGAATGCATCAACCCAAAGAATTGTGTCTTATGCGAGGAGAGTGGAGTTATGCAGCAGGATTTGTGTCATTTGGCCGGATCGTGCCAATGTAAGGTGTTCCGAGAGGCCCTGGAGAGAGCGACGGACCTGAAACGAAAATGATCCGAGTTCTACCAGCAAATATAGAAAGGAGTAGAACAGCCCATCATATTTTGTACCAGCTAGCTGCTGAGAAACAAACTGATCTGCAGTTAATTAGTGAACAGTACCAAGATAAGGAGTCACCTCTCTGGCTTAGAGACCAAATTGGCACCTCTGCTATTTGGATCTTAGACCCTGGAAAAATTCCAATAAAAGAACATGGGAGCGGGAACGGACTCGTTTGGTTAAAGTGTAGAGGAGTCACCTATTTTAGTGTCTATCTTACTCCAAATGAAACAATGGGAGAATTTCGTCAGAAAGTCAACTCTCTGGAAGATGCCATTCTTAATACAACTGGAGCAATCATTGTAGTTGGGGATTTCAATGCCAGAGCAGTGGAATGGGGTATGCCAAATACCAATTCCCGAGGTAAGTTCATTCTGGAAATGGCATCAAGGACAGGGCTTTTGATCTTAAATGTAGGTGCAGTGTCAACCTTTCGGCGTCCGGGTTATACAGAGACCATTCAGGATATCTCCATGGCTTCTGAGACGTTAGTACCATACATCAAGGAATGGAAGAGTATAGAAGACTACACTGGTAGTGATCATCAGTATATTAATTTGGATGTGTGCAGTAATATAAGGGGGAAGAACTTATCTACTCAGAAACAACGGAGATGGAATTTGAATAAGATCCATCTCGATGCATTTAAGGAGGCGTTAGCCAGTGGTGTAGAACTAATTGAGGATATGGGGCCTGACGGAGAGGGTGATGTTGAGACTCTCGTTTTCTCAACTATGAATCTTATTACATTGGATTGTGATACCTCAGTTTAAGATCACGCCATCGGAAGAGCCGTGCATATTGGTGGACACATGAAATTGCAGAATTGAGGCGGAATTGCCTTATCAGCTGAACATAGAGATGCAAAGAAGCTACTTCGGAAAACCATAAACCAAAGCAAAGCTGAGAGCTGGAAGAAGCTATGTGAGGATATTGACACTGATCCATGGGGATTGGGCTATAAAGTTGTCAGAAATAAGCTTGGGTCACAAAGAACACCGTGTGTCATGGATGCAAATAGTATGGCCATTATTGTCCAAACTCTTTTCCCAACACATCCAACAATCCCAGAGCAGAATGTCGATGTAGTTATTGAAATTCATCTCTTCACTGAGGATGAGTGGAGTAGGGCTACTCAGTCTCTACGAAGCAAAAATTCCCCTGGTCCTGACGGCATCTCAAATGAGATTCTCAAATTAATAATCGAGTTACATCCACAATTAATATTAATAATGTTCAACGAGTGTCTAAAATCATAAGTGTTCAGCATCTGCTGGAAGGTCTGTCGTCTGGCGCTCATTAATAAGGGAAAGGGCGACCCGTATTTACCATCATCATACCGCCCTATGTGTACGCTCGATACAACAGGCAAGCTCTTTGAGAAGGTTCTGAGAATCAGGTTGCGCCAAGCGAACATGGCAGTGGGCGACTTATCACCAAGACAATATGGATTTCGAACAGGAAGATCGACCCTGGATGCGATACAAGATATTGTTGCAGCTGCCCAGAGGGCGGAGAATTACAACCACCACTCTCGTCGTGTGGTTCTCTTTGTAATTTTTGACGTAAGAAACGCATTCAACTCTGTCAAGTGGAGTGACATGCTGAATGCGTTGGAGAATACATTTCATGTTCCAAATTATCTCTTACGGATGATAAATTCCTACTTGAAAGATCGTTCGTTGCTTCATAACACGACAGAAGGACAACGCAGGGTACGGGTCTCAGCTGGAGCAGCACAGGGTTGAATTTTAGGACCAGATCTATGGAATATCACATATGATAGCCTGCAGAGATCTGAAGTCCCTGATGAAACTATCCTAGTAGGTTTTTATATGCAGATGATGTTGCTGCTCTTGTAGCAGGAAGAAGTGTCAAGCAGGCACAGTTGCGACTCAATATGGTAATGCTTACAATCAATGGATGGACGGAGGCACATGGTCTGTCTTTAGCACTTAGTAAGACAGAAATAATCCTAACAAAGAAGAGAATTCAGACGATACTCCTAATACAGGTAGGGGACGCGGCCAGCAGCAAAATATCTGGGCATCATGATCGACAATAAACTGAATTTTGGAGAACAAATTAGACGGACTGGAGATAAGGCGGCAAGAGGAGTAACGTCTCTCAGACGACTAATGGCCCATGTTGGTGGGCCAAAATCTAGTAAGAGGAGATTACTGATGACAGCCATCCATTCAGTTCTGCTGTATGGAGCGGAAATATGGGCGGATGCCCTGGATAAGGAAATTTATAGGAAGTCACTAGCACAAGTGCAGAGGCGGGGTGCTTTGCGCATGGCATCTGCTTATCGCACGGTCTCTGAAGAAGCAGTTCTTGTTATTGCTGGGATAATTCAAATTTTTTTCTTGCGAAAGAACGCAAGTACATTTACTGGAGGAAATCGGAAGTAGGTTTACAAAATGCAAGACGAACAGCAAGAGTACAAACCTTTCATAATTGGCAGATCAAATGGGAGCAAGGACACCGAAGCCAGTGGACTAAGAGAATGATACCCCAGGTGCAGGTTTGGACAGAGAGGAAACATGGTGAGGTTGGTTATTACCTCACTCAGTTCTTGACTGGCCATGGGTACTTCTGTTCTTATCTTAAGAAGATGGGGAAAGTTGATTCACCAGATTGTTTCTAGTGTGTTAATGAGGTAGATAATGCTAATCTCACCTTCTTCTCTTGTGGACGGTGGGTCCAAAATAGGCAGTATCTTCAAGATCGCATTGATGTAGAGATACCTCCGGTCAATATTGTTGCGGTAATGCTACAACATGAAGAACATTGGAAACTTGCAGCAAGTTTTGTTGAAGATATCCTCCGAACAAAGAAGACGGATCTGGATCCCAACTGAAGATATCCACTAAGGAGGAGTGCCCTACGGGCAAATATAAAATGACTCTAGCCTGAAGTAATGTGATAAACGGTTCCAGGCTAGTGTTCAGAAGTAACGTGGGGAGTTTAGGTCGGTAGTCTGCTACACAGGAGCCCGACACTATGTGCGTAAATGCACCCCCCCCCCCCTCCCCCCCAAAAGTATTGTTATTATTATTTAAAACTGGATTAGTTAAGAAAGAAAGTAAGCTAATTGCTCCAATAGGCGGGATTTAAAATTATCTGGGGGTAGGTTCAGTTTGAAAAAAAGCTATTTTTAACGGGGAAACAGTTAGATTGGCAACCATGGGAGGACGGAGTTATGCGTTTCACGAAGACGTGTGTAGCCTCAATGCGTAGCAGCCATCGTGGTGGTGATGCAGACACAAAGCTTGATCAGCAGGAGTCATTATTTAATTTAAGAAATGTTCATTTGGCTTATTAATTATTATCCCTGTTATTTATTTATTTTTTGTACAATTTCCAAAACCGGGGGGATTGTAACCCCCAGTAACACCCCCTGGCTACGCCACTGATGAACGTCTTTACTCTGGAGATTTACATTGGAGATGATGATAGGGCAAAGGACCTCGCTATCCCGCCCCTTAAAACAACAATAACTAACTAATGTACACTGGCAACAACAAGTGTACCAATAATATCTGTGGGCTTCATTTGAAACAACTTGCATTGTCTCAACCTCCAGAGGTTCAGCTAAGAAAACAAGAAGGAGCTGGCGTCATTGCTCACTGTCAACATCTGATCAATATTCCCCGAGTATGGTTGGTTGGTTCTTCAGTTTAGGGGCTGCGACAACGCGGTATGTAGCCCCGCTGTATTAGTGTGTGTTATATGTAATTCAGGTAAGGACTGCAGACATTATTTTAATTTTCAAGTAGTTCCTACGTTTGCTACCAAATGGTACCGTCAACAACACCTAGCTGCGGACTTGGTTACTAGATGCCACTGCAACTGGCACCTGGCGATGAACGTTGGAACTTATAGAGCGTTATTAAATCTAACCTACAAATTTGGCTTAACGCCAGTGTAGTTAGTGGAAGGTCATTTTACATGCCATAAATCTATGACATGGGCCCAACTTATCTTTTTTCATGATCATACATTATTAATTCTATTAATAATTACTGTTCTTGTCTCTTATATTAACATCACCTCCGAAGGAGGGCATACTGAGGGATTTTTAACGCTCTTAAAAAATCTGACGACTTGAGCCGGGTTTGAACCCGTGATCTTATTATTATTATTATTACTATTATTATTATTATTTCTACATTCATTTCACCACATAAGTGGGACATATCAACATATCGTCGGCTTGTTTGCAAGGCGGTATGGCTAATTCTCTTATTGTGGCACATTGAGAAACGAGCGAACAATGGAACAGGTCTCCAAGATGACGGCCTTCTGCATGGTGATATGTAGACCAGGATGTATTCCCAATATTTGTAGATTGCGAGCCAATGATTTGGGGATAATGCCGGTAGAAGAAATTACTATGGGCAGAACCACTACACTTTCCTGTATCCACATTTGCCGTATTTCCTCAGCCAAGGGCAGATATTTGGTGATCTTATCACAGCAGGTTTGTTGCAGATTATGGGAATTGGGCTCTGCAATATCAATTAGGAAGGTTCTCTTCTGCACCTTGTCCACAAGAACGATATCTGGCCGGTTTGCTGGTATGGTTTTATCAGTAATAACTGATCGGTCCCATAACAAATTGTGGCTAGGATTTTTCAAAACGGCGTCAGGAACATACTGATAGTAAGGCAAAATATTATCAGATAATAAGTGCCTTTGAGCAAGGTGTAGGTGCATTATGTTGGCCACTTGGTTGTGCCTTTTCATGTAATCAGTACAGGAGATTGCTTGGCAGCCTCCTGTGATATGTTGAATTGTTTCCGGTTCTAGTTGGCATCTTTTGCATTTATCATCCTGAATATTTGCCTTAACTATATATTTTGGTTGCCACAACTTGATCCTGGATTGCAACCATGAATCCTTCAGTCTCAGTGAATAGGTCCGCATGAGTCAACCAGCTGTTCGACGCATCAATGTCGACAAGTTTCTGGTTGAGATCATACAGATGACGACCCTGCAGAGCTTTCTGCGTCCACTGCTGAAGCTTGATGGCTGAGCATTCCTCATCAGTGGCTAACTGTATATCCCTTACGTGAAGAAGATCCAGCGGTGTGCGCGTGTCATCTGCCTTCACAGCGGCTTGATGTATGGGAGAGTCATGTCTTCCCAGAAAATATCTCTGAAGGTTCCTCACTTGCCTTGCATGCAATTGGATAATGTCCGTGAGCCCTCGTTCACCTCTTTGACGCGGGATTGTCAATCGCTCAACAGCTGACTTAGGGTGGAGACATCTGTGTTTTGTAAAGATGGTACGTGTCCAGGATGTTCTCCAAGTCAGTCTGTGTCCATTTGATAATAATTATTATTTATTTTATTTATTTATTTATTTATTTATTTATTTATTTTACACGTTACAGGCCTATTAGACCACGCGAAGCAATCATGACTTTTTGTTCTTCCTGTCTTTCCAGTACTCTTTCATTCGTGCACTAAAGGCCCTCTTCCTTTCTTCGGTCCACTTTGGTCTTTGGGCTGAAGGTGCAGCTCTCTCTGACAACACTTCCCACTTGTATACTTTGTGTCTAAATACGATTTTGTCTATGACGTCTTCGGGTCGACCTGTGCTTTTACTAGATCAATTTTGACTTGCATCATCCAGGGTGTAGTAATCTTGAGCCGCTGTATGTATCTAAGAATTTTGTTGGTGAGTCTGGTTTGTGGGAGTCTGCTGATGTGGCCGTAAAATTTTAGTCGCCTCTTTCTGATGTCCGCTGCGAGGTTGGACAATTTCTCAGTGGTGTCTCTAGAGTGAAGCCTGTATCCTTCATCTGTGTGCTTTGGTCCAATTATTTTCCTTATTATTTTTCTTTCCTCTGTGAGGATTTTTTCCAAGTCGCCCTTAGTGAGTAACCTCAACGTCTCACTAGCATAAAGCACCTCAGGTTTAATAACCGTGTTGTAATGACGAAGTGAATGTGGACAGACATTTTTTTGTTGTAGACACCCTGTGTCTTGTATAAGGCTCTCTTCATTTTCATTAACCTAGTGTTCTGCGCGATTTTCTCTTTTCCCGTCGGTTCAAGCACTTCACCTAGGTATTTAAAATGGGCGACTCTATTTATCTTGGCATATTTCGTGTTTAAATTCTGTATGTCGAATTTCGTACAGAAAATCTCTCTCTTTTGGAACGAGATCTGTAGTCCTACTTTTTCGGCGCACTCTTGGAGTACTTCTATCTGTCTGATTGATGTGGTTTCGTTATCTGAGAGTAGTGCCAGATCATCCGCGTAGGCTAGACATCCAACCTCCAGTTCGTCCTTTGGTCCTAGTCGCACTGGCCTCCAGTAACCTTGAAGTCTCAGTTCTTTCTCCCATTCCTTGATAACTTTGTTCAGCACTAGGTTGAAGAGGAGCGGAGAGAGCCCGTCACCTTGGCGAACATCTGTATTGATCTGAAATGGTTCTCAGATTTCCCCCATGAATTTCACTTTTGATGTCGTGTCTGTCAGTGTCTGATCAATTGCAAGGTCTTGCTATACAAACCTTGCTCGTGTAAGATGTTGAACAATGACTGACGGTTAATGGAGTCATATGCCTTCTTGAAGTCAACGAAGGTTCATATAACTGGAGTATTCCTGAGGGCTTTGATTTTCAGTATACTTTTTAGGTTGAAGATTTGTTCCGCGCAGGAGCGACCAGTACGAAATCTCGCCTGGTACTCGCCAATCTTGTGTTCCAGCTGGTCCTGAGTCCTTTGGAGTAGGCACGCTGAGAGGATCTTGTACGTAACTTGTAATAGTGAAATGCCCCTGTAATTGTTTACGTAGGAGCGGTAGCCTTTTTTGTGTAATGGGTGGATCAATGCAAATTTCCACTCATCTGGTAGCTTTTCTGATGTCCAGATGTCAGTGATAATCTGTGTGAGTTCCCTAAGTGAGTGTGGCCCTAGGTTTTTCAGTAGTTCGGCCACTATGCCGTCTTCACCAGATGTCATGTTGTTCTTGAGTTTGAGGATGTGCCTGTGAACTTCCTCTTGTGTCGGAAGTAATGAGTCTGCGTTCTTGACTGTAGGTTCTTCCTCTGAGAATCTCTCTATTGGTTCTGGACAGTTGAGAAGTTCAGAGAAGTATTGTGCCATCACCTTGCAATTCTCCTTATTCGTTAGTGCTAATTTTCCATCACATTTTCTGAAGCAAAGGTTTGGTGGTGTGTACCCTCTGATGTGTCCTGCAAACGTTCTGTAGAAGTCCCTTACGTTGTAGTTACGGAAGTTGTCCTCAATGGAGTCCAACTGTTCCTTCTGGTATCTCCTCTTGGATTGCCTGGTAATTTTTGCGGTTGTTTTTCGTGTTTCATGGAAAGTCTGCAAATTTTCTGGGGATTTTTTACTGTTGTATTTCTGGCATGCCAATTTCCTGGTAATGAGTGCATTCTCACAATCAACATCCCACCAAGGATGTTTGGATTTCTTCTTTAAAGGAATGAGAGCTTGAGCTGTTTCTATGATTTTTCGGTGGAAATTTTGCCAGTCATTGGCATGTTCTTTTTCCAGGCTTCCTTCACTCCAGAGTCTGCGATCTTTTTTGTGTCAAATTTTGGTAGGGGGGTTTTCTTACAGAAAGTTCTCTTTGGGGTGAACATGACCTTGACGCGGGTTAGGTAATGGTCAGAGTCAATGTTGGCTCCTCTACGTACCTGTACATCATGAATCTCCTTCTGTACTAGATATGAGATTGCCACATGGTCGATTTGGAACTCACCTAACTGCTGGACTGGAGAACGCCAGGTTTTCTGTTTTCTAGGGTGTTTTCTAAGAGATGTTGACATAAGCTTGAGGTTATTCTGCTGGCAGAGTTCTATGAGTCGTGTGCCATTTTTATTTGTGAATTTATGTGCAGGATAGTTTCCGACTGTTTTCCTGTACATCTTTTCTCTACCGATCTGTGCATTGAAGGCGCCCATGAGGAGTTTGACGTCATCCCTGGGGACTTTGGACATCACTGTGTCAAGAGTCGACCAGAATTTTTCTGCGGACTGTGGATCGCTCTTGTTACTTTGGTTAGTGGGGGCGTGTGCGTTGATCAGTGTGTATTTTTTTTTGGCGCACCGGAAGCGCATGCTCATCAATCTGTTGTTTACTGGAGTAACTTCTTCTAAGGATTCTACTATGTTCTTGTGGACCATGAAGGCCATCCCCAGAAGTGGAGCACCTTTGGCAACGCGCCTGTCAGTCTTGCTCTTGAACAAGCGGTAATTGCCGTAGTCCATGGTGTCTTCATCTGTGATACGCGCGAGGATTAGAAGTTTCTGTCTATCGAGTTCTGTCACTAGATTGTGCAACTTTCCAGGCTGTTTGAGAGTGTTGATGTTTAGAGTGCCTACGTATGTTGGTGTCTTATGTGGGAGTTTGTCAGAGAACTCCGATTTTCTCTGTGGCCGTGGTTGCCCGAGTCCCTCAGAGTCCGAACGCCCGGGTGCCGTCAGTTGGCGGAGGATTGGTTACCACCTGGGGTAATACTGTTATTATTTGCACGCGCCTTGGTTACTTGTAAGAAACGGGGTCTAGTGGTTATCCACCAGGTTTCTTAGAACCAGGGATTGTTAGTTCCTGGAGCATGTTTACAGCCGCACCATTTGGTGAACAGACGCTGGTCCATAAGCCGCCCAATCTGTGAACAAGCGCTTTTGGATTTAGAGTTCTTTATTGGTGGGGAAACCACTTGGCTCTTCCGCTCCATCCATCGTTGGGAATCTTAGATTCCTCTTCCGCCATCAGGACCGTTGACCAATTTTCACCTAGTAACCCTAGGCAGGGGCCCTTACAGGGTGCTACCATCCGGAGCCAGATGGACCCAGGTTTTTTAACGAGGTGTTACTCCTCCCCCTCCTCCTTCCTCATCACTTACGAGATGAGGCCCCGGGCTTATTATTATTATTATTATTCAAACTGATTAGTTGGTTATAATTTAGAAAAATATTTAAAAAATATATATACACGGGTCTCTGAGGCTAATCACAAATACTCAAGTCACATCGTAAGGCGCCAGTGATGCAGCGTTAAAATTCCTAGAAATAGATCAACGTGCATGCCGGGGAAAAAACAGTTTCTAATTGCTGAAACTATCAATAGTAGGCCTACTATTGATATTTTTGATTCTGGGATGACAATCGACAACTATCGATGACGCAGACTATCGGTATTATGTTTTCACCATTTACTAATAAGAATACCAAGACCGACTACAGATATTGTAGTCGGTCTTGCATTTACTAACAACAATGTAAGATCCTGTTCAGTTGAATTCATTTGTTTGTTGATTTGCTAGAATTGCTGTTTATAACGCCATAGGCTGCTACTCCATTGAATATCCAAGTAATGATCTAAATGTCCTTGTGTTTCCATCGCATGTGGAATTGTTAGCGTTATTTCTGCGAGTTGTGTGGCAACGTTCCAGCTTCGATTTCCAAAGAGAACTATTCTCGGTGAGACTTGACAACACTGCTATTGATGGATTCGTGTGATGTCTGTGTTTGTTGACTAATGTGTTGGGGACGACTGAATGTTTCTTGCGGTGGAGTTGGCTGTTCTGGTTGACTAGTGTATTGGGAACGACTCAGTGTTTATTGCAGTGAAGTTGGCTGCCCTGGTTGACTAGTGTGTTGGGAACGACTGACTTGAACTGAACATGGAAGGAAGGGAAGTGATAGAGCACCTGTTAGCTTTGAAAGTGATGCGACTGACAAGACCCTCTCTCTGTAGCCCGCTGGTTATCACCGGAGAGGCGGGTGACTTGTCCGGTGGTCTGTTCAAGAGGGAGCTTATGAATGATGCTACTACAGTGCCAGGTACTGAAATTCTAAAGTCTGGTCAGTTTCTGCTGCTCCCTCAGTGTTTTGGCAACATTTATCTAGGAGAAACGTTTTCAAGTTACATTTGTGTGCACAATGACAGCAATCGGCTTGTAACTGATGTGTGTGTTAAGGCAGACTTGCAAACCAATAGTTCCCAGCACATTCCCCTCGTAGGCATGAACAATACCACGGAAGTACCAGAACTGCAACCTCAGGAAAGTATGGACGATGTTATTCACCACGAGGTGAAAGACGTTGGCACCCACATACTTGTGTGTGACGTGAGCTACAATGTAACAACAAATAGACTGTCCTTTCGCAAGTTCTTCACGTTCGAAGTTCTCAAACCTCTGGATGTAAAAACTAAGTTCTACAACGCTGAGTCAGATGAAGTGTTTCTGGAAGCTCAAGTGCAGAATATTACGTTAGGACCAATCTTTTTGGAGAGAGTGTCACTGGAATCATCACCGTTCTTTAGTGTGAAATCTCTGAACCAAGCACCAGATGGAGCCTCTGTGTTTGGACCAGTCAATGTGGTTCAGCCTAATGAAAGTCGACAGTACTTGTATTGTCTGACTCCCAAGGCTATTCCTGCTCTAAGTTCCCGTGATGGAGCCACTAGCATGGGAAAACTAGACGTCATTTGGCGTTCTAATATGGGAGACCGCGGTCATCTGCAGACAAGCCAACTGGAGAGAATGGCTCCTAACTACGGCGATATTAGGCTGTCTCTTCAAGAGGTGCCTAATGTTGTGTATCTAGAAGAAGAATTCACAATTGTCTGCAAAATTATCAACATTTGCGAGCGACCAGTTAATCTTTTGTTAGGCTTGGAACCATTTCCAAATTCGACTCTGGCTTGGAATGGTGTGTCTGGTCGCCAGATCGGACAGTTAGGATCAGGAGAATCGATTCAACTGCCTCTATTCCTAATCCCCCTCGCACTTGGGCTGCAGATCATATCTGGAATTAAACTGACTGATACTAGGTTGAATAGAAAGTATGAATATGACGATATTTCACAGGTGTTTGTGGTACAGAAATCTAGCCTGAGCACCTACAGTTTTCTGTGAACAATTACGCATTTATCACTCACTTCCAAGGAAAAATAAACTAGGTTAATGCTATATTGCTCATTATTGTAAGCGAAGAATTGGATTAACTTAGGTCATTGTTGTTTCGAGTAAGAAGTACTCTGGTATGCCGACAATAATGAACATTAGCATCAATGTGTAATAATCCATTGTTCATCCCAACTTCTTTCACAGCATTTTCAAATTATGTGCAGTTATAATGTCGCTTTGTTTTCGTTTTGGTCTTGTAACTTTCAAGTGAAGATAACATTTTTATCGAGGATTATTTTGGTTAGTAGCCTAACGTTGTACATTCCTTGCAAAATATAGCCTATCTATAGATTATTTGTGTTTATTTCTCTTTGTATGTCTAATCGGCTGTTCCGATAACAATGAAAATTTGGGACGGTTATGTTATTTTTGGCGAATAGGATGCCGGTATCCTAGATTCAAGTTCTGGGCACAGGGGAATTTCACTTTTTTTTGAACGCTTAATGAAACCTGGATGTTTGGTTCCTCAGTTTAGGGGCTGCGACAACGCGGTCATGTAGCCCCGTGATTAATTCTTTACGAGAGGGG
The DNA here is from genome assembly GCA_946902985.2 of Meconema thalassinum. NCBI lineage: Eukaryota > Metazoa > Arthropoda > Insecta > Orthoptera > Tettigoniidae > Meconema > Meconema thalassinum. The sequence goes on along the minus strand of OX336388.2, from coordinate 2,105,909,258 downwards.
TTCCTTCCTTTATATCATTTTCACAAGGCTAAATATTGAAAATATATATATAATTTGATTCACACACCTACTGGGAGCTTATCGGAGTTCATTTTCGATTTGCATCGGCATTGCTGCAGTGGAAATAATTACTTTTACTACCGATAACAGTTAATTCTTACGAGATTCCGCGCCATCTTACATTCACGTCACACCCGTTGTCAATGTTGCCATCATGTCCAAAACAAAATACACCACACGACATGAAATAAAAGGCAAACTATTGGTCTGGATAAAGATTATTGATGCGTGACTTCCCCCACTGTGCGTGACAAATCAATCCACCATTGGTCTGGACGAAAATATTGGTCTAGGCAAAACCGGATGCGATATAGTACCGAATGCGTGTGGTTGGCATTACTGACTGCTTGAAAAAGTCTTAATTTCAACTATATAAGTAGTGATCCAATTTGGGACGGCTGGGTGGGTCTCATACAGCGGAGGAGTAAACATCTATTACTACATCATCTCCAGATATTTTCCCGACTGTTGATTCAGGTGAATTCGTTACTTTCAGTAGTTAAAAAATGTTATACAAAGGAACCCCTCTCGTGAAGTTTTACCGCCCCGTGTACTTTGGGTGTGTGTAGAATCTGTCTGATAACCGGTGTTAATTGTGATGGCTGTATTAGTGTGTGTTATCTGTTTTTAATTCAAGTAAGGACTGCAGACATTCAATTTTCAAGTAGTTCCTACTTTTGCTATCAAACGCCACCGTCAACGACAAGTAGTTCTGAACTTGGTTACTAGATGCCACCATGGTTGGCTCCTGGCGACAAACGTTGGAACCTAAGAGCGTTAGTCAAATCTAACTTATAATTTAGCTTCACACAAGTGTAATTAGTGGAAGGTTCTTTTTCATGCCCTAAATCTATGACATGGGACCGTCGACTTTACTTCCCCTCCGAATGAAGGCATACTGAGAATTTTAACGCTCTTAAAAAAATCCGAAGTAAAGCTGGCGGTCCCATGTCATAGGTTTATGGCATGTAACAAAAACTTCCGCTAATTACACTTGAGTGAAGCTAAATTATAGGTTAGATTTGATTAACGCTCCTAGGTGCCCACGTTCGTCGCCAGGAGCCAACTGTGGTGGCATCAAGTAGTCAAGTTCAGAACTAGTTGTCGTTGATGGTGGAGTTTGGTTGCAAAAGTAGGAACTACATGAAAATTGAATGTCTGCAGTCCTTACTTGAATTAAAAACACATAACACACTAAACCAAACAAATGTTTATCAGTTCCGCCTCGTCAATACAATATATATAAAACTTCATGAAATAATCACATGTCACACTCTCCTAATGGTACATGTTTCATCGCCTACATATATTGGCGTCCTCATCAGCCTTATATCGTATTAGCAGCACTTTAAATACACTTGGTAAAAACATATGTTACAAGTAAAATATTGACAGAAAACACTCAAAACACATATACACTGAACACATTAAAAGTTTCCTTAAAAAGTTTTATAATTATAGTCGGCACTCGTTGCAAAAACCCTTAAGGTTTAAAAGCCCATCTTGAGGTATACACAGCTCAGTTCTTGTTGTTGTCACCTAACTTGCTGAAGGGTTTCCATTTGCAAGTAATTTGCGGCAAGAGTCACACCTAGCCGTGCTGTGCTATCTGGAGGCTGTGCATAAAACGAGTGCCGACTAATTATAAAACTTTTTAAGGAAACTTTTAATGTGTTCAGTGTAAATGTGTTTTGAGTGTTTTATGTCAATATTTTTCTTGTAACATATGTTTTACCAAGTGTTTTTAAAGTGCTGCTAGAGCTCGCGTCAGCTCGGAAGGCGGCCGGCTCTCTGGGATTCGCGCAGAGAGAGAAAGAGATACATATCCACTGTTGCAACAGGTCCACCATGTCCGAGCCCCACACCGCAGGCTGCTGCCATGAGTTCCTGCGGTATGGCAACACCGTGGCTTAGCTCATCGAGCCTGTCTCTTTCACGCTACGTTACACTTAGCTTTCCTGACAACACACTAGCTCAGATTCTCAAGACAGACTGACTGTGATTGGTGGGATGGAAGTGAGGCATGACGTAATGGTAGCGTTGTGTTCTGCGCACCGCCTTCCGGGCTGACTCGAGCTCTAATACGATATAAGGCTGATGATGCGGCCAATATATGTAGGCGTTGAAACATGTACCATTAGGAGAGTGTGACATGTGATTATTTCATGAAGTTTTAAATATATTGTATTAATAATAATAATAATAATATCGTATGGCCTCGGGTGCCTGGTGCAAGCTTTGTTAATTGACACCCAGAGGGTAGCTTGCATGTCGAATTTCGTCGTTCCTTTGAACGCTATGAAAGTCAAGGAGGTTAGATATCTAAACTCCTTGACACTACAGCGCTTTCAAGTAGAGAATGGAGGAACTTTTGTGTTGGCGGAAAATCCCGAGATTAATTTTGCCATTGAACACGGCCTACTGAATTCAAATGGGTTCTTTAACATGCCAACAACGTATGACATGAGTATCGTGATTTTTGTCGCCTTCAAAAATCACTTACCATGGCCAGGGGCGAACCTGCAATCTTGGGGTTGGTAGTCCGACACTATAACCACTCACCCACCGTTGCAAGCCATATATTGTATTGACGAGGCGGAACTGATGAACTTTTGTTTGGTATATTTAGTCAATACAGAAAAATGGGTGACTATGAGTCAAAAAAAATAACACACTAATACAGCCATCACAATAACACCAGTTATCAGACAGATTCTACACACACCCAAAGTACACGGGGCGTCATGACCGAGTTATCGCAGCCCCTAAATTGAGGAACCAACCATCCCTTTATTCTAGAGGACTTATCCCCCTTTCTTGTACATGCCCATCCATCCCCTTTGATTTACACGTCTGGCCCCCTTTGCTTTAGAGGTCTATCCCCCTTTGTTTTACACCTTTGGCCCCCTTTGTTCTCCTTCGTACAGGTATTGCCAATCTCACTGAGCAGAGTAGACCAGAACAAATAATAGTTAAAGTCTTTGTGGACGCGCTCTAACAGAAGGTAAACAAACTAGCTGCATGCTGTACCTCGTTTCCGCGCATGTTCAATTAATTCAATTGAACACGAGGAGCAAATAATCCCGGATAGTCTCAGCCAACCAGCTCGAGGAGGATAATATTAAATTAACGAAGCGGCAAGATAAAAGTGAGGGACTCCCCCGCATCGCAACTGATCGCTCAACCTGGTCGCGACGTCATTACCAACACAGCGCAAACATGGTGAGTACAATGCTATCTTCATTATATTTTTTTATCATTTTAAATTATCTTGTCGACTTCGTCGTTACGCTGGGATCTGGCGTTACGTTACGGTGACGGGACGAAATGTACCCAGATGCACTGAGGTGTGTGACGTCATAGTACCGCTTGGTGCATGTGTTCCCCGACAATCTCTACTTCGTTAGTATAAGACAAAAATTCCCGATTCTTGGATGTCACGGGTAATCTCGAGAACCACTGGATGGATTTTGATGCGGATTTCACCATTCTGTAAAGGATATCTCGAGGAAAGATTCTGTAGAAAATAATTTATGTATGATCTGAAAAGGAAGCCAAGCAGTAACGATTTCAGTGAAAAAGTAGAAAACAAACTTGGCGTCCGTGCGCTTCTTAAGCTTACGCTGGGCAAACCGTTAAAAATATAAATATACTATGAGCGTAAGAATTGGTCAGCATGAAAAGTTCTACAAAAAAGTCTGCAAGAGCATATCTCTATCTTCAATACATCGCCCACTATAAGTGTTTTTGACCGGATGGAAGGGACACGTCCCCGCGCACTCTGGTGAGCGTGACGGCATCCCGCGCGCTTGACATTGCTTTGGCCTTGGTTTGCACTTGCCGATCGCGAGTAATATGAAACAAGATAAGCATTGTGCAGATAATTTTCTAACATGTCAAGAGTCTTTGGCTTCGAGCGAAGTGAGAAGCCTCCAGTCTTTCTAGCATTTTTCAGCATTTGTAGCATTTAAAATGATAGTATAGTCTTTCAGACTGACTGTCACTTTTTTTACAACGTTATGTCCGTCGAAGGGGCTCGATTAAATCATCTAGCTCATCGGTTCCCAACCTGGGGTACGCGTACCCCTTGGTGGAACGCAACGAACCAGTTAGGGGTACGTCAAAAATAAACGGTAATGGGGGGCGCCATGTTCCCATCGTACGTAATGTACCGGCACGCAGTGGCGTCTTATTCACGCACGCTATGATCAATGCTCCCCCTTGACAACCCACCCACCCCAACTCCAATCACGCTCACCGCCGCACTGATATTGTCTTGATTTGTCTATTTTTGCCAAACTAATCACTAGAATTACCGTGGTGTTGGGCTAACTCGCTTGCCTCTCACCTGGAGGCCCCGGCTCCGTCAGGGATTTTAGAAGCTGACGTGAGGGCTGGAACGGGGTTCACTCAGCCTCGTGAGGACAATTGAGTAGCTGTCTTACAGTGAGGCAGTGCCCCGATCACGCAAAACAAGTTTAACAGCCGAGGGGACCCGATGCGCTGATCACGTGTCATCCCAATATCTGCAGGCCAAATGGCAGGGTAGCGGTCGCTTGGTAGGCCTAGGTCCTTCATGGGCTGTAGTGCCAGGGGTTATTATTGTCATTATTATAATCACTAGAATTAATTGGTTTTCAATAAAATCAAAATTTAAAAATCTTAGGTACTCAGCTAAATGTTTATACATCTTGATTTGCACAAGTGAATAAAAAGTAAAATTGAAAATTATAATTAGCATTTTTATGAAATGAAATGCATACTAATAGCAAACAAATAATAAATCACACATATAAGCCTAATTATGCTGTATTCAAAAAAAAGTTATAAATAGTCGAAAGTTATTTTTTATTAAGTTATGCATGTACAGTAGGCCTACATATTGCCCATAAAATATTAAACGTTTTAAAAATTTACTTTTTAGGGGGTACTATTTTAGATAAATATGTATAAAGGGGTACGGGGTGAACAAAAGCTTGTGCACCCCTGATCTAGCTGATCTTGCTTTCTTGTCTTCCCAAAATCTCATCTTCTCGCTATGGCTCTTTATGCGCTCCGCCGTCCAGGTTCTGTTGGTTTTAATGTTTGAGTGGTCTGAAAATTGATGATTGTCAACTAGATTTAGACTGCCCAGTACCTTATCACTTGAGATGCCTAAGGTGTTTTAACTTGAAGCCTTTATGTTTTTTTTTTTTTTTTTTTTTTTTTTTTTTGCACATTTGTAATGGGGGGTGATAGTTGAGTAAGTTGGTTGGTTCCATAGTTTAGGGGCTGCGATAACGCGGTCATGTATCCCCGTGTACTTTGGATGTGTGTAGAATCTGTCTGATAACCGGTGTTAATTGTGATGGCTGTATTAGTGTGTGTTATCTGTTTTTAATTCAAGTAAGGACTGCAGACATTGAATTTCAAGTTGTTCCAACTTTTGCCGCCAAACGTCACCGTCAACAACTACTAGGTCGGAACTTGGATACTAGACGCCACCGCAGTCAGCTCCTGGTGACGAACGTAGGAACCCTAAGCGCGTTGTTTAACCTATAATTATTTTAGCTTCACACAGGTGTAATTAGTGGAAGGTTCATTAACATGCCATAAATCTATGACATGGGACCGCCGGCTTTACTTCCCCTCCGAAGGAAGGCATACTGAGGGATTTTTAACGCTCTTAAAAATCCGACGACTTCGGCTGGGTTTGAACCCGCGATCTAGGTCATAGAAGCTCAGCATGCTACCACCGAAGCAACAATTTTATGGGTGTGAATTCTATTTTATGAAATATGGGGTGGGAAATGATTATCCCACTGCCCACACCCGACAGTAGGCTATGTTATCTTAAATGGACAATGGGGTAATAATTTCCCACCTCCAAATTATGATGATACTGTGTTTGTGTGTGTTTGAGTCTTCAGTCTTTTGACTGGTGTGATGCAGCTCTCCATACCTCCCTGTCCTGAGCTAATCGTTTCATCTCTACATAGCTACCACACCCTACATCCGAGGCAATCTGTTTAACATATTCTAACCTTGGTCTACCCCTACAGTTCTTGTCCTCGACTCTTCGTTCCATAACTAAGCTTGCTATTCCTGGGTGTCTTAGTATGTGTCCTACCAACCTATCTCTTCTCTTCATTAGCAGTCACCAGAAACATCTCTCCTCTCCCACTCGTCTTAATACCTCTTTGTTAGTAACCCTATCTACCCATCTGATCTTCATCATTCTCCTGTAACACCACATTTCAAATGCTTCAATTCTCCTCTTTTCTGCTGCACCAATAGTCCAAGTTTCACTTCCATAGAGCGCCACGCTCCAGACAAAGGCTATCAAAAATGACTTCCTAACACCTAAATCTATATTCGATGCCAACAGGTTCCTTTTCTGTAGAAATGCTTTCCTTGCCTGTGCTAACCTACTTTTTATATCCTCTTTGCTTCGTCCATCACTGGTTATTCTGCTTCCTAAGTAACAGAAGTCTCCTACCTGCTTCAGCTTTTCACCTGCCAATTTGATCTCCATAGAGTTTTCTGATTTATTTCGGCTGCATTCCAGTATTTTTGTTTTACATTTATTAATTTTCATCATGGATTCTTTCCGTAAGTCGGAGTCCATACCATTCAAAAACTCATTCAAATCCTCAGGCTTGTCGGCCAAGATGACGATGTCATCAGCAAATCTCAGAGTTGAAATTATTTCTCCTTGAATCTTCACTCCCACTTTAATTTTTTCTCTAATTTTCTTCATTGCTTGTTCAATGTAAAGATTGAAAAGTATGGGTGATAAGTTGCAGCCTTGCCTAACACCTTTCTGAATATCAGCTTCTCTCTCATGTCCTTCAGCTCAAATGACTGCTGTCTGGTTTCTGTATAGATTGTATATACTGTGTTTATCACTCAATAATGAGGTTTGTTTAACATGATATAGTATATACAAAACACCCATCACGCTCCATAATTTAAATAAACAGTAACTTACACGCAATACACGTTCAGTGACCTATAACATATTTGCCGAAAACTGCACAAAAAATATAAAAGTGATTTTGGAATGATAAAAGTTAGTATATTCGAATATAATTCAATAATTTCAAAATGGTATTTACTCGAAACAAAGAAAATTAATTTTAAAAATCGTCTATTCTATAACAAACACCCTAAACAGGATAATTATTTCCTTCTAGCCGAAATATATTTACTCAAGAGACCAAAACCATTGTTAACATTGTACCGGGTCATCATATTATTTCCCGCATGTACGCGCCGCTAGTCCGGTGAAGGTGGCCTTGGCAGATGCGGCCGCTAGGCCGGTCAAGGCGGCCTTGGCGTTCTCCCCGCAATGAACACGTGCGCTGCGATCGGCAATGTTGCAATAAGCTGTCAGTATCTCCGGCGTATTCAAGCTTTTGAAGTGCTACGTAGTTGATTTGACCTAGCATACAGTGCAGTCTCGGGGCAATTTTACAGTTTATGTGTTGCCTTAAAGTGATGTTTTCTATACAACAACGTGTATTCATTGTGCTTTCTTATGCGAAGTGATGTTTTCTATAGAACAACGTGTATTCATTGTGCTTTCTTATGCGAAGTATTCTTCTGTTAGAGAGTGCCGTTAAAAGAAAATATTCGCCAAGTTATAACGAACGTCACTCAGGAAGAAATTCGCCGTGTTCTAGAAACTTGTTTACGAAGTGCCAGGCATGCTTGCGATCTGACGGACAACATTTTGAACATTTCTTGTAAAACCAGGTAAGTTTGTAGATAATTATTTTCACTAGAAATTGCTATTAAATGACTGTATGTTGACGCGAAGTAGTGGGGAGAAGTCGCGCACTTTTTACCGGTCAGCGAGCGGATGTCAGCGCGAGAGCTTGCCGCGCCGTGATCGGTATCGGATGCGAGACTTAAATTGATTGTATAATTGTATACTAACTTTTAAAAATCTCTTATCTTCGTTGGTTGGTTGGTTGGTTGGTTGGTTGCTTGCTTAGTTTAGGGGCTGCGAAAACGCGGTCATGTACCCCGTGTACTTTGGGTGTGTGTAGAATCTGTGTGATAACCGGTGTTATTGTGATGACTGTATTAGTGTGTGTATCTGTTTTTATTCAAGTAAGGACTGCAGACATTCAATTTTTTCAAGTAGTTCCTACTTTTGCCACCAAACGCCACCGTCAACGACCAAGTAGTTCAGAACTTAGTCACCAGATGCCACCGCAGTTGGCTTTTGACAACGAACGTAGGAACCTAAGAACGTTAGTCAAATATTTAACCTATATATAATTTAGCTTCACACAGGTGTAATTAGTGGAAGGTTCTTTAACATGCCATAAAAATATGGCATGGGACCGCCGGCTTTACTTCAATAAAGACACATTCTGTAAATCAATGCATTGCATTCACTCAACACGACTGAACTGGCGAGCACGTGCACTGTGCAGACCACTGGGATATATCTTTCCCACCTTTGGTTTTTGATGACAGTATACATCAAATTAATGGGTTTTCAATATTTCTGGGCAGCTAGCATGCGGATGCATGTGGAACTGCTTGAAATGAAAGGGGTGGGAAGATTCCCTCCCTAACACCGTTCTATAAGGTGCGTTCAAAAAATAACGAGCCGGAGGCTGGAATGCGCAAACCGGTGACTACATCGGCTAATCGTGGCGTGTGTAACGAGGTGCGGTTCCGACCAGAGCGTGGAAGGTCACAGCCCGTCGCTAGAGGGCACGCGTGCACGTCACGTGACGGTACAAAGCGAGCAGCAGCATTCATCAATCGTCCAACCAAGACCAAGACAGTAGGCCATTCGACATGTTTCCTGGTGTGGTTGAAGACTGTGGGGCACCCATTGGGCACACACTTTCCGCAAATGCAGTCGTTCCTTCATGATGATGTGCACACTTCCGACGCTCAATCCGACCACGGCGGCTATGGCGTTCACTGTCACTCGGCGGTCCTGGGTAATGAGTGCATTAACCAGCTGGACGTTGTCATCGGTAATGCAGTGAGGGTGCGCTTTAGCCAGCGTAGCCACTACTGTCGGTATCTGTCTGTTTTTTTTCGTGTAGCCTCCTGAGAGGCCGAGTGCAGGTCTTTCTAGTCGACGCCCGTGGGCGACCTGCGCGTCGGGATGTGAGATGGAATGGATGAAGATGAATGAAACTGGGCAAGGATGTGGAAGGAAGCGGCCGTGGCCTGTCAGAAGGTACTGTCCCAGCATTTGCCTGGTGTTGAAAATGGGGAAACCACGGAAAACCATTTCAAGGACAGCCGGCTGTGGGGCTCGAACCCACGCGTCTACCGAGTCAGCAGAGAGCTTGGCCCCTTGACCTAACGCTGCGCTTTAGTCCGCGTAGCCACTACTGTCGGTATCTGTCTGATAACCGGTGTTCATTATGATGACTGTATTAGTGTGTGTTATCTGTTTTTAAATCAGGTAACAACAGTAACAACTGCAGACATTCGATTTTCAAGTAGTTCCAACTTTTGCTACCAAACGCCACCGTCAACGACCAACTAGTTCTGAACTTGGTTACTAGATGCCTCCGCAGTCGGCTCCTGGTGACTAACGTTGGAACCTATGAGCGTTAGTCAAATCTAACCTATAGTTAAGCTTCAGACAAGTGTAATTAATGGAAGGTTCTTTATCATGCCATAAATCTATGACATGGGACCACCGGCTTTACTTCCCCTCCGAAGGAAGTCATACTGAGGAATTTTTAACGCTCTTAAAAAATCCGACGACTTCAGCCGGGTTTGAACCCGCCACCTTGGGCAAAGAAGCTCAGCATGCTACCAACTACGCCACTAAAGCCGCCCAACTACACGGTGCTGATGACCTAGATACCCCTCGCCTCTAAAATGAATTAACAATATAACAAACAACATTTTTGCTTGCCTTCACTTCTGAATATTTTCTACTTTGATAATACAATAATGTTATTGATTTTACATCCCTTATAACTTCTGCGGCTTTTTAAGACGTCGGGGTGCCGGAATTTTGACCCAAGGGGGGTCTTTCTCAAGCCAATAAATGTACTGACACGACTTTCTCGCATTTGCGCACCCTCAAATGGCAACTGACTGCGCTAGGCTTCGATCCTACAACCTTGGACACAGCAGACGAGAACGTTACTTCTGCAGCACACAGTCAGTGTTATCAGCCGACAGCCACAGGCTAGATTATGATTCTTTTAATTTGTTGATGTGTAACATCTTTCCACTCGGTAGCTGGACATTTTCCTGGGAGTGATTTTGGAAAAGGGACGGAAGTGGATGGGACGAAAACAATGAGCGCACGTGATAACGGTACGACATACTGTAGGCCATGTGGCTATGGGGAATGTATATCGCATACAGTTTAGTTCAAGGTTTGGAGACCACATTTAAGAAGTCTTTCCGAAGTGTGAGCAGCTGTCACGTGAGAAGCATGGAATTTCCAAATTTTGTCCACACACTTGTAGAGATTGTTCCTGTGCTTTGTTGATGGTCCTCGCAAATGCGAGTCATACTGAAATGACTCGCACGCCACCTTTTGTGAAATGGATTTACTAATTCAGAAAATTTCGCATGAGTGCACACGACAACTAACTAAAGTTCGATTGTTGAGGCAATTAGTTCACCATCACTCGTTTGTTGAAGTGACTCGTGCGCCACCTATTGTAAAATGAAGTTATTAGTTGATAAACGTTCGCGGGAGTGTGCACAACAACTCACCAAAGTTTCATCCCAATCGGATGAATGCATTCGGGACTTTGTTGAAACGATTCGCGTGCCAACACTCATTTGTTGAAACTACTCGTGTGCCACCTGTTCTAAAATGGATTTAAGAATTCGGAAACCTTCTCGGGAGTGTGCACAACAACTCACCAAAGTTTCATCCCAATCGGATGCATTCGGCACTTTGTTGAAACGATTCGTGCACCATCACTCATTTGTTGAAGTGAATCGTGCGCCACCTATTGTAAAATTGAAATACTAGTTCAGAAACCTTCACGGGAGTGTGCACAAAAACTCGCCAAAGTTTCATCCCAATCGGATGAATGGTAGTCTATAATAATGCATTCGGGACTTTGTTGAAACGATTCGCGTGCCAACACTCATTTGTTGAAACTACTCGTGTGCCACCTATTCTAAAATGGATGTAAGAATTTAGAAGCTTTCTCGGGAGTGTGCACAACAACTCACCAAAGTTTCAACGCAATCGAATGAATGGTATATGTACGCGAACTGGACTAACAGACAAACGACCTATCAAGAAACATATCTAGATCAGTGTTTTCCAAACTTTTTTGTGTGTGCACCATTTTAAGAGATGAGAATCTCTCGAGATATAGTAACTATAATCCCCCACCACCACCACTACGTAGTAGACCAAAAGACGGATTGTAAATAATTGTGTTTGTTAGAGTTAGACTGTTGGAGTTTAAGTTCAAATAATAAAAATTGGGTCCAGTTGTTTTATTATTTATTACAATAAGTATTCAATTCAAACATTCAGAAATGACACTGTACAAATAATATTAATAAGAGAACTCGTAATAATTAAACATAAAAACCAAAGTTCAACTAACAACTTCAGTGTGAAGGGTGAGCTTGAAGATTGGGAGCCAACTTAGGAATGTCTAGTTTAATATTGCTGAGTCTCAAACGAAGATCGTTTTCCACTGTAAGGAGCCTATTCCAGTATTAATTCTTGAGATAAACAAGTGAAGGAAATGCAGTCGCACACAAGTACGAAGTAGTGAAAGGCAGTAAAAATCCAACTGCTTTGTCAACTATGTCTGCATAGACTGCATACCTCTCAACCCAAAAGTTCACAAGAGCCATTTTTGAAAAAGTTTGCCTTAGTTCTGAATCACAATTCAATTCATAAAACTTCTCCTCTTCTTTGGCCTTGAAGTCCTCTGGCAACATATCAATGTTTTTATATTTTAAAATTTTATATTTTTATATTTTTCGTAGCATCACCGCGTACCACTACAGCAGTACGAGCGTAGCACCAGTGGTACGCGTACCAGAGTTTGGGAAACGCTTATCTAGATATTAACAATATTCTGTGTATTAAAATTATCCGATTGAAAATAAAATTAAATACCATACGTTTCGAAGGAACCTTGCCTCCTTTTTCAATGGAATTTAAACAATGTGGCCAAAGAAAGTGTATCAATGAGATTACAAAAAACTAGAGAAATTCCTCTGTTCGTCACCAGAAAGTACTGTATGGACCTTGGTAGAAAAACACGTCATATTAATTATAACGGCGGACTGAGTGGTAAGGAAGAATTTGAATTTGAATTTATTCATAGATAACTGCCACTGAGGCTAAAGAGCCCCTTTATGTAGCGTATACAATGTTCTGGCTTGAAGTTATGTAATAAAAAAATAAAAATAAAAAATAAACCTAACTTAACAACTAAGAAAAACAAAATATAAAATATACTTATTACTAAACGAGCCAATTACCAGACACTTCATACAAAATGAATTATACAAATTAGAATATAGAATAATTAAATAAAGGAAGGAAGGAAGCTTGGAGTTTAACGTGACCGTTAATCGCGAGATCATGAGCCACGGGACCTCCTTTTTACGTGGAATCCGAACCACGGGACATGGCATTTCACTTCGAAAATCTCACATGCATTGACTGGGAATCGAACCCGGACCGCCTTGGAGAGAGGCATACAGCTAGACCGCTGAGCCACCACGCCCCCAATTAAATAAAGAACCTACCTAATAATGTATTATATCTATTAAAAGAAAACAAATTATAGTACAGTAACAAAGGGTACATTTTTTATGTAAGTATAATATGATCTATTATGAAAACAATTACATGAGTGACATGACTACTAGAACTACTATCAATTCCACGGAAGTTGTATCTTGTGTACCCAACTGGGTTGGTACAGGATATGAACTTCTGATCTTTAAGATGAAAAGAGGTCCAGCTATGAGCTAGCAGTGAGGAAATAAGGAAGTGAGTCCGGCCATGACGCAGAACATTGACAGCTTTATCTGGAGATACGTGGCGCAAACGATATGTGAATCACGAGAGCAGTTACGCTGGGATGAATCAGCCAGAGCAGATTAGCAGGGAAATCACCACTGAATGCTTAGATCGGCACTTTTCTGGCAACATTGGATTGCGAATCAACACCGCAAAGTTGTAAAATAAGCCGTTTTCGCGGAAAGGATGCAAAATTACAACAATAGGCCTACGGGGATCAGAATTATCCAGGAAATTATGAATTAACCGAGGTTAAGAATGAATAATTTAGACCCAGGAAAAAAGTACTTAGTCAGCAACTACGTCATTAGGCGGAGCCAAGCGAAGGTAGTGGGAAGAAGAGAAAAAACTCAGTCTCCCACGCAGCTGAGGAGCCTTGTAGGTTTTATTTAAATTAGTTAGACGATCGATTTTCAGGAAACAAAATGGTAATGAGACGTTTGAATTATAGGGAACACAATGATATATTTTTCAAAAATGTGCGACGTCTAGTTCAGATGTTAGTTCCAGGAAGAAGGCAAAAGTAGTTTATTTTTGCAAGTTCCTAATAAATAGCCCAGGTTTTAACCACAGAGCATGCAGTATCCGTCAGCCAAGTGAGGCTACAGGCTGTGTCAGAAGCAGTTCGCCAGGAGTAAGCGGGGAAAGGCTCCACGCTGTCTCATAAAATGCAGAAACGCTGCATTATACTTGTCGCAGTTCAGTTAAGCCCGGGGAGGCTCAGCGCAATTCCGCACAGTATATAAGTATACCGTACACAGTATTATCAAGCTGTCGGGACGGAAGTCCGTCCTCACACAATAAAGACTCATTGTACTCCTGTATGGAGAAGTCACAGCAAGTAACGCAGTTCGTTACCAACCGCAAAAAGTGGATCGTGTTAAGACGAATTAACAATCATCAGTATCTGCGGTAATAACAAAAAGTTGTATGTGCGTGGTAAATTAAATCCGCTACGGTTATTATCAGTGATCACTAAAGCACTTGTGCTAGATCAAAATTATTATACGCTACTCGAAAACCGTGACGAAGTAGAATTGCGCCACGACAAATTCTAGAACAGCAATAAGCTAGAATACAGCAGTCCAGATCAGTAGAGACATTACGCTGGAGGTCATCGTTTCGAAATATACACAGGTCTCCGTGAAAGTTAAGTGAAAGACTACAGTATTGAGGGACCGATATTGGAACGAAATCCAATAATTCAAGTAAATGAACACGGGTTCGAGATCCAAGAACAAATATAGTGAACTTTAGCGAAGCTACAGTGTCTAAAATAGGAACGTAGCAATAAAGACATTCTCGTAGGAGAAGTAAAGGAAAACTTGTCGCAGATAAGGACAAAATACGGTCACGAAGTAAGCGGGCCTTAGGTTCGATAGACCGCTACGTAAACGTAGGACAAGTAAAAATTGAAAATCGCTAATAAAAGGAAGGAAGCTTGTAGTTTAACGTGACCGTTAATCTCGCGATCATAAGCCACGGGACCTCCGTTTTACGTGGAATCCGAACCACAGGACATGGCATTTCACATCGAAAATCTCACATGCAGTGACCGGGAATCGAACCCGGACCGCCTTGGTGAGAGGCATACAGCTTGACCGCTGCGCCACCACGCTAATAAAAGGACGATAATATAAGTCAAAATAGACTATCTAAAGGACAGGGCAGAGACTAGATCCAGTGAGGAATTGGGAGCCGTTCGAGTTTGCATCACGTCCAATGCAGGGTCCGGGGATCTCATCAGGGCGTTGAACACCGATAAAACGTGCCAAGAGTCACTGAGAGGTGGTGAAAATTTGTGCCGTGTAAATGAGATACAAGATATATGTGTTTTAGTGTTAATATAGTATTTTACAAATTAATGATGTGTTTAAATTTAAGTAGAGGTCGATTGGACCGAGGTGAGGTGTCGCTCACAAAAGAAAGTGCCATGAAAGAGTGCTAATTATGTCGTTAGGTGGGTGAATCCTTCCCAAAGATGGATCAGAAGACGGAGCACGCTGGTGAGTCATGATTTTTCATTAAAATTGCAGATGTACGATGTACTGGCCCGATGGGATCGGTCGTAACTGGGGAGTTTAACGATCGAACTCATCGGGTCGTTGAATGCACTTATATAACTGAAATGTTGAAATAATAATAATAAATAATTGCGTGAATGACCTCGAAAAATAATTATATGAATGGGATCAGTAATGTAAAGTAATAAAAAACAAGAAATTAAATAATAAATAATATATGATTTGGAGGAAGGAACCGAAAATAACAATTTAAATGGCTTAAAATTTCGCCATAGTAAAAGCAGATAATGAAATAAATATGCATCGTAGTAAAGTAATTAAAATAAATAATGGAAAGGAAGAAATATAAAATAGTTTGATCTTATAATTAAATGGCAAATAAGACAAAAGTTGAAATGAAAAATAATTGAAAGTTCGTAGTGAAAATAATAAAAATAAATATTATCGAGTGGTTATGCACTAAAAATAAAGTGATAATGAAATTTGTAATAAGGAACTCAAGTAATAAACAGAATGAAATAAATTAAAATGTCTTGACGCATTGTTGTCAAATGATCAATTTTATAAATCTTTAAAATAAAATTGGTGAATAAAAACACCCAAAGAAAATGTATTATCACCGGCTATCGAGCCAGAATTATGAAAATTAAATGATAGGAAGGCTGAGGTCTTACCGCTATAAATGAAATATTAATTTGAGATATTAAATAAACCGCGAATAACAAAGCAAGAAATCGTTGTTGCCAACAGGGCCGAATAATCAATAAATGAAGCTGAAAGCTAATAAATGTGCGTTAGTCAGGATCAAAATTACTCGGGAGATGGAGAGTCTCGTCGAAATATTGTGGGTGAAAGATTCCCATTTCTGTATTGTTGTTGTATGTAAACGTCGTATTGTATTGGGTAGGTGAAATTCCCATAAATTGTATTGCCATATTGAAGCGTTAAAAATAATTACATTGTAAGTCCGATCAGGCTGTGTTAAAATAATATTGTAGGTCAAAAATCGTCGAATGAAATATACATGTAAGACCACGAGAGCATTGTTATAATTAATATAGGCCATAACTCGTCGAAATAACGCGTTGTAAGTGAATATACATGTGAGACCATGAGGCATTGTTATATCTAATTGTTGTAGGCAATAATCGTCGAATAAAATTTGCAAGTAAGACCGATTAACGGCGTTGTTATAAAATAATATTGATAGAAGGCGTCATACAAATTGTTATTAAATTAGGCATCCTCTCCGGAATAAGTTATGAATATCCTGTAAAAACGAAATATAAATAATTATAATAATAATAATCAAAAGCAGGAACAAATAGCTGTTTTAGAAGTGAAACGAAAGTCTTGGTAAATCGTATGGTCAGAGAGATAAACAAAGTGTAAGCGTGGTGGCTGGCTGACGCCATATATCAAGCAAAGTATCACCACAGGGGCAAGGCAGCTGTGAGCGCCCGACCTACCGTATTGTGTGAGTGAGACAGAAAGTTAATGGGTTCTGCGGTAAAGCAAGGGTCTGTCATAAACTAACAATAAAAAGGCCATTATGTAAAAGTTTTTATTAAAAGATGCAAGCTGTAATTAACTTATAAAATCACAATGCTGGGATGGAGACATTTCTCCAGAATATAAGTTTGAAGCATATACATGAATTTTTGTCGGGTGTTGTCAAACACTTTTATTGCAAGTAAAAGGATTCCTTCCTCAAAAGAATGAAAGAACGGGTTGTGGAAAATACTGTTTAAAGATGAATAAAGATCCCACAAAAATAAATAACACAGTGCATGGTACGCTGCAAAGAAAGATCATCTGATGCATGAGAATGAAACTGGTAGAACAAGGGTTCGATTCACAGACATGGCAAGTTCTTGTACAGTATTTTAAATGTGTAAAATCTAAGGCTTTGTGGAGAATTACTAGTAAGGTCCAGAGGACTAAATAAGTGATAGATAAATGAATGTTATGTAACGTTAAAGAAACCCAGAAGGGTAAAGATTTGAAATGAACATAAATGTCCAAAGCCTTGGAAAGTTGTATGACTTGAATGACAGGCGCGCTTGACGCCTTAGTAAAATATACTACAAATAATTATAATTAGATTTAAGCAAGACAAAGTGGTTACAAAGTGATTACAAAGTGGTTATAAAGTTCATAAAATAATGAAGTGACATTATAGTGATCTTAATAAATTTTTGCAAAGTGATTTTTAATGGCACTTGAAGAGACTATGCCAAGTGATTGATTTCTTTTAACATATTTTGAGTGGCACTTGAAGGATTATGCCAAGTGATTGATTTTTCTTACATGTTTTTGAGTGAATATATTTTTCTTTTCTGAATTAAATTTTGTAATATTTAAAATGTTGTGTTTTTTCCTTAATATCCTTGTGAACCTTGAGTATTCCATATCAGATGTTTAATCAGCGGTGGAGGGAACGTACCATACCCCGAAACCGCAAGAGCAAAAGCCGAGTGCTGATTAATCATCATCCGTGTATACGGGCACACTTGGATACTAAAAATATTATAGAAAGCTGTATGGCACGGATATATTTCAAAAATTTTGTATGGAATATTTATATTTTTGATTCGTATTCCTTCAGGAATCTTGATATTAGGTATTTCTTGAGTTGTGTAGTGTTAACAGAGTTTGTAAATTAGTGAAGGTGGGATGTATTAAAGAGCCGTGAAGCTGTGCAAAGAATGATTTATTGTATTTAGTTGTACGGTGGACAGGAATCTGTAGAGTGGAATCAGTAAACCTATTTTCTCTATGGTGGACGGAGTTCATTGGTTTAAACACATTATAGAGATAACCAGGAGTTTTTGTACACAATATTTTCTGGTTTAGGATCGCAATTGACAGCTGCCTACGTTCACGAAGTTTCAACCACTGCATTTGCACATAATAAGGTGTAATGTGTACATCACGCCTGACGTCTAAAATGTAACGAACGCATGCATTTTGAACTCTCTCTAATTTTATGTTAAGCGTTTCTGATAAGTCGTTATACACTACTGATCCATATTCGATGATAGGAAGTATCAAAGTTTGGATTAGAAGCTTGCGCATTTTTTACGGCGTGTAAGGGATATTCCGCTTCAAGATATGCATTGATGATATAGCTTTCTTTATTACAGCAGCGGTATGCTCTCCCCAAGATAAGGTTCTATCAAAAATTACTCCTAGGTTGTTCACAGAGTAGCTGTAGGGGATATCATTGTCTAGTAATTTTATTGGTGGTAGTGAGTTAAGATCAACAGAGTTAAGAAGTAGCCAATGCATATAAGTTGAGTCTTAGAAATGTTTAACTGGATGTTATGGTTTAGGGTCCACTGATGGAGGTGAGCGATATCTTCGTTGAAAAGTTCTATATGGTGAGGCGCATCAGAGGGACTGAAATGGAAGTAGGCCTGTACGTCATCAGCGTACATATGACAGAGACTGTTTTTGAATACACTGGACATATCATTTATATAAAGCGAGAAGCACAGTGGCCCAAGAACTGACCCTTGGGGTACACCACTTTTACTGATTGCCAATTCGATGAGGAGCCATCAAAGAAGACCACTCTCTGTTGCCGACCTGCTAGGTACGATTCAAACCAAAAAGCAAAGCAAAGCCAACTCCGTACAGGCCATGGAGGCCCTGGGAGTAGTGGAAGATAGAGGCTTTCACTTTTTGTGACATCGGCACTAGATGGGATTGAGTTGTCAGCTCCACGCCCGGCCGCCTTTGCTCCCAGGGGTTACCCTGGTACTCATTTCTGGTGTAGGCTGAGTGAACCCCAGGGCCATTTGCGTTTCCGAAAGTGGTAGTTTTGTTTCTAAAATCCACTACCTGGGTGGGGATCGAACCCACTACCTTTCAGTTAGAAGCTCAGCGCCTCTACCGACTGAGCTACGCAGCCCCCACGATTTAAACCAAGACAATGCATTCCGCGATAAGCCAATGGAGTGTAGCTTCGCAAGGAGCAACTCATGGCTTACGCAATCGAAGGCCTTACTGAGATCAAAGAGGCATAGAATTGTAAGCTGTCTTTGGTCAATTGCTGAGCGTATGTCGTCCGTTATTTTTAAGAGCGTGGTAGTTGTGCTATGACCTTTCTTAAATCCGGATTGATGAGGATTTAGGATGTGGAACTCGGTCAAATATTCACACATTTGTTCATGAACTATTCATTCTAGAACTTTGCTTAGAGCACAAAGTATGCTGATGGGCCTGAAATCACTGCAAGACGCAGGTATTCTCTTCTTAGGCACTGGGCGTATATTCGCACACTTCCAGAGCGTCGGGTATACTCCGTTTTGTAAACAGAAGTTGAACAAGTGTAAAATGGCCGGCAGGAATATATCGAGACAATTTGAGAGAAGGGAGATTGGAATGTTATCCAGACCTTTGGCTTTAGTACGAATAGACCTAATCGCTTTCACTATTTGTTCTGGGTATACGTATTTGAAGTAGAATTTTTCATGGTTTGGCGGCGGAAGAAGTCTATTGTTTTAGATCCCTTAGTTGGGGGTAGTTAGGTCTAAAACATATGTGTTAGTGTACTAATTTGGAAGGTGATTCCTAGAGATGGCAGCTTCCCGTAACTGGGTAAGCTGGCCAGTGTAGAGTGTTGTGTGATGTTTAAATCATAGGGGGTGCTCCTATAAAGACGTAAGCGTCGCTTAGGAGATGATCCTCTGGGCGCAGGTTAATGTACTGGCCTCCCAGCTGGTCGGAAGGAATTATATAACAGACCTGCCTATGTCAGCTATGCCGGCGGCTTGCTGCCAGCGGACGCGTGCGGGAGACACAATGGAACTTGAGCAGGCGATTACCGGCTACTATTGTCACGCTTACTCGTGACGAGAGACAGGAAGGGTATTAGGATGTAAAGAGGCGTGTAATTACGAATGCAATGTGTAGATTACTGACCAAGTATTTATTGGTCAGTGAGTATGAAATTGTATGTCCCTTTTAGGGGAACGTGAATAATAATGCAAGTTATGTGTACAAGTTTGTGGGTAGGTTTTACAAAGTATAGGATATCTGAACACTTGCTGACTCACCTGATGATAGGCAGCAGTAACAGGGCCTCCGGCTACACACACTGTATGACAGATAATAGAGAGCCTGTCCTCATTAAGGCCTTCCTTCTGATAGGTTCTGGCGTTGCTTCGTCGACATTCCATCGATGTAGGTGCCCTAGTTAGCTATTGTGTAGATGTTTATGAGTGTGATGCAAGTGGTTGGCAGGCTTCCCAAGCTGGGCAGCCGCCCTTGCTGTGTAAAAGGTACTGTTCTGGACTTATGATGTTTGCCAGTTAGGGGTGGTTTTAATAGATGATGGAGGGTGGCTTCAGGGGGTGCAGCCCCCTGGGGGCCTGTACAAGTCTTTTCCTTTGATTAGTTCGCGTCCCCGCGAACGGGAACGGACCGTGGAGTTGGGGTGTCGATGTAGTAGGTCGTTGTTGAATCCTCCTTGTATCTCATCTTCGTTTCTTCTGTTTCGTGTAGAGGTAGTGATGTCGTGTTGATGTAGCGATGTCGTGTAGATGTGAGATCAGCTCGTGTTCAGAGGGGTGGGTTTTGGGATATATGCGTATACATGTGATAATTTAAAAACGTTCATAAGAATTTTAAAAAATGCCATTTGCAATATAAAAAGTTCCACAAAAAATACATGGTTTTGACATTGTATAATATATTGGTGTTGTGCAGGGAGGAAAAAACCCAGGGCCGGACGGGTGATTGTGCCGTCCGCCTCTGTCTTCGGGAAAAAATTGCTCCCTGCAATGTGAAAGATGGAAGAAATAGAAAAAATAGGTGTTCCAAGGTATAAGTTAAAGGAAATATTTAAAATATGTTTATTGGGTTGGGGTAAAACGGAACACCTTCACAAATTTGGGCGTTAGAAGAAAGAAAATGAAAGAAACAAAAGCATAATCATTGTGTACATATATACATTGGAAAAAATAAAACAATATTCGCCGTGGCGATGATGGCAATAATGGTGCCGTATACGGGCTGGTGATAGTACTGTGGTAATTATGGTAGCATTGCATAATGACATTGGTAATCATGATGATGCCGGGCATGACCGGATAATAATAATGATCATGACATTTATAATATTATTATAATTTATAATAAACATACTAAACATAATAATAATAATAACCATAGTAGTAATGATGGTTGCCATGTTGGTATTCTATTTATGGGTATATTATCCAACCATGTGGAACATGTATGTGTATAACCTTGTCATGATGTAGCTATGAAATACCAAATAATTTATAACTATTATATATTACCTTATAGAGCTCTTATAAGTGGCCAGTTAATGTATACCTTTTGCGCTGTTAACTCTCTACCTTGCTTCCGAAGCGTCCTTAAGTGGCCGTTCCTGCCAAGGTTCAGTGGCTAATCCGCTGTCTCATTTTGTTTTCTCTTATGCCCTAGTGGTTTTCCCACCGTGGTTAGGAATTCCACCTTAGCGTCGAAGGCGCGGCGCTTACAAGCGTTGTGCCGCCCTTAGACACTGAATCCACGCTTCATTTGCGTGCATAATGTGTTTTAGTGTTCATTGATGCTCAGTATTCCACGGTTACTGTGCATCGTTGACCACTGTGTTGTCACCGTTAAAGGGTGCAACTGAAAGTTTTGGAGAGTGTATATGTTCGTGACAGAGGAGAGTGTGTACAATTTGGTGTTGGAAATATATTTACAAAAGACATGTTTATTGCGTTGTGGACCTGTGGACAAAATATATTAGTGGATTGCCGCTCGGGTGATCTGTAATAGAGTATAGAAATATTATACAAGCCATATATATCATTTATAGGCGCATGCCAATATCGCTTGCCTTTGGCACTCTATATTGCTGTATCTTAACTTATGCCGGCTAGAGTCCTATCTTAGCCTACTTACTCTATTTATTGTGTTATATTATCGGGCTTACCCTGGTACCGATTTTTGGTGACCAAGTGCCGAAATATTCTACCTTAATGTAAGTTATCCTAGTATAATCTAACTTATGTATTATCGGGCTTACCCTGATGACGGGTTTGTTGGTCATCAGATGCCGAGCGGCTTTACCTTAATCTAAAAAAAATGCCTTAATTTTTAAAAATTGCCTTAAATGTAAAACTATGCTGTATATACATGCCGAGTGGACCTTACTCTAAAGCCGAAATGTGCTGTGCCCTATTTTAGCAACAGCGCTTGTTGAATTTGCTTACATCTAAGTGACCTTAAAAATGGCACTGTGACTTAAATACTAAAATTTAGATGGAGGCTGTCCGTCTGATTTCTCTCGCGGGGGTGCCCTTGTAGTACATTGTTGGGACCGGAACCCAACAATGCCTCGTAGTCCCCTCCGTCTTAATCCTAATTGTCGACACTTATGTTAATGCTTATTAACTAGTATTAATAAAGTTCCGGGCGGCTGCGGTGCCCCACAAGAGCAAACGCTTCGCCCGTTATACTTGCCTGTTCATTGCCGTTGCATTTGCATATGTCGTCATTGATATATTCATTGTTGTTGGCTCTAACCACTAAACCCCTTTGAGTGCTCGCTATGCTCCTCATTTAATAACTCTGGCTGCCCGATGCGTCACCATTTAAGTGGGCATTGGACATCGTCCGCTAAAATAGTGTCCTCCGGGAATGGTGGCGTCCGGGTCCTCTTCGCCTATGTTGGCAGTAATAATATCCTCCGGGAATGGCGGCGTCCGGCTCCTCTTCGCCTATATTGGCATTGTTGGCTCTAGGGTTGATTCCGGTGAACCCTAAAATGCTGCTTCACTCCTACAAATAGGAGACAAACTTCTCGCTCTAGAAGTTTTATTTACCTATACACTAACTAAGAGTCTAGTCCTAATTGGTCGTCCCTAGGGTCATCTCCTGAGTCCGGTGTGGAGCTGGCTATTTCTCCCACCATCCTCAGAAAGTCTCCCCTGCAGGTCTTGGCTTCGACGACCGTGGCACATAGTGGGTGTAACATCTCTTTGTCCCGGGAACAGGCTAGGTCCCATGGGACTCCGAAGTTTGCCCGTGCCAGGCCATGAATGCCTCAACCTTACGTAGTTCGTCTTTTTGGTCTAGGTCAGTGTGTTAACTACGGTAAGGCTCAACATCGCCTTACCCAGCTCTGCTCCTGTGTGGTGCCTCTTCCCTTCCTCTTACGCCGTTATCATCATTCAGCGTGTCACAGATTCCTTTTTATATATAAAAAAATAAGTATACTGTGTAAATAATTTATTGTGTAGAAAATGTAAAATCTTTAAGTGTTCTGGGGTTGTAGAATCTTCTAAGTGCATAGACTACTTCAGGTCTACTGTGCTATGTCGGACTTCCAGCTGTAATGCTTTGTTAATTTTCATGGATGCGTTAGTAGGGTTTATGGTGTTAGGTTCCCTGTTATTAGGATCCGGGGGGTGTTATTTGTTGAATAGGCTTGAAGCATGGTAGAAGGGGGTTGCGCATCGTTGGGCTTCATGTAAATGGTGGCCTGGAGCCGGTGATGCTATCAGGATGCTTCTACAATGAGTGGACGGGGGTAGGTATTTCCCGGGATTGCAAAAATTTTCATAAAGTGTCATGCAGGTTCAATAGTAATAACCCTCGGTATGTGGGCGGGATATTCCATGCATGTATCTGGATATGAGGCGTATCCGCACTCATTTAAGGATAGGTATCGGCCAATGTATAATAATACTATTTCCCTTTCATGCGGGATTATTTAATTTTAAAAAAGTTGTTAATATATGAATTTGGCCTCATCTCTTACTTAGAGATGTGCATTACGCTTGCCATTCTTTCCGACACACCCCTAATACTCAGGTGTTAGCATTGAGAGCCAGGGCGTAGTGAGCCCTCTCTTTAAACGCATGAAGTCTATCAACCCCGATGTAAATTTTGGCGTGTAGTTTAGCTGTTTTATGTGTTTATGTGTCTGTGTTGGTTGATGTTGGAAGTGGGAAGGTTATGGAAGGAGGCAGGTGGTACTATGGTGGCCTGTAGGCGGTATGTTGGCTATCTGGCTAGCCCTATCCACCTGTGCTCCTGTCATCCTCATCTGGTCAATATCTGTTTTCTATTGCTCCTTGGGATAGTAAAGCATGGTGACGCTGTGACGTCACGGCCTAATCTGGTCTCTCAGTTGCAATGTTGATGTAGCAAGTGATCGTAGCAAGTGATCGTAGTGTGACTGGTCATGTCCTGATCGGCTATGATGGTTTTGGGATTAAAAAGTAAAAAGAGCAGTAATTATTGGGGAGGTCTGTTCCCTCAGAGTCCCTGTCTGTATTCGCCCCTGATTAGTGAGCGCGTGTGTGTGCCTATGTTCCGTTACACCATGCGGGCGGGTGGGCTGTTATAGCCTAAGTCCTATCGTATGTCGCGTGCATGGGCAGGAGGTGCGTGCGGCTTGTCAACATCTGTGTAAACATGTTCCTATGGGCCTAAGATAATATGGCCCACAGTATCTGCATATTGCTAAATGCCAGGCCTATTGTAACATTGCAGAATTCTGTGCCAATATCCATGTGTACTGTATGTTAGTGTAGCAATGCTTCTAGAATTTGCAAGTCAATGTTTTTGCTTGTGTAAGGGAAGGCTCTGACGTCACGTATGTCGGCTGTCGGAACGTGCCATTTTGCGAATGTCGGCATGTTGTCACCGTTTGGGATTCCGGGAGTGCCAGTGTGCTAATCTGTCCCGTTTTTGCTAACCGATGTTATGTGTACACTGTTTTCAGCAAGCCTTCTGCTTTGTGTAACTATGTGTAATCCATGCCTGGGAAGTCTATTGTGATCCCCTTGGAGGCCTAGAATTTTCGGTGCGCCCTCTTGTTGGGAATTCCTGGGTCGCCCATGCCGAGGTAGGCTGCTGTAGCGAGTACCCTGGGGCGAATCTATGCTCCATTATGTATGGGGAAAAAAGAGAGAAAAAAAAACCTCCTGTGCCTATAGACATGTGTTTGACCCAGTTATGTACTTGTCTGGGGCCAATTTCAGTGTAATTGGGCGTCTGGATTTTTTGTTTCCCATGGCGTCCGATTTTTGCTGGGTATTCGGACCCGTGATCATGTAATTGTCCGTGTTCTATGTCTGCGTTGTCTGTTGGGATTTGATTGTCCCCAGTGTGGCTTTTGATTGTGTTTTTCGCGCCAAAAATACCGTTGGTTAGTTAGTTTTTGGCACGAGTGTGTTGTGTGGTCGTGAGTTCGCACCCGCCTGCTTTAAGGCTCTGGTATTACGATATATGAACCGTATATACCATGGCGCACTTATCGTGTATTTGAAATGCGCAGATGAAAATACGCATTGGCGTGAAAAGTTTGTGTCTTTTGGAATGGTCCTCGTATTGAGATTTCGGGAGTTATAGGATTTTGAACCTGGCGTGAATGATGGCGTGTGTTCCGCCTTCAGAGCTGCATGCCTGTTAGCTGTTCGTATGTAGTGAAGGTCGCCCAGTCACGAGTGTCTTATCGCTGACGGCGATAGTCTCTAATTTCATTGACGTGTGCGCTATCTTATTACTTGTTTGACGATGTTCCTGTGTCCGGCACGTGTGTGTGTCTAAGCCTGAGTGCTCTCTCTCAGTTGTTGCGAGCATGGCTTTCCGTAATAGTAAAGAACCTTCCACTAAATACATTTGTGTTCCCAAGTTTTGTGGTAATGTAAGCGTGGGTCGAATATGTCCCTGTTAGTGGCACTTGGCTGTGTCTATGCACGAGTGTCTCCGGGCCGCTAGTCGCGTGTCTGGTGACTAGGTGTCGGAGGTGATTTGATTGTTTTGTGCTTATGTATATGTGTTAGTGGAACTGTCCTTTATTATTATATCCTCCCATGGGATAATTACCCGACCTTGCACTCCTGGTATCCAGGAGGTTGCGGGTTTGAGACCGTCTTTAATCAGGATAATTATTTCTGGTGCCACTCAGGCTTGTGTCTTCTGGACAGTTCTGCCAAGTGTTAGGGTCGTATCCCGGTGCGGTCAGCGAGGTCCGAAGGCTATTTCTTGGCCTTCTTTCCACGTCTGCCAGTGGGATCACTTCCCTTCCTTTTGACAGTGTTCCCGCCTGTACGTGTAGGTGTTGTTTGGCGGGTGTGATATGCCTTCATACGGTGGGCGTGTATGGTGTCTTTGATGAGTTTTCGCCCATGGCGCACGCTGACTATGTAATTTAGGTCAGATACCTTCCTGCAGACTTTGAAGGGACCTGACTAGCGTGGCAGGAGGAACTCGGACACATTTTTCTTACGGGCGGAATTGGAGACCATGACCAATTGCCCGGGTGTGTATTCCACGGTCTTTCTCTGCCGATCGTACCGTTCTTTTTGTTTCTTCTGCGCCGCGGCTATGTTCTTTCTAGCGTTCATGCGAGCTATCTGTAAGCTCTCTAGCCGGGCGGCATTGTCCGTGTGAGTGTCCTGTGGGATGCATATATTGTCTATGGGACTTCTGGGCGTGTATCCGTGCAGTAGGAAGTGTGGAGAGTGTTTTGTGGCCGTGGATATGGAAGTGTTGTAACTAAAAGTGATGGGCTGCAGATAATCATCCCAGTCTGTCCCTGCGTCCCCTGTGAATTTAGCCAGCGCTATTTTATTCATACTCTCCGTGAGCCCGTTGGTTTGTGGGGAAAAACTCGTGGTAGTGTATGCCTTTATCCTGAGTATCTCCAAAAACTGTTGGAGCACTCTCGAAGTGAAAATAGTATCTCTATCGGATAGTAAGGTTTGGAATAGGCCGTATCGTGTAACTATGTCGAATAAGAATTCGACTATGCTGTTCGTGTCTGCTTTGGGAACAGCCTTCGTAATCATGTATCGGGTGAGATACTTGGTGGCAACCAGTATATATTTATTGCCTTTCTGAGATGTCGTAATAGGGCCTTTAACATCTATTCCGACTCTGTGAAATAGCTCTCCTACGGGAATTGGGTTGAGTAATCCATGAGGCTTGCCAGGCCTTGTTTTGAATCGCTGGCAAGTATGACATGTCTTTACGAAGGTGTCTATGTCGGCCTTCATGTTTACCCAATAATACTTGTCACGGATTCTAAGGTATGTTTTATGCGTACCTAAATGTGCCCCTGCCAGTGGGCTATTGTGGTGTCCGATCATGATATTCTCTTTCAATGACTCCGGAACCGCTATAGGTGCGTTATCGTGCATGCCTGTGGGCTTAAATTTCAGTACCCCGTCTTTGTCTAGGAAAAATCGCCTAGACAACCGTGCTGTCTTGGAATCCACCTTATCCAAGTTTTTTTAATGCCAATAGAATCTGTTTCAAGTATGGATCACTTTCTTGCTCCTGTTTGATGTTAACCACCGTCAGGGCAAAAGTGGGCATGTCGTCCCATTCGTGGTCCTTACTGTCATCCGGGGGATCGGCTACTGGCAGCCTAGACAACCCATCTGCGTCTAGGTGTGTAGCGCCTTTCTTGTGTTTGACCACGAAGTTATATTCATACAGGCGGAATATAAACCTATTGAGCCGCGAATTTGGGTTTTTAAATTTGTCCCAAAAGAGCAAGCTCGCGTGGTCAGTCACTACCGTGAACTGGATACCATAGAGGTATACCCTAAAATAGTTCACTCCCCACGAAAATGCCAGCATTTCCCGCTCTGTGGCAGAGTATCTAGTCTCAACAGCCGTTAGTTTCCTGCTAGCGAAAGCTATGGGCCGTATGCGCCCTTCTGCATCCTCCTGCAATAGGGCCGCCCCCAGCCCGTACTGGCTGGCATCCACGTGTAGAAAGGTGGGCCTATCACTATGGAAGTGTTGCAGTAATGGTGGTGAGGTCAATAGTTGCTTCAGTGTGTTGAAGGCATCTATATGTTCCTGTTTAATGCTGAAGGGCGTTTTTTCACGTGTGAGTTCAGTTAGGGGGTGGGCGATGTGCGCAAACCTGTAGATATATTTTCTGTAATACGATGCCAGCCCAATAAAACTGCGCAATTGTTTCAAATTTGTGGGCATTGGGATGCCCGTTATTGCGTCAGTTTTCGCTGGGTCGGGAATAATGCCCTCTCTGTTTACAATGTGGCCCAATATGTTAATCTGCTGTCTGGCAAATTGACATTTCGCAGGTTTAAGCCTTAACTTGGCCTCTCTGATCCTTGCGAAAGCCTCCTCCAAATGTACGATATGTTCGTCAAAGGTATGGGAGAAGACCGTTATGTCGTCCACGTAGACTAATACGGAACGCCATTTTAGACCTGAAAATGTCTTATCCACTAGCTTTTGGAAGGTTTGGCTGGCGTTACGGAGGCCCATTGGTAACCTTGTGTAGGTATATAGACCGTTCTCTGTAACGAACGCCAGCTTGTGCCTATCTGGTTCATAGACGGGGATTGAATAGAATCCACTATAACAATCCATCGAACTGAACCAGCTAGCTCCGCCAAGGGCATCCAAATAGGTGTCTGCCCGTGGTAGTGGATAACTATCATTTTCGACTAACTTATTGAGCCTGCGGTAATCAGTACAAAACCTGTGGGATCCGTCCCGTTTTTTGGTCAGTAAAACTGGAGCGCTGTAACTTGAAATAACGGGGACGATGACCCCTGCCTCGAGCATCTCTGTGATCTGAGCGTCGATGGCGTGTCTCTCCTTCTGGCTCACCCTGAAGAGAGGCTGGTGTACTGGCCGGTCACTGGTGAGTGTGACGTGGTGTTCGATGAGGGCTGTCACTGCGATATCCTTCATCGAATGGGCAAAGATATCCCTGTTGGCCTCCAGGAGCTCCGTGAGCCTTTTATTTTGCTCCGGTGTCAGGTCCTGTCTGTGGGTCTGCTTGGGCGCCTTATCTGTGTGTGTGTCTGTGTGTTGGCTGATAGTGTGCAGTGCAGAGGCCTGGTGCTCGTGAATTTCTCGCTCCGCTCGAATCCCATCTGTGTTCCTGGTGTATATCATGGGATGTGTGGTGAGCCTCTGGTCGTGCTTTAAAAGCATCTTACCGCTAGCGAAATGTATGCTAGCCTCATACTTAGCGAGGAAATCCATGCCAATTATGGCTGACGCAGAAAGATGTTCTATAACGAACATGGGGTGTGTTGTGGCAAAATGGTCTAGCCTAAGATGTATGTTTGCCACCCCCGTGTTTTCTAGCGTCTGAGCATTGGCCGCTACCAGCCGGATGTCACCCGTGACATCGTGTATTTGGCCTTCGGTAACGTGTCTTCTATTTACACAACTTACCGCTGCCCCAGTGTCAATTAGGGCCTGCACTCTGTGGCCATTTATGTTGGCGTGTATCGTGAGGGCCGATACCTGGAATCCATTGCCCTGCACCGATGTGTTGTGTAGGGTGTATGTTGTTGTTGTTGCTACCGGCGTAACCTCTGTACTGGGAAGGCATGGAGCTGGCCGCTTATCGTACTTGGCACGCTTGGCCTCTAGGCTTACTTCCTGTCCCGAGTACTTTGGCTCGGTCAGCAAAGTGCGCTCACCAAGTACATTGCCAGCTCTCTTAATCGCCCGCGCTGTGAAAATAGAAGTCTGCTGGCGAACGTTTAATGCACTGACCGTTCCCAGCTTTTGTGTAGGTGTGCTGTTGTTTTCTTCCTCTTGGGAAGGTGTGTCTGCAAATGTGACCCTGAGCTTGCCCTTGTTACCCCGTTTTTTGTCCCAGGTGGTCGCGAGTTCGACTCCTGTTGCTGGCTTCCCAATGCCGAGTGAGCTCGCGTCCTGCGCCTGTGTGGGGTCACTTCCCACCCTGCGTTGTGGTGTAGGGGGTATGGTTTTCTGTTTGGAGGGTGTGGGTTTGCTCTCAGTTTGTTTGTGCGTAATTGTGAGGGGCGTATAATGTCCCGCCTTAGGGTTCCCTGTAAAGAGTATGTGTAGGTCCCTGTCAAATCCCGCAGTAGTAAATAGCGGGGGCGAGTGCACATTGGTGTATACATGTATGTTTGCTTGGAGTACCTTGCCGAGAGCGGTCACCTCTACGGCGCTGGCATAGGTACCGTCCTTGCCCATGTATTTTTTATAGTCCGCCCCGGTCTGGAATGGGTTTTCCCGCTCATCCGACACAAAGTCTCGGTACTCTTTCCAGTTGGCCAGGATGTGTTTGACCGATTTCTGCCTGTATTCCTTATGATGGTCCTCGTTATGCCGAACCAGGAAGCTAATAGTCCTAAACAGGCAGTTGCCGTCTCCTTGTACGGGGTGTGTCTGGAAACGGCCCGGGGGCGGATCGTCAGCCTTAGCTTTGGCTGGGTGCTTCTTCCCCTTACTCTTACGAGTTTGCTTGGGGGAAGGGCCTCTCTGGTGTTGTGTTGGGGGAGGAACCTCAGCCGCTTCATCAGCTGGCCGAACTTCCCCGTCTAGGCGTTTTTTTGAAACGTAGGTGTGCGCCTCCCTGTACTGTATGTGCGCCCCCCCTCGGGGTGGCTGCGCCAGCTCCCCGCCTGCGGTGTATGGCTAGGCGTGGGGAGTATTGCCCCCCTGTCTGTCCGGCGGGGTGCCTCATCCCTGAACTCCCTCGGGTGTTCGTCGGGGAGGGGGTGGTGTTCCGGGCCCTTTGTGTATGTATCTGTATTGTCCCGTCCTCTTGTAGGTTTTCTTGCCTGTCGGTTATTGCCCGGTGGTCCGTTTTCCTGTCTCCGCCAGGGTGGGGTGTATGTCTGCTGCTGCGGGGGCGGGTTTTCCCGTCGATTCCCCTTTTCCCTGTACTGGGAGGCTGCATACCCCTGTCTGGTCGGGGGTGGGTTTCCTCGACGGTCCCCATTTCCCCTGTACTGTGGGGGTGCATAGCTTTGCCTGCGTGGGGGTGGGTTCTCCCGATATTCCCCATTTCCCCTATATTGCGGGGCTGCATAGCCTTGCCTGCTTGGGGGCGAGTTTTCCCTGTACTCCCTGTCTGCCCTGTATCGTGGGGCAGCATAGCCCTGACTGCTTGGTGGCGGGCTGTTTCGCCGGGGGATGGTGTGCTCGTACCCCTCAGGGTAGTATTCCTGTGTGTACGGGGATGGTGGTCGCCGTGAGGGGTATGTCGGCTCTGTGTCCGTGTACGATACCGGTGAATACCGCCGTGGGTAGTGTGGCCTATCCTGTGCGTGTGGTGTTGTCGGCCGCTGTGGAGGGTAGTAAATTTCCTCCCTCCCGTAGTGTCTCCTCTCAGTGTACCCCCTATCCCTTTCAGGATAATAGCGCTCTTATGTGTCTACGTGTTCATCCCTTAGCGGTCTCCCGCCTGCTTGGATGGCAGCTATGGTCAATTTCTCCATTCTGTCCACTAATTCATCCATCTTATGATTAGTGTCGTCCTTTTGTGTCTGAAAGTGCTGATCCACGGCTTTCTCCGTAGCCTTTTCCGTGATCTTTTTCCCTTCCTCTATGGTCTTTATGTTGTTCAACATGTGTTGGACCGTGGGGTTGTTCATAATACACAACTTGTCCACTATGGATGGTCTGAGGCCCTGCATTAACAGCTTGACTTTCTGCTTGTTCGTCATAGCTGCGTTATATTTATCGCACATTATCAACTTTACGTTGATGTATGCCTGGGCGCTTTCCTTAGGTCCCTGTGACCTCTGTCTAATTTGGTCGTACAGGTCGTCATCATCTGGTATGAGCTGGAATTCACTCTTCAACAATAAGGTGATTTCCTCCCATGTGGCATTTTCTAGGTTGTCCTCATGAAGCTCATACCATGTCATGGCCGCCTTTGTGAGGTAAGCAGGAAGGAGCCGTTTTCTAACTTCCTCGCTCCAACCATTGATCCGAGCCGTTCTATTGAAGGCCTTGAGGTATTCCTCGGGATCCTGGCCTTCCCCCGTGAACATTGTGGGGTGGATCATGGGGTACTCTGCTTGTCTGTTCATCTCGTGTTCAGCTGTCTCTTGTTGGCTGTGTAGTGATTGTGATCTGTCTATGCTGTTCGCACCGCTATCTTGTGCCGAGGTGTTTGGGTTATTTAGAGGGGAATTAGCCTCGCTTCCCGTGTACGACACTTGTGTTACGTTACCAGGTGGCTCGTCACCTGATATGTCGGTACTGATTGATGGCGTGTTGTCGTACTGTGTGGATTTGACTACGTGTACAGTCCTGTCTAAATCTTGTTTCACTGTTGCCAGAATAGTGTGGATGTCTAGAACTGCCTCTGTCGTGTGATTATCTGACTTAACAGTGTCTGTCTCTAGTAACTGTGTAATGCGCTCGAGCAGATTATCAGTCTTCTGCTCTGTGATTTGCAGTTGCTGCAACAATAGGGGGTGGAGTGTTGGCAGGAAATCTACTTCACTAGCGCTGGATATTGGTGACTCCTGTCTGTGTTCACTGGCCTGGGATCGTGTAAAATGTATAACTTGTGCTGCCGCTGCAGGGTGTTGAGCGCGGATCTCTGATGTCTTGAATTCGAGGTCCCTAAGAAGTTGTACTGCGGTCTGGTCGGTTATTAAGTCACCGTTCTTAATTTTTAGCTTCGGCAGGAGTGGAGTCGTACTAGCCGACAAATGGTGCGCAAAGTCTCTTAGTGTGGTTCTAAATGTGGACATTTAATTTCCACTGACTTTGCACTATGGGGCGGATGGGGGTGGGTGTAATAATACAAACTCCTATGTAATAGAGAAAAAGTGTGGGACGTAATATGGGATTTAAAAAAAATCTTCCCAGTCTCGCTTGGCTGTATGCGAAAGGGGTCGTTTCTACTACGAGGGCTCGTTGTATGAGTCCTACCCTTACTGTGCGTAGTAGCGGCGCCTCCACCAAATTGTTTTAGATCCCTTAGTTGGGGGTAGTTAGGTCTAAAACATATGTGTTAGTGTACTAATTTGGAAGGTGATTCCTAGAGGGGGCAGCTTCCCGTAGCTGGGTAAGCTGGCCAGTGTAGAGTGTTGTGTGATGTTTAAATCCTAGGGGGTGCTCCTATAAAGACGTAAGCGTCGCTTAGGAGATGATCCTCTGGGCGCAGGTTAATGTACTGGCCTCCCAGCTGGTCGGAAGGAATTATATAACAGACCTGCCTATGTCAGCTATGCCGGCGGCTTGCTGCCAGCGGACGCGTGCGGGAGACACAATGGAACTTGAGCAGGCGATTACCGGCTACTATTGTCACGCTTACTCGTGACGAGAGACAGGAAGGGTATTAGGATGTAAATAGGCGTGTAATTACGAATGCAATGTGTAGATTACTGACCAAGTATTTATTGGTCAGTGAGTATGAAATTGTATGTCCATTTTAGGGGAACGTGAATAATAATGCAAGTTATGTGTACAAGTTTGTGGGTAGGTTTTACAAAGTATAGGATATCTGAACACTTGCTGACTCACCTGATGATAGGCAGCAGTAACAGGGCCTCCGGCTACACACACTGTATGACAGATAATAGAGAGCCTGTCCTCATTAAGGCCTTCCTTCTGATAGGTTCTGGCGTTGCTTCGTCGACATTCCATCGATGTAGGTGCCCTAGTTAGCTATTGTGTAGATGTTTATGAGTGTGATGCAAGTGGTTGGCAGGCTTCCCAAGCTGGGCATCCGCCCTTGCTGTGTAAAAGGTACTGTTCTGGACTTATGATGTTTGCCAGTTAGGGGTGGTTTTAATAGATGATGGAGGGTGGCTTCAGGGGGTGCAGCCCCCTGGGGGCCTGTACACTATAATGCTCTGCGGTCTGGGATATTCTTGTTGTATTACTGTTGGGAACTACGTTTAAGTAATGATCGCTCAGTTCAAAGGGGGAAACTGGCATTTGGATATCAGGTGGGGGGCTGGCACCTATTCCAAGGGATTTTTCAGCTCTCCAGGATGCTGCAGAATTCTTACAGTGTCTGAAAAGGTTATATGTGTACTTAACTTAAGCATTTCTTATAGCTTGTTTTGTGTTATTCCGTAGAATTCTGAATTTTTCATAGACATCCGGACGTTTTGTCTTTAAAAATTCCTTGCGGGCTCTGTCGCGAATCTTTATCAAGTCTTTAATTGTTCTGTTAAACCATGGAGTTGAATGGCGTTTAACGTTTACTATATTTTGAGGAGCATGTTTGTCATACAGAAAGTAGATGTTTTGGTTAAAGAGACTGAGCTTTTCGTCTACGTTGTTTGTTTTATAATACTGCTCCCAAGGGAGTAATTCTGCATCCGCACTAAAATCACTTGAACTAAATTTACTAAAATCACGCACTAGGTATGTCTTGGGTTTTGCTTTAG
This sequence comes from Meconema thalassinum, assembly GCA_946902985.2. Classification (NCBI taxonomy): domain Eukaryota; kingdom Metazoa; phylum Arthropoda; class Insecta; order Orthoptera; family Tettigoniidae; genus Meconema; species Meconema thalassinum. Next base: position 2,105,875,020 of record OX336388.2, on the reverse strand, counting down.
GAGCAGATAAGGAAAATACAGCGTACAAGTGGTCATGAGCAGAGAATCCAGGAGCAGGCTCCTGTCCATATTCTATAACAAGATCATTGCAGTTGGAAGATATTATATCAAGAATGCTATCGCAGGTACCGGTGTGGAAGGTTTCAGTGAATGGCAAACATTCAAGGTTGCAGGCGTTCAACATCTCACGAATACTTTCTGTTTCAAAAGTACCACTGCCAAATCTAGCATTTATGTCTCCAACAACGAAAATATATTTGTAATTCAGTAAATGCGTGTACATATCGTTCAAGAATGAGTCTAAGTAGCCAGCTTTTGGTGGACGGTATACAGAAGAAAAGAGTATCTTTAAGTCTGGCAGGATCATTTTATAGTGTCCTTGGCATAAACGGCAACGCCACCTGAACCTTTGCCACGTCTATCATTACGAAAGACGTTGTATCCACTGAGATAAATTGAAGCGTCCTCTATTGAGGGTTTAAGAAATGTTTCACTGACTGCTATTGTGTCAAAAGAACTGTTACCAAAAGTATGACGGAATTCAGAAATGTGGGAGGAGTCAACTAGAGATTGTGCGTTGATGTGTGCCACTTTAAGCCTGTTTGAGTTTCTCAAGCTAATGTTTGATAGTAGTTCAGCCAATACATGTTCATCATGAGACATAAAAGCAACGGATACACTCTTAATTACAGAATTAAGAACATATAGACACAATATATACTATAAACTGTTTTGCAAACCTGAGATCACTATTGTAAAAATAATAAAACAAACGATAAAATGACCTATCAAAAACAATGAATATATATACGCTAAAAATAAAAGAAAGTCTAGTGAGATATCGAGTATACAGTACCAGATTAATTTTGAAGTCGATATTAATACCTACAATGCTAGACAAAGAGAAAAGAGAAAGAAAATAATTAATTCTATGCTAGAGCAATGAATCTAATTCTAATTAATTAATAACATAAATTTCAGTAAGGAAGAAAGAAAAGTATTTTGATCTTCCTTATTTCCAAGTAGCCTCTCCAGGTTCCATATTTATGCTGAAGAGTTGAAGAGTTGAGTTACCGTCAGCTGCACGGTTCTCCAAGGGGTCCTTACTTCAAGGGTGTTGGGTACCGCTTCTTCAACGCCTCGAGGTCTCGAGCTGTTGTCAGTCTGTGTTTTGTATCACCCACACGTACCATGATAACACCGCCAATGCTCCACGTGTAATTTAGGCCAAAATGGCCGACAGTCTGTTTTAGTAAGGAGAAGGTAAAGAGGGGGCAGGGGGGAAATATTGAGACTCCTCGAAGAATGAGGATGTCCAAATAAGGAGAAAGGGTGGGGATAGGATTTGATGGATATAAGGAAACAGAAGGGAAGTGTATCTGTACGATACCCAACGTCATACAGGGAACGGCGAAAAAATAGATGGAAACTCCTCCAGTGACGAACAAAGGAGATCAAATCATGGCTCTGCAGCCATAGAGGAAACCGTACAATTTGAAATAGGTGAAGAACTAGAGAAAATGAGAGGAACTATCTTCCCAGATCTTTAATAACTGGTAGCCAAGTGTCACTTAGCTGATATCCAGTGTCTCTATTAAAGTTATTGGGGTTTTTACGAATTTCAACTGCCTCCCATATAATTCTAGAGCAGTTGTGCTTAACAAGGGCAAGCGCATGAGCTTCCTTGAAACATACTTCGAGTCCATTGAAAAGGGGAAGCGAGGTTCCTTCGAAACGTAACTTATGGTATTTCATTTTACTAGCGGACCCGTGCGAGAAATCTCGCATGTTCATAAACCACACTTTCCCCAATACCGTAGGTTTTGCAAATCGAACACTTCTTACAAAAATTGATATTTAAGAAATTAGTATGCAATTTGTCACTGATAATGTTATTTGTGTGATGAATGTGCTGTAACACTCACCGGTTATTCGATATTTATGAAATTATGCGATTTGAGTACTCATTCCTTTGATTTAATGTTTCTGAAATCCATGCAAAATGATAAAGGAAAGACCTCATAATGTTAAAATGACATGAAACGGGCGTCACAGTGACCAAAATGTGAAGTGGACAGACATTTTATGGAGCGTATTTTCATGCATCAACAGTAGCTGCAAATCGCACACTTCGTACATTTTTTAAAGAAATTATTGATATTTATGGAATTAGAGTGCAATTCGTCACTGCTAATGTCTATTGTACAACGCCAGACGCAATCCACGCAGAATGAATGGACCCATCCCGAATTCTCTCAAAATGAACGGCAGGAGCTAGCACCCAGTGGCCCACTAAGCAAATATAAACAAGAACTTGGAGAATGGAAAGCACGTTTTAGTTGCACCGTTAGTAACCTAAATTTTGATGAATCAGTCCAACAATTCGTCCACTTCTTGGCGAATGCCATCGATCTTCTACCTGGCCCAAAACACCCTGCTAGGAAGTATTATGAGGCCAGGAAAAATAGCCGTAACATAAATACTCAAAGATCATATAAGCAAAGTTCTAATCCTGAGAGGTCTACGAAGAAGGACAGAGAAAAACTCCGTGATAAGTATAAATACCAGCTAGCACAATTTAATTTCTACAACCAACGTCGGAAAGTAATTAGATCAGTACTTATGAATGATAAGACTAGTTGTGGGATTGATGAGGAAACCGTGTACGATGCATTCAATTCACATTTCTCTCACCCCAATGACAATGGCAAACAAGAATACATCTCATCGCTCAATGATACTGAGAGAATCACTTTAGATGATACATACGTAACAACAATAAGTAAGGAAGAAATATCCATCGCAATAAATATGATACAATCTGATACTGCCCCTGGTCCTGATCACGTCTTACCTAGAGTTGTGAAAGATGGAATGGCGATAGAAATTATCGCTCTAATTGCCACAAGAATGCTGCAGACGGGACATGTCCCTCCTTGCTTTCAGAGAGCCAGAACGGTATTGATTGATAAAGGGGGAAATTCAGATGATATTTCGAACTGGAGACCAATCACAATTGTTTCCGTAGTCCGCAGAGCCATTGAAAGAGTGCTATACAGACGTCTCAGAGAGTTCATCTCATTCAATGAGCATCAGCGTGGATTTACTCGATCACCTGGTACGCTTATGAAAACATCCTTGCTTAGATCAACAATGGTATCAGCAAAAACTCAGAAACGTAACGTCACTATCGTCTTCTTAGATATCAGAAAGGCATTTGATAACATCGGACACCTGCATTTAAAGAAATCACTTGAAGTATCTCCTGTACCTTCTAAATTAGCTACCATAGTTCTAAATCTGCAGTCTAATAACCAGACTTGCGTAGAAGTTAATCGTAAAAGAACAAAGCCCATTGTTCTAGGACGTGGTGTAATGCAAGGGTCTCCACTCTCACCCACATTATACAATTTGGCCACAGATCACATACTAAATGAATTGTCTGAAGATTCAATTGCTAGTGAGTTTGGATACAACCTAGTTCCGAGTTTAAGTCCAGTAACAGTGCTTGGCTTTGCAGACGACACGGTTCTGATAGCTAAGGATGAAAAATCAGCTTTGGAGCTTACTCGAATGGCCATGTCAAGATTCCAAACTATTGGGTTGGAAATAAATCTCGCAAAATCTGTAGCTATCAATATTTGCAAAGGAAAACTAACTACCAACCACCTTGAAATCTCGCCAGACACCGTTACCGGTATCTCATGCATATCTTCTGACGAATGCGTTCGTTTCCTAGGCATAAATTTTTCTGACGTCTGTCTTTTCAAACCACAAGAGGCTCTGACGGATCTGAAAGACAAACTCGACCTCCTTTCGTCTAGCCCGCTATTACATCCTGACCAAAAATTCTGTAATATGAACACTTCCATTTGTCCATACCTCATCTATACGTTCCAGGCAATGCCATTAAAATCTATTCCAATGAAATTTCTAGACGATGCCGACAAAATGATAAAGGGAGCTTTGAAAGATATAATTCAATTACCCACAGATACTCCAGACGCAATGGTCTATACTCACCGAAAGTACAAAGGTCTTGGATTATTTAGGATGCAATGGGAGGCTGTGCTTCAGCAAATAAATGGTTTACGAACTCTCAGAAAAACACAAAACGAATACATTCTGAACACCAGAGACATTAGAAAAGAGGTCGACGTTTGTTTAACAAAACTTGGCGTAGGTGGTCCACAAACATTTCTTAGTCCTCGAGATAACTTTGTAGACACTCAAAAAGTACGGTCATATTTAAGAGATCAGCAGTTTGAAGCGTGGTGTCGGTTAACTCAGAAAGGAAAAGGGGTCATTCTCTACAAACAGTTCACGCCACCTAATAAATGGGTGTGGCACCACAAGGGTCTTTCCAGCTCTGAATGGAAGGATGGACTGAAGCTTGTATGTAATGTAGCCGCAGTTAGAGCTGTACCAGGCAGAAGCCGAGAGGATAACCGTTGTCGCCGCTGTGACCCTCCCTCATGTCCTTGGGTTCTGCAATTATGGTGAGGCTCTACCTAACACAAGACATCACTCAGTAAGATCCATCCTTGCGGAGAGTCTGAGAGATGTTGGCTTCGTGGTGCATGAAGAAGTTTCAGGGCTAGCCACGCAAGGCAGTACCAGGCGCATTGACATCATAGCCTACAAGGAAGATAAAAAGAAGGGTTATATATTGGATCCAACCGTGCGTTTTGAGACCCATGCCGAGCAGCCAGATGAAGTAAACAAAGAAAAGAAGGATATTTACGAGCCTACAGTCCCTTTCTACAAGGAAAAATACCACCTTCAAGAAATAGAAGTTATTGGGTTATTAGTGGGGGCCCGGGGAACAATACCTTCTCTTTTTGCTGCTACGTGTAGAAAATTTCAGATCTCAAATGCCACCATTAATACCATAGCAATAACAGCCCTTAAAGGATCCATTAGCATTTTGAGTAACCACTTATATTCCTAAATTATGTGTATTTTAAGGCTGAACAGCTATTTTAATTATTTATTTTTAGTTGCGGTTTGCCCTCTCTTCAGGTCTCTTATTCTAATTTATATGTATAAGATATATTTCATAGTTCAGTACTCATAGTTTGTTAACCTTCTCTTATTTCTTTTTTCACCTTATTATGATAGTTAAGCTTTGTATATTAGCAGCCTTGTAAGTCGAGGAAGCATTAGAAATAACAAAAAAAACTCTTTCATTTGAATGTCCATTTTCACGACCGGTCGCGTGTGAGTGCCGCAGGAGGATTTCTATACTACTAGCATTCGCCCGCGAATATTCTAGTTGTAAGAGTATGGGAGGGTGGGCCACAGTGAGACAGAAAAAATATATTTTAGTATACTGTCTTATTTTTCAATATATGTAAATGTCTTTATATACTGAAATATAAGTTGATTGTTGCTCATCAATTTTATACCCTTAGAATTTCCAAAACATCCACACTTTTCTGTAAAAATAATAATTGTGAACATGTTGCAGCCGTCTCACTGTAGCCCACCCAAGGGCCACACTGAGACAGATAATGGTACACACTGAGACACAATGAAAAGAATTTATTTTAACTGGTTAAATACATAGATAAACACTAAAACAAAGAATTAATGCCAGAAAGCACTACAGCACATTCAGATTCTCAAAATTTCCGGAAAATTTGAAATATAATTTTTGTCTTTTTGTTTTGTCATATGCACAGGGAACCGGAAACAGTGATCTGTTGTTTTTCGCGGGGACTGAAGCAATATCTGCAATCTCTGGTTGAAAAAAGACCTGCCTATCACTTTTGCACTTATTCTTAAGAATTTTACTTCATAATTTTCATCATCTAAATCTCGTTTCACTTCCCCGATGTAAAATCTAGGGTGTTTCCCTGAAAACTCAACCAGAACGAAGTCACCTTCCTTAGGTTTGCGAACAAGTTGATGAAATGTTAGGAGCTCGATTTCTTCATTATATGATGAGCTGTCTGAATTAGAAGAATCATCAACATCATCATCATGGAAATGTCTGTAGCTAGGGCTTCCTTCTTGAATATCAAGTTCCTTTGGCAGAACAAACTCTTCTTGCAGCCCTTTTGATTTGTTTTTTTTTTAATTTGTGGACTTAAGAGCAAGTATTCTTTTCTTTCTAGGGTGTCAGTTGGAATGAAAGATCTCCCCTTTCCTTTCCTAGAAGTTGACTCTGCCCTCTCCTCAGCTTTAGGGTAGCTCCGTATATCTTTCTCACTGTCTCACTGTCGCCCACCCCCGTGTGTCTCACCGTGGCCCACTTGCGACATGTAAAAACAATTATGTTTACTATCTCACCTACAATACTGAACAAGCTGACGATTCCAATAATTATTTAGTAATATGTATGTATTTCGACCATATCATATTCATTAATGTACAATGATACACATAACTATAAAAAAGAGGAAGAAATTTTACTTTTCTTACCTCAAAAAAGATGATGTCGTTTATGTCCTACATAACCTGCTTCTTTCAAGGAGTAAACAGGATCAAAATGTCTGCTACCAGGAGAGCCAACCTCTAAGAAATATTTAAAAAATTCCCTCTTTCAAAAAAATAGATTTAATGAGCTTGTCTCACTGTGGCCCATGTCTCACTGTGGCCCACCTTACCCTACACTTAGCAAAATCTCAATCATGAATGCTATGACTGATTTATCCTTGGTATGAATAATCAGACTTTATCAATTCAGCAACTGGTGCAGTGGTTAGGTTTGTCATTCCTTCATAGGTATATCAGAGCGAAGTTAGTTTTCTGGAAATTTCACAGACACTGTTAATTTAAGGGCCTTTAAATGTGGTTTTCGGAGACCCTTTATAGTCGGGTGAAAAAGACCTTTTGCACCACACTCACACGTGAAAATTGAGTGAAAAAAATCTAGAGTGCCCCTTGACCCCCTTAAGCGTATTATAGGCTACTGTATGTATTGATGAATTTTACAGCTTAATTTGGTTCAGTGATAACCTTATAACCGTCTGGAAACTTTCACAGTAATGTAATAATTGGAATTGCATTGCGTCTTACAGAAATAGATGGACCTGTGAGATTCTGTTACCATGGTTACCGTGTTGCATTCTTTCATTATGTCATTGTAAATGTACATGTTTTAAGTTATTTATTTAATTGTGAGGCATTTAAAGAGTAAGTGAGTGCGTTCCGCTTACGCATTGGGTTATGCTGACCCTGTAGGTACCCCCATATGTCTAGGTTGGTGTTAATGGGACCTTTTTTCGGTACAAAACTGGAATGGGACCTTAGCAGAATAATATAGGGAGGGATGATTTTCACACGGCAATAGCCCAAAAAACACGAATAGTTTTAATTGTAATCGGGGCCGTGTAAGCCTTAATCAACATAATATTGTGTGTGTTATGTTTGCAGATACCAGTCACATTGTTCTGTCTGGCCACACTTCTGGTGAGCTCCATGTGCCATCCCGAGACTACTCTGGCGGAGGTTTGCATCACGTGAGTTCACCACATTACAGAATATCTGAACTTTAGGAGCATCATGACTACGGCTCTACATGGTTTGTGTGTAGAAGTCCCGCAGCGTAGCTATGCTCGTTAAACCGTGAAGGCAGCTGCAGCAAGATCGCAGGTTTGAATCCCGGCACTGACATAAGTTACATTGACTCAACAACTTAATCGTTTTTGAATCTAGAATTTTTGTTTTTCCGTAATTTATGTTTATATTATAATTATTAGTTTTTGTTTTGTTTTGTTTTTAATTTTCAGTCTTTTCAAATTTAGGTGACCACCTCTAAATTTTAAATTCCATTCCAAATTTGTATACTTTAATCAGTGTTAAGACTGGCAGATGACCTCGTAGTTCCGCCCCTTAAAACAACGATAACTAACTAACCGGCTATCCTGAGTGTGGTTTTTTTCGCGTTATTCCACACTCCCTCCAGGCAAATGCAGGATACCATAGTACCTTATTTCAAGTCCAGGGACACCTACATCATCCCTGTCCCTAATACACACTACTACACTCATCACATAAATACAGGATATCAATCAGGTTCAGCACACACCCAACTATACGGGGCTGATGACCAAAACGTCCCAAGCCCTCAGATGAATTGTTGATTGAGTCTTCAGTCTTTTGACTGGTTTGATGAAACTCTCCATGCCTCCCTGTCCTGAGCTAATCGTTTAATCTCTACATAGCTACCACACCCTACATCCGAGGCAATCTGTTTAACATATTCTAACCTTGGTCTACCCCTACAGTGCTTGTCCTCGACCCTCCATAACTAAGCTTGCTATTCCTGGGTGTCTTAGTATTTGTCCTACCAACCTATCTCTTCTCTTCATTAGCAGTCGCCAGAAACATCTCCCCTCTCCCATTCGTCTTAATACATCCTCATTTGTAACCCTATCTACCCATCTGATCTTCATCATTCTCCTGTAACACCACATTTCAAACGATTCCATTCTCATCTTTTATGCTGCACCAATAGTCCAATTTCACTTCCATAGAGCGCCACGATCCAGGCAAAGGCTTTCATAAATGACTTCCTAATACCTAAATCTATATTCGATGTCAACATATTCCTTTTCTGTAGAAATGCTATCCTTGCCTGAGCCAACCTACTTGTTATATCCACTTTGCTTCGTGCATTACTGGTTATTTTGCTTCCTAAGTAACAACGACATAATGTTATTTCAGTATTTTCCTCCCGATGAACCCCTGAGAGATTAATAGGCTCATAAAATAATTACGAAGCAGGTGACTCTATGGTAACATGTACCATGAAAAATAATCCTCTCACTTTCTTCAAAAAAGACATCACTTCTATCCACGTCCGTATCGTTGCGTAGCGCACATCGTGCAGTTCTCGTGCTGCAGCGTGCTGGTATCACCTGACTGGAGTGGCCTCCCTTTTCCCCTGATATGAACCTCAATGAACATAATTATCAGGGATCGATTGAAATAAGTTTTTTGGGACATCTAGACCAGCTTAATAATATGTAGGATCTATGCTGAATCGCAATTGTGAACTGGAACAAATTGAACCAAATTGGCTTGATGACCTTGTGGATGGTATGCATGACTCTGAGCATGTCCTGTATTGCCGATGTTTTCTTTGGCATGTACATATATGGGAGAGTTAATATGTTTAATTCAATGAATCTAATGAGAAATGTCGTTATGCAACATCCCCAGTCATTCTTATGGCTTTATTTTTCAAAATAAACGTTCTGTGAGAATCTGAGCCATTTCCCCAAAACCGAATGCCATACACAGTGAGTGGAGGAAAGCATAGCATGCTGTGATTAAATTAGGTTGGGTAGTGTAAGTTCTTAATTGTTTTAGCAAAGAAATACAGTAAGTTAGTTCTTGAAAGTTTTTTCGAAAATTTTGGACATGAACATACAATTTGAGTTTACTGTCCAAATAAACAACTGTTCACATTTTAAATATCAGTCTCCTTGTCATTAGGTACAAACCAAGACAGCTTTGTCCACCAATTTTATTCTCTGTGAGTAGTTGGGAGTTACGTGACATCTGCAAACAATATTGTTCTACCAGAAATAGGACAATAAATATCATATAAGAAGATCATGAATTGAAATGAACCCCGCACTGAACCTTGCGCTACACCACCAAAATAATATTTTATCTTAAAATGCATTATTTACAACTACAGTTTGTTTTCTACCATTTAGGTAGGCTTATAGTAGATTGAATTCCTTGCCTCCCACTCAATAATAAGGTATTTAACGTTGTGCTAAATGGTATATAGAGTCAAGGTTTTGGGGGGATCTATCAGAGTAGCAATAGCATTCAATCGGTTTTCATAACCTTCCAATATAGTGTTAGGTATTGGTTCAATAACCATTATTGTTTAGCCTTCCGTAAATCCATTTCATTTACCATAAAATAGTGATGCATCTGGTACGCCAGACAACGTTCAACTGTTTGTTGTTGCAAGGTATTTAGAGACAACTGTAGCCCGTTTTTATAGCTCTCTAAAACAACAATTATTGCGAAGTACTTTATTAATGCCTCTGTGTAGGCCTAATGGAAAACCCTACGTGAGAATGTTGTTCACTTCCATTCCTTATGACTGCCCATGTTTCCCAGTCATTAATGGATGTACATTCTCTCAAGGCTAACTAGCCTAGGTTAGGGTGGTTTTCTATTCACTATAACATAGAATGCGAGTCGCTAGAAATTATGTTGAGGGACTGTTGGAGGTTGGTGAACTGAGAAACTGGAAGTGAACAACCACGTATCAGGCTTAGGAACGACTAAAAGATGCCTAAGAAAGGTTCTGGGAAAGGATCTAATTAGCGAGGAGGCACTCAGAACTCTATTGGTGGAAGTACAGTAGAAGCCGCCATTAACTCACGACCTATAATCCAACATGGCTCTGAGATACTGACTCCGAGTCATTTCCTGACTGGTGCACGACTGACTACCCTGCCCAACGTCTCCGAACCCACGACCCGAATAGACCTGAGGAATGAGATGAGACTCTGAGATAAAGTTCAGAAGAACTTCCTCAAGAGATGGAGGAATGAGTAACTTCTTGATCTGAGGAGCTACCACGAAGTACGCCGCCCAAATGGACAGATGAAGGAGTTCCGAGTGGGAGACATCGTTCTACTACAGAACGACCCTGTGACCTGGGCATATGTGGCGGAAGGCGCGAATCACTGAAAGAAGACCAGACAGAGACAACATGATACGAACCCTCATCCTTCAGATGGCCTACGGGACCAAGATCAGTCGGCCAGCACAGATGGTGTTACAAATCAATTCTTCAACTCATGTCTACAATTCAAGAACAATCACTTTTATTGTACACAACAAGGAGCATCACTATCCAGCCATTACATTCAGTTACTCCTGTTCCATCTTGCTCATCAACGCTCCAAGGGTGCCAACTTACAAAAAACAAATTTAATTACAGAAATACATTCACAAATTACAGAAACACATTCACAACATTCTCCCACCTTGAAACGGTAGGTTTCAACTAAAAGCACAAAGATAATACAAAACATAGGAATAAACAAATATTTACAAATTCAGTTTGGTTGGCCTTTTAACAACCCTGCCCCTTCTTGTCAGAGCAACAGCTTCACTCTCAACTACTTGAGGGGGGTTACTAGAGTCACAATCAGGCACCAAGTCAACAGCATTGGGACCACACAAAGAACCATCACTATTTTCATAAGGAGATCCAATCTCCATCAAGCACAAACGTTGGACTGGTCGCAACAACTCACTCTTAACTGTTTTTACCTTTGCCACTCTAGTTACTCCATCTTTACCAGGGAAGATCTCAAGCACTCGAGCCAATTCCCAATCAATTCTTTTCTTTTGGTCAGACACAACCCATACAACATCTCCCACCCTGACATTCTTAGAAGACTTAGCAGTGTTTAACATCAGAGACCCTAGGTATTCCTGACGAAAACGTTCTTTTAGGTTTATCCTAACCTCAGCTACATATTTCACCCTAGCAGAAAGACCCTTTTCATCCACTTCGTCAAGATCAGGCACCTTTGTCTCAAACTGCTCCTGCAAAAACATAGCAGGCGTTATTGGTCTCAACTCATTAACATCTTCAGACATGTAGGTAATGGGACGCGCATTCATAACAGCCTCAATCTCGGTAATCAAGGTCATTAGTTCACAAAGATTTAATAACGCACGACCAAGGGATATTTTCAACAGTCTTTTTATCACCCCAATAAGCCGCTCAAAAAATCCACCCCACCAAGCACCTGTGGGAACATTAAATAGCCACTGAATTTTCAATTCATGTTCAACTGTAGTCTGCTTAATGAGATTCCAAACTCCTACAAAGTTAGTACCATTATCACTATACATAGTTGTGATTCTGCCTCGTCTGGCAATCATTCTTCGAAGAGCATGTAAAAACGATTCTGTAGAGAGCGACTCTACCACTTCAAGATGGACTGCACGGTATACAGCACAGGTGAACAAGGCAATCCAAACCCTAGTACCATCTTTTATGAAAAGAGGTCCAGCCAAATCGACTCCGCATACTTGGAACACCTTTCCAAGATTTACACGGTTATTAGGTAACCCAACAGGTGGCGTTCTCACTGGTTGGGCTTTGTGCCTAAGACAACGAACACATTTACTAACAACACGTCGGGCTAATCGTCTACCTCTGACTATCCAGTATTCTTCTCTCAGGGCTCCTAACACAGTACTTGCTCCAGCATGGTGCATTTTCTCATGACATTCTACCACCATGGACTCCACTAGTTCACACTGAGGTAGTAAAATGGGTTCCTTGAACATGGGTGTGAACTCATCAGATAATATTTTTGTACGAACTCGAATCAAGCCATCATCATCAGTTTTAATGTTGAAATTATTTACATCTAGAGGGTGACTACTCTGAATCCACCGTACTAATTTTAATTCAGCATGTCGTACTTCTTTGCCAGTCAACTCCTCTCCGCAGTTTGAACTTTTCCCACTAGCTTTCTCAAGAAATCGGTAGATCCAACCAACAACACGCACATTTTTCGAGAAAGAAGCAAAGTGTGTGAACAAGTTTTCTCTTACATCGTTTGTGTTGTACAAACTAACAGCCGTTTTCTTCGATTCCTCTTCTGTAGGGGCTATTTTCACAGTTAACCACTTGTTCTCATTCTCTAGGAGCCACTGAGGACCCTCCCACCATTTTGATGCAACAAATTCGGACAACAAGCATCCTCGGCTGAGTATATCAGCAGGATTACAATCGCCAGGAACAAATCGCCACTGCTCGGGTGACGTCAACTGGTGGATTTCCTTTACCCGGTTTCCAACCAAGGTCTTCCATTCACCTTTCTTGATCCAGTAAAGAACAATCATAGAATCAGACCAGTACACAATGTTGGAAATATTAGTCGATTTACTAATAACAGAACCAAGCCTTGCTGCAAGTGTTGCCGCTACAAGCTCTTTACGAGGGATTGACATGTCTTCCATTGGTGCAACTCTGGACTTAGCTAAAACAAATCGAACATTAAAGCCATCTTTGTTTTCATACCTCATAAAGGCACAAGTGCCCAGTCCAAGGAGACTGGCATCACTGAATACATGTAAACAAGCTGTGTCAGAGACACCTCTTAAACATCTAGGCACCACAATGCTGTCAATCAAATCAACTTCAGTAAGCCACTGCGAGCACTTCATTTGAATTTCTTTTGGAAGGGGTGTGTCCCAGTGTAGTTTGAGCTTAAATGCCATTTGCAATGCAATTTTCAGATGGAGTAAAGGTGCCGATAACAAACCCAATGGATCAAACACCCTGCTTATAATCGACAGCAATTTCTTCTTAGTTAATTCATTGATTTTCTCTTTTGGATCGAAGCTAAAGTTGCATCCCAACAGATCATCTAAAGCATGCCATTTGACACCTAAGACATTTTGTGTCACATCATCTCCTGACAAAACCCACCCACGGAGTTGGAAACTGGCTTGAGACATCACATTTGTAGCTTCGGACACAAATTCCTTGGCATCACTCAGGGACTGAAATGAACAAAGGCAATCATCCATGTAAAAGGAATTTTTCAGTCTTTCAACTAAGTCACCACTTAGAGTATTCAAATGATGAGTGATGGTGGCATTCAGCAAAAATGGGCTACACACAACTCCAAAAACTACACGACAGTGACGCAGCGTTATAATATGCCCATCACGCCACCACAAGAATTTTAACATTTCTCGATCCTCAGGGTTCAGTCCAATCATTAAGAAAGCCTGTTTTATGTCTCCCACAACACCGACCTCCTGTAACCTGAAACGTAATAGGATAGGTACGATACTAGCAATCAAGTTGGGTCCCGTTGCTAAACAATCATTTAGAGAGACGTTTCCAATACTTTTCGCCGATGCATCAAAGACTGGGCGGATTTTAGTTGTTTTCCCATTATTTATAACTGGTCTGTGAGGTAGAAAGTGCCCTATGTTTTCATCAGATGTTATTTCAATAATCCCATCTGTTTCCCATTGTTTAAAAACAGTATCATACGCATCATAGAGTCCATTGTTATCTAAACGGCTTACTGTTGATTTCAGACGACTTTCAGCTATTTCACGATTAGTGGGAAGAGGGGGGTGCTCATCAATCCAGGGCAATGTTACTACATACCGACAGTTTTCACCTTCGAAACGAATTGTGTCTTCAAAATTTCGCAAACATCTATCATCTATGTCCGACCTTTTTGTTTCTGTCTGTTTCTCAATTCCAATAACTTCTAAGTCCCATAAAGGATGGTGTAAATTGAGCAAAGAGGTCACAAAGTTTGTCATACTGCTTACCTCTTGCCTCTCTGCGGTACCCAGGAGACACCATCCAAGCTTCGTCTCAAATGCTAACAGCTTAGAGTCAATATATTTCACACCTGTAACAAGTTCGCCCATAACATCAGCTCCTAACAACACATCAATAGGTCGGTTAACTCCATCATCTGTCAATGTAATACCATGTGCAGCCACCTTCCGTAACAAATGCGGATCATTCACAGGTGGTATCAAACCACAAATCTTCTTCTCCCTAAGTGCCTTAAGAACAAAACTGTTATCACCCTGTAAGCTAGTTAGTTCAATTTCATGAATTGGATGTGATATTTCAGATGACACACTCCCACCAAACAGCATATGACAAATATTTTCACGACCACATTCGATCAAACCCAATTTTTCACAGATAGCTTCCGAAATATAACTGCGGTGTGAAGCAGTATCAAGTAATATTCGAACAGTGACACCACGCAATTGTGCTACTAATGTTTTTAAAATGACAGTTCCACTAGGCCCTGCAAATAACGATGCTGTTCTGCTGGGTTCACCAACACACATGATATCATAGTGCCTCCCTTTACATTTACCACAATCTATTCTTTTCCTACACTGCTGTCTCGAGTGACCTCCCTGCAAGCATGCAAAACAAGCTAGTTTTTCTTTTACAGTTTTACGACGGTCCTCAACCGACATTTCTTTAGAACACTTGTAAGAGGGATGGTTCTCATTACAAAACAAACAGGTTAGGGTTACTTTGTGTGGCCGTCCGGTTTGCTGATAACTTACCCGATTCTGCCTGACAGTAGGAGTGAAAGAAACGAGAGCTGCAGCTGTTGGCTCTGTTCTGGGCGCAGTGAATTTATCAACCTCATTCACCTTAGCATGATTACGCAGTCTTTGTTCACTCTCGGCTTCTTTGCCCAGAAAACACAAACGTTTATCAATTTTATTACCACCATCATCGTCCTCTTCTGCTGCTCTTCTTTCCCATATTTTCAAAACATCAATGGGGATACATTCTTCAATGAGTGGAACTAAGATTGCTGCCCTATCAGAATGCATGCCTAATGTTTCTAGGGATCTCAACTTAGTACTTATATTATCATACAGGTCAGTCACAGATAAATCCGAGCGAACCAATTGCAACAAATCTTTATACATACAATTTATAACCAACTCATCTTTACCAAAACGATTCTTTAAATGGTCCAAGTCTTTAACATAATTCTCACTTGTGTGTGGATAACTGTCAACTAACTTCTTAGCCTGTCCCTTCACTGACATTTTTAAGTAACTAAACTTATCAACATTCGTAATGTTAGAATCCTCATGAATCCTTTGAAATTGTGTCCAAAAATTTATCCAGTTACCTGGACCCAAGTCGAATACCTCAAGCGTGATTTTCGGCAGCCTTAACCTCTCTGACGACATGGATGACGACGCCGAAGCCACGTTGCTCTGTACGCTGAAATTATCTCTCTCATCAACACAACTGGCAACACTAGGTTTTAATCCTTCCACTTTATCCTCGGCTTCAAGACGTGCTTGCAGAAGGCCTTCTTGAACGGTAACACAGTGCATTGTTTCTTCGATACAGGCATCCTCGTTTCCGTCAAGATTCAACAACTCGTTCAAGATGCTTTCGTCCAATTCTTTTAAGGTATCCGCAATTGTTCGGAGAGTATTTATTTTCACACGTAATTTTTGGAAATCGGCTTCAACTCCGACCGCTCCAATAGCTTTCGTCGCACTTGCCCGATACGCACTTCTCTTCTTTTTCAACTTTTCAATCGTGGCCATTGCGAGGCAACAAATTCAAAACAAAACAAAACAGGGAAATTGTTTACCAAACCAACTTTTTCAATCCAATCCTGTCAATGGTCGCCAAAATGTTACAAATCAATTCTTCAACTCATGTCTACAATTCAAGAACAATCACTTTTATTGTACACAACAAGGAGCATCACTATCCAGCCATTACATTCAGTTACTCCTGTTCCATCTTGCTCATCAACGCTCCAAGGGTGCCAACTTACAAAAAACAAATTTAATTACAGAAATACATTCACAAATTACAGAAACACATTCACAACAGATGGTCTTCCCTCTCGAGATAGTCCAGGGTGGGCGGGATGAGGAGGACTGAGAAGCTGAGCACCTTTTATTTCTTTATATATGCATTTATTTTCTCTTTGTAAAAATAGTGCTGCGCTCTAAGACGTATTGTTGTTCCACGACCACTTATTATCCAAGTTACGAAACCCAACAATCACATAATTGAGGCGTTAAAAGCTGGGAGCACACTACTGCCTACGTTCCGTTCAGATCGCTTCGGTTCGGTATCTCTCGTATCCGTTGGGATCAGTTCCCCAGCCGCACATTGCCCTAGTCTCCATCCGTCCAGTCCTGCAACACAGTGAACACACCACTGTGATAGTAGCAATGTCGAATTCTTGAAAATCTCACATACATTGACCGGGATCTATTTATTTTAAAAGAGTTGTACCACTATGAAAGGATAAAATAAGGCCTTCAATTGAATCTCAGTGATTGCACGATTGCTACATTCGTTACATTTCCAGAATTTATTAAGACAAAATGTATGATTATTACTTTGTTTCTTGTTTCCATAATTAAATAAAAGCTGTTGTCTTCCGTAATATTTATTTATTATTATTATTTATCACAATAGTATGCAACCTAAGAAACAGGCATTTGCCCTTTTATGAAAGTAAATTAAAAAAAAGTAAGGTTAAGTAAATGATACACATACCTGTGCAGTTTACGGCCTCGCTAACCATCTCCCTCGCATACCTTGTCAGCTCATGATAATTTTTATCACTCAGATCGTAAAGAATAGGATGTCGTTTTACAATTTCAATAAGTAGTTCCACATTGATCGCACTCATTGGACAAATGTAACAAAGCACTACAGTACAATAGGAACCTGCCTTCCGTCTTCCATCAACTTTGCTTGTCAGGGCAAACTTGACTGACCGGATGGTGGTGGTGGGGGCTGGACACTAGGTTGCATTGCCAGCAAGTCATCCAAGGTCAACTGAACTGAACCGAACGGAGGCAGTGTGCTCCTCCCAGCTTTACCCGTTGTAGCACAGATATGCCTCATGTGAGTAATAGAACTGTGACTATTACACCACCTCACCAAGATATGATACTTTGGAGGTATATACAACGCTATATGCATATTTACGGTGGAATTGAAAAAGTTCTCTATTTCTGGTGGTAACTCCCACAACTTTCAGATTCTATTTGCCTTTTCTCCGTTTGCCACACCAGGTAGTTCACTTCCAGGGAGGTGTCTAGAGTATTTACAATCCCTGTTATGTATGTGTGTTTTTCCAGGAACTGTGGTCAGTGTAAGCAGATGTTTGGTCAGTACTTCCACGGGCAGGCGTGTGCTGAGATGTGTATACAAACAGCTGGAAAAGCATATCCAGACTGTAACAACCCCAATGCGATCTTCAGCTTCCTGAAAAGGCTCATCTAAACTCTACAAGTCTCCCTGTAAACTACTAATTGAGTAAAATAAACATGGCATAAGGAAATACTGTATGTGTAATTTTTCCTTGGGACTGATAACCTCCCCCTTTGAAACAACAACTTCCACTATCCTTACAATTCAAGATAATTATAGTTCGAAAACAAATACCAACGACGGGGTTCGAACCGTAGTCCCTGCATTTCTGGCACGAATGTTAGCCCTGTACACCATTGCGATATGTACACGAAGGAAGCTCATTGACAACTCGTGAAGCAGCAGAGCGCTGTGTGGACAAAGACGAAAACTGAACAGCTTTGTTGGGTGATCCTTTACTTCAGTTCTATGAATACAAATATGTATTAGCTGTAGTCCACTCCGATTCGTCTTCCATCCTTCCTCCCTTCCTAAAATGCTTAGTACTTTTCATAAACAGCTGTAATAAAGAAGAGTTTAGTGCTTTTCAGTCGGTCAACACGAAAAGCACTAAACTCTTGTTTACTAAGGCAACACTGAAAATATGGCTTCAAACACCACAACAGCTGTAGTACTCAGTGTGCTCTACCAACGCCACCTAGACTGTAGTCTACACGCTGGCTGATGGTTGGGTTTTGTTGCTTGAATTTTTAGCCTATTTTCATTTATGAAAAAATAGGCTTATAAGATCACCTTTTGTCCGTGTGTGCGTGCGTGCGCGTGCGCGTGTGTGTGTGTGTGTGTGTGTCCTAATAAAATCTAACCGGCTGGAGCGATTTCAATGAAACTCGGTAAGTTCATAGCACTATTCGTAACGACCCAGACCGTGCCCTTCAAATTTTGTTACGTCTCACCAATCCAACATGGCGGCTGTGCGAAATATTTCACCAGCATTTAATATCTCCGAAACTATTACCGATATCTCCCTGAAATTTTGTACAGTGATAAAGGGAACTACCAGAATTTCACGTATGTGACCTTTTAAAACCTGGTAACTTCAAAACCAACTTGGCAGCCAAGCGAAGTTGCGACTTTTAAATAGACGTTTTTCGCGATTTAACCAACCAAACGCTATGAAAATTGGTACAGTATATGTTCATAGACATTGTAATGCACCGACATCTAACTTCGTGCAATTGTTTATATAACCTCAAGATGGTGGCTGTGCGTAATATTTCACCGGCATTCTATATCTCAGAAACTATTACCTGTATTGTGCCCGTTTAGACCGGAGTCCGCACGACCACATATGCATTTTACCAATAATCAGTCAGCACGAGAGTCAAAATATCCCGGAGCGCCAGATGGGTTAAAGCAAATCGCAAAAACGACATCAAATTAAAAAAATGCTTTACTGATTTTTGGCTCAATGCAACAATAAGGATAGAAGGAGATTTAATTGGGAGTAACACATCTGGTAAAATTATCTCAGTTTATTTTAAAGTTAAAATCTGACTGCAAAGATGCTCAAAGCAGCATCATCCACGTGTGGCGATCCACACTCTTACTTACACACAATATACAGAAATCTTCCAAACACATTTGACAATCTTTTTGGAAACACAAGTCCGATTAATAGTCCTGTGGACTGTGTTCCAAAATTATTAATATTTAATTCCAGTTCAAAATTAATTGTCCATACTGGAAATAACGTAGATCACTGTTTGACTATTTACATGATATTAACACTCGTAGAATAAATGTTTATAGAATTTCTTAAACTTTCACTTGTTTTTCCAGTTTCAAAAATATATCGTCGAAAATATTATTATCATCATCGAAGCAACACAAATTATTAACACATATTAATACCATCTGAAAAGTATTTGACCATTGAGCATAGCATCGAAGAACTGCGCGAAGAATAACAACAATTAATTGTTCTTCTGATATTAAACATTCGAGAAGTGACTCGATTATGAACTTCAAGTTCCTAACAAAATACATGATTTCTGAATCATCAACTTGATCAATAAATGGTTGAACCATTCAACTATTCAATTTTCCACTTGGAATCATTATGAAAAAATATTTATATTTATGGCCATTTCTAGTAACTTTCACAACTTGCAATTCTTCGACAGAATGCGGAAATTAGAATTGTAGTTTTATAATGAATTCATTTAGTTCATGGCACTAGGATTGAAAATATCCTTCAAATCATTCGTGGTTAAAGAATTATTTTTTAATTGGCAGTGGCCCATTCTATTATTTGTGTAAGAACACAATATTACAACAACAACAACGGCAAAGGTCTTCCTCTGAAGAAGAATAAACTACTATCATGACAAATCCGGGTTCTAGCAAAATCAAAGTCTAAATGGAATTCGTAAAACAAGGTTGAAATAAGAACTGATGGTTTCAAAGAAATAACCTTCGGGTCATTCATACGACGAAATGTGTGGCTTCAATACTCCTACTATAAACCTGAGCCATCGAACCTGCTATTTGATTGATGCTCGAAAAAACCTCTTCATTCCTGCGACTTAACATGCGCACCTGGGAATGGCATTCAACTACTCCACACATAAATTTTCTTCCCAAAATTTATACAATAAATCAAGCCTCTGCTTGTTATCAACACTGGAAGATTAATAAACTTACAAGTTTATTTTATTTTACCATTCAGTTCAACCCGTGAATTTACCATACTTATGAAAAGCTTTATTTCACTTTCGAGTGTATTTACGTCATGATTTTATACAAATACAAAAATATCCTATTTGATACAAATATCAATTGCTTCCCGTTTCATGCCTCTCCGTGTTATCTGAAAAATGTACTTTGCTCAATGCAAATATCAACTGTTCAACCAGAACTGAAATATTGGTTGAATGCGGGCTTGCGCTAACCACTTTCCTTCGGAAAATCTCCTGTTCCAAACTAGAAATGATTAAACTACTTCATAGGCTCTTTCTCAATACATATGATTATTATAAAATATAATATCCAAGAATTATTTAGAAAAATTATGAAAATTATTATTATTATTATTAGTGGATTATTATTATTATTATTATTATTATTATTATTATTTCAAATATGTTTAATTATCATCTCATTATGTGAGAATCCACATGTTCGAACCTTCGAATATGGAAAAAATATCCATTCCTCAACAAAAATAAATTTAACTTTTACAGTTACATCGGGGGTTTTCCGTGGTTTCCTTAAAATATAAAAAATTCAAATAAATGCTCGAAATGCTCGGTCATCGATCCTAAACTGTTCTGAGTGCTGAAAATGCTCAGAATAACTCTAATAAGTCTTGCGTAAATCATTGCAAGCTTTAAATACGACGAAAAATAATGTGTTGGTCATCTGCAGAAAAATAGTTTGTTCCAATTAGCTAGACATAATATAATTCAAATGTGGCTTACATTTCTTGATGGTCTTGAAGTGTAGTAAACCTGGTCTGTACCAGATTTATCCGTAGACATGCCCTATCGGACAAGCACGTATAATCCTTGTATCGGCCGCCATTGTAGACCCACAATTCGTCTAGTCAGACATAGTGGTAGTATCTTTTGACGTTTGAATAAACTGTGGTTCCATTTTAATATGGGCTTCTATCAAAGCCATAACAGTTTGTTGAAATAGGGTCAGATCTAAGTGATCTCTTCTTAAATATGTCAGTTGTAACATAACTCACTGTAATCTCATCAGTACAAGAAAAACATTGACAGTCTAAGCAATTAACGGCTGTTCTGAAGATCGTTCCCTGGGCATGGTTTATTAATATCACCATCTGCCATGCGCTAAGCAACCTGCAGTTTCCCTTGCGTAGACTAATGAACGCCACCGTTATAGACTAGTCTTCAGTGTACTGACAGATCGAAGTGGTTAACTAGTTACAAAAATGAAAACTGACTTGAAATGGATTTAAACATCCAAGTATTAAGTTACTACTGGACTGTGACAAAATACTATTTTCTAGACAAAGTCTAGCATATATCCTTTTAGAAATATAAATATTTCCACCAATGTCTGTAGAAATATCAATCACCTCAGTGATTCTCCTCACCAGAAACTTACTAAGTTCCAACTCGTTTGCGCAGCACTTCTCGTGACTATCACGACTTGAAAAGAACTTCTGCGTAGATGCGGCAACCATGTGCCTTGGCTCAGCGTAGACGCAACTTGCTTGCCAAGTGCTTGTGTTAGAATGAGCTGACCATGCCTGCTCCAGCTGGCTTTTATTCAAAACGGTCAGGGTCACGCGCCATCGCCTGATATCTGGAAATCCTCATATCTCTTGAATCCCTGGTCCGATTTACTTGATACTAATTGCATTCTCTTTCATTTGGCCGTGCCAGTAATCTGATCCCAGTCTCAAGTCTCTACTCCATAGTTAACTATTTAATCAATAAATAGCCTCC
Organism: Meconema thalassinum; assembly: GCA_946902985.2. Classification (NCBI taxonomy): domain Eukaryota; kingdom Metazoa; phylum Arthropoda; class Insecta; order Orthoptera; family Tettigoniidae; genus Meconema; species Meconema thalassinum. The sequence goes on along the minus strand of OX336388.2, from coordinate 2,105,852,877 downwards.
ACCTCTGCTATTACTCGCTACGTCACTTGACATCCAACTATCGGTAAAATTCTTCCAAATGCTTCTCGAAGCAATATAGCGCGATATTCAAATATCTCAACTTTCAAAAGCGGCTACAGCCTTTCCCTTGATATCTAGGTGTCTGAAACTTGGAATACCCATTCCTAGAGTTGGGCACATCCACCCCACACCTAGCAAAAAATTGACGTATCAATGCAGTAATCAACTCGTTATCTGGCATTGGCGGATCTAAATGTTGAAGTTTAGACAGCTGTCCAGAAAAGTACGTAGAGTATCGAGTAGGTTGTGACGTCGAGAATCTCTTCGAATATAACTCTGCTCTAACTTGCTGTTGGGTTTCCGGGGACCAAAACTTTTTCAATAGCCCACGAGAAAACTCCTCAAAAGTGGTTAGAGTGGATCTAAATGCTCTGAACCACAGAAGTGCAGGACCTTCCAAGAACTTCCCTATCACTCGGATCTGTCTTTCTTTAGGGATCTTAGAATCTTTCAGGTAATCACCTGCTTCTCTCAAAAATTCCACGGGTGTTACAGAATCTCGCCCTGAAAATTTAGAAGGCTTATCTTCTATATTCTTAAATACAGTTATGGGGTTGGATTGAAATACTGTCCTGACCTCATCCTGTCTATCAGTCTCTCTAGCTGCTCCTAGATTTATCTGTATCTGTTCCTTTCCCCTTACATTTGGCATTTTCAACAGATGATCAGACTGTTTCTCATCCTTGATTTGAGTTTTCATAGCCTCAAGTTCCTTCTGGTTTTCTTCTGCCATCTTCTTAATTGCTTCAGTTTCTTTACAATTGTCCTTAACACCAATGGATATCTGGTTCATAACAGCCTCATGACTTTTCAATGACCCTGTCATATCTGATATGTCCTTCTGAGTTGCTTGGATATCTTTGGCAATTACTTCGATATGGGATGACAAAGATTCCCTAATCTCCTTGATTCCCTCTTGATTCTCTAGCTTGAGTGTGTCTTTAATTTCATTGACAACTGTGGTTTTAATTTCAGTTTGCAATTCACTAATCACTCCTTCTCTTATTTCTCCCATGACAAGTTCCTTGAATTGTTCCGTTAAACGTTGAACAACTAGAATTCCCATCTCGTTACACTCCTTCTTCACTCTGACTTCCAGGTTGACCATGTCTTCACCAACTTTCCTAAGACCATGTTCTATCCTATCAGCTAAGCTTTGGGATCGAAGATCGGCATCGCGAAATTTTTCGTCCATTAAACTTGCGTTAGTAGCTAATGAAGTTTCGAGCTCATGTGTTTTGTCACATAATTTATTCATTTTACTCTCAGGTGTCATTTTCAAAATTTCAGAATTCTCTTTAAATTTATTTTCCATTGAATTAAATTTACTGTTTAAATTTTCTTTCAAATTACTTTTTAAAGAATCAGAACTTTCTTTAAGTTTATCATTTAAACTTTTTTCAAGTTTATTTTCTAAAGAATCAGAATTTTCTTTAAGTTTATCATTCAAATTTTCTTTAAGTTTATTTTCTAACGAATCAGAATTTTCTCTAAGTTTATTTTCCAAAGAATCAGAATTCTCTCTAAGTTTATCATTCAAATTTTCTTTAAGTTTATTTTCTAAAGAATCAGAATTTTCTTTAAGTTTACTTTCTAAAGAATCAGAATTTTCTTTAAGTTTCCTTTCTAAAGCCTCTGTATTTTCTTTCATAATGGCTGCTACACGCAGTCCAGCCTCTTTTGAACTCTCCTCCAAACTCCTCATCATCCTCATCATTTCTTCCATAATTTTCAATTATTATTCAAAACTTAGGGGTATACAACAGTGGCAAACACAAGCTTATAACTAGAACAAGAAATATGAATAGCTAATTGGAACACTATAATAAAATGAGATTTGTCCTAATATCGACGTGATGGAAAAACAAAATTATCTACTTTTACGAATTACATTTACCACAATATCACAAGAAAAATATGCAAGTTCTCAAATATCCTCCACCTGGATTCTAATAATGTGTATGTCCAGTCATCGAACGTTTACTACTGAATTTACTTGACGCCCTAATGGTTAAGCCATTATCAAAATAATCAAACCCATTCTAATTATTAACCAAGTTAAATTTTAATTTTCCCCACTAATTGGGTTTCCTACTAATTTATTCATCCAAACCAGACATCTCTCAACTCCCAAAATATTTCTATAAAAATTATCACAATTTCAAATCGGCATGCGATTGACCATGTCTAAATCGGGACCCACGTTCGAAGCCATTTCTCTCTCTATCTTATTTTATGTGCCCGTTTAGACCGGAGTCCGCACGACCACATATGCATTTTACCAATAATCAGTCAGCACGAGAGTCAAAATATCCCTGAGCGCCAGATGGGTTAAAGCAAATCGCAAAAACGACATCAAATTTAAAAAAATGCTTTACTGATTTTTGGCTCAATGCAACAATAAGGATAGAAGGAGATTTAATTGGGAGTAACACATCTGGTAAAATTATCTCAGTTTGTTTTAAAGTTAAAATCTGACTGCAAAGATGCTCAAAGCAGCATCATCCACGTGTGGCGATCCACACTCTTATTTACACACAATATACAGAAATCTTCCAAACACATTTGACAATCTTTTTGGAAACACAAGTCCGATTAATAGTCCTGTGGACTGTGTTCCAAAATTATTAATATTTAATTCCAGTTCAAAATTAATTGTCCATACTGGAAATAACGTAGATCACTGTTTGACTATTTACATGATATTAACACTCGTAGAATAAATGTTTATAGAATTTCTTAAACTTTCACTTGTTTTTCCAGTTTCAAAAATATATCGTCGAAAATATTATTATCATCATCGAAGCAACACAAATTATTAACACATATTAATAACATCTGAAAAGTATTTGACCATTGAGCATAGCATCGAAGAACTGTGCGAAGCACAACAACAATTAATTGTTCTTCTGACATTAAACATTCGAGAAGTGACTCGATTATGAACTTCAAGTTCCTAACAAAATACATGATTTCTGAATCATCAACTTGATCAATAAATGGTTGAACCATTCAACTATTCAATTTTCCACTTGGAATCATTATGAAAAAATATTTATATTTATGGCCATTTCTAGTAACTTTCACAACTTGCAATTCTTCGACAGAATGCGGAAATTAGAATTGTAGTTTTATAATGAATTCATTTAGTTCATGGCACTAGGATTGAAAATATCCTTCAAATCATTCGTGGTTAAAGAATTATTTTTTAATTGGCAGTGGCCCATTCTATTATTTGTGTAAGAACACAATATTACAACAACAACAACGGCAAAGGTCTTCCTCTGAAGAAGAATAAACTACTATCATGACAAATCCGGGTTCTAGCAAAATCAAAGTCTAAATGGAATTCGTAAAACAAGGTTGAAATAAGAACTGATGGTTTCAAAGAAATAACCTTCGGGTCATTCATACGACGAAATGTGTGGCTTCAATACTCCTACTATAAACCTGAGCCATCGAACCTGCTATTTGATTGATGCTCGAAAAAACCTCTTCATTCCTGCGACTGAACATGCGCACCTGGGAATGGCATTCAACTACTCCACACATAAATTTTCTTCCCAAAATTTATACAATAAATCAAGCCTCTGCTTGTTATCAACACTGGAAGATTAATAAACTTACAAGTTTATTTTATTTTACCATTCAGTTCAACCCGTGAATTTACCATACTTATGAAAAGCTTTATTTCACTTTCGAGTGTATTTACGTCATGATTTTATATAAATACAAAAATATCCTATTTGATACAAATATCAATTGCTTCCCGTTTCATGCCTCTCCGTGTTATCTGAAAAATGTACTTTGCTCAATGCAAATATCAACTGTTCAACCAGAACTGAAATATTGGTTGAATGCGGGCTTGCGCTAACCACTTTCCTTCGGAAAATCTCCTGTTCCAAACTAGAAATGATTAAACTACTTCATAGGCTCTTTCTCAATACATATGATTATTATAAAATATAATATCCAAGAATTATTTAGAAAAATTATGAAAATTATTATTATTATTATTAGTGGATTATTATTATTATTATTATTATTATTTCAAATATGTTTAATTATCATCTCATTATGTGAGAATCCACATGTTCGAACCTTCGAATATGGAAAAAATATCCATTCCTCAACAAAAATAAATTTAACTTTTACAGTTACATCGGGGGTTTTCCGTGGTTTCCTTAAAATATAAAAAATTCAAATAAATGCTCGAAATGCTCGGTCATCGATCCTAAACTGTTCTGAGTGCTGAAAATGCTCAGAATAACTCTAATAAGTCTTGCGTAAATCATTGCAAGCTTTAAATACGACGAAAAATAATGTGTTGGTCATCTGCAGAAAAATAGTTTGTTCCAATTAGCTAGACATAATATAATTCAAATGTGGCTTACATTTCTTGATGGTCTTGAAGTGTAGTAAACCTGGTCTGTACCAGATTTATCCGTAGACATGCCCTATCGGACAAGCACGTATAATCCTTGTATCGGCCGCCATTGTAGACCCACAATTCGTCTAGTCAGACATAGTGGTAGTATCTTTTGACGTTTGAATAAACTGTGGTTCCATTTTAATATGGGCTTCTATCAAAGCCATAACAGTTTGTTGAAATAGGGTCAGATCTAAGTGATCTCTTCTTAAATATGTCAGTTGTAACATAACTCACTGTAATCTCATCAGTACAAGAAAAACATTGACAGTCTAAGCAATTAACGGCTGTTCTGAAGATCGTTCCCTGGGCATGGTTTATTAATATCACCATCTGCCATGCGCTAAGCAACCTGCAGTTTCCCTTGCGTAGACTAATGAACGCCACCGTTATAGACTAGTCTTCAGTGTACTGACAGATCGAAGTGGTTAACTAGTTACAAAAATGAAAACTGACTTGAAATGGATTTAAACATCCAAGTATTAAGTTACTACTGGACTGTGACAAAATACTATTTTCTAGACAAAGTCTAGCATATATCCTTTTAGAAATATAAATATTTCCACCAATGTCTGTAGAAATATCAATCACCTCAGTGATTCTCCTCACCAGAAACTTACTAAGTTCCAACTCGTTTGCGCAGCACTTCTCGTGACTATCACGACTTGAAAAGAACTTCTGCGTAGATGCGGCAACCATGTGCCTTGGCTCAGCGTAGACGCAACTTGCTTGCCAAGTGCTTGTGTTAGAATGAGCTGACCATGCCTGCTCCAGCTGGCTTTTATTCAAAACGGTCAGGGTCACGCGCCATCGCCTGATATCTGGAAATCCTCATATCTCTTGAATCCCTGGTCCGATTTACTTGATACTAATTGCATTCTCTTTCATTTGGCCGTGCCAGTAATCTGATCCCAGTCTCAAGTCTCTACTCCATAGTTAACTATTTAATCAATAAATAGCCTCCACCTCTGCTATTACTCGCTACGTCACTTGACATCCAACTATCGGTAAAATTCTTCCAAATGCTTCTCGAAGCAATATAGCGCGATATTCAAATATCTCAACTTTCAAAAGCGGCTACAGCCTTTCCCTTGATATCTAGGTGTCTGAAACTTGGAATACCCATTCCTAGAGTTGGGCACATCCACCCCACACCTAGCAAAAAATAAAAATTGAAAAAATTTTATTTTTCCTATCTACACATTAAATCATCTGGTTCTTGAATAATAGATCTTCAAATTCGATGCATTATAAGTTCCCACGATGTTACCAGTTCGTGTATTAGCTACTTCATAGCTTCCATTATTGTTTACTTCCACAATACGATAGGGTCCAGCATAAAGGCTTGCAAATTTCGAGTACACTCGATTTTGCACGTCAGAGGGTGTAGGTCTTTTCACTAAAACCAGAGTTCCTACGCGCAAGGGTCTGCGAAAACGCTTTCCTCTCACTCTGCGCTCTCTCTTCTCAGCTTGACTCCTTAACTTGTCTAAAGCTAGAGTTTCCCTCATCTGACGACTTGGTTCAATCTCAGGTGGAATAGAGATGATTCGATCCCATAACCGTGTTGGTTTAATTCCATGATGAAGCAACATAGGAATCTGTCCAGTACTCTCATGAATAGTAGAGTTGATGGATTCGGATGCTAAAGAAAGAACATCCATCCATTTCCAATGCTCATTTGGACAATAGAGGCGGCAAAATTTTGCTATCTCAGCCATCACGCGTTCCGCTGGATTGCTCTCTGGATGTCTAATAGAACAAAACAATTGTCTAATTCCAAGATTATTCATGATGGTTCGAAACTCCAAAGATGTAAATTGAGGTCCACGATCTGATAAAAGGAATTCCGGTTTGCCTGCTTCCGGAATTACGCTGTCTCTAATTCTCTTCGCACAATACTTTGCGTTTGCCTTCTGAATTGGATGTAACATGGTGTATTTGCTGAAAACATCCATAGTCACCAAAATATATCGGTTACCTCTTTTAGATTTTGGGAGAGGACCATATAAATCAGTCGCGAAGATTTCGCAAGGCTTAGAAGGAATAATAGGCCTTGGTAATTCTCTCAGTAATCTGGAATTATGTTTACTCCTTTGGCATAAGTCGCATTCTCGAATAGTGTTTCTGACAGTTTGTCGCATTCGCTCCCACGAAAATTTCTCTTGAATCATGTTGACTGTCTTATCTACTCCAGCATGACCTGCGATTCTATGTGCCATCCAAATAATGGGTTTTTGCAATCGTGGAGGTATCACTACTCTCAGCTTCGTATGGTCGGGATCTGCAAACTTGTAGATTAAACCATCTAACATCATAAAATCTCTTGAAATTCTTTCAGTTTCCACAAAATCATCATCATTTGGATCCATGTTTCCCTGTAGAAAACGAAAAATGTTTCTGAGACGTCGGTCTCTCCTCTGGGATAAATGCAATAACCTTAACCTTCTCAAGGTATCTTCATCTTCCTGCGTCAGGTTAACTTGAAAAACCTTAGATGTAGACTCCACTGCTCTACTCAACAAATCAGCTCCAACGTTCAACTTTCCAGGAGTGTGTTCAATAACTAGGTTGAATTGCTGAATAAAAAGTGACCATCTAGTTATTCTATCGCTGGCAAAGTTTGTTCTCAAAATAAACTCTAATGCGTGGTGATCAGTCCTCACAATGACTGAATGTCCAATTAACATTTTCTTCCACGACTCCAATGCGAATATTACAGCAAGTGCTTCTAAATCTGTGGTGTAATAATTTCTCTCTGATGGACGAAGTTTCCTGCTAATGAACGCCAGGTAATGTCTCTTGTGGTCTTCATCCTCTTGAAGTAGAATAGCTCCAATCCCTACGGTGGATGCATCAGATTCTATGATGAAATTCTTGGTAAAGTCAGGATACTCCAATTTCACACTGTTTACCAATAACCTCTTGGCATCTTGAAATGATTGTTCACAATCTTTATCCCATTTCCATTTATTTCCTTTCTTTAATAACTCCTGCAATGGCGCAACTGTCTTGGTGAAGTTCGGACAATGCCCTGCAAAGAATTGGCATGTCCCGAGAAAACTGCGGACATTCTTCACTCTAGTAGGTCTAGGGAAATTTGCAATTGCTTGTATCTTCGTCTCATTGGGACGGTATCCTTCTCCATCCAAAATGTGACCCAAAAATTTTATTTCCTTTCGAAAGAACTGACATTTTCGAAGGTTTACTTTGAAGTTCGCTTTTCTCAAATCTGCGAATAACATTTGAAGATGTAACAAATGTTCCTCCTTAGTCTCAGATGCAATTAAGATATCATCAATATAACGAATTGCTATCTCTTTTACTTCAGGACTCAAATTTTGTTCCAGAGCTCTGATCAAAACGGATCCAGATGTTTTGACTCCAAATGGTAAACGGCGGAATACATATGTCTGCTGGTCAAACATAAATCCTGTAAACTTCTTAGAATCTTCACTAAGCCTAATATGATGGTAGGACGAAGTGAGATCAATATTAGAGAACCAGACCTTGCCTTGGAATTTCCTTAACAGTTCCCTATTGATTGGTGGTCTGTCATACTCTGGCAGTAATCTTGAATTCAAATTTCGCGCGTCTAAACATAGTCTCAGACTTCCATCTTGCTTAGACACTACTGCTAATGGATTGACATAAGATGTAGTGTACTTTTCAATCACATTGTTGTTTTCCATCTCCTTGATAAGCACTTTTACTCTTTCTCGATGCTTTTCTGCTACTGGATACAATTTAGCATGAAAAGGTGCATCATCATTTACACGAATATGATATTCAAAATCTTTAATTTCACCAGGTTTAATATCAAAAATATCTTGATACTCTTCCAAAATCTTCCCTAGCTCTGGGGACTCCTTCTCAGTGTAGACTTCTCTTCCTTCAGCTTCGTGAAAAATCAGAGACCATTGAGCATCTCCCTCGATGTCTTCCTCTTCTTTTCCCTCGAAGTTAATCTCTTCGGTATTCTTGAATTTAATCGTCTCTGTCTTCATATCTATCACTGCTTGATATTTCTGAATGAAATCTGCTCCTAATATCATGTCAAAAGCCATGTCCTTCATTACAACAAACACATGTCGGAAATCATGTCCTCCAATCGTAATACATAAGTATAATTGTGTTTTACACAGAGATATTTTATTGGGTATTATTCCTTGGATCTTAATTCCTGATACTGGAATCTCCTCTAAATTCTCTTTGAGTTTCCACAGAATATAAAGCTTCTCACTCACCAGACAAAGCATAGCCCCAGTATCGATCAAAGTATCGACAGGCATACCAAATACTTCGCATGTTATGATTGGCATTCTAATTTTTGTACCCATTTCTTTTCGTTCGTCATTCTGTTGAATTAAGTCATCATCCTCTGCTTGCCATTTAATAATTCTGGAAGTGAAAGTATTCAAAATTCTATCTCCTACTGTGAATTCGAAGTTTTTTTTTTCATTACCATTCCCCCGGGATTGTTGTGTTCCCGATGGACCTGGTTCGTTGGGCCTCTGCTCCAAAAATTGCAAGTTATCTTGGTGTCTTGCTTCCAAATTTTTCCTCGTCTCCTTGTTAAACTCTTCATTGGACTGACGAGTATCTACATTCCCTCTGTTATTATAGTTGTTTCTACCATAATATCTTCTTTCCTGGTACCTTCCTTGACTATCTCGTGGTCTTCTCCATCGAGTATTGTATCGATTACCACCATCTGGTCTCGCATATGGTTTGTAACTGTATCTGTTACTGTACTGGTTCCATCCTCTCTTATTCGGATCTTCCCTCGGCGTTTTCTCTTCTCGCTCCTCTCGAATCTCTCGAGGTGTCTGAGAATAACTATCAGCCATAACAGCATACACAGCGTTGTTATTCTTTACTCCCTTCTGATGGAAGAATTGAGCGTTTGTATGATCCAGCTTCTGTAATACTTCATCAAATTGTTCCATATTATAGATATCAGCAGCGATCAAAGTCCTCTGGACGTCTGCTGGAAATTGACGTATCAATGCAGTAATCAACTCGTTATCTGGCATTGGCGGATCTAAATGTTGAAGTTTAGACAGCTGTCCAGAAAAGTACGTAGAGTATCGAGTAGGTTGTGACGTCGAGAATCTCTTCGAATATAACTCTGCTCTAACTTGCTGTTGGGTTTCCGGGGACCAAAACTTTTTCAATAGCCCACGAGAAAACTCCTCAAAAGTGGTTAGAGTGGATCTAAATGCTCTGAACCACAGAAGTGCAGGACCTTCCAAGAACTTCCCTATCACTCGGATCTGTCTTTCTTTAGGGATCTTAGAATCTTTCAGGTAATCACCTGCTTCTCTCAAAAATTCCACGGGTGTTACAGAATCTCGCCCTGAAAATTTAGAAGGCTTATCTTCTATATTCTTAAATACAGTTATGGGGTTGGATTGAAATACTGTCCTGACCTCATCCTGTCTATCAGTCTCTCTAGCTGCTCCTAGATTTATCTGTATCTGTTCCTTTCCCCTTACATTTGGCATTTTCAACAGATGATCAGACTGTTTCTCATCCTTGATTTGAGTTTTCATAGCCTCAAGTTCCTTCTGGTTTTCTTCTGCCATCTTCTTAATTGCTTCAGTTTCTTTACAATTGTCCTTAACACCAATGGATATCTGGTTCATAACAGCCTCATGACTTTTCAATGACCCTGTCATATCTGATATGTCCTTCTGAGTTGCTTGGATATCTTTGGCAATTACTTCGATATGGGATGACAAAGATTCCCTAATCTCCTTGATTCCCTCTTGATTCTCCAGCTTGAGTGTGTCTTTAATTTCATTGACAACTGTGGTTTTAATTTCAGTTTGCAATTCACTAATCACTCCTTCTCTTATTTCTCCCATGACAAGTTCCTTGAATTGTTCCGTTAAACGTTGAACAACTAGAATTCCCATCTCGTTACACTCCTTCTTCACTCTGACTTCCAGGTTGACCATGTCTTCACCAACTTTCCTAAGACCATGTTCTATCCTATCAGCTAAGCTTTGGGATCGAAGATCGGCATCGCGAAATTTTTCGTCCATTAAACTTGCGTTAGTAGCTAATGAAGTTTCGAGCTCATGTGTTTTGTCACATAATTTATTCATTTTACTCTCAGGTGTCATTTTCAAAATTTCAGAATTCTCTTTAAATTTATTTTCCATTGAATTAAATTTACTGTTTAAATTTTCTTTCAAATTACTTTTTAAAGAATCAGAACTTTCTTTAAGTTTATCATTTAAACTTTTTTCAAGTTTATTTTCTAAAGAATCAGAATTTTCTTTAAGTTTATCATTCAAATTTTCTTTAAGTTTATTTTCTAACGAATCAGAATTTTCTCTAAGTTTATTTTCCAAAGAATCAGAATTCTCTCTAAGTTTATCATTCAAATTTTCTTTAAGTTTATTTTCTAAAGAATCAGAATTTTCTTTAAGTTTACTTTCTAAAGAATCAGAATTTTCTTTAAGTTTCCTTTCTAAAGCCTCTGTATTTTCTTTCATAATGGCTGCTACACGCAGTCCAGCCTCTTTTGAACTCTCCTCCAAACTCCTCATCATCCTCATCATTTCTTCCATAATTTTCAATTATTATTCAAAACTTAGGGGTATACAACAGTGGCAAACACAAGCTTATAACTAGAACAAGAAATATGAATAGCTAATTGGAACACTATAATAAAATGAGATTTGTCCTAATATCGACGTGATGGAAAAACAAAATTATCTACTTTTACGAATTACATTTACCACAATATCACAAGAAAAATATGCAAGTTCTCAAATATCCTCCACCTGGATTCTAATAATGTGTATGTCCAGTCATCGAACGTTTACTACTGAATTTACTTGACGCCCTAATGGTTAAGCCATTATCAAAATAATCAAACCCATTCTAATTATTAACCAAGTTAAATTTTAATTTTCCCCACTAATTGGGTTTCCTACTAATTTATTCATCCAAACCAGACATCTCTCAACTCCCAAAATATTTCTATAAAAATTATCACAATTTCAAATCGGCATGCGATTGACCATGTCTAAATCGGGACCCACGTTCGAAGCCATTTCTCTCTCTATCTTATTTTATGTGCCCGTTTAGACCGGAGTCCGCACGACCACATATGCATTTTACCAATAATCAGTCAGCACGAGAGTCAAAATATCCCTGAGCGCCAGATGGGTTAAAGCAAATCGCAAAAACGACATCAAATTTAAAAAAATGCTTTACTGATTTTTGGCTCAATGCAACAATAAGGATAGAAGGAGATTTAATTGGGAGTAACACATCTGGTAAAATTATCTCAGTTTGTTTTAAAGTTAAAATCTGACTGCAAAGATGCTCAAAGCAGCATCATCCACGTGTGGCGATCCACACTCTTATTTACACACAATATACAGAAATCTTCCAAACACATTTGACAATCTTTTTGGAAACACAAGTCCGATTAATAGTCCTGTGGACTGTGTTCCAAAATTATTAATATTTAATTCCAGTTCAAAATTAATTGTCCATACTGGAAATAACGTAGATCACTGTTTGACTATTTACATGATATTAACACTCGTAGAATAAATGTTTATAGAATTTCTTAAACTTTCACTTGTTTTTCCAGTTTCAAAAATATATCGTCGAAAATATTATTATCATCATCGAAGCAACACAAATTATTAACACATATTAATAACATCTGAAAAGTATTTGACCATTGAGCATAGCATCGAAGAACTGTGCGAAGCACAACAACAATTAATTGTTCTTCTGACATTAAACATTCGAGAAGTGACTCGATTATGAACTTCAAGTTCCTAACAAAATACATGATTTCTGAATCATCAACTTGATCAATAAATGGTTGAACCATTCAACTATTCAATTTTCCACTTGGAATCATTATGAAAAAATATTTATATTTATGGCCATTTCTAGTAACTTTCACAACTTGCAATTCTTCGACAGAATGCGGAAATTAGAATTGTAGTTTTATAATGAATTCATTTAGTTCATGGCACTAGGATTGAAAATATCCTTCAAATCATTCGTGGTTAAAGAATTATTTTTTAATTGGCAGTGGCCCATTCTATTATTTGTGTAAGAACACAATATTACAACAACAACAACGGCAAAGGTCTTCCTCTGAAGAAGAATAAACTACTATCATGACAAATCCGGGTTCTAGCAAAATCAAAGTCTAAATGGAATTCGTAAAACAAGGTTGAAATAAGAACTGATGGTTTCAAAGAAATAACCTTCGGGTCATTCATACGACGAAATGTGTGGCTTCAATACTCCTACTATAAACCTGAGCCATCGAACCTGCTATTTGATTGATGCTCGAAAAAACCTCTTCATTCCTGCGACTGAACATGCGCACCTGGGAATGGCATTCAACTACTCCACACATAAATTTTCTTCCCAAAATTTATACAATAAATCAAGCCTCTGCTTGTTATCAACACTGGAAGATTAATAAACTTACAAGTTTATTTTATTTTACCATTCAGTTCAACCCGTGAATTTACCATACTTATGAAAAGCTTTATTTCACTTTCGAGTGTATTTACGTCATGATTTTATATAAATACAAAAATATCCTATTTGATACAAATATCAATTGCTTCCCGTTTCATGCCTCTCCGTGTTATCTGAAAAATGTACTTTGCTCAATGCAAATATCAACTGTTCAACCAGAACTGAAATATTGGTTGAATGCGGGCTTGCGCTAACCACTTTCCTTCGGAAAATCTCCTGTTCCAAACTAGAAATGATTAAACTACTTCATAGGCTCTTTCTCAATACATATGATTATTATAAAATATAATATCCAAGAATTATTTAGAAAAATTATGAAAATTATTATTATTATTATTAGTGGATTATTATTATTATTATTATTATTATTTCAAATATGTTTAATTATCATCTCATTATGTGAGAATCCACATGTTCGAACCTTCGAATATGGAAAAAATATCCATTCCTCAACAAAAATAAATTTAACTTTTACAGTTACATCGGGGGTTTTCCGTGGTTTCCTTAAAATATGAAAAATTCAAATAAATGCTTGAAATGCTCGGTCATCGATCCTAAACTGTTCTGAGTGCTGAAAATGCTCAGAATAACTCTAATAAGTCTTGCGTAAATCATTGCAAGCTTTAAATACGACGAAAAATAATGTGTTGGTCATCTGCAGAAAAATAGTTTGTTCCAATTAGCTAGACATAATATAATTCAAATGTGGCTTACATTTCTTGATGGTCTTGAAGTGTAGTAAACCTGGTCTGTACCAGATTTATCCGTAGACATGCCCTATCGGACAAGCACGTATAATCCTTGTATCGGCCGCCATTGTAGACCCACAATTCGTCTAGTCAGACATAGTGGTAGTATCTTTTGACGTTTGAATAAACTGTGGTTCCATTTTAATATGGGCTTCTATCAAAGCCATAACAGTTTGTTGAAATAGGGTCAGATCTAAGTGATCTCTTCTTAAATATGTCAGTTGTAACATAACTCACTGTAATCTCATCAGTACAAGAAAAACATTGACAGTCTAAGCAATTAACGGCTGTTCTGAAGATCGTTCCCTGGGCATGGTTTATTAATATCACCATCTGCCATGCGCTAAGCAACCTGCAGTTTCCCTTGCGTAGACTAATGAACGCCACCGTTATAGACTAGTCTTCAGTGTACTGACAGATCGAAGTGGTTAACTAGTTACAAAAATGAAAACTGACTTGAAATGGATTTAAACATCCAAGTATTAAGTTACTACTGGACTGTGACAAAATACTATTTTCTAGACAAAGTCTAGCATATATCCTTTTAGAAATATAAATATTTCCACCAATGTCTGTAGAAATATCAATCACCTCAGTGATTCTCCTCACCAGAAACTTACTAAGTTCCAACTCGTTTGCGCAGCACTTCTCGTGACTATCACGACTTGAAAAGAACTTCTGCGTAGATGCGGCAACCATGTGCCTTGGCTCAGCGTAGACGCAACTTGCTTGCCAAGTGCTTGTGTTAGAATGAGCTGACCATGCCTGCTCCAGCTGGCTTTTATTCAAAACGGTCAGGGTCACGCGTCATCGCCTGATATCTGGAAATCCTCATATCTCTTGAATCCCTGGTCCGATTTACTTGATACTAATTGCATTCTCTTTCATTTGGCCGTGCCAGTAATCTGATCCCAGTCTCAAGTCTCTACTCCATAGTTAACTATTTAATCAATAAATAGCCTCCACCTCTGCTATTACTCGCTACGTCACTTGACATCCAACTATCGGTAAAATTCTTCCAAATGCTTCTCGAAGCAATATAGCGCGATATTCAAATATCTCAACTTTCAAAAGCGGCTACAGCCTTTCCCTTGATATCTAGGTGTCTGAAACTTGGAATACCCATTCCTAGAGTTGGGCACAGTATCACCATGAAATTTTGTACGGAGATAAAGGGCACTAGTGGAAGTTCATCTATGAGAATTTCAAAAACCGATTAACTACAAAACAAACATGGCGGCCAAGCGAAGATGAAAGTTGTAAATATACTTTTCTCATGATTTTATGATCCAAACGCATTGAAACTTGGTACAGCAATTTTTATACACATTGTAATCCACTGGTATCTAATTTAGGTCAATTGTTTACATAACCTCAAGATGCCAGCTGTGCGAATTTTAAAATTCAGTTTTTATTTCTTGTGTCGTAATCATGCGATCGAAGTGAAAGTTTTTATATTGAACCTACGCAATAATTATCCTTTAATGGTACATAACTCCAAGACCTACATATATAAAAATCCAACATGGCGACCATCCGCAATATTTAGTCGGTTCACAATATCTACGAATCTATTACAGCAATCAAACTGAAATTTTGTATGTTCATAGTGGCAATTAACATAAGTAGGATATATGGAAATAGGCTGTATAGTTCTTGATGGAACTACTTGTTTATTTATTGTTTTGCAATTACTCAGACGTTTTAAAATTAAGCATTATATTGTGCATATTACAATGGAAAATATATATTTAATAAAAACAAAATTCGCCAGCGGATCAGCACGAGACATCTAACAGCAACCAGGTGAATTATCATGGCCGCTGCTACCTCTAGTGTAGGCTATATTTTACTTACTAAATGTTTGACGTAAGGAATTAAACGAGTTATGCCCATTATGGTGTTTGAAGCCATTTCCAGTGTTGCCTTAGTAAACGAAAGTTTGATGCTTATCTGTCGGTTAACACGATTGTATCCAAATGATTATTTATTAATCAAATGTAAATTGTTTCAGGATTAGGGAATAACCCATCTCATTTTGGTACAGTCGTGTTGACCGAATGAAAAGCATCTAACTTTCGTTTGAGTAATGCTGCTGTAGTTTCCCGTTGCTTTCAGCCGTGCAGCAAAACGCAGTGTAGCCATTAGTTGGCTAATGTTATCACTAGGGTTCGGATGTTAAGGAAAAGTCATATTTTTTTTTTCCTGAGCTCATTTCGCCCGAAATCTGAAAAACAAGTTTGAATGGCGGGTCCCTGACCACGTTTAACGCAATTTGATGTAGCCTATAAATGCATATTTCGGCAATTTTTATCGTTTTGGTCATACTTTGTCATATTTTAGTGATATAAGGTCATATTTGGTTATAATTTCACCATTTTTGTTTAAATTGAGGCGTCGGTAACAAGGTACGTGTTATCTGTGTCGAGTTTCAAACACAGGATTTCCGAATAGTGTAGTAGATATATTTTTCTTTCTTTTCGCGGAACAGGCAGATGGCCGGTTTAGAAGACCTGATTCCAAGAATGCGCTCCTCTACGGACTTTAAGCCGACAGATATCATAAAGCATGCTAATACTTCGTGTTTATTTTTGTTTTCTTTTAGGAAAACCGACCAAGAACTGCATATCAAGGATATGATACTGAATGAATGTTGGAAATTTTAATGTACTGTAGCTCTCTGTCAGTTTCTATGATTAAATGTGTCTGGTGTATTATCGCTGATCACGTT
The DNA here is from genome assembly GCA_946902985.2 of Meconema thalassinum. Classification (NCBI taxonomy): domain Eukaryota; kingdom Metazoa; phylum Arthropoda; class Insecta; order Orthoptera; family Tettigoniidae; genus Meconema; species Meconema thalassinum. The sequence continues at coordinate 2,105,836,373 of OX336388.2, read as the reverse complement.
TTGGCACTTAAGACGTTTACTGTATGTTAGCGATACTCTACCTATCCCAAAAATTCATCCCATATTTCATAGTTTATTATGTCATAATTTATTGTTTTTAGGTCATATTTAATTAGTATTTAGGTCATATTTGCTTGCATATTTTGTACTTCTTTAGATCTTAAACTTCCGAACCCTAGTGATCACTCTGTTAACCGTCTGTAAGACAAGTAAAGGCTGCTACTACCTTTCAGAATAGAGCAATTCTACTAACAAAAATACTAACCCGTTTACCATAAAGAAATTAATGCAGTACATTTGCAATTGTCTATTGGCACAGGCTAGAGTAAAATGTGGCTTTCCAACGATATCTCAGTCTCATTCATGGCTGGCCACGGTGGGTGAGTGGTTATTGTGTCGGACTGCCAACCCCAAGCTTGCAGGTTCGCTCCTGGCCGTGGTAAGTGATTTTTTTTTTGAAAGACGACAAAAATCACGATACGCATGTCATACGATGTTGGCATGTTAGAGAACCCATTTGAATTCAGTAGGCCGCGTTCATAATGGCAAAATTATTCTCGGGATTTTCCGCCAAAACAAAGTTCCTCATTTCACTACTAGAAAGCGCTATAGTGTCAAGGAGCTTAGTTATCTAACCTTCTTGACTTTCATATCGCTTCAAGGAGCGATAAAATTCGGCATGCAAGTTGCCCTCTGGGCGTCAATTAACAAAGCTTGCACCCGGCACTCGGGGCCAGACCATATTATTATTATTATGGCTTCAAACAAACGGAGTTCTACAGGGCGACCCGCTAAGCCCTTTGCTTTTCATTCTTGCTGCGGAAGAAGTATTAACAATAATCCAAAGAGAAGGCATAATGCCGATGACATAGTAATGGCATCAAAAGACGTGAAAATATTACAAAAACAATAAGTGATGTAGAAGAATGGTGCTGCATGCATGAGTTTGAAATAAATGTTCCTAAAACAGAAATTATGGTATTCCGGAATGGAGGGAAAGTTCCTGCAACAGCAAAAATCTACATACAAGGACAGCAACTAAAGATCACTCCAGATTTCAAGTATCTAGGGGTCACATTTCAAACAACCGCTAAGTGTTTCACAAAACATGTATTAGAAAAAGCTACACATGCAATAATGGCTATGCATGGAATAAGTTATATAAGATCCCTCAGATTAGAGACAGCAATGTCTCTATTTAAAGCAAAAATACTGCCAATATTGAGGTATGGCTTAGAAATTATCTGGCCGTATCTCTCAATGAAAAACCTCTCCACATTAGAAAGAGTAAAAGCAGTATATATTAAGAAAGCAATTGGAGTTTCAAAGACAACAAGATCCAGATTAGTTTATCTCCTGGCAAGAGAATCGTTCCTCATAGAAGATCTTAGGACACAAATACATCTACCCATCACAAATGCATCAGAGAACCTATTGGCAACACTCATCCAAAAGCGAGAAGACGTATATCCGGAGTTGTTTGCATCTGGCGCCATGATTGATCGATCATGGACGAAAGCAAACTTTGAAATGTGTCACGTCTATACAAGAATGGCAGTACACGGCTTCCATCACATCATTTGTCACAACAAGACGTATCATGAGCCTTCAATTACATGCAAGTGTCAACTGTGTGGACATGCATGCGATCACTATGACTACTTAGAAATCTGTACAAAAAGAACAAGGACAATCAGTGATTATGCGAATCAAAAGAAATTAAGTTTTTGTAAATAGTATTTTTGTAAACCTATGGCCACTTGGCTGCATTAAATGTTTTATTATTATGGCTGAGATTATATGGAAGCTACTAAGGTGTATGAGTGGTGCTGTGTAATGGACTTCAGATCACAACTAGTGCCTGTGTGTACTGTGAAAGCTTCTACTCATAGGGTCAGTGAGGAAACTACCTCACTCCTCATCTTGCCTAGTACGCCTCATTATAGTGCTGCTTTACGGTTTTGTGGGTATCTACCGACCTAACCTATGGTGGTAGTTTTTAAAGATCGAACCAGCCTCTGGGCTGTCTACCTAACAGACAGATATGCACATATTCTCCGCCAAGGCATCTTATATTCAGGTTGGTTGGTTGGTTCTTAAGTTTAGGGGCTGCGACAACGCGGTCATGTAGCCCCGTGTACTTTGGGTGTGTGTCGAATCTGTCTGATAACCGGTGTTAATTGTGATGACTGTATTAGTGTGTGTTATCTGTTTTTAATTTAAGTACTACAACTTAGAATTTTTCAAATAGTTCCTACTCTTGCCGCCAAGCGCCACCGTCAACGACTACTAGGCCAAGTTCAGAACTCAGCTACTAGACGCCACCGCAGTCGGCTCTTGGCAACGAACGTAGAAATCTAAGAGCGTTGTTTACATTCTTAACCTATCCAATTTAGCTTCACACAGGTGCAATTAGTGGAAGGTTCTTTAACATGCCATAAATCTATGACATGGGACCGCCGACTTGACTTCCCCTCCGAAGGAATGCATACTGAGGGATTTTTAACGCTCTTAAAAAATCCGACGGCTTCGGCCGGGTTTGAACCCGCTATCTTGGGCATAGAAGCTCAGCATGCTACCGGCTACGCCACCGAAGCCGCCCATCTTATATTCAAAGTACTGTCTATAAACCAGAGGTGACCACAACGAGTCTCGCGAGCCAAATACGGCTCTTGAGTCAATCTCGTGCGGCTCCTTTAAAAAACAGCTCAGATTTTAAAATGTTTAAAAAGCATATTAAGCATATAAATTGACTGGCGTTTGTGAAGAAAGTTCCATGAAAGAAATTCTTACTAACAAAAGAGTGTGCTTATCTCAATATTTGGGACTACTTACTGTATGTGTGAATCAACGCTCAAGTTCTTATTTAACTAGGTTTAGGGATTTCTATATTTATTTTTATTTATTATCTCATAAGGGGCACCTGAGCCGAGGCTCGTGATCGTGCAGTACATCAAGGTAACAATGGTAATTACATGTAAGCTACATTGTTGAATCCATTAAGAATTTAAACAGTTCTTTCCTGAAAGTTCTCAGCGAGGAGATATTTTTCAGGTTATAAGAGGGGGGGACTTCGTGGCCACCTGAACCATAAACATTCAGGTGGAACATACTTCGAAACTATGTCTTTAACATCCTTTGCCTCATTTGTATTGACTTTTAAGAGACTGCGATGTAGAAGACTTGATGCGTCTGGTAAGGAAAGAGTAGCTCCTGCTTTCTCCAAAACAAAGAAATCTCTTTCCATGTGAACCCTTTACCCTATGTTGGTTAAATGATTCTACTTTTATTTCTTCAATTAATAAATATTTCAACCAGCATCATGAAAGTAGCCAGACAGTGATGAGGAAATTTCAAGCATTTGTTGGAGACAGTAGGGACATACCTGCATCAGTTTAACAAAAGGCTAAGTACTTGAGCCATGAAAAGAAATAGCAGAGCGATGTATCACAGGGACAGGTGTGGCTACCTCAATTTTAGAAGCGACGCGCGGTGAGACATGGTTCTGGTATGTTCATTGTGATATTCGCGCCTAGAAGAAATATGATGCAGTAACGTGAATGGCTGATGAAGAAAATAGACACTCCCAAGACGCCAAGATCTACTAGAAACCGCCAAATTATTAGAAATGGAGAACCAATGAGAAGAGAATGCCTACTTGCGCGCCAACTCTGGCTGGGGTACGCGGCGGCTAGCATTCACGCGGGAAATCGCCTAGACAAAATCTCTACGATCGATTCTAGGATTAATGGGCATATTCTTGACCTGTGCAATATTACGAGTTCAATGATATTTATTTCATTCCTGTATCACAATTATTTCGAGAAATTTTTACATAAAATCCCCCTCCATCTAGACCCAAGGGCCAGTTCATTTATAAGTGTGTCGAAGAGCCAAGACATTGACTTTTATTCTGTGTGTTGAGGACACACTATTATTATTCTGTGCGTCTACAGACATTGACTTTCATTCCGTGTGTCTAGGAGACATGACTTTTATTCCGTGTGTCGAGAACACAGGACTTTGATTCTGTTTGTCTGAAGAGATAGACTTTTATTTCCGTGTCACAAGGACACAAGAGATTCATTGTAAAGTGGTAAATTCAGTGATAGATAGTCATAGTACTATAGTTATAGGGACAGTAGCGTCGATAATTCGCCAACGAACAGTGACAGGGAATTTAGTACCTGAACAAGCGAATTTAGTAGTCAGGCATAAAGTGTATAATAACCTAATTTTTGTATCAGCGCAAGGATGACATCGATGAAGGCAGAAGAAGTGTGGAAGTCTCAACAGTCCGTCCAGATGGCTGCTATGAGATAAAGAAGCATCCAGTTGGGGAATGGCGTCTGATGTTCTTTGACGGGTGACTACAACACGAGATGAGTACAAATAATATTTTATTATTTATTAAATTAACTTATGGTTTATGGGACATATTTTTTTGTAAATACTTTGCTTGTGTGATTACTGTAGTATATTTTGTTTTGATCTGACACACTTTTGTTTGGAAGCAGCTCGCACAATTGTAGTTAATGGAAGGTTCTTTTCTTTGTGTTGTGTTAACTAACGTATCTATGTGAACGGCCGTGTTCGCCTAGGTCACGAAGTGCGGTTAAAAACGTCTCTCGGAGATATGTCGTGTTTCAGAAGTAGGACTGAATTAATATAATTATATAGTAGATTGGAGGGTAATTAAATGTTATTGAAAATTATTATTGATCAGATTCAGTGTGATTATTGCCTTTGGAGCAATGTAATTTGTGACGAAGAGTACTCAGCTCTATCGTAGGTTTTAAATATTGTGTTAAATGTTTGCGAGCTCTAATTCAGCAGACCCATGTGAAAGGCGTTATGTCAGTCCCAGATGTGTGTATTGTGAGTATATTGTTGTGGTATTACAAGCGGGAACTTCAGAAGAGACTGATTTCTGTCAGCTTGGTACCAGATTCATATTGCATCCTTGCGAGGACAATTATGGATATGTGATTATTGTCTGACCATATGTTGAGTGGGAGGAGATGTTAGCGGCTGTTGATTCCTTGAGATAACAGTTCCGCTGGTCGGCTATTTATATACACTGGAAGGGGGACATGACTGGTAGTGTGGAAAGAGGTGAGTTGTTGTCACAAGGGCTGGCTGAGTTTCGCAAGCAGAGCTCATTAGGGGAGTGCATGTCTGGCTCCCAATTACTTGAAAATAAATATAAATGTGAGAAACTGATCAATGGTAAAATTGTTTAAATAAATGGGAGTTGCCTACGAAACACGATTACCTTCGAAGCGTTTCCTTAACATGCAGTTTTGTTAATATAAAGTAATCTTAACCACTCAGGTTGTTTGTTGTTGTTGGTTTATTCTTTGTTTATTGTCCATGTCAGTGGCCCGCGAGTCACGTGCGGCGCTGTTTTTCCTTGTTGTTGAGTATCTGGCCATTGTGGCAGCTCATTTGGATAAGTGTGTCACCACACTAATAAGGGTCTCAGAGAGATGCCTGTAAATAGTAGAGTTGTAATATGTGTGTCAGAGTTAGATTTAAGGATTTTTATTAATGTTATGCCCATAGCCATAAAAGTTGATTTACGAGATGATTGTTCGTGAGCACCGTGGCTGTTAACCCGTTGTGAACGAATGATCATCCAAGTACTCATTTCCCGTAGATAGTCACCACGCGAACATAAATTCACATGCAAGATAGTGGAACTTGGATCCACATTTTATTAGAAAAGGGGAGAGCCATCTGACTCCTCAAAGTGATAAATATTCATGTCAGGGGAAAATTCAGGGAGGATTTTGTTTATTATTGTTTGTTTTATTCTTTTATGCACAAATTAGTTATTAAATCTTGTTATTATCTTACGTTTTGTCTCCTTTCTTTCGTAGTTATAGTTTTCATCCTATAACCCTTGCCTCAGAAAAGCACGTAGTTTGGCGGACGTAAACACCACACTATGAACTGAACGCGACCCCTTGATCTAAGATTCTTGCATAAAACACTGCTATTCTGAAGGGTTCATAGGTGAAAACTGGCGGCCAACGGTGGGGCTATTCACTGTGGTGTAACGGGGAGATTACACATGTCAATAGTGGCGTATTTGAGTAAAACTGGCATGCCGCAAGTGCAGGCAGATATGACAGTATTTAATCACCGGGAAGTGATATTTTATTAAAAGTAGTTGAGGCGAAGTGGATACCGCCAAATGTGTGAAAGATAAATTAAAATCAGGAGTTTGCAAAGTAAAATACGGTTCACGTTGTTGTCTTTTAAATTAAAGTAAAATTAAGATGTGATACCGGGCGCCCAATGATAAAGTTAAAACTAGATTTGTGTAGAAAGTCAAACTCATGGAAATATTAGGAGACTGTAGCCTAAAATGACAATTAATACTTTGTTAATTAGTCAGGGTTAATATCAGATCAGGATAACTGTTTAATGACTAAATATGTGCTTGGGTTTAAAATTAAATTGAGTAAAACTAGAACTACTCAGAGATGCAATCAACTAATGGGATTAAAAGGTAAAAATAAATGAACTGAGTAGGATAAAGAAATTAAATGTGCATTGGATTTATGTGCGTGTCAAAGGGCATTGGCGTATGCCATTTCCCATATGTCTCATATATATTATAAAACATGGCAACGGTGGCGCAGAGCCAGGAGATCATTGAAAGTGCAGCGAGGAGAACGCAGGAATTGTTGGATACTAAACTAGCAGAACAGAGTCAATCTATAAACACTAGTATGTTGGAGCAAAGCGAAGCGTTGAATACTAAATTATCAGAACAGAGTCAATCTATAAACACTAATATGTTAGAGCAAAGTGAAGCGTTGAATACAAAATTATCTGAACAAATAAACACTAGTCTGTCAGAACAAAGTGAATCGCTAAATACTAAACTGTTAGAGCAAAGTGAATCGCTAAATACGAAAATGTCAGAACAAAGTGAATCGCTAAATACTAAACTGTTAGAACAAAGTGAATCATTGCGGACACAGTTAAATAACAGCAGAATTGAGCAAAATGAATATCAGGCGGAACAAGCTAGGTTATTAAAGAGTGAAATTAATGACACTATAAATTCACAGTTAGAGGCGCAAAATAATAAAAAACACGAACCAATTAGCTTCGTTAACCGCAGAGATGAAAGAGCACACAAACCAACAGATGATATTACTGGCCCTTGATGTAAGCAAAAATAATGAGAAACAATTAGAGCAGATTAAACAAATGGAGCGTATTTTCGATAAAAAAAACTTAGCATTCTCGATGAAACGGTGTTAGCTAAATTAGAGCAGATTGAAATAGCATGCACAATGAATACAAGCGAGGTCAAAATAGCTCAAGATAAGTTGGAAGGTCGATTTAAGGAGATGGAGAAAAGTGGCAGGGTCATTCAACAACAAATATCAGCAGTAGATGAGAACATATCAGGCATAATTAAAGATATGGACCGTCTAGAGATAAAATCAGCGGAACAGTGGAAAGGCTTAGAAACGGAACAAGAACAATTTAAGAGTACATTAGACGAAAGGCTGAGCCAGATAGAAAATAATCAGGATGAAAATAAGAGCCAAATTGAAGAAAAAAATAAGCACGATTAAAGAACAGATCAGGAAAGATTGGAAGAAAATGAATATTGATTCTAGAGAGGAAAGATCCACCATTATTAAAACAGTAGGCGAAAACCACACGCGTATTCAAGCTTTGGAGCAAGAGGTAAAAAATAGACTTAAAGAGCAGACAGACAGGATCATTAAAGCCGAACTTCGCTCATTAGAACAATCGTCTATATTTAAAACGGGAGCATTGAAAGACAAGCAGGATGACTCACATAGTTCCCAACCCAGCATAGCAGGAAGTCAGAATCAAGTAGAGAGCCCATTAACAACAAACACGGAAGGATTTCGTAAGAACGTAGATAGAAGCTCAACACCACAGGACGGTCATCAGCCCACACAACTTATTCAAGTAATTCGCTCAAATGACTACAAACCGCAGAAATACACCGAAAATTCAGGGGTAACGCCTAAGGCCTTTATCAAAGAGATTGAAGACCATTTTAATGACACTGGAGTACCTGAAGCACGTAGATTGAGAATGATGGAGAGATTTTTATCAGGGAATGTTCTCACCTGGTTTTTAAGTTTCAAATACACATTTGGAACCATGTCAGACTTTAATTTAGCGTTTCTGCGCAAATACTGGTCTCCCGCCATACAACAGAGTTTAAGAATGGAGCTTTACTCTAGAAAATACCAAACAACCCAGCAGACAAAATACTCAGATTTCTTTAACATGCAAATGCTAAAATTTCGCGATCTGGATTACCCATTAAACGAATCAGATTTGGTGATGACAATAGCAAGGCAAATGCCAGTTAATGTACAGCAAGTGATAGTCGCAGCAAACGTCAGTACGGCCCTACATGCAGAGCAGATATTACGGCAAATAGATGAGACCACATCTCATAGTCATTTTAGAGGAGGAAGACAACTGGAATTAGTCAACACTACAGAGGTCGTAAAGACAAAACAGGGAAATACTAAAACGCAGGGTACTAATACGAGCACCTCCACACCTAGGCGAAACCAGGAAGAAGGGGAAAACAGACCATATCAGCGTAACGAAAATTACTACAACAATAGATACCAGAGCAACAATAGATACCAACAGAGAGGATATCAACAATGGCGTGATAATCGAAAGAATGACAGGCCTTATGGAAGATAGGGTGATTACAATGCCAATCAACGATGGAAAGGAAGGAGAGATCAAAATCAAGGAGATCAACGTAACTATCGAGATGACTGGGATGATAGGCACGCTCAATCACAAAATTACTTAGAGGAGTTACACGCTAATCAAGGTGGAGAGCTAGGAAAATGGGAAAAGGCCATTGGGAACAGAAAGAACCCAGATACACATACTGAGGAAGCTGGAAGTCTACTGAGACAAGAGGAATATCAAGGACATGAGCGACAGAAGGATGATGGGAGTCGAAGTGGAGCTAAAAAAAAATGTTAATTTTGGATCAAGGAGACAGTCTCCAAACACAACAGTCGGAAGTTGAAGATGGATGGATAGTAGCGAACATACAAGAATGGATTGCTTTACCAGAAGATTGCCTGGAGGAGACGGTGAAACCACGGAACGATGAAATTAGGCAATTACCCATTATTTACGCAAGGATTGGTGGAATTAATATAAGATGTTTATTGGATACGGGGTCACAGATCAGTCTAGTATCGGAGGCCTTGGTTCGAGAGTTTGGACGGACTCAGAATATTCCTGTAATTCCGGTACCACAGCTCAAAGTGAGGGGTGTTATTCCTGAACGCACCGTTACTTGTAAACGTCAGGCATACTTAGAGCTGAACATATTGGAACATACTTTTGGGCAGACATTCATTATCATGGCAAAGATGAATTTCAATATAATTCTTGGTGCAAATTTCATTTGTGACTATCAAGCAGTGATAGATTTACACAAGAATACAGTCAGTTTTAGAGAATATGACCAGCTGAAAAACGTGGGATTGCATATGGATGAAATCACTACCGGAAGAGATGTAAATTCTTGGGCATTAGAAGCAATATCAGAAGAGACGGAAGAGGAGGTACGAAAGGCGGAAGATAACATCATAGAAGGGGCTGTTGTGGAACTAGATGAGGAGATAGAATCCCAGGAGATATGGTCTTTATTAACAGAAGGAGATGACGGTGATGCACAATTTGAAGAGTTACTACAGGAGCGGCTCAATGACATTCAACTTGGGGGTGAACACAGAAAACAGTTGGAAGAGATTTTAAGGAAGCACAAAACCGTATTTGATACAGTACCTGGGAAAATTTTAAATTTCAAGTACTCTATGCAAGTCGAGGACTGGTCACCTTTCAAAAGCAGATTGTACCCAATTCCTGAAAAGTATCGTGGTCAAGTTAAAATTATTATAGATGAGATGTTAGAAGCTGGAGTGATAAGGAAGACACCTACACCTTATCTAAATGCGATTTTGGCAGTCACAAAACCAAATGGATCTATTAGACTTTGTTTAGATGCCAGAAATCTCAACATGAGACTCATTTTTCCTGAGTATGATAGAGCGCCAATTATCAGAGACGTATTAAAAGGCTTTAAAAACAAGAGCATTTATTCATCAGTCGATCTGACGAGCTCGTTCCACCATCTTTTGTTGGATGAGAAGTCACAGCTTCTAACTGGCTTCTTATTCGATAACCAGACATATTGTTTCGTCAGAATGCCTTTTGGGGTCAAAACAGCGGGCTGTGCTTTAATCCGAGCACTGGACCGGAACCTAACCGAGGAAGTAAAGGAGATGACGGTGAGATACATTGACGACATTCTGTTGGCATCCGACAACATTGAAACTCACATGGAAAATTTAGATAAAGTATTGGGCAACTTGAAAGCATCAAATTTCAAAGTAAACCTGAAGAAATCGCATTTCTTCAAGAGCGAGATCTTATATTTGGGTCACGTCATTGACAAGGAGGGAGTGAAGCCAAATCCAGCCAAGATTGAAGCGATAAAGAATTTCCCTACACCAACGAGAGTCAAGCACATTCGGGCTTTCTTAGGCGTAACGGGATTCTTTAAAGAAAACTGTCCAGGTTATACGGAGACTGTAGCTCCAATGCAAGAAATGTTAAAGAAAAATAACAAATGGTCATGGAACGCGGAATGTGAGAAGGCATTCCAAGCAACAAAACAGCTATTGGAAAACTGCATTAAATTAGGATATCCAGATTTCAAGCACAAATTTATAATCCAAGCGGATGCTTCACTAATTGGGATAGGTGCTATGCTCTACCAAGAGGATCCAGCTAACCTGCAGCACAAAACATATTTGGCATTTGTCAGCCGGAAATTGCGTAAGCACGAGCGCAATTATACTGTAACCGAGCTAGAATTGTTGGCCATCCTTCATGCGCTCCAACAATGGAAACGAATAGTCTATGGTTACCCTATTGTTGTCAGAACTGACCACAAGGCGTTAACATTCTTGTTTAAGACGTCAATGGCAAGCGAACGTGTGACACGTTGGTCTATATACATTCAGCAGTTCAGCATTGAAATTGAACATTGTCCAGGGAAGATGAACGTGATACCGGATGCACTCAGCAGGAACCCAGAGCCTGATAATGAAGAAACAGCGATGGTACAACACTTGGAGTTAACACCGAAGGACCGGGAATTCTTGGAGGAGTTACGTGAGATACAGCGAGAACAGGAAGCGGAACCATGGATGATGCTATTAATTAAATACTTCAAAAAGCAACTACCTACAGGAACACCTGCATTTCGAGAAGCGAAAGCCAAAGAAGGAAGATATGTTTATGTCAACAATTTGCTACACAAATGGGTAGATAATGACCACACCATGTTACGCATATTAGTACCTGCATCGTTACAACGAGGATTGACATGGCATACGCACGAAAGTTACGGTCACGTGGGCTTAGACAAGTGCGAAGCGACAATAGGAGAGACATTTACATGGCCACGTATGAGAACAACTATATGTGACGTCATTACAACTTGTGACCCGTGTCAGAGAACAAAGCCAAATAATTATTTACTGAGGCAATATCCTAGACCATTGCTACCTCAGAAACCATGTGAGCTACTGGCGATGGACTGTCTTGGTCCAATTCCGAAGGGAAGGAGAGGTTGCCGTCATTTGCTAGTGTGCATTGATGTATTTTCTAAGTTTGTAGTACTATGCCCTATTCAGAAAACAACATCGAAGCAGGTACTCAGTCGCATTCGTAATAGAGTTATTCCAACCCTTGGAAAACCAGAGTTTATATTATCAGATCACGGCAGTTATTTCACAAGCGCCGAATTCAAGAAAGGAATGGAAGACATGGGTATAAAACATGTTTTAAGCTGTATCCGACATGCCCAAGCAAATCCAAGCGAGAGAGTAATTAAATCTGTAACTGCATATTTGAGAATCTTCATTCCGAACGAACACCACAAATGGGTCGATAAAATTAAGGACGTAGAGACATGCATGAATTCTACCAGGCACGAGTCAACAGGACAAATCCCTATGGTCCTACACAAGAACGAGTATCCAGTAAGAACGTGGAAAAGCATCATTAACTGTCCACAAGATCCCATGATAGCACCAGACCTGAGAATTGAAAGAACGAGAGCATACATGAGGAAACAAGCAGACCGCAGATTACGGCGAGTAAGAAATAAGAGGTTCCACGGTGATCTTGAAGTCAACCAGCTCGTTTTGGTAAAACGACCTGCTATATCGGACCCAGAAAAGAAAATCTTTAGTAAGTTCTGCGAAAAATTCATAGGACCCTATTCTATCGTAAGAAACTTTGGAAATAATGCTTACAGAGTGAAAGAATTGAGCACAGGAACAATGTCAGTTTACAACGCTGCCAACCTAAAGAAATATCGTTGAAGTGAACCATGGTAGCGCCGAAAAATGACGCTGTTTGAATATACGGACGTCCTACTATCAACAAAGTCAACGGGGAGCAGTTGAGTACGGCACGTGATGAAGAAGGAAATAGAGCTGTTGTTGACAAACATTGACGAGGCAAGTAAGGTGTTGCCGCAGGCATCGAGCGTCACGCAAGATTGGAAGGGGGAGAGACAAGCAGGAAATGAAAACGAGTAAATGCCATTGAAGACAGGAGCGCCTAGACCAAGTAAGAAAAAGGGGTGATTCTGGAAATAAAACAAATTGGCCTACGGAAGTATTGTAAAATTGTCGACTTTATTCCTAAGTTCGAAATTTTGTGAGTGGGAGAGTTGTGAACCCTTTACCCTATGTTGGTTAAATGATTCTACTTTTATTTCTTCAATTAATAAATATTTCAACCAGCATCATGAAAGTAGCCAGACAGTGATGAGGAAATTTCAAGCATTTGTTGGAGACAGTAGGGACATACCTGCATCAGTTTAACAAAAGGCTAAGTACTTGAGCCATGAAAAGAAATAGCAGAGCGATGTATCACAGGGACAGGTGTGGCTACCTCAATTTTAGAAGCGACGCGCGGTGAGACATGGTTCTGGTATGTTCATTGTGATATTCGCGCCTAGAAGAAATATGATGCAGTAACGTGAATGGCTGATGAAGAAAATAGACACTCCCAAGACGCCAAGATCTACTAGAAACCGCCAAATTATTAGAAATGGAGAACCAATGAGAAGAGAATGCCTACTTGCGCGCCAACTCTGGCTGGGGTACGCGGCGGCTAGCATTCACGCGGGAAATCGCCTAGACAAAATCTCTACGATCGATTCTAGGATTAATGGGCATATTCTTGACCTGTGCAATATTACGAGTTCAATGATATTTATTTCATTCCTGTATCACAATTATTTCGAGAAATTTTTACATAAAATCCCCCTCCATCTAGACCCAAGGGCCAGTTCATTTATAAGTGTGTCGAAGAGCCAAGACATTGACTTTTATTCTGTGTGTTGAGGACACACTATTATTATTCTGTGCGTCTACAGACATTGACTTTCATTCCGTGTGTCTAGGAGACATGACTTTTATTCCGTGTGTCGAGAACACAGGACTTTGATTCTGTTCGTCTGAAGAGATAGACTTTTATTTCCGTGTCACAAGGACACAAGAGATTCATTGTAAAGTGGTAAATTCAGTGATAGATAGTCATAGTACTATAGTTATAGGGACAGTAGCGTCGATAATTCGCCAACGAACAGTGACAGGGAATTTAGTACCTGAACAAGCGAATTTAGTAGTCAGGCATAAAGTGTATAATAACCTAATTTTTGTATCAGCGCAAGGATGACATCGATGAAGGCAGAAGAAGTGTGGAAGTCTCAACAGTCCGTCCAGATGGCTGCTATGAGATAAAGAAGCATCCAGTTGGGGAATGGCGTCTGATGTTCTTTGACGGGTGACTACAACACGAGATGAGTACAAATAATATTTTATTATTTATTAAATTAACTTATGGTTTATGGGACATATTTTTTTGTAAATACTTTGCTTGTGTGATTACTGTAGTATATTTTGTTTTGATCTGACACACTTTTGTTTGGAAGCAGCTCGCACAATTGTAGTTAATGGAAGGTTCTTTTCTTTGTGTTGTGTTAACTAACGTATCTATGTGAACGGCCGTGTTCGCCTAGGTCACGAAGTGCGGTTAAAAACGTCTCTCGGAGATATGTCGTGTTTCAGAAGTAGGACTGAATTAATATAATTATATAGTAGATTGGAGGGTAATTAAATGTTATTGAAAATTATTATTGATCAGATTCAGTGTGATTATTGCCTTTGGAGCAATGTAATTTGTGACGAAGAGTACTCAGCTCTATCGTAGGTTTTAAATATTGTGTTAAATGTTTGCGAGCTCTAATTCAGCAGACCCATGTGAAAGGCGTTATGTCAGTCCCAGATGTGTGTATTGTGAGTATATTGTTGTGGTATTACAAGCGGGAACTTCAGCAGAGACTGATTTCTGTCAGCTTGGTACCAGATTCATATTGCATCCTTGCGAGGACAATTATGGATATGTGATTATTGTCTGACCATATGTTGAGTGGGAGGAGATGTTAGCGGCTGTTGATTCCTTGAGATAACAGTTCCGCTGGTCGGCTATTTATATACACTGGAAGGGGGACATGACTGGTAGTGTGGAAAGAGGTGAGTTGTTGTCACAAGGGCTGGCTGAGTTTCGCAAGCAGAGCTCATTAGGGGAGTGCATGTCTGGCTCCCAATTACTTGAAAATAAATATAAATGTGAGAAACTGATCAATGGTAAAATTGTTTAAATAAATGGGAGTTGCCTACGAAACACGATTACCTTCGAAGCGTTTCCTTAACATGCAGTTTTGTTAATATAAAGTAATCATAACCACTCAGGTTGTTTGTTGTTGTTGGTTTATTCTTTGTTTATTGTCCATGTCAGTGGCCCGTGAGTCACGTGCGGCGCTGTTTTTCCTTGTTGTTGAGTATCTGGCCATTGTGGCAGCTCATTTGGATAAGTGTGTCACCACACTAATAAGGGTCTCAGAGAGATGCCTGTAAATAGTAGAGTTGTAATATGTGTGTCAGAGTTAGATTTAAGGATTTTTATTAATGTTATGCCCATAGCCATAAAAGTTGATTTACGAGATGATTGTTCGTGAGCACCGTGGCTGTTAACCCGTTGTGAACGAATGATCATCCAAGTACTCATTTCCCGTAGATAGTCACCACGCGAACATAAATTCACATGCAAGATAGTGGAACTTGGATCCACATTTTATTAGAAAAGGGGAGAGCCATCTGACTCCTCAAAGTGATAAATATTCATGTCAGGGGAAAATTCAGGGAGGATTTTGTTTATTATTGTTTGTTTTATTCTTTTATGCACAAATTAGTTATTAAATCTTGTTATTATCTTACGTTTTGTCTCCTTTCTTTCTTAGTTATAGTTTTCATCCTATAACCCTTGCCTCAGAAAAGCACGTAGTTTGGCGGACGTAAACACCACACTATGAACTGAACGCGACCCCTTGATCTAAGATTCTTGCATAAAACACTGCTATTCTGAAGGGTTCACATGGTACTCGCATTGATACTGCACGACATTCCATTGCTGTTGTATTCAACGTACAGTGAAACCTCTCTAAAAGACCATCCCTATTAAAAGACCACCCCTCTTAAAGACCGATTTTTCTTGGAACCGATTTAAAACCTCATAAGGTCAATGTATGTGTTACCTCTATTTAAGGACCACCCCTCTCCCTGACCAAAGACCAAGGCATTTTCTCAGTCTGACCTCTTTCAAAAGACCACTTCTCGTCTGCCTTCCAATTGGAGATGGTGATGAGGGTGTTGATGTAAACAATGGTTCTGTTAGCACAGAACTGCATCAGCATACAATTTCATTACCTAGAAAAAGTGTTATGTACCGTATAATAAATACAAAGAATGGCTCTCCTAGAAGATTGTTCGAACCCAGAACAAATTAATGGACTTTCGAACTCACTCAGCGATAATCTAGAAAGTGAAATTGTTTAACAAAAAGATGTGCTAATCTGAAACAGAGATCAATTCGTGACATTTTTAAATGAGAGAGCTCAGAAAATAGCTAATTGTAATTAATTTGTACTAAATGTGAAGCAATGCAGATAAATTGTAATCAAGTATGTGTTCCAACTGTACTTTATTAATAATGCAGTATACAATTATTTTAATACCTACCCCTATTAAGAGACCACCCCTCTAAAAGACCAGTTTTCCATGGAACCGTCACTGGTCTCTTAATAGAGGTTTCACTGTATCTATATTTTGACACTGGCAATGTTGCACCTTTACGAGTACTGACCTTTGGTTGGAAGGTTTTGAAATGATTTGTGTAGTCCAAAAACATCATTCGTGTTTACATCATGAACAGTGAGCTTGCGACTCACATTCTGTACTAAAGTCTGTTCGCCCAGTCGAGATAGTGGAAGTAAACACTGTTGTACACGTGATTGCAGGGCTGGCGCAAGGGGTGCATAGAGCTGTGCCTGTTGAACTTCAGAGCTGTGTATAGCCTACATGTGAAGGTTACATGCTACAGCGCGGTTTATTTATTGTTCGTTTACGTATTTATTTAATTAATTAATGAGTTCTTAATTGCCTATGACAGGCAACAGTACACAGTGCAGCAAGTCTTGTATTTTCTAGGACTACGGCATGACTAATGATCTCGGAGCTTCTTGGCTACCCCTGTCCACAGGGTCGATGACGTGAACTGGGCGTGTTTCCCTGCCCAGACAGTCAAGTGACCACGTGCAAGAACCTAGTCTAGCCATAAATACTGTCACAAACTTTCGGATTGGACTGTAGAACCGGTTTCCCTGGTAACAAACAATCGTTGGGCTGAAGTCTTGACAATTGTGTGTACAACAGTGAAAGAGATACACTGAATCTTCCTTGCTTAAGCACGGAATGGGGTGATTACGAAAACAGGATAGCTGTCATTGCCTTGCACAGGGTTGGAATGTCACCAACGGCGATTTTCCAAACCCTGGAAAAGTTGAAACTCAGCAAGAGGTTCGTCTACCGGGCAATCCAGCGATTTACTGAGACAGGCAGTGTGAATGATTGCATGAGGGTTGGTCGTCCTCACAGTGGTGGCCATTAAAGCAGTGGCGGCCCGTATTCGGCGAAATACTGTCCGGAAGCAGAAGATAATGGCACGGAAGCTCAGCATTTCGCCACGATCAATGTCCAGGGTACTTTCTGAAGACCTTGGGGTTAGAGCTTATCGGCGGAGTACCGGACATTTCTTAACGATGCAACTGAAACAGGAGAGGAAACTTAAATCAAGGCAGCTCCTCCAGTGGTACGCGAACAATGGGCTTCGGAGAATCCTCTTTATGGATGAGAAAGTCTTCACCATTGAAGAGAACTTCAATCGACAGAACGATAGAGTGTATGCAGCAAGCTCTCATGAAGCTCGAAAGAGCATCTCTAAGGTCCAGAGAGGTCATCACCCTGCCTCAGTCATGGTTTGGTGGGGGGTGAGTTACGAGGGCCCCACCAAGCTTCATTTTTGTGAAAAGGGGATAAAAACAAGTGCCCGAGTGTATGTGGAAACTGTTCTGGACCCTCTTGTGATGGACTTGAGCAACACAATGTTCAACAATGAGTCCTGGACCTTCCAGCAAGATTCTGCACCAGCTCATAAGGCAAGGATGAAACAACAGTGGTTGCAGGCCAATGTACCGGACTTCATCTCCACTGCTGAGTGGCCTTCTGGTAGTCCCGATCTAAATCCTCTGTATTTTGAACTATGGTCAGTGCTAGAGGGAATGGTCTGCAAGAAAAGGCACCCTTCACTTGAAAGTTTGAAGCCCTCATTGGTGGCAGCAGTGGCAGATTTCCCAATTGATACTGTTACGTGCCACCCCCTAGTGGCACTTTTGTTAACTGGATTACGGTGGGGGGGTACAAAGCACTACACCAATTACTGCTTAAAGAAATAATTATCTTTATTGTGGCCAGAAAATTACACTAATCAGCAAATACAAGCAATTAGGAGCCTTCTCCAGTTTCCTCAAGTCTCTTCCTTATGCGCTCTTGGCCCCTTTCACTTGCAACAGACCACAGAAGTTAATCCGTCCTAATGAGTCCGGTGGCCTTGGCAGAAGCTACCTGCCCCTCTTCCTCAGGTACAACAAATACAGTTACTTACGAGCACTTGATGTACGCTGTTCACAAGCTGGGAGAAACAATGTCACAGGATTTCGTAACTCGCACAGCACTTCGTCACCACACTTCTGTCGCACAAGATAATCGCTCGCACTAGCTCGTAAAACACAACAACAACCACTGCTTGACGGGTCACTCTTATATAGCCGGCCGGTGACTCAATAAATGCTTCTAGATCCATCCAGAGTCCACGGCTTCTCGAGGTTTCCAGCGCTGGTTCAGTCACGAATGTTCTGGACTATCCCTTTGTCCTAGTAGCCCTGTTGCATAAGGCGCGCGCAATACAGGAGGCAGGGCACAGCCCAGCCCTGGGGCAGTTGTGACTCACGCGGCGATTGATGACACAAACTCACAGCCGTAACAATACTATCCGTTCTGCGATAGATGACTGGCCAAGGAGACTCCAAGCCTGTGTGCGTGCTAATGGTGGACATTTTGAAGTCTGTTTGGTGCAACCTGTGCATAATGCATGTGTCTATAAGATACTAAAAAGATATTGATTTCT
Organism: Meconema thalassinum; assembly: GCA_946902985.2. Lineage (NCBI taxonomy): Eukaryota > Metazoa > Arthropoda > Insecta > Orthoptera > Tettigoniidae > Meconema > Meconema thalassinum. The sequence goes on along the minus strand of OX336388.2, from coordinate 2,105,817,653 downwards.
TTTAAACCATTTTCCATTTATTCACAAAATAGTTTGTGACAGTATTTATGGCTAGACTAGTATTTACGCGCACTATCTCGACTCGGCGAACAGATTTAGAGCACGATAATCTTGTGGCAGATACTGTATATTCTCTCTTGCCGAGTGGCCGAACATTGAACTATAGCCGTTGTAAGAACCAGACTGTTCCAGGCATGCACCGGTAGAGACAGTTAAAACAACCCCGACAGTTCCTTTTACACTCCTACTACGCTCCAAATAAGTGGAGCAGTGCAGTTCTTGCACCAACAGTTAGAGCTTTCTCTTTTATGATAGCGGCTTCGGTGACGTAGTTGCTATCATGGTGAGCTTCTATGCCCAAGATCGCGGGTTCAAACCCGGCCGAAGTCGTCGGATTTTTTAAGAACGTTAAAAATCCCTTAGTATGCCTTCCTTCGGAGGGGAAGTAAAGCCGGCGGTCCCATGTCATAGATTTATGGCATGTTAAAGAATCTTCCACTAATAACACCTGTGTGAAGCTAAATTATATATAGGTTAATCATTTGACTAACGTTGTTAGGTTCCTACGTTCGTCGTCAAGAGCCGAGTGCGGTGGCATCTGGTGACTAAGTTCCGGACTAGTTGGTCGTTGATGGTGGCGTTTGGCGGCAAAAGAAGGAACTACTTAGAAAAATTGAATGTCTGCAGTCCTTACTTGAATTATGTAAAACAGATACACACACTAATACAGTCATCACAATTAACACCGGTTATCAGACAGATTCTACACACACCGAAAGTATACGGGGCTACATGACCGCGTTGTCGCAGCCCCTAAACTGAGGAACCAACCAACCAATCTTTTATGATAGCTTACAGCAATAAAAACGAAATTGACCAAAATGTGGAGCTGTCTGGTTCTTGCGCCGGGCTTTTGGTTGATTCCTCAGTTTAGGGACTGCGACAACGCGGCCATGTAGCCCCGTGTACTTTGGGTGTGTGTAGAATCTGTCTGATAATCGGTATTAATTTTGATGGCTGTATTAATGTGTGTTATCTGTTTTTTAGCTGGCCTCGTGATGCAGGGGCAGCGTGTCTGCCTCTCACCCGGAGGCCCCGGATTCGATTCCCGGCTCCGTCAGTTATTTTAGAAACTGATGTGAGGGCTGGAATGGGGTGCACTCAGCCTCGTGAGGACAATTGAGTAGCTGTCTGACTACAAGATTAACAGCCGAGGGGACCCGATGCGCTGCTCACGCGTCACCCCAATATCTGCAGGCCAAATGGCTGGGCAGCGGTCGCTTGGTAGGCCTGGGCCCTTCATGGGCTGCAGTGCCAGGGGATATTGCTTATTTTTGTATCTGTTATTTTAATCCAAATAAGGACTGCAGTCAGTAATTTCAAGTAGTTCCTACTTTTGCTACCAAATGCTACCGTCCACGACACCTAGCTTGCGCACTTGGCTACTAGATGGCATAGCAGTCAGCACCTGGCGGAGAACGTTGGAACTAATATAGTGTTATCAATTCTAACCTACAAATTTTGGCTTCACACAAGTGTAGTTAGTGGAATGTTCTTTTTCATGCAGTAAATCCTTGACTTGGGACCACCGGCTTTACTTCCCCTCCGAAGGAAGGTATACTGAGGGATTTTTAACGCTCTTAAAATATCCGATGACTTCGGCTGGGTTTGAACCCGTGACCTTGGGCATAGAAGCTCAGAAACGCCGGGCTCTTCAATTACGATTTAAGCAGAAAATGTACATTGTATGTAGAAGTTCTGCTCCACCACTGACGTCATGAAAGGTGAGCATGAGTTATATTGGCCAAACCCAGGCCTCTGAGAGTGGCAGTGAAGACCGCAATATGTTTGGAACGTCGGTGCTCATAACAATGTTGTTACTTCGTTTAGAGGTTTGGACAACGTGGTTATCAGACCAGTGTACTTAGGTGTGTAACTGCGCTGTCTATTTCATTATGACTAATGTAGTGGGGCTTGCCTGTGCTGAAATTAAATTCACTTATGAGTAGAAATATGGGAAAGATTCAGGATAACAGGTATCTGTTGAAAATCTCCAATAACAAATATCACTGTGAGCTTCACAAATACTTTATTCGAATTCTAACAACACAAAGATAATATGGCACCAAAGTCACGATCACAACCAATCAGCTAAACAGTGGCTTACAGCAGAAACTCGGCCCCTAAGTCCTTAAGGCAGCTTTTGAATGCATCATTTTCCATTTTGTACACTCATAAGTGTTATACCCCATACACAAACATATACGCTAAAATATCACAGAATATTAAGTGGTTATATTATCTTACGTACCGTAATTAAATATTCTTCAAATTAATATGTTAATACAATCGCATAAACTCAAATTATGCACTGATCTTATCCACAGAGTTGGCAATACATAGAGACGTCCGAAATGTGTGTTCGAACAGATGACCTACTATAAGGACACAGCAATATGGCCTTCAATACTCTCATTTACAAAGTACACAGCCAAGTTGGTGTGCACGAAACAAATGAACACAGGCTTCACTTCCTACCGCTGCTGGGATACAAAATGCCATCTCCCTTACATGTATAAATCCATGGTCTCACCCATATAGATATAATCCTTAACTTTACAAATATATTCTTCTTAGCAGAAGAACATCAACTAAATAGTACCGGCCAATGGGAACACAAGATCCTAAAGATGTACATTTTACTCCATGCTGAGGGTTCCTAACTCGTAGGTATAGAAGATTAATGAAAATTATCCTGAACATTCTAGCCGTGATCAGTATCGAGACAAAGATAAACAACTATTTAACACTTGTAATCCTGATGCCAGCTTTTCAGGAAGTGAGACAGCTACAGTTTGTGAAGTAGCGAGTCAGCGACCCCATATTAATTTACAGCATGTCTTAAATAATCATGTATGCTACGTGACATCAAATCAGACTTGAATTGCTCATTCAGTGCAAGCTTAGCAAACTTAAGCGCACTGAATACAAACTGCAACAACTAATAAAATAGAGCTACAAATGAACTGATTCAAGGCCTAATTCAAGGAATGTTGTCTTTACTCCATCTTGTTGAGAAAGGGTGCGATGGAGGTGATGTCTTCGCAGTCTGGGATCAGCTTGCCCTTGAACTTAACGCATGCATCTGCGCAGAGTTGACCCTCAAAGTACGCGCCGAACATCTTCTTGCACTGAGCACAGTTCCGGATACAGACACCAATAGCGCTGGGGTCGGCGATGATGCAGGTTGTAGCCATCAGCAGCACCAACATGGCGAGGGCAATAGCGGACATACGGCGATCCATTCTGCAACAATAAAGAGTTTTTCGTCAAATGATGGAGCGCATTATTTATGATCTGGTGGACTACCGTAAGGCTAAGCAAATACCCAAAGGCACACAATCTTGGGCAGGCGCAGATCTAGAGTTTGGCTTTATGGGGGGTCACAGAATCGAAATTGTTAAGAAAAATGTTACCACTAACAACGCAATCACAAAATAACCAAACATACAAAACCAGACCAATTTTTTTGCAAACTACATGGATTGAAATTTGATGCGTTTAGCGCACTAAAAATATTCGTACAAATTGCAACGGTGTGTTTTGCGACTTTTACATCGAGCTTCGAGAAAAGTATCAAGATACGTACAGTTTCGGCAAGTCGAGTTGGTACCGACAAAGGGAGAAAGTCACAGCTTAAATTTGCCAACCAGGCTTGCAGTTTGGACGTCGGCAAAAATTTTTGGTGCGAAAAAATCCCCAAATTCCTATCCGTGCATTGCTGCACATTCATCGTGACATCACTATAGACATCGATTCGGTAATCACAAGGTTTGCTAAACAAAATAGACGAGTTGATTTTGTTATATAAATAATCGTTTTTATAGAACAGGTATGAAGTTGTAAATATGTACAGTTGTAACAGAACATAATAATTGCAATAAAGTATTTTCCACAATTTTATTACTGAAAAAATTGATTTGGCCAAAATATGAAAAAGTTTCCCTTACTACAATTTGTTAGTTGCTGAGCCAAAACATGAAACTGAAATCCAGGAAAGAATATTCATATAAGTAGGCCTATTTGTTTGAACATTACCGACCACGTTAAGATCCAAAATTCGTCCTGCAGCTAATGGTGTACAAGTCATTCTTATAGCCAATCTCCACCTCTAGGCCGAGAACGTCCCAAAAGATGGCTGACAGTGAGTGCTTTTAGAGAAACCCCACAGATTGCAGTCTGCCTGAAACCACCTATTCTTATTTTGGAGGAGCTCAAAATGAAAAACTCCTCCCAAGTCGGTGCTTATTCCCAATTACTACCTGCGTGGCGGAACAGTTACATTCTTGCCTGCTGTTCCCAAGGTTGCAGGATCGAATCCTGGGGCAGTCAGTTGGCATTTGAGGTTTCTTAAATACGAAGGAGCTGTGTCAGTAGATTTACTGACACATTAAAGATTCCTTTCGGGGTAGAATTCCGGCACCCCGCCTTCGGTGGCATAGTTGGTAGCATGCTGAACTGCTGTGCCCAAGATCGCGGGTTCAAACCCGGACGAAGTCGTCGGATTTTTTAAGAGCGTTAAAATCCTTCAGTATGCCTTCCTTCGGAGGAGGAAGCAAAGCCGTTGGTCCCATGTCATAGATTTATGGCATGTAAAAGATAATTCCACTAACTAAACTTGTGTGAAGCTAAATTTCTAGGTTAGATTTCGTTGAAACGCTCTATCATAGTTCCAACGTTCACCACTAGGTATCAGTGACATCTGGTAGCGAAATTTGGAACTGTTTGAATTTGAACGGAATTTGTAGCTCACCCCATGGGTGTCCGCTTGAAGCAGATACAGCCTCTGGTGGCCCGAACATGTCCTCGGACACTCCTGGCACTAAAAGCCATACGATTAATAAATAAAACCCCGGCCTGGCGTCTCTAAAAGCCGCAGTAAACCGAGACGTAAAACCAATAACATTATTATTGCTATTAACTTATGCCCAGATCAAGCGCGGATTCAAAGGGGAGGGGGGGGGGTCACGGGGGTCATGACTCCCCCCAAACGGACACAATTTTTTTTTGCAAACTCAAAAAACGAAAACACAATAACCAGACAAATAAAACAACGAATTTTAACTGAAATACAGGTTTTTTTCATTTTATTCAATACTGAAAATATCTTTATATTCGACCCTGACTTTTATATGTCAGAAAACTGTATCATAATGATGGTCATTATAACACTATTTTTCATTATGAAACAGTTTCTCCCACCAATCAGAGCTCAAGAAACAGTTGTTTGACCAATTAGATGAGGATAGCAACGCACCTGTGTTGAGTTCCAAGGCCTTCTAATTTAAATTTCACTGCCTGTCCTAGAGGCATAGTGGGGCAATCGAGGAGGCCATGGTCAAATACAAGGTATTCTGTGCGTCCCATGCGCTCTGTTCAGTACCTAAAACTGTCAAAATCTCGACAGATATTTACGAATATTTATGTTCGCATATAAAATAGTTATAATAATTACCGTCGAACATAAACAGTCGTATGCAACTCGCCTATAATGGTAATTAATACACTCGTATGGAAATTATAAAACTCGCATACGCTCGTTTTATAAACATACTCATGACTTAATTATATGCCATTATAGGCTCGTTGCATAATGTACTATTAAATTTACTTTCATTTGAAGTATTTTGCCGTGCGGTTGCTCGTTTAGTGGTTAGCCTCATGTCAGTTTTTCAATATGGTCGTCGGAGCACATGTCATATTCAGTGAAAGTTCAGCTATTGTAACTTAATTTTACCGAGAGCGGTGGATATGCTCGCTAAAGCGCAGCGTTGGGTCATGGGACCAAGCTCTCTGCTGACTCGGTAGACACGTGGGTTTGAGCCCCACCGTCGGCCGTCCTTCAAATGGTTTTCCGTGGGTTCCCATTTGCAACACCAGGCAAATGCTGGGTTGATACCTTCTGACAGGCCACGGCCGCTTCCTTCCACATCCTTGCCCAGTTTCATTCATCTTCATCCATTCCATCTCTCATCCCGGCGCGCAGGTCGTCCACGGGGGTCGACTAAGACCTGCACTCGGCCTCTCAGGAGGCCACACGACAAAAATAATAATTTTACAACACCGGCCACGGTGGTCGAGAGTGAAAGCGCAAGCTCATGCCTCGCTGGCATCGGGGGAGCGTGGGTTCAAATCCCACCCCGACCGTTCAGAAAATGGTTTTCATGGTTTCCCAGTTTCACTACCAGGCAAATGCCGGAGCGGTTCCTTTCAACAGGTCCACGGCCGGCTATCTTCCAAAATCCCTTCCTTAATTAGACTGGAGATTTGGAGAAAAGCTTTGGAAGACAGAGGGATGAAAATCAATAGGAAAAAACGGAGTACATGTGCCTAGGAGGACAAGGAGAAGAAACAATCCAATTGGTTGGGCAAGACTTGAAGAAAGTAGATAGTTTTAACTACTTAGGTTCAACAGTGTTCAGTAATGGCAATTCAGACATGGCAATAGCCCGCAGAGTGCAGGTAGGTTGGATGAACTGCAAACGGACGTCAGGTGTATTTTGTGATAGAAGGATAAACCTGAGGACTAAAGGAATGGTGTATAAGTCAGTAGTGAGATCTGCAATGAATTATGGAGCAGACACATGGGCACCAACTAAGGCACATTTGAAGGCAAAGGATGTGGCTAAAACGAAAATGTTAAGAAGAATTTGTGGCGTCACCAGAGCCGATAGGATTAGAAATGAGAGACTAAGATGCAGTGTTTAAGTGACGGAGATATCAAAGAAGGTTCAAGAGAGTAGACTACAGTGGTATGGACATGTCATGTGAAGGGACGACACTTACGTTGGCAAGAGAATGATAGTAATGGTAGTGGAAGGTGGCCGAGGAAGGGTAATTCCAAGAAGAATATGGAGGGACTGTATACGAGATGACTTGAGGGAGAAACATCTAAGGGAAGAGGACGTATGAGACCGAGGGAAATGGAGAAGAGTTGCAAGGAACGTCGACCCCATTTGAGTGGGAAAAGACGAAAGAAAAGAAGAAGAAGAATAAGAAGAAGAAGACCCAAGTTAGCGGTCCCCTGGAAGATCGGCCTGTCACCAACCCCAGTTGTATCTGCAGACAAAGTATGTTCAGCTCCCAGACACTGTCCTTACGACGGTAGAGGAATAATCCCTCGCAGAGTCCGTGGGTAAAGCATAGCTGGGAGGTTGGTTGGTTGGTTGGTTCTTGAGTTTAGGGGCTGCGACAACGCGGTCATGTAGCCCCGTGTACTTTGGGTGTGTGTAGAATCTGTCTGATAACCGATGTTAATTGTGATGACTGTATTAGTGTGTGTTATCTGTTTTTTAATTAAAGTAAGGACTGCAGACTTTTGAATTTTTCAAATAGTTCCTACTTTTGCCACTAAATGCCACCGTCAACGTCTACTAGTTCAGAACTTAGCTACCAGATGCCACCGCAGTCGGCTCTTGGCAACGAACGTAGAAACCTAAGAGCGTTGTTTACATTCTTAACCTAAACAATTTAGCTTCACACAGGTGTAATTAGTGGAAGGTTCTTTAACATGCCATAAATCTATGACATGGGACCGCCGGCTTTACTTCCCCTCCGAAGGAAGGCATACTGAGGGATTTTAACGCTCTTAAAAAATCCGACGACTTCGGCCGGATTTGAACCCGCGATCTTGGGCATAGAAGCTCAACATGCTACCGACTACGCCACCGAAGCCGCCTAGCTGGGAGGAAAAGCAATTTTAAAAAAATACTTGCAACAATACATGGGTGAGGTGAGTAATGGGAGCAGATACTTCCTTGATGATGAACAACTCTTCGCACGAGTACGCTGTCCCTATTTTCTTCCTTGAATTGTTTCATTGCTTACTTTTGTTTATTTTGTATTAAACTAAAGATGTTGCCGCCTTCTGTGGTCTCAGGGTATGCGTTGAGACTCTGTATCCAAATGTTTTCGGTTCGATTCCTGGCTCTACCAAGAAATGTAATTTTGGTCTGAGGGTTGGAACGGGGTACACTCAACCTTATGAGGCCGAACTGAGCAGTTTTGGGCTCAATTCCCACCTCAGTTGTCCTAGAATTGGCTTCCCAATTCAACTCCAATCAAATCCCGGGATGGTTCCTAACTTAAGACCACGGTCGCCTCCTTCCAAATCCTAGTCTCAATTACAAATCCACACACTACTACAGCCATCACAATGACACAGGTTATCAGACAGATTTTATATACACCCTAGTACACGGGGCTACGTGACCACGATGTCACAAAGCTCCTAAATTAACCAACAGCATTCAATTGGACTAAATTATTTAATCAGCATTCAACACTTATCTGTTTATTCACGAGCCTTGTCAAAAGTAAATTGGAATATGCATCGGCACATGCTATAGAGGTTGTGAAGAACAAATTATTAGGGTATATGTATTACAGAACATCTATACTAATATACAAAAATGAGATGGTGTGTATTACTCAATCACGCAAGAACCACAGGTCCGATTGATATGAAATTTTACATGGAAGTAGCTGATTTACCTGGTTAACATATAGGCTACTTTTGATTTCGATACTTTGCACAATTTAAAAATGACGACATAATATTACAACGATTAATTCATACACCGATGACATAATAGGAGACTGTCAGAATGGTTTCCGTAAAAGCAGGTCAACAACAGACAATATATTTTGTATTGGGAGCATAACAAAAACGTCCATTACCTATTTATTGACTTCCAAAAGGCCTACGACTCAGTCCACAGAGAAACGGTGTGGGAAATCATGGTAGAATACGGAATCCCACAGAAACGCATCAGCCCGGTCAAAATGTGTATGGAGGAGACAGTGAGCAAAGTGACACACTGTGGCTCCGTATCAGACGGATTTGAAAACAGAACAGGACTAAAACAAGGTGATTCGCTCTCCCCACTTCTCTTCAACATTGTTCTGGAAAAGGTAATTCGGGATACCAAAGAAGTTGCAACTGGATACCTGGCAGATAACAAACACAACATCCTGGCATATGCAGACGGCATAGTATTAATAGGAAATACTGGAGGAGAAATTGAAGCTCTGCTCAGGAAATTAAATGGAAATGCTGCTAAAATAGGTCTAAAGATTAACGAAGAGAAGACCGAATACATGATCATACAGAGAGAAAACATGACTAGAGATCAACGCAATAACCTTCATACATATAGTTATAGTTTCAATTCATTTACATTTTCACTATCACCCAAACCATTAGGGGCCGATAACCCAGATGGTAGGCCCCTTAAAACAACAATTATCATCATCATCATGCTAGTGCCTATAGCTGCCATGGAGGGCGACAGTAAATACAAAGTACCCTGCATTGACACACATCCCGCAAACCACTAAACGAACAATCGTATCTCGAAGTACAAGGTGCGTTCAAAAAGTAACGAGCCGGAGGCATAATTACAGAAACCAGTACCTGTATGTTAGAAGTATTGGCCCTGGCTGTTGAGGCACTTGTCCCACTGCGACACGAGGCGGTGAATGGCTGTCTCATAAAATTCCCTGGGCTGCGATGTGAACCAGTTCCGAACGTACAGCTGGACGTCGGCGTCCGAGGTGAATCGGTGGCCCCGCAGAGCCCTTTTCAGGGGACCAAACATGGCGTAATCACAGGGAGATAGGTCTGGACTGTATGGAGGGTGGCCGAGAACCTCCCATTTGAATTTCTGCAGGAGTGCCGCGACTGTGTTGGCCGTATAAGGTCGTGCATTGTCGTGGAGCGACCACGGTGGCTATGGCGTTCACTGTCACTCGGCGGTCCTGGGTAATGAGTGCATCAACCAGCTGGACGTTGTCATCGGTAATGCAGGGGGGTGCCCCAGACCGGGCATCATCGGCTAACGACACTCGTCCTTCCCTGAAGCGCTTGTGCCACGCCTTGACCCTTGCAAGGGACATACAGTGTTCGCCGTACACTTGTGACATTCGGCGATGAATGTCCGTTCCCCCCACTCCTTCCGCTGACAGAAACCGAACAACTCCTCTTTGCTCTTCGGTTGACGCCTCCATGTCACTGTTTGCAATGTGACTGGCAGCGTTGGACGATTGATGCATACTGCTGCTCGCTTTGTATCGTCACGTGGCGTGCACGCGTGCCCTCTAGCGACGGGCTGTGGCCTTCCACGCTCTGGTTGGAACCACACCTCGTTACACACGCCACGATTAGCCGATGTAGTCACTGGTTTGCGCATTCCAGCCTCCAGCTCGTTACTTTTTGAACTCACCTTATAATTTTAATTTCCCGGCAAAGTTCTACACGATATGCCATGTTATTTCTATAATTCGAAGTTTTGTTGTTCGAATATTTCAATAACTCGAATGATATTTTGTTCCTCAGACATAAATATGTGTCTTTATTCCGAAGTTGGGGAGAAAATTCAGTTGAATTAAGTTATTTAGGTGTTCTAAAGTTTAAAATACACGCCACTCAATACTTCAACAAATATATCTCTATCTCTACTTAGAATAAAACCAAGTCCCCGATTCTTGGATGTCACGGGTAACCTCGAGAACCACTGCATGAATTTTGATGCGGTTTTCACCATCCAGTAAAGAATACCTCGAGGAAGGTTTATGTAGAAAATAATTTATTTATGATCAAAGGAAGCCAAGCAGTAACGATTTCAGGGAAAAAGTCGAAAAAAAATCCTGGCGTCCGTGCGCTTTTTAAGCTTACGCTGGGCAAACCGTTAAAATATCAATATACAATGAGTGTAAGAATTGTTCAGGATGAAAAATTCTACAAAAACGTACGCGGGAGCACATCTGTATATTCAATATATCGTCCACTATAAGTGTTTTTAAATTGGACGGAAGGGGGATTTGTGTTTCATGCACCTCACCATTCTTAAAATACGTCTGACAAGAATTTGTTGCACATGTATCTCAATGATAATATACTGTAGTTAAGAGTCCAGTCAGTGATTTTAACCCATCATGCAGAGACGTCAAACGGATATAGATCGTAGTTCATTGACATCGTAAAGAAGCGCTTATCACTAATGCATTCACAACTGTTCCCGGGCGAAGCCGGGCCGGGGTGCTATATATTGTACATGTTTCGACCTGACATTGAGATCTTCTTCAGCTCAATTAAGAATAAAATAAAATATTAGAGATGTAGTTAAGCCTAATGTTTGTTTGATATGAAAAAAATTGTGATAAATTGTAATTAAAAGAATGAAATAAAATAATAAAAATTGATATTCTTACAATGTAATATTAAATGTAAAAAATACAAGCCTTACAGTAGTCGCATATGATGTGTAACATCTGACATAGAAGAAACCTCACGTGAAATTGTTGATACACCGGTATTTTATACTATTATTGGCACAAATATTAATCTATTGTAAAAGGGAGCGTTTTACAGATATTGTAGTTTATAATACGGAACTCATTTTATTAGATGATTTGTAGCTTCCACCAGCACTAGCCTAAATAAAGAATACGATATGGATCAACTAGATTAAAAGACGCGACACCGCTCATAACCTTAAATTCCTTATAAACAGGTCCTCTTCATTCACAGACCAACACGTAATTTCATATGGATTCTATTAAAATGAGTCATATTGATATGATAAATATCGCTTAAAATGATAATCTGGTAGCAAACATATCTACCCCACCCAGGATTCGAACCCAAGTTCTCTAGATTCACAGTCGTACGCAATAACCCCACGGCTATTTCGACTACGCAAATATTGTGCACAAGATGGTGACTTATTTCCACGTTCCAATAATACTGCATTACGGAATTAAGTTTCATTTATATTTTGCTTGTTTCGACAATGTTCCTGAGTGACATTGAGTTTAAAATGCCTTATGCCAATGAAATGCCGACTACTTACAATGTTTGATATTAAGGCAATTTACCATTTAAATACTGATACGAAGACTTCGAACATGTACTATGTCATTTGTTTAAATCACTTGACACCAGAGTTCGCATGAGCGTTTTCCGTTCAGTATGTCATATACATTCCACATGGCCGAGAGTGCGTCATGGTATCAATTTTCGACACCGCGCGCTGATTGTTTCTCTTACCATTGCCAGCTGGATCGATCGATCGAGTTGGCAGTGCGTCTTATACTTCCGTTCGATCCACCACTGCCAGCTAGGGCACACTTCCATTCGATCGATCGAGCGGGCAGTGCATACTTCCGTTGTCCACCACTGCCAGCTAGCACACTTCCGTTTGATCGATCGAGCGGGCAGTGCTTACGTCCGTTTGATCCCCCACTGCCAGCTCGATCGTTCCGATCCACTTCCGTGCCCAATTTTCAAAATCACTCCCACAAAACTATCCAGCAACCGAGCGGAAAGATGTTACACATCAATAAATATAATATTGGACTTCACATTCTTGAACTCAAGGAGAGGAAGATCCTGCGGAGGATACTAAGACCTATACGGGAAGAGGGAGGCACCTACAGAATTCGGCACAATGATGAGCTTTACAGCCATCAAGAAGACATTGTGACTTGTATAAGAAAAAGGCGCCTGGCCTTCTATGGACACTTGACTCGCATGATCCCTTGCCGGCTCACCAGTAAGATCTTCACAGTGGCAGGAAGAGGGAAGGCCTCTAGGACCAAGAGGATCTCTACGGTCAGGACGGATTTAGACCACCTAGGGATCCCACTTAATTCCATACAGGACCTCCAACAATTCGGGCAAGCCATCCGACAGGGAGTTTTTCCTGTATCACTGACAGCTAGGAAGAACACCGGAGTCAGCAGACCACCATGGACGGAGGAAAGAAAGCTGGCTCATAGTCAGATGATGAAAATGTACTGGAAGAAGAGAAAAGACAAAGCGACGAGGAGATACGAACACCGTGGTCCTCAGTAGGCCCAAACGACGACGAAGAAGACGAAGAAGAAGAAGAATATTGGACTTCACATTAAACAAATCTCAAAATACAGATAGAAAAACAGGAAATGTTGTAATAATACGAGTAAATAAAATATTGGGTTTTATATTAAAAATTCAAAAAATCATATAGAAAATTAAATAATTTACAAAAAACAAGTGCCGAATATCAACAAATATTTTAACTGAGTTGACTGAAATGAGTAAAACTAAATCTTCTTCTGAAATATGGTGTGTGAATTTTGTTGTCAGGTGCCAACCAGTTGGTGCGTCGTGTGGCCTGGCTTTTACAATATGGATTCAGTTGTGTAGGGTATTTCTGTCAGTAGCTTATTATGCTATTTAAGGCAGGAAGACGGGTTGAGGTCAATGTGCACCTCGGAGTGTGAGAGTAAGCTAACAACAGCACCAACAGTTGACTATTGATGTATAATGATAATGTTGTTGTTGTTTGAGTCTTCAGTCTTTTGACTGTTTTGATGCAGCACTCCATGCCTCCCTGTCCGGAGCTAATCGTTTCATCTCTATATAACTACCAAACCCTACATCCGAGGCAATCTGTTTAACATACTCTAACCTTGGTCTACCCTTACAGTTCTTGTCCTCGACCCTTCCTTCCATAACTAAGCTTGCTATTCCTGGGTGTCTTAGTATGTGTCCTACCAACCTATCTCTTCTCTTCATTAGCAGTCGCCAGAAACATCTCTCCTCTCCCACTCGTATAATACCTCTTCGTTTGTTACCCTGTCTACCCATCTGATCTTCATCATTCTCCTGTAACACCACATTTCAAACGCTTCAATTCTCCTCTTTTCTGCTGCACCAACAGTCCAAGTTTCACTTCCATAGAGCGCCACGCTCCGGACAAAGGCCTTCAAAAATGACTTCCTAATACCTAAATCTATATTCGATGTCAACAAATTCTTTTTTAGTAGAAATGCTTTCCTTGCCTGAGCTAACCTACTTTTTATATCCTCTTTGCTTCGTCCATCACTGGTTATTTTGCTTCCTAAGTAACAGAAGTCTCCTACTTCCTTTAGTTTTTCACCTGCCAATTTGATGTCCATAGAGGTTTCTGATTTATATCGGCTGCATTCCAATATAGTAGTTTTACATTTATTAATTTTCATCATGAATTCATTCCTGAAGACGGGGTCCATACCATTCAAAAACTCATTCAAATCCTCAGGCGTGTCGGCCAAGATGACTATGTCATCGGCAAATCTCAGAGTTAAAATTATTTCTCCTTGAATATTCACTCCTACTTCAAATTTTTCTCCAATTTCCTTCATGATAATAGAACCCGTTTATTTCATGTATTTGCTATGTATCTCCAGAAGTCGAATTTTTGATAAGTCGATTTTTTGACATCCCCTAACGATTCGAGATATCGAAGTTTGACTCTATAAGTGAGATTCCTGTCTGATCGATAGACACTGTGGAGTTTCAAAAGTTTGCTCTAACACCATCTACAATTTAGAACTGTACTAGAAATTTCTTAGATCCACCATCCAGAAGATCAAGATGGACAAGTTAAAGAACGAGGAAACAAGCTGGAATAAAGACATCCCTATTAGACCGAATCAGCATATCTAGACTATGGTGGTACGGGCACAGGTGGATGGAAAGAGATCTGTAGGCAGTGCCGGATTTCTGCCTAGGCCTACAAGGCCCCGGCCTAGGGGCCCAGCCAGCCTAGGGGCCCCTGTGGCGGAATCTTATCTGCTTATGAGGAGTTAAGTAAAAAGTTTGACTTTCTTACGAAACTACATCGTTTGGAATCTAAAGACATCCGTGAAGTAGCCAGAAACCTTATAACTTTTTATCCGGGGGCTTGGATAGGACTTTGGAAAACGAGTGTCTGCACCTGCAAGCTCATTTGTCGTCGAATGATGAAGTTATGGAGTTATCGTCACTGAAGATATACAAATACTTATCAGAAAAAGGCCTTTTGGACATTTATCCAAACATAGGAATTGCGCTCCGAATGCTGTTGTGTACACCAGCGTCAATCTGCTCAGCAGAACGGTCGTTTTCAGCGCTAAAGAGAGTCAAGAGTTACTTAAGATCTAACATAGGAGAGAACAGGCTAAATCACTCTCCGTAATGTACATAGAGTCAGAAATAATGCAGTCAATTGACTATGATGACGTTATTCATTCTTTGGCACAGAAGAAAGTTCATCGTATGATTCTATAAATTTTATAGAATAACGTAACTTTAGTAACATAGATTTTATTATTCTGATGTTTATTAAAGTCATTAAAGTTGATTAAAAATTATATTTTCTGTACTAGTGCATTTAATTTGCTAAATTTCCAAAACAGCTTCGAGATGGTGGGGGGCCCAAATGTCAAGTGCCGAGGGGCCCTGGATCTCTTAAGTCCGGGCCTGCCTTTAGGAAGACCTAGAAACCGATGGATGGACATGATCAAGGATGACCTAGCGACCAGAGGATGGACAGTGGATGATGTTCTCCATGACAAGTTGTACTGTATATGGACAGGTTGAAGTGGAAGAGGCCCATAAACAGTACTCGGGAAACTGGAGCTGTACAATGATGATGATGATGATGATGATGATGACTAGAAATGTATATGCAAGAATACTTTTACTTGTAGCAACGATTCACTGCCTCAAGTAGTTTGAGAGAGATCGGATCATTCCGTGATGCGATAGAAGAATTCATTTCTTTCTGTACACCATGACGCGAGTACATGCATGGATTCGAACGACATCCACCTCTACACCTGCATGCCTATATTTAGACATGTTATTCCAGTGAATTAACTTAGTTAAATGTATTGAATATTGTTAGGTCCCATAGTGTATTCCCCATATCTACTATATTATTCTCAAAATATCTTCCCACGAAGCCATCAAACTGTGTTTGTCCACGAGGCGCGGAATTCAGTTCAGTGAAGGGCTTGTGCAACGCCCATTACAACAGAGAGGCCTGAGAACACAGAACAACTCATAAAACAGTTTTAATAGGCCCACTTTCCGTTTAAAATTCATGTATATGTATTTGTAGGTAACCTATATAATTGTTGTCTCATTAGCATAAGGTACGAGAGAACTACAGTATGTAGAACATTTCTTCAAACTTGTCCGCTCTAAAACTCAAAACATGCAGAAAATTATTTGACTTACCCAATGAAGAAACTATGTCACTAGCAACACAATAAGTTGAACACTTAACTCATATAAATAAATAAGAGTCTCCTTGCCTAACTTATGACTGGCAAGAAACTCACAGCTCCACCACTCTCGAAGATTGCCCAAGTCACACTAAATGTGTTGACTAGTTTCGCCATTTTGCAATCGAAGTAACCCCTCCATCGCACGAAGAGAAAGGGAGTGGAAACGAAAGCAACAAGGAAGATTTGCTATTTATATTATATATTCAACAAGGAAAAAAAAGCTACCTGCGAAGAGATTCAGTTCTGTTTTACCATGGCCGTGAAAGCCTTCAACCAAGGTTGGCGATTCTCTTCCGGGGTTGTGGACTCCAATCAATCTCATTCATCGGGCTCTAAAAATCAGCATCTCGCTTGGGAGCAAATCATTTCTCTGGACCCGAACTAAATCATGAGCACATTGTTCTGTATTGGGGAACGAACGAGTTCATTAGCGATAATGAATGTTGATAAACAAGAAAAGCATCATGATGCCTTCTAGACGATGACTTGAGAAATTGATCTGGTCTTTGTATGAGCAAACTAAGTGGTGCCGTGAGTCAGCAAGCATGAGACAGCGATATTCTTCGGCAGATCTCAATTCATAGACAGAACAACGAGGACACATCATTGTACACGCCCAAGATTCTTTACTTAATCCTCATGCAAGGAAAACAGCAAACCTTCCTCGTGTAAGCACTTCCTATCAAGCTGCTTGCTGTGAAATAACAATAAACAGACAATGTAATTTTCTCAAAACTACTTAAGTCTATCTCTATCTTTCGCCCCTCAAAACAACAATGACCACCTCTATTCAAATGGCAGAGAGGAATTTCAGGAATTTACCACAAAGTCCTCTACAAAATTGTCTAAAGTTATTAAGCCTTAATCAAGTCTAACGAAACACCCTATATTTTAAAAAGACGTGCATCAAATATAACACATATAACATTCAGTCTCATTTAATATTTGCTCAATAAATAATAATAATAATAATAATAATAATAATAATAATCTTTATTGCAGCCTGTGGCCATGTTGTTAACGTACAGTATACATTTCGTACACTAGTCTGTGCTGTATGCCACTATCGACATGGTTCGTTTAGGGCAAGAAATGATATGGTACATTTCACATACATTCCCACATAGTTCACAAATGTAATTTCCATCTGGATTATGGAACACCTTCCTGGAGCAGATCTTGTGGTGAAACCCATGTACCGCAAGTCTGGTCACGACATATCGCATTTCACAGAATGGATGCATCCATCTTCGGTCCAATATCGCATTTGACGTATAGAATTCCCTGGGTATGTCCTGTTTTTTATTCTGTAGATCTTGCAGCAGTTTTCTGTAATTGTCTGAATTGGCAGTAGTATTAACATTCGTAGGTCTTCTATTAAAAATGTTTCTCTAGCAAACTCGTATACAAGTCCAGACTTGGTTGTCTTTGCTACTCCAAGAACTCTTTTGAGAAATAGAGATTTTACTTTTTCTATTTCATCCAACTGTCTGTAGGTAAGAAATTCCCATATTAGCTCAAGTCCGTAGGTCAAAACGGGCAGTACCCTTGTTCTAAAAAGTGCCATTGCTGTCTCAAGTGATATTAGGGTAATATATCTGATGGCATTTATAGCGTTTATTGCAGCGGCTGTTTTTGATCTTATATGCAGTTGAAAACTTTTTCCTGTAACCTGTAGGGTGAAGCCTATGTATTTGAAATTTGTGACGACTTTTAGTTTTTTCCCGTTGCATATCACTTGATCAGAACTTGATGACCTACGACCGTTTCGAAAAATTATCATTTCTGTCTTGTCCGCATTAATTGTAACCTCATTCGTCTGTGCCCAGTCACTTAGTATGTCTATAGCCGTTTGCAAATCATGTATCTGCTCTGAAGCAATTGCCATATCGTCTGCATATATGTATAATTTAGCTTCTGTTGTTTCCCGAATTCTGTCACCAACATCATATGTAAGCACACTGAATAATGTAGGACTGAGGGGGTCCCCTTGCAATACCCCATTTGTTTGCATTATCCAGGTTGACTGTCCAACTCCATCATAGATTTGTATATAGTTTTCCGCTAATATATTTGATATGAGCTCAATAAATGGTCATTACTTAAATTCCTATCTCCTTTTCGGATGTCAAGTTAGTTATTGTTCTGCAATAACATGGTGAAACACAAAGTTTTAAGTGAAGTTGACAGTACAGTACCTGCTAAGATGATCCATCCAATCAATAATGACAGTTCTAAAACCTTCCTGTCCGGCCTTAGTCGAATCGATTGATTTGGTTAGAATATACGTGGACTTATGCGCCGTTGGGTGTAAAATGTAAGTTAAGATTACTGATCGAGCAACAAGCCTATTTGTCAGCGAATTGTGAACAAAAGAAATGATAAGCACAACGCTTGACTTCGAGAATTTCCTCTTCAGGACAAGTCTCCCAACAGTTCAAACTTCACAGTTAATGGCACCCATGTCCCTAATCTGGTTCTTGGTTTCCTCTCGTCCTTTGAAGAGTATGGTTCACACTTCACAGTTAATGGCATCCATGTCCCTAATCTGGTTCTTGGTTTCCTCTCGTCCTTTGAAGAGTATGGTGCATTAGGTAAATCACACTGCGAGAACATGATGGTTCAGTAGTACAGTTCTATTGTTAAATCTCACAAGGTGGTTTCGACTCTCGATCAATGTAGCCTACATGTAAGATTTTGGAAAAATAATTGCATCTCCCAACGGTTCCGATTCCAGGAGATACTGCAGGTTGAATGGCTTGTGTATATTACTTTAACAGTGCCGTAGAACTACTCGTACAAGGTTTCCTTTTCTTTAATGTTAATCAGCTTAGGATGTCTTCATCATACACCACCAACACCACATTCAAGAGCATGAAGGATTGTTTCTTTTGCCTTTATATAATTATTGTTTTAAGGGACCTATCATCGAGGTTATCGGCACCTAATGGTTTGGCTATTCGTGAAAATGAAAGATGATGACATGAAACCTACGACTAAAACCAACTACTCATTCATTCATTCATTCATTCAACTATCTTACTAGAA
Source organism: Meconema thalassinum (assembly GCA_946902985.2). Lineage (NCBI taxonomy): Eukaryota > Metazoa > Arthropoda > Insecta > Orthoptera > Tettigoniidae > Meconema > Meconema thalassinum. The sequence goes on along the minus strand of OX336388.2, from coordinate 2,105,798,465 downwards.
GAAGGCCCGCCTCGTTGCGTAGTGGCTAGCATTCTTGGCAGTCATCGCGGAAGCCCGGGTTCGATTTCCGGCTCTACCAAGAAATTCTCAGCCATACTGGATGTGGTTATCCGTGATGTCCCACTTCTACTCCAGGTGAATGCTGGGATAGTTCCTAAATCATGGTTACGGACGCCTCCATCCCAATCCTCATTCGAATTACAACTACACACACTAATACAGCCATCACGATAATGCAGGTTATCAGACAAATTCCACACTGACGCAAGTACACAAACTACATAACCACGATGTCGCAAAGCTCCTAAATGAATCAATTACAACTTACTAGAAGAAGAAAAGGACAAAGAAAATTAGGAAATAAAAAAAAACAGACAGGGGAAAGAAAGACTGCAGGACTCGTAAATAAGTAGAGCCATGAAAGGCAGATGGGAAAGAGGAGAGGGCCCGCCCCAAAGGCAATGGATAAAGGGGAAACCGGATCCAGCTCAAGAATCCCTCGGGGTCGCCAACTCACCAGCCGTGAGCCCACGTTTACAGTGGTGGGGCTACACACACCCTGCCCTGGGCAGAAGGCAGGAGATACAGGGAGCCCGTGAATATTCTCCGCAGTGGATACGTGCAGCTGCGAGTGGTTGAGTCATAAGTTTAGTTGGCTGCACTGTGTCCTTGAAAGGGAGACTCCCGCGTGTGGGCTGTTAGTGTGTATTGCGATAAGCGAGAGAGCCTGTATGTCTTCAGTGTGTATTACAATAAGGGAGCGTTCAGATAGATTATTGGAAGAGTGCAACAGTATACAGGCGGTACTGTTTACTACTGAAGAGAGAGTTTTTTTGGTGGAATGCGTTTTTCGCGAAGGCGATTGGTTTACAGAAAATGTAAAATTAAGATTTCAGGCGCGGTTTCCTAATTCAAAATGTCCAAACCGTGATACCGTTTGGATTTGGTAGGTAAATTTCGTGTGACTAGCTCAGTTCACGATGTACCGGTATCAGGGAGGCCTACGCTTTTAACAGACGAAAAACTTGATGAAATCTCCGATATAATGCTGCGTAGTCCAAGTAAATCAACACGAAAATTAGCTCAACAAACAGGAATCTCTAAATCGACAGCACATAAAGCTGTAAGAGACAAGCTTCAGTTGTTCCCTTAAAAAGTTACCGTGGTTCATGAATTAAAACAAACTGATTACGGAAAAAGAGTGATGTACTGTGAATGGTTCCAGCATCTGTTATGAATGGCTGTGGTGAGTAGGCCTACGAAGTTTACTGTTTATTTGTTATGATGCAAGCGGCAGCCGTGCTACCAACGTAACTGCTGTAGCTAGCTCTCGCAGACGCATGTAGGCGTTGCGGAGAACATTCCCGGACTCACTGTATTATGGAAAGAAGAACAAGAGGGTCTAAGTCCTCGAAGAGTGAGGGATCAGGAAAGATGTGACGAGGGCCAATTAAGGCGGGGAAAATGAAGACTCCCTAGGTCTTGGATACCTTAATACCATCGGGGTCGGAAAATAACAAGAGTTGACCAAGGGAGGTCGACAGGAAAGATGTCAGAGAGGGGTCCAGCACAAGTCAATGGAAGCAATGCCGGACTCAGCTGAAATTCTGTGGTCACCAACCCACGTTCTACTATTTGTGAGCCCCTGGGGGTAGGGGGGCTTTTAATCAAGTTTAGATTTAAGAGCTATACAATCCTACATGTTCTAGGAAGTGTCGTTTGCTTTCTAGAGATAGGCTACAAGAAATAAAATAAAATCAGAAAGTTGAAGATATCATTCCTGTTGTTGAAGCTTTGCTTTGGATGCTAGTAAGCTTTTCTCCCCTTGAAACGTAACAAACCCCAGGAAATTCACCCTATAAAATATAATACACGAAAGCTCGGATATTCTGGAGAAAATACGTTCACTACAAAATAATACTATCCAATTTCCATAGCCGTGCGTGTTACTGGTGTGCTAGGAGAGGACTCGGAATCAAATGTGAGTGCTTGAATCCGAACTACGGTGACTTTCGGAGGTCACCATCCTCCGTATGGTTTACCAGTTGACACAATATAAAGCCTACTTTGTCGGTATGTTTGTCCCGAAGCACCTTCCCTAATCTGGAAGACCTGGCACTGGAAGTAAGCGTCACATGACACATCAGGATAACGAGGTACGTGAAACATTCAATAACATTGGTTGGTTGGTTGGTTGGTTGGTTGGTTGGTTGGTTGGATACTTAGTTTAGGGTCTGCGACAACGTGGTCATGTAGCCCCGTGTACTTTTGGTGTGTGGTAGAATCAGTCTGATAACCGGTGTTAATTGTTATGACTGTATTAGTGCGTGTTATCTGTTTTTAATTCAAGTAAGGACTGCAGACGATAATTTCAAATAGTTTCTACTTTCACTACCAAATGCTACCGTCCACGACACCTAGCTGTGAACTTGGCAAGAACTAGATGTCATCGCAACCAGTGCCTGGTGACGAACATTGGAACTTAAGAGCATTAATTCAAACCTAACCTACAAATTTTGCTTCACACAATTTAGTTAGTGGACGTTTCTTTTACATGCCATAAATCTATGACATGGACCCACCGGCCTTACTTCCCCTCTGAGGGAAGGCATACTGAGGGATTTTAACGCTCTTACAAAATCCGACGACTTCGTCCGGGTTTGAACCCGTGACCTTGGGCATAGAAGCTGAGCATGCTACCAACTACGCCACCGAAGCCGACATTCAATAACTTAGAACAAAAAAACACTTTCATTGTCAAGGATAGCATCTCGATCTTGACATCAAAAACGTCCACGTTTACTGCTATTGTTGATCGATGATGTTCCCTCCTTTTGTTTTGTTCATATCACTGGTCCATCGTCGCTCATCTCCATGAGAAGAGAACACACGGAACCAAAGCGCTGAAGCAAGGCCACTGCTGGAAATCGGGACGACCTGGATCAAGGCTTATGAGATATAAATATCGCCAATCCACGGCAGTGATTCAGCAATCCCGTTACGTCTCAAAAAGAAACCATCCTCATCACGAAGCAAGGATAAGACTCAGTGTCAGTGACGTTACTCTGGTTGGCGATACCATGGACATCAACCTCCCAAAAAAGAAATGTTTACTAAAAGGTAGTTCAATTTAAAAAACCAATGACTTTTTAATTACGAAAATCTGTAAACATTTTAGTTCAATCGTCCGCAACCAGACGTGGTTGGTTGGTTGGTTCTTAAGTTTAGGGGGCTGCGACAACGCGGTCATGTAGCCCCGTGTACTTTGGGTGTGTGTAGAATCTGTCTGATAACCGGTGTTAATTATGATGACTGTATTAGTGTGTGTTATCTGTTTTTTTAATTTAAGTACAGACTGCAACTTAGAATTTTTCAAATAGTTCCTACTTTTGCCGCCAAGCGCCACCGTCAACGACTACTAGGCCAAGTCAGAACTTAGCTACTAGACGCCACCGCAGTCGGCTCTTGGCAACGAACGTAGAAACCTAAGAGCGTTGTTTACATTCTTAACCTATCCAATTTAGCTTCACACAGGTGTAATTAGTGGAAGGTTATTTAACATGCCATAAATCTATGACATGGGACCGCCGGCTTTACTTCCCCTCCGAAGGAAGGCATACTGAGGGATCTGGCACTTCTTGCAATGCTCTGGTAACATAAAATAGCTCCAAATGAAATGTTGAAACAATAAAATATATAAAAAAGAATGTTGAACTAACCAATAGACCTACATAAAATACAATAACATCATCATTTTCTTCGTTCTATTTTACGATAGTTCATGTAGGTTTGGAATTTTTAATTTATCTATATACATAAAAAGGATTTGCTGTTCGTTAGTCTCGCTAAAACTCGAGAACGGCTGGACCGATTTGGCTAATTTTGGTCTTGAATTATTTGTGGAAGTCCAGAGAAGGTTTAAAAGGTGAATAAATATGAAAGTTGTAGCGCACGAGTAGATTCAACAAATGAGTGACGGCAAGCGAATCGCTTAAACAAAGTCCCGTATGCGTTAATATATCATTCATCCGATTGCTATGAAACTTTGGTTGTATTGTTGCGCACACTCCAGGAAAGGTTTCTGGCTTAGTAAATCCACTTAACAATAGGTATCGCACGAGTAGATTCAACAAATGAGCGACGACGGGCGAAGCGTTTCAACAAAGTTCTGTATGCGTTCACATACCATTCGTCCGATAGCGATGAAACTTGGGTGAGAGGTAGTGTACACTTCAGGCAAGGGTTCTGGATTACTAAATCCACTTTACGATAGGTATCGCACAAGTAGATTAAACAAATGAGCGACGACGCGCGAAGTGTTTCAACATAGTACCGTATGCGTTCATATACCATTCGTCCGATAGCGACTAAACTTGGATGAGTTGTTGTGTACACTGCAGGGAAAGTTTCAGGCTTAGTAAGTCCATTTTACAATAGGTAGCGCATAAGTAGATTCATCAAATGAGCGAAGACGCGCGAAGCGTTTCAAAAATGTCCCGTATGCGTTCATATACCATTCGTCCGATAGCGATGAAACATGGGTGAGATGTTGTGTACACTTCAGGGAAGGTTTCTGGCTTAGTACATCCACTTTACAATAGGTATCGCACAAGTAGATTCAACAAATGATCGATGGCACGCGAATCGCTTAAACAAAGTCCCGTAGCGTTCAAATACCCTTCATCCGATTGATATGAATCTTTGGTTGAATTGTTGTGCACACTCCAGGAAAGGTTTCTGACTTAGTAAATCCTTTTTACAATAGGTAGCGCACAAGTAGATTCAACAAATGAGTAACGGAGCGCGTATCGTTAAAAAAAAATCGTATGCGTTCATATACCATTCATGTGATTGCAATGAAATTTAGAGAAATGTTGTTTCCACTCCCGCAAAGATTTCTGATTTAGTAAATCCATTTTACAATATTGGTAGCGCACGAGTAGATTCAACTAATGAGCGACAGCGCGTGAATCGTTTCAACCAAGTCCCGTATGCCTTCATATACCATTCATCCGATTGTTATAAAACGTTGGTGAGTTGAGTATAGTCCTGCGAAGGTGTATGAATTAGTAAATCCGTTTTTCAATGGGCGGCGCACAAGACGATTCAACAAATGAGTGAAGGCGCGTGAATCGTTTAAACAAAATCCAGTATGCGTTCATATGCCATTCATCCGATTGCGATGAAACGTTCATGAGTTGTTGTGTACACGCCAGGGAAGGTTTTCGACTTAGTAAATCCCTTTTACAATAGGTAGCGTACGAGTATATTCAACAAATGGGTGACGGCGCTCGAATCGTTTCAACAAAGTCCCGTATGTGTTCATATACCATTCATTTCATTGCGATGAAACTTTGGTGAGTTGTTGAGCACGCTCCCATGATTTGTTTTGAGATAATAAATCAATTTTACAATAGTTTAGAGGGGGTTAACGGAAAATAAAAAAAATATTGGGAATCCAAAAGCACTTCAACAAAGTTACAACGCCAACACTTTTTTTGATTGGCATTGCAACGCATGCCGGGTACAGCTAGTATTTTAATATTTTTTTTATCGCAGTTGGAACACAAAAAGTGCCCGTTTTTAAGCGTGTTTCAACCATGCGTCACATTTGAGAATTATTATCTCAAAAACCCGTAATCAGATCGAATCCAAATTTTATCACAATATACATTGGAATGTTGTATAACTGGTTTATTAATTTCAAAATTTTGTGAGTCCAAGAAACAAAGGTGTTATCATTTTTGTAAGGTGACTTTTTCTTGGCTCGGGGAGATAGGAAAATGTAGTTCTTGGTCGCGTTGTTATCCTTATACATCAAAAGGTTATGCTGTATGACTGTGAAATACGTAAATTAATTCACTTATTTTTATACCGGTTTGTATGTGTACGGGGAAATAAGACATGGTTCACCAACTAGCCGCTCCGGGGAAAGCTGTACAGCGTTGCTGAGATGGAGCCCATCACTTCCGAGCGAGGCGCGCCATGACGCGTGTTAGGCTCCATCTTGGAAACGCTGTACAGCTTAATCCGGAGCGGCTAGCTGGTGAACCATATCTTATTTCTCCGTACAAATACAATCCTACATAAAATACGTGAATTAATGTACGTATTTCACAGTCATACAACATAACCTTTTGATGTATAAGGAAAAAACTACATTTTCCAACCACCCCGAGCCGAGAAAAATTTACCTTACAAAAATGATAACAACTTTGTTTTTGGACACACACAAAAAAAAAAATTATAAAACAGTTATACAATATTCCAGTGTATGTTGTGTTAAAATTTGGATTCGATCTGATGACGGGTTTGTGAGATAATAATTCTTAAATGTGATGCATGGTTGAAACACGCTTAAAATCGGGCACTTTTTGTGTTCCAACTGCGATAAAAAATATTAAAATATAAATTAAAAATTGCAATCTGACATGGACTAACGTAAAATAGAACGACAAAAATGATGATGTTATTGTATTTTATGTAGGTCTATTGGTTACTTCACAAACAACCTTCAAACTCGAGTGCACATAATACTTTGGTCGACAGTAGTGACGCCACTGCTCAGTCTGGTCAGTACAGCAATCACAACGTCATTAATGTACGTGATACATCGAAAGTAAAGTACGGTAAAAATGATAATAATAGTTGCATTGGCACATTAAAATCATTGCATTTTAAAATCTGAAACTGTGCAGACACATTTTATTTCAAGTAAAATAGTTAATGTCCTCCTTTGATCAAAGAAAAATCTGGTCAGTTTAAATGAAATACAGTATGTATTATTATTATCCTGCTCTCCAAGAAACAAAAATAGGGCTGATGCGAAATGATGGATGGCAGGGCTCCAGTACTATCCTTAAACACATGAGTCCTTAGATCGAGATACCCTGGGAGACAGGACTGTTAGTTAAGGTTACACCCTCCGATTTACTCTTGAATTTGGCGTGTACCTGTTCTCCTGCACAATATTTTAAACATGTTTTACCATTTGATATGTTTATCTACACCCTGGGCACAAAGTCCCGTCACCCCTATACATTTACGCAAATACATTGATTTTTTTCATATTTTCTGTTTGAGATATAATAAATGGCTGATACTAGTGGCCATAGCATTGAAGAACGTATTGTCACAAGCACTTGAGTTCATGAGAGACCAAGAACAGGGAAAACGCTGGAACAGATGCGTACATACATTGAGCAGCCATTAGGACGACAGCCTTTTCCAAAGAGAACAGTTTTACGTTGGAAAAAGAAACTGGTCGATACAGGCAGCGGCAGCGTGAAGAACAAACCAAAGTGGTCGACCATCAACAAGAGAGGAACAATGCCGAGAAGTCGCGTTGTCGGTGGAAAGATCACCAACGATGTCAACTCGTAAACGATCCGCGGAACTGAGTATACCCCGGTCAACTCTGCCCAAACACAAGAAACATGACTTAAAGTTGCACCCATGTCGACCAAAGAGTGTTCAAGAATTATTTGACAATGATTTAAATCGAAGGAAGGTAGCTTGTGACGCACGTTTGCAGGTGTTTTACACTATCCCGAAACGGGGTAAAGTGATTTTTAGCGATGAATGTGCCATATACCGAAGCTCCCGATCACGTAACATTGTCTTCTGGTCAAAGGAGAACCCTTACTTTTACGAGGAAATTGAGAATAACCCTCCACATGTCATGATATGGGTGCCATCGACAGCAGAAAATTATACGGTCCATATTTGTTCAATGGACCTGTCAACCATCATGCATATCTTACTATGCTAAGGGAGTGGTTCATTCCCCTTTTGGAAACCAGAGAGGTGAAGGATGAATGTTGGTTTCAGCAAGATGGAGTGCCTCCTCATTTTGCCGTTTCGGTGCGAGAATATCTCAATGATGTGTTGCCAGAACGCTGGATTGGGCGTAGATCTCCTGCATTGCCAGCTCCACTTGATTGGCCGCCTCGAAGCCCTGACCTAACATCATGTGACAATTCACTCTGGGGTTTTATCAAGAATATTGTTGCAGAGCAACGTTATGACACCGTTGAAATCTTAAAAGAAGCTGTGAGATCTGCTTTCAGACACATTATTTTGTGTTCTGAAAACGATGGCAAGCTGACTGATGTTTTAGACATTTAAGCAGCAAAGGTATGTCCATTAAATATTAAACACGTTTAGACATTAGAGATGGAAACGCGCATCAATAGTATATGTAAACTCCCAGTTAAGAAGGGATGACGAGACTTTGTGCCCACCCTACAGTATAACGGGATTGAAAGGGGATATATTGGGCCGATAACCTAGATGTTAGGTCCCTTAAAACAACATTTATCATCATCAAGGGTATATTGCGTCACTAATGTAAGAGGTGCTATAGATTATACAGGGCGCCCGAGAATGTTCTCCGCAGTGGGTACGTGCAGCTGTGAGTGGTTGAGTCATGAGTTTAGTTGGCTGCACTGTGCCCTTGAAAGCGGAACTCCCCCGTGTGGGCTGTCAGTGTGTATTGCGATAAGCGAGCGAGCCTGCATGTCTTCAGTGTGTATTACAGTCAGCGAGCTTTCAGATAGATTATTGGAAGTGTGCAACAGTATACAGGCGGTAATGTTTACTACTGAAGAGAGAGTTTTTTTTGGTGGAATACGTTTTTCGCGAAGGCGATCGGTTTACAGAAAATGTAAAATTAAGATTTCAGGTGCGGTTTCCTAATTCAAAGTGTCCAAACCGTGATACCGTTCGGGATTTGATAAGTAAATTTCGTGTGACTGGCTCAGTTCACGATGTACCGGGAACAGGCAGGCCTACGCTTTTAACGGACGAAAAACTTGATGAAATCTCCGATATTATGCTGCGTAGTCCAAGTAAATCAACACGAAAATTAGCTCAACAAACAGGAATCTCTTAGTCGACAGCACATAAAGCTTTAAGAGACAAGCTTCAGTTGTTCCCTTAAAAAGTTACCGTGGTTCATGAATTAAAACAAACTGATTACGGAAAAAGAGTGATGTACTGTGAATGGTTCCAGCATCAGTTATGAATGGCTGTGGTGAGTAGGCCTACGAAGTTTACTGTTTATTTGTTATGATGCAAGCGGCAGCCGTGCTACCAACGTAACTGCTGTAGCTAGCTCTTGCAGACGCATGTAGGCGCTGGGGAAAACATTCCCGGACTCACTGTACGTAAAGGTAGAATCCCATTTCGAACAGAATAGCTTATTTATTACCTACATATGCCGATATTTTTCAGAGCTGAAAAAAAATTTTTTTTTTTGCTGCGTTTTACATCTTTGACACATGGCAAGTGTTGGTAAGCACTAAGATACTTATCGCAGATAGCGGCCTTCTCACGGGAAGTCATTGCACATGCAACCACAACGTTGAAAACAAATTAATGTTACGTGACGATTGTTTATATAAACGAAGATACTAATCGCAGATATTGACCTTCCCAAGGGCAACCATTGTACATGCAACGGTAACGTTCAAAACAAATGAATGTCACGTAACGATTGTTCATTAACACGACGATACAAATCGTAGATCGTAACCTCCCCACAGGCGAACATTGAACACGTGATAACTACTTTCAAACAAGCGAATGTCACATAGCGAGTGTTCATAAACGTAATGGTGCAGATAATGTCTTTGAACAGATAAACATTGCAAACGGAACAACAACGATCAGAACAATTGAATGTCACGTGCACAGGCAACCATTGCATAAGCATAAGCAGCTATGAAGTTAGCAAAAAACCAATACCCTTGGCACTACTGCCCATGAAGAGCCTATGCCTACCAAGCGACCGCTGCCCAGCCATTTGGCCCGCAGATATTGGGGTGACGCGTGGTCAGCACATCGGGTCCCCTCGGCTGTTAATCTTGGTTTTCGTGACCGGGGCACTGCCTCACTGTCAGACAGCTACTCAATCGTCCACACGAGGCTGAGTGCACCCCGTTCCAGCCCTCGCGTCAGTTTCTAAAATCCCTGACGGAGCGGGAATCGAGCCCGGGGCCTCCGAGTGTGAGACGGTTGCAGGAATCAGTTTGATTGTTGTTGTTCTTCTTCTTCTTGACACACAAGTCCCCAAAATTCCTGATGTATCAGATGGTTAATAAACGACATTAAAATGTTATATATTCATAATGGCGGGTGCGCATAAAATTCAATATTATTACGTTCTAACACAAACAACTTTTGTCCATCATTTGAAGCTAAACAATTAACACCGGTTATCAGACAGATTCTACACACACCCAAAGTACACGGGGCTACATGACCGCGTTGTCGCAGCCCCTAAACTAAGGAACCAACCAACCAACTACGTGTATGTCATCTGTGGTGAGCATTGGCCTATTGAAACGTAAGTTATTTTCGACACTTTGCAAACAGCTAGAATTGTACAGAAGATTTATTCTGCGGAGGCCACTATTGCATGGACTTCACACTTTCAAGATGATGGCCATGGGTGATATTAAAATATTGAAACCAATAAATTAGAATGTAAAACAAAAATATTGGAATGCAGCCGAAATAAATCAGAAACCTCTATGGACATCAAATTGGCAGGTGTAAAAGCTAAAGAAAATAGGAGACTTCTGTTACTTAGGAAGCAAAATAACCAGTAATGGACGAAGCAAAGAGGATGTAAAATGTAGGTTGGCTCAGGCAAGGAAACCATTTCTACAGAAAAGGAATCTGTTGACATCGAATATAGATTTAGGTATTAGGAAGTCATTTTTGAAAGCCTTGGTCTGGAGCGTGGCGCTCTATGGAAGTGAAACTTGGACTATTGGTGCAGCAGAAAAGAGGAGAATAGAAGCGTTTGAAATGTGGTGTTACAGGAGAATGATGAAGATCAGATGGGTAGATAGGGTTACAAACGAAGAGGTATTAAGACTATTGGGAGAGGAGAGATGTTTCTGGCGACTGCTGATGAAGAGAAGAGATAGGTTGGTAGGACAAATACTATGACACCCAGGAATAGCAATCTTAGTTATAGAAGGAAGGGTCGAGGACAAGAACTGTAGGGGTAGACCAAGGTTAGAATATGTTAAACAGATTGCCTCGGATGTAGGATGTGGTAGCTATGTAGAGATGAAACGATTAGCTCAGGACAGGGAGGCATGGACAGCTGCATCGAACCAGTCAAAAGACTGAAGACTCAAACATACAACATGCGGATACCACGAAAAGTAGTGAAAGAGAAGTCTTGTATGCTAAACCTCAGTGGCACGAATTGCAAGACTATCACAATGAATATTGGCCACCTTGTGGGGTAGTAGTTAGTATTCTAGGCTGTCACTCCTGAGGGTCGGGTTTGAATCCCGGGTCCGCCAAGAAATTTAATTCTGCCTCGTGAGGAAGAACTGAGAAGAGGTGTGTTCGAATCTCGTCTCAGCCTTCTTAGAAGCGGTTTTTCGTGTGGTTTTCCACTTCTCTGACTTATGGTCAAGGACGCCTCCTTCCCAATCCTAGTTTGAATTACAAATACACACACTACTACAGACATCATAATAATACAGGTTATCAGACAAATCCTACATAACCTAAGTACACGGGGCTAATTGGTGAAAGTTATCAACAACTCATCATCTGGTAAACCCTCGGTTTCGAAACTGAGCAAGAAGTTACAATGACGTTAAGCATCGTATCAACGCCGATTAGATGAAGTGACTTGCACTCACGGAAATCATGTGCGATAGCCAGATGCCGATTGAATTGAAGGACAAGACTTTTGTATGGTTCTGGATGTTAGACGCGGAAAAAGAATCATGATTAGCAAATGCACGTGACAGAGATGCAAATGTCACGATGGTCGGCTGGCGTGGCATTGAAGGAACAGATCCACAGTGAACATGTACAGTATGTGGAACGTTTAGGGTTACTCCTATCAGCAAGAAGCAAATTCGCTCGTATTGACATGTGCTGAGGCGAGAAAGCCATCCTTAGGCATCATGAGCGGAGGAGAGTTCAAAGAGGGCCAAGGGTGACAAAGGAAAGATTTATAGATTTCCCCCTTACAGCAAGAAGGGTTATCAAAAGATCTGGTTCTCTACAGAAAAACATACAGCTTCTGGACTAGACGAGCTGACCATAGGCATACTTTGGGAGCACCTTGATAAAGATGAAGAGAAGGAAGACTCAGCATCTAATAAAGCTACAAGTACGAAAGTATGTAATTTTTTCCAGGATTAGGGTGTAACTCAAATTGGCTCTTATAAGAGACTTGGTGTAGACAAAATCTCGTGTCTACTGATGTTACGCTTCCCAGCGTGATTTTGGCATTTGAAGCAGACATTTGGCCACCTTAGTTGAGCTGAATCGTACTGCATAATATAAATGAAGATAGAAATGAAATCATTGTAGGGTTGGAAGCCATTTTTCAGTGTTGCCTTAGTAAACAAACGTTTGGTACTTTTCAGTCGGTCAACACGAATGTATCCAAAAGAGTTGGGTTATACCCTACCGGTAATCCTGAAAAAATTACCTGAGATTAATAAATACACTAGGATGACCAGTTTCGATCGTTAAGCGATCATCATCAGATCCATTACTCTTAGGCTGTATGTTTGAAAATACAGGTGAAAATATTTTCACCTGTATTTTCAAACATAGATTTTACAGCCTAATTGTAATGGATCTGATGATGATCGCTTGACGATCGAAACTGGTCATCCTAGTGTATTTATTAATCTCAAGTAATTTTTTCCAGGATTAGGGTGTAACTCAACTCTTTTGGGTACATTCGTGTTGACCGACTGAAAAGAACCAAACTTTTGTTTTTTGAAATAAAATCATGAAATTTCCAGCATTATTTAGGGAACATTTGGTTTATTACTATTATTATTGTTGTTATTATTGTTATTATTCCAGAATAACGAACTTAAATTTCACATGACTATGCTCTGAGTTTGAGTGACGTCCGCCGATGGTATTTCCATAGACATCTCAATGCCAGGACACTACTGTTATTTTATGGACGGTTGTAAAAGACTACATACGGATACGTATTTCACCGGCTAATAGAACCACAAAACCAGTTCCCCCTCCACACACACAAACATACTGTAAGCGGAAAGAGACTGGCATGTCAGGTGGCCATGAGATATAACGGAGACGCCTCTGTTTACATTCATGAATTAAAGTACGCATTTAAGAATTGAGTTGAAACCACGTAGACAAAACCAACGGCGTATGTCAGGCCCTTATACCCGATTGTCTGCGCAAATAGCCTAAATTCTGCCACCACTCTTTCGCACAACTTCTAGTCACATGAGAAATTTGAGTCTATGGGAGAGATTTTTTGACTTGTCTATGGAAAAAAATCACAAGGCAAGAAAAAGAATGCATGTACAATCACTCCAACAAAGAATGAGTGCACTCTTGGTAAGTGTTTTGACCAAGTCCTCGCGGATTAACAATCATATAACTTAATCTGATAGATAACAAGATGTTCAATAAAGAACATATGGCCTACTTTCTCCTAAATACATGGGTATAGTTATAACGTTATAACTCTTTGTCCTTTTCAAAGAGTATAATTGAATGCTGGTTGTAGTAGCTTGTTGAAATACAGCGTGCTATACGGATATTAAACGTTGATTGATTGAATCCCCACCTGAATTATATATACACACACTAATACAGCCATCACAATAACACAGGTTATCAGACAAAATTCAACACTCACCCAAGTACACGGGGCTAAATGACCGTGATAAAACAACAAAATCAACAGCTTCCTACCCAAATCCTTCCTCGTATAAAAGTGCACACACTAGTAAGCCTACAGACATCACAGTGACACAGGTTATCATACAACTTCTACACACGCACCCACGTCAACGGGGCTACATGACAATGACGCCGCAAAACCCCTAAAGAATCAACAACAAAAACAACAACAACAACAACAACAACAATAGACTGTGCCGCGGATCAAGGTCAACGAATATTAATCGCTGTATTCGAGCGTTTGCAATATGTGGTGTTATACGTATATCTATTAATTATTATATATATATAACAAGATAAACTTTCAATTTCGAACGGACCACGTCCTTTAGAACAGTTTAAACGATTCTCGGTTCGATAATCGGAACTGGTGGGTCCTATTATTAAAGTTTGCCTGATTCACACGGCCGCCATCATGAAATTGTACAACTGATGACCTTGTAGTTTGGGCATAAGACGCGTCCCATATGAAGGGATGTTGTTGCCAAATTTGGTAAAGATCGGATGATTAGTTTAGCCGTTATCTGATTTGAGTGGCTGCCATTGAGTTTTGGTAAAGATGGCGGCGATATAAAACATGACTCTGAGGTGCTCGCTGCTAGTGCTACCTCTGTACCAAATTTCGTTCAATTCGGAATCACCGTGTTTGAATTGATAGGGTGGGGGGCAGACATACAGAGTACACACTCACATACGCACAGACAGACACACAATTTTTGGCCCTGTGTAGATCTCATAGGCTAAGTCTACTTTCGTATTTCGCAAAAATCGAAAGTAGGCTCAAAAGAGCTATAAACTGCATTCAACGCTCAGTACGCTAGCCAAACCGTTTTAAACACGGTCTATAGACTCCCAGATGCACAGATGTGCCTCCGAGAAACTTATAAAACTCATTGCTGTTTGACTGCACATTCTGTGCAACCAAGACTGGAGACACGCTCAAGGTACTCATCGACACTAGCGATGAATTTCATTCTACTTCCTAAAACTGATATCACAGATTCTAAGGAAATAGAGTGGAACCTCCGCTATCCTAAACACTTTTAACCAAAACGACAGAAACAAATAAATTGGTTAAATTACGAAAACTAATTACTACCTACCAGGGAATTGTTACCGCTAGCTGTGGAGCGCAGCTGTAGTGTATACATTACGTCATCTCGCCTCGTTATGACTGCAGCGAGCGGTTCCGGGGCAAGAGGGGGAAAGCATGTACAGGCATACAATGAGAACACACCGCACAGCGCACGAGCAGCATGAATCATGCACACAAGTGACACGCGATGAGGTTTCGCTAGCGACAACTACACGTCTATCGCAGGCGTGTGAAAGAATGGCTTCAAATCCATTGCTTTTTTCTAAAAATGAGTTAAGGGGTACTCTCAGTCGTAGTCGACAAAACATCACGATCTTCCAATTTTCGGCAACTTGCAAAGTCCGGTCATTGTTTGTGTTCGAATCATTAACTTTCAGCTTTTTCGATGCCTGGGTGGATGTTAAATAGTTCGTTATTTTCTCCATCCTTCAAACCTAAACACGCGCACAAAAAACAAGCTACCCCACCTCCAAACACTAGCCTTAGTGCTTATAAGAACGGAGTGCCGAGTTGCCGACCAAAAGAAAAAATTCGATAGATCGATTTAAATCAAGGATTACTCAAAATCTCCTCCAGCTATTGTGAACAGCACGTTGACGCCAGTTGATCGATGAACTTTCAAGTCGGAAGTTATATTTGCCGGACTAGATACAAATGTACCAATATTTTTTTCTTAAACTGTTTTCAAATGTTTAAGAGGTACGCGTACCCCCGCGTTCCCCTGAAAACAAAATTATACGAGCCTTACAGTAGTCGCATATGATGTGTAACATGTGACATGTTATCCTACTATGTGTGTCCCGTGATCGCAAATCCCTTGTTAACAGTGAACTCTGTTGGTCATTGAAATAACTACTTGTATAACTCCAGTGCCAAATCCTGACCGTAATACCCCGTTTAGACGTCCCGGTTGCGATCGCGATCAGGCGCCGATCCAGATTAAGTTGGGACGTCTAAACGCAACAGGATAACATTATCGCGATCAACTTTCCCTCCAACAAGATCATCCCGATCCCGTTCCCGCAACGAGATAATCGCGTTCGCGGCCATTGCGATCGTCGGTGTGTTCTATCCTCCTGTTGTACGAGTGAAGTAGGCAGTGGAAATGATGGCCATTTTGTATTATCTTGTGTTTTGAAAGCGAGATAGACGTGTTGGCCATGATGGCTGTATTTATGTTGGTTGATAGAGATATATGAGGATTGAGAGAAACGAAATGATGGATGGAGACAAACATACCAGTGTTAAACGCTGAAAGAAAATATTAGCGTTGGGGAAAGTCGATGAAGACGATTAATAAAGACATAAATTTATTGTCATAGATATAGAAGGGATTCCGATAAGGCCAAATAACTCTGGACGAACAAGAAGTATTTATGCAATAAATAGCCTAGACCTTATAAATATTTCAAAATATGTTTATTTCCACTCCAAGGGTAGGCCTTGCCTACACGTCTCCTCAGGAATTGTATATATTTAAGAATATGCATTAGCAGGTTGAATTATGTATAAAGAATAACTGAAATGCTTCAAAACGGGAGGAAACAAACTACTGTAAATTTCTGCTATAACACTTGGAATTCATAAGTTGGCAGACCTTAGCGATGTCATGCTTTTTTACTCGATTATCCTGTTGTTTCATGATGGAACGTCTAAACACGTACCAATGGCAAATGCCGTTGATAGCGGTTGGACATTATCCAGATCGGAGATAATCGGGATCGCGACCGAGACGTCTAAATGGGGTATAATGAATCATAATTGTTACTTGCTAAGACGTTGTATCTTAATCGAATGATATTTGCTGTGGCGGGAGCAATCCACTGCCTACTTGATGCGAGCTGTGCTCTATACCGGCCAGTTAGTGAACCCACGCCAGCGATGTTATTGAAAATGGCCTCGTTTTGCCGATCAGCACACTGCCAAGTACAGGCGCGATTAATAATTAGGTGTGCGGAAGGTATATTAAATGTGTTTCTTCCAGTGATATGTTTAGACCAACGAAGTTTCAATTATTGTTAGTAGTCGGCGTTAATATACTGAATTCCTACGTTGTTTGGAGTGTTTGTCGATGCGATATAGATTCCACATAGCCACATGGCCGACAGTACATCGAGTGCTTACATTAAATAAGAATACAGCAAAAGTATGAAGATTTAATAAATCGTAATTGTTTTCAGCAAATATGACAAAATGAATATTTTCACACCGATGAACGACAACTTGAAGATGATTTACTGTAGGAATATCTTAAATGGGGTCTCCAATCCTTGAACTAAACTGTATGCGATATACATTCCCAATAGCCACATGGCCTACACACTGCCAGCTGGATCGCATCCCTCCTGGCTGCTTTAGACTGCCTGCCCATTCAACGCTCAAAGGCGTACTAGATAGGTTGCAGCACCAACCCATTGTGAT
Source organism: Meconema thalassinum (assembly GCA_946902985.2). Taxonomy (NCBI): domain Eukaryota; kingdom Metazoa; phylum Arthropoda; class Insecta; order Orthoptera; family Tettigoniidae; genus Meconema; species Meconema thalassinum. Next base: position 2,105,781,226 of record OX336388.2, on the reverse strand, counting down.
CACCGCGGCTTTTTCACTGCCAGCTTCAACGCGTCCCTCCTGGCCGCTTTGAAATGCCTGCCCATTCAACACTTGGAGGCGTACAAGATATATATTAATTGCAGATTTCATTTCTGATTTACAAAAGAGCACGCAGCAGTTCGGCATTCTAAGATCCAAAACACAACTTCGCGGAAAACAAACAACAAACGGTTGAACATCGTAATTCAGCGAGGCTCCAAAGCCTTTCACACTCAAAGCAATGGCTTCTTACCAAGCAAGGAAGTCAGACCGTACCTAACCTTACCGACAGTTCTACCCACAATGTGCCCAAGAAATCCCAGAAAAGTTATGCTTCTGCATTCAGTTAACACCGAATAAAGAACAGGCTATTATTATTGACGCCATTAACATCAATAGAAAACAAATGTCTGCAACAGTAACTTGAAAAGTGGCGATCACAGCGGGTTGGTGCTGCTCTTAGCGTCTATATTTGGAAACGAGGTTGTACGCATAAACCAATGCTGTAATCAATGAATGGGCAGGCAGTCTAAAGCAGCCAGGAGGGATGCGATCCAACTGGCAGTGGGCCTACAGTACGCCGTTGTACCGATCTCCGCCATCACGCGCGCTCATTGTTTCCGTCCCATGCACTTCCGTCCCGTCCATTTCCGTCCCTTTTCCAAAATCACTCTCACAAAAAGTCCAGCTACCGAGTGGAAAGATGTTACACATCAAAAAGCACTGTTTCAAATATATACACAAAAAATCACATAGCTAACAAATCTTGACTAGTCGTGCTAGTTTAATTACTACTGAACCTAAATAAGTGTATATATTGTAAATATCACAACCCATACTTGTAGACATAGATTTAATAGCCTAAGTGTAAAAGATCTGATGATGATCGCTTGACGATCAAAACTGGTCATTCAAGTGTAATCCCATGTAATTTTCCTTTTCCGGAGATTAGGGAACCACCCATTGCAATTGGGTACAATCGTGTTGACCGACTGAAAAGCATTAAATGTCGATTATTGCATTTGTGATACGGCGATGTTTTGGTAACGTTTTGTTCCGCAGTTGGCTACAGTGGAATGGGAAAACCTGGCCACCCTGCTTGAATGAACGACAAGAAACAGAATCACTTGGACCTTCCTTGTACTGTATGTGCGGTGTTAGTGCTTGTTTCCTTTAAGGTTTCGCTCACATTCGGTACAAAAGAAAAAAGCGCGGAGGAACACAACAGTTAGAGCCTTCCTTCTCAAACTCTTCGAAGGTGCAGACCGTGAGCAAGGTCGCTAGCTGTGAGAGGTCATCTCATTCCGTTCGTATAGTGTCGACATTTAGACACTATCAGCAGATTCAGAACTATTGAGGCAGTGGAGGATCCCCCCCTCGCCCCGAAAAACCAGTTGTCTGCCACATTGATATTGCCGATAAAAATGATTGTTTCTGCAAACTGCACTGCAAGTAAAATCTTTGCTGTATTGCCTGCATTCATGAATGTGGTCAATGTTTGTTATCATATAGTATGTAATGGCAACACTGTTAATATAATAGCTACATCGACATACAATTTTTTTATGTTTAGGACAGGTAGAAGTAGAAATATATTTCATAATCCTTTGTGCCTGGAGCGCCTTCCTATAGGCTACTACTTGACTATTTGACTGGCCGTGGCCGGTATTTATATTGATGTGACTAGTAGTGACTCAGTGACTGACAATGTTGGCACTATGTACATATTTTGTAACATTTGTGTACTAGAATTGTATATTGCCTTCAGATAGTCACTATGATTGCGAATGGTTTAATACATATTAGACTGTGTAATTAGCATTAAAAGTGACAGTCAGTCTGAAAGACTAGACTTTGTATCATTTTAAATACCGTACTACAAATGTTGAAAAATGCTAGAAAGGCTGGAGGCTTCTCGCTTCGCTCGAAGCCAAAGACCCTTGACATGTTAGAAAATTATCTGCATAATACTTATCTTGCTTATCTTGTTTCAAATTATTCGCGAACGGCAAGTGCAAACCCAGGGCAAACCAAGGTCAAGCGCGCGGGGACGTGCCCCTTCCATCCAGTCTAAAAACACATACTGGGCCTTGTGTTGAAGATAGAGATATGCTCTCGCGGACTTTTTCGTAGAAATTTTCATGCTGACCAATTCTTACGCTCATAGTATATTGATATTTTTAACGGTTTGTCCAGCGTAAGCTTAAGAAGCGCACGGATGCCAAGTTTGTTTTCGACTTTTTCACTGAAATCGTTACTGCTTGGCTTCCTTTGATCATACATAAATTATTTTCTACAGAATCTTTCCTCGAGATATCCTTTACAGAATGGTGAAAACCGCATCAAAATGCATCCAGTGGTTCTCGAGTTTACCCTTGACATCCAAGAATCTGGAATTTTTGTCTTATACTAACGAAGTAGAGATTGTCGGGGAACACATGCACCAAGCAGTACTATGACGTCACACACCTCAGTGCATCTGGGTACATTTCGTCCCGTCACCGTAACGTAACGCCAGACCCCAGCGGAACGACCAAGTCGACAAGATCATTTAAAATGATACAATATGCAAATGTACATATTCTGTAGAATTAAAAAGGTGGGTTTTTTTTCACATAATGACAATGACTTGTGTTATTGAAACTGAAACAAATAAACCATTTTAATATAATGAATTTCTTGTACAATTATAAAATCTGGTGGTTAAATGTTATGTGTAGTGTGAGTAGATTAAATACAAATTTACTAATTTTATTATATATTTTCTCTAGCTACTCTGAAATTTTTGAGTGCTCCCTCCGAGGTGAACCTCTGGATCCGCCACCGTATTGAGGTGATGTATGAGCATGGCTTCCAAAAGTAAAATGTTCAATGAAGCAACAATAGTGCAACCAAGTAGCCTACTTCATTGGGCGCACGTGTGGTACGAGGATGACCACCTTGTTATAGCGTGGAACATCATCTAAAGTCTTAAATTCAAAAAATAGTGGCTGGCAACTAATGAGTTACTTCATAGTCTTGTTACTGCATAGTCTTGTACTTTCCAATGATATTCGTGATATCATGAGCAGTCTGAGTACTCGTAATCCCTCCCTATATTATTCTGCTAAGGTCCCATTCCAGTTTTGTACCGAAAATAAGGTCCCATTAACACCAACCTACACATATGGGGTACCTACAGGTTCAGCATAACCCAATGCGTAAGCGAAACGCACTCACTTACTCTTTAAATGCCTCACAATTAAATAAATACCTTAAAACATGTATATTTACAATGAAATAATGAAAGAATGCAACACGGTAACCATGGTAACAGAATCTCGCAAGTCCATCTATTTCTGTAAGATGCAATGCAATTCCAATTATTACATTACTGTGAAAGTTTCAAGACGGTTATAAGGTTATCACTGAACCAAATTAAGCTGTAAAATTCATCAATGCATACAGTACAATGCGCTTAAGGGGGTTAAGGGGCACTCGAGAATTTTTCACGCAATTTTCACGTGTGAGTGTGGTACGAAAGGTATTTTTAACCCCACTATAAAGGGTCTCTGAAAACCACATTTAAAGGCCCTTAAATTAACAGTGTCTGTGATATTGCCAGAAAACTAACTTCGCTCTGATATACCTATGAAGGAATGACAAACCCCTAACCACTGCACCAGTAGCTGAATTGATAAAGTCTGATTATTCACACCAAGGATAAATTAGTCATAGCATTCATGATTGATATTTTGCTAAGTGTACTCTTTACAACTAGAATATTCGCGGGCGAAGCCGCGACGGGTAATGCTAGTACAATTTATTCGCAAAAGTTTTCATTTTATTGAGCTTATTTATTTATTTATTTATTTATTTATTTATTTATTTATTTATTTATTTATTTATTTATTTATTTATGAATTTATCGTATGGCTTTTAGTGCCGGGAGTGTCCGAGGACATGTTCGGCTCGCCAGAGGCTGTAGCTGCTTCAAGTGGACACCCATAGGATGAGTTACAAGTTCCGTTCAATTTCAAGTAGTTCCAACTTTCGCTACCAGATGTCACTGATAGCTAGTGGCGAACGTTGGAACTTTGATAGAGCGTTCCAACGAAATCTAACATAGAAATTCAGCTTCACACCAGTTTAGTCTGTGGAAGGATGTTTTACTTGTCATAAATCTATGACATGTGACCGCCGGCTTTACTTCCCCTCCGAAGGAATACATACGGAAAGATTTTAACGCTCTTAAAAAATCCGATGACTTCGGCCGGGTTTGAACTCGCTATCTTGGGCACAGCAGTTCATCAGCATGCTACCAACTACGCCACCGAAGCCACTATTTTATTGAGCTTTTTTTTTTAGTTCCATCTCGAAATAATGACTGCAGCCATCTTGATCGAGAAAAGACTGGTGTGAAAGCCTTCGTTTGAAAGGGATATGGGCAATTCTGATAATTATAATCTTGTTTATATTAATGAACTACAGGTATGACCTGAAAGGCAAAGGCTGCTCTGAGACAGCTGAATGTAAAGAAAAAAGGAAGTTCAGAGAGTTTGCTGGCTTACCTGGTTCAGGAGATAATGCGCTGGTCGTGTGTGATGGAGGATGCTTGAGAGAGGTGTGTGTTCATCCCTCGTTGCCACCCACATTATATAGCCGGGGCCAGGAGAATTCACCACAGGGGAACACAAACGAATTACCGGGCACATCCGACACCGCAAGAGGTCTAGGAAGGGAGACCTAATGGCATTAAAATAGAAAGCTCTAGAAATTGTCATCACACACAAAGAACAAAATACAAATTATTGTCCCGATTGGGCGACTGCTTCCTGGAACAAACATAACAAGTTTACAATGCATACTGTGTGTTTCATTTTATTTAAGTAAGCCATTTTAAAAGTCGGATTTTGAAAGGCTATAGCCTATTTATTCAAAAATAATGGAGGGCGGTACAGGGGCTGCTAATTAACTTGAACAATGAAGTATTAAATGCTACGAAGGAATTTTTTTGTTATACGTAAAATGTATTTAATTTTTTTCTAGTTGTATCTGGGGGTACGGGCACCACAAATCTATTTAAGCCCCAATTATTGGCCCGCTAAATTTAAATAGTAAATAGTTAATTTCCCCGACGTTCTTGAAATTTTGTTATAGTTAAGTCATAAAATAGTTTAAACTAGATATTGACTGGGAGACTGGGGTCCGGGGCATTAGGGCATCAAAACTGCCTGATCTGGATTGACGTCTAAAAGGCTGTTCTAACCTTAATAAAGATTTGTGGATGGTTATATTATTTATCAGGTTACAGAATAGACTATATTTATCTAAATACATGGGGCACAGAGAGGTATTAATTATTGTTGTTGTTGTTTGAGTCTCCAGTCTTTTGACTGGTTTGATGCAGTCCTCCATGCTTCCTGTTCTGAGCTAATCGTTTCATCTCGACATAGCTACCATACCCTACATCCGAGGCAATCTGTTTAACATATTCTAACCATGGTCTACCCCTACACCCTTCCATCCATAACTAAGTTTGCTATTCCTGGGTATCTTAATATGTGTCCTACCAACCTATCTCTTCTCTTCATTAGCAGTCGCCACAAACATCTCTCCTCTTCCAATCGTCTTAATACCTCTTCATTTGTAACCCTATCTATCCATTTGATCTTCATCATTCTCCTGCAACACCACATTTCAAACGCTTCAATTCTCCTCTTTTCTGCTGCTCCAACACTGTCCTAGTTTCACTTCCATAGAGTGCCACGCTCCGGACAAAGACTTTCAAAAATGACTTTATTCCAATCGTTTTCAAAATGTCAAACAACTTTCTCCAATCAACGTTATCAAAAGCCTTATCTAAGTCTACAAATGCCATGAACGTTCTCTTATCCTTCCTTATTGGCGGCTTCGGTGACGTCGTAGGTAGCTTGCTGAGCTTCTATGCTCAAGATCTCGGGTTCTAACCCGATGAAGTCGTCGTATTTTGAAGAGCGTTAAAAATCCCTCAGTATGCCTTCCTTCGGAGGGGAAGTAAAGCCGGCGGGCCCATGTCATAGATTTATGGCATGTAAAAGAACCTTCCACTAACTACATCTGTGTGAAGCTAAAATGTGTAGGTTGGATTTGATTAACTCTCTAAGTTACAACGATCGTCACAAGGTGCCTATTGCGATGGCAGCTAGTGGCCAAATTCTCAGCTAGGTGTCGTGGACGGTAGCATTTGGTAGCAAAAGTAGGAACTAAGTTACTTGAAAATTTATCGTCTGCAGTCCTTACCTGAATCATAGATAACACACACGAATACAACCATCACAATTAACGCCGGTTATCAGACAAATTGTACACATGCTCAAAGTACACGGGGCTACATGACCGCGTTGTTTCAGCCCCAAAACTAAGGAACCAACCAATCCTTCCTTATTCTAGCTTCCAAAATCAGCCTAAGACTTAGTACAGCTTCCCTTGTTCCTACGTTTCTCCTGAAGCCAAACTGGTCTTGACCCAACAATGTTTCTATCTGTCTTTCCATTCTCTTTAAATTATTATTTGAAGCATGAGTGATCAAGCTGATTGTATTGAAATCTTCACATCTGTCAGATCCTAGTTTCTACGTATAGGAATGAAAACATTCTTTTTGAATTCAGAGGGTTCCTCACCTGTCTCATAAATCCTACACACCAAGTGAAATAACCTGATCAGACCTTCATTACCTATGCAGCGTAGCTACTCAATCGGTATATCATCTATTTGTTTCTGCTTTGAGTTTTCCAATGCTTTGTCAAATTCTGATCTCAATATTGTGCCCTTGTATATAACAGCGTCGTATAAACGAGAATCAACTTCGGGGAGCGTTCAGTCCGGATATGCTTTCACAAGAGCTCAAATACCAGACGGCTGCTTACAAATACAAGGACCATATGCAAAACTATAAACTATGAAATGAGTGAAAAACAAATAAAATTACCACCATTTAATAACTGAATAAAAACAACAAAACATAAAAAATAATAAAAACAAAGTCCACCCTGAACTTTACTCCCACAGTACAATAATTTACACAGATCTGAGTGGCCTAGAAAGGTCCACTCCAAAGAAATAAAATTGTGGATCAAAATCCACTTGTCTGATTAATATGTATGCACGCGTATAACTACGCTAGAGAAGAAATAAGTACTTTTGATGGAGATTTGCTCACAGATGGAACAGCCAATATGCTTGCAAACCCCCATACTGCAAACCATTATTATGGCTTTATGGGACACACTCGAAGAATATCTTACCAACAATTAAAATTTTACTGACACACGCAACCATTTAAAATTTATAAACTAATTGATCTCCATCGAGATCGCAGTGAGTCAGGAAACTCCCAGCAAAACAGAAGCTTGCCCAATGGCTCAATTGCTCAACATATACATGACAACAACGTGGCCGAACATCGAGACCACCCGAGGTCAAAGAACATGACAATAATTAAACAAGAAATAAGATGCCTAAAATCCGATGATATTTACATGAAATAAAAGCATGAATAAGCTAACACGCTGGGACTCGATCAATCAAAAACGCGAACAGCGCCCATTTACCGATTACAATTCTTTTATCATTAAACAGGCTTTATTTTAATATAAGATAAACATTTACGAAGAACGGAGACCTGGGCCGTGAATACTAATGAGCACAACTTGCTCCTTATCTGATGGAGTGCGCCGGGTAGAAATACCTTCACTTACCACTCATTAGCGTCAGTGTTCAAAACCAGCCCTCCTTGTCGAAGCTTTGAGTCATGCTATTTATAACAAGAGACTAGACAGTCCCGTTCCGCCACCTGTTAATCGCGACAGATAAATTCACACACTTCTTGTCAATTCCAAAGAATTGCAAGACATCGTAGAAGGGGATTCCAACATTTTCCTCGCAAGGATTAAATGCTTATCCTGGACAATAGCTTCAGACAGAACCAAGGTTCCCGAAAACTCCTATCCCATAAAACACATATTTGCAGACTCAACAAAGCATTTAGGGCAGAACACAACACAAATCTACCACGGGCCGACACTCCAATCAAATATCATAGATTTTGTGTACCAGGACACTAAAAGGGAAACTTCATCAACAGATAAAGTCATTGGGCATATGACCCCTCACTTAACAAAAATGCAACAAACGGCAATTAACACACAAGCCTGTGTAACAATAAAAATCTATACAATAAAAAGATTTCCCACCAATTCTATTATCTACTCTAGTTAATTCAGTTTCGCTTCTGTTATGATATCGGTTCCCAATTTGTGTCGCTTAGCCGCGCATTTTACGGTAGCGAAGCGCACTAGAGTACTCTTGCCCCGTGTACTTGACATCAACAAAAAAAAATCTTCACAAAGATAGAATACATGCCACGTTGCTCATGAACTAAACTAAAGTGTGTCAGTACCACAAACCAACTACAATAAAACACGAAGACAAAAATAAAATAAAATATTTACACAAAATAATATGTTCCCACAAAACCATAACCAGTTTGTCAAATAATTAAATTATTTAGTACTTATTCCTCTTTCTGCGTCATCTCATCGAACATCGCCTGACATTCTCTCTCCAAAGTGTTTAGCTCATCTCAGACCACATGGAGCCGTAGAAACGTTGGTTCGATGTCTTCCTCTGGGTCTGGAGTTCCATCTTGACGTTGAATAAAAATAACAAAAATAAAATGTTATTTATAGTCACACGTAATTTTCTATCTAAATTTTGCCAATAGTTACTTTATTCACCATTTGTCTAGTGCAAAATTAAAAGTAGACTTTCCCTAATAGTTGTAGTCGTGGGAGACTACTAAAATATTACCGATACACAAATTTCACACTCAGCCGTGCGCACACAACTTTATTATAATGTTTTCAATAATGACCCTATCTCTGATAAATTTAACACAGTATATCTTCACGGTATGGAAAAGAATAAGTGATCACCTCACGGTGTCACCAAGAATCAACAACCTCGTCACTCAGACGACAGTATTTATGTGAATTTAGCAAAAGGACGGAGGGAGAGGGAAATCTATCACTAACTTCTATAATAATGCGACTATTGGCATGCAACAGGTATCAAACAGTTTGAAAAATTATACAGGTCACAATGGGGCTATCGTGCTCTGGAATCGATCATAGATTTCGTTAATCCAATCTTTCCCGCTTTCAACTTCAAGCCGGCGTCAGACGCTCCCTTGGCGCTAAAATTGGTGACCCTCTCTGATTGGTAGTTCATGACGTCAATATCGCAGTTTAGAACAGAAGCCTCTGTCCTATGATTGGTTGAAAGTTCCTCTCGTCTCTCTCATCCAGCAACTATCTTACTCGTAACGCTAGGGTGACAAAGAAATTACGGTCTGAAATGAGTCAGGGCTCCAACACACCTTTGTCTGATAAAGTGTCTGTCAAACATTCCGATCTCGTCACTCCTTTGTTTCAAGACTGGGCACGTTCAAACGTACTGTCTCCAAATAAGCTTGATATTTCGCAATCCAGTCTGGCCTTCCTGTATGATTCTGGCAGTAAAATCAGAATATAATGAAATGAATAATTAGAATCATTAATATGCGTAGCTTATTAAGGGTTCACAACTCCCTTAGTTGGGAAAAATCGAACTTAGAGATAAAGTCGATTTTTCTTCCCTAAGTCACATGGTGCAGATACTGGGTTAGCCTCCCTTCAAAGTGCTCAGTCAGTCCGCCTCTGCTAGTTGACAAGTGTTTTCCTCGTTCCAATGTTTACATTCTCGCCCATTCATTAGGACAGTACCAGTCTGCTGCTCACTTGCCCAGCGCTTCGCCTGGGGCTATTTGTTGCTTAAAGACTATTCCCCTCTCTGTTTCTCGTCTGTCGACATACCTGTCAACTCTGCTTGCTTCAAGATGTTAACAGGCCAGACGCTAATCACTTCCTCGATGTCGTGCTGGCTTCTGCTTGCCCCCCGTTTACTTGCATGATGTTGGCCGATCACGTACTTAATTCTCTGCATTATTTCTGACTTCCCAAGGCTCTCTGGTGTGATAAATTTTTAGATTTGCACTATTATATACAGACATGGTTCCTGTGCTTAATTCTTTGACTCGATATGCATTATTTCCAAGATTCCTCACTATGCTGAACGGTTTTTACTCCTCCATGCTGCCATCCTCTTCCTCTCTCCCGCGTGTTGCCATCTTTTTCCTCTCTCCCACGTGTTGCCATCTTCTTCCTCTAGTAGTGACCCGTTTTTCGGATCGCACCGGTGTTTCTCTTCCCCACCGGGCTGTGTTCTCTAATGCCCCGTGCCGCTAATCTTTGTTCATCTTCCTTGCTGGCTTCGCTATTTGCTTGTTCTTCATGCAGCTGATCCAAGTATCTCTGCGTCTCTATGTGCATGGCTTCAAACCCTTGATTTGTTCTGCCTTCCTCATTGTATGTGTCGGGATTTTTCCGCTTGTCAATTGCCTGTTTCCAACGTCCTTGTTCGTTTCCCTCGTTTGTATGAACTTCCTCTAAGTATTTCTGCGATTGAACATGCCTATCGTTCCAGTCGTCTCGGTAGCTTCTAGAGTCCTCACGATTCTGAAATCTGCGGTCTTGCCATCTCTGATTTTCATTCCGATCTCCCCATCTCCTGTATGGTACATCTTGTCTCCGATTGTCCCTCCATTGTTGAAATCCTCGTTGTTGGAATCTATTCTGTCCTTGGAACTGTCTGTTGTTATTACGGTTGTTATCGTAATGTTGGCGCTGTCTTTTCTCGACATCATCCTGACCTCTCACGGGTGTTGAAATGTTTGTATTTGTATTGGTAGCCTGGGATCTTGTTTTTACCTGGCTCGGCTTAATCACCTCGGTTGTATTTACCATTTCGACCTGTCTTCCAACTCTATTGTGTAAGTGGGACGTGGTTTCATCTATCTGGCGCAGGATCTGTTCAGCGTGTACCGCGTCTGAAACGTTAGCTGCGACCAATACCTGCTGAACGTTAACGGGAAGCTGGCGTCCGATAGTCATGACTAGCTCGGCCTCACTTAAAGGATTATCCAGATCTTTAAACTTAAGGAGCTGTGATGAAAAAAAATCTGAATACTTAGTTTGCTGAGTAGATTGGTACTTTCTGGAGTACAATTCCATTCTTAACCCCTGTTGATATGAAGACGACCAATATTTTCGAAGGAAAGCATGCTTGAATGCATCTACGCTTTCAAACGTGTATTTGAAGCTCAAGTACCACGTTAAAACATTTCCAGTTAAAAAATTTTCCATCATACGCAGTTGCCGGGCGGGAGCTATATCATTATCATTATAATAGTGTTCGACTTCCCGCAAGAACGCCTTGGGTGTGACTCCAGAATTTTCCATAAACTTAGCCGGTTTGAATTCATTAGAACGGATGATTTGTACAAGTTGAGGGTGCTGATTACCGTCATGGGGTGTAGAACTTCTCCCTATGTGATTACGAAATTCTTCCGTGTTCCGAGCAAGTGGACTTTCCGTGTCAACCTGACTACCAGTTGAATGAGTCGCCCCCGGGCTATCTCTGTCTCCATCTCTCTCCTTCCCGCCTAATGACCCTGCATTATGTTCCATAGAAAATAATTCTGCTTTTATCAGCCTGTCACCTTGTTCTTTAAATTTTGCTTTTATCTCATCTTCTAACGTCTGTATCCGTGTGTGGTTCTCCCCCAGCTTCTTAATTACCGCCAACCTTTCTTCCTTGGAGTCCTTACATAATTTTTGCCAATCCTTTCTAACGTTTTCTATCTTCAGATTATTAGTGTCCTGGCTCACTTCGATCCGTTCCAAGCGATCCTCCATGCGTACATTGTTTTCTTCAATAGTGGCTTTTAATCCCTCCCGGTCTACTTCTGCATTTTTCCAGCGATCTGTTGATTGGTTTTCGAGACGGTCTATGTCTTTTATAAGGCCGGTCACGTTTTCATCTACCGCCTTTATCTGTTCCTGTATAACTACGGTTATTTTCTCCACTTTATTAAATCTGTTTTGTAACCTGTCCTGTGCAGTTATAATTTCGCTATTTTTAGTTGTGCATGCCAATTCAATCTGTGCCAATTTTGCCAGAACTGTATCGTCTAAGTTATTAAGTTTAGCGTTAAACTGGTCCTCAAGTTGTTTTATCTGTTTAACCTGCTTCTCATTGTTCTTACTTACATCTAAGGCGAGTAGTATAAGCTGTTTCCTTGTATGTTCTTTCATTTCAACCACTACATTATCGAGTTGCTCAGTGTTACGACTGTTTTGCGCGTCTAGTTGAGAGTTTATTGATTCACTTTGTTGTGTCAATTGAGAACTAATATTATCATTCTGTAGAGCTAATTGTGTATTAATACTATCATTTTGAAGCGCTAATTGTGTATTAATACTATCATTTTGAAGCGCTAATTGTGTGCCAATAGATTCATTAATTTGGGCTTTGATCACCGCTGACTGTTCAACCCTACTACTGTCTATTTGTGCCTTAAATGTTTCACTCTGTGCTATTAATTCCGCTGATTGTTCAGCCCTGCTACTGTCCATTTGTGCCTTAAATTCAGCCGTCATCTCCTGCCGTAACAACACCATTTGCTGCTGAGTGCGTGCCGCAGCGCTCTCTACAACCTGTCTTATTTCGTCTAAAGAAGCCATCACCACAATACACTTGAGAAAATAGAGAAAATGCCAATTGGCGATGTTCTCCGATACGTGCATACATATTAACACACATTTATATCAATTTACACATACTCAGTTCGTTTAAATTTATAAACACAATCCCATTAATCCAATAGCATCCCTGAGTATCCTTCATTTTACATAATTTAAAACTTAACCCACACATTCAGTTATTAAATGCTAGCCTTACAAAACGCTACAAGAACAGACTAATTAATCAAGTATTAATTGCCTTGGAAAAGCTACACGCCTTCCTATTACATACATGGAGTTGTCTTTCTAAGCAAAGCTAATTTTTATCATTAATATGGGCGCCCAGTTTCACGATATTATCTTTACAATTAATGCAAGAAACAAAAACGTGTACTGTATTTTACATTGCAACTCCTGATTTTACTGTATAATTCACTCACTTGGCGGTAATACCTTCGCCATAACTACGTTACTTAAAATTATCACATTCGGTGATTCGAATACTGTCACATTCTGCCTCCACTTGTGGCGTGTCAGTTTATCAAAAAAATGCGCTAGAAAAGCCTAAAACAGTGAAATGCCCCACGTTGGGCGCCAGCGTTGCCTATGTGCCCTTGTATATAACAGCGTCGTATAAACGAGAATCAACTTCGGGGAGCGTTCAGTCCGGATATGCTTTCACAAGAGCTCAAATACCAGACGGCTGCTTACAAATACAAGGACCATATGCAAAACTATAAACTATGAAATGAGTGAAAAACAAATAAAATTACCACCATTTAATAACTGAATAAAAACAACAAAACATAAAAAATAATAAAAACAAAGTCCACCCTGAACTTTACTCCCACAGTACAATAATTTACACAGATCTGAGTGGCCTAGAAAGGTCCACTCCAAAGAAATAAAATTGTGGATCAAAATCCACTTGTCTGATTAATATGTATGCACGCGTATAACTACGCTAGAGAAGAAATAAGTACTTTTGATGGAGATTTGCTCACAGATGGAACAGCCAATATGCTTGCAAACCCCCATACTGCAAACCATTATTATGGCTTTATGGGACACACTCGAAGAATATCTTACCAACAATTAAAATTTTACTGACACACGCAACCATTTAAAATTTATAAACTAATTGATCTCCATCGAGATCGCAGTGAGTCAGGAAACTCCCAGCAAAACAGAAGCTTGCCCAATGGCTCAATTGCTCAACATATACATGACAACAACGTGGCCGAACATCGAGACCACCCGAGGTCAAAGAACATGACAATAATTAAACAAGAAATAAGATGCCTAAAATCCGATGATATTTACATGAAATAAAAGCATGAATAAGCTAACACGCTGGGACTCGATCAATCAAAAACGCGAACAGCGCCCATTTACCGATTACAATTCTTTTATCATTAAACAGGCTTTATTTTAATATAAGATAAACATTTACGAAGAACGGAGACCTGGGCCGTGAATACTAATGAGCACAACTTGCTCCTTATCTGATGGAGTGCGCCGGGTAGAAATACCTTCACTTACCACTCATTAGCGTCAGTGTTCAAAACCAGCCCTCCTTGTCGAAGCTTTGAGTCATGCTATTTATAACAAGAGACTAGACAGTCCCGTTCCGCCACCTGTTAATCGCGACAGATAAATTCACACACTTCTTGTCAATTCCAAAGAATTGCAAGACATCGTAGAAGGGGATTCCAACATTTTCCTCGCAAGGATTAAATGCTTATCCTGGACAATAGCTTCAGACAGAACCAAGGTTCCCGAAAACTCCTATCCCATAAAACACATATTTGCAGACTCAACAAAGCATTTAGGGCAGAACACAACACAAATCTACCACGGGCCGACACTCCAATCAAATATCATAGATTTTGTGTACCAGGACACTAAAAGGGAAACTTCATCAACAGATAAAGTCATTGGGCATATGACCCCTCACTTAACAAAAATGCAACAAACGGCAATTAACACACAAGCCTGTGTAACAATAAAAATCTATACAATAAAAAGATTTCCCACCAATTCTATTATCTACTCTAGTTAATTCAGTTTCGCTTCTGTTATGATATCGGTTCCCAATTTGTGTCGCTTAGCCGCGCATTTTACGGTAGCGAAGCGCACTAGAGTACTCTTGCCCCGTGTACTTGACATCAACAAAAAAAAATCTTCACAAAGATAGAATACATGCCACGTTGCTCATGAACTAAACTAAAGTGTGTCAGTACCACAAACCAACTACAATAAAACACGAAGACAAAAATAAAATAAAATATTTACACAAAATAATATGTTCCCACAAAACCATAACCAGTTTGTCAAATAATTAAATTATTTAGTACTTATTCCTCTTTCTGCGTCATCTCATCGAACATCGCCTGACATTCTCTCTCCAAAGTGTTTAGCTCATCTCAGACCACATGGAGCCGTAGAAACGTTGGTTCGATGTCTTCCTCTGGGTCTGGAGTTCCATCTTGACGTTGAATAAAAATAACAAAAATAAAATGTTATTTATAGTCACACGTAATTTTCTATCTAAATGTTGCCAATAGTTACTTTATTCACCATTTGTCTAGTGCAAAATTAAAAGTAGACTTTCCCTAATAGTTGTAGTCGTGGGAGACTACTAAAATATTACCGATACACAAATTTCACACTCAGCCGTGCGCACACAACTTTATTATAATGTTTTCAATAATGACCCTATCTCTGATAAATTTAACACAGTATATCTTCACGGTATGGAAAAGAATAAGTGATCACCTCACGGTGTCACCAAGAATCAACAACCTCGTCACTCAGACGACAGTATTTATGTGAATTTAGCAAAAGGACGGAGGGAGAGGGAAATCTATCACTAACTTCTATAATAATGCGACTATTGGCATGCAACAGGTATCAAACAGTTTGAAAAATTATACAGGTCACAATGGGGCTATCGTGCTCTGGAATCGATCATAGATTTCGTTAATCCAATCTTTCCCGCTTTCAACTTCAAGCCGGCGTCAGACGCTCCCTTGGCGCTAAAATTGGTGACCCTCTCTGATTGGTAGTTCATGACGTCAATATCGCAGTTTAGAACAGAAGCCTCTGTCCTATGATTGGTTGAAAGTTCCTCTCGTCTCTCTCATCCAGCAACTATCTTACTCGTAACGCTAGGGTGACAAAGAAATTACGGTCTGAAATGAGTCAGGGCCCCAACACACCTTTGTCTGATAAAGTGTCTGTCAAACATTCCGATCTCGTCACTCCTTTGTTTCAAGACTGGGCACGTTCAAACGTACTGTCTCCAAATAAGCTTGATATTTCGCAATCCAGTCTGGCCTTCCTGTATGATTCTGGCAGTAAAATCAGAATATAATGAAATGAATAATTAGAATCATTAATATGCGTAGCTTATTAAGGGTTCAATATTACATCTCCTTTCTCATCCTTATCAATTTCCTCTTCCCTTTCCATTATATGATTCTCAATCTCCTTTCCCTTATACAAACACTCGATGAAAGCTTTCCATCGCTCGACCTTTTCTTCCCTGTTAGAGGTTTTCCATATGAGTCCTTAATATTACAGCACCTAGTCTTCCTTTCCCCAAAAGTAACTTACTCTTAATCCTTCGATATGCTGTATCTACTTTTCCTCATTTCAGACAATTTTCTATGGCTGCACATTTCTCTTTCAACCATTCTTCTTTCGCTCCCTAGCACTTCTTGTTAACCTCATTTCTCAAACGTCTGTATTCTGCTTTCCCTCTTTCATCTCTTACATTCTTGTGCTTCCGCCTTTCGTCCATTTATTCTACAGGATCTTCCACTCAACGTGGGGCCGGCCGCGCGGCGCGTGGAGGGTCGGACGAGCACATGTCAGCTTACTGAGCTTGGGGTCAAGAGAGCTCACATACAAATCGCATGTAAATAACGAGAACACAAAATAACACATAATCGAAGTAAAATAATTACTCACCTTGTCACAGAAGATGTTGAATATGTCCTCCACCTGTATCTACACATTTCTGGCATCGTCTAAGGAAATTTTCATTTATACGCTTCAGTTCATCTACCGAGATAGCCTCAATTTCTTTGGTTATATTCTGTTTGAGTTCATCTACAGAGTAGTTTCTGTAGTGTGTGAGGGTTTGTTGCATAAACTTTATTTTTCAGTTTTCCCCATAAATAAAAATCGCAAACCGTAAGATCTGGGGATCTTGCGGGCCACGATGGTTTACTAATTACCCTGTTGTAGAAAAATTTCCTCAATTAAATCTAATGACTCGTTAGCCGTATGCGCAGTTGCAGAGTCCTGCTGGAAATACCCAGATTGGCATTCAGTGTCCGTAAATTGTTCAAAAAATGGTACGATAATGTGATCCCTTTATCTCTGCCTAGTGATTGTGATTTCAAAAAATATAGGTCATATTATCCTGTCTGCAGTTATTGCCACCCACACTCCCATTTTCACATCATGTAGGGGTGTTTGATGTATGAAGTTAACAGGGTTTTCTGAAGACCAGTACCTGTTATTCTGACTTGAAACATGTCCACTTAAATGGAACCATGCTTCATCAGAGAATATTATTAATTTCGGATCAAGTACCCCATCATCAACACCCCTTAAAACCCAGTTACAAAAATTTACCCTGCTCTCATTATCACGCGGAAGCAACTCTTGAACAACAGTAATCCTGTATGGTTTCAATTTTAACATTTTTGATTTTTGTAGCTCGCCACACGGAGGTATCGAAATTTGTGTTTGCTGCGAAAGTTTTTTGAGCGATTTTGTAGGAGTACGTTGTAATTTTTCCCCTACCTCACCTTATTTCTCCTTAGTAAGCACTCGCTTTTTAGCCTATTTTCATTTATGAAAAAATAGGCTTATCGGATCACCTCTTGTCCGTGTGTCTGTCCGTGTGTGCGTGTGTGATGGTGTGTGTCCCCCTAATAACTTTTAAACGGTTGGAGCGATTTCAATGAAACTCGGTAAGTTCATAGCACTATTCCGGACGACCCCGACCGTGCCCTTCAAATTTTGTTACGTCTCACCAATCCAACATGGCGGGTGTGCGAAATATTTCACCAGCATTAAATATCTCCGAAACTATTACCGATATCACCCTGGAATATTTTACGGTGATAAAGGGAACTACTAGAAGTTCACCTATGTAACTTTTGAAAACCCGGTAACTACAAAACCAACATGGCGGCCAAGCGAAGTTGCGACTTTTAAATAGACGTTTCTCGCGATTTAACCAACCAAACGCAATGAAACATGGTACAGTATATGTTTATACAGATTGTAATGCACCGACATCTAACTTCGTTCAATTGTTTACATAACCTCAAGATGGCGGCTGTGCGAAATGTTTCACCGGCATTCTATATCTCTGAAACTATTAGCGGTATCACACTGAAATTTTGTACGGAGATAAAGGGCACTACTGGACGTCCATCTATAAGACTTTCAAAAACCGGTTAACTACGAAACGAATATGGCGGCCAAGCGAAGTTGAAAATTTTAAAGAGACCTTTCTCGCGATATAATGATCCAAACGCAATGAAACTTAGTACAGCAAAATTTTAAAACACATTGTAATGCACTGGTATCTAATTTAGTTCAATTGTTTACATAACCTCAAGATGGCGGCTGTGCGAATTTCGAAAATTAAGTTTTTAATTCTTGTGTCGTAATCATGCAATCGAAGTGAAAGTTTGAATAATGAACCTACGCAATAATTTTCCTTTAATGGTACATGACTCTATGGCCTATACATATAACAATCCAACATGGCGACCATCCGAAATATTTAGATGATCTCAATATCTACGAATCTATTACAGCAATCTGGTTTCGAAATCTCTGCTTGACCATAATGAAGTCGATTTGGAAACGCTCTGTTTCTGCTGGTCTCA
This sequence comes from Meconema thalassinum, assembly GCA_946902985.2. NCBI lineage: Eukaryota > Metazoa > Arthropoda > Insecta > Orthoptera > Tettigoniidae > Meconema > Meconema thalassinum. The sequence goes on along the minus strand of OX336388.2, from coordinate 2,105,762,667 downwards.
TCCATGTGTATATTCTTCTATTGTGGTTATTGAATAAGGTGTTAGCTATGACCAACCCATGCTCGGTGCAGAATTCCACCAGCCGACTTCCTCGATCATTCCTTTCACCCAATTCGAATTCCCCTACTATTTTCCCTTCTCTTCCTTTTCCTACCACAGCATTCCAATCTCCCTAACTTTAACATTCTCATCACCCTTGCTATAGCCTACCGCAGAATTGTATACTTTCCTTCGTAGACCTTTTCAATTAATTACTTTGAACACTGATGGTTGGTGGGTTCTTAAGTTTAGGGGCTGCGACAACGTGGTCATGTAGCCCCGTGTACTTTGGGTGTGTGTAGAATCTGTCTGATAACCGGTGTTAATTGTGATGACTGTATTAGTGTGTATATCTGTTTTAATTCAAGTAAGGACTGCAGACGAACAATTTTCAAGCAATTCCTACTTTTGCCGCCAAACGCCACCGCCAACGACTACTAGTTTAGAACTTAGCTACCAGACGTCACCGCAGTCGGCTCTTGGCAACGAACGTAGGAATCTAAGAGCGTTGTTTACATTCTTAACCTATACAATTTAGCTTCACACAGGTGTAATTAGTGGAAGGTTCTTTAACATGAAATAAATCTATGACATGGGACCGCCCTCCGAAGGAAGGCATACTGAGGGATTTTTAACGCTCTTAAAAAAATCCGACGACTTCGGCCGGATTTGAACCCGCGATCTTGGGCATAGAAGCTCAGCATGCTACCGACTACGCCACCGAAGCCGCCTTTGAACACTGAATTACAGTAATATACAATACGTCACTTGAAAAGTCTAAAATGGGATACCGTATTTTATATACAGTACTGTATGTCTACCCCTTATTATTCCAGTTTTCCAACGGGGTCGGGGATGAGATGCGATGGAAGTATTTGTGGCGGTGGTTTTTACGTCCGGATGCCCTTCCTGACGCCAACCTCATGAGAGGAGTTAATGAGAGATGAAATGAATGATGGTGAATGAAACTGGGCAAGCATGTGGAAGGAAGCGACCGTGGCCTGTCAGAAGGTACCGTCCCAGCATTTGCCTGGTGTTGAAAATAGGAAACCACGGAAAACCATTTCAAGGACGGCCGACGGTGGGGCTCGAACCCACGCGTCTACCGAGTCAGCAGAGAGCTTGGCCCCATGACCTAATGCTGCGCTTTAGCCAGCGTAGCCACTACTGTCGGTATTTTATATACAGTACTATGTTGTTAATTTTTGTATTTTCGTTTATCTACCAGCTAAACTTATGCAGTACGGTACTATGTTTGATGCTCGTGAAATGTAACATAGTAACTCAGGGCACAACCTTAATTCTATTTGATACCCAAAACTGAGTGGAAAGCTGGGGCTGGCATTCGGTGGTCGAGATCATCTGATCGACATTGGTGTCTACTCGGCCGTTCCGATCATAATGACGGCATTGGTGTCTATACGGCCGTTCCGATCATAATAGAGACATTGGTGTCTACTCGGCCGTTCCGATCATAATGACGGCATTGGTGTCTATACCGCCGTTCCGATCATAATAGAGACATTGGTGTCTACTCGGCCGTTCCGATCATAATGACGGCATTGGTGTCTATACGGCCGTTCCGATCATAATAGAGACATTGGTGTCTACTCGGCCGTTCCGATCATAATGACGGCATTGGTGTCTATACCGCCGTTCCGATCATAATAGAGACATTGGTGTCTACTCGGCCGTTCCGATCATAATGACGGCATTGGTGTCTATACCGCCGTTCCGATCATAATAGAGACATTGGTGTCTACTCGGCCGTTCCGATCATAATGACGGCATTGGTGTCTATACCGCCGTTCCGATCATAATAGAGACATTGGTGTCTACTCGGCCGTTCCGATCATAATGACGGCATTGGTGTCTATACCGCCGTTCCGATCATAATAGAGACATTGGTGTCTACTCGGCCGTTCCGATCATAATGACGGCATTGGTGTCTATACCGCCGTTCCGATCATAATAGAGACATTGGTGTCTACTCGGCCGTTCCGATCATAATGACGGCATTGGTGTCTATACGGCCGTTCCGATCATAATAGAGACATTGGTGTCTACTCGGCCGTTCCGATCATAATGACGGCATTGGTGTCTATACCGCCGTTCCGATCATAATAGAGACATTGGTGTCTACTCGGCCGTTCCGATCATAATGACGGCATTGGTGTCTATACCGCCGTTCCGATCATAATAGAGACATTGGTGTCTACTCGGCCGTTCCGATCATAATGACGGCATTGGTGTCTATACCGCCGTTCCGATCACAATTACAATTTGAGGTAGGCTGCTTTAAATTTGAATAAATACTGGGGAATTGGGGATAGAGGTGCCCTTACATTTATTAGATCACTAAATTAATGCATGATACGTCTTTTTATATACAATTTTAATTGTATTTTTATCTTTGACAATTAGGGGGCTCATATCCATTTAATCATCAATTACAGTGCGTTCGCTTACAGGTGGGGTCGGGGGAAGACTCGCGCGCGCGCCAGTCTGTGTCAAGAAGGCGTCAGTAAAGGTGCCTATACACTGGAGAGCTGTTGCCCTAGCTAGAGCGTAGAGTAGCTCTAGCTAGGGCACTCTTAAGCTCCTCTCCAGTGTACACAGGTGGTAGAGAACCCTAGCGTAGACCGCTCTAAGCTCTAGCTAGGGCCGGCTGACTCTGCGGTGTAAACAGTATTTGGGTGCCCTACCTAGACCAGTCCGGTTGAATATTGGAAAGTGCTCTATGTAGAGTCCGTGGTGGAATGTTGTGGAGAAGTATAAATTCTGTCCTAAAACTTCCCCATACGGGAGAACGAAACGCATCAGGCGAAAGCCTGGCCAAAATAACTACTGTGGTCAAGAAAATTAGACTGAAACGGTGCGGGGTTATTGGGCATGAAATACGTGACTAGAAAACCAATATAGGGAGCAATGCATTAACAATTTTATTCCTAATAACAAATTTATAATGAACAAACAAATTGCACTTAAGTGCTTATTACAGATATTAACAATTATAAATGTAGCAAAGTGTGAGGGCCTGATTACAGAACCCAGATTATAGAAAGGTCCATGAAAAGCTTGCTTGATTGGAGAAAAGTTGAGCTTAATATATAAAAATGCAGTTTATAAAAAGAGAGAACCATAAAAAATAATTAAGAGTGTAATAACTGGTATGATATAAGCTCTTTATAAAATTAAACTTATCTTTGAAGAGAGTTGAAGAGAGTTGAAGAGAGTTGAAGAGCCAGCTCCTTAAAAAGTTCCAGCTAGCACACGTTGATTTAAAAGTCTTCACGGTTTTCTTGGAAGGAGGCGTACATGGCCTAGAGTTATGTGCACCATCGATAAAATGTCAACTTTCTTTTCTTGCGCAGGAATGACATTTATAGTTTCCAAGAGCTGATCCAGAGATGTTTCGAAGGACGATTCCAAGTATCCCCTCTAAGGTGAAGTTGAAGAGTACAGCGGCTGGCAATTATTCTTGCCGTCTTGAGCAATACGTCATGGTGCAGATCTTGTGACGCAACTGCTCGATAGCGTAGATATCAGCGATGGTGTCATGAGAGGTAGCGGTGACCAGCGGGTTGAAGTGATCAGCAGTGGTGAATCAGAAGTGTTGAAGTGGTTCAGAAGTGGCGGTTGATCCGAAGTGATGAAGAACGCCAGCAAGCGGCGTCTTAAATAGGGACCATAGAACTCTCTCGAAGGTTGGAGATCGCCCGACCAGACAAAGACCTGCCATTGGTCGAACGAAAGTCAGGGTGACGTCAGTCGACACTACTCAGCAGACAGTGGATCAACCAGTAGATGTCTGGTATGTCGTGAGTGAGGACGCTTGAGATAGCGAGACTGAAACACTCGAGGTGAGAACTATAATATCTATGAATAAGTGATTGATAACAAGATTATGCATATGGTTTAAGCAATTAACAATTGTAAATAAATAATTACCATTCGGGGATCTCAGTAACAATAAATAAAATTTGACCGACAAATGGGCCAAGCTAAACATTGAAAGTATCACAAAAGTGATCATGCTCCGAGAACTCCGAATGAAAACAAACAAAAGAATCAGTCAAAGCAAAACATGGATAACAGACGAGGAGAAACTAAGACTCGAAAGGCAAAACAGAAATAGCAGAGATGGGTCTAGTATAACGACCTTTACTAGTTAAAACATCAACAACTCTGACACGTTTATCACGGCCAAAGTGGCAGTGAATAACTCTACCTAGGTTCCACACGAGAGGCGGAGATGGGTCTCGAAGAAGAACCATGTCCCCCACTCGTACATCTGGTTGAGGAAGCCGCCATTTCTCACGCCTATTTAGCAAGCTGAGATATTCTAACTTCCATCGGCGCCAAAAAGAACAGCACAAAGATTCTACTTTTCTCCAAAAGATAGGCAAGTTAGGATCACAGCGTCGAACCAGCAAAGGCGGAGTAGCAGCAAGCGAACAGCCAATCATGAAGTGACTGGGTGTTAAAGGTAAAAGATCCTTAGGATCGTTTGAAAGAGGGGTCAGAGGTCTGGAATTTATAATACCTTCAATTTGAATAATCAAAGAGTTGAATTCCTCATAAGAAAGTATGGTAGGACCAAGAGTTTTCTTAAGCTGTCTTTTAGTAAGTTTGATGCAGGACTCCCATCGGCCCCCATGATGGGGAGCATAAGGCGGGGTGAAATGCCATTTGAAACCTTTAGAATAGGAAAAGTTGGAAATTTTTTCTTTAGCAGAAGGGGAGCTTAACACTTTTTTCCAGAGATCAGAAGCGCTTACAAAAATTTTTGCATTATCTGAAAAAACTTCAGATGGAACACCCCTTCTAGCAGCAAATCTAGAAAAGGCGGCCAGAAAGTAGGATACAGAAGCGTTCGTAACCAACTCAAGGTGGATAGCTCCCGTCACCATACATACAAATAACGAGATGTAGAGTTTACCTAAGATTTTGCGCTTAGATGAAGAGGGATTGGTCTGATATATGTAAGGACCTGCGTAATCGATCCCAGTAAGAGCAAAGGGCTTACTAGGTTCTGAACGAAATGGAGGTAAATTACCCATAATCTGCGTGGCGGGCCTTGGTTTAACCTTGAAGCAAGGTATACACTTTTTGACAACAGAAGAAACCTCATGAACACCATTGATGATCCAGTAGAGTTCACGAATTAGACAGAGCAAGGTGCGAGTGCCAGCATGAAGGTGTTTATAATGAAACTTTTTTATTATAAGGGTAGTGATAGGATGCTTTGAAGGAAGGATGATGGGATGCTTTTTCCCATCCTCACAACTAGACATAGCTAATCTTCCACCCACACGTATTATGCCGTCCTGGTCTAGAAAAGGAGTGAGTGGTGAAAGCCTACTAGACTTGGGTAAATCTTTACCACTTATAAGAGCTTGCTTTTCAGGAGCAAATACTTCCTGCTGAACAAGTAACAAAATCTTGCAGGTAGCAAATTCTAACTCTACTCTGGAAAGAAAGGGTTGAGGCTTCAATGGTTGATCAATTACTAAATATTTCCATCGGAAGATATAAGACACTACACGAATCAATTTATCAAATGAAGAGTATCTATGAAAAAGGCTAGTAGAAGTAGAAGTAAGATGCGACGTGACAGGGTCATTACGGGCATCAGGTATTTCTTCTGCAGATTGATTAGCTAAGCGAGGCCAGCAAGATGATTCCTGACTTAGCCAAGGAGGACCATTCCAGTACAGGTCTGAAGAAATCAATTTTTTAGGCGTGCAACCACGTGATATTATATCCGCGGGGTTTTCACGGCTAGGAACATGTCTCCATTGTTCAGAATGAGAGACTTCATGAATCTTAGAAACGCGATTTGCCACAAAGGCATTCCAATGAGAAGAAGGCTTGGAAATCCAAGCTAATACAATAGAAGAATCGCTCCAAAAAAATGTGCGGGAAAATTTTAACTTTAAACTGACATTTAGTTTAGTAGCTAATTCTGTTGCCATTAAAGCAGAGCATAATTCTAATCTCGGCAATGATACTGTTTTAAGTGGAGCAACCTTAGATTTAGCGCACACTAAATTAGAAATTCCAGGGAAAGTATCTGAGGAACGTCCTACTATGTATGCACAACAGCCATAAGCCCGTTCTGAACTATCAGAAAATACATGCAGGTCATACTGCTGGTATAAGGGATTAGAAATTAAAGGGCGGGGTATAGAAACCTTGGAGAGATCCAGCAAACTGCTGCGATACTCTAACCATTCTTCTACAAGAGGAAGGGGGAGATTTTCATCCCAGTCTGATTTTAATGACCAAAGCTTTTGCAAGAACATTTTTGCAACAATAACTATAGGAGCAATATATTGCAAAGGATCAAAGATCTTTGCGATTTCTGACAGAACTTGTCTCTTAGTTACAGGGGGAGATTCTGACAGATGTACCTGATAAGAAAAGGTATCAGAGGAAGGACACCAAAAAACACCCAATGCTTTTACGGCTGCTTCATCAGTAGGAATGGCAACAAATTCATCAACTGGGACCTCTGATGAAAATTTTGATATAAATTCAGTGGAATTTGAAGTCCATTTATGGAGCGGAAAACCACCTCCTAGGAGTAGGGATTTCAAATCTTCGCACACAAGGAGCGCTTCAGAAATATTAGGGAAAGAGCACAAGAAATCGTCGACATAAAATGCCGTTTTTAATGACTCAGAGGCCAAAGGATGATACAGATGACCATCTTGCTCGGCTAACATGTGGAGAGACCGAATCGCAAGAAAGGCTGAAGGCTTCAGGCCATATGTCACAGTCTTCAATCTAAATATCTTTATGGGTTTGGAACTCTCATCGCGCCACAATATTCTTTGCAGATCTTGCTGCTTAGAATTTACGAGAATCTGCCGATACATCTGCTTAATATCTGAGATTACAGCAATAGGAAACCTTCGAAAATTAAGCAAAACAGAGGTGAGATCTGTTTGAATCGCGGGACCACATTGCAAGGTATCATTTAAAGAGATTTCATTGGAATCTGGTGATGAGCCATTGAAAACTACTCTTATATTGTCTTGCGTTAAGGAATTTTTCCATACCGGATGATGATTTAAATAAACTATTTCATTTAAAGGATGGTCAATTTCTTCTGATTTAGAAATTACCTCCATGTGATTGGATGATTCGTATTCCTCCATAAAGGAAGCATACTGAGTTTTGACAGAAGCATCTTGTTTGAACCGATTTTCAATAGCAAATAGTGCCCTAAGTGCTCTGGAATGCGAGCCCGTAATGGCGGGAGGATTGGGAATACGTGGAAGAGTTACTATAAATATGCCTTCAGTATTACGGACAGTGGTTTCCTTATATAACTTTTCACAAATTTCGTTAGAAGAAGAAGAAGAAGAAGAAGTAGCCTGAACATTCTCAAGATCCCAGAACTTGGTTAGCTCTTGGCTCAAATCGGTACCAACAAAATAACAATTCGATACAGTTTGAATAGGATTACGGTATATTTGGCCAGTAGCAATCCAACCAAAATCAGTTTCGCGGAAGAAAACATTAGGAGCAATTTTTACCTTATTGGAATGAAGACATTGCCAAAATACGCTTGAGCTGAAAAGAAGCTCTACGGGTGAAGCTCTGTTGAAATGAGGGTCAGCTAGCTGGACAAAATTCGGGATATTCCAACTTTGAATGGGATAGGAAGTGCCAGGAATATTGTTGCCTATAGACTTGATAATCAAACAATCTAATTGCAACTGCGTACCAAGATTATTAGAGTCCTTAAGATCCACTTTAGCAAAGCTTAAGGATTGTGATTTAGAGCAGTTTATTCCTGTAACCTCTATTGAGGTAGGATGTTTTGGAAGGCCTAACTTTTGTACCAACGATTCATTAATAAAATTGTTGGTAGCGGCATTATCCAATAATCCCCTAACAGATACCCATTTTCCGTGAGAATTTTTCAATAGAACCTGCACGGTAGATAATAAAACCTGGACTTTGCCAAGCGAGGTAGAACTTTGAGCATACGACTGCGCACTATTTTGAGAAGTCTCCGAGTTAGACTTGGTATTGGAACTGCTTGGTCCTGATAACCGTGGTCTTTCATGCCTGTGCAAAAGTGAATGGTGTCTTGCCCTACATTGAAAGCATAAACGTTGTGAACGGCAATTGTTTAACATATGCGTTCCTGACAAACAGTTGAAACAATGTTTTTTGTTCGTAATGAACTTTCGTCTTTCATCTACTGATAAAGATTTAAATTCATCACAATTGTATAAATTATGCGATTGCTGACACAGACCGCACGTTTGCATTTGGTTAGGTGACCGAGCATCAACAGGAAGAGCCTGTGATCTTAAAATTCTTTGATTAGAACTGCTAACCTTATGTTTTGAGAAGGCTTTTGAATCTGAACTACTAGTTTTTTGATTAGCTATGGCGGAAAAGACTTGGCTTCTGGCCTTCAAAAAGTTAATAATCGCCTCATAAGTGCATTTTAAATTCTGGGAAAGTTCTGTTTCCCAGGCTTTTAATGTATTTGCATCCAATCTTGCAGAAATGAGGTGAACTAGAAATAAATCCCAGTGATTTACAGGTTGGTTTAAATTGGACAATGCTCTGACGTGTAACTCTGCGGTGTCAATCAACTTACGAAGTGATAAACTGTTATCTGCTTGCACGTTAGGTAACTCGAATAAGCTTTGTATATGGCGTTGAATAGATAAACGAATGTTCCCATATCTATCCTTAAGAAGATTCAAAGCAACTTCATAATTATCACTGGTCAAAGAAAGTGCTTGAATCAGGTTAAGTGCGTTGCCTTGAACTGCCAGACGCAAGTAGTGAAATTTTTGTATTACTGGTATAGAAGTATTCTCATGTACTAAAGAATTGAATAATTCAAAAAATGGTTCCCATTCTATGTCTTTACCAGTAAATTTGGGTATTTCTAATTTGGGTAATATAATGCGTGAAGAAGATGTAGAAGATGCTGCAGAAGTTTGATCTTCTTGTTTTTCTTTTAAAGTTAAAGCCCTAATAAGCTGTTTAGCTTCAGCAAATCCCTGATAGTATAATTTTTCAACTTCCAACCTATCACTTTGCTGGTCCGGATGCTGAGTTTCTATACTGCATTGTATCTCATCATATTTCTCAAAGGCTTGTTCATAATTCTTAAGCCTCTGCGAAATTATGTCAAAATTATGCTCTTGGGGTTCGAGTTCCGTTAAGAAAGTACGAAACCGTGTGAGCTTGCCCTTACAAGAGGCTCTGGAGTTGCTAAGTTTTTCATCAAGGTTAGGCATATTACAAGTTGTTTGTTACTCACATCAATATTGTGACTTCGAGTACTGGAAGTCAGAGGATGACAGCTTGCTATGTAGTAAGGCTTAGTCTGATGCGGAAGAAACCGGCTTAGCTTATGTTTCTCTCCTCTGCCGCACATGCGCCTTAAGCTGAAACGTACAATGTGAATTAGTGTTGAAACACAATGAACAAAAATTGTTAATGCAAAATTCACAATATTAAACTTATATAGGGATCCAGGGTGCAACAGATATGTTTCCCGGGGGTGAGGCACCAACACTATGGAGAAGTATAAATTCTGTCCTAAAACTTCCCCATACGGGAGAACGAAACGCATCAGGCGAAAGCCTGGCCAAAATAACTACTGTGGTCAAGAAAATTAGACTGAAACGGTGCGGGGTTATTGGGCATGAAATACGTGACTAGAAAACCAATATAGGGAGCAATGCATTAACAATTTTATTCCTAATAACAAATTTATAATGAACAAACAAATTGCACTTAAGTGCTTATTACAGATATTAACAATTATAAATGTAGCAAAGTGTGAGGGCCTGATTACAGAACCCAGATTATAGAAAGGTCCATGAAAAGCTTGCTTGATTGGAGAAAAGTTGAGCTTAATATATAAAAATGCAGTTTATAAAAAGAGAGAACCATAAAAAATAATTAAGAGTGTAATAACTGGTATGATATAAGCTCTTTATAAAATTAAACTTATCTTTGAAGAGAGTTGAAGAGAGTTGAAGAGAGTTGAAGAGCCAGCTCCTTAAAAAGTTCCAGCTAGCACACGTTGATTTAAAAGTCTTCACGGTTTTCTTGGAAGGAGGCGTACATGGCCTAGAGTTATGTGCACCATCGATAAAATGTCAACTTTCTTTTCTTGCGCAGGAATGACATTTATAGTTTCCAAGAGCTGATCCAGAGATGTTTCGAAGGACGATTCCAAGTATCCCCTCTAAGGTGAAGTTGAAGAGTACAGCGGCTGGCAATTATTCTTGCCGTCTTGAGCAATACGTCATGGTGCAGATCTTGTGACGCAACTGCTCGATAGCGTAGATATCAGCGATGGTGTCATGAGAGGTAGCGGTGACCAGCGGGTTGAAGTGATCAGCAGTGGTGAATCAGAAGTGTTGAAGTGGTTCAGAAGTGGCGGTTGATCCGAAGTGATGAAGAACGCCAGCAAGCGGCGTCTTAAATAGGGACCATAGAACTCTCTCGAAGGTTGGAGATCGCCCGACCAGACAAAGACCTGCCATTGGTCGAACGAAAGTCAGGGTGACGTCAGTCGACACTACTCAGCAGACAGTGGATCAACCAGTAGATGTCTGGTATGTCGTGAGTGAGGACGCTTGAGATAGCGAGACTGAAACACTCGAGGTGAGAACTATAATATCTATGAATAAGTGATTGATAACAAGATTATGCATATGGTTTAAGCAATTAACAATTGTAAATAAATAATTACCATTCGGGGATCTCAGTAACAATAAATAAAATTTGACCGACAAATGGGCCAAGCTAAACATTGAAAGTATCATAAAAGTGATCATGTTGAGATTTGTTTGTTGTTAATTAGAGTGTTTGAATATGGCTGAATTTGTGCGGAGTCGCGAAAAAACGATAACATTGTTTGAAAATATTGAAGCCCATCCAGAAACTTTGAATTGTACTCGGAAAGAATACAGAGACAGAAATTTGAAGGCACAGTCGTTTCGGGTGATCCCTTTTGATGATCCTGGGGGTAGTTTTGGCCAAAATATAAGCATAGTCATTTTTGTTCATTCTTAAAAAGTTCTTGTACGCTTCAGAATCTTAACCCGTGCAATAATATAGCGTGGATTCCCTCATATTCTCTTTTTGATTTCCAATTCCTCACCCTCAGCCATCTTTTCCTCTTCATAGTTTTCTTTCTTAACAAGGCACACGCAACCCCCACAGATGCTAAAAGCTCTCCTGAAGACATTTTAACTTCATAACACAGCGCAAAAAAAAAGAGCAGACCCACACTGCTCTCGGAATGTTTAGCACTGCTCTACCTAGTGCATTTACGTTTGACAGTGTACACAGGTTCAGAGAGTGCTCTAGGTAGATTTGTCTATCTCCGCTGTACGAATGCTCTACCTAGGGAAAATTACTCTACAGTGTACACGCACTCAGTTTAGCCAGAGCGGTCTAGCTAGACTTGCCCTATGAAAATCACTCTCCAGTGTACAGGCACCTTACGATGTAAGCCAGCCAGCTGTGTGATTTCTATTTGTGGGGAACACTAAAAAATAATGTTTATAGAAATAATTCGCACAACATAGATGAATTGAAAGAGAAGGCCTCCTCCACACTTTGGCGCAATTCTTCATTAGTCGTGTGCCGACTTTGAGCCACATGGGTACTTGATTATTCCCCATAATGAGTTGTGTGGCGTGGTAAGGCCCGGGCTTCGTGGTGGCCATTTCAATGGGGATGGAGATGTTAGTGAGCCACGGCCAATCCAGCGGCCTTGAAATTGTTTATCAAGGAACTCGCGCACCTGAATAGCAAAATGTGCTGGAGCCTCATCCTGCTGTAACCACACATTATCCATGATCCCCTTGTCTTGAAGCTGAGGTATTTACCAAGATTGTGACATACCGTATGCAAATAAGATTTTCCAATCACGTACCCATCAAAAAAATACGGTCCGCACTAGTGACGTGATGACATCCCGGCCCATACCATTATATGCAAAATTTTTGAGGGAATTATGAATGAATACATAAGGGAATGCTTAGTGAGTAGTAGGTGGTCGGGAAATAAACAGCATGGTTTCAGAGAGGGATTTTCGTGTGAATCGCAGCTAACAGGCTTTCAGCAGGATATCAGTGAGGCCTTGGATAACAGAGGTCAAGTTGACTGCATTGCAGTTGACCTATCAAAGGCTTTTGATAGGGTCAATCATGGTATTCTGTTAAGGAAAATGGAGGCTATAGTATTGGACAGGAGAGTAGTTCAATGGGTGAGATCTTTTTTGGAGGGGAGAAGTCAGAGGGTAAGGGTTGGTGGGTCAGTGTCAGAACAGTCTAGGGTGGGGAGGGGGGTACCTCAGGGGAGTAAATTGGGTCCTTTACTATTTCTAATTTACATAAACGATATAGGAGTTAAAATATCATCCCAGATAAGATTATTTGCTGATGATATAGTAGTATACCGGAGAATAAATCACCCGGATGACTGCGGCATATTGCAGAGGGACTTGACGGACATACAAAGCTGGGCGGATAAAAGTGATATGATGATAATTTCAAAGAAATGTCAGGCAGTGAGATTTGTTAACAAAAGGAATCATATTGTTTTTGAATATTCAGTGGGGGAAAATAAAGTTGTATTTGGGGACGAATGTAGGTATTTAGGTGTAACTGTGTGGGGTGGGAATTTTCACTGGGGAAAGCACATAAGGGAAATAGTAAAGAAAGCATACAAGTCACTACATATGGTTATGCGAGTGTTTAAAGGCGCTGGCAGAGAGATTAGGGAAAGCGCATACATGCCCCTAGTCCGTCCTCTGCTGGAATATGCTGGGGGGGGGGGGGAGTGTGGGATCCATACCAAATGTATTTAATAAATGAATTGGAAAGAGTGCAAAGGAAGGCCGCCAGGTATGTAATGGAGGACCACAGATCGACGAGTAGAGTGAGTAGGATGATACAGGATTTGGGATGGGAAAGTCTGGCTGATAGACGTTCAAGAGCAAGACTAGGGGGTATTTTCTTAGCTTACAAGGGGGAAATTGCATGGGAAGATATTCATGAGAGATTGGGAAAGGAAAGTTCATATATGGGCAGATACAGTCATTGTTGTAAATTGAAATTAAGTCAGTGGAAAAGTAACTGGGGCAAATATTCGTTCATTGGGAGGGGGGAAGTAGAATGGAACAGTTTGCCAGGGGACATTTTCAGCCCTTTGCCTTCTGATGTTGGTAAATTTAAGGAGTTGGTGAAAAAGCACCAGATCAAGAGGCAGTGATGAACGGTGCATAAGTTGAAGCAATGAAAGAAAGTGTAAATGTTTCGTATTTTATGTTTATTTCTGTTATTAGAATGATTATTTTTACGATTACCGGTTTCTTCTCTTAGCAACTAATACGTATTTTCTAATTAGTCCAAATTTTCTAAAATGTTTGTGGTTGTGAATTGTTTTGTGTATTTATTGTAATTTGCCACCATGGACAGTGTCCACATTTGCAAATAAACCATGTATGTATGTATGTATGTACGTATGTATGTATGTATGTAACATGAGGCAGGTTCCTTTCCAACTCTTGCACATAATGAGAATTTTCCTTAGACCAGAAAACCACATTCCTCCTCTGTGAACTGCGATATATCGCACATTCATTAGAAAATAACACTCTTGAGCGAGACACGGCATTTGGAAATTATGCCAACAAAGCACGGCAGGCTGCAACTCGTTGCTCCATGTCATTGTCAGATAATTCATTCACATGCATCGGTCTAAATCCTTTCATCTTCAAATCTCTTTTAATGTGGTCATGCATTGTTGACCGCGGTACTTGAAGTTCAGCTGCTCTTTTGCGAATGGATTTAGTTGGAGACTGCTCGATTGATTGAGCGACGGTGGCACACGTTTCTTCCCGCGTTTTCGTACGTCCACTACGCGGCCTGTCTTTGACACCGCCTGAAGCAAACGCACGTTTCTCCCAATCAAGCAGAGTAGCTTTACGAGGTAGGGGCTTGCCAAAGCGATCTCTAAACGCACTCATTATCACTGTCATTGTTTGCCCCGTATGTGCTCGTTCGTGCACCCACACACAAGCTACTATTCGCTCCTCAACAGTGTAGCTGTGACTCAGGGCCGTGCAATGGGCAAGGTGAAGCAGTGCTAGCGAGAAATTTACTCGTGTCGGCCGAGCGCAGTCCTACTCGGTCCATTTCTGAGCAGTGCAGCACGACAGCACACTAGCACTGCAGCGCTTAGTCGCACAAGCACTGTCCATTTGACCGGGTACTGCAGTACGTTTAGTACTGAGCGCGGAGCCTGGACACTAGGCCCACTAGAGCCAACATTGTGGCATATGCGTGTGGTCTGCCGTGCTCATAACGTGGGGAGGACAAAAATAGCATAGTGGGAGAGTCACACATTAATGAATCAAACCGAAGACATATAAAACATGATATTTGGACGCACATAGCAGATCTGCAGCAAGGATACAGAAATTCGCATACTTTTTGGGTGATGTAGCAGGTGCAGGGAGATATAGTAGTCCTAAAATAGAATCAGGGACCGGTATGGAATCAGGACAGTTAAAATACATTTGTTAATTTGTTGACATAATGTCACAAACCAGCAGAGGTAGCTAAACACGTTAACGTGCATGGTCAGACTACTCCAAACTCGAAAGACCACACACAGCCACTCCATACATTACCTCATTAATTTTATTTGTCATTAACTCCTCTCATGAGATTGGCGTCATGAAGGCATCTATCCGTGAATCATTCCCACAAGGAAACTGTCTCACCACATCCCCTACCTCATAGCAACCGGAATAATTATGGGTAGAACCAAAAAAACTACATTAGGACTATAAAACTGTATTTCAATAACAAGATTCTTAATTCACCAAATAACTAGATTGATGCTCTTCAGGGATATGTGAGTTCGAGAAACATGCGTTAGTAAATTCATCAGGATTTTAAAATGAAAGATATTCCGTCGCAATCTAAGGTCATTTATGTCTTTTATTCTTATATTCAAGTCGCCTCCGTGGTGTAGTGGTCAGCAAGACTAGCTGCCACCCAGGACGTCCGCGGTTCGATTCCCGGCTCTGCCACGAAATTTGAAAAGTGGTATGAGGACTGGATTGGGGTCTACTCAGCCTCGGGTGGTCCATTTGAGTAGAGGGGGTTCGACTCCCACCTCAACCATCCTCGAAGTGGTTTTCCGTGGTTTCCCAATTCGTCTTCGGGAAAATACCGGGGTGGTACCTAACGTAAGGCCACGGCCGCCTCCTTCCCTCTTCCTTGCCTAATCCTCCCACTCTTCCCATCTCTTCATCAGGCCCCTGTTCGCTTTTCAGGTGAGGCCGCCTGGGTGACGCGACGTGCTAGTCATACTCCCCAGTTGTATCCCCGACCTGAGTCCCAAGCTCCAGGACACTACCAGTGGCGGTAAAGGTGGGATCCCTCGCTTAGTCCGTGGGAAAAGCCAACCCTGGACCCTGGAGGGTCAACGACTGTCATGGCGACCGAGATGCATCGTGCGTAAAAGTGCTCCGTACAGGCGCGGATTCAAGGGGGGGGTCACGGGGGTCATGACCCCCCCCCCCCCCCCAAACGGAGACCAATTTTTTTTGCAAACTCAAAAAACGAAAACACAATTACCAGACAAATAAAACTTAACGAATTTTAACTGAAAAACAGGTTTTTTTTTATTTTATTCAATACTGAATTATCTTTATTGGAATTATTATGTTCTGTTACAACTGTACATATTTACAACTTCAAACCTCTTGTATAAAAACTATTAGTTATACAACAAAATCAACTCGTCTATTTTGTTTAGCAAACCTTGTGATTACCGAATCGATGTTTATAGTGATGTTCCGATGAATGTGCAGCAATGCACGGATAGGAATTTGGGGCTTTTTTCGCACCAAAAATTTTTGCCGACTTCCAAACCGCAAGCTTGGTTGGCAATATAAGCTGTGACTTTCTCCCTTTGTCGGTACCAACTCGACTTGCCGAAACTGTAACGTACCTTGATCCTTTTCTCGAAGCTCGATGTAAAAGTCGCAAAACACGCCGTTGCAATTTGTACGAATATTTTTGGTGCGCTAAACGCATCAAATTTCTATCCATGTAGCTTGCAAAAAAATTGGTCTGGTTTTGAACGTTTGGTTATTTTGTGATTGCGTTTTTAGTGATACCATTTTCCTTAACAATTTCGATTCTCTGACCCCCCTCCCCCCACCGCCCGCCCGCCCCTCCCCCCCCCCCCCCGCAAGGCCAAACTCTAGATCGATTCTCTGACCCCCCCCGCCCCCCCCAAAACCAAACTCTAGATCCGCGCCTGGCTCCGTAGAATACCTGCCGAAACCGCAACATAACTCACAAATAGAGTCTGCTAGGGTGTGTATTATTAACTATATACAACTTAGTGAATATTTAGTCAACAGTCATGACCCTAAAAGCCGTCAATCAAAGAATTTCAGCGTTTGAAGAAAAGCTCAAAGTATTTCAAACTCGCCTAGAGGGAGCCACCACAGCTGGAACGAGCACTTCTACCAACCTCAACTCCGTGAAAGTGGAAACCCTAGCTTCGGAGTTCGAGACTTTTCGCCTTGAAGTCATAACGGAGCTAAGTGACTTAAAAAAGGATTTGAATGACCAGATTGTGAAGCAAGAACTTCGAATTGATGAGACAGAACAGTACAGCCGCCGGAACTGCCTACTGCTACATGGGGTAAGTGAAACTCCAAACGAAGACGTGTACGTTAGAGTAACGGAGGTACTTAAGGACAAGCTTAATATAGAACTGACTATGATGAGCATCGATCGGTGTCATCAATTGGGGAAACCAAAGAGATCGTCTGCGGATGTGGTGGTTACCGGTAGAAGACCAATTATTGTCAAGTTCACCCGCTACCACGAGAGGGAACGTGTCTGGCGCGCCAAGAGACTTCTAAAAGGAACTCCTATCCTCATAACTGAGTCCCTCACAGCATCGCGCAAGGACATGCTCAACAAGGCCAGGGATCACTTTGGAGCAAGGAACACCTTCACTCTGGATGGGCGAATAGTGATAGTGGATTCTGACGGTAAAAAACATTACGTTAACACTCCAGCAGAACTTGCCTGCTTAATGAAAGGGCAGGTATCGGAAGTTAAGTGAACAGGTTAATGTGTGTAATTGTGAGTGTGTGTTTAATATGTTATTTTAATTTTAGTATGAGTGATTGCATAAGTGATAGGTGGTTTAATTTTAAATTCAGTGAGAGTGGTTGTTTAACTGCTTCTAGTGGCTTGTGCATACATGAGGAAACAATGGTAAGTTGCATGCTCTCTTCTGTTTTATGGCCAGTGTAGTTGGTACCGTTACATTCAGTCCCGACAGAGATAATGACCTTCACTTTGACAATGAGCCTCCCAGCCCTCCCCAACCCCTGTCTTCGTCTCCCCCCACCCGCAATCATCTGGAAAGGGAATTTTCCGCATTCCCCCGTTCACTGCTGTGTGCACATGTCAATGCCCAGTCCATAATAGCACATCACGCTGAGCTCCAAGCTATTTTTGAAGGAAGCATGGTAAACGTTGTAGCAATTAGAGAAAGCTGGATGAGAGACTCTGTCCCTTTAAACATGATAAGTCTAGTAGGGTACAATTCGCTCTTTCACAACCGACTGAAGCGTCGAGGAGGAGGAGTAATTCTATAAAAACAATTTGGCGGCGAAGATTATAAAAACATCGAACCTATCTACTGACCCCTTGACCGAATATATGTTTGTTGAGCTCACTGTTGACGTGACTAAAGTGCTTATTGGTGTAGTATATAAACCACCTAAAGAAGGGAACTTCATGGATTTTGAAGAAACTCTACTAAGACTGTTACCTACCTACGAACACGTACTTATATTTGGTGACTTTAACACAAACATATTAATAGACTCCACTGACGCAAATCGTTTACGGAATATGTTTACCTCTTGTAACATGACAATATTACCACTCGGTCCTACTCACCACGTACACACCCCCCAAGGATCTTCACGCACTCTAATTGATTTAATTATCACAAATAACCCACAGAAAATACTAAAACACGGACAGATTACAGTACCTGGCATATCTTTACACGACATGATTTATTTAGCTTATTCTCTAAAAACTCCAAAATTTGCACCTAAATACATAACATATAGAGACATGAAAAGATTGAACCTTCAAGAACTAACACAAGACGCAATTCTCTGTCCATGGAACGATATACTACACTTGACTGACGTTGATGAAAAGGTGAGCAGATTTAACAAAATACTGCTGGAACTATATGACAAACATGCACCTAAACGAACAGCAAAAGTCACTCGTAAAGCTGCCCCCTGGCTATCAAGTGACATTAAATCCGCAATGGCCGAACGTGACGCATTTCACAGACGTTATAAGCAGACCTTATCAAGTGACGATTTTGAAAAATATCGTGTGCTTAGAAATCGAGTTAAACAAATGATTCGAAATAAAAAGTATGCCTACTTCCAACAGCTAGCTGGCAACTTGAATGCTAGGAGCACCTGGCAGCAACTCAGGTCGGTAGGTATTGGGAGGCGCACTAAAAACACCAATAAGCAGGATATTAATCCTAATGAATTAAATGCTCACTTTGCTCGAGAAATAATTAGTACTGATCCCCAAATAATACAAACAACAATAAATACACTGCAATGTGTCCCACTACCTCACCGGCCGTTATTCAAGTTTCGTAAAATAGATGATACTGTCGTAAGAAAAATAATAATATCTATCAAATCCCAAGCAGTCGGAATAGATGACATCCCAATTTCCTTTATCGTTAACCTGATAGAAGTATTACTGCCAATTATTACGCACATTTGTAACACATGTCTTTTAGAAGGTTTCTTCCCAACAATATGGAAAGATGCTTTAGTTATTCCAGTTCCGAAAAATTCTCTTGCAAATTCTCCATCCGACTATCGACCTGTAAGCATACTTTCCTCAATTTCCAAAATACTAGAAAAACTTATGCATGAACAACTTCTTCAGTACTTGACGCAATACTCACTACTTGATCCGTTACAATCTGGATTTAAGAAAGGACACAGCACATCTACTGCACTCATTAAGATCACTGATGACGTAAGACGAGCAATGGATGAGCGTAAAGTGACAATACTCATTCTTCTAGACTTCAGCAGTGCGATCGACACCATTAACACGGACATACTTATGGTTAAATTGCAATCCTTCCATCTTAGCCCCGTTGCTCTCAAATTATTCGCCTCCTATCTTCATAACCGAAGACAACGTGTACTCCTTAATGAAAACAGAACTGATTGGAAGTTCAAAATAAATGGAGTACCTCAGGGTTCAATTCTCGGCCCCCTTATATTCATTCTATATCTGAACGACATCTCTTCGAAACTGGAAAACTGCAATTACCATCTATATGCTGATGACCTTCAGATATATTGCCACACAAAAGTAAACGACATAGATGCGGCAATTGAAAATATGAATCTAAATCTAAAGAGGATCAGCCGCTATGCAACTGAAAACTCTCTTGCCATCAACCCAATTAAAACACAAGCTATCGTAATAGGGCAGACTAAATTGCTTTCCAATTTACACAGTAGACTGCTTTCTTTAATTCAACTAAATGGTGTTGCTATCCCGTTCTCTAAATCGGTAAAAAGTCTTGGAGTCACACTAAATGAAACTTTGAATTGGGATGGGCACGTTACTAATACATGCAGGAAAGTTTACTCGTCACTTCATCCACTTAAGATTCACCAGTCCGTTCTACCCCGTAACTTGAAAATAAAACTCGTCCAAACCTTGATACTCCCTATATTTAACTACCGTGATGTTGTATTAGTAGATGCTACCGGTGAACAAAACAAGAAACTTCAGAGAGCTTTAAATTCCTGCATTAGGTTTATTTTCTCCTTGAAATTTTCCTCACATGTGTCTCCTTTTTATGATCTACTTTCCTGGCTAAAAGTAGAACAACAAAGGAACCTGCACATATGTACCCTCATCTATCGACTTCTCAATGAAAGTACTCCTCACTATCTCTCTTGTAATTTTCGTTTTCTTTCTTCCTTTCATGATCGTCACACGCGATCTGGATCTATAATTGCAATTCCTCTACATCATTCAACTGTCTTCAGTAACTCTTTCCTCGTGTCGGGAACTAGAATTTGGAATAATTGTCCTCGTGACGTCAGAAATTGTACATCCCTTACAACTTTCAAACGTGCATGTAAAGATTTCCTCTTGAATTCGTAGGCCAACTAGAACAATTTGTGTATGAATGTGTGAGTGAATGACCATAGTATAATTTTTTTTTAAATGTATGTCATTTAAATTGTATAGCTTAGCTAATATCACGCAGTCGCCAATTTAATTTAATTTAATTTTTATTTTATTTTATTTTATTTTATACTGGTATTTAAGGTTTTCCTAGTATTTAAGTTTGGTAGGTTAAGAATAACATATGTGACTATTCATGTAAGTTGCACTGTGTGTGGTTAAGTGTAAGAGAGGGCCTAGAGCCCTAACTTCGCCACAATAAAGGCACCAATAAATAAATAAACGATAAAAAAGAAAGAATTCTTATATTGAACATGGCCTGAAACAATACCTCGTGGAATTTACGTACACATAAGATATACGGCAAAATAAGCAAGAAGACACGAAATACTTCAAACCTTCAAGTTTTAGAACAATATTGATTATTTTAACAATATGGAGACCAAGAGTGCTATTCATTATATAACAATTAGCCTATTTTGCTCTGAAAATTACAAAATATGTTGTCTGTCTTTCTACCAGCTTGTCTGTATTTCTTTCGGTGGAGTGCCTAAAACTGTTTTGTTTGTTAGTTCTTGAAACTATTCGACTTTAGGGTTATGGTACGCGAACCGTCTTCCTAACTTGCCAGGGGCTATATAATGCCAAAAATACGAAGAAATGTGTACTATTATAGTTCGCCCAGTGTATAAATTACATGGTATCGTGCAATTGATTGCGCTGACAATGAAAGAGACCACCTTGTAGTGTAGCGGCTAACATTCTTGGTCGAATTGAGAGCACATCACTCCGTAGAGTTGTTAGAATAGCTTCCATAAAATATTCTCAAAGGCCAATGCTACAAATAGCCCTCATGAGTTAATCCAATTGCATATGTATATGTAGGCTAATCCAGATATGGTATTTAAGACATTTGATTTTCATTGCATTCTAAGTTCTAGGCATAGGAAAACCTCGAAGCTAATTTTGCAATTTTCAGTGAATGAACGTCCAAAGTATAGTAAGCATCATGTAGGGAGACTGTACCAGAGAGAGCATGCATTGCTTGAAGACATGGTGGCATAGTGCGTAATTTGTGCTCGTACAACGAAGGAGGTTGTCAGGATGGTGATGATGATGAAAATGGTGATAACGATGAAGACGGTGATTAATTAGTTGGGAACCAAGGGAATATAAATAACCGATACTTAAGGTTGAAGCGGATCTCTGGTAAACACAAAATGAAATTGCAGGTTGATTGCGAAAGTATAGAAACTATCCAATCACCATATTTTATGGATATTGACTATTCCAGAAGTAGACATGAAAGGGAGTAGCCTAGTACAAATAGGTGGAAGCAAAGGATGCTCTTGTGTGAGATCTCCATGGGTGTAACCAGGACTCTTCATGCTGCAAACACTATGGAGTGCCTGATACCCTAGCTCACGTTCAAAAAGCATAATTAAGAAGGGGTTTTACTACAAACTTTAGGAATGATCGAAATAGATCTAAGATGCAGCTGTAACATTTCAGAAATGTTACACGATCCATGTCTTTGTGTCTTTCTCGTGTTAGAAGCAAAAATACAATGGGCATAATAATTGTTATTGGCCATGAGAAGGATACAAGATTTATGTTGGACCCCACCATCAGATGTGAATTAACCTTCGGCATAACAAAACAGGTCGTTTAGAGAAGACGATAGGCTTCAAAGAGAAGTGAAAGCTTGTGGTAAGTTTCGAATAAGCGAGAGGATCAACATCAACATTTTTTAATCAATCATCAAGTTTGGGTATGCCTAAGTATAAATGACCTAATTTTGCTATCAATGAATCCATTCAATAATAGAGAATTCATCTTCAATATACTCGGGAACAGTATGTGACGTAATCTATTGGTACCCAATAACATTTTATTGCTAATATTAATAGTATATTAATAATAATAATAATAATAATAATAATAATAATAATAATAATAATAATAATAATAATAATAATAATAATAATATGAAGGGAAGATAAGAACGGCTTTACGAAACCATGTCGGTACGGGCTGGCCTTGCGCGCCTGAACTGACGAGTTCCAGCGTAGACAGTGCTGACAGTGTGAGGCTAGGTCATACAGCCCTAAAAGCACTTGCCAGGCTTGCAGGGCACTACGCCATACTATACACAGCTCGCTCGCATGTGTAGCGAGCGGCAGGTGGGGAGAAGCAAGGACATGACGTCACGCGCTTGTGGCTTACTTCTTAGACTGCCCGTAAGGGAGCAGCAGGATAGAACATACTACAGGCACTAGCTACGCAGGGCCCTGTAAAAAAAGTGTCCGCTCACGTGAGCCATGGCTTCACAATTAAAATAAGACTTACAACGACGCTTTTGAGAGCATCAAAGCAGGGATACCAATAAAACAACTCTTTAATTCCCCAATTATACAAACTCAATTTCCATAGCATAATTTAACAAAATAATAATATGAATAATACGAAGAATGGAAACAGATGTAAGTGGCAATAAAAGTATGCTGTATGGACTTTTAAGAAGCAAGAGGAAAGAAAGAGTCACAAAGCTGGTGAGAAAGGAATATGGAGAGTCGTTAACACACCCAGAAGAGATAAAGGGAAGATGGAAGGAGTATTTCGATAGGCTATTGTATGTGAACAATTGTACAGGTGAGATGGAAGTGATACAGCCTGACGTCTCTACAACAGATGATGATATAACAATGCTGGAGGTGGAATTATCCGTACAGAAAATGAAGATGGGAAAAGCAACAGGGGTGGATGAAGTCGGTGTGGAAAAGATAAAGGCTGCTGGACCTGTTGGTATGCAATGGTTGTATCGGCTGCTAAAGTGTGTGTGGAAACAGAAACGTGTACCAGAAGACTAGGAGAACGGGTTAATAATACCAGTGTTTAAGAAGGGGGAAAGGAAGGTCTGTGATAACTATAGAGGGATTACACTCATATCACAGGTAGTAAAAATACTGGAAAGGATATTAGAAGGAAGAATGAGAAGAAAGGTGGAAGGTGAGTTGCAAGAGGAACAGTATGGCTTTAGGAGTGGAAGATCCACAGTAGACCCAATCGTTAGCTTGAGGCAGGTGATGCAAAAGAACTGGGAATATGGAAAGAATTTGGTCATGACTTTCATAGATCTAGAAAAGGCATATGATAGTATCCCCAGAGAGAAGGTATGGGAAACCATGGTTAAGAAGAGACTGGGAAGAGAAATGTCGGAAATGGAGCAAGCAAAATACAACAACTGTGTTAGCAGGGTACTGACCCCAGTTGGGAAGACAGTATGGTTTAGGAACAAGGCAAGAATAAGACAGGGGAGTGTGCTGTCACCTCTTTTGTTTGTAATGGTAATGGATGAAATTGTAAAGGAAACAAAGGAAGCCTACGGAAATAAAGAAATGAAGTTACTGTTATTTGCAGACGATTTTGTGGTCTGGGGAAGGAACACCGAAGAAGTGCAAGAACAACTAGATGCACTGAACGAAAATGTTCAGAAGTACGGCATGAAAATCAGTATAGAGAAAAGCAAGACCATGGTGATGACAAGAGGGGAAAGACAAGGAAAAGGCACTGTGAAAATAGGAAGCCAGAGTTTGGAAATAGTAGACATGTTCAAGTACCTAAGAAGTGAGTTAATGCAAAATGGTAGGTTGGACATGGAGATTAACAGGAGGGTACAGCAGAGCAATGCATTCTACCAAAGTATATTTTAAAATTTCTCACAGCTGCCATCTTGATTTTCTTCAAACAATTAAATATCGATGATGATGATGATGATGGTAATCATGATGATTGTTGTTTTAAGGGGTGGAACAGCTAAGCCATCTTCCCCAATATGACGCCAATATGATACCTATAGACCTAAATAAATATTTACTATGGCAAGTTTTACGTCAGGAAGAGTATGTCCACATCACGCCAATTTCAATGTTTGCATTCTCATGCTCGCCATCTTGGTTTTATGCTTATCAGGTTTTTGAAAGTCACTCAGATGAACTTTGTTTTAGCGTTCTCTATCCACCCGCCTGTGGCTCCACAGCCCATGAAGGGCCCTGGCTTAACAATCGACCGCTGCCCAGCCACTCAGCCCATAGATTGCGGGGTGACGCATCGGGTCCTCTCGACCGTCAATCTTGGTTTCCGTGACCAGGAGCGTTTAGGATGTTTGCTGCAATAGTTTTGGAGATATTGAGGCTGTGTCCCAATACTCAAGTTGTCTGCTATTGACTAGCTGCTAGCTACTATGTGCTATGTGCTATGCACTACGGAGATTTGCGACATGTCTGCTTGATCACAGCCTCCTTCATAGACTTGTGTTCTGAAACGCACTGAACTTACATGCTGGTACCAAACCAACACTCAAGATGGCGGTGATCTGCTACTCCTTGTAAGCTCTTTGCGCTTTTATCTGCTGTTTTAAATAAACAATACCTGAATTATATGATCATGGATGAGCCAAGGAGATCACTTTTTAGCCGAGCCCTAATTATGGTTTGTGTTTGGCTTAAGTCAAAGACAACCTACAATTTACATAACCTACAATTCCGATAAGCTACAATTTCTATAACTTCCTTGACGTAGTCGACAATCTAACATGCACTTTCGTTCACTAGATGCTACAGACTTGATAGCTATGTGCTAAGCAGTATTGGATCACGACGTGGCCAACGAGAAAGAAATGCCATGGCGCGTAAACCTAATCCTTTTGTGACGTAGGCAATGTAGTGCTTGATGGTGCTTGCACGTTTAAGTCGAGAGCAATTCATGAGCAGCAGAAATGCGATATTTTATATCAATCTTCTTGAAATGGACCCAGTTTAGATGTTCCGTGTGTTTTCAATCACGGTAAATTATACTGTACTAGCGGACCCGTACGAGAATTCTCGCATAATGGGTTGTGTGCGCCCCATGTGTACAGACTACCCGCTCGGTTTAGTGCTCTGCGGGCTGTAGGCGACAGAGTTCTCGCAGAGGCTATCGTCTTGTTTATTTGTTTAAAAGCACTTTATAAAAAAATACATTATTTCCGTTGACTTTTCAAGAAATGCAAGATTTTTCCCATACTATTGTGACAATTTGGAAGATTTTGGTACAAACCACACCTTCTAACTCCTTCTGGTTTAGGAGCTTGAGTTTTGTGATACATACACCTTAGTCTTAAATAAGATAGGTTTACAAAACTACGCCAGTTATAGATAGCCTATTTACATGTTGAAGTAACTCGTAACAAAAATCCACGCAAACAAGGATTCGAGGGTTTGTTGTGTCTTTAATAGCTGCAATTGAAATTAGCAAAGCACTTTAACTACTTAGGAATCACGCTACAGACTTCTGGTAATACGTTCACGAAACATCTCGATAATCGAATAACAGCAGCGACAATAGCGATGAATGACATCAAACTCCTTAGAAGAATGTCTATTAATACAGCCATGAAGATGTTCTCCAGTAAAATAATTCCCATTGTGACCTATGGTATTGAGTTGTTTTGGGGCTACCTTAATAAAACCAACCTTAAGAAAATTGAGACAATTAAATCGATGTTTCTCAAGAAGATTCTCTGTGTTTCCAAAAAAATACACCATCCAGACTGACTTATGAGCTTACAGGTGAGCCATTCTTCATAGAAGAACTCCGTGTAAAGCTGCTCTTGCCAGCTACAGGTGCCTACCAGGAACTACTGGAAGATATTCAAGCCAAGCGTGAGGCGATTTGGCTAGATTTCTACTCCACAGAAGCTATGTTGAACCCTGCAGAATGGAAAAGACCAGACTATGAGCTGCGTCACACATGGACAAGATTTGCAGTGAATGGTTTTCATTTTCGAGTCTGTAAGAATGAAGTTTACCATTCGCCTGTTGCAGAGTGTATTTGCAAATTTTGTGGGAAACGTTGTGAACGGTATCACGCCCTGGAATGCGAACGGAAGCTGTCGCTCAAGGAACTGTGTAGCGACAATGATCCTCCATGTTAGTATGAAATGTACGGTAGTATTGTAATTTAATTTTCTTTGGCCATTGGCTGTAATAAATATTTATTAATAGCTGCAACTTGTACAGTAAGTTGAGTTGTAGAGCCCGTGACCTTCATTGTGAGTTAAATTATGCGCGCATGAGTATAATTAGTTCAAAGAATCTTGCAGTGAAAGTATTACTTAGTTACTGTTGTTTGAAGGGGCGGAACAGAAATTAATACGTTTATAGAAGAGGCCTGTGGAATACACTCGCCGTCGACTAACGACTCATATCAATACCTTCTATGAAGACAAGTGGTAAATGAATACCAGCATTTATACAGGTTCAATGATGCAGACAAGATGAATACCACACCGGCAGTAAAACGAATATCATAGAATATTATGTACGTGAATATCTTTCTATTTCAAAAACGTTTTATACATTTATGTATATCGTTCAACTATAAGAGTTATATATGCATACATTGTCCGGCACTATTCATAGCTTTTCATAACCTTCCTGAACGATTTGTACCCGTCAAGTAATTCCAGATAATTAACAAGCAAACGCCAGGAAAAGATAACATACTCCTGTGATCGACTACAACGATTAAAGATAAGTGGTCTACTGGTTCTACTTAGAGTAACGAATAAATAAATAAATTGTGGCTAAGTATTGGACTTCATAATATTGATCAGTGTAAGACTTGAGTTGCAATTGCCATGTATGTTTTGCCCGAGGCCATGGTTGTATTGGGTCAATGCTTTTTACAGCGTGTTTTCTGATATGATATGATATGATATGATATGATATGATATGATATGATATGATATGATATGATATGATATGATATGATATGATATGATATGATATGGGTTAAGTACGATGTTCTAATTCTGTGATTTCAGCATCATGTAGACAAAATTGTTTATGTTCCCGTCATACATAACCCTACCGGAAGTGGAGCAACAGCACTACATTGCTGACGTCACGAAAGCGCACCAGGGCCAGTATATCTCGTTGGCCGTGGGATCACTACTTTTGACGTCACATCCGGTAAAGTAGTCGACTATCTAGTTCACTACGGCTGAAATTGTACTATTGGGACACAGCCTGAGTACTGGTGCAATACTACTCGCGACCGCCATATTTGATTGGAGACACTTAAATCGAAATTCGAAATAAACGGTCGGGTTGGACAGGGGAGTAGTAAGCCCTTACCAAGTTTCATCTGTCACCGCGAAAGCCCAGGTTTGATTCCCGGCTCTACCAAAAAAAAAATCTGGACCGAGGGCTGGAACGGGGTACACTCAGCCAGAAGTACAGTGGCTACAAGACTATGATGTCGCAAAGCCCCTAAATAATCAACAACAACAACAACAACAACAACAACAACGATTAAAGTAGGCTATTGGCATTGTGAGCAAGCATTCTTTCGTTTAACATTTACGGGGCAGATGACCTAGTGGCGATTCCTCCACGTAGGACGTGAGGATCATCCTACAGTCAGCTCGCTGCTGAAACTGTTTTTAAAAATTAAATTGATTCTTTGTAAAATACTATTTGGGGCTACCTTGCGCGCCCTCTCGATAAGCTCTGTCTCATTGTCACTGGCTGGCTGCGTGGCTCAGGGGTAACGTTCTCGCTTTCTGGGCCCAAGGTTGCAGGTTCGTATCCTGGCGCAGTCGGCTGGCATTTGAGGGTGCGCAAATGTGAGGGAGCCGTGTCCGTTGATTTACTGGCACGTTAAAGATCCCCTTCGGGGCAAAATTCCGGCACCCCGGCGTCTCTAAAAGCCAGTGTAGTTAAAAGGGACGTAAAACCAATAACATTATTATTATTATTATTATTATTATTATTCATTGTCACTGTCTGTACTTGTAACTAGTTCTACATTTCACCCCTAGATGGGTGAAGTGTGACCTTCACCGCCCAGAGTAGAAAGCTGAGGAAGGAAGCCTTGCATCCTCAAAGCAGGGGCGGATCCAAGGGGGGGATGGGGGAGTTGTATCCCCCTCCCCCCCCCCCCATCCGAAAATTTGGAAACTATTAAGGACGTACCTAAAGATAAAATTATTCACATTAATTCAATATATTTAAACGATCTGAGCGCTTTCTACATTATTTTCATTAAAATACTAGATGTACATGTATTGTACTACAGACTTTCAATTTTCCTTCCTTTCAAAGATTATTCCATGAGTCAGCTCAAGAACAGATTTTTGAATCATAAAGGGATCGTACACCATACAAACGTTGCTGCCCAAAAGCATTGTGCAAGCCTCAGATGAACATCCGCAAAAAGCATTTGATGCCATAGTAAACCAATGGCCGGATGATATTGATGCATCACCAGAGTCATTCTTCAGTGAGCTAAAGTTGTGGACAAGAAGTTTCCTTGAACAGAATGATCATCACGAGTTCCCTAAGGATTTTATATCATCTTTGAATAGATGTAATGAAATTATTTTGCCCTTCATACACAAGGCGTTGAAGATCTTCTGCACTTTACCGGCAACTACAGCAACACCAGAACGTTCGTTCTCAACGTTACGGTATCTGAAGACCTATTTGAGGGACGCCATGGGACCAGACAGTTTGAATGGACTACCGCTAATGTATTGTTACGTGCCACCCCTAGTGGCACTTTTGTTAACTGGATTACGGTGGGTAGGAAGCACAACACCAATTACTGCTTAAAGAAATAATTAATTTTATTGCAGCCAGAAAAATACACTACTCAACAGCAATCATTACCTTACTCCAGTTTCCTCACGTCGAGAATACTTTCCCTTTCACTTGTCAACAGACCACAGTTAATCCTCTTCGCTAATGAGTCCGCTCCCGTACGCTCGCTGGAAATAGCTGCACTAGGTCTGTCACTGTACTATACACTGTTTCACAAGCACCACAATCACTTCCTCGGTGTCAAGAGAATCAGCTTCACTAGGGGTTTCGCAAGTCACCACACTTCTGTCGCTCAAGACAATCGCTCGCACTAGCTCGTAAAACACAACAACAACCACTGCTTGACGGGTCACTCTTATATAGCAGGCCGAAGACTCAATAAATGCTTCTAGATCCATCCAGGGTCCACGGCTTCTCGAGGTTTCCATCGCTGGTCCAGTCACGAATATTCTGGACTATCCCTTTGTCCTAGTAGCCCTGTTGCATAAGGCGCACGCAATACAGGAGGCAGGCCACAGCCCAGCCCTGGGGCAGTTGTGACTCATGCGGCGAGTGATGACACAAACTCACAGCCGTAACACCACCCCCTTCCTAAAAAGGCTGATCGTCCCGATCAATCATTGGTCCGTCTGTGTCCCTCCGTAGGCTGCCAGACGATCTCGGTGCACGATCTTCATCTTTGCCCTCGGGCTCCGCTGGATCCTGTAGACGACATCGTTGATCAGTTTCACGACTCGGTACGGGCCCTCCCAGGACTTCTGCAGTTTGGGTGACAGGCCTTTCTTCCGTAATGGGTTGAAGAGCCAGACCAGGTCGTCCTCGTGGAATCCGCCGGCATCCGTCTGCTGGTCGTATCGGGTCTTCATTAGGTCGGTCTCGATCCGCAGTTTCCTCCTCGTGAACGCGTGTACGTCCTCCAGTTGGTCGACCAGTTCTTGACAATACTGGCTTACCGGGATCGGATCATTCCCAGGTCGGCCGAAGGCAAGATCGACAGGTAGACGGAGCTCCCTCCCAAACATGGCCCGGGCTGGTGTGCACCCGGTGGCTTCATGCACGGCGGCGCGGTAGGCCAGGAGAAATAGTGGAAGATGCTTGTCCCAATCCCTCTGTTGCTCGCTGACGACTATTCGGAGATGGTTCTCGATGGTGCGATTGAATCGCTCTACCATCCCGTCGGACCGAGGGTGTAGCGGCGTTGTCCTTGTCTTCCGGATTCCCAGAAGCTGGCATAGGTTCTGGAACACCTGCGACTCGAAGTTCCTCCCTTGGTCGGAGTGCAGCTCCAGGGGTACTCCGTACCGGCTGACGAATTACTTCACCAGGGTCTCTGCAAACGTCGCGGCTTCTTGGTTAGGGAGCGCATACGCCTCCGGCCATTTGGTAAAGTAGTCGCTGACGACTAATTTGTAGTGGTTCCCTGCCTCGCTTAACGGGAATGGCCCAGCAACATCGATGGCCTCTCTCTCCATGGGGCCGCCCACGTTGTAGGTCTTCAGTGGACCCCGTCGTCTTCGTCCTGGGCCTTTGCTGGCTGCGCAATCGTGACACCTCACGCAGTGGTTCTCCACGTCTATTCGGCATCCGATCCAGTAGAACTGCTCTCTCAGCTTCTCCAGGGTCTTCTTTATCCCTAGGTGTCCACCAGATGATCCTCCATGAACTTCCTTCAGGACTTCCTCCGTCATAGCCTTTGGAACGACGACTTGTTCCCGATATGTCTTCCCGTCGGTGCTCTCCCAGGCGCGGCAGATGAGGCCATCCCTTACAATCAGCGAGTCCCACTGCGCCCAGTAGGACTTAAACTTTGGGCTACAGTCACTCACAATGTTCCCCCCGGTTCTGGGGACACAGGCCCCCTTCCATTCGGCTATCAGTCCCAGGTCATCATATTCTGCTTGTGCCCGCGTGAAAGATTCGCGGCTCCAGCTCCCTTGAAGTTCCACGGTAGTCCTTCGGCACTGTATCCCGGCGTTCTCCTCCCTTCGGGCACAGGAGGTGCAGTCTTCGTGGCACGGTCTTCGTGACAGGGCGTCGGCGTTAGAATGCAGCTGGCCTTTCTTGTGCTGAATCTCAAAGTTGTACTGTTGAAGCCTCTCTAACCACCGTGCGAGTTGACCCTCGGGCTGCTTGAAGTTCAGGAGCCACCGCAGGGATGCATGGTCGGTCCTGATGAGAAATTCTTGCCCGTACAGGTACTTGTGGAAGTGTTCAATGGTCTTCACGATGGCGAGCAGCTCCTTCCTGGTGACGCAGTAGTTCCTTTCTGGCTTTGACAAGGCCTTGCTGAAGTAGGCCACTACTCTCTCCTCGCCGTCCACTACTTGCGACAGGATTCCCCCTATGCCAAAGTCGCTGGCATCGGTATCGACGATGAACCTTGTTGCAGGTCTGGGGTAGGCCAGAATAGGTGCGGTGCACAGAGCCTGCTTGAGTTGTTCGAAGGCACTGTGGCATTCTGCTGTCCACGTGAAGAGTTGGTCCTTCTCAGTCAGTCGATGTAAAGGTTTGGCGATGTCGGCGAATCCCCTCACGAAGCGACGGTAATACGTGCAGAGTCCCAGGAAGCTTCGTAGATGGGACTTGTCCTTCGGAACTGGCCACTCCCTCACAGCAGCGGTCTTCTCTGGGTCGGTGCGCACCCCTTCCTCGGAGACGATATGCCCAAGGTACTGGACCCGCTTCTGGAAGAGCTGACACTTCTTGGGGCTCAACTTCAGCTGGGCAGCCCGTAGCTTCAACAAGATCTCCTTCAGGTTGCTGTAGTGCTCCTCGAAGCTCCTCCCCAGAACGATGACGTCGTCTAGGTATACCAGGCAGGTCTTCCAGTGTAGTCCCCTCAGAATGGACTCCATTAGCCTTTCGAAGGTCGCAGGGGCGTTGCACAGACCGAATGGCATGACGGTGAACTGCCAGAGCCCGCTGCCCACAGAGAACGCCGTTATCTCGCGGTCCTTAGGGTGGACCTCCACCTGCCAGTAGCCACTCTTCAAATCCAAGGTGGAGAACCATCTTGACCCTGATATGGTGTCCAGCGTGTCGTCGATCCGGGGTTGAGGGTAGCTGTCCTTCGTGACGTCGTTCACCCGCCTGTAGTCCACGCAGAACCTGGTGGAACCGTCCTTCTTCTTCACAAGCACGACCGGAGAACTCCAAGGACTATGTGATGGCTCGATCACCCCTTGCTCCTTCATCTCTTCTACCATCCGGTCGACTTCGGCTTGCTTGGCGAGCGGGACACGTCGGAATGGGGCCCTAATCGGTGCGCTGTCCCCAACGTCGATTCTGTGCTGGACTAAGCTTGTCCTGCCGAAGTCATTGCTCCCCACGGAGAAGACATCCTGGAATTCGCGTAGCAGGTCCTGAAGTTTGCGTGATTGCTCTTCGTCTAAATGGTCCTGGGATCCTTGGTACAGCTTCTGTAGTTCTTCTGGCAGGGCGCGTCTTCTTCGGTTGTCCGTCTGCAGGTGTCCGTCCGTCGTTTCTGTGATGCGGGCAATCCAGGTAACGGGCTCGCAGACTCCTAGGTTGGTGTCCCGGTGAACCGTAATATCGTAGTCGTTCAGGTTGGACAGGCGGACGTACGGCCGAGGCGTCGTGTTAATGAGGGTCTTGGCAACTAGCAATCCTTTTGTCTGGATGTCCTCATATTTTGGCTCGATGACAGCCGCCACTCCCTCAGCAGTTCCGTCGACAATTACGGCGGCGCTGACCTCCGTCCTGGCAGGAACGATGACGTCCTCTCTCAGCCTTACTCGTCGTGGGGTGACGGCCTCGTGTGCTGGTTGCAAAGCAAGTTCCTCACCTCCGAAGTGCAGAGTGTTGGTACTCAAGTCCAAGATGATGTTGTTCTGGTCCAGGAAGTCCAGTCCGATGATCACTTCGTTTGATTCGTCAGCCACAAGCACTGGATGCTTCACCACCCGTCGACCAATGACGAGCTCCAGTGATGCTTCGCCATGTACTGGTGCGGTCTCTCCGGTCGCGGTTATTAGCTGGAGGTTCCTTTGTGTGGGTTGCACTCTCCACTTCGGGATCACGGTGGGATTGACGATGGTCCTCGACGCTCCCGTGTCGATCAGCATGGGCAAGCTCACTCCGTTGACGACTCCGTCGACCATCAGGCTGCTATTGTCCCTCCGTAACTTCGTCACACGCACTTGGACTGCTGGGGCTAGACGACTGTCACAAGCCAACCTTTGCCCCCCAAGGCTGGCTAATACTCGTTTCCCTGGGCCGCGCGGTTTTCAGACGACTGATTTCCCGTCAGATACCCTCGGCGGCGGCGATCACCGCAGTCCTTGCTCAGGTGGCCTTTCTTACCGCAGGCCCAGCAGGTCGGTAGTCCTCTTCCGGGCCGCCTCTCCGGTTGTCTTCCGGCTGTGTCGTTGCTGGTGGTACCGCGACTATCGAAGAAACGGCTTAGCGCCTCCATTAATTCGTCGGCCAGGGGCTTGGTCTCGTTGATTTTTACTGGTTCGTCGACGTCCACTTGACGCACCCGCGCGTGCATTCTGGATGCCTGTTTTGCCGTCTCGAACTCAAGTGCGTGGCTCAGCGCATCTGCCAGGGTCTTATTGCGCGCGAGACGCAGCACCTGTTGAGTGTCCGAGTCCCGTAGCCCGTCGGTGAAAGTCTGCGTCGCTATCTGCTCCAGAAAGTCGGCCGGCGCTGTTGGGTAGGCGAGCCTTACGAGGCGTGCGATGTCCATCTCGAACTCCTGCAGGGTTTCCGCGTTCTTCTGTACCCGGGTCCGGAGCTGCATCTGATAGGCCTGCTGAAGATGGCTATCTCCATATCGGGACTCCATATGGGCGATCAGGGAAGCGTAGTCCTGGGATCCAGTCGGGATGGCCTGAAGGACGTTAAGGGCGTCACCTCTCAGCGCTACAATGAGAGCTGTAGCCTTTTCTGTGTTGTTCCAGTTATTTATGGAACAGGCCGCCTCGAACTGACGTAAGTAGGTGCTCCACGGGACCTTTCCGTCGAAGGTTGGGGTCGTCACTCTGCTATGTCCCGTTCCTGATATTCCCGGTGTAACGGTGGGCGGGCGTTGGCGCAGCTCGGCAACTTCCTCTCGTAGAGCGTTGAATTTCTCTTCCACCCCCGTCAGTGGGCGTTGGCGCAGCTCGGCAACTTCCTTTTGTAAGGCGTTGAATTTCTCCTCCACCCCCATCAGCGGTCGTTGGCACAGCTCGGCAACTTCCACTTGCAAGGCGTTGAATTTCTCCTCCACCCCCGTCAGTGGGCGTTGGCGCAGCTCGGCAACTTCCTTTTGTAAGACGTTGAATTTCTCCTCCACCCCCATCAGCGGGCGTTGGCGCAGCTCGGCAACTTCCACTTGTAAGGCGTCGAACTTCTTTTCCACTTCCGTGACTTCCTCACGCAGACCCAGTTCTAATTTCTTCAGGTCCTGTGTCAACTTATTCTGACCGTCTTCCATCTTCTTCTGGCCGTCCTCTATCCTCTTCAGGTCCTCCGCTAGCTTATTTTGACAGTCTTCCATCTTCTTCTGGCCGTCTTCTAGTTGGGCAGTTAGGTCCTCGGCTAACTTCTTTTGGCCATCCTCCATCTTCTTCTGGCCGTCCTCCATCTTCTTCAGGTCCTCCGCTAACTTATTTTGACCGTCTTCTAATTTGGAAGTTAGGTCCTCGGCTAAACTTTTCTGGCTGTCTTCCAATTTGGCAGTTAGCTCCTTGGTTAAATTCTTCTGGCCGTCTTCTATGCCATTTAACTTTTCTAGCAATGCTGCCAATTGCGCCTCCATTTTAGTTGTTTGCCTTGTAAAGGGCATGCACTCACAGGAAAATTAGAGAAAATGACCTGCTCGGGTTTTGAAACCAGGACCGTCAGGTGTTGTGCTTGAGTTCGTAATCCGGCTTCTGACACCAGTTGTTACGTGCCACCCCTAGTGGCACTTTTGTTAACTGGATTACGGTGGGTAGGAAGCACAACACCAATTACTGCTTAAAGAAATAATTAATTTTATTGCAGCCAGAAAAATACACTACTCAACAGCAATCATTACCTTACTCCAGTTTCCTCACGTCGAGAATACTTTCCCTTTCACTTGTCAACAGACCACAGTTAATCCTCTTCGCTAATGAGTCCGCTCCCGTACGCTCGCTGGAAATAGCTGCACTAGGTCTGTCACTGTACTATACACTGTTTTACAAGCACCAAAATCACTTCCTCGGTGTCAAGAGAATCAGCTTCACTAGGGGTTTCGCAAGTCACCACACTTCTGTCGCTCAAGACAATCGCTCGCACTAGCTCGTAAAACACAACAACAACCACTGCTTGACGGGTCACTCTTATATAGCAGGCCGGTGACTCAATAAATGCTTCTAGATCCATCCTGGGTCCACGGCTTCTCGAGGTTTCCATCGCTGGTCCAGTCACGAATATTCTGGACTATCCTTTTGTCCTAGTAGCCCTGTTGCATAAGGCGCACGCAATACAGGAGGCAGGCCACAGCCCATCCCTGGGGCAGTTGTGACTCATGCGGCGAGTGATGACACAAACTCACAGCCGTAACAGTATATAGGCTACAGTAAATAAAAATGTGGAAATTAAGTACTGGTTAAAATGTATAAAATGCTTCGTCGCCTTCTTCCTTAATTGTAATAATGTATAACTCTATAAATCTAAAAATCTGATATATGTTTATGCATTCGATGACATTTCCAGATTTTCCAATTGTAGTATATCAGATCTCCCACCGATAAGAAATCCTGTGTCCGTCCCTGCCTCAAAGCACGTGTTTATAGCTTAGAAATGAATTGTAGCCCTTGAGGGGGAAGGGGCAGGTTTGGTCAGTTTAATGGCGCTCCGAGGACGTCGACTGAGATCCTCAAGTCTCGCTATTGGTTGATTTTAAACCAACACTACGGGCTTATTATTGGTATCGATTTTGCGCGGTCAGAATGGATAGTCTGTTTTCAGCGTATGCACATCTTTGGAGTGGTATTCGATTGTATTGTGTAATGCGTTCGTAATAGTGCTGTGCGACTGAATAATTAATATTACACCGAGTCTAATATCTCAATTTAGCCCAGCTATAATACCTAATTATCTTAAGTTAAGCCTATCTTATTACGTCCTACTCATTACAAAAATCAGCAGTCGCCACTGAATAACCTATATATTCCGTCGCTTTGAAAAATAGCAAAATCCTTCATCACCTTGAAGCTTCCGAGCTTATCAGTGTGAGAGTCTAGTTGTGAGCCCCTAAGTTACGGTACTGCACGTCTTGCCACGTATTCCCCAAATAGACTATTGAGATTCCACAAGAAGTGTTTGCTCTAAATATAACTTTTCCACGCTTTTCTTTCGTTTCTTTTTGCTGTTTTTGTGAGTGTAGCCGTCTGTATACCTTCTTAATTCCAACCCCCTTCTTCTCTCGATCCCCATGGTGCGATACATTACAAGTTTGGTCTGATTTGAATGTATACAGGCTCCAATTTTATTTAGCAAATATCTCCCTTTGTTGAAACCGTAGTTCAGAGAAGAGAAACATCTTGCCGCAGAGATGGTATTTTAAATTGCATTACTACCTGGATCTATAAAAGAGGAAGCCTCGCGATGAATGAGGAACATGTTTACATGGGAGATGCTCAGCACTATAGGCCTATATGGCTTCCAAATTGTCGCCGCCACAGAACACGTTACATTAGAATAACTCTAGAATAGCACGCCGTTTGAAGTTAAAATTTGTAAAATGATTGTGGCAGACCGGAAATGCAGTCCGCTTTGTTAACTGAAGGACAACTACGTGGGAGTTCGTAAAATAAGTCTCACCATTTTATTTCTGGAAAACATGAATAACTGGTGGGATTTTATGTGTTATATTTACACTGGGTCGCCTCCGTAGCGTAGCGGTCAGCATAGTTAGCTGCCGTCCCGGAGGTCCTGGGTTCGATTCCCGGCTCTTCCACGAAATTTGAAAAGTGGTATGAGGTCTGGAATGGGGTCTACTCAGCCTCGGGTGGCCCAAATGAGTAGAGGGGGTTCGATTCCCACCTCAGCCATCCTCGAAGTGGTTTTCCGTGGTTTCCCACTTCGTCTTCGGGCAAATGCCGGGATGGTACTGAGGCAGTATTTAGCTGAATACTTGAACCCTGATACGACTGCGAGACGTATTTTGATATTATTGATTGGCATTAATTTGACTGCAGGCTGGAGGAGCTATACACTCATCTTTCACTGAGGAGATAGATAGGCAATCCCGCCATGCTCTTGATCACGTGGACAGGACATGCTCACTAACTTATTCCTGCAACTGTCTGATGCACATATAAAATGATAATCGACAGAGTTCGATTGTCAATCTCGATACAGGAGAGATGCATCATGGGTAGACTGCCAGCTGGAGCATCTACGAGCAGTTCTGATATGACACACACTTGAGTTTTGTGACACACGCAGTGAACATGCTATCGCCTTAGTAAGAAAGTTTCGTTAATCACGCAGTCATACGAGTGTATTATACTCTACTCGCGGCGCGGAGCGAACGGGCGGATTGCTACATAGCAATATGCGGTTGTTCGTATTTCTGGCGTGTTTGATATAACCCAGAGAGTAGATATACGCGAGTGAGCTTAGTTATTGCATGGACTTGTCAGTACAAACTTCACGATGAGGAAATCTACTACATATATGGTTGAAATGCAGGAAAGCATTAGTATTATCAAGAACAATACGAATGGACTTTATTGTGAGAATATAGCTGCTGCAGCAATGTTGGGCTAAGCAGATCGTACAGGAATGTAATGCAGAGGCAGGATTGATCATTTGGAGTGACAACCTTATTAATACTACAATGAAGAAAAAGAAACGATGGGGAGCGTTTGTTCTAATCCAGTGGTTTTGAAGTACCGGAGAATGAAGAAACAACTCCAAATGAACGAAACTACTTTACTGATAACGTCGAGGGAGCCTTGTACAAGTAATATGTAGGAACTCCGTTTCGTAGACAGTGGTTTTCGAGTTAGGAGGAAGTTGGTTCGACGACTTACAGCTCCAGCCATGGACTACTCAGGGATGAGGGTTCAGTTCCTGAAGGGAATGTATATTCCTTTACTTTCTTCAATCTCAACCAGAACATCGTCCAAGGTAGCTGGAAACTTTTCTTTCTTGTAGACAGTAGACTTTGTCACTTTTAGTTCGATACTTTTCACCAATATTTTATTAAATAGTATGAAATTCATTCGAAGACTAGATTTGGTTCCTTTTATCATTTCTGTCGGAGAGTGTAATTTATTGTGTAGTTAACAGTAATCGTAATGCTATATAGAGCATTACTTGTTGTTTATTTTTTGAAAATAAAACCAAGCATTGCATTTTGTTGGGAAGATATCTGCAGCATAATTAGGACCAAGACGACGATATCTTTGTATAAGAATAGCGATTAGGAAGAAGATGGCCACACACACGTGCACTTGAATTATTCCAAAAATACTTCAGTGATACTCTTCGTTTGGACTTATGACATTCTAGTAGAAATTCTTTCTTTTAGAAATGATAGTTCATTTTCATCATTATTTTCCATGGGTATGGAATTATAGAAATCGTCCAGCGAGAACAATTGTGAATTGATTATCAAGGCATTTGTAGCCTACTTTCATATTTCTTTTTGATTAGAGATTTTCTTTTTAACTGAAACTTTAGTTCGTTCAGTCTTCAGCTTGTGTTATTTTGACTCGTTTTTGGTAGGCTCTTGGCTAGATCATCGTTTGATTTAAAGGTTTGCGTGTATCTATTGATATGATAATAGACTCCTTTCCATGGTGTAAGTCTCACGTGTTTTCTTCTGAGTAGTTGAGCCATTTTTCGAGTTTGGATAGGCGGAACTGAACCGACTATTTTACTAGTGTCTATCTACCATTTTTTTTTTATATATAAGTTATTATGGAAATAATTATATATATATATATTGGAATAGTGAACTAATTTAACAGTTCAAACAAGTATAACAGAATTTGTCGTAGACTTAAATGACGATAATTTATGGAAGTAGATAATACAATGTATCTAATAAATTGTTGCATCTTGTTTAGTGAAGTTGGAAAAGAGGTACTCTATGACACTTCTATATTCGTCTACGATAAGGCATGATATTTTCAGAGTAATTTTTGAAAGGTTTTAAGTTTAATTACGTTTGGGAAAAAATGCTTGACAGCTTTGGAAAGCTGTATTGTTGTATCGCAATTTAATGCATACGAATTTATTGTGCTAACGAAGCGAATATTTGACATCATTGGATGGTTAAC
The DNA here is from genome assembly GCA_946902985.2 of Meconema thalassinum. Taxonomy (NCBI): domain Eukaryota; kingdom Metazoa; phylum Arthropoda; class Insecta; order Orthoptera; family Tettigoniidae; genus Meconema; species Meconema thalassinum. The sequence continues at coordinate 2,105,723,388 of OX336388.2, read as the reverse complement.
CTTAATATTGTATAATGTACTCGTAGTCTTTTGTGAAGACATTAACGTACCGTAGTCATTTCGTTTTGTAAGAGTGAAATTAGCTTTTGAGCTATCACCAATTTGGATAGGAAGTTGTAGTAAACGTGAATTGGAATCACGAATGTTTCTCTTAAATGATAGTTTTAATTCAAGTAACCCTACGTTTTTATTCTTGCCTATTAAGATTTGCCGGAGATGAATTGCTTATATCATGACACACATATTTAAGTGACACAGCCACTTCTCGAATAACTTTAATTAATTCATGCAATATAATACATTTGATATTTCAGTGATTTTATCAAAAATATACTGCATTCATTGAAGCATCTAGATAGTTAATAAACTATTTCATAACTTGTAACACTATTCGATTATCTTAATTGATTGTTGAATGCAACAAATTAAGAGAATTATAACCTTGAGATATACTTGTAAAATTAAATGGAAATGGGCAGCGATTATTAAAAAATCCTAACTAAGGATATAACCTGTATATAAAATGTAAGATATGTATACATTTTAATAAGGGTATAGCATCAGTGCATGATTTAATATTGTATTTTTCTTGTAATTTGTTCAATGGATGAGATATTTAAACACTGCGATTTAGAGCAGTAAGATGGGGCCTTATTATAGGCGTTTATTTAAAACTATTTTCGTCATTTGATCTAAAGAAGCTTTTCTTTATTTTTGTGTCTAGTTGACAGACATGCACCATTTGCCAGTTAATAAACTGAATTTAATTTTTTTTAGATCTTAGAACGACTGGTGTTTTCTATTAGAAAAGGGAGTGCGTTAGGAGGACCAGTGGGTGGTTTTTCCTTGAGTTTGCTTAAACTTAACGCCCGAGATACTTTCGTTTTATTTTAGAGTCTCTTGTTCGAGTTCTTTTAGAGCTTCGTTCCATAATATACATATATACACCACTGATATCTTCGTACCGCATTCTTTAATATCGACGTATCCTGATCCCTGGTTGATCCTAGTTGGTAGGCTTTTAGGGGTTATTTCAGCCGGGAACTTCTAGAATCTACGATCCAGCTTTTCCATCGGATTTCAACAGGTAAGACCACGTGGATTACGGGTACAGTACCTACTGTAAAGTCCACGGTCACCTCCTTCCCTCTTCCTAGCCTATCCATCCCTATCTTCCACCCCTTCCCCTCCCTCATGAGGCCGCCTGGGCGAAGTGCTGATCACACCTCCCCAGTTGTATCCATCCCGACCAGATGTTCCAAGCTCCAGGACACTGCCCATAGAGGCGGTAGTGGTGAGTTCCCTCGCTGAGTCCGTGGGAACCACCAACCTAGAGGGTAAATTGACTAAATAAAAAAAAAAATTACACAGGCATCATTCCTCATTTGTCGTGGGGCATACGTCCTTCTTCGCGCTAACGGCACAAGCTCAGTGTTGTGTTTAAAGACGACTCAGGACGTGCAAAGAACGGAACAGACTGGGCCTTCAATGTATAAATGTATACCGGTACATATAATAGAATACACGTCTTGACCGTGTATAAAACTAATGTATTTGCAATGCCGATACTGTACATTTTAATGTCACAAACGATGATTTCAGAATCCCTTTTCCCGCTCGCTTAACACGTTTTTACAATTGACTGCAAAATAAATATTGTTCACGACACCTACATTTGTACGAATTGCCAATGTTTGAAACAAAAAAAAAAAGAATGCAACACACTACAAAAGCTCACCGGTGGGATTCGATCCAGCGATCCCGCGCTTTCGAAGCATGGCTCATACCGCTGCACCACGCGATCGTTGATTTTGTGCTAGCGTACAACGCACATAGACGCTGCACCAGGGACGTATTTCCCACTAGGCACACTAGGCACGTGCCTAGGGGCGGCACGGCCTGACGTCTGACGGGCGCCGCGGCATCGGGTGAATTGCCGGCGCCGCCGCGCCAAGCGCCAGACGCGGTGACCGAGAACGGCAGTCAAGGGGAGCTTTGCATTTTCTCACGTATATTTGAAATCTAAATATAATTCATAAACTAAAAAATTCTCTTTCACAAGTCAAGTGTGAAGTTTTGGTTTATTTAATATGGGTATATTTTATGCCGGTAGCTCAACAGACTGGCAACACTGACTGTCAGTGGGGATACAGCAGACTGTCAAAGCTCGTGTATTAGTCGTTCGCTTAACGTCTTCACGATCAGTTGTTATCCTTACCAAGTTTTTTAAACCTCTTGAAAAATCCAACGAGAGTGGACTGAGTGGAGAAGGCTGCTCATCTTGGGAACAGTACAATGTCACCGAAAGTGGTTCAAACAATGAAAATAATGATTAAACAACAAGTGCCCCTGAAACGGATAATTTTATATTGAGTGGTGATAACGAACGTAGTGCATGAATAAGTAAAAGTTCAAATGATTCCGTTTCATAACAAACTGATATAAATTTTACTGTTAGTGACGACCCCATTGAGTGGAAAATAAATGACACCACGATCGAAGTATTATTACACAGAGGAATCAATCAGTATAAAGATTGTGATTTCAAAAACTCTAAAAGGGATTCTGGCAATAAAACCAGATATTTAAATAAACAAATCTTTAGTAGGAAATCACAAAATGGATAACTCATTTCAAGAGATTATTTGGTGTATTCAAAAAGTACAGGTTCGGTATTTGGCACTTCCTGCAGATTATTTGGCTTTCAGAAGTGAAGGTGTTTTGAATTGGAAAAATATTGGAGCGATTTTGTCTGCACTTGAAAGCTCACAAGAACACATCAATTCTGAATTGGCACTTTTGACCCGCAAGAGAAGAATTGGAACGCTAGACAGTCAATACGATTCTATCGTCGAAACTGAAAGGAAGTATTGGAAACACGTTTTGGAAAGAGTGTTCGCTGTGGTGAAAAAGCTGGCAAGCCGAGGACGTCCGTTTCGAGGACCTGATGAAACATTTGGGTCTCTACACAATGGGGAGTACATGATGGCACTGGAATTAGTAGCGGAATTCGATCCTTTTCTCGCTGAACACATACGTAAATTTGGTAATCCAGGTTCAGGGAAAACATCCTATCTGTCTTCATTTATTTGCAATGAGGTAATTGTACTGTTAGCCTCTAAAGTTAGAGATATCATAATCAATGAAGTGAAACAAGCGAAGTATTACTCCATAATAGTGGATTCAACGCCTGACATAAGTCACACTGATCAGCTTTCATTTGTTTAGAGGTTTGTACAAGAAAATGGCAATCCTGTTGAACGCTTTCTCATGTTTTTGTCGAATACTGGGCACAAATCCGAAGACTTAGCCAATGCAGTTATGGCTGTTTTAAGATCAAATGTCATTGATCTATCCGACTGTAGAGGGCAATCATACGATAATGCTAGCAACATGTCAGGCGTGTATAGTGGCTTACAAGCTAGAATAAAGGATGAAAATCCCAAAGCACTGTTTGTTCCTTGTTCGGCACATTCACTTAACCTTGTAGGTACGTGTGCTGCAAGCTGTTGTCCAGAAGCATGTGCTTTCTTTAACCTTATACAAAACGTTTCCAACTTTTTTGTTGCATCTACTAAGAGATGGGAAATTCTAGTTACCTTTAGTCAACCTGAAAGTAAAACTCTTAAGGGTTTGTCTGAAACAAGGTGGGGTGCTCGTGTAAGTGCATGTAAAGGGCTTTGTAAAACTTAGACGGTGTTGTGCTGGCTTTAAAGGACTATGAAAAGAACACTAATGAGAAGCCGTTGGTGAGAAGTGAAGCCACGGGACTTTTGAGATCATTGAATGTCCTGGAAACGGTATTCATGATGGAACTTCGGAGTGATATATTGGACAGGTTTGAACAAGTTAGTCAAACTCTCCAGAAAATAGAAACGTCCATAGAAATAGTTGTGAGACTGTATGATTCTTTAGTCCTTTTTATTGATTCTCTCCGAGACATGTTTGCCGTATATGAAGAAAGGGCTAAAAAACTATGTGATTTTGACTATGAGACTTGCTACAAACGTCAAAAAAGAGAAAAGTCCAGGCTGACGAAAACAAAGAAACTGAAGTACTTCTTGAAGGACGTGACAAATTTAGAGTTGAGACATTTTATGTAGTTCTCGACCAACTAAAATCTGAGTTGCAGAAGCGGAAAAACGCATATGGTGAAATAGCAGCCAAGTTTTCAGTTTTTAACGATCTGTCCTCCTCCTCAACTGAAACAATAATAGAGCGTGCAAACAAACTTCAGTCATTGTATGCCAATGATCCAGAAAAGTCATTTTCAAATGAATGTGAACATTTTTCTTGTCTGTTGAAGAGTAGCGGAATTCGAAACAACCCACTCGTCATGATGAAATATATTAGAGAAGAACAACTCCAATCAACATTCTCCAACATTGATATAGCTCTTCGTATGTATTTGTGCACAGCTGTTTCCAAATGCTCAGCGGAACGTTCATTTTCTGTCTTAAAAAGAATAAAGTCTTGTCTTAGATCAAGGATGAATGAAGACAAATTAAACTCGTTGGCTATTCTACACATCGAGGCTGAACTTTTAAACAGTGACCAGATGAAAGTTGAATATCTAATAGAGGCGTTCTCAATTATGAAATCCAGGAGAAAATCTATGTAAAAAAACGCCGCTGTTGCAGATGTACCGTACTGTATTGATGCATAAGATATGAGTATTGATTTGGTAGTTTTTAACATCTAATTTTGTTCTTAATTATGAATATTGAATTATGTTTTTAAAAATTGTCAAATCCTTAATAGACTTGATGTATCATTTATTGTAGCTGATACTGTTTTCCCTCGTTTTTAGAAAGACTTAACAATCACTTTAAAACTTTATTAAAGAGTAAAGGAAACTTTTCTATTGAGTAAATTTAGCCTATAGGAAATATGCCAGTTTGTAAGAATATTCTTAATTCTTATGTAATTAAATCAATTTTAGATCAATAACTTTTAGTTTTTATCAACACCAACCCCACAATTTAGATTACGTCTTTTTAATAATCAATCAATAATGTCCAAAATTAAAATGACGTGCAAGATGTATCCTATACTCAGCAGTCCAGCGGGGCTTACCCTTACTCGGACACAAATACAGCCAACCGGCCAATGAGTTAGATGATTCATTAGCCGGTCGGCTGCATTTGTGTTCGTGCGTGAGTTAGGGATCACTCTCAGGTGCCACCCGCACCCCTGGACGACCAACGTGGGGGGAGGGGAACTGTCTGAATGTGCCTAGAGGCTGCAGATACGTAAATCCGTCCCTGCGCTGCACTGCAATTGCAATTAATTAATTTCTCGGAAACGGCTGAAAAGCGCACCTTACAACTTGCACCTGGTATACGCTTGGTCATGCCCTACAAGTGTACTAAAGATGTTTCGAATCGGTGACCCATGCATCGTATCCTCCCCTTGTTAGTCGATTTATCAGAGGATTTGAACGAGTTTTTAAATGGTATCGTATGGACTCCGTCTTGAGAAAAGAAGTACGGTAGGCTAATAATGAAAATCAATAAATGTAAAACAAAAATAATGTATGTTAAAATATAGAATGAATAATGTTTAAATGTAAAATGAAAATGTTAAAACGGAAAATATCAAAACGTAGCCTAAAATATAAAATGAATACCGGTAATGTAAAGTGTAAAATGAATAATGTAAAATATTAAAATGCAGCCATTAGAAATCAGGAACCCCTATTGACGTCAAATTGACACGTGAAAAGCTGAAAGAAGTAGGAAACTTAGGAAGACAAATAACCAGTGATGGACGAAGCACAGAGAATACAAGAAGTAGGCTCAGGCAATGAAAGCATTTTTACAGAAACGGAATCTGTTGACATCGAATATAGATTTAGGTATTAGGAAGTCATTTTTGAAAGCCCTTGCCTGGAGGGTAGCGTTCTATGGAAGTGAAACTTGGACTGTTGGTGCAGCAGAAAAGAGATGAATAGAAGCACTTATAATGTGGTGTTACAGGAGAATGACGAAGATCAGATGGGTAGATAGAGTAACAAATGTATTAAGACGAGTGGGAGAGGAGAGATGTTTCTGGCGACTGCTAATGAAAAGAAGAGATAGATTGGTAGTACCAAGACACCCATGAATAGCAAACTTAGTAATGGAAGAGTCGAGGACAAGAACTGTAGAGGTAGACCAAGGTTAGAATATGTTAAACAGATTGCCATGAATGCAGGGTGCGGTAGCTATGTAGAGATGGAACTATTAGTTCAGGACAGGGAGGTGTGGAATGCTGCATCAAACCTGTAAAAAAAAAAATGAGGATCAAACACATCACAAACAAGTAGTTCCGTGTAGAACTAAATACCGGTAGCTTATTTTCATAATATCCTACTTATGTTAATTGCTTCTATCAACATACAAAATTTCAGTTCGATCGCTGTAATAGATTTGTAGATATTGAGAACTGTCTAAATATTTTGGATGGTCACCATGTTGGTTTTTTATATATGTAGGCCATAGAGTTATGTACTATTAAATGAAATTTATTGCGTAGGTGTATTATTCAAACTTCAATCACATGAATAGGACACAAGAAATAACGAGATTTTAAAATTTTGCACAGCCACCATCTTGTGGTTATGAAAACAATTGAAATAAATTAGATGTCAGTATATTAAAATTTGTATAAGCATTTACCGTTCCAAGTTTCACTGTGCTCAAATGGTTATATCCCAAGAAACACCCATTTATATATTTAAATTTTGCGTCACCGCCATGTTAGATTCGTGCTCACCAGGCTATTGAAAGTTCCATAGGTGAACTAATGTTCACAGCCTTTATCAACATACAAAATTTCAGTTCGATTGCCATCATAGGTTAGTAGATATTGAGAACCGTCTTTCGGATGGTCGCCATGTTTGATTTTTATTATGTACTGGTAGGCCATAGAGTTATGTATCATTTTTTTTTATTTTTTTTTTGTCGTGTAGCCTCCTGAGAGGCCGAGTGAAGGTCTTTTTAGTCGACGCCCGTGGGTGACCTGCGCGTCGGGATGAGAGATGGAATGGATGAAGATGAATGAAACTGGGCAAGGGTGTGGAAGGAAGCGGCCGTGGCCTGTCAGAAGGAACTGTCCCAGCATTTGCCTGGTGTTGAAAATGGGAAACCACGGAAAACCATTTCAAGGACAGCCGACGGTGGGGCTCGAACCCACGCGTCTACCGAGTCAGCAGAGAGCTTGGCCCCTTGACCTAACGCAGCGCTTTAGCCCGCGTAGCCACTACTGTCGGTTATGTATCATTAGATGATGATTATTGCATAGGTTTATTATTCAAACGTTGACTTTGATTGCATTATTAGGCCACAAGAAATAAAAACTTAATTTTAACATTTTGCACAGCCACCACCTTGAACTAAATTAGATGTCAGTGCATTGCAATGTGAATAAACATTTGCTGTACCAAGTTTCACTGCGCTCGGATGGTTAAATCGCGAGAAAAGTCTATTTAAATGTTCCTACTTTGCTTGGCCACCATGTTCGTTTTGTACTCAACAGGTTTTTGAAAGTTACATAGGTAAATTTTTGGTAGTGCCATTTATCACCATACAAAATTTCAGGGTGATATCAGTAATAGTTTGGGAGATATAAAATGCTGGTGAAATATTTTGTGCAGCCACCATGTTTGATTGGTGAGACGTAATAAAATTTGAAGGGCACGGTCCGGGTCGGACGAAATAGTACTCTGACCTTACCGTACCGATTTTCATTGAAATCGCTCCAGTCTTTTAGATTTTATTAGGGGGGGGGGGGGGGAGGACACACACACATGGACAAAAAAAGATCTCATAAGCCTATTTTTTCATTTATGAAAATAGGCTAAAAATGAGCTCAGGATAGTTTTCTTGTAGGAAAATGTAGGGACTCTGGCCACAGCATTTGCAAGCCACAGCACAGGAAACTGAGAAATCATAACTCAACAACTAGATTGTATAAAATATGGAAGTGTTTATTTTCATCAACAATGTCATTTTGTATTTCTTACAATGAGCTATTACATAACACTGGGTGAATGTCACAAACAGTAGCATTGTAACAGACTGCTAGAGAAATATATGCCGTACATCAAAAAAATTACTTCAGTTCCAAAACTCATCATTGTCCTCGCAAAAAAAAAATTGTTGGATGAAAGAGCACATTTGGCAAGATAGGATCTTTTAGTTTGCACCACTTAAAATTTCTTAACATGCATCTATTCAGCGAATAATCCTGAATTATTCCTGCAGTGTGTCCTGTCAGGTACACCATTCGTCAGATTAGTTGACGCATAAGAAAGAGTACAAGTCCCCTTTGCCAGTTTACACTGAGCTTCGAGCCTGTATGGTTATTATTACTGTTCTGATTAATATTGCTTACAGAAGAAAGGACAGTAAATGACATAAATATCTACATAGCTTCACCAAGGAAAACAAAAATACAATGTGTGGACATCATAACATAATCAAGACCCAGCATAGAACCATATTCATTCAAGACTCAGTGGTAGTGTGCAAGCTGGAGAAATTTTACGAGAACTGATATATGTGGTTCTCATCCGTCTTCTCCTGAACAATGCTTTCTTTAACTTGATTCTTCGCATTCTCAAACCCACTCCGACGAACAACGTCATTATCTGTCGGCGTGTTACAAGAGACATTACTATACAGTACTGTATGTCTATGACATGCGTAATTTTTGTCCGTTAAGAATCCCTCAGTATGCCTCCCTTCTGAGGGGAAGTAAAGCCGGCGGGCCCATGTCAAAGATTTATGGCATTTAAAAGAACCTTCCACTAACTAAACTTCTGTGAAGCAAAATTTGTAGGTTAGGTTTGATAAGTTCCAACGTTCGTCACCAGGCGCTGGTTGCAATGGCATCTAGTAGTAGCCAAGTTCTCAGCTGGGTGTCATGGACGGTAGCATTTGGTAGCAAAAGTAGGAAGTACTTGAAATTATCGTATGCAGTCCTTACTCGAATTAAAAACAGATAACACACACTAATACAGTCATCATAATTAACACCAGTTATCAGACAGATTCTACACATAGTACACGGGGCTATATGACCGCTTTGTTTCAGCCCCTAAACTAAGGAACCAACCATTTTTGTCCGTATTGAATGAGTACAATATTATTATTTTTTTTCCATTTTTCAATACAAATTTTAATACACCCTTACAATGTTATTGGTACATGTTTCGGTCCGTATTTGACCTTCCTCAGCCAAAATGCAGCAATCTCTCACATACAGTATAATTAGATGTCTCGGAGAACATTTTTTGCACCATAAGTAAGTCTTGACATAATGCAACACTTAAATTTCGCTTTTTTTTTTTTTTTTTTTTTTTTTTTTGCTATCGTTTTACCCTCCAGGGTTGGTTGGCTTTTCCCAAGGACTAAGCGAGGGATCCCACCTCTACTGCCACTGAGGGCAGTGTCCTGGAGCTTGAGACTCTGAGTCGGGGATACAACTGGGGTGTGTGACCAGCACTACGCCCAGGCGGCCTCACCTGCAAAGCGAACAGGGGGCCTGGTGAAGGGATGGGAAGAGTGGGACGGTTAGGCAAGGAAGTGGGCAGGAGGCGGTCGTGGCCTTACAGTAGGAACCAATCCCGGCATTTGCACAAAGACGAAGTGGGAAACCACGGAAAACCACTTCGAGGATGGCTGAGGTGGGAATCGAACCCCCTCTACTCATTTGGGCCACCCGAGGCTGAGTAGACCCCGTTCCAGACCTCATACAACTTTTCAAATTTCGTGGCAGAGCCGGGAATCGTACCCAGGACCTCCGGGGCGGCAGCTAACCATGCTGACCGCTACGCTACGGAGGCGACCCAACACTTGAATTAAAAATTTAAAAATCCTTAAAAATTAAAAAAGAAAAAAAATTGAAAAAGTTTGTTTCGTGTCTAAAATAGTGCTGCTTTTATTTCTTAAGTCGTGTATACTAAAATTGTTTTTATACGCCTGAAATCAAGGTCGTTTCTTCAGTAAAATTAACATTCCATTTTTGTTGTGAAGGTCCAATATTGTTCCATTATTTTGTCTCCTCTTGTATGAATTTTCTCAATTTGTGATTGGGAACTTTACAACAATGATGCTAAATGGCGTTTTTCTTTTCTCTTTTAGAAAGCTGTCATCTTGACAGGCATAAACCATCCTCCGATAACAAATCAACTCAGCTTATATAAACCTTGTATAATAAATTTTATTTAATGTTTTAAGAAGCCTCCGTGGCTTAGGCGGCAGCACGCCGGCCTCTCACTGCTCGGTCCATGGTTCAAATCCCGGTCACTCCATATGAGATTTGTGCTGGACAAAGCAGGGAAAGACAGGTTTTTCTCCGAGTACCGTACTTCAGTTTTCCCTGTCAAAACTTTCATTCCAGCAACACTCTTCACTATCATTTCATTTCATCCGTCGTTCATTTAATCATTGCCACGGAGGAGTGCAACAGGCTTCGGCAGCCGGTACAGTTCATATCCTCGCAGCTAGATGGGTGGGGCTTCATTCATTCCATCACTGACCCGGTCGGACGACTGGGACAGGCTGTGGATTTTCATTTCACTTAATGTTTTAAAAAACTAGCTTGATTTAATAATATTCGTCACGCTGTACCTTTGTTTGTTGACGTTCTCGGACAAAGATCATATAATATATCATCATCATCATCTTGTACAGTTTCCAGCCCCAGGCTGGCTCTGTTTGGAACATAAGCCTCGCCACTTAGTCCTTTCTTCCAACCATATCTCCGCTGTCACTCTAGTCCAGTCCTCGCCTCTCTTCTTGACACATTCCTCCACTCCTTTCAGCCATCTATCTCTTGGTCTTCCCCTTGGTTGTTTCTTCTGCATCTGCATCTCATGTATCCTCTTGGGAATCGTCTTCTCTTCCATTCTCTTTAAGTGTCCATACCACCTCAGTCTTGATGTCTCAATCCTACCTTGCAAGGGCTCCTCTTTCACCATTTCCCTGACCTTTTCATTCCTCACCCTGTCTCTTCTTGTTACTCCGATCCTTCTTCGTAGGAACTTCATTTCACTTGCCTGTATTCTGCTTATGTCTCTTTTCTTCATTATCCACGTTTCTGATGCATAGGTCAGTATCGGGATATAGTAGCTTCTGTACAACACTTCCTTGCTTTTTTGTGGGATATCTTTATTCCACACTAAGCTCCTAATGCTTCTCAGAAATGCTTCTGCCTGTCTGCCACGTTCCGTAATCTCTTTGTCATTTCTCCCATTTTCCTCCACTATAGTTCCCAAGTACTTGAGACTTTCCACCTTCTTCAGCTGTCCACCTCCAAGTGTTATCCCACTCATTGGTCTGTCCTTTTTCCTGGTCGTTAACAGGCTCTCACATTTACTGATGGTGAACTTCCATCCGTACTTACCCACTGTTTCTTCCCAAGCCTTCAGTTGCTCCTGAATTTCCTCCTCCTTGTTTCCCCAGTTATTTTAAATCAAAGTATTTTAATTGATGTTGTTTGAGTCTTCAGTCTTTTGACTGGTTTGATGCAGCTCTCCATGCCTCCCTGTCCTGAGCTAATCGTTTCATCTCTACATAGCTCCGACACCCTACATCCGAGGCAATCTGTTTAACATATTCTAACCTTGGTCTACCCCTACAGTTTTTGTCCTCGATCTTTCCTTCCATGACTAAGCTTGCTATTCCTGGGTGTCTTAGTATGTGTCCTACCAACCAATCTCTTCTCTTCATTAACAGTCGCCAGAAACATCTCTCCTCTCCCACTCGTCTTAATACCTCTTTGTTTGTAATCCTATCTACCCATCTGATCTTCATCATTCTCCTGTAACACCACATTTCAAATGCTTCAATTCTCCTCTTTTCTGCTGCACCAATAGTCCAAGTTTCACTTCCATAGAGCGCCACGCACCAGACAAAGGCTTTCAAAAATGACTTCCTAATACCTAAATCTATATTCGATGTCAGCAGATTCCCTTTTTGTAGAAATGCTTTCTTTGCCTGAGCCAACCTACTTTTTATATCCTCTTTGCTTCGTCCATCACTGGTTATTCTGCTTCCTAAGTAACAGAAGTCTCCTACTTCCTTCAGCTTTTCACCTGCCAATTTGATCTCCATAGAGGTTTCTGATTTATTTCGGCTGCATTCCAGTATTTTTGTTTTACATTTATTAATTTTCATCATGAATTCTTTCCGTAAGACGGAGTCCATACCAATCAAAAACTCATTCAAATCCTCAGGCTTGTCGGCCAAGATGACGATGTCATCAGCAAATCTCAGAGTTGAAATTATTTCTCCTTGAATCTTCACTCCCACTTTAAATTTTTCTCTAATTTCCTTCATTGCTTGTTCAATGTAAAGATTGAAAAGTATGGGTGATAAGTTGCAGCCTTGCCTTACACCTTTCTGAATACCAGCTTCTCTCTCATGTCCTTCAACTCGAATGACTGCTGTCTGGTTTCTGTACAGATTGTATATCACCCTCCAATCCCTGTACTTTATTCCAATCGATTTCAAAATGTCAAACAATTTAGTCCAATCAACATTATCAAAAGCCTTTTCTAAGTCTACAAAAGCCATGAACGTTCTCTTATCTTTCCTTATTCTACCTTCCAAAATCAGCCTAAGACTTAGTACAGCTTCCCTTGTTCCTACATTTCTCCTGAAACCAAACTGGTCTTCACCCAACTCCGTTTCTATCTGGCTTTCAATCCTCTTGTAAATTATTCTAGACAGGATCTTTGAAGCATGAGTAATCAAGCTGATTGTACGGTAATCTTCACATCTGTCAGCTCCCACTTTCTTTGGTATAGGGATGATTACATTCTTCTTGAAATCAGGGGGTACCTCACCTGTCTCATAAATCCTACACACCAAGTGAAATAACCTGATCAGACCTTCATCTCCTATGCAGCGTAGCAACTCAATCGGTATATCATCTATGCCTGGTGCTTTGTTCCTGCTTAAGTCTTCCAAAGCACTATCAAATTCTGATCTGAATATTAAATCTCCTTTCGCATCCTCATCAATTTCCTCCTCCCTTTCCATTACATGATTCTCAATCTCCATTCCCTTGTACAAACTCTCGATGTAATCTTTCCATCTCTCAACCTTTTCTTCCCTATCTGTTAGAGGCTTTCCATTTGTGTCCTTAATATTACAGCACTTAGTCTTCTTTTCCCCAAAAGTATTCTTAATCCTTCGATAAGCTGTGTCTACTTTTCCTAATTGCAGACAATTTTCTATACCTGCACATTTCTCTTTCAACCATTCTTCTTTCGCTTCCTTGCACTTCTTGTTAACCTCATTTCTCAGACGTCTGTATTCTGCTTTCCCCTTTTCATCTCTTACATTCTTGTGTTTCCGCCTTTCATCCATCAATTCTAGTATATCCTGAGTGATCCACGGTTTTCTCCCTATTCTTTCTTTCCTACCAATGTTTTCTTCTGCGGATTTTGTTATTTCATTCTTCAAAAGTGCCCATTCGTCTGCAATTGAAGTTTGTTTAGGGTTTTTCATTAAGTGTTGCATTAGATCAAGACTGACAAATGGTGCAAAAAAAAATATCCGAGACAAATCTAATTTATATGTGAGGGATTGCTCCATTTTGGCTGAGAAAGGACAATACGGACCGAAACATGTATCAATAACATTGTAAAGGTGTATTAAAATTTGTATTGAAAAGTGAACAGCAGTTCATCCAAGTGGGGTAGGGTTTTGTTTACAGTTCTACCCCACAGACAGAACCCAAGCACGACACTATGAAACCTTGACCAGTATATGTGGCTACAGCATTACACAATGTAATATACACAGGGCATAAAATTTTAAGTCTACTACGTGGACTATAAGAGGAGGCTTTAAATTGGGAGAGCAAGTCGTACCTGGAATGCCACACCTGTAATCAGATCAAGCATTAACACAAGCCAGATGACTATGACTGGCAAGCAGTGAATTCCACACCAGCTCATGATGAGATGGAAATCTTAGATTAATTGCACCATAGATAGATACAAGACAATGTTTAGGGTTCGCATAAAGCGCAATAGCTAGTGCCACAGGCTCATTGTTGGATGCAACATACCGCTACCCCTTGCCCTCCACTCTCTCCTGCCTCTGTCACAGTAGTTTTATTGCGACAAGGAAGTGAACTGGCTACACAGATGCACGGGGTAAGATACAGTGGCTAATTTGAACTTCTATACGTAATTCGAAATCTTCTTTAATTCGAAATTTTCTCTTGGTCCCTAGCATTTTATATACAATCAATGCTAAAAAATCGTGGTTAATTCGAATTATATTTTGGATAATTCGAAGTTTTTACGTGTAAAAAGTCGATCAGAAGCCAAACAGTTGGGTCCGAAAGACAAGATGGCGACGACGCACCTGGCGATGAACTCCTGGAGGAAGTTCCCGAAAAACTGTTCCGAGTGCAGCCCGAGCAACAAACCATATCACAGAACTTCGGCGTTTTAGTGAAAGTAGAATTGACGTAAGTGATTCTGTTTGCAGTTCCTTAAATTTGTTACACTTTTTGTGATGGCCGAGAGACTTAATTGTAGTAAACAGGTAAAAATATCAACCTTCTTTGAAAAACAGTAGATTTCTCTAAGACTTAACTAGATTGCTGGATTACTACTGTCGTTATATACAGTAGGTGAATTGTAGACTACATTTTGGTTTTATTTTATCATTTGAAACTTTTGAGGTTATTCACGATACATTCGTCATTATACAGCTTAATAAAGGTTCTTGGACGAAAACTTACAAGTTTGAATATTTTCTCTACCCTTTTCAAAGAACTTTCTGAATTCGAATTTTTTACTGGTCCCTTGAGGTTCGAATTATCCAAGCTCCACTCTACAAACTGCATAATACTTGCAACACTCAATAAAAATAATACCAAACCTACAAAACCTTAAAACACATTTATTACCAAATGTAGAGTGAAGCAACAACCTGCATGTAAAACAAAGAACGTATTCACGAATATGAAACCATACAATGTACAGTCATATTGTCTATATCTGTGTTAGTTACAATAACCCTTCGTGATTTCAGTTTTCTTTGGCACCAGTATTCCTTCATTCTCTTGCTCACAGCTTCTTTCTTTTCAGCTGTCCAATGTTGTTTCATATTTATTGCAAATATGTTAGTCCGTTGATCAATACATCAAGTTACATATAATTCAACAGTGGTACATGTTTCGGGCCATTAAATAGCCCTTCCTCAGCCACAATTTATTGAATCTAAAGAAACAATCTCATACACATCAAAGACACTGTAACAGCATTAAAAACATGCATAAAACTTGGTAAAAACAGGTCAACAACATGGAATAAAATGCATGTACACATCGTTATAAGGTCACTAAAAAGGCTCTCCGGCTCATGAGTTCTTGGAAAAGTGAGTAAGTTCACATGGAATATTGGCACTATATGAGGTCAGCCAGTCACTGTTCATTTTTTCTGATAGCAATGTGGCTTGAAGGAGTTTGAACATTTCTTGACATTGACGCCTGGAGCGTCAAGTTGTGTTAATATGCGGTCGAAACGGACGAAAAATGGATCCCAAGAAACGTGGCCAAGTTAGCTCAAGCGAAGAAGCTGATGGTCCATGAATGAAACAAGAGGAGCCAAAATCTTAAAGAGAAACAGAAAGAAAGGCCAAAAATTAAAGTGAGAACCCAAGAAACCAGGGAAGGCGAACCCGATCGTGTAGAAAACCAGCGATGTCATACTTGAGGAGAGACCCACATGCGAACGTAGCCTGGGAGAGCACAGGAAGCACTGACACTCTGGGTTGAGCTGAGCAAGTCAAGAGAGGCAAAGCAAGGGAGGGGGACAGAGGGGCGGGGAAGGGCTACGCGGAGAGTGAGCGCAAAAGAGAGCAAGGTTGTGGCTATCGTATGGGAAGCACAGGTGTAGGCAAACTGAAAGAAATAGAAAATTTATGGGGGTTTGTTTAAGGGGATGTTAATGGTGTTTCTGGTTAGCGTGTCATAAAGTATGTTGCTGTCAAAATTAATTTCGTTAAGGTTGGCACACGGATTTAATTTTTGAGCCTTATCTATTTCAATCTGCTCCAGAATGTTTAGCATAGTGCCTTTACTTCCATAATGTAGAATTTTGAGATCGTGCTCAATATTTGTGAATTTATGCCCCATTTTAGACACATGGTTGTCCATGGCTGAAAATTTTCTCTGTCTGACAGCGTTTAAGTGCTCATGGTATCTAATTTTGAAATTCCTGCCAGTTTCCTATTGGTCGCTGTTTCTGGCTCTAGGAACCCCTCAAATGTGTGTATCTTATTTCTGAAAGTGGTTCTGTTGCGGATGTCTTGATCAGTGATGTTCATTTCATGTAGATCTTTCTTGGTGTTAGCAAACCATTTTTCATAAGAGTTACCTTTTCTATTTTGCTTGTTGAAGTGGTTAAAAATGTCCTATATTTAACCAAATGCACTTTTTTTTACCAAAAATAAACTTTTTTTTGAGGATCAATATGATGTTTTGAATGACACCCACATATAAACAGTATCATTATGTATATGTATAACAGTCTGCTAGAGAAATACAGTATTTATATCAATTGATGCTGAGCATCCATCCCAAACCATTCAACCTATTTAAATAAAGCACAATCAAAGACGCAAAGTAGAATACTACAAGCTTCCACCTTCCAAAAACCAATCACAAATAATGATCCACAATGACTTTAGCTGAAGTATTCAGTTAATCTCTGGCATCTGGTTTGAACATGATGAGAATATTAGAATCAATAATTTAAGGTCAGATTCACTGTTCACCACAGCAAGTTATGCATGTCCTTGTTTTATCGCTCTGATTTAAGATGTCGACCAATTGGAAAGCTCCTCTAAAATTGGGAATATCCCACATCACATTTTAAGGTTAAGAGAACTCCTGGCCCCATTGATTTCCCCACCACCTCCATTGAGAACCACTTTGGCCTGGAACATTCTTCCTGGAATCATTGAATTATAAAATATCCTTGGAAATACTGAAATACCACTCCAAGTTGGTCCCACAAATGACTTACTTGAATAGGTTTCCTAATAACAAATTCACTAGATATTCTAAACGAGACTACACAAACCTGTGAATACCGTTTTAACAACTTGTATTAAATTTCAAAACTCTATGCTCCTAGAGGAAAACTAGAAGTTTTGCACACCATAGAGTTTTAAAGATAAAGTGGAGCTTTATCTGTCACAGTACATCAACACTGGAGTATGAACTGGCCAGAATCTTGGTGATGTGAGCCATACCAACTGATGAGCCCAATAGCCCACTGGAGTGTAAAGCTCACAACTTGAAATTCCTCCGACTTACATTGAACATACTAAACCTCTGACATGATGGAAGATAGATCTGGGAGGAAGCAGTACTCATTCAACCCTATATCCTTTTGAGGATATTTTCCACTGAATAAGGGATTTAATTACCTACATACCTGTCTTTGAGATGTGCTCCTACATAGAAAACAGCAGACAGTCAGTAGCATTAAGATATGAAACAATGGCCTTTTAAGTAAGTAGATTTGGCTTTTATTTAGTGAAGTGCTTTATTGTTGACTTTAGAACAAAGGA
Source organism: Meconema thalassinum (assembly GCA_946902985.2). Lineage (NCBI taxonomy): Eukaryota > Metazoa > Arthropoda > Insecta > Orthoptera > Tettigoniidae > Meconema > Meconema thalassinum. The sequence continues at coordinate 2,105,705,797 of OX336388.2, read as the reverse complement.
TTTTTTTTCTTTTTTTATGAACAGGGTCTACTGTAAGGATGAAGTAAAAATTAGTTACTTTTTAGCTACCTTTTAGTTACCTTGTAGTTAATTTTAGTTACCTTTGAATTCAAGATACATCTGCGGTCTGCAAGCATAGGAGCTCATCACGCGGTGAAGAAAAACAACAATGAACTGTGTTTAAAGCGGTAAATAAAATAAAATAATAAAATAAATAAATAAATAAATAAATAAAAAACTAGATATTAATTTTCCAATGAGTTGTTTCAGCTAATATGTCGTCTTGAGCACAAGACGTTGTTATAATTATCAAGAGGTTGCTCTGCTCTTTGCCGTTTGGCGAGATTTCCTTTGTCCCCGCGGTAGATCACGAAGAAATGTATGCGATGTCACGCGATCGTCATCGAATTCTGACTTCGCAGTCAAGTACGGAGAAATGTCGTGATGTTACACGATCGGCGCTGGTCTCAGCCGTTTGACGAGATTCCCGTAGTTTTCACGATAGAACACGGAGAAAAATCGCGATTTAGATAAACTATGTCACTTTTAGTCACTCGACGAGATTTCCATTGTCTTTAAGGTCGGGCACGAGAAAATTTAATATTATTACGCAATCGGCGCCACTTGCTGTCCGTTTGACAAGAATCCAGTTGTCCTCGTCACTGAATGCGGGAAAATATCGCGATGTATCGCAATCGCTGCCGCTCTCGGCCGTTTTACGAGATTCACGTTGTCCTCGCGATATTATGCAATCGGCGTCGCACCCGGCCGTTCAACGATTGCCTGCCTGTCTATCTGCCCTGACAGAATGGTGGAGGCAAGCCCAAGGTTGGGGATGGTTAAAATTCACGTGTAGTTATGGACATGTTGTATGGTCGGCGCCGTGATTCTCGCTGTCCCTATGCTGTGGTTGGGAGTTCATCAATTCAGGGTGGATCACGAGGGAAAATTAGTATCGCGATGCTACGTAGGCAGTCATTTCTAAGTGGGTTGGTGCACTTCTCGCTCCCCGTACGCTTTTAAATATACGGTCATGGGAAAAGTGGCGAGTAGGTTTCGGAATGTTTCGTGATGGCTGCCCAATCACCTTTGACAGGATTCTCGCAGTCCTCGTGGTCACAAGTTCACGATAGGGGAACTGACGTCGATCTCTGTCTCGCGGTCAGCCGGTCGTCTTGTGGATGTGATTTTGGAGGATGAACGTTCGAAGTAGGTACCGTATCGGATATTACGAATTATTCGGAGATGATTGCTCGAATAATACGACAAGAGGGCACATTTTCTTTCGAATGCGAATCACGAATTACCTAGGTATACAAGTTTTCGAAATAACCAGTTAGATTATATATCCGATGGAACCAAAGTTCGAAGGAAAATAGACATATAACTGAATTACGAATTAACCATAGGCTTACCTGTCGCAAATTTACGGACAGATTTTTAAAATACCGGTAAGTTAGACTGCCGTAGGCCTATATGCATTTCGAAGCTATTTCGTAATTTTTGTTTCGAAACGGTAACATTTCGCAAGGTCGCGACATTAAATTATTTCGCGTTATTTCTGGACTTCAATTTGACATAGTCTCCAAATTTAGAGATCAGTAACAGAAATGAGAGGTTTCTGTTTCGTTTCGGAAGTTTTTGCGAATAAACGTCTCGCGAAAAGTCAGGTTTCCTAATAACACAGAAAAATATTTCACACAAAACTAGAAAGGCTTCTTGATGCCGAACTGATGTATACCACACAAGGTATCCTCAGTAAACATTTCCTTGAGGTCAGGCACGGGGAATTATAGCTTATGCAATCGGCGCTGCTTGCGTGAAACTCGCTCCATCGCAATCTCTCAGCCTAGTGGCACGAGTTTAAATGATTCAACCCGCCTTCAGAAAATTTTTGTTACCAGTTTGTAAAATTCATTACTTTTTCGTTACCCGTTTGTAAAATTCGTTACTTTCGTTACCGGTAGACACCCTGATGAATGATTATGAGCTCTTTCCATCAGGTCTTTCCTAGAGTGCCAAATAGTACGATGCTGGGTGCATTTCCACTTCGCTTATAAATTCCAAGTTGAAGACTTTGTCATTAATCATTATACTAAGTGATGAAACAGAGTACCAGGACTGTATAATATTGTATAAGGACAAGACAAGTAGCAAGAGGACTAGCAGGTCGAAGTTCCTTGGAACTGATCGCTAACGCATAGCGGAACAAAGCCATTGAATTGCACAGGCAGAGACACACAAACCACTGCTAAGTTACCATGTCAATTATCAGTTTCTTTTAAGTAGCTCCATGTAAAGAAGGTCTAAAAAAATTAGAGCAAGTTGACAACAGAAACGTACCTAAACAAATTTAATCTTGAGATCATCTTGAATCCTTGAACTGATCTGCAGTTAACATGTTGTTTATTTCGAGATGACACAACTAAAACATGTTTATTTTGTATCATACATGGTAACTTTTATATTTGCCAGATAGGAAATGTTTCATATCAATCGTGCGTTGGGTTCTGTAGTGACAGCTTGTGTAGGATGAGGTGAACATGGCACGAGTAGCCTACCCTTACTTACTACGAACTACGTTCAAATTGTAATGTTGGTTTTACCGAGTGATGTTGACGCCTGGGATGGAGCGAGTTGAAGTGATGGAATTAATTCAAGTGTGGAATGAATTCAGAGATACGAGCAGTAGCCGATTAATAATACACATGACACTGAAATATAAGGTGCGTTCAAAAAGTAACGAGCCGGAGGCTGTAATGCGCAAACCGGTGACGACATCGGCTAATCGTGGCGTGTGTAACGAGATGTGGTACCGACCAGAGCGTGGAAGGTCACAGCCCGTCACTAGAGGGCACGCGTGCACGTCACGTGACGATACAAAGCTAGCAGCAGCATGCATCAATCGTCCAACCAAGACCAAGACAGTAGGCCATTCGGCATGCTTTCTGGTGTGGTTGAGGACTGTGGGGAACCCATTGGGCACACACTTTGCGCAAGTGCAGTCGTTCCTTCATCATGGTGTACACACTTCCGAAGCTCAATCCGACCACGGCGGCTATGGCGTTCACTGTCACTAGGCGGTCCTGGGTAATGAGTGCATCTGGTTGTTGTCATGGATAATGCAGGGGGGTGCCCCATACCGGGCATCATCGGCTAACGACACCCGTCCTTCTCTGAAGCGCTTGTGCCACGCCTTGACCCTTGCAAAGGACATGTAGTGTTCGCCGTACACTTGTGACATTCGGCGATGAATGTCCGTTCCCCCTACTCCTTCCGCTGTCAGAAACCGAACAACACCTCTTTGCTCTTCGTTTGACGCCTCCATGTCACTGTTTGCAATGCGACTGGCAGCGTTGGACGATTGATGCATGCTGCTGCTCGCTTTGTATCGTCACGTGACGTGCATGCGTGCCCTCTAGCGACGGGCTGTGACCCACGCTCTGGTCGGAACCACGCCTCGTTACACACGCCACGATTAGCCGATGTCGTCACCGGTTTGCACATTACAGCCTCCGGCTTGTTACTTTTTGAACGCACCTTATAAAACAACACACAGGGCAGACTGGCATTTAGTGCCTTCTATGCATCATTGTTCCACTCCTTGACCAGGATCTTTGGAGAGCCTCTTGAATGGATGTGTCACCTCAGAAAGTGCAAAAGAAAAAAGGTGCATAACAAACAAACAAATCTATTGAAAACCAGTGTCCCTTCAAGGTCGACTGTTCTTTGAAAGAAGCTTTTCCTAGATTTAAGTCCAGGTGGGGCAGGGAGGTATCAAAGAGCGGGTGTGTTGATATAGACACCTTACACCATTAACATTGAAGGCCATCATCTCAATAAAACCACTAAACGTAAGTACCTTGGTTCTCTCACCACTTTGGAAGGCGAAACCCTTCTCGATGCCCGAGCACGAGTAAATGGTGTGTGGTTGAAATAATAATAATATCGTATGGCCTCAGGTGCCGGGTGCAAGCTTTGTAATTTGACACCCAGAGGGTTGCTTGCATGTCGAATTTCGTTGTTCCTTGAATCACTATGAAAGTCAAGGAGGTTAGATATCTAAGCTCCTTGAACACCATAGTGCTTTCTAGTAGAGAAATGAGGAACTTTGTGTTGGCGGAAAATCCAGAGATTAATTTTACCATTATGAACACGGCCTACTGAATTCAAATGGGTTCTTTGACATGCCAACATCGTATGACATGCGAGTCGTATTTTTGCCGCCTTTCAAAAATCACTTACCACGGCCAGGAGCGAACCTGCAATCTTGGGGTTAGTAAACCGACACGCTATCCACTCACCCACCGTGGCAAGCTAGTGGTTGAAATGGCACCAAGTAACTGCAGTACTGTGTGATAAGAAAATACCTATCCACCTGAAAGGAAAAGTTAACAAGAGTGCCAGTGGCACTCTACGGTACAGAATGTTGGCCAGCTTCAACCAAACACGGACAAGCCCCCCATAGTATAGAAATTAAAATGTTGCGTTGGCCATGGGTATTACAAGACTTCACCGTGTAAGAAATGAGCACGTAGGGAAGCAAATGGGAGTTGCAACAATTGAAGTCAAAATGAGGGACGCACGTCTTCGCTATGCTGAGCTTCTATGTCCAAGATCGCGGGTTCAAATCCAGCCGAAGTCGTCATGCCTTCCTTCGGAGGGGAAGTAAAGCCGGCGGTCCCATGTCATAGACTTATGGCATGTTAAAGAACCTTCCACTAATTACACTGGTGTGAAGCTAAATTGTATAGGTTAAGAATGTAAACAACGCTCTTTGGTTCCTACGTACGTTGCCAAGAGTCGACTGCAGTGGCATCTGGTACCTAAGTTCTGAACTAGTAGTCGTTGACGGTGGCGTTTGGCGGCAAAAGTAGGAACTATTTGAAAAATTCAAAAGTCTGCAGTCCTTACTTGTATTAAAAAACAGATAACACACACTAATACAGTCATCACAATTAACACCGGTTATCGGGCAGATTCTACACACACCCAAAGTACACGGGGCTACATGACCGCGTTGTCGCAGCCCCTAAACTTAAGAACCAACCACGTCTTCACTGGTATGGGCATGTCACTAGAAGTGATGAGAACTCAGTGATAAAAACGGCCCTCCAATATGATCCAGGAGGGCATCGACTCCGTGGGCGCCCAAAGAAACGATGGATGGATAGAATCAGTGAAGACCTACTGGTGTGTGGTCTCAAACCTGAAGATGCCCTTGACAGGAAGAAGTGGCGACAACAACCAAGCAGACGGACCCTGCGCCAGGAAAGAAGACTGGCTGAAACTATACACCCCAGGACAAGGTGGACTCTCCGATGCTTAGCATGCCTCAGGGCATGAGGATGCTTTATGCAGTATTCAACAGCCACACATTAACTTGAACCACTCTGTATGTCAGTCAACCCCATTGAGTATATACAAGTGACTACAGATCTTACTTTGCTAAAAGAGGTCTGCAAGAAAGACTCTTCACCACAAGATCTAAAACAACTGGCCCTCTGTACAATAGAAGAAAGATATCCATCTAATCAATGGCTAAAAATATTTACAGATGGCTAACAAGACAAAGAAAATAGAACTGGAGCAGGAATACATTCATCTCTCTTCTCACTCTACTTCCCAGTAGGCCAAAACAAAACAAATTTTGATGCTGAGATAAGAGCAATTTCACATGCACTCCATCAGTTATTAGGCAGAAACATTGATTATCAAAAATGTGTTATCATTACAGATTCAAAAGCAGCCATCCAAGCCATCTCGTCAAATTATAAGCCCCAAAATAAAGAACTGAAAGAAATTTTTTGTATGATAAAACCCCTTCAAAGACTCCACAAACAGATCTCATTTCAGTGGATCCCTTCTCATGTTGGAATAGCAGGTAATGAAGAGGCAGACAGATTAGCAGAAAAAAAAGGAACCACACTACAACAATCTGTCAGTCAGACTGATTTTATGTCAGCAAAAAGGATTTTGAAAAATACTATAAAAACAGGTATGAAGAAATGGCAAAGAAAAGAGCAGAAACCAAATTATGGAAGGACATTGATGCTAAATGGGATCAATATAAATTAACATCAAGAAGAGAAGCTGTAGCCTTCTTCAGACTTAACACTGGCCATGACTGCCTTGCAGCTCATCTGAAACGAATCAACATCCTGAGATCTGAAGAATGCACACTTTGGCACGAACCTGGAAGTAAAATGGATAAGGGGCACCTGCTACATTGCAACAAACTTGATGTGACTGCTAGAACTTCAGGAAACCTCACACAACTCTATTGGAACGCAAGAAAGCTGATGGACTGGAATCCGGGCTAGCCATAGGAAAAAACAACAAACAACAACAACATTTTTCTATGAGCCCTCTGCATTGGCTACCTTACTTACAGTAAAACAAAACATAAATGCATCTTGAATATGCCCAACTCCTTTGGTCTTCAAAGCACCAAAAGATAATCCTCAACTTCTATATCTGCACTCATGAGTTATATTGTGGGTTTGAGTCTTCAGTCTTTTGACTGGTTTGATGCAGCCCTCCATGCTTCCCTGTCCTGAGTTAATCATTTCATCTCTACATAGCAACCACACATCCGAAGAAATGCTTACCACGGTGGGCGAGTGGTTATCGTGTCGGATTACTAACCCCCAAGCTTGCAGGTTCGCTCCTGGCCATGACAAGTGATTTTTGAAATGCGGCAAAAATCACAATACGCATGTCATACGATGTTGGCATGTTAAAGAACCCATTTGAATTCAGTACGCTGTGTTCATAATTGCAAAATTAATCTCAGGATTTTCCGCCAACACAAAGTTCCTCATTTCTCTACTAGAAAGCGCTATAGTGTCAAGGAGCTTAGATATCCAACCTCCTTGACTTTCATAGCGCTTCAAGGAACAACAACAAAATTCGACATGCAAGCTACTCTCTGGGTGTCAAAATAACAAAGCTTGCACCCGGCACCCGAGGCATTACGCTATTATTATTATATTATTATCCGAAGAAATCAGTTTAACATATTCTAACCTTGGTCTACCCCTACAGTTCTTGTCCTCAACCCTTCCTTCCATAACTAAGTTTGCTATTCATGGATGTATTCATCATCATCATCGGCTTTAACTCGAATCCGAGTATAAATCTTCTTCCTTCAGTCCAGTTTGTGAATGTGCTTACGGTGACTAAAGAGTCCAATCCTGGCGTGGAACAAGCGTCCACACAAGTCACATAGTATTGCTGGAGGAGGACGTGGTTGGGCTGCTCGAAGTTTCCTAGCTTGACGCTTGGCCTCTTCATGTGTGTGTCGATCCCTTTCAAACGTCTTTACAGTATCCGAGATGGTATGGCGCCAAGTTGAGCGGTCTTCAGCCAGCATGTCCCTGGTTTGTGAATCAAGACCTGTCAATTTCAGGGTCTGCTTAAATTGGTCCTTGTAGCGCCTCTTAGGACCACCATGAGGTCTGGTGCCATAGCATAACTCACCATATAGCATTTGACGAGGTAATCTCACATCATCCATCCGATGGACATGACCAATCCATCTAAATTGGTGACCTATTATGGATGATTCAATGCTGTTGATTTGAGCCTTTTCCAGAACAGCAAAATTGGTAATGCGGTCTTCCCATTTAATCCTCAGGATTGATCGAAGTTTTTGTAGGTGGAAACGCTCAAGCTTCCTAAGATCACATCAGTAAAGGGTCCACGTTTCACAACCATACAACAATGTAGAAATGACTACTGCTTTGTACACCATAAGCTTTGTACTCATGGACAGATCTTTATTCATGAAGACCCGGTGCGCTAATCGTCCATATGCTGCATGGGCTGCGCCAATTCTCTTATCCACATCCTGCTCACAGGTACAGCTCACAGAAATGGTACTGCCCAGGTACGAGAAGTGGTCTACCTGTTCTAATGGCAAATTTGAGATGGAGATATTGAACTGAGGAAGAGGTGTGCCTGGTGAAGGTTGTGCCAAGACTTTAGTCTTATTGACATTTATGGTAAGACCAAAGCGATCACATGCACTTTTGTAACAATTAACTGACTCTTGCAGCTCTTCTGGTGTGAGAGTTGGTGACGCAGCATCATCTGCATACAACATGTTAGTAACCTTAGTAACCTGAGTTTTCCTCAAGGAGCGGAGACGAGTTAGGTTGAAAAGCCCTCCATCAAAACGATACTTGATCTCCACACCTGGGATGTTTGTGGGTGAATCATAAAGCATTGCAGCCAAGTACAGCGCAAAAAGCGTTGGAGCCAGTACACATCCTTGTTTCAGTCCATGGGTAATGGGAAATTCATCGGACATCTTATTCTGATGGCAAACCTGACCTGTCATGCCATCATGGAGAGCCTTGATTAGATCTACAAAACGCTGAGGGCAACCAAACCGCTTCAGCACTGCCCACATGGCTGGTCTTGGAACCGAATCAAATGCCTTTTCCAAGTCATAAAAGACTAAGAAGAGTGGATTCTGTTGTTCTCTACATTTTTCTTGTAGCTGTCTCACACAGAAAATCAAGTCAATTGTGCTTCTGGAAGTTCTAAATCCACATTGTGACTCTGGGAGGATGCTCTCAGAGATAACCTTGAGGCGGTTAAGTAGAATTCTTGCAAGAATGTTCCCCACAATTGATAGCAGTGATATACCACGGTAGTTGCCACAAACACTGCGATCACCCTTTTTAAAGATGGTGACGATAGTGGATTCTTTAGGTCTCCAGGTACCTTTCTTGATTCCCATATTTTGAGGATAAGGATGAAAATTCTTGTTTTGAGGGAATGACCTCCGGCTTGAATTAGTTCCAGAGGGATGTTATCTGGGCCAGGTGCTTTTCTGGGTTTCAATTGGGTGAGAGCTGCACTGAATTCATGATAAGTAGGAGGTACTGCCAACCACAGTTGTTCAGGTTGTTGCGGCACATCACAGAGGAAGTCTTCAGCAGCTTCTGATGGGCGATTTAGGAGATTGGAGAAGTGCTCCTTCCAGCGTTCCAAGATTTCTTGACTATCAGTAAAGGTAGTAGAATTATCAGCGCTTTTCAGTGTACCTGATGATGAGCGAGATGGTCCATATATTTCCTTGAGTACGGCATAGAAGTTCCTCATGTCTCGAGCATCCGATAGTCTCTGCAGTTGCTGAGCCTTCTGTTGCCACCAAATATTTTTAATCTGCCTTATCTGCGTCTGGCATTTACCCTTGATTTCCAGTAGTTTATCTCTCTTTGTGTTGGAAGTTGGGTCTTGAAGATGGGCAAGATAGGCCTTCCTTTGGGCATTGATGAGAGACAGAATTTCCTCATTGTTGTCATCAAACCAGTCTTGTCTTTTCTGCACTATAAAACCAATGGTTTCCTCAGCTGACTGTGCGATAATCTTCTGTAATGTGGCCCATTCTTGCTGAATATCATTTGTTACTGGGTTTTCTGATAACTGGGTGACGATCCTGTTTCCAAAATGTTTTTACATGGATTCATCCTGAAGTTTGGATGTATTAAACTTCTTTCTTGGCAAATTTTTGATGTTCCTAGGTGGTTTAGGTCTGATGGATATCCTGAGCTTACATATAAGAAGTTAACGATCTGTCCAACAATCGTCTATATTCCTTGCTGTTCTGGTAATAAGAGTGTCCTTCTTATCACATTGCCGGGTAATGATATAATCAAGAATGTGCCAATGTTTGGAACGAGGATGCATCCACGTGGTTTTGTAGCGGTTAGGTAGCCGGAACTGCGTGTTGGTAATGAAAAGTTCGTGTTCTGCACAAAGACCAAGAAGCAACAGTCCATTGGGAATACATTTTCCAAGTCCCTGTTTGCCCATCACATTATTCCATAGCCTGTGATCTTTCCCAACTCTGGCATTGAAGTCACCGAGGAGCAAGAGTTTATCTGCAGATGGTACCTTGGAGATGATTTCACTTAGCTGATTATTGAACTGAGCCTTTACTTCATCATCAGAATCTAAGGTAGGAGCATACGCAGAGATGAATGTCATAAAGGAACCTCCTGAGAGTGGTATGCGGAGAGTCATGAGCCTTTCGCTGATTGCAATGGGCGTAAGTTGGTGATAATTTACCAGTTTGGTCTTCACAGCGAAGCCCACACCATGAATACGACATTCACCCTCCTCATTTCCTTTCCAGAAGATGGTATATCCTGTTCCAGATTCAGTAATCTTGCCTTCAGAAGACAGCCTAGTTTCACTGAGAGCAGCAATGTCAACGTTGAGTCTTGATAACTCATGGGTTACGAGAGCTGACCTTCTCTCAGGTCTAACGTTATTGTCCAAATCAAGCAAGGTTCTGATGTTCCATGATCCAATAATCAATTTGTGACTCTTTACTGTTTTTGAGTTTCGACCGCATGAGGGGTGACCTGCTGAGTGCGGTTGCCCAGCCGGACCAAGATTGTGACTTCCGATGTTTAGCCCACCTTTTCTAGGGCCTTCCCCATGTGGGGTGGGCAGCGGTGATCCTAAATAGGCCTGCCCAAACACAGATGCAGGACCGAATTCCTGAGTAGTCACAGAGTCTCCGGAAGACGACCATCACACATCAGCTGCCAACGAGCAGGTCCGAACTAGGGGCTTCCAGTTACACCCATACCCTGCCCCCTCCGTCCATATCCCATCGCCGTTGGACTTTGAAAAGTGACGTTCGGAAGAAGTGCCACTGGCGTGAATTTGTTTAGGGTGGATCTCAGCTTGCCAGGACGAGACCCACACACTATGATCTCTGAGCCATATCCTGCAGCTCACAAAGAATGAGACATGCAGGACCGAACACAGAGACTGCAACGAACTGCCGCATACTCAAGTACTACTGAGGTGCGCCTTTACAGCCAGTCCGTCTGGCGTGGCCTTTTCCGCCTCTATGACCGTTGGGAGCCATGAGAGTGATTGGCTCCTCCTCCGCTCATTTGGCGTTGGGCCAAAACCTGCCCATCATAACTATGGATGTATTAGTATGGGTCCTACCAACCTATCTCTTCTCTTCGTTGGCAGTCACCAGAAACATCTCTCTTCCCTTTTCATTCGTTACCCTATCTACCCATCTGATCTTCATCATTCTCCTGTAATACCACATTTCAAATGCTTCTATTCTCCTTTTTTCTGCTGCACCAACTGTCCCAAGTTTCACTTCCATTGAGCACCACACTCCAGACAAAGGATTTCAGAAATTATTTTCTAATACCTAAATCTATATTCGATGTCAACAGATTTCTTTTCTGTAGAAATGCTCTCTTTGCCTGAGCCAATTTGCTTTTAATATACCCTTAGCTTTGGCCATCACTGGTTATTTTGCTTCCTAAGTAGAATTCCATGGATCTATCATGGCCACAAGTTTCAATATCCTGGATTCATTGTTCAAATGTTGTGGTACCACGAGCATTCCCCACTAAAATCTAGATTTAAATACTCTTCTTTTATTCTTCCTTGACACACATTAATCATCCAAATTTGGTTTCTAAGGCCTTGATCACCAATCGATCAAACTGAAGAAAGGATATTATAATTAAAGCTTATACACTACAGCAATTTATATAAAACATAGTATTTTGGAACACCATGTACTAAGCCTGAGAAGAGTTCATAATTTTGTACATTTTTGTTGTTTTTTCACTTAAGATGCTTGAGACTTTGTAATCATAAGCTTGAATCCTGCATAACACTTCTTGGTCAAGCAAAGCACAATAATCAGTAGGCTACAGTAGCCAATTCATGTACATTTCATCCTATATTGCAAAGGAATTAATTTTGGAAATTGTTTCTTTAACTTATTTGAATTTTTAAAGATTTTTCTAATGTTCTTTTTCAACTGGATTAACTGTTTGTTATTATTAACGATTAGTTTATTATTCAGTAATAGGAGATTTTAATTCTACATCGTTTCATCCATTATTCACAGTATCAAAATCAACCTTGCCTCAAAATAAATGTTGAGCCAAACTCACACCCTCAACGACCTCAAAAAAAATTCTACAGGCTTTCAGCTGTTAGGTCGTATATTTCACAAGTTATGTCTAAACCTAGCAAGACACGAACCTGCAACCTCCGGCTTGTTCGCCAGTGCTCTCACTACTTACCTATAGAGGGACACTTAAACTCTCACTTTGGCAATGATACATTTGGTCATATGTACATTACATGGCCTAATAGCTAAAATCCTTCATTTGTATCACTGCGGTCGTGAATATGCAATTCTTGGAATCAAATGTAAGCTGTTCATCTTCTTCATCTTCGCCTTTTGAGACCACATAGGATCACTTTAACCAACCATTAGTTCGTCCCCCCGTGTGGGTGCGGGATAGAATACACCCACGGTATGCCCTGCCTGTCATAGGAGGCGACTAATAGGGCCGACACGGCCGAATAACTTGCCAGTTATTGATTTGTTCAGACCCCCTGTGGATGGGGAGGGCAGAATTCATCCACGGTATCCCCTGCCTGTCGTAAAAGGCAACTTAGAGGGGGCCTCATAAAGGTCGATTTCGGATTTCTGGTCCCAGTTCTGGTTTGACCTATAGAAATAAACATGCATGCTGTTAGGGGAAGGGCCACCAGCTTGGCCAGAAAGCCTAGACGGTATGCCCCATCCCGTCAGGTGGGTCAGGTAGTATCCGCCTTACAACGAAGGTCCCTGCATGGCCGAATACTGGAGCTGCATAAATCCTGTGCACGTCGAGGGGGAAGTGCCTATTCGAGGCACTGGGACCCCGGGCAATATCTGCTACGCCAGGTAGGTATTGCCTTGGCTGGGTGGCGCCCACAGTGATAGCCCCCATTCGGAGTGGGCAGTATTCGGGGAGGATTTCGTCCGGGATGCCTAGTAAGCGATCACGGACACCTGTACAGGGTGGCACCCTTAAAAAGCCGTCTCTGGAGTGTAGACCGAATCCCAAGGTGTATACGCCTTGGGATGAGGCATTTAATAAGAAGTTCCCTGTTGACAGTTCTCCTCGCTACCTGGTAGCTACCAGGACAGACGGGGGAGATTTTAAACAGGTAAAATCAATCCTATTTTCAGAGGAAATCGAGGGGAAATATCGCGACCTTAACGGGATTTCCAAGCTCCGGAACGGGCAGCTCCCGCTGCATACCGTTGACCGGCAGCAAACCGAAGCGTTGCTGGAATGCACGCATTTCGGCGAAATTCCCGTTAAGGTTGAGAAGCACGATACGCTGAATGAGGTCCGTGGAGATATATTCCATCGCGACCTCATTTTAAACAGCGACGCGGGATCTGGGGAAGCTAGGCGTCACAGGATTAGGCGCATCACCCGGAAAATTGGAAATGATAGCATCGATACTGGCGCTTTCATTCTCCATTTTGAGGGTGATGTAGTGCCTAAGCAGGTGAAGGTCACGTCGTACCATTGCGACGTTAGACTGTACATCCCTCCACCTGTGCGCTGCTACAATTGCCAGAAATTCGGTCATGTTTCTGCCAGGTGCACTGCCAAGGCAGTGTGTAGAGAGTGTGGCAAGGGGACACATGACGGTGTGGGGTGTACGCCTCCCCCGACGTGTCCTAACTGCCAAGGAAGTCACTCTCCGCGGTAGAAGCAGTGCCCTGAGTTCTGCAAGGAAGCAAAGATCCAAGAAATCAGAACATTGGATCGGCTTTCATATCACGACGCTCGAAAGAGATACCGTGATATGACTGCACCCGAATTTCCGGTATCTTTCGCGGCTAAGGTGACGCCACCTATTACCCCTGCCACTGCTGTAACCTCGACGAGGAACTACTCCGAGATCGTAAAGTCTCCCCTCGCTGTCCAAGCGAGACCTGTCAGCCCGAAGAAGGTCACACAACCTTCTTCGGCCATTGTGAAAAAGGTGCCGATTATACCATCTAAACCGGCGCAATCGGAGAAGAAGTCATCTTCCTCTCTGAAACGGTCGGAGAAGAAGTCTTCCCCAGCCAACGAAGCAAAGAAGACTTCTGCGACTGGGGTCATCCAGCCCACCTGATAAGACAAAGATAGTGGAGAAGAGGGAGACGGTAAGCGCCGTCTCTCTCGACCTCCGGCTGATGGGATGGCTCCTTCATCTGCTGGACCTTCCGCTCCCTCGACCATCAAGGGAGTGATGCCCGCAGAAGCCAAACCCATTAGAGTGGAGGAACTCCCCTATAGGAAAAATAAGTCACCGGCGGTTCAGCGGCGTTTCTCTTCCTCTCCTGCATACAAGGCTGCTCAGCCATCTGCTGGCCATTCCGCTCCTACCATCACCAAAGGAGCGGTGCCAGCTGGAGCGGCCTCGTTTTGCAAGGACCGGACGTCTGTGGGGAAGGGACCACCTACTTCCCCGAATAGACGTCTGCGTCGGTCTAGAAAGAAGCATGCTCAGGGCGTGTCAGGGACAAGCACCCAGTCTTCGGACAGGGAGAAAGTCCCTAGACAACGCTCTCGCTATTCCCCAAGAGCGAGACTCGTGAGGTCCGAGAGAGCGCCCGCTCTATTTTCTTCGTCTTCGGAAGGAGATGTGGAGATTGAGGTGTGCTCTCCTGCCCCATCATCTCCAACTAGAGATGGGGAAGGGTGGCAAACGGTCAAGCATAAGTAGAAGACCCACTTCTACTTAAGTCCACACCATGGCACTATTACAATGGAACTGTAATAGCTATTCTGTTCATCTCGCTGAGTTACGCCAATTAATATCTTCGTTTTCAGCAACCATTGTCTGTCTTCAGGAATCCAGGTTTCGTCCTGGACATGAGACAACAATGCATCACTTCAAACTCTTCTCTGAAGACCGGGTGGACGGAGCTGTGGCCGCTGGTGGCGTCTGCACTCTCGTCCACTCTAGCCTCTTTAGTGAAGAGGTGCCGTTGCGTACTCAGCTAGAGGCAGTTGCAGTTCGTACTTCGTTGCCAGTAATGGCAACAGTATGTAACGTGTACATCCCACCTGATTCTCAACCGGATTACAACCAGCTGGTGGATCTAGTCTCTCAGCTCCCCCCTCCTTTTCTCCTTCTGGGAGATGTTAATGCCCACAACACCATCTGGGGCTCCGCTACCACTAGCGGTAAAGGGAGAGATATTGAGAGGCTGATCAGGCAGCTGGACCTGTGTCTGTTGAACACAGGGGACCCGTGCGAGAAATCCCGCATGCTCATAAGTTATACTTTCCTCAATAGATTTATGAGTGACTTAAGTAGAAAGGTTGTTATGTTTTTATTTCAACCAAATGGTTATAGAACACTATTTACATTTCAGTTAGAATTCCAAGCTCTACGTTCTCTAACTTCAGAAGGCAATCACTGAATATTGGATCATCATAACACTCACCAGTTATTCGATATTTATGAAAGCACCTTTGTCAAGATTTCCTGCTTTACCTTGTTGGCTGAGGATCCTCTTTCTCCCTTACCAGGACAGCCCTCGTTGGAAAACTTCTTCACGCGCCGCTTACAGTGAGGCTTCCTTGTTCGTAAGTGCAACGATCAGTGTTAAACTCCTTCACACACTGCCTGCAAGGCAGCTTTCCCGTTCCTGTGTGAGGCGCTCAGCGCGAAACTCCTTTGCACGTTACCTACAGGGGTGCTTTCGCTTTCTTGAGTGGAGCGTCAGCATGAGAGCGTGCTGTGGCTGGTATCTTTCTGTGATCATTGTACACTGCTTCCTTGTTCTGATTTTCCACGTTTTCCTGAAGTCTGGTTTTGATGTATTGTGTTAGGTCCTCGATCTTTTCGGCAAGGGCGACTATTACCACCCTACAGGATTTATTCATGTGCAGTGCCTCAGGTTTACATATTTAACACAGCCATATCAGTTTCCTGTTCTTTCTTTCACTTCTCTATTGCTTATTCAAGTATCGATATCACCTTGTGCAGTCGTGCGCTGGTTCCCCTGCTTCAGTAGGGTGTACACGATGACCTTTGTGATAGTGACCATTTTCCAATTATCGTTACTCTTCCGAACAAGAGAGCCTTCGAGTTACCAAGTCGATGGCTTCTCCGTCGGGCTGATTGGCCAACTTTCACGGCACAGCGGTGTTTGCCGAAGATACCTTTGAGTGTGTCGATGATCATACCATTCACATAACGAATGGTATTTTGGCTGCTGCTGAGGAAACAATACCTTCCTCATCCGGCAACTCACGCCGGAAGCTTGTCCC
This sequence comes from Meconema thalassinum, assembly GCA_946902985.2. Taxonomy (NCBI): domain Eukaryota; kingdom Metazoa; phylum Arthropoda; class Insecta; order Orthoptera; family Tettigoniidae; genus Meconema; species Meconema thalassinum. The sequence goes on along the minus strand of OX336388.2, from coordinate 2,105,689,667 downwards.
TTGGTGGACAGCCGAGATTGCAGCAGCCATTAAAGATCGCCGACGTGCTTTCAAATGCTATCGGAGGCAAAACACTATGGCCAACCTTATCACCTTCAGAAGGATGCGTGCTAGAGCCCGATATCTGATTCGGAAGAATAAGAAAACGACGTGGGAAAAGTATGTGTCGTCTATGACGGCGCATACTCCTTCATCTCAAGTGTGGACCAAGCTTTGTCGGATCTCCGGACTCTCGACATCACTGTCGATACCCGGATTATCCATCAATGGAGATATCATCACGGACCATTTCGCCATTGCCAATAGTATTGACTCACACTTCTCCGATGTATCCTGCTCTGGGAGTTACGATCCTACATTTCTGACTCTGAAGCGGGGGGCAGAGACTCATCCCTTGTCCTTTGCCACTGCTGCTTCGGAGTCCTATAATGTACCAATCTCTGAATGGGAACTGCGCAGTGCGCTTGCACTGTGCAGGAATACGGCTCCTGGACCGGATAACATACATAATCAAATGTTAAAACATCTGTGCGAAACCAGTATAAAACAACTGTTGATCCTCTTCAATCGTATATGGATTGAAGGGGAGTTTCCATCTCAATGGTGAGAGGGGATCGTGATACCGATTCCCAAGGCTGGAAAGGATCCTAAGTTTGTAAGCAGCTATAGGCTCATTTGTCTGACAAATGGCCTATGTAAGCTGCTCAAAAAGATGGTGAACCGTCGACTGGTGTGGTTCTTGGAGAAGAGAGGTCTCCTGTCTGAGTACCAGTGTGGATTTTGCTCTCATAGGTCCACCACTGATCATCTGGTGCGACTTGAGAGCGCTATACAGGGGGCATTTCTCCGAGAGCAGCAGTAGTCACGGTTTTCTTTGACTTCGAGAAAGCCTACGACACCACATGGCGCTACGGGATCGTTTCCACCCTTCACAAGTGGGGACTCCGTGGTAATCTACCGACTTTCATTGCGAATTTCATGTCCGTCCGACTCTTCCGGGTAAGGGTCGGTAGGACATTATCGCAATACTATACTCAGGAAAATGGAGTTCCTCAGGGTTCTGTGCTGAGTGTCACCTTGTTCGCGATTGCCATAAATGGCATTGTTGTCGCCGCCGGGTCCGCGGTAATTCCATCGCTGTATGTGGACGATTTAGCTCTGCATTACAGCTCTGGAAGTATGGCAGCCATGGAACGGCAATTGCAGCTAGTTATCAACCGGGTCGACAGGTGGGCACACGACCAGGGTTTTCGTTTTTCAGCAGCGAAAACCTCTGTCGTCCATTTTTGTCGGCTCCGGAGGCTACATTTACACCCTGAACTACATCTCAGGGATGCTGCGTTGCAGTTGGTTGACATTTATCGCTTCCTGGGACTCCATTTTGACAGCAAATTAACGTGGCAGTCCCATATACGGCAATTAAAAATGACGTGTCTCAGGAAACTGACCATGCTCAAGTTTCTTGTCCTGTCCCGGCTAGACTATGGTTCTGTGGCAGACGGTTCAGCAAGGCCGGCAACCTTGAAAATGCTGGACAGTATCCACCGTAGTGGCATTAGGCTGGCTACCGGTGCCTTCCGGACCAGCCCAATACCCAGCCTACTCGCCGAATCGGGTGTTCCACCTTTAAATTATAGACGCCAACATATGCTTTTAGCATATGCTGCCAATGTGCGTCAAATGCCGCAACACCCGACCTATCAAGCTCTCTTCGGTACCCAAAACCACCAGGGGTACGCCAACCGGCCTCGTGCCACTCGGCTGGTTGGTATTAGACTTGATAGCTCGTGTACTGAAATAGGAGTGGCTGTAGGTCCCTGTATGATCCTGACATCTAGCGAGGTGCCTCCGTGGCAAGTCCCACGTCCGGAAATTCGGTTAGATCTTCACCGAGGTCCTAAGGTGAACACGGATGCCTCCGTTTACCGGAGGCAGTTCCACAGCATAGTTCACCAATTTCCGGATGCTGGCATTCTCTACACGGATGGTTCGAAGGTGGACGAGAAGGTGTGTTGTGCTTACGTTATTGATGGTGCAAATACCAAGATCTCTTTGCCTGAGGCCTGTAGTGTGTTTACTGCGGAGCTCGTTGCCATCTATGAAGCTCTGCAGTTTGCACTACAGGATGCACTAATCCACTTTCTCGTGTGTACCGATTCTTTGAGTTCGTTGCAGTCAATTGCTACATGTTTCCCGCAACACCCCCTAGTGCAGCGAATCCATGACCTACTAGCCGGGCTGTGCCACGCTGACACTCGAATCACCTTTCTGTGGCTTCCAAGCCACCTGGGAATTGCGGGAAATTAGTTAGCTGATCAAGCTGCAAAAGAGGCGGTATCACTACCACCTCGACCAATGGAGGTAACTGCTAGAGATATTCGCTCTCAGTTACGCCTACAAGTTCTGGCATTTTGGGAGAGTCAGTGGCTAGCTGACCCACTGCCCAGTAAACTGAGAGCGATCAAGGGAACTACTTGCGTGTGGCGGAGCTTTTTCCGGTCACGGAGAGAGTCCGTCATTGTGTGTAGGCTAAGGATAGGTCATACAAGATCCACCCACTCGTCCCTAATGAGAAGGGAAGACCCCCCACTTTGTACCTGTGGAGCCGTTTTCACCTTGGCCCACATTTTAACCGAGTGTGTGGATTTTGCTGACTTACGAAGAAACCTTGGTTTGCAGAGGACACTCAAACTTACATTAGCCGATGACGCGGTGGCTGCTGATCGCGTTATCCGCTTTATAAGTGAGAGTGGGTTAGGGCCAGAAATCTAAATTCTCCAGTGAACATTGACTCAATGACTTGTTCGTTTTTGAATGATGATGTTTTAGTTTTTCCGTATTTTTTTTTTTTATATAATTTTTATTTTTATTTAATTTTTTGTTTTTTAATTTAGATCTCTTTAAATTTAGGTGTCCACCTCAAAATTTTAATTACAATTCCAAATTTGTATTCTTTAATCTGTGTTAAGAGGGGCAGATGACCTCGTAGTTCCACCCCTTAAAACAACAATAACTAACATTAGTTTGTCGACTTGTTGGAACTGTACGAGCCTTGCGGTCCTCCCAGTACTTCTTCATACGTATTGATCGTTTTTCCCTTTCCTGGGCGAAAAATATTCTTGATGGGATTTTCTGTTTTATGAATGGAAAATTAAAAGTCATATTTTTAAGTGCTGTAGTTAAACTTTTCTTATTTGCAGCATCTTCTGTTGTTAGGCCAATTTCTTTTAAGTCCTCTCTGATTTCTTTTAACCATCGGCATCCAGTTCTTGTGTTTTTTGAAGCAAGATTGTACTGTAATAGTAGTTTTAGAAGACATCAATCTGGCATTCTCATAATGTGCCCAAAGAATCCTAGTCTTTTCTTTCGCATTGTATCAGTAATGGGTTCTACGTTGTTATAGACCATATTGTTAGGTATTATTCACCATTTCCTTTTGCCTTTTTCTTTGGTCGTGTAATTAAAGACTGGTTGGTTATCGACCTTCCGAGCCCGATATGATTGGTACTAATACAATCTTGGCATTTGCTGATGATGTGGTAATTATAGGAGAAACATTAGATCAGATAAAATCCGACACCACAAAGTTCATGAAAGAAGCCAGCAAAATGGGATTACTTGTCAATGATGAGAAAACTAAATATATGATCATTTCATGCCGACAGGATTTTGATGCCACTGTTAGTATTGACGGACATACGTTTGAACGAGTGGAGAAATTTAAATACTTGGGCTCGATTTTATCTAGTAAAAGTGAGATTGAAAAAGAGATCCAACAGAGGACTATTAGTGCCAATAGTACCTTTTTTGGTCTCAATAACTTATTTAAGTCACGCTTAATTTCACAAAACAGGAAGGTTAAGTTATACATGACACTAGTGAAACTGGTTCTGTTATATGGATGTGAGTCATGGACTGCCTCACAAATACTGGAAGAGCGCATTTGTGCACTTGAGAGGAAAGTGCTCAGAAAGATATATGGACCTATTTACAATAGGGAAAAAGGAAGATGGGAAAGGGGGGAAAAAGAGGACTTATACCAACGTTTTGGGTAAGCTTCTTTTTATTTTTTTGTCATGTGGCCTCCTGAGAGGCCGAGTGCAGGTCTTTCTATTCGACGCCCATGGGCGACCTGCGCGTCGTGATGAGAGATGGAATGGATGAAGATGAATGACACTGGGCAAGGATGTGGAAGGAAGCGGCCGTGGCCTGTCAGAAGGTACTGTCCCAGCATTTGCCTGGTGTTGAAAATGGGAAACCACGGAAAAACATTTCAAGGACAGCCGACGGTGGGGCTCGAATTCACGCGTCTACCGAGTCAGCAGAGAGCTCGGCCTCACGGCCTAACGCAGCGCTTTAGCCAGCGTAGCCACTACTGTCGGTTTGGGTAAGCTGATGTTGGTAGGACCATCAGAGGAAGACGGCTCCAGTGGATGGGACATATCGTAAGAGCTGTGGAATCTATCCCTAACAGTGTTCAATGCTCAGCTGTTTGGCAAACGTCCAAGAGGCCGTCCAAGGACGAGATGGAAGGATAGGGTGATGAGAACGTTGCAGCAGGTGGAACCAACATCAGTACTGGATGATGCAATGGATAGAAAAAAATGGAACGGCATTTGTAACAAATGCTTGAGATTGTGATTGGAATAATGCCTCCTGTGTGATTGATTAGGATAGTGTTTTGTAATATTGGATATTTGATGTGCTAGTTATGTTTCTTTGTTTTTTGTCATGGGCCTCAATGGCCTGATTTGTACAATAAATGATGATGATGATGATTCACCATTGCCCATCTTTTTTAAGCCCAGTAATTTTTATTATCAGAATGTTGTCTGATACTGCAAGAAATGTAACATTTATATGTGATTTACCAGCCTTAAATTCCCATTGCTGTGAAGATTATATTGGCTTGTCCTTTTCTAATTTATAATTCCAATTACTGGAATCTGTGAAAAATTATCCTGAAATAAGTGACATGTGACTTAGTATAATACAAAGTCCCCAATTCTTGGATGTCCCGGGTAATCTCGAGAACCAATGGATGGATTTTGATGTGGTTATCACCATTCTGTAAAGGATATCTCGAAGAAGGCTTCTGAAGAAAATAATTTATTTATGACCAAAGGAACCCAAGCGGTAACAATTTCAGTGAAAAGGTCGAAAAATCCTGGCGACCTTGCGCTTTTTAAGCTTACGCTGGGCAAACAATTAAAAATATCCCAATACTATGAGTAAATGAGAGAATTGAGAAGAATAAACTAAGGTGGTTTGGACATGTAAAGAGGATGGAGGAAAATAGAATACCAAGACAGATGCTGGAGGCAAAGTGCAAGGGAAAGAGAGCAAGGGGAAGACGTAGGTGGATCAATTCAGTGAAGAACAGCGTAAGAAAAAGAAATCTGGACTGGGGCAAGATCGTGGAAGAAGAATTGTGGAAGGAAAGAGGAAGGTGGAGAAGTGCCATAAATACCCCGACCCGGCAGGAGCTGGATAAGGGGAAATGATGATGATGACTATGAGTGTAAGAATTGTTCAGCATGAAAAGTTCTACAAAAGAGTCCGTGACAGCATATCTCTATCTTCAATACATCCCCTGACACTGTCGAGTCTTGTCTAGTTGAGACTTCAGAGAAGAGTGGACGTGTTTGGAGTTTCACTGGAAGTGCAACTCGGCTTTTCTTTACTTCGACTGTGAAATTTTTGTTCCGCTGAATACACAGTCGAGTTTAGATTAGACGGAAGGGGGATTTGTGTTTCATGTGTTTCCTAAATTACGTCTGACAAGAATTCGTTGCACATGCTATCTCCTTGATAATATAATTAATAGTCTAGTCAGTGATTTTAACCCATCATGCCGAGACGGAAAACGGATATACCTAGGTAGGTCGTAGTTCTTCTTCGCCTTTTGAGACCACATAGGATCACTTTAACCAGCCATTAGTTCGTCGACTTGTAGGAACTGTACGAGCCTTGCGGTCTTCCCAGTACTTCTTCATGCGTATTGATCGTCTTGCCCTTTCTTGGGCGGAAAATATTCTTGTTGGAATTTTCTTTTTTGTGTGTTGAAAATGAAAAGTCATATTTTTAAGTGCTGTAGTTAAACTTTTCTTATTTGCAGCATCTTCTGTTGTTAGGCCAATTTCTTTTAAGTCCTCTCTGATTTCTTTTAACCATCGGCATCCAGTTGTTGTGTTTTTTGAAGCATGATTGTACTGTACTAGATGTTTTAGAAGACGTGAATCTGGTATTCTCATGATGTGCCCGAAGAATCCTAGTCTTTTCTTTCGCATGGTATCAGTAAAGGGTTCTAGGTTGTTATAGACCATATTGTTAGGTATTATTAACCATTGCCCATCTTTTTCATATCCATTATTGATACAAGTTCTTCCAATTCGCCTTTCGATCATCTGTAATCTGTCAGTATTAGAATGTCGTAGTCCATTGATATCGAAAAAATATGCTTTACACGTAACAATGAAACTGAGCAACAAATAATTTCTCGATTGTCACAAGAGAAAGAAAGAATTTACAAAGACAAAGGGAGTCATCCCCAAAGTTCCTATGACACAGGGAATAAATGTTCCAGGGTTTGTGGTCCGATAAAGAGAATTGTGATTCCTCCATAAATTACATAAATAATGCTTCAATTTCCGGGCGAAGCTATGGCGGGTTGCTAGTATATATATTGTTATAGACTATTGAAGAAGGAGAAAACCGGCAAAATTTCCTTCAATTACATTGCACTCATTTATATCATATTGACACAAGGAGTGGATACATTAGGACAGAATCGAAATTAAATGTTTTTCAGTTGGTCAACATGATTGTACCCAATTGTAATAAGTGGTACCCTAATCCTGAAAACAATTTACAAGAGATTAATAAATACACTTGGATGACCAGTTTCGATCGTCAAGCGATCATCATCAGATCCTTTGCACTTAGGCTATTAAATCTATGTCTACAAGTATGGGTTAAGATATAATAGCCTAAGTGTAAAGAATCTGATGATGATCGCTTGACGATCGAAACTGGTCATCCAAATGTATTTATTAATCTCATGTACTTTTTTTTTTTTTTTTTTTCAGGATTAGGGAATAACCCACAATTGGGTACAATCCTGTTGACTGACTGAAAAACATTAAATTTCAATTACTAAGGCAACACTGAAAAATGGCTTCCAACACGATAACATTAGTCATCATCATCTTAAACAGCTCCAGTCACCCGGGTGTTGTGACAATAACATTAGTACAGGCATGACGAATAGAATACATAGTGTTATCACTGACCGAGTTCAAGCGCGCCCCGCTGTTGGCTAGCGCTAGCGGCGCAGATCCCCAACGCTACACAGTCAGCTGTTCAAAAAAGGGATACGCGCTGGGCTACGTAAACCTCTTTACAAAGGCTGCAATTACGCTGATTACAACGAATTGATTGTTTAGACTTATGAATAATACTGTGGAAAAGTTATTATTAATATTTTCAGTCCCCATGTAAATTTATCTTTTAAAACCTTCCGTTAGTCGCGTATTGGTCTGACAGCTCCATGGTTCGTTTTAGTTTTAATATCAAGCCCACAGTTCAAGTTATGATCTTATCGTCTCAGGACATCTTATACCATACCTTAGTAAGCATTTTCCTGGAGTTGTGAAAATAATAGGGAGCCTAAAAATAACTCTACACGGGTAGCATTTTGTCAGAGTGGGATTGATAGTACCAGCGTGCCCAATGATGTAACATTCAGTCAGTGAGTTGCAGATGTGCTGTTATTATACCAATTGTTTGGCTTGGTACGTTTCCTTAATGAATATCAGTAAATAGATTGCACCTTGCGCCTTACGAACCTAAGGATGTAGATGAAGTGTGTCGCCTTCTGCTGAAAGATAACGAATCGCTAGTTCACGATTCAGTAATTTCAAAAGAATTTGTGACACTGATACTGAAGACAAAGTTGAAACAAGATCCGAAGTCTCTGATACTGACCATGATATTGATCATGAGGATGGTAACGGAAGCGAAGAATTGGATGGCCGTTTATTTTATTGGCAGGTTGGCCATTATTATTATTATTATTATAAGTCCGTCTCATTCTTGGCCATTACCGCGGAGGCCCGGGTTCGATTTCCAGCTCTGCCATCATCATCATCTTGCACAGTTTCCAGCCACTGGCCGGGTCTGTTTGGAACACAAGCCTCTCCAACGTCTTCTGTCTTCCCACCATCGCTCAGCCTCCACCCTTGTCCAGTCTTCTCCTCTCTTCTTCACACTTTCTTCCACCCCCTTCAGCCACCTATCTCTCGGTCTCCCTCTTGGTCTCTTTCCTTCCCACTTCGTCTAGTGTATCCTCCTGGGTATCCTCTTCTCCTCCATTCGTTTTACATGCCCATACCATCTAAGTCTAGATTTCTCTATACTATCCTGTAATGGTTCCTCCTTCATTAATTCTCTGGTCCTCTCATTTCTTATTCTGTCCCTCTTTGTAGCTCCAATACTGCTTCTCAAGAACCTCATCTCACTGGCCTGTATTTTGCTCTTCTCCCTTCCATTCATAACCCAGGTCTCCGAGGCATACGTCAGGATAGGGACATAGTACGTCCGATATATGATCTTTTTGCTGTTCTGAGGGACATCCTTGCTCCATAACATGCTTCTCACACTCCTCCGGAATGCTTCTGCCTGTCTCCCCCGCTCATTTATTTCTCTATTGTTTCTTCCATTCTCTTGTATCAGGCTTCCCAGATACTTGAAACTCTCCACTTTCTTAAGCTGTTCCCCACCAATTGTTATTCCTGTTGTGGTTCTTTCCTTCTTCCTTGTTGTGATCACCATCTCACTCTTATTTATGCTAAATTTCATGCCATATCCTTGTATTATTCCTTTCCACACGTCCAACTGTTCCTGTACCTCCTCCTTGTTTCCCCAAATCATCAAATCATCTGCAAACGCCATTGCTTTCATCTTTCCTTCCCCAATTACTTGTGCCACTCGGGTCATTATGTCATCCATCACCACAATGAAAAGTAACGGTGACAGTGCACTTCCTTGTTTCAGGCCGTTTCTCTGTTCCAACCAGTCCGATCTCTCTCCTCCCACTTTCACACAGCTCACGCTTCCCTTGTACATCTCCTTTATCCTCCTTATAGTCCAATTTTCTACTCCTCTATCCTCCAGGGACTTCCATACTTTGTTTCTGCATACACTGTCATATGCTTTCTCAATATCCAGGAAGGCCATCAGTAGATCTGATCCATACTCATAGTGCTGTTCTTGTAACTGCCTTACAGCAAAAATCAAATCCACTGTGGACCTTCCTGCTCTGAAGCCATGTTGTTCTTCCCTCATCCCTCCTTCTATCCTTGTCCTAATTCTCCTTTCCAAAACTTTCTCGAACATCTTTGCACAATGACTCATCAGTGTTATTCCCCGATAGTTTCTGCATTCTGTTCTACTACCTTTCTTGAAGATCGGGACAATTATTCCCTTTTTCCAGTCCTCTGGGGTCTTCCTTTCCTTCCATGCTGTCTTCATCACTCGGTACAACCATTGTATCCCCACCTCTCCTGCTGCTCTCACCATCTCCACACTCAACTCATCCACACCCGGTGCCTTCCCTCCTTTCATCTTGTTCACTGCATCTTCCACTTCTTTCCATGTTAAGTCCTTTTCTGTTTACAGTTCATCTTCCTCTTCCCCGATTTCTTCCTCCTCGCCGTGGTTTCCATTTGGGTTCAGGAGTTCTTCAAAATATTCTTTCCACATTTTCTTCAGTTCTTCCCTATTTTCTATCTCTTGTCCCCTTTTGTTCACCATTCTAACATAATCCGTAGGATCCTTCCTCCTCTTATTCTTTACCATCCCATACAGGACCTTTTTTGTACCTTCACTATCCTCCTTCATCATTTTTGTCCACTCTTCCATCCACTTTCTTCTCTCCTCAGCCACTACTCTCTTTGCCTCCTTCTTTCTTTCCTGGTATTCTTCCCTTGTCTCTACCGTCCTATTTTGATACCACCTCCTAAAGGCTCTATTCTTTTCCCTTACTATTTCTTTTGTCTTCTCATTCCACCATGGTGTTTCCTTCCACCTTTTCTTACTACTTGTCCTCCCACATACTGCTTCTGCTGCACCTACTAGTGTCTTCTTAAATCTAGCCCATTCCTCTTCCACCCCTCTTTTTCATTCATTCATTTATTTGCAATTGGGGGTGTGTCCCCTGGTGGCAAATTGGGTATACATAACAAATACATAATTATACATAACATTTCAATAACAATTAAACTGGAGTATTTACACAAATAGTCAGTCTTTTCTTAAATACACCAATATGTTTGGGAAAAGGCTCTAAGACTGCGGCAGGTAGAGAGTTCCAGTTATTTATTTATTTATTTATTCGTGTCAGAAGTACAAAGTATGTGTTGAACAGACGACTTCAAACAGTTTCTGCCCAGAACTTAGCCACTTCGATAGCACTTGAATTACCTTCAGTCAAGTCATTCATTGTGCAGCTGTACGGGCACAATGGACAGGAGAAGAGGTGTTGTGTTGTCTGGATTGCGCCACAATCACACAGGACTGTCTTGGTCGGAAAATGCCACTTATATAAATTGTCCCTGGATCTTGCAACTTCCACCCTCAGTCTGTTCAGGGACTTCCAGACTAGCCAATTCTCTGTGTGACCAGGAGGTAGAGATTCCTTCGGTTCCATCCATTCAGACAGACTGCTGGTCCTCTCCTTCCACACGGCAACTCGAGCTGTTGCTGCTGTTCCTTGTAATGGATGAGTAGTTGTTAGGAAGCTCTTTCTCGATTTTAATCTCCTCTCAGCAGGTTGATATCCGAAGAGTGGGTGTGAGGTCATAGCAGATGATTTACTTCTTTCGTTGTTTGCAGCCACTTCTCTTCTGATGTCAGGTGGAGCAATCCCTGCAAGCTAGTGCACTTGACTGATGAGAGTTGGCCTCAAGCAACCTGTAATAATCCTGCAGCTCTCATTTAAGACTACATCCACCTGCTTTGCATGGGCTGACTTGTACCACACAGGACTGGCATATTCTCCTGCTGAATAGCATAAGGCCAATGCTGTTGACCTTAATGTTTGGGGATGGGTGCCCCAGTTAGTCCCTGCCAGTCTACGGAGGAGGCTGTTCCTCGAAGAGATCTTCTGTTTTAGCTTAAAGCACTGCTCCTTGAATGTGAGTGTACGGTCCAAGGTGACACCTAGATATTTGGGATGGAAACAATGATCCAATAACATACCATTCCAGAATACTTCAAGTTTCCGAGTAGATTGTTTATGTTTCAGGTGGAAGGCACATACCTGAGTCTTATTAGGATTGGGCATGAGTTGGTTCCTTTCATAGTAAGTACCCAGCTGTTTGAGAGCACGACTGAGTGTATGCTCTACAACTTCAAACTGTTCTGATTGGGCAGAAAGAGCAAGATCGTCAGCGTAAATGAAGCTTTTACACCCTTGAGGCTGTGGTTGATCATTGGTGTACACATTGAATAAAATAGGAGACAATACACTTCCCTGGGGCAATCCATTCTTCTGAGTTCTCCATCGGCTGCGATGTCCTTGGAAGTCGACGAAGAACCGGTGATCCTGAAGAAGTGTAGCTATCATGTTAGTGAATCCATAGTTGTTCGTTAGGTTATAGAGTTTATGTAACAGTATTCTGTGGTTTACGGTGTCATATGCAGCAGAGAGATCAACAAAAGCTACACCTGTGATCTTTTTCCTTTCAAAACCATCTTCTATGAACTGAGTAAGGTGTATGACTTGAGAAGTGCAATTTTTGCCTGGTCTGAACCCAGCTTGTTGAGGGATTAGAAGAGGATCAACTACAGGAGTTAAACGATTCAGGATCATTCTCTCTAGGATCTTATAAAGATGACAAAGAAGAGAGATTGGTCTGAAACTTTTAGGATCATTTGGTACTTTACCAGGCTTTAAAATAGCTATTACACGAGCCTTGCGCCATAATTTTGGGATCTTGAAAAATGCAATGCAGTGATTATAAAGATTTAGAAGCCTAATTTTCGTGACTTTGCCAAAATGTTTAATTTGTTCAACACAAATATCATCCAGTCCTGCTGCCTTGCCATTCCGACATGTACAGACGGCAGCTTCTAGTTCATGAAGATCAAATGGTCTTGTGAGTTCACTGTTCTGATTGTGTACCTTATCCTGAAGTTTGAAATCTGATTTCCTTAATGACGATCTTGGTGTGCTATTATTTATAAGCTGTGATGTGATTTTATTGGCAGTGATGTTTGCATGTGTGGAACTCTTAGTTGGATCATTATTTAATTTCTTTAGCAGCCTCCAAGCCTTCTGACTATTAACAGAGAAGTCAGTTTCCTCCATAAGTTTCAACCATCTTTCTCTCTTGTTCAATGCTATGGTGGATATTAGCTCTTTTCCTGCTGAAATGGTTTCGTCACTAAATGGATTATCTTCGAAGAGTGAAAGATAATTACTCATCAGATCAGCTGTTTTAGGTGTTAAGCCATGGAAGTATTGTGTCCTGCACCCTCGAGGCATCGACAACCGTGAAGCCTTCTTCACTGCATTCACAAATGTATCGTATTCATCTGGCGTTGGCTGGATACCAGCTACAAAACTATCCAAAGTAGAACTAAATTTCTCCCAATTAGCTTTCCGGAAGTTGAATCTTCTACGGTAGGGTATAGTGATCGGTTGGGCTAATGCAGTAACTTGGCACATCACAGGCCGATGTTAAGAGTTAGGAACTGGAGAGCATACTGTCTTCATGCATTGTTGGCTTATGTGCTCACTGGCAAAGATCAGATCTGGATTGTATCCACGATGCCAATGCCCACTATTGAAGGATGGAGGAAGTTTACTGTCATGTATGAGGGTTAATTGGAAGGTATCGGCCCATTTTAACACCTCTTCTCCATTATCATCGTCTTGAGCATAACCCCATACTGTACTGTGACTGTTAAAGTCACCAACTACAAAATTGACACTATGTTTATGGAAACTATCAGGGGTAGCAAAGGAAAAAGCAGCACCTGGTGGTTTGTATACAGAAGATACGGTGCAATTACTCAGCTCAGCAGTTAATATTTCTATATCCTTGTGTTCAGAGATGGAAGTGGACATGATTTGAAGATCAGGTCGAACGAATAAAGCACTTCCGTACTGTCTGTGAGGTCTCTCGGCAATAAGTCTCAAGCCAGCAATTTTGGGACGTCGTTGTTGATTGTCTCTGTGGGTCTCTTGTATGCAAAGTATGTCACAGTTGTTGCTTCGACATATTTCACTCAGGAGCTCTTCTTTTGGGGATGAAAGTCCCTCTGTATTAAACGTAATTATAGTTAGCCTTGAAAAAGGCCTTTGTGGAACAGATATCATCTTGTTTGTACTTCTGGAATGCTGATGCTCAGTTCAGTACTGGAAAGTGTAATCCAGGTACCTATGCAGGGGCACCACGTGCAGGAATCAGCTTCAGTTATCAATGGCCCGGTTAAAGAAAGAATATTTACCATAATTTGTACGCTGTGGTTGGCCCTTAACTTTGAAAGGATGATCACTCCTGCTCATGTAAGTGGGCTTTCCCATACGTTTGCTAAGCTCACCCCATGCTGGTTGATTTGTATACGTGTTGTACATAGCGCAGAGTCTAGATTTCATCCTCCTAGCCTCCAGTGATTCCCACCCAAGTTTCTTTAACATACGGCTCACACTGCTCCTGGGATTAAAGTCACTGAGCACAAATCTAGCAGCCTTTCTTTGTACCATTTCCAACTCATTAATGAGCCCTACTTGATATGGATCCCAAACCGCCGAGGCGTATTCGAGAATAGGTCTTACAAGTGACAAATATCCTAATTCTTTAGCAGAGGTACTACTTCCTTTTAATACCCTCATTACAAAGTGCAGAGATTTGTAAGCATTAGAAACTACACATCCTACATGACTACTCCATTTCATATCATTCCTTACGTGAACGCCCAAATATTTGCAAGAATCTTCTTCTACAAGTATTTCCGAGCCAATATTATATTGAAAATCTTGCCTTCGCCCTTTCCCTATTTTTATGAGACTACATTTTCTTGTGTTTATTTTCATTTTATTTTCAATCGCCCACTTATAGAATCATCCGCAAACAATCGACAATCACTACGAATTCCATTTGGTAAGTCATTTATAAACGCCAAAAATAACAAAGTTCCGATTATGCTGCCCTGAGGGATACCCGACGTTACGGTAATTTCATCTGAGAATAGGCCTTCGACTTTTACTTTCTGCGAACGACCCGTCAAAAATTCTTGGATCCACAAAATTACTCTTCTATCAATCTTCGTTGAAGCTAATTTATGGAGTAGCATGTCGTGTGGTACAATATCAAATGCCTTCGCAAAGTCTATAACTACGACGTCGACTGAAACTCCATTGTCTAACGAAAAAGTGATAGCATCTGACTCTCGCATGAGGAACCTTTCCAAAATCCATGTTGCATATCATTAAACCATGATAATCCTTCCCACTGTTCCCTCAAGTAGTCGCAAATGAGATGCTCCATCTGTTTACAAACGATGGACGTAAGGCTAACTGGCCTGTAGTTGCCCAATTCAAGTCTGCTCCCTCCCTTAAATATTGGGACTACCGTAGCCCTTGTCATCTGGGATTTGCGCATTGTTTATGGACACATTAAACATCACCTCCAAGTATCGTGCCACGGCCCTACCTCCTAGTTTAAGTACTTCACTAACAATATTATCACGACCCTTCGATATATTGTAACGTAATTTTTGTATTAGCTTTACAATTGCTGACTGGTTTATTTGGAAAAGGGGAGCCCCTGATTCGTCGGTAAGGCCCAACACACAGCTATTGGATTTATTGAACACACTACCGTAAAAGACATTTCATTCATTAGCAATGGCCTGTTTCTCAGTAATTAATTTACCGTCACCGGACATTATCATAGACAAATTATTTGAATTTCCCTTTCTTCTCCTAACATAACTGTAAAAATTTTTCCACCCATCGCCTCCCGAACCAAGTAAACCTTGCATATAGTTGTCATGAGCAGCCCTCTTTTTTAAGACGAGCTCTCTTGATAAGGACTTAAATTTCAACATACACTTGTCACTATCATATCTTTTATTGTATAATTTCCTAATTTTCCGTTGTAGACTCCTGATTTCTCGTGTGTAATACTCAGGATCTGGGTTTTGTTTCAGTAATTTAAATGGGACAAATTTATCAATAGCGCTATTTAAAATTTTCAAAAAGTTAGTCCACAGGATATTAATGTGATTTCCTTCCGATGCCCATCCTACAAATAGCTCATTCAAATACCCCTGAAACTTGCCCTGATTCGCCCTGCGATACTGGAATATGATTTTGTTTGCTATATCCAAGTCTAATTTTGTAATGTCACCGTATCTAATATTAATTCAACCCCAGAATGATCACTAATTCCCTGTACTTTCAGACAGTTAATATACAGATCTACAGGCCTTACGAGATAAACATCTAAGGTATTATTGTCTATAGTTGGGAAGTCAACTACTTGGGAAAATCCCCCCTCCCTTATGAATTTGTTTGCAGCGCTCTGAGCTTGACCACAGCTAGTTGACTCACCAGACCAGTCTACTTTGGGGAGGTTTAAATCTCCGGCAATTATTATGCTCTTTTTCATAGCATTACCCGTACAAGTTTTATCATACAGTGTGTCGAGGAGAGAAAAGTTATCTTTCGGTGCTCTATACGCCCCTATCACCTGAAGAGGGAATTTATTTCCTTTATCCGAGATTTGTACACATAACATTTCATAATCCGTATCGGCCCACTTTAAGAAACTAGCTATATTTTTGCGCACACAAATAAATAGCTCACCACCTCGCTTCCCCCATCCCTTCTGTACATTTCGTAGGTCCCTTGAATTATTTCGTTACTATTGATATCCTCTTTTAACCAAGATTCAGTAGCAATGACAATGTCCGGAGAATATGCCTCTACAAGATTCCAAAATTCAATTAATTTATTTCCTATACTCTGACAATTAACCTGCAGTAATCTTAGAGTCTTACCTCCACACCAAATATCCTGAAATAGCTCCTTCTGTTCCCGTCGGCTGGCAACCTCTGGACCTGCTCCTCCTCACAAAGGCCAGCACGAACCAATGACCCTGTCATGTAGGCTCCCTAGGTTGAAAGTTCCCTGTCGATTTAAATGCAGTCCGTCTCGGGCGAAGTCTCAGCCCCCAATCCAGCAGTCAGCATCTACGTACACTAATCCTAGTTGTGCACATACCCAGTCCATGCGGTCATTTACAGTCTTAACTCGTCTTAACGGAACATCTCCCCGTCGTACAATGCCACTCATTATAATTTTCGCATTCCTAAACTTGCTTTTAGCTTTTCTGCCTAGTTCGTATAGCTCCCCCATGATGTAATCAGCTGTAGCCCTCTTCTTTAAATCGTTCGTCCCAACATGGAGCAACAACACTTTAACTTTTTCGGAGTCCTCTAAATATTTGCTTCTTCCACTTGTTTGGCAAGCTGGTCAATTTTAATTCCCGGATAACACCGCACTTTCGCACCTGATTTCTTTGAGATATTCGCAGTCCACCGTATCATAGAATCACCCATTATCATAACGTCATCCTCAGTTCCCACAGCCTGGTTTGTAGCTTCATCCCCTGGAATATGCTCCTTCAGATCCTTTAAGGTCTCCTCCGATTCATTAAGCTTTTCCTTCAAATCATGTATAATGAGATCCCTGGACTTAATTTGCTGCCTCAAAAGTTCCGGATTGTCACAGCTTTTACAGAACCAGTTACCTGCATCACATTCGTCCTTCTTCACCCGAACACAGCCAAAGTGAAACCATGTCTCGCACAAACCACACATCACGCCGTTTTTCAAAACTTTGCTACACGTAGAACACTTCACAGACACCTGGGTAACACTAGAAGTAGCAGGACCTGGATTTACTTCCACTCCCAGAGGTGCCAACCTTTGAAGTGGGTTATCAGTAATCCCTTATATTGCCCCTCACCCACTGAAAAATGTTCACGTCAAATCCGAAGCATGTTCCTACCTTCTCGATAATGACACCATTTTTGCCCTACCCGGAAGCAACCTATAGTAAAGATATCATATTACACAATAAAATTTGCATATTACTTGCTAGTTCTGTAATAAAAAAAATCCTTCTAGCTTGTTTTGCACCCAGTAACTGGTTTTCCGTGAAAGTTTTCTTGTAACATACTTCTCCCTGTAATGACATTTTCACCTTCTGAATCATAATCGATTCCAGTGTAGATGTGCTTAATGTAGGTCTGAATGGTGTCTGATGTTTCCTAACAACACTGAAAATTCTTTCTGTGGGGGAGTTACTGTGAGGTACTAGTAATATTGCAAATACCACATTACTTAAAGTTTTATACACTTTCGTTTTTAAGCTCAGCAATTTTCCCCCATTTTACATCAATTCTCTGTCCTTGTAAAATATATTAAGGGGAAAGTATCACAGTGATAAAGAGCAAATTCCTCTTCAAGTTTGTCATGTTCACTTTCCTTGACCAAACTTGGGAATCTTTGAACAAAATAATCAAGAGATGAAAATGAAACCTTCATTCTAAGAAAATATCGAAATGTTACACGATCGACGCTGGCCTCAGCCGTTTGACGAGAATCCTGTAGTTTTCACGATAGAACACGGAGAAAAATCGCTATTTACATAATAAATTGGTGTCACTTTTAGCCGATCGACGAGATTTTCATTGTCCTAGAGGTGGACACGGGAAAATATAGCATAATTACGCAATCGTCCTCGTGGTCACAAGTTCGTGATTGGGCATGGGTTTTATGATTTTACGCAACTGGCATCGATCTCGGTCCGTTTGACGAGATTCCCGCAGGTAAGTCGTGCAGTCAGCCGGCCATCTTGAGCATGTGAGTTCGGAGGATGAACGTTTGAAGTAGGTATCGAATATTACGAATTATTCTGATGGGATTGCATGAATAATACTGTAATGGTTTGACTGCCCCTAACTGTTGGGTGAGAAATGTAACTGTTTACCTTTGCCTAAGCTATGTTGTTTTAATGGGCGCCAAGACCTCAACGCAATGTTGAAATCTAAATTTGTATTTAACAACGTCTAGCTCTGGCAGAACACATTCAAGACTCTATTCACTCAGATCGTGGTATGATTTGATCATTAACCCAACAAACAATTCTATCAGGAGAAGGAATTGGTCTATATCTAATGCTACCTACTGAAAGCAAAGATTGCATTGTAAAAGAAATGAATTTATTATATAAAACAAGTATAGCAAAATTAATAATAATAATAAAATTTAAATTGGAGCGTTGCGATTTTAATATTACCGATAGAAAATTACGTGAAAACGGAGTTTGATAAATTGATTTTACTCTTATTTCCAAGCTATGAAGTTACTGAAATATGAAATGTAAAACAACGAGAAATGAGAGATTGCGTATTTCTGCGTCATTTGCGCTTACCACTGGAAATTGCCAAAGCATTTCCCTCGTACTTGATGATGCTGTGTGCTTCCCACAGTCTCCTGGACGTCGTCATCTCCGTCGAAATTTGATGATATTCTGGTAGATTAGATAATTCTATGGTCCGTACATCGGACCCAAACACTCGTATAACCACACTGGTTAAGTTTTACCAAAGTTAGTCTTCCACTCCACGGAACATCGGAGCGACACGCACTTGCAACCGTACTCGGCAAGTTCTACATAGATAGTTACTAACTCCACTGAACATCGGAGCGACACGCACGAGCACCCATACTCCTCAAGTATTTCACAGATAGTCCTCGTTCGACGGCGCGCTGAACGATATATGCACACGTCGGCTCCCCCACTCTTCACCCGGCTTCTAGCTTACGTGGTCCTCATTGATTGGCTGAGCACGCCGCGCTATCTTCCCCTCCTCTGGGTCATTACACTCGGCGGGAGGGTTCCGTTTCAACAATTCGCCTTTCCTGGACGATGCGAGCCCGCTTGCGTAATACTTCCCGACAGGATTAAGCTTGTATTTGAAATCCCAGTGAGTCACGTCTCTCGATATACCCTAACTGACGAAAACTCCGTAAAATTCCGTAATCAGATAATTTTCTATGATATCGTCGTTCGTAATAATTTGCTTGATAGCGTTTTCTAAGACATAGAAAACCTATCTGTATGCTTATAATTTTTATAAAATGCTCCGAAAATATCTTAATAATAATTATAATAAATTAATAATAATAATAAATTAACATGAAAAATTCTCTTGGCTGAACAATTTGCCGCGTAAATAAATATAGAATGGCTTCCTACTGACTTATGCCAGTTGCATAAAAACCCCTCGAAAAACACGTTACATATTCGCCTCGGATCATCGGATGATTTACCGTGACGACGGTCCATTATCCGATTATCCCAGACACGTTAATAAACCCCATCCAAAATACATATTACATAAATGAGATCACCCTAAATTACAGATATATACACTCATAATTTTTCTTCACGCACTTTCCGTCAAAGTTTGTTGTCACTATGGATTGCACTTTGCAACCAGTCCAATGTTTTACATATAGAATAGTGTTCCACGGATATTTCCGTCTCTCAAATTTCTCTATGTTGGAAAAATAGACATAATTAATGTGTGAGCACTATGTACTTATGATGTCATATCACACGCATTGAAGGTGTTCTGATATATTTATATAACCATAGAACTTCCTAATGTCACTGGAGGTTCCTTCCTTATGGTGAAATTTAATCTCACTTATCACTGAGCACACGATCACACTATTGTGGCAGCGCCTCGTGACCATAATACTTAATCTCTCTTTAAAGTAGATTAAATTAATATTGACTTCTGAAAAAAAAAACCAGTAAATGCGCATTACATATAACACCAAATATTTCTGTGCCGTAATCGCCCTGTGTTGTTAAGTTCCCGTAGACCATATTCTACTTAATACTAGTTCTCAACACAGATCAATTCTTCTCACACAAATAATACCTTTGTACAAATTATCTTAAATTACACACTTACAAATCTTACATGGCGAGGCCGTAAACAGAAATCACGTGTGCTGATATGTATGAGTTTCATGAAGGACTGTCTCGCATTCTGATGGCCCATCTTTTGCCTCGTGGACGCCTTAAGCAAAAATACCATGTACAAGCGCTCACCCATCTCTTGGAGGCAAATGGGAATTCACCAGCGCTACCAAATTCTGGCCTTGGTGTATCGAGACATTTTAGTGCTCAAGAGCATCCGACAATCCCGTCATATTTCCCTGTACCTTAAAAACTCTCATTTACTTACATACTACCCCCCTGTGCGACTTCTGATACGCCTGCCTTGAAGACCAGATCTTCCACGCACCAGACACCACACTTACTCATTTGATAGGCTGGCTCGCCAGCTAAACACACTCACTTTATGACACATATTTTCGTAGACTATGTATATTATACGTTCCGTATAATCTGTTTCCCTCACTATTCTCCAGCACATATGCTGTTTTCCCAATACGTTTGGAAACTATAAATGTTTCTGCGTCACCTGCTTCCAGCCTTGCAAGTGGCTCCCTTAAATGAACGTCATCACGTTGCTCTGCCTACCTATTTCTCAGTGTCTGTAACGATGCCCTGTTGCTACTGTCCACACATGCTAACCCTACTTTCCTCTGGTGTCACACCTCTACTTGACACTCTATGACCTAAAAATGTCACTTCTGACTGACAGAATGACGACTTAGACAGCTTCAAAGTGAGCCCTGCCTGATCTAACTTCTGAAAAACTATATCTAAATGACGTAGATGCTCCTCAAAACTGCGTGAACTAATTACCATATCATCTATGTAAATGGTTACAAACTCTCCTGTGTCATCCCCTAATGCGATGTTTAAAGCCCTAATTAAAGCTGCTGAACTACTCTTTAACCCATAAGGTGTTCTACAAAATTGATAAAGGTTATATTTATGACTAAAAGCTGTAAATGGTCTATCTTCGTACAAAAGTGGCACTTGCCAAAAACTGGAACTCAAATCTACACAAGTGAAATACTTCTTCCCCTCAAATGTTTGCATTAATTCTTCTATTGACATAGATTTCAGCTGATCTGAACTAATTCTACTGTTAACCAAACGAGCGTCTAAACAAATACGAACAGTGCCGTCGGTCTTGGGTACCGTGATCAAAGAATTAACATATGGACTGTTAGAGTACTCAATAATCCCATCTTCAAGCATCTGGTTAATTTGTGCCTCAACTGCACTCTGATAAGCGAAAGGTACAGGATATCTATGTCCTGTGAATACTGACCTATCAATAACGTTCAATGAATGTGTATAGCAATTGGCCATACCAATGCGATCCTCAAAAACTCTCCTATTACACAATAACACATCATAGAGCCGAACACATTGTTCCACCTCTATATTTCCCTGAAATGCAGCCTCACGTAACGAGTCCTCTAGACTTCCGTTCGTAATCACACTGCCCACAAAACATGGAGAACCCCGCTCTACGGCTGGCGATATCTCATTTAAAGTACAAATCACACCTACAATACTACTCCTCTGACTATGGTCATTGAACGCTACTTCTACTTCAGAATCTCCCCATTTAAATTTCAAACTCCCTACATCATAACATAAGTTACCAGACACTCTACTTAGCCACTCTGAACCCAAGATAACACTGAATACTAAATTTGGAATTACAAGGCAAATCTGCTTCTCTACATGATTATTAATTTTAATGTCTACTAAAACTTGCTTAGAAATTACTTTAGACCTCTTCCCAACAGCTGTGATAACAAAAGTGCTTTTAATTGGCATCTCCTCAAAATTTACTCCAGTTCCTTTCATTTTATCATAAAATGCACTACTTATGCAACTCTTCATACAACCACTATCAATTAAAACATCTGTGTACGCCTCGGACACGTTGAATTTAACTATGGGGCTCTTACTAACCACTTCCTGAATAATACCTTCATCATTTAGTTCATGTAATAATTCATTTCTTACATTTAGGTCATAGGGTTCCTGTATAATTGTATGGACAGGGCATGCTACAGACTGAGATTCTGACCTTACTTCGCAGCCTGGTTCGCGTTTAAAGAACCGCTACAGCTGGCAGTAGTACTACTAACTACTGAACTGGTCTGGTTGTTCTGGGCTGTGTTGTCATTGTTTGGCTGTATATTACTACCACTAGGCTGTCCTCTTCCTTGACCCCTATTCTGGTTGTAATTATTGTCATTATAATTTCTCCCTTGATTTCCCCTGAAATCATTGTTTCTCCCTTGATTTCCCCTGTAATCATTGTTCCTCCCTTGATTTACCCTGAAATCATTGTTCCTCCCTTGATACTGATTACCATAGCCATTTCCTCTGTTCTGATTTAGCTGATTATTATTATTTCTATTTTGAGCATTGGCCCCTTCGCCACCGTTCCCTTGAACTTCCTGATGCCTGGCTTCATTAGGTCTATTATTATTATTACCCTGGTTCCTATTGAAATTGTCCTCATAACCCCCTCTCCCTAGTGCATCAAATGTGCTTAACAAATTTTCTACTTGTGATATTGTCTTTACATTCTGGATACAAGCAGCCTCCTTGATCCTATAGGGAAAGTGCCTAAGTAGCAACCTTACCACATCACTTTCCTCCTTCAAGCCATCCAGATATTTACACACTAATACCTGCCCTAAAAAGTATTCGGTCATGGTGGAGCTTCCTTTAGGGTTATATTTACCACACACTACTCCCTCACGATGCTGCGACTGAATTACCTCATTCCAGAACTTTTCACAGAATTTCATTTTAAAATCATTGATATCAGTAAACTTGTCTCTGTAGACAGCAAACCAATTCCTCGTTTCCCCCACAAACACTTGTTCTAAAATTTCAACTACCTGGCACCACTCAATACTACCATTTTCCAACCTCTCCCCGAATTTATTTTCTATAGTGTTCATGAACTCCATTGGGCACCCCTGTCGATTGCTGAACTTACCCAGTTCTACCTCCCTGTGTGTGCTATTCACAAAAACTGGCCTATTCTGACTATTTTCTTGCCTGATCCTAGCTTTTAATTTTAACTCTAATTCTGCGATTTTCTCCTCAGCCTTCCTCTCAATACTGTTTACTGTTAATTTAATGTTTCCTTCTGATTCTTCTACTTTATCATATAGCTTTGCTTGTTTCTCCTCAATCTTGCTAATGCTCTCTCTATTACTCTCTCTTACATCATTTACTTCTGCAACTATTTGTGAGTGGACTTTCTCAATTCTACCCCCCAGCTGTTCCTTAACCTCTTTAGTAGCTATCTGAATTTTGTCAATTTCTCCCCCCAATTGCTTTTTGACCTGCTGTGTTTCCAGTTGCACTAGTTCTTTTAAATTTTCAGCCTGTGTACTGATTCTAATTTCCAACTCCTCCTGTACTTTTCCTAATTTTCTGTCTACATCTGCAATAATCTCTTTAGCCTTTTCTTCCATCACCCCCCTGATCTCACCTCTAATCAGTTCGAATTTGTCACTCATTTCCCTACTGTTTTGTTCTAATTTAGCATTTAAAGTTTCAGTACTCTCTCTATTTTCCTTACTGTTTTGTTCTAATCTGGCGTTGTTTTGTTCCAGTTTTGCATTTAAAGTTTCAGTACTCTCTCTATTTTCCTTACTGTTTTGTTCTAGTTTAGCGTTGTTTTGTTCCAGTTTTGCATTTAAAGCGTCTGTACTTTCTTTATTTTCCCTACTGTTTTGTTCTAATTTGGCGTTTAAACTATCGCTCAAATTCCCTATTACTCTCTTTATTTTCCCTACTGTTTTGTTCTAATCTTGCATTTAAGGCATCACTACTAACTTTGTTCTGATACATGAACTCGAGAAGTAAAGTTTTTAATTCTGGTTGGCCGCCTACACTCCCTGTTTCAGTATCGGGATTTACCTCCGCTACCCCGGTACTACCATCACTCGACATACTGCTCGTATCATCACTCTCCCGTTGATGACCACTACGTAACCTCATCTGTCTTTCTTTCTCATCCCCCATAATGATATACACTGATAAAGACAAATAACCCCCAAAATACAGGCACAGAAATATATACCCTTCTCCTTCCACAAATGTTATTAGGTTTTCAGCCCCAAGTTGTCGGCGACAAATGAAACGATTTGCTAGCCCCTAACTGTTGGATGAGAAATGTAACTGTTTACCTTTGCCTAAGCTATGTTGTTTTAATGGGCGCCAAGACCTCAACGCAATGTTGAAATCTAAATTTGTATTTAACAACGTCTAGCTCTGGCAGAACACATTCAAGACTCTATTCACTCAGATCGTGGTATGATTTGATCATTAACCCAACAAACAATTGTATCAGGAGAAGGAATTGGTCTATATCTAATGCTACCTACTGAAAGCAAAGATTGCATTGTAAAAGAAATGAATTTCTTATATAAAACAAGTATAGCAAAATTAATAATAATAATAAAATTTAAATTGGAGCGTTGCGATTTTAATATTACCGATAGAAAATTACGTGAAAACGGAGTTTGATAAATTGATTTTACTCTTATTTCCAAGCTATGAAGTTACTGAAATATGAAATGTAAAACAACGAGAAATGAGAGATTGCGTATTTCTGCGTCATTTGCGCTTACCACTGGAAATTGCCAAAGCATTTCCCTCGTACTTGATGATGCTGTGTGCTTCCCACAGTCTCCTGGACGTCGTCATCTCCGTCGAAATTTGATGATATTCTGGTAGATTAGATAATTCTATGGTCCGTACATCGGACCCAAACACTCGTATAACCACACTGGTTAAGTTTTACCAAAGTTAGTCTTCCACTCCACGGAACATCGGAGCGACACGCACTTGCAACCGTACTCGGCAAGTTCTACATAGATAGTTACTAACTCCACTGAACATCGGAGCGACACGCACGCACACCCATACTCCTCAAGTATTTCACAGATAGTCCTCGTTCGACGGCGCGCTGAACGATATATGCACTCGTCGGCTCCCCCACTCTTCACCCGGCTTCTAGCTTACGTGGTCCTCATTGATTGGCTGAGCACGCCGCGCTATCTTCCCCTCCTCTGGGTCATTACACTCGGCGGGAGGGTTCCGTTTCAACAATTCGCCTTTCCTGGACGATGCGAGCCCGCTTGCGTAATACTTCCCGACAGGATTAAGCTTGTATTTGAAATCCCAGTGAGTCACGTCTCTCGATATACCCTAACTGACGAAAACTCCGTAAAATTCCGTAATCAGATAATTTTCTATGATATCGTCGTTCGTAATAATTTGCTTGATAGCGTTTTCTAAGACATAGAAAACCTATCTGTATGCTTATAATTTTTATAAAATGCTCCGAAAATATCTTAATAATAATTATAATAAATTAATAATAATAATAAATTAACATGAAAAATTCTCTTGGCTGAACAATTTGCCGCGTAAATAAATATAGAATGGCTTCCTACTGACTTATGCCAGTTGCATAAAAAACCCTCGAAAAACACGTTACAATACGACAAGACGGCAAATTTTCTTTCGAATTCGAATCACGAATTATCCAAGTTATGCAAGTTTTCGAGATAACCGGTTAAATTATCCGATGGAACCAAAGTTCGAAGGAAAAGTCAACATAACGGAATTTCGAATTAACCATACTGGATGTCGCTAGTTTTCGAGACGGATAGATTTTTAAAATAAATGTATTTTGAAGCATTTTCGGGATTCTTTTTTCGAAACTCTATCATTTCGCAAGATTGCGACATTAAATTATTTTGCGTTATTTCTGGACTTCAATTCGAGATAGTTAAGGTCAATGTTAAGGTCAATAACAGAAATGAGAGGTTTCTGTTGAGTTTCGGAAGTTTTCGCGAATAAACGTCTTGCGGAAAGTCAGGTTTCCTAATAATGCAGAAAAATATTTCACACAAAACTAAAAACTCTTCTCGATACCGAAATTATACGTTGAACCGATTTATACCACTCAAGGTATCATCAGTATGCATTTCCTTGAGATCGGGTACGGAGAAATGATGCTTAGGCCTACGCAATCGGCTCCATCGCAATCTGTGAGCCAGGCGGCGCGAGTTTAGAAGATTTAAACAGACCTCGGCGAATTTTCGTTACCTCCAACTATGCAGACATAAAAATTAGCTACTTTTACTTTCGTTACCCGTTTGTAAAATTAGCTACTTTTTCGTTACCGGTACACACCCTGTAACTTTTCTTTTTTTCTTTTTTCTTTCATAGAAATGTATTTTTTTCGTGATGTCACTTTTCCGTAATAATTTCCCCTTCGACCGTAATGCCGTAATCGTGAGCTGAAATCCGTAATAATTACGGACAATCCGTAATAGTTGGCACCTCTGCACTCCACCAATAACTAATGACGCCGCTATTACTAGGGCTATGAACAAAAAGTTATTCGGACCCGATGTTGCACACAAGCACTGGGAGGCCCGGTTCCTCTTAATAATCCTGGCATTCCACGCCCCGATACTCGCGCGATAAGCCTCCACCGAGCAGCTCATTATTATCACCTTATCAGCAGCAACAGGAAAACACGTCCGCTCACGTCTTTCTTCATCTGTTGGAATTCCTTCCTTCAACATATTGAGGCACTCAACCCTTCTATCTCCTTCTTTCAGTTTCCATAACCTTATACGTCTTTCATGGTTCTCAGTCCCTTTCTTCTCCTTACTCCCTCTCAGGTTCATTACCAGCAATCGATGGTCGCTATCCAGGTTCTCCGATGGTATAACCTTGATGTCCGTGATGTTCTTATTTAATTCCTTCTCATACAGTATATAGTCGACCACCGACTTCCTGGTCAAGTCATCACTGTACCATGTGATTGTGTGGCTCTCTCTTTTCTTGAACCAGGAGTTCCCAACTAGCAGGCTGTTCCTTTGGCAGAATTCCAGCTCTGCCAAGAAATTTAATTCTGGTCTGAGGGCTGGAACGGTGTTCACTCAGCCTCGTGAAGCAAAATTGATAAGGTTATCCGACATATTCTATACACACCCAAACACACGGGACTACGTGACCACAATGCCACAAAGTCCCTAAAGAGTCAACAACTATTATTATTTTAGGCCTATTATTATTAAGACGGATTCCGTATCCTACTAGGTGCCTTTCGTGATTTTACCTCAGTGGATAGATATTTCGGTAAATTTTGAAAAATGTGAGGGACTGATCCTGGTTTTAATTTCCAATTCACGCGAGGAAGTTTCACGTTCTCACAGTTCACTACGAAACAGTCCACCTTTATAGTAATTAAATCTTCCGAAAAACGCACGTCACAGATTCTACTTGTGATCGACAATTGCTTATCTTTCCGCAGAATAACTCTCGCCCATTTCGCAAACAGATTTGTTTCTTTTGGCGGTGTGAAGAAATGTATACCATCAGATTTTCTTCCTAACTCGATTTACATCGAGGAACGAAACTGTACGACATTTTCCCAAACAGCATAAAATTTAGTTGTTTGCACACACGAAGCACTGCACAGATATTTGTAAACTATAACTAATTCCCTCGCATAATATGACTTCTCGCGCACAGGATATTACAGTACTAACCTCATACTTGTTACACGTGCTTATGGTTCAGCGCGACTTCCGCGCTACACACTGGCTGGACCATGAACTACAATGCTTAAGGAGCGGAGTAATGACACTGTTTATTTCTATTCGTCATGGTACAGGGTTAAAATAACTTGCCACGGTGGGTGAGTGGTTATCATGTCGGGCTACCAACCCCAAGATTGCAGGTTCGCTCCTGGCCATGGTAAGTGATTTTTGAAAGGCGACAAAAATCACGACATGCATGTCATTCGTAGTTGGCATGTAAAAGGACCCATTTGAATTCAGTAGGCAGTGTTCAAAATGGCAAAATTAATCTTGGGATTTTCCGCCTACACAAAGTTCCTCCAAGCGGCTTCGGCGGCGTAGTCGGTAGCATGCTGAGCTTCTATGCCCCAGCTAGTGGGTTCAAACCTGGCCAAAGCCGTCGAATTTTTTAAGAGCGTTAAAAATCCCTCAGTATGCCTTCCTTCGGAGGGGAAGTAGAGCTGGCGGTCCCATGTCATAGATTTATGGCATGTTAAAGAATCTTCCACTAATTACACCTGTGTGAAGCTAAATTGTATAGGTTAAGAATGTAAACAACGCTCTTAGGATCCTACGTTCGTTGCCAAGAGCCGACTGCAGTGGCATCTAGTAACTAAGTTCTGAACTAGGCCTAGTAGTTGTTGACGGTGGCGTTTGGCGGCAAAAGTAGGAACTATTTGATACATTCAAAGTTGCAGTCTTTCCTTGAATTAAAAAACAGATACACACACTAATACAGCCATCACAATTAACACCGGTTATCAGACAAATTCTACAAACACCCAAAGTACACGGGGCTACATGACCGCGTTGTTGCAGCCCCTAAACTGAGGAACCAACCAAAGTTCCTCCTTTCTCTACTAGAAAGCGCTATAGTGTCAAGGAGCTTAGATATCTAACCTCCTTGACTTTCATAGCATTCAAAGGAGCGATAAAATTCGACATGCAAGCTGCCTCCTTCTGGGCGTCAATTAACAAAGCTTAAACCTGGCACCCGAGGCCATACGATATTATTATTATTATTATCATCAGGGTTAAAATACCTTTTACCTACTGATTTTTTGCCATGGCCTAGTTTATTTTCCCTGAAAGCAGGTATTGCTTAAAAACTGAGTGCATTAAAAAATGTGGAACAAGTTTTATTTGTATCTTATCTGCTTTTTAATTTACCAGTATATCCAAATCTATATAAAGATTTTGTACATCAATTGATTTTTCTCACTTTTTTCTCTTTTTTTTTTCTCCTTGTCCTGTTGAAAACAATGAATCCATCACCACCTCAGCCAGGGACATACCTAGATATAAGGAAGCTTTCCAAATAAGTCAATAACGTTATTCACACAAGGACATAGGACATTTTATGCAATGTATTTGTATGAATGAAAAGCTTAAGTTAAGCTTCAAAATATTTCATCAATAGAATGGTTGTCTCAGATGCAACTACAATATTGCAATATGGTCCAACAGTTACAAACTAACTTGAGAGAAAAATACCATGAAAATAATGGCTACCACACATCCAGGCAGCACCCAATTTGTACCACAATACACAAAAAACACATCTCATTCTCAGAAAAGCTGTAATAAGGTAGAATAGGACACTAAACTGAAGATAGGCATAATAAAATGCCTCAACCACTTTCACTTAAGGTGCGTGCGGCCCGTCGTAGCACCTTTCAATTTTCATCACAGCCGTTGAACAATGTCCACCACCTAGATAGCAGAGGAAGCGAGTTTCATACATCCCAAACACACGATAACAGCAGTATCAAGACCACAATCTCATTCACAGTAACTGGAATGTCACAAAGTCACTCTATTTACATAAATACATCTTCTCAATACATATAAAATCGTCCATCATAAATGCCATATCCAAATGCAACAAGAGTTCATTGAAATTCGCAAAGATGTAAAATCAAATCATTTCAAAAAAGAAATGGGCAGTACAGTATAATAAAACATAATTACAAAGAGTATAGAATGGAAATGAGGGACCGCAAGTCACTGATGTACGAGGTGTGCCTCAAAATAGCAAATTACCAGCTAAAATCAATGAACAGGACAAGGTGGATACATGGATAAATGACAAATATCATCTAGCATAAGGATTAACATACACTTATCCATTAATAATCTATATATTAAAAATATTTATGAAAACTTATCCAGTCGATTTTCTTCATTCTTTTTTTTTTTAATGAAAGGTATTCATGAACAGATTTGTTATCAAATATTACAAATCACTTAACTTCCGCCTTCCTCAAATTATTTGATTTTTCAACTTTTTCCAAATTTGAAGCAATCATATCTTTGGTTCTAATTGAGGTACGCAGGTCGTTTTGGTCTAAGAACACTCAGTGAATCAAGCGCTTTCATTTGAGCTTTTAACTATTCAAATCGGCTGATTCTGAGCAAAGTTATAAGTGAACATTCGATATAACATCTCAATTTTTCAACATTTTTTCTCATTGTTGCAATCATATCTTTGGTTCTAATGACAGAAATTTCCTATTGCACTAGTGTTTTGTATTACAATCAACAAAGCGCAGGGTCAAAGGCTTCATCGATTTGGAATCTACTTGCCTGATCCTGTTTTAGGCCATGGAATGTTCTATGTTGCCTTATCCCGAGGGAAATCATTTAACGATGTAGAAGTAGAAATTAAACCTAAGGGTCGATGCACAGCGAACATTGTCTGGAAGGAAGTATTGTGAAATAAAGGTTATAAACTATTAAATAATGTCGTTATTGTTTAATTCCAATACTGAAAAATAATGCTGCGGAGCAGTACGGGCGCCCTAGTCCATTAATAATAATAATAATACTTTTGGGGGTAAACATATAGGGTCAATGGTTAAAAATTGGCAGCCTGCAAATTGGATATGACCCTCAATATTCTATGAAGCTAAAGCTTGTAGATTTACGTGACCGTTAATCTCGCGATCATAAGCCACGGGACCTCCGTTTTACGTGGAATCCGAACCACAGGACATGGCATTTCACATCGAAAATCTCACATGCATTGACCGGGAATCGAACCCGGTCCGCCTTGGTGAGAGGCATACAGCTTGACCGCTGCGCCACCACGCCCCCCAAATATTCTATGACCATTATTAATGTTCAAAATACAGGGTCTTCATATTTGCTTGGCAAGGACATTCTCGCTCCGCCAGTGACAGCTCAGTTGCCGGCTGCTGCACGAATCGGCATCTCCTTATGAAGTTTCCAGTTACCCCGGCTAATTTAACTTCAGTAAGGAAAAAAAGTCCTTTACATCTATTTTTATTGTTTACTGAACCTGTATGTTTGAATCTCTTAGCATGTTGTTTTATTGTGATTGTGTACAGTGCTGTAATGCCTTATGTGAAATATTCGTTACGTGAACGTGTGTATCTGCACAATACGTATATAAATTTCAGGAAATCATGTGCTAGAACAAGACAAAAGTTTCGAGTGATATTTCCAGGGAGACCCATTCCTATAAATTGGGCAATGAAACAACTGGCTAAGAGATTCAAACCTACAGGTTCATTAAACAATAAAAATAGACGTAAAGGTCCTTATTTCCTTACTGAAGCTAAATTAACCGGAGTAAATGGAAATTCATAAGGAGATGCCGATTATGTTTGGCAGCGGATGGGGAACATTTTCAGCATCTACTGTAAGCATGGTGAGTAAAAATGCATGATACTGATTTTAAGCACCGTACTCTGCCGTAAATATGCGCGCACGGTCGCTGGCAACTGAGCCGTCACTGGAGGAGAGAGAATGTCCTTGCCAAGCAAATATGAAGACCCTGTATAAGGAAATTCTCCAGAACAATTTGAAACCAGTGAGTAGGCCAACACTTTCTTATATTTAAAAAATACATAAAACACTGCCATACTTCACCCACAGGAATAAAGCGACTAAACCCTTCGGCATAACCTAAATAGGAAAATACAAGATGGACATACAAATGATCGGCTGGTGACATGATCCTTGCTTGTACCCAAAGTAGTGGGAGTGAATCTCAACACAGTCAGTTGGCATTTGAGGGTGCTTCAATGTGAGACACCTGTGTAACTAGATTTAATGGCACATTAAAGAACCCCTTCAGGGCAAAATTCCAGCACCCTGGCATCTCTAAAGCCACAGCACCCATAACATCATTATGCGCAAACAACATGATTTCTCACTGGAACTTCGCAGACTCCGTGAATGGAGTACAACTGTACTTAATTTAATGGCAAGTGATGGCGTTTTTAGGATTATATAATATTTATTGTGTAATCTGCCTCGTCAATACTATAAAATGATGTATTAAAAGTTTAAATTATACGCTTATAATATAATGCCCAATATTTCATTTACACTTACTATTAGAAAATTTCTTATTTTTCTAACTAAATTTTGAAAAATTTAATGTAAAGTCCAATATTATATTTTATTTATTTACAATTAATATTACATTGTAAGGATATCCATTTTATTATTATATTTCATTCTTTTAATTACAATTTATATCAAAAACATTTCACATCAAAAAACATTAGACTTAAGTACAGGGTCTTTCATATAAAGTAAGAACGGCAAGCGGCAGTTTTGTTATTCACTGCTACGGTGACCTTGGCCGAGCTTGTGGCGCGCCATGGCCCCCTGCTGTACTATTGAGAGAGCGCACATAGTACATACGAGGGCTGCTTTTATTTTCAAGTTCCGATGGACTGTATAAAAATAACAGCTTGACATACCAAACTGATTTTACTGCTAAATGTTTGCTTGTTTTATTCTTATGTCTCAACATAATCGCCAAAACGATTGAAACATTTGTTGTATCGTTACACCAGCTTTCCAATGCCCTCGGCAAAATATTCTGCCGCCACTGAGGTGGGTACGTCTGGACAGTCTCCTGAAGTTTTTCCTTTTTGATGAGGCGTTGCCGCCCAACCATACCTTCAAAGGTGAAAATCATTCAGTGCTGATTTGGACTAAACCGCAGATGGTCAAAACTTCACACAGTTCTTTGTAAAAGTCTATCGTTACGTTGGTACAGTGTTGTCGTGAATGATTTCACCTTTTGCGAGAATCTAAGGTATCGTTGGGCGGCAACGCCTCGTTAACATCGTGAAAATCATTCACGACCACACTGTACCAACATTACGATAGATTTTACAAAGAATTCAAGTGTGAAGTTTTGTACCATCTGCCGTTTAGTCCAAACCAGCGCTGAATGATTTTCATCTTTTTCGAGAATTGAAGGTATGGTTGGGCGGCAACGCCTCGCCAAAAAGGAAAAACTTCAGGAGACTGTCCAGACGTACCCATCTCAGTGGCGGCAGAATATTTTGCCTAGGGCATTGGAAAGCTGGTGTAACGATACAACAAATGTTTCAATCGTTTTGGCGATTATGTTGACACATAAGAATAAAACAAGCAAACAATTAGTAGTAAAATCAGTTTGGTATGTCAAGCTGTTATTTTTATACAGTCCATTGGAACTTGAAAAAAAACAAAAAACAGCCCTCGTATGTACTATGCACGCGCTTTCAATAGTACAGCTGGGGGCCATGGCGCGCCACAAGCTCGGCCGAGGCCACCGCACCAGCGAATAACAAAACTGCCGCTTGCACATCTACAGTATTTTCTTCTTTCTCTGTTAGGGTCTTCTGAGGACCACGAACCAATTTCAATGTTCAGTCCTTTGCTGTTCTTTCTTCTTCCTCCAGTGCTCCTGCATCTTTTCGCTGTGTCTCTTCTTTCTCTCTTCCGACCATTTTGAGCCTGTTTTCTTATATTGCCTTCCTTGGAGTCCTTCCATTCCCAATACCTTTTTTTTTGAAAATTTCTCTCTCGTGCATCTTCTTCTCTTACATTGTTTTTTTCTAAATCTTTCTTTACTTCTTGAAACCAGGCTGTTGTCGATTTCTTTTTCCAAAGATATTTAAAAATCTGCTATCATTCATTCTATATAAATTTCCGAAAAATAACAATCGCCTCTTCTTTATGGTCTCCGTTCTGTTTTCAATGTTGCGATATATTTCTTCGTTACTTCTTAATTTCCAAAACTCTGTAGTTCTTAATGGTCCGAGAATTTTTGCGTATAATTTTTCTTTCTGATACTTCTAATTTATCCAATTTATAATTTAGTATTAGACATTCACTGGCATATAACCATTCCGGTTTAATTACTGTTCTATAGTGCTGTATTTTCAATTTCTTATATCACAGTATAGTATAGTATTTTATTATTATTCTTAATTGATTCTATTCTTAATTGAGCTGAAGAAGACCTCAATGTCAGGTCGAGACATGTACAATATATGATAGATATATTTGTGTAATTATCGATTGGCGTATAATTTAAACTTTTAATTCATCTGTCAATACGGATATCGACAAACATGTGTGCTATCAAAGGCGAATGTATTTGCATTCTATAATATGATGTTTAATAAAATATTTTAAACATACATGTCTGGATATGACAATGATATCTTCATTTCATCAGTGTTGATAGTTTAATAGTTTAACATGATAAAGTGAAATGGATATCCTTTAAAATAAAAATAAAAAATTTAAAAGTTCACATACAAATTAAATCTTACACACTAGAAAGAAGTTACTAAAAATGAAGTTACGAATATTACTGCTAGTAATGATCGTGTGACCTCTGGAGAGGCCGAGTGCAGGTCTTTCTAATCGATGCCCGTCGGCGACCTGCGGACACTGAGCCAAAGCCTAGCACGCTAACCATTTAACCACAGATCTGGACAAATAATACTGCTGAAATATATAAATAAAAATTTTTAGAAATCACACTCTTTTAATTAAAAGATGCCATATTGAAACATGTACGTTTAAAATATTTTATTTTCAGAATTGTTAACATTCGACATGGTTCCGTATTGACGAAGTATATAATAGATAAAGAATTATCCTTTTTCTCTTTGGTTCGACCTAGTCAATACTGATTATTTTATTCAAAATGCAATCAAAAATACATGTTTCGGGATCCAACAATATTTGATGCCTTCATCAGCTTGGAATGATTGTTAAGGCCAACATATATCATAAATTGCTAAAAATGGGCTAAGACATACTAAAAAGATGGATGTTAATGAGATGAGTGAAATGGTACGCAAACAAAGGTGCAATGATACAAATAAACAACATTACCCTTGCTAAAATATACATTAAAAAACACTGGGAAAAAGGGAGCACTAATTGTCCGGTCTTTATAAATAGTATTATATCTATTATATAAAATATTTTATTAAACATCATTTCATAGTATTGACAAGGCGGATTACGCAATGCATATTACCATTAGTCAATACGGATAAAACTGTTACCAATTTAACAAAAAATGGTTAACGTATATGCATTTTATTTAGGCTTATATACCAGCTATAATCCATTAATACAATGATGAAGATCACGATAATTCAGTTGTGTACATTTTGGAGTACTTTTATTCACCAATAGAAAAGCTGCATGAACTAATAAGGGGAATCTGAAGGGTCATACATATTAATGTGTGTGGAGGAGTTACAGATGTAAAATTGTGGCCCTTAACATTTCAAAAACAGTGAATTCCAGCCCCAGCTTTGATGTAGGCCATCACTGAACTAAGTGATCAATTTCCACACTCCATTCTCACTGCCATCTAGCAGAGTAAACTATGGCCAAGGTTTAATTTAGCCACATGATCACCAAGTTGGAGGTAACTGATATAAGAGTAACACAAATTATTGCTGAGACAAATAGGTAGGAACAATGGCAGGAGGGTACTTGAAATGAAGAGATAAAGGTTAAGAAAAGAACATGTTAGATGAAGTTGTTCGTATGAGCAAACTCAGATGGTGGGGTTATTTGATGAGAATGAGGGAGGAGAGATTACCTGAGAGGTTAATGAGCTTGGCTATAGAGGGTAAGAGAAGCAGAAGTAAACCAGGTGGTGATGGTTAGAATCAGTGTTGAATGATTTCAAAGTGAGACACATAGAAGCAGAGGAGGCCGCAGTTCTAACTGCTAATAGAGGATCATGGAGGTGACTTGATCACAAACAGAGGTTTGCAGACTAGACTGAACGCTGAAGGGAAAAACAGTCTCAAATGAGGAGCCTATTTCCAAAAGTCGACATCTGCATTTTCTAAGTTATTGAGAAAAGAAAAAAAAAAGCTTGAACGGCGAAATTCAGGAAATTTTATGTTATTCTAATTTTAATGTTTATGTTAGAGTTTGTACCAAGAATAACATAAAATTTCCAGAACCCCACCGTTCAAGCGTTTTTTTTTTTTTTTTTTTTTTTTTTTGTTTTTTTTTTTTTTGAACGAAGTGCAGTTGTTGGATTATGGAAATAACTTAACAAAGCAGATGTTGAGATTTGGAAATAAAGTCAAACTTTAATATTGATTTTAACCACAAATACCATGATTTAGAACATCTTATACCATCCATTGGATGAGTTTCTCCAAGAGGAATTTCCTCCGTCTCCCTAAGGGTTGGAGTTGATATGATATGATATTTATTCAATTAATTCCAAAGAGCCATAGGCTCGTACAGAGGAATTGTACAGTAATATGTGTGTTTACACACCAGGAAGAAAATTCTGAAGGTAACACAAATTGATGAATAAGGGCATAGGCCTATTAGTAAAGTTGATACTATATCTAAGATTGTTTAGACCAAGGTCTCTTAAAATGATAAGCACAGGATTTTTGAGCTTATTTGATGTATTACGATGCATCGAATTTTTCCCACAATACTTTCGTAGTTTTCCTCTTAAATACTGACAAAGTTGGTGCACTTTTTACTTCATCGGGAAGTTTATTATATAACTGTGATGCAGAGAACTTGAAACTATTTCTACCGTATTTAGAAGAGTGAATGATATATAAGGCTACGTCCTTCGCATGCCTAGTTCCATAAGAATGATTGTCCGAGTTCAAGATGTAGGGAGAGCTATAGAGTATTGTGTTGTGTTTAATTTTGTATATTAGCATAGCTGCTCGGAGATCTGCACTTATGCTGAGGGGTAGAATTTTACTTCTGATGTACAGATCTTTTACTGGAGTGCAGTAAGGAAGGTTAAATATGTTTCTAATAGCCCTATTCTGAATAGTCATTAAATCATTCAGTGTGGATTTCCTGCAGTGAGCCCAAATAACATTTAAATATTGGAGCTTGCTATGTACAAGTGAATAGTAGATTTGTTTTACAAGGTTTAGGGGAATAAGATACCGAAGTTTCCTTAGGATCCCTACTATAGGTGAGAGTTTCTTAGCAATTCGTTCAACGTGTTCAATCCAGGTCAGGTGTTTGTCGATGATTAGACCTAAATACTTTGCCTGATTAACCTCTTTTATTTCAATATTATTTATATATATTTTGTCATGTGTGATTTCTTTCATGCTTTGCTTTGAAATTACCATGTAATTGGTCTTCTGTAGGTTCATTGTTAATTTATTGGCCTGGAACCATTGTGAGAGAGTATTTATATCTTGTTGCACATTTTGTATACTCAACAAAATCTATTTTTTGTAAAAAATGTCAGATGTTGACTTTTGGAAATAGGTTCCTCAAATGAAAATGTCCATATCATTACCAAATGTCTGCAGTGATCCAACATGTAGGACATTTTCCGTCCTTCAAACATCTAGCATCCTCGTCCAGGGATCAAACCTGTTATGTGATGCTGGTCAACCCAGGCAGCTGAAGGAACAGTAACCCATTGCTCATTGATGCTAGGAGCATTGTGGAACAAGGATGAATAACTGCGGCTCAGTACTGCCCCAGATAAAACAAAGCTGGTAAGTGATGTGACAGCTCACTCATCCCTCAGGTACATGCTTGCTCAAGGCATGGTAACCCAAGAGCCTTTGTCGATGGTGGAAAGCACAAAAATGGGAAGGAGTAATTAACGATGGGTGGATGATGTGGGTCATAATGAATATTGATGGGGATGGTGTTGGGACATTCGACCTCATATCACGCTATCACAGTCTCTAATCCACTTTTTATAACAAAACCCTAAACTCCAATCTAGTCTTCTCCACACATCTCTCTGCCTTCTCTTCTTCCATGCTGACAGCACCCTCACTACAAACAAGAACAGGAAAGACCAAACCCCTCAAAGGAAATCCTACATCAGTGACTTGCAGCCTCTCATCTATATTTCCAATATTTTGTTTGCAATGCAATAAAAACATAATAAAATCACTAGGAAAGATTGTCTCAAGCCATTCAGCCTTAAAAATACACAAAATACATATATGACAATAAATAGAGTACAATATGTACCAAGCTAGGGACATGCAAGCATAACAACTTGATGTGCGAGAGAGCGTTTTGGTGGTGCAGTAGACCTTCAGGATTCTTCTTCCACAAGGGGTAACAAAACTTTATTTGCACAAAAATATTACTGAGTTTTAATTCACGGGCTGTGAAAGCTAATATATAATCTATTTAGAAGGCTGCTTGAGCTTTCAGCTCTCGCAGTTAAGAGGCGCACGTGCGCTTTATAAGAAGGGAGGTAATCCTGTGGGGGTCCGGGCATAGACACCAAGAGCCCGCTGATGAGCCAGCTTGGTGTTCCTAGGCGAAACCGCACACAAGACACGGCATAAACCTAGAAAAATTGCAGAGTTTTAATTCACGGACCGTGAAAGCCAATATACCATCTTTTATTTGCACAATTTGTTGAATGAACATAGGTCTATAAAGGTACAAGTGCACTGTATAGAGCTCTGCAAGCAGTTACATCCACCTGCAAGTAGGGGACAGACAGGAGCACGGACAGTCTTAATCAACATTCTGATTGGTCAGATGAGTCGATAGAGTTGACTCATTTCTTATCCTCTATCTCCAGACCTAAGCTGAGCATTTGAAGGCTCTTGTATACAAGAGGAAGAGAGTCTTCATGCCCATACTGAGCAATACGCAGGACAGGGCTGCCGTTTTAACACATTTTGAGAAGTATAAACGGATACCGTACACATTTTTTTTTAAATTTATTTAATTATTTATCCCATGGATATCTACTTACAGAATAAGTGAGATGAGACATGGGCCTACATAATTATGGTGAACACTACAATATTACAGTGAAAAGTTTGCTTATTCATCGCAAAAAAGAAATGAACTGTTGGCAGTACAGATGTATGGCCGCTTAGGGGCAAAGTGTGTGGTAGCGCCTACCTGTTGCAGATTTCTTCAGCTTGTTTGGCGACATTCCCGCTATCCTGGCGGTTTAGAGTTAGTGATTTTTCATTAAGGTAAGTATTGGAGTGTGATTTTTTCTTCCTTCATAAATTCATCATTTTTATGGATTTTCACACGAGTTTTCAAGTACTTGACAGTATATTAAATTTATATTGGTGGCAGCCCTGCTCCAGAAAAAATACATCAGTGCATCTGCATTTCTGCTCCAGTCTGTTGATTAAATACCGTATATCCATGAAAACAGATCTCATTTTGTGCACTGATGGTAAGACTGGTAATATGATGCTAAGTTAGTCTTCATACTGTAGGCACAGAGCTCTGAACAAGCAAATAATATGGTTCTGGACCCATGATCATACAACATACGGCTGACCCATTTAATGTCTGAAAGGACATTATGGAAGCTCTACTGCACCTGGCAACAATGAGCAGAATGAACCAAAGAAGTACACAAAAGAGCAGAGAGGTGACATGGCAGCATATGTATTGGAGGGATCACAGTTTCTCCCTCCCATTTCGTATAGCATAATGGATACAACAAACACGACTGTATGATGTATTATTTATTTTTCATTCTGCACTCCTGGACAGCAACAGTTGCCAGTTGAAAATCTATCCATAATAATAATAGTAAAAGAATTGTTCCAACTTTAAGCTCCAGTAACAGTGATTCACTATGTCTTCTCAATAACTGAGTTTCTCCTCCTATTTTATATCCCCACTCCCCCCGTTTAACAATCTACCTGTGGCATTTTCCTAGAGACTTGCAGTACATTTTTTTTTAATGGTAAAAAGATATATCCGTATTGATTGATAGAATTGATAAATTGAAAATCCGCCTGTTCAATACTAAGAGAAGTTGTTTAATGAAATATTCTGTTCCATGAATGTGTATTATTATTTGCTTCGACTTTCCAATAATTTTTCTTGACCTTAACTATCAAGTGATATGTGATATGGTTAATGATTTAATATCGACGAGATACACATTATGTTGGCCAAAAGGCAAGTAACATAACATAAATAGCCAAATAGCATGACGAATAGAAATAAATAGTGTTATCACTCACCGAGTTCAACCGCGCCCCGCTCGGCCAGCGCTAGCGGCGCTGATCCCCAACGCTACACAGTCAGCTGTTCAATAGTGGGATACGCGCTGGGCTACGTAAACCTCTTTACGAAGGCTGCGGTTACGCTGATTACAACAAATTGTGTGTTTAGACTCATGAATAATACTGTCAAAAAGTTAGTATTAATATTCTCTGTCCCCATGTAGAACTATCGTTTAAAACCCTCCGTTAGACGCGCATTGGTCTGACAGCTCCATGGTTCGTTATATTAGTTTTAATGTCAAGCCAACACTTCAAGTTATGATCTTATCGTCTCGTGACATCTTACACCAAACCTTAGTAAGCATTTTTCTGGAGTTGTGAAATAGCGTGCCTAAAAATAACTTTAACACGTGTAATATTTTGTCAGCCTCCGTGGCTTAGGCGGCAGCACGCCGGCCTCTCACCGCTGGGTCTGTGGTTCAAATCCCGGTCACTCCATGTGAGATCTGTGCTAGACAAAACGGAGGCAGACAGGTATTTCTCCGGGTACTCCGGTTTTCCCTATCAACATTGCATTCCAGCAACACTCTCCCCATCATTTCATTTCATCTGTCAATCATTTCATCATTGCCCCAGAGGAGTGCGACAGGCTTCGGCAGCCGGCACAGTTCATATCCTCGCCGCTAGATGGGGGCTTCATTCATTCCATTCCTGACCCGGTCGGAGACTGGAAGCAGGCTGTGGATTTTCATTTTTCAATATTTTGTCAGTGTGAGGTTGATAGTGTAACGTGTTTTTCGTGGGGTTTTTATGCAACTGGCATAAGTCAGTAGGAAGCCATTCTATATTTATTTACGCGGCAAATTGTTCAGCCAAGAGAATTTTTCATGTTAATTTATTATTATTATTAATTTATTATAATTATTATTTAGATATTTTCGGAGCATTTTATAAAAATTATTAGCATTCAGATAGGTTTTCTATGTCTTAGAAAACGCTATCATGCAAATTATTACGAACGACGATATCACAGAAAATTATCTGATTACGGAATTTTACGGAGTTTTTGTCAGTTAGGGTATTTGAGAGAGATGACTCACTGGGAATTCAAATACAAGCTGATTCCTGTCGAGAAGAATTACGCAAGCGGGCTCGCATCGTCCAGGAAAGGCGAATTGTTGAAACGGAACCCTCCCGCCGAGTGTAATGACCCAGAGGAGGGGAAGATAGCGCGGCGTGCTCAGCCAATCAATGAGGACTACGTAAGCTAGTAGACGGCTCCGGAGTGGGGAGCCAACGTGTGCATATATCGTTCGACGCGCCGTCGAAGGAGGACTATCTGTGAAATACTTGAGGAGTATGGGTGCTCGTACGTGTCGCTCCGATGTTCAGTGGAGTTAGTGACTATCTGTGTAGAACTTGCGGAGTACGGTTGCAAGTGCGTGTCGCTCCGATGTTCCGTGGAGTGGAAGACTAACTTTGGTAAAACTTAACCAGTGTGGTTATACGAGTGTTTGGGTCCGATGTACGGACCATAGAATTATCTAATCTACCAGTATATCATCAAACATCGACGAAGATGACGACATCCAGGAGACTGTGGGAAGCTCACAGCATCATCAAGTACGAGGGAAATGCTTTGGCAATTTCCAGTGGTAAGCGCAAATGACGCAGAAATACGCATCTCTCATTTTCGTTGTTTTACATTTCATATTTCAGTAACTTCATAGCTTGGAAATAAGAGTAAAATCAATTCATCAAACTCCGTTTTCACGTAATTTTCTATCGCTAATATTCAAATCACAACGCTCCAATTTAAGTTTTATACTTATTATTATTATTAATTTTGCTATACTTGTTTTATATAATAAATTCATTTCTTTTACAATGCAATCTTTGCTTTCAGTAGGTAACATTAGATATAGACCAATTCCTTCTCCTGATACAATTGTTTGTTGGGTTAATGATCAAATCATACCACGATCTGAGTGAATAGAGTCTTGAATGTGTTCTGCCAGAGCTAGACGTTGTTAAATACAAATTTAGATTTCAACATTGCGTTGAGGTCTTGGCGCCCATTAAAACAACATAGCTTAGGCAAAGGTAAACAGTTACATTTCTCACCCAACAGTTAGGAGCTAGCAAAACGTTTCAATAGTACCAGCGCTCCCAATGATGTTACATTCTGTCAGTGAGTGGCAGGTGTGCTGTTATACCGATTATTTGGCTTAGTATGTTGCCTTAGTTAATATCAGTAAGGAGATTGCGCCTTACGAAAACCTAAGGATGCAGGTGAAGCGTGTCACCTTCTGCTGAGAGATAACGAATAGCTAGTTTATGATTCAGTAATTTCAAAGGAATTTGTGACTCTGATACTGAAGACAAAGTTGAAACAAGATCCGAAGATCAGGAGGACGGTAACGGAAGCGA
The DNA here is from genome assembly GCA_946902985.2 of Meconema thalassinum. NCBI lineage: Eukaryota > Metazoa > Arthropoda > Insecta > Orthoptera > Tettigoniidae > Meconema > Meconema thalassinum. The sequence continues at coordinate 2,105,647,314 of OX336388.2, read as the reverse complement.
AGAATTGGATGACAGTTTATTTTATTGGCAGGTTGGCCATTATTATATGTCCGACTCATTCTTGGCCACTTGGCTATCACCACGGAAGTCCGGGTTCGATTCCCAGCTCTGCCAATAAATTTAATACTGGTCTGAGGGCTGGAACTGTGTTCACTCAGCCTCGTGAGGCAAACATGTTAAGAGGCGCGTTCGAATCCTACCTCAGCTATCCTGGAAGTGGATTTCCGTGGTTTCCCACTTCTCCTCCAGGCAAATGCCGGGATGGTACCTAACTGAAGGACACGGCCGCTTCCTACCCAAATCCGACCTCAATTCCAAATACACACACTACTACAGACACCATAATGACACAGGTTATCAGACGAATTCTAAACAAACCCAAACACACGGGGCTACGAGACCACGATGTCGTTAAGTCCCTAAAGAATCAACAACTATTATTATTTTAGACCTATTATTATTAAGACGGATTTTTTTCGTTTTAGGTAAGGATGACACGAAATAGAACAAGTAACCATGGAAAGCTGCCTTCATTCCGTATCGTACTGGGCGGCTTTCGTGATTTTACATCAGTGGATAGATATTTCGGTAAATTTTGAAAAATGGGAGGTACTGATCCTGGTTTTAATTTCCACTTCACGCGAGGAATTTCCACGTTCTCATAGTTCACTACGAAACAGTCCGCCTTTATAATAATTAAATCTTCTGAAAAACGCTCGTCACAGATTCTATTTTTGATCGACAATTGCTTATCTTTCCACGGAATAACTCTCGCCCATTTCGCCAACAGATGTGTTCCTTTTGGCGGTGTGAAAAAATGTCTACCAACAGATTTTCTTCGTAACCCGATTTACTTCCAGGAACAAAACATTACGACATTTTTCCGAAACAACAGAAAAGTTAATTGTTTGCACACACAAAGCACTGCACAGACATTCGTAAACTATTACAAAGAAACAATTTCCCTCGAATAATATGACTTCTCGCGCACAGGATTTTACAGTACTAACCTCGTGGGTTACTGTCACACGTGCTCATGGTTCGGCGCGACTTCCGCGCCACAAACTGGCTGGACCATGAACTACAATGCTTAAGTAGCGGAGTGATGACACTGTTTATTTCTATTCGTCATGCAAATAGTAAGGATCGTTATCAAGTCATTTGGAAGTTAGAAGAAGCTATACAGATGCACTTTTCTTTACTCCGCCTGGAAGACGGATTTTCATAAGAAGATATTTTTGGCAAGTTAATGGATGATTACTACCTACATGACAAGTATGCTTGAATATTAGTTGCTAATATAGAATTTATTATGCACATTGTGTTACCAGGGGATCAGATAAATCTACAGAGTGAAGAATCATCTTGAATTTTCGACTGATTTTTGATAATATTTATTTACGTTAATTATCAAAAATTCTTCCAATTTTAACAACGGTTTATTTGCCTTCTCACATATCTACATTCTAATAAAAAAGAAGTCTCCCATTAATATATTTGTTGAAATACTAATAGAATATCAACATAGTATTTTAAAGTAGTTTATGTTCGACCCTGACTATTATAAGTCTGAAAACTGTATCATAATGATGGTCATTATAACACTATCTTTCATTATGAAACAGTTTCTCCCACCAATCACAGCGCAAGAAACAGTTGTTTGACCAATTAGATAAGGATACCTTCGCGCATGCGCTCAAAATCCAACATGTCTATATAAATTACCGAAAGTGCACCGTCCATATGTTTGCATAAATAAACTGGTGAATATGAGACAAGAAATAGCACTGTACCTTAATATCCCCAAATCCAATTTCTACACAGTGCGTTGTTTTCAAACAACTTCGGTGACAGTTTTACTGAATACTGGAGCAAAATCTGCACATATGGCATTGAAGCACACAGAACGCATGCATCGGTCGGCCAGAGAGCTTGGAGAACAGAGATATCCTATCCAGCGCAGCACCCGATCACAAAATTCTAGTGACTGGACAGATATTTATGAATATTTATGTTAAAACATAAAATAAAGTTACCGTCAACAGGGGTTTCTTTGCTCCTTGGTGGTTTACTTTGCTCCATTACGGGAAAAAGTTCCGATGCCCCCTGGTGGAATGGAGTGAATCAGAAAATGATAGTTCCGCAATCAATCAATAGAGTACAGTAGTGGCGCTCATGCGACAGTAAATTGTCATCAGATTTTTAGCTTGGCTCTCCTGTCCGTTGGCATTTTGGTGCGATTTCGTTTGTGACCGAAAAATCAGTGACAAAAATCTGTTTACAGGGACATTCGCAATGGGAATACTGAGGTAAGTACTGAGTTTTGTAATGCAGAAACCTTCGCTTATGCCGTAAATACGTTCGGTTTTATAATTACGAATATACTGTCCAAATTAACCCAATTTTTATCGACACATGTGTATTTTGCCGCCTCGAGGAGTTACTTTGCACCACAACAAAAGTGAGGAGTTACTTTGCACCACAACAAAAGTGGTGCAAAGTATCCTCATTGGTGCTTCAATGGCATTAGTGAGTGAATAAACAATTTTTCTGTTCTTTTTAAGATGCCTCGAGTTTACCAAAGGAAGTTGGGGGCAAGGAGGTATGCCGACTATTCGGCCGAAACACTCCAGGAATGTCTAACGGCAATAAAAATGATACCATGTCGCAAAGGAAAGCTTCGTTACATTTCGGTATCCCACGCAGGACTATAATAAATAAACTGAAAAATGTCCACTCACAGTTGCCCGGGCCTCCTCCGATATTTACAAAAGCAGAAGAAGACTCATTTGCAGCCTATGTGGAGAGTATGAGTGATTTCGGATTTCCATTGACTGTTACTGATTTGAGATGCATTATCCAGACCTACCTTGAGCGTACGGGAAGGAGAGTGAAAAAGTTCAAGGGGAACATGCCTGGGAACGACTGGATTAAAGGGTTTTTGAAGCGCAACCCACAGTTAAATCTGAGATTCGCAGCTAATATTAAAAGAAAAAGAGCAGCATTAGATCGTGATACAATTTTTAATTATTTTGAGAACTTGAAATCAGTTGTGGATCAAATTCCACCTGAAAACCTGTGGAATTATGATGAAACGAATTTGACAGATGATCCGGGTAAAAAAAAGTCCTTGTGCACCGGGGAACAAAATATCCTGAGAATATTTGCAACTCTTCAAAGAGTTCTACTTCTATTATGATGTGCGGTAATGCTGCTGGAGAACTCATTCCGCCATATGTAGTTTATAGGTCTCTACATATGTGGTCTACATGGACAGAGAATGGTCCGAAAGACTGTCGTTACAATCACACCCCTTCAGGGCGGTTTGATTCAGCTACATTTGAGGATTGGTTCTTTTCTTTAGTTCTTCCAAAGCTAAAGAAACAAAGTGGTAAGAAAGTGCTCATAGGAGACAATTTAAACTCTCATATTTCTCTGTCAGTTTTGCAACGATGCCGTGAAGAGAACATTAATTTTGTGTGCCTCCCTCCCAATAGCACAGAGTTGATGGAAGCCATATCCAGCAAGGCAGCTGAATCATTGAAGTCTGGATTTCGAAAGTGTGGGATATATCCTTGCAATGCAACTGAGGTGTTGGATAGAATCCCTTCTCCAGGAAATTTCCGTGAAGCTGTGGATGCATCTTTTCTTGAGCACCTTCAGGTAAAGAGGAGAGAGTCCACTGGTGAAACGATTGCCAAGAAGCGCAGGAAACGACTTGATGTTGCAGCTGGAAAGAGCATTGCACATGAAGATGTCTTTGATAAGTTTCCGTTCATAAATAGCACCCCCCAAGAAAGTGCAACTTCTTCTTCCTCAAGACCACTTTGTAAAAAGAAGACAAGATCAGCCATTGCATGTAATGACGAAGAGTCAATCGATGAATTGCCACTGCACTCCAGCTCCTCAGACTTGGATATGGGTGCGTTTCAGGCAGAAATTCTGCGCGACGTTGAGGAGGAGGACGGAATAGAGGAAGCAGACCATCCAAACTTCATGGAAGTTGAAAGAGTTGTTGGTGCCCACGTGGTTTTTTCTTATGAAAATGAATTGTACCCAGGAGTTATTGTTAACTGTGATGATAGTGGAGCAACAATTAGTGCCATGTCTCGTTCCTGCAAATCTTGGAAATGGCCATCCCGAAAAGACGAGATGTTTTATAAATGGGATGATGTTATTGGTGGTATAAACCCGCCTAAAGTGGTTTCAAAGAGAGGATTTTTTTCTGTTCCAGAACTTGACTGTCTTTTGTGAACAGGAGCTTGTAAAGTGATAATGTAATATAAGGTTTCAGTGACACTTTATTTTGATAAATGTAAACTTTTCTATGTGAAAACATTTTGGAGAATCAATCTTATAATATATATTTTAATTTGGAAAGTTGTGTAGTTATGGGTACAATATCTCATTATCCAAACCCTATTTGAAAAGTTTTGGTGCAATGTGATATGCTAAGGTGGGTAACTTGGCACCACTCGCTGAAAGCAATGGGAACAACATTAAATTTTTAAGTGGAGCAAAGTATCCCTTCCCTATGGGATACTTTGCTCCAATCTTTTACCCCTCCAAAAAAAATATTTCTATCCTATGTATGAAGTTTCATCACACACACATTCATCACTGAAGCTTATATTGCCTACCTAAATACCCTGACTTACAGAAAAATCACTGCTTGGAATATTTTGTGAAGAAATGTGGAGATGAAGATAAAAGTGGTGCAAAGTAACCCCAGTTGACGGTATAATTATCGTCGAACATAAACAGTCGTATGCAACTCGCCTATAATGGTAATTAAGACACTCATATGTAAATTATAAAACTCGCTTACGCTCGTTTTATAAACATACTCGTTGTCTTAATTATAGCCATTATAGGCTCGTTGCATAATGTACTATCATAATTGCACATCAATTCATATATTTACTAGTTTTTCATTAATTTAAATTAACACTTTTTGTATGGATATCCATTTTTTGACAATGTTTAACTACTTTTTAAGGTATAATATTTTTCACGCTGAGGATAGAATCATTGATATTCCGAAACATGTACGTCGTTTATTATTTCATTAAACAACTTCTCTTACTATTGATCAGGCGGATTTTCAATTTATCAATTACAGTACATCACAAATAGATTCCAATACGAATAATATGAAATGCATTTACCTGTTTATTCATCAATTTGATGGAACATATGTGTGCTCTTCATTTGTGCTTTTTATTTGTATTTGTGCATTACAATTACCAGGGCATGGATTTTGATGACCTAAAATTTTTTTAAAAATTATGCATAAAATGACTGCAAAAATCCAATAAAATTACCTGAAAACTTAAAAAAAATGATCTATAAGCTTGAATGAAATTTTACAAAATTTATTGATTGAGTGGATATAGGAATATTTATGTTTCGGGCATAATGTCAACACAGAAAGAAATGCAAATATCACACAGCTTATTTGGCAGAAACGAATTACACCATTGGTAGAAAAGATATCTTTGCTGAATTCATAAATTATGTTTGAAATCAGCAGCCCTAAATGGCTTTAGCTTCAGCATTTTAAAATACACTCGAAGTAACAATCGCAGCCGGCAATACAAATTCATTCAGCACATGTAAGGTTGCACTGCGGTACTTAACCAGACTGTCCTGCTACCCTTGCTTTCAACATTGCTCCTGGATTAGTTGCAAGTGCAGGTGTGTCTCCAGGAATGTGGATATTTGCAAGAAGTAAGGAGTGAACAAACTTACTTTGGTCTTCAGACTGACAATGAGTTGTAAAGATACTCATATCTCCATATTCATCCCCACTTTAAGTTCCGATAATATCCAATACTGTACACAAAAATGTATCAAAACCCTTGAAAATACAGTATGAGAAAATTACTAAAAAAGTATACAGAAGTCCAATAAATTCCATAAAATGACCAAATAATGATGACATGAAAATAAAAAATGACAAAAAATTATGTAATAAATAAGTATTTGTACAATGTGGGAACTATGATTAGGATTTCTGTGTAAGTTAACAATGTCTGTGGTGGACCAATTAAAAGACAACCTGTCATCAAAATCCGTGCGCTGATAATTACTATAGAATGTTATCCAACTGAAAAACATCCATTATACTGTATGTCATTCATTCCATTAATTCATAAAAAACAGTGATACCTGTTCCGTTTCAAGAAACATTAAACCAAACGAACAGTTGCAGCTGTAATTACTGCTAGTCTAGCAAAAGTTCCGCAATCAAGTTTTGAAATTTAGCGTAATAAATTAGGAAAATACTACCTTAAGTCAATAAAATTACTATTCTTAAAATATAATGTACCAGTACCGGTTTCAATCACCTTCGTCAGCAAAAAGTAATTAATATTTATTTATTTATTTACATAGGTCCCAATGAGCCTGAGCTCGTGTTAGGAACAATCAAGTAACATAGTTACAGCATGGCATATGTATAATTTTTGTAACATTATATTGTTTAGTTTAATAGTAACTTATATTAGATTGCTAGTGACTAACTTTACAGAGATGATTCGGTATGATACATTGCATTGCTTAAGGCTATTGGATATGGGCTATTCATTCCTTAATAGGAAGTCTTTTGTTTTCCTCTTAAATATTTTTATAGAGAAACTTTCCCTTATATGAAATGAAGTTGCAAGGTTGAGGTCGTTATGTGACCGAAACTGGTACATTGTATTTTAAGAATAATTGACATAAGCTATTACCGTATTTTCCTAATTTATTAAACTGTGTCAATGAGGATTTGTTGCGTAGACATGGTCATTTTCATGTCTGTTCGTCATAATTTAGCATTATAAAATTTTGTTTCCAGTATGTTGAGCTTACAGTAAATCTTTCCTCTACTTACAACACCATTCAAACCCATTCTTTAAATCAAGCATAAAATCACTTATAAATTGCCACAAATATTGAGTGAAGATTCTATTTCACAAAATGATAAAACTTGTAATGAAAACATTATTATTCTGTTTGGGGTTAACATTGTTCATGATTGGTCCATATTGACGAATGATAGTTCAAAATTTGAAAATACACTTACGTTCCATCTAGTCAATACTTTAATGTTTATTTACACACTAAGACATGTTTCGAGGCATAATATTTCCTTTGAAAATTTGCCCATTCATCGGCCAGTACAATTATTGGCCAGTCATTGTGACATTAAAATTGATGAAAAATGGATTATGTGGATGAAATGTGATGTAAACATATATGATTGTTGCACTTGCACGTTATAAAAAAAAACTTATAATGATTACAAAGAAAGCTAAAACTCTGGAAAGTACACTTAATTTTCAGCAGCAAACAATCTATCACCTGGAAAAAACTGCTCTAGTCTATGAAACTTCCCTAATTAATATTCCTTTCGTTCATATCTGTGTCTAACTGCCTCGATTGGACTATTAAATCACTGCACTGCAGTCCAATATTCTTTGTCATGAGTTGTTAAGTTGATGAAGAATGCCTGTTTAATATGTTGCGATGATCAGAACGAGTTTTGAATAGACAGAACATGAGTGTATCTTCCAATTCTAAATTATTATTCAGTTTCGGGCAACAGAATTTGAATTGAAGAATGGATCTCAGAATACTGCGAGCACATTTTAGCTTGTATGACGAGAGTACCAAATTACATTTAAAGAGCACTGTTGTGCTCACGAGTACCAGTTTGAGGATGCCTGGTCTATAAGGCATCCAATGTTTAGAATGAAGCACTGGTTAGATAGGGATAGTCTTCTCCCTTTCTGTTGCACGTGAGACATGTATGACGCTGTCATTCTCTAGCAATCCACGGTTGCCATATCAGTCGAAAATTTTTCTTTGTCGAAAAAACAGCATTTTTTGTCCTATATTAGAACTACGTAAACTTGATAGAAATGCTAGAAAAATTCGATATCCATATTTATTTATTTATTTTTAAACGGTAAACTGTGTCCCCTATTCAGTAAAATCGATCTTATATCATGTTGCATTGACTTTGTGATGCCTATTTTTCACACACGTGTAGCTAAATGTGCCGTCTTGATGATGGATTATTGAAATATTTTATACTGGCAATATTACAATTTTCATGTAGGTAAAACTTCTGAATATTCACTCATAACCGCATAGCAGCATTGAAAAAGTTTGTATGCTGCCAACTTTTCTATTTTTAAAGATAACCATGTCATGTCAGTTTGAGAGTTGTAGAGGAATGTTGGAAGAAGTTTTCTACCTGCTTACCCAGAGTGTAGGTTTAATTGTTTACACAGGCAGGGCTGTACATTGACCACGGATTATAAGAATGAAGTTTCGAAGGACAGCGGGGTGCAGCTTGCTACTCACAGCTTTATTACTGGGCCCTTCGAGCTTGTATTTCAGTTGTTCAGCAGTCTCTATCTTGAGTGTGTGTGCAGCAGTTCTTTTAGATTTAACGTGTTGCATTTTACGTATTTCACGTACAACAATGGATAATTTTGTGAAGAGAAGGCTTGGTCAAGTGCTCGGAAGAAGGGAAAATCAGGTCGTAATTAATGTGTTCAGTTATTTCAAGAATCTTAAACCCAACGAAAGTATAAATCATGAAAGGTAAGCCAATGAGGAGTATTTTCTTTAATGACGTACTTCAACTTTAACTGCAGTCGAAACTTCACTCATTTTCTTGTGCTTGTACTTATTTATTTTATTTTGATTGTTTTCTTTATGTTACATTCAGCACACATTATAGATAATTTAATTTCGTTGTATGTGGTATGTTAGCCTACTATTAGTATTATTATACAGTACTCAATTCAAGTCTTCGTCTCTGCACTCACTGAATGTGCGGAAAGTGTACGCGAAGCGCTTTGTACTGCCCCTCTCATGGAGTGGGAACCCTGTCGTAACGTGCCATAAGACCAATGCTTCATTCTAAACGTTGGATGCCTTATAGACAGACTTAAGAGCATATGTTAAAACAAAGGGTTCAATGTGTAGAGAAAACATACAAGTTAAAATGTTACCTTATGGTCCAATCAGGAGCTTTGTAATATGTCCCTCTGTCTTGTGAACTGGGGTGCATAGTATACTGCTTTCTGCCTGTCACCTCCCTACTCTTACATCACAGAGTAACAATGGCGTATGATAAAACTAGGAAACATTCACACGCTTAAAACATTAATATATTTCTCATCCAATTCCGACTCTGAGGGAATCACGACTGTCGTTAGTAAGTTCACCGCTATGAAGAGCCACACTGTGGAGGCAGGTTCCGAGTTGAAGATGGGTACGGCAAGCAGGCTGGCGACGACTCTGGCCAGCGCCTGCGAGTGAACGAACCACCGCCCCGAGCGCACCCGGGCTGTCCACAGCTGCAACAGGATCCCCAGTACCCCACTACACAAACAGCCTAGATAGAACCGCAGCTGACGACGGTGCTGGAAGTGTAGGGCGGAGAAGGCTTCCTCCAGATATAAACTCGCAGGGGCCAGAACCACTACGCTAAAAGTGTACAATCAAACTTGATCACAATGAAACTATCACACTTACAAAATTAGCAAACTACACAAATGAAGGGATGGAGGAAAATAATGGTAACCCACATCGAGTATAAATGTAGATATTCAGCTCAGCTTACCATCATTCCCCACTAAACCGTGTGCATTCTCACCTTATCCACATAAACAATTCAGTTTATTGGTGGCGTACCTTTGTATTTCCACACTGGGCCGCAAAAATACAAATCTGAGGATAACCATTATTTTTCCCCATGGCCTTCAAATAACATGAAATGAAAAATACACTCACACTTTTATCACTAGATAAAGTAATATGATGAATAAAATATATGTCATAACAAATTTATAATCGCACAACAAAAGAAGACGACAGGATTGGGAATGGGATTTGGAATGATGGGGTTATGGGGTGGTGATGGAACTACATCTCCCTTATCTATTAGGCAACACTGAAAAAAAGACTTCTATCACTTCAATTCTTCCTCATCTACGACCCCTACCATCCCACCTTATTATGCCTCAACTTTGTCACCATTGCCAATCAGAATTGTGTCACCTCCTCCCCATGATATCAGGTAAAAGCTCTCAATTCTTTAATATAACAGATCACAGACACAATCCGTATGAGAAGGATCCAATTCATGGGACATTTGGACAGAATGGACCCAACTATGTTAACAAATAAAATCTATAAGTTTTTGCAGAAAAAGGCAACAAGGTCCAATTGGTACAAACAGGCGGAAAAGGACTTGGCTGAATTAGGTTTTCCCAATCTCAAGGATCGATAGAAAATTAGGAAAATTACTAATACACGGGGTTTTGAGGCAGAAGAGAGAAGACCTACCAGACACGTCTGGTCGCAGCAACGAAGACTAGCTCAATCGTTGCACATTAAGAGTTATTGGGCGAACTTCAAGGCCAAGAAGTGTTGATTCCACGTGGTCCTAGGAGACCCATTCGCGCAGAAGAAGATAACAGATTAGAGATAGTCTCAATTCTACTACACAGGCTCAGTGACGATGGGGCTTGGGTGGGCTTCAACCACCCCAGTAATCTTTGGCAACATGTTAGACACCGATATATATACAGGGTGATTTGTTGCTCCAATGGAAATTTTGAAGTGATGCAAAATGAAAAAAACTCCTTGACAAAAATCTTCCACTTGGCAACACAACTAACTTTGTTCGAGGTGCTATCTCCTCTTCAGGTACATGTTTCGGACCATGAAACGGTCTTTCTTCAGCTGATTCAGCAAAATCTCAGTCCAGTAGTCACCATTTGTTGAACGTCACACACATTAAAATACATTAAAAATATGGTGGTGAAAATGACACTGAGATGGCGGATGATAAAAGGTATAAGTCGCCCACACGAAGGAGCGCAGTACAGACCTCGCCTCGCTCAAAATAACATCCAAGAGCCCAAAGTCAAATAGGGAAGAATATACATGGAGCAACGCAGTTCTAAGGTCAGCATAGCGTTTTAATCTGTTTCTTTTTAATTTATACCTGTCGAAAACAAGACACAACTTAGCGATACAGCCAAGCTAGATAAAAAAGGGGGGAAAATAGCGGTGTTTATAGGTAAATGTTAATTGGATCAGGTGTACTATGTACATTTTTCTGCAATAAACCTAGGCCGATATGCGCGGTAGTATTAAAGGTGCCGGGACCTCTTCAATAGACCGTGTACCGCTCAGTATCGATGGCTTTTTAGCCCATGCGTGGCGAAGATAGTTCCACGGTCTTTAGTAGTTGCAGACTCCTGCATTCAATAGCATACACTTTTATCTAGATTTGGCAAAGTCACACAAATATACATGGCACTGACCTCTGGAAGAACATAGCAACTAAAGGGGGAGGAAGGGGAAAACCAGTTCCACCCAGCGAACACTCGGGGTTAGTCGACTACAACTGGTGTCTATGGCAACACGCAACTGCTTCAAGTTCCAGTTATAGAGACAACTCGATAAGTATAAGCTTGCATATTTCAGTATAACCATAGTTGATTTCGTAAAACCATATAATCACCCCTAACAGACAAATTCCGGATTTTCATCACTATTTTAGACGTTTACCTAACATTAGATATACCACATTTAACATACACCGACTGTTGCATTACCAACACTGCAACTAAATAATTGTACATATTGTATATATTTTTCACCTGTATTCTCAAACATAGATGTTATAGCCTAAGTGTAATGGATCTGATGATGATCGCTTGACGATCGAAACTGGTCATCCTAGTGTATTTATTAATCTTATGTAATTTATTTCAGGATCAGGGCATAACCCAGCTCTATTTGGGTACATTCATGTTGACCGACTGAAAAGCACCAAACTTTTGTTTAATTTATACCTTTTATCATCCGTCATCTCACCACCATATCTTTATGTATTTTAATGGTGGGACGTTTACCAAAATGGTGACTATACTGGACTGAGATTTTGCTGAATCAGCTGAAGAAAGACCGTTTCATGGTCCGAAACATGTACCTGAAGAGGAGATAGCACCTCGAAAAAAGTAAGTTGTGTTGCAAATTAGAAATAATATTTAGTGCATTAGTGATATTCAACATGGAAAATGTTCATAAAAGATATTCATAACTTATGGTAGTCTGAATACAGTAAAGTTACCATTTATTCCGCCCTATTCAATACAATTCACAACTTTGTTCATAGAAAATTATGATACATGTTTCGAGACCATATGGTCCCTTCTTCAGTCCTTGTAGTGACTTGATTTAAACTTTAGAAAACATCATAAGACATCGATAACTTGGATATAATAATCTTTAAAAATTCTAAAAGTAATAAAAACACAGGATTCACTAAGGTATATGCCTGTGCGTGCAAATACTTATTCTACTAAAAAACATGTGGGTTATTATGCTAAAGACTACATTGAAAATATATGGCCTTGTGTAGCCTAATAGTATACATGGTGCACTTTGAATTTAAAAAACAAGAAGACATGTTAAAAACGAGATTAAAAATAACACAGTATTAAATTGTAAAACTTTTGTTTGGGACTGCTATATGTCCGTTGATTCTGCAATGTAAAATAGTTCAGAACTGTGAATTCTTCTCGGAATGGTGTTCTCCATTATACGCTGGCCCCTTTTTAACCATTGGCGATTGGCGTGGATGTTGTTCAATTCATATGCGACACGGTGCCGATAGTGAGCGTATATATGACGAATATTGTGTTCTGAAAGAATGAAAAAAGAAAAGAAAAGCTATTTTAGGTCGTTATTCTCCGAAGAAATGTAGGTGAAGAAAAAAGACGGAAAATACACTGACAGACTTCGTCATCATCATCATCATCATTTCCCCTTATCCAGCTCCTGCCGGGTCGGGGTATTTATGGCACTTCTCCACTTTCCTCTTTCCTTCCACGATCTTGTCCCAGTCCAGACTTCTTTTCCCTCACGCTGTTCTTCACTGAATCGATCCACCTTGTTCTAGGTCTTCCCCTTGCTCTCTTACCCTTGCACTTGGCCTCCAGCATCTGTCTTGGTATTCTATTTTCCTCCATCCTCTTTACATGTCCAAACCACCTTAGTTTATTCTTCTCAATTCTCTCATTTAGTTTTCCCATCCCAACTTCATTCCTAACCTCTTCATTCCTCACTCTGTCTTTCCTTGTCTTACCTATCATACTTCTTAGGAATTTCATTTCACTGGCTTGGATTCTACTCTCTTGCCTGCTCGTCAGGGTCCAAGTCTCAGCTGCATAAGTTAATATGGGTACATAGTACATTTTATACATTACCTCCTTGCTTTTCCTTGGTACTTCCTTATCCCAAACAAGTTTTCTTACACTTTGATAGAATGCATTGCTCTGCTGTACCCTCCTGCCAATCTCCATGACTGACTTACTCATAGAAAATTGAAAATGCGGCATCCAATTCTGTTGATTCGAAGGATTGAGACGTAGATTTGTTGGAGAAGAGAAACTGTGCATAAAGAAAAATAAATTTATGAATGTTAGCAAAAATAACTTATATGGTGGTAGGATAGATAACAAGAACTTGAAAATGAGGTTTCTTGTCAATCAAATGCGCATCTTACCTTGCGTGTGTATGTGCCTTAGCTGAAGCCTCTCCGCTTACTGATGGTTTAAGTTTAGAGCTCTGTCGTGTGGCGTGCGGGGAAGGACACGTCAGAGGGAGAGGGGAGGGGGCGCTGATGGGAGGGGGAGTCTGGATGGGATGTGCGATGTGTTGGGAGGGGAGGGGGTGGGGTAGGAGTGCGGTGGTAATTGCCGAGAGCATTGAGACGTTAAAATTCCTAATTATGGTCCTGTGCTATGGATAATTGACCTATAGAGGAATTATCTATTGTCATATATTAATCCTATTAGGGTGTCAAATAAAATGTTGGAATCGAAATTAATTTCGTTGATGTTGTGTGAGGGATTGAATCTTTGTGCTTTGTTGATTTCTATTTGTTCTAGTACATCCATGAGAGATCCTTTCTTTTCCTGGTGTAGTATTTACAAGTCATTTTCTATGGTGGTAAATTTGTGTCCTGTTTCTGCCATATGGTTCCCCATTGCTGAAAATCTGTTGTGTTTGACTGCATTAACATGTTCCATGTATCTGACCTTGAACCCTCTCCCGGTCTGTCCCACGTAATCGGTATCACAAAGATTGCAATTGAGTTTGTATACTCCTGAGTTATTGTATTTGTTAGTAACATTAATATTTTTAGAGTTGAAAATTTTTTTCTGATTAGTGTTTTTCGTTCGAAAAGCTGTTTTGATTTTATATTTTTTAAGGGTGCTTGTGATGTGGTAGGTGGATTGGTTGGTGAACGTGAAGGCTGCATATTTGAGAGGTTCTTTATCTTCTTTAGTTAGTTTTGTAACGGGTTTGCTTTTGATTTTATTAATTATTCTGTCAACATATTTCCTGTCGAATCCGTTGGCTTCTGCTATTTGGTAAATTATGAATAATTTATTCAAGTAATCTGTTTCGGTGAGTGGAATGCTTAGGGCTCTATTGATGAAACACGTAATTGCTGCTTTTTTGTGGGATGCTGGGTGGTTGAAATCGTTCCTAATTATGGTGTTGGTTTGTGTTGGTTTTCTGTATATTTTGTAACTAAGGTGATCCTTATCTTTAGTGATCACTAAGTCCAGGTAACTTATAGAATGGTTGATTTCACTTTCAGAAGTGAATTTTATGGAGCTGCTTAATTGGTTGAGGTAGGGTAAGAATTGTTCCATGTTTGTTTTTGAGTTGTCCAGAATTACAAATATGTCATCAACATCTTCTTCTTCTTTTCCCGGTTCCAGTGATCTGGGTCGGGGCGTGAATCAAGGACCTCCATCCGAGGCCTTGACTCGCACACTATCATATTTAGGCTATTTGTACGATGGGTTCGCCACACCCAAAGGTATGTCATCAACATATCTTCCCCAAAAGAAAATTCCTTCATGTTTGTTCTTAATGTGTTCATATTCTAGGTTGTCCATGAATATGTTCGCTATGGTACCTGATAGCGGTGAGCCCATTGCTAAACCTTCTTTTTGTCTACATATTGTATCATTAAACTTAAACTGATTATTATCCAAGATGAAAGTTAGGATATTAATGAACTCGGATATCTCGACCTGTGATAGGTTACTGTTGTTCTTTAGATTACTTTCAATTATTTTTATAGTGATTGCTATTGGTATACTTGTGTACATGTCCTTGACATCTATTGTATGTAAGGAGTGAGTTTTTTCGATATTTAATTTGCTGGTTGTTTCACAAAAATGTATAGAGTTTTTAAACGATAAGTTGGCTTTAAGTTTATAATGAGAATTGAGGAATTTGTGGGCAAATTGAGCTAGTTTATATGTTGGGCTATTTCTGTAATTCACTATTGGTCTGATGGGTATGTTCTCTTTATGTATTTTGGGCAACGATCTTAATGTTGGAAGTCCTGGGTTCATATTAATTAGTTTATTCTTTTGTTTTTCATCTAGGATGAAAATTGTGTTTTTTAGGATGTTTTTGAGTTTCCTTTGTATGACTGTGGTCGGGTCTTTACGACTTATTTCAAAATTAGGGTTTTTGAGAAAATCTGTTGTTTTACTTGTATAATCTTTTTTGTTGATGATTACTGTGGTATTGCCTTTGTCGGCTTTAGTTATAATTAATTCATTCTGTTCTATTTTCGTTTTTAGATTCTTGAAACCTTGTTGTGGAAGATTTTTTACCCTGTGTTTGTTTCTCTGTTTGGCTATATTTTTGATTTTCTTATTTATTTCGTGTCTAACGCCATTTTGTTGATCAAGGGGTAATTACCTAACTGCGGCTTCAGATTCGGCTACTAGGTTAGTTAGATTGTTGTTATCATATTTGTCTTCCCAGTTAAGTTTGAAACCTCTTTCTAATATTTGCGTTTCGGTTTGGTTGAATTTGACGTTTGTTAAGTTGACTATTGGTTTTTGGAAGATGTGTGTGGTTTTTTCAGGTTGCACATTTGATTGTTCATCTTTGTTTTTGATTAAATTTTGAAATTTCTTCGTTAATATGGTGG
The DNA here is from genome assembly GCA_946902985.2 of Meconema thalassinum. Taxonomy (NCBI): domain Eukaryota; kingdom Metazoa; phylum Arthropoda; class Insecta; order Orthoptera; family Tettigoniidae; genus Meconema; species Meconema thalassinum. Next base: position 2,105,631,266 of record OX336388.2, on the reverse strand, counting down.
TTTTTCTATTGATTTGAATTTGCGTTATTTGATTAACGTGAATCATGAATTCGTCCCAATCTTTTTTGTCTGACTCATTGGATGCTATTAAATGGGCTCGGTAAAGTTTATTGATGAGGAAATTCTTTTTAATGTAAAGAAATTTTAATTCACGTTGAATTAACTTGTAATTAATAATTTCTTGGGTCCTCCTTTCAAATTCATTTTTAGCTGTTTTTCGTTGATATGCTTTTAAATGTTTAGGTACTACTCTGTTGTTCCTACATTTCTTCATAAATTCGATATCTTTGATGATGTTTAAGAGTTTCAGTCTGAGATCTTTATATGGTAGTCTCCTTATCCAAATTGTAATGAAGTCGGACTTCGTCTAAAACTTGCAGGTATAGAGATGTTAACAAGAAGTTGAATAAATGACATTCTTTTATCCTATCACCTCAAATATGTGCACACAGCTCCATTCTACCGATGATGATTCAGTTGATTATGAAGTCAACTTACCTGAAAATATTACTGTAATAAAGTTTATCAAAATCTGTGTAATGTGCGTCGGTGATTCTTGCGTGAAGCGATTGAGCCGTCAGGAACACGACGTGGGCCAGCAACCACGAGTAGCCCGAGTCTGCAAACTGTGAACATATTATTACATCCATTCAGTACACTCCTCGGAAGTGATAGCCTAAACACTCTCCTCCAACCATGACTATAGTCAGACTCTCAGTAATATATGTGTTAGGAAGGTATACTCACTGGTAAAGTGATGTCGAGCATTATGACTGATATTGCTGCTCCAACGCTGAGCAAGCCCGCAGTCACCTGTATCAGTCCGATGTTTAGTGGGCTGGATGAGTAGTCCAATAAAAAGATGCACGCTGGAGGTAGATTACAAACTGATACGAATACTGGAATGGGCTGAAATGGAAAAGCCAACGCTACTTCAGAAAGCAACAAGACTTATCTTATCTTATTATAATTATAATACGCTAAGGTGTATGTTTAACAAAACTCAAGTTCCTAAACCAGAGGGAGTTAGAAGGTGTGGTTTGTACCAAAATCTGCCAAATCATCTCAATAATACAGGAAAAATCTTGCAATTCTTGCTAAGTCAACAGAAGTATATTTATTCGTTTATAAAGTGCTTTTAAACAAATAAACAAGTTGATAGTCCCTGCCAGAACTGTATCGTGTACAGCCCTCATAGCACTAGAGCCGGGCAGGTAGTCTGTACACATGGGGCACACACAATCCATTCATCATCATCATCTTGCACAGTTTCCAGCCACTGGCCGGGTCTGTTTGGAACACAAGCCTCTCCAACGTCTTCTGTCTTCCCACCATCTCTCAGCCTCCACCCTTGTCCAGTCTTCTCCTCTCTTCTTCACGCTTTCTTCCACCCCCTTCAGCCACCTGTCTCTCGGTCTTCCCCTCGGTCTCTTTCCTTCCCACTTCGTCTCATGTACTCTCCTGGGTATCCTCTTCTCCTCCATTCGTTTTACATGTCCATACCATCTAAGTCTAGATTTCTCTATACCATCCTGTAATGGTTCCTCCTTCATTAATTCTCTGGTCCTCTCATTTCTTATTCTGTCCATCTTTGTAGCTCCAATACTGCTTCTCAAGAACCTCATCTCACTGGCCTGTATTTTGCTCTTCTCCCTTCCTTTCATAACCCAGGTCTCCGAGGCATACGTCAGGATAGGGACATAGTACGTCCGATATATGATCTTCTTGCTGTTCTGAGGGACATCCTTGCTCCATAACATGCTTCTCACACTCCTCCGAAATGCTTCTGCCTGCCTCCCCCGCTCATTTATTTCTCTATCGTTTCTTCCATTATCTTGTATCAGGCTTCCCAGATACTTAAAACTCTCCACTTTCTTCAGCTGTTCCCCACCAATTGTTATTCCCGTTGTGGTTCTTTCCTTCTTCCTTGTTGTGATCACCATCTCACTCTTATTTATGCTAAATTTCATCCCATATCCTTGTATTATTCCTTCCCACACGTCCAACTGTTCCTGTACCTCCTCCTCCTTGTTTCCCCAAATCATCAAATCATCTGCAAACACCATTGCTTTCATCTTTCCGTCCCCAATTACTTGTGCCACTCGGGTCATTATGTCATCCATCACCACAATGAAAAGTAACGGTGACAGTGCACTTCCTTGTTTCAGGCCGTTTCTTTGTTCCAACCAGTCAGATCTCTCTCCTCCCACTTTCACACAGCTCACGCTTCCCTTGTACATCTCCTTTATCCTCTTTATAGTCCATTTCTCTACTCCTCTATCCTCCAGGGACTTCCATACTTTGTTTCTGCATACACTGTCATATGCTTTCTCAATGTCCAGGAAGGCCATCAGTAGATCTGTTCCATACTCATAGTGCTGTTCTTGTAACTGCCTTACAGCAAAAATCAAATCCACTGTGGACCTTCCTGCTCTGAAGCCATGTTGTTCTTCCCTCATCCCTCCTTCTATCCTTGTCCTAATTCTCTTTTCCAAAACTTTCTCGAAGATCTTTGCACAATGACTCATCAGTGTTATTCCCCGATAGTTTCTGCAATCTGTTCTACTACCTTTCTTGAAGATCGGGACAATGATTCCTTTTTTCCAGTCCTCTGGGGTCTTCCTTTCCTTCCATGCTGTCCTCATCACTCGGTACAGCCACTGTATCCCCACCTCTCCTGCTGCTCTCACCATCTCCACACTCAACTCATCCACACCCGGTGCCTTCCCTCCTTTCATCTTGTTCACTGCATCTTCCACTTCTTTCCATGTTAAGTCCTTTTCTGTTTGCAGTTCGTCTTCCTCTTCCCCGATTTCTTCCTCCTCACCATCTTTTCCATTTGGGTTCAGAAGTTCTTCAAAATATTCTTTCCACATTTTCTTCAGTTCTTCCCTATTTTCTATCTCTTGTCCCCTTTTGTTCACCATTCTAACATAATCCGTAGGATCCTTCCGCCTCTTATTTTTTACCATCCCATACAGGACCTTTTTTGTACCTTCACTATCCTCCTCCATCATCTTTGTCCACTCTTCCATCCACTTCCTTCTCTCCTCAGCCACCACTCTCTTCGCCTCCTTCTTTCTTTCCTGGTACTCTTCCCTTGTCTCTACCGTCCTATTTTGATACCACCTCCTAAAGGCTCTATTCTTTTCCCTTACTATATCTTTTGTCTTCTCATTCCACCATGGTGTTTCCTTCCACCTCTTCTTACTACTTGTCCTCCCACATACTGCTTCTGCTGCACCCACTAGTGTCTTCTTAAATCTAGCCCATTCCTCTTCCACCCCTCTTTCTTCATCTGTTGGAATTCCTTCCTTTACCATTTTGAGGTACTCGACCCTTCTATCCCCTTCTTTCAGTTTCCATATCCTTATACGTCTTTCCTGGTTCTCTGTCCCTTTCTTCTCCTTACTCCTTCTCAGGTTCATTACCAGTAATCGATGGTCGCTATCCAGGTTCTCCGATGGTATAACCTTGATGTCCGTGATGTTCTTATTTAGTTCTTTCTCATACAGTATATAGTCGACCACCGACTTCCTGGTCAAGTCATCACTGTACCATGTGATTGTGTGGCTCTCTCTTTTCTTAAACCAGGAGTTCCCAACTAGCAGGCTGTTCCTCTGGCAGAAGTCCAACAGTCTCTTTCCTTCCTCATTTCTTCCACCCCAACCCTCTGGTCCTAGAACACTCTCATAACCTTGTCTTTCTCTTCCTACATGGGCATTGAGGTCCCCCATAACAATCATATTTCTTCCTACCAGCTGCTTCTGCAATTCCCCTTCAAACTCCTCCTTCTCTTCAGAAGCGCAGCCTACTTGTGGGGCATACACTTGCACTATTTCTACGGTCTCTCCCCTCAGTGCTACTTTCACTTTCATCATCCTATCACTTATTCTCCTCACTTCTTCTTTTAAACCATCTCGTACTACTACTCCCACTCCATTCCTCTTTCCCTCTTCGTTCCCACTCCAGTACAGTCTATAGCCTTTTCTCAGTACTCTCCTTCCTTCCCCTTTCCACTTTGTTTCTGCCAATCCCAATAAATCCAACTTCCTTCTTTCCATCATATCCACTATCTCCTCCACATTCCCCGTCAGCGTTCTTAGGTTTAAAGTTCCAAATCTTAGTCCGACACAACCAACACAACACAACAAAACCAAATGCTTTCAAAAATGGAACGAGCCTCGGACAGGATGGATTTAATAGACGACGACATGGCTGTACACACAATCCATTAATTCAGTAAAATGTTATTTCATTTTTCTGCCCTTTCAATACAGTTAAAATCTTGGTTTATAAAAGATACATGTTTCGGGACATTAAGAAGTCCCTTCCTCAGTCTACTGAGTGACTTAAAGGTAACATTTTTACATTACTTAGAGAAATCGATAAAAAACATGAAGAAAAATCACACATTTGTATATAATATATTCTAACTTACTAAAACCCTTTCAAAAACATGCTATCATTTGCGTATCTATGTACAGAAATAGTTGGTACATTACAAAAACATAAATATAAAAGACACTAAAAACAACACTACTACACGTGGCCTTGAATGGCCTTGCTGAAAACAGTGTACACTGTGAATATTTAAAAGAATGGGGGACATTGTTAGGAAGTTTTTCCTGATTGAAATGAGTCAGATGGTTCTGTTAATAGAGGCTTGCTGATTACACATCTGTAGTATGTCCATTCATTGTGAAAAGTGTCACAATCCATACAAGTGTTCTCGCACGGGTCCGCTGATAGACATATTTCTTGTCATTTCATTTGAGGTATAGGCATAGTGGTCATTTAGCCCCATGTACTTGGGTGTGTATATAGAATTTGTCTGATAACCTATGATATTGCGGTGTCTGTATTTGTAATTCAGGTGAAGCTTGGGAAGGAGGCAGCCGTGGCTTTAAGTAAGGAACCATTCCACTATTTGCCTGGAGTAGAAGTGGAAAACTACTTCCAGGATAGCTGAGGTGGGAATCATAGCTATGGGAAACATGAAAGACTACCAAATCTCCCATTTTGGGAGAGGACTAACAATGGTGAGGTTTAATTCGATGACATGTTTTGCTCGTTAAGTAAGCATCATCGGATCCAAATATACAGCGTCATTATCTATGTGCGCACGAGTAAACACGGCAAACTAAGCCAGCTGTGACTGGCGCAGGTCGCGGCCGCGTGGACCCGGTTCAGCCGGAGGTTGCCGCGCTCCGCTGACTCATATCGTTAGATCGCACTTGTTTTGTCATTCATATGGACGTGTATCTGCAAAGATTAGACGTTAGTGTTGCACGTTTAGTGAGTATTGTGATAACTGTGATTGTTGGTCTTGCCTAGACACCAATTCACATTGCGCGAATGTGTGTATATCCATAATTGGTAAATGAAAAGCAGAAAATCTTGTTCTGAAATGAGATGAAAATTTCGAATCAAGTTTAGTTATTGTTGATTTAAGGGGCAGAACTACGAGGTCATCTGTCCGAATCAAGTTTCCAGGAAGACTTGTGCCTAATGCCAGTACAATTAGGAGGCTCGCTAAACGATTCAAGGAAACAGGCTCCGTAAATAATAAAAGAGTTGACAGACATTCTCTCATCAGAAGATGTCAGGTGTGATTTCAAGAGAGGGAGGATATTTTCAGCATCGTCTATGAGCAATGTAAGTACACATTATTGAACATGTTTGGTCATCATCATCATCACCTTGCACAGTTTCCAGCCACTGGCCAGATCTGTTTGGAACACAGGCCTCTCCAACGTCTTCTGTCTTCCCACCATCTCTCAGCCTCCACCCTTGTCCAGTCTTCTCCTCTCTTCTTCACGCTTTCTTCCACCCCCTTCAGCCACCTATCTCTCGGTCTCCCTCTTGATCTCTTTCCTTCCCACTTCGTCTCGTGTATCCTCCTGGGTATCCTCTTCTCCTCCATTCATTTTACATGTCCGTACCATCAAAGTCTAGATTTCTCTATACCATCCTGTAATGGTTCCTCCTTCATTAATTCTCTGGTCCTCTCATTTCTTATTCTGTCCATCTTTGTAGCTCCAATACTGCTTCTCAAGAACCTCATCTCACTGGCCTGTATTTTGCTCTTCTCCCTTCCTTTCATAACCCAGGTCTCCGAGGCATACGTCAGGATAGGGACATAGTACGTCCGATATATGATCTTTTTGCTGTTCTGAGGGACATCCTTGCTCCATAACATGCTTCTCACACTCCTCCGGAATGCTTCTGCCTGCCTCCCCCGCTCATTTATTTCTCTATCGTTTCTTCCATTATCTTGTATCAGGCTTCCCAGATACTTGAAACTCTTCACTTTCTTCAGCTGTTCCCCTCCAATTGTTATTCCCGTTGTGGTTCTTTCCTTCTTCCTTGTTGTGATCACCATCTCACTCTTATTTATGCTAAATTTCATCCCATATCCTTGTATTATTCCTTCCCACACGTCCAACTGCTCCTGTACCTCCTCCTCCTTGTTTTCCCCAATCATCAAATCATCTGCAAACACCATTGCTTTCATCTTTCCTTCCCCAATTACTTGTGCCACTCGGGTCATCATGTCATCCATCACCACAATGAAAAGTAACGGTGACAGTGCACTTCCTTGTTTCAGGCCGTTTCTCTGTTCCAACCAGTCCGATCTCTCTCCTCCCACTTTCACACAGCTCACGCTTCCCTTGTACATCTCCTTTATCCTCCGTATAGTCCATTTTTCTACTCCTCTGTCCTCCAAGGACTTCCATACTTTGTCTCTGCATACACTGTCATATGCTTTCTCAATGTCCAGGAAGGCCATCAGAAGATCTGTTCCATACTCATAGTGCTGTTCGAACATGTTCCAAAAAAATGGAACATGTTTGGTGAAAGTGTGAAATTGCGCGCCAACCATCGGCTGAACCGGGTACATGCGGCCACGATCCGCGTCAGTCACAGCCGGCTTAGCTTGCTGTGTTTACTCGCGTGCACATATATAATGACCCTGTACAAGACAAAATTGCTCTACAAAACACTACCAAAGCCACAATGCCATCCACGAACAGTCACTATCCTCCAACATCTACCAGCTACAGGCACGGCAAAATCTTTAAAATTGCGGCTATTACAACTGATAAATACTAAAGCATAGCCCCCGAAAAAATAACTTTATTTTAATTATCTACAAGGTTGCAAGACTGAGAAATGACAATCCCACCCACAAATAGTCTACCTTCATCAACTAACCAAAGGTCGGAGGTGTAACTACTATTGCTGCGATATACTAAAGTGATAAGCCTCTAACTAGAATTGTAAACAAATTCAAGTAGGCCTACTGTGCTGAAACGTTGTTAAAAAGCTAGAACTATCACTAAAATACATAGGTCATATTTTTTTCATTTTTAGCTCATATTCAGCTAGTTTTTAGGGTGTATTTGCTTTCATATTTTGTACTTTATTAGGTCTTAAACTTCCAAACCCTAAGGGATGTGGTGGCACAGTGGTCAAGCTGTTTGTCTCTCATGAAGGCAGATTGGATTTGATTCCTGATCAATGCATGTTAGATTTTTGAAGTGGAATACCATGCCCTGTGGTTCAGATTCAACGTAAAAAGAAGGTCCCATAGTTCATGATTGCGAGATTAACCCCCTTAGTGCCACGCGCCAATCAGATCGGCTCTCGCTGCTCGCGCTAAAGTGCCAAAGCTGATTGAATCGGCGCGCTGTTTATCTTATATTTGCAGATTTCTCTAGGCATATGTCCGTGATTATTTCATACTGCTGGAAAGGTGAGGTTCCAGGCTTGCCTGTGCGGTGTTTACTTTTTTCCTTCGAAGTCCGTTACGCGATAGGTTTGAGTTTGTATTCACGCCCTCCCTTTGCGCTCCCCCAATCACGAACGTTCCCGCCAAAATTGTGGTGGAGTTGTTTTCTTCTTGTTGACATTTTCTACCTACAGATGTATATAAGAGCTTTCTACAGCTGGAAATGTAGTATTTCTTCGAATATGACTCTTAGGTGACCTTAATTTAAACTCAAAATTGAATTTTTACACACACAAAAATGGAAAATTGAAAATTTTTCAGAATAACCTCCATTATAAAGGTTTAGATGCAGTATTTACTTTTATGAACACAATGCATGAAATAATGGGGTATTGGTTATAATGCAAAGCAAAAGTAATGATTCTATCGTTGAAAATGGAGTATTAATGATTTCTTTTCCAATAGTCTGCATGATCATTGAAAATAGCTTGGCATTCTTGGCAAGTATTTCAGGAAATGGCTTGGCACTAAGAGGGTTAACAGTCACGTTACAATCCAAGCTTCCTTCCTTTTTCCAAACCCTAGTTATCATTGTGGCAACATGATGAAAGATTAACACACAAAGATTTAAAATATTGTGTTGTGTTAACCCTTCAGTACTTGCTTGGAGTAATAAATTACCCCAACCCTTGGAAAATGACTGCTGATATTTTTCTAACATAAAGTACAGACTGTACTCTGAGATTTAAAGAAGAATCAAGAGGAAAAAGGCCAGTAGGAAGACCACAAAGTTCCTGGAAAAATGAAATCTCCAAACTCTGAATGTGGACAACTGGCAAGAACTCGCCCAAAACAGAGTTCAGTGGAGGCATTTTGTGAGATCGGCGCAGCATCTTCGTGTCCCATAGAAGTCTTCTGAGTGAAGGTCTGAGGTCCTGTGTACCTTTCAGAAACACTGTGTAGCACTTCCCGAGCAGTTTGTTATAAACCTTAATGCATAGGCACACTTCCAGCATTGAGACAGAGCAGGCTGGGGTAAGATCCTATCCCAGGCGAGCACTGGAGTGACTAAATGAGCAGGCGTGTGTGTTTCTAATGCGAGAACGACCAGTTACTTGAGTGTACTTATTAATATGAATCATGATATAGCCAGGAACATTAGTAAGGACAAGGAACAAATTCATCAACTCCTTTCTGAATTATCTGGTGAAGAATTTCTAGATTCAGGAGAGGACATCAGGGACTCACCTGAAGAGGGCAGTGTCGATATATTAGGGAGTGAAGATAATGGCTCATCAGAAAGACTCTACCGAAACTACGGGATCTTTATATTTGCTTGGCAAGGACATTCTCGCTCACGCGCTCCGCCAGTGACGGCTCAATTGCCAGTGACCGCGCGCATATGTACGGCAGAATACGGTGCTTAAAATCAGTATCATGCATTTTTACTCACCATGTTTATAGTATATGCTGAAAATGTTCCCCATCCACTGCCAAACATAATTGGCATTTACTTATGAAGTTCCCGGTTACTCCGGTTAATTTTCCTATGGCTAGCCCAGATTCCAATCCATCAGCTTTCTTGTGTTCCAATAGAGTTGTGTGAGGTTTCCAGAAGTTCTAGCAGTCACATCAAGTTTGTTGCAATGTAGCAGGTGCCCCTTTATCCATTTTACTTCCAGGTTCGTGACAAAGTGTGCATTCTTCAGATCTCAGGATGTTGATTGTTTTCAGATGAGCTGCAAGGCAGTCGTGGCCAGTGTTAAGTCTGAAGAAGGCTACAGCTTCTCTTCTTGGTGTTAATTTATATTGATCCCATTTAGCATCAATGTCTTTCCATAATTTGGTTTCTGATGTTTTCTTTGCCATTTCTTCATACCTGTTTTCGATAGTATTTTTCAAGATCCTTTTTGCTGACATAAAATCAGTCTGACTGACAGGTTGTTGTAGTGTGGTACCTTTTTTTGCTAATCTGTCTGCCTCTTCATTTCCTGCTATTCCAACATGAGAAGGGATCCACTGAAATGAGATCTGTTTGTGGAGTCTTTGAAAGGTTTTTATCATACAAAAAATTTCTTTCAGTTCTTTATTTTGTGGCTTATAATTTGACGAGATGGCTTGAATGGCTGCTTTTGAATCTGTAATGATAACGCATTTTTGATAATCAATGTTTCTGCCTAATAACTGATGGAGTGCATGTGAAATTGCTCTTATCTCAGCATCAAAGTTTGTTTTGGCCTACTGGGAAGTAGAGTGAGAAAAGAGATGAATGTATTCCTGCTCCAGTTCTATTTTCTTTGTCTTGTGAGCCATCTGTAAATATTTTTAGCCATTGATTAGATGGATATCTTTCTTCTATTGTACAGAGGGCCAGTTGTTTTAGATCTTGTGGTGAAGAGTCTTTCTTGCAGACCTCTTCTAACAAAGTAAGATCTATAGTCATTTGTATATATTCAATAGGGTTGACTGGCATACAGAGTGGTTCAAGTTTTATTTGCAGATTGCTCTTACTGATATATTCTTTGGCGAGACTTAAGGGATCTTTTTGTGTTTTGAGATTGGGGCTAGAAACTGTTTTTTTGATCCATGACATTTGAGGTAGTCTTTGTATACTGAGATATGCATTGGCTGTTTGATGTTTCATCTCTTCTTCTATTGGTAAGTTGTGGGTATATACTGTAATTGCAAGGCGGTTATAGGTGTGGTTTTTATTGCACCTGTTATGATTCGTAGGGCATTATTCTGACACCTCCCGAGGCGATCAATGTTTGACTGGGGTGCTGTAGAGAGTACTTCACTGCCATATTTTATGATAGGTTTGATGTAAGTATTGTAGATTTTGTTGAGTGTGTCTTGAGTGCTCCCCCAAGTAGCTCCTGCTAGTCTCTTCAGTAATTTCATCCGTTTGCTTACCTTATCCTCCACATGTTTTATGTGTTTGGTCCAGTTCAGCTTCTTGTCCATGATGATACCTAGGTACTTTGTACTTTCACTTTTTGGAAGGTCTTGATTACTAAATTTGAGACTAAAAGTTGGATTGTGGTGTCTCAGGGAGAAAAACTGGTATACTGTTTTGGAAATATTGATTTCCATATTATTGTTTTCAGTCCAGTTTTTGAGTTTTATAAGTGCCTGGTTCATTCTGTGTTCAAGAAGCATTTGCTGATTTGGGCTGTTACGTGATGTGGTCCAAATGAAATGCAAACATGCTGATATTCACATTACCTACTTTCTTTATTGTTTTTGGAAGATCGTTGATGTACACATTGAATAAAGTTGTGCTTGATACAGCTCCTTGTGGGAGGCCTAGTTTTGATTGCTTCCAACCTGAAGTTTTGTTGTTGTAACGAACATTGATCATTCTTTTTGAAAGGAATCTTGAAAACCAGTTTAACATACATCCATTTACTTTGAAGTTGATAAGCTTCTTTAGCAGCATGTTTCGCCATACAGTATCATAGGCTCCTTTAAAATCGATGAAAACTGCAAGAACACTTTCCCTTTTGTTAAAGGCTTCTTTAACAGCTTGTGTAAATCTCATTATTTGTTGGGAGGAGGACCTGTTTTGTCTAAACCCTGCTTGTTCTTCTGATAGAAGAGATTTTGTTTCCAAGTACCAATTGATTCTATTTTTAATCATCCTTTCTAGAATTTTTACCAGAATGGAGGTAAGTGCTATAGGTCGGTACGAGGGGACTTGGTGTTTTGGCTTGCCTGGTTTTAAGATTGGAATGATGGTTGCTTTAGTCCCGTCTTTAGGTAGGTTATCATTTGATGTCCAAAATTTGTTGAATAAGTTATGTGTAGCAGTATGTTTAGAGCAGATGGACCTAGATTTTTTATGAATTCTGGGAATATCTCATCTGGTCCTGGTTGTTTTCTGACTTGTGTGTTCTTAATTGCTAACATTAACTCTTACATTGAAAATTTATTGTTAAAGATATCATCTGCATTATTATTCATGAATTTTTTGACTATTTTTTTGAGAGTCTTGTCTTCTTCCTTTTTCTGTTTTGATAGTCTAATTGAAGTGAAATATTTACAGAAGTGGTTTGCTATTTTATGACAGTCTGTAATTTCCTTATCATTTATCATAATAGGATTCAAAGGAGTGACTACGTGTTTGTTGTTTAGAGAATTGATAAGTTTGTGAGCTTTATTGCTGTCTGTCCTATAGTCAACTGTTGTTAAAAATGTGTTCCAAGATTCTCTTTTTGATATTGTTATTGCTTGTTTTAATTTTGCTGTTGCTTGTCGCCATTTCCGTACATCATTTTGATCCTGAGTAAGTTCAGCTGTTCTTCTTGCTTTGTCTCTGGCGGACTTAAGATTGTTCAATTCATCTGACCAGAAAGGTTTATATTTTGTTTGGGCACCTCTGGGTATGTACAGTTTGGCTATGTCTTTTATGGCTGTAGTAAATTTATTCAGGATGATGTTAGGAGGTGCATCAAGATCAATTTCCGACATTTTAGTTTCAAGTTTGTTTCTGAAATTTTCCCAGTCTGCCTTTTTAAAGTTCCACCGAATCTTCTGGTCTGCACTTTGAGCAGATTCACTGTATGATGTAATAGTAAGAAGGGACATTCTATGTCCACTGCCTGGATCTTCGAGTACTGATCGATGACTGTGGTTTGTAAGATCTGTTGAGACTAATATGAGATCTGGGTTAGTTGTGGAACCAGAGTGGTGAATGAATGTTGCTGGGTCTTTGCTACTATATAATAGCCCAAGAGAGCTACTCTCTATAAGGTCTTTTATTGTTTTACCAGCTGAATTTGTATAGTTGTAGCCCCAGACTGGAGAAGCTGCATTGAAGTCTCCTATAAAAATAGTAGCTGTTTTGATTTCTAAAAGGTGAAGATTCAGATTTTCATTGTTTGGAGGACTGTAAACACAGAATATTGTTATTTTCTTGTTGTTGATCCATATGGATAATTCAATAATTTCTGATGTATCTGTTGGGTCCATTTCTTTTACAATTCTGAATTTTGACATGATGATGTTCTTCACTGCTGCAAATATTCCGCTTGCTATTTGTCTTGTTTTGAAGAGAGTGTAGATGGTATACCCTTGGATCTTTAAATATTGTATGTTTTCAGGTGTAGTGTTGGCTTCATTGATTAGAAGGATGTCTATATCTCTGTCTATCATGATTTTCTTTACTTCCAAAAGTTTCTTTGTTGATAGACCACCTGCATTCCATTGCAGTATTATTACTTCGTGTTGTTTTGCTCTGAAAAGAGCAGTTTTATTTGTTTGCTCATGTTTCTCTATTCTGGAACGTTTTTGCCAAAATTGTTACTCGTTTAGCACCACCCAGGGGACACGTACAGCTTAAGGTATGCTGCGGACGTGAGTAACGACGTCTATTTTTATTGTTTAGTGAACCCGTACGTTTGAATCTCTTAGCCAGTTGTTTTATTGTCCGATTTATAGGAATGGGTCTCCCTAGAAATTTCACTCGAAACTTTTGTCTTGTTCTAGTGCACGATTTCCTGCACTTTGTGTACGTATTGTGCAGATATACACATTCACGTAACTAATATTTCACATAAGGCATTACAGCACTATACAATTACAATAAAACACTATACAATACGATATATCATCATCTTGTAGAGTTTCCAGCCCCAGGCTGGGTCTGTTTGGAAGATAAGCCTCGCCACTTAGTCCTTTCTTCCCACCACCTCTCCGTTGTCACTCTGGTCCAGTCCTCGACTCTCTTCTTGACACATTCCTCCACTCCTTTCAGCCATCTAACTCTTGGTCTTCCCCTTGGTCGTTTCTTCTGCATCTGCATCTCATGTAACCTCTTGGGAATCTTCTTCTCTTCCATTCTCTTTTAAGTGTCCATACCACCTCAGTCTTGATGTCTCAATCCTACCTTGCAAGGGCTCCTCTTTCACTATGTCCCTGACTTTTTCATTCCTCACCCTGTCTCTTCTTGTTACTCCGATCCTTCTTCGCAGGAACTTCATTTCACTTGCCTGTATTCTGCTTATGTCTCTTTTCTTCATTATCCACGTTTCTGATGCACAGGTCAGTATCGGGATATAGTAGCTCCTGTATAACACTTCTTTGCTTTTTTCTGGGACATCTTTATTTCAGACTAAGCTCCTAATGCTTCTCAGGAATGCTTCTGCTTTATAAAACACCCAATTAGCTCGGAGCTCACACGTCTAACACAGCAGAGCGTAGGAATATGACCGGAGACTGTGCGCGCCATCCTGTAACAGCCGGCGAAGGACGTGCAGAATTGCCTTGCCAAGCAAAAATAAAGACCCTGTACATTTTGGACAAGATAGTGAGACTAACGGAGCACCAGAATGTCGAGAGATGCACAAATTGTTGCCATTGAAAATATTTTTTCACCTTTTGAACATTGCTGGCATGTTATGTAGGAAACACCTTAAAAAACTCTCCCTAGAAGAAGCTAAGATCAACTGCAATGGAATTGGTGAAGTCTCAGCAGTACTAAGTTTTCAGGTTTAAAGCTACGGTATGTAAGTTTCTATATTTTCTGTATGAGTTATTTTTAATTCATTTCTTACAGTCAGGATACCAGTTACTATGGAATAGGAGTGGGCATCTTGACATATTCTGAGTCGTGGCCCTCCCTGTGCTCAGGCTAGGACTACCCAATTTGCTTGTTTGTTCCTTGAGGTGAAACTCATGGGGCCCTGCTTCACTTGTGCCTACTAAACCTGATAAAAATGTCAAACAAAAGCAGGCCCGTATTTCGGGTAAGTGACGCTCCTGAGCAAAAAAGAAACTATGTTGCCCCCGACTTAGAGGTAAGTAGATTTATTTAAGTTCCTTTAACATATTCATCATCTGTGTGTGTACTGGTATTTAACTAAGAGTGGCAAACACTATAAATATGCGTTTACTAAAATTACAAACAGAAAAAGAACTACAGAAATAATTTACATAAAATTTTAACTGATACCATACACAACCAAAAGCCAAATCATCAATTATTTAAATAACGAGGGGCCTTGTCATTTGCAAGCAAGTTTAGGATTTCTTCATTAGCACAATCTCACTCTCAAGTCCACCGACAGTAGTGGCTACGCGGGCTAAAGCGCAGCGTTAGGTCATGGGGCCAACCTCTCTGCTGACTTGGTAGACGCGTGGGTTCGAGCCCCACCGTCGGCTGTCCTTGAAATGGTTTTCCATGGTTTCCCATTTTCTACTCCAGGCAAATGCTAGGACAGTACCTTCTGACAGGCCACGGCCGCGTCCTTGCCCAGTTTCATTCATCTTCATCCATTTCATCTCTCATCCCGACGTGCAGGTCGCCCACGGGCGTCGACTAGAAAGACCTGCACTCGGCCTGTCAGGAGGTTACACGACAACAAACAAAAACTCTCAAGTCCGATTCAACAGCAAGAAAACCAAGATGACTAAGACGATCCTCTTTTGTATGTCCTTAAATATCAGCATTGCCATTGTGCGGCAATAATTTTCCCTTGTGGCGGTATTTAAAATTTAAACAACTTTATATTTAATGCCTAAGTGGTTTTGTACAGTTTTCCAGAAATTTTGCCGCCAGTTGCCCAGTTTGTCGTCACCCCCCTCCCCCGTAAATATAGGCCTGAGCGTAAGCCTTGGACCTATGGTAGTGATAGATTCCCACTCAAATCTGACAAGAAAAAAGGAAGCTTGTAGTTTAACGTGACCGTTAATCTCTCGATCATAAGCCACGGGACCTCCGTTTTACGTGGAATCCGAAACACAGGACATGGCATTTCGCATCGAAAATCTCACATGCAGTGACCGGGAATCAAACCCGGTCCGCCTTGGTGAGAGGCATACAGCTTGACCGCTGCGCCACCACGCCCCCAAATCTGACAAGAGGCTTGCAGACTAGAAAGGACACTGAAAGGCAAAACAGTCTCAAATGATAATTAATAATTCATGAAACAATTGGGTAAATTATTACCCTGCATGAGCATTGGCCAGACAAACAACCACACAAGTACTGGAGCCACTCTGCAGAACCAAGATAGTGTATCTACGTTACCACCTACCTTCCACTACCCTTGTCTAACTAACTTTCTTTGGCTTATCCCAATTAATTGGGGTCGCCGGAGTCAACCAGCCTCATTTTTGGATTTGACCGGGGATTTAAGGCAGCATGCCCTTCCTGACGCCAAATGATTTTTCAGATGAAAATTTCACCCCGTTGTCACCAGGATTCTAACTCCGGCCATCCGGGTGAGAGGCGAGCAGCTAAGCTACTGCCCCATCACGCTCCCCATTTTCACTACCTTTGTCTATGTAGGCCTATTTGATTTTAAGTAGCCTACTTAGGCTAAGAACAAAATGTTATACTCACAAGTTTTGACAATGCCTTGGAACCTGCAACAATAGCTCCAACAAAAAATATACAGTGAGGAAGGAGTTGAAATGCCGCTGCTTTGTCTAGGAGTGTTACGTCCAGCTTCTTCTTCATTGTGAGGTACTTCAAAATGATTGCTCCCACCAAAGTCTGCCATGCTTGGAAGACAGTTGGGTAGGTAAACCTCAGGACAGATAGCACATACTGAAATTTAAAAAATTCACAATTAACTGTCTTTTCAATCAATGTTTACACAATCATGAAATAGCCTATCTCTGTACTCCCTAAGCAAAACATTCCTATGGTTTCAACATCCCTTATAACAACATTGACTTTGGAGACACCAGGAAGCCAGAATTTTGCCCAGAAGGGGGTATTTAACATGCCTTAACCAACATGGGTCGGTCACATTTGAGCATCTCCAAGTGCCAAGACATAGTACCAGGATTCAATCCTCTAACCTTGGGCACTGCAGACAAGAATCATATTTGCAACACCACACAACCAGCCAACGAACATAACGTACCAGTAGACTGCATAGTAAATCCATAGGCGATACTTGTTTCCAAGAGTATATTTCTCGCCTGCATTTTATTACATCATCCAATCACTCCATGCAGATGTAGTTGGCAGCTTAACAATCCAATCCTTAAAAAGGTGGTATATTGGCTTTCATGGCCAGTGAATTAAAACTCAGCAATTTTTCTAGGTTTGTGCCGTGTCTTGTGTGGGGTTTCGCCTAGGACACAAAGCTGGCTCATCAGCGGGCTCTTGATGTACCCGCCCGTACCCCCACAGGAGTAGCGAACTGAGCTCTACATCCCTTTTTATGCAGCGCACCTTCGCCACTTCACGGCGAGAGCTAAAAGCTCAAGCAGCCTTAACCTCCCTCTGAAGGCTTCCAAAAAGATTGCTGAGTTTTAATTCACTGGCCATGAAAGCCAATATACCATCTTTTTGGAAGCCTTCATAGGGAGGTGATGGCTGCTTGAGCTTTTAGCTCTCATAGTGAGGTGGCGCAGGTGCGCTGCATAAAAGGGGAGGTAGCGCGCAGTTTGCTACTCCTGTGGGGGTCCGGGGGGCATCAAGAGTCCACTGATGAGCCAGCTTGGTGTCCTAGGCGAAACCCCACACAAGACTCGGCACAAACCTAGAAAAATTGCTTGAGTTTTAATCCAATCCTTGTATAAAAAATACAGCCACAGAAGTTATACCAAATGGAAGGTGGAGGGCATGGCTGGGTTAGAAAGATTTGAGAAAGACAGGGTTCTGTTTCTGTTCAAATTGGACAATAGTAGCCGAGGTGGTTAGATGCCCGAGATGGCAGGCTTCTACAAGAGAATACCAAGTTTCATGTTGTATAATGATCATTTGAGCTGACATTTGTAACACTTCAGACCATGTGGTCTTGTGCCGGTGCCGAGTTCACTGTTCAAGATTTGGAGTATTAGAAGTCATTTGTCAGTTTTGCCTGAATAATCTATTAACAGAATGCTTTTCAGTTGGTCAACATGATTTTGCCCAATTAGTTTGAGCAGGGAATAACAAATATTTTATCACCCTACCCATAATTATATGGAAGCTATTGGTGTACCGGTATGGATGGTGCTGAGTAATGGCTTCAGGGCACAACGGTCACTCTGAGTACTGTGGAAGGTTCCACTCATAGGGTCAGTGCTATTGTTCTGACTCAGTGAGGAAAGCAATGGCAAACTACCTCACTCCTCATCTTGCCTAGTACACCTCATTAAAGTGCTGCTTTGAGGTTTTGTGAGTATCTACCGACCTAACCTATGGGGGTAGTTTTTGAGGATCTAACCAGCCTCTGGGCTAAGTACCTCACAGACAAAAGACAATCCGAAAGAAATATTAGATGAATTATTTAACACTAAATTAACACACTTTTTGTACAACAAGGGGGGGGGGGGGGATAATAATAATATTGTATGGCCTCGGGTGCCGGGTGCAAGCTTTATTTGACACCCAGAGAGCAGCTTGCATGTCAAATTTTGTTGTTCCTTGAAGCACTATGAAAGTCAAGGAGGTAAGACATCTACTGTCGGGGAAATAAGTATAGATACTCGAGTTTAGAGGTCAATAAAACCTTTACCCTTAGTCATACATAAGAACAACCTACACCAAAATTGTCCTTGTTTTATTTGTCGTTTAACGATATAAAATATTTGCATTGTATCTCGTTAAAATTTTATAGCAGATTGAACAAAAAAAAGTACCGGTTTTTCTTACCAAGTTAACGGAGCGCTCACTTAGAAGGACCATTACGTTAAAAGTATTGATCGGATCGTAACGAAACTCTAATACGTCTTAAAGCAACTTATTGTTAACGCGTATATGACGTTTTAATCTGATCTGACGTTTCTTTAAGTAGTTGTTGTGAATTTTGTAAAATATATTTTTCTCGGGCCTGGGTGGTCATAGCAGTATGAAATATGGCTTGTTATGAGGCTCATAGCAATGCAAGGTTTAACGTAAAACAACATTTTATCTACTTTTGATACTTGCTTTTATATCGATTGATATTTAATCGGGTGGTTATGTGAGAAGAATGCATCGTAGCAAGCGACGGGAACAATGCGCTCGGTAGAGGAAACTCGTGCGACGTTGCCCTGTGAAACATAATACGCGCGCGTTCCAAGCCGTAAGGTCTGTGAATTTCTGTTGTTGTTGTATTGTAATTTGTGTTAGGCCGGTATTACACTGCTAAAGAAATGTGTCAAATAAATTTTATCAAATATTTTATAAAACTGAACTTTTATCAAAGTTATACAAAGCAATTATCACACCATTACACTACATCAAATATTTTATCATAATTCAGCAAAATGGATGAAGCACAGTTCCGTGTTCACTTAACTATATTATGGTAGTTGAAATTCTGTGGTGGCATACCGGTATATAAAAGAAACGGAAATATAAAGTGAATGTCTATGGGTTAAACCATGGGTCGCTCACGTGACAAGGAAGATATTATTTTATACGAGTAAAATCTTGGTGAAGGAGCTGCAGTACGAGGCCTTGAAAAATGACATTAATTAAAATAAATTAAAAACCATACGTTAAATTGACGAATTATAATACAAAAATTATAATATATATTCGCCTCCGTGGTGTAGTGGTCAGATGCTTAGCTACCACCCCGGAGGTCCGTGGTTCGATTCCCGGCTCTGCCACGAAATTTGAAAATTGGTATGAGGATTGGAACGGGGTCAACTCAGCCTCGGGTGCTCCAAATGAGTAGAGGGGGGTTCGATTCCCACCTCAGCCATCCTTGAAGTGGTTTTCGTGGTTTCCCACTTCGTCACCAGGCAAATGCCGGGATGATACCTAACGTAAGGCCACGGCCGCCTCATTCCCTCTTCCTTGCCTATCCCTCCCAATCTTCCCATCCCTCATAAGGTCCCTGTTCGCTTTGCAGGTGAGGCCGCCTGGGCGAAGTGCTGGTTACAACCCCAGTTGTATACCCGATCCCGAAGTTTCAAAATGGAGGCGGTAAATGTGGGATCCATCGCTGAGTCCGAGGGAATAGCCAACCCTGGAGGGTAATACGATTAAGAAAAAAAAAAGAAAAAAATACACTATCATTCACGTCTATTTAACTTAACTATTTAATTCTTCTTTATATCCTGAAATATGCGTCCCTTATGTACAGCGCTAATAGCCTCTGCTAATTTTACCTACAAGTTAGAGAAACGTGTCTTATATTTCATTTCCGCAAGAAGTTAAACATTTCCCAACACCTTTTTTAATGAGGGCTTTGGACCTCCATTGGCAGGTTTAAAAATGGTGTGTCAACTGAAAAGCTATTATTATAAGATTATTTGTTTGAAGTAATTTACACTTTGAGATTATAAGATTATAAAACTGCTCCCTTATTAACTGTCTGAAAAATCACTGCCCGATGAATCAGTTGAACTGTCATTTAAGTTTATAACAAGTGGCTCAACAACGGGGACGTCTTCTGTTAGCCAATCCTTTTCCCAGTTAATGTTTCCCTATTTTTTTGGTGTGTTCGATGCATTTTTTCCATAGCTCCGGTGTTACAGACCTCAAGGCTTCTTTACAGAGATCTCGCATCACCTCCATTGATCTTCCTCTCTCCGCCTGGTTACTCATATTCACTTTAATTATTTTATTTTTCACGTAGGACCAAACCAGCTCTATGGGGTTGAGCTCACAATGAGCAACTGGCAACCAGACGAGTTCGACGTCAGCTGTTCCAGCTTCTTTTTAGGTGCCCTGAAGTGAGGTTTGGCGTGAACAATTAGCTCTGCTTTCGTCATACTTTCATACTTTTGGATTCTGGGAGGAAGAGGAATATCTTTAATTGCAGCGGCACATCTCTTCACCGTGGCTATCGACCTTCCAATACACTTGGATACTACAGTATTTGCTAAACCCTCTTATCATTATTACTTTCTCTCTCGCATCTAAAAAAACATATTGCACTTATAATCATGGCAAATTCTCCCTCTGTTAACTGCGGATTAGCTGGCATCTTGATCGATGTGAAAACAATAGATAATGCAGACAGTGATAGTTGCTGCTTGTTGCTAATGACTCAACGAAGAGCGAAGGTCAGAGTTTGGTGTGCGTAGGAACGAGCGCGCAGCAACTGGCAACATTGCCAGGCTGCTGCGGTACTATCGCCGCCCTCAATGGTCCGATTAAATATCAATCCATATAAAATCGATGATCACAAGTAGATAAAATGTAGTTTTACGTTAAACCTTGCATTGCTATGAGCCTCATAACAAGCCATATTTCATACTGCTATGACCACCCAGGCCCAAGAAAAAGTTGTTTTACAAAATTCACAACAACTATTTTAAGAAACGTCAGATCAGATTAAAACTTCATATACGCGTAAACAATAAGTTCCTTTAAGACGTATTTAAGTTTCGTTACGATCAGATCAATACTTTTAACGTAATGATCTTTCTAAGTGAGCGCTCCGTAAACTTGGTAAGAAAAACCGGTACTATTTTTGTTCAATCTGCTATAAAATTTTAACGAGATACAATGCAAATATTTACTCTATATCGTTAAACGATAAATAAAACAAGGAAGATTTTGGTGTATGTTGTTCTTATGTAAGACTAAGGGTAATGGTTTTATTGACCTCTAAACTCGAGTATCTATACTTATTTCCCCGACAGTAAGCACCTTGACACTATAGCGCTCTCTAGTAGAGAAATGAGGAACTTCCTGTTGGCGGAAAATCCCGAGATTAATTTTGCCATTATGAACACGGCCTACTGAATTCAAATGGGTTCTTTGACATGCCAAGATCGTATGACATGCCTATCGTAATTTTTGCCGCATTTCAAAAATCACTTACCACGGCCAGGAGCGAACCTGCAAGCTTGGGGTTAGTAATCCGACACGATAACCACTCACCCACTGTGGCAAGCATAATAATAATAATAAACTCAGAAAAACACAAGGAAATCTGGTAAAGTCACTGAAACAGAAAATAATCAAACAAGACCTAATTCTAACAAAATCAGATAAAGGCAAAACCACAGTAGTTATGGATAAAGCAATGTGCATAAACAAAACATTAGATTTCGTGAACACAAACAGAATTGTTGAGGTAGAAAATAATGAATTCCAAAATCAGACCTAAAATTCACAAGGAAGAGTGCCCGAGAAGACCAATTGTCAAAATGCAGAAATTCACTGAATTACAATCTAAGAAAAGGACTACTCAAATTTAAAAGCACAGATCCAATTAAATAACCACCCCCTTTGTTGTACAAAATGTGTTATAATTAAGTGATGAATAGTTCACCTTATACTTCTTTCATGTTAGTGTGATAAAATATGTATTTTTCCCCGCCCAAACTAATTGGGCGCAATCGTGTTGACCGACTGAAAAGCATTCTGTTACAAGACTGTTCAAAATTTCCCAAGGGGGGTCTGTTTTCACTCATATGTTAGACATAACCAATCCATCTGAGCCAGTGTGATGATGGATGCATCTATATAGTTCACTTGTGTCCTCTAAAGACATAAGTTACATGGACCTTCCAATGAACATGGACCAAAGTTTCTGTTGGTGGGAGTGTTCTACAGGGTCTTTATTTTTGCTTGGCAAGATGATTCCGGTCAACCTTGGCCGGCTGTTACAGGTTTGCGCGCAAGGCCTCCGGTCATATTCCCACACTCTTGTTGCGGTAGACGTGTGAGCTCCAAGCTAATTGGGGGTTTTATAAAGCTACAGTGTACTATATATCGTATAGTGTTTTATTGTGATTGTGTATAGTGCTGTAATGCCTTATGAGAAATATTCGTTACGTGAACGTGTATATCTGCACAATACAAAAGTGCAGGAAATTGTGCGCTAGAACAAGACAAAAGTTTCGAGTGAAATTTCCAGGGAGACCCATTCCTATAAATCGGACTATAAAACAACTGGCTAAGAGATTCAAACGTACAGGTTTAGTAAACAATAAAAATAAACGGTAAAGGTCGTTATTTCCTTACTGAAGCTAAATTAACCTGAGTAACCGGAAACTTCTTAAGGGGATGCTGATTATGTTTGGCAGTGGATATGGAACATTTTCAGCATCTACTGTAAACATGGTGAGTAAAGATGCATGATACTGATTTGAAGCACCGTATTCTGCCATACATACGCGCGCGCGCCGGCAACTGAGCCGTCACTGGCAGAGCGGGTGAGTGAGAATGTCCTTGCCAAGCCAATATAAAGACCCTGTAGTTTCTTGATGTCATGGCGGTATAGATTCCACGTTTCATAGCCTACCCATAAAGTAATGTTGAGATGACAACAGCATAGTGTACCGTACCAACAATTTGTTGTGTATTCTTAGATCTTTACTCAGAAAAAAGCCAATGATTGCAACACAAGTAGTGCAGAAACTCATAACATAGGTCTAAAATGGGTAATAGGTTACCAGCTACTGTGTACTATATATCGTATAGTGTTTTATTGTGATTGTGTATAGTGCTGTAATGCCTTATGAGAAATATTCGTTACGTGAACGTGTATATCTGCACAATACAAAAGTGCAGGAAATTGTGCGCTAGAACAAGACAAAAGTTTCGAGTGAAATTTCCAGGGAGACCCATTCCTATAAATCGGACTATAAAACAACTGGCTAAGAGATTCAAACGTACAGGTTTAGTAAACAATAAAAATAAACGGTAAAGGTCGTTATTTCCTTACTGAAGCTAAATTAACCGGAATAACCGGAAACTTCTTAAGGGGATGCTGATTATGTTTGGCAGCGGATATGGAACATTTTCAGCATCTACTGTAAACATGGTGAGTAAAGATGCATGATACTGATTTCAAGCACCGTATTCTGCCGTACATACGCGAGCGCGGTCGCCAGCAACTGAGCCGTCACTGGTGGAGCGTGTGAGTGAGAATGTCCTTGCCAAGCAAATGTAAAGACCCTGTAGTTTCTTGATATCATGGCGGTATAGATTCCACGTTTCATAGCCTACCCATAAAATAATGTTGAGATGACAACAGCACAGTGTACCGTACCAACAATTTGTTGTGTATCCTTAGATCTTTACTCAGTAAAAAACCAATGATTGCAACACAAGTAGTGCAGAAACTCATAACATAGGTCTAAAATGGGTAATAGGCTACCAGCAAAATATTTTGTTACGAAGCTACATGGACAAAAGTTTTGCTGATCTATGGTGGTAGTTACGGTGGTGATT
This sequence comes from Meconema thalassinum, assembly GCA_946902985.2. Classification (NCBI taxonomy): domain Eukaryota; kingdom Metazoa; phylum Arthropoda; class Insecta; order Orthoptera; family Tettigoniidae; genus Meconema; species Meconema thalassinum. Next base: position 2,105,607,465 of record OX336388.2, on the reverse strand, counting down.
GTCTAAGGGGTGAAACATGGCAGGAATGGTATACGTAGTACACCCTCCTCACTCCCAACTCCCTCCAGAGAGAGAGAGAGAGAGAGGGGAAGCGGAACCTATACTAAGCAATTCAAAAACTCTGCCACCTAAAGATGAAAAGAATAGGGCAGGAAAGGGAAAGTGGGGAACGTGCAGGGAGAAGGGACCAGAGAAGGTGTAACGTATAAGATTCTGTTTGGTGAACATCCATGTAAAAGGAATATCAAACAAAACTATCACACAGAAATAGTTGAATAATAATAAAAATGCAGTGGAAATGACCAAATGACCTACCCACTTAAGCTACAGTCCATGCTCCAAATTTTGACACATGAGAATAGAACATGCCTGATCAGGGCTTAAGGCCCAATATAAACCCATGGAAGGTGACAATTCACAGGACCTCATAAACATAATTCCTACAATAAATCTCATAAGTTCTTAACAAATTCACATCCAGAAACTCATATTAACACCAAGCTAATGGCCAAACCAGCAGTCCAAACATCAAACACAAGGCTTTCATATCCAGAAACAGTAGTCTAACTAGACAGCATCAAAAGGGATTCCTACATTCTCTGCTTTAAAATACCATGGAACAGACTCCAGGCTATTAGTTAACCAACATAAGAGATTACATCCTAAGTTGACCACTACTGGTAGCCTAGGAATAAATCCTAACTTGCTTAGGACCTATGTTAAGTATAAGAGGGGCCATCACATGTGAAAATAGGACATCAGCACCAAAACAATTACAGACCACAACGAGGTCATGGGATGAACAAGGAGAAACGCCACCCAGGCCCATAGATCAAAATATGTGTTATCCAAAACACGGCAGGTGAATTAACTTAATGAGGCATGCAACAAAGGTCAAGAGTGTCACACAGATAAGAGCAATGCAGGAAAACATACATACAGCAGTTTACCAGCCAGCTGACAAGCCGGCCAGGGGAGAAGAAAACACTTTGATGTGCCCAAGGACTAAGTGAGCACTAAAGGTGTTACATATCTTGAACGCTTTAGTTGTCATAGACAACCAACTATGGAGACTTGACATTTTAGTTCCAAAAACACGTTAGATGTGCAACTGTGTCAATGAACAACATCTTTATAATTATATGTTTGACTTGGACTGACAAATAAATTCATAATTCACAAAACGTACATTCATAATCTTCTCATTTGTATCACGAAAAGAGATGATTCACAGCCGTACATACCTCAACAAACAAATATTTTCAAGAAACAGAATACAAACATGAAAGTATGTTAAACACAACGGCAAACTATGTAATAATCTGCTGCTGTTGAATTCTTCCATACGCCCTTGAATATAGTTAAACAAAACTACAAACCATGTAATAATCTACTGCAGTTGAATTCTTCCATACGCCCTAGACTATAGTATTATCGGACGGGCTCCTTACAAGTGTAGGCATAACCTACAGACTTCTCTATCAATATGATCTTACATGACAGGACTATATACATATATCCCATAGACGTATTCTACAACAAAAATATCCACTCGATACACCATTCTACCGGTACATACAGAATAATTAAACATACAACGAGAAGTGACACTTCCAATTGACAGGTTATGTTTACCTTATTTACAAAAATGGTTGAAACGAATAAAAATGTATAAATGATAAAATCAAAATACACTGATCTCACAATAAACTTCATTTTATTTTTGCATAGGTGACAATAATCCCGTAGTTTTGTTATATGCATTGCCACGTTTAATTTGGACACCCCACTAGACTGTCAACAAGAAAACAAATGACAGTAAATAAACTCGACAGCCTCAGACTTTCTATAAATGTTTGTAAACAAAACGGTGACAACCAAAGTTGTTCGAAATATAGGAAAGTTGTTGCTGTTGTTATGGTAGGATTGCTGGACACAGATGCCTCTTCGTCCAATAGCTTCTCTACCGATTCCACCACGGTAGCACATACCCGTCACACGTAATGTTTGTACACACAGAAAGAAATTTGCTAACCTAAACTAATCTCCTGCAAAACTGTCCATAGGGGCTATAGCACAAAGGTATGCACGATACACTACGAAGGGTTAAGGAAAAATCAACACACACATACTTCGTGTCAAATCGTAAAACGTAGAAAAATACACCAAACGAAAGAAGTGACCAGAAATTATAATATAAAAGGGAAATGGTCCAAAGACTCCATTAGGGCCTCGACCAATGGAATTACAGGATTATGCAAAATCGTGTTCATATTTAAGGGCAACGTATAACCTAAAGATCGTATCTCTCGGAGCATTACTATACGCGGTTCATTGAAAATGGCACACTGAAACATAAGATGTTTAAGTGTACCCCTCATTCGACCACACACACATCTAGCATCCTCGCGAAGGTTCATGCGTGCCATATACACCGGCGTCAGAGCATGCTGAAAACGCAAACGTATTATAGTTATAATGTGCCGTCTCGTATATCTGCCTACCCGGAGCCACGGTGTATTTCGGACAGTGGGTTGTACCAGAAAATAATTACGAGCCTTAATTGGCGCGATATTCGACCGTCCAGTTTGCCATTCATTGAGGAGCTGGGAATAAATAACCGGCAGAAAGTCCGTAAAAGGTACAGCGATATTATAAACTACTCCATATCCCTGATCTGCCCACTTTGTCATGCGGTCCACATCCTCGTTTCCTTGGATACCCGAATGCGCCGGGATCCAAGTGAGCACTACCTCCTGTGCCATGGTCTGAAAATCATACAACATTTGCGCAACTTGATAAACATACCAATTGTCTGAGCTACTCGGATTCGATAAAGCCTGGATGACACTCATGGAATCCGTGCAAATCATTGCCGGGGAAACTCTGTGTGTACGTGTACACTGACAGGTTTGGCGAATAGCAAATACTTCAGCTGTAAAAATCGTTATATATTCTGGCAAACTATATGTGCGTATAATCTGACTGTCCGGAGCATAAAAAGCCGCCCCCACTCCATCTGGTGACAACATTCTTCAGCCATCTGTATAAAACATAGTATAACGGGAATAGCAATTGACAATATCCCGAACGCATCGTGAAATTACTTGCGGAAAACGCTGATACATCCGGAATAGCGCCGGTTAGGAAGTGTGCAATATATTTGGCTGGGATTGTAGGACCCTATATGGAACCGTGTATGGAAAAGGTTTGACCGTTTGCAGTAAATCTGACCGAAGTGGTTGCAAGATTTCATATGCCAGTACCAGAGCCGGCTTACGCGGACGTGCGAAGCGATTTTGCGCATAAGACTCCACAAGCAGCTGTAATTTACTGATAATAGGTGACGCCGACAGTGACATTTTAGAAACCAGGTACTTACTTGCCAAAAATCTCCGTCGTAAGTGTAAAGGTAATTCCCCAGATTCAACTAGTAATGCACAAGTGGGACTGGATGGAAGCGCCCCCAAAATAATACGGAAAGCCCGATACTGCAACCTGTCGAATGTGACCAACCGACTACTCGCCATCATATCGTAGAAAAAGCAACCATAATCCATCTGGGAACGAATAATATTCTTATAGACCGTAAGTAAGAAATGAGGATCTGCCCCCCAACCCCGGCGTGCTAACGCTCGGAGAACGTGTAGTCTTTTTTCAATTTGAACAGTGAGTGTTTGAACATGGCGCGACCACAGTAATTGGTCATCAATATGTAATCCCAAATATGTGATGCTGCGAACCACCTCTATGGTTCCCTATCTAAATAAAATGGGAGTGCGATCAACCTGCCTTTGATGAGTAATAATTATAGCAGAATTTTTTACTCGGCGAAGTGTCAAAACCGTGATTATAGAACCATGTATGAGCAGCAGTCAATGCATCATATATATCCTGACGACAAAGCTGGATAGTATCACGCTAACAATAAATAAGAAAATCATCCGCGAATTGAATGATTCGTGCATAAGGAAGAATGACCGATTCTAATGCCTGAGTATAAATTGTAAAAAGAATACCGCTTAAAATATCACCTTGAGGCAGTCCACGAGAAATCTGATGGTTGTCAAGTACACCAGTTGGGGTGTGTAGAAATAGTCGACGATGGTGTAAAAAAATCCGAATTAAACATATGAAAGGTAATGGGAAACTCATCTCCCCTAGCCGATGTTGTAATATGACTGGGTCCACCGCATCATATGCCCCCACATGGTGTATATGGCACGCATGAACCTTCGTGAGGATGCTAGATGTGTGTGTGGTCGAATGAGGGGTACACTTAAACATATTATGTTTCAGTGTGACGTTTTCAATGAACCACGGATATTGATGCTCCGAAAGATACGATCTTTAGGTTATACGTTGCCCTTAAATATGACCACGATTTTGCATAATCCTGAAATTCCAATGGTCGAGGCCCTAATGGAGTCTTTGGACCATTTCCCTTTCACATTATAATTTCTGGTCACCTCTTTCGTTTGCTGTACTTTTCTACTTTTACGATTTGACACGAAGTATGTGTGTGTTGATTTTTCTTTAACCCTTCATAGTGTATCGTGCACACCTTTGTGCTACAGCCCCTATGGACAGTTTTGCAGGAGAATAGTTTAGGTTAGCAAATTTCTTTCTGTGTGTACAAACATTACGTGTGACGGGTATGTGCTACTGTGGTACAATCTGTACAGAAGCTATTGGGCGAAGAGGCATCTGTGTCCAGCAATCCTACCATAGCAACAACAACTTTCCTATATTTCGAACATCTTTGGTTGTCAAAATTATTTCAAAAAATTTTATTACGTAGATTGCAATGGTGTTCGGAGTACATACTGCAACCGTGTGTTGTTTGCGGGCTTTCGCTAATAAGATATCCGTCAAAAAATCGTAAGAGCGTCGATTGAACCTAGCCGTTTACGGAATGCAAATTGAGAACTCGAAAAAAAAATTATAGTACTCCAAACACCATTGTAATCTACGTAATATTTTTTTTGAAATAATGTTCTTAGACACGAACCAATATTGATGCCACGATAGCTTGTGACTTTCTACTAGCCCCTCTTGGGCGACTGATTTACAACTTCCCAAAATCACCCTATCATCATATTGGTGATCGGAAGCACTTTATCATCATATACCACACAATTGAAATGGCAGGGTCGTGGAGTGTTGGGCACACATTTGGTCAACCTAACTGGTATCATTTGGGCGTTCAACTATTAGGTATAACTCCCTATAAAGAAAACTAATGATAAACTTTAAAATATGTGTATTCAAATCAAATTCAAACATATGGAGGGGACTCTCGTCGAACAAACTATGGTTTCCTATCTCTATTTCTCCTCGGCAATGACGAAGACATGTGACACCGGAATGAATGTTGTAATATAAAGATGTTTGTTACTCACTCACCGACGATCTTGCAGATAATCTACGAAACATGCTCGATAGATCAGTTCTCCCCAGCTTTCCAAGATTTTCCACACGTGGTTGCTATTAGAAGCTCCTACTGTTACAAATTTGCCTACTGCTACCTCCCAGATCATATTCTGCATGCTCTGCACTTGCCGACTTTTATACAGAACAAAGTGTACACAGAGGCTAAAAGCCTACTTCACAGTTCACAACGATATATTATACACAACATCCTGTACTCCGTAATGAAAAGACACGTGGTTTTAGGTTAGAAATATTTACTGGTTTACAAATCCACATCTCTGCGAGAGAAATGAATGTGCTTCCGTACCAAATTTGAAATGTGCTAACAGATATAACATTGTTCTGATTTGTAGCCGTTTCGAGTACATTCAAAAGCCAAGCTTTCAACAAAACAGTTTCTCTAAATAGCCCTACGCCAAATTACGAGAACGCGACCTCTCCAACCAGACGCTAGAATAGAAGTGACCTCTCACTCGACACGAAAAGACAACCTCTCATCTCGTAATCATATGTTTTTGTCTTTCTCCACCAGGGTAATGATACCCTCCAATCCATACAAAATACACCAATAATCTCGAACCCATGTATATTTCTTACAACTCACGGTGCGAAACTCTTCTCTGACGCCAGAATCTTACACAATTTACGCAAAGATTTCTTCAAGATAAGTGAAGTTATTCTCGGCCCAATCTAAATTTGGCCTAAAGTTTCCTGCTTTTGCAATATCTTGTAGCTTGCCTAACACAATCCCCGTCTTGTATGCTTACATCTCACATACAAATTAAATGAAATATTCCTGTCTGTGTCCCCGAGATACATAAGATATATACACTAAATAAAATGAAATCCTATAACCTAAATGATGATGATGAACAAGAAAAGGAATGGTATGAACAAATTACCCTAACCTGACTTCTCTTCAGTCAACCAAATAAGGGTTTTGGGAACATTGTGACCGGAACGGTCACAATACACCCCTATGTGATTCACACGGGTGAAACGAGTGTGGATCACAAACACTCAAACAAACAACACACTGAAAACACAAAGAAACACACTATTACATAAATAAACCCTGGAAAACATATACACACACTTGTCAAATTTCCACACATTTTTACTCTCTCGAATATCTTATGGTGTCCATTTCCTAGCCTCGCTGATTGTTCTCAAGTGTCTTAGGTCTATCACTTCATTTTCTTCGTCTCATTTTGAGACCCTATCGCTTCACAAGCCATGGTATTTGCCTGCACAGGCCTTATCATACCATCTATCCATCTAACACTCGACGATGTCACTTTGCTGGTTAGCATTCTTCGTCACGTCTCTTGAGTTTTGTCATGCCATCACGTTATGTTGACTAGTTCTCTAAGAGTCCATGCCATATTATTTTACAGAATAATATCTACGGAGATTCCTAATATTATGTGTACTGACAGACTTACCATCCTGGTCCGTTAAACTATAGGCACACTCACCAATACGTTTAACCACCTAAAAAGGCCCCTGAAATAGATGAAAAAACTTCCCCATCTCCTTATCTACCGCTGAAGACGGATATGGAACCCTCAGAAGCACCTGATCGCCTACCTCAAAAGAATCAAACTTTACCCGCTTCTGCTGGTGCCTACGCTTATTCCCTGCCTTGATTAAGTTGTCCCTAGCCAGCTGGATATAAACATCCTTCCCAATCTCCTCTCCAGTGGCCAAACCTAGCATTCTAGCAAGCTCATTAATAGGCTTCCTACCATACTGAATTTCATAGGGAGTGCATTTCACACTCTCATGGAACGTACTATTGAACCAGATAAGATAATCGCCTCATAATAAAATATAAAAAAACTGTATGTCTAAATTTCCACACTATACAGAATTGGAATCCTGCGAAACCCAATATAACATTAAATGGTCATCAAATAGAAAATAAATCAGAAACAATTTTTTTTATTACTATGGATACAACGAGACTTGAAATGGAATAAACATATACAATATCTGAATACTAAACTGAACTCGATGTGCTTTGCGTTACGTATTTTGAAAACCTGCACTAGCATGCACATATTAAAAAATACTTATTTTGCTTATTTCCATTCATACTTAAGATATGGGATCATATTTTGGGGTATGTCGCCAGATGTACTAAGCACGTTTAGGATACAAAAGAGGGCGATTAGAATTATGGCAAATGTAAATTCTAGAGAATCATGTAGACCTCTGTTTAAAGATTTAAACATTCTCCCACTGCCCTGCATATATATCTTTGAAAGTATTATGTTTTTGAAAAAGAATTTAATGAATAAAGATGTTTTTCTTAAAACAAGCAATGATGTTCATAGGCATAACACAAGACAAAATCAAAACATTCATATTTCACACACACACACAAGCATATATCAAAAAGGAACTTTTCACACTGGAGTTAAATTATACAATAAACTACCCCAGTATATAAAACTGGCCCCAAAAATAAAAACCTTTGATAGAATGTTGAAAGCTTATCTGCAGTGCCATTGTTTTTACTCAGTAGTTGAATATCTTAGCGTATAGGAGCGATGAAATCTATAATTATATTTTACTTTTTAATTTAATTGTAATACCTAGCTGTATGTTGTTGTATTTATAGAATTAAGTTTTCATATTATGATAATAGAGTGAGGTGTAAATAGTTGTGCAATAAGATTGTATCTATTAAGATTTGCTATTATAATAAGTTAAATAGTTATAATATTAGTAATATATACCTGTTAGTTCTTTTATTTTATAGATGTAAATTCTGACGTGTCCTATATCAAAAATGTATTGAATGCATGTATTTGATCAAATGGAATTAATAAAATCTATCTATCTATCTACCATCGTTCAATATCTCCCAACTTGGAGAACCACGCATTGTGGCGATTGCTCACATAGGTGCGAAATACTCGCCCTAATTCTCTCATAACTCGTTCGGACAAATTCCCTTGAGGATATCTAATAGATGAGAATATGTGTTTGATACCCAATTCACTCAACTTGGTTTTCCAGATCTTAGAGGTGAATTGGCTACCATGGTCTGATAGTATCCTGAGAGGCACCCCAAACTCAGGTACACACTTATCAGTGATCTGTAAGACACAACCCTTCCCGGTCGCTTTTCTCAGGGGATACAGTTTGACGAGTTTACTGAATGCGTCAACAACCACGAAGATATACTGATATCCAAACTGAGCTTTAACCAATGGACCATACAGATCGACACAGAGTAAATCCTTTGTTTTTTCTGTGATCACCATTTGCCGAGGTCCCTCAAGAAACCTCGTTGGGCATTTACGCCTTTGACACGAGTCACAACTTGCCAGAACTTTCCTAATCTGCCTTCCCATGTTCTTCCAAATTAAATGCTGCTGAACAGCGAAAATAACTTTGCTTGATCTAAAATGCCCTAAAGCCTTGTGATGATACCAAATCATCGTTACCTGCAATGAGCTTGGCACAAACACTCTCCAGGCACCTTCATGGCACAGCCTAGCCAAGAAACCACACTCCAACTTGTATCAATACTTTCCAACCTTAATTCTACTATCCACATCCATACCTCTAAATTGAGTCAAGATCTCACCCAAGACCTCATCCTTCTCCTACTCTACAAGCAGATTCCTTAAGCAGCGTATCTCATCATCACACTCGCTTATCTTGGTTACGCAGATTACAACACATTCTTGTACCTCCAGTACCTGATGACCCTCATCACCCCCAATGTTTCTACTCATGAAGTCAGCTACAATGTTCTCAGTACCCTTAATATGCCTTACCTCAAAGTCATATTCGCTTATAGCTAATATCCACCTTGACATCCTGTTCGAAGTGAGCTTGCAGGATCCAATAAACAGTAATGCATGATGGTCAGTCAGTATCTGCAACTTACTGCCCAACAAATAACTCCTAAATTTCCCTAGAGAGTATACGATTGCTAACATCTCTATTTCAGTAATTGTATACCTCTTCTCCGCCATGCTTAGCCCTCTGCTTGCTAATGAGACAATCCCTAGATTGCCCTCACTATCCTCCAGACACAAAATGCCTGAGATGCCTTGCATGTTCGGATCAGTCATCAAAATGTGAGGACAATCCAGACGAGGATACCTAAGCATGACAGTCTCTACAAAGCCCCTCTTCAACTCCTTAAAAGCCTCATCGTGCACCTGGGTCCATACCCACTTAGTACCCTGCTTCAGCAATTCCCTAAACGGTTCTACGAGACAGGAATATCTAACTACGAATCTGCGGAAATAATTAAAAACCCTAATATTGATCCCAATTGTTTGACGTTACGTGGTGTAGCAGTGTTGTGAATGTTGTCTAATCGTGACTGTTCGGGAGACACCACTTGTGTTGTGATGGTATGCCCTAAAAATGTGATTGATGTTGTGCAAAACAGAGACTTCTTAAGTTTAATTGTAAATCCCCCGTCCCTTAATTTCCCCAAAACAATGTCTAAGTGATCCAGGTGTTCCTTTAATGTGTAAGATGCAACAATTAAATCATCTATGTACATTGTCTCAAACTCGTGTGTGTCCCTCCCTAACACTAGATTTAAGGCCCTAATCAACGCTGAATTGCTGGTCTTTGTTCGGAAAGGAACGACCCTGAATTGGTACAAACCACTCTTAAAACTAAACGCAGTCAACTTCCTGTCCTGTTCTCTCAACGGTACCTGCCAAAATGATGAACTCAGATCCATAGTGGAAAACCATTGCTTACCATTGAATTTCTGAACCAGTTCCTCAACGCATTCTGGCCTCTGTTGGTCCCCAGATATCCTACAATTGAGCTGCCTGGCATCAATACACAACCTGACCGAGCCATCACTCTCCCCAACCACAACTAAAGGATTCAGATATGCACTAGTTGAAGGTTCAATAATACCCTGATTCAGCATAATGCCTATTTATTTCTCCACAGCGTTAGCAAATTTGTGAGGTATCGGGTACTTGGGTCTTGAAAATGGAGAATGATCTACAATTTCGAACTGGTGCGTATAGACATGTGTTAGCCCTAGCTTGTCACTGAAAACTTCTTGGTTTACCTCTAAAACCTCTAACAAACTATCCCTCTCCTCAAGACTTAAAACACTCTTATTCACCGCCTGCTGGAGTTGATCACACTTATCACCCTCCACAGCAATGTAACATAAATCCACAGCTTCCTCCTCATCGTCAGCCTTACCTTCTGCCATCTCCCCTACAGTGACCTCAGTAACACATGCCTTTACACTCTTATCTACACTCTTGCATTTCATTCTTATTTCCTGGCTTATATTCTCCCTCACAAAGTTGATAACACCCTGGTCAAAATCAATAACAGCACTATGCTCGTTAAGCCAGTCTATCCCAAAATCATTTCATAAATTTGGTTAGGAATTACCAAGCAAGTTTTGTGGTCAACATAATTACCAAACCCCATGGGCAACAATACCTGCTTTCCCACTCTTTGGGATTTATTACCAACAGCAGTTACCACATATATCAACTTCCAACTTACCACCGTCCTTGATTAAAGTATCATAAAATCCCTTACTGATGACACTTCTCTCACTCCCCGTATCCACCAATGCCTGCACTCTCTTACCTAGCATGCTCAACTCAACAGTTGACATAAAAGCCTCCTTCTCACCGATACACGAGAACTCCTGCTGGTCAGCTAGCAGATCCTCCCGACTCATAGGCATAAAATCCTCCTCACCCACAATAACACATTGCCTGACTTCATTTCTTACGGACTGCCAGACTGACCTCCCTGCACAGCCCGTTCGGAGTTTAAAACTCCTTGAACACCTTGTTCTTGTCTCTTCTGGTTCACCTGTACTCTTTCGTTACCACCTGCCTGACGCCCCCATCTCTCTGATAGTTACCTTCCTGTCCTGTGAATTATCCTGACGCCCCCCATCTCTCTGAAAGTTTTCCTGCCTCTGCTGATAATCTCTTTGACCCTGATTAAATCTACCCCTATAAAACTCCTGATTATTCCCCCTATTGCCCCTAAATTCCTGTTTGACATCTGGCCTCTCCATATGCTGCTTGCCTAAAGCGTCAAAGCTCGTAAGACGCCCTTCCAACTCTTCTACCGTCCTATCCTTCTGCATACAAGCTGCCTCCTGAATTCTAGGTGGGAGGTTCTTCAACATGATCCTAACCACATCACTGTCAGAGGTCAGCCCATCCAAATTCTTCCAAATAAGTACATGGGCCAAAAAATATTCTGTCAGGGATACCCCTTCTCTCTCCTTATATTTCCCAAAAGTTAATTTTCCCCTTTCCCTATACTGTACCCTCCCCCCCCCAGAACTTAGCTTTGAATTTATCCCTGAATTCCCTTAAACTATTCATGTTAGGCCTGTATATTTGGAACCATGCTTTCACATAACCTTGAAATGAACTAGACAAGATCCCCAAGACTGTTTCCCATTCGACAATTCCGTCGTCTAGATCCTTGCTGAATTTCTTATCAATGGTTTTTAAAAACTCCATAGGATTGAACTGCCTTGAGTTAAATTGTAGCAGACCAGGGTCCCTGAGTAGCAAACTAGATGGCATCACAACCCTTTGACTCATTGGTCTTTCTTTCAACTCTCTCCTGACCTTTATCAGCTCTTCCTGCAGCTTTTCGTTTTTCTCGGTCAATGCCACCTGCCTCCCTCTCAGACCCCCAATCTCCCCCAACTTATTTTCAACGGCGCCTACTCCATCTAAATATTCCCTCTTATTCCCACTTACAGTGTTGCATATCTCATCACACTTTCCCGTTACATTTTGTACCTCTTCCCTTGAACTAGCTATCTCTGACTTAATTTTCTTTATTTCCACATCTTGCTGATTCTGATGGCCTTCCATCCCTTCTAGCTTACTTGTAATCCCAGCCTGATTCCCCTGCATTTCTGCCCTGATTTATTCTCCCTGTTTGCTAATTTTCCCACTTAATTCCAGGTTCATACCCTTCATTCTACTATTAAGTACAGACTTATGGTCCTGTATTTCTTTGCTAAGACTCTCTACCATTGTGTTCGTGACCCTGTTGCTCTCCTGAATTTCCTTACTAACAAATTGCTTCACTTCTACTATCTGTTTGGTCACCGACTCTACCTTCTCATTTACAGACCTACCTGCTTCTTAGTTACCTTACTCGTAGACTCCTTCACTTCTACCATCTCCTAACTCATAGATTCTCCTTGCTTCTTAATCTCTCCTTTTATTTCACTCAGTAGCATTTGGATCAAACTATCGTTCATAACCCCCCCCACTTTTACATTTAAGTTACTACCGTCAGCGATCAGCTGCGGCTCAGTGGTAACAATGGTAACATATGTTCCCACTGTCTTTTCCACATCTTCCTCACTGCCACTTCGCCCCGTTTCCTTATGCCTGGCATTTTACTGTTTGATTTACACACAACCCTGGATCGTAATTCTAAATTGTCTGATGTGGACATACCCCTTAAAACAAAACAAATTACTGTGAACCCTACTACTTATACTCCTAAGGTGTTTACGGCTGTGTGCATATATGCCCTAATGATTCCTGCTAGGTTTCCCTACTCTTTCCCCACGTTGAGGTGCTATTTTGTGACTTTCTACTAGCCCCTCTTGGGCGACTGATTTACAACTTCCCAAAATCACCCCATCATCATATTGGTGATCGGAAGCACTTTATCATCATATACCACACAATTGAAATGGCAGGATCATGGAGTGTTGGGCACACATTTGGTCAACCTAACCGGTATCATTTGGGCGTTCAGCTATTAGGTGTAACTCCCTATAAAGAAAACTAATGATAACCTTTAAAATATGTGTATTCAAATCAAATTCAAACATATGGTGGGGACTCTCGTCGAACAGACTATGGTTTCCTATCTCTATTTCTCCTCGGCAATGACGAAAACATGTGACACCGGAATGAATGTTGTAATATAAAGATGTTTGTTACTCACTCACCGACGATCTTGCAGATAATCTACGAAACATGCTCGATAGATCAGTTCTCCCCAGCTTTCCAAGATTTTCCACACGTGGTTGCTATTAGAAGCTCCTACTGTTACAAATTTGCCTACTGCTACCTCCCAGATCATATTCTGCATGCTCTGCACTTGCCGACTTTTATACAGAACAAAGTGTACACAGAGGCTAAAAGCCTACTTCACAGTTCGCAACGATATATTATACACAGCATCCTGTAGTGCGTAATGAATGCACACGTGGTTTTAGGTTAGAAATGTTTACTGGTTTACAAAGCCACATCTCTGCGAGAGAAATGAATGTGCTTCCGTACCAAACTTGAAATGTGCTCACAGATATAACATTGTTCTGATTTGTAGCCGTTTCGAGTACATTCAAAAGCCAAGCTTTCAACAAAACAGTTTCTCTAAATAGGCCTACGCCAAATTACGAGAACGCGACCTCTCCAACCAGACGCTAGAATAGAAGTGACCTCTCACTCGACACGAAAAGACAACCTCTCATCTCGTAATCATATGCTTTCGTCTTTCTCCGCCAGGGTAATGATACCCTCCAACCCGTACAAAATACACCAATAATCTCGAACCCATGTATATTTCTTACAACTCATGGCGCGAAACTTTTCTCTGACGTCAGAATCTTACACAATTTACACAAAGCTTTCTTCAAGACAAGGGAAGTTATTCTCGGCTCAATCTAAATTTGGCCTAGAGTTTCCTGCTGTTGCAATATCCTGTAGCTTGCCTAACACAATCCCCGTCTTGTATGCTTACATCTCACGTACAAATTAAATGAAATATTCCTGTCTGTGTCCCCGAGATACATAAGCTATATACATTAAATAAAAACGAAATCCTATAACCTAAACGATGATGATGAACAAGAAAAGGAATGGTATGAACAAATTACCCTAACCTGACTTCTCTTCAATACAATCAAATAAGGGTTTTGGGAACATTGTGACCGGAACGGTAACAAGCTTAGGGGATCTCTGGCATCTTTCATTGGTTTTAATATCGGCAGAATTTCAAAATTATTCCTTTCCGCCGAATATATAGGAAAGAAAGAATTATATTTGTGCCCACCATTCCGTATCACAAGAAGAAGTGCTCCTACTAGAAACAAAAGATCACCGCCACGGGACTTCTCTAGCATTCACTGTTCTGACATCGGCGATTATCATACCAGTGTACAGAATTATATGTGGTTGGAGTTGAGGGTAATTGTATAAAATACTTGCAGATGTATTAATTTTAAGACTAAGTAGTACATTTTTGGTTAATCTGCGAATTGCTTAAATAAAGCACCGCCTTCTGCTCTAGCGGCGGTGATTAGATTAGATTAGATTTTTATTTATCCATTTGATCAATTACAAGTATACAATACAATTTTGATATAGGACACGTCAGAAATTGCATCTATAAAATAAAAAAAAACTTGGTTGGTAGGTTGGTTCCCTAGTTTAGGGACTGCGACAACAAGGTCATGTAGCCCCGTGTACTCCGGGTGTGTGTAGAATCTGTCTGATAACAGGTGTTAATTGTGATGACTGTATTAGTGTGTGTATCTCTTTTTTAAAATTCAAGTAAGGACTGCAACTTTGAATTTTTCAAATAGTTCCTACTTTTGCCCCCAAACGCCACCGTCAACAACTACTAGGCCTAGTTCATTACTTAGCTACTAGACGCCACCGCAGTCGGTTCTTGGCAACGAACGTAGCAACCTAAGAGCGTTGTTTACATTCTTAACCTATACAATTTAGTTTCACACAGGTGTAATTAGAGGAAAGTTCTTTAACATGCCATAAATCTATGACATGAGACCCCGGCTTTACTTCCCCTATGAAGGAAGGCAGACTTTGGGATTTTTAACGCTCTTAAGAAATCCAACGCCTTCGTCCGGGTTTGAACCCGCTATCTTGGGCATTGAAGCTCAGCATGCTACCAACTACGCCACCGAAGCCGCCCAAAAATACCTTTCAGATATATATTACTAATACTATAACTATTTATAACTTATTATAATAACAGATCTTGATACAATCTTATTGGACAACTATTTACACCTTACTCTATTATCACAATATGAAAACTTAATTCTATAAATACAACAACTTAGAGCTAGGTATTACAATTAAAATAGAAAAGTAAAATACAATTATAGATTTCATCGCTCCTATACGTTAAAATATTCAACTTCAGAGTAAAAACAATGGCACTGCAGATCAGCAGTTGAAACATTCTTCCAAAGTTGTTTTTTGAGACACTTTAGACGTTGGGGTAGTTTATTGTATAATTTAACTCCTGTGTGAAAAGTTCCTTGCTGATATATGCTTGTGTGTGTGTGTGTGTGTGATTGTGTATGTGTGTGCAATATGGATGTTTGGATTTTGTCTTGTGTTATGCCTATGAACATCATTCTTTGTTTTAAGAAAAACGTCTTTATTCATTAAATTATTTTTAAAAAAGATAATACTTTCAAAGATATGAATGCAGGACAAGTGGGAGAATGTTTAAATCCTTTAAACGGAGGTCTACATGATTCTCTAGTGTTTACATTTGCCATAATTCTAATCGCCCTCTCTTGTATCCTAAACGTGATTAGTACATCAGGTGCCATACCACAAAATATTACCCCATATCTTCAGTATGAATGGAAATAAGCAAAATAAGTATTTCTTAATGTGTGCATGCTTGTGCAAGTTTTCAAACTACGTAACGCAAAGCACATCGAGTTCAGTTTAGTATTCAGATATTGTATATGTTTATTCCATTTCAAGTCATGGTACATTGGGTGTCGCAGGATTCCTATTCTGTATAGTGTGGAAATTTAGAGATACTTTGTTTATAGTTTATTATGAGGTTCTTATCTTGAGACCATTTGGTTAACTCTTCTGTAACAGAGTCAGCAGGCTGCTGTAAGACCTGTTAAGTTTCACCTGTTATTACGAGTGTTGTATCGTCCGCAAACAAAATTTCCTAATGAGAACCAACGTTCTGTGTTATATCATTGATATATAGAAGAAAGAGTAGTGGGCCAAAAACCAATCCCTGGGGTACTGTCCCCGGATCGTGCAAACGTCCGTGACATAATGACGAGCTGATGGTAACGAACGAACGCTAGTCCAGAGAGACAACGAAACTTATGTTGGTTGAATAACGCGCTTGGAGGATAGAGTGTCGAGGGAAGCATATAGACACAGGAGTGAGTGACGCGGAGGCGTGACGTGGAAGCTTGCCTACGTAATGAGTTGAAGCTTTTATAAATTTTACTCAAAGAGACGGATTAGCGACTTAAAAAGTAGCACAGTTTTCTGGCACAGAAAAGAGAAGAATTTTAAGCTATTGAGCAGAAGAATCCGTACACCAGGAGGATCTGGAAATGGAACTTTCGAGAAGGATTGCTGGCTGACCTATATAAAGAGCCAGGTTTTCAAGACAGTCAAGTCATTCCTAGCAAGCAACTGCTTGGGAGGAACACGCCGCTACGCTTCATAACAGTGAATACTATGTCATACTACACGCCGAAGGAACTTTGCCACCAAGTAAGCCATGTGGGCTGGGGCTATGTTCAAAGTGATAGAAATTTTCAACAACGGACTTGGAATATTAGAGACTCTATAGTCAGATAATCTTACAAGTACTCTACAAGTGATGGTTATTTGATAAACCATTCACTGAAGTCGCCTACATTAATTTGTTGTTTCTATTTGTGAGACAGTACTGTGCCCAACTCTAGGAATGGGTATTCCAAGATTCAGACACCTAGATATCAAGGGAAAGGCTACAGCCGCTTTTGAAAGTTGAGATATTTGAATATCGCGCTACATTGCTTCGAGAAGGAATTGGAAAGAATATACCGATACTAGCATGTCAAGTGACGTAGCGAGTAATAGCAGAGGTCGAGGCTATTTATTGATTAAATAGTTAGCCATGGAGTAGAGACTTGAGACTGGGATCAGATTACTGGCACGGCCAAATGAAAGAGAATGCAATTAGTATCAAGTAAATCGTACCAGGGATACCAGAGATATGAGGATTTCCAGATTTCAGCGTGATGACGCGTGACCCTGGCAGTTTTGAATAAAAGCCGGCTGGCGCAGGCATGGTTAGCTCATTCCAACACAAGCACTTGCCGAGCAAGTTGCTGCTACGCTGAGCCAAGGCACATGGTTGCCGGATCTACGCAGAAGTAATTTTCAAAGTTGTGATAGTCACAAAAGTGCGGCGCTACGAAGTGGAACTTAGTAAGTTTCCGGCGAGGAGAATCACTGAGGTGATTGAATTTTTTTTCTACAGACATTAGTGGAAATATTTTTATATTTCTACATGGACATATGCTAGACTTTGTCTAGAATTAGTACTTTGTCACAGTCCAGTAATAACCTAATACTTGGATATTTAAATCCATTTTAGTCAGTTTTCATATTTGTAACCTGTTAACCACTTCGATCTATCAGTACATTGAAGACCAGTCTAGCACGGTGGTGTTCGTTAGTCTACGCAAGGGAAACTACAGGTTGCTTAGCGCATGGTAGATGGTGTGAAGCCATGCCCAGGGAACGATCTTCAGAACAGCCGTTGATTGGTTAGACTGTCAGTGTCTTCTTGTATTGATAAGATTACCGTGAGTTATGTTACAACTGACATATCTAAGAATAGATCACTTAGATCTGACCCCATTTAAACAAACTGTTATGGCTTTGATAGAAGCCCATATTAAAATGAATCAACAGTTACTTCCAACGTCAAGAGATACTACCACTATGTCTTACTAGACAGATTGTGGGTATATAATGGCGGCCGATACAAGGATTATACGTGCTTGTCCGATAGGGCATGTCTATGGATAAATCTGGTACAGACCAGGTTCACTACGCTTCAAGACCATCAAGAAATGTAAGCCACATTTGAATTATATTATGCCTAGCTAATTGGAACAAACTATTTTTCTGCAGATGACCAACACATTTATTTTTCTTCGTATTTAAATCTTGCAATGATTTACGCAAGACTTGTTAGAGTTATTCTGAGTATTTTCAACACTCAGAACAGTTTAGGATCGATGACCGAGCATTTCGAGCATTTATTTGAATATTTCATATTTTAGGGATATCACGGAAAACCGTCGATGTAATGGTTGAGTTAAATTATTTTTGTTAAGGAATGGATATTTTTTCCATATTCGAAGGTTCGAACATGTGGATTCTCACATAATGAGATGATAATTAAACATATTTAAAATAATATAATTATTAATAATAATAATAATCCACTAATAATAATAATAATAATAATTTTTATAATTTTTCTAAATAATTCTTGGATATTATATTTTCTAATAAACATATGTATTGAGAGAGAGCCTATGAAGTAGTTTAATCATTTCTAGTTTGGAACAGGAGATTTTCCGAAGGAGAGTGGTTAGCGCAAGCCCGCATTCAACCAACATTTCAGTTCTGGTTGAATAGTTGATATTTGCAATGAGCAAAGTATATTTTTCAGATAACACGGAGAGGCATGAAACGGGAAGCAATTGATAATTGTATCAAATAGGATATTTTTGTATTTATATAAAATCATGACGTAAATACACTCGAAAGTGAAATAAAGATTTTCATAAGTATAGTAAATTCACGGGTTGAATTGAATGGTAAAATAAAATAAACTTGTAAGTTTATTAATCTTCCAGTGTTGATAACAAGCAGAGGCTTGATTTATTGTATAAATTTTGGGAAGAAAATTTATGTGTGTGGAGTAGTTGAAATGCCATTCCCAGGTGCGCATGTTTAAGTCGCAGGAATGAAGAGGTTTTTTCGAGCATCAATCAAATAGCAGGTTCGATGGCTCAGGTTTTTAGAAGGAGTATTGGAACTACACATTTCGTCGTATGAATGACCCGAAGGTTATTTCTTAAAACCATCAGTTCGTATTTCAACCTTGTTTACGAATTCCATTTAGACTTTGATTTTGCTAGAACCCGGATTTGTCATGATAGTAGTTTATTCTTCTTCAGAGGAAGACCTTTGCCGTTGTTGTTGTAATATTGTGTTCTTACACAAATAATAGAACGGGCCACTGCCAATTAAAAATAATTCTATAACCACGAATAATTTGAAGGATGTTTTCAATCCTAGTGCCATGAACTAAATGAATTTATTATAAAGCTATAATTCTTATTTCCGCATTCTGTCGAAGAATTGCAAGTTGTAAAAGTTACTAAAATGGCCATGAATATAAATATTTTTCATAATAATGATTCCAAGTGGAAAATTGAATAGTTGAATGGTTCAACAATTTATTGATCAAGTTGATGATTCAGAAATCATATATTTTGTTAGGAACTTGGAAGTTCATAATCGAGTCACTTCTCGAAATGTTTAATGTCAGAAGAACAATTAATTTTTGTTGTGCTTCGCACAGTTCTTCGATGCTATGCTCAAGGTCAAATACTTTTCAGATGTTATTAATATGTGTAAATAATTTGTGTTGATTCAATGATAATAATATTTTTCGACAATATATATTTTGAAACTGGAAAAATAAGTGAAAGTTAAAAATTCTATGAACATTTATTCTACGAGTGTTAATATTTATGTAAAAATTCAAACAGTGAACTACGATATTTCCAGTAAAGACAATTAAATTTGAACTGGATTTAATCATAAATAATTTTGGAACACAGTCTACAGGACTAATAATCAGACTTGTGTTTTCAAAAAATAATTGTCAAATGTGTTTGGGAAATTTCTGTATATTGTGTAAATAGGAGTGTGGATCGCCACACGTGAGTGATGCTGTTTTGAGCATTTTTGCAGTCAATTTTAAATTCAAAATAAAATGAGATAATTTTACATGATGTGTTATACCCAATTGAATCTCCTTCTAGATAGATAGATTTTTATTAATTCCATTTGATCAAATACATGCATTCAATACATTTTTGATATAGGACACGTCAGAATTTACATGCATAAAATAAAAGAACTAACAGGTATATATTACTAAGATTATAACTATTTATAACTTATTATAATAGCAAATCTTAATAGATACAATCTTATTGCACAACTATTTACACCTCACTCTATTATCATAATATGAAAACTTAATTCTATAAATACAACAACATACAGCTAGGTATTAAAATTAAATTAAAAAAGTAAAATATAGTTATAGATTCCATCACTCCTATACGCTAAAATATTCAACTACTGAGTAAAAACAATGGCACTGCAGATAAGCTTTCAACATTCTATCAAAGGTTTTTATTTTTGGGGCCAGTTTTATATACTGGGGTAGTTTATTGTATAATTTAACTCCAGTGTGAAAAGTTCCTTTTTGATATATGCTTGTGTGTGTGTGTGAAATATGAATGTTTTGATTTTGTCTTGTGTTATGCCTATGAACATCATTGTTTGTTTTAAGAAAAACATCTTTATTCATTAAATTCTTTTTAAAAAACATAATACTTTCAAAGATATATATGCAGGGCAGTGGGAGAATGTTTAAATCTTTAAACAGAGGTCTACATGATTCTCTCGAGTTTACATTTGCCATAATTCTAATCGCTCTCTTTTGTATCCTAAACGTGCTTAGTACATCTGGCGACATACCCCAAAATATGATCCCATATCTTAAGTATGAATGGAAATAAGCAAAATAAGTATTTCTTAATGTGTGCATGCTAGTGCAGGTTTTCAAAATACGTAACGCAAAGCACATCGAGTTCAGTTTAGTATTCAGATATTGTATATGTTTATTCCATTTCAAGTCTTGTTGTATCCATAGTCCTAAAAACTTTGTTTCTGATTTATTTTCTATTTGATGACCATTTAATGTTATATTGGGCATCGCAGGATTCCTATTCTGTATAGTGTGGAAATTTAGACATACTGTCTTTTTATAGTTTATTATGAGGCGATTATCTTGTGACCATTTGGTTAACTCTCCTGTAACGGAGTCAGCAGACTGCTGTATGACCTGTTTAGTTTCACCTTTTATTACGAGTGTTGTATCGTCCGCAAACAAAATTTCCTTATGTGAATGAACGTTCTGTGTTATATCATTGATATATAGAAGAAAGAGTAGTGGGCCCAAAACCGATCCCTGGGGTACTCCAAATTCAATAATTCCCTCATTGGACAATGTTTCATTAAGTAATTTGGTTCCATCATCCTTGTGTCTCAAGCTTACTATTTGTTTACGCCTTGTTAAGTAAGACTCTATCCATTTATTAGCTAGACCTCTAACACCATATTGATTTAGTTTGGTAAGGAGGATTTTATGGTCAACTACATCAAATGCTTTCGATAAATCCAAGAATAGGCCAGTTACATGTTCCTTATTGTCAATTAATTTCAGTATACTATTACTACATTCGTAAATTGCTGTCTGTGTAGATTTTTCCGTTCTAAATCCATGTTGTGAGTTTGATAATATTTTATTTTTTTCTATGAAACTTATCAGTCTCTTATACATAATTTTTTCCACAATTTTTGCAATACCAGTTGGTAAGGTAATAGGACGATAGTTATCTAATTCATCTTTTGAACCGTTTTTGTGCACTGGAATTACTTTTGATAACTTCAAAATATCCGGGTAAGTTCCTGAGAGAATTGAACTGTTTATTAAGTGCGTAAGTGGATTTATTATATTTTCGGCACATTTCTTTAAAATTGCATCAGGGATGCCATCAATGCCAGCACAGAATTTATTTTTTAGCTCTTTTATAACTATTCTTACCTCTTCACTTGTGACATGATTTATAAATAAAGAATCACTGCATATATTTATTTTATTATTAGAATTTAGTGTATTTACCTGTGATTTATTTAATAATTTTTGCGGAATTTCCAGAAAATAGTCATTAAAAGTGTTTGCTATTTCCTCTGGATTATTAATCACTTTATTATTTCTGGTCAGTGTAATGTTCCTTTGTATTTTAGCATATTTTCCAGTTTCTTTCTTTATTACGGACCACATAGCCCTGTTTTTATTAGATGATTGGGAAATAAAATTATCATTATGCATTTTCTTTGCTAGTCTTATTACCTTATTTAATATGCTAGTGTATTTTTTGTAGTAGAAATTGAATTCAGGTGTTGTGTGGTATTGTTTATATAATTTGTGTAGAAATTTCTTTCTTTGACATGAATTTATAATCCCTGTTGTTATCCAATTGCTAGTTTTGTTATTTTGAACAGTTCTTCGTTTAAAGGGGAATGCTATTTCAAAATAGTGTTTTAGGGTACTGTTAAATGCATTAAATTTATCATTTACATTTTCTAGTTCATAAATTTCTGACCATGTTTCCTTATTTAATAAGTCATTGAAATATGTAACATTTGCTTCAGTGAATGACCTGCACTTTGATTTTACTCCATTATCATTATTATTGATTACTTCGGATACTTCAAAACTCAGTATTTGTCCATGGTGGTCACTAAAACCCGGACAATAGACTTCTATTGAATGGTGATATTTATCTGTATTTATAAAAATTTGATCAGGAGTGGTTTTACTAAATTTTGTTATTCTTGTTGGTGTATTTACTGTAGGTTTCAGTCCATAGGAAATTAGTAACTGGTTTAATAATTCACAATTTCTATCAAGTTTTAAGAAATCCACATTTACATCCCCACAAATTATTATATCGAAATTTACTTTGCTCATGTTATTGAGTAACAATTCTAGTTTATCTATAAATAGAGGAAACTTTCCTGACGGAGAACGGTATACGCATACAATTATTAACTTAAACTGCTGAATTTTTACGGCAGAGAATTCAAAATCCTGTTCCATAATTAGATAATCATAAGCTGTTATCTGTTCATGATCTAAATTATTTCTTAAGAAGATGCAAGTACCACCATGGCTAATATTAGATCTAGAGTATTTACTAGCTTGTATAAACCCTGGGAATTGAATTAATTCAAGTTGTTCCTCTTTCAGCCAATGTTCTGAAATACATAGTGCTGAGATGTCTTTAAGTTCATTTTTAAGCATTAGATTTATGTAATCAATTTTATTATAAAGAGACTGGACATTCTGGTGGTAAATTTTAAATTTGTTACTTTTGCAAGCTTGTGTTGGTGATTTATTTACATTATTATTATCATAATTGTTATTATTATTGTTGCTAGACAAATCCGAAATACCATTGTTGCACTCCGTTAAATTTGACTTCAAAAGATGTGAATGCCAAACCTCACGTTTGGCTTCTTCTACCAGTTTCCCTGCTTCCACTCTAATGATATTACTGTCGAATTATTCTTACCATTTGAATTTACAATTTTGCAGATTTCATCACTAAGATACTGTTTTCCTAATCTATTTAAGTGTAGGCCATGCCGAGTGTGGAACTTCCTGTCTAATTTACTTACATCTACAATTTGGACATTTGGAAAACTCTTACAAATTTTATGAATTTTTCCATTTGTAGCCTCTATTTCTATATTTACACATGACTTGGGAATTAAATCGTGTCTCTGCGGAATGTTTACAATAATGACATTTGTTTTTTGCATGGATGGCAATGTACCCTTTAAATCTTTGATTACCTTTTTACTCTCATTTCTATAGACGTCGTTTGCTCCAGCGATGATCACTGCGTAGTCCTTTGCAGTAAGGGACGCACACTCTCCTATCATCCCGTTCGTGACTTCTGCAATCTGAGCTCCTGGCTTCACTGTCGAAGTGACCTCCATTTCTCGGCTTCTCTCCAAAACGCTTGCTGCTACATCTCGCCCGTGGCTATCCGCAAATATCCGCATCTTCCTGGATTTTCTCTTTATCACTTTCTTCTTTTCTTCTTGAGGAAAGTCATCATTTTCTTCGACAAGCACTCCAAATGAATTTGAGACGGGAATTTCAGTTACATGTACTCCATTTATAGGCCTAGGCTTATTCAATCTTACCTTACCAGCAATCACTGTCGACCAAGTTTCCTTGCTTTCCCCTCTGTTTCCTTTTAATTTATTCAACTCTTCCATTAACTTAGCAATATCTTCCTTTAGCAGCTTTATAATTTCGTCTTTTGAGGACAGTTCGTTTCTCAGGTTATGACATTCGCATGACGGTAGCGGTAGGCCTACATTACGACAATCGGTTTCACTTTTCTCCTCATTCAATTTTACCTGAGATCTTGTGATGATTTTATTTGCATTTTTACTTTTATTTTGCACGACGAGCATAAATCCGTTACGGTTACACAACCTGACGAGATACTAACACTGTTGACTGTCGTCATACTAGAGATCTAAGTGAGCCTAGATGTTTACACCAAATTACACTAAATTTAATTTAATTATTACTACCTAATAGAATTAATCTAATAACCTACCAATAAAGAAGAATGTGAAATACGTATATCTTCCAATCGGGTGAAGTCTCGTAAAAGCACCACTGCTCTACTTGGTTCAAACAGTGATTGAAGAAGTCACCGAATCTTTGGATACACGTTCCCACAACTTAGTTTAAGTTTATTAAATTATCAACAAGAATTTCTAAATACTATCAATATTCCGTATTACACTTGATCTAAGGAAAGTAACTTTATAGATTTTAAGCCTCTGTTATAATATTTTACCACTTTTATCAAATATTTACACTAGCTGCTATTTCACTACACTTTCACTGTGACGCCATCTTGCTTGCAAACTGTTGCTTATTGTTGCATTGAGCCAAAAATCAGTAAAGCATTTTTTTCATTTGATGTCGTTTTTGCGATTTGCTTTAACCCATCTGGCGCTCCGGGATATTTTGACTCTCGTGCTGACTGATTATTGGTAAAATGCATATGTGGTCGTGCGGACTCCGGTCTAAACGGGCACATAAAATAAGATAGAGAGAGAAATGGCTTCGAACGTGGGTCTCGAGTTAGACATGGTCAATCGTATGCCGATTTAAATTGTGATAATTGTTTTTCTATAAATATTTTGGGAGTTGAGAGATGTCTGGTTTGGATGAATAAATTAGTAGGAAACCCAATTAGTGGGGAAAATTAAAAAATTAACTTGGTTAATAATTAGAATGGGGTTGATTATTTTTGATAATTGCTTAACCATTAGGGCGTCAAGTAAATTCAGTAGTAAACGTTCGATGACTGGACATACGCATTATTAGAATCCAGGTGGAGGATATTTGAGAACTTGCATATTTTTCTTGTGATATTGTGGTAAATGTAATTCGTAAAAGTCGAGAATTTTGTTTTTCCATCACGTCGACATTAGGACAAATCTCATTTTATTAGAGTGTTCCAATTAGCCATTCATATTTCTTGTTCTAGTTATAAGCTTGTGTTTGCCAATATTGTATACCACTAAGTTTTGAATAATAATTGAAAATTATGGAAGAAATGATGAGGATGATGAGGAGTTTGGAAGAGAGTTCCAAAGAAGCTGGACTGCGTGTAGCAGCCATTATGAAAGAAAATACTGAGGCTTTGGAAAGGAAACTTAAAGAAAATTCTGATTCTTTAGAAAATAAACTTAAAGAAAGTTTAAACGATAAACTTAAAGAAAATTCTGATTCTTTAGAAAATAAACTTAAAGAAAATTCTGATTCTTTAGAAAATAAACTTAAAGAAAATTCTGATTCTTTAAAAGGTAACTTGAAAGAAAGTTCTGATTTGTTAGAAAGCAGGTTAAAAGATAACTTGAAAGAAAGTTTAGAGGATAAACTCAAGGAAAATTCTGATTTGTTAGAGAGCAGGTTAAAAGATAACTTGAAAGAAAATTAAATAGTAAATTTAATTCTATGGAAAGTAAATTTAAAGAGAATTCTGAAATTTTGAAAATGTCACTTGAGAGTAAAATGTCTAAATTATGCGAAAAAACACATGAGCTCGAAACTTCATTAGCTACTAACGCAAGTTTAATGGACGATAAATTTCGCGATGCCGATCTTAGATCCCAAAGCTTAGCTGATAGGATAGAACATGGTCTTAGGAAAGTTGGTGAAGACATGATCAACCTAGAAGTCAGAGTGAAGAAAGAGAGTAATGGGATGGGAATTCTAGTTGTTCAACGGTTGACAGAACAATTCAAAAAACTTGTAATGGGAGAAATAAGAGAAGGTGTGATTAGTGAGTTGCAAACTGAAATTAAAACCACAGTTGTCAATGAAATTAAAGACACACTCAAGCTGGAGAACCAAGAGGGAATCAAGGAGATTAGGGAATCTTTGTCATCCCACATTCAAGTAATTTCCAAAGATATCCAAGCAACTCAGAAGGATATATCAGATATGACAGGGTCATTGAAAAGTCATGAGGCTGTTATGAACCAGATATCCACTGATGTCAAGGAGAATTGTAAAGAAACTGAAGCAATTAAGAAAATGGCAGAAGAAAACCAGAAGGAACTTAAGGCTATGAAAACCCAAATCAAGGACGAGAAACAGTCTGACCATTTGTTGAAAATGCCAATTGTAAGGGGAAAGGAACAGATACAGATAAATCTAGGAGGAGCTAGAGACACTGACAGTCAAAGACAGGATGAGGTCAGAACAGTATTTCAATCCAACCCCATAACTGTATTCAAGAATGTAGAGGATAAGCCTTCTAAATTTTCAGGGCGAGATTCTGTGACACCTGTGGAATTTTTGAGAGAAGCAGGGGATTACCTGAAAGATTCCAAGATCCCTAAAGAAAGACAGATCCGAGTGATAGGGAAGTTTTTGGAAGGTCCTGCACTTCTTTGGTTTAGAGCTTTTAGGTCCACTCTAACCACTTTTGAGGAGTTTTCTCGTGGGTTATTGAAAAAGTTTTGGTCCCCGGAAACCCAACAGCAAGTCAGAGCAGAATTATATTCGAAGAGATTCTCGACGTCACAGTCTACTCGATACTCTACGTACTTTTCTGGACAGCTTTCTAAACTGAACATTTAGATCCGCCGATGCCAGATAACGAGTTAATTACTGCATTGATACGTCAGTTTCCAGCAGACGTCCAAAGGACTTTGATCGCTGCTGATATCTATAATATGGAGCAATTTGACGAGGTATTACAGAAGCTGGATCATACGAATGCTCAATTCTTCCATCAGAAGGGAGGAAAGAATAACAACGCTGTGTACGCTGTTATGGCTGATAGTTATTCTCAAACACCTCGCGAGATTCGAGAGGGGCGAGAAGAGAAAACGCCGAGGGAAGAGCCCGATAAAAGAGGATGGAATCAGTACAGTAACAGATACAGTTACAAGCCTTATGCGAGACCGGATGGTGGAAATCGATATAATACTCGATGGAGAAGGCCCAGGGAAAATCAAGGAAGGTACCAGGAAAGAAGATACTATGGTCGAATCAACTACAATAACAGAGGGAATGGGGATACTCGTCAGTCCAATGAAGAGTTCAATAAGGAGACGAGGAAGAACTTAGAAGCAAGACACCAAGATAACTTGCAGTTTTTGGAGCAGAGGCCCAATGAACCAGGTCCATTGGGAACACAACAATCCCGGGGGAATGGAAACGAAAAAAAAACTTCGAATTCACAGTAGAAGATAGAATTTTGAACACTTTCACTTCCAGAATTATTAAATGGCAAGCAGAGGATGATGACTTAATTCAACAGAATGACGAACGGAAAGAAATGGGTACAAGAATTAGAATGCCAATCATATCATGCGAAGTATTCGGTATGCCTGTCGATACTTTGATTGATACTGGGGCTATGCTTTGTCTTGTGAGTGAGAAGCTTTATATTCTGTGGAAGCTCAAAGAGAATTTAGAGGAGATTCCAGTATCAGGAATTAAGATCCAAGGAATAATACCCAACAAAATATCTCTGTGTAAAACACAATTATACTTACGTATTACGATTGGAGGACATGATTTCCGACATGTGTTTGTAGTAATGAAGGACATAGCTTTTGACATGATATTGGGAGCGGATTTCATTCAGAAATATCAAGCAGTGATAGACATGAAGACAGAGACGATCAGATTCAAGAATACCGAAGAGATTAACTTCGAGGGAAAAGAAGAGGAAGACATCGAGGGAGATGCTCAATGGTCTCTGATTTTTCATGAAGCTGAAGGAAGAGAAGTCTACACTGAGGAGGAGTCCCCAGAGCTAGGGAAGATTTTGGAAGAGTATCACGATATTTTTGATATTAAACCTGGTGAAATTAAAGATTTTGAATATCGTATTCGTGTAAATGATGATGCACCTTTCCATGCTAAATTGTATCCGGTAGCGGAAAAGCATCGAGAGAGAGTAAAAGTGCTTATCAAAGAGATGGAAAGCAACAATGTGATTGAAAAGTACACTACATCTTATGTCAATCCATTAGCAGTAGTGTCTAAGCAAGATGGAAGTCTGAGACTATGTTTAGACGCGCGAAATTTGAATTCAAGATTACTGCCAGAGTATGACAGACCACCAATCATTAGGGAAATGTTAAGGAAATTCCAAGGCAAGGTCTGGTTCTCTAATATTGATCTCACTTCGTCCTACCATCACATTAGGCTTAGTGAAGATTCCAAGAAGTTTACAGGATTTATGTTTGACCAGCAGACATATGTATTCCGCCGTCTACCATTTGGAGTCAAAACATCTGGATCAGTTTTGATCAGAGCACTGGAACAAAATTTGAGTCCTGAAGTAAAAGAGATAGCAATTCGTTACATAGATGATATCTTAATTGCATCTGAGACTAAGGAGGAACACTTGTTACATCTTCAGATGTTATTCGCAGATTTGAGAAAAGCGAACTTTAAAGTAAACCTTCGAAAATGTCAGTTCTTTCAAAAGGAAATAAAAATGTTGGGTCATATTTTGGATGGAGAAGGATACCGTCCCAATGAGACGAAGATACAGGCAATTGCAAATTTCCCTAGACCTACTAGAGTGAAGAATGTCCGCAGTTTTCTCGGGACATGCCAATTCTTTGCAGGGCATTGTCCAAACTTCACCAAGACGGTAGCGCCATTGCAGGAATTATTAAAGAAAGGAAACAAATGGAAATGGGATGAAGATTGTGAACAATCATTTCAAGATGCCAAGAGGTTATTGGTAAACAGTGTGAAATTGGAGTATCCTGACTTTACCAAGAATTTCATCATAGAATCTGATGCATCCACCGTAGGGATTGGAGCTATTCTTCTTCAAGAATATGACGACCACAAGAGACGTTACCTGGCGTTCATTAGCAGGAAACTTCGTCCATCAGAAAGGAATTATTACACCACAGAGTTAGAAGCACTTGCTGTAATATTCGCGTTGGAGTCGTGGAAGAAAATGTTAATTGGACATTCAGTAATTGTGAGGACTGATCACCACGCATTGGAGTTTATCTTGAGAACAAACTTTGCCAGTGATAGGATAACTAGATGGTCACTTTTTATTCAACAATTCAACCTAGTTATTGAACACACTCCTGGAAAGTTGAACGTGGGAGCTGATTTATTGAGCAGAGCAGTGGAGTCTACATCTAAGGTTTTTCAAGTTAACCTGACGCAGGAAGATGAAGATACCTTGAGAAGGTTAAGGTTGTTGCATTTATCCCAGAGGAGAGACCGACGTCTTAGAAACATTTTTCGTTTTCTACAGGGAGACATGGATCCAAATGATGATGATTTTGTGGAAACTGAAAGAATTTCAAGAGATTTTATGATGTTAGATGGTTTAATCTACAAGTTTGCAGATCCCGACCATACGAAGCTGAGAGTAATGATACCTCCTCGAATGCAAAAACCCATTATCTGGATGGCACATCGAATCGCAGGTCATGCTGGAGTAGATAAGACGGTCAACATGATTCAAGAGAAATTTTCGTGGGAGCGAATGCGACAAACTGTCAGAAATACTATTCGAGAATGCGACTTATGCCAAAGGAGTAAACATAATTCTAGATTATTGAGAGAATTACCAAGGCCTATTATTCCTTCTAAGCCTTGCGAAATCTTCGCGACTGATTTATATGGTCCTCTCCCAAAGTCTAAAAGAGGTAACCGATATATTCTGGTGACCATGGATGTATTCAGCAAATACACTATGTTACATCCAATCCAGAAGGCAAACGCAAAATATTGTGCGAAGAGAATTAGAGACAATGTAATTAAGGAAGCAGGCAAACCGGAATTCCTTTTATCAGATCGTGGACCTCAATTTACATCTTTAGAATTTCGAACCGTCATGAATAATCTTGGGATTAGACAATTGTTTTGTTCTATTAGACATCCAGAGAGCAATCCAGCAGAACGCGTGATGGCTGAAATAGCAAAATTTTGCCGCCTCTATTGTCCAAATGAGCATTGGAAATGGATGGATGTTCTCTCTTTAGCATCCGAATCCATCAACTCTACAATTCATGAGAGTACTGGACAGATTCCCATGTTGCTTCATCATGGAATTAAACCAACAAGATTATGGGATCGAATCATCTCTATTCCACCTGAGATTGAACCAAGTCGTCAGATGAGGGAAACTCTAGCTTTAGACAAGTTGAGGAGCCAAGCTGAGAAAAGAGAGCGCAGAGTGAGAGGAAAGCGTTTTCGCAGACCCTTGCGTGTAGGAACTCTTGTTTTAGTAAAAGACCTACATCCTCTGACGTGCTAAATCGAGTGTACTCGAAGTTTGCAAGCCTTTACGCTGGACCCTATCGTATTGTGGAAGTAAACAACAATGGAAGCTATGAAGTCGCCAATACACGAACTGGTAACATCGTGGGAACTTATAATGCATCGAATTTGAAGATTTATTATTCAAGAACCAGATGATTTAATGTGTAGATAGGAAAAATAAATTTTTTTCAATTTTTATTTTTTGCTAGGTGTGGGGTGGATGTGCCAAACTCTAGGAATGGGTATTCCAAGATTCAGACACCTAGATATCAAGGGAAAGGCTACAGCCGCTTTTGAAAGTTGAGATATTTGAATATCGCGCTACATTGCTTCGAGAAGGAATTGGAAAGAATATACCGATACTAGCATGTCAAGTGACGTAGCGAGTAATAGCAGAGGTCGAGGCTATTTATTGATTAAATAGTTAGCCATGGAGTAGTGACTTGAGACTGGGATCAGATTACTGGCACGGCCAAATGAAAGAGAATGCAATTAGTATCAAGTAAATCGGACCAGGGATACCAGAGATATGAGGATTTCCAGATTTCAGCGTGATGACGCGTGACCCTGGCAGTTTTGAATAAAAGCCGGCTGGCGCAGGCATGGTTAGCTCATTCCAACACAAGCACTTGCCGAGCAAGTTGCTGCTACGCTGAGCCAAGGCACATGGTTGCCGGATCTACGCAGAAGTAATTTTCAAAGTTGTGATAGTCACAAAAGTGCGGCGCTACGAAGTGGAACTTAGTAAGTTTCCGGCGAGGAGAATCACTGAGGTGATTGAATTTTTTTTCTACAGACATTAGTGGAAATATTTTTATATTTCTACATGGACATATGCTAGACTTTGTCTAAAATTAGTACTTTGTCACAGTCCAGTAATAACCTAATACTTGGATATTTAAATCCATTTTAGTCAGTTTTCATATTTGTAACTTGTTAACCACTTCGATCTATCAGTACATTGAAGACCAGTCTATCACGGTGGTGTTCGTTAGTCTACGCAAGGGAAACTACAGGTTGCTTAGCGCATGGTAGATGGTGTGAAGCCATGCCCAGGGAACGATCTTCAGAACAGCCGTTGATTGGTTAGACTGTCAGTGTCTTCTTGTATTGATAAGATTACCGTGAGTTATGTTACAACTGACATATCTAAGAATAGATCACTTAGATCTGACCCCATTTAAACAAACTGTTATGGCTTTGATAGAAGCCCATATTAAAATGAATCAACAGTTACTTCAAACGTCAAGAGATACTACCACTATGTCTTACTAGACAGATTGTGGGTATATAATGGCGGCCGATACAAGGATTATACGTGCTTGTCCGATAGGGCATGTCTATGGATAAATCTGGTACAGACCAGGTTCACTACGCTTCAAGACCATCAAGAAATGTAAGCCACATTTGAATTATATTATGCCTAGCTAATTGGAACAAACTATTTTTCTGCAGATGACCAACACATTTATTTTTCTTCGTATTTAAATCTTGCAATGATTTACGCAAGACTTGTTAGAGTTATTCTGAGTATTTTCAGCACTCAGAACAGTTTAGGATCGATGACCGAGCATTTCGAGCATTTATTTGAATATTTCATATTTTAGGGATATCACGGAAAACCGTCGATGTAATGGTTGAGTTAAATTATTTTTGTTAAGGAATGGATATTTTTTCCATATTCGAAGGTTCGAACATGTGGATTCTCACATAATGAGATGATAATTAAATATATTTAAAATAATATAATTAATAATAATAATCCACTAATAATAATAATAATAATTTTTATAATTTTTCTAAATAATTCTTGGATATTATATTTTCTAATAATCATATGTATTGAGAGAGAGCCTATGAAGTAGTTTAATCATTTCTAGTTTGGAACAGGAGATTTTCCGAAGGAGAGTGGTTAGCGCAAGCCCGCATTCAACCAACATTTCAGTTCTGGTTGAACAGTTGATATTTGCAATGAGCAAAGTATATTTTTCAGATAACACGGAGAGGCATGAAACGGGAAGCAATTGATAATTGTATCAAATAGGATATTTTTGTATTTATATAAATTCATGACGTAAATACACTCGAAAGTGAAATAAATATTTTCATAAGTATGGTAAATTCACGGGTTGAATTGAATGGTAAAATAAAATAAACTTGTAAGTTTATTAATCTTCTAGTTGTAACGTGTTTTTCGAGGGTTTTTCATGCCACTGGCATAAGTCAGTAGGAAGCCATTCTCTATTTATTTACGCGGCAAATTGTTCAGCCAAGATAAATTTTCATGTTAATTTAATATTATTATTAATTTATTATAATTATTATTAAGGTATTTTCGGAGCATTTTATAAAAATTATTAGCATTCAGATAGGTTTTCTATGTCTTAGAAAACGCTATCAAGCAAATTATTACGAACGACGATATCATAGAAAATTATCTGATTACGGAATTTTACGGAGTTTTGTCAGTTAGGGTATTTGAGAGAGATGAGTCACGGGGAATTCAAATAAAAGCTTAATCTTGTCAGGAAGTATTACGCAAGGCTGGGTCGCATCGTCAAGGAAAGGCGAATGTATGGAACGGAAATCGACTTCACCCTCCGCGGGCTGTAGGTAATGAACCAGAGGAGGGGAAGTAGCGGCGTGCTCAGCCAATCAGTGGAGACCACGTAAGTTGGAAGTCGGTACCATGGTGGGAGAGCCAACGTGTGCATATATCGTTCGGCGCGGCGTGGAACGAGGACAATCTGGGTAGTTCTTGCCGAGTGTGGTTATACGCGGGAGTCGCTCCGATGTTCCGTGGAGTGGAGGACTAACATTTGTAAAACTTAACCAGTGTGGTTGTACGAGTGTTTGGGTCCGATGTACGGACCATAGAATTATCTAATCTACCAGAATATCATCATATATCGACGGAGATGGAGACGTCCAGGAGACTGTGGGAAGCTCACAGCATCATCCAGTACGAGGGAAATGCTTTGGCAATTTCCAGTGGTAAGCGCAAATGACGCAGAAATACGCAATCTCTCATTTCTCTTGGTTTTATATTTCATATTTAAGTAACGTCATAGCTTGGGAATAAGAGTAAAATCAATAATTTATCAGACTCCGTTTTCACGTAATTTTCTATAGGTAATATTAAAATCACAACGCTCCTATTTAAATTTTAAACTTATTATTATTATTAATTTTGCTATACTTGTTTTATATAATAAATTCATTTCTTTTACAATGCAATCTTTGCTTTCAGTAGGTAGCATTAGATATAGACCAATTCCTTCTCCTGATACAATTGTTTGTTGGGTTAATGATCAAATCATACCACGATCTGAGTGAATAGATTCTTGAAGGTGTTCTCCCAGAGCTAGACGTTGTTAAATACAAATTTAGATTTCAACATTGGGTTGAGGTCTTGGCGCCCATTAAAACAACATAGCTTAGGCAAAGGTAAACAGTTACATTTCTCACCCTACAATTAGGGGCTAGCGAAACGTTTCACAGTGTTGATAACAAGCAGAGGCTTGATTTATTGTAGAAATTTTGGGAAGAAAATTTAAGTGTGTGGAGTAGTTGAAATGACATTCCCAGGTGCGCATGTTTAACTCGCAGGAATGAAGAGGTTTTTTCGAGCATCAATCAAATAGCAGGTTCGATGGCTCAGGTTTATAGAAGGAGTATTGGAACTACACATTTCGTCGTATGAATGACCCGAAGGTTATTTCTTAAAACCATCAGTTCTTATTTCAACCTTGTTTACGAATTCCATTTAGACTTTGATTTTGCTAGAACCCGGATTTGTCATGATAGTAGTTTATTCTTCTTCAGAGGAAGACCTTTGCCGTTGTTGTTGTAATATTGTGTTCTTACACAAATAATAGAGCGGGCCACTGCCAATTAAAAATAATTCTATAACCACGAATAATTTGAAGGATGTTTTCAATCCTAGTGCCATGAACTAAATGAATTTATTATAAAGCTATAATTCTTATTTCCGCATTCTGTCGAAGAATTGCAAGTTGTAAAAGTTACTAAAATGGCCATGAATATAAATATTTTTCATAATAATGATTCCAAGTGGAAAATTGAATAGTTGAATGGTTCAACAATTTATTGATCAAGTTGATGATTCAGAAATCATATATTTTGTTAAGTTCATAATCGAGTCACTTCTCGAAATGTTTAATGTCAGAAGAACAATTAATTTTTGTTGTGCTTCGCACAGTTCTTCGATGCTATGCTCAAGGTCAAATACTTTTCAGATGTTATTAATATGTGTAAATAATTTGTGTTGATTCAATGATAATAATATTTTTCGACAATATATATTTTGAAACTGGAAAAATAAGTGAAAGTTAAAAATTCTATGAACATTTATTCTACGAGTGTTAATATTTATGTAAAAATTCAAACAGTGAACTACGATATTTCCAGTAAAGACAATTAAATTTGAACTGGATTTAATCATAAATAATTTTGGAACACAGTCTACAGGACTAATAATCAGACTTGTGTTTCCAAAAAATAATTGTCAAATGTGTTTGGGAAATTTCTGTATATTGTGTAAATAGGAGTGTGGATCGCCACACGTGAGTGATACTGTTTTGAGCATTTTTGCAGTCAATTTTAAATTCAAAATAAAATGAGATAATTTTACATGATGTGTTATACCCAATTGAATCTCATTCTATCCTTATTGTTGCATTGAGCCAAAAATCAGTAAAGCATTTTTTTCATTTGATGTCGTTTTTGCGATTTGCTTTAACCCATCTGGCGCTCCGGGATATTTTGACTCTCGTGCTGACTGATTATTGGTAAAATGCATATGTGGTCGTGCGGACTCCGGTCTAAACGGGCACAGTACAAGGCACTTCAAACTTTAGACAGGACAGACTGTGAACTTGAGGTTCAGTCTCAACTGCTAATAGGTGTTCCTATGCGAGCAGACGATCAGAACAGTATTTTCAAACGTGGGACTTGTTCCGAGAAACGAAATTGGAAGAGTAACACATTCATTTGGAACTATTCCTACCGTTCAAAATGTTACCTTGTGTTGAAGAATACGGGAGTGTTTGTTTTAAACGAGCGATCATTGTAATCGACATGCGCCGTTAAACGAATTAAGGATAGGTGTGACGTGGGACCAACGAAGTTGAAATGGATTGCAGATGACCATGGGAGACGCTATGGGTATAGCGTTTACTGAAGGACGAGCATCGCCTGCACAGCAAGAATGAAGTAAGAGCTATTTCATGTACTATCAACTAGCTTAGTAGAGCATTTTGAGAATCCTTTTTACTCAGTCATTTTAAGAAATCAACACCACCGTTTATTTTGATTATCATATTTGTCCAGGATGGAAAATGGAGCGACATGAAAGTCTGACAATTTATTTTGCCGTATTTTCTATTTCGTTCAGACTACAGTCATGTTCATGTTTTCTGCAACATGAAAGATATAAAATTTTCCAAAGGATAGGATGAATCTTAGTAAATTCGTATGAGAGATTTAAGTTACATCTTGGATTATTTAAATAATTTAATTTTATAAAAATAAATAAATAAATAAACAAATAAATAAACATAAAAATAAAACAAAGATAATAATAATAATATCAAATGTGAATAAAATAATTTCATAATGTTATTGACTGAAACACTATTTAACGTTGTGAAAGATAATTTGGTAATAGCACCATTTACTAAAACTGAATAAAGTTAAATGATTCCCGCATCAAATAATACTACATTAATAATAATAATAATAATAAAGTGTTATAGATAATACGCGACAAGAAGTTAAATAATTGTTTAGGAGTGAAACAGGGCATTAATAAACCTTACGAAGTAATAGGAAAGCATTATTAAATAAAAATTTTTTGCCATTTTTCCATTGATAATAATAATAACTTGTGAAGGAATTTATTTAAATTGAAGATTTTAAATGCGAGAACTATTGTTTATTGTGAAATAGAAGTTGACATTTATAAACAGGTAGAATAAGTTGGTAAATGAAGGTGAAATATAATCAATTTTGAGCTCAGTAAAATTTTCCAAGGATAAAAAACGATAAACGAATATCAAAGGAACAATAAGGCAGGTACTTATATGTATAAATCTAGGGCAGAATTTATGTAAAAGGGAAGGCCAGGAAATGTTGACCATAATAAATACATCTTTTCTTATAAAAATAAAATTTGGGAAAACGCAGAGTGGTAAGACAGCTTATTACAAAGAGAAAAATATATAAAAGTGTTTTGTGGATTTAAAAAATATAATAGATGAAGTCAAATATATTTGTTTAGTGTGTGAATATAATAATTGTCAACACTTAAGTTTGGTGAGGAGGCCAGATGGGTCGTCCATGAGGGCTTTGAGTCCCATTGTCTTGCGCACACAGGGATATGCGTGTGTGTCATGTGAATGTTTATGAAGAGCATATGGGCTCGGAATTGTAAAAGAAGGGTAAGGCATTATTAGACTGACCCATATTTCTAGTCTAATCCCACTAAATCTGTCAGTTTCAAAAATGAAAATTTTGTCTGGATCAACTTCAATTTTCCAAACCTGATGCCTAAATATTTGAACAGTATGAGTTTAGATTTTGAGGAACCTGACCTAAGAAAAAAATAGTTGGAAAATGCAAAGATTGACAAGATAAATAATTAAATATTTATATTTTGTGCTTTGAGTATTGGTTGGTTGGTTGGTTCCTTAGTTTAGGGGCTGCGACAACGCGGTCATGTAGCCCCGTGTACTTTGGGTGTGTGTAGAATCTGTCTGATAACCGGTGTTAATTGTGATGACTGTATTAGTGTGTGTATCTGTTTTTTAATTCAAGTAGAGACTGCAACTTTGAATTTTCAAATAGTTCCTACTTTTGCCGCCAAACGCCACCGTCAACGACTACTAGGCCTAGTTCAGAACTAGCTACTAGACGCCACCGCAGTCGGCTCTTGGCAACGAACGTAGCAACCTAAGAGCGTTGTTTACATTCTTAACCTATCCAATTTAGTTTCACACAGGTGTAATTAGTGGAAAGATCTTTAACATGCCATAAATCTATGACATGGGACCGCCGGCTTTACTTCCCCTCCGAAGGAAGGCATACTGAGGGATTTTTAACGCTCTTAAAAAATCCGACGGCTTCGGCCGGGTTTGAACCCGCTATCTTGGGCATAGAAGCTCAGCATGCTACCAACTACGCCACCGAAGCCGCCTTTGAGTATTGATAAAAATAATTTTCTTTTGAAATGAGCAGTTAATATTCACCCGATAAAAAGTGAAACCCTGTTATAAATAATATTATTAGAGAATTATTGAAATAATTTTTAAAAAATCAGAGAATTTGATAATTTAAATTTTTGTGAAACATTGCACAGATTTTCTAAGTGAGAAGATATTGTGGCAAGAAACTCAGTCAACTGAGAATAAATTGCAACAATTGTGTTGTTAATAACAAATAAATGTCAATTATGAATAATAAATTTCAAATTATGAAATTCCTATTTTTGAACATTGTTCATTTGGAACAAAGAGACTTATTGAGAAATGAGATATAATTTAATTTTCAATTTGATGAAAATTTCATAAATTTTGTTTATTGTTGAAACAAAGTTTTTGAAAATAATGACCTATTAACATCCGACTTTGTTAAGCCGAATCCTAATATTGGGTTCATAAGACAGAGTTAGCAATGAATCAACAGAATATATATATATATATTGAACCCTTGCAAAGAAGCTTATGAGACTCAGTTTCGGGGGGTGTAACAGTCCATTTCGTAGGTTGTTGTTAAAGCGCTTCCATAACATGCAGGGTAACATATAACAAAATAACATGCAGGAAAAAGTGAAGCCAGGGTTAAAACAAATGAATTTAATGACAGATCAGCTATTTACAAAATGAAATAAACAAACAAAACTCCCAAAAATGACTCCCACCGAATAAAATAATTTGCCACAAACTAGGCCTAATCTCAGGAGAGATTATTAATCGGACCAAATGTACCACAATCTGCAATGACAATGTATACGTGTGCGCTGTTCTACATGCTTAACGATGAGTACAAATGAATGCATGATTCATCATCCGGATAAACTTTCAGAAGACGAATCCGCATTGCTTAGAGCTAGACAGACGCGGGGAACAACTATACACAACTTAAAACTAAACCGACACTCCCTATACTAAATAAACAACACATAATTTCCGGTTGAAATTGGAATCAAGAACTGCCGTAGCAAAACATTACTGCCTAAAATTAGGACTTCTCACAAATCAACACAAGTAAGTTAACACGTGACCAACAAAAGAAAATACACATATGACCGCCGTCATTTTTACAAGTAAATACAACTACACCACACGGGTGTCACACACAAACAAACAACAAGAACTGAGTCATAGAAAATCACTAGGCGCAGAGCCAACATTTACATCGTTAACACAATATTCCATCCATACGACATGCAATAATTCGTAACAAACGTGGCGAACTCCCCAATTAATTATGGTCCAAATAACCATCACAAAAGAACAGGTTTGCAAATGATAGCTTAATAGGGGTCAGTTGGACAACAGGACTGCCTAACAAAATAAGTCACCAAGGCTAGACGGGCGCTAAGTGGAAATCTGCACATCTGTCAACCCACGTGTCAATAACCTCGACCTCCCAAGGCACGGGATCGAGTCTCGAAGAAGCGTGCCCCAAAGCACAATATATAAGTGTGTGTGTCAGAACGAAATATATCTCAGCTTTTCCCCTAGGAAATCAAAGAATCAGCATTGGACAAGGTACAGTAGCCTCCTCAGAGCGCCCTGCCTTTCCATCAAAAATACAACAACAACAAAATATGAGGGCGGTAGCACCATCTACCCCTCATCACGTAGAATCAAAACACACACCTGACACAAGAACACACACAGAATCACACGCATGGGTTTGACAGAAACCTGAAATAAATGACATAAATATTTTTCCACCAGCTCGCGCTTCCGTTCTAGGCTGTGACTAACGAACCTGAAAAGGACTCAAAAAAATCTAAAAAAAATAGAACTAAGGTGTTCTACAATTACATCTTAATTTGTTGCGCTCGGAAACCCTAATATGAGTAATAACCTGTTCAGCAAACATCTTACATAAATTACCTCCCTTTCCTATCAAAAATATGAACTTTAATAAAGCACCACTTATCGAATGTAACGAGTTTCGCATCCGCATGGATAAAATCAGGTACACGCGCCGTGTACACTAAATATGACTCCAAAGAAAAATATACAACAAACAACTTTGGCCACGAGCCAACGTACATTTAAAAACAATAGTGTCGGTGCACAAAAAAAATCTACACAAGAAAAAGGAATAAATGAACTATTTACAACGTTCCCCCGCCTTATCTAACTACATATTGAGTAAATCAATTTTTGTACATCACCGTATCAGCTTGCAGAACATATAACCTCCGTCCCGGCTCATTTCCCTACGGGAAATTAGCCCTCCATCGTCGACGTCGTCGAAGAAGCGATGCACATCATTCCGTCTCCTGACCAAACGTCGGACATCTTGGCGTAGTCTCTTGGACAGAAATGTTCAAATGTTAAAAAAATTGCCTGGCTATAATCGCTGTGAGTTACTACTTTCACTCACGTTATGTCCTATGCGATTAATGATCGAAGACTTTCCCTAGCTTAGCATTCGCTTACACACGTACAATTATCACTTGAAAAATACAATACAAAATTTACATAAATTATACATTTTAAACACATCGTCACTGGCTTGAAAAACAAGTTTTAAACATGACTGTCTCGCAGTCCTTATCTCGCTAGATATCTCCACTGCTCTACGTGAACCTTGCTCGCTTTGAGCACTGCTGGAATGTTAGTAAAGTCTTGCCCATTAAGAGCTGGAAATCGTGACGCACACAGGCGTGACCCTTGCTCACCAGAGCTCAAAACAGTTGTCGTCACTAGTATGATTAATAAGAGCGGCAAATCGCGACGCAGACTGGCGTGACCCTTGCTCACCAGAGCTCAAAACAGTTGTCCTCGAAACAGCTTCTCCTCGATCAATTCATTGGAAACTGACATAATGAGGTGGAGTGGGGAGAATTAAGAAAAATATTCTAGAGTTTTCGTCTCACAAACTTGGGACTAGTATCAATCTTCATCATTTTATTCAAACGTCTCAGCGCACTTATGCGGAATTATTTCGGATCGGCGGTTCTTTAGATAAGCGTTTCCGCGCCTTTTTTACAGGGTACGCCACCCATCGCGTGGTTTTGGCGTGGTCTCATCTGATTGGGTGATTCAATCCTAGGTCGGTTGAAACTCACTCGTGACCATCCCCTAATGACTCCAATTTTGGTGCGCGTTGTTACACAGTTTGTCCTTGAACTCGGCTTATCCGGTCGTCTTCAAGAATAACTACCAAGCCTGCCTCTGTGGTAATCATTGCAACACACTAACTTGGCTTCCCCTTTGTCAATTTCTACATGTACTGCCTGGGCCTCAGTAATAATAATAATAAATCATGAATACTTATTCATCGCAGATTAATAAGGGTTCAATATATATATATAGCTTGCCACGGTGGGTGAGTGGTTATAGTGTCGGACTACCAACCCCAAGATTGCAGGTTCGCCCCTGGTCGTGGTAAGTGATTTTTGAGGGCGACAAAAATCACGACACTCATGTCATACGTTGTTGGCATGTTAAGGAACCCATTTGAATTCAGTAGGCCGTGTTCAATGGCAAAATTAATCTCGGGATTTTCCGCCAACACAAAGTTCCTCCATTCTCTACTTGAAAGCGCTGTAGTGTCAAGGAGTTTAGATATCTAACCTCGTTGACTTTCATAGCGTTCAAAGGAACGACGAAATTCGACATGCAAGCTACCCTCTGGGTGTCAATTAACAAAGCTTGCACCAGGCACCCGAGGCCATACGATATTATTATATATATATATATATATATATATATTGGTATTTTTTGAAAAGAGGAAAAAAATGAAAAGTGTATAAATTTTTTTGAATGTCTTCAACGAACGACGAATCTTTGTAATGTGCAACGAGATATGTAAATAGGATGGATCACTCGGACTCTTTAATGAAAGTGATTATCTAGTGTAAGTATGTAAAAAAAATTGATATCAGATGGACTTTGATTTCTGATTATCAATTTTTGGGATGTGGTGAATGATATAAAGGTTGATTTTTTAATGATTGTGTTGTTTGTTTGTGTTTTGAAATTTTTTTGCCAGTCAAAGTCAATTTTAACTATCAATAAATTGAAATATTTTAAGAAAGTGTGTGTTTCCAAAAATAATTTCACTCCTTACCTACTTGAGAATTACCGAAATCAGGGATGCCAGATAGACCAAATTATTTGCCTAGATAGACCCTGAGATGGATTTTCTCGAGCTTATCTGATTTCGGTATTTTTCAAAATGTGGTCATTTGGATCCTGATCCAAACGAGCACAGTACTCCAAATTTATTAATACCCTCATTGGACAATGTTTCATTAAGTAATCTGGTTCCATCATCCTTGTGTCTCAAGCATACTATTTGTTTACGCCTTGTTAAGTAAGACTATATCCATTTATTAGCTAGACCTCTAATACCATATTGATTTAGTTTTGTAAGGAGGATTTTATGGTCAACAACATCAAATGCTTTCGATAAATCCAAGAATAGGCCAGTTACATGTTCCTTATTGTTAATTAATTTCAGTATACTACAGGGCGCCCGAGAATGTTCTCCGCAGTGGTTACGTGCAGCTGTGAGTGGTTGCCTCATCGGTTTAGTTGGTAGCACGGTGACTTTGACAGGGTGAATCCCACACGTGTGGGCTGTAGCCTGTCGAAATCGTCAGTGTGTAATGCAATTAGTGAGCGTATGTGTCATCAGCTCTTCCAGCATCTGTTATGAATGGCTGTGGTGAGTAAAAAGTATACTGTTTGCTTGTTATTAGGGAACACAGCGATGACAGAATGCATTCCACACATAAGTCAAGCAGCATTGCGCGTCATAAGAGCTCATGTCACCACGGACAGTTAAACGATGACAGTGGCTACTTGAGCTGAGTCATATCCTACTCGCGCAACTGTACCCGTCAACGAAGCAGGCTGACGTGTGACACAAGTAAACAAAGAATAGTTCCCATATCGACCGCCGGCAATCATTTCGTGAAAGGCTAATATGATGCAAGCGGCAGCCGTGCTGCCAACGGAACTTCTGTAGCTAGCTCTCGCAGACGCATGTAGGCGCTGCGGAGAACATTCTCGGACTCACTGTATTACTACATTCATAAATTGCCGACTGTGTAGATTTTTCCGTTCTGAATCCATGTTGTGAGTTTGATAGTATTTTATTTTTTTTCTACAAAACTTATCAGCCTGTTATACATGATTTTCCCCACAATTTTTGCAGTACCAGTTGGTAGGTAATAGGACGATAGTTATCTAATTCATCTTTTGAACCGTTTTTGTGCACTGGAATTACTTTTGATAACTTCAAAATATCCGGTTAAATTCCTGAGAGAATTGAACTCTTTATTA
The DNA here is from genome assembly GCA_946902985.2 of Meconema thalassinum. Classification (NCBI taxonomy): domain Eukaryota; kingdom Metazoa; phylum Arthropoda; class Insecta; order Orthoptera; family Tettigoniidae; genus Meconema; species Meconema thalassinum. The sequence goes on along the minus strand of OX336388.2, from coordinate 2,105,563,915 downwards.
AGTGCGTAAGTGGATTTATTATATTTTCTGCACATTTCTTTAAAATGGCAACAGGGATGCCATCTGAGCCGATTGGTTTCGACTCACAATACTTGGCCGCCGCCGCCCCCGTGTGCCCCGCCGCCACCCCATGCCGCCCCACTGCCGCCTCCATGTGACACCGCCCCCTTCTTCTGTCGGCGCCCCTGGTCATTAATGTGATAAATAATAATTTCTGGATCCAGAGGAGGGAATGAACATTTCTATAATATAACTTGATGACTAAATATATAAACAAATTGCCAGTGTACATTTGGGGGAATGTAGCCATTGTTGACTGTTTTGTGCATTGTTGATGTAAACTGTTTCTGAAATTTGGCGCTCTCTAAATTAAACTAACACAAGACTGGATAGCCAATCAGTGGTTGACACATCTGTGCTGATTTTGTTGCCAAGCTAACTTTAGTTCTGGACTTGATTCGGCCATAAGGGTGTTAAAGACAAATTAATTCATGAGGTTGGCAATGTAAGTTGTGCCGGCCGATCTTCAGTTGTCTACTGGTTCAAAAATGATATCTGGGCATTCGCAAGATGGCTGCCGGATTGGTAGTAAGCCAAGCCAAAAGCTTGGAAGAACAACTCCTTAATGTGATTCTGTAGAGGCAAGACGTAGTGGCGTGGTCTGTCTCGGAGCCACTGCCGAAATTATTACGTTTTCATGATGTGAATTTCTGTGAAAGAACGTGAGTGGCAGCCTCGGGCCATATTCTCTACTTTAGGCCATGAATAAGGTAAAATTGTTAAACCATCTAATTATAAGAACTCGTTGCTGATCGACATATGATTACAACATTCCGGACAATGATTTCTTAGCTAAGCTTGTGGAGGGCAAGTGGCGTTTTGTCCCTCGCGCTGCACAATGATGCTGCAAACTTCACTTTTAATGACTATTTTCTGGAAATTCCACAAAAATTATTAAATAACTCACCGGTAAATACAATAATAAATTCTATTAATATAATAAATATATGCAGTGATTCTTTATTTATAAATCATGTCACAAGTGAAGTAGTAAAAGAAGTTATAAAATACCTAAAAATAAATTCTGTGCTGGCATTGATGGTGTGTCGCCGTGTTGGGGCGATGGCTGCTACCATCTGTGTCCCGTAACGTGTACTTCCGTGTCACACAATATTTTGACGTGAACTGTACTGTCAGCGGGGCGGTGTCACCACGTGCTCAAGTCTGAAATTCCATTATATCAGATCGGTGGTGACAAGTTTGAAGCGATAGGGTGAGAGAGTGACTGTGTGTAGGCTCACCCGCAGGCTTCAAGGTCAAGGGCAATCGTCTAAAACAAACGTCCGGCCTGTACTTAAAATTATCACAGATTGCAAAAATCACGGAAAATAACTACGTATGACCTTAACACAATACTTCTGACTGCAATACAAGCTCAACAATGTACAGACTAAAATGTTTAACACTGATTCAAACACAGGAGCTCTATGACTCTTTCTACTTTGCCGCCTAGCAGAGCCTGCCCGTGGCTGTACCCTATTTGCTACCTGCTTATCGTCAGCACTAAAGGTTGAGAGGTTTAACAAACAATACGTACCATTATGGAAACATTCTTAGAAGCCAAAAAAATAGTAAGATCCCCGAAACTTTATCTTCGTTATAACAGGGTGTTGCTAAAATTACTTCATCGTTGTAATGAAGGGTAATTAATATAGTAAATATAGGAAATCAGCCGGGACCATATAAAATTATCGCTGTATCCGGCTTTGTCTTTGTATCGGTAATCGTTGTACGGAGCGTTGACTGTAAAAGAAATACGATTTAAAAAACATTGATCCACGCACCAATAGAATCAAAAACCATTTGAGTTACAACACAAACCACGAATCAGTAAAAGGAAAGAAGAAACCTATACAGACAGACCGAAACAGACGCTTCCTTATAAAGGCCTGGTTTCCCTAAGGCGATTTTCGTTGCTTTACCAAGGCTTATCTTACCTTTTTTAGATTTTATCTTCGCATGTACCAGTAGTTGGGATTTTAATGTGTTGACGGTCCGAAAATTTGCAATAATTTTATCACTGTATGTAAACAAATGTCGCTGGTTTCCCCACAGGGATGTGCGTGTGCACTGACGATGATCACCAAGATTGATGATTTATTACGGTGGTGATCACAGTATAGATACCAATACAGTATGGACATGGTAAAGGCCTGATGTGTCCTTACTGTATTGATATCTATACTGTGGTGGTGATGATCGCTGGTCGTTTTGCAAACAAACGAATAGAGGTAAAGGAACATGGGAACAAAACAACGTAATTCATATATATTTAGCTATGATATTTAGGTTGTGTCCTTTTACTCAAGTTGATAACTATTGACTAGCTGCTGGCAACTACTCACTATGTACTATGCACTACGGAGATTTGGGACATGTTTGCTTGATTCATGGCCTCCTTTATAGACTTGTGTTCAGCAACGCACTGGGCTTACATGTTAATACCAAACCAACGCTGAAGATGGCGGTGATCTGCTATTCCTTTAAGCTCTTTGTGCTTTCATGACAAGTGTAGAGTGATATTAATATCATAATCAACTGTTTAAAAAGAACGATACCTGAACGGTACGCCAAGAAGATCAATATTTAACCGAGCCCCAATTATGGTTTGTGTTTGGCTGATTAAGAAAATACCGTTCAGGAGGAAGAGAAGAAGGGCAATCATCATAATGAGGCAGCGGAAAATTGAAAATTTGAGACGAAGCCCTTATTGTGCGCTGGGGAGCATGAACCGATATGTCGTTGCAATCCTCAGTCGTGATTACCACAGAACCAAACAACACATTCGCGTGACGCCCCGAGCATTGTCCCTGTTCTGTGACCAACTTACTAGGAAGTCCCTCGGGAGGTCTCTTGAATTTGAGGTACGATAGGTCTAGTGAAGTAACGTACATACTGGATTGTTTTATGTAACTGTTACTTAGGTAACAATGAAAATTGAAAAAATGTGTTTTTTTAATGAATTAATTAACGTATAAATGTGGCACCGTAGGTTCTTGGTCCATGCTTTTCTTTTTTTTAGTTCCGATTGGGCCGGTTGTGGACCACGTGGTTCTTATCTCTGGCAGTTTTCCTCCTAGCCCAGTTCCTTCATTCTGGCACTGTGAATGTCCTTCCGCTCCTGAGTCCATTTCACACCTACTCCTGGACGCACTGCTTTTGCTGTTAGTGACTGGAGAGAGTCTGATGTTCTGACTAATGTCCTGTATTTATTCCTGTCATAGATGTTACTGGGGTCAATATCCAATTGTTCAAGGTCTTTCCTGACTAGTTTCGACCACTTGGCGTTAGTTGTTTTCCCTCTAGAGACAGTGTTGAAAATTATGGAGGAGAGCCTCTGATTATCCATTCTCACAATATGACCATAGAAGATCAGTCACCTCTTCCTCATGGCTGTTGTAATGCTCTCCACTTGTTCATAGAGTTCATTGTTGTGCCTGATTCTATACTTGCCTTCCTCTTTAATTGATTTTTCGGATAATTTTCCGGTCCTTCAGCTCCAATTTCCGGAGTTGTCCTTTTCTGACCATTTTAGGCATTCTGAGGCATATAGTACTGATTGTCTCACTACAGTACTGTACCGTAGTGTCTGAGTTTGAAATTCATTGAGAGGGATTTGTATTTGTACATATTCTTGCATAGGTGGTAGGCTCTCTCCAGTTTGATGCACCTGTCGTTCATGGCCAGATCTTCATTGATGTTTGGGGTTATCCATTCTCCTAGGTATTTGAAGGAGTTAGTCCTTTGTACTACTTTGTCCCCCAGTGGGATTGACTCGGGCGCATCTCTGATGTTGCTGATAAACAGTGTTTTGTTGATGGCGATCTTTAAGCCTACTTTAGCTGCCATATAGCTCAGAGAGGATAGTTGATGGTTAGCTTCCTCTACACTGGACGCTCGGAGTGCAAGGCCATAATTTCCCTGTACTGGATGATTTACGGTGATATTTTCCGTGTAGTCGCTTCCTGTTTCAATCTCCCAAGGTCTACCGCGCACCGTCTAGTGATGGGAGTTTTGAAACAAACGGTTGGACTTGTTCATCGCATCATGCGACATCATACTGGATCCAATCTGGATATAGTTGGAACAGGTTTTGAACAAATTTGCAAAGGTCCAGTGTTCCACTAGGCTGCAGGAGCAATAGACGGATGCCAGATACATACACTGGTTCCCACAGCGTTACATGATCAATACATCAAACCTCCTTTACAGAGACCAGTGGACCATAGTGGAAGATTTATTGGCATTTTCACAGGATTTCCTGGATCTGTACATGATATGCGTACTTTTAGGCACAGCTCACTTAACCGACATGCATCATATCCTCCAGAGGATAACTTTTTAATTGGTGATAAGGGTTATGGCTGCATACTATACCCCATTCCTCTCATTGCACCTTATAAAGAACCCCTCGCAGCCATGAAATGTAGTTTCAATTTTCATTTAAGCCGCGGTCGCTGTGTGATAGAGAGGGCATTTGGAGCAATGAAAATGAGGTGGAGATGGATATTCACCAATTCTCTGGAGGTAAAATTGAAATCAGAGGTTCTAGTTTTAGCTGCTGCTGCAGTTCTGCATAATATATGCACAAGTGTCGGTGACATTTCAAATGTTCCAAATGTTGCCATTGAAGTTGAAAGGTGTCCCCAACGTGATAAAGCTAGCGGACCTGATTTTCGAGACCTATCGTCTGCATTCGTTGCATCGTAATCAGGTAGCATTGAACGACCAGTGGTATGAACTACGGTAGGCTATATTCAATCCAAGAGCATAGCCAAAATGGGATAAAATATTGTCATCGCGCCAGGATGACAGGAGGAGTCAACTGGGTTTGAACTGCAGATGATTTCTTGCATACCACGCATTCCATAATCATTCCATATGATATTCACCAAGTCTTTAGAGGTAAAATTGCAAACAGGGGTTCAAGTTTTAGCTGCTGCTGCTGCAGTTTTGCATAACATATGCACAAGTGCCGGTACATTTCAAATATTCCAAATGATGCCATTAAACTTGAAAGGCGTCCCCAACGTGATGAAGCTAGCGGGACTGATTTCCGAGACCTGCTACTTCGTCTGCATTTGTAAATTAGATTAGAATAGATTAGATTTTTATAAAATCCATTTGATCAATTACATGTATACAATACATTTTTGATATAGGACACGTCAGAAATTACATCTATAAAATAAAAGAACTAACAGGTCTTGTACCTATCTGATGGGGACAGGGGTCGAACCTATGATATTGTAAGTGAAGAAAATAAATAATATTCATAAGACTTTGGGAGGCATACAGGCCAGCAGTGAGGCAAGATTTTGAAACTCACGCATGACTCAAGGCGATAGAGGTCCACTATCAGAGTTATCGGATGCAAGCCGTGTATGAGTCATGAGCACACGCACGCAGAGGAAAATTTTAGTTGTGTAGGTAGTTCGGGGATCCACCGACGGAGACCAGTCAGCATTTAAATGGCAACACTGTATTGCCACAAGACCCAGTAATGTTGTGAAATAGCCTCTTTTCTCGGAAACCACGAATAATTATTGAAATCCTGGGTCGCCAATGGGAATCATTTTGGAAATAAGGAATTTAGAAAGTATAAAGATCTCTAATTAATGAACAGGAGAAAAGTGTTGATTTTGCTCTCCGTCATTGTGGGAGGAACAAGACAGTCTCTCGGAGTAGGAGGCAAAAAGAAAGTACACCCACGTACTGCAGGAGCACTTTTAATTTATTATAAATAATTGCCGTGATCGATTTTTGGAAATCAAAGTGAAATTTTAACGTGTAGATCATGAGGAGTAAATAGATAGTTTTTCGACAAACGTACGACGTTAAAGTTAATTTTGAGAAGGACGGCAAAGTATTATTTTTTGTAGGTTTTGATTAAATAGTGAGGCCTAGAGCCAGAAGGTATTCAGTCTTGGTGCTCCTCTGAGGAGGGCATGCTGGATCAGTATTCATTCAGTCTACCAGAGGTGCCGGAGGGCACGGTACTGTTTCACAAGTACTAGTCGTAATTACGCCAAGATAGGCTAAGTTGGTCTCGGCCAAAGAACATTATTCAGTCTACAGTTCCCTCTGAGGTGGTTACGCTGGATCGCACCGCCAGTCTGCAAGTACACGCTGTTCGCCAAAGATATCATCTTCAGTCTTGGTTAGCCCAAGTGGGACTTGACGCTACGCAAAAGTACATTCAATCGAACATGGGAGGGCCATGTAGTTTCGATCCAGTAAATAGTCTGCGAAATATAACAAATACGTTAGTTCGAGACCACGGAAGGGCACCGAATAGAGATGAACTCTACGAACATAAAGTCGTGAGTATAGACGAATTATACGCTATAGAATTTCACAGTTAGGTCCAGTGAATTCGCAACACGTTAGCAGGAAACAATTATCGCTAGTGTTAGGACAGAAATAGAATCTCATGGTTTTTGATGGAAAGTCATGGAGATATAGGACTGAGTGGTGAAAGTAAAGTGAAATACGCGCCTAAGTATAAAATATAAGCGCCATCAAAGTGAAATACGCGCTTAAATATAAAGTATACGCGCTTAAGTATAAAGAATACGCGCCGTCAAAGTGAACAAGTACAGAACAGTGAGAAACGAACGGTTCGAACCTTGTTCAAAACAGAAATAGTTCGAAATTTACGAAATTCGCAACCAGACGTTGTCAGAATAGAAAGCCACGTTAAGTTGTTAAACCAGTGAGTTAAAACAGTGGGAAGCCAACAGAACTTTGAGTCGAGACCAGGGTCCGAACCATGGAGTCATCGCAAGGATAGAACGTACATCCAGTACTTTGAAAGACCGTCGTCGAGGAGCGTATCGGAAGGCCACCAATCGCGTCCTGAGATACGGCACAGACTATTACAAAATTTGTAATCTACTGTAAATGTAGGAATAAATAGGACAAACCCCTGAAGGGTCAAACACGTGTGAAGTGTTAGTTAGTGAGTAATTAAAAGGTCAAACACGTGTGAAGTGTATTTTAGTGATTATTTTAAAGGGTATATATTTTTGTTGTGTACAAGTGTCCCCAAGTAATGGGAAAAATAATGTGTGTTTTTGTAAATATAATGAGCAAAGTAATAACCACGTGTGTTGTGCCATATTGTCCGTAAAATGTTCTAAATTGCGGCAATATGGGTGAAATCTTTCACGTTGGAGGTCCATGGCTACCAGATGAGTGGTGAGTACAAAAATGAATTATATTATTGAACCATTGTGCAACCCAAATTTGAAAGTACCATTGTGAAAATATCATGTGCAAAGTGATAAAATCTTAAGTGTCATTAGTAAAAATGCATCTTGTAAAGATCGGCCAGAATAATGAGAGCCGCGTAAATGAATTATATGTTTTATATAGAAAGATAGAAACCCGAAATGCACGCAAGCATTTATAATATTGGAAGAAGGAAGGAACCAAAATTGTTGTTAAAATAACAAATGATTTTATGGTAAAGATCAGTGACGGTTAATATAAAATTAATTGGAATTAAAGTTAAATATAACTTAATAAAATACGAATGAGCGGATAAGCCAATAAATGAAAGATGAAAATATAAATGAAAGTCAAATATAATTGGAAGTTGAAAGTTGAAATAGGTAAATAAGTTGTAAGCGAACCAGGACGGTTAATATACGCTAAAGTAATATTGAAGGCATGTGACCTTAGTAAATGAATAGGTGAAGGCATTAAGGCTTAAATAAAAGTAAAATGAATAACAACGGACCACCGTAAATGAAGTAATGAATAAATAAAAGTAAGTTCGCTATTCTTGATGAGAATACCGAACTGAAATGGTTGAAGTAATTGAAGATCCAAGTTGAAAATATATATTGTCGCCAAACATAGGCTGAAGTAAATGTAAGCTCCAGAGTAGGGCTCTATAAATAATGAAGTTTAAGTGCTAGTAGGACGAAGTGTTAAGACTGTTGGGAAGTCGTCGAAGTGAACCGAGGCGGGTTTCATACGCCATTATTATTGTATCAGAGTGAATGTACTTCTCACTACTGAATTTGTGTGATGATTCTCACGCAGCCAGAGAGCGCGTGATGGAATATATGGGTTAGTCTGGGTGGACGATTATGAGTATGCAGATGACTGAATTGCGGTGAAATTGATTCCCAATCTCGCGTTATTCTAGCAAAGCGACCGGACAAGGCATGGTGTACATGGATCGGAATGCTATATTCTGAATTCCCACCGCAGCGCATGTAATTGAAGCCAATGCGGGCTAATAATACGTAAATGTAAAAAAAATCCCGACAGAAGAAAACATTACTCCGAAGAACTGACGTTATAAACTTAAATATGCTAATTAGACTGTAAGCAGACAGAAGTAAAATAATAGGAACTAAAGTACTTGGATTTTCAATGTTGTGGCCGCTTGAGGCAGTTAAAGCATATGGTCTGGGAATGCAGGGGACACGGACAGCAAGGACGTTGGTTTGTTATGGTAGGAGAAAAGGCCGCTCGCCACTTCTCCAGACGGAGAGGGGGAGAGCAAGGTAGACTCATAAATCCGTCACTGACTCAGTTCATGAGAAAAATACAGCTGGGCTCTTTTGAAGCTTGTATTGAATGAAACAAATAAGGGCAGAAGTGTAATTCCTGCTAAAAGTCGTTATTTTGCGCGGAGAAATCCTCCCACACCATAATGTTAATAATAAATGCATTGTAGTGAAATGTGAAAATTGTTTCCTTGCCCTATGTATTGAAACGGGTTAAGAAAAATCTTGAGAATTGGACTCCAGGGAATTCGGGTTCCATGAAGTCAAATTCCAAAGGGGCACAATGGTTATAATAAAATAGTTTACAATGGAATGGTACTCATAGTTAAGTGTGTAAATAGTTATGACTAAGGGATAATTTGTTTTTAAATATGTGGAGAAGAAAGAGATTGATTTAAAACCAAGTGAAAGGCATAGAAGCCTAGAATGTATAGCCAAATTGAGGCACTGTTCATATAATGTAAATGTCCTGAGATCGAAGTCCGACAAGGTGGAGACTCAGCACAGAATAGTTTAAAAGTACCCGGTATGAGAAGGGTTAAATATTTGAATATTGAATAAAGTAATGTTACGAAATGGATTATGAATAAATCCAAGGGTCATAAAGCATGATGTGTATCACGAACATTAGGGTCATTGTTTATTGAATTTATGGCATTATTGTAGCTATTGTTTATGTTTTGTTGTATTGTGTGTTTAGAAAAATCTTTTAATGAATTAAGCAGTAATTAAAGTAGACCTTATTATACTTTTCTTTATAGCTTGTACATCCTTGTTGTTCACATTCTAAATACCAGGGTCAGACGGTGGGAATGGACGGTACACACCCGGAACTGAGCTGGTACGGAAGATGACGTTATATTTCCGTAGATCAGACGGGCACAGTATATATTAATAATACTATAACTATTTATAACTTATTATAATAACAGATCCTAAGAGAGACAATCTTATTGGACAACTATTTACACCTTACTCTATCATCATAATATGGAAATTTAATTCTATAAATACAAAAACTTACAGCTAGGTATTAGAATTAAAATAGAATAGTAAAATATAATTATAGATTTCATCGCTCCTATACGCTAAGATATTCAAATACAGAGTAAAACCAATGGCACTGCAGATGAACATTCAACATTCTATCAAATGTTTTTATTTTTGGGGCAAGTTTTATATACTGGGGTAGTTTATTGTATAATTTAACTCCTGCGTGAAAAGTTCCTGTGTGTGAAATACTAATGTTTTGATTTTGTCTTGTGTTATGCCTATGAACATCATTGTTTGTTTTAAGAAAAAATCTTTATTCATTAAATTCTTAACAAACATACTACTTTCAAAGATATATATGCAGGGCAGTGGGAGAATGTTTAAATCTTTAAACAGAGTTCTATATGATTCTCTAGTGTTTACATTTGCCATAATTCTAATCGCCCTCTTTTGTACCCTAAACGTGCTGAGTACATCTGGTGACATACCCCAAAATATGACCCCATATCTTAGTATGAATGGAAATCAACAAAATAAGTATTTCTTAATGTGCGCATGCTAGTGCAGGTTTTCAAAATACGTAACGCAAGCACATCGAGTTCAGTTTAGTATTCAGATATTGTATATGTTTATTCCATTTCAAGTCATGTTGTATCCATAGTCCTAAAGACTTTGTGTCTGATTTATATTCTATTTGATGATCATTTAATGTTATATTGGGCTTCGCAGGATTCCTATTCTGTATGGTGTGGAAATTTAGAGATACTCTTTTTTATAGTTTAATATGAGGCGATTATATTGTGGCCATTTGATTAACCCTTCTGCAATGGAGTCAGCAGACTGCTGTAAGAACTATTTAAATTCACCTTTTATTACGAGTGTTGTATCGTCCGCAAACAAAATTTTCTTATGTGAATGAACGTTCTGTGTTATATCATTTATAAATAGAAGAAAGTGTAGTGGGCCCAAAACCGATCCCTGGGGTACTCCAAATTTAATAATTCCCTCATTGGACAATGTTTCATTAAGTAATTTGGTTCCATCATCCTAGTGTCACGAGCTTAATATTTGTTTACGCCTTGTTAAGTAAGTCTCTATCCATTTATTAGCTAGACCTCTGGAAGTGGTTGGCAAGATGGCGTCACAGTGAAAGTGTTGTGAAAATGCAGCTAGTGTACATATTTGATAAAAGTGGTAAAATATTATAACAGAGGTTTAAAATCTATAAAGTTACTTTTCTTAGATCAAGTGTAATACGGAATATTGATAGTATTTAGAAATTCTTATTGATAATTTAATAAACTTAAACTAAGTTGTGGGAACGTGTATCCAAAGATTCGGTGACTTCTTCAACCACTGTTTGAACCAAGTAGAGCAGTGGTGCTTTTACGAGACTCCACCCGATTGGAAGATATACGTATTTCACATTCTTCTTTATTGGTAGGTAATTAGATTAATTATATTAGGTAGTAATAATTAAAATAATTTTAGTGTAGTTTGGTGTAAACATCTAGGCTAACTTAGATCTCTAGTATGACGACAGTAAACAGTGTTAGTGTCTCGTCAGGTAGTGTAACCGTAACGGATTTATGCTCGTCGTGCAAAACATAAGTAAAAAATGCAAATAAAATCATCACAAGATCTCAGGTAAAATTGCATGAGGAGAAAAGTGAAACCGATTGTCGTAATGTAGGCCTACCGCTACCGTCATGCAAATGTCATAACCCGAGAAATGAACTGTCCTCAAAAGACGAAATTATAAAGCTGCTAAAGGAAGATATTACTAAGTTAATGGAAGAGTTGAATAAATTAAAAGGAAATAGAGTGGAAAGCAAGGAAACTTGATCGACAGTGATTGCTGGTAAGGTAAGATTGAATACGCCTAGGCCTATAAATGGAGTACATGTAACTGAAATTCCCGTCTCAAATTCATTTGGAGTGCTTGTCGAAGAAAATGATGAATTTCCTCAAGAAGAAAAGAAGAAAGTGTTAAAGAGAAAATCCAGGAAGATGCGGATATTTGCGGATAGCTACGGGCGAGATTTAGCAACAAGCGTATTGGAGAGAAGCAGAGAAATGGAGGTCACTTCGACAGTAAAGCCAGATGATAGGATGATAGGAGAGTGTGCGTCCCTTACTGCAAAGGACTACGCAGTGATCATCGCTGGAGCAAACGACGTCTATAGAAATGAGAGTAAAAAGGTAATCAAAGATTTAAAGGGTACATTGCCATCCATGCAAAAAACAAATGTCATTATTGTAAACATTCCGCAGAGATACGATTTAATTCCCAAATCATGTGTAAATATAGAAATAGAGGCTACAAATGGAAAAATTCATAAAATTTGTAAGAGTTTTCCAAATTGTAGATGTAAGTAAATTAGACAGGAAGTTCCACACTCGGCATGGCCTACACTTAAATAGATTAGGAAAAGAGTATCTTAGTGATGAAATCTGCAAAATTGTAAATTCAAATGGTAAGAATATTTCAACAGTAATATCATTAGAGTGGAAGCAGGGAAACTGGTAGAAGAAGCCAAACGTGAGGTTTGGCATTCACATCTTTTGAAGTCAAATTTAACGGAGTGCAACAATGGTATTTCGGATTTGTCTAGCAACAATAATAATAACAATTATGATAATAATAATGTAAATAAATCACCAACACAAGCTTGCAAAAGTAACAAATTTAAAATTTACCACCAGAATGTCCAGTCTCTTTATAATAAAATTGATTACATAAATCTAATGCTTAAAAATGAACTTAAAGACATCTCAGCACTATGTATTTCGGAACAATGGCTGAAAGAGGAACAACTCGAATTAATTCAATTCCCAGGGTTTATACAAGCTAGTAAATACTCTAGATCTAATATTAGCCATGGTGGTACTTGCATCTTCTTAAGAAATAATTTAGATCATGAACAGATAACAGCTTATGATTATCTAATTATGGAACAGGATTTTGAATTCTCTGCCGTAAAAATACAGCAGTTTAAGTTAATAATTGTATGCGTATACCGTTCTCCGTCAGGAAAGTTTCCTTTATTTATAGATAAATTAGAATTGTTACTCAATAACATGAGCAAAGTAAATTTCGATATAATAATTTGTGGGGATGTAAATGTGGATTTCTTAAAATTTGATAGAAATTGTGAATTATTAACACAGTTACTAATTTCCTATGGACTGAAACCTACAGTAAATACCCCAACAAGAATAACAACATTTAGTAAAACCACTCCTGATCAAATTTTTATAATTACAGATAAATATCACCATTCAATAGAAGTCTATTGTCCGGGTTTTAGTGACCACCATTGACAAATACTGAGTTTTGAAGTATCCGAAACAATCAGTAATAATGATAATGGAGTAAAATCAAAGTGCAGGTCATTCACTGAATCAAATGTTACATATTTCAATGACTTATTAAATAAGGAAACATGGTCAGAAATTTATGAACTGGAAAATGTAAATGATAAATTTAATGCATTTAACAGTACCCTAAAACACTATTTTGATATAGCATTCCCCTCTAAACGAAGAACTGTTCAAAATAACAAAACTAGCAATTGGATAACAACAGGGATTATAAATTCATGTCAAAGAAAGAAATTTCTACACAAATTATATAAACAATACCATATAACACCTGAATTCAATTTATACTACAAAAAATACACTAGCATATTAAATAAGTTAATAAGACTAGCAAAGAAAATGCATAATGATAATTTTATTTCCCAATCATCTAATAAAAACAGGGCTATGTGGTCCGTGATAAAGAAAGAAACTGGAAAATCTGCTAAAATACAAAGGAACATTACACTGACCAGAAATAATAAAGTGATTAATAATCCAGAGGAAATAGCAAATAGCAAACACTTTTAATGACTATTTTCTGGAAATTCCACAAAAATTATTAAATAAATCTCAGGTAAATACACTAAATTCTAATAATAAAATAAATATATGCAGTGATTCTTTATTTTTAAATCATGTCACAAGTGAAGAGGTAAGAATAGTTATAAAAGAGCTAAAATAAATTCTGTGCTGGCATTGATGGCATCCCTGATGCAATTTTAAAGAAATGTGCAGAAAATATAATAAATCCACTTACGCACTTAATAAACAGTTCAATTCTCTCAGGAACTTACCCGGATATTTTGAAGTTATCAAAAGTAATTCCAGTGCACAAAAACGGTTCAAAAGATGAATTAAATATCTATCGTCCTATTACCTTACCAACTTGTGGAAAAAATTATGTATAAGAGACTGATAAGTTTTATAGAAAAAAATAAAATATTATCAAACTCACAACATGGATTCAGAAAGGAAAAATCTACACAGACAGCAATTTACGAATGTAGTAATTGTATACTGAAATTAATTGACAATAAGGAACATGTAACTGGCCTATTCTTGGATTTATCGAAAGCATTTGATGTTGTTGACCATAAAATCCTCCTTACCAAACTAAATCAATATGGTATTAGAGGTCTAGCTAATAAATGGATAGAGTCTTACTTAACAAGGCGTAAACAAATAGTAAGCTTGAGATACAAGGATGATGGAACCAAATTACTTAATGAAACATTGTCCAATGAGGGAATTATTGAATTTGGAGTACCCCAGGGATCGGTTTTGGGCCCACTACTCTTTCTTCTATATATCAATGATATAACACAGAACGTTCATTCACATAAGGAAATTTTGTTTGCGGACGATACAACACTCGTAATAAAAGGTGAAACTAAACAGGTCATACAGCAGTCTGCTGACTCCGTTACAGGAGAGTTAACCAAATGGTCACAAGATAATCGCCTCATAATAAACTATAAAAAAACAGTATGTCTAAATTTCCACACTATCTAGAATAGGAATCCTGCGAAACCCAATATAACATTGAATGGTCATCAAATAGAAAATAAATCAGAAACAAAGATTTTAGGACTATGGATACAACAAGACTTGGAATGGAATAAACATATACAATATCTGAATACTAAACTGAACTCGATGTGCTTTGCGTTACGTATTTTGAAAACCTGCACTAGCATGCACACATTAAGAAATACTTATTTTGCTTATTTCCATTCATACTTAAGAAATGGGATCATATTTTGGGGTATGTCGCCAGATGTACTAAGCACGTTTAGGATACAAAAGAGGGCGATTAGAATTATGGCAAATGTAAACTCTAGAGAATCATGTAGACTTCTGTTTAAAGATTTAAACATCCTCCCACTGCCCTGCATATATATCTTTGAAAGTATTATGTTTTTTTTTAAGAATTTAATGAATAAAGATGTTTTCTTAAAACAAGCAATGATGTTCATAGGCATAACACAAGACAAAATCAAAACATTCATATTTCACAAACACACACACAAGCATATATCAAAAAGGAACTTTTCACACTGGAGTTAAATTATACAATAAACTACCCCAGTATATAAAACTGGCCCCAAAAATAAAAACCTTTGATAGAATGTTGAAAGCTTTTCTGCAGTGCCATTGTTTTTACTCAGTAGTTGAATATCTTAGCGTATATGAGCGATGAAATCTATAATTATATTTTACTTTTTGAATTTAATTGTAATACCTAGCTGTATGTTGTATTTATAGAATTAAGTTTTCATAATATGATAAAAGAGTGAGGTGTAAATAGTTGTGCAATAAGATTGTATCTATTAAGATTTGCTATTATAATAGGTTAAATAGTTATATTATTAGTAATAAATACATGTTAGATCTTTTATTTTATAGATGTAAATTCTGACGTGTCCTATATCCAAAATTATTGAATGCATGTATTTGATCAAATGGAATTAATAAAAATCTATCTATCTACCATATTGATTTAGTTTTTAAGGAGGATTGTATGGTCAACATCATCAAATGCTTTCGATAAATTCAAGAATAGGCCAGTTACATGTTCCATATTGTCAATTAATTTCAGTATACTATTAATACATTCATATATTTCTGTCTGTGTAGATTTTTCCGTTATGAATCCATGTTGTGAGTTAGATAGTATTTTATTTTTTCTATAAAACTTATCAGTCTCTTATACATGATTTTTTCCACAATTTTTGCAATACCAGTTGGTAAGGTAATAGGACGATATTTATCTAACTCATATCTTTGTGCACTGGAATTACTTTTGATAACTTCAAAATATCCAGGTAAGTTCCTGAGAGAATTGAACTTTTTATTAAGTGCGTAAGTGGATTTCTTCTTCTTCTTTCGAATATCCCATTTGGAGGGTACGATGATTCAGCGTTGGCTATTGTCCAATGTATTCAATTTCCGTTGTTTCAAATTTCTTTCATCCTTCTAGAGTGACGATCTTTCTCCCCTTGAGTGCACTTTCTGCAAGTTGTTTGTTTCTTCCTTTCTCGAAATTTTGCCTTTTGAATAGCTTCTCTGAAGAGCGATCTGTTTGTTATTGTGTCTGTCTGAATTTTGGCGTTTGTCAAATCTTTGTCAATTTCAATGAACCATGTGGGTTTGGATTTGTAACTAGTCAGTATGTTGAAGATCTGTTTAGTTATTCTACTATTTTCCATTCTATAGTGTACCCAATCTTATGGATAATGCTCGATCACGACCTGGCTTGCTGCTGCGGTTCGGGGCATGTTACGTCCAACCCACAAGATGATCTTACATTTAGATATGATAGCACTTTTCAGGATCTGCAAGACTAAATTGAAAACCAAACATGTTACAAATTACATGAGTTTATTCATGAAAACTCCCAGGAACAAATACAAAAAATCTATAAAACATCAATATTTTGGAAAATCTAAAATTCATCAAAAAAATCCATAACTCTTGTCAAAAATTCATATCATTCTATATTATCGTTTTATCTTGCTTAGGTAGTATTTACATTTGAATATCAATATACATTTCCCTTTCACAACATTTTACTAAGGCATAGAGCATGCCTATCATTTCATAACAATTGTACTCTAAGGCTTTACGGACATTTACCGTATGATCAATATCCCTTCTGGGCTTTTATTTTATTCTTATTTCACCTTTGAATTACTTTATTATCATTCACTTTTAACTGTATTAACTCTTCCGGTAAGCCTTAGGTTTCACACAACAAATCGACACTTTAAAATAACTACATGCCATGTCCTCGAACTCATGTCCTTCCACAATTTATTTCATGCATTAGGGTGGTTTATTAATGATGTATCATGTGCTATAATTATTCAATTACTCAGTTATTTACAAACTCAATTATAAGTTTACCCGTTTTACATCACACTTTTCTTTAGGCAGGAATCAAATATTTAGTAACAAACTTATTCTTTGACTTCTATGGTCAAATATTATCGAATTTCTACAAACTTAGTGTGGGGATGATTTTCAAAAACCCACCAATTCAATTATTTACTTTATAACTTCATAGCACCTTTAATTAACAAACTTGCATATTCCATTACCATTTATTAATATTTATTCAGCCCCTACAACTTCTGTACACAAAACGTTCATTGTACTCGTCACCCCTCGCTGTTGGAAAGGTCTGCCTGTTGGCTGGACTTCCCTCACCCTCTCGTTTAACTGTGATTTACGACTTTGTCCTCGTCTCATTCATTTCCCTTGCAACTCTCAAATGTTTACTTTTTCTTAAACAGGCGTATGACAATCAAAGTTATCACATTATTTCAACGACTTTATCCCTCACTTGACTCATTGTTCATTTCACTTCCCTTATAACCAATGCCATAATTAGAGATCACGACGCATTATATATTTATTAGGAGAAAACAAGAGATCACCATCATTCCTTGCTTTTGTCCCTTTTCTAGGCAGGCGATGAGGGATCCCAATCACTCCTCATCCCTGTCCTATCATTTTGTTAATTCCAGACATTTTTATTTGGTTGGATATAACACAACGATGCTGGCAAAGGATGGTTTATATGACACTAGGCTCAGAGACTTTCTTATGCCTGTCCAGTTGTTGCCATATCTCGTAGAAACCCTTACACCTTTCAGATTAATACACACATTTAGCGAAGCCTCACTGGTCTCACGCCGCAATATATTACCTCGGGCGGAATCCATTTGATCCCCCGAGTGGGTCGTACCCTCGTAAATACAACAATTATACCGACGATTTCCGACAATTATACTTTTTTGATCTCTCAAATTACGCATGTTATAGAATATATTCATTTGCTAGCATAATATTACTTTATTCATTTCTTGTATGCCTATTTCGGCAACACAACTTTTATAAAAACTTGGACTATCATCGCATCTTTGACAACTCAACTTGCTCGCATTGGCATTTAATTCAACATAGCCTATGGCTCATAACTTCCTATTACATTTTCACGGTGATCGATTATCACCAACTACCATGACTCATTACATTTATCGGCTGAATAGCGTTTTTATTTCATTATTTTTAAGGTATCCCAAAGATTCTTCAATACTACAATTACTTCAATTACTTCAATTATTTGATCATTTCAACTCGAGTTTATTATTATCATTTTTATTAATATTCATCGCTTCATTATTAACTTGTGGAATGCAATCATTCAATTCAACATTTATTATTTCGGAGTATAAAAACTCAATATTCATTATTTCGGAGTATAAAAACTCGAAACTTATTATTTTCGGAGTATAAAAACACAATATTCATTATTTCGGAGTATTAAAAACTCAAAACTTATTATTATTCATATTATTATGGTGCTTGTTTCATTTACTTTACCTTTCCTTTATCTGGCGTAATTTACTTGCCAATAGCATTATTATATTCGATTCCTCCTTTCAGATTTCATTTCACTGTTAATTAATCATTTTACGGTTTTTCATTATTATTATTATTACTTTTCGCACTTCGATAATTATCCTTTACATTTTGGCAAACCATCTTGGCGGTTCCTCCATTACATTTTAGCATTACTTGGTTGTTCATTAGTGCATACCTTTCATACATTTTTTATAAATTCATTGCTGACTAGCATATGATACAATCATTAAATATAGTAGACATTTTTGACTCACCCTGTTGTTCAGCTCATGACATGGCCTTTGGATGGCTTCACCCATTCATAATTTCGTCAGCACTTCATCACTACACTAAAATATACCTTTTTCAATCTATGGTCTTCAAGTTGACACACGTACATAGTGTCAGAACAGTCTAGGGTGGGGAGGGGGGTACCTCAGGGGAGTAAATTGGGTCCTTTACTATTTCTCATTTACATAAACGATATAGGAGTTAAAATATCATCCCAGATAAGATTATTTGCTGATGATATAGTAGTATACAGGAGGATAAATCACCCGGATGACTGTGGCATATTGCAGAGGGACTTGACGGACATACAAAGCTGGGCGGATAAAAGTGATATGATGATAAATTCAAAGAAATGTCAGGCAGTGAGATTTGTTAACAAAAGGAATCATATTGTTTTTGAATATTCAGTGGGGGAAAATAAAGTTGTATTTGGGGACGAATGTAGGTATTTAGGTGTAACTGTGGGGGTGGGAATTTTCACTGGGGTAAGCACATAGGGGAAATAGTAAAGAAAGCATACAAGTCACTACATATGGTTATGCGAGTCTTTAAAGGCGCTGGCAGAGAGATTAGGGAAAGGGCATACATGTCCCTAGTCCGTCCTCTGCTGGAATATGCTGGGGGAGTGTGGGATCCATACCAAATGTATTTAATAAAGGAATTGGAAAGAGTGCAAAGGGAGGCCGCCAGGTATGTAATGGAGGACCACAGATCGACGAGTAGTGTGAGTAGGATGATACAGGATTTGGGATGGGAAAGTCTGGCTGATAGACGTTCAAGAGCAAGACTAGGGGGTATTTTCTTAGCTTACAAGGGGGAAATTGCATGGGAAGATATTCATGAGAGATTGGGAAAGGAAAGTTCATATATGGGCAGATACAGTCATTGTTGTAAATTGAAATTAAGTCAGTGGAAAAGTAACTGGGGCAAATATTCGTTCATTGGGAGGGGGGAAATAGAATGGAACAGTTTGCCAGGGGGCATTTTCAGCCCTTTGCCTTCTGATGTTGGTAAATTTAAGGAGTTGGTGAAAAAGCACCAGATTAAAAGGCAGTGATGAACGGTGCATAAGTTGAAGCAATGAAAGAAAGTGTAAATGTTTAGTATTTTATGTTTATTCTGTTATTAGAATGATTATTTTTATGATTACCGGTTTCTTCTCTTAGCAAGTATTACTTATTTTCTAATTAGTACTAATTTTCTAAAATGTTTGTGGTTGTGAATTGTTTTGTGTATTTATTGTAATTTGCCACCATGGACAGTGTCCACATTTGCAAATAAACCATGTATGTATGTATGTATGTATGTATGTATGTATGTATGTATGTATTTTACACTGCTTTGATAACATTTATAACACTAAAAAGAAATTCACTTAATCAATATTTTTACACTTGCACACGGACCCAAATCTCAGCGTACTCTGGTGGTAACATCACGATGCTGGTGATCCTAGATAGCCTCTTTCTATACTGCTTTGGACGTGTGATCGCTCCTACTCCTCCTACTTTTAGGTAAGTCTCTTTTGTTCCTACTCTTCCTAATATAGTGCCTGTCTTTCGTTCGAATACTTTTTTATAGAGCTTTTTCACTTGTTAATGTTTGTTTGTCAATCTGCTATAACTCTATACTTTGATATTTATAGTTGGTCCTATCGCAATCTTACAGTTCTTTTTATTCTATATTGGTCTTCCGCGAAGACTGTATACTTTAGGATTTTTGTCCTTTCCAATGTTCCGTTTTATCGAACCTACGTTGAAACAATTCTAAAGTATACCCCTAGTTGGGCAACCAATGAAATAAATCTGAATCATATTTCTTCTACCTCTTCCAAATTTATAAGCGTATCACCATTCTCATAATAATCTCCGGGGTGTATCTAGCGTTGGACACGCAAGGAATATAAGAAAAACAATGCATTTATTACCTTTCTCTATTGTACATGTAGGCCAGCATCCCTTTACCTGAATTTATAGTACATTGTCTAACACCTTAAGCAGGATTTCACTACCTGCATCTCTTGTACTATAACACTAATTTCCAGACCAGAGAGACAATTCCCACATCACTTGTTTGTATAAAAGCACAGCTACCATAACCTGCATCTGTTGTGCCGCATTAACAACTATTATATTTCTTCTCCTCCACACCTTTTTTTAGACAACCTCTTTATTTCTTCATAAGTTTCAATTTTCAGACCAGAGAGCATCACATTTTACTTAAAAACAACCAGCCTCCATTTTTCCTGGCAGCAACCACATCAATATTTCCATTCACGAACCAACTAGGCCTAATTTATCATATAGCAGACTCCATCTTGCCACAAAAACTACCTCAACAAACATCATCACCATGGTTACCTATGCCATTAGATCAAGGCACCATTGCAATCAGCCAAGGCCAGACCACCACCAAGAATCTCTAAGGCGCTGAACTCATAAGACTCTCTGTGGTGGTCTACCAAATAAATGCCCATGGCTGGCAACCCGATAAAAATAAATACCTAAAAGAAACTAAAAGGAGTCTCTGTAACCTAGAAAAGTTAGGTTACAGACGCCCCCTTTGAGAGGGAATTTCTAACTGAAGGTTAGAAATTCACTCTCAACCCTCAAAACAAAAACCTTAAATGAAATACATGAAGCAAACACTAACAAAAACAAAAATCACAAACAGAAACAAGTCACACATCATAGCCTGAGAAACCATTGGCACAATCATCGTAGAAACAACCATTCTAGATTAACCAGAATCACCAGCACAAATATATTCTCCTCCAATATAGCAGCCGAAGCCATCTCATCGAGTCTATCAGACACTCCTGCAGCCTCTGAAAAATCCTACAACAACATCATAGTCAGAAGAAACGGCAGAATCGTCATCAGACTAGTCTGTGCCGTTATCATAAACCTCTTCGTTTCATCATCATCATCATCAAGTCTTTTCCTTCCGACCTCTCCGGAGCCGGTCTCCTTTTGTAGGTGCTTCTCCTGCTTCAATCTTGGCTGCTTCCTTCTTCTGTTCTTCTGCGCCGCAGATTTCATAGTACTTCCTTCCCCTTGCTCACCGTCAGTATCGTCCGCATCCCACACTTCCTTTACCACTTCTACGGTGTCCTTCATATCCTTCTCTTCCTCATCCTTCTTGAGTTCCGTGCTGCCCTCTGACAGCAGGGGGACCTGGTCCACATTCTTCAGCTCCACCTTCTTACTATCATCAATAATTCAGAAAATGAAATTATTATTATCATTATTGGAAAATTATTATTATTATTGTCTTCTTCCAAACTGGAATTTGTTTGACAAACCCAACTTGAAAACAGTCAAGCTCGACTTCGTAGATGGAAAAAACTATCCATTCCTCAAAATAAAAACTTAGGATCGACAGATCCTACGGCTGATGACCGCGATTAAATAATTAGAAAAACAAACTAAGATGTTCAGGGTGTTGTCCATACACTCATATCGTATAATCAGTGCCTCTGAACACTGAAAATGTTCTAACATTGGCCTCGATTGCCTCGTAGCCTAGTTTGCCACAGCAAACAGAAAATTGTTGTATGTTGATATTTCTTTTGAAAGGAAAATTTCCAATTGCCATAGACTATAATAATTTAAATGTAGCTTACATTCTTTTAGATCTTGAAGATGTCAACCTCCTGGTTGGTTCCATAATATTTCCATTCTTCAGTCCTATTGGACCCGTACGTAAATCCTGTATCCGCCTCCATTGCTACCCGTAGTTAGTTTAACAGCTCATGACTGCTAGTTCTATAGCTGACTTGAAATACACCTGAACTGCAATGTTCATGTTGAAAGTCTCAATAGCTGCTGCTATTTGAATAAAGGGGATTCGATCTCTCAGATCCATGGTGATAAACCAGTTGTAGCTTCGATACAGCTGTGACACATACAGTGGATTTGATACTCTTACAATCTTATTTGCATTTGGTTCAGACCTGATGTTCCTATTGTAACTAATCCTATGGGTAAGGTTATGCACCTTCCAGACACGCGTTAGACACGGCTGGTCCCTCGTAGGCTAAGTCCTGTTGTCGGGAAATGGATTTCTCCAGCCCCTCTAAACTCTTACTGGGTGAGATTATTCATCTCCCAAGTTGCATCAGACACAACTGGTCCCATTCGTTGACTGAGTGGACTTACCAAGCAAGACTGGTATCCGAAGAATACTGTAATGTTGTCGTGGCTGATCTTTTAAACCATCAAGACAAAAGCTTGTCACTGGTGAGTTGGAAACAACTACGTTCCAATGAAAGAAATATGGCTTGTAGACAAAGTCTACCATTAGTCCAATGCAGCGAAAAATTGACTATCAACTGCATTTGAAGCCTAACACTCGAATTCGCTTCACTAAAATATTCAAAGTTCCACAATGCGTGAATTATTCTAACACTTGGCCATGACTTGGTCCGACGATTTATAATACTTCGCGTAGAGTAACTGCTTACTAGCATTCGAAAATAATAACGTGACCATGCACAGAGTAGAAGTCGAAGTGAAGTGAAGTGAAGTGATCGTGACCATGCACAAAGTAGAAGTGGTGTTGAACTGTCAATGTACTACGAAGAAGTGATGTCTCAGCTCTGCGTGGGCTGCAATTTATACTTGCTCGGCGCTCCACGCTGTACTCCACGTCACAAGCTGTGTCGTCACAGCGAAGGAAATCCTGAACAAATAATTGCCAATATCTCGGGTCCTAATGATGTGATTCCTTTCCAAGATAGTGCATTTTTCTTCTTTTCTTGGTGCCAGAAAACTGATGTACTTCCCAAATTCCAAAAATATCGGGAAACAATTAATCCAAAATATTGCCTCCTTGATGGCGTAGCACGCGTCACAAGCCTCGCTAGTGCCTGCAGATTCTTTCCGATTCCTTCGAGAACAAAATCC
Organism: Meconema thalassinum; assembly: GCA_946902985.2. Lineage (NCBI taxonomy): Eukaryota > Metazoa > Arthropoda > Insecta > Orthoptera > Tettigoniidae > Meconema > Meconema thalassinum. The sequence continues at coordinate 2,105,540,364 of OX336388.2, read as the reverse complement.
GCGCGTGATTCAAAATGTGCCTGCACTTCAAACATGTGCCTTGGACCTAAAATATGGACTAGTGGATGTCTGTCAGGTAGTCAGCCCGAAGGCTGGCTGGATCCTCAAAAAGCACCGCCGTTAGGTTATGTGGGTAGATACCCACAAAAACCCAAGGCAGTGCTATATTGAGGCGTACTAAGCAACATGAGGAGTGAGGTAGTTTGCCTTTGCTTTCCTCACTGAGTCAGAACAGCAGTACTAACCCTATGAGTAGAACCTTTCACAGCATCCACAGGCACTGGGACTAGTGAATAAGGGCACAATATACGTATTAATTGTCTTCACTATAACTCATGATAGATCTTGTTCTTTTCGAGCAGTCCCGTAAATGATATCTCCCGCATTACTTACACAGAGTTCACAAAAGCAGTGTTCGTCCGGTGAATGAAAATACTTTATTTTGCATTATCAGATGATGGAACCCATGCACAGCAAAACGAGTCACCGTGTGCCTGAGAGTGTAGTTGGCCGAGTCCATTCCTTATTTATCATTACGTCAGGGCTGTAGAATTCTTCCCAGATATTGGCCCGTTTCTCCTTCCTATAAATCAGATATTTTTCTGAAGCTGGTGTTGTTGGTACGGTAGTTGCAATTTCTACTTTTATTAAATTATTTTAAACGGACCCATATATTAATGTTATGTGTCGCGGGAGCAGCGCTTTACGAACAAGAAAAAAAAAAGCATTCACTCTTCTGACGTAATTGTCACGCCAATTGTTTGCGCTAGTAGGCAATGCTCAACGTTTCCTGTAACAATGCAAAAATCGAAGAGTATAATGAACTTTCTAATCTAGAACGCATCAATATCAATTTAAAAGGCTGTGGTTGCTGGTTTCTCTCTCGTCCAATGATGCATGTTGTTGTAAAATCATAGCTCAGTATAGACCAATCAAAATACGTCTTGGATAATGTTGAGAGGTTTTCTCTTCAACTTGGACGGGAATACGGCATTGGGTGATTCGTTCCATTCGTAAACATTAGAATTATTTTCGACAGTTTTGCAACCACTTTTTATTGAGTTATTTGGGGTTTGCTAATTGACAAGCCGACTCTAGCAGAACATTTTTTAAAATGGTATAAGCTTACAAATTATGTTTACAATATGTGTAGTGAAACTTCAGAATTTGTGAACTTTGAGCTAGGTTAAGTTGCGTGTAAGGTTATGGAGATCACCAATAATTCCATCAGTATTTTAAACATTATCAGTTATGGTGATAGTGGTTTTAAGATTTTCATGGTTTATCTTTGGTTATTTTGTTTTTTGATATTGGCTTATTTTCCTATATGCAATTCGTGCATCCTTGTTGGAGTGGTTTGTTGCTATATCATGGCGAATGTATTCTGTTGTGTATTAAGTTATTGTGGATTTACATTGCATAGAATATAACGTATTATTTCATGACGCGGGATATGCTGCTTTATACGAAAGTGTTTGGTTGTGACAATCAGAATAAACAATGAAAGTAAATCAGTATTTAATTTAACTTCCGAATCCGGTCTCTTCAGCAATTGATAGTAGTATATTTATTGAGGAATCATTGATTATAATTCGATGGCCTACTTTGATTCTTATGGTGTAGCTTGGTTAGGTGTTTGGTTAATACATAATAATGTTGCAGATATGAGAATGCTTGTTTTATGTGACTTTTTGTTCTCTCTGCTTGTTTTATGTCAGTCGTTTTAGGTGCAAATTGCCTGTGACTTGTTGTTACAAATGAATTTGAGTACTTGTGACATCTTTTTTCTGTCTATTTAGGATGTTTTTCTTATGATACGAAGGAAGAAATTGACCATTTTTACGGATGCGAAAGACACAACTTCAGTTCTAGAACTGAAGAAGATGATAGAGGGTAAGTATATTATTATATTATTTAGTTCAAATTATTCAGTGCTGGTCTGGGCTAAACGGCAGATGGTCCATAACTTCACACTTGAATTCTCCGAAAAAGTCTATCATAACGTTGGAACAGTGCGGTCGTGAATGATTTTCACCTTTTTCGAGAATTGAAGGTATGGTTGGGCGGCAACGCCTCGCCAAAAAGGAAAAACTTCAGGAGACTCTGCAGACGTACCCACCTCAGTGGCGGCAGAAATCTTTGCAGAGGGCATTGGAAAGCTGGTGTAACGATACAACAAATGTTTCAATAGTTTTGGGGATTATGTTGAGACATAGGAATAAAACAAGCAAACATTTAGTAGTAAAATCAGTTTGGTATGTCAATCTGTTATTTTTATACAGTCTATCGGAACTTGAAAATAAAACAGTCCTCGTAGCCTATATAGGGTCAACTTTCATGGAATCTGCAAAAATTTACTCATGAATTTATAGGCCCAATCTCACTGAGAGAAAGGAGGTATTTTATTTTATAATGCATTACTGCATTTCGCAGGAGAATGGGGAAAAAACACCCCTGGTTTTTGTCACGTACAGTGGGGGAAGTCGCGCATCAATAATCTTTATCCAGGCCAATAGTTTTGCCTTTTATTTCATGTCGTGTGGTGAAAGGAAACCCTCTCGTAGAGAATTAATGGAGAATGCAGCATTGTAACAAATTTGGCTCAGCAGTCTATGTGAATTATGAAGTGACTTCGCATTATTGTTTTTACTTAGCCTATCAGAAGATAATGTGGCGGCATCCATGATGTTATGGGCGACACAAAGGTTTAAACGCTGTATACATCTTAAATTTCATATGTTTGTAAAACTTTACACACAAACACAAAGCTAACCAAGGACTTGTGCCCCTAGAGCCCTTTCCTTGTGATACAAGGAGTAATTTTCTTCCAGACAGTCGTCTAACCAAGTAGCGACTAATGGCTTTAGAAGAGAGCAGTGCAACTTTTCAATTAAATTGAATAAACCACCAAACATCGCACTCGAACACATCTGACTGCATCCGCATGTAATGACGCACTGTTTGAAACCTCATACAGCTAAGTAATATGGCGGCAATTAAATCCAAGACATCAAGCAAACGAACATCAATGTCCGCACGCCATCTGAGATATTATCAACTACACTAAAATATTACCGTAGACACATACTTATTGCGGTATATACTTGAACCATTTCGGTGTTAATTTTCGGAACTCTCGCAGTGTAGGCTACAGGTCAAGACGCCATGACAGTCGCAAAAAAATTACTATAGGAATAGGTAGTATGACATGACAAAGAAATTGAACTGCTTGTCACTAGGGGGTGTTAATGCATGTTTTCATGGTGTCAACCTGCGCCTGGCACTAGATTGCAGGAATTGGCGCTCAGTTTAAAACATATACCGGTAATAATAATATCATATGGCCTCGGGTGCCGGGTGCAAGCTTTGTTATTTGACACCCAGAGGGTAGCTTGCATGTCGAATTTCGTTGTTCCTTGACTATGAAAGTCAAGGAGGTTAGATGTTGGATATCTAAGCTCCTTGAACATTATAGTGCTTTCTAGTTGAGAAATGAGGAACTTTGTGTTGGCTGAAACTCCCGAGATTATACCGGTGGTCGCTTATGTCTGTTGCGTTACTATCAGTGCAGATGACTTCGATGATCCACCCCTTAAAACAACTACAGTAGAGTCCCACTCAACCGACCTTCGCTTATCCGACATTCCGAGTTATCTGACACCGGTTGACTTAATATGAACATTTGGTGTAGGCAGCCGTGGGACAAGCACTGGCGAAAATGAGGATGGTGAAGCTGAAGGACGAGGTTTTGCAAAACAAAAGGATAAAACAATGTCTCACAGTGAAGGATTGAGTACATTGGATATATTATTCGTGGAGCAACAGCCGGAGGCAAGCGCAACGGAGGTGTTGATTTTTCGTCCATGGCGAAATCCCGCAGCAAGAAAATATGAATCAGCAGGCAAACAGACAAGTTTACAAGTTTCTTTTCTTAAGGCATTTGGAGTGTTTTGTTCAATACTGCTTGTACAATTGAATTGATGATTCAGTAAATAGAATAGGCCTATCGTAAAACATGCCATTGTTTTAGTAATATAGTATAGCCTACCTATTTGTTTTAGTTCATTTTTGAAGTCATTCTGTATTATCCGACATTTTCGGTGATCCGACGTACTCCAGGTCCGGTTTAGGTCGGACAATCGAGACTCTACTGTAACTTACTAATTAATAACTCACTATCAGTAATTTATGGACAACAGTAATCTGTGTATCGTTTCAAGGACATGGGATAATAGCAAGCAAGCATAACTGCTTCGCTCGCTCCGCATATCGGAACCTTCATCGACCAATGGTTTTGGTATCCACCTACTCTAACCTCGTCAGACCGATAGTTTTAGTATCCACCTTCCATAACCTTGGCAGACCGATGGTTTTAGTATCCACCTACCCTAACCTCGGCAGACCAATGGTGTTAGTATCCACCTTCTCCCTAACCTTGGCAGACCAATGAACTAAGTATCTACCGGATGAAACCAACAATGGCTGGTACCAGTGAAAGACGAGAACCTAGGAAAGAATTTTCTTAACTAATGAATTAGCAATAAATACCTTTCGTAATGATTCAAAATTGACTTGGAAATGTAGTTCACTTTATCCACCCGCCTTCCCAAATTATATTATGACTTATATAGTAACAGGGTGTCGAGATATACGGGAAATACGGGAATTTTAGTGATCCGGGGAAAATACGGGAATTATACGGGAAATCTTGAAAAGTCTCATAATGCCTGACTGCTTAGCCCCCGAACGCTCGGTAGAGTCCTCCCGCTCAGTCTTCTATTTCGCCTGCAGACCGCGGTGCCAGCCGCAATTTGCGCCACCGATAGAGCGCTAAGCGGGATGAGAACCCAGCCAACGTCGAATGCATGCTTTGCCTGGCCGGCCGTACCCTCTCCACGCGCCGTGCTCGTTTTGACAATGACATGCAGGAATCAGTCCGCATTGATATTCAGAGGAGACCTGGGTTTCTCGACAAGAGCAGCCCTTAAAGAAGTTAACAGCTTAAGATCTCAGAAAATTCCAGACGCGGATGTGCTGCAATTTCGCACCAACTGCCGAAAATTGTACATTCGTATCCTATGGCTGAAAAAAATCAAAGAGAGGTCAACTCTTGCTCACAATAGACCCGTACTATATCCTGCCTAGACCCTATAGGGGTCGCTGAGACTCTTAAGTTGGAAGAAGTTAGGATGGTCATTGCTCTGGAAATTCTTTGTAATCAGAAGAATTTGCTTTCTGCCGCAATGGCTGACCGCATCAAAAGCAGCTACTCCGCACTTCTGAGACTGCCCTCTGTCACTGCGCGTTTGAAGCAGTTCGACGGAAAAGAGCGATGGCTCGACGTGCTGGGGTCTGAATTAGTGGCTTCAGCACCTTCCTCAGTTCCTGCCATAAACGATCTCACAGCTTCGTTAAAATGATACTGATTTTGTATCACAACAATGCAGCTCTTGACAGAGGTTTCTCCCTGTACAAGGAGTGCATGATAGTCAAACACAAAGAAGCAAGTCTGATTGGCATGCATACTGTTCAGAACGCTGTGATGGCAGCTGGTGGAGTAGAAAAGATAACCGTGAGCAAGAGTCCATACTGCACGAAAGGAAGCAAAACCGGTGCAAAGCGACGGCTAAGGTGCCAGTCGAAGGAAAAGCCAGAAAAGATCTCCAGGAATTGGAAAAAAAATAGTACTGTCAAAAGAACTTAATTTTGTGCTGTGTATAACTGAAGTTCCTAGTAACAATCTTGTATTTGTCAAAGTTTTTTTTTTTGTCGTGTGGCCTCCTGAGAGGCCGAGTGCAGGTCTTTCTAGTCGACGCCCGTGGGCGACCTGCATGCCGGGATGAGATGGGATGGATGAAGGTGAATGAAACTGGGCGAGGATGTGGAAGGAAACGGCCGTGGCCTATCAGAAGGTACCGTCCCAGCATTTGCCTGGTGTTGAAAATGGGAAACCACGGAAAACCATTTCAAGGACAGCCGACGGTGGGGCTCGAACCCACGCGTCGACCGAGTCAGCAGAGAGCTTGGCCCCTTGACCTAACGCTGCGCTTTAGCCCGCGTAGCCACTACTGTCGGTATTTGTCAAAGTGACTTATTTAATTTCGTTTCGCATTATTTTATTTTCTATTATCTACTTTGATAAAATAAATCTAAATTAAAAAGTATTCGCGGCGTGTCGCGTGTGGAATGTTACTGTTTTTAGCCTTTCCATGGTCTTCTTTCGCAGGGGATATGCACATACCAAATTGTTTTAAAGTCCGTGCAAACACTCAATGCAAATGCGTCACACATGCATAAATTTCAAAAACTACAAACAATATCTCACAGCTCTCGACATTTTACTATCAAACACCCGTCACCAACATGTGGCTACAAAATACACCACACAAGTGACAGACATCTTCTCGTATGGGCAGGCATTGTTTCAGTCGCTTATTAACCACTGTATGAGTCGGATTTCCTTTCATTGTCATTGTTTCCTTACTTTTACTTCGCCGAAGTTCGACCCGGGGACTGGATACATCCCGTACAGCATGTGCAGAAAGAAATACTGAAGGCGATCTGGATATCGCGGTGGATGAAATGATTATTAACCTTGGCAATTCATCAAGCTCTGACGAAGACAATGATGATGGTGATGATGATAGGGACAGTGAAGGGATGGAGGGTGTCAAAGAAATCCTTGCCAAGTGACTGAGGATAAGTTATTTATTGGTGTCACTTCGCTTGCGTCAATCGATAATAGAGCACAGGCTATTGTTTCCCGTCATAGTGTTCAAAATACCGTCTGTCATTCAATAGCCTACAACTCGACAATATAAAACCACGGCAATAATATCGCCACAGAGTGGCTTGTTTGAGTGCTCAGTGCTAAATATGTCTTTACCTTAACTTTACTTTTGTATTATCACGAAAGCTAATATTAACCGGAGAGAGTCGCGATTCAGTGAGTGTGCATGGTGTTATGTCAACTGCTGTAGTAAGCTGTGAACGACCTCCGCTCAGACTCTTGTTTCATGTTAAAGGATAATCATTGCATGGTGAGTGTTTTTATATTCATTAGCTGTAGAGTGTTTGCCCTTTTTGTCGTATTTATTGAATTGAATACCGATGATAAAGGTATCATAGCTTCGGTGTATAATTTATTTATTCATCTAAACGTATTGTATTTCTCTGTTTGAATGTCCTCGGCGTTGACTCAGGATCGTCTTTTAAAATATATTACGTATGCCGGCAATTGTACATAAAGAATGTCTGAAGTGTTGCGCTGTGTATTATTCGAATCAGTTGATTTACAACAACACTAAAAACTTAGCAACACAGCTCAGCTGTTCCAAGCTCCCGACATATCCTTCGCGTTGTTTCCTTCGAAACATGGTGAGAAACATGCTCAGAATTCTTGCCGTGTGGCGGTTGGACGTAGGGTCTTGTTATGTGGCGACCGTGGGTAGCGGAGTGGAAAAGCGGGGCATAGTGACAGGAAGGCTGTCAGTACCGAATTCATGGGGTTAGCAATACTGTATTTGTCCCATAATTTACGCGTGTAATAGCGGACACACCTCCTATTTTACTATAAATGTCGTGATCTAAAAAGGGATAGTGGGTGGGTAACATCTTATTACTACATGACCCCCAGGATTATTATTCATTATTACAAAAGGTATTTTGACTATTTTCAGTAGTGTAGAAAATTGTATGGCCTTGTTCCGGGCTCCTATAGAGCTTACATTTTCTTTCGATCTTTCATTTGCCATAGGACGCGCCACTGGCGTATGGTTATGCATTACCATTTTCTGGTTTAGTAGTCAGGTAATGGAAGCAATGGGAACTGTGTACTACAATTTTCCTTGCATGTAACTAAGTAAATTATTGTTGTTAAGAGAACGTAAAATGTACCAAGAATATGATCTTCAGCTGTGTGCAGTGAGAAAGCTCTGCATGTGTTCATTCCTTATGTATTATTGATGCGAAATGTCAGCTAACGTTGTGCCACATACAACACTTGTAGTCTGTAAATGTTGCACATTTTCCCGTAAATTACAGCAGTTTATGTTTGAATTGCTTATAATATCGTGACAAAGAAAGTGTTTCTCCAATTGGATGATTGTATTTAACTGTATGCACGTCGTATAAACTTGGCGAGGTGTACTTTTTTCACGGAGCAACTTTACACCGTAGTAGGCATGCAGATTTTTGTATTTAGTTTTCTGGCATCTTGTTTTAAATTATTGACTAACATATTTTTAAATGCAGACAATCCATACCTCCATTAGGATTCGGGTTCCATAATTCATGCAAAATGGAATTGAGGTCATAAACCCCCTACCCTTTCAGTGATTACCGTATGGTACTTTATGTAGACTAGGGTGAAGATGTAAATGAGCATTTAAAAAAATTGTCGCCAGTTGTTTGGTTTATTAACTTACGGTAATATTTTCCATAGATATTGAAAACTAGGCACGGTTGGATTTTAAGGTGGAACCGCATGTGCTATCAAATATCGCTTTCTTGCAATACCTGGAATATGTATGGAATTATAAAATGATTATTGATTAAATGAGTGTTGAAGATAGGCTATTATAATTATAATGTTTAAATAAATATTAAAGAAGAAACGATGCGTTGTTAGTAAATATTAGGCCTACCGGTACGGCGAATAGCCTACAACTCGTACCTTAGCTTACGTCACAATTTAGAATTTAAACGGGTCACGTTATTGCATAATATACTAATATAACAACCGGATAGCAAATTATAATAATATTCTCACATATAACATATTTAATTTGCACCAACTTAATTATTGTAGTCTAAGATATGTTAGACCACTGCCGTTTTAAATGTGCAAATCGCACACTTGGTAGGCAAGCTGTTTGTTATGGTCGTCTCTGATGCTAAGTTTTACTAATTATTCTTTTAGGAGACACTTGTCTTTGGAATGTTGATGAAAGGCCAACCCTCCAGTTCTTATGTCATAAGTTGAACGCCTAAAAACAAAACCACAATCCAAAATAATAAAGAAGATAATCGCGAACGAACGATTCACTGCCAATGAAAATCAAATGGAGATTCGCGGACCGGAAGTTCGCTATGCATAAGCTTCGGTGTCATTTTAACTCGTGGAAGCTCTATTCGGTTACGGTAACATACAATTCAGTCACTTCCCGTAAACATTTATTATGTGACACTTCTATTCTCTACTCTCTCAACCCTCCTCAGTAAAACAGTCATTTATATCAGCTCTCCTCAGATAAACGGTATCTGCGAGAGAATTCACTCCCGCGCGCACGCTTTGCTCACGCTACGGATTAGACCTAAATCTCACCATCACCCGTGGGCTGCGGAAGTACCGGTATCTCCAAAAATGCAGTTACACTTACGCCAGAAAATCTTGATTCGCACTTTAAGATTCATTTTTCAGCCATTCGGTATGCGAGTTCTAAAATATACGGGAATTTTGTGGATTTTCGTACGGGAATTTGAAAAAAGGTCATCGCTCGACACCCTGAGTAAGATTCCAGCTGTGTCGTCCATTATCCGTGGTTGTAAAAGTCACGTTTGCCTAGACCAATAAATTTGACAATGGTTACAGCCTAACACGTCCAATTCAATGGATTTTGGCAATGGTTACAGCCTAACGTGTCGTCAGCAGTGCCCTGCTAGCTTCCCATAGCCAAGGCCACACCTCAACCCGACCATTTCTAACCTTCGATTCATCCAATCCAATGGTGTTAGCCTGCGGGCTGTATTAGCCATGTAGACCAATGGGTTTTGCCTAGTGGTGTATTTTTATATCTTACTAGCAGGTACCCGCGGCTTCGCTCGCATCATAGTCGTGTCATATTTTTATTCAACGAAATGCAGGTTTAACCCCGTTAACACCACTTTAGAACCTGAATATCCAAAAATCCCTCCTTAATAGACTTTATCGACACACAACAAACATATCCCCAAAATATCATTCTTCTAACTTTAATAGTTTTGGTTGGTCGATGAGAGTGAATATCCAATAATCCCTCCTTAGTGGACGTTTTTCATCCAGAATTTCACCCTTCCCCATGAACCCCTTAAATAGTTTTACGGAAAAAAAAAAACGGTCGAACACCTATTTACTTCTTTTTAAGTGTTTTTTTTTCCGCTGAATTTCAATCTTCTCGCTTATCTCGTTTATGAGATACATCATCATCATCATCTTGAGCAGTTTCCAACCGCTGGTCGGGTCTGCTTGGAACATAAGCCTCTCCATCGTTTCCTGTCCATCCACCATCTCTCGTCATTTACTGTGTCCCAGCACACTCCTCTTTCCTCCTCCCCCAGGGGCTCACATCTTGTGGGCGTGGGTTGGCGACCACGGGGCCCCAGCTGAGTCCGGCATTGCTTCCACTTACTTGTGCCGGGCTCCTCTCCGTCTTCTTTCCTGTCGACCTCACTTGGTCAACTCTTGTTCTCTTCTGACCCCGACGGTATTAGGGTATCCGAGGCCTAGGGAGTCTCTTCCTTTCCCGCCTTAATTGGCCCTTGTCTCATCTTTTCTGATGCCCTCCTTCTGCGAGGGGTCAGCCTTCTTTTTCTCTTCCTTTTACCTCCTGCCTTGTGCTCTAGGCCCTTAAGGAGGCAGGGTGTATGTAGCTCCACCACTTCTGGTGCACCCTAGATAATGCTATACCCTCAGGGGCTCACGGCTGGTGAGTTCGGGAGTTGGCGACCCCGAGGGATTCCTGAGCTGGGTCCGTTTTCCCCTTTTGTCCCTTACCTTTGGGGCGGACCCTCTCCTCTTTCACTTTCCTATATGCCTTTCATGGCTCTCCTTCCTTCCAAGTCCCTCAATCCGCCTTCTCCGAGGGTTGAGGGCACTTCTTTTCCTTCTGTCCTTTTATTTGCCTTATTCTCCTTTAGTTTTCCATTTCTTCTTCTAGTATGTAGGTTATTAGTTAGTTTTAGTTTTAAGTTCGCTTTTCATTTTCATCTTCACGATCACCCAAACCATCAGGGGCCGATAACCTAGATGTTAGGCCCCTTAAAACAACAATTATCATCATCATCATCACCTCTTTCCTCCGCACTCTTCCTAACTCCTTTTGTCCATCTGTCCCTTGGTCTTCCCCTTGGCCTCCTTCCCGTCATTTCCATTCCAAACATCTTCTTCGGTATCCTCTTCTCTTGCATCCTCCTCACTTGTCCATACCATTGTAGCCTAGATCGCTCTATTCTATTTTGCAATGGTTCCTCTCTTACCATCTCTCTGACTCTCTCATTCCTTACTCTGTCCATTCTTGTCACTCCTACCCTACTCCTCTGGAACTTCATCTCCACTGCTCGTATTTTATTCTTGTCCCTTTCCTTCATCACCCATGTTTCTGAACCATATGTCAAAATTGGCACAAAGTAGGTCTTGTAGATGATTCCTTTACATTTTTGTGGTACATCTTTATTCCATAACATCCCCCTAACACTCTTGAAAAATCCATCTGCGCACCTTCCCCTTTCATTTATTTCCATCCTATTGCCTCCCTTTTCTTCAATTATGCTTCCCAAGTACTTAAAGCATTCTACTTTCTGCAACTGCTGTCCTCCAAGTGTTATGCCCATATCCAGTCTGTTCTTCTTCCTCGTTGTGATGACCACTTCACTCTTTTGTGCTGAGAACTTCATCCCATATGATAACACTACCTTCTCCCACTCATCTAATTGCTCTTGTACTTCTTCCTCATCCTCTCCCCATACCAGAAGGTCATCAGCAAACAACATTGCCTTCATTTTTCTTTCCCCAATGCTATTTACCACTTTTCATATGATTTCATCCATCACCACTATAATGAGATACATGCTCCGTTAAAAATTCTTCAACGCCCAATGTTCACCCCTTTCACCTCATAATATAATCATATGGATAAACCCTTAGACATATGTCTGCTTATCTTTACTGATTAATTTTTATGCCGAATATCACATCCCCAAATGAAACAACTCGTGAGATATTGTTAATCAATGAAATGCAATTTTAACCCCCTTAACACCCCTTCAGAACATGAATATCCAAAAATCCATCCTTTGTGGACGTTTTCGACATACAACGAACATATCCCCAAAATTTCAAGTTTCTAACTGCAATATGTTTGGCTGGGGTATGATGAGTGAATATCCAAAAATCCTTCCTTAGTGGACTCCTTTCCCCAGAATTTCACCCCTCACCATGGGCCCCTTAAATTGGATTTATGAAAAAACGGTCGACCACCAATTTACTTATTTTTCAAGCTGATTTTCCCCCCTGAGTTTCATACTTTATGCCTCTGTCTTTTAAGAGATACTTGCTCCGTTAGGAATCCTTCAACCCCCACTTTTCACACATACACCTCATAATATACACTACATCGAAAAACCCTCCGACATGTGTCTTCTTATTCTTAATGATGAGTTAATATGCCAAGTATCGCATCCCCCCAAGGAAACCAATCAGGCTATATTGTTATTCAATTAAATGCAGGTCTACCCCCTTAACACCCCTTTAGAACCTGAATATCCAAAAATCCTTCCTTAGTGGACGTTTTCGACATACAACGAACATAACCCCAAACTTTCATGTTTCTAACTTCAATTATTTCGGCTGGGCGATGATGAGTGAGTGAGTAAGTCAGGACATTTTCTTTCATTTATTTTTCAGAATTTCACCCCTCTCATGAACCCCTTAAATTGGATTTATGAAAGAAAAAAAAACGGTCGAACACCTATTTACTTATTTTTAAGCTGTTCTTCCCCCCTGAGTTTGATGAGTGAGTGAGTTAATCAGTTAGAACACTTTCTTTCCTGTTTTTTCCCCCAGAATTTCATCCCCCTCCAAGGGCCCCTTAAATTGGTTTTATGAAAAAACGACCGAACACCTATTTACTAATATTTTAAGCTGGTTTTTTTTCGCTGAATTTCAAACTTCTCGCCTATGTCGTTTAAGAGATACACGCTCCGTTAAAAATCCTTCAAACCCCAATTTTCACCCCTTTCACCTTATAATATACACCACACCGATAAACCCTTAGACATGAAAATGAAAATCCACAGCCTGCTTCCAGTCTCCGACCGGGTCAGGAATGGAATGAATGAAGCCCCCATCTAGCGGCGAGGATATGGGCTGTGCCGGCTGCCGAGGCCTGACGCACTCCTCTGGGGCAATGATTAAATGAATGACAGATGAAATGAAATGATAGTGGAGAGTGTTGCTGGAATGATATTTTGACAGGGAAAACCGGAGTACCCGGAGAAAAACCTGTCTGCCTCCGTTTTGTCCAAGCACAGATCTCACATGGAGTGACCGGGATTTGAACCACGGACCCAGCGGTGAGAGGCCGGCGTGCTGCCGCCTAAGCCACGGATGCTTTCCTTAGACATATGTCTGCTTATTTTGAATGTTCAGTTAATATGGCGAATATCACATCCCCAAAGAAACAACTCATGAGATATTGTTAATCAATGAAATGCACGTTTACCCCCTTAACACCTCTTAAGAACCCAAATAAACAAAAATCCTTCATTAGTTGACGTTGGCGACATAGAGCGAATATATTCCCAAAATTTAATGTTTCCAACTTCAATAGTTTTCGCTGGGCGATGATGAGTGAGTCAGGTCATTTTCTTTCAATTATTTTGACCAGAATTTTACGCCCTCCCCATGCGCCCCTTAAATTGGATTTATGAAGAAACGCTCGAACACCTATTAACTTATATTTTAAGCTGTCTTTTTCCCCTGAGTTTGATGAGTGAGTGAGTGAGTCAGTCAGTCAGTCAGGACACTTTCTCTCCTTTTGTTTCTCTAGAATTTCACCCCACCCCATTGGCCCCTTAAATTGAATTTATGAAATAACGGTCGAACACCGATTTACTTATTTTTAAACTGTTTTCTTTTTCGCTGAGTTTCAAACTTCTCGCGTATGTCGTTTATGAGATACATGCTCCGTTAGGAATCCTTCAACCCCCACTTTTCACCCCTTTCACCTTATAATATACACCACATTGAAAAACCCTTGGTCACATGTCTGCTTATTTTAATGATTAGTTTATATGCCGAGTATCACATTCACACATGAAACCATTCGTGAGATATTGTTATTCAATAAAATGCAGGTTTAACCCCCTTAAGACACCTTTAGAACCTTAATATCTGAAAATCCTCCCTTAGTGTACGGTTTTGACATACAACGAACATATCCCAAAAATGTCATGTTTCTAACTTCAATAATTTTGGCTGGACGGTGATGAGTGAGTGAGTCAGGCCATTTTCTTTCAATTTTTTTTTTCCTTTCTTCAGAATTTGACCCCTCACCATGAACCCCTTAAATTTGATTTATGAAAAATAAACTGTCGAACACTTATTTACTTATTTTGAAGCAGTTTTCTCTCCCTGAGTTTGAAGAGTTTGTGAGTGAGTCAATCAGTTAGGACACTTTCTTTCTGGTACCCCCCCCCCCCCCCCCCCCGAATTTCACCCATCCCCATGGGCCCCTTAAATTGAATTTATGAAAAAAAAAACTATCGATCTTCTATCTACTTATCTTTTAAGCTGAATTTTTTCCCGCTGAGTTTCAAACTCCTCGCCCATGTCTTTTAAGAGATGCACGCTCCGTTAGGAATCCTTCAACCCCCACTTTTTATCCCTTTTACCTGATACACCACATCGAAAAATCCTTAGACACGTGTCTGCTTGTTTTTATTGATTAGTTTATATGCCGAGTATTACATCCCTAAATGAAACCACTCGTGATATATTGTTATTCAATAAAATGCAGGTTTAACCCCCGTAACACCCCTTGAGAACCTGGATATCCAAAAATCCTTCCTTAGTGAACGTTTTTGACTTACAACGAACATATCCCCAAAATGTAATTTGTCTAACTTCAATAGTTTTGGCTGGGCCATGATGAGTGAGTGAGACAGTCAGAACATTTTCTTTCATTCTTTTTTCAGAATTTCACCCCTCCCCAATGGCCCCATAAATTGGATCTATGAAAGAACGGTCAAACATCTATTTACTTATTTTATAAGCTGTTTTTACCCCTGAGTTTGATGAGTTAGTGAGTCAGTTAGGACACTTTCTTTCCTTTTTTTCTCTCCAGAATTTCACCCCTCCCTATGGGCCCCTTAAATTGGATTGATGAAAAAACGGTTGAACTCCTATTCACTTATTTTTAAGCAACTTTCAAACTTCTTGCCTATGACGTTTAAGAGATACACGCTCCGTTAAGAATCCTTCAACCCCCACGTTTCACCCCTTTCACCTCATAATATACACCACATCGAAAAACCCTCAGACACATGTCTTCTTATTTTTAATGATGTGTTTATATGCTGAGTATCACATCCCCCAATGAAACCAATCGGGAGTAATTGTTATTCAATGAAATGCAGGTTTAACCCCCTTAAGACCCCCTGAATATCCGAAAATCCTCCTTTAGTGGACGGTTTTGACATACAATGATCATATTCCCCAAAATGTCATGTGTCTAACTACAATAATTTTGGCTGGGCGATGGTGAGTGAGTCAGGATTTTTTCTCTCAATTTCCTTTTTTCAGAATTTTACCCCTCCCCATGAACCCCTTAAATTGGGTTTATGAAAAAAACTGTCGAACACCTATTTACTTATTTTTAAGCAGATTTTTCCCCCCTGAGTTTCATGAGTGAGTCTGTCAGTCAATCAGTTAGGACACTTTCTTTCCTGTTTTTTCTCCCCAGAATTTCACCCCTCCCTATGGGCCCCTTAAATTGGATTTATGAAAAAACGGTCAAACACCTATTTACTTATTTTTTAAGCTGATTTTTTTCCACAGTTTCAAACTCCTCGCCTATGTCGTTTAAGAGATACACGCTCCGTTAGGAATCCTTCAACCCCCACTTTTCACCCCTTTCACCTCATAATATACACCACATCGAAAAACCCTCATACACGTGTCTTCTTATTTTTAATGATGAGTGTATATGCCGAGTATTACATCTCCCAATGAAACCAATCGGGAGATATTGTTATTCAATGAAATGCAGGTCTACCCCCTTAACACCCCTTTAGAACCTGAAAATCCAAAAATCCTTCCTTAGTGCGCGTTTTCGACTTACCACGAACATATCCCCAAAATTTCATGTTTCTAACTTTAATAGTTTTGGCTGGGCGATGATCAGTCAGTCAGGACACTTGTTTTTATATACGAGATATGTTGTCAACACTACCTTGACATGAATATGTTGTCATGTATCGTCAATGTCTCCGCCCAGATAACACATGACGAATGTTCATCGCTTGAACAACTTGGCTGCCGTTGTTCAAACGCACATATTTACGTAATTTAGCACACACTTCCAGTACACTAGTCATAATGGATAGCAATTTCATTTGGTATTGTTTCCTAGAACCCCTGAAATGAAAATCATCTATTATCATATACCATCCAAACCGACAGTAGTGGCTACGCTGGCTAAAGCGCAGCATTAGGTCATGGGGCCAAGCTCTCTGCTGACTCGGTAGACGCGTGGGTTCGAGCCCCACCGTCGGCCGTCCTTGAAATGGTTTTCCGTGGTTTCCCATTTTCAACACCAGGCAAATGCTGGGACGGTACCTTCTGACAGGCCACGGCCGCTTCCTTCCACATCCTTGCCCAATTTCATTCACCATCATTCATTTCATCTCTCATTAACTCCTCTCATGAGGTTGGCGTCAGGAAGGGCATCCGGCCGTAATAACCATCGCCACAGACTTCCATCGCATCTCATCCCCGACCCCGTTGGAAAACGGGAATAATAAGGGGTAGACATACATACATCATATACCATCCAAGTGGAAGTGTAAAAGTCAGGTTCTCGTCTCCTTTACAATTAATTAATGGCTATAGGAGTGTGTACAGGTCACGCCGCGGTTTTTGGCTGGTCAGTTCCGGTTCTGCAGTCGTCAGAGGACAGTCTGCGAGCCTCACGCAAGTGCAATTGATTAGTGACTTTTCAGTTACGTGGAAAGCAACTCGTGTATAAATTGCACATGCCTGAGATTCTCCACCTGTCCTCTGTATGACTGTGTAATCGGTGCTCACCGGCCAAAAGGTGGCGTGAACTGTAGTTTCATCCTCAAGATGGCTTTAGGGGAATACCGTCAAGTTTACAGCATTGCCTATTCCAAGCCTTCAACATCGCGTGAGTTGATTGCTGCAAAATTAAAACAATAATTTTTTATTTAAGTGTGAATGTGGTGTTTCCTAAATACATTTAGGTACAATAACCATGTCAAAATAGGAAGAAACAACTTTCGGAGTGATGCAAGCAAAATTACAAACTTTCGAGATCTTTTTTGCCCCATTCATTACACGAAGGCTTAATTTTCGTTGTCTTAACTAGGCTTTCCATACAAAAAAGTAATTCCGTTAAAAACTTAATAGCCTATTTTCATATATCCTACTACCGACTACTTCTAAAGCGCAGCATTAGGCTATGGGGCCAAGCGCTCTGCTGACTCGGTAGACGTAGGTTCGATCCCCATCGTCGGCCGCCCTTGAAATGGTTTTCCGTAGTTTCCAATTTTCAACTTCAGGCCACGGCCGCTTCCTTCCACACCCTTGCCCAATTTCATTCATTCATTTCATCTCTCATTCTGGCGCACAGGTCGTCCATGGGCGTTGGCTAGAAAGACTTGCACTCGGCCTCTCAGGAGGCCACACGACAAAAAGAAAGTATATTCTACTTATGTTAATTGCCTCTATCAACATACAAAATGGGGGCAGATGACCTCGTAGTTCCGCCCCTTAAGACAAACAATAACTAATAAGTACTAAATTTCAGTTCGATTGCTGTAATAGATTCGTAGACATTGAGAACCGTTGGATGGTCGCCATGTTGGATTTTTATATATCTAAGCCATTAAATATATTAAAAGGATTTAGACAAATTAGAGAAGACTGAAAGACGAATTCTGAGAAAAATACTGGGAGCTAAACAAAATAATAACGCTGAATATAGGTTACGACCAAATAGAGAGTTATATTTGAAATGTGAAAAATTAACTGATGTAATGAGAAAGAGAAGATTACAGTTTTTTGGGCACATCTATAGAATGGAAAATAGTAGACTAACTAAACAGATCTTCAACTTACTGACTAGTTACAAATCCAAACCCACATGGTTCATTGAAATTGACAAAGATTTGACAAACGCCAAAATTCAGACAGACACAATAGCAAACAGATCACTCTTCAGAGAAGCTATTCAAAACACAAAATTTGAAGAAAGGAAGAAACAAACAACTGGCAGAAAGTGGACTCAGGAGGAGAAAGATCGTCACTCTAGGACGATGAAAGAAATTTGGAAACAACGGAAATTGAATACAATGGACAATAGCCAACGTTGATTCATCGTACCCTCCAAATGGGTTATTCGAAAGAAGAAGAAGAAAAAGGAAGAGAGACTCCGCCTGATCAATACTTTTTATAATTAAAACACAATGGGTTACATTATACCCATATGGTACATGTTTCGGGGTTTATATTAACCCCTTCATCAGCCATACATAGAGAAAAACACTTGTCATTATCATTAAAAATATCCTAAAAAATATGAATCTAATGTGAAATTAATAAATGAAATGGATGACAGCGAAAACAAATGAGGAATGATGTGGTGCAACAGACATATCCAAAATAAATGGGGAACATAGAACTAGTACAAACCCATAAGATATAAACACATTAAAAATAACACATTAAAATTTGATCACTGGAAGTTCATGTTGGTAAATGTGATTTAACATGTTCACATTGGGTCCTTATGGCCCTGAAAATATTAGATATGGTCCGATGTTTTTTTTTAAATATAAAAGACACTCCACTAAGTTTAAAATGGTCTGTTGACAAATGCTGGTATCATTGCGGGTCTAGATGTTTGAAATCTCCTGCTGGAGGTGCGACAGCTGATTATTGAGTAAATCAATTACTTCACCAAAGATCCGAAAGAATGACAGGCCAAGCTAGAAATGTGTCTCTTGAATATGGGGCTTTAGGGGGCCCATTCGAAAATAGCATTGGTGCTTCCGAGTTGGCGATCCAAAAAATGGGTGTTCTCTCTCGGGGTGACAATCGTTGTGAGAGTAATCGTAGCAGAAGATATTCCAAACACGCTCGATGCAGGTCCACGTGTTGTCAAGCGGCCTACCTTCAGACCAATGCTATTTTCGAATGGGCCCCCAAAAGCCCCATATTCAAGAGACACATTTCTAGCTTGGCCTGTCTTTCTTTTGGATCTTCGGTGAAGTATTTGATTTACTCAATAATCAGCTGTCGCACCTCCAGCAGGAGATTACAAACATCTAGACCTGCAATGATACCAGCAGTTGTCAACAGACCATTTTAAACTTGTGGAGTTTTTTTTTTATATTAAAAAAACATCGGACCATATGTAATGTTTTCAGGGCCATAAGGACCCAATGTGAACATGTTAAATCACATTTACCAACATGAACTTCCAGTGATCAAATTTTAATGTGTTTTTATCGTATGTGTTTGTACTAGTTCTATGTTCCCCATTTATTTGGGATATGTCTGTTGCACCACATCATTCCTCATTTGTTTTCGCTGACGCATTCATCCATTTCATTTATTCATTTCACGTTGGATTCATATTTTTAGGATATTTTTAATGATAATAAGTGTTTTTCTCGATGTATGGCTGATGAAGGGGTTAATATAAACCCCGAAACATATACCATATGGGTATAATGTAACCCATTGTGTTTTAATTATAAAAAGTATTGATCAGGCGGAGTCTCTCTTCCTTTTAATATATTTAACTAACAATCAATACGGAACCATGACTGAACCAAATAGTATCTAAGCCATAGAGTTATGTACTATTAGATGAGGATTGCGTAGGTTTATTATTCAAACTGCAATTGCATAATTAAGGACACAAGAAATAAAAATGAGATTTTAAAATTTCGCATAGCCGCCATCTTGCAGTTATGAAAACAATTGTAATAAATTAGATGTCGGTAGATTTACCGTACCAAGTTTCACTTCGCTCGGGTGGTTAAATCGTGAAAAACTTCCATTTGAATGTTTAAATTTCACGTCACTGCCATGTAGTATTTGAGTTCACTAGGTTATTGAAATTCCCAGAGGTGAACTTAGCTTTTATCAACATAGGCCTAGGCCCTACATACAAAATTTCAGTTTTAATTGCTGTCATAGATTAGTAGATATTGAGAACCGTCGAAATATTTCGGATGGTCGCCATGTTGGATTTTTATGTAGGCCAAAGAGTTATGTACTATTAGATGACAATTACTGCGTAGGTTGATTATTCAAACGTTGACTGCGATCGCATGATTAGGACACAAGAAATAAAAACTTAATTTGAAAATTTTGCACAGCTGCCATGTTGAGGTTATGTAATCAATTGAACTAAATTAGATGCCAGTGCATTACAATGTGTATAAAGATTTGCTCCACCAAGTTTCACATTGCTCGGATGGTTAAATCGCAAGAAACGTCTATTTAAATGTTTCAATTTCGCTTGGCCGCCATGTTCGTTTTGTACTTAACAGGTATCTGAAAGACACAAGAAGAATGAGCTTAATGACAATGTATCAAATCTCAAAGTAGCCTATATAAAATACATACACCTTCATTTGAAACTGATTTGCCTTTTAGTCTAAAAGTTTCTGTCTCCTAACAAGTCATCCCTATGATCTCCTATTAGCAGTTAGCTCCTCTGCTTTACACCTTTAAATTTCAAATTGTTCTAATTGTCGTCTCCTAGGTCTAATGTTATCGGTTTTATGTCCCTTTTACTGAAACTACTGAGACTTTTAGAGACGCTGAATTGCTGGAATTTTGCACCAAAGGGGATCTTTAATGTTCCAGCAAATCTACGTATACGGCGAGATTGTTACTGCTACGCCATGCAGCCAGTTTCCTCGTAGGCTTATCCCTGCTTTTCTTATCCTCAACAGCCAAGCTCATTAACAGCTAATCTCTCCTCTCCCATTCTCATCACATGAATCCACCTAGTCTGCTCATATGAACAGCTTCATCTAGCATGTTCATTTCTAACTTAGTCTAGTTATCTATTCATTATGAGGAACTTTCTCTCATTGCTCCCACCTATTTGTCCCAGCATTCATGGTACCCCCATATCAGTTACCTCGAGCTTATGTTTAAGAACTGAATCTACCCAGCTTTCGCTTCCATAAATCATAGTCGGTCTAAATACTAAGTGATGAGGGAAGTGTTTCATCGCTACACTAACTTCTTTTTTGCAGAATACTGTAGAAGCATCTAAATTGACAAAATTAGACTGATTCAGCACCACAGAACTGGTCCAGAGAGGATCAAATCGTAGAAACTTGGTGAGGTGAAGAATACATTTATATCTAAGCTCAAAGCACGCATCTACTGAGGCTATATGGAGAGAAATTGCAGATCAGGTATTGCTCGGGTCCCAGCTCCGTGAACCTGAGAGGAATGAGGATCGCGGACTATGAGGAGTGATGAGGGTTCCCGGTCTGTGGGTAGTAACAGAACAAAATATATTGGTGAGTGACTCACTCATTCGCAACACCACAGTGGTTTGATCAATGGCCCTATGTTAGTAGTATTGGAATAGACATGAATTCCAGATAACTCAGCGGGCTGTTGACAGGCCCTTCTCTTCCCGCCACTTCACCTCACCGCATAAGTTCACAGAGCTTGGACCCAAGCAGTACATGCAGTGGCAACCCAAACCCTTGGAGTAACGAAGGAGAGAAAGTGGTTTATTGATAAGCAGACATGATGGTTGAACACAGATGGTCAACTAGTCATCAAAGCAAGAAAAAAACAAAAAACTGCTAAACAAGCTGTTACCAGAGCAAAACACCACCATAGTATAACCAGCTTGATACATCAGAAGGTGCTAACTGGGTTCATCGCCTTGCAAGATCCTGTCATTGAGCCATGGGAGATATTGGACATGTCCTGAAGATTAAAGATGCTAACCACCAACCTCTTAGAGATCCAACAGACGTCCTAGATTGATGGAGAGAATCTTTCAAAGAAATGTGCAATGAAGAGTAGTGAGTAGTGACCCAATTACAGTAGAAGACACGTCAAAGGCTGTGAGTAAAATGAAAAGCAGCAAAGCGACCGGCCCAAATCGCATACCATCTGAAATCTGGAAGTTACTTGGACAATGAGACATCAAAATTCTTACAGCACTTTTCAACCATATCCTTGATGATGGATGCTTACCTACAATCTGGCAAATTAAGTACAACCATACCAATTGGGAAGGATAAAGGAGACAGTGAGTGTTCTAATTACCGGCCAATTCGCCTCCTCTGCCTCACAATGAAAATATTTGAACGTATTCTTGACAGCCGAATACGCTGCATGATCCAAATCTGTCCAAACCAATGTGGCTTTGTTAAGGAGTTAGTACAACAGATGCGTTCCACACAACACGTCTACTCACAGCAAAACACAAAAGAACCAACCTGTGCATTTGACATTTCTGGATCTCGAAAAGGCTGTCTGTCTGCTTAATTCCTAGTTTGGAGCCATTTTTTTTGCAAGCCTTATTTTTACTTTTAAAAGTGACTTCACTATGTCATTCCACCAGGATGTGCTCTTTTTCCTGTCTTAAGACACTGTTGTCCCAAGACTTGCCTTTGTTACTTCTAGTATGGCATCCTTGTATCCTGACCACTATACCGTATTTCAATGTCTCGAATTTCTTTACCATCTACTCTTTGGAATTTCTCATCAATTATTTCCATGTATTTCTAACTAAGTTCCTTTCCTGGAGATTTTCAACCCTAATCCGTCTGCAAACCATCACCTGGATCGCATGAGACAGGCTCTTCAGGGTCATCCAGGCATACATACACACCTTGATCAATCCCATTCTCAATGAAGAGAGGACTGATCAAGCATAATCACAAACACCAAAACAGCACAAACATTCTCCAAATTGATATTTTATTAGCTTTTACGGCCCATGAATTAAAACTCATCAATTTTTCTAGGTTTATGCTGTGTATTGTGTGGGGTTTCACCTAGGAACGTCAGTGGGCTCTTGTTGTCCATGCCCGAATCCCCACAGGACACCAAGAGCCCGCTGATGAGTCAGCTTGATGTTCCTAGGCGAAACCCCACACAATACACGGCATAAACCTAGAAAAATTGCTGAGTTTTAATTCTCCAAATTCACGCAAGACACCACTGATCATACCACTTCAACCAAACATGCACAGACAGACACATTCGAAGTCCAACACGAAGCAACTCAGACACAGACAGACTGGAAACTGCTTCACCCAGACTCAGAAACTCGGACACGCAAGCAGAGATAAACACAGCACTAAACAACAAAAAAACGAATCCACAGCACTACTAACATTACTCATGCAACAAACAACACTCCCACAAGCACATCCCCAAATCAACAAAAAACAAACAAAACAACAACACGGGCGTCGCGATGTTACCCCTCGTGCATTCAACCTACTACACTCACGATCCAATGCCCAGAGACTGCACCATGACACTACTCATTGTAATCATGACACCCGCTGCAACAGATGTGATGGTCCTCACCAGCACTCGGAATGTACGGTACCCATGGACCGTCCCACATGTGTAACTGTGGAGGCAGTTACTCAGCGTCATACCCTGGGCGCAATCCCATAAAATCAGAAATAAAACTCAGGCACAACGCATTCAATAAACAACATGCTCACACCAACATTCCATCACTACTCTCCTTACCAATCACATCCCCTTACACACAAATGCCACTGCACAAACACAAATATTGCACATTCTGCAGAAACATTAACATAGTACCACTCTCCATACAACAAACATCAATACACACATACTCTATTTAATACATCACATACACATCTCTCTTTAACTAACAGCATAACACATTCATCCAACATATACATCAAACAGCAATAGACTTAATCAGCTCACACAGAAATATACAACCAAATATAATCAGCCTCATATACATACACAAACATTGGCTTACTTAAGAATCTAGGGTTTGAATTAGATTGCAAAGCCTTCTTTAAACAAAGAAATGCACTAGATTCATATATTTTCAACTTCATTCCTTAATAAATTTAAAATCACTAATTCTACATCAATCAAATTACTTAACAACATCTTGATTAGTGTATTTTTCTGTTTCAAAATACACACATTTAAACATCCGAACAGTTAAATACTCAACTTCCAGCATCTCTGCAATTACTACATTTGTTACCCCTCGCACACAGACTACTTTCATACACACACCCGTAACACTAATTGCACATACAGGATTTTTTAAGAGCGTTAAAAATCCCTCAGTATGCCTTCCCTCAGAGGGGAAGTTAAGCTGTCATAGATTTATGGCATGTAAAAGAACCTTCCACTAACTAAACTTGTGTGAAGCATATTTGTAGGTTAGGTTTGATTAATGCTCTTAAGTTCAGCATTCGTCACCAGACGCTGGTTGCGATGGCATAGTAATAGCCAAGTTCACAGTTAGGTGTAGTGGATGGTAGCATTTGGTAGCGAAAGTAGGAACTACTTGAAATTATCATCTGCAGTCCTTACTTGAATTAAAAATAGATGACACAAACTAATGTAGTCATCACAATTAACACCGGTTATCAGACAGATTCTACACACACCCAAAGTACACGGAGCTACATGACCGCGTTGTCGCAGCCCCTAAACACATACAGGCGGGTGCTGAGGCATTTTATTTAATATAGCTGTTGCAACCAGTATGATGAGCTTTCTCCTCTTATCAATAAATATAGCAGATTCACATCATCACTAGATCGAAGCTGTTGGAAATAAATATAAACTGGCCTGGAGAGGAGCTCTAAAGAGAGAACCGGAACTGACATATCTGTCTGCATGTATGGCGTCTATGAAGTCGCTGGTCGTGTTAACTCTCTTCCAGCGACTATTGGCGACAAGAGGAGAGTTTCCTCAGAATGTACAGTATCAACCAAAAGTTTAAGACCACCTACCATTTTCACATAAATGATTCCTTGGTTTTACATTTTTGAGAGAACGAACCTGAAATATCCCTCAATAAAAGTATGTGTGAAACGTAACATTTAGGTATAAAGAACATTAAAATATCTCAATGATTAGCCAAATTATGATTTTAAAAGTTAAAAATGGAAACTGCCAAAAATATACATTTTTTAAAGTGAAGAAAGCTATGCAAGAAATAATAGGCCTAATCGTGTACAAAATCATTTCTTATACACGATGTGGAACTACAAGGAATATATAACATAAGTTACCAGTATCGAGAAACCCGTTTAAAGTGGATTTTTCTCAGCATTTCTTATTTCTCGTTTTAGAAAAAAAATACCATTGAAATGAGTGCATTCGCTTTTGTTATATTTCGTAAACTAAGCGAGCTGGCAAGGCCGGTTATGAAACAGCACGCAGTCCACACGTTGCTCGCTTGATAGCATGGCAGTACGGATTCGTACTGCAGGCTGTGTTTCATACAGCAGCCACTCGAGTTGAGGTGTTTGTGAGTAAGCTATTTTTTCATTACATTGTTCTCAATATGGGCCGAAAAAGTATTCCATAAAATGAAAAAGTGGCAAATTGTTGGTATGCTAAGGTGCAGCACGAAGCCCGGCCTTGAATCCCATCGAGAATGTGTGGAACTACATAGGTTCTAAAGTAGCGGAGTCTCGACCAAAAAATGTCCACGATCTCAGAAATTTCACTTCAGTACTGCCAGAATCTCATTTTCAGTATACCTACAAGAATAAAAGAGTGTCTGAAGGCTGCAGGTGGTACCATTGACTACCAAAATGATTAACTGAACATATGCAGGGATAATTGATTACATGTAGTTTGTAATAAGCTTTTGACAAATGAAATTCATGTTTCATCTTTCTTACTAGGTGGTCTTAAACTTTCGGTTGATACTGTACTAGTCAAGCGTCTTGGTGAGGTGTACCATGCCAACTGACAATCCCAATGGTACACTGGGGCGAAAAGCTGGCAATACTGAATTGAGCTAACTGGATCAATTTTTCAAAATATTTCAAATTTTATGAAGTGACCGCTTGAAAAGGGTCGAAAGTAGGTCAGTTACATCTGGCATCAGTTAGCCCTTGGAGGAGACATAACGTAATCAATTGTTTCAGTTCAATCGTACGACTGCACAGAAGGTGAAAATTTACAGACCATTATAGAAGATAATAATGAGGAAATTAAAAGGCTAAAGCAAAATACAAGAGCACTTAAGAGGAAATTGAAATATTACTCTGTCAGATCAAGGTGATGGACGGAGCAAAACAGAAGCTGATAGATTAAGGAAAGAAGTATGCTTTCTAATTGCAACAACCAAATACAAAAGTGACTTTGATCTATGACATCCCCCAGGGGTCACATCTAGTGGGACGTGGGTTGGCGACCACGGGACCCCAGCTGAGTCCGGCATTGCTTCCACTTACTTCTGCCGGGCTCCTCTCTGTCTTCTTTCCTGTCGACCTCCCTTGGTCAACTCTTGTTCTTTTCCGACCCCGACGGTATTAGGGTATCCGAGGCCTAGGGAGCCTCTTCCTTTCCCGCCTTAATTGGCCCTTGTCTCATCTTTCCTGATCCCTTCCTTCTGGGAGGGGTCAGCCTTCTTTTTATTTTCCTGTTATCTCCTGCATTCTGCTCAAGGCCCTCAAGAAGGTAGGGTATATGTAGCCCCACCACTTCTGGTGCACCCTAGAAAGTGCTACACCCTCAGGGGCTCACGGCTGGTGAGTTTGGGAGTTGGCGACCCCGAGGGATTCCTGAGCTGGGTCCGGTTTCCCCCTTTTGTCCCTTACCCGTGGGACGAACCCTATCCTCTTTCACTTTCCTGTTGTTTTTCTTTTCATTATTTTTCCTTTTAAGATTCCCACACTGTTATTTTTGCATCTCCACTCCATTTTGTGGGTGTTTTCAATCTCCGTTGCTAAATTAGCGTTTTTTCATTTGCTTACACATGCCTTATTTAAGGCATTGTTATTTATATGTGCAGGTTCTGTAATTCATAATATGAAAAATTCTCAAGATATTCGATTTATAGGCATTTTGTAAGTCTTTTAGATCTACGTTGCATTTTGTGAGTGTTTTTCAACCTCGATTGCGTTTTGTAAGGATTGACCATCTAAATTGCTTTTTAGTAAGTCTTTCAATATCGGGGGGATCCTTTTGTGAGTATTTTGAATTTCAATTGCATTTTGTATTTTCGACCTACACCGCTTTTTTGCAAGTAGTTAAGTCTCAATTGCATTTTTGTGGGTATTTTGAATCTAAATTACATTTTGTAAGTATTTTCAATCTAAATTGCATTTTGTAAGTATTGTCCATCCAAATGAGAAATTTGAATCTACCTTACATTTTGTAAGCAATTTCAATTGCATTTTGTATTTTCAACCTACCCCGCTTTGTTCTCAATTGCATTTTGTGGGTATTTTGAATCTAAATTACATTTTGTGCGTATTTTCAATCTCATTTGCATTATGTAAGTATTTTGATTTCACTTTTATTTTGTAAGTATTCCTACTGTACGTTGCATATTGTACGTATTTTGAACTTCACCTACATTTTGTGCGTATTTTTTCGATCTATTCCTTTTGTGAGTATTTTCGTTCGAAATTTCCTAATGTACGTATTACCGCTCTCCATTTTGTGAGTAGTTTCAATCTGAGTTCCTTTTTGTAAGAATTTTCCTGCTCACTTACTTTTCGTTCTGGTTTCCACTTCATTGGCATTTTCGCTATCACACAGACCATTAGGGGCCGATAACCTGGATGTAGGCCCCTTAAAACAACAATTATCATCATCATCTATGACAGTTTGTTGCAATGTAACACTCCCACACACTTCTCTAAGAAGTGTATAAAATTCAAGTAACATTTCTTTCAGGTATTATATAATTGTTACTGCCCACCCAATCTAATTGGGCACATTTTGCATTAACTGACTGAAAATCGACCACCTTGTGGTGTAGTGACTAGCGTTCTTGGCTGTGGATCCGGGTTCGATTTCCGGCTCTGCCAAGAAATTTTAATTCTGGTGTGAGGGCTTGAACGGGGTGCACTCAGCCCCATGGGGCAAAACTGTGAAGAAGCCATCCTGGAAGTAGTTTTTCATGGTTTCCCACTTCTACTCCTGGCAAATGCTGGGATGGTTTCTATATTAAGGCCACTGCTGCCTCCTTCCCTATCCTATCATATCCCATCCCATCCCTATTTTATAAATACATAAACTAGTACAGCCATCACTAGAACACAGGTTATTACACAAATTCCACACACACACCCAAATACACGAGGCTATATGACCACAATGTCACAGCTTCTAAAATAAGCAACAACATTAAAAAAGAAAAAATCTGTTGTTTTAGATGAAAGGGAAGAGACTGCCATAGTCAGTGTAGCATGTGGAGAGTGGTAATATCCTATTTCATTGTGTGACCCAGCAAGTATCAAATGATCTTGTCGACTTCGTCGTTATGCTCGAGTCTAAAGTTATGCGGGACGGAGACGGAAGTGACGTCATGCAGCCGCGCGGGAAACCTAAGTTAATGGGTAAAGGACGGCGAGTGCGTGACGTCATGCAGCCACGCGGGAAGCCGAAGTTAATGGTTAATGCAGTCTGTTGAAAGAGTCTTGGGGCGTCGAGCGACCTGGGGCTTTGAGCGAAGCGAAAAGAATACAGGGTGACTCCTAATGAGATATACAAGATGCCAGATAAGAATACAGGGTGACACCTAAAGAGATATACAAGATGCCAGATAAGAATACAAGTTGACTCTTAAAGAGGTGTACAAGATGGCAGAGAAGAATACAGGGTGACTCCTAAAGATACAAGATGCCAGATAAGAATACAAGGTGGCTCTTAAAGAGGTGTACAAGATGGCAGAGAAGAATACAGGGTGACTCCTAAAGAGGTGCACAAGATGTCAGACAAGAATACAGGGAGACTCCTAAAGAGGTGTACATGATGTCACACAAGAATACAGGGTGACTTCTCAAGAGATATACAAGATGCCAGATAAGAATTCAGGGTGCCTCCTAAAGAGATGTGCAGGATGTCAGAGCAAATTGCAGGGTGACACTTAACGAGGTGTACAGTGTGTTAGATTCAATTCAAATACAGGGTGACCCTTAAAGAGGTTTGCAAGATCATCATCATCATCATTTCCCCTTATCCAGCTCCTGCCGGGTCGGAGTATTTATGGCACTTCTCCACTTTCCTCTTTCCTTCCACCATTCTTCTTCCACGATCTTGTCCCAGTCCAGATGTCTTTTTCTTACGCTGTTCTTCACTGAATCAATCCACCTTGTTCTAGGTCTTCCTCTTGCTCTCTTACCCTTGCACTTCGCCTCCAGCATCTGTCTTGGTATTCTATTTTCCTCCATCCTCTTTACATGTCCAAACCACCTTAGTTTATTCTTCTCAATTCTCTCATTTAGTTTTCCCATCCCAACTTCCTTCCTAACATCTTCATTCCTCACTCTGTCTTTCCTTGTCTTTCCTATCATACTTCTTAGGAATTTCATTTCACTGGCTTGGATTCTACTCTCTTGCCTGCTTGTCAGGGTCCAAGTCTCAGCTGCATAAGTTAATATGGGAACATAGTACACTTTATACATTACCTCCTTGCTTTTCCTTGGTACTTCCTTATCCCAAACAAGTTTTCTTACACTTTGATAGAATGCATTTTTGCTGTACCCTCCTGCCAATCTCCATGTCCAACCTACCAGTTTGCATCAATTCACTTCCTAGGTATTTGAACGTGTCCACAATTTCCAAACTCTGACTTCCAATTTTCACAGTGCCCTTAACTTGTCTTTCCCCTCTTGTCATCACCATGGTCTTGCTTTGCAAGATATCAGATTCAAATAATGGGTGACTCTTAAAGAGTTGTAAAAGATGTCAGACTCAAATACAGGGTGACCCTTAAAGAGGTGCCCGCACGGGAAGCCTAAGTTATGGGAAATGGAGTCTGTTGAATGAGTCCTGGGGCTTCGAGTGAAGCGAGAAGCCCTCCTGAGCCTTTATAACATGTGTAGCATTTGTAGCTTGCGTCATTTGAAATGATATAACGTCTAGTCTTTCAGACTGACTGTAATTTTTTTGCTAAAAGGAAGTTACCTTGATAGGAAAGGTGTTAATATACCTCAGTTTAAGAACAATGTGAATTATACACTTTATTAAAGAAATGTCTAGCATTGTTGGACAGATTTCTAGACCCAGGGCTCTGGTTTCTAAACAGACTGTTGTAGAGTATTGTGATAACCTGAAGGAGACTGCAGGATGTGCCTGCATGAAACATATTCAGTTATGTTGAAATGAATTTGTCAGATGACCCATGGAGAAAGAAATTACTGTATTGAAGAAGAGTAAATACCTTGAGAAAGTTGCCAATCATAGCACAAGTGCCACAACTGGAATAGTTTGTGGATCAGGTTCAAATGTCTTTATCCTTCCATAACATTCTCTTATCACAGAAAACATCTCTGGGATACTTGGGACAAAAATGACCCTAAGGGCAGTTCATGCTGCTGTGACTGAGCTGTTCTAAAGGAGCAAGGTTCAATAGAACCATTGCTGGATGGACATTAGTAGGGCTCGGATGTTGATGACCTTAAAATTATCGAAAAATGCCTCTAAAAATATCGAAAAATTACCTTTTTGTTTTTTAAATGACCTATAAATGATCAATTTCAAAACGATTGTCTTGTACAAATAATGGTTCGAATAACAAACATTCTTACTAGAATTGTATTTGTGGTGTTTGAAGCCATATTTTCAGTGTTGCCTTAGTAAACAAGAGTTTAGTGCTTTTCAGTCAGTCAACACGAATGTTTACTAAGGCAACACTGAAAATATGGCTTCAAACACCACAATGTTCACGGCTAGTCAGGCAAATCGTGAAGCCAAGAAATTCAAATCACTCAGGCTTAAACTCATGAATTTAGACCAAGTCAATTTGGTTCAACAAAAAATGTATAGAACTAAACCATACCCCTAAATACGTACCAATTAAAACCGTACCGAACACACCAGCCTCGATCATTTCAACTAAACAAGCCAAGGAGCTTTGGATAGAAAACTAATTAAGATTTGCATACATAAGAAAGCAAAAAATTAACCAACAATTATACGTCATTCAATTGCAACTAAGTAATTTCTGGCACGCAGCCCAATGGGACAGCTTCACCGAGCACCTACATGACACCATCAAAATCAGAGCAACGAGGAAGCATGAAACGCTAGAAAATAAATTAAGAAAACTAGGAGAAACACAGAACCATCAATCTAACGAACAACACACGAATAACAATGAATTCAATTTCCACAGCAGAGTAAACAACAGAACGAACGTAACCTTTTCTCAAGGTGAAATGAATATGTTAGACAAAGGTTTGAAATACAACTGCACAGACGCACACACGAACCACAATATAAAACAGTTAATCACAGATATTGAGATAGCCAGTCACAAGCTCCCAGCAGAAGACAGGGAACTAACCAAAAATCTCGCCACCAACGAAGCCAAAAAAATCCACAAACGAGAGGTCGATAGCAATAACATTCAAAACAACAAACAACTCAAAGAAATAAAGTCATTGAAACAAAAAATAAAAGAACATGACTTAATCATCACAAAAGCAGATAAGGGAAACACTACAGTAATTTTGAACAAAACAGAATACATTGAAAAAACAGTCGAATTCCTAAACAACAACGAAATCAAGGAATTAACAAAAGACCCCACCAACAAATTCCAAAAACAAATAAAAAGTGCGCTAAAAGAAACAGAATACATACTGACCAAAGCCGAAAAATCAAAACTAATAAACATGAACCCGAAAATACCATCATTGAGGGGACAACCAAAAATACACAAAAGGAATGCCCAATGAGACCAATAGTCAATTGTAGGAATGCCCCTAATTACAAAACCAGCAAAGAGTTCCTAAAAATCTTAAAATGCCGTCTTTCCAACGACAAAAACAACTCTGTAAAGAACACAACAGAACTAGTAACAGCATTGAACACCCTACAAATGAAACCTAGCTTCAGGCTAGTATCCTTCGATGTAACTAACATGTACACCAATATTCCGATTATTGAAGCAATCAACACTATCGAAAACAACTTAAAATCCAACAATTCTGTAAAAGAAACTAAAGAGATTGTGAGATTACTGAGGGTCGTTCTCACCCAAAACGTGTTTCAATTCGACAATAAAATATACACACAGAGAGAAGGCCTAGCAATGGGATCGCCACCAAGTGGGTTAATCGCTGACATCTTCATCAATGCACTAGAAAATGCGTTCTTAGAAAAGACTTCAACAAAGGGAATAGTAATATGGAAAAGATACGTAGATGATGTAATTTGCATCTACGATACTGAACTAACAAGCGAAGAAACAATTCTCCAATCCATTAATAGCCTACACCACTCTATCAAATTCACTAAGGAATCCGAAATAGACCGGAAAATAAATTATCTCGATATAACTATTGAACGTAAAGACAACGACCTTTCATATTCCATATTCCGGAAAGCAACACAAACCTCGCATGCAATCGACAATCAGTCTAATCACCCCAGTACGCACAAACTAGCGGGTTTCAATTCAATGGTGCACAGGGCTTTAAACATACCCATGTCAAAAGACAACTATAATAAGGAAATAAGAACTTTTAAGCGAATAGCAAAGGAAAACAACTTCCCGCCAAGCAAAATAAACCAAATTATAGCCAAACATAAAAATAAAGATAAAACGATTCCCAAACCGGACAGTAATGAGAAAAAATTTGCGCGTTTCAACTATGTGAATGCGAATACATATAAAATCACTAACCTATTCAAAAAGCAAGGCATAAAGATAGCTTTCACGACGAAAAACACAACCGCTAGGCACCTCCTAGTAATAGTAATCTAAATAAACGTGACCCGTATTCAAGGTCAGGGGTATATTCTATAACGTGCCAAGACACCGGTTGTCAAGCTAATTACATCGGGCAGAGTGGAAGACGAGTAGACACACGTTATAATGAACATAGGAATGCGATAAGATACGGAACACATTCAGCCGTGTGCGAACATATGTGTTACGCGGGGCACAGCTTTACCAACATAGTCGGACCTTAAAATAATCCATCACGAATCGAAAGGCAGAGCTCTTGACATATAGGAAGCAATCGAGATACACCTAGCCAAACGAAACAATCACAACAATCTAAATGAACACACGTTCATGGAGAGCTCACCCCTCTTCACGCTACTAAAAAACACACCCTGTCGGAAACAAGACACAATTTAGCGACACAGCCAAGCTAGATAAAAAAAGGGGGGGGGGGGAAATTAGGGGGTTTTTAATAGGTAAATGTTATCTGGATCAGGTGTACGATGTATTTTTCTTCTCCAATAAACCAAGGCCCATATTCGCGGCAGTATTCAAGGTGCCGGGACGTCCTCATAAGACCGTCAACGCTTAGTTCGAATGACTTATGGGTTACGGTCCACGCGTGGCGAGGGCTAATCCACGGTCTTTAATAGTTGTAGACCCACCTCGTTCAATATCATACATCTTATCTAGGTTGGCAACACCTCACATAAACACATCGCTATCACTCCCCACAGCTCGTATGGGCAGGGGGGAGAAGGCAGGGAAAAACCAGTCGTTAAGATAACCATCGCAGTCGACCGCACAGTGAGTTCCAGTGAGCACGAAAACTGCGAGTGGCTGTAGTAAGGAAGACAATCAGATAAGTAGTTAGCCTACAATTTTATAGTTTAACCATAGTTTACAACCATATAATCTCTCCAAAGTACAAACTCCGGATAGCTATCACCATTTAGCATTTCACCTAACATCATATATACTGCATTTAGCATACACTGACAGTTGCAGTACCAATACTGCAACTATATAATTGTACATATTGTAAATATTTTCACCTGTATTTCAAACATAGATTTTATAGCCTAAGTGTAATGGATCTGATGATGATCGCTTGACGATCGAAACTGGTCATCCTAGTGTTTTATTAATCTCATGTAATTTATTTCAGGATTAGGGCATAACCCATCTCTTTTGGGTACATTCGTGTTGACTGACTGAAAAGCACTAAACTCTTGTCTAGAATTGTATTACTACTAACCTATTAATCAATAGATTAACAATTATCACTACGTCGTTTTCATTTCTACTATAGTGTGAAAAAATATATTGCTAACTAAACATATCTTAGTTAGCGTTGCAATACACCACCATCGTCAGCCTCAAGTTATCAAAAGCGAATGAACGGCGGTTGTCAGCTAAGTTAACACTGTTTTATATTTTGAGAAACTTCCCTCCACTTGCACTGACGCAATAGGAGCATAGCCGATTTGAAAAACACTGTCACTGGCTGTTAAATCCTCTCAAAAAATATCAATTCTGAAGTCTTCTCCTGGCAAAATATAGGCTATTTGACACACTGTCTATTACCCTTTATTCTTGTCCAATACAAATTTTCTGTCTGAATGTGTCCCCAATCTCACCTTTTACATGTTTCATACAACCGTCAGCATTCTTGACTAACGCTATTGACTTGGCCAATACCATGCCACTTTCTTCTAGGCAGGTTATGGTTTCTGGCAAAAAAGTAAAATTTGATTTTATGCAAGCCAATTTACCTTCCATTTGAGTATCAGAGAACAGGTCCTGTGCACTCTCAATAGCCTTAGCATCTGCCCTATCAAAGCCATTCACTACTTCTCACTATCTGAAAATTGTCACAATAGTACTGTATATGGATGCAGTCAACGAGGTAACCCAGCGTATTAAAACTGGTGCTGGGGGCAAAGCTACATCAGGGGCCTTGTCTTTGAAATACTTAGTGCGGGATGGTACTTTGACAAAGTCTTTCTTTACTGTGGAAACTAGTCTATCTACTTCTGAAAATTTTGATCGGACCTCTTCTGCAATTTGATGAAAAGCATGGGCCAGACAAGTAACATGCACCATCTTATTGTAAAATGATTTGATAGATTTTGCTGTCTTTACCATGTAAGATGCTGCATCTGTTAGGAAGGGGAGCACATTCTCATGTTGTATTCCCTAGGCCATATTAAACATATGGATTTATCGAACAGTTTGCATGAGTGTGGTTAACCACTTTGAAAGCCTCTTTGAGGTTAGAAGAAGAGTTTGCCTGGGACTATTTGTTTCTAGGGTTCCTATCACTACATGTCCCTCTGAATGTGTAGTCTCATCAATTGATACGTACATTTCTTCCCATTCACACATTCACGTATTCGGTTTAACGTGTCTTCGTAACATTTTGATAGGTAGTTCTTACGCAATATTGATTCGTCTTGAATAGTATGGCCAATGTGGCGTTCACTTAATTTAGGATTGCTTAGTTTTCCTAGTGGAATATTAGCACTAACAAACACTTCAAATCCTTTATAAAAGGAAGATGACTTATTTGATGTCGAATCTGTTTCTTTTAGCAATAATTTTTCCATATTTTCAAGACCTTGCAAATGTTGATCGCGCCCGACATGTTGTTGTACGGTGAACCGTTTATCTGCAGTGACTTAAATTTTACACAATTTACAGAACAAATCAGTTGAGAATATGCTTTCACCGAAATCTGACATATACTGTTTTAAACGGCTTGCAGTTGACTGGTTTTGTTTTGGCATTTCAATTGCACTGCACAACAAAACATCACACACCTACAACACAAACACACCTTAAAATTCCTGTAGTTGCCAGGTAACTGAGGGAACGATCGGAGGCCAGAGCTGTCAACACTTCTAATAAAGATAAACTCGAAACAAACCTCATAGCTCTGTGGGGATTACCCCATTCTTTTCTCAGACTGATGCAGTACTCACGTGGACGTGAAGAAATCGGTGGCGCAAACTGTACACACAAATGCATCCTGGTCAAGAAAAATTACAAGTGCTACGTAGATGCGAAACAGGTGATGAAAACAGATGAGCACTGCAGAACTACAGTATATGGGCTAGTCCAAGAATGTTAACGCTGACATATTTAGAAATACAGAGACTAAAAAAAAAATAACTTCAAAATGAGCATTTACATGGTGTCCACAGGCAGGAAAAGTCAGGAATTTTGTTTTTGGTCAGGAAAAGTCAGGAAAAAGTGTGAAAAAATGGCATGAGTCAGGAAAAAATTGTGAAAAGTAGGCTATTAGAAAGTCAGGAATTTTATATTAACCATACAGTATTTTGTGTTTTACAGCCATATTTTGATGTTACTACTTCAACTAATCTCTGACACTCGTATCACAAAGAAAGGTTTATGATGCAATCCTTAACTATGGTACATAATGTACCCATTTCTCAAAAAATTATTTTGTCAGTGATGGGGGCTAGAAAGTGTTATGAAAATGGTTTACAAGAACATGAAAAGGCAATTGCAGCTAAGAGAAAACTGACATCGGAGATTAAAAAACTAGAAGATGAGAGGAAAAAATTAAGATTAATGTCTCAATATGAAGAAGAGGACGTTAAAAGAAAAATTCAGCTGTTGGAAAAACACAAGAAATAATTGAGGGATGCCAAAGTCAAATGTTAGTTTAAGATTAGAAAGGTTTTTTAAGACTGAAAAAAACTTATTTTATAGTATTAATGTTGTGTGAATTCACTATAGTTTAGATTATTAAGTACTTTGATTTATGTATTATTGCATTATAATTTACTTTATTTTGTATTTTAAATGAATAGAGGGGCGAGCGTTGGGCAGCTATGGGGACGGTGGAGGCTGCAAATTAAAAAAAGAAATATATAGGCCTATTTGTTTGCTCAACAAACCAATGTTACGATGACTTTACGAGTCAGGAATTTTGTTGAAAGATGGTCAGCAAAAATCAGGAAAATTGTCATTGAAAATTCCGTGGACACCATGATTTAACCATATTGGATTTAAAAAATGACCTATGAAAAATGACCTAAAATGCACATAAATGTTTGAAAATGACTTTATTCTGGAAAATGTAGGAAACATGCATTTTGATGCCCTTTAAAAACCCCATATATGTAACATATTTATTGCAGAATACACTTAATTACCACTAAGCATCGTCTCCGTGCTCTCAGGAATAAGATGACTTTTCATCAAAATCCGGGCCCTAGACATTAGTGTCCCATATTTTGCAACAACATCATTTTTTTTGGGGGGGGGGGCTCGTCCCTTAAATATTTTCCATTGGGTCAGATTCACTCAAAAACAAAATTTCATCTCAATAGGCTGATATTAACCCCAGCCGACTTGAGTGCAAAATTTGAATGTTTTGTAGTTTTGAGTGAGTGGAAAAGCTATTGACACTTATTTAATTTCTAATTTTATATTACAATTTAATACATTTTTGCTCTATAGATTGTATTAAGGTTTTTAGTATTCTTCTGGATACTTTCTTTTCAGTGTTTCATTTTATCTTACAATCTTGGTACAGTGTACAATGTTCTTGAACACTACACAAATTGCTTTTGCTCCTGCAACATTTGTCTGTTGTGCAAGTTTAGCTAATGATTTTTGTGGTGAACAATGTAGACTAGCTGCAACTTCATTCCATGGTTACCAAGTCACATGTGAATTAGTGGATCAAGGTGCAAAAGGGGTGGCATTAGTACCACCTCAACCAATGCAGGTACGCTAGCTGATCAAGGACCCAGCAAACTGAGAGCGATCAAGAGAACTATCCCTTCCGGACAAGAAGGGGTCTGTCATTTTATGCAGATTATAGATAAGTCATGCAAGTTCCACCCATTTGTACCTGATGGGGAAGGAAAAACCCCTCCACTTTGTACATGTGTAGCCTAAGATGTCATTGTACCTACTTAGAAGAAGAAGAAGAAAATTGGGTACCACTAAATGACTTATCACTCCTTGATAACTTTTTCTAGAGTACAAAATTAGCCAAAATACCTTTAGTAATGGTCTGTAAAAGGTCTGGAGATGATGTAGTAATGTTTACTGATTCTCAAAACGGAAAGAAGAATTATAAGAACGTGCATGAATAAAAAGTATCAGGTCGAGGGAGTCTGGAGGATTCTCCCAAATGAAACTGTCTATCGTTAGATTGATCCATCACCAGCACAATGAAGAAGAAAAGAATTTCATATTTTTTTCACATCTTACGGCTTCCAGAAAACAATTGTACGCTAACTGGTGATGAGAAGTCTAGGAAAGAAAACTGGAGGAAAATGGATCCAAGAAATCCAACAAGATCTCAAAGCAGTTGGACTCAAGATAACAGATGCCGAGGAGAAAAATAAAATTATCACCATTCTTAAAACTCACAAATTTTCTGCAGAAATGACACATAGAAAGCCTATGGAGATTTCAGATGAGTTGAGAAAATTCCGATCTGAAGGAATGAAAAAGTACTGGAAAGAGCGCAAGAACCAAGCAGGGGTACTACCTTCAAAGAAGAAGTGATTGTGGAACGTCTCAAGTGGTCCAATGTGACCAATCAAGATTAATAATAATAATGTTTACTCCTCTGTCTATAACCCACCCGCTGTCCCAAATTTGATAAAGATAAAGTTCCAGCTGTGTCCGCCATTACGCGCGTGAATTATCGTCAAAGACAGTATTGCCAACCCCGCATTTACGGTACTACTCGATGTTTTTTTTATAAACGGTGTGCCGCTGGCTTCGCGCTGCCAAGGCCACACCTCGACCTGACCATTCTAACCTTCTTTTTGCCCAATCCAATGCTTTTCGACAATGGTTACAGCCTAACACGTCCAATCCAATGGTTTTTTGTGTACCCATGCGTATAATCTCGATGGAAAATATGCTTCTGCCTCCAGCTAGCTTCAGGTCTCAGGCGTGTACCGTCTCCCCAATTGAGCAGTGCATATTTTGGATTTGAGGCTACAAGGTATCAACTCTACAATGATAAGGCACAACTCTATTCTAAAACTTTAATCCAGTAAATAAAATCATGGCTTTGAACAAATAAAACAACCCCCATAACCATAAAACAAAAGCAAACAAAAATTACTTTCCACAATCCACCAATATGAGCAAAAATATAATCATAATAAAAATCATATCATACCACAAAGCTTTACCCTTATGTGAGCTTCACAAAGATATTCTAGTGCGCTGATGCACGTACAACTTCACAAACAACTTTTACATTGACATACTACTGTCATCCAATGTGACTTCTTTAATTTCACAAATTAATTATTCCTTAAACCTCTTTAGTTTTGACAAATATGTGTACCGTGTGTGTTTCGATCTTTCTCTTCCCACCAAATGCGTCATGCATTAGCCTATTCTGGTGTTGCACCGCAAACACGTGCAACTCCATATTTATGTAAGCTATCCCTACTCCACTATTTATATAGTCCCACTGCATGCTGTTGTGATTTCATATTAAAGACGTTAAATTATAGCTGTGTCGGGTGGTACAATAAGACTACCTTGCGTGCGTAGCCTGTGGCATCTGGTAACCAACTTCATTAACTTGGCGTCAGTGACAGTGCAAATACATCGTCTAACCATTCGTCAGATAGCTAAAATAATGAACCATCAGGATGATCTATAATTATCCATGTGTTCTTAAACTACATGGCTACGTTACTCAACATAACAATATTTCAATACATGTCATTTACAGGGTCTAAATCTGTTCCTTTCAACTTGTATTTACGGTTCATCTGACCGTCTCTCCCAGACCCTCTACCCGAGCGGTCGGTATACAATAGAATGTGGAATGGGGTTCCAACAATTCTCTCGCCCCTCGCTTCAAGTTTGAAGGCTTTCCTCACTAAGCAGTAAAGATTTACAAAACAAATACTGTTGTCCGAACGACACATATATCCCAAAGGATCTTAATTGAATAGTATGCAAACAGGTAGTGAATGAGCTTTATAATTATTCCTGCCCCGAGGATAAACTATTACTGGCACCAACAGGTCCATTCAACATGAAGGTACGGGGTTCGCAACACATTAGTCTCATAGGCAACCGTGGTCTTAAATAATATGCGGTCAGCCCAAATGCTGCCGATTTTGAGGTTCGCTTCAATAAGCCGAATCACTCACAATAAGTTCTCGGGGAACCAATTAGAGTATTGAGGTGTCCTCGTTTGCCTCATACCTAATCAAGGGATTCCAACACGGAACATTTATATCCTTCATCAGAGTTAGGGTCAAACACTAAAACTCTGGCACAAAGTATATGCCCCCGGCATAGGAGATTTCATACGTAGAATATACCACCTGGCTCCTTTAACTAATGTACGACCTCCGCCCTATAATATTAAGAGAAATCTATCAATTTACTCTATAAGCTTCTCATATAAGCTGCAAATTCAATTCACTAAAAGCTCTTTCATTCCTGGCCTAATTATTGAATATTCATACAATATTCTGATATAAAACTTCTTTCCTTAATTACCGTAATGTAATCTTACTGTATCATCTTACTGCTTAGATCGATAAGTCTTGCAATTAGCGTAACTATTTCTCGCTTACAACGTTTATTATTTCCTGATGCGTTCATTCATGCTTTTAATATTCATTATTATTATTATCATTAATCTCACTGACATAAATGACCAAAATCATTCCTTCTTATTATTTTCACATAAATTACCAAGAATCCTTCCTTATTATTACCTTCACATAAATTACCAAGAATCTGACACAACTAAACGTCTTAAAAACTCGAACAATCGTGTTCGTTGCCTTTACATAACTGATTGCCATTCTTAATTGATATTGGTAACGATTACTCCACTTAATGATGCAAATTAACATCTCAACTTTATGAAAATCAACACAATAATGATTAAACCTGGAGGATCTACCTCCTAATCTGATTTTTACTGGCATCTTTACTGAAATCACCAACATGCAGTGTCCTATGTTCATTAATTAAACATAATTTGTGGGGTACTCGCATATCTCTACAGGCTCCTTATGGTGGCTCCAACCAATCATATTCTTCCAGTTTGCCTGCCATTTGCAGGTTTAACGTGACATATTTATCTTGAATACACACATTTTATGACACATATTTTCAGTTAACAACACGGCACGTTGCATTTCTCTAAGGAAGCTATCGCTCCCACACATGTGATACTTTATAACACTTATTCAAACACTACTTTAAAAGATATTTTACATATGCTTTACACATAACACACGACACTTTATACACTTTTCATTGTTGAAATTCCCTAGCAAAGATCAAAATTGCAGGTATCGATGGCATCCCCCGTGCTCCTATCAACTCCTGATTGAAAGTCTGGTTTACCTGCTCTCGGAATTCACCAACAGTTCTTATCCATACTCCTCCGGTAAGCTCCCTGCGTTGCATAAATATGCTAACTACCGTTCTGAGCGTGGTTATTTGGTATACTTATGGCATTACCAACTGCTCCGTAACGTTTCTTTTAGTGCATTCCATCGTAATTACACATATACGATCAGTCAATATTTTACATATTGCGCTAACACTGTGCATAACTTTACATAGATTATTATTTACAATAGTTCTGCAACTTATTTCACACGTTGCTTCCTAAATGAACACACATTGTTCATAATGTTTACAAAACTG
Organism: Meconema thalassinum; assembly: GCA_946902985.2. Taxonomy (NCBI): domain Eukaryota; kingdom Metazoa; phylum Arthropoda; class Insecta; order Orthoptera; family Tettigoniidae; genus Meconema; species Meconema thalassinum. The sequence continues at coordinate 2,105,498,728 of OX336388.2, read as the reverse complement.
TGTAGCGATGACTATTTTCAACTCTCGGTGACAAACTATGTCCAACTGTGTAAGCTGCGTTAAGACTGGCTGCAATACTGGCGTGCGCCTGGCATGATGACTGCGTAAGACTGAGTAAGACTGACTTCGGACTGAGCGCTCTCTCAACAGGGTGTCTACGACCCGGGAAAACCGGGAATTCTCAGGGAATTATAAATTTCTGGAATAATCAGGGAAAAATCAGGGAATTTCTTTGTTAATCAGGGATTTTTCTCCATTTGTCTATATCCCGTAAAAGTGGAAGCAATACTTTCGAATTTCGCTGGAAGTGATCGCTCGTTACCGGTAACGAAAGTAACGAATTTTACAAACGGGTAACGAAAGTGACGAAAAAGCAACGAATTTTAGAAACGGGTAACGAAAATTTTCTGTAGGCGGGTTGAATCATTTAAACTCGCGCCGCTAGGCTCAGAGATTGCGATGGAGCTAGTTTCACGCAAGCGGCGCCGATTGCATAAGCTATACTTCGCCGTGCCTGAGCTAGAGGAAATGCATACTGTGGATACCTTGTGTGGTATAGGCTACATCAATTCAACGTACATTTTCGGCATCAAGGATACTTTCTAGTTTTGTGTGAAATATTTTTCTGTGTTCTTAGGAAACCTGACTTTTCTCGAGACGTTTATTCGCGAAAACTTCCGAAACTAAACAGAAACCTCTCATTTCAGTTATTGACCTCTAAATTTTGAGTCAAATTGAAGTCCAAAAATAACGTGAAATAATTTAATGTTGCTATCTTGCGAAATGTCACCGTTTCGAAACAAAAAATACGAAATAGCTTCGAAATACATAATAACCTACCGGTATTTTAAAAATCTGTCTCGTAAATTTGCGACATCCGGTATGGTTAATTCGAAATTTAGTTATATGTCGATTTTTCCTTCGAACTTTGGTTCCATCGGATATATAATCTAACTGGTTATTTCGATAACTTGTATAATTCGTGATTCGCATTCGAAAGAGAATGTGCCCTCTTGTATTATTCGTGCAATGCTCTCAGAATAATTCGTAATATTCGATACGGTACCTACTTCGAACGTTCATCCTCTAAATCACATCCTCAAGACGAATGGCTGACATCATGACTTGCCTGCGCGAATCTCGTCAAACGGACCGAGATAGACGTCAGTTGCGTAAAATGATAAATCCCGTCTCCTATCGTGAACTTGTGATCACGAGGACTGCGGGAATCCTGTCAAAGATGATTGGGCACCCATCACGAAACATTCCGAAACCTACTCGCCACTTTTACCATGACCGTATACTTAAAAGCGTACGGGGAGCGAGAAGTGCATCAACCCACTTAGAAATGACTGGCTACGCTGCATCGCGATACAAATTTTCCCCCGTGATCCACCCTGAACTTATGAACTCCCAACCACAGCATAGGGACAGCGGGAATCACGGCGCCGACCATACAACATGTCCATTACTACTCGTGAATTTTAACCATACCTAACCTTGAGCTTGCCTCCACCATTCTGTCAGGGCAGATAGGCAGGCAATCGTTGAACGGCTGGATGCAGCGCCGATTGCATAATATTGCGAGGACAACGTGAATCTCGTAAAACGGCCGAGAGCGGCAGCGATTGCGTTACATCGCGATATTTCTCCACCTTCAATGACTAGGACAACTGGATTCTTGGCGCCGATTGCGGAATAATGCTATATTTTCTCGTGCCCGACCTCAAGGACAATGGAAATCTCGTCGAATGACCAAACGTGACACCGTTTATCTAAATCGCGATTTTTCTCCGTGTTCTATCGTGAAAACTGCGGGAATCTCGTCAAACGGCTGAGACCAGCGCCGATTGTGTAACATCTCGATATTTCTCCGTACTTGACTGCAAAGTCAGAATTCGGTGACGATCACGTAACGTCGCATACAATTCTTCGTGATCTACCGCGGGGACAAAGGAAATCTCGCCAAACGGTAAAGAGCAGAGCAACCTCTTGATATTAAAACAACGTATTGTGCACAAGACGACATATTAGGTGAAACAACTAATTTGATAATTAATATCTAGTATTTTTTTATTATTTATTTTATTTACAGCTTTAATCACAGTTCATTGTTGTTTATCTTCACCGCGTGATGAGCCTCTTTGCTTGCAGACCACAGACGTATCTTGAATTCAAAGGTATCTAAAATTGACTAAAAGGTAACTAAAAAGAAACTAATTTTTACTTCATCCTTACAGTAGACACCCTGATGACAGTGCTCAGCCAATGAGCAGTGCCTTCTCAAGGTCAACTGAACGTATGATGTGGCAACTTTTCCGTTCGCTTTCTGCGCAGGAGCCAACTACGCCATTTTATTGGGCCTTGAGCATTTTGTTCGTTGCGATCAGTATTGCCAATTTAGCGATTTTGTCGGTAGATGTAGCAACTTTGGCGACAAAATATTTTAAATTTAGTATTGTTTATAAATATACTATGTGAGCTGCCTGAATAGGATTGACATTTCAGCGGAAATTCCACGTCAGTCATCACCGCTCTGCCTCTTGACCAATCCATGTTCGTATAGTTGATGTCATAATACTCTGCGTTGCAATATTACCGCCCATGTGCCTCAGTGCCTGGTCAGCTTTATCTCTGGCTTGTACAGTTTGGCAATCTCGTTCTCAGACCACATGGCGAGACGAGAAATGTCAATCCTATTCTGGCAGCTCACAGAGTATAATATACTAGCTTCGCCCGGAAACAGTTATGAATGAATTACGTGACAAGCCCTTTTTTTTTCGATGTCTATATCCGTTTTACGTCTCTGCATGATGTGTTGAAATCGCTGACTGGACTATTAATTATATTATCATGGAGATAGCATGTACAACGAATTCTTGTCAGACGTAATTTAAGAATGGCGAGGTGCATGAAACTCAAATCCCCCTCCCATCCAATCTAAAAGCACTTATAGTGGGCGATGTATTGAAGATAGATATATACTCTCGTGGATTTTTTGTAGAACTTTCCATGCTGAACAATTCTTACACTCATAGTATATTGATATTTTTAACGGTTTGCCCAGTGTAAGCTTCAAAAGCGCGGATAGGTATATTGTCTCGATAGTGCTTTCGGTACAGGAAGTGTGGTTTTACCGTGTGTATTGTCATGTCAAGTGTTAGCGCGCGCCCGGGCAACATGTGTTAGACTTGGGTTGAGAATACTGTTTGCGCGGCTTTTCGATCCCGGTATTCTTTGATTATTGTCTGCTGTAGTTCTACTGTTAATGCTTTAGTGTGCTGTTTGAAGTTTACTAAAAATATAACATTTGTGCCATTGTGTGCTAAATCTATAGTGAAAACTTATGGTGTGCAATAATTTCCAGGGTGTTCTTGTGCTGCTGTTGATATATGATTTAGCCCCTAAAATACGTAGTCGTTCAAACACGTGGTTGTGCTACCCCCGATTATATCGTGTGCTATTCGATCTGTGTCTACTCTTGTGCATCGAGGCAAATAACCTCTCGCTCTGCTTACGAATATTTCATTTGGGATACCTTGTACTTTATACTGTAGTGATCAAAAGGCTTAACAGAAGCTCAAGCACTTGTGCTGTTGTCTAGCTCATGATCACTATGAGGTTGTTAATGTGATCATCTGAAGTCCACTTGGTATCTTTACCTTGTAGATGCTGCCAGTTATGTTCAGGCTGGTTCACGATTGGCCCGGGAATGAGAACGGGAAGCTTGCTGGGGGTCTGGTTAACCACTGGAACGGGAACAAGGAAAATGTTTGATGTTTATGTAATGTGATGGATATGCCTAGTGCCCTTAAATGCATATTTATTGCTCCTTCGTTCCTTGGCTAGGCTAGAACTTATGTCCTATTTTGTTTTTAATTGCGCCCAGGAAATGTGTTTGTAACACCTTTCAAACTCGGCCTTGTATTATCAAACAGACTAGGTTAAATTATTTTAGACTGATAATGGTTTGTTCTGGCCTGTCGAAACATCATTGATAATGATTTCCTTCATTTAAATGTATTTAAAAATTACTAAATTGACGAAATTAATATTATATAAACAGTATTTCATACCAATTGTAACATATGGACTGGAAACACTGGTAACGAATAAAAGGCAAAATAGTAAGATACAAGCAGTAGAAATGAAATTTTTAAGAACGTCAGCTGAAAAGACAAGAAGGGATAGAATTCAAAATATTGAAATGAGAGAAGAGTTAAATATGGAACCGTCAAATCAGAAGATACAGAAAGCAAGGTTACGTTGGTTCGGACATGTAAAAAGAATGGGTAAGGAAAGAGTAGCAAAAAGGGAATTAATAAGTGAAGTCAAGGGAAAGAGACCAGTTGGAAGACCGAGAAGAAGGTGGTTGGACCAAATTTTGAAGGACATTGGAGAAGCTGGGTTGGATGTGGCAGAAGTGATGGAAAAGTAAAAATGGAGGGACCGAAAGGAGTGGAGGGGGCTTGTAAACCACACCCGGGTGGCTGTAGTGGGACTTGGATGATGATTACTCAATTACATCAGTCATGACGAGGTGGACCTAATTCTGAGTGAGAACTTGGAATATGCCTCCCTTCGTCCCTTGGATATGTGTAAATTACTGTATAGGCTTATATTCAGACTTATGCTACCGAATATCATACCTGCGACGTAGATTAGTGATTTTAATGGTAATGGAAGGTTTTACAAATTAAATATTGGTCTAAGATGATCCCACTCATATGGTGACACCTTGATGTGTGTATTAAACCTCCCTTTGTCCCTTTTATTGGAGGCATTTACTGTAGCATGACTTAATAGACCTTGCTTATTTTACTGGACAACAAGTTCACTTATTGAAATAAATTTATTTTCACAACTGTTTCCCTTGGATCCTGGAATTTCCGAGAACAGAAAACATAAAACTTAATTCTATTTTCCTTTTGCTTTCCTGGATTACATTTTGCCTCTTGTTCCTGGAGAGCGCTTAAAACCAATCAAAAATAGCGTGCATTTCATCATACTTCCCGTTCCCGGGCGAATGTTTAGCATTCTTTACTCAGGGAATTCTCTCATTAATTCTGGAAAAATCAGGGAATAATCAGGGAATTCTTTTAAGATGAGTTGGTAGACACCCTGCTCAAGGGTCGACTCCCTTATATTGGATTCCCACGAAAAGTAGGGCGAAATTTTCCCGCGTCATCTCGGCTCCTCTCACAGCGTGATTCTGGTCTCGAAACCATGATCATCGGGTTCCTTTGTCATCACAGATCCCAGAACTACCTGCGTGCAGAAGAATCGCTCGTCCAATTAATTAATATTAATTCCTTTCTCCATGGCTTGGGGACGCTATCTTATTGGGAATCCCAGGCAACCTTCTCAAAACTCGCCGCGAACGATGATAGTTCTACGGTCCTTCCGCTCTTCCTTAAATATGCACCAATTTCGCAGATTAAAGGCTCTAAAATTAGCCTTTTGTCAAAAGATTCACCTGTGGACAGCTCTCAAGTCAATCCGTTACTCCAATCACGAGTAATCAATGATTTTCCTGGCTATCTCTCCCCACCAAGCTCAATGCTATTCTCCGTCGGGGAAGAACTGGGTCATTATTCAGGCCCTCACCCTCTCCCAGACGACATACCGAGGTCAGAGAGATGGACGTGGCTCCACTGAACACCTCCCACAATTCTGGGCCAATTTGTAAAAATGTCAACTCTGCACTTGCAGTGTTCCAAGCCTCGTATAGCCTACACCAAGTAGTCTAATAATGCAGTATTCTGCTCCATTTTCCCTTCATTATTTTAGTAAATAATGTCACTGCAACTGAAATCACACCAGTGATTTAATATACACTTCTCTCGAGGGGTTTTTACAATGAAACTCCCTCCACAGACTTCGGGTTCGTTCCCTTGTGGAACCTTTATACTGAGATCACAGTCTCTGAGAACCACGTTCGATTCCAGTCAGCATAACCTCCTCGGGTTCATTTGTCAACCGCCCTCCACTAGCACGTTTCGTGTGTTGTATTTTGTATCAGACATGTTGGCAACTAGTGACGTCAATGTGTGCGCCTCATGAGCACTTTGGCGGCAGTTTAACATACTAAATATGCTGTCGAACATGGCTGCTGTTGTTAAATGAACAATAAATAAAAACACATATTGATGCGATTTAGCAGAAGTAACCAAGTTTAGTAATTACATTGATAATGTCCCCCCCAGAAGATGAAAGAAGGTATGAAACTCATATATTGTCATAATAAACACTAAATAGAAAAGAGTGATACGTCGTTCAGATTTAATGAAGATAGTTGAATCTTAACCATAGGCTTGGTACAGGGAGATTCTTTTGCCGGGCGTGCGCGCCTTCCGCCAGCAAACCGAGCTCGGTCTGCGGATTGCCCGCAGGTGGAAACCGTAACAAAGTACATTAATTAATGGCAAATTCACCAGCAAATCAAGATTAAAGAACTTACCTTTTCACAGAAGATGCTGAGAGTGTTCTCCTTCAGCTGACAGACAGGCATTGTACCGTGTAAATTCAGTAAATTAGAGTTTACACGTAGTAATTCCCTTCTGTTGTGGGGGATATCTGCTGCCGTATATTGTTCTCCAGCTCTACTAGAGTACGGGTAATTGATCCGTACACTTTGAATTTTAAATTACCCCACAATTAGACATCAAATGAGCTTAGGTCCGTGCTTCGATTAATTACAGAAAACACGCAGGGGGGTACATGAGTAGTTACATAATGTAACTATGTAACTTCCAAAGTTACTGTCTGTCAGCTGAAAGAGTACGTCTTCAGCATCTTCTGTGAAATGGTATGTTTTATAACCTTTATCTTGTGACGTGAGGTCATCCAGATTCCCAAGAAATAAAAATAATATCTGTGCTTCTTTAATTAAATCTTGCAGGAAGCTGTTATGTTACCTTCTTATCTGTGTGCTGACACTTCACACCCTCGTTGATGAAAGTTGAGTGACAGACTTGAATGTCCCTGGTTAGCTCGCCTCCGCGCAACCCTGCAGCCCGAGCTAGTTTGGCTGGCGGAAAATGCGCGTGCCAGGCAGTTGGTCGCTGGCCCCGCTTCAGCAAAAGAATCTCACTGTATTATGAGTACATCCTCATTAATCATTCATTTACATACCCTAACAGTTACTGTTACATTCCATTGATTTCCTGATGTATGCTTCACAGCTGAAAGGCATGCCCTATTCCATCCTAATACTTTGTCTTTCTTTTTCCCATCCCCTCAGGGACTCACAACCTGTGGGATATTGGCTGGTGACCTAGGGATCCTCCTTTTCATCTTTCCTATCAACCTTCTTTGGTCAACTCGAATCCCAGTGATCATAGGTTATCCTATGGTGTCTTTCATTTTCCTGCCTTAAAAGCACATGTCTCTTCTTTCCTATAACCTCATTTTTCAAGTGGTCATATAACTTTTTATTTTTCCCTGCTTACTTTAAAAGACTAAAGGAGGAGGGTGTGTGGAGCCTGCTGTACGTTGAACAATGTTGTCATCAATCTGATTTTCATGGCTTTTCTTTATCCAAGTCCCTCAATCCTTATTCTTCAAGTGTTGAGAGTAATTCTTTTCTCTCTTTTTTTTTCTTTCTTTTCTATTTTCTTCTAGTAAGTTATTTTCAAGTTGGTAAGTACTTAATTGTGGTAGTCACATTCATAACAGTAGTAATGATCGTCTTTATAATTAATGGCCAATAACTAGAGCCCTGCGCGGATAAACAAATCGTTATCCGCCCTTCATCCGCACGACTGTTATCCGCCCCGCATCCGCACGACTATTATCCGCATCCGCCCCGCATTCACACGACTGTTATCCACACGTTTGTTATCCGAATCTACTGGCATTACAATAATATTTTCAATGTGTTGCTTTATACTTCATCTTTTAGACATTTGAGCGGAAAGTCATTCCCTTAGGCTATGTATGCCATGTGCTATGTATGAAATGAATGTTATACAGCCAGAATTGCAACCCTTTTCAGTTCGGAGTGTTGATTATCCTTAATGACATAATTTGATCGGAATTAGTGTAAATCAACATCTAACATTTGTCATGAAAAAACATAACGAAAAAAAAAGTCTTGAACATCCGGGCCCTAGTAAGGGAAAGTGGGGGGAATTGTGCTCACTTAAGCAAGAATCGGTCTTGTGATGGTCTCATAATAGATAGGCTAACACAGCTGCAGTTATAAATAAGGGAGCCTTGGTAACCCTATATTCGATGTGCAGAAACCAATTTAATTCAAAAATAAATGTGGTGGACTATAATTCAAAATCTCGCATGGGATGAATGTTGGAAAGCCATAATAATACAATGTGAATTGGCTGAAACTTGCATTGTGCATCAACATTAGAATATTCCAATGCTTTTTACAATAGCATAACAATGCAATGATACTAAAATTCTGCAGTTTTACGTCTTAGAATAAAATATCTTCGTTTCGTCAGCATTAAAGTAGGCAATCCAATTTAGACTTGTTTTTTTAGGTTTTTCTCAATGTTAATGCAGGATTTCTCTTCAAGACTCCATACTACCATTCTTTGCCTGCCAGACCTTTAACTTTATTGAAATTATGGGGAATCTTATTCTCCTTTTCAAACTTGAACGCAAACCGTCTGACAAGCTTGGTGGGTGTTAAGCCGTAAAATAATTTTGCCAATGTCAAAACGTATTCGAACAATTGTGACTCCATTTCGTTGGTAAAAACAGGTTTACGGCCTAGACGAGGTAGAACAAGCACATTTTGCAGCAACTGCTTTCGTACGGTTGACTCGGGAATGTTGAAACGTCTCCCCACTTGCCTTATTTTCCTCCCATCATCCCTAATTGCACGTAGAGCTTTCTGCATATTTTCTGCTGGGTAGGAGTTTTTCTCCGTTTTCCGCGTATAATTTCTTGGCATCTGGAGAACAAACACGAAATATTTTGCCATTAATTTTGCGTTGTATTTGCTTGTATCATAGTTCTGCGCAGCATTATCCCACTCTGCTTTTAAAACGTAACTCACGAAATCCCGGTAAAGTAATCTATTATATTGAAAAATAAATACATGCAACAACACTGTAAAAACTGGCATTGAAAACTACATTTAATTTTAAATAATTGAATCACAACTGTAGGCTTACCTTCTTATTTGCTGGCTACAGAAAATAACATGCAACGTGTCAAGTTTCTTCATCCAAGCCTCTTTGCTATCACATAGCAACTGGCATCATGCTGACTGTCCCTATCTGATAGGTACGATGACAGGTTAAGGGTAGCAGGGAACTGAGTTGCTAGTTGTACTACCAACTCAAAAACATCGGTGCGCACAATTACCCAACTTTCCCCAATGATATTCAACAAGTTCGGATTGTATTCTAAAAACTATCCGCAAATTTACTCCAAACATTATCCGCTATCCGCAAAGCCATGCAAACTATATCCGCATCCGCGCAGGGCTTTACCAATAACCTACCACCATCTCTTCCTCCCCCTGGGGCTCACAACTAGTGGGACAAGGGTTGGCAACCCTGGGACCCCAGTTGAGTCCTGCATTGCTCTTTAATCCAATACCAGAAAAAAATGATCATGACTAAAGTCACCGCTTCCACTTGTGCCGGGCTCCTCTCTATCATCCTTCCTCGTCAGTCAACTCTTGTCATCTTCCAACCCCGATGGTATTAGGATATCCGAGACCTAGGGAGTCTTTAATTTTCCCGCCTCTTTGTTTTATCTATCCTTATACCTTCATTTTTCGAAGGGTCAGACCTCTTCTTTTCTTTTCATGGTTTCTCCTGCTGTCTGCTCAAGGCCCACCACTTATGGTGCACCCTGGATAGTGCTACACCATCAGGGCTCACGGCTTCCGAGCTCAGGAGTTGGCGACCCCGAGGGCTTCCTGAGGTGGGTCCATTCACCCTTTCTCCTCTGACCTTGTGGCGGACACTCGACTCTTTCTCCTTTCCTATCTGCCTTTCATGGCTCCACTTCCTGCCAAATCCCTCAATCCTCATTATTTTCTTTTATATGTTTTCTAGTATGTACGTTAGTTATAAGTCTGTAGTTTCCATGTCATCATTTCTGCTATCACCGAAACTGTTAGGGGTCGATAATCTAGATGTTATGCCCTTTAAAACCATTATTATCATCGCCATTATCTCCTTCTCCATTTCTCCTTTCCCCCCTCGGGCTCACATCTAGTGGGACGTGGGTTGGCGACCACGGGACCCCAGCTGAGTCCGGCATTGCTTCCACTTACTTGTGCCGGGCTCCTCTCCGTCTTCTTTCCTGTCGACCTCCCTTTGTCAACTCTTGTACTCTTCCGACCCCAACGGTATTAGGTTATCCGAGGCCTAGGGAGTCTTTCACTTTCCCGTCTTAATTGGCCCTTGTCTCATCTTTCCTGATACCCTCCTTCTGTGAGGGGTCGGCCTTCTTTTTCTTTTCCTTTTACCTCCTGCCTTGTGCTCAAGGCCCTTAAGGAGGCAGGGTATATATAGCCCCACCACTTCTGGTGCACTCTAGATAATGCTACACCCTCAGGGGCTCACGGCTGGTGAGTTCGGGAGTTGGCGACCCCGAGGGATTCCTGAGCTGGGTCCGTTTTCCACTTTTGTCCCTTACCTTTGGGGCGGACCCTCTTCTCTCTCCCCTCTCCTCTCCACTCCTCTTTTCCTTATATTTCCTTTTCTCTTTAAGATTCCCGCACTGATTTTGTTACTTGGTTCACCATGTATCTAAATTCCCTTTTAGCGATTTTTTAAGGCATTTTTTATCTACGTTGCATTTTGTACGTTTTTTCGAAATTACATCTCGCGATTGTTTTCAACCTCAATTGCATTTTGTAAAGATTGACAATCTAAATTGCTTTTTAGTAAGTCTTTCAATGCAGGTAGACGGGCCTTTTAGTGAGTATTTTGAATTTCAATTGCATTTTGTAAGTATTTTCAACCAAAACCGCATTTCGCACGAATTTTGAATCTACATTGCATTTTGTTTGGTGGGCATTTTCACATATTTTGATTCTCAATTGCATTTTGTGAGTATTTTGAACCTAAATTACATTTTGTTAAGTATTTTCAATCTAAATTGCATTTTGTAAGTATTGTCAATCCACATGAGTAGTTTGAATCTACCGTACATTTTGTAAGCATTTTCAATTTTAATTGCATTTTGTAAGTATTTTGAATTTCAATTGCACTTTGTGAATAATTTGGATTGGAACTGGGATAGGGCCTATTTCAATCTGAATTGCATTGTGTATTTTCAATTTCAATTGCATTTTGTAAGTATTTTGAACCTCAATTGCATTTTGTACGTATTTTCGATCTCATTTGCATTTTGTAAGTATTTTGAATTTCAGTTGCATTTTGTAAGTATTTCGATGCTACATTGCATTTTGTACGTATTTTGAATCTAGCCTACGTTTTGTGGGTCTTTTTCAATCTATTCTTTTTGCGAATATTTTCGTTCTAAATTCCCTTTTGTAAGACCATATTGTGAGTTGTTTCCATCTGAATTTCTCTTTGTACGCATTTTCCATCTCACATAAGTTTCGTTCTGGTTTCCATTTCATTCTCATTTTCGCTATCACCCAGATCATTAGGGGCCGATAACCTAGATGTTAGGCCCCTTAAAACAACAATTATCATCATCATCATTTCTCCTTTAACCCAACCATCACTAATGTCTTAAAATGTCTAATCCCTTCCTGCCTGTTAACACTAATTCTGCTTTATTGATTCCATATTAATGGTGTCCTATTGAATACTAGTTTACCTACAAGTCAGGGTCTCCCAAATGGAAGTGAGACATCACTTCCAGTAGATCCAAATTTAGTTTACTTTGATTGTGTTCATTGGTATAAAATATAGCCTACCTGTGAATCAGGTTGTCGGTCATACTCAGGACCCCTGTGAGTGTTACCTCTAACAGTTCTGGAGTTAACCAGCGAGTTGGGTAGTCCTAGTCGTCTGAATACAAGGAGGGCTTCTACTTAGAATATATCCAAGACTCTCATCCCCATTCCTTAGTAACTGGTATCCCAGTCATGACTTGCTAGTATAAAAGTTGAAAATCGAAATTGAATATAATGAGCTGCTGTATAACTGATTGGTTTTGTCCTCTTTGTTTCCGTTTTCCCTTGGTTTATTCTCTCTAACTTTTTAAAATTTTCTTTTTTTACAGGTATTCTCAAAATAATTCCTAACAATCAACAGTTATTTAACAAGGATAATCAAATAATGGAAGATGATAAAACGTTACAAGACTATGGACTAACTTCCAGCACAGCGAAGGCACAGTCTCCTGCTCCAGTAGGATTAGCTATTAGGTAAGATATATTAGACATGGTAGTTTTTGGTTTTTGCCATACAAGAAAATAGCAAATGAAATGATTGCTCATTTCACTTATGCCGGTGTTATCAGCTGCAAAACGCCCAGAGAATTTATTTTTTCCATTCTTCTCCCAAGTAATTGTGTTACAAGAAGCACATAACCCTTGATGGTAATGGCCACCACTTACACATTGCCATTCTTATTTATAAGTAGCATGCTCACTCTCAGTGACTTGTTACGCAGGCAATGCAATAATGATCACTGCAGCTCAGTGGGCTGTTTATTGACGTGTTGGAGCATCTGTGACATCGAAGCCAGGGTGTTAAATCTTAACCGAAGGCTCAAATAGGAACATACAGGGTGTCGCAAATATGTACAGCTAAAATTGCAGGACACATTCCTCACACATAGACAAAGAAATTATGTTATATGAACATGGGTCCGGAAACTTACTTTTTGTTTCAATTTTATACCTCATTGTCTCCAACTCATTAATCATGGGAAACACACAAGAACAGAACGTTAGAATCATTGGGAACATGCACTGTTGGTTACGTCTGGTTACATTGTCATTATCCTAGGTGCACCGCCAGTGTTTTGTTTTACATGGCCCTGTTGCCATGCGACTTACGGTGACGATCAACTGTTCCAGTGATCCGTACGACCTTGCCAAGCACACGGGTTACTACGTCGAGTTCATCACAGATTTGGCTCGTGCAATGGCAGTGTACACAAATGCAGAGATGGCAGATACCCATTTGATGTTTGGATTAGCAGACGGCAATGGCGCTCGCACTCAACATTTGTTTCAGTATAACTCCATATTGGAATTTTTGTTAGGTCCGTATTGACAAATGACAAATGAAACTTAATTCAGAAGGAATCTCCGTCGATCAATACTTGTATATTTTTACACAATTAAAATGGGAACATGTTTCGGACTTCTTCAGCCCTGTACTATCAAGATTTTACAATCAAAGCGTGATGTGACATGACAACAAAACACTAGTTATCCATGCTATATACATAAAAATAAATACAGGTATTCAACAGGACTAGCATCGTCACGCTATGACAAGTGAACTCTAGATCAAATACTACAGTGTTTTAATGTGTGTTTTATTAACAATTTTAATTTGTGTTGTTTTTTGAGGATTGTATTTATTTTTATGTATATAGCATGGATAACTAGTATTATGTTGATTTCATGTCTCATCACGCTTTGATTGATTGTAAAGTCTTGATAGTACAGGGCTGAAGAAGGACTGTATAAGTCCGAAACATGTTCCCATTTTAATTGTGCAAAAATATACAAGTATTGATCGACGGAGATTCCTTCTGAATTAAGTTTTCATTACTCAACATTTGTACCGGTAGAGATTTCCTCGACGAAGGTGCCCATACAGGAAAACCTTCGAAGTCATTGATCATCGTCTGAGGCCACATGGCACATTTCAGCCTGATATGACCGGGGAAGGCCTAGAAGGACGAGGTCACCGCAACGGGAGGCGGCAATTCTTCATGCATTTGACGACGACCCTAGTGCCAGTACAAGACAAGTAGCTGCAACAATGAATGTTGATCGCATGACTGTCTGGCGAGTGTTACACGAGGACTAGCTATATCCATACCAATTACAGCATGTGCAGGCACTATCAGCAGCTGATTTTCCTGCACAGGTAGCCTTCTGCGAATGGTTTATTCAACAAAGTTTCAACCCTAATTTTAGTGCAACGGTGCTGTTCACAAATTAGGCGTCGTTTCAACGAGATCAGATTGTAAATTTTTACAATCGGCATGTATGGGCTGACGTCAAGCCTCACGCAACTGTTGAAGCAAGTCATCAACAAAGATTTTCTGTCAATGTTTGGGCCGGCATTGTTGGTGACATTTTGGTACGGCCTCACGTTCTTCCACCAAGGCTCAACGGACACAGATACCATAATATCATAGAAAATGTTCTGCCTGATCTGTTAGCCTCTAGCTGTGCGACAAAACATGTACTTCATGCACAATGGAGCACACTACCTCATTAGTGTTAATGTCCGTCGGCATCTAAATAACAGATTCGGTGACAGATGGATAGGTAGAGGTGGACCAATTGCCTGGCCTCCACGCTCTCCGGACCTCAACACACTGGATTTTTATTTGTGGGGGCATTTGAAAGCTCTTGTGTATCGAACCCCAGTACAAGATGTTCAGAGTCTGCGTGCCCGTATTATGAAAGGCTGAGAAACCATACGCAATACTCCAGGGATGCATCAGCGCATTCGAGATTCACTAAGACAGCGGATTGATGCATGCACAAAGCAAATGAAGGGCATATTGAACATCTCTTGTGAGAAAGAGCTGCATGTGGTATGCTGGTACGTTCCATTCATGTGTGTTCCCATGATTTATGAGTTGGAAATAAGGAGGTGTGAAATGGAAACTGAAGTGTTTCCGGACCCATGTTCATATAACATAATTTCTTTGTCTAAGTGTGAGGAATGTGTCCTGCATTTTGTGTCGTATATTTTTGTGACATCCTGTATATAAGTATCAAGTCAGCTGTCAGGTGTGACGATTATTTTATCACCCTATTATCTGAAGGAAATGTTACAAAATATTTAAACATTAACTAACTCACTTCTCTAACAAATGATATAATTAGAGAAGTGTGTTAATGTGTTCATGTAAGATGTGGCACTCAAGTTTGACCGACTGAAGAGCAATTCTGTCTGTGTAACATTACATTATTTATAGCCTAGTATGTCAAAGTGTATTTTTCCTTTGGAACATGGTGGCCACTACTCCTGGAAATCCTGGAAAACTCCTGGATTTTTGTAGGTCTGGAAAACTCCTGGAAAATGATGAAAAATATGAAAACTCCTGGAAAATAGCCACTGTTAATTAATTATAAAAATCTTTCCATCTTAAATCATACTCCCGCTGTGGTATTCGGTGAGCACTCTATAGTTAACTAAATAAATTTCCTCAGGCTACCTGTTTCTGTGTGGGAGAACACGCGATAGTATTTTTGTAAAACATATTGAGTATAGACAACTTTACCGCAATAAAATTGAAGGCGGCATTCTTTTCTCTTTTTTAAAACTGATATTTGAGTCACAAAGGCTTTTTTAAAACAACAATTAAATCATTTGTGTGAAGGCTTGCGTATCAATAACGGAATCGCCACTAATTTTTGTCAACATCTGTATAAGTAAATAAACCACACACAACTGCTTTATTTTGGTCTTGAAGTAGCCTAGGCAACCGATAAAGCCCCGTCCCGTGACTTGTGCTTTTTAAATCTGGAAAAATGAGAGTTACTCCTGGAAAATTCCTGGAAAACTCCTGGAAAATTGTTGACAGATTTGAGTGGCCACCATGTATGGAATGTTTCAAATTGTCCACTCTTAGGAAAATCAGTTTGTGTTTGCTCTCCACCTTTTTAAACGGAGTGCCAATATACAGAACATAACTCAAAGAGTGGCACAAGATCCAGCCTGCCTAGTCGTACCAGCTGCTGAGTACTTAGTCTTGGAATGGGTGTACGACTAACAGTCCAGTCCTTAAATACTCGGGCTGACATGTTGAGATATGATTGGTTAAGAACCCTTATGTATTTTGTGGTTTGTGTTTATATAAGTATTTTATTTGTGCTCTGTGAATTTGAAACATGTTGTTCTGGTAAGTCTGCAACATAAATAGTCTATCCTGAGAATGTAAGCACAAGCCATATTTAATGTATTGACGTCTGTCTTCTATCATTTTTGGATTTATATCAATACTGATGGTTGTTACAGCCATGCCTGAGGAGGCTTTTGGGGGAGATCATAGGTCAGTAATAGCCAAGTTGAAAGTTGGAATAATCAGAAAATTGAAGGAAATAAAAGAAAGAAAAATAAGAACTCGGAGATTGAAGGACAGACAGGTGCAAGAAGAGTTTTTAAGGGTGAATTGCAACAACTAATACCAAAGACAGATGTTGGGCATGTGGAAGAAGAATGGAAAAAAATTAAGGATGCATTTGTTGGTTGTGCAGAGAAGACATGTGGAAGAACATCAGGAAAGATAAACGATAAAGAAACATCATGGTGGAATGAAAGAGTGAAGGAAAAGAAGAGTTGGAAAAAATGGAAAATAAAAAGGACAGAAGAAGGAATGAGTTATTATAAGCTAAACCAATTTGCAAGAAAGTAGTGGCTGAAGAGAAGAAGAAAGGTTGGGACGTATTCACACACGAAATAAAAGATGATTGTCAGTGTGGAAATAAAATATTGTTTAATTCAGTCAAAAATGAAAGGAAGGAACGTGTGAACCCTGGATTTGTGAAAAACAAAGAAGGAATGATATTGAGAGATTAAATACTGATGGAGAGAATATTTTCATGAACTGCAAAATGTGAGGAATTTAATGTGCACTGAAGCTATTGAAGTGCAAGAAGAAGGAGAAGAAAAAGAGGAAATGGAGGCAGACATTACAATGGCACAGGTGGAATTGGTCATTCGGAAGATAAAAATGAGAAACTGTGGGAGTAGCCATGGAAATGATAAAAGCTGAGGGACCCATTGGAATATACTGGACTTTCAGAGTACTTAAGAGTGTGTGGAGAACAAAACAAGTTCCCGAGGATTGGCAGAAAGGAGTTATTACACTGATATTCAAGAAAGGAGACGAGAAGGTGTGTGAAAACTACCGAGGAGTCAGTATAATGTCTCATGCTGCCATGATCTTGGAAATAGTACTAGAGGAACGAATCCGAAAAAAAGTTGAAAATCAAATTCAAGAGAAACAGTTTGGGTTCAGGAAGATCCACAGTAGAACATATTTTTGTTGTAAGACAAACTAGGGGAAAAATATGGAAAAGACATGATAATGACCTTCATTGACTTTGAAAAGGCATATGATATTGTTCCTAGAGACAGAGTTTGGGAAAGCCTAAAACAAAAAGATATTTGGGAAGAACTAATACAAATGATAAAAGCGATGTACAGTAATTGTTGCAGCTGTGTCGAGACTCAAGTAGGTGAAACAGGATAGTTTGAAATTGAACATGGATTAGAACACGGGAGTGTACTCTCACCATTGCTATTTATACTGGTGATGGATGATATACTAAAGGGTAGCGTGATGACGTAGTGGCTTAGCTGCTCGTCTTTCACCCGGATGGCCGGGGTTCGAATCCCGGTGACAGCAAGGTGGAATTTCCACCTGAAAAACACGTGGCGTCAGGAAGGGCATCCGGCCTTGAATCCCCGGCCAAAACCAAAATGAGCCTGGTTGGCTCCGGCGACCCCCAATTAATTGGGAAAAGCAGAAGAAAGATTTAAAAAATGGATAATGATATCGTATGGCCTCGGGTGCCGGGTGTAAGCTTTGTAATTTGTCATCCAGAGGGTAGCTTACATGTCGAATTTCGTTGTTTCTTGAATCACTATGAAAGTCAAGGAGGTTAGATATTTAAGCTCCTTGAAAACTATAGCGCTTCTAGTAGAGAAATGAGGAACTTTGTGTTGGCGGAAACTCCCAAGATTAATTTTGCCATTATAAACACGGCGTACTGAATTCAAACGGATTCTTAGACATGCCAACATCGTATGACATGCGTGTCGTATTTTTGCCGCCTGTCAAAAAAAAAATCACTTACCACGGCCAGGAGCGAACCTGCAATCTTGGGGTTAGTAGACCGACACACTATCCACTCACCCACTGTGGCAAGCTAAAAAGTGGATGATATATTAAAGGTAACAAAGGAAACAGACACGGGTACAAGAATGAACATAATCCTATTTGCTGATGATGTTCTGATTTGGGGAGAGAATGAGAATGTGGTCCAAGAACAGTTGGATGTACTGAAGGAAAATATTGAGAAATGTGAAATGAAAATCAGTGTAGAGAAAAGTTAAGACAATGGTAATGACAAGAGGAAAGAAAGAAGGAAAAGGAATTCTTAAAATTGGAGATGTAGATCTGAATGTAGTAGAGCACTTCAAATATATAGGAAGTGAATTGATGGAAAAGCAAGATTGGATATGGAGATCAACAAGAGAATACCATGTGGGAGTGTTTTCTATCATCAGAAGGCCAAAGAAGTGATGTAAATGACGTATTTATTTATTATTATTATTATTTATATATTTTACGCCCACATTGGAGCACTTAAATCAATACATTTGAGTAAATTTGTTCTTTTTCTCCTCCCAGAACTTTCTCATCCTCTCCGACCGGGAAGCCCTTTGTGTGTCCGATATAATATATTGTTTCCGTTCAACTGTTTTTAGTTTGAGACTTATGCCTTTGTTCTTCAAAATCCTCTTCTCTGTCTTTGATTTGTTGCCGAGTTATACCCAATTCTTCCAAATCATCCTGAAGTTCTTTGAACCAATTATTATTATTATAATAATAATGACGTATGGAGCAGAAACTTGGCCGATGACAAGGAGAGATGAAAGTAGAATACAGGCAGCCGAAGTTAAATTCCTGAGGAGTATGGTACAGAAAACTGGGAGAGAGAGAGAGAGTGAGGAATTAAGACTTTCGAAAGGAAGTGAATTTACATTAGCTGAATGGTAAGCTGGAGCAGGACAGATTGAGATGGTATGGCCATGTGAAAAGGATGAATGATACTTACTTTCCGTGTCCGGGAGACGCACTAAATTCTTCCTTTCCAGAACTCGGCAGCTCTTATCCCTTGGTCTGTGGCCAACATAGGTCTTCCTGACTGCAGGTGTCATCAAGATCTTTGCACGTGAGCACATGTTGTGGAGTCTGGATTTCTCCACAGGCACATCGTGGATCTTCTGCATAACCCCACTTCACAAGGTTGCTACGACACTTAGGCACTCCTGTTCTCATCCGGTTTAAGGACCTCCAGGTGGTATAAAGGATGAATGATGAAAGAATGCCGAAACAAGTGATGGAGAGACGGATGACTGAAAAGAGAGGACAAGGAAGTCCTAAACCTAATCCACGGAATCTGTGAAGTAGGTTTGCGCATGATGTCACACAGAGGAAGAGCTTGGCAGCCAATCTGTTGCGAGAGTCGCGCCTCCCACCTGCGCTTATAATTGAGTGGCATCCCACCTCATTGGCCAGTCAGCCGAGTCACTCCTGTGTGCTGACTACGTGTTTTTACACTGGCACTTCGCAGATTTCTTGGACGGAGTTTAGAGTACGGTGGATGCATTTGGTGAAAGACAGTGTGAGAGAACGGAACCTGGAGTGGAGTTTAGTAGTTGAGGAAGGATGGTGGACAGAGTGAAGTGGAGGGTGTCATATTTGCTCCGACCTGGCCCAAGCTGGAAATCTGAAATTGAGGATGATGATGACTGTTATAAATAATGCCTGCCTTCCCTTATAACATATGCAAACTAGGCTTGATGCTGATAGCGAATAAGTTTGCAAATTTTAAAATTGGAATTAAAACTGCAATTGGCTTAATGTTTCTTTGAATTTTAGAGGTTCTGTCATGAGGTTTTAGGATATTACACTTTTAAATGTCATTAGACTAAGGAGGGATCACACTCATAATCTAGGGTTTTGAAGGCCAGCATTTAACCAACTTTATTACTCAACCAGACATTATTGGAAATAGACTGCTAAAAAGTATGAAGGGATTAGCAGTTCCGACTCATCTGGCATGGCTGATTCAATGTGATATATTGAAATTCGCAGGTACAGTATTAGCCTTTCAGGATACAAGTGACACTGACCTTGGCTGTGCCAGCATTTGTTTATAGCAGGAGACCTGCGGGACGATGAGGGGGATACAGCGATGGCGAAGTGCCTTCTACACATGTCGAGCAGCTTTACACGCGCTTAGAAGTTACAATTGTGAATGGAAAAATTAATAATAATGTGCGAATTATGGATGGTGTGTTCCTAATTGTTTTGCAACAGCACAGCTAAGGATAACAGGAGCTCATGTCACCACAGAGAGGAGAATTATGAGACTACTGGACATGAGTCTTATCCTGCTCGGGTCTAAGCTGCGTGAACCTGAGAGGATTGTGCATCGCGGACTCTGAGAAGTGGTGTTGATGAGTGATGAGGTTTCTCGGTACGTGCATGGTACAGAACCAAATACATTGGTCGGTGACTCGCTCACTCACTCATTCGTAACACCACAGTGGTTTGAGCAACAGCCCTATGTTAGCAGTATTGGAATAGAAAGGAATACCAGATATCACGGCGGGCTGTTGACAGACCCTTCTCTTCTCGCCTGACCCTTCCCTGCTCTTTCCCCTCACCCTGCAAGTTCACAGAGGTTGGACCCAAGCAGTACTTGTCAACCAAGCAGGCTGACAAGATGTTATAAGTAAACAAAGAGTAGTTCATACCTTGACTGCCAGCACTCGGATCTTGAAAGACTCATATTCTCGGTTGTACAGTCAAGTTGATATGGAAAAATTTATATAAATTTGCATGTAAAAAAAAGAAAAAAGGGGGTGGGGGAATAATCACAGCATGACATAGAAGTGTTTACTACATTGATGTATTCAATCCCATATTATTTTTGTGTGTTCTTGTTGCCTCGAGTCATTCAGATTTGCTACACCCTAAGATTTTCTTTATGCTGAAGTGATATATATCTTTTCCAGGCAAGATAATGGGGAATTTGAAAACCTGGACTTGACCCCTTTCTCGTCTCCTCCCGATCTGCCAGATGTAATGAAGTCTCAGGAAAGCAATGGACAGGAGCAGGCATCTTGAACAGACATGAAACCACTGGCCTCTATTATACTACCAAGAATGGACACCAAAGACTGGAATTACAAGTCTAGTGATTGTTTACCATGAAGTCAGCTGAACTCATATTAATTTATTTTCTTGTTTGAAGGAATATGTAGAATAAAGCAGATGGTTGAGTTTTGTTATATTTTTATGATGATTGAGCAGCATGAGTTTCATTTTGAAATATTAGCATGCATCTTTCGCGCTATCTCGACGAATTGTTGATACTTAAATACTATTTTGAACAGTTGTACAGCATGATGGAAATTATGGTGGTAATAATAACTATGAATGAAGTAATTGCCTACACACTTTGTAATAGTTTTTTCACAAGTGGTACTCTTCTATCAAGTGTATTATTACTGATCCTTCACCACTAAAATCTAGGGTGTTTTTTCTCTTAGGTGTTAAATGCAAGTGACCCGGTAGATAAAAACGCCTTGTTTGTAGTACACATACTTGCTATTCCATTCATTACAATAGCATTTCATTATTACATATTTATATTAGTTCTTCAGCTAAACAATTTAGGGGAGGGAGGGGGTGAAAATAAACATCATCAGAACTGAACTAACATTCTTGTATTGTGTGGCCAAGTGCAACTTAGAAGTGGACTTCTTATACTCTACATTGTATGTGTTATCTTTTGAGTTGTACATTTACCAGTTCTAAAATTAGTGGTAAATTCTCTTGCTGTCTTAAAAGTTAATAATCATGTGGGAAGGAAATTTAATTAATTTCCATCAAAATAAGTGATACAGATTATGGAGCTGAAAGGATGTACTTGTGTTGACATATTTTATCCCTAGAAATGTAAAGAATAAATGCCTTGTTTTGCTAAGAAATTATTTGATGTTAATAGAAAAGTCAAGCAATGACATTTCAAAATTTTAGCTTCATTTGTACTGTGAACATATTTTGCATGAAACTTAAATGACAGCAAAGAGATCTACAAATATCAAATACCCTGATA
The DNA here is from genome assembly GCA_946902985.2 of Meconema thalassinum. Classification (NCBI taxonomy): domain Eukaryota; kingdom Metazoa; phylum Arthropoda; class Insecta; order Orthoptera; family Tettigoniidae; genus Meconema; species Meconema thalassinum. Next base: position 2,105,476,704 of record OX336388.2, on the reverse strand, counting down.
AAATGCCATGGAAATGTACAAGGAAAAAAAAAAAGGTCTATTATTATTGTCTACTATCTTTCATTTTCATATTATGTGATGTGAATCAAGGAGTGGAATATGTTGAATACTGCGTGCTATTCTGAAGATGATTTTGTTACAACTGGCTTATTCAAACTAATTATGTGGGATTTATTTTGTAACTGCAGTACAATAAAAATGTTTATTGTAAGGTTTGTTGTTAAGTCGCAATGACTTCTATTCAATAGTAAGAATGATGAAGAACACAACTAATACCATTAAGATTTTCAGATGTGTGATGGCATATTGCTTGTGTCTCATCAATACACTTATCATTCCATGCAGCTCATTGCATAGAATCTGCAGGATTAGGGAAACGGCCATTACAATTGAGTACAATTGTGTTGACCGACTGAACAGCTTTCATCATCGTCATCTTGCACAGTTTCCAGCCACTGGCCGGGTCTGTTTGGAACACACGCCTCTCCAACGTCTTCTGTCTTCCCACCATCTCTCTCTTCTTCACGCTTTCTTCCACCCCCTTCAGCCACCTGTCTCTCGGTCTCTTTCCTTCCCACTTCGTCTCGTGTATCTTCCTGGGTATCCTCTTCTCCTCCATTCGTTTTACATGTCCATACCATCTAAGTCTAGATTTCTCTATACCATCCTGTAATGGTTCCTCCTTCATTAATTCTCTGGTCCTCTCATTTCTTATTCTGTCCATCTTTGTAGCTCCAATACTGCTTCTCAAGAAGCTCATCTCACTGGCCGGTATTTTGCTCTTCTCCCTTCCTTTCATAACCCAGGTCTCCGAGGCATACGCCACGATAGGGACAAAGTACGTCCGATATATGATCTTTTTGCTGTTCTGAGGGACATCCTTGCTCCATAACATGCTTCTCACACTCCTCCGGAATGCTTCTGCCTGCCTCCCCCGCTCATTTATTTCTCTATCGTTTCTTCCATTATCTTGTATCAGGCTTCCCAGGTACTTGAAACTCTCCACTTTCTTCAGCTGTTCCCCTCCAATTGTTATTCCCATTGTGGTTCTTTCCTTCTTCCTTGTTGTGATCACCATCTCACTCTTATTTATGCTAAATTTCATCCCATATCCTTGTATTATTCCTTCCCACACGTCCAACTGCTCCTGTACCTCCTCCTTGTTTTCCCTAATCGTCAAATCATCTGCAAACACCATTGCTTTCATCTTTCCTTCCCCAATTACTTGTGCCACTCGGGTCATTATGTCATCCATCACCACAATGAAAAGTAACGGTGACAGTGCACTTCCTTGTTTCAGGCCGTTTCTCTGTTCCAACCAGTCCGATCTCTCTCCTCCCACTTTCACACAGCTCATGCTTCCCTTGTACATCTCCTTTATCCTCCGTATAGTCCATTTTTCTACTCCTCTATCCTCCAGGGACTTCCAAATTTAAATTTCGATATATATTTCAGGCAAGCAAAATACAGAACTCGGTCAGATTTTCTCCATCGCATCAGGTTTCTTCGTAAAATAAAAATGAATCTCTCATGCACAGCCTCCGTGGCTAAGGCGGCAGCACGCCGGCCTCTCACCGCTGGATCCGTGGTTCAAATCCCGGTCACTCCATGTGAGATCTGTGCTGGACAAAACGGAGGCAGACAGGTTTTTCTCCGGGTACTCCGGTTTTCCCTGTCAAACTTTCATTCCAGCAACACTCTCCACTATCATTTCATTTCATCTGTCATTCACTTAATCATTGCCCCAGAGGAGTGCGTCAGGCCTCGGCAGCCGGCACAGTTCATATCCTCGCCGCTAGATAGGGGCTTCATTCATTCCATTCCTGACCCGGTCGGAGACTGGAAGCAGGCTGTGGATTTTCTTCTTTCTCTCATGCACAGAATAGCTTACACTCTTTGTCACATGCTTTTTCTCTATTTTTATTCTTCTGAATACTTATTATTATTTATTTATTTATCGTATGGCTTTTAGTGCCGGGAGTGTCCGAGGACATGTTCGGCTCGCCTGAGTCTGTAGCTGCTTCCAGCGGACACCCTAAAGGGTGAGCTACAAGTTCCGTTCAATTTCAAGTAGTTCCAACTTTCGCCACCAGATATCAATGATACCTAGTGGTGAACGTTGGAACTTTGATAGAGCGTTCTGACGAAATCTAACCTAACAAATTTTGCTTTACACAAGTTTAGTCTGTGAAAGGATCTTTTACATGCCATAAATCTATGACATGGGACCGCCGGCTTTACTTCCCCTCCGAAGGAAGGCATACTGAAGGATTTTTAACACTCTTATGAGCTTTTCAGTCAGTCAACACGAATTTGCCCAATGACTGGGCTGGGTACAAAGTATTATTATTATTATCATTAACCGTCTCCAGCTTCCCGGGTGCGGTATAAGAGCGCTCTCCATGTTTGTCTATTCAGGTATATTTTCTCCTCCTCTACCTGGTGCCAATCGACACCTCTTCCCTGCAGGTCTTCTTTTATTTGGGAGATCCAGCGTGTCCGTGGTCTGCCTCTTGGTCTCTTGCCCTCCACATCTTGCTCAAGCCATACTCTTGCCGTTCTGCTTGGATTCATCCTCTTCACATGACCAAACCATTTCAACCTTGATGTTGCTATTGCTTCATGAAGTGGTTTCACTTGAATCTCTGCACGAATCTTCACATTTCGGATCTTGTCTCTTCTGGTCTTCTGAAGCATTGTTCTCAGGAACTTCATTTCTGTAGCCTGAAGTCTGCTACTATCTCTTCTGTTGATAGTACAAGTTTCAAGTCCATACGTCATTATAGGTAAGAAGTAGGCCTGATACATCATTTTCTTGGATGTTAAAGGAATTTCTTGGTCCCAAAGGAGGTTCCTGACCTGGTGATAAAACTGAGCTCCTTTTTGGATTCTGTTGGTGACTTCAGCAGAACATCTGTTATCTTCAGTCATAATACTACTGAGGTATTGGAAATAATCGACTTGTTCTAATTTCGCTCCATCCAGCTCAATGCTTGTATGCAACCTCTGTCTGCTGACTGCCATTGCTACTGTCTTTGTATGACTGATTTTGAGGCCAAACTCCTTAAATTGGTGGTTCCAAGCATTTAGATTCTGCTGTACTTCATTTTCTGTGCAACCCCATACCACTACATCATCTGCAAAAGCAAATGCCTTGAAATCATTTCCAGAATTCTGTTTCACCCTTTTCATAATTTCATCCATCACAGAGATAAATAGCAGTGGTGACAATGCACTGCCTTGTTGCACTCCCTTAGTTGTGGCAAACCAATCTGAATACCCATCTCCTATTTGCACACAGCTCTGGCAATAACTGTACAGCATTTTCACTTTCCTGATAAGAGTTTGTGGGATATTTCTGTTTGATAGACATTCCCATATCTTTTCTCTAGGCAAGCTATCATAGGCTTTTTCTATATCTAAGAAGACAAAGATGATATCCCTTCCTTTCTCCCAGTATTTTTCCATGATCATCCTTACTGCAAATATGAGGTCGGTGGTTGCTCTGTTGCCTCTAAATCCATATTGCTCTTCTTCTAACTGGGGTTCAAGGATGTTCCTTATCCGTTTAGCAATAATCTTCTCCATTAGCTTAAGTCCATGTGATAAAAGGGTGATTCCCCTGTAGTTGCCACAATGACGTCTACTTCCCTTTTTGAAGAGAGGGACTATAATACCCTTTGTCCAATCATCTGGGATTTTTTCTTCCTTCCAGATAGCATTCATAACTCTGAACAACCAATGAAGTCCATGGATTCCTGCAGCCTTTATCATTTCTACACTCATTTGGTCTATGCCAGGTGACTTGCCTCTACTCATGCTGTTCAAAGCGGTTTCAACCTCTGACCAAGTCAGAGGAGGCTCATATTCCGTACTGCTGCTCTGATTTTCTGGAGTGTTGCATTCCTCCTCCATTACATCCTTACCATTATATAGCTGGAGAAAATATTTCTTCATTTCCCTTCTTACATCTTCCTCTTTCCATACAATGTTTCCATCTTCAATTTCTAATGCTTTTATTGGGACATACGGGTTTCTTTTGTTTTTCAAAATTCTGTACAAGAGCTTGTTATTGTTTCTGCTGTCCTCTTCTAGTTTCTTAGTGAATTCTGTCCAACTATTTTCTTTTTCCAATTGTATTAATCTCTTCGCTTTCAGTTTAAGATCTCTGTATTTCTGGTTCAATTGTTCCAGTCTGATTTCATTTTTGTTTGTATCCTTCTGGTTTTCTTTGTCCCGTTCTTTCCTAGCTATATTTTTTTCTTTTATAGCTTTCTGAACAGCATCGTTCCACCGGGGGGTCTCTTTCTCCCTTACTTTGGTGCTTGTTTTTCCAACAATTTCTACTGCAGCACCAACCATTGTTTCTTTAAATCTTTTCCACTCTTCTTGACCTGTTCTTATTTCATCTTTTGGGATGTGGTCACTGATTTTCTTCTGATACTTTTTCTGTTTCTCCGGCTCTTCTAAATTCCAAACTTTTATCTTGGATATGCGTCTTGGTTTTATCTTTTCCCTTGGGACATTTCTTAGTGTGGCAGTTAGTAGTCTATGGTCACTCTCTAAGCACTCTCCTGGGAGGACTTTTACATCCATGATTAGGGTGCCAGCTTCTTTGTCAGAGATAATGTAGTCAATTAGGGATTTCACTTTCCCATCCCAGCTGTACCTTGTGATTATGTGACTGGGTTGTTTCTTGAAAAATGTATTTTTAATCATGAGATTATTTCTGAGGCAGAAGTCCAATAGGTATTCTCCTTCTGCATTTCTGTTTCCAAATCCGTTGGGGCCAATCACATTTTCATACCTTTGTCTTTCCACCCCAACTTGTGCATTAAAATCCCCCATCACAATTATATTATCCTCTTCTACATGTTCTTCTAGGTCTTCAAGGAATGCATCTTTCTCCTCCTGAGAACATCCAGACTGTGGAGCATAAACTTGTACAATGGTCAAAATCTTTTTGTTTGTTTTCCAACGCAGTTTAATTATCCTCTCATTGGTGTATTCTATGTCTGAAACTGCATCTACATTCTTGCTGATGAGGAACGCTACACCATTACGGGCTTCTTCCGGATTTCCATGCCAGTAGAGCTTGTATCCTTTCCGTAGTGATTTTACACCTTTCCCTTTCCACTTTGTTTCACTCAGGCCTAGTACAAAGTACAAAGTATGAAAATGTAAATTCACTCCTGGAAAAAATTACATGTATTAGTTAATTATCAGTATTAAAATAGGGCAATTTAGCATTATGCGTTTCGACCTTCAAGTGACCATTACATTTTTCACTTATATTATTCACTACTACACTCACCAGCATAAATAGTGAAACACTACGAATTTCAGACAAAACTCAATGTTGGACCACTTCAAACCTGGTACAAATCGAATGCTGTTACATTGCAGCGATATGGCAATGTATCACGAGTTAATTAGCCCATTTGAGAAGATTCAGCGCAATAATTGATAACCATTGTTGATCGTGACTATTACAGCACCAATTTTGCCGTTTCCCGCCTTTGGACAAGAATGAACATAGACGGCTGCCGTAAGGTTTATTGCTGTGAATTCTCGTGCCGCGTATTTTTGTGGACATTATGGCTAGTCTACAATAGTTATTCTCGCTCCTAAATCAGATCATAATGGCTCTTGCTCCTGAAAGCGCAGCAAGGACAGTGGCATTAGTGGAGGATGGGTGCAGTATGCGCTATGTGGCAAACGTTATAAGTATGTCTTGTTATAACGTGTACAGGGCTATTAAATGGTACAGAGCGAGCAATATCTACACCAGCAGGCCCGGTTGTGGTCATAGGAGAAGCACTACCTAGCGCGAAGATCACTTTCTCGCAATGCGAGTTCTTCTTGATCGACACACAACAGCTGTGGAGGCCATAAATCGCTTGCAGCGAGTACGGGGCATGAACATCAGTGGAAGGACAGAAAGAAGGATGTTGTATGAAGTGGATTTGCAGTTAAAGAGGCCTGCCACAGGACCTCTCCTTAGACGTGAGCACCGTGCCACTCGGATGCAATTCGCCAATGTCCGTCGAAACTGGACTGTGGAGCAGAGGAGCTCAGTTCAGTTTACGGATGAATCCCGATTCTGTTTGAGGGCACCGGATGGGAAGGAGAGAGTATGGAGAAGGCCGAGGGAACGTTATTCACCCTGTACTTGCTCTGCAATGGAGGCTCTGTGATGGTCTGGGCCGGGAATACCACGGATACGCGTACGGAGCTTGTGTTCGGTGACAATGGGAGCCTGACAGCTCACCGGTACATCAAGGAGATTTTAGTACACCACGTCGTGCCTTTTTCAACTGTCATTGGAGAGAACTTGATCCTGATGCATGACAACGCTCGCCCACACGTTGCCGTCTGTGTACGTGAGTACCTGAATGAAGTCGAAATTGAGTGCATAGTGTGGCCCGTTAGAGCATATCTGGGATATGCTTGGGAGACGTGCTAGGAGTCGTTCTCCTGACTTCGAGCTTCGCTCTAGGAAGAATGGGAGCTCATACCACAAGAGAACATTCGAGATTGCATCCTGAGCATCCGTGATCGAATCACAGTTGTAACTGTGGCTGGAGGTGGTAATACCCGTTATTGAGTCAACGGATATGTTGTGCAAACAAGTGGACAAACGGACTAAGTCATAAAGTAACCATTTGTAATCATACAGTGTAACAGGTCGATGGATTCCAGGTTTCAACATTTCCAAATTCGTGTTTGTGCACTGTTGTGATTGTTATGATAAATAATTTGTATCAATTATTGTGCTAATTAGGGTAATTAACTTATGATTCATTGCCATGCAGTTGTAATGTCACTCATAATATTTGATTAATATAAGGTTTGAAGCGGTCCAACATTGAGTTTTGTCTAAAATTCGTAGTGTTTCGCTTTTTATGCCGGTGTGTAGTAGCTTCTCTTTGGTGTTTATGATACGATTTGAAATTTGAATCTCGTTATACATTAGGTTTGTTGTTGTCTTAAAGGTTTTATGAATTAAGTAAGTAAAGGTGGGTAAGTTTTGTGGTGCATGTTATTTTTGTTAATTTTATTTATTTTTTTATTTATTTATTGTGTTATTCTAAATTGTATACACTTGCATATACACCTTTACTCATGTAATTCATAAAACCTTTAAGACAACAAATATAACGTGTAACAAGATTCAAGTTGCGAATCGTATTATAAACACCAAAGATGAGCTACAATAGTAGTGAAATATATTAGTCACAATAAATATCAGGTATGCAGATGACACTGTCATAGTTGCAATCAGTCTTAAAGATTTACAAGAACTGCTCGATGCTGTAAATGAGGTCAGTAACACTATGGGCCTAAGGCTGAATGTGAAGAAGACCAGGTGGATGGTTATACGTAGGAAAGAAGACGAGATGGCATTCATGACAGTCTCAAAGTTGGAAATACTGGTTTGACAAGGTGACATCATTTAAATACTTAGGGTGCCACATTAATGATAACTGGGACCTTGGTAGAGAGATCCGATGCTGAATTGAGCAAGCTAGAACTTCTTTTCCAAAAGTCAGAATAGTTTTAATAAGCCAAGTCCTGTCCATTGCACTACAGACACGACTCCTCAGATGTTACGTTTTCAGCATTCTACTCTTAAGTCGTCGACGAATGGACATAAACTGAAACCATGTGCAAGGAGCTTCAAGCATTTGAAATGTGGACGTACCGAAGGATGCTGAACATACCTTGGACAGCCAAAATTACCAATCTAGAAGTTTTGCAGCGTATGAACAAAAAACCTTAAATTCTCAATACCATCAAGAGAAGAAAGCTAGAATACTTTGGTCATATGATGCGAAACAGTGAATACCAACTCCTTCAATTAATACTCCCAAGGGAAAATTAATGGCGAAGAAAGATATCGTGGCTCGACAAATTAAGCCAGTGGTATGGGGTGACGAGACTAGAACTGTTCAGAAGGGCTATGGACAAACAACCGATTATGCTACTGATCGCCAACGTCCTGAGAGGACACGGCACTTCAAGAAGAAGATATTAGTGAAAAAATTGTTACCTCAAACACAGTGATCAGGATCTGATGATAGCCATTTGAAGGTCGAAAGGGGTAATCCTAAATTGATAATTAACTAATACACGTCATTTTTTCCAGGAGTGTATTTACATATTTATACAGGGTCCTTCATATAAAATAAGAGCGTCAAGCGGCGGCTTTGTTAACCGCTGCTGTGGTCACCTTGGCCGAGGTTTTGGCGCGCCAAGGCCCCCTGCTTTAAGCGTGTGTACAATCCTATATGATGCAGCGGCCTTGCTAGCGTGTGTACAATGCTGAAATCTTACTTTAGTTAGTTAGTTATTGTTGATGAAACCGAAACCCCTATAGTATTGAAAGCGCGCGCATAGTACATACGATAGCTGGTGTTGTTGTTGGTTTTTTTTTTTTTTTTCCAATGGATTGTATAAAAATAACAGATTGACATTACCAAACTTGACCTTGCAATAAGCGTGCAGGTGTTCAGTCGCCAGTCTAAACCTCAAGTGCTAACATGGTGAGACAGTTATCATTGCAACATCGTATTTTTTTATGTAAAACTTATTTTAAGTACGAGTTGGCTCGGCGGGTACGTGATGCATTTGTTCAGCAATTTCCTGATGAAGTGCCACCTTCACTAGCACAGATTCACGTAATTGCAAATAAGTTTGACACTACTAGCTCGGTGCTCAATAAAAAACATGCCCGCACACGAACAGTTTTAACAGAGGATGAGCTAGATGACATTGGCGAGAATCTTGAACGGTCTCCAAATAAATCACTCACAAAATTAGCACAAGTATGGGTTTCGGTTTCATCAACAATAACTAACTGAAGTAAGATTTTAGCATTGTACACACGCTTAAAGCTTGGCGCGCCAAAAGCTCGGCCAAGGTGACCGCAGCAGCGGTTAACAAAGCCACCGCTTGGCGCTCTTATTTTATATGAAAGACCCTGTACTTTGTACCCCGCCCAGTCATTTGGCAAATTCGTGTTGACCGACTGAAGAGCTACAAATAACAGTTTATATAGGCAAAACTGAAAGAATGGTTTCAAATCTTTACATAATATTGAAATAAGTAATGTGTTCCTATTCCTTTAGGGTCCAGTGATGTGATCTTGCTCAACTGTCTCACCCACAAAGAAAGTGGGAATACTTTGTATAACCTCCTTAGAGAATAGCTATCACAGTTACCTCGCACTTGCCACTTGTGTCCGTGGTACTTTGAAGAAAAACAGTATTAAAAGCATCTCTACACACCACTTTGCACTTAACTAGTAACATGTTCTAGAATGTCATGTCCACAGTTTCAATTGTGTTACAGTATCTTTACCTCATTTTAAGAAATTCTTTGCATTGCATTTTGCTTGTAAGCTGAAGTTGGACTTTCTCTATGTTCCATTTCCTCTATGCTATTTGCTCAGCATTCCTGGTTCTTAGGAAAATGCTGTAGTTCAGATGTGAATTTAACATGTGCACCTTTAAGCTCGTATTGCAGCCTAAATGTTCGAAAGAAACAGGCTTTCTGTTCACCCCTTGTTCATAGTCTGGGCCTTTGTGTAGCCAAAAAAGTTAGACTACATCTAAGAATTCTTTCCATGCTGATTGTCCTGCTGCACACATATTGTCATCAAAATTAGCTTCAGAAAGAAGCTTCCTGATGTCACCTGTGAAGATTCCCTGTTTGATTATGGCATTAGTGATGCCTGGGAATCGATGGCACAGAAACTGAAAGCATTCACCTTCTCTGCTTACAGCCTTGACAAATTGCTTTGTAAGCCCTAGTTAGATATGAACCTGAGCTAACAGCATTTTGGGACTTGTCAACAAGACATTTTTGTTTTGTTTCTCAGGCCTACAATCCACTGCCGACATAGCTATTCCTTTTGGGTCCAGTGATGTGATATTGCTCAACTGTCTCATTCACAAAGAAAGTGGGAATACTTTGTATAACCTCCTTACAGAATAGCTATCACTTTAAAGTTACCTCACACTTGCCACTTGTGTCCATGGTACTTTATTTTACACATGGTCATCTCAAGATTTCCATATGTGCAACCGAAACTGATACAAGTTTGTTTTCATTGTGAAGAAGGACACACTTCAAAATATGTTTGGAGGCATCAATTAAATCACCAATGGGAAGGGTCATACTGTGGTATTCCTAGTTTTAGCATAACCTCCTAAACGCTGTTGCAGTAAACCAAAGTACCCTCTTCAGAAAAAAAAATCCCTCATCGCAATGTCTTCACCAATAATATGTAGTCTCTGGTACCAACATGTTCCTTTTACAGAGTCTAGACACAAGTATCTCACCAGATTATTTTATAAGGCCAAGAACTCAAAATGTTAAGGTTGATTTTCAACTCCTGGTGAGGAATCACATTTAGAGGCAGTATCACATCGGAATCAGATGAGAAACAATCATTTAATTGTTCCGGACGCTGTGATACGGGTACATCAGGCCATTGGAAAATGGGTAACATTGCAGATGAAATATTCCTTGGATACACAATCTTACTTGTGTTCCTGCTGTTTCCTCCAGATTCACAGAACAGAAGTAGCAGTTAGTACTGTGGTTTGTGAGGGGCAGATAACCTCACTGTTCTGCTCTATAAAGGATGTCGTGGTGTTTCTTGGTCTCCCAGTTTGATGCCTTTCTCATATACTTTTTTTTTTGCGCTGCTATTTTATCAGAATGAAACTTACACAGCAGAATGTGTCTTCTTGCAGCCACATGATATGTTTGTATAAGTTCAATAAAATGATTAACACAGTATATCACTCATAGGACACTTACAAATACAAGAATCTCTCTTCACTAGGAAAGTACAACTCAGATTGTTGTCACAAAGCACTGAAGCACACTGGCTCCACTCATCAAAACTTGTTGTGTTGTACAGTGTTGTCAGCTCTAGCCGTGAGATCTGGAAATCTTATCTCTTCTCCTAATAACTTAATAAGTATGTGCATGTTATAACAATATAACTAGTATTGACAGTTCCATGGTGGCCACTACTCCTGGAAAACTCCTGGATTTTATTAGGTCTGGAAAACTCCTTGAAAATGACAAAAAAATTGAAAACTCCTGGGAAATAGCCACTGTTAATTAATTATAAAAATCTTTCCATCTTAAATCATGCTCCTGCTGCAGTTTTGGGTGAGCACTCTATGGTTAACGAAAGAAATTTCCTCAGGTTACCTGTTTCTGTGTGGGAGAACACGCGATAGTATTTTTGTAAAACATATTCAGTATAGACAACTTCACCGCAATAAAATTGCAGGTGGCATTGTTTTCTCTTTTTTTTTTCTAAGCAGATATTTGAGTCGCAAAGGCTTTTTTAAAACAATTAAATCATTTGTGTGTAGGCTTGTGTATCAATAACACAATCACCACTAATTTTTGTCAACATCTGTATAAGTAAACCAAACACAACTGCTTTATTTTGGTCTTGAAGTAGGCAACCGATAAAGCCCCCCCCCAGGCTCGCTCTTATTTTTAAGTCTGGAAAAATGAAAATTACTCCTGGAAAACTCCTGGAAAATCGTTGACCGATTTGAGTGGCCACCATGCAATTCAAACTCAATGTTTACAGAAGTTCTATAAAACTATTCGATCACAAGTAAAAAATTTGACTATTTATAAAAGTTTTTGTAACTATATAAGTTATACTGTACATAAGTGTTACATATAATACATCTGCTAAACCAAAAGAAACCCCTTAAGTGAACAAGACCTGATGTTGTCTGTTATCCAATAACATTTCCCCCCTTCCCTTTGATGAGAAGTGTGTAATTAATCCATGTAATTTATTTCCATGTTAGCAAGTGTGTGTAGATAAGTATTATTCCCTTCCTAAACATAATACACTCCTCCCACAAATCGGGGGTTTAATTGGATGACTGACATGAATCCAATTAAACCCACATTTGTGTGAGAAGTATTTTATTAATAAAAGAAAAACCTGTATTATTTATTTCAGGCTGTAGGAAATGAATTGTAACTCCCTGACCAATCTAATCGAGTTCACTCGTGTTGACCGACTGAAAAGCTTCTAAGAGAGTACTTAGTGAACACTGATAAATGGCTTCTAATATTTCACTGTTTCCCTGGTGGACTACAAGAAAGAAGAATTATGGGACAGTTTCTACCTTCATCTACAATTGTTCACCGAGGGTGACTACATGTTCAATATGTGGCTAGGTTGCGCACTTCTGCAAAGTTGGTGTATGTTGAATCCCCGACTGTGCAGAAGTTCATGACCTCGCCTCTGCTAACACCTGCTTCAAGAAACAGCAGCCTCCATCTTATCATCTAGTTGAAGACAGTTGTCTCAGACTATTGACTGCTGCTGTTAAATGATTTCAAGCTGGTGATAAACACCAAAGTACATCACAGACCACCTCATGGTGTAGCGGGTAGTGTTCTTGGCTGTCGTTCCAAGTTTGATTCACAGCTCTGCCAAGAAATTTTAATTTTGGTGTGATGGCTGGGCCGATGTACACTCGGCCTCGTGAGGCAAAACTGAGAAGCGGAGGGTTTGTTTCTCACCTCAGACATCCTGAAAATGGTTTTCCGTGATTTCCCCCACTTGTACTCCAGGCAAATGGTTCCTAAGTTTAGGTCATGGCCACCTTCTTTCCAATCCTATCCCCAATTTACAAATAGGCCTGCACACGCGAGCACAGACAGCACAATAAAAATACACAGGACTAGGCTATATGAGTAGCTTTTTTCAAAAGTCGTTAACACTCGAGCTTTCAAAATTCAGAATTTTGTAGTTACAAATCAAACTTGTTGCCATGCATGCTCTTTTGAAACGGTTTGGTCAAAATCTGATATTTGCTGTTATACAGTAGGTAACAAATCTTGACTAGTTGCCCTATTTTTAATGGATCTGATGATGATCGCTTGACGATCAAAACTGGTCATCCAAGTGTATTTACCTAGTCTTACCATAAATACTGTCCCTAACGTTTAAGTAAATTGACACAAAATGGTTAGAGATATTTTAATATCCTAATAACAAGTGTTACATAAATGCATTATGAACCATAACCACAAATAATTACTCAAAATGGCCACCATTTGCACGCACACAGTCCTTAAGTCTTGGTGGCCACTCATCAATGGAATTACGCAACACATCAACTGGAAAATCTGCAACTGCCTTCCAACGAGACTGCTTTAGGCTTTCAATATTGGAAGGTCTTTTCTTGCAAGTCATCTCCTGAAGCTTGGACCACAATTTGTAGTCCAAAGGGTTTAAATCTGGACTTGCAGACGGCCAATCTGAAGTGGAAATGAAATCAGGAACATTTGCCTCCAACCACTGCTGGGTTGTCCGTGCCTTGTGCGCTGGGGCTGAGTCCTCCAGTTCCGTCCAAGGAAAAGGGTGTTGTTGAGATTCTTGACCAGTCCCTCAAGCAGTCTCCTGGTACACTTCAGCTGAAGTGTTGACTCCCTTTTCACAGAAATGGAGCTCCGTTGTGCCCTCGAAGCTCACACCCCACCACACCATAACTGATGAGGGATGATGACCCCTCTGGATACTTGGAGCCTTTTCACCAGCTTCTCTAGAGGAATGGGCATATACCCTGTCGTTTTGGGCATTTAAAGTCTCCTCAACACTGAAAATCTTTTCAACCGTAAACAGGATTCGACGATGACCATTAGCTGCGTAACGCTTAAGTAAGCGCTTTGATTTTAGGAGCCTTTGGCGCTTCAGTTCATTTGTCAGGAGATGTACTTTGTGTCGTTTGTAAGCACAGAGTCCCAGGTCAATGCTTAACGTGCGAGACATAGACATTTTTGATATCTGTAACTCACGAGCCATCACTGACCGTCTCATTACCGGATTTCGTCGCACACGAGCCGCCACTGCTTTGATAAGTTCTGGCGTTCGTATTGTGTGTGGTCTTCCTTGCCGCAGGCGATCACTCACAGTTCGAGCCTCAACAAATCGATTTGTAGTGCGGTAAACAAATTTCTTACTAATTTTCAGCTTCTGGAGGGTTTTGAAAATCTCCCCTGGCGATTGCCCTACCTTGTGTAACGCTATCACGGCCGCACGATTCTCATACTCTCCCCATTCCATCTTGAAAACTTCAAACTGACAACTGTACACTTCTGCAGCTTAACAAACAATGACTCACGCCTCACGATACCGGTTTTGTAACCGCTCCCTCGTTCGGGCGGAAGTACAGCCACCCTCAAAACTTGGGACAGTATTTATGGTAAGACTAGGTATTAGTCTCATATTAATTTATTTCAGGATTAGGGAACCACCCATTACAATTGGGTGCAATCGTGTTGACCGACTGAGAAACATTAAATTTTGATTATTAAGGCATGAAAGAATAAGGGAACGATTTGGTGTCGTGGCAATCAACAACAAAATGCGTGAGGATCGTCTGCGATAGTTTGGGAATGTGCTACGGTCAGGAGTGAACACCATTGCAAAACAGGGCTACACACTAGAGGTCGCCGGGAAAAGATCAAAGGGGTGACCGAGACAACGTTGAGCTGATACACTGCACAGGGATCTGAAAAGCGACAAACTACATCCGAACATGGCCCATGTCCGAGTAAAGTGGAGACAGCGGACCCTGCCACGAGGTGGGACAAACACTAAAGCAAAAGAAGGCAACACTGAAAAATGGCTTCAAACATTATAATATCCTAGAAACTGGTAATCTACAATCTCTGTTCAATAAAACTAAAGCAATAGCCCTGCGCGATCGCTTACCATATCTGCAATGGGGGGCTGTAGTTAGTCCAGGGATCAAAAAACAACAAAAAAAGAAAAAAAGTCAACCCCTGGCACTATCCAGCCCATGACGGGCTAAGGCCGACCAAGCGACCGCTGCCCAGCCATTTGGCCTGCAGATATTGGGGTGACGCGTGATCAGCGCGTCGGGTCCCCTCGGCCGTTAATCTTGGTATTCGTGATCGGGGCGCTGTCTCACTGTCAGACAGCTACTCAATTGTCCTCACGAGGCTGAGTGCACCCCGTTCCAACCCTCACGTCAGTTTTAAAATCCCTGACGGAGCCGGGGCCTCCGGGCGAGAGGCAGGCGCGCTACCCCAACACCACGGGGCCGGCAGTCCAGGGATCAGAGGTTTGAATCCTGGCACTGATAGCAGTTATCCTAAATGTAGTTTTTCCACATTCACTCCAGGCAAATGCCGAGATAGAATCTTATTTCGGCTCGTGGCACTTATCCTAGCCCTAATATTTACTACTACACAAACTAATACAGTCATCCCTGAAACACAGGTTATCAAACAATCAAAACACACCCAACATAACCAAAGATGTCCCATGCTCCTAAAACCGAACAGAGAAATCTACTTTGTGGCGTTCATATAGAACTACATGAAATGGAGTCAACAATAGGAACCATTGAAATAGCACAGATTAATCTTAATTGTTTGAATGCCATCAGTCTCAGAAGTTGGCGACCTACTGTGATCTTGGATTGCATATTGAGACTAGTTCCTAAAGTACTGGATTCGATTCTTGACTTTGCCAAGGAATTTCTGTCTGGTGAGAGGGTTGGAATGGGGTACACTCAGCTTTGCGTGGCAAAACTCGGGAGAGTTGGATTGATTCCCACCTCTGCATCCTGAAAAAAAAAAAAAAAAAAAATGGCGTTTCCAGTTGTACTCTAGGCAAATGCCAAAATGGTTCCTAACTTATTACCTCAGCTGTCTCCTTCCCAATTCTAACTTCAATTATACAACACTACTACAGATATTTGGGGCAGATGACCCCTCTGTTCTGACCCTTAAACATCAATCATACTACAGTTACATCAATAACACAAGTTATCAGACAAATTCTACACACAAGAGTGCATGGGCTGATGACAATGTCCCTAAATGAAACAACACTGTGGTGTTTGAAGCCATATTTTCAGTGTTGCCTTAGTAAACAAGAGTTTAGTGCTTTTCAGTCGGTCAACACGAATGTACCCAAAAGAGATGGGTTATGCCCTAATCCTGAAATAAATTACATGAGATTAATAAAACACTAGGATGACCAGTTTCGATCGTCAAGCGATCATCATCAGATCCAATACACTTAGGCTATAAAATCTATGTTTGAAATACAGGTGAAAATATTTACAATATGTACAATTATTTAGTTGCAGTATTGGTACTGCAACTGTCAGTGTATGCTAAATGCAGTATATATGTTAGGTGAAATGCTAAATGGTGATGGCTATCCGGAGATTGTACTTTAGAGAGATTATATGGTTGTAAACTATGGTTAAACTATAAAATTTTAGGCTAACTACTTATCTGATTGTCTTCCGTACTACAGCTATTCGCAGTTTCCGTGTTCACTTGAACTCGCTGTGCGGTCGACTGCGGTGGTTATCTTAACGACTGGTTTTTCCCTGCCTTCCCCCCCTGTCCCTACGTGCTGTGGGGAGTGATCGCGATGTGTTTATGTGAGGTGTTGCCAACCTAGATAAGATGTATGTTATTGAATGAGGTGGATCTACAACTATTAAAGACCGTGGATTAGTCCTCGCCACGCGTGGAGCATAACCCATTCGAACTAAGCGTTGACGGTCTTATGAGGACGTCCCGGCACCTTTAATACTGCCTCTAATATGGGCCTTGGTTTATTGCAGAAGAAAAGTACATCGTACACCTGATCCAGATAACATTTACCTATTAAAAACCCCCTAATTTCCCCCCTTTTTTATCTAGCTTGGCTGTGTCGCTAAATTGTGTTTTGTTTCCGACAGGGTGTGTTTTTTAGTAGCGTGAAGAGGGGTGAGCTCTCCATGAACGTGTGTTCATTTAGATTGTTGGGATTGTTTCGTTTGGCTAGGTGTATCTCGATTGCTTCCTTTATGTCAAGAGCTCTGCCTTTCGATTCGTGATGGATTATTTTAAGGTCCGACTCTATGTTGGTAAAGCTATGCCCTGCGTCACACATATGTTCGCACACGGCTGAATGTGTTCCGTATCTTATCGCATTCCTATGTTCATTATAACGTGTGTCTACTCGCCTTCCACTCTGCCCGATGTAATTAGCTTGACAATCGGTGTCTTGGCACGTTATAGAATATACCCCTGACCTTGAATACGGGTCACGTTTATTTAGATTACTATTTAGGAGGTGCCTAGCGGTTGTGTTTTTCGTCGTGAAAGCTATCTTTATGCCTTGCTTTTTGAATAGGTTAGTGATTTTATATGTATTCGCATTCACATAGTTGAAACGCGCAAATTTTTTCTCATTACTGTCCGGTTTGGGAATCGTTTTATCTTTATTTTTATGTTTGGCTATAATTTGATTTATTTTGCTTGGCGAGAAGTTGTTTTCCTTTGCTATTTGCATAATAGTTCTTATTTCCTTATTATAGTTGTCTTTTGACATGGGTATGTTTAAAGCCCTGTGCACCATTGAATTGAAACCCGCTAGTTTGTGCGTACTGGGGTGATTAGACTGATTGTCGATTGCATGCGAGGTTTGTGTTGCTTTCCGGAATATGGAATATGAAAGGTCGTTGTCTTTACGTTCAATAGTTATATCTAGATAATTTATTTTCCGGTCTATTTCGGATTCCTTAGTGAATTTGATAGAATGGTGAAGGCTATTAATGGATTGGAGAATTGTTTCTTCGCTTGTTAGTTCAGTATCGTAGATGCAAATTACATCATCTACGTATCTTTTCCATATTACTATTCCCTTTGTTGAAGTCTTTTCTAAGAACGCATTTTCTAGTGCATTGATGAAGATGTCAGCGATTAACCCACTTAGTGGCGATCCCA
Organism: Meconema thalassinum; assembly: GCA_946902985.2. NCBI lineage: Eukaryota > Metazoa > Arthropoda > Insecta > Orthoptera > Tettigoniidae > Meconema > Meconema thalassinum. Next base: position 2,105,458,881 of record OX336388.2, on the reverse strand, counting down.
TTGCTAGGCCTTCTCTCTGTGTGTATATTTTATTGTCGAATTGAAACACGTTTTGGGTGAGAACGACCCTCAGTAATCTCACAATCTCTTCAATTTCTTTTACCGAATTGTTGGATTTTAAGTTGTTTTCGATAGTGTTGATTGCTTCAATAATCGGAATATTGGTGTACATGTTAGTTACGTCGAAGGATACTAGCCTGAAGCTAGGTTTCATTTGTAGGGTGTTCAATGCTGTTACTAGTTCTGTTGTGTTCTTTACCGAGTTGTTTTTGTCGTTGGAAAGACGGCTTTTTAAGATTTTTAGTAACTCTTTGCTGATTTTGTAATTAGGGGCATTCCTACAATTGACTATTGGTCTCATTGGGCATTCCTTTTTGTGTATTTTTGGTTGTCCCCTCAATGACGGTATTTTCGGGTTCATGTTTATTAGTTTTGATTTTTCAGCTTTGGTCAGTATGTATTCCGTTTCTTTTAGCGCACTTTTTATTTGTTTTTGGAATTTGTTGGTGGGGTCTTTTGTTAATTCCTTGATTTCGTTGTTGTTTAGGAATTCGACTGTTTTTTCAATGTATTCTGTTTTGTTCAAAATTACTGTAGTGTTTCCCTTATCTGCTTTTGTGATGATTAAGTCATGTTCTTTTATTTTTTGTTTCAACGACTTTATTTCTTTGATTTGTTTGTTGTTTTGAATGTTATTGCTATCGCCCTCTCGTTTGAGGATTTTTTTGGCTTCGTTGGTGGCGAGATTTTTGGTTAATTCCCTGTCTTCTGCTGGGAGCTTGTGACTGGCTATCTCAATATCTGTGATTAACTGTTTTATATTGTGGTTCGTGTGTGCGTCTGTGCAGTTGTATTTCAAACCTTTGTCTAACATATTCATTTCACCTTGAGAAAAGGTTACGTTCGTTCTGTTGTTTACTCTGCTGTGGAAATTGAATTCATTGTTATTCGTGTGTTGTTCGTTAGATTGATGGTTCTGTGTTTCTCCTAGTTTTCTTAATTTATTTTCTAGCGTTTCATGCTTCCTCGTTGCTCTGATTTTGATGGTGTCATGTAGGTGTTCGGTGAAGCTGTCCCATTGGGCTGCGTGCCAGAAATTACTTAGTTGCAATTGAATGTCGTATAATTGTTGGTTAATTTTTTGCTTTCTTATGTATGCAAATCTTAATTCGTTTTTTATCCAAAGCGCTTTGGCTTGTTTAGTTGAAATGATCGAGGCTGGTGTGTTCGGTACGGTTTTAATTGGTACGTATTTAGGGGTGAGGTTTAGTTCTATACATTTTTTGTTGAACCAAATTGACTTGTCTAAATTCATGAGTTTAAGCCTGAGTGATTTGAATTTCTTGGCTTCACGATTTGCCTGACTAGCCGTGAACATTGTGGTGTTTGAAGCCATATTTTCAGTGTTGCCTTAGTAAACAAGAGTTTAGTGCTTTTCAGTCGGTCAACACGAATGTACCCAAAAGAGATGGGTTATGCCCTAATCCTGAAATAAATTACATGAGATTAATAAAACACTAGGATGACCAGTTTCGATCGTCAAGCGATCATCATCAGATCCAATACACTTAGGCTATAAAATCTATGTTTGAAATACAGGTGAAAATATTTACAATATGTACAATTATTTAGTTGCAGTATTGGTACTGCAACTGTCAGTGTATGCTAAATGCAGTATATATGTTAGGTGAAATGCTAAATGGTGATGGCTATCCGGAGATTGTACTTTAGAGAGATTATATGGTTGTAAACTATGGTTAAACTATAAAATTTTAGGCTAACTACTTATCTGATTGTCTTCCGTACTACAGCTATTAGCAGTTTCCGTGTTCACTTGAACTCGCTGTGCGGTCGACTGCGGTGGTTATCTTAACGACTGGTTTTTCCCTGCCTTCCCCCCCTGTCCCTACGTGCTGTGGGGAGTGATCGCGATGTGTTTATGTGAGGTGTTGCCAACCTAGATAAGATGTATGTTATTGAATGAGGTGGATCTACAACTATTAAAGACCGTGGATTAGTCCTCGCCACGCGTGGAGCATAACCGACTGAAAAGCACTAAACTCTTGAAACAACACTATCGGAAGGCAGTCGTGCAGAACTATTTCACTTCTTTCATGATGGTTCTAGTTTCGGTAATAAACAAGTTTTAGCAAAGGTAGCCTACAGACTATTACCATGCCTTGCATTAGATGTTTTGGTGTAACCACATTTCTATCGCCTAGTTTAGAGGTTCCCATTAGGTAGTCCGCGGACCTCCGGGGGGGGGGGGCTACGACGGTTGGCAAGGGTATCCACAAAAAGTCGTCCAGAAATAACACAATAATGAAAATGGAAAACTGAGAAAGTACAAAGAGTTCCTTAAAAATAATAATTATGCATTGCCACTCACAGCGTACGGTAAGTGGCGCAGCGTAATTTGAGCTTTTCAAGTTTCCCGCTAGAGAGCGTTCTGCTCCGCAGCCATTTTGTGTGTTTACATATTTACACGAGTTTTGAAAGTTGAAACTTTTGATTGTTTTAATTGTTAAAAGTCCATTGAATATGGATAGTTGGTTGAAGAGTGGATCATTAAAACAAAGTAGGCCCACTGCTACAGATAGTGATGAAGAGCCTAGCCATTCAAAGGGTAAGCCTACTGTGAAAATTAGGAAATACGACCTAAAATATTTGGAAGAGTAAGCCTACTGCGAAAAGAAATATTTGGAAATTGGCTTTACGTATTGTGGACCTGAAGATTGTCCTCAGTCTCAATGCGTTATATGCTTTGAAACCCTAGCTAACGAGAGTATGAATCCTGCAAACCTCCGGAGGCATCTAGATACTAAACACTCGGAGCACAAGGATAAATCGATTGAATTCTTCAAAATAAAGTTATCTGAACTGAAATCATGCCAGAAAGTAATTACCAAAAATTCTGGTGCAAATGCGAATGTAAATGCAACGCTTGCATCCTACGAAGTATCTCAGCTTGTCATAAAATGTGCCAAAAACGATACCATTGCTGAAGGGCTCATTCTACCTTCAGCAATTATTTTGTGCAAGAGAATGCTGGGCAATGCTACCGCAAAGCTTATAAGTACCGTCCCGATGTCTAACAATACTGTGCAAAGGCAAATTACAGATATGTCAAGCTATATTGAAGACAGGTTGGCAAGGCCCCACATGTGTGACATGTTTGCTCTGCAGTTGGATGCGAGTACCGACATATCAAAAAAAGGCGATAATGTTGGTTTTTGTATGTTTTTTATTTCAGGAAGAAATATATGAAGATTTTATTTTTTCATGTGAACTAATACACAGAGCAGTAGATGGTATTTTCGCAGCTCTGAACTATTATTGTAATAAACATGATATCGTCTGGACGAAATATGTGGGTCTGTCTACAGATGGCACGAAAGCTATGTCCGGATGAAGGAAGGGCCTTCAAGCTGAAGTGAAAAAGGTAGCTCCAGATATGAAGTGGACACATTGCTGTATTCACTGGGAAGCATTAGTAACCAATAAACTGTTGCAGAGCACCCTTAATGAAGTGGTGAAAATAATAAACAATGTCAAAACCAGCTCCTTAAAATGCAGGTTATTTGCATTGCTCTGCAAAGACATGGGTAGCGGGCATGAGCAGCTTCTCATTCATACTGAAGTGTGATGGTTTTCAAGGGACAGGATCTTAACGAGATTTTTCGAGCTGAAAGATGAGGTACCGATCTTTCTTCTTGGGACGATACATGAGGATTTGTTCAATGACTTTTCTTGGCTTTTAGAACCGCTTACTCAGCTGACGTGTGAATGTTTCGAATTTGAGTATACAAGGTGACTACGTTGATGTCTTCAGAGCTAAGACAAGATCAGTGCGATTATGAAAAAGTGTAAAATTTGAGCAGCAAGGGTCGAAATTGGCTCATATGCCAATCATAAAAGATATTCATGCCAATTTCCCCACACTAAAAGCGTTTCTGCTGTCATCTAACGAAGGTTTGCCTTGCGAGGTAAAAGAAAATATAACCGAACATCTTGGTAGTCTTGCAACTACTTTTTAGGATTTAAAACATTCCTTTTGGTTCCGTATTGATATACTAATACCGTTTTAATGGGCTAGGGTTCCGCCTGAATCAATACTTGATTAAAAATGATCACTATGTGGTCATTAGAATATTGTACGGTACTTGTTTCGAGGACTCGTATACATTTTTGTCCCCTTCATCAGCCAATATTGATCATTAACCCTCTTGCTCTCAGGCCATTTCGGGTGCTATGCTTGAAGTCCGTCAGCAGTTTTTTTTTGATGATATTACCTAATGTTTTCTAAAATACACATTCGCAGGTATCACAACGGGGGGGAAAAAAACACAGATATAGCTGAAATGCCAAGCATATGGGAGAAAAATAGTTCAAGATCGTATCTTACCTATGAGGTAGAACAAAAATTATTTTAAAAAATTGAAATATTTTTATTCAGAAAAATGTGATTTTAGAACTCATTACAATTAAGTTTGTCCTACTTTGGGTCACATAGGCAATGATATTATAAAGACAACATAGTTGTTCACAAATGTTCTTCATCTGATACCTTCCCCTGCCCTGGTTTCAGATTTATAAAAAAAACTTTTTGAATGGTATGCAAGGAAGTTGGCAGCCATTTTCTGATAAAAGTACACTATATTGTTAAGAAAATTCAAATTGTTTTTTGCATTAACAGGAATCACAATGACACTAACTGTGGACATTCTATAGATACAAGACCTTCTGAGAAAAAAATATTTCAATATTTTCTATAATCTACAGGGTGTACCAAAAATTATAGAAATGTGTGGTTTGTCTTCTTTTTCAGAAATATTTTTTTGTAATGCTATTATTAGGCCTACTCAGATCTGTCCTACTTTGCCCTAAACTTATAGCTTCATTCCAAAGACAACTTGATTATTCACATATTTGACTGATTTAAATAACTGTTCCTGCAATAGTTTCAGATTTATGTGAAAAATATGTTACATTTCACTTATAAAAAATATTCACTCACCAAACTCAGCATCTGTGTTTAGACAAGCACTCTGGATGTAACCCTTTCTCACATCATCATCATCATCATCACTACTAGATTCGGGAAGCAAATCATCATCATCACTGTAATAAGTGTCTAAATATTCAATAATATCAGTCATTTAACTGAGAAGATGACTCAGCCATAATCACACACTAGGCTATTGTGTCCACAATACACTAGGTCACAGCTAATTTGAACCAAACCTAACAGAAAATGCTTCAAATTATACTTTTACACATAAACTAACAATCAACTGACTATATTCTAACAATTAACCAATAAAGACAGTACCAAAAATGACCTCTATTATCACGACTCATTCTCAAGCTAACCTCGTGTTCGGGAACATAAACAAACCATATTTCCGCGCCAAATAAACAAGAAACGCTGCGCAAACTCTAAGAATAAATGAAGATCGGAATCCAGCTACCTTTGTTTAGCACGCTTAGGCGATCTAGCGAGGAAATGTAGAACTTATTCAAGTTTTCAGTGGGTGCCGATGAGGTAACGATATATCATTACCCTGACAGTTTTCGCACCAGGCATGGGTAACGATATATCGTTACCTTGAGAGTAAGAGGGTTAAAAGAGAATATTATTTGAGTAGCGTAGCACTGAGAAGTCAAAATTCATTGAACCTAATATGGTGCACCATATAGATATAGAAAGATTAGGGTATTAGAAGTGATAAAGGCACAATACACGAAAGAACACTTAAACAGGGTCAAACCAATGTAGTGTTATCGACGTCAACTAAAAGAAATATGCGGAATGCTACTTCATGGTCTGCAACCGTCATTGAAGATGTATAAGTAATCAGTAGTCGATGCAAACACAGTTCCGTTGTGAATCCATAGAGAAATAATTGCAGGAAAGAATAGGTTACGTTCGTCTAATTGAACGCCGGCCCCTTTTACCTATTAGTGATATTAACAAAATGATAATAAACAGGACTTTTATTTTTCTCAATCACTGATTTATTATTTTTAGGTTAGTAGCTCTACCGTCCTTTATGACTTAAAAATTTTATATGATGTAAAAGGATTAAATAAATAAATTCCGTATTAACATACATTGTACTAGCCAGAGCTAAGTTTAGAGAATTAGTCAATAATAATCACTGCTTTGCAGACCATCCAAGTACTATCACCAACAAAACCTGGTCAGAAGATTGCAAGAAAAGCCACAGCGAGAAGATGAAGAAATTTTGGGTCAAGAGAAAAGCAATGCCATCTCAGCTAAATAAGTTTAATCGCACTCCAGTCGGGTATGACGACGAAAGAAGGAAATATTAATATAAAAATAATTCAGCATAGCACTCCAAGGCAGAGGTTTCCATTAGGAATTTAAATATTTTAAATAAAAAAGGTTTTGGAGCAGGGGGGTCCATGCTTACAAAACGATTGCTTTAGGGGGTCGGAGAAAAATTCCTAATGGGAACTTCTTCTTCTCCCTCCTCGCCTTTCCCCATTACACGGGGTCGACTTTCTTAATCCTGAGGCGCCAGTCATTTCGTTGTAAAGCATCATCTGCAGATAGGCTCAATACTCTCACGTCTCTCTGGACATTCGTCATCCATGTTGTTTGAGGTCTGCCGCTCCCTCTCTTTTGCGTAGCCATGGAAAGGCACTTCTTCACTACATGATTCTTCGGTCTTCTCATAACATGTCCATACCACCTTAGCCTGGTTTCTAAAAGTTTCTCACTTATAGGCGCTACTTTGAAACTGCCCCGCACATGTTCATTGCGAATTTTATCTTTGAGAGTAACTCCACCTGCCCAACGTAACATATGCATTTCAGTGGTATCTAGCTTTTGCTCATGGGCCTTTGTAGTAGCCCATGTTTCACTACCATAGAGTAGGATTGGTCTTACGGCAGTTTTGTAAACTTTCCCCTTTGTTCTTATGGGTATTTTCGGATCACATAAAACTCCTGTTAGTTCGCGCCATTTGTTCCACCCAGACGTGTCCCTATGGATTATATCGGCGGTTACCGTGCTATCTTCAGCAATGACAGAACCTAGATATTTGAATTTTGTTACTCTTGGTAAGGTTTCACCATCTAGTTTAAGTTCAATATTTCAGTCTTTGTTCTACTAATGTGCAGTCCATTAGACTCGAGAGCTCTCCTCCATCGGTCTAAACTCTCCTGTAGGTCATAAATATTGTCAGATATTAGTGCCACATCGTCCGCGTACAAAAGATTCCACGGTAAAGGTTTCTGAAATTGTTTTGTTAGGTAGCTTATAGTAATATTGAATAACAGTGGACTTAGAGCACTCCCCTGATGAACCCCCACTTAGATATCAAAGCTTTCGGACAGATCAGCTGGGCTTCTGACACATGTCTTTATATTGTTATACAGATCCATTATGAGTTTTATGTATAGTTCAGGAACGTTTTGCGACCTTAATGCTTGCCATATTAACGGTCTTGGCACACGATCGAAGGCTTGCCCAAGATCTATAAAATCCATACATAAACTCTGCTTGTTTTCACGAGCTTTTTCAATTCCAGCCTTATTGTGTCAGTGGTTCCTTTTCCAGCAGTGAAGCCAAACTGATTATCTGTTAACTTTATCAAATTTTGAAGGCGCTCACAAAGGACTCATTTCCAGACCTTGAGTGTGTGTGTGATGTAAGTTTTATACCACGCAAGTTTCCACAAGATCGAATATGTCCTTTGTTTTTGTAGAATGGGACCAACGTACGCTTTCTCCAGGCATCTGGCATCTGTTCGCGAACTAAGATGTCATTGAATAACCATGAAAGCCATTCAACTCCATCCGCTTTAAGACATTTCCAGAGTTCAGCAGGTATCTCAACTGAGCCCGTTGCTTTATGATTCTTCATTTTAGAGATGGCTCTCCTAACTTCCGCTTCTGTGATTTCATTAATAGGTCCTTGTGTCATAGGTAGTTCCACTTCTTGTCGCCTGGAAAATTCTTCATTTAATAGATCGTAATAATACTCATGCCATCTTTCACAAATGTCCTTGTCATTTGTTAATAAATTGCCTTTTTTATTTTTAATGTATTTTGGGGTTTTAAAGTCTTTACAGTCATTATGTTTGCGCTTAGCTACCTTATATATATCGTTGCTATTGGCTAAATATTGCCTAAATATGAGACTGGATCAGCTGAAGAAGAAAGGCTTGGATTTAAGAAAATCCTGGTAGATACTGCAGTAAATATTGTTGGCAAAACAAGCAGCAGAGTAAGAGAGAGAAACCCCATGGTGGAATGAAACTGTCCGAAGAGCAATAAAAGAGAGAAAGGAAGTGAGGAAACTAAGGGACAGAGAAAGTCAGAAAGGAGGGAAATTTCAAGAACTGAGTCAGCTGTACCTCAAACTTAAGGTGAAAAGTTCATTTCTGCAGGAAAAGAGAACTACTGGACAGAATTCACACAGAAACTAGAAGAAGACTGCAGGAACAACAGGAAGCTATTATTTCAAGTGGTGAGGAGTAAGAAAAACAGCTATGAACCAATAAAGGCTGTGGAGAAGGAAGATGGAAACATCACATGGAATGAGGAGATTCGAGATGAGATGGGACAGTATTTCGAAAAATTATATGATGATCAAAATTCAAATACCAAACAAGAGGAGACTAAAAGAGAAGAAAACATTCCCAGATATGAAGTACCCTCTAACATGGATGGAAGTGGAAAATGCCCTAAAGAACATGAAAAAAGCTAGGGCAACAGGCATTGATGGTGTAAGCGCTGACATGATCAAGGCAACTGGAGTACAAGGATTGAAGTGGTTGTTTAGAGTCCCGAACACTATTTGGAAAGAAGAAAAAATACTAACAGACTGGACTAAAGGTGTTATCATCCCTCTATTTAAGAAAGGAGACAGACGGAAACCTAGCAACTACAGGGGAATTACTCTTCTATCTCATGGCTTGAAGATAATGGAACGAATCATAGAACACAGATTAAGAATTATCATTGAACCACAGCTTGAAAAAGAGCAGTACGGTTTCAGACGGAACAGGGCAACAACAGATCTGATATGGATGGAAGAAGGAAAAGACATCATCTTCATTTTTCTAGATATTGAGAAGGCTTACGACAGTGTACGGAGAAATACAATCTGGGAATGCCTTCAAAATAGATCAATACCATGCGCTTTAATAAATAAAGTCAAGATGCTATATGAACACTGCCAGAGTTGTGTCCAAATAGGTGATGGCTATTCAGAGTGGTTTGACACTAAGCAGGGTGTACAGCAAGGCAGCGCTCTATCACCACTTTTATTCATTATTGTAATGGATGAAATAATGAAAAGAGTTAAGAGACTCAATAAGACCTCTGAATTTAAAGCTTTAGCGGTTGCAGATGATGTTGTAATATGGGGTGAAAAAAAGGCTGAAGTACAACAGAAGCTGAATGATTGGAATGCTGTATTCAAGCAATTTGGTCTGAATATAAGCAAGTCCAAAACGGTTGTGATGCCCATTAGTCGACAAAACATCTGTACTAACATCACTCTCAATGGTACAAAATTAGAACAAGTACATCAGTTCTGTTACCTTGGCAGTGTAGTGTCCACAGATAACCAACCATCTGCAGAAATCACTAGTCGAGTTCAACATGAAGCAAAATTTTATCACCTCGTCAGAGGGCTTCTTTGGGATAAGCAAGTTCCTTTAAGATCAAAACTAATACTCTACAAGAGCTTCTTTGTACCTGTTACTACATATAGCTAAGAAACCTGTATCCAATCCAAAATACCAGTAAACTACAGGCGGTGGAGATGAAGTTTTTAAGAACTAGGATTCAGAAGACAAGGAGGGACAAAATAAAAAATGATGAGATATGCCATCTTGTTCAAGTAGAACAATCTCTTAATGAGATCTGTGTTGAAGCCAGGCTGAAATGGTTCGGTCATCTCAAAAGAATGGACTCTCAAAGAACAGCTCGAGTGTGGCTTGAGAAAGAACTAAAAGGCAAGAAACCAAGAGGTCGACCGAGGAAGAGATGGATCGACCAGGTTAGAAATGATCAAGGAGGAGGAAACATCCTTGGAAAGAACTAAATGGAGAGCGCTCATTCACCGCACCCGGGAAACTGGAGCCGGTTCATGATGATGATTGGCTAATTCTAAATGCTGGTAGAAATCAAAATCAGCTTTTTCTCTTTCAATTGCAATAGTTTTCCTTGCAGTTTTCTTTGCCTGTTTGTAATTCTCTTTATCTTCCTCAGCACCAGTATTCTGCCAAATTCTAAGCAAACGTTTCTTTTCAGCTACGCTGTTCTTAGCGTGGTTGTTCCACTATATGGAATCCTTTGCTAATACCTAACTCACGTTTCGCTGTAGCAACACAAAATGTTTCAAAGCCTGACCATAGTACTGTTGGGCTGTTTTCCTGAGATGGGGTTTTGCATAAATAATCCACTAGACAATTTTTCACAACACTACCTTTTTCACTATTCAATTCATACCATTTGAAATGAAAATCCACAGCCTGCTTCCAGTCTCCGACCTGGTCAGGAATGGAATGAATGAAGCCCCCATCTAGCGGCGAGGATATGGACTGTGCCGGCTGCCGAGGCCTGACGCACTCCTCTGGGGCAATTATTAAATGAAATGATAGTGGAGAATGTTGCTGGAATGAAATTTTGACAGGGAAAACCGGAGTACCCGGAGAAAAACCTGTCTGCCTCCGTTTTGTCCAGCCCAGATCTCACATGGAGTGACCGGGATTTGAACCACGGCCCAGCGGTGAGAGGCCGGCGTGCTGCCGCCTAAGCCACGGAGGCTTTGTATTCAATTCATACCATTTAATCTTTTCAATTTTTGGTCTTTTTATCTTAATATGTTTTCTCAGTTTTAGGGCTGTTAGTAGAAGCCTGTGTTGTGAAGTAAGTGGTTCTCCCGGAATAACCTTCCAGTCCTTAATTTGTCCCAAATCTATATTGTCTATCTGCATCTTGAAATCACCACTCTTATAAGGTGTTCATCCTTCTTTTGAAAGAACGTGTTTACTCCTGCAAGGTTATGGGAGGCTGCAAATTCAAGAATCGTCTCCCCTTCTTTATTTTGTTCTCCAAAGCCACCCTTGCCACTCCTACATGACCATTTAGGTCCCCACATATAATTTTTTGTTCTGTTTGGGGTATAATTGCAAGATGAGTCCTCAATTCCTCCCAAAATTCTTGTTTTTCTATTTCTGGGCAATTCACTTGTAGCGCGTAGACCGATACAATATTAAGACGTGGTTGTTTATCTAAGGCGAGTTTTACCGACATGATGCGATCATTGATTCTACTTATCTCGACAACATTGTTACTATGTTTCTATTATTCCAATGCTATTTCTGGTGTTCTCCTTCCCATTGTAAATGAGCTTGAATCCTTTCCCAATTTGATGTGATTTGGCACCTTTCCACTTTGTTTCCTGCACACAGCAAATGTTTATGCAGCGTCGGTCTAGTACTGCACTGAGTTCGGCACTTCGTCCAGTCATTGTACCAATGTTCCAAGTACCTATGCGCAGTTCAAACACTGGCTCAGTGTCCTTCTGCTTAAATGCTTCATCGCTTAAGGGGAACGTCCTAGCATTTCCGTCGCTTGAGGGGGACACCCTAGCTGTGAATCTCTTTCCATTTCCGTTTTGCCACATGATTAATATAAAGATTGGCTTTCAATTTTACGGTCGGTTGCCACCCGACCCGAGAGCCGCCGTTGACCATATTGGTTCTTCCGCCGCCATCTCTAATGAGCCTTCAGACCTATAAGCTCATCACAACCAAGGACTTCTACCCCGATTATGTCAAAGAAACTCCTTGACTGGGTTTTATAACGGAGTTTTCTCTCCGGAGCATTGGCTCCAATAATATATGGCAACCATATACCTTTTGCCCTTAGAACCCGAGCACTGGGTGCCCCTTCTGCCAACTACACTGTTCCGAAGTCCATCTTCTCCACTGCAGATGCCTTTGAGTCTTCACCGGAACCCTTACATGGTACTACCAGCCGGGTCAACTGGTCCAAAGTTTTTTTTACACAGGTGTTACTCCTCTATCACTCGCCCTTAGTCCTGACTTGTGACAGGCAGAGCCTGGCTTCCCAAACATTGGGCCCAGGTTGATGGGATTCCTAATGGGAACCTCTGGCCTAGGTTATTCTAAATACATTTTGCATTCCTTATTAAGGCGGTTGAACTTCAATTTATTTATATTCCTTATCAAGGAGGTTCAACTTCAAGTCCTTTATCAATGGGCAATCCATTTTTGATAGTGTACTCTGTGACTAATCTCCAGTCCTCGAAAGCAGAGGAGATCAGGAGAGAATAGCTTGTCCTCGAGGGAGTGGGGTTCTTCAAGGTCAACATGAAAGTTATCTCTCGGAATTTAAAAGTACATGCTAGAAATTGTTTCATACGGTGTACAAATGGACATAGCAATTATTCCTATTTTCTTAATTTTTTAAGTTCTTCCGACAAAAATCTCAAGCTCCTGAACCAAAAGGTGCGGTTTGTGCCAAAATCTTCCAAATCGTCTCAATAGTACAGGAAAAATCTTGCATTTCTTGAAAAGTCAACAGAAATATATTTGTTTAACCAAATATAAAAGACGATAGCCCCTGGCAGAACTGTGTCTCGTCCAGCCCACAGAACACTAGAGCCGGGTGGGTAGTCTATACACATGGGGTGCATACAACCCATTGTGCATTGAAAAGAATATTCAATTGTTTAAAAAGTGTGTTTAAACAAATAAACATATTTATAGAAGCCCGCATAATAGTAAAGCTGGGCGGGTGGTTAATGAACATGCGAGGTCCCCAGTAGAAATAATTACTTCCCATGTTTTTTATTTTAATTTCAGTTTGTATTTTATAGTTTAACGACAGTAGTTTCTTGCTTCAAGTATCAGCTGTGTGGTTTGGATGAGCAGATGCTGGCGAGGAATTACCTCTCGTTCAAGTGCTATATTGCGTATCAGAGCCAAGTACCAGGCTCCTCAAGAGGAAGCTTGTGATGCATTGTTCTACTCACTGTTTTGTAGTTGCGTGATGCCTGTTTAGTTTGTAATGCAGCTCCCCTCCCACCTCCTTTTTGGCCAACAAAGCAATTTCATTTTCTTCTAGTGCTATATCATTCTGATGTAATAGTTTGGTTGTCTGGCATATTTGGAATGAACAAGGAAAAGGTTTCAACAAAGACATATTAGGCAATTGTTTTAAAGAAATAAGAGACTAATTAAATTACTCATTTAATCCTAACATTGGTGTACATCAATTTTCATTGTTCTGAACACTCTCCAGGAAGCTAATGTAAATCTGCTTTTGTGCATCAGCTGCAGGGACAAAATGGCCCCCAGGATGTATCAGAAGAACTGGATCTTTAAAGAGCTGTGCCAGTTGTTCACTCTTATCTGAAATACAGAATTCAGTTATTTGTAGCACAACATTAATACAGTCTGATGTAAGAATCGGCTCACTGACAGGACCATAACAAATATCAGAGGGGTGCCGGTGTGCCATGGCACCATCAATCTTCTCTTTCAATAATAGTTGGTATTAAATTTAAATTTCAAGGAAATAGCAAGCCTATATTATTCTACATTCATTTGAACGAGAGTGCAAACTGACATGTTCTCTGGCGGCACTTTCGTGAATGAGTGCGCCAAATCTTGCAGGCACCATCTCCGGAAATAAGACTTAATACTAAAGCTGGTTTGGCTTGGGTTTGCATGTGTTGTGTTGGGCTGAGGTAGATCCAACAGCCACGTGGTGCATGTCGTAAGCACAAATTAAAACTGCTCGAAATGATTTATATTTCAACCACTATAGTGCCGCCATTGTTACTTCCGACTTGACAGTTCACCGGCTGGTGATACAGTGTTGCCAGTCCACTAACGCAAATCAGCTGACGTACATGATTATAACCGTAAAGTTGACAAAACACTCGTAATGTGAACAGACATGTTTACACACATCATATTCGTGAATAAGTACATAGTAGCAGAAATTACACTTATACTGTGGTTAGCAGAATATTTCTGATAATGAAGCAGAAAAAAATTGTAACAAATTACTCACCATTACCGTCTCGCGTCCGGAGTCGAAGATGTTCAGAGTTAGACAAAATGTATTATAAAACCTATAAAGGGAACACACCACTCATTTCGGAGTCACTATTGCCGCCTGACCCCACTCAATGAGCACATTCTTTCTTGCTGCCATTGTTGGAGCTTTGTCGTGAATGACACTATAATATGGGGCATTGTCCATAACAATTGTGCTTGCACATTACTAATCATTTCCCGGATTTGACTCCTTAGTGGAGACCTTGTCCTCCTAAGGCCTTTCCTCTCTTGGCGCGTGGCTTCCTCGTGCTAGACCCCAACATGATACTATCACGCACACGCATGGCGGAAATAACACAAACACTCACTGACGTAAAGCTAACCTACAATTACACGTAATTATACTCCACTATGTCAAACGACAAGCAAATACTAAGCTATTAGATAACACCAGACTAGATTAATATCAAAAAGAAAAATATACGAGAATACAGAAAGACCGCCAATGAAACTAACCAAGCACGATGCAAACAGCTGACAACAACATGTGAACGCAAGATGTTAGCTGGCAACATCGTCAGCGAAACTCGATTTATCTCAATATATCAATTTGATTGTCTGGTTGGAGTGTAGCTGTGACGTAGCACTGAAACTTCAAGTCGGAAGTAAGGATGGCTCTAGTATAGATTACAACTAATGACAGCAGAATGCAGACGACACAGCTCCAGGGTTGCCAATTTAATGATTTGTCACTATATATAGCGAGTACTAAATATATACAAGATGTTTTTAGTTCTTTCTCATTGTACATTTATCGATTTTTTTCCCTACTCATATTGGTGGCAGGAATAATTATTTCTCTAGTTATAATGGAACAATCTGGACTTTTTGCAGTAGGTCTTGCTTTGTTTTGTTGATTTAAGTGGCGACACAGTAATGCCTACCAGAACACAAATACATATTCTCAGGTTTGTTAAATTTTCTGGTGGCATTGGTATAGCGTTGCAAAATTATTCTTGTGTTTAATTATATCGGGTGCAGCAGATATCCTTAAAAAATATATATATATAAAATTAACCCCTGGCACGCCCATGAAGGGCCTAGGCCTAACAAGCGACCGCTGGCCATTCATTTGGCCTGCAGATATTGGGGCGACGCATAGGGTCCCCTCGGCCGTTAATCTTGGTTTTCGTGACCATTGTCAGACAGCTACTCAATTGTCCTCACGAGGATGAGTGCAGCCCGTTCCAGCCATCACATCAGTTTCTAAAATCCCTGATGGAGCCAGGAATCGAACCCGGAGCCTCCTGGTGAGAGGCAGGTGAGCTACCCCAACACCACAGGTGGTTTTGATAGAAGAGCATCTTGTTCACTTTTATTTCACCTGTTTATTTCATGTGGCAGCTCAATTTGTGTAAACATTGTATTGCACTTCTTGTACAATTACACAGTTAAGTACTGTGATTTTGACCCTCATAGCATAATACACTCTCCGTACTTGCAACGTTTGGACGATTTCTTTGCAAATTTTGAATTTGCTGGCTCCAACTAGAGAATTAGCACTACCCGCCACTGACAAACATAGAACAGGATAGCGAACTTTGAAGGTTTCAGCCTCTGCTCATTAGATTTAATGAGATTTTTATTCATGCATACTTTTGCTGAAAATATATTTTAGAAGAATACAATATCTTTCATTACTACATACTGGTGGGAAGGCAACATGCCACGATTTTTAAATATGATTATGCCAGCAGATAGTTTACATTTACCGTATGTGCGTTTGTATCACTGGCGCAGCTTCAGATCAATCCCCCCCAGAGCCAAATAATATTACTATGTAATTCGATTAAATTCTTATTTTTAATAAAACCAATCTTCGAATTGATCACTAACAACTTTTATACTTACTAATTCAAGAACATTTTTCTTTACTCGTTTGATAATTCACGTGTTACCTAAACTTAACACTTGCTTAAGTAAAACTGTTCATTTTCAAGCTTTGCACATTGATAGGTTCGAATAAAATGTATCAAATGCTATCGAGATCAAACACGAAAGCGGTAACGTGTAGTTATGCTTTAATTGATTATGGGCAGAGTTCACCAACGCAGCGTTAACAGGCCGTCAGTAAATACCTCGTTAATTTTAACATCATAATTAAACTCGTACGCATTTCACCAGCACATTCACCGATTGGCATTAGCAAATGAATCATTAATTAATTACAAATTTTCCACTTTTCAATACTAAGGAAAAATGATAATACTAAAATATATTCAATAAATCATTATGTTTAAGGGCTGTACAAAACTCATTGAAAGATGATGATTGTGGTGGTATTTGTATATTCTTTGGTTAATCAAGCAGGCAAACTGAAAAACTGCAACACTGCAAAAAGCTTAAAAGTTATATACTCCTTGGTTTAAAACAAACATGGCTGATGAGGAAGAAGAGCCGGGGACTGAATTTTTCTTTGGTTGAAAAAAAAAACCACATATCCACTTGGTGGATGAGTATCATGAAATCGTTGAAAATAAGAGGACTGATGCTGTGACATCTAGGTAGTCTTCTATTAAATGAACTATGTGTGTCATACCGTAATACATCACACGATATTACACATAAGAAATAGTACATGGATATGGGATGAAGTTTAGCATAAGCAAAAGCGAGTTGATGATCATAACCAGGAAGAAGGAGAGAGTCACAACGGGAATAACAATTGATGGGGAAGTATTGAGGAAAGTATAGTTTCAAGAAAATTTAAGAAACGACAGAGAAATAAATGAGCGGGGTAGGCAAGCAGAATTATTCAGGAAAAGTGTTAGGAGCCTGGTATGGACTAGGATGTCCCCCAAAACAGCAAAAGGGTTATATATAGGATGTACTACGTTCCAATCCTGACATATGCCTCAGAAACCTGGGTTATGAAAGGAAGGGAGCAAAGCAGAATACAGGCTAGGGAGATGAAATTCTTGAGAAGTAGTATTGGAGTGACAAAGGTGGGCAGGTTAAGAATTGAGAAGATCAGAGAATTAGTCAAGGAGGGAGCATTACAGGATAGGATAGGATAGAGGAATTAAGGCTTAAATGGTATGGGCATGTTAAGCGAATGGATGGGAGGAGGATTCCCAGAAAGATACACGAGATGAAAATAGAGGGAAAAAGACCAAGAGTAAGGACAAGAGATAAGTGGCTGAAGGATATTGAGGACTGTGTGCGAAAGAAAGGAGAAGGCTGGACCAAGGTGGTGACGGAGAGGTGGTGGGAAGACAGGACGACGATGGAGAGGCTTATGTTCCAAACAGACCCGACCAGTGGCTGGAAACTGTGCAAGATGATGATGACATAGCCTATTTTACTTGTCACATACTGTACTTCCCACTGGTTCACAAGTTTTGAACAGTTCGAGTAGATGGCAGCATCTGCAAGTCTCCCATCCTGTCTTGTTTTTATTCATGCATACCTTTAGGAATAACTTGATCGCTCTCTCCAAACACTTGCAGAGTGGGGATGTGTACAGTCTCGGTGTAGTACTCGTCGTGTGGCTGACACATGGATTTGAACCCAGCTACCATGATTGCAAAATTGAAACTGAAGTCCAATACTGAAAGAACAAGCACAACAAATTACAGTACAGTTCTGGTGTTGCAGAACCATAACATAGAATCACGGATATGTTTTTATTCAGCCTTCAACTCGTGTATGCTCCAATGAGTGGGAACTAAGTACACTTGCACTTGTTGCCACAGTAAATAGGTGTTGAAAATTTGTCAACGGAACACACTTCACCGAGTGGGAATTTAAGTGTGTTTACACTTGTTGCCATGGTAAATAAGTTTCAGAAATTTGTCAACACATCACGCCTCAATGAGTGGGATCTAAGTGCGCTTACAGGCCGGACTTTTGTTTTAGACGATTGCCCTTGACCTTGTAGCTTGCGGGTGAGCCTGTACACAGTCACCCTCTCGCTTTACATTTGTCACCACCGGTCTGACGTAATGGAATTTCAGACTTGAGCACTTGACGACACCACCGTGCAGAACTGTACAGTCCATGTCGAGGTATTGTGTGATGCGGAAGCACACGTAACATAGTTACGAACAGAACACCATTATATTTACCAATGACTGTACTTCAGCAGTAGCGTGCGATAGTTTGGTCCATCATCTGACCATGGGGCAGCTGACAACAACACAGGTACTGTAGTAACTCGCCTCCAGGCTTCCATTATGATTTTTCACTCGTCTAAAACAAACGTCCGGCCGGTACACTTGTTGCCATGATCATTAAGTGTCAGAAATTTGTGAACACGACTTGCTCCAACAAGTGGAAACTAAGTGTGTTTGCAGTTGTTGCCATGGTAAATAGGTGTCGGAAATTTGTGAACAAGACATGCTTCAACAACATTGTGGGGTTTGAAGCCATTTTTCAGTGTTGCCTAAGTAAACAAAAGTTTGGTGCTTTTCAGTCGGTCAACACGAATGTACCCAAAAAGATCTGGGTTATGCCCTAATCCTGAAATAAATTACATGAGATTAATAAATACACTAGGATGACCAGTTTCGATCGTCAAGCGATCATCATCAGATCCATTACACTTAGGCTATAACATCTATGTTTGAGAATACAGGTGAAAAATATTTACAATATGTACAATTATTTAGTTGCAGTATTGGTAATGCAACTGTCGGTGTATGCTAAATGTAGTATATCTAATGTTAGGTGAAATGCTAAAATGGTGATAGAAATCCGGAATTTGCCTGTCTGGGGTGATTATATGATTGTAAAAAATCAACTATGGTT
The DNA here is from genome assembly GCA_946902985.2 of Meconema thalassinum. Lineage (NCBI taxonomy): Eukaryota > Metazoa > Arthropoda > Insecta > Orthoptera > Tettigoniidae > Meconema > Meconema thalassinum. The sequence goes on along the minus strand of OX336388.2, from coordinate 2,105,439,994 downwards.
ATATTGTAATAATACAGGCTGGTACTTATCCGGTTGTCTTCCTGGCTGGGACTTCGAGCAGTTTCGTGTTCACTCTAGCACCAGTTGTGGTCGACTGAACCCAGGTGTTAACTGGACGAAACTGGTTTTTCCTTTCTCCCCCCTTTGTTCCTATGTTCTGTCTGAGGTCAGTGCAATGTTTATTTGTGTGACATTGCCAAATCTAGATAAGAAAGTATATTACTGAATACAGGAAGATCTACAACTATTAAAGACCGTGGAACTGTCTTCGCCACGCGTGGACTAAAAAGCCATTCGAACTAAGCGCTGCCCAGTCTATTGAAGACGTCCCGGCACCTTTAATACTGCCGCGCATCCCGACCTAGGTTTATTGCAGAAAAAAGTACATAGTACACCTGATCCAGATAACATTTACCTATTACCCACCGCTATTCCCCCCTTTTTTAAAATCTAGCTTGGCTGTATCGCTAAGTTGTGTCTTGTTTCCGACAGGGTGTGTTTTTTAGTAGAGTGAAAAGGGGTGAAATCTCCACAAAAGTGTGTTCATTTAGATTGTTGGGATTTTTCGTTTGGCTAGGTGAATCTCGATTGCTTCCTTTATGTCGAGAGCTCTGCCTTTCGATTCGTGATGAATTATTTTTAGGTCAGTCTCAATTTAAGTAAAGCTGTGCCCCGTGTCACACATATGTTCGGATACGGCTGAATGTGTTCCATATCTTATCGCATTCCTATGTTCATTATAACGTGTGTCACTCGTCTTCCACTCTGTCCTGGTCACTCCAGGATCCTTGAACTTCAGTGGAATGGGCCCCTGCATATCAAAAAGTGCAGTCAGCATAAACCTTTCTGGCAGACATCTGTGTTTTGAACTTTTTCTTTTTGCTTCCAAGGGCGAACCTTGGTTCGTAGTGGTGATACCACATTTCTTCTCCTGTCGTTGTATGCCACAGAAATTGATCATCCTCATTGGCATCATCTGTTACAATACTGAGAAATGTTCACCATACCTTGTGTTCGGTCAGCATAAGGGATCTCCATTGGCTACACACTTTCCAGCAGTTGTGAGTGGCAATGTGTACACATCGAGAGAAACATCATGCCAAGGTAAGAATGTTTTCCCGAAGGTCCATCTTGATTGCATTGTCATAAGCATCTCAGTCACAACTTAGTGTTGTTTCCTTGCGGCTATCATGGAGGAACATTTGAAACCAACCAATAACAGTTGTCAAACTTCAATCGCATGATTAGGAAACAAGAAATAAAAACTTAATTTTAAAATTTCCCACTGCCGCCATCTTGAGGTTATGAAAACAATTGAAATAAATTAGATGTCAGTGCATTACAATGTGTACATTTTCTGTACTATGTTTCACTGCGCTCGGATGGTTAAATTGCGAGAAAAGTCAATTTAAATGTTTCAACTTTGCTTGGCCGCCATGCTCATTTTGTACTTAACAGGTTTTTGAAAGTCACTAAGGTGAACTTCTAGTAGTGCCCTTTATCACCGTACAAAATTCAAGGTGATATCAGTAATCGTTTTGGAGATATAGAATGCCGGTGAAATATTTTGCACAGCCGCCATGTTGGATTGGTGAGACGTAATAAAATTTGAAGGACACCATCGGGGTCAGACAAAATAGTACTATGTCCTTACCGAGTTTCATTGAAATCGCTCCAGCCATTTCGATTTCAATAGGGGGGCACACACACATGGGCAAAAGGTGATCTCACAAGCCTATTTCTTTTCATAAATGAAAATAGGCTAAAAATGTTGGTTGATCTGTAGGATCTAGTCGAGATCCAGTTGGGTTTTATTTGTCTGTCAAGTATTAATACAAACTGTTATCTCACAAAGGATCTGCCCAAATCCCATGCTTTAACCACACAGACTTCAAAAAGCAACTAGTAACAAGAGAAATGAAGGATTTCAGTAAGCACCTCGTTTTTGGCATGTAATAAAATTTAGTTCCGGCAGGCCTCGACTCCACATCGAGCACTTGGTCATTTAGATTAACAATTTGATGTTGATATTTAGCACTTGGTCATTTAGGTTAATTATTTTATATTTAGCACTAACATTCTAATTGAATGGCTGATGTCTATGTTCGAGAAGACTTCTGAATTATTATCTCTGGTATTTAAAGCGGCTATAACACTCACCTTTTAAGGAACAATTAATCTCTTGTATGGAGGCATTTGATTTAAAAAACATTAACATAATTGGATATTACAAAATTGTGTGCCTCCAGAACTTGTCATCTGCGAAGGGAACAGTACGTATCGAACATCGCTTTCTACAAAAGTCCTTGTAGGTTACATTCAGTATGGCATTGTGATTGATCAAAAGATGAATCATACACTCATTTAGCGGTGTCCTGGTACTGAACTCGAATTTTAAGTTGCTCAGGATGGAGAGAATATTATTTCGGATGTTTTGATGAAATTTGGAGATTAACAAGTTCACAAAGAAATTTGATACAATGGTCCGGCTAGCTCAAAACAGTTGCCAGCGTTTCGCCCCAGTGTACCAATGGGCTCTTCAGTTGGTTATGGTACACCTCACCAAGACGCGTGGCTAGTACATACTGTGAAGGCCGCTGCAAGGCACAAATGTTGCCACGAGCAGCGCCAATGTACTATGGAAGTCAAAACTTCCTTTCAAAAATAATGTTAGCTTACCTTGATAATCCATATTGGAAATATCTGTTCCCGTAGGAAACAGGATGTAAAATTGTCCGATTGAGCTATGTACATTAACAAATTCACAAAGAAATTTGATACAATGGTCCGGCTAGCTCAAAACAGTTGCCAGCGTTTCGCCCCAGTATACCAATGGGCTCTTCAGTTGGTTATAGTACATCTCACCAAGACGCGTGGCTAGTACATACTGTGAAGGCCGCTACAAGGCACAAATGTTGCCACGAGCAGCGCCAATGTACTATGGAAGTCAAAACTTCCTTTCAAAAATAATGTTAGCTTACCTTGCTAATCCATATTGGAAATATCTGTTCCCGTAGGAAACAGGATGTAAAATTGTCCGATTGAGCTATGTACATTAACAAATTCACAAAGAAATTTGATACAATGGTCCGGCTAGCTCAAAACAGTTGCCAGCGTTTCGCCCCAGTGTACCAATGGGCTCTTCAGTTGGTTATAGTACACCTCACCAAGACGCGTGGCTAGTACATACTGTGAAGGCCGCTGCAAGGCACAAATGTTGCCACGAGCAGTGCCAATGTACTATGGAAGTCAAAACTTCCTTTCAAAAATAATGTTAGCTTACCTTGCTAATCCATATTGGAAATATCTGTTCCCGTAGGAAACAGGATGTAAAATTGTCCGATTGAGCTATGTACATTAACAAATTCACAAAGAAATTTGATACAATGGTCCGGCTAGCTCAAAACAGTTGCCTGCTCCTTGGAGAAGAATGCAGTATTTTTGAAGGATTATGAAATGATAAATTTTTATCGTACAAAGGGAAGCTTCAGATTGCAAACGACGACAGCAAAATGGCGACCGAAGCCATTATTAGACAGTCCCGTGTCGTATTTTTGCTAGTCCGCGCATAGCAACATGGAGCTATGAAGAAGAAATGCGCTGATTGGCTAATTGAATTACTGAAGGAACGAGAGAAGGAGAAACTGATCGCGCCTAATGAGAATCTTGATTGGAGATTAATACTGCTATTTTGGTAAAGAAGAGAGAAACCGCATAATTAAAACTATGGAAATGTATCTAAATTTATGAAATCCATGTTAGTCATACTCGGAAGGAAGCTTGAAGACTTTGGAGAAAGATGTAAGTTAAGATGCAGTCTCGTGGATTACCGCGTGAATTGATGAGGCGTCATAGTCAGAGTTCTGATTTGCGTGGTGTCGCCGCGGGAATCATGGTATTTGGTTACGAGCAGTGGTTGAGTGCGGACCTGCGACAAGTTGGTCCAGGAAAGTAGTGCATGATTAATAGCGGGAAAGCGAGAGAAGCCCTTGACCGCGACCAGGCGAGGAGTATGGACCAAGCACTTAGAGAAATGTCCGTTGATAGAACGAGAATACAAACTTGCATATATTTCAGTCTACGTTTAAGATAACGCTACTAAAGTTAAACAATATTAAGGAGAAACATTATTTACGCATTCTATACAAGTATTGCGGTGGAAATGTGAATATTTCTAGTCGTTTTCGAAGTGGAAGCAATGTTGAAGGAAAACGTTTCTTTTAAACAGAACAGACACTTTAGCGAAACGTAGCAGGCCAGTACAGTGCGCATTAGCAGCCAAGGCTACAAGCAAGACGAAGCGTGTGCACTCGAACAATATTGAAGGCAAATTATGTACAGTTATCATTCTTGTTACAAGTTCTTTGTCAAGATGATTTATACTTTGATGTTAAGGGGAAGAGATGACTACGTATTTGAAGTGATTGCTATGGCAGCTTAAACCAGTATGTGTAAGGAATATGATGTGCATTGATAGGCCAGATTATTGAGCAATCCAATGTGTAATTTAACCATCACTATGAAGCATAATTACGGCAAGGCTATTATCCACATTTACGATTCGGAACTAGACTGTTGCATCATGAGAACTATTCACCCAGTGAGGAGCGGAATTGAAGATTTTATTTCGAAGTGGGAACTTTCGTTCGACAGTATAGAGGCGATCGATGGCGTGTTAGTTCATGACCAGGCGAGGCAGTTTGGAGGCTGGACGCCCAGGTTCGAATTACAGCGATGCAGTTTTCCGAAGGAAGAAGAGGTATTCTGCCTGTGGAATTACTGGTGTCGACAGTAATTTCCACCACACTTATTCTACAAGATTTCAACAACAGGTAGAGAGTGATCTTCGTTCGTAATGTTGGTTCTGTAGTTTGCTGTAGTTAGATTATCGTACAGCAATGGCACCATTTCAACATTTTCAGTAATTGATATTTCAGTGGATTATTTTTGTGGAAACTTTAGAATATTTTTATTATGGATTAATTAAATTATTTAAAATTTCTTTTAAGGATTTTAAATCCTCGAGTTGGATATTTTTCATTTAGAACGACGATTTTCAGTATTTTGGAATTTAAGATTTTAATTAAATATTTTTAGAATTATTTCAACTTATTAATAATTTTGGACGGCTGAAAGCAACGGGAAACTACAGCCGTATGCTATTCCCGAGGATATGCACCTCTCTATGCATAATTACATGTGATGATGGCCTCCTCCCTTGTAAAATTTCAATCCGGAGGTAAACTAGTCCCCCGTTCGGATCTCCGGGTGGGGACTACTCGAGAGGGGGTTAACATCACAGAAGTGACAAAGAGGAAATCTGACATTCTACGGATCGGAGCGTGGAATGTTAGAAGTCTGCTAGGAAGTGGAAGGTTAGAAAACTTAGAAAGGGAAATGGATAGGTTGAGGTTGGATTTGGTTGGGATTAGTGAAATGCGCTGGCAGGAAGAACAGGACTTTTGGTCAGGAGACTATAGGGTCATTAGCACTAAATCAAACAATGGCCAAGCAGGGGTTGGCCTCATATTGAGTAGGAAACTAGGACAGCGGGTGGAATATTATGAGCAATATAGTGAACGGATTATTGTAGCAAAAATCAATATAAAACCTACCTGCACTACAGTGGTACAAGTCTATATGCCTACCAGTCAAGCTGATGATGAGGATGTTGAAAAGGTCTACGAAGAAATAGACGAAATTCTGAGGTATATCAAGGGTGATGAAAATGTTATAGTAATGGGAGATTGGAATGCTGTGGTAGGAAAAGGGAGAGAAGGGAAGATAGTAGGAGATTTCGGATTAGGTGAAAGGAATGATCGAGGAAGCAGGCTGGTAGAATTCTGCACCGAGCATGAATTGGTCATAGCTAACACCTTATTCAATAACCACAATAGAAGAATATACACATGGATGAGACCAGGAGATACAGGGCGTTACCAAATCGACTTCATTATGGTCAAGCAGAGGTTTCGAAACCAGATTTTGGATTGTAAAACATATCCTGGTGCTGACATAAACTCTGATCACAATCTGGTTGTAATGAAATGCAGATTAAAGTTGAAGAAACTGAAGAAAAGTCAAAAGCCAAAAAGGTGGGCAATAGACAGACTGAAAGAGAAGGATGTAAACGAAAGATTCAAGAAGAGTATAAAGGAAGGACTAATGAAAAACCCTAAACAAACTTCAATTGCAGACGAATGGGCACTTTTGAAGAATGAAATAACAAAATCCGCAGAAGAAAACCTTGGTAGGAAAGAAAGAATAGGTAGAAAACCGTGGATCACTCAGGATATACTAGAATTGATGGATGAAAGGCGGAAACACAAGAATCTAAGAGATGAAAAGGGGAAAGCAGAATACAGACGTCTGAGAAATGAGGTTAACAAGAAGTGCAAGGAAGCGAAAGAAGAATGGTTGAAAGAGAAATGAGCAGGTATAGAAAATTGTCTGAAATTAGGAAAAGTAGACACAGCTTATCGAAGGATTAAGAATACTTTTGGGGAAAAGAAGACTAAGTGCTGTAATATTAAGGACACAAATGGAAAGCCTCTAACAGATAGAGAAGAAAAGGTTGAGAGATGGAAAGCTTACATAGAGAGTTTGTATAAGGGAAAGGAGATTGAGAATCATGTAATGGAAAGGGAGGAGGAAATTGATGAGGATGCGAAAGGAGATTTAATATTGAGATCAGAATTTGATAGAGCTTTGGAAGACTTAAGCAGGAACAAAGCACCAGGCATAGATGATATACCGATTGAGTTGCTACGCTGCATAGGAGATGAAGGTCTGATCAGGTTATTTCACTTGGTGTGTAGGATTTATGAGACAGGTGAGGTACCTCCTGATTTCAAGAAGAATGTAATCATCCCTATACCAAAGAAAGTGGGAGCTGACAGATGTGAAGATTACCGTACAATCAGCTTGATTACTCATGCTTCAAAGATCCTGTCTAGAATAATTTACAAGAAGATTGAAAGCCAGATAGAAACGGAGTTGGGTGAAGACCAGTTTGGTTTCAGGAGAAATGTAGGAACAAGGGAAGCTGTACTAAGTCTTAGGCTGATTTTAGAAGGTAGAATAAGGAAAGATAAGAGAACGTTCATGGCTTTTGTAGACTTAGAAAAGGCTTTTGATAACGTTGATTGGACTAAATTGTTTGACATTTTGAAATCAATTGGAATAATGTACAGGGATAGGAGGGTGATATACAATCTGTACAGAAATCAGACAGCAGTCATTCGAATTGAAGGACATGAGAGAGAAGCTGGTATTCAGAAAGGTGTAAGGCAAGGCTGCAACTTATCACCCATACTTTTCAATCTTTACATTGAACAAGCAATGAAGGAAATTAGAGAAAAAATTAAAGTGGGAGTGAAGATTCAAGGAGAATTAATTTCAACTCTGAGATTTGCTGATGACATCGTCATTTTTGCCGGCATGCCTGAGGATTTGAATGAGTTTTTGAATGGTATGGACTCCGTCTTACGGAAAGAATTCATGATGAAAATAAATAAATAAATGTAAAACAAAAATACTGGAATGCAGCCGAAATAAATCAGAAACCTCCATGGAGATCAAATTGGCAGGTGAAAAGCTGAAGGAAGTAGTAGACTTCTGTTACTTAGGAAGCAGAATAACCAGTGATGGACGAAGCAAAGAGGATATTAAAAGTAGGTTGGCTCAGGCAAGGAAAGCATTTCTACAAAAAAGGAATCTGCTGACATCGAATATAGATTTAGGTATTAGGAAGTCATTTTTGAAAGCCTTTGTCTGGAGCGTGGCACTCTATGGAAGTGAAACTTGGACTATTGGTTCAGCAGAAAAGAGGAGAATTGAAGCATTTGAAATGTGGTGTTACAGGAGAATGATGAAGATCAGATGGGTAGATAGGGTTACAAACAAAGAGGTATTAAGACGAGTGGGAGAGGAGAGATGTTTCTGGCGACTGCTAATGAAGAGAAGAGATAGGTTGGTAGGACACATACTAAGACACCCAGGAATAGCAAGCTTAGTTATGGAAGGAAGGGTCGAGGACAAAAACTGTAGGGGTAGACCAAGGTTAGAATATGTTAAACAGATTGCCTCCGACGTAGGGTGTCGGAGCTATGTAGAGATGAAACGATTAGCTCAGGACAGGGAGGAATGGAGAGCTGCATCAAACCAGTCAAAAGACTGAAGACTCAAACAACAACAACAATAATTTTGGGAATGTTATCGCAAGAAGAATTTAGATCAGGGGAAGATATTTTCATCATGAATGAAACATTTACTTGACGTTTCATTTTATTGACCAACGATCTTGCAATAATAACCACGATATAATAGAGTACAGTTGTATTTATTTAATTCAAGTTAAGCTTGTGGCAACTATAAACATTATCCAATAGAACTCTTTAGCTTTGTTCATGAATGATAAATTACTTGAGTCATTCAAACATTGACTAAATTTATTTAAATAATATCGATGGATAAATTATTGAATTTATAAGGATTTTATCCATTATCACGACATATCAGAATTATTGAGAATTCTATAAAACCCTTTGCAACATGTTATAATATTGTTGTTGACTTAAGATTGCAACATTAACAACAATTAAATAACGATCAGAGTAGAGTGATAAATGTTTATTCTCATTAAATATTAACAACTATTATTGTAAATTAAAGTAACGAGTCTTAGTAAACCAAGATATCATCACTGTTTAAGGAAGTCGTTTATTACGAAATATTCTAACAACAAATGAGGTAAATACACTGTCAACATCGAATAAGTTGTAATTTAAGGAAGGCAAGTTATGTAATGAAGTTCAATTATATGATAACGAAGAATGTTGTTCACTTTTAGAAAGGAAAGGAATATTGAAGCTATAATTATTTAATAGCAATTTTGAAGTCATGATATGCTATTTACACGTATTATTGAAAGAATAATTAGTTTGAAGATAACAAATTGGATGTTGTTAAGGCATTGAAGTTAATAGAAAGCTATTATATGCATTGTGAACGCACAACAGAAATGTATTAATATTACAGTATGTACATTAATGTAAAACGACTTACAGTTGAATTGAAAGTTAATTGGCGGAAAATACTTGGGAAAAGATTGAAGATAATAAGTTTGTTAATGATTATTATATTATTATACAAGATTATGACAGAAGCGTATGAGCTCAAATAATCGCTCGGCCATATAAGGCATATTTTGACTTGATAAATGACAAATACATTATAATAAGAGTTATGTGATAACATGATATAAATTGACGCTTTGTAATGAGAATAAGAATTGTAGAGAAGTGGAACTGAGGAAGCAATAGGACTGATAATTGCTATAAACATTGTAAATAATATGTAAAATAATATTTAAATATGAAACTTAACATCAATAAATAACTTAACGGAGTTAACCAAATGAACAGCTGACTATAATGAATAATAATTTTATTTAATTAATTTTTGAAATAATATGTACATTAAACAATTTTAATAATTAATAATTATTTTGATAATAAATAATCCGTGAATTTAAATAATGTCTGAAAGATATTAATACTCATTATTATTTAACAATAATAATAATAATGATTTTTATTATTATTTAATATTATTACAGGGATTTTTATTTTATTTAACATTTGATTATTTTTATCATAATTTTATGTAATATTTAAACAACATAAAGATGAGAGAGAGAGAGATGTTCGAGGGACATGACGTTGTTTGTTGTTAACATCGAGGATGTTAAACAATATTGAGAAGTGATCTTGTGATAGATCAATGTTTAATTATTTGCAGTATTGTTGGAAACATATGTTTATTGAAAGAAGGAGTATTAAGGAAGGCACTTATTGAGTCGACAGTAGTATCTGTTCAGAATTTATAATTTCAAATTAACAATGATTTAAGTGTGATTGTGGACACAGCTGATGTGTGTTCCTACTTGAGAAGTTGTGTATTTCTAACGTCGGTTGGACGTTGAATTTTTTTTCCCCCTCTTATTAATTCAACAGAAGCCTCCGTGGCTTAGGCGGCAGCACGCCGGCCTCTCACCGCTGGGTCCGTGGTTCAAATCCCGGTCACTCCATGTGAGATCTGTGCTGGACAAAGCGGAGGCAGACAGGTTTTTCTCCGGGTACTCCGGTTTTCCCTGTCACAATTTCATTCCAGCAACACTCTCCACTATCATTTCATTTCATCTGTCATTCATTTAATCATTGCCCCAGAGGAGTGCGTCAGGCCTCGCCGCTAGATGGGGGCTTCATTCAATCCATTCCTGACCCGGTCGGAGACTGGAAGCAGGCTGTGGATTTTCATTAATTCAACAATCATTTTACGGATCACATGTGGAATTTATATAATTATTTGTTGTTTGATTATTATTTTTTAATATTTAAAATTTTTCCTTAATAAATGTAATTTATTCGTTGTTTATAAATGCGTCTTGAATGATTTACTGTATTTGGATTATGAAAAGAGGTTATGTTTTGGTGCATTTGAGGTTTAGTTGAACCACTAGTTACGCCCATTTCACAGAGAATGGTCAGTTTCTCGTACTCTCCTTTTATTCAGTTTATCCACCCACTTTTAATTTACCAAAACATAATCGTAGGACTTGTGCATCCCCCATTTAGCTCTTGTTGGTAGGATTTTTAGGTTTATTTAGCCGGGAACCTCAAGATTCTGCAATCCAGCTGATCTTCGGATTCGACAAGCAGCTTTAATGGTTTAAACGGGTACACATTGTAATAGCTGATGCAGCATGATGTCGTTACTTAGCGTTCATTGCAAAAAACTTCGACATCGCCTACATTTAATTCTTGACCCTTTCACTTTCAAGCTCTCATCTGATGGATATGTGAAAACTGTCAGCCATATTTACCAGCTGTGCTTTCACTTCTTTTAAAATGATATGGAAGAGAGACCAATTAAGATATTAAAATAAAATATTATAAACATAAGAGTGTATAAATCACTTGTTATTACTGAAAATAAGTGATGTCTCTGGGTCATATTATTTCAATGTTTAAAAAAAAAAAAAAATGGAAAAAAATTACAAATTTCACATTTGAAATTTTTTAGGAAATTTTGGGAAATGGAATTCACTTATCAAGTCGACTATTCATGTTAAAAGAAACTCTATATTATTTGATAGCATGGTAAAAGTCAAGATTCCAAACTTACCGACGAAAAATACTCGCAAGTTTGCCACCAACTACGACGTAAACAAGACGCGTTTCTCTGTGAGCCCGTTTCAGACTCTAAGAATTAATATAAATACGAGGGTCCCGCCGAATATAAACGTGAATTAAAATTGCTGCTATCAGGTGTAAAAATAACAAAATAATCAATAATAAAAGCCTGTAACGATGGATCGTTACCCTGGCAGTTTTGGCACAAATAGGGCGTAACGACAGATTATGCTCCATATACGAACAATAATAAACCACCAGAAAGTCAAAGGGTTAACACAAGGATTGACGCAGCATGTTTCAAACGAGTTTCTACTGAACACACCTCGTACCTGAAAGCTTCAATTTGACACTTTCAGGGATTATATTCCTCCCCTGAAATTCACATTTTCACTTGTTAGCATTGCCACTGAAATATCAACTTACATTTTCTTTGCTGCATTCCACACAATATACTAACAAATGTAGCTCCTTGGGAGAATCCAAGAAGTCCATCAAATGGTCCATTTTCTTTCCAGATAGATTCAATCACAGTCAAACTGTTTTCAAATCCAGGGCAGACTTCTGAGTATTGTTTAGAGTCAAATGTCTTGGAAAGAGTTGAAAACCACCAACCACACTGGTCTGAAAAAAGAATACACATTATGCTCCATATACGAACAATAATAAACCACCAGAAAGTATTCCACACAGACTTGCTGCCATTAAGACATCTCAATACCAAATCTCAAGGCGTCAAACCCAGCCGGAGTCGTCGGAGTCTTTAAGAGTGTTAATAATCCCTCAGTGGAAGCCTCCATGGCTTAGGCGGCAGCATGCCAGCCTCTCACCGCTGGGTCCGTGGTTCAAATCCCGGTCATTCCATGTGAGATCTGTGCTGGACAAAATGGAGGCAGACAGGTTTTTCTCCAGGTACTCCGGTTTTCCCTGTCAAAATTTCATTCCAGCAACCCTCTCCACATCATTTCAGTTCATCTGTCATTCATTTAATCATTGCCCCAGAGGAGTACGACAGGCTTTGGCAGCCGGCACAGTTCATATCCTCGCCGCTAGATGGGGGCTTCATTCATTCTATTCCTGACCCGGTCGGAGACTGGAAGCAGGCTGTGGATTTTCATTTCAATAATCCCTCAGTATGCCTTCCTTCAGAGGGGAAGTAAAACCGGCAGACCCACGTTATAGATTTATGGCATGTAAAAGAACCTTCCATTAACTACATCTGAGTGTATCTTAAATTTGTAGGTTAGATTTGATTAGCGCTCTAAGTTCCAATGTTCGTCGCTAGTTGCGATGGTATCTAGTGGCCAAGTTCGTGGCTAGGTGTCATGGATGGTAGCATTTGGTGGAAAAAGTGGAAACTACTTGAAAAATTGATTGTCTGCAGTTCCTACCTGAATTACAAATAACACACACTAATACAGCCATCACAATTAACACCGGTTATCAGACAGATTCTACACACACCCAAAGTACACAGTGCTACACGACCGCGTTGTCGCAGCCCCTACACTAAGGAACCAACCAACACCAAATCATTCATCTCCATACTTGGCTTGTCATCTGCCTTGCCCTGTTCATCCCTATTTACTACTGTTGCATGTGCCATCCACTGCTTCTCAAAGAATATTTTCAGGAATGGGAGGTGGTATTTCAAAAATTTGGAAGAAGAAGATGAAATATAAGTTCAGAGGTGATTTCTTTAAGGAACAAATATTCTGTAAGAAGCAGTGGATAGCATATGGCAAAGTAGTAAATATGGATGAACTGGGTGAGGTAGATGACCAACCAAGTATGGAGATGAATGATTTGGCATTAAAGGCAGCAAAATATCTAGATCATCTGTCCCTATCTCTTCCTGTGTTTTCAGATATGCCAGGGTGCCAAGATTTGACCTAGACGGCGACTTTTAATGTCAGTGAATCTATAAAGGTTGGTTGGTTCCTCAGTTTAGGGGCTGCGACAACGCGGTCATGTAGCCCCGTGTACTTTGGGTGTAGAATCTGTCTGATAACCGGTGTTAATTGTGATGACTGTATTAGCGTGTGTTATCTGTGATTCAGGTAGAAGGACTGTCAATTAGTCAATTAGTTCCTACTTTCGCTACCAAATGCTACCGTTAACGTTACCTAGCTGTGATCTCAAACAGCGCCCAGTTACGAACGTTGGAACTTAAGAGCATCAATCAAACCTAACCTACAAATTTTGCTTCATGCAAGTTTAGTTAGTGGAAGGTTCTTTTACATGCCATAATTCTGTGACATGGGCCCACCAGCTTTACTTCCCCTCCAAAGGAAGGCATACTGAGGGGTTTTTAACGCTCTTAAACAATCCGATGACTTCGGCTGGGATTGAACCCGAGATCTTGGGCATAGAAGCTCAGCATGCTACCAACTACGCCACCGAAGCCACCTGAATCTATAAATAAAGGTCTCACACTTTAAATACTGTACTCTCAAATCTGACTTCCAGAATTTGATCCCACAACCTTAGGAATAGGATTGTAAATACTGTTACACATAAATGTTATATACGTATCCGTCGAACCTAAATTAAGCCTAAGTGAACAGGATCTGATGAAGTTCACTTGACGAACGAAACTAGTCATCCAATTGTGTGAGAAGTGTTTTATTAAGTTATCTATTAGTAGAAGCTCTCTAGTCAGTCAATACGAGTGTGCTCAGTTAGATTGGACGGAGAGTTACAATTCTTTCAGCAAAGTCTAAATTTATTTTGAACCGCCCTTTCAATACAATTAAAATCTTATTTTACAGATATATGTTTCGGGATGTGGACATCCCTTCTTCAGTCTGCTTGAGTGACTTAAAAGTACATTTTCACATTACTAAAAGGATCGATAAAAAAACACGAAGAAAAACATACAATCTTATATACATTCTACTGTGCTAAATCCTTCCAAAAAATGCTAACGTTTGCGTACATACATAAAAAATGGTGGTACATTAAAAAACATATATTGTAAAAAACACTGGATAACATTAGTATGGATGGCACTGAAATGGCCTTTGTTGAAAACATGCACTGTAAAAAAAATTCTGTTAGGAACACTTGGTCCTTAACCTTAATATTAAAAGTGGGGAACATTGTTTATGGTTAAAATTCTTGATTGATATATGTCGGATTAACTCTATTTTCTACGAGTGGGGCTTGTTGTTAAACATATGTAGTAACTTATGTCCATTCATTGTAAATGCTGATTTTCCAAAAAAAAACATCTCTGGTTTGACGTGTTTCATATTTGTATTGGCCCATTTCATTATATGGTGGATAGTAGAAATTGCTGTCCAATTGCGTAAAGTCGGTTGTTCCAATATTTAGTGTATGGATGATGAATTTATGGTTCTGAAAAATTGAAGAAAAAAACTATTAAAGGATTGTTATTTCCCGAGAAAAATGCAGGAGACAGGAAAAAGAAGAAAACACCTGTGAGCTAGCGGTGTGCGTTGATTCATGTTAAGTGAAAAAACGTACACGTGGAATAATGAAATACAGTACATGAATTATTTATACATTTAATAAAACACTTCTCACAGGAAAATTGTATAATTACAGAACAGTATATCCAATTAAGTACCGGTATATCAGAGTTGATCCTATTACCTCGGGAACTGGAGGCAAATCACACACAACCTGAACGTCCTGATGAGACTTGAAACTGAATTGGGGGACAGATGGTACAAAGGCTGTTTTTTAAGTAGGGGCCGTTTTTTGTTAACAGCCCATAGTTAGTGCGCACGCCGCAACAAGCGTTCGCGCCACTTCCTGGCATCCTTTGCGAACAAGCAGGCGTCCTTTGTAGGTAACCTGTACGCTGAACTGTTCAAGATTATTGATTCGCCCGCTGCGTGTGAGGTACGATCTGTGATACTTTTTTGAGTGCAAGAAACAAGTCAGCTTTGTGAGGTGTATGGTGATAATGCAATGAACATTTTCACGGCCACTTTTGAACTCGCGTACCCATTTTCACACTTGACCGTCACAGCGCAAGATCATGGCAAGCCCTCACACTGCTGTCCGGACTCTGGAACTGATTGACTCTTTTGGGTGGGGATCACCCACCGTATAGCCCTTCGTCATCTTGGTGGGAAGCGCTTCGCCGACGATGAAGTGAAAACAGACGTGAATTCTTGGTTGTCAGAGCAGCCGGCAAACTTTTATGCAGAGGGATTTCAGAACTTAGTTTTAAGGTATGACAAGTGCCTAAATAAACAAGGCAACTATGTAGAAAAATAGAGGAAGGTATGTAAAACCTAAAAATAAATGTGGTTTCAAAATAAAATGTTCGGTTAATTAACAAAAACGGCCCTTACTTAAAAAACAGGCCTCGTATTTACAAATGAATATCCATGTACTGTTCAATCAGTTTTGTACACATTATGCCTACCTTGTAAATCACTAGAAGCTTCATTCTGAGAATCATCTTTGTTCAGAGGAAGAATTTCATTAGGTGCTGTTACAAAGGTGAAGTCTGCATATTTCTTCAACAATTTTCTGAGTGCTCCCGTTTTTTGCCTGAAAATATCTCCTGTTTGTCTATAGCCATGGATGCACAGAATCTGAAAAGCAAGGAATACTAATGAGAAACAAATGCTCTAGAATACGAATGTCAGGTACTCACTTCATTTAACATACAGTCACTTGACAACAAACTGGAAGGTCATCAAAAGGGTTAGGATTTTTAGGTGCAAATTTCAGATGAAAAAAGGAAGGGAAAAGGTGCTCAAATAAGATTAAATAAGGGGCAAAAAAAAGGGTGCTGGTTTATTTAATTAATTTTCTCTTTCCTCTATTCTAGTTTATTGAATTACAAACAAGTACATCAAATCACTCATCAAAAGAAGGAAAAAACATGAAGCTGTTGTACTGCAAGACATTAAGCATCTCTACAATTTTTAAAGGAAGTTTGTTTCTATTAGGAGATAGAATGTCTTTGTAGATGCTAAAGCTTGTTTCGACATCCACGGAAACCAATGGGGCAGATCAAGTATTCACTCGGAATGGCCACTCTACAGATGTGGCGAATTCCACAATGTCTGGATTCTTCTGAAGACTACTCAAGTTTCTTTTTGGCAAAGCCATCTAACTGCTCCCTCACGGAAGTAAAAATATCCCATTGTTTTTCCTTTTCCAGACCTTGTTCTTCTAATCGTTTAATAGCTGCAGTCAGGTACTTGTAACTATGGACACAATATAGTTCTGTCTGCAAATTATGTATTTTCTCCGGTAACGGAAGTTGCTGTGCCTTGGAAATTGCACCTGCGTCAGCTGGATCCAAAGAAAGCACAAACTCTCTAATTTTGTCAAAATTCTCACACAACATAGCAGCACACTCAATCCACGATCCCCAGCGAGTAATGACCGGGAAATTTGGAAGGGGCAGTAGGCAACACCATGATTCGGAGCTTCCAGTAGAATCTTTTTCAGGGCAGAGATGAATTGATTTGCCATGTCATATTCATTCCCTATAGATTCACAAACCCTGTGAATGGCATGAACCAAGCATGTCACATACTTCAACTTAGGAAATAAAGGTTTCAATTGGTTAACAACTGAAACCATGTATGGAGCCTGGTCCATAACCACAAGAAGAAGTTCTTCGAACTGGATACCAGTAGACCCGAGTTTTTGGCAGAAGTCCATAATTGATTGCATTACTGTAGGCTACTGGCATTGGTTTTCTGTAGCTCATACTTTTTTAACAACATGGGCTTAACGTTCTCCCCTGCTAAGGGAAAAACTAAAATGTTCAAAATATATTGTTCCATTGAGTCTATGGATTCATCCACAATGATTCCCACATCACAATCATACACTTCTCCTTGATTCTTTGTATGGTTTCTCAGTAAATAGGCTCCATGTTGTTTTTTTATTAGTACTCTCATCGGGCATTGACATCTTTGTGTATTTTTCAAGAAATCCCTTGAAGGCTGGATGATTCACCTTATTGAGTGGAATTCCTGGTTGTGTAAGAACTGCACACAAATCAATGTTTAATTCCTTCAAATTTTGGCTTCTTGAAGAACTCTGTTGGAACGCATTTCATAATAGAGGTTGCCGCGATTTGCTTGCTTGAAGAGTCTTATTCATTTGATGCTTAGAGCTGGAAATGTGTTGTTTGATGCGATCTCGCTGGAGCTTTTCATCTAACAAAATTCCTGAATCACAAATAGTACATCGTATAACAGTTCCATCAGTGTCTATGAATTCTTGTTTGAATTCCTGAGCCAGGGCAATAAATCGGGCACTGGACACCTTTGACATGGTAAAATCTAGTAGTACACTCGTTCAGTAATGTAACAAAGTGCTAACACCATTCACTTGGTAACTCAATGCGACTATCGCACAACTCAGTCTTGCTCTCACTCACTCACTTCCTGTCCACACTCTCTTATAACACCGCGAGAATTACCAGAATGTTCTCATTCATGCTGGAACTGCAGTCTCAGCAACTTCTAATACCTTCGAGCAGAACCCAGTCTCAATTCTCGGAACTACGCGGGTGCGGTTGCTGATATCTCCGCGTCACTAACCTACGCCTCCATGCGAACAGATGACGTCTCTCACAGTAAAAAACTTACATTCACGAACAGCAGACTACTGATTCTGGTGGGATAGAATCACTCATTGTCAATTGCATTATTGCGGGCTACATTATAGCGTTAAAGCGAGAGAAAGAGGTTTCCTCGAACACACAATTATTTACCTTTGTTGGAGGTGTGCTTTCAACTCCCATGCGGTGTTTACTGAAAGAGGTAGGCTTACTATTCGCACATATACAGCAAGCTGGGGAGACGTTAATTGAAAGTTAAATATTTTATATTGACTAGAAATCATATTGAATAAATTGGAATTAAACTTAAAAGAAAAAAGGGGGGTAAAGGAGATTATGGGCATGATTGGGGGGGGGGGGGGGGGGGGGGGGAAGGGATAAAGGTCCCACAAAAGGAAAAAGGTGCATGAAAAATTCCTCTTTTCGCAACTAGAAACAAAATTTCACACTGTAATATCTTTCCGAACAGCTTTAATTCACCCTAAGAAAAAAGGTGTACACCTAAAAATCCAAACCCTGCCTCATGAAGCAAGTCAAGATACAACGTGCAACATACACTGCAGTTAAGATGGAAACGTTTGCCTATATTCTAAGCTTTTGTCTGCAAGGTGAACTTTTGCATAACACACCTCGCCAAAGAATTAGGAGCTGGATAGCTTCACTGCCTGAAAAAATAATTTATGTAGTTTGATGTTTTTTCAGTCGGTCAACACGATTGTACCCATTTGTGGGTTATTCCCTAATCCTGAAAAAAATGTACATGAGATCAATAAATACAATTGGATGACCAGTTTTGATCGTCGAACGATCATCAGATCCTTAGGCTATAAAATCTATGTCTGAAAGTATTTACAATACAGTATATACAATTATTTAGTTGCAGTATTAGTTAAGGTAATGCTTTCAGACATAGATTTTATAGCCTAAGTGTAATGGATCTGATGATGATCGCTTGACCACCCTGGGTCGATTTAGAAAATATCCATACTTTTGATGTGACCTCCAAGTGGCAACAACGCTGGAATGAGCATCCACCCACCAATGCTCACCAGGTTCAAGATCGAACAAAGAAGGTTGAGGGATTTTAACTCCCGCGTCAAACCTGTTCAACACTGAGCCACATTGGGATTGGGATGGGTCAAGGGCAGTGTGGTTACACCTTGTAAAAGTGGGGTTTCCATTCATCTGCTAACTGTGGACGCAGGGGTGGACAAACCACATTGTAAAGGCGTGCCCGCTTCGAGCATTTGACGGTGATCTGAGGACTCTACACCAAATGCTCTGGACTGCTTGTCAAATTTGGACATTTCCATTTGATTATTACAGATATAGATATTTTTTGTGTAAATGTGAAACCATATGATATAATAATAATAATTTCTTAAAAATCACTAGAATCCCGTCGGACAAATGGACGGATGTCTCGAATGAAGCCTACTGATATATAGATGATCAATGTCTTCATGAAATGGCAATTGGTGTTTCTTTACAATTCTCGTGCACACACTCAGCAAATCGTAGCATCTGCATAAGTGAGGTGGAGGAATATGACATAGTACTGGGAGCCAATTAGTTGGAGTTGACCAGATTGTTCCCGAGATCAGACGCATGGTGCTTTTAAGGTTATTTAAGCTGTATACATTATATATTATGTTGACATGAGACCCATTTATCCAACCACCTCATGGCGCAGTGGCTAGCATTCTTGGCTGTTAGCCTGTGGTTCGGGTTAGTTTCCCGGCCACGAAATTTAATTCTGCTCTGAGGACTGGAAAGGGGTACATTTAGCCTCGAGAGGCAAAACTGAGAAGAGGTGGGATTGATTCCCACTCAGCCATCCTGAAAGTGATTTTCCATGGTTTCCCACTTCTACTCCAGGCAACTGCCAGGATGGTATCTAATTTAAGGTCACGGATGCCTCCTACCTCGTTTCAATAACACATACTTACACTAATTCAGTCATCACAATAACCCAGGTTATCAGACAAATTTTCCACACTTCCACACACAAGAGGTGAATTAATAACAACAAGCCATTTATTGAAACTACGGCAAAGTATTTAACAATAAAATATACTAAAGCAACAGCTTAAATGCGGAGAGTATTGGTGCTGGACCATAACTGGTATGACAAAGCTTCTGGGAAATGTATTTCCTTGTCTTGAATTTGGCAGCAGTCTTTCTTGGATGATTGTTTACTAAGAGATACACCTAGCATAAAGAGTATAAAAAATAAATTCACAAATACATGCAAAATGTTAGCCTATTCTACTATTACTATGCCTTGGTGGATCAGTGGTAGTTTGATTCCCAGCAGAAGAAGTCGGATTTTGAAGGGTGGCGAAAATCCACAGCACTCCCAGGTGTATGATATAGGCTCGTTTGATGATTACAAGACAAAATTAATTAAATCACACCTACAGACTACCCAATACAGTTCGGGTTTTGCTGCATCCAAAATGAAGAGTAGATCGACTAAAGGCTCAATAAAGTGCGTTTAGACAAATAAATAAGACGATAGCCCCTGGCAGATCTGTGTCGGGGCCTGCCCGGATAGCACTAGAGCTGGACGGGTAGTCTGTACACATGGGGCGCACACAACCTATTATGCAAGAGTTCTCGCACAGGTCCGCTAGTTACTTATTATTCACATAATAAATTGCCCCTCATTTATGCGAATAATAAGTAATAACGTGCATGTACATGTAATCATCATCATCATCTTGCACAGTTTCCAGCCACTGGCCGGGTCTGTTTGGAACACAAGCCTCTCCAACGTCTTCTGTCTTCCCACCATCTCTCAGCCTCCACCCTTGTCCAGTCTTCTCTCTTCTTCACGATTTCTTCCACCCCCTTCAGCCACCTGTCTCTCGGTCTCTTTCCTTCCCACTTCGTCTCATGTATCCTCCTGGGTATCCTCTTCTCCTCCATTCGTTTTACATGTCCATACCATCTAAGTCTAGAATTCTCTATACCATCCTGTAATGGTTCCTCCTTCATTAATTCTCTGGTCCTCTCATTTCTTATTCTGTCCATCTTTGTAGCTCCAATACTGCTTCTCAAAAACCTCATCTCACTGGCCTGTATATTGCTCTTCTCCCTTCCTTTCATAACCCAGGTCTCCGAGGCATACGTCAGGATAGGGACATAGTACGTCCGATATATGATCTTTTTGCTGTTCTGAGGGACATCCTTGCTCCATAACATCCTTCTCACACTCCTCCAGAATGCTTCTGCCTATCTCACCCGCTCATTTATTTCTCTATCGTTTCTTCCATTATCTTGTATCAGGCTTCCCAGATACTTGAAACTCTCCACTTTCTTCAGCTGTTCCCCACCAATTGTTATTCCCGTTGTGGTTCTTTCCTTCTTCCTTGTTGTGATCACCATCTCACTCTTATTTATGCTAAATTTCATCCCATATCCTTGTATTATTCCTTCCCACACATCCAACTGTTCCTGTACCTCCTCCTTGTTTCCCCAAATCATCTGCAAATACCATAGCTTTCATCTTTCCTTCCCCAATTATTTGTGCCACTCGGGTCATTATGTCATCCATCACCATAATGAAAAGTAACGGTGACAGTGCACTTCCTTGTTTCAGGCTGTTTCTCTGTTCCAACCAGTCTGATCTCTCTCCTCCCACTTTCACACAGCTCATGCTTCCCTTGTATATCTCCTTTATCCTCCTTATAGTCCATTTTTCTACTCCTCTATCCTCCAGGAACTTCCATACTTTGTTTCTGCATACACTGTCATATGCTTACTCAATGTCCAGGAAGGCCATCAGTAGATCTGTTCCATACTCATAGTGCTGTTCTTGTAACTGCCTTACAGCAAAAATCAAATCCACTGTGGACATTCCTGCTCTGAAGCCATGTTGTTCTTCCCTCATCCCTCCTTCTATCCTTGTCCTAATTCTCCTTTCCAAAACTTTCTCAAACATCTTTGCACAATGACTTATGGGTGTTATTCCCCGATAGTTTCTACCTTTCTTGAAGATCGGGACAATTATTCCCTTTTTCCAGTCCTCTGGGGTCTTCCTTTCCTTTCATGCTGTCTTTATCACTCGGTACAACCATTGTATCCTGCTGCTCTCACCATCTCCACACTCAACTCATCCACACCCAGTGCCTTCGCTCCTTTCATCTTCCTCACTGCATCTTCCACTTCTTTCCATGTTAGTCCATCTTCCTCTTCCCCAATTTCTTCCTCCTTGCCGTGGTTTCCATTTGGGTTCTTTCCACATTTTCTTCAGTTCTTCCCTATTTTCTATCTCTTGTCCCTTTTTGTTCACCATTCTAACATAATCCGTAGGATCCTTCCGCCTCTTAATTTTTACCATCCCATACAGGACCTTTTTTGTACTTTCACTATCCTCCATCATCTTTGTCCACTCTTCCATCCACTTTTTTCTCTCCTCAGCCACTACTCTCTTTGCCTCCTTCTTTCTTTCCTGGTACTCTCTCCTTGTCTCGACCATCCTATGTTGATACCACCTACTTAAGGCTCTATTCTTTTCCCTTACTATATCTTTTGTCTTCTCATTCCACCTTGGTGTTTCCTTCCACCTCTTCTTACTACTTGTCCTCCCACATACTGCTTCTGCTGCACCTACTAGTGTCTTCTTAAATCTAGCCCATTCCTCTTCCACCCCTCTTTCTTCATCTGTTGGAATTCCTTCCTTTACCATTTTGAGGTACTCGACCCTTCTATCTCCTTCTTTCAGTTTCCATATCCTTATACGTCTTTCCTGGTTCTCAGTCCCTTTCTTCTCCTTAGTCCCTCTCAGGTTCATTACCAGCAATCGATGGTCGCTATCCAGGTTCTCCAATGGTAATAACCTTGATGTCCTTATTTAATTCTTTCTCATACAGTATATAGTCGACCACCGACTTCCTGATCAAGTCATCACTGTACCATGTGATTGTGTGGCTCTCTCTTTTCTTGAACCAGGAGTTCCCAACTAGCAGGCTGTTCCTTTGGCATAAGTCCAACAGTCTCTTTCCTTCCTCATTTTTTCTGCCCCAACCCTCTGGTCCAAGCACACTCTCATACTCTTGTATTTCTCTTCCTACATGTGCATTCAGATCCCCCATAACAATCATATTCCTTCCTACCAGCTGCTTCTGCAATTCCTCTTCAAACTCCTCCTTCTCTTCAGAGGCGCAGCCTACTTGTGGAGCATACACTTGCACTATTTCTACGGTCTCTCCCCTCAGTGCTACTTAAACTTTCATCATCATATCACTTATTCTCTTCAATTCTTCTTTTAAACCATCTCGGGCTACTACCATCCATTCCTCTTTCCCTCTTCATTCCCACTCCAGTACAGTCTATAGCCCTTTCTCAGTTCTCTCCTTCCTTCCCCTTTCCACTTTGTTTCTGCCAATCCCAATAAATCCAACTTCCTTCTTTCCATCATATCCACTATCTCCTCCACCTTCCCAGTCAGCGTTCTTATGTTTAAAGTTCCAAATCTTAGTCCATAAACACAGCTAGGTCGTCGTCCATTGTATCCGTCCTGTCCGAGGCCTGTTCCCTTCTTGAAAGCAAAAGTCTCATCCACTACTGGCTTGCTGGGCCTATCGTAGCTTCACCAGAGCCCCATTAGCCGTCACTTTTCAGGGTTCCTGTAGGACCTTCACAGCTACCGTAACGGTCCCAGGGCACACGAAGTCCCCACTGTACTTCGCCCCTACAGGCAATCCCCTACTTTGTGCCGTTGCCCGTCTCCCACGACGTGGACGAGGGGTTGGACTTATGGGAGACATATTGTGTTATGTATAAATTGATAGTTACTTTATTCTGTTTATTGCTGGAGCTTACTTTGTTGTATACTTTATTAACAATATTATAGTCATCGTCCCCTTGTACTTAATGTGTGAGAAGTCAAGTGAAAGGCTTACATTGTTGGACAGTATATAGGCCTACTGGTACTGTAGTGTGGAGAAGGAATGTGTCACAAGAGAAACATCTCCAGTCTTTTTCCTTTCTAAACTACATTATTTTCATAATATGTTAATATAACATTAAGTTCTGTAGCCATGTGCTTTAATCTGCCTTTCATAAGGAGCAGGGTAGGCCTAATCTCGGCACTGGTAGGGGCACACTGGATGTCCTTTGTATCCTGGTAGTTTCGGACAATTACTCCAGACAAATGAATGTGCTGTATAATAAATACTGCTACAATATTGTAAGAAATGGAGACGAGCCTACCACCTTGCGCAACCAACTTCCCAGGGGTCATTAAGTTAAGTGATAAATTGCTATATTCTAGTGAGAAATCTAAAATTATGTACACCAACTTAAAAGACCTAAATCAATGCCAGAAAAATTAATTACCGTATGTGCGTTTTGTCTCCCAACGCAATGCAGAATGACGCACCTCTGTTGTTATGCAGGTGATTGATGATGTTTTAAGGGAAGGGAGGTCATCTGCCCCTAAATGTTTCTTACTATAATACATTAAATGCTGGTTTATTTAAAGAGTTTGGGATACATCCTATCAATATTACGGCACTCCTTTTTCACAGAACACATGTATTAAAGGCGATCTCCAATAGAAATAAGTGGTAGAGACTATAGATTACAGCAATATTTCTTTATTTACCGCAGACTTTTTCAATGGATTTCATTTTAAAT
Organism: Meconema thalassinum; assembly: GCA_946902985.2. Taxonomy (NCBI): domain Eukaryota; kingdom Metazoa; phylum Arthropoda; class Insecta; order Orthoptera; family Tettigoniidae; genus Meconema; species Meconema thalassinum. The sequence continues at coordinate 2,105,415,586 of OX336388.2, read as the reverse complement.
ACACGGGTTTCTTGATAATCTGTGGAAAAGAAGTGCCGAACGTATACTAAAATTTTTCGGTCTTTTCGTGTTTGGTTGGACGTCCCCAGGGTTTGTAGCATACTTCTAGCATACGTTTAAATAATCCCGACGACGAATGAAATGTAATAATGTTCGTCGCAGGAAAAGTTTTAGTGATCAAGGATGGAGACAAAGCTCACACACTTGACACACCTAAAATCACTAGCAATGCACCGTAAATATACGCTTGCGTGTTTTACGCAATGTCCACAGTGTGGTTGCAAACATCTTTATAAATCTGAAGATCTATATTATGGTTAATTGCTGACATGCTTTATCCGAGCGTATCAACTCATAACCCAAGCATGGATTCGCTAACCTACCTAACCTATACGTTCTCACCATTGAACTCGAGGTAATCTAGTTCAATGGTTCTCACTTAGCCTATATTTAAGCCATCATAACTTTGATCACAACGTCAAATGGCCTACTTGTCAGGGCTTGCTAGGTTCCAGAGATTCTTTCTCTTCATTATACCCAATATTTAGGATATCTTTTAGTAAAACATTCAAGTTTAATTGTATAATACCGGTACGTATGGTGCATAAGATTCACCGTTCTATAAAACTTTCCATGATTCGGGACTGCAGGTTTTTTTTCTTTCTTAATTACTCAATTACGTTTTTAATGCAGATATAGTTACAAGCGAAATGGCAAGACTTCACCTTACTTTAAGCTTCTTCTGGCCGCACATATCTGACATTATACAAAGACATTATTTTGACCGGTGTTGTTTGTTGGTTGAGTTGCGTTATTGGACACAGAAGTCTTCTTCTTCTTCTTCTTCGCGTTACGGTAGTGGGCATAGTAAACTCTTTACCCAAATTCTACTGTTCAGAAGTACGTATCTTGAGGTAAACATCGACTACCGAGAAAAGGCGGTAGACGAGTGAGGAACGGGGTATACCAAACAAAAGTATGACGTAACGTGGAGACAAAAGGGGAAGGAAAACAGATGAAACTAGACTGGGACACAATTGGTATTTGACTCTTCACACCAGCATTCGTATCCCAACCTCCATACGGTGTGCATCTGTGCAGTGAGTGGTATCGGGTGTAGGGTACGTGCTTTGAGTGTCGTGTGGACTTCGGGTTTGTGACCTGTTATTTGTTTAGTGTGTTAGGTCCCGTTAGTGTTTAATCAGGTTAGTACCCCCGCCTTATAATAGGGGATAACTATTCGACATGTCGTCCGAAAGTGATGGTAGTCAGATGGGGCGACCACCGGACGAATTTGAACACGCGGAATACGAGGGCGTAGCGTCTGTTGAAAGTATGCTTGTAGTGTCGGAGGTTGAGGTAGCATCAACTCCATCAACTTCCAATGCCGAAACATCTCCAATTCTTGCTAAGCGACAGCCAGTGTCAAATGACAATCGATATTATGAACATCACACTGGACCGTACACGGTGTTTGTGCAAGGTGAAGGTGATCAACATATTGGCAATTTACATCCGATGGCATTAGGAAAGCTTTTTTTCGAAAATAAGATCGTAGGTATAAAGAATATTCAACGCAAAGGCCGCAATCGTGTTCAGGTACAATTTAACAAGGCCGTAGAAGCTAACTCCTTCTTACAAAATCCCTTATTGCCAGCAAAGCACCTGGTTGCATTTGTCCCGTCCGCTAACGTCCAACGTGTTGGGCTAATTAGGGGCGTGGACACATCCTTAACGCACGATGAAATCCTAAAATATATTGATTCGCCTGTACCAATTGTGAGAGTCCAGCGTTTTTTCCGGAAAAAGATGATCAACGACAAGTTAGAATCCCTTCCTACAGGAACAGTGAAAATTTTCTTTAAAACACAAAGACTACCTGATTATGTATCTATTTTTAATGTGCTCTTAGAGGTCACATTATTCATATTTTCCCCCATTAGATGTTTGAACTGTCAACGATTCGGACATGTAAAACTACACTGCCGGGCTCGCGCCCCAATTTGCGGTAACTGTGCGCAAGGACACTCTACGGAAACATGTAAGGAGACCCTGTTTAAATGTGCTAATTGTGGTGATAATCATCCGGCAGGCGCCGCACGCTGCCTCGAATTGGAGAAACAAAAGTCCATAAAACGTCAAATGTGTACCGAAAATAAATCGTACCACGAAGTTATTACGGCTCACCACAATGTACCGTTTAATCCTCTTACCCTCCCACAGCAATTTCCAACCTTAGAACAGTCTCATAATACGCGTCGAGAGGATCCGCCGAGAAAACGAAAATATACAGAACTAGTGTCCCCAAAGCCGAAAGTGGTGAATCCCATAGGTTACGACCGCCGGGCTTATCTCGAGATTCTGAAGCAACCATCTGGAAGTGGTGTAGGGGTGGCTATGCAACCCGCCACTATGGGTGAGGAAATTTCGAAGAAACCGTGTTCTCAAACACCCGGCACTTCACGAGACCCGTCCCATGACATCATTGAAGATTTCCTGAAATTACAAGAATTATTAGGACACAATGCTCAATGGAGCTTTTATGTGAAACAATTATTAGACAAAATAGTTCCGTTACTTCCCAATCCTCCTACCACAAAAAATATTACCCTAGTAAGTAGTAGCCCTACAGTGGCCTAATTTCGATAAGTGCTACATGTTACTACTCCAGTGGAATTGCCGGAGTATTTTAAATAAGAAGCATGAATTATTACTGTTAATACAGGAGTATGACCCAGATATCATATTCCTACAGGAAACATGGCTTCGTGCCTCGTATAGATTCTCGATTCCCAACTACCTGGTCGAACGTCAGGATGGTCCAGGATATCGTGGCATAATGACGCTAATCAAAAAGACCTTACGATACACTTCTCTCCCTACTCAGTTCTATATTCCTCATACTCATCATCACACATTCCTTGTACAAGATCTACATGTAAGTCATATTTATTGTCCCCCGGGTATACAAGGTTCCCGTCGGCAATGGCAGGCATATTTCCGGTTCATAAAACAATTTCCTAAACATATTACCGTGGGGGATTTTAATGCACATCACGCCTTGTGGGGCAGTGGTCGCATTAATCCAAAAGGACGTCACATCGCTGCAGTTATTCAGGATTTACACCTACATCTCTTAAATGATGGATCACCCACGCGCATTACCCCACCAAATAGTCCCAAAAGTGCGGTGGATTTAAGTGTCACTACCCTAGACTTATCTCATAAGATGACATGGAAGACCGTGCAGGATACGCATCAAAGCGATCATTATCCAATTATAATCGACTATGATGTCTCGCGTACCCGACATATCCCAAAAAACGTCTTCAAGGTTAAGCGAAATTTACGAATTTTTGATTATGAGTTGTTCTCCCGATTTTTAGAGGATAGACTTTCACAGAATACACAGGGGCTCAGTAACAGTTATGCCTTTTTATTAGAGAATATCCGCGCCTATCTTAATATATATCACCCTTTAATTCCAACGACAGGTCCTCCAAATAATCGGGGCGCCTTACCCTCATGGTGGGATCAAGAATGCGGAAAGCTGGTTAGTCGGCGCAAGGCGAGTTTAAAAGCTTTTCGACAGTATGGCTCTCCAACATCTTATTTACGATACAAAAGTCTCACCGCGCAAATACAACGTGTATTTAATGATAAAAGACGGGAAGCGTGGAAAATATATACTACCCAATTATGCAGTTCTACGTCCCTCAACAGTATTTGGACGGCGATTAAACATTTCTCTAATAATCGTACTATCTCATCTCCCTCTCAACTTTCGGTGCAGGGATACCATGACCTGTATCATACTTGGACACCAGAAATAGTTGTTCGCTTGCCTACATCGTGTACATCTGGTTCCATGGAACGTTTTTCCAGTTTAATGCAGCCTATTACAAGTAACGAATTCAGACACGCATTTCGGCACAAAAAATCATCCAGCCCAGGGATTGATGGAGTGACTTATCAAATGATCGCTCGATTTCCAGTAAACGCTCAAAGTATCATTATTCAATTATATAATTCAATCTTATGCACAGGGACCTTCCCGGAGGATTGGAATGTGTTTCATACTGTACCGATTCTTAAACCCATGAAAGATGCTCGATTACCGAGTAGTTATCGTGGTATTCAACTTGGATCTTGTTTCCGAAAAATTTTCCACCATATACTTCTCCGACGGCTTCAATGGTGCCTAGAATATTATAACCTGTTTCCAAAAACCCAATTTGCATTCAGGAAAAATCTTGGTACATCCGACCCCTTAAATATATTCCTGACTGATTTACTCCTAGCAAAAGGAAAGAAAATGCACACAGTAGCTGTGTTCCTTGACCTCAAAAATGCATATGATTCTGTTGATCCATATCTTCTTATTCAACTTCTAAGGGACCTAAATTTTCCCCTGCCCTTCAGGTGCTTAATACACAATATGCTATGCTATCGTCATATTACGTTAAACTCCCCCGTCGGTGTCTTTGATTCTCGACATACTTCTTATGGTGTTCCCCAGGGCGACGTTCTAAGCGGGCTTTTATACTTACTTTACACCCGTACTTTAGAAACAGTCATATTACCGCACGCTCGCATTCTACAATATGCGGATGACATTCTAATATATTGCACTCGAGAAGAGTTTTCCTCATGTCGAAGAGATATATACCACGCCTTATCTCATGCTCATGATTGGTTACATCAATACGGATTTGAAACATCCGTAGGGAAAAACGCTGCGATGATTTTTACACACAAACGAATTTACGACAGTTCTCCTATTTTATACCGTCAAGGTCACATTCCGGTGGTGACAAGTGTCAAATATTTAGGGATTCATATTGACAGGAAATTGCAATGGGAGAGACATACGCAATACCTACAGAGTCATCTCGCCAGTAAAATTAATGTTCTAAAATCTCTCACTAGACGTAATTGGGGGGCGGATCCAGAATCATTATTAACGGTTTACCGCAACATAATCCGTTCTGTATTGGATTACAATTCCTTTTTTTTTGACTCCATGCCCAGCATTAGGCTCCTTCGGTTAGATAGAATTCAGTTTTCTGCTTTGCGTATAATCATAGGTGCGCTTCAATCAACCCCCACAGGAGCCCTGCTAGTTGAAACCGGAGAAATGTCACTTCAGCATCGGCGTAGATATCTTGCATGTATGTACCTGCTACGAAAAATGATGATAACAACATCACCTATCGTCCCTAAATTACAACTATTAGAGGAATATTATACGCGTCGATTATTGCCCATCGTTTCTCGTCCTGCGTTACTAACCGCATATTCCATGCTTCAACCGCACCGCCATAATATATTAAAAGTCATGCGGTCACCGATATATACTATTCCGTATGCTGCAACGTACTTTCAACCTCCTATTCTTCCGAACTCCTTACCCCACGTCTACCAGACGTTTCAACATCATCCTGTAATTATTCCCCGTCTTTTTCGGGAAATAACGAGTCCTTTGATCTCCTGTATCCTTTTTTACACAGATGGTTCTAAAATGGTTAACCCTGCGCGTGTGGGAGCAGCCTTCTGTGCTCCGGACTTACAAATCTCCTTTCAGTATACTTTACCCCCTGACGTCTCGATATTTACAGCCGAAATTTTTGCCATACGTCAGACGTGTTTTTATATTAAAAAACATGCCGTTCGTCGTGCTTTAATATGTACCGATTCAATGAGTGTAGTGCAAGCACTTCAAAATGTTAGAGAGGCTGACAACTGGTTTTTATGTCAATTAGTGCAACAATTGTACACTTTACACGCGGAGGGCTTCGACGTCAGTATCATGTGGGTACCCGGCCATTGTCACATTGAAGGAAACGAAATAGCGGATAACCTTGCCAAAGATGCAGCAAAAGGACACGGGAAAACTTACAACATCGCCATACCAATGTCAGATCTGCGTTCTATAATTAGTTCGACAATACGGGAGGAATGGCAAGGCACGTGGACTAGCTACGCCAAAATTAAGGCCAAACATTATTTTGGGTTACAACCGACTATTTTAAACAAACCATGGTTTCATGGAGGGAAATACACACGACGACATATCATTACAATCATTCGTCTACGTTTCAACCATGCATTAACGCCGGTGTATTTATTCCGCATAAAACGACGTGATAATCCTCTATGTTCGTGTTTACAAATGGAGGGTTCCTTAAATCATATTCTATTTCAATGTCCACTATACGACCATCAACGAGCTTTAATGTTGAGAGCTTTATACGATTTAGGGTATGCACTTCCTTTAAATGTGGCTACATTGGTACATAAGCCTACAATTCCACTGGTCAGTAGCATAGTGGCATTTTTCGACAATATTAATTTCAAGATTTGAAAGTGTAATCCTTTCCATATCCATATTTGTGGCCCGGTCATGTGTGTGTATGTGTAGCGAGTCACCAAGGTGGGTCGCTTCGGTGTGAAGAGGTAATACCATTTGTGTCCTCGTCTCTAATTCCTATGTTTTCCTCATACGTATCCCTCCGCGTTGCGTCATAGTCTTGTTTACGATTCCCCGCTACTCACTGGTCTTACGCTTTCAATCGGTAGTCAACGGTTATCCAATGATACATACCACTGCACAGTAGCAATTGGGTAAAGAGTTTACTATGCCCACTACCGTACCAAGAAGAAGAAGAAGACTCTTCACACCGAATCGACCCACCTTGGTGACTTGACGTAGAGACGTACATGACCGGGTCACGATTATGGACCAGGTAAAAGGAATACCAGTTCAAGGTCTAAAATCAATGTTGTCAAAAAAGGATACTAGGCTACTGACCAGTGGAATGGTAGGATTATGAACTAATGTGGCAACATTTAAAGGCAGTGTATACCCTAGGGAATATAAATCGCGCAACAGTATTGCACGGTGAAAGTCATATTGAGGACATTGAAATAGAATATGATTTAAAGAGCCCTCCATTTGCAAACACGAACACAAGGCATCATTACGTTGTTTTATACGGAATAAATACACCGGCGTTAATGCATGATTAAAGCGGAGACGAATAATTGTAATAATATGTCGTCGTGTGTATTTACCACCCTGGAACCAGGGCTTTTTTAAAATAGTCGGTTGTATCCCAAAATAATGCTTGGCTTTCGTTTTTGCGTAGTTAGTCCACGTGACCTGCCAGTCATTCTGGATCTTCGAACGAATTATAGAACGCAAATCAGAAATAGGTATAGCGATATTATAAGCCTTACCAGTACCATTAGCCGCTTCTTTGGCGAGTTTATCAGCGATTTCATTACCTTCAATATGTGAATTGCCGGGGATCCACATGATACTGACATCAAAACCCTCAGTATGTAAAGTGTACAATTGATGCATTAACTGGCATAAAAACCAATTATCAGCCTCGAGAACATTTTGAAGTGATTGAACGACACTCATAGAGTCTGTACAGATTAGCGAATGGCGAATACCATGTTGTTTAATATAAAAACACGTCTGGCGAATTGCAAAAATTTCGGCTGTAAATATCGTGACGACAGAGGGTAAAGTATACTGACATGAAATATGTAAATCGGGAGAGAAGAAGGCTGCTCCCACACGTGAGGGGTGAACCATTTTATACCCATCTGTATAAAAAAGAATGCAAGATGCCAAATGGCTCGTTATTTCGTGAAACATACGAGGAATGATTACTGGGTTATGTGGAAAAGTCTGATGTATTTGGGGTAAGGAATGCTGGAGGATATTCGGTTGAAAATGAGCTGCGGCATACGGAATATTATATAAAGGCAAGCGACTAACTTTAAATATATTATGGCGGTACTGTTTAAGAATGGAATATGCGGCCAGCAAGGCGGGAACAGAAGCTGTGGGCAATAATCGACGAGTATAATAGTCTTCCAATAATTGTAATTTAGGAACGATAGGTGATACTGCTATCATCATTTTACGCAACAGGTACACACACGCAAGGTTTTGACGCCGATAATGTAACGACATTTCTCCCGTTTCAACGAAAAGTGCTCCTGTGGGAGTCGATGTAAGCGCGCCTATTATGAGACGCAAAGCAGTAAACTGTATTCTATCTAAACGGAGGAGCCTAGTACTTGTCATTATATCAAAATAAAAGGAATTGTAATCCAGCACAGAACGAATTATATTACGATATACTATTAATAATAGTTCCGGGTCTGCTCCCCAAGTACGCCGAGTAAGTGATTTTAGAACATTGATTTTGCTGGTAAGATGACTCTTAAGGTATTGTATATGTCTCTCTCCTTGCATTTTCCTGTCAATATAAATTCCTAAGTATTTTACATTCGTCACCACCGGAATTTGGCCTTGACGATATAATATAGGAGAACTGTCGTAACGTCGTTTGTTAGTAAATATCATCGCAGCGTTTTTTCCGACAGAAGTTTCAAATCCGTGTTGATGAAACCAGTCATGAGCATTAGATAAGGCGGTGTATATATCCCGACGACATGCGAATAAATCGTCCCTTGTACAATATATTAAAATATCGTCCGCGTATTGAAGGATGCGAGCGTGCGGTAATATGACTGTTTCTAGGGTACGAGTATAAATTAAATATAAAATCCCACTTAAAACATCTCCCTGCGGGACACCGTGAGAGGTGTATCGGGAATCAAATACACCGACTGGGGATTTTAAAATGATTTTACGATGACATAGCATGTTATATATTAAACACCGGAATGGAAGTGGGAATTGCATATCTCGAAGTATATTAATAAGAATAAATGGATCTACAGAATCATACGCATTTTTTAGGTCAATGAAAATCGCTATAGTATGCATTTTCTGTCCTTTTGCGAGGAGTAAATCGGTGAAGAAAATGTTTAATGTATCAGATGTACCGAGATTTTTCCTGAATGCAAATTGCGTTTTAGGAAATAGGGTATAATATTCTAGACACCATTGCAGCCGTCGGAGAAGTACATTTTGAAAAATTTTGCGGAAACAGGAGCCAAGTTGGATACCTCGATAACTACTCGCTAAGCGGGCATCTTTTCTGGGTTTCAAAATAGGGACAGTTTGAAAAACATTCCAATCTTCCGGAAATGTCCCTGTGCATAAGCTTGAATTATATAGTTTAAGGATGATGTCCTGAGCATTTACGGGAAATCGAGCGATCATGGTATAAGTCACTTCGTCAATTCCTGGGCTTGTTGATTTTTTGTGTCTGAATGTTTGTAAAAATTCGCTACGCATAATAGGCTGCATTAAACTGGAAAAACGGTCCAGCGAACCAGAGGCACATGATGTAGGCATACGAATAACAATGTCGGGTGTCCAAGTATGATACAAGTCATGGTATCCTTGCGCCGAAAGTTGAGAGGGAGAGGGTCGAGGAAGGGTATTCGTAAAATGTTTAATCGCTGACCAAATACTATTTAGGGACGTATTACTACTTATTTGGGTAATGTATAATTTCCACGCTTCGCGTCGTTTATGATTAAAGACACGTTGGAGTTGAGCGGTGAGACTCTTGTATCTCAAATAGGAGGCGGAAGTACCATAGTGCCGAAAAGCTTTTAAACTCGCTTTGCGACGTCGTACTAAGTGTTTACATTCTTGATCCCACCATGAGGGTAAGGCAGAACGATTATTCGGAGGACATGATTTTGTAATATAAGGGTGATATGTATTAAAATAATCACGGATATTATTTAGTAAAAAATTATAACCGTTATCAGACATTTGTAATGGCCGCGAAAGCCTGTCCTCTAAAAAGTGTTTAAACAAATCATAATCAAAATGCCGAAAATTCCTCTTAACTTGAAAGACGTTCTGCGAGATATGTCGATTACTCGAGGCATCATATTCCATTATAATTGGATAATGATCACTTTGATACGTGTCCTTCACAGTCTGCCATGACAACTTATGGGCTATATCTACAGTAGTGATACTTAAATCCACCGCACTTTGTGGACTATTCGGTGGGGTAAGGCGGGTGGGTGACCCATCATTTAATAAATGTAGGTGTAATTCCTGAATAGCCGCAATGATGTGCCGTCCTTTCGGGTTAACTCGACCACTGCCCCACAAGGGGTGGTGGGCATTAAAATCCCCCAATGTAAGATGTTTAGAAAATGTCTTTATAAACTGAAAATATAAATACCATCGTCTACGTGAGCCTTATATACCAGGAGGACAGTAAATATGGCTTATATGGAGATCTTAAACAAAGAACGTTTGATGAGTGTGAGGCATGTAATAATCAGTAGAAAGGGGGGTGTACCGTAAATTATTTTTGAATAACGTCATGATACCTCGATATCCGGGTCCATCCTGACGTTCCACCTGATAATTAGCAATCTGAAATTTATACGAGGACCGAAGCCATGTTTCTTGTAGGAATATGATGTCCGGATCATATTCGTGAATTAACAGCAGCAATTCATGTTTTTTATTTAATATACTTCTACAATTCCACTGGAGCAATAACATTCAGGATAATAAAGGGAATTAATTCAACGAGGACGACTATGAACCGGGTTGTGATAATGATAATTTGAGGAAGGAGGATTGGGAAAAGATCGAACAATCTGATTCACGAATGTTTTCCACCGAGAAGCTCAGGTCAGTTCAGTTCTTCCGGCGTGGGACGAGCTAATATGGACCCCATCGTTATGGGAGTCACTGGCGGCAGTAATAACGGTAATACCTTGGCGCGTAAGGCCTGTAATTTGGAACTCCACTGGGCATTGTTACCCAATAGCTGTATGAGGGCATGGAAATCTTCACAGATTGAGGTATATTAATCATTCGCAGACATTATTCTACTGCCTGAAGGGAAAGAAGTTGATGGCGCAACAAGGCTAGGCGGCGCACTGGGCGTTATCCGGCTGGCCGTGGGAGACGAAATGAGGGCATTATACGCCTGCCTATCATATCCCAATGGTTGATATGTTTTGGGCGAATCCGTGAATTTACGTTTACGGGGTGGTTGTATGGGAGGTGGCTGAGGGAATTGAGTGAGTGGGGGGAACTGTTGTGGCAAATTTTGAGGCTGGAAAGGGGGGGGGGGGGTCTCATACTGTTAATCACTTCGTGATAGGATTTATTCTCCGTACACATTTGTTTCTTTATTGCTTCCGGACAAGTCAATGATGTCGCCAGATGATTACTGTCACATTTGACACATTTTAAGTCAACAGACTGACAGCCAGTCGTATCATGGGGACCTGCGCAGCGACTACATCTATGGGTTCGCGCCCGGCAATGTTGCTGGATGTGTCCAAAGCGAAGGCACTTCACACATTGAGTTGGAGAGAATATAAATAATTGCACTTCAAGCAAGACATTAAAGATGGAAACAAACTCGGGTAAACGTTGGGCTTCAAAGTGGATTTTAACTGTTCCAGTAGGGATACGATCCATGACGCCATTATTATCCTTTTTTCGGTAAAACCGTTGAATACGAACGATCGGGACGGGGGATTGTAAGTATTGTAAAATTTCAGCTTCCGTTAGGGCAGTATCCACCCCCCGTATAAGCCCCACACGCTGTATGTTAGCAGACGGAATAAATGCATCTAACTGTTTAGCCTGGAGAATGGGGTGTCGTAAAAAGGAGTTGGCATGCAGGCGTGTGTCAAATACCACCTGCACCCTGTTACGTCCTTTTCTTTGAATGGATTGAATGCCAGGAATTTTCTGTTCAAAAAAGATGCGTCCCAAAGCCATGGGGTGTAAATTTCCGAGTCTCTGATCCCCTTGTCCTTGCACAAATACACTGTATGGCCCCGTATGATGGGGGTAGTATGACATAGGCTGGCGAGCAGTAACCTCAGTGTTCTGTGAAGTCTGAATATTGGTCGCTGTTGATGTCTCGGGCGGTACAATGCCGTCCGCAGGGACCAGTACCATGCCCTCCATTGATACTGGGGGGTCATATTCAATCAGTTGCACACAGTCCGGCGGGCGGCCAGAATCCGTCCCATCACTCGTAGAGCCCATCACACTTACCGTTCAATGCACTATACACTCAGTGAAAATGACACAAAATCAAATCACCTAAACCACACACACACGCACGACCGACTCGAAGACGAGTAAGCAGGAACTAAAGCTTGCCCAACTGTACGCTGCGCAAGCTGAGAACCTTTCTTCTTCTTCTTGTAAGGGGGTTTTTGTGGGCAGAGCGAATAGCTTTTTACCCAATAACTAGGTTCGGAGCGTAATTAAGATTTGATGGACCAGCGACAAATGAAAGAAATGGGGTTAACAAAAAACGAAAAAGGAAAATGAACCAAGGAGACGAGGAACTATTCTTCACGTCAATTGACCCACAATGACGACTTCCTAAAACATAAACACAACCGGGTCACACATAAAGGTACGAAATTTAAAAAGTAAGGTTACACGCATCAATAAATGCTAGGAGAGAGGTAATGACTGGGGCGGTGGGGTCTGTAAGAAGCGTTTCAATGGTTAAGGGAAGTTGAAAGCCATAAGTAAATAAGGTGTGAAAAAATGAAGGTCGGTGAGAATCATAAAGGGAACATTGAAATACTATGTGATTGACGGTACCTAAAAACTTCCCGCAATCGCACATTGGTGAAGGTCGAAAAGAGAGGCGGGCTAAATGAACAGGGGATAAAGCATGATTAAAACGGAGGCGAAGAATGGTTGTGATATGACGACGAGTATATTGTCCGGTAGAGAACCAGGGCTTGAAAGGAGGTATGGGCTGCAATCGATGATAAAAGGTTGCTTTGGAGCGGGAATAGGAATGCCACCATTGTTGCCATTCATGCCGTAAGTGGGTGTGAATATCAGGAAGCAGATCAGCGTACGGTATCGCTAAATCATATGTATCGCCATGACCTTGGGCAGCATGTTTAGCCATAGTATCGACCAGTTCATTTCCAGGAATGTGAGCGTGACTAGGGAGCCATAAAAAAATAACATCAAAATCAAGATTAGCAAGGTCGAATGTTAATAGGAGAATTTGCATAAGGTACCAATTATCTGTGTTGGAGATATTCGAAAGAGCTCTGAGCACGCTAAGTGAATCGGTACAAATCAGAGACTGGCGAATGTGATGTTGCTTAATATAAAGCAAAGCCTGTCGGATGGCAAAGGCTTCAGCCGTAAAGATGGAAAGCGAAGAAGATATACAATATTTTAGTGAAAGATCTAGTTGAGGAGAATAAACGGCTGCACCAACACGAAGGGGGTTGAAAAATTTGGACCCATCAGTATAAAAGACAATGTGATGAGGGTGCGTAGATAAGAAAGTGAGTACCAGGGAGTTAGTAATAAGAGGATTGTGACGTAGATCGGTAAGGGGAGAGTCGGCTAAATGCAAGTAAGAATTCGGGGAATAATAAAGAATAGGGTATGGCACCGTATAACAGAGAGGCTTCCGTGTTTGAAGAATGGAGGAACGAGAGGGTTGTAGAAAACGATAAGCAACTAAGAGGGATGGGAGGAAATTCCGAAACCGAGGAAAGGTTTGCGTATAGGTATGTAATAATTGCAATTTTGGTATAAGTGGAAATTGAGTTATAGCCATCTTACCTAGAAGATACTTAAGCGATAAATACTGACGCCTTAAGACGAGGGGAAATTCAGCAGTTTCAATTAAAAGCGCACCAGTGGGAGTGGAGCGAAGAGCGCCTGTAATAATACGTAAGGCGGTATATTGCATAATGTCCAACTTTTTACAGCGGGTGGGTGACATTAAATCGAAAAAATGACATCCATAGTCGAGAGTCGCCCGAATGAAATTTCGATAGAGAAGTAATAGGATATAAGGATCAGCACCCCAATTACGACGGGTGAGAGAACGAAGAAGATTAAATTTGCGTTGGATAGTAACAGAAATCTTTTGAATATGTTGTGTCCACAGGAGGCGATCATCAATAGTTACTCCAAGATAGGTAATAGAACGTATCAGGGAGATATGCCCATATCGGAAGCGAATGGGAGATCGGTCATAAAGACGGCGGGGAGTAAAAATGAGAGCAGCACTCTTAGAAGGGGCAGTAGTTAACCCGTATTGGTGCAACCAATCATGACTGAGATTTAAAGCCGTAGTCATGTTCCGGCGGCATTCAGATAGCTGGGGGTGAGAGCAATAGAGAAGAATGTCATCCGCAAATTGCAGAATACGTACGTGAGGATTCACTATCGTCTCAAGTTCATGGGTGTAAACATTGTATAAAAGACCACTTAATATGTCACCTTGAGGTAAGCCGAGAGATGTATAGCGATCATTGAGTTCAAGGGTAGAGGAGAGAACGGATAACCTTCGATTGGTAAGTAGATTATGGATAATAGAGATAAAAACGAGAGGAAATTGTAAACGGCCCAGAATCTGTAATAATAGAGAAATGTTGACATTATCATAAGCGCCTTGTACATCTAAAAACACTGCAAGAAGATGATGTTTTCGATATCGGTTGAGAAGAACATCCGTTAAAAATATATTGATGGCATCGATAGTGCCCTTCTTTTTGGTAAAAGCATATTGATTCACGGGGAGAAGAGAATAATATTCTAAGACCCACATAAGGCGCTGTAAGAGGATTCTTTGATAGGTTTTGCGAAGACAAGAACCAAGACTAATACCCCGATAATTATGAGGATCCAGGGGATGTTTACCCGGTTTAAGGAGGGGTACGATTCGAAACGCATTCCACTCAGGCGGAGTAAGGCCCGTTTGAAGAATAGAGTTATAAAAGTTTATTAATGTTATTTGAGCCGAAAGTGGTAAGGAAGTTAACATATTATAGGTAATAAAGTCCAGTCCCGGTTGGGTAGATTTGCGATGATGAAGTGCTTTAGTAAATTCGGAAAGAGTTATGGGACGGAGTAAACACGAAAATTTGGTACCAGTGGGAATGGGAGGTAAGGAGAGCAGTGGGGGAACAAAATCCGGCGTAAGTTGACGATAAAAGGAACGAAGAACATCATCAGATATGGAAGAGGGGGAACTGGGAGAAGAATTATGAGACAAAAATTTAATTGCGGTCCAAATACGAGAAATAGGAGTGGATCGACTTATAGAAGTTGTGAAGCGTTGCCAAGCGGCTCGACGTTTCATATTAAAAATTCTTTGAAGTTGAGCGGTAATTTTTTTATAATTTAGATAAGTAAAGGGGGTATTAAACTGCCGATATAATTTGAAAACGTGTTTGCGACGTTTAAGTAACAAGGCACAGTGGGCGGCGAAAGAATAGAAGGAAGTAGAGAAGGACGGACAAGAGAGTAGGACATAAGAATAGGATAATGGTCACTTTGATGGAGATCAGGAAGTTGAAGTTTAGCAATGGGTATCGGAGTTTCAATAAATTTCATGATATCTTCAAGAGAGAGGTCTAAATCTACTCCACGGACAACCCCTACTCTCTGAATACTGGAAGAGGGTATGAAAGCTTTAAGATTGCGTTCCTTCAGGATAGAATGCAACATGAAATCATTTGCATGGGCAGCTGAATTAAATTTAATTTGTACCCGATTACGACCTTTTCGTTGAATAGAGGTGATACCTGTAATTTTGCGATCGTAAAAGGTTCGGCCAAGACTCATGGGATGTAAGTTCCCCAACCTCCCTTGATCAGTAGACTCGACATGTACGATATACGGTCCCATGTGATTAGGAGTGTAAGCCGCAGAAATATCAGAGCAAATGAAGATGTCGGATCTGGGACGATCCGATGGAGTAATTGGAGAAGGAGCAGAATTTTCGGTATCCATTTGAGGTTGAAAAGGTGCCGTAAGAGGGACTACATCCGTAGTAAAATGCTGGAGTTCAGGTGGTCGAGCATGCAATCCACCGTCACTAGAGGACGCCATTACAGCATGCACTAGATTACCGGGAAAGACAACAAAAGGTTTACTCTAAAGATAATGATCACACAATAAGGAAATAGGTAGACTATGGTACACTCCGAACACACGCGGTACGAAACACCAAGAGCACTAACACACCACGTCATGACGCACGGAGAATCCCAACTCGAATGAGCTGAGAACCGAATCGACACAGAAGTCTCTTCGTCCAATAACTTTCAGCTGGTACTTAATCAAAGTAGCCAACCTCTCAAACCTTAAAATCCCAACATCCCACTCAGAATGTCCCTTTTACTAGAAAATACCCACTTAAAAATTCATGTTGT
Organism: Meconema thalassinum; assembly: GCA_946902985.2. Taxonomy (NCBI): domain Eukaryota; kingdom Metazoa; phylum Arthropoda; class Insecta; order Orthoptera; family Tettigoniidae; genus Meconema; species Meconema thalassinum. Next base: position 2,105,399,437 of record OX336388.2, on the reverse strand, counting down.
TCAAAACAAATGTATAATGAATAAACAATGCGCTCCCGAGTCTCGATAATGTGTTTCTAATTGCGCTAAAATTGATTTTAACGAAACACAAAACTGTCTTGTAATAATACTTTATGCAATGAGCCTATAATGGCAATAATTAAGACACGAGTATGTTTATAAAACGAGCGTAACGAGTATGAAAATACGAGTATGAAAATTATAAAACGAGCTACGCTCGTTTTATAAACATACTCGTGTCTTAATTACCATTATAGGCGAGTTGCATACGACTGTTTGTGTTCGACGATAATTATAACTATTTTATGTTCGAACATAACTATTCATAAATATCTGTCGAGATTTCACCAGTTTTATGTACTGAACAGAGCGCATGGGACCCAGAGTGAACTTTAAAATAGGGTGCCATGGAAGTGAGCGCAGGTGCGATGCTATCCTCACCTAATTGGTCACACAACTGTTTCTTGAGCTCTGATTGGTGGGAGAAACTGTATCTTAATGAAAACTTGTACTATAATGAGCATCATTATAGTACAGTTTTCTGACATATAATATTTACATTTCGACATCGTCGAACTTAAACTATCATTATCACTCACTTAAGCATTCACTTAATACACGTTTTTATTCATTTAAAGATTGAGATGTTTATCTTTCCCAGAATAAGTCTTTTCAATTTTTTTTTATGAAGATTTCACAAAAACACATAAGTTTTAATCGCCAAAATCACACGATACTGTCTGTTATCGCACAAGCAGCAGTTGGCGATTGTAATGTAATACTATACTTCCGTGAAAGGTTTATTTTTATTCTATCGGCATGTACCTAGTGTGCACGTTTGCTGTGCAAACGAAGCTTTTATGTAAGTTACTATTGGCTGCTCAGCTGGTGATATGACATCTGTCAAATATCCCAAATTCACATTAAAAGTACATCATAATTATATTGACTTAAGGTTTTAATCTTCTTATTATATTATACATTGTCAAGAAGGGACAGGGCAAATATGGGCAATTTCATGTCCTTGCATAATATGAGTCGTCCAGTTGCAAAACTCGTTCAGTCCACTTGTGAATAAGGAGTATGTCGTAAAATTATGTATTTAATTATTTTATTTTACTTTATTTTATTTTGTTTTGTTTAATTTATTTTTTTATTTTTTGTGTTACTTTATTTCGTTTTATTTTCTTTTAAATTGTTTTGTTTATTTTTGTTTTGTTTTATTTTGTTTTTTATTTTATTTCGTTTTGTTTATTTTGTTCTATTTTATTTTGTTTTATTTTATTTTGATTTTGTTTTGTTTATTTTGTTTTATTTTGTTTTGTTTCATTTTGATTTCCAGAAAACAAACACAAAACAAAAAACACGAAGCAAAAGCAGAAAGATAGAAACACAAAGCAAAAAGCAACATTCAAAAACAGTAAAAGCAGAAAACAAACATAAAACCAAAACAAAAAATACGAGGCAAAAAGCAAAATTCAAACACAAAAGCAAATGCAGAAAACAAAAAAAAGAAACGCAAAGCAAAAAGCAACATTCAAAAACAGAAAAAGCAGAAAACAAACATAAAACCAAAACAAGGAAAACGAAGCAAAAAGCAAAATTCAAAAACAAAAGCAAAAGCTGAAAACTAGAAACATAAAGCAAAAAGCAAAATTTAAAAAAAGCAGAAGCAGCAAACACAAAACCAAGAAAGAAAAGCAAAAAGTAAAATTCAAAAGCAAAAGCACAAAGCAAACACAAAGCAAAAAGTAGAAAAAAATCCCTTTATCCCTTTCCTAAAAATATTTGTCTAAATGTCCCACAATTTGGGACAAATCCCACGGGTTGGCATCACTGTACTTAATACAGTAGCCAGAGAGGGGAAAGGCCGCAGAAAATGGGTCCGTATGATGATAAACAATTAAGCTATTGGACTTCCTTGTCGCGTTGGAACTGATGCCCTCAAATCCTCTTCATTGATCGGAACTGATCTTGAGCACTGATGTCTAAATTTATACATGCAGTAGGCCAATCACACACGCCGAATATTAGGAACAAAATATATAATATATACCAGCATTACCCGCCGCGACTTCGCCCGCGAAAATTGTAGTTGTAAAGAGTACACTTAACAACGTCTCAATCATGAATGCTACGACTGACTTATCGTTTAATTTTGAATGATAATAATGATAATAATTTGGTAAAGATCGTTAACAATAAGAAAACAATGACAATCTAACACAACAATGCACATAAATATCAGAATCTCCCCAACGCCAGGTTGCATCACCGTCGGATTTTTTAAGAGCGTTAAAAATACCTCAGTATGCCTTCCTTCGGAGGAGAAGTAAAGCCGGCGGTCCCATATCATAGATTTATGGCATGTTAAAGAACCTTCCGCTAATTGCACCTGTATGAAGCTAAATTGGATAGGTTAAGAATGTAAACAACGCCCTTAGGTTTCTATGTTCGTTGCCAAGAGCCGACTTCGGTGGCGTCTGGTAGCTAAGTTCTGAACTTGGCCTAGTAGTCGTTGACGGTGGCGCTTGGTGGCAAAAGTAGGAACTATTTGAAAACTTCTAAGTTGCAGTACTTAAATTAAAAAACAGATACACACACTAATACAGTCATCACAATAAACACCGGTTATCAAACAGATTCTACACACACCCAAAGTACACGGGGCTACATGACCGCGTTGTCGCAGCCCCTAAACTTAAGAACCAACCAACCACGTATAAAATTCGACTCAAAATCACAACACGGTTTCCGACCACAAACGTAAATAGGAAATAAATGAGATACAGTATATTAAACACACTGACTAAACACAAAATCCATTTATCTAAATGCCTGTGAAAAAATTCACATCATAAAATTATACAAGTAAAAACCTCTACGGCCACAATTCCACCCTTTCACCTCATAATACGGTACACCACATCGAAAAATCCTTAGACAAGTGTCTGGTTTTGTTTTTTTGTTTCATTAGTTAATATGCTGAGTATCACATCCACAAATGAAACCACTCGTGAGATATTGTTATTCAATGAAATGCAGGTTTAACCACCTTAACACCCCTTTAGAACCTGAACATCCAAAAATCCTTCGTTAGTAGACGTTTCCAACATACAACAAACATTACCACAAACTTTCATATTTCTAACTTTAATAGTTTTGGCTGATCGATGATGAGTGAATATACAAATATTCTTCCCTTAGTCGACGTTTTTCTTCCAGAATTTAATCCCCCCCCCCTTTTTTTTCATGATCCCCTTAAATTGGATTTATGAAAAAAGACCTATTTACTTATTTTAAGCTGATTGTTTTCCTCTGAGTTTCAAACTTCTCGCCTATGTTGTTTAAGAAATACACGCTCCGTTAGGAATCCTTCAACCCCCACTTTTCACCCCTCTCGTCTCATAATGTACAATACATGGAAAAATCCTTAGTCACGTGTCTGCTTATGTTTAATGATTAGTTTAGATGCCGACTATCACAGCCCCATATGAAACCACTCTTGAGATATTGTTATTCAATAAAATGCAGGTATAAACCCCCTTAAGACCCCTTTAGAACATGAATATCCAATATACATCCTTAGTGGACGTTTTCGACATACAACGAACATATCCCCATTATTTCATGTTTATAACTGCAATAGGTTTGGCTGGGATATGATGAGTGAATATCCAAAAATATTTCCTTAGTGGACGTTTTCCCCCCAGAATTTCACCCCTCCCCATGGGCCCCTTAAATTGGATTTATGAAAAAACCGGTCGAACACCTATTTACTTATTTTTCAAGCTGATCCCCCCCCGAGTTTCATACCTTTTTGCCTCTGTCGTTTAAAAGATACTTGCTCCGTTAGGAATCCTTCATCCCCTACGTTTCACCCCTTTCTCCTCATAATATACACCACATCGAAAAACCCTCAGACACGTGTCTTCTTATTTTAATGATGAGTTTATATGCCGAGTATCACATCCACCAATGAAACCAATCGGGAGATATTGTTATTCAATAAAATGCAGGTTTAATCCCCTTAAGACCCATTTAGAACCTGAATATCCGAAAATCCTTCCTTAGTGGACGGTTTTGACATACAACGAACATATCCCCAAAATGTCATGTTTCTAACTTCAATAATTTTGGCTGGGCGATGATGAGTGAGTGAGTGTCATGACATTTTCTTTCATTTATTTTTCAGAATTTCAACCCTCCCCATGAACCCCTTAAATTGGATTTTTGAAAGAAAAAACGGTCGAACACCTATTTACTTATTTTGAAGCTGTTTTTCCCCTAAGTTTGATGAGTGAGTGATCAGTCAATCAGTTAAGACATTTTCTTTCCTGTCCCCCCCCCCCCTGAATTTTACCCCTCCCCATGGGCCCCTTAAATTGGATTTATGAAAAAACGGCCGAACACCTATTTACTTATTTTTCAAGCTGATTTTTCCCCACGAGTTTCATATTTTTGCCTCTGTCGTTTAAGAGATACTTGCTCCGTTAAGAATCCTTCATACCCTACTTTTCACCCCTTTCACCTCATAATACAGGGTGATTCTCTATGTAGTTTACAACTTCAATAATGTGTAATTATTTATTGGAACCACTTACAGACTTGGTTTATATGTCATTATATAGCAAAATAATTCGTTTTTTTTTTTTGACAAATCCATTACGGCTCAGTGTGTGCACCATTTGTCATCCTGGACACATCCCAACGGAAGTTGATTTCCTGCCACGTATGAACCAGCATTTCCGGGGTAACAGAGGCGATGGCTGTTGTGATGCGATGTCTCCGTTCATTGAGATTTGCAGGTAGGGGAGGAATGTACACCCTATCTTTCACAAAGCCCCACAGAAAGAAGTCCAGTGGTGTGAAATCTGGGAACCGTGGCGGCCAGGTAATTGTTTCTCTCGAATCAGCACAGAAAACGTTCACTTTGGGGCTGTCACGTGGTGCCCATGTGGTTTTTCCATGCTCCAAATACGACAATCGTGTGGACTCGGCCAGAAAGGTGCAACGTTGATTCATCGCTGAAGACCACATTGTTCAAGAATGACTCATCACGGCTGATGCGATCCATCATTTCAACACAGAATTCATGTCGGGTATGTTTATCCGCTTCACTTAGTGCTTGAACCAAGGGCAATCGGTATGCTTTCATGGCCAAATGTCGACGCAACACCCACCAAACAGTGGCCTGAGGGATACCAGTTTCGATTTTTCCGGACTGCGGACGTACCTCTCCCTGTTTCCACCACATCGCCAGTCACAGGTGCGCGGCCTGGCCCCTTTGTGTGTAGCACAGAACAACCTGTTTCGGTAAATGTCTGGTGCCATTTGTACACTGTTGGTCTGCTGGGTGGGTCTTAGCCAAATTCTGTGTGAAACCTCCGCTGTGCACTCGTTGCTGACTTGGTTTCTTCAAACCAGAACACGCACTTCGCTCTTTCCGCTCCAGTGAAAGACGCCATTTCCAACAAATGACAGGTGGCGCATGTGGCAGACAACTGTGCAACTACAAACTACGTGAGTCAAAACTTGAAGTGTTTTGCAATATAATAATATATAAACCAAGTCTGTAAGTGGTTCCAATAAATAATTACACATTATTGAAGTTGTAAACTACCATAGAGATTCACCCTGTATACATCACATCGAAAAACCCTCAGACACATGTCTTCTTATTTTTAATGATGAGTTTATATGCCGAGTATCACATCCCCCAATGAAACCAATTGGGAGATATTGTTATTCAATGAAATGCAGGTTTAACGCCCTTAAGACCCCTTTAGAACCTGAATATCCGAAAATCCTTCCTTAGTGGACGGTTTTGACATACAACGAACATATCCCCAAAATGTCATGTTTCTAACTTCAATAATTTTGGCCGGGCGATAATGAGAGAGTGAGTCAGTCATGACATTTTCTTTCATTTATTTTTCAGAATTTCACCCCTCCCCATGAACCCCTTAAATTGGATTTATGAAAAAAAAAAGTCGTACACCCATTTACTTACTTTTATTTTTATTTTTAAGCTGATTTTTCCTGAGTTTGATGAGTGAGTTAGTCAGTCAATCAGTTAGGACACTTTCTTTCCTGTTTTCCCCCCCCCCCCCCTGAATTTCACCCCTCCCCATGGGCCCCTTAAATTGGAAAAAACGGTCAAACACGTATTTACTTTTTTTTTTAATGACCCTTCCGAAACCCTCCTGCAACGAGAAGACATATAGGAAGGGGAGGAATGCATTCTTGGACTGGGAATGCAGAAGGAAACTGTACTCGGTGGTGTCGGGTATAATGAGAGATCAAAACTACCAGTCCAGAGGAATACAAACACAAAAATACAATAAAGAGGCCAGGCTTACATTTAAATCACACTCGATTTATTCAAAAAGTGGCAGACCCCTAACCTACTTCAGAGAGGTTAAAAACGGCTAATCCGTGCTAATCAGTTGAAATATAAATTTACTCGTCTCCATGCGAAACATCCTAAAAATTAAGCCTCTCGAAGACCTACCAAAAATGAAGAAATCAACAAGCAAAGCTAAGAGAACGACACGTAATTCATCCCTACACAATTACTTCGGAGATTGCAATAATAGTGATAATACAAGCCTGAATTTACAGCAAAAAAATATATATTTACTTGTTTACAATGCAAATAGTTCGTTACATTTACTGCACAATAAGTTTAAAAACTACGCTATGATGGTGTCATCTCTAACATTTAACGTTACTATAATTTAAGCTAATACCTATCGTACGTTAACAGTAGCAATGATACCGGGTGAGTTAGCCGTGGTCGTTACGGCATGACTGCTGGCAGTCGCTCACATCCGGGAGGCGAGGAGGTTCGAATCCCCCCGCCGGCAACCTTGAAGATGGTCTTCTGTAGTTTCCCATCTTCCTTCCAGGCAAATTCCGGGGTTGGTCCCTAACTATAGGCCACAGCCGCTACCTTCCTACTCCTCCTCCTTACAATCAAACTTTCCTCCCCAGACAACACTCCACACGCGACGGTACGTGTAGCTCGCCCATTGGGTGTCCGCCTCGAAGCAGCTACAAAACTGGCGAGCCGAACATGTCCACGGACACTCCCGGCACTAAAGCCATACGCTAAACAAGTAGCAATGATGCAAACGAGAAGCCTTTCATCCAAAGTTTATTACAAAGCAAAATCTAAGCACATTCTGAACCTAACAGATTAAATGGAAAAAGCTATTCTAGTTTACAACACAAATTTATTACAAATAAATATGAATATTGCACAATTGACGGCACTGACCTGCCTACTCGCAGCTCCACTCTTTGTGAAGTTGGGTAATGAATGTATGGGGGATAAAAATTTTGTCGGCGACTGCATGAGCAATCCATGGCTAATGTCGCTTATCAGATTAGCTACCGTGTTTAAACACGTGACAAACTGATTGTCGTCTCACAATAAGGAATGCTATAATTGTATTTAAACGTGTCGAAGAATATCAAAATCTAAGCATTGGTCATCAAGGTTTCGTTACGTTTAGTGGGTTTATTCATGTTTACAAATAGTTCCTAAGACTTCATTTAGGTTTCAGTTTAGATTTTAAAAATCCTGCTGTTGATTATTATGATCTTATTTATTAAATCATATTTTAGTCCTATCAGTTTCTCTGTATTGGTTTAGTGACCATGTTAAACTCGAAAAGTGTGAAAAATTGGTGTAAATCAAACCAACATCAGACTCATAATTGGAAGAAAAACCTCTTTCCAAACCTTCGTGTGCATATAAGTGCTTATCAATAACACTGTCCCGTCGGCCACTTGCTCAGTAAACAAAATAAAAGTCGTACACGTCGCTGGCTCAAATAGTACCAAAAAGCGTACCTTGCAACTAAGGGTAATCCGATCCTGCCTCTGTAGTGCTTAATAAATGTAACAATGGTTTTCACTAGCCTTACACAATTCCAGCCTGTGGACAAGGTACAAAACAGCTGTGTATACAATACATACAATACAATACAAAACTCTTTATTTCCAGAACCTGCATCATACAGAATTGGATACGTCACACAACATACTCACAGTTAAATTTACATATTTACAACTTTGTTTTACATAATTAAACAGTTACATGTTTCTTTAAAATTCACTTAAAGAATACAACACTTTCTGGGCTAGGTATCTTGAGAGACTTTTTGAACCCAGTTCCAGTCAAAGATTTTAAGTGGTTTGGAAGCTTATTGTGGTATATAGCTCCTTTTTTGAAAGGATCCTTTTCTGCATATTGTTTATTTACCCTCTTTTGAAAATAGTCATTCTGCCCTCTGGTTTCATGATTGTGGACATTGTTGATTGTGACAACTTTATGTTGATTTTCCCTTACAAACAAGATAACTTTGAAAATATGCAATGAAAATATTGTTAAAATATTATGCTTCTTAAATGCAACTCTGCATGATTCTCTCGATTTCAACCCAAACAAGTATCGTATTACTCGTTTCTGCAGTTTAAATATTCTCTCCATATTCCTATTTGCTGCCCCACCCCATATCTCAATACCGTATGATATCTGTGAATGTATTAATCCATAGTAGACTGTTAATTGGTATTCGCTGCTTAGGTATATTGAAATTCTCTTTAAAACGAAGGAGTTTTTGTTAATTTTTTTACAGATTTCATTTATATGCTCTTCCCATGATAATTTATGATCTATTGTAATACCCAAAACTTTTTCTGAGGCTACCTGTTGAATATCATCAGATCCACAGTAAAGATTTCGATCTACTTCTAAATTAGTTCCCTTATGCTTGTTAAATATTACAAAGTCGGTTTCTAAAGGGTTTACACTTAACATTATCTCATTAAAATATTGAGTGACAAGATCAATACTATTTTGAGTTTCTTGAAGAGTAATTGTTTTATTACAGTTCCAGTTCAAAATTGAGGTATCGTCTGCATTCGAAACAATCAAACTATTTTTTGACTGTTGTACATCATTTACATAGAGAATAAAAAGGAGGGGACCAAGGATTGAACCTTGAGGTACACCTTTTTTTAACTAAACTAGGAGTGGATTGGAACTTGGATATATTTTCACCATTCTTAATAGGGATTTCTGTAAATTGCTATCTATTATTCAAATATGATTTTAACAGTTCCAATGCTATTCCCCTTATACCATAAGCCTGTACCTTATCCAATAATAATTGATAATCTACTGTACCAAATGCTTTTGTCAAATCTACGAAAACCCCAATAGCACATTTATTATCATCAAGAGAAGCAAGCAGAGTTTCATAAAATTCTGCAATGGCATTTATAGTTGATAAGCCCTTCCTGAAACCAAACTGATTCTTATTTATTAAATCATTCTTATCAATAAATTCAATTATTCTATGGTAAATCACATACTCTAAAATTTTACAAAATGTAGAGATAAGGGTGATCGGTCTGTAGTTACCTAGTTGATGTCTGTCACCCTTTTTAAAAATTGGTTTAACAACGGATAGCTTTAGTATATCTGGGAAGAAGCCGGCCCCGTGGTGTAGGGGTAGCGCACCTGCCTCTCACCCGGAGGCCCCGGGTTCGATCCCCGGCTCCGTCAGGGATTTTAAAACTGACGTGAGGGTTGGAACGGGGTGCACTCAGCCTCGTGAGGACAATTGAGTAGCTGTCTGACAGTGAGACAGCGCCCCGATCACGAAAACCAAGATTAACGGCCGAGGGGACCCGACGCGCTGATCACGCGTCACCCCAATATCTGCAGGCCGAATGGCTGGGCAGCGGTCGCTTGGTCGGCCTTAGCCCGTCATGGGCTGGATAGTGCCAGGGGTTGTTTTTTTTTATATCTGGGAAGATGCCCTTTAAGAGACACATATTTATCAATTCTGTAAGAATGTCTAGGATTGGACCATAGCACTGTTTCAACAACCAGGGTGAAATTTCATCCCAACCATGACTATGTTTATTTTTTAATTTTCTGACTATCGTACTTATTTCATCTTTGGTAGTTGGTTTCAGGAAGATTGACTTATTGCATGTGATTTGCTTTATACTGCTATTACCACATTTATTTCCTACAACATTATGATCATTACATTTTGCTCTATTACTGTTTACATTCACAATGTTCCTAACGGGTGGCTGAATGAAATAATGATTGAATGCTGTTACTACTTGTAAAGGTGCATTAACAACATTGTTATTGATATTTATCGAAATATTTTCCCATGTGTTGCTTTTATTAAGACCTGAAATATCTTTAGCTATTTGCCATACTTCTTTGGAAAAGTTGTTAGAATTTGTCTATTTTCATATTCTTGTACTTAATTTTTTTTTATTTCTTCATAATATTCTACTTTAATTTTTTGTTATAGTTATCCTTATTAAGCTTCAATCCTGTTTGCTTGTAGCTATCGAAAGCATCAATCATGTTTTGCTTTTTCCTATGGCACAGATCAGACAGTTTTGTTGTTTTAGTGCACTGGTGATTCCTATTTATTCTTTTAACTAATGGGCAGGATAAATTAAGACACACTTTATAAATAGAACATAATTTTTTCCAGGCAGCATTTACATCCCTAATATTCCTCACTTCCCCCCAATCAACATTACCAAGTTCTTCTGTGAGTTTCATTACATTATTATTAGATACATTTCGAGTGTACTTCCATGTAGACTTATTTAATTGAGATTCATGAGGAAATGCAATTTTTAATTCCTGGCCACGATGGTCAGATACAACATTTTCCACAACAGTGCAATTACTTAATTCGTCTGGCATGTTAGTAATAATGTAATCGATTAATGTTTCAGAATGTTTAGTTACACCCTAGTTGGCTCCTTGACAAGATTATTAAGGCCACATAACAATACAATGTCTTTGAATGTCTCGAGGGACTTGTCATGTGCAAACCAGTCTATATTGAAATCACCGACTATTATTATGTTTCTATATTTTTTGGCTACTTTATTCAGAAGTAAATCAAACTGTCTTAGTAATATTTCCATATTTCCACTTGGGGCTCTATATACTCCTGCTATAAATATTTCAAAATCATCATTCAGCTGAATTAAAATACCTGCAACATCAAAGTCTTGATCCCTTCCATAGCTATTAACCCACCCCAATTCCTGGTATCTAACATTTATTTTACAGTACAGACTCACACCCCCACCTTTCATTTCTTCTCGAAAGTGATGATGATGATGATCGTGTGGCCTCCGGAGAGGCTGAGTGTAGGTCTTTCTAGTTGACGCCCGTGGGCGACCTGCGCGTCGTAATGAGGATGAAGTGATGATGAAGACGGCACATACACCCAGTCCCTGAGCCATGAGAATTATCCCCAGGAGATTAAAATCCCCGATGGCTCGGTTCTCGGCAGTAACAACTGGCTAGTATATAATTATCTAGATGCATGGTTTTTATTTCCTCCCTCTCACACCAATGTTCAGTGAACACATCAACACTGTAGTTTTTTGAATTTATGAGGTTATTTAAATGATCTACTTTATTACTTAGATGTTGAACATTCTGATGGTAGATATGCATATTATAATCAATATTGAACCCTTTTAATTTACCATTAGTGGTTTCTGAATACGCCTGCTGAATCTGTTTTTCAGATCCAGCTTCTTCTAACAATTTCCCTGGTTCAGATACCCAAGTGCCCACTGTAATGTAACGGTGTCTACCTTTTCCTTTAACTTCATGTTAATAATTTTATTTATTTCACAACTTAAGACTTCCTTACCTAGCTTATTCAAATGTTGACCGTGTCTAGTGTGCATAGCTCTATCCAACCTACTAGCATCTAGCATATGAACATTGCGAAAATGCTTACATACCTTCGCAATCCCTACATTCGTGTCTTTTACAGCTTCATTTACACAGGATTTCTCCATTAGATCATACCTGTGGGGAAGGTTCACAACTACGACGTTAGTGTGGGTGAGCGAAGATAGAGTTCCTTTCAGGGAGCTGATCACATTTTTACCTTCATTTCTTGAAACATCATTAGAGCCGCCAACGATCACCACAAAATCACTCGAAGATAACGAAGCTGTTCCGCTTTATGATCCACTCTCAACTGCAGTAAATGATGCCGAGTGTTTCACTATTGAAGTGACTGCCATGTTACCACAACTCGCCAAGATATTCGCTGCTGCTCCGCGTCCGTGACTGTCCGAATAAATCAACACTTTACCTACTTTCTTCTCTTGTTTAGTAGGCTTAGGCACACTTTTTTTTCACTGATGTGTTATCGTCCCTTACTTCTCGGAGTCCCCCAAATGAGTTCCTAAGCGGCACACACACACTATTGTCCACGATCTTAGGCTTAAAATTTGGCCTAGTTGGTCCAGTACCACGTTTCACAACATGAGACCACTTTTCATTTATTTCTCCCTGGTCTATACTTAAACGTTCATTCTCTTCAACAAGTCTTCTCACATCCTCCTTCAGTAACCTGGTTATTTCATCCTTAGACGCGAATTCATTTTTAAGCTCCTGATACTCACAGTCGTGTTCACAAGTTGTGATGCTTTCACACGCGGCTTCCTCAACTAGCTTTGCTTTGGCCCTAGTCACCACGACATTCGCGTTTTTTACCTTTATCGCGCAAGATGAACACAAATTGGAGTCCGTTCCTATATTTTTACACCTCGAACACAACAAATTACCAGTAATTTTAAGCTTATTTACTACAGCACCCCCTGCCATATTCTTTTAAACGTACTCAAAGTGTGCATGGACTGCGATTATATTATTAAACGATGCAGTCAAGAAACATGTGTTAATAAACCTGGGTCTTCCTTATAGTTACAAAATGGTCCCTCACATTGAACCCAAGAGAGCCTGCTTGGCTCATCTCAATAATTACAGTATTGGATCATAGTCGTCAGATTGTCAATCGAGAAAAATAAAACAAAAGAAACACTCCCATGTGTTTGTGTAGCGTGAAACAGGTTTCATGCGGTGTCTGCTAGCTTACACTTCAGAGCCTCCTAAACTAATTCATTTATTAAAGAGTGCGTTGCGTTCGCGACCACTAGTAGGTCGACATAAATGACATTGGCCTTGCTACGGCCTTGAAAACATCTGGATACTGGGGCTAACTGTACCCAGTGGAATGTAGTTGTGGCATGATTATATAACAGAATGTTATGCACTGTTCTTGAGCTCTCCAAAGTGTATTTTCAATTATAATGCAAGAGCGTTTGTCCCAAACTCTGGCAAATGATCCGGTATAATGTAGTATTAAATAATCTCTAGAAATAAAGCGATGAATCCTACCTAAGAATGTGCTATGGAAGGTCTTCTATTACTAATCCTCCCTGCCATGATCGTACATAAAATGAATCGACTTTCAGTCGGACTCACATGATCTGTGTTGTGCTTCAACCCACCGTAATCCAGTTAACAAAAGTGTCACTAGGGGGCTGGCACGTAACAACTGGTGTCAGAAGCCGGATTATGAACTCAAACACAAGCACAACACCTGACGGTCCTGGTTTCAAACCCCGAGCAGGTCATTTTTTTAAATTTTCCTGTGAGTGCATGCCCTTTACAAGACAAACATCTAAAATGGAAGCGCAATTTGCAGCATTGCTAGAAAAGTTAAGTGGCATGGAAGCCAAGATGGAAGACTGCCAGAAGAAGATGGAAGACGGCCAGAAGAAGTTAACCGAGGACCTAACTGCGAAATTAGAGGACAGCCAGAGGAAGATGGAGCACAGCCAGAATAAGTTAGCAGAGGACCTAACCGCCAAATTTCTGGATGGCCAGAAAAATCTGGAAGAGTGTCTGCTGATGAAATTAGAGGAAAGCCAAAGGAAATTAGAACAGGGTCTGCGTGAGGAAGTCACGTTAGTGGAAAAGAAGTTCGACGCCTTACAAGTGGAAGTGGCCGAGCTGCACCAACGCCCGCTGATGGGGGTGGAGGAGAAATTCAACGCCTTACAAAAGGAAGTTGCCGAGCTGCGCCAACGCCCACTGACGGGGATGGAAGAGAAATTCAACGCTTTACAAAAGGAAATTGCTGAGTTGAGCCAACGCCCGCCCACCGTTATACCGGGAATATCAGGTACGGGACATAGCAGAGTGACGCCTCCAACCTTCGACGGAAAGGTCCCGTGGAGCACCTACTTACGTCAGTTCGAGGCAGCCTGTTCCATAAATAACTGGAACAACACAGAAAAGGCTACAGCTCTTATTGTAGCGCTGAGAGGTGACGCCCTTAACGTCCTTCAGGCCATCCCGACTGGATCCCAGGACTACGCTTCACTGATCGCCCATATGGAGTCCCGATATGGAGATAGCCATCTTCAGCAGGCCTACCAGATGCAGCTCCGGACCCGGGTACAGACGAACGCGGAAACCCTGCAGGAGTTCGAGATGGACATCGCACGCCTCGTAAGGCTCGCCTATCCAACAGCGCCGGCCGACTTTCTGGAACAGATTGCGACGCAGACCTTCACCGACGGGCTACGGGACTCGGACACTCAACAGGCGCTGCGACTCGCGCGCAATAAGACCCTGGCAGATGCGCTGAGCCACGCACTTGAGTTCGAGACGGCAAAACAGGCATCTAGAATGCACGCGCGGGTGCGTCAAGTGGACGTCGACGAACCAGCAAAATCCAACGAGACCAAGCCCCTGGCCGACGAATTGATGGAGGCGCTAAGCCGTTTCTTCGATAGTCGCGGCACTACCAGCAACGACACAGCCGGAAGACAACCGGAGAGGCGGCCCGGAAGAGGACTACCGACCTGCTGGGCCTGCGGTAAGAAAGGCCACCTGAGCAAGGACTGCGGTGATCGCCGCCGCCGAGGGTATCCGACGGGAAATCAGTCGTCTGAAAACCGCGCGGCCCAGGGAAACGAGTATTAGCCAGCCTTGGGGGGCAAATGTTGGCTTGTGACAGTCGTCAAGCCCCGGCAGTCCAAGCGCTTGTGACGAAGTTACGGAGGGACAATAGCAGCCTGATGGTCGACGGAGTCGTCAACGGAGTGAGCTGGCCCATGCTGATCGACACGGGAGTGTCGAGGACCATCGTCAATCCCACCGTGATCCCGAAGTGGAGAGTGTAACCCACAGAAAGGAACCTCCAGCTAATAACCGTGACCGGAGAGACCTCACCGGTACATGGCGAAGCATCACTGGAGCTCGTCATTGGTCGACGGGCGGTGAAGCATCTAGTGCTTGTGGCTTCGAATCCGAAGGTTATCGTTACATCTCTCTTCTCAAAATAAAATTAATATTTCTCTACGCTGATTAGATTTACAGATTTAACCTAACTACTGGTTTTACAGTTCTGCCATGTCTTGTAGAATATTTGAATGATTCTAATGAGGGTGCTTTTGATGCTTCTTCCCTCTCTACGTTCGGTTCAACTGGAGATGTTCCTTTGTTGGGATCATCTGGATGTATGGGTAGACGGGACCTTCCATGGATGTCTGTTAGTGGATCTTGAATTGACGATTCCATTCTCTCGTTTGTACTTTGATTTGATTCAACGTTTAACTCGGCCTGAATTGGTGTTTCTTTTGTTATTGTGCCTTCAATATTCGATGGTCTGATGAAACTGGTATTTCTTCGCAAAATTGTTCCATCATCTTTCTGCATCACATATGAGCGATTAGTTACTGGATGTACAATTCTTCCCGTGTACCACTTGTTGTTTAGATCTCTGATCAAGATTTTCTCGTCATTTTGATACTGTCGTGATTCCTTGGCTCCGCGATCAGCATATTTATTCTGTTTTGACCGCTTTTCCTTAAGTTTTAGTGGTACATCGGTTTGTAGTTTAGGCTGCAGATTGTTATTAGAAAAGGAAATTGGAGTTCTCGTATTCCTTCCAAACAATCTCGAGGTTGGTGTGCCTAGTTCTGGGTCTCGTGGTGTATTTCTCGACATTAGTAGGGCCAGTTGTACATCTTCTCCGCTGATGTCGCATTTCTTCACCAGTCGCTTCGCAATGTCTACGTACTTCTCAGCTAATCCGTTCGACCTTGCGAAACAAGGACTCGATGTAACTAATTTGAAGTTCCATTCCTTTGAAAATTTCACAAATTCTCTGGACGAATATGTTGCGTTGTCGGCGTGAAATTCTTGTGGAACTCCATGTGTAGCAAACCACATTTTAAGTTGATTAATCATTTCTGATGCTGTTATTTTGTTAATCTTTTGCACTTCGTAGTATCCACTGTAACTGTCTGCCAGAACAAGATAGCTGTTGCTTTTGTAGAAAAAGACATCTGAAGATACTATTTCAAATGGTAATTTAGGTATTTTCTTCATTATGATGGTTTCCTTGACAGGTATACGCTGCGTATGTTGGCAGGTTTTGCAGGATTCAACCAATTTGGTTACGTCCTTTGTTAGAGTTTCCCAAAACACTAACTGTCTTGATCTTCTCAGTGTTGATTGTATACCCGGATGCCCTTTATGAATCACTTGTAGAACTCTAGGTCTTTCGCTTTTTGGGACAAAAACGCGACTTCCTTTGAAAATGAGTCCATCACAATGTGATAATTCATCTCGAAAAGTGAAAAAACATCTCAATGTCTGCGGCACTTGAAGGATATCGTAAAGGCCAACCATTGTTCATAATCTTGATTAATGCCTGGCAAGTTGGGTCTTGGAGCGTTGATCTTTTGAAGTCTTCAGTGGCGCTTTCAGACATTGATAACACCATTAGAACTTCGAGTTCTTCTTCATCGTTTTCGTAAGAATCTTCACAATCTCTACTAAGTGTATCCGCAATCTTCAGTTCACTTCCTTTATGGTATACGATGATAGGGTTGTACTCCTTGAGATCTAATAATATTCTTCTAAGTCTCGGTGGTGCATTCACAAGCGGCTTTTTCCAGATTGACTCTAAGGGTTTGCGATTCTTACCCCAAATGTAGTCATGAAATTTCTTACAGCCGTAGCGAATCGCAAGTGCCTCTTTAACAATCTGCGGGTAATTTTGTTCGGTGATGTTTAATGATTTTGTAGCATACGCTACTGGTTGTCCTCTTTGCATTAGAACAGCTCCTAATGCCCTTGATGATGCATCAACTGATAATGTTACGTCTTCATTTACGTCATAGTACCTCAAAACAGGGGTGCTGGACAGTGCTTTTTTTTTAGTTCTTTGAACGCCTGATCCTGTTCTGGACCCCAAATCCATGCAACATCATTCTTCAATAGTACACGCAATGGAGCTGTCAATTTTGACTGACAGGGAATAAATTTTCCCAAGTAATTTATCATACCCAACAACCTCTGTAGCTCTTCTTTGTTCTTTGAGTTTCTTTATCGCATCGACTTTTGTCTCATCAATTTCAAGTCCCTTGTCTGACAAAACGTGTCCTAAAAAACGAACTCTTTGTACGTTAAATATGCACTCTTCTTTATTGAGTTTAAAGCCGTTTTCATGTAGTCTTCGAAGTACTATTTCAGTGGTATCCCGAAGTTTCTGGTCTGTACTGGCATGAATTAATATGTCGTCCATGGCGCATTCTACATATGGAATGTCGTGAAGTATTTCTGTCATAATTTGCTGAAATACTTCCGGAGCTGAAGAGAGTCCGAACGGAAGACGTTTGCAGGAATAACGTTCCCAAGGTGTTGCAAATGTTAAATATTCTTGTGTTCTCTCAGATATTTTTATTTGCCAAAAACCTCGAGTGCAATCTAGGCATGTGAAGTACTTACTACCATTGATTCTTGCGGCAATGGCTTCAATCGTGTTTAATGGGAAATGTCTTCTCTTGATATTTTTATTTACATCTGTAGGGTCGATACACAAATGAAGTTTGCCCCCTTTTTTGACGATGACAAGAGGAGATACTGCTACAGTGGGTTTCGTGACTCGTTTGATGACGTCCATTTTAACCATTTTATCAAGTTCTTGCTTAACTGTTTCCTTTATGGCCAATGGAATCGTTCTAGCTGAGCTAATCTCGAACTTTGGATTTTCTACAAGGTCTATGTCGTATTCGTAACCCTTGAAACATCCCAATCCATTAAAGCTCTGTTCGTTATTTAACTTCGGGCTGCTAATCTCCACGCTGTGTACTCTAATAATCAGATTTTCTTCTTCGCAAGTCTTTTTGCCGATTATTGGTTGAACTTGTTCAATCACAGTCAAGAATGTTACTTCTGTTCGACGATTCTTGATCTTACATTTCAATTTCAGTTCTCCGACAACGTCGAGCCTGTGTTCACTAAATGTTACCAACTTCTTTACTTTGGATGGTGTTATCTTAGCAGTGACTCCCAGTTTCTCGATTATGTGAGTCGGAAGAACGTTACATTGAGCACCGCTGTCTAGTTTAGCATGAAACGCTTTGTTTCCACTTTTATTAATTCTTTCCAATCTTCTTGTCTTGGTGGTACTCTATCACTGCCAATGTACTGCACCCTTCAATAAAGCATGGTTTTCTCAAGATTCATCTACGGGGTCGTGTTCAGTCCAGACTGCGATACACAGCAAAGTTCGCTTAAAACAACATGCTCTAATGAATAGAAAGGTTCATGACAGAGGCTATACTAGAAATAAAATGAATAACAAGTAGAATAAAAGAAATTTAATGACTGAAAGATATGTGCATAATAATAATAATAATAATAATAATAATAATAATAATAATAATAATAATAAATAAAAAGAAATCCTCCCTGACTTTCACCCCCTTAATAAATAATAATAACACAGAGCGGTAGGAACTCGCTCGTCACAACAAGTCAATGTGAATGCAGCTTCACATAAATGATAAAATCATAACATAAGCATTTGAGCGGTAAGAACTCACTCGTCACAATATATGGATACAAGTCCATTTTTTGCTGGTCAAGAAGTTATATAATGTGTGGTGTACTGTTCGTTAATAAGAAATTGAGTACTGATGCGAGTCCGTTTACAACTGAAACAGTCATGTTGCTTACGGAGTCGCATCTTTTAAATCACACTACGGCTATGTGACCCACCATTAATTAATACACTATAATTACTACTGACACATGCAAGATTTAATAATATAACAGAATGAAGAATCTCCCTGAGATCCTAGCTGGTGCCGGAGCACACAATGAACACAAAAAGAGCATGCCAGGAATAGGCCAAAAACGCTCTCATCATACTTGGGAACATAGCTTCGCGCACTCTAACTTGACACGGGTCAAGGACGCGTAAGAATAAACACACCAAAAATTGAACCAACAACAACAAAATACAAGCCTAACGGCTAAAAAACTATGTTTACATTTATATAAAACGCCAGACAAACACGAATTTCGGAAGCTCCCTTACAACTATGGACAGCACCCATTTAATCAATCAATACTCATTATAACAGATCAGGGTTTTGTGAAATTTTAAACAACATCTTAAATTGCAGTACAGGAAGCAAGCCTGTTACTAATGACAAGTCACGTTATCTGATTTGAGCGCGCCCTTCTCGTATGAGTCACCACTGCCACAATTATCTCTCTCAGCCCCGTAAGCTAAGTGCAGTTTCCCACAGGAAACGTCAACAAATCTCATCCATTCCCTGGATGGCGAGAAACACTAATATATACCACAAGTTCACCCTCGCGAGGTCATGAACTGGGCTAATGTGGAGCAAGACAGAATAATCACCATGATATATTCTCGCTAGCACATTATAAAAAATCACACAACGCACCAAACGCTTGGACTGACTCTCCTACGCACACACTGGGTCGGCTCAAAACAGATCAACAATATTGCGTCCATTGACACATTAACAAAATACACAACAACAACTCGGGTGCAAAGTGACATCCCGTTCAAATCTGCTGGAAAGCAACTATCAAAATAATCCTGATCCGTCATAAAATGCTACTCACAAATAATCTTACCCTCCAAATTCTATTTTTAATCTCAAAATTAATTCAGTTCCATTTTTGTTGTAAGGCATACCTCCGAATAATAATGCTTGACCGCGATTTACGAAAGCGGCCTCGAGCACGGGCTCCGCGCGTCGCCCCGTAAAGTTGAACCAAATACAATCACAATATTTACAAATTACACAACGCTCGGCTAGTCCCATATTTAATGTGTCAGTAAAACAAAAACTAATAATCTACATTACCAAACAAGCAAACAAATATCTACAAAATATGTCCCATAATACCATAGCTGATTTAATAAATAAATAAATAAATTCATTTGTACTCAATCCTTTAAAACAGCGCCAGGAAAAACGTCTGCAGCCATCTCCTTTAAGATGTTTATCTGGTCATCGACATCTTCTGGCAAATGTCCTGCTGGTTCCCAGTTCCGTTCTCGTTCTTAGACGTCATCTCGTGCTGAATTAAATAAAGTTTTGTCAGATACACACACGATATAATTCCTACTATATTCACCTATCAAGTACTATATTCCTTGACAGTCTATTTGGTGAATTATTTCGATGAACTGGATCCTACTGATAGTGCTGGGACTGCAAATAAATCACTGAAGTTACACTTATAACTTGACGAAAATGTTCCATGTTCAATAACATGAAAATATGCAGAGTATGAACCTTACGTCCTCAGACGTACAAAATGAGTGAATGAACGTTACGTCCTCAGACGCACGAAATAAGTGGTGATCCTCGAAGCATCTTGGATCCTTATAAATGAAACTGACTAGGGTAGGTGTGGAAGGGGATTTATTAAAAAAATATTCCATAATAATTATCAGACTAGCATGCGATCGGTATCATTGAGTTCGTAGCAGTGTGGAGGTTACGATTATGCTGTAGCCGGCTCGAATCGATCGTGGAATTAATCTGTAGATAACTCCCGCGTTAATTTACCAGTGTGCGTTATCAAGCCGAGTTGCCGCTAAAACAAGGCGTCTTGATATTATTGGCCCAGACTCTTGTATGTCTTTGCGCGCTTTTACATATTTTTCAGCAGTAGGGAGTGGTTAACATGATGATAGACCAATTGCTTCGTAGCATTCGATTTCCTTCTTGGCGCCAACCTTCCTAGCAACAGGCCATAATGTGCGTCCCCAAGCCGTCTTCCGCGCTAAAAGTTGCACCTGTCCTATGTCTCAAGAATATATATGCTTCTTCCTAAAATACCACAGGAGCTTAAACCATTGTGTCCTCTTGGCCACTGATTTCTCAATATTTCCCAACACCGTCTGGCTCTCATATCTGTTGTCTGAAAAAATCGAACATAACAAATAGTCGATTTTTTTACAAACACATAACATCTGTAATCCATTTCTGCCAATCTTAGAGAAATCTCCCTCTCATCAGTTTAGTCTAGCCGCCACCGTCGTTGGAGTGTCAACACGCGCTCGTGTTTACTTCAGCTTCCTCATTCATTCAGACATTCCCCAAGCCTGCCTGCTTGTCTGATCGTCCAAGGCTCGTATCTCCCCTTTCCAGTGTCCTTATCTCTCTCGCTCGCTTTCTCGCTGTGTCGTCATCGTCAGAGCTCATTAGTGTATGACCACAGCAGGCTGCTCCCTACTTTCTCGTTCAACTGACGTACTCACTAACCCACGTATAGTTGGATGTGCAAAAAGGACGTCCATATATTCAATTTGCATCTTTATTTCTGCGTTCCCAGTGTTCACTAGTAAAATACAATTTTAAATTCGCCGCGTTGTAGACAGACATTGTACCTGTACTCAATTCTTTCACTCTGTATGCGTTGTTACCAAGATTACGTACAATACAGAAGGGGCCAATAAATTTTGGACTGAACTTGTTAAATACCTTCTTCTCTGGATCAGATGTCGCTGGCTTCCGTACTAATACAAGCTCGTTGACTAATCAATCAATACTCATTATAACAGATCAGGGTTTTGTGAAATTTTAAACAACATCTTAAATTGCAGTACAGGAAGCGATCTGCGATCCGCCTGGTTTCTCATATGGACTCTCTCAATTCTCAACTCATGACCAACCATGGGATCTTGTGGGCAATTGATGATGTTGCTCCACGATCTTACTGGATATTCGTTCATGTGCAAGACCATGGTAATCTGGCCTGTCGATTCATGTCTAGTTGTATTCATACAGGTCTCTACATCTTTGATCCTGTCTACCCACTTGTGATGTTCATTGGGAATGAAGATCCTTAAGTATTTAGTAACACATTTTATAGCGCGTTCGCTTGGATTAGCTTGAGGGTGGCGAATGCTACTAAACATGTGTTTTACATCCAAGTCCTCCATACCTTTCTTGAATTCGGCACTCGTAAAATAGCTTCCGTGATCCGACAATATAAAATCTGGTTTTCCAAGGATTGGAATAACTCTATTTCGAATACGACTGAGTACTTGTTTCGATGTAGTTTTCTGAATGGGACACAATACGACAAACTTAGAAAATACATCAATACACACTAGCAAGTGACGGCAACCTCGCCTACCTTTCGGGATTGGACCGAAACAGTCCAGGGCCACTAGCTCGCAGGGTTTCTGAGGTAGCAATGGTCTAGGATACTGCCTCATTCACTAATTATTCGGCTTCGTCCTCTGACAAGGATCGCAAGTCTTTATTACGTCACAAATGGTAGTCCTCATTCGCGGCCATGTAAACGTTTCTCCTATGGTCGCCTGTGCCTTATCTAATCCCACGTGACCGAAACTTTCATGAATGTGCCAAGTAAGTCCTTTTTGTAATGATGCAGGTACCATGATACGTAATTTGGTGTGTTCTTCATCTATCCATTTATGCAGTAAATTGTTAAGGTAGACATATCTTCCTTCTCTGGCTTTTGCTTCTCTGTAGGCTGGGGTTCTTGCTGGTAATTCCTTCTTAAAGTACTGGATCATTTGGTACATCCACGGTTCTGCTTCCTGTTCTCGTCATATCTCCCGTAATTCCTCCAAGAATGCATGGTCCTTTGCTGTTAACTCAATATGCTGTACTATCGCTGTTTCTTCGGTATCAGGCTCGGGGTTCCTGCTTAATACATCCGGAATTACATTCATTTTTCCTGGGCAATGCTCAATTTCGATGTTAAATTGTTGTATGTAGATGGACCAACGTGTCACACGCTCGCTAGCCATAGATGTCTTGAACAAGAACGTTAGTGCTTTGTGGTCTGTTCTAATAACGATGGGGTAACCATACACAATTCGTTTCCATTGTTGTAACGCATGAAGTATTGCCAACAATTCGAGTTCCGTGACCGTATAGTTGCGCTCGTTTTTACGCAATCTGCGGCTCACAAATGCTAAATAATCACGACGTTG
Source organism: Meconema thalassinum (assembly GCA_946902985.2). Lineage (NCBI taxonomy): Eukaryota > Metazoa > Arthropoda > Insecta > Orthoptera > Tettigoniidae > Meconema > Meconema thalassinum. The sequence goes on along the minus strand of OX336388.2, from coordinate 2,105,376,239 downwards.
AAGGTTTGCTGGATCTTCTTGGTATAACATTGCTCCTATACCAACCATGGAAGCATCCGCTTGGATAATAAATTTCCGTTGAAAGTCTGGATAACCTAGTTTGATACAATTTTCCAGTAATAATTTTGTCTCTTGAAATGATTTCTCACACTCAGCGTTCCAAAGCCATTTGTTGTTCTTCTTCAGCATTTCCTGCATAGGTGCTACGGTTTCAGTATATCCCGGGCAGTTTTCCTTAAAGAAACCCGTCACACCAAGGAAAGCTCTGATATGTTTCACTCTCGTTGGTGTAGGGAAATACTTTATTGCCTCTATCTTCGCAGGGTTTGGTCTCACTCCCTCCTGGTCAATGATGTGCCCCAAGTATAAAATCTCCTTCTTGAAGAAATGGGATTTCTTCAAGTTGACTTTAAAATTTGCAGTTCTAAGGTTGTCCAAAAGCTTATCCAAATTTTCCATATGTGTCTCGATGTTATCTGAAGCCAAGAGTATATCGTCAATATATCGTACCGTCATTTCCTTCACTTCTTCAGTCAGGTTCCGATCCAAGGCTCGAATTAATGCGCATCCAGCAGTTTTAACACCGAAGGGCATGCGGACGAAGCAATATGTCTGATTATCGAACAAGAAGCCAGTAAGAAGCTGTGACTTCTCATCCAGTTCGAGATGGTGAAACGAACTAGTCAGGTCTACAGATGAATAGATGCTCTTGTTCTTAAATCCTTTTAAGACGTCTCTGATTATTGGCGCTCTGTCATACTCGGGAAAAATAAGGCGCATGTTTAGATTTCTGGCGTCTAGACAAAGTCTAATGGATCCATTTGGTTTTGTTACTGCCAAAATCGCATTTAAATAAGGTGTAGGAGTCTTCTTAATCACTCCAGCTTGCAACATATCTTCAATAATCCTTTTTACCGACTCCCGATGTTTTTCTGGTATAGGGTTCAATTTGCTTCGAAATGGGGACCAATCCTCAACCTGCATAGAATACTGAAAGTTTATTATCTTCCATGGAACTGTGTCAAACACTGCCTTGTGTCTTCTTAAGATATCCTCAAGTTTCTTCCTATGTTCAACCCCTAGTTGTATGTCACTGAGCCGCTCCTGTAATAGTTCTTCAAACTGAGTATCGTTGTCCTCTCCTTCTGCTAGTAAGGCCCATATCTCCTGAGAGTCACTCTCTTCATTTAATTCCACAACAGCCACATATATGAGGTCATCTTCCGCCTTTCGTGTCTCCTCTTCTGTCTCCTCTGCTATTGCCTCCAATGCCCATGAACTCACGTCTTTCCCTGTAGTGATTTCATCCATGTGTAAGCCCACATCCTTCAGTTTATCAAACTCCTTAAAACTGACTGTATTATTATGCAAATCTATGATTGCCTGGTAGTCACAAATGAAATTTGCACCCAGAATAATGTTAAAATTCATTTTAGCCATTATGATGAAAGTCTGTCCAAAGATATGGTCTAATATATCCAATTCTATAAATGCCTGACGTTTGCAAGTGACGGTGCGTTCGGGAATAACGCCCCTCACCTTGAGTTGCGGTACTGGAATCACAGGAATATTCTGACTGCGTCCCAACTCTCGAACCAAAGCCTCCGATACAAGACTGATTTGTGACCCCGTGTCAACTAAGCATCTCACGTTAATTCCACCAATCTTGGCATAAATAATAGGTAATTGTTTGATATCATCGTTCCGTGGTTTTACAATCTCCTCCAGGCAATCTTCCGGCAAAGCTATCCACTCTTGTATGTGTGCCACGACCCATTCTTCTTCACGATCCGGCTGTTGCTCTCTCAGGGTGAGTCCTTTTTCAATTATTGGGATTTTTTTTACAACCCCCGCGACTACCATCACCCTTCTGTCGCGTATTTCCCTGGCGTTCTTCCTGCTTCAATAAACTCTCGGCCCCCTCAATGTGAGTGTCTGTATTTGACCTCCTATTAATTGCATGTTACCAATGTTTTTGTTCGTCCCCTCCATTAGCGTGTAGTTCTTCCAGGTAGCGCTGCGATTCGGCGTGCCTGTCATTCCAATCATTTCTATAATTCTGATAGTCCCCCTGGTTCTGATATCTTCTTTCACGCCACTGTCGATTATCATTACTGTTATTTTCGTAACGTCTGTAGGGTCCCTCATTTCTCCTATTATTTCTCCATTGTTGGTATCCTCGCTGCTGATACCTATTGTTGCCCTGGGTCTGTCTATCATTATTATTTTCATGACGCTGGTGTGACCTATTTTCGTCACCCTCCTGACCTCGTCTTGGTGTTGTTGACACACTTGTATTTGTGGCCTGCGACCTGGTGTGTATTTGAGCGGGTTTAACCACCTCCGTTGTGTTTACAAGTTCCAGCTGTCGTCCCCCTCTTCGATGCAAGTGAGATGTTGTCTCGTCAATCTGACGTTAGATTTGTTCGGCTCGAACCGCTGTGTCCACGTTTGCTGCTACTAACACCTGCTGAACATTTACTGGCAACTGCCGTGCAATCGTCATAACCAGCTCCGATTCTTCTAAAGGGTGATCAAGATCCCGAAATTTCAACAATTGTAGCGAAAAGAAATCTGAATATTTCGTCTGTTGAGTCGACTGATATTTTCTCGAATAAAGTTCCATTCTGAGACTTTGTTGTAGAGAAGCCGACCAGTACTTTTTAAGGAACGCAATCTTGAAATCATCCATCCCTCCGAAAGTATACTTGAAGCTCAAGAACCACGTAAGTACATTTCCCGAAAGAAATTGTTCCATCAATCTTAAACGACGCACGGGCGGTATATTATTAACATTAAAATAGTGATCCATCTCTTTAAGATACGCCTTCGGTGTGACACCAGAATTTTCTGTGAATTTATTAGGTTTAAATTCATTTGATCGAATTACTTGTACTACTTGAGGGTGCTGATAGCCATGTTGAGGAGTAGAGGTTCCTCCAACGTTGTTGTGAAATCCCTCTGTGTTAGTCGTTAATGGGTTACCTGTCAGTCCGTGGCCACTCTCCGTGCTAATTGCCCCCTGGCTCGTTGAGTCAACTTCCTTATCTTTAGCGTGCGCTGTCTGAAATAACGTGTACTGTCCTAATGAACGTAACTCTGCTTTTATGATTCTGTCCGACTGTTCTTTCATTTTACTCTTGATTTCTTCCTCAAGTGCTTTAATGCGCGTATGATTATCACCGACGGTCTTTATGATTGTTAACCGCTCTTCTTTAGATTCGTTGCTCATCTTACGCCAATCCTTTCTGATGCTATCTTTAATCGCTCCCAGTTTTTCTTCCATCTGCTGTTTCGTGTCCTCCTGATTCGATTCTATCTTCTCAAGCCTGTCTTCTAGACGTAGATTATTCTCATCTATCGTACTCTTTAAATTATCCTGGTCCGATTCTAGGTTTTGCCATCGCTCTGCTGATTGTATTTCTAATTTATCCATGTCCTTTATTAGACCCGTAATGCTTTCATTTACTGCCGACAATTGTCCCTGGATAAACGTAGAATCCTCCTCCATTTTATCAAACCGCTTTTCAAGACCATCCTGTGCCGTTTTAACCTCACTGTTATTTACCGTGCATGCTAATTCTATCTGAGCTAGTTTTGCTAATACAGTTTCGTCCAAATCATTTAATTTACGGTTAAAGGTGTCCTCTAATTTTTGTATCTGACCTAGCTGTTTGTCATTGTTCTTACTTATATCAAGCGCAAATTGAACCATCTGCTGTGTAGTGTATTCTTTCATCTCTGCAGATAATGTGGCTAACTGACTCGTATTTCTACTTTCTTGCGCTTCTAACTGTTTGTTTACATTTTCATTTACTTGCGCTTGTAATGAGTTACCCTGTTCAATTAATTTCCAATGACTCACTCTGTTCAATTAATTGTGCCTTCTGTTCAGATAATTGTGATTTTATAGTGTCATTCATTTGAGTCTGGAATGACTCATTCTGTTCAGATAATTGTATTTTTATAGTGTCATTCATTTGAGTCTGGAATGACTCATTCTGTTCAGATAATTGTATTTTTATAGTGTCATTCATTTGAGTCTGGAATGACTCATTCTGTTCAGCTAATTGTGCATTCTGTTCAGATAATTTACTGTCTAATCTTTCACTCTGTTCCTTTAATAGTTTCTGGGTTCGTGCCGTAGCACTTTCAATAATCGCCTAGATCTCTGCGACTGTTGCCATTATCACACACAAAAATATATATCACTGAGAAAACAGGAGGATGGCATCCAAACGTCTCCCTGACACACACATATATAATTCTTGACATACATTTACTTCATTTGACCACATTCAGTTAATTTACACTTATTCCCTTTATTCCCGCAAATCAATCATCACTGAATGGTTCTAATTTTACTTAATAAAATTTTAACCCCGCACATATTCAGTCATAAATTACTATCCAGATCAGATGTTAACACTGACTAATTAACAAAGTATTAATTGTCATTTAAGGCTACCAGCCTCCTAACATATTCATGAGTTTGACTTTCTAAACAAATCTAATTTTATATTTAATCAATGGGAGCCCGATTTCACGTACATTACTTTACTAATTACATCAATAAACAAAACGTGAATCGTATTTTAACTTGCAAACTCGTGATTCTACTGTATATTCCATTTTCTTGGCGGTATTTCTCTTCGCCGTATTTACGTTAACAAAATATCACTTCCGGTGATCTCAAACAGTCAAAAACAGCGAAACACCACATGTAGGGTAACAGCTTGTTTATGATCCGCTAGAAAAGCCCAAAACAACGAAACGCTCCATGGTATGACATCAGCTTATCTATGCTGTCTATCCACCGCGTTCTAGTATTGAACTAGCAACGAACTAGCCCCACTTGGCGCGACAGCTTGTCTATGCACCCTTCAATAAAGCATGCTTTTCTCAAGGTTCATCTACGGGGTCGTGTTCAGTCCAGATTGCGATACACAGCAAAGTTCGTTTAAAACAACATGCTCTAATGAATAGAAAGGTTCATGACAGAGGCTATACTAGAAATAAAATGAATAACAAGTAGAATAAAAGAAATTTAATGACTGAAAGATATGTGCATAATAATAATAATAATAATAATAATAATAATAATAATAATAATAATAATAATAAATAAAAGAAATCCTCCCTGACTTTCACCCCCTTAATAAATAATAATAACACAGAGCGGTAGGAACTCGCTCGTCACAACAAGTCAATGTGAATGCAGCTTCACATAAATGATAAAATCATAACATAAGCATTTGAGCGGTAAGAACTCACTCGTCACAATATATGGATACAAGTCCATTTTTTTCTGGTCAAGAAGTTATATAATGTGTGGTATACTGTTCGTTAATAAGAAATTGAGTACTGATGCGAGTCCGTTTACAACTGAAACAGTCATGTTGCTTACGGAGTCGCATCTTTTAAATCACACTACGGCTATGGGACCCACCATTAATTAATACACTATAATTATTATAGGTTAAGAATGTAAACAACGCTCTTAGGTTTCTATGTTCGTTGCCAAGAGCCGACTGCGGTGGCGTCTAGTAGCTGAGTTCTGAACTAAGCCTAGTAGTCGTTGACGGTGGCGTCTGGCGGCAAAAGTAGGAACTATTTGAAAAATTCTAAGTTGCAGTCTGCACTTAAATTAAAAAACAGATACACACACTAATACAGCCATCACAATTCCCCGGTTATCAGACAGATTCTACACACACCCAAAGTACACGGGGCTACATGACCGCGTTGTCGCAGCCCCTAAACTTAAGAACCAACCAACCAACTACTGACACATGCAAGATTTAATAATATAACAGAATGAAGAATCTCCCTGAGATCCTAGCTGGTGCCGGAGCACACAATGAACACAAAAAGAGCATGCCAGGAATAGGCCAAAAACGCTCTCATCATACTTTGGAACATAGCTTCGCGCACCCTAACTTGACACGGGTCAAGGACGCGTAAGAATAAACACACCAAAAATTGAACCAACAACAACAAAATACAAGCCTAACGGCTGAAAAACTATGTTTACATTTATATAAAACGCCAGACAAACACGAATTTCGGAAACTCCCTTACAACTATGGACAGCACCCATTTAATCAATCAATACTCATTATAACCGATCAGGGTTTGTGAAATTTTAAACAACATCTTAAATTGCAGTACAGGAAGCAAGCCTGTTACTAATGACAAGTCACGTTATCTGATTTGAGCGCGCCCTTCTCGTATGAGTCACCACTGCCACAATTATCTCTCTCAGCCCCGCAAGCTAAGTGCAGTTTCCCACAGGAAACGTCAACAAATCTCATCCATCCCCTGGATGGCGAGAAACACAAATATATACCACAAGTTCACCCTCGCGAGGTCATGAACTGGGCTAATGTGGAGCAAGACAGAATAATCACCATTATATATTCTCGCTAGCACATTATAAAAAATCACACAACGCACCAAAAGCTTGGACTGACTCTCCTACGCACACACTGGGTCGGCTCAAAACAGATCAACAATATTGCGTCCATTGACACATTAACAAAATACACAACAAAAACTCGGGTGCAAAGTGACATCCCGTTCAAATCTGCTGGAAAGCAACTATCAAAATAATCCTGATCCGTCATAAAATGCTACTCACAAATAATCTTACCCTCCAAATTCTATTTTTAATCTCAAAATTAATTCAGTTCCATTTTTATTGTAAGGCATACCTCCGAATAATAATGCTTGACCGCGATTTACGCAAGCGAACGCGAGCACGGGCTCCGCGCGTCGCCCAGTAAAGTTGAACCAAATACAATCACAATATTTACAAATTACACAACGCTCGGCTAGTCCCATATTTAATGTGTCAGTAAAACAAAAACTAATAATCTACATTACCAAACAAGCAAACAAATATCTACAAAATATGTCCCATAATACCATAGCTGATTTAATAAATAAATAAATTCATTTGTACTCAATCCTTTAAAACAGCGCCAGGAAAAACGTCTGCAGCCATCTCCTTTAAGATGTTTATCTGGTCATCGACATCTTCTGGCAAATGTCCTGCTGGTTCCCAGTTCCGTTCTCGTTCTTAGACGTCATCTTGTGCTGAATTAAATAAAGTTTTGTCAGATACACACACGATATAATTCCTACTATATTCACCTATCAAGTACTATATTCCTTTTCAGTCTATTTGGTGAATTATTTCGATGAACTGGATCCTACTGATAGTGCTGGGACTACAAATAAATCACTGAAGTTACACTTATAACTTGACGAAAATGTTCCATGTTCAATAACATGAAAATATGCAGAGTATGAACCTTACGTCCTCAGACGTACAAAATGAGTGAATGAACGTTACGTCCTCAGACGCACGAAATAAGTGGTGATCCTCGAAGCATCTTGGATCCTTATAAATGAAACTGACTAGGGTAGGTGTGGAAGGGGATTTATTAAAAAAATATTCCATAATAATTATCAGACTAGCATGCGATCGGTATCATTGAGTTCGTAGCAGTGTGGAGGTTACGATTATGCTGTAGCCGGCTCGAATCGATCGTGGAATTAATCTGTAGATAACTCCCGCGTTAATTTACCAGTGTGCGTTATCAAGCCGAGTTGCCGCTAAAACAAGGCGTCTTGATATTATTGGCCCAGACTCTTGTATGTCTTTGCGCGCTTTTACATATTTTTCAGCAGTAGGGAGTGGTTAACATGATGATAGACCAATTGCTTCGTAGCATTCGATTTCCTTCTTGGCGCCAACCTTCCTAGCAACAGGCCATAATGTGCGTCCCCAAGCCGTCTTCCGCGCTAAAAGTTGCACCTGTCCTATGTCTCAAGAATATATATGCTTCTTCCTAAAATACCACAGGAGCTTAAACCATTGTGTCCTCTTGGCCACTGATTTCTCAATATTTCCCAACACCGTCTGGCTCTCATATCTGTTGTCTGTAGAAATGTATCAAAAGATGATGAATAATTATTAGAATCCTTTATACAGCCTGTGGATAAAGGGTTCAGTACATCATATCTCTATCACGTGACGATTGAGAGGTTGCATCGTCGTCTTTAGAGCCGTGTACTGCATGTATCTCCTTTTCGGACTTGCAACAGACTTCAAAATGTCCTAACTTCCCACACAAATTACATCTTTGCTTATACGCCGGACAAGATCGCTTTCCATGTGTCATACCACATATGTTGCAATTAAACTGATCAGTATTTTTTATGTTAACTCCTTGTCTTTTCATTTTCTTGAGTGCGGCGACTGACATCTGTGATTCTGATTCGCTATTCTTACTCATGTCGAAGGCTTGTTTGTGTGCCAGCTCGCTTGCTTGACACATGTCTACCGTTTTGTCATAGGTTAGGTCTGCTGTACCCAACAATCTTTCACGTAACGTATCATTATTGATGCCACTAACAATTTTGTCTTTTAGCATTCGTTTCTCTAATTGACCGAAACTACATTTTCTTGCTTGAGTTGTTACGCAAATCAAAAACTGATCAAAATTTTCGTCTGATTCTTGTAATATTTTATGAGAAACGTATGCTTCGTATGTTTCATTAGCTTTAGGCACAAAATAATTGTTAAATTTGTCCATGATTACCTGCATGTTTGTTTTTTCTGCCTCAGTGAGGTTAAATGACTGAAAAATATCTTCGGCTTCATAACCTATTGTTGTCATAAACGTAGCGACTTGGACTTCGGGCGGTCCTTTATCCAGCTGAATTTCTTTTGAGTACCAGTTGTAAGACACATTCCACGTTTTCCATTCCTGTGCCATATTTTTGCCAAACTCCAGGGGTTTAGGTTGTCGAATATGAATTCTATGAGCTAGCCTCTGAGTTTGGGCGTTTTGTTCTTCGTTGGCCATTATTTTTGTTTGCTGCTTTATAATTCAGAAAAACCAATTACTTCTAACACCATGTAACATTTACATACAGGTTTATAGGGTAATCAAATAATAACTAACAACATAATAGCCTAGTGCCAACATTTATTATGTATGTTGAAGTAGTAACAATTGACATAGTTGCGCAACGTATTGCAGAGATGTATGTTTCGATTATCGAATCCGAAGGTTATCGTTGCAGGACTGGACTTCCTGGACCAGAACAACGTCATCTTGGACCTGAGTACCAACACTCTGCACTTCAGAGGTGAGGAACTTGCTTTGCAACCAGCACACGAGGTCGTCACCGCACGACGAGTAAGGCTGAGAGAGGCCGTCATCGTTCCCACCAGGACGGAGGTCAGCGCCGCCGTAATTGTCGACGGAACTGCTGAGGGAGTGGCGGCTGTCATCGAGCCAAAATATGAGGACATCCAGACAAAAGGATTGCTAGTTGCCAAGACCCTCATCAACACGACGTCTCGGCCGTACGTCCGCCTGTCCAACCTGAACGACTACGACATTACGGTTCACCGGGACACCAACCTAAGAGTCTGCGAGCCCGTTACCTGGATTGCCCGCATCACAGATACGACGGACGGACACTTGCAGACGGACAACCGAAGAAGACGCGCACTGCCAGAAGAACTACAGAAGCTGTACCAAGGATCCCAAGACCATTTAGACGAGGAACAATCACGCCAACTTCAGGACCTGCTACGCGAATTCCAGGACGTCTTCTCCGTGGGGAGCAAAGACTTCGGCAAAACAAGCTTGATCCAGCACAGAATCGACGTTGGGGACAGCGCACCGATTAGGGCCCCATTCCGACGTGTCCCGCTTGCCAAGCAAGCCGAAGTCGACCGGATGGTAGAAGAGATGAAGGAGCAAGGGGTGATCGAGCCATCACATAGTCCTTGGAGTTCTCCGGTCGTGCTTGTGAAGAAGAAGGACGGTTCCACCAGGTTCTGTGTGGACTACAGGCGGGTGAACGACGTCACGAAGAAGGACAGCTACCCTCTACCCCGGATCGACGACACGCTGGACACCATATCAAGATCAAGATGGTTCTCCACCTTGGATTTGAAGAGTGGCTACTGGCAGGTGGAGGTCCACCCTAAGGACCGCGAGAAAACGGCGTTCTCTGTGGGCAGCGGGCTCTGGCAGTTCACCGTCATGCCATTCGGTCTGTGCAACGCCCCTGCGACCTTCGAAAGGCTAATGGAGTCCATTCTGAGGGGACTACACTGGAAGACCTGCCTGGTATACCTAGACGACGTCATCGTTCTGGGGAGGAGCTTCGAGGAGCACTACAGCAACCTGAAGGAGATCTTGTTGAAGCTACGGGCTGCCCAGCTGAAGTTGAGCCCCAAGAAGTGTCAGCTCTTCCAGAAGCAGGTCCAGTATCTTGGGCATATTGTCTCCGAGGAAGGGGTGCGCACCGACCCAGAAAAGACCGCAGCTGTGAGGGAGTGGCAAGTTCCGAAGGACACGTACCAACTACGAAGCTTCCTGGGACTCTGCACTTATTACCGTCGCTTCGTGAGAGGATTCGCCGACATCGCCAAACCACTGCATCGACTGACTGAGAAGGGCCAACTCTTCACATGGAGAGCAGAATGCCACAGTGCCTTCGAACAACTCAAGCAGGCTCTGTGCACCGCGCCTATTCTGGCCTACCCCAGACCTGGAACAAGGTTCATCGTCGATATCGATGCCAGCGACTTTGGTATAGGGGGAATCCTGTCGCAAATAGAGGACGGCGAGGAGAGAGTAGTGGCCTACTTCAGCAAATCCTTGTCAAAGCCAGAGAGGAACTACTGCGTCACCAGGAAGGAACTGATCGCCATCGTGAAGACCATCGAACACATCCACAAGTACCTGTACGGGCAAGAATTTCTCATCAGGACCGACCATGCGTCCCTGCGGTGGCTCCTGAACTTCAAACAGCCCGAGGGTCAACTCGCGCGGTGGTTAGAGAGGCTTCAACAGTACAACTTCGAGATCCAGCACAGGAAAGGCCAACTGCATTCTAATGCCGACGCCCTGTCACGAAGACCGTGCCCCGAAGACTGCACCTTCTGTACTAGGAGGGAGGAGAACACCGGGATACAGTGCCGACGGACTACTGTGGAAATTTAAGGAAACTGGAGCCGCGAATCTTTCACGCGGGCACAAGCAGAAGATGATGACCTGGGACTGATAGCCGAATGGAAGAGGGCCTGTGTCCACAGACACGGGTGGAACATTGTGAGTGTCTGCAGCCCAAAGTTTAAGTCCTACTGGGCGCAGTGGGACTCGCTGATTGTAAGGGATGGCCTCATCTGTGGCGCCTGGGAGAGCACCGACGGGAAGACATCTCGGGAACAAGTCGTCGTTCCAAATGCTATGACGGAGGAAGTCCTGAAGGAAGTCCATGGAGGATTATCTGGTGGACACCTAGGAATAAAGAAGACCCTGGAGAAGCTGAGAGAGCGGTTCTACTGGATCGGATGCCGAACTGACGTGGACAACCACTGCGCGAGGTGCCACGATTGCGCAGCCAGCAAGGGCCCAGGACGAAGACGACGGGGTCCACTGAAGACCTACAACGTGGGTGGCCCCATGGAGAGAGTGGCCATCGATGTTGCTGGGCCATTCCCGTTAAGCTAGGCAGGGAACCGCTACATATTGGTCGTCAGCGACTACTTGACCAAATGGCCGGAGGCGTATGCGCTCCCTAACCAAGAAGCCGCGACGATCGCAGAGACCCTGGTGAAGGAATTCGTCAGCCGGTACGGAGTACCCCTGGAGCTGCACTCCGACCAAGGCAGGAACTTCGAGTCGCAGGTGTTCCAGAACCTATGCCAGCTGCTGGGAATCCGGAAGACAAGGACAACGCCGCTACACCCTCAGTCCGACGGGATGGTAGAGCGATTCAATCGCACCATCGAGAACCATCTCCGAATAGTCGTCAGCGAGCACCAGAGGGATTGGGATAAACATCTTCCACTATTTCTCCAGGCCTACCGCGCCGCCGTGCATGAAGCAACCCGGTGCACACCAGCCCGGGCCATGTTTGGGAGGGAGCTCCGTCTACCTGTCGATCTTGCCTTCGGCCGACCTGGGAATGATCCGGTCCCGGTAAGCCAGTATTGTCAAGAACTGGTCGACCAACTGGAGAACGTGCACGCGTTCGCGAGGAGGAAACTGCGGATCGAGACCGACCGAATGAAGACCCGATACGACCAACAGACGGATGCCGGCGGATTCCACGAGGACGACCTGGTCTGGCTCTTCAACCCATTACGGAAGAAAGGCATGTCACCCAAACTGCAGAAGTCCTGGGAGGGCCCGTAATTAGTCGTGAAACGGATCAACGATGTCGTCTACAGGATCCAGCGGAGCCCGAGGGCGAAGTTGAAGATCGTGCATCGAGATCGCCTGGCAACCTCGATTGATTGATTGATCGGGACGATCAGCCTTTTAGGAAGGGGGTGGTGTTACGGCTGTGAGTTTGTTTCATCGCTCGCCGCATGAGTCACAACTGCCCCAGGGCTGGGCTGTGCTCTGCCTCAGTGTATTGCGTGCGCCTTATGCAACAGGAATACTAGGACAAAGGGATGGTCCCGAATATTCTTGACCCAGCCAGCGATGGAAACCTCGAGAAGCCGTGAATCCTGGATGGGTCTAGAAGCATTTATTGAGTCACCGGCCTGCTATATAAGAGCGACTTGTCAAGCAGTGAGTGTGTGTTTTACGAGCTAGTGCGAGCGTTTATCCTGAGCGACAGAAGTGTGGTGACTTGCGAAACCCCTAGTGAAGCCGATTCTCTTGACAGCGAGGGAGTGAGAAGCATACAGGGGACTGCCTGTGTTTTGAGCGAGTGTGATTTCACTGAGCGACAGAGGTATTGTGGCGAAGTGCCGTGCGAGTTACGAAATCCAGTGACATTGTTTCCCAGCTCGTGGACAGCGAAGCAGCGTGTAGCAGGTTATCGTAAGTAACTGTAGTTTGTGTACATGAGGAAGAGTTGCAGGTAGTTTCTGTCAAGGCCACCGGACTCATTAGGACGGATTATTTTCTGTGGTTTGTTGACAAGTGAAAGGGGGCAAGAGCTCCCCCTAAGGAAGAGACTTGAGGAAACTGGAGTAAGGTTCTAATTGGCTGTATTTGCTGATGAGTAGTTATCTTTCTGGCCACAATAAAGTTAATTATTTCTTTAAAGGAACAATCTGTGTTGTGCTTCAACCCACCGTAATCCAGTTAACAAAAGTGTCACTAGGGGGGTGGCACGTAACAATACTATGAACAACCTCCTCGGCGCCTCCTGTAGTTCTGACAATACTCCCAAAATATAGTGATGAAATAGCAGCTTATGATAAATAACAAAGATCGGTGTAACACTCGAGGGATTTTATTTGAAGTTAATACACTAGCTTACATTATAACAATAACACATGTGCTCTAAGCCCAACACAAGCATGGGAGATGGTAGAGTTCGTTTCCACAGAGTCTACTCACAAGACTAGACACGGCCTTGCAACCCATGGTGATCAGGCGATGCCAGCGCTCTCGGCAACTAGCTTGGAGTATGGTTCGTTGGTTCCTTAGTTAAGGGGCTGCGACAACGCGGTCATGTAGCCCCGTGTACTTTGGGTGTGTGAAGAATCTGTCTGATAACCGGTGTTAATTGTGGTGACTGTATTAGTGTGTGCTTCAGTTTTCAATTCAAGTATGGACTGCAGACACTGAATTTTTCCAAGTAGTTCCTACTTTTGCCACCAAACGCCACCGTCAACGACTACTAGTTCAGAACTTGGTTGCCAGACGCCACCGCAGTCCGCTCGTGGCGACGAACGTAAGGAACCTAAGAGCGTTTGTCAAATGTTTAACCTATAGTCTAATTTAGCTTCACACAGGTGTAATTAGTGGAAGGTTCTTTAGCATGCCATAAATCTTTGACATGGGACCGCCGGCTTTACTTCCCCTCCGAAGGAAGGCATACTGAGGGATTTTTAACGCTCTTAAAAATCCGACGACTTCGGCCGGGTTTGAACCCGCGATCTTGGGCATTGAAGCTCAGCATGCTACCAACTACGCCACCGAAGCCGCTAGCTTGGAGTATCCGAACCTTGTGGCAAGCGCTCTCCAACACCCCTTCTCGCTGTCATAGGTTCGTATCATTGTAGACCCAGTTGCTCCACAATGTTTTGGAATGGTTCTCTAGCCAAAGGCTTCGTGAATACATCTGCCAGTATCTTGTTGGATGGACAATACAGCACTTCTATGATGGCCTTTTCTTGAAGATCCCGAAGCTGGTGATGACATACGTCAATGTGTTTGGTGCGAGCCCCAAACTGATTTGACTCAATTAATTTAATACAACCTTGGTTAACTTCATACATGGTTGTTGGACCAACAATCGGTAAACTCATGTCCATAAGTAATTGTCTGAGCCACAGCAGCTCCCGACTGGCAAATGATGTTGCAATGTATTCCGCCTCCGTAGACGACATGGCAACTGACGTTTGCTTCCGGCTGGACCATCCTACAACTCCTTCGCCAAGAAAGAAATCATAACCACTCGTAGATTTCCTGTTGGTCTTGCCACCAGCCCAATCAGCATCCACATAACATTTGAGCTCTGTGTCTTTAGTTGATGATAAACGAAGTGTCTTGTGTATTGTCAATTCGAGATACCGCATCACTCGTTTTACAGCATTCCATTCCTGTTGAGTAGGCTTCTCCACTCGACGAATAAGTAGACTCACTGCGACTGCGATGTCTGGTCTGGATACTGTGGCTATGTATAGTAGAGACCCTTTGGCTTTCCTGTACAGGGTGTTATTTGGTAACTCTGCACTTGCAATCACTTCACCAGACAAGAAATTGGTTTCCATTGGAGTCTCAGCTGGTTTTGGCTCCGATAAGCCATGATCCTCCAATAATGATGCGATCTTTGCCTTTTGGTTTAGCAAAAATGTTCCATTTTTCTGTCGTTCCACTCGAATTCCCAAATAGTAACTAAACTCACCCAAGTATTTGATGTTAAAATAATTTTGCAATTCTGTACCAACTTTATCAGTTAAGTTTGCAGACTGATCGGCTACCAGCATATCATGGACATACAACAGAATGTAAGTGATGCTTCCATCTTCTTCCTTTCTTGAATAAAGACACTGATCTGCATTTCCTTGTTGAAAGCCTAACTTGGATAATGTCTCTGTAGCCGTTTTGTTCCAAACGTGTGCCGATTGCTTTAAACCATGGAGACTTTTCCGCAATTTCAGAACTTTGCTCTCTTGACCTGGTTCCTCAAAACCCTGTGGCTGTTCCTCATATACGTAGTTCCTCTTTCAATTCACCGTTCAGATAAGCACTTCTCACATCAAGATGCCGAACGTGAAGTCCCCTCTGTGCAGCTACATTGAATAAAACTCGAATAGTGTCATGCTTCACCACTGGCGCAAAAGTTTCATCGTAATCCTCACCATATCGTTGAGAAAATCCTCTGGCTACAAATCGGGCCTTGTAAGTGTGGATCTGACCGTTACCATGCAATTTTGCCTGAAATACCCACTTACAAGAAAGAGTATTCTTCTCTGGTGGAAGCTCCGTTAATTCCCATACACTATGTTGATTGAGACAGCTTATTTCTTCTTCCGCAGCAGCAGTCCATAATTTTTGTTCACGCGGTGACATTTTGAGCATTTCGTTCCATGAGACTGGCTCTCTGATGTGATTCGTCTGCACCTTCTGTGTTAGCTTCTTTGCTGGTACACCCTTATTTGGCCGTTCAGAAACTCTTCGTGGGAATTGTGGAGTTTCTGGTTCAGTCTCACATTCATCTCCTATGCTGCTTACAGTCTCTCCTCTGCCGAAAGTCACCGTGTTGTTACCTCTGGGATTCAGTGTTGAGTTGCCAGCTGATTCCGTCTGTTTCGAAACATGTTCTAATGTCGCTATATGCTGCGGTGTGATTTCATTAGCCCCTTCTTCCGGTGCACTCCCTACCGAAGCTGGATGTTTGACAACACTCTCTATTACTCGCACCAATCTGCTGATCCAAACCTTGGCTGTCTTTGGATCCAGAATCCGACAGCCTTTGGTGTTTCCATCATAGCCAATCAAGACGCCCTCTATTGCTTTGTTGTCCCATTTCTTTCTCTTTTGTTTAGGTACAAGCGAATAGACCTTAGATCCGAACCCACCTAAAATCCAGATCTGGCTTCACTCCTGTAAACAATTCCACTGGAGTTAAGTTGATACTCCGGCTCGTTGATCGATTCTGCAAATAAGCTGCGGTAAAAACAGCTTCTCCTCAGAAGCGGTTGTTCAGATCAGCATCCAACAACATGCACTTTGCAGATTCTGTCAATGACCGATTCTTCTTCTCTGCTATACCGTTTTGTTGTGGAGTGTAGGGGACTGTGAGCTGATGTTGGATCCCCTCCTTCCACAGAAAGTTCTCCAGTTTTTGAGAAACGTACCTATTCCTTTCCATTGTCTGTACGAATGGCAATCGGCTTCCTTCCAAATCTAGTATGCATTGCATGAATGTAGTCTTCTACGACGCCTGCCACCTCACCTTTGGATTTTACCAGTCTCACCACAGTAAAACGGGAGTAATCGTCAATGAGTGATAGAAAATACCTATTTCCACTTGGCGTTGCAGTCTGCATGGGCCCACAAAGATCAGAATGAATGAGTCGCATGGGCTCATTCTCCTGGATGTACTCTCAGAAAAATTTGCTTCGGTTAGTTTTCCCTTGATACAGTCTTCGCATACTACCTTCTCCGAACATGTAGACACTTGGATTCCTGTGTCCAATTCCTCATTGACCAGACACTGGATTACAACCGGATCCCGATGCCCCAATCGACGATGCCACAGGTGTAGGCATACGGCTTCTCTCGCCACATGAACTGACGAACTTGGTACCACAGTCTGATTAAATTCCCATCGTTCCTTGCTTCTGCGATGACCTGATGTTCTTTGTAGATGCTGCACGTGTCATTCTCGAACGTCACTCTGTGACCTAGCTCTGTTATGCGCCTCTCTGAAAGTAGACTATCATCCAATTGTAGAATAAACAGCAAATTAGCGGCTTCGGTGGCGTAGTCGGTAGCATGCTGAGCTTCTATGCCCAAGATAGCGGGTTCAAACCCGAACGAAGCCGTCGGATTTTTAAGAGCGTTAAAAATCCCTCAGTATGCCTTCCTTCGGAGGGGAAGTAAAGCCGGCGGTCCCATGTCATAGATTTATGGCATGTTAAAGAACCTTCCACTAATTACACCTGTGTGAAGCTAAATTTGATAGGTTAAGAATGTAAACAACGCTCTTAGGTTTCTACGTTCGTTGCCAAGAGCCGACTGCGGTGACGTCTAGTAGCTAAGTTATGAACTTGGCCTAGTAGTCGTTGACGGTCGCACTTGGCGGCAAAATTAGGAACTATTTGAAAAATTCTAAGTTGAAGTCTGTACTTAAATTAAAAAAAACAGATAACACACACTAATACAGTAATCACAATTAACACCGGTTATCACCCAAAGTACACGGGGCTACATGACCGCGTTGTCGCAGCCCCTAAACTTAAGAACCAACCAACCAAACAGCAGATTTTTCAATAGTACTTCTTGTAAGTGCCCGTCAGGTAACTCGCAGTAAAATTGTCCGTCTCCGATTCCAGCAGCTACCACGGATGAACCATCAGCAAGAAAGACTGTAGCACTTGTGTCATGAATAGACATGAAAAATTGCCTATCATTCGTCATATGACTGGTTGCCTCTGAATCTATGCACCATCCTCCAGTAGGCCTACTTGTAGCATGTTGTTGATCCAGTGCCTTAAATGTGACATAGTTCTGTGTGTTGCATACCTTAACCTCAACCGATGATCTTGCAGATTCTGAACCTATTGTCTCTGTTGTTGACATTTCTTGAATCGATAGCAATCTGTTTCTAAATGGCCAATTTATTGCGATGTGACATGCCCGTGTCTCTTTGCCACCCTTATTTGGTTTTCCGCTTGAATTTTTAATTGTTCCATTTTGATGAGCACCACTAATCTTACTTGAGCCTGCGACCACCGGCACCAGCTTCGGCTCGCCTTCGGTATTCGTCAAGCAGTTTTCCCAGTTACATATTCCCCTGTTAGATCTGCCTCGTCACGGCCCTCGAGCGCTGTGACAAGACCTGAATAAGCTTCTGGAAGACTCACCAGCAAAACCGCACCAATCTCGTCGTTTTCAAGTGGCCTACCAGATTTACGCAGCAAACCCACTACTTCCATAATTGCGTCGATGTGACTGCTCATTGGTCCACCACGATAATGTATTCCGTACAGTTTACGTCGTAAATATAATCTGCTTCCGAACGAGGATCTCTCGTACTTTTTGACAGAGCCTGCCATGCATCACACGCATCGTTCAAATGTGCAAAATGAATAAGTTGACTGTCGTCAACACTCAATGTAATGTACGCTATAAGACTTTGTTATTTTTCTTCTGCCACACCGCGTTAATTACTTCAGGCTTTGGTTCACTGACAACTTCTCACAAATCATCACGCACTAATACGGTTCGCAACTTTGTTTTTCAAAATATAAAATTTCCTCCATTTAACATTGGAATATTCAACTTCACACTTTATTGAGCCCATTTGTAACCGCACACACTCAAAACACACGATCGTTAGTTAAATAGACTTGTAATTCACTTACGCACAGTTTGCCGTAGACTGGGCCCATAACCTGATGAAATAGCAGCTAATGATAAATAACAACGATCTGTGTAACACTCGAGGGCTTTTATTTGAAGATTAATACACTAGCCTACATTATAACAATATTACATGACTGTGCTCTAAGCCCAAAACAAGCATGGGAGATGGTAGAGTTCGTTTCCACAGAGTGTACACACAAGACTAGACACTGCCTTGCAAACCATGGTGATTAGGCTATGCCAGCGCTCTCGGCAACCAGCTTAGAGTATCCAAACCTTGTGGCAAGCGCTCTGCAACATATAGGAAGGGCTGAACGTGTTCTACTTCTTCTCCATTAATGGTCAGCCTTTTCGTGACCGCTGAGTTCATCCGCATCTCTATAGTTTCTCTGGTATTGATCTTAAGGACTGCAACTTCTGCTTCTCTCTGCGACATAACCAGCTTCTCTTCAATGTCTCGATAACACTAGCCATCAGACAAATGTCATCTGCAAAGTCCAGATCTTCAAGTCTATCCCGTAAACCCCATTGCACCCCTCTCTCTTTCGTCCCCCCCCCCCCCCCATCACCTTCTTCATCACATGATTCAAAACCAAAAGGAATAATGTTGGCGAAAGGATGCACCCTTGTCGTACTCCTGTATTGCCTTTGAAGGGTTCTGTCAGTTCTCCCTCATGCAGTACTTGGCACTCATAACCTTCATACACTTCTTTTATGATGTTAATAATCTTCATTGGAGTGCCATACTCTGCAAGGATGTTCCACATGATTTTTCGATTTACGGAGTCGAAAGCTTTCTCAAAATCAATAAAGGTGAGGTAGAGAGTGTGCTGCCACTCCAGGCTTTGTTCCAAGATAATTCGGAGAGTGTTAATTAGATCTACACAGCTTCGATGTTTCCTGAAGCCTGCTTGTTATTTTCTGAATCTTGACTCTACAGAATTCTTGATGCGGTTTAGAATACTCCTTGAAAGCACCTTACACGGCACTGACAATAGGGTAATACCCGTTATTACAATTTGTGGTATCTTCTTTCTTTGGTACTTTCACAATAATGCCTCGTTTCCAGTCTCTTGGCAGTTTTTTCCTCTCTCCATATCATGTCCAGAAGGTTATACAGCAGTTCCACAGTAGTGTCCAAGTCTGCTTTCAACATCTCTGATGCTATGTTATGTGGTCCCGGTGCCTTCCCATTATTGATCTGCTTTAGCGCTGTCAGGATCTCTCTCTTCTGGGTTCATTTATGTCGATATCACTATCAGGGCTAGGGTCATTTTGGCCTATACCCTCCTGTTCTACATTTCCACCTAACTCTCTATTCAGAACTTGATTTAAGTGTTCTCTCCATCTTTGAGATTGTTCCTCACGTGTAGTTAGAATCTCACCATCCTTGCTTCTTACAGGTCGATTTCTCTGAAAACTTTTCTTCGAAAGTATTTTTGTGATTCCATACAATTCTTTTGCATCCTCCCTTCGTGCTGCCTGTTCCGCTCTGTCAGACTGTTCATCTACCCATCTACGGTGATCCTGTCTTACACTCCTTTTCACTTGTCTATCTGTTGCTCTATAATCAGCTTCAGCCACTGCATTCTGCTGCCTGATGTTGCTCTAGTTTATTCTTGCCTTTACCTCGTTCCTATGGGTGATCTTCTCCCAGGTACGTTTGGATATCCAATCTTATCCGCAGGTGATTCTTAAAACCCAGCTGTTTCTCGCTCACTTGTACAAGGATATTCCTCACCTCTATCCACATTTCCTCCGTATCCTTATCTAGGTTCACCTCCGGCTCTAGAGCCTGGAATTTGTTACGGAGTTCTAGCTGGAATTCTTTAGCTATCTGAGGGTCCTTCAGCTTGCCCACATCAAAACGTCTGTTTCTTGGTTCGAATTCCCGTTTAGAAGCCACAATCTTCATTCGGAAGGTAGCGACGATGAGATGATGATCACTATTTGCATCTGCTCTTATTTTATTTCTCACATCTTCCAAACTCCTCCTGAATCTCCTAGATACAGCAATGTGATCGATTTGATTTTCTGTAACATGGTCTGGGGACACCCATGTTATTTTATGGCACCTTGGAAGGGGAAATAGAGTCCCTCCTATTACGAGATCGTAGCTTGCGACAAAGTCGGTAAACCTTTCTCCATTATCATTCATTTCACCCAGACCATGGAACCCCATTATCTGTTCCAATTCCTCATTATTTCCTCCAACCTTGGCATTCAGGTCTCCCATGACAATGAGGACATCCTTATTTCTCACTTTCTTTACAGTCTCTCGTAGCAGATGATAAAACTCCTCGTTCTTCTCGGGCTCTGATGTGTCTGTGGGGCCATAACATTGGATGAGCATCACATTTCAAATCTTAGTCTTGAACCTGGCAGTCATGATCCTGCTGGAATCCGGTCTCCATTCTATAAGGCTCTTCTTTGCTGCCTTTGTCAATAGTAAACCAATTCCATCCCGATGTTCCTCTTCCTCCTTTCCTCCTGAATATAGGGAAGCCGAACTCTGGCCACCGTAAAGATGGTATATTGGCTTTCACGGCCGGTGAATTAAAACTCAGCAATTCTAGGTTTGTGCCGTGTTTTGTGTGGGGTTTCGCCTAGGACACCAAGCTGGCTCATCGGTGGGCTCTTGGTGTCCCCGCTCGGACCCCCACAGGAGTAACGAACTGCGCGTTACCTCCCTTTATATAGAGTGCAACTGCACTCCTTGACTGCGAGAACTAAAAGCTCAAGCAGCCATAACTTCCCTATGAAGGCTTCCAAAAAGATGGTATATTGGCTTTCACGGCCGGTGAATTAAACCTCAGCAATTCTTCTAGGTTTGTGCCGTGTCTTGTGTGGGGTTTCGCCTAGGACACCAACCTGGCTCATCGGCGGGCTCTTGGTGTCCCCGCCCGGACCCCCCACAGGAGTAACGAACTGCGCGTTACCTCCCTTTATATAGAGTGCAACTGCGCTCCTTGACTGCGAGAACTAAAATCTCAAGCAGCCATAACCTCCCTATGAAGGCTTCCAAAAAGATGGTATATTGGCTTTCACGGCCGGTGAATTAAACCTCAGCAATTCTTCTAGGTTTGTGCCGTGTCTTGTGTGGGGTTTCGCCTAGGACACCAACCTGGCTCATCGGCGGGCTCTTGGTGTCCCCGCCCGGACCCCCACAGGAGTAACGAACTGCGCGTTACCTCCCTTTATATAGAGTGCAACTTCACTCCTTGACTGCGAGAACTGAAAGCTCAACCAGCCATAACCGCCCTATGAAGGCTTCCAAAAAGATGGTATATTGGCTTTCACGGCCTCACTCAATCCCAGAATATCCAACTTAGTTTTTCATTTCCCTAATCACTTGTTTCAACTTGCTGCTCTCCCTCAAGGTTCGTATATTATAACCCCTGGCACTACAGCCCATCAAGGGCCTAGGCCTACCAAGCGACCGCTGCCCAGCCATTTGGCCTGCAGATATTGGGGTGACGCGTGGTCAGCGCGTCGGGTCCCCTCGGCCGTTAATCTTGGTTTTCGTGACCAGGGCGCTGCCTCACCGTCAGACAGCTAATCAATTTTCCTCACGAGGCAGAGTGCACCCCGTTCCAGCCCACGCGTCAGTTTCTAAAATCCCTGACTGAGCCGGGAATAGAACCCGGGGTCTCCGGGTGAAAGGCAGGCACGCTACCCCAACACCACGGGGCCGGCAAGGTTCGTATATTCCAAAAAACAATTTTCGTTTTCCTTTTCATGTCAAGAGTTGTCACCAATTTATCCGTCCAGTTTTGTAACACAATGATCTCATTTTACAGTGTCACAACTAGCGGAGTGAAAGGATAATATTCTCGCTTGAAGCGATTGCAATTTCTGACAGTGATGAGTGAGGAACATTATGGTTATCGAATAAACAATTGTGTAGTTGACAAGAAATTTACAACGATGAGAAATATTATGGATGGCTTCGTTGGCGTAATGCTGAGCTTCTATGCCCAAGATCGCGGTTCAAACCCGGCCGAAGTCGCCGGAGTTTTTAAGAGCATTAAAAATCCCTCAGTATGCCTTCCTTCGGAGGGGAAGTAAAGCCGGTGGGCCCATGTCATAGATTTATGGCATGTAGAAGAACCTTCCTGTAACTGCAATTGTGTGAAGCTAAATTTGCAGGTTAGATTTGATTTGATTAGCGCTCTATTAAGTTCCAAAGTTCCCGTGTACATGGTGGGTCAGAGGCGGGCACGGCTGACCTACTGCGAGCACACGCACATGGCGTGACACAACCATGTTTAGGCAAGTTGGAAGTTGCCTTGTCACAGCCTTGTCGCTGGACGAAGGATTTACTAATTAACTGAAACATCGGTGACCCATAAAATATTAGTCCGCCTCTGTTTTAGAAAATATCACTTAACGGAAACAAAAGTAGAAGTTTTACATCTTTATGAAATCGCAGCACTCTGGTTTTATCTGCAAGCGGCTCTATTAACCTTAAAATGACCGGACGGCAGCACACGTTGCCCGCCAGGAATGGTGGCCATGATTTGAAACTCTTTGGATCATACCAGTAAATATTTTGGTAAATATTTCATTCAAAGCGTGTTATGACTATTCCTTGTTTCTTATTGTTACTTTTTATCGATGTGGATATTCAGATATCGCTGTGACATTGCGACCATGTTTCATATTGTGCGAGATCCTAACATCTACAATAAACAATTTATTTTAGAAAAATAAATGCATTAATGTGCCAGGGTTCAAAGCCAAGATCTGGATTTTGATAAAACGCCTTCAGTGTGTCAGGTATTTGGCACATGATGGATGAAGACAGAGAAGAAGTACAGGTAAAGTGATCACATTTCTTCATAAAATGACAGGTATCTGGAAAACCTCAGCAAGTCATAAAATTATGAAATTATAACTAGATTTAAAATATTTCATTAATGTTACGCGTAACTGTTCGGAGTGCAAGAGTGTGTCCAAACCATGGTTTTGACAGGTCTGCTTACCAATTCAGAAACATTACATTCAGTTCGTTAACATATACGTGAAGATATGTTTCGAATTAATGAATGAATAATAATAAAGAGCTTAAAGGTGGTTTTGGTATCTTCATAGGCATTACCATCGATGCATCAATATCAAAAAAGGGGGGCGTGGTGCGCAGTGGACTGGGCTCGATTCCTGGTCAATGCATGTGAGATTTTCAAAGTGAAATGCTATTTACTTTGGTTTGAATTCCACGTAAAAAGGAGGTCCCGTGGCTCATGATCACGAGATTAATAATAACTTTATTAAACACAAGTCCAAGTCGTGCACTATTACAAACGAATATTCACATCGTGTTATAATTAATAATTGAGCATGGTCGCTGTGTGCATTTTTGAACATGGTACCGTTCACAATGCTGATCACACAGCTGACAAACACAATCAGCTGAAGGCTCGTGATAGGACTTGAGCTTGCAAACTCTATGATGATAGCCATGCACGGCCATGGAGTTAACGAAGTGTCGAAGATCCTGGTTCGCATCTGACCATATCCTGTTCATCATGGCTTCAGTCGAGTAGAACTGTAGCCATATGTTCTTTCGTTTATTTTCCCTTTCTTCCAACAATTTCTTCCATCCATCCGTAGAAGGGAGAGCAAACTTGAACCTCAAATCTTCAATGAGGAAAGGTTCCCCGGCAAGCTCATATACTAGCCGTGATCGTGTATATCGAGATACCGTACACCAATGGTGATCTTTAAAAATATTGCCTTGACTTTTTCCAAAGTGAAGAGGTCACTCTTAGTTAGTTTAGCCCATGTAATATCTATTCCGTAAGCAAGAATAGGTATTATTTTTGCATGAAATAATGTCATGGCAGACTTGAGAGATAGTCTATTTAAGAACTTGATATCGTATACCGGTATAGCTTTCGTAGCTGCTGCTGCTCGGAATCTTGTGTGTAGTCGGAAAGATTTAGTCGTTGTCTGAAAGATAAGGCCAACGTATTTGAAGCTATTTACGATGTGTAGTGGCTCTGTTTTGAAAAGTACTCTAGCATGTGGGGATAACCGTCCACCCTTCCTAAATATCATATGTTCAGTTTTTTCGGCATTCACTTCTAGCCCATTTTTCCAGTGCAGTTACTGCCACTTGTAATTCATTGATGTCATGCGACCCTAGAACCATATCATCAGCCGATCAGCGTATAAATATATCCGTACTTCCTTTGATTCTTCTTTAATTATCCGTACAACATCATTAGTAGCAACATTAAATAATAATGGGCTGAGGGGGTCACCTTGTAATACGCCATTGGTTTGGACTATCTTGTTAGAAGTCGTCACATTGTTTGAGATTCTGACAGTGTTAACCCTTAACATGTTATGGACCAGAACAGTGATCACTGTGTTTTCTTCCACTAACGACCCGAGTTATGAAGAGATGATGTTCTTGTTAAATCTATCGAAAGCTTTTGTAAAGTCGATGAATACCGCATGATACTTTTCCTGAGGCTATCTGAGTACATTTCCAATGTCATCCAAAATATTCCTTATTGCTTGGATTGTGTTTCTTCCTCTTCTGAAACCAAACTGTCATCTGGTAATTTGTTCTCAATTTAAACGTTGAGTCTTTTAGTTACTAACTTCGTAAGTACTTTCAGTAGGGTGTTTTCCCCCTATAATAGTTAGGGTCATGCGGATCACCTTTCCCTTTGTAGATCACCTTTTATGTGGTCGTTTTCCACGCAGTTGGGATGTCTCCGAATCGCAGGCACAGATTCATGAGGTTTGTGAAAACTGGAATTAACGTATTGCGAGATTAACGGTTACGTAAAAATATTAACAACAACCCCTGGCACTATACAGCCCATGACGGGCTAAGGCCGATCAAGCGACCGCCGCCCAGCCATTTGGCCTGCAGATATTGGGGTGACGCGTGATCAGCGCGTCGGGTCCTCTCGGCCGTTAATCTTGGTTTTCGTGATCGGGGCGCTGTCTCACTGTCAGACAGCTACTCAATTGTCCTCACGAGGCTGAGTGCACCCCGTTCCAACCCTCACGTCAGTTTTAAAATCCCTGACGGAGCCAGGGATCGAACCCGGGGCCTCCGGGTGAGAGACAGGCGCGCTACCCCAACACCACGGGGCCGGTTAAAAAATATTAACTTACTTTTAATATCAAAGAAATGTATTATTTAATGATCACTTTGGAGTACGCTTATATCGGTGTTGCGGAGTCTTTGTTGAGTGGACGGGAATTTTCTTTGATAGAACTATTACGAAAATTACTAAGCAATTAATTTCTATTAAACTGTTATACGCTCTTTATAGCTCTTTATTCTTGTTACGTTAGGTAGAATTAAATTCAGTTTAATCTGCATACGGTGCACAACCATGAGATGATGTTCGAGTAAATCGTATCTAATTACGAATAATTGCTTCCGAGTCTGACGCGAACCCGGAAAATTATATCAGGTGGAAATATTAGTACAGACTGCCTTATGTAGTAACTGGTTCCAGGGTCGTCGACAGAGTGGTAAACCAGATTTGAGATTGGAATATTCCCTGAATCCTCCCTAGGTACGCGCCTGTTCCTTGTGTGTATCCCGTGCCTTAATAGCAATTCATAAATACTTGCTCAATAGGAGAATGCTTTAAGACAATATCTACCTCAAAATACGGTAAATGAAAAGTTGCATACCGGTACATCTTTTATTTAGCGAGTGTTATCACAGCTTAGTCTGAAGGTCTTCATTCACCAACTAAGCTCCCCTTTTGAGGCACATCCAAGGGGTTCATAATTGAATCCTTCCTTTCCTTACAAATCTGGATGCTTAGATGTGGCTCCACTGTGAAAGAATTATACGAGATAAGGAAATAACATACATTTATATAAAAACTCGAGGTCACTTTGGTGAAAAGAACTTAACACTAGCAACAGAACTGCCATTTGGTGTCCAACCCCACCCGTGGAATGGTAAGATACCATTCATCTCGGCAATTGAAAATATAGAATACTAGCTGTTACCCGCGGCTTCGCCCGCAATTACATTTGGAATCCCGTTATAACATTAGTTATATAGATAGATAAGCATGGGTCCTAGTGGAAAATAATTCTATCACCTGAAACCAAAAATGCATGGGACGAAAAAAGACATCAAAATATCATTTTGGTTTCGGACCCTAAAAGACGTGAAAAATATAATAAAAGTATTAAAAAAACATTTTTTGAAATTTCATTCGAATCAATTTTTAAGTCATTCCTGGGACTTAGAAAATTCCGGTCAAAAAGTACAAAATCATTAATAACTCCCTAAGTATTCGTCGTATGATGAAATAGCAAGAGACAAAAAAGATGCAATGTGTTATTGTCTACAACATAGGCCATGTATAATTTTCCACTCAGAGAAATATTACCTGTCCCCCCCCCCCCCCCGAATTTCACCCCTCCCCATGGTCCCCTTTAATTGGATTTATGAAAAAAAAACGGTCAAACACCTATTTACTTATTTTTTATGCTGATTTTTTCCCCGCTGAGTTTCAAACTCCTCGCCTATGATGTCGTTTAAGAGATACATGCTCCGTTAGGAATCCTTCAACCCCCACTTTTCACCCCTTTCACCTCATAATATACACCACATCGAAAAACCCTTAGACACGTGTCTTCTTATTTTTAATGATGAGTTTATATGCCGAGTATCACATGCCCCAATGAAACCAATCGGGAAATGCAGGTCTAACCCCTTAATACCCCTTTAGAACTTGAATATCCAAAAATTCTTTCTTAGTGGGCGTTTGCGGTCCTTGAGGAAACTGCATACCAAATATCATTCCAATCCGTTCGGTGGTTTCTGAGATTTCGTGATGAATGAATGAGTGAGTGAGTCAGTCAGTGAGTGGTATTTGAGCTTTATATAGATAGATAAGCATGGGTCCTAGTGGAAAATAATTCTATCACCTGAAACCAAAAATGCATGGGACGAAAAAAAAAAAACATCAAAATATCATGTTGGTTTCGGACCCTAAAAGACGTGAAAAATATAATAAAAGTATTAAAAAAACTATTTTTTGAAATTTCATTCGAATCAAGCACTATGATCCCGGGCAATACTTATTATCGCCAGGTAGGTATTGCCTTGGCTGGGTGGCACCCACAGTGATGGCCCTCGTTCGGAGTAGGCTGTATTGGGGGAGGATGTTTCCGGAATGACGCGTAAGCGCCCCAAACACAGGGTGGCCTCCTTAAAAAGCCGTCTCTGTAGTGTCATATAAATCGAGGATGAAGAATTTAACAAACGATTCCCCGTAGACAGGTCTCCTCGCTACCTGGTAGGTACCAGGACGGATAGGGGAAATTTTAAGCTCGTGAAATCAATCGTTTTCTCGAAAGAAATCAATGGAATGAATGGAATTTCCAAGCTCCGAAACGGGCAGCTCTTTCTGCATACCGTTAGCCGGCAGCAAACCGAAATGTTGCTGGAATGCCCGCAATTCAGTGAAATTCCTGTTAAGGTCAACAAGCACGAAACGCTAAATGAGGTTCGTGGAGTTATATTCCTTCGCGACCTCATTTTGAACAGCGATAAAGAACTAATGTGGGATTTGGAGAAGAGAGGCGTCGCCAAGATTAGGCGCATCACCCGAAAGATTGGAGAGGGCAACGTCGATACCATCGCTTTCATTCTCCATTTTGAGGGTGATGTAGTGCCTAAGCAGGTGAAGGTCACATCTTACTATTGCAATGTTCGACCTTTCATCCCTCCACCTATGCGCTGCTACCAATGCCAGAAATTCGGGCATGTTTCCACAAGGCGTACTGCAAATGCCGTTTCTAGAGAGTGTCCCAACTGCCAAGGAAGTCACTCTCCACGGTCAAAACAGTGCTCTGAATTCACCAAGGAAGCCAAGATCCAGGAGATCAAGACTCTTGATAGGCTTTGATATAACGACGCTCGCAAGAGGTACCGTTATATGAACGCCCACAAATTTCCGGTAACCTTTGCAGCTGAAGCGACGCCCTCAATAGACCCTGCCTAAAAATTCCCAGTGCAATACCCTCGATGTCTAGTTTTAGTACCAGGAGCTTCCAGAACCTTCTTCGGCCATCGTCAAAAAGCACCGGCTAAACTATCCAATCCGCTGCCTCCGGAGAAGTCCTCTTCTTCTCGGAAACAGTCAGCAAAAAAGTCCTCCCCTACTAAGGGGGAAAAGAAGACTTTGCCAACTGGGGCTGAACCTTCATCCAGCCCACCTGATATGACTAAATTTGTAGTGGAGAAGAGAGAGAAGGTGCGTCGCCGTCTCTCTCACCCTCGTGCTGACAGGGTGGCTACTGTCTCTGCTGGCCTATCCGCTCTCACGACCAGCCAGCTGAAGCCAAACCCGTCCGTTTGGGGGAACTCCCATACAAAAAGGAAAAGGATCGGTGGAGGGGAGTAAAAAAGTTCAACGCCTGCAGACAGGTCTGCTCGTGTATCTGCTGGCCATTCCGCGCACACCACCACCACAACCACCAGTGGGGCGGTGCCAGCAGGAGCGGCCATGTTTTGCAAGGAACTGGCGTCTGTGGGGGATGGGACAACCTACTTCCCCTAATAGACGTCAGCGCAGATCAAGAAAGAAAAATGTTCGGGATGTGTCGGGGATGGACACCCAGTCTTCGGACCGGGAGAAGGTCCCTCGACACCGCTCTCGCTCTTCCCCAAGAGTGAGATAGGTAACGTCCGACGGCGACCGCACGCCACCTAAGAGAGCGCCCCTTCCATTTTCTTCGTCTACGGAGATTGAGGTGTGCTCTCATTACCAATTATCTCCACCTAGAGATGGGTAAGGGTGGCAAACGGTCAAGCGTAAGTAGAAGACCGATTTCTACTTAAGTCCACACTATGGAACTGTAATAGCTATTCTGGTCATCTCGTTGAGTTACGTCAACTAATATCTTCTTTTTCGGCAACCATTGTCTGCCTTCAGGAATCCAGGTTTCATCCTGAAATTACACAACAATGCGTCACTTCAAACTCTTCTCTAAAGACCGGGTGGATAGAGCAGTGGCTGCCGGTGGTGTCTGCACTCTTGTCCACTTTAGCCTCTTTAGTGAAGAGGTGCCGCTGCGTACTGAGCTATATGCAGTTGCAATTCGTACGTCGTTGCCAGTAATGGCATCAGTATGTAACGTGTACATCCCACCGAATTTCAATTGGATTACAACCAGCTAGTGGAACTAGTCTCTCAGCTTCCCCCTCCTTTTCTCCTTCTGGGAGATGTTAGTGCCCACAACACCAACTTGGGCTCCGCTACCACTAGCGGTGGAGGGAGAGTTTTTGAGAGGCTGATCAGGCGGCTGGACCTGTGTTTGTTGAACACAGGGGAACCTAAGCACTTCTCCATTGCACACGGCACTTAATCAAGTGTCGACATCTCCTTGTGCAGTCGTGCTCTGGTTCCCCTGCTATAGTGGGGTGTACACGACGACCTTTGTAATAGTGACAATTTCCCGATTAACGTTACTTTTCCGAACCAGAGAGCCATCGAGTTACCAAGTCGATGGCTTCTCCGTCGGGCTGATTGGCCAAAATGTACAGCACGTGCGGCTTTTGCCGAACATATCTTTGAAAGTGTCGATGATCATACCAATCACATAACGAATGGTATTTTGGCTGCGGCAAAGGAAACAATACCTTCCTCATCCGGCACTCCCGCCAGAAGCTTGTCCCTTGGTGGACAACCGAGATAGCAGCAGCCATGAAGGATCATCAACGTGCTTTCAAATGTTATCGGAGGCAAAATACCAAGGCCAACCTTACTACCTTCAAAAGGATGCGTGCTAGAGCCCAATATCTGATTCGGGAGAGTAAGAAAATGACGAGGACAAGTGTGGACTAAGCTTCGTCGGATCTCCGAACTCCCGACATCTTTGACGATACCCGGAGTCTCCATCAACGGAGACATCATCACGGACCATTTGGCCATTGCCAACAGCATAGGATCGCACTTCTCTGATGTATCCTGCTCTGGGAGTTACGAAGCTACATTTCTGACTCTGAAGAGGGAGGTAGAGGCTCACCCCTTGTCCTTCACCACGGCTGCTTCGGAGTCCTACAATGTACCATTCTCTGATTGGAAACCGCGCAGTGCGCTTGCACGGCTCCTGGACCGGATAACATACATAATCAAATGTTAAAACATCTGTGCGAATCCGGTATAACACAATCGTTGGCCCTCTTCAATCGTATTTGGATCTCAATGGCGAGAGGGGATCGTGATACCGATTCCCAAGACTGGAGAGGATCCCAAGCTTGTCAGCCGTTATAGGCCCATTTGTCTGACAAATAGCCTATGTAAGCTGCTAGAGAAGATGATAAACCATCGACTGGTGTGGTTTTTGGAAGAGAAAGGCCTCCTGTCTGTGTACTCATGTGGATTTCGCTCTCATAGGTCCACCACCGACTATCTGGTACGACTCGAGAGCACCATACAGGAGGCTTTTGAATATGAAACATTCTTGATGCTATTAATATTAAACAAAACCGGCTTCGGTGGCGTAGTTGATAGCATGCTGAGCTTCTATGCCCAAGATCGCGAGTTCAAACCCGGTCGTCGGATCTTTTGAGAGCGTTACACATCCATCAGTATGCCTTCCTTCGGAGGGGAAGTAAGGCCGGCGGTCCCATGTCATAGATTTATGGCATGAAAAAGAACCTTCCACTAATTACTCTTGTGGAAGCAAAAATTTGTAGGTTAGTTTGATAACGCTCTGTTAGTTCCAACGTTCAACACCGGGTGCTGACTGCGATGGCATTTAGTAGCCGCGTCCGCAGCTAGGTGTCGTGGATGGTAGCATTTGGTGGCAAAAGTAGGAAGTACTTGAAAAAAATTAATCGTCTGCAGTCCTTCTACCTGAATCACAGATAACACACACTAATACATTCATCACAATTAACATCGGTTATCAGACAAATTCTACACACACCCAAAGTACACGGGGCTACATGACCGCGTTGTCGCAGGCCCTAAACTAAGGTACCAACCAACCAACTCCACATGGCGCTACGGGATGCTTCCCACCCGATTTTCATTGCGAATTTTATGTCCGTCCGACTCTTCTGAATAAGGGTCGGTAGGACATTATCGCAATAATATACCGAAGAGAATGGAGTTCCTTAGGGTTCTGTGCTGAGTGTCACATTGTTCGCGATTGCCATAAACGGCATTGTTGCCGCCGCCGGACCCAATGTAGTTCCATCGCTGTATGTGGACGATTTAACTTTACATCACAGCTCTGGAAGTATGGCAATCGTGGAACAGCAATTGCAGCTAGCTATTAACCGGTAAAATCGGCAACAGACTTGGAAAAAATGCTAGCGGACCTGGACACTGTCAGTAAAGAAGTAGGTCTATCTATGAACCCCCTAAAAACAAAACTGATGACCAACTCACTGGAAGTACAAATTCTCATCAATGGCAAACCACTAGCGTACACACAGGAATACGTCTATCTTGGACAAAACCTGTCATTTGACTGCTCCCAGGAGAAGGGAATCAAGTGACGAGTTGGACAAGCATGGAAGAAGTTCTGGTTCTTAAAATGTATATTGATGGACAAATCCCAGAAGATAAGTCTAAAGTCAGAAGTGCTAGAAATGTGTTTAATACCGGTACTGCTATGCGGCTGTCAAACCTGGGCTTTAACAGAGAAGCAAAGGCAAACAATCCGGGTATGTCAACACAAATTGGAACGGAAGATCCTTCAAGTATCCTTGAGGGACAGATTACGATACGAGAAGATAAGAAGAAGAACTGCCATGAAAGATGCCGTGACAACAGATGACATGCTAAAATGGAAGTGGGGAGGCCACGTGGCCAGAATGAAAGACGATCGATGGACGCACAAGCTAACGGTATGGGACCCCAGGACAGGAAGAAGGAACGTGGGTAGACAGAGGACCCGCTGGAAAGACACAATCGTAAGGAGGACAGGCAAACACTGGACGAGGATAGCAAGGGAGAGACAAGAATGGAGACGTATGGAACTATAAGAAGGGAAGAGAAGGAGATCTTCAACAACGAAATGTAATGACTCCTTCATACTAGTCCATTTGTAACTCAACTGATTTGTTTCTAAGACGTGCCAACATAACATAACATAAAGTAAAATGCAGTATCAACATTACAATTTACACATATCATATATACACACATAATACTTAATACATAACATTTACAATTTACACATATCATATATACACACATAATACCTATTACATTACACTCTTTCCTCCCTTCAATGACAATATCTACTCGTTAGAAATCTTTAAATTCAGTCTAACTGGAGGTCAACTGATGCGCTCAGATCTGCGCACTTGGGTTCCAGCAGGGGGGAACGATAATTGTTGATTTCATGTCCTGACTGGATGATTCTGATACAGGTGCTACCTCAGGGTTAGGTTGAGGTATCGTTTCAGCTTCTAGGTTTATTGCTAGCGGAGTTGCCTGTTTCGCTAACATGGTTGTCTGGTTATGGGGGCACAACTAGTTTGTCTGTGTTTGAAACATCTTTTTATTTATTCAATTAATTCCAAAGAGCCATAGGCTCGTACAGAGGAATTGTACAGTAATATGTGTGTTTACACACCAGGAAGAAAATTCTGAAGGTAACACAAATTGATGAATAAGGGCATAGGCCTATTAGTAAAGTTGATACTATATCTAAGATTGTTTAGACAAGGTCTCTTAAAATGATAAGCACAGGATTTTTAAGCTTATTTGATGTATTACGATGCATCGAATTTTTCCCACAATACTTTCGTAGTTTTCCTCTTAAATACTGACAAAGTTAGTGCACTTTTTACTTCATCGGGAAGTTTATTATATGACTGTGATGCAGAGAACTTGAAACTATTTCTACCGTATTTAGAAGAGTGAATGATATATAAGGCTACGTCCTTCGCATGCCTAGTTCCATAAGAATGATTGTCCGAGTTCAAGATGTAGGGAGAGCTATAGAGTATTGTGTTGTGTTTAATTTTGTATATTAGCATAGCTGCTCGGAGATCTGCACTTATGCTGAGGGGTAGAATTTTACTTCTGATGTACAGATCTTTTACTGGAGTGCAGTAAGGAAGGTTAAATATGTTTCTAATAGCCCTATTCTGAATAGTCATTAAATCATTCAGTGTGGATTTCCTGCAGTGAGCCCAAATAACATTTAAATATTGGAGCTTGCTATGTACAAGTGAATAGTAGATTTGTTTTACATGGTTTAGGGGAATAAGATACCGAAGTTTCCTTAGGATCCCTACTATAGGTGAGAGTTTCTTAGCAATTCGTTCAACGTGTTCAATCCAGGTTTGGTGTTTGTCGATGATTAGACCTAAATACTTTGCCTGATTAACCTCTTTTATTTCAATATTATTTATATATATTTTGTCATGTGTGATTTCTTTCATGCTTTGCTTTGAAATTACCATGTAATTGGTCTTCTGTAGGTTCATTGTTAATTTATTGGCCTGGAACCATTGTGAGAGAGTATTTATATCTTGTTGCACATTTTGTATGATTTCAATTATGTCTTTCCCAGTGTAGAAGATATTTGTATCATCTGCATACAATTTGATATGCCCTCTCAAATTACATTCCACAATATCATTTATATAAATTAAGAATAATGTAGGTCCAAGTATAGATCCTTGTGGAACTCCATGAGTTATATATTTTCCTGAACTTATGCATTTATTCAAAGCTACATGCTGCTTTCTTCCAATAAGGTAGCTTTGGAACCATTTTAGTGCTATACCTCGGACACCAGCATTTTCTAATTTTGATAACAGTATTTTATGATCTACTGTATCAAAGGCTTTTGTGAGATCAATAAATAACCCAACTGCCATATTATTTTTGTCAATAGTTTCTTGTAGCATTGTTATTAGGTCAATAGTTGCTGCCTCAGTACTAGAATTTTCCCTGAATCCATATTGCATATTATGAAAGAATGTATTCTTGTTCAGAAATGAAAGCAATCTTGTTTTTACCACTTCTTCCAGAATTTTTGAAACTACCGATAAAATTGAAACAGGTCTATAATTATTTGGATTTCTTTTGTCACCACCCTTAAATATAGGAACTACTTTGGCCACTTTTAAGTCATCTGGTATCATGCCAGTAACTAAGGACTCATTAATCATTTCAACCAAGATTTTAATAAATGATTGTATATTGTTTTTAATTAAATTTGTCTTGATCCTATCTAATCCACAGCTCTTTTTATTCTTTAAATTTGTGATGATGGACTTGACCTCTGCTTCATCTGTTGGATATAAGTAGAGAGAATTTGACTGATTGTGGTCCTTACTGAGGATTTCCTTCTGTTCAGGAATAGCTTTTGCTAGACTTCCAGCAATGTTTGTGAAGAACAAGTTAAATGATTCACATAGTTCTTGATTGTCTGTGATAATTTTGTTGTCTATTTCAAGTGAAGTGCATGTCTCAACTGTTGGTTTTTTGTTGTGTATGATTTCTTAATTAGACCTTTGTTCCCCAACTTGGGTATTTGGCTTAGAATAATACATATTCATTTGATTTATATGCCATAAGGATTGTTTACCTTTTAAATCTACCAAGTATGTACCTCGCCCAAGGGCTTTTAACACTGTACCCACTTCAGGGATATCTTCATTTCTCCTACGTACACGAACTTGCTCCCCTATCTGAAATGTAATTACATTTGGCACATAAGACTGTCTAGCAGCTGGTTTCAGCTTGCTGAGAGGTGTTCGTACCGGAAAGGTAAAGATCATTTCTGCTGGAGTCATATTAGTTACCGTGCTTGGCGTATTTCGGTACTGGAAAAGGAAATTATAAACGTTATGCTTAATTGACATTTTTGACTCGGACATTAGCATTTTCTTAAGGCCAGTCTTTGCTGTTCGCACTACCCTTTCCGCAAGGTCATTCGCCTGAGGATGATAAGGTGGGCTTTTAGAAGCTATTATGTCATTATCTGTACAAAATGATAAGAAATTGAAGGAATCAAAGGGGGGACCATTGTCGGTCACTATTTGAGCAGGAAGTCCGAACGTGGCAAAGCATGCTTTCAATCTGTCAATTACAGCTGTGGAGGAGGTACCCCCAACATCCCATATTTCCAGCCATTTACTATGACTGTCAAGCAATATCAGATACACTTCAGTATTAAAATAAAAGAAGTCTAAGTGCAGGCGAGTCCAATTACTGTTCGTTGAAGGCCAAACATGTTGTATTGGTGAAATCGCCTGAAAATTCACTCTAGCACATGGTTCACACAGTTTAATATACTCGTCAATATCTTTGGAACAATTTGGCCAGTAAACCACATTCCTTGCTCTCATTTTCATCCTTACACTACCTGGATGTCCACCATGAAGGGTATCCAGTACGGTACTTTACTTCTTAATCCATAGGGGATTACCACACGATCTCCAAAAAGAAGACACCCTTCTACCACTGACAGGCTATAGCGTATTTCAAAATACGGTTTGAGTGCTGGCATTGCCAAGCCCGACGAGAGGGGGGTCAGGCAGGGCTGGTGCCCCGGGGCCCGACCCTCCCAGGGGGGCCCGGCGTCCTAGTAGGATGGGCCCGATCGGGCATTGATTTATTATTGCCTTCATGTGACTTGAATTTGCTACTGGCAGTCATTTAGTGAATGCAATGAACTGTCTGTAAACAATGTTACAAAGATTGAGAAACTTATTATGTCAAGTGGACAATATTTTCCTTTACGAAGCGTTTGTGGGAAGAAAACTGTCTCAAAGTGGTCAACTTAGGCGATGGGGCTTCGCTATGTATTGTTCTCAGAATATACCTGAAGACAGAGAGAGCATTCCATTATTCTAAATTTAGCTTATTCGGTTTATGCACCAATCCTTCAAATAACTTTCTCATCTCTTCACTTATTTTGCCAAGGCCACGAGAGCCTGGGCTGCCCTGGTGTGTTTGGTCAGCTACTCAAGAGTGTCAAGTTTGGTGCGTCATGTCGAGCTTAGATATTTAGAGGTGTTAGTGTCTGAAATTAATATATTGTCTAGCTAGACGTATAAATTCGTATGGCGTGCAGGCAGGTAAGTAAAAAACATTTTAAAGTAGCGTCCACACAGTAATTCACTTTATAGTTGATAGAAGGGACAGAACAGGGAGTCC
Organism: Meconema thalassinum; assembly: GCA_946902985.2. Lineage (NCBI taxonomy): Eukaryota > Metazoa > Arthropoda > Insecta > Orthoptera > Tettigoniidae > Meconema > Meconema thalassinum. Next base: position 2,105,339,500 of record OX336388.2, on the reverse strand, counting down.
TCGTTCCCTAGTAATTCACTTTCGCACTATGTGAAAAATTATCATTGCTGGCTAAATATCTTGCGAAAGGGTGGGATGATTCTGATGTCAAACGTAGATAGAAGAAATGCATGCGGAATTGTTCATCTTCTCGTATACTGAACTGAGAAAACAATGCTAACATTTGAATAATCTGTATGTTTAGGTGCACTGAGAAAACAATGCTAACATTTGAATAATCTGTATGTTTAGGTGCAGAATAATAATTATTATAACTGGTTCATTAAATACGATCAACAATTCTAGGTACTTGGGTTCGTGCGTAAATCATTTCAGATTAAGGGATTTATTTAAAACCTATATTACTATTGGTACTAGAGTTGGGAAATGTATCCAAAGACTGAAACTAAAGTAACAATCCAATATTTTTCTGGACCGAGTGTTTAATTAACCAGGAGAAAAATTACCATTAAGCTAGGACATTGAACCACTCAACTTTGTTTTCCAATTCCTCTCATGGGACGTCAGTTGTAAGGACAGATGACCTACAGCAGCTGTTCCGTCCCTTAAAACAGCAATAAGTAACGTCAGTGATGTGCATGGCGATGGAGAAATTAATATATTGCATGTACGCAACCGCGCAGACTTTTCTAAGACCAAATATTGAACTCTGCTTAATTTAGAAGAAAATTAAGATGAAGAATTGTGGAATATTAATATAAATACAATTTTGTTTTGAGCTGGTGCAGTGGCTGATAATATTATTGGACATTTCTACGCCGTATATTCCAAAGAGCAGCATCGATCTGCAAAGCACTTATTTTTAGCCTACTTTTCTCATTTTGCAAAAATGAGGAAAAGTAGACTTATGAGATCTGGCAAATGTGTGTCTGGCTGGCTGTGTGTGTGTGTCGTCCCCCCCCCCCTATCAACTCCTAAACGGCTGCAGCAATCGAAACAAAATTTGGTAGGAGTAAAGATCTATACCTGAATATCTCACGGCCACATTTGAAAATGATGTCAGTGCTACCAACTGCTGAAAAATCGCAATTGAAATTTGAGCTCCATGTTGGATATCTTGTAAGGTATGAATGAGAGCTATGTCAAAATTGGCACACGTATAGATAATAATATTGCAGTTTAATTTCCAGGAGGCCATACATGGCAGTGTCGCCAAAATGATTATAAGCCTGCTGATAGGTCTAATTTTTAAATGCATAGAACTTCTACACTATCAATTGAAATTCAACCAAATTTCGTATGTGCTATGTGTACATAAACAGATATGACTGAGCGTATTCTTAAGAGCCACCAGGGCTGCCAACTGTTAATAAATGCTCTCATTTTAAAAAAAAATCCAAATACCCATATATCAGAAAGTATGCAAGCCGACAGCTTTAAACTATATAAACGTATAGTACCTGACATTCTATATTAATTTGGAGTAACTTATATACGTCAGTGCTACCAGCATGATTCTAAGCCTGCTGAGAAGTCCAACTTAAAATACATATAACTTCTATACTATCATTTCGATTTCAACCAAATTTCGTGTGTGCTATGTGTACCATAACAGATATGACTATGCCGATTCTTAAGAGTAACCAGGGCTGCCAACTGTTAATAAATACTGTCTCTATTTTTGTTACCGTAATATCAATATATCAGAAAGTATGCAAGCCAATAGCTCTAAACTTTGCACACGTATAGTACCTGTCATTCTAGTTTAATTTGGAGTAACTAATATAGGCCTACGCCAGTGCTGCCAACATGATTCTAAGCCTGCTGATAGGTCCAATTTTAAAATGCATGTAACTTCTATACTAACTAATGGATCTCATTCAAAATTGACACAACAATAGATCATATTATTTCAGATTATTTCTGACCAATACATGTATGTCATTGTTGCCAACATGATTTTACGCGCTGTTAGATCCAATGTTTAACTGCATATAATGTCCATGCTATCCATTGGACTTCAACCAAATTTTGTATTCTGTACCTTAAGAGTTGGAACTAAGAATATATTCAGTCACCAGGGCTGCCAACTGTAGTTCTCTATTAGGCTACATTATGCCAGGTAGCCTATACAGTATTTCGAACCAATTAGAAATTTCGATATTACCAACTTAATTTCGTCATTATTCTAGGTAGATCCATATAGATTAATCATTAGCATGAATCTTAAATTTTAAGAAAAGTAGGCTCTTTAGTTCGTTACGGAACTTCTTGTTCAGGATGCAAAGAGATATTTTCCGTTGCGAATACAAACCCTTTCATGATACGCCTTAACGTCTCAGTACCGTTAAACATAAAATGGGTTGCTCCCTATGAATTGGAAATGACTCCGCGTCCTGGCGAAGCCGCGGCAGGAATGCAGGATTCGGCTTACAACCACCCACTACTGGACGAAACGCAGGGTATACACTGTGCTGTGCTATGGCCTCTGTGATATGATCAATCGCATGCCGTATTCTTAGTTGCCGATTGGGAAATGTGGGAATGCGTTGCCCGTCACGACTATTACTGTAATTATTAGGGTTAAGAGTAGGGTAGGTGTCCCTGGACTTGAAATAAGGTACTATCCCGGCATTTGTCTGGAGGGAGTGTGAAAAACCACACTCAGGATAGCCGCTGTCAGCACCGGGATTGGAACCTCTGATCTGCGGACTTCCTGTAGACCCCCATCACGGTCATTGGTGAGCTACACCGCGGGGTCTTACTTGAAGGTTCAGAGGCGTTTACTTCAATAACGGAGAGTCTTTTCTATAGCCATTAAATGTCAATGGTCACCAAATTTTTACTCCAAAATATCACAAAAATAATCACCAAAATGGCCTATAACTCAATAATTTGGACCTAAATTTTGCAAAATTTTCCGGAGGAGGACCCCCAGAACCCACACTGAGCTTGGTGATATTCCATACCCCCAGATCCGCTGTGTGTCTACTCCCCCATAATCTTGGCTTAAATCCGCCCCCTATGGTCACCAGTCATAGATAGGATTGGGGATTTTTAGGAGAACCTGGCTCTAAGTTTGCTTACTGCAAAGCAATATTAAATTATAAGAAGTCCACTGACTGCAAATTACAAAATATAGTTCAAATTCACATTTTCTTCTTTTGTGAAAACAATCGCTGATCAGCTGCAATCTACTGATAGCACATAATAAATAACTTGACTTACGTATGGGTATACCTGTGGTTAATTATGAAAATATATTTTGCTTTGTTTACTGTACAATGATGTGTGATCGCCGTTCAACCAAAACACTTACCAAGGGCGTGATTCTTCAAGGACAGCAAGCTTTAAGAATATCAACATGAAAACCCTATGTAAAACGTATTTTAAAATACTTCTTCACTTTGTGTAAAAATCATGTTTTCATTATGAAAAGAGATTACGCCATATGTCACAGAGGCCGTAGTACTGCACAATGTACAGTATACCCTGTCCATCTCTTTTAAGAAGCAGTTCAGTGAACTGAACTTCCTGTTGATTAATTTTTGGGTCTTGGGGGCCCGGGAGATTCCAGCCCCGGGGCCCGTCGCCGCTCTCCACGGCCCTGGGCATTGCCACTTGTTGTGGCCAACCCGACTGTGTTAACTCAATAGCTTTTGTCAATACAGGATCCTTAAGAGTAACATCTGCTACAATTTTAGCATTTATGGGTAACCCTGACAGTTCAGTTACTACACTTTCTACAATTTCATCTTGACTGGGAAGTCTAGACAACATGTCTGCGGGTCCCATATTTTCACTTTTCCTATACTCTGCTTTGTATTTGAATGCTGCTAAAGTAGTAGCACAACGTTGTAATTTGGCAGCTGCTACTACTGGCATGGGTCTTTCAGGTGATAATATGGATTTTAATGGCAAGTTATCTGTAACTAATATAAACTCTCTCCCTGCTAAATACTTATAGAATTTAGTTAACCCATACATTATAGCCAATGCTTCTTTTTCAATTTGTGAATATTGTTTTTGTGTTTCGGAGAGTGTTGACGAAGCAAAATAAATATGATGCTCAACTCCATCTACTCTATGAGCTAGGACACAGCCTAGTCCATATTGTGACGCATCACAACAGAGTACCAATTGTTTACAAGGATCAAAATGCATGAGTGCATTACTCCCTATCAACAGCTGTTTACTATTTTCAAAACTAGTATTACACTCATCAGACCAAGACCACTTGACTGTCTTTTTTAGTAATTCATTTAAGGGCTGCAGCAAGGTGCTAAGATTTGGCAAAAATTTCCTATAAAAATTTATCATGCCCAACCATGACCTCAGCTCTTGTACATTTGTGGGAATTCTAGCTTCTACGATTGGCTTTTCTCTCTTGGGAGTAGATTCAATTCCTTGACTCGTAATAACGTGTCCTAAATATACTACTCTTTCTTTCATGAACAAACATTTCTTTAAGTTTACCCTAACATTGTGTTCTTGAAAGCGTCCTAACACTTTCTCCAGTTTACATTGTAAAGACTTAAAATCTACTGCCCCAATGAGAACATCATCAATATAGCATGTCACTCCCTCCTGTCTGTTTGAGTCTTCAGTCTTTTGACTGGTTTGATGCAGCTCTCCATGCCTCCCTGTCCTGAGCTAATCGTTTCATCTCTACATAGCTCCGACACCCTACATCCGAGGCAATCTGTTTAACATATTCTAACCTTGGTCTACCCCTACAGTTCTTGTCATCGACCCTTCCTTCCATAACTAAGCTTGCTATTCCTGGGTGTCTTAGTATGTGTCCTACCAACCTATCTCTTCTCTTCATTAGCAGTCGCCAGAAACATCTCTCCTCTCCCACTCGTCTTAATACCTCTTCGTTTGTAACCCTATCTACCCATCTGATCTTCATCATTCTCCTGTAACACCACATTTCAAATGCATCAATTCTCCTCTTTTCTGCTGCACCAATAGTCCAAGTTTCACTTCCATAGAGCGCCACGCTCCAGACAAAGGCTTTCAAAAATGACTTCCTAATACCTAAATCTATATTCGATGTCAGCAGATTCCTTTTTTGTAGAAATGCTTTCTTTGCCTGAGCCAACCTACTTTTGATATCCTCTTTGCTTCGTCCATCACTGGTTATTCTGCTTCCTAAGTAACAGAAGTCTCCTACTTCCTTCAGCTTTTCACCTGCCAATTTGATCTCCATAGAGGTTTCTGATTTATTTCGGCTGCATTCCAGTATTTTTGTTTTACATTTATTAATTTTCATCATGAATTCTTTCCGTAAGACGGAGTCCATACCATTCAAAAACTCATTCAAATCCTCAGGCTTGTCGGCCAAGATGACGATGTCATCAGCAAATCTCAGAGTTGAAATTATTTCTCCTTGAATCTTCACTCCCACTTTAAATTTTTCTCTAATTTCCTTCATTGCTTGTTCAATGTAAAGATTGAAAAGTATGGGTGATAAGTTGCAGCCTTGCCTTACACCTTTCTGAATACCAGCTTCTCTCTCATGTCCTTCAACTCGAATGACTGCTGTCTGGTTTCTGTACAGATTGTATATCACCCTCCTATCCCTGTACTTTATTCCAATCGATTTCAAAATGTCAAACAATTTAGTCCAATCAACGTTATCAAAAGCCTTTTCTAAGTCTACAAAAGCCATGAACGTTCTCTTATCTTTCCTTATTCTACCTTCCAAAATCAGCCTAAGACTTAGTACAGCTTCCCTTGTTCCTACATTTCTCCTGAAACCATACTGGTCTTCACCCAACTCCGTTTCTATCTGGCTTTCAATGCTCTTGTAAATTATTCTAGACAGGATCTTTGAAGCATGAGTAATCAAGCTGATTGTACGGTAATCTTCACATCTGTCAGCTCCCACTTTCTTTGGTATAGGGATGAAATCATTCTTCTTGAAATCAGGGGGTACCTCACCTGCCTCATAAATCCTACACACCAAGTGAAATAACCTGATCAGACCTTCATCTCCTATGCAGCATAGCAACTCAATCGGTATATCATCTATGCCTGGTGCTTTGTTCCTGCTTAAGTCTTCCAAAGCTCTATCAAATTCTGATCTCAATATTAAATCTCCTTTCGCATCCTCATCAATTTCCTCCTCCCTTTCCATTACATGATTCTCAATCTCCTTTCCCTTATACAAACTCTCTATGTAAGCTTTCCATCTCTCAACCTTTTCTTCCCTATCTGTTAGAGGCTTTCCATTTGTGTCCTTAATATTACAGCACTTAGTCTTCTTTTCCCCAAAAGTATTCTTAATCCTTCGATAAGCTGTGTCTACTTTTCCTAATTTCAGACAATTTTCTATACCTGCACATTTCTCTTTCAACCATTCTTCTTTCGCTTCCTTGCACTTCTTGTTAACCTCATTTCTCAGACGTCTGTATTCTTCTTTCCCCTTTTCATCTCTTACATTCTTGTGTTTCCGCCTTTCATCCATCAATTCTAGTATATCCTGAGTGATCCACGGTTTTCTACCTATTCTTTCTTTCCTACCAATGTTTTCTTCTGCGGATTTTGTTATTTCATTCTTCAAAAGTGCCCATTCGTCTGCAATTGAAGTTTGTTTAGGGTTTTTCATTAGTCCTTCCTTTATACTCTTCTTGAATCTTTCGTTTACATCCTTCACTTTCAGTCTGTCTATTGCCCACCTTTTTGGCTTTTGACTTTTCTTCAGTTTCTTCAACTTTAATCTGCATTTCATTACAACCAGATTGTGATCAGAGTTTATGTCAGCACCAGGATATGTTTTACAATCCAAAATCTGGTTTCGAAACCTCTGCTTGACCATAATGAAGTCGATTTGGTAACGCCCTGTATCTCCTGGTCTCATCCATGTGTATATTCTTCTATTGTGGTTATTGAATAAGGTGTTAGCTATGACCAATTCATGCTCGGTGCAGAATTCTACCAGCCTGCTTCCTCGATCATTCCTTTCACCTAATCCGAAATCTCCTACTATCTTCCCTTCTTTCCCTTTTCCTACCACAGCATTCCAATCTCCCATTACCATAACATTTTCATCACCCTTGATATACCTCAGAATTTCGTCTATTTCTTCGTAAACCTTTTCAACATCCTCATCATCAGCTTGACTGGTAGGCATATAGACTTGTACCACTGTGGTGCAGGTAGGTTTAGTATTGATTTTTGCTACAATAATCCGTTCACTATATTGCTCATAATATTCCACCCGCTGTCCAAGTTTCCTACTCAATATGAGGCCAACCCCTGCTTGGCCATTGTTTGATTTAGTGCTAATGACCCTATAGTCTCCTGACCAAAAGTCCTGTTCTTCCTGCCATCGCATTTCACTAATCCCAACCAAATCTAACCTCAACCTATCTATTTCCCTTTCTAAGTTTTCTAACCTTCCACTTCCTAGCTGACTCCTAACATTCCACGCTCCGATCCGTAGAATGTCAGATTTCCTCTTTGTCACTTCTGTGATGTTAACCCCCTCTCGAGTAGTCCCCACCCGGAGATCCGAACGGGGGACTAGTTTACCTCCGGATTGAAATTTTACAAGGGAGGAGGCCATCATCACATGTAGTTATGCATAGAGAGGTGCATATCCTCGGGAATAGCATACGGCTGTAGTTTCCCGTTGCTTTCAGCCGTGCAGCAGGACGCAGTGTAGCCATTATTTGGCTTATATTATCAATATCTTAACCGTCTATAAGACTAGTAAAGATTTGATTTATTCTGAAAGGCTGCTACTCCCTTTCAGAATAAGTAAAGAGCAATTCTACTAACAAAAATACTAACCTTCTACCGTACTAACAATTAAATACCAAAATTCTACTAACAAAAAGAAAAATACTCAAGTTCTACCAACAACAAATACTACCACTAAAACAGTCTGTCACCAGGCACACTCACATGCACCCTCACACATCACAGTCTACTGAAACAATGAACTATTACTAATAAACAATGCAACTGCTACCAGACACACTCACACACCACAGTCTAATAGAACAATGACATATATCTAATAGACAAACTAACTACCTACTTACAACTAAAACTAACTACATACTTACTGTACTGTTATTTGAATTGACAATATAGCTAATTTACGGTTATAGGATATGTAATGATCTTAAACAATTGAGGCATTGAGTGAGAGAGGGGGCTATGCCGAGATTTTGTCAAAATTGAGTTATTGGTATCATTGTGTAGGGCATAAATTCGTCTTTCAGTGTGCATCTTATCACAGACATCCGCAGGCGCCTTCCCTTGTTTTGTGAAGATGTAGTTTCTGTGAATCACGTTTATGCTACGAGACAGCAACCCGCAAAACTCCAAATAACTCAGTTTCATCCAACCCTGGCAAAGCCCTCCCACTCACTGCCTCAATTGTATTGGGATGAAAACAATTAATACTGTAGAATAGTGAAGAACATTTAATTTATAACCATTTTCAGACCGTACATGTTTCCAACACTCATCGGCGTCCTCATCAGCGGATACTGAATCAAATGAATCATTAATCTAAAAATTTAAAAAAAGTTTCAGTTGAATATTTATGAACCTTCCACTAACTACACTTGTGTGAAGCCAAAATGTGAAGGTTAGATTGATAACGCTATATTAGTTCCAACGTTCGTCACCAGGTGCTGGCTGCGATGTCATCTAGTAGCCAAGTCCGCAGCTAGGTGTCGTGGACGGTAGCAAAAGTAGGAACTACTTGAAAATTGACCTCTGCAGTCCCTACCTGAATCACAGATAGGCCTAACACACACTAATACAGCCATCACAATTTACACAGGTTATTAGACAAATTCTACACACACCCAAAGTACACGGAGCTACATGATCGCGTTGTGGCAGCCCCTAAACTAACCAACCAACCTTGAATAATTTAAAATATTAAAAATGCCCATGCATTTATAATTTTCTATTTTTTAGTTTTTAATGCTTAATTCAAGTTTTTAAAAATTACACTACATTAGTTGAACAGAAATTTATTGTAATCTTTAGATTACTAATTCATTCGATTCAACATCCGCTGAAGAAGACACCGATGCGTGTACGGAACATGTCATCATCATCATCATCATTTCCCCTTATCCAGCTCCTGCCGGGTCGGCGTATTTATGGCACTTCTCCACTTTCCTCTTTCCTTCCACCATTCTTCTTCCACGATCTTGTCCCAGTCCAGACTTCTTTTTCTCACGCTGTTCTTCACTGAATCGATCCACCTTGTTCTAGGTCTTCCCCTTGCTCTCTTACCCTTGCACTTGGCCTCCAGCATCTGTCTTGGTATTCTATTTTCCTCCATCCTCTTTACATGTCCAAACCACCTTAGTTATTCTTCTCAATTCTCTCATTTAGTTTTACGAAACATGTACGGTCCTAAAATGACTTAATCAAACATGTTCTTTACTACTCTACGGTATTGATTAAGGCGTTTCCATTAGTTAACGCAATTAATTTTAAATATCACTGAGAAGACATTTCTTTTCAAGAGGCATTACGGATACAGGAATACACCTTTCAGGTGAATTAATTATTATATCTTCCTACAATGATCAGGCATCGCCAACTTATTTTGTTAACGTGCCGTTATCTCCTGGCCCACTACATAATTACAACAGAGGTAACATTTTTCGGGCATTATATACGAGTTTCTCTTTAGTATGCTGTCATAAAAAAGGTTCTTTTATCTCTTTTCTTTTATAAAGGAAGGTAGTTCATCTGATGACACCAGAGTATCCACTATCGAAGCAGCCAGGAGTCTGTGAGGCACTACCTCTTCAGAATCATAGCTACGGGTTCTGTCTTGGCCAATATTGCATCGTCCAATCTACTGAATGCACTGCCCAACCCCACGTGAAGAAGGAAAGGAGGGGACGACGACGTCAATTAAGTCACTTTCAATTCTCAAGATCCCCACCATCATGGCCTAGTTAATGGAGAGACTGTTAGCCTGAGCGAAGTTACTAAATATGCAACTTGAGAGGCAGTTTTAACAGCAGCTTCACTGCAAGAAAATACTGAAAAACACGATTTCATATGTCAAGTTCCAAGAAATCTTTCCCCATTTTCAGCCTCACTCCTACGCACAACCCCTACGTCTTCATACAAATGACTCCAATGGGAACAAGTGTAGCAAAAAAACAATCGTCTATTATATCCCATTACTCTTTAACAACCATTTAAGGGAACCGGAAAATGCGAAATAATTTAAAAAAAAAGCAATTTTTTTTGTTTGCTAATGCATTAAATTCTCCAGAGTTTTCTAAAAAAAATTATATGAATTTTTTGTTTTTTTTGTTTTGTGCATATTTAGTCCATAAAGAAATATTTTAAGGGACAGCGCGCTTCAGTAAGTTGAGCCATACCACGCCCATTTGCACTCTGATCTAAATATCTCTCTCCCCGGTGAAGATGAAGTATTCTAGTAAATTTTAGTTAGTTATTGTTGTTTTAAGGAATCGTGTATTGACAGATTAGTGAAAGAGAAACAGTGCCACATTTCTCATTTAACAAAAAAAAAAAATGATATTTTTAATTTAGTTTTGTGTTTTGTAACACATTTTAATATTGATTTCACTATGATGATTTTTTCTTCCAACTTGAAAGACAATTTATATATAGATATATAATAAGATTAATGCGGCCCTCAAGCCCTTCCATAACAAAAATTTGGCCCTTCAATAAAATAAGGTTGAAGACCACTGGCTAACCCATTCCAGCCCTCTGACCAGAATGAAAATTTCTTGCAGGGCCGGGAGTCAAACTCGGGCCACAGGGGTGACAGCCAAGAGCTTTAGCCACTGCGCAACGAGGCCGTTTCATGAATTATGCATAAACGATGTAACCTAGGGGTCATTAAAAAATACCATAAATTTTAACCCCCCCCCCCCCCCTTTCCCCTAAGTGAACGTTCAAAATAAATTAACACCCCCTCTCTTGTTCAATATGTTGTGCAACTCAGCGCATGGAAATAATTCCACGTGACAGGTCCGTGCTCCAGGAACAAAAGCAATTCGCGAGATTGAAACACAGGATGAATAATTAATCCTTCCACAAATCAGCCAACAAAATAAGTTGTTTTGTTATAAACCTAAGTGCGAGGTGATAAAAAGAAAGTACGGTACTTATGAATTTTGCAAATCTGGTAATACCGTTAAAAACTGTTTTCGTACTGACCCCCTCCCCCAAATGATCGTACACTTTTGTTCACTTTTTCGATCGAAATGTTATGGATGACTCCTTACACAGTCTCCAGAATATACGTCGTGTCCTCATAAATGTGCATTTGCATATAATATTGTCACCCCAGTGATTACCGACAGCAGTGGCTGCGCTGGCTAAAGCGCAGCGTTAGGTCATTGGGCCAAGCTCTCTGCTGACTTGGTAGACGCGTGGGTTCGAGCCCCACCGTAGGCCATCCTTGAAATGGTTTTCCGTGGTTTCCCCATTTTCAACATCAGGCAAATGCTGGGACGGTACCTTCTAATAGGCCACGGCCGCTTTCTTCCACATCCTTGCCCAGTTTCATTCATCTTCATCCATTCCATCTCTCATCCCGACGCGCAGGTCGCCCACGAGCGTCGACTAGAAAGACCTACACTCGGCCTCTCAGGAGGCCACACGACAAAAAAAAAGTGATGACTGATGAGTATGTTAGTAACTTCCACCCACCCCTATTATATTGGAAATTGCCAGCCATTCCTGTAGGATTTAGTGATTGATGGACGTCGATATCACTTACTACTACACGACCGGGTGAGTTAGCCGTGGTGGTTACGACATGACTAATAGCAGTCGCTCACATCCGGGAGGCGAGGAGGTTCGAATCCCCTCGCCGGCAACCTTGAAGATGGTTTTCTGTGGTTTCCCATCTTCCTTCCAGGCAAATGCCGGGGTTGGTCCCTCACTATAGGCCACAGCCGCTACCTTCCAACTCCTCGCCCTTCCCTTCCAACTTTCCTCCCCAACGGTACTTGTAGCTCACCCATTGGGTGTCCGTCTCGAAGCAGCTACAAAACTGGCGAGCCGAACATGTCCTCGGACACTCCCGGCACTAAAATCCATACGCTAAAAAAACAAAACAAAAAACTACTACACGGCTTTATGAGTCGACATGTTACATCAATTGAGTTAAATTTCCTATATTGAAAATGTTACCATGGAGACGGGGAATAACAGTCTCTGCCTCTGTGTGTGTATTTAGTAGACGATGAAATAATTTAAAATAGCTTTTCCTGTGTAAGTAGAGGAATGAATACTTGTCGTTCGCACATCTGTTGCAGCTGGCGTGACTGTGACAGGTATTGGAAATTTATTTCTTGCTTCAGTAGAGATACTGTAGTTACTTTTGTTCGCTCATCAGTTTTCCAGCATTTTTAAAAGCTTTAGCCTATATCTGACGTTCTGGCTATAATACACTATACTTTCATCAGCTAGAACTCGGATAGCCAGCCTTTGATTCAGGAGCCAGTCCCGTGGTGTAAAGGTAGCATGCTTACCTCTTCCTAGAAGATCCCGGCGTCGATTCTCGTCCCCGCCAGAAATGTCAAATCTGGCGTAAGGGCTGGAACGGGATGCACTTAGTTTCGTGCGGGCAACTGAGAAACTATCTGATAATGCTAAGTAGCGCCCCATGGCCCTAAACCAAGGCAATGAAGCTAAAGGTATAGTCACGTCGGCTACACGTCCCCCTTAATCTGTAGGCTACGAGTTAGGCGGCAGTAGTTCATGGAAAGGCGCGTTCCTCTGGACGAAATCGCGGGTTGTTTCACTTGAGGGGCTTGGACATCGTGGTCATTTAGCCTCGTGTAGGCTACTTGGGTGCGTGTAGAATTTGTCTGAAAACCATTGCTTTTGTGATGTCCATATTAACGTGTGTGTTTGTAATTCAGGTGAGGATTGGGAAGGAGGCGGCCGAGGCCCTAAGTTAAGAACCATCCCAGCATTTGCATGGAATAGAAGTGGGAAGCCACGAAAAACCATTTCCAGGATGGTTTAAGTGGGAAACGAACCCACCTCTTCTCCGTTTTGCCTAACGAGGCTGAGTGCACCCCATGTCAGCCCTCAGATCAGATTTTTTTTTAGCAGAGCCGGGAATCAATCCCGGACTTCAGGGGGCGACAGCCAAGAATGCTAGCCGTTACACCACGAGTGGGACTGCTCGAGAATGTACCAGATCCTTCTCTCAAATATGCCCAGTTGTCTTTCATGTGATTTTGACAAGTCCAGGTCTCAGCACCTTATGTTAATAACTAGGACTTGCATTCGTAGTTTGTCTTTTGAATGTAGAAGAACCCATGACATGAAGTCGGTTTAGTTTCGAAATGGAGACCCATTACAATGGAAATGAGCTGTATTATCCGGGGTATTATTAATTTGGGTGTTGTGATGGCCATGATCGCGTGCGAGCGCGAAGTAACCGGTCGGGCGGTCTGTGGTGTATAAATAGCGGTGGACCAAGTAAATAAACATGAGGGAGTGCGTGGGAGTCCTGCACAGTACTGGCGAGTGCAGGTGTTGAAGTGGTAACAATCAGTATCCTGCACTTCAGAGACGGCGTTCAACTTATTTTCTAAAGCCTCTTCCACCCTAACCCCAAGCTTGCAGGTTCGCTCCTGACCGTGGTAAGTGATTTTTGAAAGGCGGAAATAATTACGACACGCATGTCATACGATGTTGGGGTGTCAAAGAACCCATTTGAATTCAGTAGGCCATGTTCATAATGGAAAGAATAATATCGGGAGTTTCTGCCAACACAAAGGTCCTCATTTCTCTACTAGAAAGCGCTATAGTGTTTTCAAGGAGCTTAGATATCTAACCTCCTTGACTTTCATAGTGGTTCAAGAAACAACGCAATTCGACATGCAAGCTACCCTCTGGGTGTCAAATAACAAAGCTTGGACCCGGTACCCGAGGCCATACGATATTATTATTATTATTATTATTATTGTAGAAACATTCATCCATCACCAAAGGAAGCTGCGTAAAACGATTTTATTGAAGCAATTCCAAGAAGAAAAACAATGTCCGCGCCCCTTTTTAGCGTAGGCTACCTAAACCGGATAAGATATATCTGTCGTAGTCGGATAGTGAAATCCGTCATTTCATGAAAATCCTAGGCACTTCATGAAGAGCCGGCATATGACGTAAAAAGGTACAGTTACACCATCTGACGCGTGGTTTCATGAAATGACTACATTTCGCCGTCGCATAGTGAAATTCATTTTGTACATCATCTGACGGGAAATCCAGCCCGTCACTTCATGAAGTAGCGGCAGCGGTGATCTCGGGTGAGGGAAGTGTGATTTCCAAGAATTAATCGGATAAAAATGTGGACATTAAAGGGCTGTTATTTCCTCAGAAAGTGAACACTGTAACATAATATGGTACAAATGTATATTGGTCCGAACCTCATTTATCCTCTAAATTCCCTCCCCAGCATCTTAGCCTTGCGCCTAGAAGGAATATTATGCTGCCGTACTGTGTACGGAAAAAGAAAGTCATTCAGATCCGTTTTGTTATTAAAACATGAGAGATAGATAACCGATAGCATAATATGACGTGGTTTCGCTGTTCCACTCTTTAAAATAACAAGAACTAACTCAATCACGGAGGCGCAATATCTTGTGCAACGCCAGCGTGCGCTTCGGGTGAGCTTGTGGTCTCGGGGTATGGTGTTCGCTTCCGGATCACCACGTGGTGAGTTCGGACCCCACTGGGGAAGATATTTTTTGAAAAGTAACTATGTCAGTATGTTTTTCTTCAGTATGTCACACAATAACACATCCATGAATTCCTGAAAGGCAGCAGGTGCGGGGGCCACACCATACATGAGGCGCGTTGGTCTCAAGAATACTAAATGTGTGCTTACAGTAAGACATTCCTGTGACTCGACAGCTAATTCTAGCTGCGAATATGCTTCACTGAGATCTAACACACAATAAATATTATTTCCTGCTAAACTAGCAAATACATTATCTGCGTTTGGCAATGGATAATGATCAATTTTGATATTTACATTGACAGTTCTCTTATAGTCTACGCATAGTCGGTAACTACCATCCGGTTTCAGCACAGGAAATAATGGTGATGCCCATTCTGAAAATTTGACAGGCACCATTCTACCATCATCAATCATCTGTCTCAACTGATTTGTCACTTTTTGTCTTGCATAATACGGTATATCATAGGCTTTACAACGTAC
Organism: Meconema thalassinum; assembly: GCA_946902985.2. Taxonomy (NCBI): domain Eukaryota; kingdom Metazoa; phylum Arthropoda; class Insecta; order Orthoptera; family Tettigoniidae; genus Meconema; species Meconema thalassinum. The sequence goes on along the minus strand of OX336388.2, from coordinate 2,105,324,340 downwards.
TGGGACAGCATCGTCTTTGAGCATTAATTTTGCTTTAAACCCTTTTATTATCTTAGTACGATCAGTTGAAAATACTTCAGGATACTTAGCAATTAATGCTTTAATTTCAGGACAATACTCTGATTCTTTGATCACCTTAACTCTCCCATTTATTTTCTTTTTGACTTCTCCCAGTCTTTCTCCTACATCCTTCCAATTTACTACTATTTCTTCCAACCAATCCCTACCAATCAAAGGCAAAAACAACTGAGGTGTGTCACATACTACCAACTTCAGGTCATGTTTATCTCCTACATTGTCACTAACCTTAACTGTTACTGTTCCTTCCACTTTAAACGGGCCACCATCTACTGTTTTAAGTTTAGCATCACATCCACTAATACTTATTAAATGTGGAAACAATTCTTGCAACTGCTTTACATGAATTAAACTGTATCCTGAGCCCGTATCAATTTCCATTAATACCTTTACACCATCAATATTGGCTTTCACTAACAATGGTTCATTATTATGTGTAACAAGGTTTACCTCCACTCCGTTCACATAATTCCCAGTATCTCGAATTACCTCATTATTTCTGTTTTTATTACTATCCTCAGTGTCGTTTTGTTTAAATCCTATTCCTTCTTCTACTACACACATGTCCTCATCTACTAGCCTACACATTTCCCTTGCTTCTTTCTCCTCATTAAATGATAGTTCCCACTCACATGACTCTTCTATTACATCCCCATTATTTACTCTGTTTATGACTAATTGATCATAATCACTACTCACGTCATAGTCCAGAATACTTTCCTCACATTGCTCCTGTTTGGGCCCATCATACGTATGTTCCGATCGTCCGTCGCCGCTAACAATAGCTTCAACCGATTCCCTACAATACGGAGCATACCGCCATTGTTCACTACACTCCTCTTGTTGCCCTTCGTTACTGACAACTGATTTAATTTGCTCTCTATGATAACGAGCCGTATGACCTAATTTTCCACACGCAAAACAATTTACACTTTTGGACCAGCAATTATCTGGGTGACACTTTGACGATCCACATCTCCAGCATCCTTGTGACGCCTTGTTTGGTTGTCTCCGCCCTAAGTGTTCACCTCTAGGTACTGCGTGTACTCGTTTGGAATTTCCCTGGATTTCCTTTCCTCTGTTTGGCGCCGGAGATTGAAACTGTAGACTAAAAGCTCCGCGTCCTGGGATAGTGCCTCGTCCCCAAGCTCGTCCTCGCGTCCCGCTATTATTGGTGAAACGGCTACCTCCACGATTTTCACTGTATAGGCCTACAGGCCCATGCTGAATTTTACTGACCTGATATGCTTCCCGTTCTGTGGCCATCTGTTGTGACTGTGTTTGCCACTTCTCCATTTGTTTAGCCACCTCCACCGCTCTATCATAAGTAAGATTTGCCTCTTGGTATAAATCGATCACTAGTTTTGTCTGATGTGAGACCAAACAGGAACTGATCTCGTAGACGAGAGTCCAAATTGTTCCCAAAATCACACGTCTGAGCTGCGTCATAATTTTAAGCACAAATTCCGCAACTGTCTGAGATGGCAATTGTGACATACGTTGAAACCGCACTGTCTCAGCGAGCGCCAAACCGGCAGGATTAAAATGTTCCTTTAAGCTTTCCTGAAGGTCCACAAGGGTAAGATTCCTGGGTTCCACAGGTCTGCACAAACGATTTAGAGTTGCCCGTACTTCGCGATTTAAATGATTAAGAAAAAACAATTTTTTTCTCACGGCGTTTGATCCATCCGCGGGAGAATAGTTTCGTTCAGTTGCCGGTGCGTCCGGACCCAACGCATGGTTAGTCATTAAACAGTAGTCCTCGAATCTGCTGTGAAAGTCTTCTATTTTCTCATCCTTTGGATTGAAAACGTCCTAGTTTCCAATAAGGTGCGGTGGTTGGGCCATATTTTGAATGTCCTCAAGTTCCTTTATTATATTTTGAAGTGCTGGTGCTCCCGTGAGGTGATCGCGGCTTTCAACAATACACTCGTCCGTTTCAAATCCTTCGAAATCAAGGTCCGTCGTAATTAATTGACTCCATTTAACTGTACTTTCCACATAATCACTATTTATTTGTCCTTTTCACTTATCTCACGTTTTTAACCACTGCACTCTGAAGGTTCTTTTTATTAATCCGTTTTCCATTCGTCGCCAGTGTAATGACTCCTTTATACTAGTCCATTTGTAACTCAACTGATTTATTTCTAAGACGTGCCAACATAACATAAAGTAAAATGCAGTACCAACATTACAATTTACACATATCATATATACACACATAATACTTAATACGTAACACTTACAATTTACACATGTCATATATACACACATAATACCTATTACATTACACGAAAGAAACTGGTAGACAGCACACCTATGACATGAAAGATACACTTCTACAGCAACCTGTAACGAGCCAATTAACGCATAAGGTAAACGACAACAAATAAGCACATACAAAGACACGTCAACTGCACCCCTCCCTCCCTCCCTCCCTTCTAGAGAAGAAGATGTAAAGAGAAATGAAATGTAGTGTAGTGAAGTGAACTACAGACTACAGTGAAGTGTAGCAAGTGGAGTGAAAACTTGTACACTACTCATTAGGACTTGCTCGCCTAACGAGTTAAAACCAGAACACGTCCCTGCTCGCAAGAGGCCTTTGCCCTTATGGGATTATCTAGGCTATAATTACAGTAGAACGTCGTTTATCCGGACTAATTGGGACCGAAAGTGTTCCGGATATCGATTTTTCCGGATAATCAAATATGCGTTTATTACATAGGAAAACCATGCACAGTACATTATGGTGATAACCACCAAGCTTCTCATTTAGCTGCAACGCTTTCTCACATAACACAGGTCCAGAAATGGGACCTCCCTTACTTCTTGTCTGAATAAACCATAAGTACGCCACTTCTTCCAATTTTTCACCCGTGATTATTCTCTTTTTAGACCCTTCTTCACTATCTAACTTCGATGCATAATTCAGAATTTCACATTTTCGGTTCTTCAAATCATAAATTGTGGATTTTCCAAGACTGTAAGTTTCTATTAGACACTGCACACTCTCACCTTTATCCAGTTTATTAATGATCATCACCTTCTTCTCAATCGATGAAACATTGCGATTTCGTTTTTCCTTATTGCCACTCGTAGAAGCCATCTTCACTAACTAATACAGTACACTCACATATTGTTAGTTAGTTATTGTTGCTTTAAGGGGTGGAACTACAAGCTCATCTGCCCCCTAACTCACATATTGTAGGCCTCATAGGTTGAAACATTAGAGAGTAAACTAACGGTAGGAGACAATAATTTAAACGAGAACCGACTCACTACTGTAGGCAGCGTGCACTTCCGCATCACAACAGTAATAAGCGCGGGCTGATCAATATATATATATATATATATATATATATATATATATATATATATTGCTCGTCCGGATAATTGACGTTCCGGTTGTTTGACGTCCGGATAAACGACGTTCTACTGTATTTATTATTATTTATTTATTAACCGGGTCGACAAGTAGGCTCACGACCGGGGTTTTCGTTTTTCAGCAGCGAAAACCCCCGTCGTTCATTTTTGTTGGCTCCGGAGGCTACATTTACACCCTGAATTACATCTCAGGGTGCTGCGTTGCCGGTGGTTGACACTTATCTCTTCCTGGGGCTCCATTTTGACAGAAAATTAATGAAGCAGCACCATATATGGCAACTAAAAAAGTCGTGTCTCAGGAAACTGAACACGCTCAAGTTTCTTAGTGGCGCTACATGGGGTGATAACCGTGCGGTGCTGATACGGTACTACCAAGCCCCGTTCTGTCCCGGCTAGACTATGGTTCTGCGGCATACGGTTCAGCAAGGCCAGCAACCTTGAACATTTCGGACAGCCACTATAGTGGCGTTAGGCTGGCTACCGGTACCTTTCGGACCAGCCCGATACCCAGCCTACTCGCCGAATCGGGTGTTCCACCTCCGCCAATGTGCGTCAAATGCTGCAACATCCGAGTTATCGAGCTCTCTTCAGTGTCCAATACAACCAGAGGTAAGCCTACGCCAACTAGCCTCGTGCCAATCGGCCGGTTATTATTACAAGACTCGAGGAACGGCTGTAGGTCCCTGTATGATCCGGACCCCTAGCGAGGTGCCTCCGTGGCAAGTCCCGCGTCCGGAAGTTCGGTTAGATCTACATCGAAGTCCTAAGGTGAATACGGAGGCAGTCCACAGCATAGTTCACCAATTTGCGGACGCTGGTATTCTCTACACGGATGTTCGAAGGTGGACGAGAAGGCGGGTTGTGCTTACGTTATTGATAGTGCAAATACCAAAATCGCTTTGCCTGAAGCATGTGTTTACTGCGGAGCTCGTTGTCATCTATGAAGCTCTGCAGTTTTCACTACAGGATGCACGAATTCACTTTCCCTTCTGTGTACTGTGCCCGCCAGACAGGGATGTCGGAAGACCGCTTGACCGCAACGGCCCCTCGACACCCCCATCCACCGAACCCACAACCCTAAAAGGATCAGATGTGCATTCTCAAATCAGCCCGCACGGGACTAGTTACCTCAGGGTCGATCGGTGTTAGTGAGATGTAGAAATGTTATGAACTGACCCAAGAAAGCACATCAAAAACAACAAGAAAAAGAAGAAGTCCAGTCTTAAGTTACCTTCTTTGTTTATTCAGAAACAGCACCCTAACCTACTTCTGAGGGTAAGAATCGGATAAGCCGCTAACCTGAATACATGATGAATAGTCCCTAAATGACGTTAAGTTACCCTCTTATGAAGTCCTATTATACAACAAAACAAAAAAACAGCAAACTAAGGGAATAATACGTAAGTTCGGCCCTAAGCAATTACAATGAGAAATTTTATTAAAGCAAAACAATGTGTATGAAACTAGGCTATGATGGTATTATCCCTGACATTTAACGTTAAGGTTATGTTCTGATTTGATCCTATCGGAAAGTTAATCATAGACGAGACGCGCCTATGCAGAAAAAAACTATCACACAATTGGTTCACTAAAAAAACATCAGTAACAAATGGGAACACAAGTCAACAAACCATAAACACAAAATAGAATACACTCTTATATTCAACATCCTCCCTACACAAATCGTCGACTCTTTGTAGACGATTGTCATCTGAATGCATGTCAATGTAGGTTGACAACAGCGTGAACACCGTCATGTCTGACGTTGCATTTGCAAAGTCCAGGCTTCCGTGGATTCGCCTAGAAATTACATTCGAAGATTCAAGGAGTGTCAGCTTGATCTAATTGTATTTAGAAGCATCACCCTCAGGTGAAAAATCGAAGATCGAATCATAACAACAACCACAACAACATACCAAAAATTACATTATTAAAAAAAACTGAAGTTCGAAACTATTTAATTATTAATTTAATTATTAATTATTTATTGCTTTCAAAATAAAACTATTTCATTATTATTATTATTTATTGTTTATTTATTATTATTATTTTTTATTATTATTATTATTTCCAGGAAGTGTATTTAATATTGTCATTAGACACGAAGAACAGAATCAGACCCATTAATAAACTCTCACTTCGAGAAGCATCAGTCATCTCGATTCTACAGCATCATCAAAAATCTTCATATGAGCATCAACGCTCAACTTCAATACACGCCAGTCACTGCTGGACTCGTGTTTACAAATACCAATACGTGTGGTCACCCAACACACACCTTATAGAACGGTCGACAGTGGTATAAACATCACCTGTCACCTAATTAACATCACCATGAGCGATAATGCATCGTCTTCATGTGGAACAAATTACCCAATCACATTCTAGCACGTTGCCCTGGTCTGATACATCTTCGGTCTGTACAAAATTAAGTTAAGGGCTGCCCAGAACAGCTGGTTACATCTCTTAAATAATGGTTTTAATATAATACAAGTTACATTTTACTTAACAAATTGATTAACCTTATGGGAGTGTAAATTCATTGAGAAAATACTGCTGTGCAGTTCTAGGCTAAGTGTAGTAGGCCTATTGAGTTTGTGTGGGCCTTTAGTTGTTGTATAACGTGACATGTGAATGACGCATTTGCTTGCGGCCGGTATCTTCGAGTGTCTGCTACAGCTTTCAAGGTCTCAATACACTCTCCCGCTGACAAACAATTCAGCTCAGACGCTCACTGCTTGCTTTGTAACCAGTTCAAAATCCACACATTCAGATGTACGATTGTAATAACGCCACACTTCTGGCATAACAAAAGAATAATGTTGTATTCCAGGTAGACCAAAGATATAGATACTGTATGTCACTCTTCTGCAGTGACTTGAATATATTAAAATGATACGTAGGAGGTATTAAAAATGCTTAAATAAATTATACTGTAGTCATTCCGTCGTGTCTATCGACTGCCATACCTTCCCAAGGATCGTGTGTTCGAGAATAACACACTTCCGCCTTACTTAAGTACATGAAGTTATATTTGCGGCGTTCTTCTTCAATTTATGCATAGTGCTCCCAATGCCTTTCTTAATCATTATATTTACAAATTGCCATGTAGAAATAGACCGACAGGAAATAATAGTTAATCACATAACTACAAAAAAAAAAAAAAAAAACCTGCCTATAACCAACTGTGTGAATACGTGCGGCCAATATCTTATGCTAATTATCCACCACAATTCTACCGTACATAAATGGTTTTATTTGACTTACTCGTTCATGGTTGGTTGTATGAGATGGATGGCTCTCGGTTTGAACCTGGTCCTCGGTTCACTCACCGACCTTAACCATCGTTTCTTTCTCCTCATGGTATTATTTGGCATCGGCTCTTCCCATGGTTGAATGGTTTACTCGGACATTTCTCCTGCCATAAGGATGGCGGTAGTTTCCGTGTAGTTATAGGTCCCCATGATGGTAGTAGTATTACACGTTGTAGAAGCCTGAATCACTGATTTTATCGGAACAATAGTTGTAAAATTTCCACTGATTCTAAACTGTGCGGATATTCAAAATTGCCTTTCTATTTCCGCCACTGACTTTATTGACGCATCTGCATCATATTACACAGACTTTACTACTTTTCTCACTCCACAATTACATGAGTTTGATAATAGCACTTCAAAATTTTGACAATTTACAGTTCGACTAGTCACGAATAACAGTTTCAATGCACTTTCCAAATATATCGGTCTGTTCGATAATAGTAATATTAATGGACTACTCGTCCTCACCCTGTTCATTACCCGAGATCCAGTTGCGGCGTTTTTCACTCACACACGACATGACACAGTACTGTCTAGGTAATGGCGACCAGTGCTTCTTCCTCTCCATCGTCGGGCACCGCGTGAGTCGTTTCCTGACTATGTAAATTAACCGTTTATAACCCAGCATATCATTTACACAACCAGCATTCTCGAAAATTATAGGAAAAAATCATTGGAGTGCCCTTGTTGTCTGAATTGTCCTGTGGTTCATAATCTCACTATTAAATAAATATGTAACTTCAGCTAGCGACTTCCCCTGGTAGGTTGGTGTTCCATGGTTGGACGTGTGGTTGAGCTTCTTTGGGATTTTTTTCTCGGCAATCAATTTTCGATGAGCCGGAAATGGTCATGGGGTCATGAGCCTTTCGGTCTCAGTACCGACTCTTTGAGTTCGTTGCAGTCAATTGCTACATGTTTCCCTCACACCCCCTAGTGCAGCAAATCGTGATTTTTTTGTTTATTCCGTAATTTTTGTTTTTTATTATTATTATTAGTTCATTTTTTTGTTTTATTAATTATCGTTTTTTGTTCATTTCAAATGATATTGTCGACTTCGTCGTTATGCTTGAGTCTAAAGTTATGCGGGACGGAGACGGTTGCGAAACGGAGACGGAAGTGACGTCATGCAACCGCGCGGGAAGCCTAAGTTAATGGGTAAAGGACGGCGAGTGCGTGACGTCATGCAGCCACGCGGGAAGCCGAAGTTTGGTTAATGGAGTCTGTTGAAAGAGTCCTGGGGCGTCGAGCGACCTGGGGCTTCGAGCGAAGCGAAAAGAATACAGGGTGACTCCTAAATAGGTGTACAAGATGCCAGATAAGAATACAGGGTGACTCCTAAAGAGATATACAAGACGCCAGATAACAATACAAGGTGACTCTTAAAGAGGTGTACAAGATGGCAGAGAAGAATACAGGGTGTCTCCTAAAGAGGTGCTCAAGATGTCAGACAAGTATACAGGGTGACTCCTAAAGAGGTGTACAAGATGTCGCACAAGAATACAGGGTGACTTCTAAGGAGATATACAAGATGCCAGATAAGAATACAAGGTGCCTCCTAAAGAGGTGTGCAGGATGTCAGAGCAAAATACAGGGTGACACTTAACGAGGTGTACAGTATGTTAGATTAAATTCAAATATAGGGTGACCCTTAAAGAGGTTTGCAAGATATCAGATTCAAATAATGGGTGACCCTTAAGGAGTTGTAAAAGATGTCAGACTCAAATACAGGGTGACCCTTAAAGAGGTGACGGCTGGGAAGCCTAAGTTAATGGGTAATGGAGTCTGTTGAAAGAGTCCTGGGGCTTCGAGCGAAGCGAGAAGCCCTCCTGAGCCTTTCTAACATTTGTAGCATGCGTCATATGAAATGATATAACGTCTAGTTTTTCAGACGGTGTCGCGAAAAAAGCGCACTGCGAGAAAAGCGCACTGCGAAGAAAGCGCACAGTCAACCCTTTTGGAGTTACAGAAGGAATCCCGCCCCTATCTTCTTAGAAATAAGGAGTGTTACACAGAAAATAAAAGTTGAATTAATTAGTTTCTGATTCCCATCACACTTTATCCAGGCTGTGGACTGGCTAAATGATTAATTACTAAATATTTTTAATCATTTAGGCGTGTTTAAAATCAGCTTGAGTATAGCTTCGTCAATGTTAACTTTTTAAATATATTTACAGTTTTAAAGTATACTTAGGCTTGCTTTAAATCAGCATGAATGTAGCTTCGTCAATATTAACTGTTTACTATTTACATTCTTTTCGGGTCTTGCTTTTCTTCTAGAAAGAAGGTCTAGCCAAGTTTTTGTAGATATGAAACTGTCTTTAAACACGCTGTGATGTCACCATTTTCTTCATACTTCTTCACAGTTCTTTCCAGTTTCTTATCCAACTCGATGTAAGTTTTCTTCCTCTTTTTCCCAGCTAAATTCAGTTCTATCCTCATGTACATACAAGAAGATTCCTCCGCTTCACTCTTGAAACAAAGTATGACATCTCTGATTTTGGGGTTGGGTCGTCCAAGAAGATTGTTGATTTTGTTGTGCCAACCTTCCACCGCGTTCGTAGTCCTGTGTCGCCTAGCATAGCAATTCCACAATTCAATAGGAATTTCGTCATTATGCAGCCACTGTTCGACGAAGTAGTCGAAGAAGCGAGTTAATTTCGGGTTTTCAAGAGCCTGTGAGTGAATTTCGACCCAGCCATCTTGGACATCTTCAGTTTTCAAGAAGGCTAATGCAGCACACATTTGAGTGGACAGTCGGATTTCTTCATTTTCTCTATATTCACATGTCAGTCCAATTTCTTGTATTTTTCTCCACAGACATTTTTTCAAATGAAAGTAGCACCCATGGATTTCAACTGATGGCAGAACTTCTCTAATTGCAGCTATTGCACTCGCCTCGAAATCAACGTGGATGTGTCTTGGATTCCATTCTGGGACTGCTTGCAGTACATGACGAAAAAAACGAACGTATGTAGTTTTCTTCTTGTTTGGAAGTAGGCCAAACACAACTGGATAAACGTTAGTTTCTGTGTCGGAGCTTCCATAATCAGCATGGATGGTGTAAATTTGACCGAACTGTTTACTACAACTTTTAAACGTTCCATCCATGAAAAAGCCTTGTAGGTTCCTCAAGCACTCTTTTCCTTTTTCTGAACAAAAAATGATCATCCGTTCCTCTGAGCCTTCGTCCACTAACATACATTTTGATCCGTCGTTCATCTGAAGCAATTCTTCGTCTAAAATTACTTCTTCTCTAGTCTTAGGCTCCTTTTGGGTTCCACGCGCACTGTTTCTCTGTATGTACATACTTCTTTTTGTGGTGAGTTGTTGCGGCATTTCTGTTACAAAATTGTAGCCCTTGTTGTGGAGTTCTCCCAGTTCTTCTCTGTAGATCTTTGAAATGGACGTGTCTTCTTCACGGGCTCTCTTCTTTGCAACGTTGATGCTCTTCATAACTTCCAATCTGGCTGTGTCCGGTGCTGCACATGAGTGATCAGTAACTTCTAAAACTTCGCCATTTTTACTTTTTAACATTCCACCATAACGAATAGAATATAAAGTGTGATCTCTTCTCCCTCAATAGCATGTAATGAATACGGATCGGGTTGGCACTCGCCGCTACGCAGCGCTACAGTCGATTTGAGATTGTTGATTTCCACTAATGTTTGTGTGTTTATGTGCGATTTATTAAGTATTTAATTGGTCGGAGTGTTTTAGTGGTGTTCTGTGCAAACGTTTATTGATATACAAGTGCTTACACTATTACTTCATAGTATTAATACCTGAAATGCTATTGTAGGACGCATTGACTGAAATGGAATTTAATTTCTTGTCGTGTGTTGACGTTATCTTCGTGTGTTAATTTTATTGTTATTTAATGTAAGTAAACAGCCGTTTAGCCCTTACATTTTCATGAGTGCTTAATGTGATTAGTGAAGATGCCTTGCTCTTTTGTACCAGGATGCAGATCTAGCTATGGGGACTGTAAAGAGGTCAGACGGTTTTTCAAACCTCCTAAAGATTAGGAACGTTTTATAAGGTGCAAAGGGGCCATATCAGGGAAGGATAGGGAACATACTGAAAAGTCCTACATCTGTGTTACTCACTTTTCAGAAGATTTAATTGTTAAATTTGACAAATTTGTGATAGAAGGGAAGGTAGTATTACTTCTCCCAAGAACCAACTGGCGATTGAAAGACTATTCTGTTCCACATATAATCCTAATTTGCCTAAGTATCTGTCCAGTATGGTGTAAATAAAAATGCTCTTGATGCCATTAAAGACTACTTCTGTGAAGAAAGGGATGAGAATAAAAAGACAATGAGTTAAAAAACATATATGTACCGTAATGCTGAAGGAGGCGTGATCAGTTTTAGGCAATAGCCTACTCTATGAAGGGGTCATGACTATGCCTTCTATGTCTGTTTAATGTTAAGTTCTTCTGAAATGATGGTAGTTTACTGATTTTGGTGTTTGTGGAGTGAAATTAATGGTTATTATTGAATGTTATAGTAATCTACGGTAAAGTTGAAAGTTGCGTTCGTACGGCTTTTTTTTTTTTGTCTGTGTTGCAAGTCTGTTGAGGGAATGTAAAATGTGTAACAATGTGAAGAAATCCTTTCTGATAGCGAGGTCAATTGTTCCGTTCTTTTTTAAAATTTACCGATAGCTGGCAAAACTAATTGCATTTTGAACTTGCTCTTTGTCTTCGCTTATTGTCGAAACTGAACTGTTACAAGAGACGACTTACTAAATTATTATTGGGCACAGGAAAGTAAGAGGAGATGTCAAACTTATTAGCGCCTATGAGGATATATTGCGGTGTTTTAACATGTAAAACAGGTCGCAAGGTTTTAAGTCTCGTAAGCGCCAATGCTAACTTACATCACAGATCGGAGCCAGCGCTGCGCTGCGGCGGACCAGGCGTACTAGGCCAGTGATATCACTTCTTATTCTATTCGTTATGATTCCACGGCACCTACTTGACCTTTCCTTCTGACATCGCCAAACTATTAACCCATCTATATTCTTCCTAAACTCCCTATATGCGTATCCGTTATAATGTGCTGCAGGCTTACCCTTGTTAGTAGTTAAGACTTCCATAATATAACTAAACCATGTATAAATACTAAAAAGAAAGAAAACGTTCAAAACACTAGGTATACTAGTAAAATAACTTTAACACAAGTAAGTTTAAAACACTAAAACAGATTATTGCTGCTTACGAAGTGACTTGAAGGACCATCAGAACAGGAATGACAAAGAAGTGGTCGGTGAGGTGGGTCGGTGAGGTGGGACGGCTGCTCGGGAGGAATGAACCTGAGCTATTGTATTGCGTGATGACTCACCTCCAACCAGCTCCAAGTATTCATTTCCTGGTAACGTAACCCCTACCCTAAACTGTCACATTGGCCCTTGTGCGCTTTCTTCGCAAATACCTGTATGTGCGCTTTATTCGCTGTGCGCTTCTCACACAGATTCTTTCAGACTGACTGTAATTTTTACTGATGATTCAGATTTTACAGCTTTTATTTAAACAAGTTGTTTACTTGTTTTAGAAACCATTTCAAACTTTCTGTCATTGTAACAGTGCTGCCAACCTTTGCGCCTGCTTCACAATAAAAATCAAATTACTCGGCTGTAGCCTACTTTTGAACCAATTGAATATAGAGCATCTGTACATTAAAAGACAGCATGGAATTAAATGTAGTATTTGCCACTCACTCGCACTCCTATGTCCTACAATTAGCTTTGTCTTCTTCTACCCCGGCGGTGTTGCCATTTCCCAAAGATGTTGTTGTTTGAGTCTTCAGTCTTTTGACAGGTTTGATGCAGCCCTACATGCCTCCCCGTCCTGAGCTAATCGTTTCATCTCTACATAGCTACCACACCCTACGTCCGAGGCAATCTAACATATTCTAACCTTGGTCTACCCCTACAGTTCTTGTCCTCGACCCTTCCTTCCATAACTAAGCTTGCTATTCCTGAGTGCCTTAGTATGTGACCTACCAACCTATCTCTTCTCTTTATTAGCAGTCGCCAGAAACATCTCTCCTCTCCCAGTAGTTTTAATACCTCTTCGTTTGTAACCCTATCTACCCATCTGATCTTCATCATTCTCCTGCAACACCACATTTCAAACGCTTCAATTCTCCTCTTTCTGATGCACCAATAGTCCAAGTTTCACTTCCATAGAGTGCCACACTCCAGACAAAGGCCTTCAAAAATGACTTCCTAACACCTAAATCTATATTCGATGTAAACAGATTCCTTTTCTGTAGGAATGATTTCCTTGCCTGAGCTAACCAACTTTTTATATCCTCTTTGCTTCGTCCATCACTGGTTATTTTGCTTCCTAAGTAGCAGAAGTCTCCTACTTCCTTCAGTTTTTCACCTGCCAAATTGATGTCCATAGAGGATTCTGATTATTTTCGGCTGCATTCCAATATTTTTGTTTTTCTTTTATTAATTTTCATCATGAATTCTTTCCTCAAGACGGATTCCATACCATTCAAAAACTCATTCAAATCCTCAGACATGTCGGCCAAGATGACTATGTCATCGGCAAATCTCAGAGTTGAAATTATTTCTTCTTGAATCTTCACTCCCACTTTAAACTTTTCTACAATTTCCTTCATTGCATGTTCAATGTAAAGATTGAAAAGTATGGGTGCAGCCTTGCCTTACACCTTTCTGAATACCAGCTTCTCTCACATGTCCTTCAGCTCGAATGACTGCTGTCTGGTTTCTATATAGATTGTATATCACCCTCCTATCCCTGTACTTTATTCCAATCGTTTTCCAAATGTCAAACAATTTAGTCCAATCAACGTTATCAAAAGCCTTTTCTAATTCTACAAATGCCATGAACGTTCTCTTATCTTTCCTTATTCTACCTTCCAAAATCAGCCTAAGACTTAGTACAGCTTCCCTTGTTCCTACATTTCTCCAGAAACCAAACTGGTCTTCACCCAACTCCGTTTCTATCTGGCTTTCCATCCTCTTGTAAATTATTGTTTCTATGACCAAGATCGCGGGTTCAAATCCGGCCGAAGTCGTCGGATTTTTTAAGAGCATTAAAAATCCCTCAGTATGCCTTCCTTCGGAGGGGAAGTAAAGCCGGCGGTCCTATGTCATAGATTTATGGCATGTTAAAGAACCTTCCACTAATTACACCTGTGTGAAGCTAAATTGTATAGGTTAAGAATGGAAACAACGCTCTTAGGTTCCTACGTACGTTGCCAAGAGCCGACTGCGGTGACGTCTGGTAGTTAAATTCTGAACTAGGAGTCGTTGACGGCAAAAGTAGGAACTACTTGAAAATTGATCGTCTGCAGCCCTTACTTGAATTAAAACAGATACACACGTTAATACCGTCATCACAATTAACACCGGTTATCAGACAGTTTCTACACACACCCAAAGTACACGGGGCTATATGACCGCGTTGTCGCAGCCCCTAAACTTAAGAATCAACCAACCAAATTATTCTTGTCAGGATTTTTGAAGCATGAGTTAATCAAGCTGATTGTACGGTAATCTTCACATCTGTCAACCCCCACTTTCTTCGTTATAGGGATGATAACATTCTTCTTGAAATCATAGGGTACCTCACCTGTCTCATAAATCCTACACACCAAGTAAAATAACCTGATCAGACCTTCATCTCCTATGCAGCGTAGTGTGCCCGTCTGTGCACCTGGAGCGACAGACAACCACATGCGAGATAGCAATGAACACAGTGTTAGCGCGAGATCTCTCAAAGGGGGTTCTGGGTTTGGGCGATAATTACCAACACTGTGCTCATGCCGCTAAAAGGAAAGAGGAAAGACATGATATGCAATTGAGAATTGAAGACCATGTTTCAAGACGAACCAATTCACAAAAATATATATATATATTCATTAAATTCCTGCATTCTTGCAGAAGCACAAAAATAGCACACGCATTCAATAGCAGATTGTATGTCTCTTATATGAAAATAAACCATAGTCGTATTTAAAATTGTCCATATCTTGACTATGTTTATGAATTACACTTCATTCTTTAATTTATAAAAGTCGAGATGACATAAAATAATTTTTCCCTATTATGTTGCATAGTTACTCTATTTTACTATTTACAAATAGTTCTGACATTAGCACGGATTAGTTCACACGCGATTCTTCATTCAATTATTTAATAAACACACTTCTTAACGCAGTTATGTCAAAATGTCATGATGACTATTACTTGGGCACAGCAGTTAATTTTATAGCAGACAATTGAGAATAATAATAATAATATCTGGTTTCATGGAGTTAGCTAGACATATTCCTTCATAACTTTAAAGATCTAATGCAGAGACCATGAATTCATATGACCATAAAATTTGCATGACAATATTGCTTGTAATAATCCATAATAATTTGAGCCATCACATCACAGGGAAATCTTTAGGATTTGGAATACACAGAAGCATTATGGGACAGGAGACAATTCCCGCAACTCCCATTTTATTTTTTGATCTAAGCATACAGCTTTCGGTGGATTTCGGATACAACTCCTCTAATCTCCACTCAACACGAGGATCTAGGCCTCTTTAAACAACTTTTACAAAGTGCCTTAGCGATTTAACTTCTATTCTCAACATCCTAAAAGATAAATATTAAGCATTCAAATGGATATCAACAGTAATTATTATTCAATATTTTATCAGTAGCTTTCATGACTATTATTCATTTGGAATATCACTTCCATCATTATTTATAGAATTCAAGATTATTATTATTTATTCAGACAAAATATTTCTTCTTATTATTATTATTATGAGACATCATATTTTTCTGTCATGCAGAATAAACATTATTTAATGCATCTAATCATTGAAAATCTGCTGCTTTATGAATTAGAATAGGAATCCTCACATTATTTACTGCAAAAATGAAACATTGAGGATTGCACCTCGGCTGCAAGTCTACTCTGACTATATGGAAAAATTACGCCTAAAAATATGCAACCATTCTAACTGTACAAGAGTTACTTAAAGAAGGTGAATTGGTCTATCAGAACGAAGGAATATTCATGGCTCTCTGAAATGTTTAAGCTTGCGGAAGTCTACGTTATCATGTTTCCGTGGCTATCAGACCTCCCTCGATGCAGATCAACTCCACGCACCATGGATCTGAAAAGTTTAACATGGGGCATGATGTCGCGTTCAACTCCCCCGGTGCAGGTCGACTCCACGCACCACGGACCTGAGAAGTTGAAACGCAGGGCATTGGGGTATGATGCAGTATTCTGCTTGGCCTACGGACCTCAGCCGCAGGTGGCTTTATTCCTCGTTCCTAAGGACATCCTGGTCTGGTCTCCTCACATCCTGCCTTCTAGCTGCTAGTCATCTCCATGGACTGGGGTAATGAAATTATCCTATCTTGGGACTGATATCCATGCGCATAAGGCATGCTGCTAGAAATGTTCATGTTTAATAATGGAGTTCACTGGTATGACCCCCCTGGTCTGACGGGACAGGCAAATAACAATAATTCCAGGTGATAATGTCTTTGTGAATATAGGTGGAATCTGGCCTGATATTTTCCCGTATAAAAATATAAGTTGTGAGGGTAGCCTGTTAGCTTTTGCAAATGTTCGATTGCTAACTTATGAGGTGGTCCCAGTTCTTAACAGTTTGTTGTTGGTAGTGGGGACTATACACAAAACCACAGTGAAATACTTGTAAAATATAAGTCGCACTCACATACCTTTTGATGTCTTGAAGTGTTCTATCAGGTGCAGAATTATAAGTTCGAAGCACTGTAAATTATGGCAATGTTCACCACCAACGTCGCACCTGCTGTCGACCAAAGTATTATGTGTACTCGAGTTTGAAGGTTGTTTTTTAAGTAACCAATAGACCTACATAAAATCCAATACCATCAACATTTTCGTCGTTCTATTTTACGTTAGTTCATGTAGGTTGGGATTTTTAAATTTATATTTTAATATTTTTTATCGCAGTTGGAACACAAAACGTGCACCTTTTAAGCGTGTTTCAACCATGCGTCACATTTAAGAATTATTATCTCAAAAGCCCGTCGTCAGATTTAATCCAAATTTTAACACAATATACATTGGAATGTTGTATAACTGGTTTATTAATTTCACAATTTTGCGTGTCCAAGAAACAAAGTTGTTATCATTGTTGTAAGGTAACTTTTTCTCGGCTCGGGGTGGTTGGAAAATGTAGTTCTTAGTTGCGTTGTAATCGTTGTACATCAAAAAGTTATGCTGTATGACTGTGAAATACGTAAATTAATTCACTTATTTTATATCGGTTTGTATTTGTACGAGGAAATAACACATGGTTCAATAGCTAGCCGCTCCAGCAAAAGCTGTACAGCGTTGCTGAGATGGAGCCCATCACCTCCGAGCGAGACGCGCCATGATGCGTGTGGGCACCATTTCGGCAACGCTGTACAGCTGTTCCCGGAGCGGCTAGGTGGTGAACCATGTGTTATTTCCTCGTACAAATACAAACCGATATAAAATAAGTGAATTAATTTACGTATTTCACAGTCATACAGCCTAACTTTTTGATGTATAACGATTACAACGCAACCAAGAACTACATTTTCCAACCACCCCAAGCCGAGAAAAAGTTACCTTACAAAAATGATAACAACTTTGTTTCTTGGACACACACAATTTTGAAATTAATAAACCAGTTATGCAACATTCCAATGTATATTGTATTAAAATTTGTATTCGATCTGATGACGGGTTTTTGAGATAATAATTCTTAAATATGACGCATGGTTGAAACACGCTTAAAAACGTGCACTTTTTGTGTTCCAACTGCGATAAAAATATTAAAATATAAAATAAAAATTCCAAACCTACATGAACTAACGTAAAATAGAATGACGAAAATGATGATGTTATTCGATTTTATGTAGGTCTATTGGTTACTTCACAAACAACCTTCAAACTCGAGTGCACATAATATTTGGTGGACAGTAGGCTATGTCCAAACGGACAGAGTAACGTCGCACTAATTGCCTAGTTCGAAGGAGCACTCGCTCATACTGACGTCGTATTCAACTATATCGGTGACACACACACTTCGTGGTTCGATGACGGGTCAGACTATGTCCGACTGTGTACTTGACCTGTGTCAAGGCCGGTTTTTATACCGTCTCACGGGCGCATATCGATCATTCAACTCGCATTACGTAATGCCTGATCTTCCATATCATTGGCTATGTTCATAGAACCCTCCAGAAGGTTTGTAATTTCCAATAGAATATCCTGAGTAAGCAAGCATATTACTCCCCATACAACACTGAAGCGTTGAGATAAGTTTCTTCTATAACAAAAGCTTATAACGAATATGCCTTCAATATCCGCTAGTTACACGTGCCCCGTGTGGGTGCGGGATATAATACACCCACGGTATGCCCTGCCTGTCGTAAAAGGCGACTTAGAGGGGGCCTTATTAAGGTCGATTTCGGATTTCTGGTCCCAGTTCTGGTTTGACCTATAGAAATAAACATGCATGCTGTTAGGGGAAGGGCCACCAGCTTGGCCATCTGGCCAGAAAGCCTAGACGGTATGCCCCATCCCGCCAGGTGGGTGCGCCATGTACCCTACAGTAGTATACGCCTTACAACGAAGGTCCCTGCATGGTCGAATACTGGAGCTGCATAAATCACTGTGCATGCCGAGGGGGAAGTGCCTATTCGAGGCACTGGGACCCCGGGCAA
The DNA here is from genome assembly GCA_946902985.2 of Meconema thalassinum. Taxonomy (NCBI): domain Eukaryota; kingdom Metazoa; phylum Arthropoda; class Insecta; order Orthoptera; family Tettigoniidae; genus Meconema; species Meconema thalassinum. Next base: position 2,105,305,820 of record OX336388.2, on the reverse strand, counting down.
TACCTGCTATGCCAGGTAGGTATTGCCTTGTCTGGGTGGCGCCCACAGTGATGGCCCCCGTTCGGAGTGGGCAGTATGCGGGGAGGATTTCTTCCGGGATGTCTAAGCGCTCTCGGAAATCTGTACAGGGTGGCCCCCTTAAAAAGCCGTCTCTGGAGTGTAGACCGAATCCCAAGGTGTATACGCCTTGGGATGAAGCATTTAATAAGAAGTTCCCTGTTGACAGGTCTCCTCGCTACCTGGTAGCTACCAGGACAGACGGGGGAGATTTTAAACAGGTAAAATCGATCCTATTTTCAGAGGAAATTGAGGGGAGATATCGCGACCTTAACGGGATTACCAAGCTCCGGAACGGGCAGCTCCTGCTGCATACCGTTGACCGGCAGCAAACCGAAGAGTTGTTGGAATGCACGCATTTCGGCGAAATTCCCGTTAAGGTTGAGAAGCACGATACGCTAAATGAGGTCCGTGGAGTTATATACCATCGCGAACTCATTTTAAATAGCGACGCGGAATTGATGCAGGATCTGGGGAAGCGAGGCGTCACCAGGATTAGGCGCATTCCCCGGAAAATTGGAAATGATAGCGTCGATACTGGCGCTTTCATTCTCCATTATGAGGGTGATGTAGTGCCTAAGCAGGTGAAGGTCACGTTGTACCATTGCGACGTTAGATCGTACATCCCTCCACCTATGCGCTGCTACAATTGCCAGAAATTCGGTCATGTTTCTGCCAGTTGCACTGCCAATGCGGTGTGTAGAGAGTGTGGCAGGGGGACACATGACGGGGTGGGGTGTACGCCTCCCCCAACGTGTCCTAACTGCCAAGGAAGTCACTCTCCGCGGTCGAAGCAATGCCCTGAGTTATGCAAGGAAGCAAAGATCCAAGAAATCAGAACATTGGATCGGCTTTCATATCACGACGCTCGAAAGAGATACCGTGATATGACTGCACCCGAATTTCCAGTATCTTTCGCGGCTAAGGTGACGCCACCTATCACCCCTGCCACTTTCGTTCCCCGTGCTGTACCCTCGACGACGAACTACTCTGAGATCATAAAGTCTCCCCTCACTGTCCAAGCGAGACCTGTCAGCCCGAAGAAGGTCACACAACCTTCTTCGGCCATTGTGAAAAAGGCGCTGGTTATACGATCTAAACCGGCGCAATCGGAGAAGAAGTCATCTTCCTCTCCGAAACGGTCGGAGAAGAAGTCTTCCCCTGCCAACGAGGCAAAGAAGACTTCTGCGACCGGGGCTGGATCGTCATCCAGCCCAAAAGATAAGACAAAGATAGTGGAGAAGAGGGAGACGGTGCGGCGCCATCTCTCTCGACCTCCGGCTGATGGGATGGCTCCTTCATCTGCTGGGCCTTCCGCTCCCTCGACCATTCAGGGAGTGATGCCCGCAGATGCCATACCCATTAGAGTGGAGGAACTCCCCTATAGGAAAAATAAGCCACCAGCGGAGAAGAGAGAGGCGGTTCAGCGCCGTTTCTCTTCCTCTCTTGCATACAAGGATGCTCAGCCATCTGCTGGCCATTCCGCTCCTACCATCACCAAAGGAGCGGTGCCAGCTGGAGCGGCCTCGTTTTGCAAGGACCTGACGTCTGTGGGGAAGGGACCACCTACTTCCCCGAATAGACGTCTGCGTCGGTCTAGAAAGAAGCATGCTCGGGGCGTGTCGGGAACAATCACCCAGTCTTCGGACAGGAAGAAAGTCCCTAGACACCGCTCTCGCTCTTCCCCAAGAGCGAGGCTCGTGAGGTCCGACGATGACCGCGCGCAACCCAAGAGGGCGCCCGCTCCATTTTCTTCGTCTTCAGAAGGAGACGTGGAGATGAGGAGTGCACTCCTGCCCCATCATCTCCAACTAGAGATGGGGAAGGGTGGCAAACGATCAAGCATAAGTAGAAGACCCACTTCTACTTAAGTCCACACCATGGCACTATTACAATGGAACTGTAATAGCTATTCTGTTCATCTCGCTGAGTTACGCCAATTAATATCTTCGTTTTCGGCAACCATTGTCTGTCTTCAGGAATCCAGGTTTCGTCCTGGACATGAGACAACAATGCGTTACTTCAAACTCTTCTCTAAAGACCGGTTGGACGGAGCTGTGGCCGCTGGTGGCGTCTGCACTCTCGTCCACTCTAGCCTCTCTAGTGAAGATGTGCCGTTGCGTACTCAGCTAGAGGCAGTTGCAGTTCGTACTTCGTTGCCAGTAATGGCAACAATATGTAACGTGTACATCCCGCCTGATTCTCAATCGGATTACAACCAGCTGGTGGATCTAGTCTCTCAGCTCCCCCATGCTTTTCTCCTTCTGGGAGATGTTAATGCCCACAACACCATCTAGGGCTCCGCTACCACTAGCGGTAAAGGGAGAGATTTTGAGAGGCTGATCAGGCGGCTGGACCTGTGTCTGTTGAACACAGGGGAGCCTACGCACTTCTCTATTGCACACGCTACTTATTCAAGTATCGATATTACCTTATGCAGTCGTGCGCTGGTTCCCCTGCTACAGTGGGGTGTACACGATGACCTTTGTAATAGTGACCATTTTCCAATAATCGTTACTCTTCCGAACCAGAGAGCCATCGAGTTACCAAGTCGATGGCTTCTCCGTCGGGATGATTGGCCAACTTTCACGGCACGTGCGGTGTTTGCCGAAGATACCTTTGAGAGTGTCGATGATCATACCATTCACATAACGAATGGTATTTTGGCTGCTGCTGAGGAAACAATACCTTCCTCATCCGGCAACTCACGCCGGGAGCTTGTCCCTTGGTGGACAGCCGAGATGGCAGCAGCCATTAAAGATCGTCGACGTGCTTTCAAATGCTATCGGAGGCAAAACACTATGGACAACCTTATCACCTTCAGAAGGATGCGTGCTAGAGCCCGATATCTGATTCGGGAGAGTAAGAAAACGACGTGGGAAAAGTATGTGTCTATGACGGCGCATACTCCTTCATCTCAAGTGTGGACTAAGCTTCGTCGGATCTCCGGACTCCCGACATCACTGTCGATATCCGGAGTATCCATCAATGGAGATATCATCACGGACCGTCTCGCCATTGCCAATAGTATTGGCTCGCACTTCTCCGATGTATCCTGCTCTGGGAGTTACGATCCTACTTTTTTGACTCTGAAGCGGGAGGCAGAGCCTCATCCCTTGTCCTTTGCCACTGCTGCTTCGGAGTCCTATAATGTACCATTCTCTGAATGGGAACTGCGCAGTGCGCTTGCACTGTGCAGGGATACGGCTCCTGGACCGGATAGCATACATAATCAAATGTTAAAACATCTGTGCGAAGCCAGTATAAAACAACTGTTGATCCTCTTCAATCGTATATGGATTGAAGGGGAGTTTCCATCTCAATGGCGAGAGGGGATCGTGATACCGATTCCCAAGGCTGGAAAGGATCCCAAGTTTGTAAGCAGCTATAGGCCCATTTGTCTGACAAATGGCCTATGTAAGCTGCTCGAAAAGATGGTGAACCGTCGACTGGTGTGGTTCTTGGAGAAGAGAGGTCTCCTGTCTGAGTACCAGTGTGGATTTCGCTCTCATAGGTCCACCACTGATCATCTGATGCGACTTGAGAGCGCCATACAGGGAGCATTTCTCCGAAAGCAGCACCTAGTCACGGTTTCTTTGACCTCGAGAAATCCTACGACACCACATGGCGCTACGGGATCCCTTCCACCCTTCACAAGTGGGGACTCCGTGGTAATCTACCGACTTTCATTGCGAATTTCATGTCCGTCCGACTCTTCCATGTAAGGGTTGGTAGGACATTATCACAATACTATACTCAGGAAAATGGAGTTCCTCAGGGTTCTGTGCTGAGTGTCACCTTGTTCGCGATTGCCATAAATGGCATTGTTGCCGCCGCCGGGTCCGCGGTAATTCCATCGCTGTATGTGGACGATTTAGCTCTGCATTACAGCTCTGGAAGTATGGCAGTCGTGGAACGGCAATTACAGCTAGCTATCAACTGGTTCGACAGGTGGGCTCACGACCGGGGTTTTCGTTTTTCAGCAGCGAAAACCTCCGTCGTCCATTTTTGTCGGCTCCGGAGGCTACATTTACACCCTGAACTACATCTCAGGGATGCTGCGTTGCAGTTGGTTGATACTTATCGCTTCCTGGGGCTCCATTTTGACAGCAAATTAACGTGGCAGCCCCATATACGGCAATTAAAAATGACGTGTCTCAGGAAACTGAACATGCTCAAGTTTCTTAGTGGCACTACGTGGGGAGCTGACAGTGCGGTGCTGCTACGGTTCTACCAAGCCCTCGTCCTGTCCCGGCTAGACTATGGTTCTGCGGCATACGGTTCAGCAAGGCCGGCAACCTTGAAAATGCTGGACAGTATCCACCATAGTGGCGTTAGGCTGGCTACCGGTGCCTTCCGGACCAGCCCGATACCCAGCCTACTCGCCGAATCGGGTGTTTCACCTTTAAATTATAGACGCCAACATATGCTTTTAGCATATGCTGCCAATGTGCGTCAAATGCCGCAACACCCGACCTATCAAGCTCTCTTCGGTACCCAAAACCACCAGGGGTACGCCAACCGGCCTCGTGCCACTCGGCCGGTTGGTATTAGACTTGATAGCTCGTGTACTGAAATAGGAGTGGCTGTAGGTCCCTGCATGATCCGGACATCTAGCGAGGTGCCTCCGTGGCAAGTCCCGCGTCCGGAAATTCGGTTAGATCTTCACCGAGGTCCTAAGGTGAACACGGATGCCTCCGTTTACCGGAGGCAGTTCCACAGCATAGTTCACCAATTTCCGGACGCTGGCATTCTCTACACGGATGGTTCGAGGGTGGACGAGAAAGTGGGTTGTGCTTACGTTATTGATGGTGCAAATACCAAGATCTCTTTGCCTGAGGCCTGTAGTGTGTTTACAGCGGAGCTCGTTGCCATCTATGAAGCTCTGCAGTTTGCACTACAGGATGCACGAATCCACGTTCTCGTGTGTACGGATTCTTTGAGTTCGTTGCAGTCAATTGCTACATGTTTCCCGCAACACCCCCTAGTGCAACGAATCCACGACCTACTAGCCGGGCTGTGCTACGCTGACACTCGAATCACCTTTCTGTGGCTTCCAAGCCACATGGGAATCGCGGGAAATGAGTTAGCTGATCAAGCTGCCAAAGAGGCGGTATCATTACCACCTCGACCAATGGAGGTACCTGCTAGAGATATTCGCTCTCAGTTACGCCTACAAGTTCTGGCTTTTTGGGAGAGTCAGTGGCTAGCTGACCCACTGCCCAGTAAACTGAGAGCGATCAAGGGAACTACTCGCGTGTGGCGGAGCTCTTTCCGGTCACGGAGAGAGTCCGTCATTTTGTGTAGACTAAGGATAGGTCATACAAGATCCACCCACTCGTATCTGATGAGAAGGGAAGACCCCCCACTTTGTACCTGTGGAGCCATTTTCACCGAGTGTGTGGATCTTGCTGACTTACGAAGAAACCTTGGTTTGCAGTTGACACTCAAACTTATATTAGCCGATGACGCGGTGGCTGCTGATCGCGTTATCCGCTTTATAAGTGAGAGTGGGTTAGGGCCAGCAATCTAAATTCTCCAGTGAACATTGACTCAACGACTTGTTCGTTTTTGAATGATGATGTTTTTGTTTTTCCGTAAGTTTTGTTTATTTTTTATAATTTTATTTTTATATAACTTTTTGTTTTTGTTTTTAATTTAGGTCTTTTTAAATTTAGGTATCCACCTCAAAATTTTAATTTCAATTCCAAATTTGTATTCTTTAAACTGTGTTAAGAGGGGCAGATGACCTCGTCGTTCTGCCCCTTAAAACAACAATAACTAACTAGTTACACGTGGAACATATGGCCGGTTCAAAGCTTGCTTTGAGTTGGCAGCTAGACCTTGACTCGCTGACGTCACGAGCGCGCTCTCTTTTAACTCACGCCGGACCACGACATCGTAGATGAGCATAGTAGCAACTCAATCGGTATATCATCTATACCTGGTGCTTTGTTCCTGCTTAAGTCTTCCAATGCTCTGTCAAATTCTGATCTCAATATTATATCTCCTTATGCATCCTCATCAATTTCCTCCTGTCTTTCCATTACATGATTCTCAATCTCCTCTCCCTTATACAATCACTCTATGTAAGCTTTCCATCTCTCAACCTTTTCTTCTCTACCTGTTAGAGGCTTTCCATTTGTGTCCTTAATATTACTGCACTTAGTCTTCTTTTCCACAAAAGTATTCTTAATCCTTCGATAAGCTGCGTCTACTTTCGTAATTTCAGACAACTTTCTATACCTGCACATTTCTCTTTCAACCATTCTTCTTTCGCTTCCTTGCACTTCTTGTTAACCTCATTTCTCAGACGTCTGTATTCTGCTTTCCCCTTTTCATCTCTTACATTCTCGTGTTTCCGCCTTTCATCCATCAATTCTAGTATATCCTGAGTGATCCTCGGTTTTCTACCTATTCTTTCTTTCCTACCAATGATTTCTTCTGCGGATTTTGTTATTTCATTCTTCAAAAGTGCCTATTCGTCTACAATTGAAGTTTGTTTAGGGTTATTCATTAGTCCTTTCTGTATACTCTTCTTGAATCTTTCGTTTACATCCTTCTCTTTCAGTCTGTCTATTGCTCACCTTTTTGGCTTTCGACTTTTCTTCAGTTTCTTCAACTTTAATCAGCATTTCATATCAACCAGATTGTGGTCAGAGTTTATGTCAGCACCGGGATACGTTTTACAATCCAAAATCTGGTTTCGAAACCTCTGCTTGACCATAATGAAGTCGATTTGGTAACGTCCTGTATCTCCTGGTTATTGAATAAGGTGTTAGCTATACCCAACTCATGCTCGGTGCAGAATTCCATCAGCCTGCTTCCTCGATCATTCCTTTCACCTAATCTGAAATCTCCTACTATATTCCCTTCTCTTCCCTTTCCTACCACAGCATTCCAATCTCCCATTACTAAAACATTTTCATCACCCTTCATATACCTCCGAATGTCATCTATTTCTTCGTAGACCTTTTCAACATCTACATCATCAGCTTGACGGGTAGGCATATAGACTTGTACCATGTGGTGCACGTAGATTTTGTATTGAATTTTGCTACAATAATCCGTTTACTATATTGCACATAATATTCCACCCACTGTCCAAGTTTCCTACTCAATATGAGACCAACCCCTGCTTGGCTATTGTTTGATTTAGTGCTAATGACCCTATAGTCTCCTGACCAAATGTCCTGTTCTTCCTGCCATCGCATTTCACTAATCCAAACCAAATCCAACCTCAACCTATCCATTTCCCTTTCTATGTTTTCTAACCTTCCATTTCCCAGCAGACTTCTAACATTCCACGCTCCGATCCGTAGAATGTCAGATTTCCTCTCTGTCACTTCTGTGATGTTAACCCCATCTCGAGTAGTCCCCACCCGGAGATCCGAACGGGGGACTAGTTTACCTCCGGATTGGAATTTTACGAGGGAGGAGGCCATCGTCACATGTAATTGTGCATAGTGTACCCAACTGTCATCATGTGGAACATGTGTTCGTATCCCAGCTAACTCACGGTCTTTCGAGGTATGGGACGTTCCTGCCCACCATACGACCACATGCTCAGGATTTGAGTCTACCAGGTAACTACTCTACATGAAATACACAACATATTCCTAAAATAAAATATTTACTGGTATAAAATCATGGCTATACAACAAATACAAATAAAGGACAAATTATATTTAATTCCCACAAATAAAAATAGGGTTATTTTGTGAGTTTTCTTCTTAAAATAGTGCTACAGTGCACTCAAATCTAATTCTAGCATCCTATCAATGATATTTTCAGACTTCCATGGGTTTCCATAGTGTTCATCATGTGACACAATTTTACAACACAAAAGTCACATATCACATCAAAATGACATTAATAAAACATTACTCCGTTTCTTATGGCATCTACTTTGATTAGCATAAATTCATTATTTTTCTGCTTTAATTAACAATTATTTGTTGTGTCGTGTGAATCATCTTCCTTCTTTCCATCAATATGAAACGCTTAAAAAGTGGTACTTTTCCCTTCCAAAATAGACATGGATAGAAATATGTATAGTTTCACCATACAACGATTCTCTGGGTCTTGTCGGGATTATTATCGTTACAAATGTGTCATGTTCTTAGAAAGCACATACCCGTCTGCATAAATTAGCGTGAACTGGCAAAATGCATTCTCAATGGATGCCTAACACTTTATTTGGTTCAGTGTTCTTCTTCAGAGAATAACTGGGCCAAATATTATCCGATTTCTTTGATTCAACAATGTATGTGTGTTGGAACACATCATTTACTTCAATTGGCATCATCAAAACACTCATATCATAATTGCATATTGAAATATCGAGATTCTTCAGTGTCCTACTGTGACCCTAATTTAAAGGACTGGCGGACCGACGTCCCCTCCTCTTAGCAGGCAATAAAATTAGTTCCGGCCACGGCACAAGATGGCCGCTCGCCTCAGTGGGCCACCCCACTCCTTCTCATCTGCTGGCAAGGTCAGATTTGTTTACAATTGCAGTACAGCAGAGATACGCTAAGTGTGGTTCCTAAGTAATTGAGTCATTTAAATTATATAACACCTATAATTAGTGCATTGGGCTCAACTCGGCTCCTTATTAACATTCATGGCTGGGGATGGTTCCGGTGATAGCCTTGCCGTTCTATGGTGAATACTAGTGGCTTTTGGACGCGCATCATAATGAGAATACAGGATTCTCACCAGCAGCTGTCTTAATAAACATAAGGAAATCTGCGTTTCCTAAACGACGAATATGATCCTTACCTCTCAGGGTAGATCATTTATACACATGCTCACGGAGTCTCGACGGACATCATTCGTGGCCATAATTCATGCAAGCGATGGATACAGACAGGCTCTGTCCAATTCGCTGCGAATAATAGAGTATGCACAAAGGCGATACTAACTCGTAGATCAGCCAACTTCTCACCTAACGCGCAAGCTATACTAGTTTGGTCCCCGCAATATTTATTTACGTAAATCACTGGATTCTACGTTACTTCTGCACGCGATATGCGGCTCAAACAATACTTCACATAGATGACTCAATTATTAAGACACCCGCGTTCTCTCTGTAATCACACTTAAGCCAAAGCTTTAAATAGCTCCTAATAACAAGGTATAAATTTACTGGCTTACTTTACTTTAATGGTCCTCAAATACAATCCTAAGGATTGACCATATCAAATATTCATTCAACACTTCACTGACACTGAAAAACTCTCGTATCTCGCTATATTCCAAGTTACATTCTTACTGTTTACCAAAATACAGTATCTTTATATTAGACATGACACAATTTGAACATTATTTAGGCCAAAAATGCCTATTACTTTACTGTTGCCGACCCCAGATTATTATTATTATTCATTTAACGTTACCGTTACATCCATCACGATTTTCGGCCTGAATGGCCCTAAACAAATCACCTTCCAAACCATATTTTATTCAAGACGAGTGGTGAAAACTCGTTCAATAAGTGACTGTTACATCTTAGTCTCAAAGTGATAAATCGTTATATGGTGAACTATTTAGTTATAATAACATTGTAAATTGGTACTCACTTTCTTATTTTCGCTGGATGGTACCAGCACCTCAGCTTCAGGCCTACCATGACGCTTGATTTAAGCCATCATGTTATATTTTACACAACACTTAATTTCACACATTTCCCACATGATAAACATACTCTTATCAGTGGCTTCTTCCACTTTTACACAATACATATTAATCACTATACACATGAACACTTTTTAAATCACTATTACACAATTTATGTACACTTATTCACTATTTCACAGGTTGATCCTTAATCGGACTCCTCTTACGCCTGATCTCAGAGATGCGATGCAATTACGCCAACCGCTGGTCTCCGTGAAAGTTTAACTGCGTTTACGGACGTTCGATCCTCTTCACCTGCAATATCGTTCAGCTCACTGTCAAGATTAAGTGGCGATGCTTCCCAAGCTCCCATCATTGTAGTGATCCTGATGATAATGTCATATACAACTCTGACAATACCTCCTGGTATATGTAATGTTCAAAAACATTATAAGTTACTCTTTCGCTGTAGCGAATTTATATTTGCGTCAGATAATAGATAAATATCTGTATTAAATTAACTTCGACGCACTTCATGATTATACTTATGAAGATGTATGACTTGCTTCTATTGTTCTTCAACGGCTGAGCGTCGAGACTTTAACATTTCGCGCGCTTACTGGCAGCGTATTAGTTACGTGTATACTTGAGAACAGACTGAAGACAACTCTCGACAACTCTGGCTTGGTCTGCCTCACTCCTCCTTATAAAGGTTTCTCGTAAAAACTAGTCCACCGGACACATGGGTGCGACTCCTTCCTTGAAATAATACATTTTCAGCCGAACTGACATATACACTTTGTTTATTTAGGTGTGGAGGTTTCATAAACGTTCGCGTGCCGGCGATCGCTTCGGCCAATTAATTACAATTAATTGCCTTAGTTCAGCGCGTCAGGACGCCACCATGGTGATTCCCCTCTGACTGGTCACCAAACCACTCCTCTCGAGCGTAGGCTCGGTGGTAACACGTTCATTTGGAGATATAGGCTTTAATTTAGGTGTAAGATCATCCCTAAATTACCTCTCCTTGAATATATTCACCTGGGTGTACATTTCACTCCATTTCAATGCTCCACTTTGCTGTAATTAATTAATTTCCGTGGGCAGTCCTCCCCACCATAGCTTCCATCGTTGTCAGGCGGTGAATACCCGAGTCATTAATTTTAAGCTGTCTCCTCGCTCCAGACGAAAGTAGGTCCCTTGGCGTCTACGATCTCCACCCACTTGCCAACAGCAATTAGTAAAACGTCAACTGGCCTGCTCTCGTTCTTGTATGCTTCGAAAACGTATATTTTCTTGCATTTGCTTACAATTCTTCACCTTATATTGCTATGATATTCACATATAGGTCGTGAAATCATGCTACATTATTATGTCTCATTATTTAACACATTGCTCTTCGGGTTCCCTAAAACTGTTCCCCCTCAGAGATCAATGGTTCGATTCCAGTTAGAATCATGTGCCTGGTCTTCTCAGATAAGACCTGAGTTCGATGCCAGTCTACCGTGACCGATTGGGCACAATAGAGAGGTGCATATCCTCGGGAAGAGCATTACGGCTGTAGGTTCCCGTTGCTTTCAGCCGTGCAGCAGAACGCAGTGTAGCCATTAGTAGGCTTATATTATCAATATCTTAACCGTCTATAAGACAAGTAAAGAATTAATTTATTCTGGAAGGCTGCAACTCCCTTTCAGGATAAATAATAGAGCAATTCTACTAACAAAAATACTAACCTTTTACTAACAATTAAATACCAAAATTCTACTAACGAAAAAATACTTAAGTTCCACCAACAACAAAAACTACCACTAAAACAGTCTGTCACCAGGCACACTCACATGCACCCTCACACATCACAGTCTAATGAAACAATGAGCTATATCTAATAAACAATGCAACTGCCACCTGACTCACACACCACAGTCTAATGGAACAATTAACTATATCTAATAAACAAACTAACTACATACTAACAACTAAAACCAACCACACACCCACATTCTAGAAGAGGAAATGGAAAACAGAAATAAGAGTAAGGGAAACAAAAGACAGGGGGAAAGGAAATGCCCTCAACCCTCAAAGAACGATAATTAAGGGGCCCGGAAGAAAGGAGAGCCAGGAAAGGCAGAAAGGAAAGGTAAAGAGGAGAGGGACTGCCCCAAAGGCAATGGAAAAAGGAGAAATACCTGACCTAGCTCAGGAAACCTTCGGGGTCGCCAACTCCGTGCTAGCCATATTATAGGACTAGCGCCCTCTCCCAAATAATCAACTGTGATCTCGTATGATTCCCAATTATCCAATTATGCAACATATCGATGTTTTGATCATTAAGAGAAGGTTTGTTTTAATAAGTCTCATTAAATCTTACGAACCTCGTAAATGCTTTGTCATGTGTGTGGGTATAGATTATGGGTCGTTATTGTTCGTTAACTATAGTAGTATGTATCTTTACACCATAGTGGGTAAAAAGTCCCGGATGCGGTCATGGTATTAACATCTTAGGTCAAAGATAGCCTAATACTGTCAGTTTCGTGACAAAATACCTGTTAATCCAGAAAGGATAATGGTATATCAACAAAAGGAACGCCTGACTCAGGTAAGCAGACAATATTCAAACTTTTGTGTGGAAATCTATGGATTTTAAAATTAACCGTTCGGTTTTGGTTGTGTTAGTCGTGTATTGTAACATCCATCCACTTTTGGGTAAAAGTATTTTATCTATGTAGTTAAAGGTTGGGTAACAGCTGTTTGTTATCAGAAAGTCTTCAGTAGTCAGACATTGTAGGATTTAAATAAATTTGCGGATTTTAAATAACTTCGGTTAAATTCACTATATTTTTTATGATTTTGGGATTTCTTAGAGAAATTGTTAATTCTGGGTAAATCTTGCCATATTTTTTGGTCAACTATCAGAGTTTTCAACCTAAGTTTAAGCTGTTAACTAAAACAATTCAATAAAAGAGAAAAAAAACTTAACTAACGTTAAAGCGAATCTACATGTTATGTGGTATTAATAATAACTTAAGTTAACCGAATAAAAATTCTCTACTCTGCTAGCCGGTCGGAACGGTCAGGGGTGTCGTATTAGGCTACTCGCGGGTAAAAATAACCGTGCTGCTACATAAATAAATAGTAAATAAATATTTCATTTATCCACGTAAATGAAATATTTATATAACTTTTCCCCCATATTTCAACTATCGTATCTAATGCAGAAGTGGGGGCAACCCTGTTCTAATTTCAAAAAGTTCGGAGATTTCACTCGACGTTGTGTTTAAGTCTGTTGGATTAACGTACACAATATTGACATGACGTGTCAATGAAAAAAAAAGGAAAGGGAGGTGGTAGAATTACGTGACCGCGAATCTTGCGATCATGAGCCACGGGACCTCCTTTCCACGCGGAATCCGAACCACAGGACATGGCATTCCACCTCGAAAATCTCACACGCATTGACCGGGAATCAAACCCAGTCTACCTTGGTGAGAGGCCACCACACCACGCCCCCCGTGTCAATGGCAAGGAGCAGCTGCGGCAGGAGTCAGTGGTCGTGTTTACCCATCTAAATATTTCGGATGGACGCCATGTTGGATGTAGGCCATAGAGTACTATTAGATGAAGATTATTGCGTAGGTGTATTATTCCAACTGCAATCGCATGATTAGGACACAAGAAATAAAAACGATATTTTGAAATTTCACACAGCCGCCAAATTGTGGCACCGTAATGAAAAAAATAATTGAAATAAATTAGATGTCACTGGATTAAAATTTGTATAAGCATATACCCTACCAAGTTTCACTGCGCTCGGATGGTTAAATAGCAAGAAACGTTCATTTCAATATTTAAAATTCGCGTCGCCGCCATGTTGGATTTGTGCTCGCCAGGTTATTCAAAGTCCCATTGGTGAACTTAAGTTCATAGCCTTTATCAACATTTAAAATTTCAGTTTGATTGCTGTATTAGAATAGTAGATATTGAGAACCGTCTAAATATTTCGGATGGTCGTCATGTTGGATTATAGGCCATAAGTAGTGTGTTTGTGAGAGTTCTAAATCCTCCTCCTCCTCACCCTCCTCACAAGATGGCGGCGGCGCGATATCTCTCGAACGCATGGTCAGATTTTGACGAATGAGGTGTCATTGAACTCGGGCTGACACCCCCTTTCCAATGGATAACATATTTCCACCCCAAAAATAAAACCTACCCCTACTAGGGGGTGAATTTTAATTTTTAAGAAAATCTCGCTTTTCAAGTGCAACATGTGAGAGTTTGAATGCTAATATGGAATTAAACGTTGTTCCACACAAGAGACATGTGTACGATGGAAAGCCACTATGAATTAACATGCTTGTTTTATGATTTTACGCATGTCCACTCATAGCTTTTTGTAAGAGGGTGGGCTTTTTAACATGGTGGCTGTAGTGTAACCTAACCTAACCCAACCCACGAGGGATGATCAAAAAGTTTTCCAAGTGGCGCTTGTCGATAGGCAAACCAATAATCAAAGAGGGGTATGTCAGACCTTGAGGCGATAACCCCTTTTGATTGATCCCTGTTGATTTGTTTCTTTGGACTGATCCCTTTTGACTAGCCCCTTTTGGACGGGTCCTTTTTGTAGGGAGTCATTTTGACGGATCCTTTTTGACAGGTCCTTCTTGACGGGTCCCTGTTGACGGGTCATTGTTGATGAGTCCCTGTGGGCGGGTCCTTGTTGACGGGTCCTTGTTGACGGGTCCCTGTTGGCGAGCCCCTGTGGACGGGTCCTTGTTGACGAGTCCCTGAGGACGGGTCCTTGTTGACGTGTCCTTTTGACTGATCCCTTTGGACCGGTCCCTTTGTACTGGCCCCTAATGCTATGATGAAATTAAACGTTGTTCCACATGAAACGCATGTGAAGAGCCGATTGCTACTATGAATTAACATGTTTGTTTTCTGTTTTTACGCATGCGCACTTGAGGTTTTCGTAAGAGTGCGGACTTTTTAAATAATGATTTATAGATGAGTTATTAAGAAATAAAACGATCCAAAACTAATAGGTCAATGGCTTTTTAATATCACTTGAACAAATAAGGCTAGGGACTTGTATGAGGGGTCGTTGGACTTGGGATGACGCCCCGTTTTTTAATGTATTTTTGACTTTTGTCAAAAGGGCCTATGTACACTTTGGTTAATATCTCGTGAACCAATAAGGCTAGGGACTTGTATGAGGGGTCGTAGCACTTGGGATGACATTCCCTTTTTAAATGTATTTTTTTTTTGAAATTTTGACAAGGGGCCTAACTACACTTTTGTTGATATTTCCTGAACCCATGATGGGATTTTGACCTGTGAGGTGTCGTTGGACTTGGGCTGACACTCTCTTCTTGAATGTATTTTTGACATTTTAACAAAGGGCCTAACTACACTTTTGCTAATATCTCGCGAACCAATAAGGCTAGGGACTTGTATGTGGGGTCCTAGCACTCGGGGTGACGCTCTGTTCTCGAATATATATTTAATGTTTGTCAAAAGGGCCTAACTGCACTGTTGTTAATATCTCGGTAACAATAATGGGAGAGAGTCAAGTGAGGTGTTATAATACTTAGGATGGCCAACCCTTTCCCATGACCAACGAATTTACCCCAAATATTCAAAACAAAAGGGTCATTGACCTGAGATTATATAAACTAATAATCGGATATCGACATGTGAGGTGTCATAGGACTTATAATGGTCAACCCTTTCCCATGGCCAATGAATTTACCTAAAATATCCAAAACATTAAGGTCATAGACCTGAGATTTTATAAATTAATAATTGAATACGGACATGTGAGATCTTTACCGTGAGTGATGAAACATAGCTAGGTAGAGAAAGAATTAGTGTAGGCTACATGTTTGGTGACTGACAAGTCTTTCACAATTGGAACTTGTTTTCAGATCAGACTGTAGTACAGAGAGAGTATAGGTTGCAGGCATGGGTTAATAAATAACAAACGGTGTACACATCTGATTTATTGATTCAAGAATTAAGAGTAGACTATCTTTAATTGATTGGTTAAAGAGGATAGCTAAAGAAACAAAATGGTGACAACATTGAACTAAACTGAACCAAGCTGAATCAAACACAACCAAACCGAACCAAACCTAATCGAAAACAAGCCAAGGGTTTAAGTGTAAAACTTTGGGTGGATGTGGTCATTGGTAATGTCAAAAAGAGGAAAGGGATAACGCTCTACCTATAGAAGGTAAGGTAAAGTTAGTGCATGGTGCTAATGCACACACCCAAGTACATGAACCACACACAACTATCCTATGCAGTTTTTATTGGTTGACTGTTAAAACTTGCTCAGTGGTTACTGGGACAAGATGGTGGTTACAAACAACAAGTTTTAAATACTTGAGGCTAATAATCTACACACACACACACACACACACACACACACACACACACACACACACACACACACACACACACACACACACGCTTGTTCTAAACTAAACTTTATTGCTGGCAGTGCTCATACAGTAGGCAAATGACAGAAATGCTTGGCTAACAGAAATACAATCATTTTCGGTTGTCTAATGTTACCAGCTAACCATTACGTGCTATAGTGGTGAGCACATGTGCCTCTTGCACTGGAGATCGTAACTCGATTTCTAGCTCTAAGGCATAGAACGAATCAAACTAAGAAAGAAGGGTATGGTGACGCAGTGGTTAGCTGTTAGCCTTTCACGAAGGTAGTCTAGGGTTTGATTTTAGGATAATATGCATGTCATAAACAAACAAACAAACAAACAAACGAAGCAGAGATAATGTTTAAAACTGATTACACTTGTCTCTTTTCAAATTATTACTTAGATTACAAATACAAAGGTGTACTGGGTTTGATATATAGTTAATGCTGCCTATCGCATACTAGCCTGTAAGAAAGCCAAACAAGCAAAAGGCGTAGGTAGAGCAGTGGTAAAATCGCTGTGTAGAGAACTACCTAACGGTTTTATGAACTGGCAAAGGTATGTCGCATAAACAGTGCAGGATACAATCCAGCAACCATAATTTTTATCTTGTGGAACAGAGAAAACATATATATATATATATATATATATATATATATATATATATATATAGAGAGAGAGAGAGAGAGAGAGAGATAGAAAGCTTGTGTATGTATGGGTAGAATTGATTGTTTGACCAGAGAAAATACGGTAAGGTAGGGTAGGGAGAGGGAGAATTAACACTTATATATGAATGGTAATTAGTATTTTTTTTCAATAGTTGTGTTTTTCAAATGCAGTGGTAGATAGCCGTTATTTTGTAAAACATTCTTACTTGCAGTAGTAATAAGCCTCTACGGTTCCGCTAACACACATAGACAGACTGTAATATTGCCATGGTCAAGCACTCACATTAAGATCATTTACAAAAACATAAAATGAAAAATAAAAAATCTTGTTTTGGAAATATCGTTTTTCAACATATACAAAATAAATAAAAAATGTGTAAACAGCAAAATGGAAAATCCATGTTTCCATATAGACAAAATTTAAAAATATTAAACGAACATTTAAAAAAATATACATACAAATGGGAAATTGACAAGTGTGTAAATATGAAAATGGAAAATCCATGTTTCCATATCATGAAATTGAAAAAACATCAAACTGTCATTAAAAAATGCAAATGGAAAATTGACAAATTGCAATGTGTGAAATGTGAAATTGAAAAAATGGCTATCATTATTTTAAAAATTAAAAAAAAACACCGTGCTGTATGGTTGAGGTGTCAAGCAAACCCTCTCTACTTATTTTGGACCACCCGAGACTGAGTATACTTGTTTTAGTCCTCATACCACTTTTAAAATTTTGTGTTAAAGCTAGGAATTGAACCCAAGAGCTTGTAGGGGGAGACCAAGGTTAGAATATGTTAAACAGATAGTCTTGATTGTAGGGTGTGGTAGCTGTATAGAGATGAAACGATTAGCTCGGGACAGGAGGCATTGAGATCTGCAGCAAACCAGTCAAACGACTAAAGACTCAAACAACAACATGTAAGCTCACCAAAATAATGTTGTGTAACGGTAAATGTTAGTCAACGAACAGTAATGCATTACTAAAACCCATGACACGATACCTAAGAGCTTTCCTAAAATTATTTTAAAATGCCTTTAACCCTATATTAAACACCCAGTTCACAATATTCATAACTGCAATGTTATGGTAAAACAAAACAAAATCTATATTTCAAAACAAGCAAGTGGTTTAGTCAATGTATACTGGGAAAAGTTTTGTAAACACTCAAGTCCACAAGACTAATTAAATTAGTAACTGTCAGGTTGGCCGAGTGGTTAAGGTGTTTGACTTAGATCAAATATGGACTGAAACCTACAGTAAATACACCAACAAGAATAACAAAATTTAGTAAAACCACTCCTGATCAAATTTTTATAAATACAGATAAATATCACCATTCAATAGAAGTCTATTGTCCGGGTTTTAGTGACCACCATGGACAAATACTGAGTTTTGAAGTATCCGAAGTAATCAATAATAATGATAATGGAGTAAAATCAAAGTGCAGGTCATTCACTGAATCAAATGTTACATATTTCAATGACTTATTAAATAAGGAAACATGGTCAGAAATTTATGAACTAGAAAATGTAAATGATAAATTTAATGCATTTAACAGTACCCTAAAACACTATTTTGAAATAGCATTCCCCTTTAAACGAAGAACTGTTCAAAATAACAAAACTAGCAATTGGATAACAACAGGGATTATAAATTCATGTCAAAGAAAGAAATTTCTACACAAATTATATAAACAATACCACACAACACCTGAATTCAATTTATACTACAAAAAATACACTAGCATATTAAATAAGGTAATAAGACTAGCAAAGAAAATGCATAATGATAATTTTATTTCCCAATCATCTAATAAAAACAGGGCTATGTGGTCTGTAATAAAGAAAGAAACTGGAAAATCTGCTAAAATACAAAGGAACATTACACTGACCAGAAATAATAAAGTGATTAATAATCCAGAGGAAATAGCAAACACTTTTAATGACTATTTTCTGGAAATTCCGCAAAAATTATTAAATAAATCACAGGTAAATACACTAAATTCTAATAATAAAATAAATATATGCAGTGATTCTTTATTTATAAATCATGTCACAAGTGAAGAGGTAAGAATAGTTATAAAAGAGCTAAAAAATAAATTCTGTGCTGGCATTGATGGCATCCCTGATGCAATTTTAAAGAAATGTGCAGAAAATATAATAAATCCACTTACGCACTTAATAAACAGTTCAATTCTCTCAGGAACTTACCCGGATATTTTGAAGTTATCAAAAGTAATTCCAGTGCACAAAAATGGTTCAAAAGATGAATTAGATAACTATCGTCCTATTACCTTACCAACTGGTATTGCAAAAATTGTGGAAAAAATTATGTATAAGAGACTGATAAGTTTCATAGAAAAAAATAAAATATTATCAAACTCACAACATGGATTTAGAACGGAAAAATCTACACAGACAGCAATTTACGAATGTAGTAATAGTATACTGAAATTAATTGACAATAAGGAACATGTAACTGGCCTATTCTTGGATTTATCGAAAGCATTTGATGTAGTTGACCATAAAATCCTCCTTACCAAACTAAATCAATATGGTGTTAGAGGTCTAGCTAATAAATGGATAGAGTCTTACTTAACAAGGCGTAAACAAATAGTAAGCTTGAGACACAAGGATGATGGAACCAAATTACTTAATGAAACATTGTCCAATGAGGGAATTATTGAATTTGGAGTACCCCAGGGATCGGTTTTGGGCCCACTACTCTTTCTTCTATATATCAATGATATAACACAGAACGTTCATTCACATAAGGAAATTTTGTTTGCGGACGATACAACACTCGTAATAAAAGGTGAAACTAAACAGGTCATACAGCAGTCTGCTGACTCCGTTACAGGAGAGTTAACCAAATGGTCACAAGATAATCGCCTCATAATAAACTATAAAAAGACAGTATGTCTAAATTTCCACACTATACAGAATAGGAATCCTGCGATGCCCAATATAACATTAAATGGTCATCAAATAGAAAATAAATCAGAAACAAAGTTTTTAGGACTATGGATACAACAAGACTTGAAATGGAATAAACATATACAATATCTGAATACTAAACTGAACTCGATGTGCTTTGCGTTACGTATTTTGAAAACCTGCACTAGCATGCACACATTAAGAAATACTTATTTTGCTTATTTCCATTCATACTTAAGATATGGGATCATATTTTGGGGTATGTCGCCAGATGTACTAAGCACGTTTAGGATACAAAAGAGAGCGATTAGAATTATGGCAAATGTACACTCTAGAGAATCATGTAGACCTCTGTTTAAAGATTTAAACATTCTCCCACTGCCCTGCATATATATCTTTGAAAGTATTATGTTTTTTAAAAAGAATTTAATGAATAAAGATGTTTTTCTTAAAACAAACAATGATGTTCATAGGCATAACACAAGACAAAATCAAAACATTCATATTTCACACACACACACAAGCATATATCAAAAAGGAACTTTTCACACTGGAGTTAAATTATACAATAAACTACCCCAGTATATAAAACTGGCCCCAAAAATAAAAACCTTTGATAGAATGTTGAAAGCTTATCTGCAGTGCCATTGTTTTTACTCAGTAGTTGAATATTTTAGCGTATAGGAGTGATGGAATCTATAACTATATTTTACTTTTTTAATTTAATTTTAATACCTAGCTGTATGTTGTTGTATTTATAGAATTAAGTTTTCATATTATGATAATAGAGTGAGGTGTAAATAGTTGTGCAATAAGATTGTATCTATTAAGATTTGCTATTATAATAAGTTATAAATAGTTTTAATCTTAGTAATATATACCTGTTAGTTCTTTTATTTTATGCATGTAAATTCTGACGTGTCCTATATCAAAAATGTATTGAATGCATGTATTTGATCAAATGGAATTAATAAAAATCTATCTATCTATCTATCTATCAATTGCATTAATGGTGGGACATGGGGATAGCAATTAAGAAAAACAGCCAATACCCATACAATATTTTTATTCATTTAGTTTTTTTTTACAATAGTTACACACTGAATACAACTTTTTATCTTTTTTAATCATTGTTTGATATAGATTTTAAACACAACGCTTGTTGTGGAACCTTTTATAGCATTCTCCAGGTACTCTTGTTCTTAAAAACTGAGGAAGCCACAATGGTTTTATAGACATTAAACCCTCATCCTCTTCTTTTTCATCATCATCAACATCATTATAAATATTATCATCATAATTATTATAGTCATTGTCACCATCATTATCATCATCATCATCCTCAACATCACTAGAACTAACCAATTCCTTATTTTCCTTTTCAAAAGGGACCTCTTGAAGAGTCTGTGTTGCTTTTGATAGTGTTATGGGTTTTTGAACGTTGACAACTGTCCTAACATGACTTTTTGAGGAGTTGATAATTGCTTTTCAACAAACAATGCACTATCTTGAGCAGCAATATCATTTTCTTGAACTTGCTTTTTAGCATTTTCATGATATTTTGTTGACAGTAACAGTGTTTTATCTGGTACACTACATTGGTGATTACCCACACTTAAGACCTTACCATTCTTACTTTTTAGATGACCTACACATTTTGTTGTCCTTTTTTTTGAGCACTGCCAAAATATGATTCCATTTACGTTTTGCCGCTTATAGTTATAGAAGTAGCCATGATACAGTGCACGTGGTTTGCCTTTATTGGTTATAGTATATTCCATAGTAGTAACTGACTTGTAATGTTGATCTACCTACTACAAAGGTCAGAACAATTCTGGTGAAAGTGTGATTTTGTGTTGACGTTTTATATAGGATGATGTTGGTGGCTTATTAAAATAAAGATTTCCTTTATTGAAACAAAGAACTGTAGGTTACATCCTAACTGAAAACACAATAAAGGAAAAAGGATCACCCGAATGGGCATTAATTTTTACCATAATCACTTAATGATTTTAATCTTTTGCGGCACGTCGTAATATGGCATCTGGTACACCTTTCGTTGCATAAAATGCAAACACAATTATCATTCGGACTATGGAAGGATCTGTTGGAGCATATCTTATGATGGAATCCGTGAATGGCGAGTCTCGTTATTACGTGTCTTTGATCTTGATTCTCGTTAGACCACGTTCTGTTCATCATTGCATCAGTAATATAAAAGTCTGGATCTATCTCTTGTCTCTTTGCTCTTCTAGCCTCCAAAAAGTCAGTAGAGGATCTTGTAGCCGGCAAAGGAACTTTCAATCTGAGGTCTTCGATGAAGAAGGTTTCCTTTGCTAACTCATAGACTAATCTTGGTGGCTTATGCTGGTGGCTTATGTTGGTGGCTTATATTTGTGGCTTATGTTGATGGCTTATGTTCGTGGCTTATGTTGGTGGCTTATGATGATGGCTATGTTGGTGGCTTATGTTAATGCCTTATGTTGGTGGCTTATTTTGATGTCAGTTTTTGTTATATAATGTATTTGATCCATCCATCTATGACGTCATAGCCAGTCTTAAAGCAAGTCTAAACTTGTCCGACATGTTGGATTTCTTGTTCATGTGTGAAACTATCAAGTACCAACGATCAAGTGAGCTTCTTTCTCTCTAATCCGCAGTTCTGCCCCATAGCATTGAGAATATTTATTGTAGTAGCCTATAAAGAAACAAAAAAATCATGTCTAATACAGTTTAGCTATAAGCGACCGGAACCACTATATATAACATTTTATTCTAAGAGCTTACCATAATGACGGATTGTGTAAGTAAACGTCTTTTGCTGCTTGATGCCACTACTAAAGTGATACTCATACAACAGACAAGTGAGTTCATGTTTTCGATGACGTAATCGTATGCTCCCCCGCACTTCCTGCGTCGCGCGCGAAGCAGGCGCACACGCCCTTAGCAAAACGTGAATGGAATCATATTTTAGCAGTGCTCAAAACAAAGGAATACGAAATGTTTAGGTCATCTAAAAAGTAAGAATGGTAAGGTCTTAAGTGTGGGTAATCATCAATGTAGTGTACCAGATAAAACACTGTTACTGTCAACAAAATATCATGAAAATGCTAAAAAGCAAGTTCAAGAAAATGATATTGCTGCTCAAAATAGTGCATTGTTTGTTGAAAAGCAATTATCAACTCCTCAAAAAGTCATGTTAGTACAGTTGTCAACGTTCAAAAAACCATTAACACTATCAAAAGCAACACAGACTCTTCAAGAGGTCCCTTTTGAGAAGGAAAATAAGGAATTGGATAGTTCTAGTGATGTTGAGGATGATGATGATGATGATAATGTTGGTGACAGACTATAATAATTATGATGATAATATTTATAATGATGATGATGATGATGAAGAAGAAGAAGAGGATGAGGGTTTAATGTCTATAAAACCATTGCGGCTTCCTCAGTTTTTAAGAACAAGAGTACCTGGAGAATGTTATAAAAGGATCTACAACACGCGTTGTGTTTAAAATTATATCAATCAATGATAAAACGTTGTATTCAGTGTGTAAATATTGTAAAAAAAACTAAATGAATAAAAATATTGTATGGGTATTGGCTGTTTTTCTTAATTGCTATCCCCATGTCCCACCATTAATGCAATTGTTAACCATCAAAAGTCTCTGACTATGTTCATAAAGAAAGTGCCTTAAACAATACACTCTGTCTATGGTTTGTGTAGCGAGTATCATAATATTTCAGTGTTGACAAGCCATGTTAAGGCAATAGTTATGTCAGGTAAGGGATTCGAACCCTTGCTTCCTTGTACAGGAAATTTGATCTAAGTCAAACACCTTAACCACTCGGCCAACCTGACAGTTACTAATTTAATTAGTCTTGTGGACTTGAGTGTTTACAAAACTTTTCCCAGTATACATTGACTAAACCACTTGCTTGTTTTGAAATATAGATTTTGTTTTGTTTTACCATAACATTGCAGTTATGAATATTGTGAACTGGGTGTTTAATATAGGGTTAAAGGCATTTTAAAATAATTTTAGGAAAGCTCTTAGGTATCGTGTCATGGGTTTTAGTAATGCATTACTGTTCGTTGACTAACATTTACCGTTACACAACATTATTTTGGTGAGCTTACATGTTGTTGTTTGAGTCTTTAGTCGTTTGACTGGTTTGCTGCAGATCTCAATGCCTCCTGTCCCGAGCTAATCGTTTCATCTCTATACAGCTACCACACCCTACAATCAAGACTATCTGTTTAACATATTCTAACCTTGGTCTCCCCCTACAAGCTCTTGGGTTCAATTCCTAGCTTTAACACAAAATTTTAAAAGTGGTATGAGGACTAAAACAAGTATACTCAGTCTCGGGAGGTCCAAAATAAGTAGAGAGGGTTTGCTTGACACCTCAACCATACAGCACGGTGTTTTTTTTAATTTTTAAAATAATGATAGCCATTTTTTCAATTTCACATTTCACACATTGCAATTTGTCAATTTTCCATTTGCATTTTTTTAATGACAGTTTGATGTTTTTTCAATTTCATGATATGGAAACATAGATGTTCCATTTTCATATTTACACATTTGTCAATTTCCCATTTGTATGTATATTTTTTTAAATGTTCGTTTAATGTTTTTAAATTTTGTCTATATGGAAACATGGATTTTCCATTTTGCTGTTTACACATTTTTTATTTATTTTGTATATGTTGAAAAACGATATTTCCAAAACAAGATTTTTTATTTTTCATTTTATGTTTTTGTAAATGATCTTAATGTGAGTGCTTGACCATGGCAATATTACAGTCTGTCTATGTGTGTTAGCGGAACCGTAGAGGCTTATTACTACTGCAAGTAGGAATGTTTTACAAAATAACGGCTATCTACCACTGCATTTGAAAAACACAACTATTGAAAAAAAATACTATTTACCATTCATATATAAGTGTTAATTCTCCCTCTCCCTACCCTACCTTACCGTATTTTCTCTGGTCAAACAATCAATGCTACCCATACATACACAAGCTTTCTATATCTCTCTCTATATATATATATATGTTTTCTCTGTTCAAAACGATAAAAATTACGGTTGCTGGATTGTATCCTGCACTGTTTATGCGACATACCTTTGCCAGTTCATAAAACCGTTAGGTAGTTCTCTTCACAGCGATTTTACCACTGCTCTACCTACGCCTTTTGCTTGTTTGGCTTTCTTACAGGCTAGTATGCGATAGGCAGCATTAACTATATATCAAACCCAGTACACCTTTGTATTTGTAATCTAAGTAATAATTTGAAAAGAGACAAGTGTAATCAGTTTTAAACATTATCTCTGCTTCGTTTGTTTGTTTGTTTGTTTGTTTATGACATGCATATTATCCTAAAATCAAACCCTAGACTACCTTCGTGAAAGGCTAACAGCTAACCACTGCGTCACTATACCCTTCTTTCTTAGTTTGATTCGTTCTATGCCTTAGAGCTAGAAATCGAGTTACGATCTCCAGTGCAAGAGGCACATGTGCTCACCACTATAGCACGTAATGGCTAGCTGGTAACATTAGACAACCGAAAATGATTGTATTTCTGTTAGCCAAGCATTTCTGTCATTTGCCTACTGTATGAGCACTGCCAGCAATAAAGTTTAGTTTAGAACAAGCGTGTATCTGTGTGTGTGTGTGTGTGTGTGTGTGCGTGTGTGTGCGTGCGTGCGTGTGTGTGTGTGTGTAGATTATTAGCCTCAAGTATTTAAAACTTGTTGGTTGTAACCACCATCTTGTCCCAGTAACCCCTGAGCAAGTTTTAGCAGTCAACCAATAAAAACTGCATAGGATAGTTGTGTATGGTTCATGTACTTGGGTGTGTGCATTAGCACCATGCACTAACTTTACCTTACCCTCTATAGGTAGAGCGTTATCCCTTTCCTTTTTTTTGACATTACCAATGACCACATCCACCCAAATTCTTACACTTAAACCCTTGGCTTGTTTTCGATTAGGTTTGATCGGTTTGGTTGGGTTTGATTCAGCTTGGTTCAGTTTAGTTCAATGTTGTCACCATTTTGTTTCTTTAGCTAACCTCTTTAACCAATCAATTAAAGATAGTCTACTCTTAAGTCTTGAATCAATAAATCAGATGTGTACACCGTTTGCCATTTATTAACCCATGCCTGCAACCTATACTCTCTCTGTACTACAGTCTGATCTGAAAACAAGTTCCAATTGTGAAAGACTTGTCAGTCACCAAACATGTAGCCTACACTAATTCTTTCTCTACCTAGCTATGTTTCATCACTCACGGTAAAGATCTCACATGTCCGTATCCAATTATTAATTTATAAAATCTGAGGTCTATGACCTTAATGTTTTGGATATTTTAGGTAAATTCATTGGCCATGGGAAAGGGTTGACCATTATAAGTCGTATGACACCTCACATGTCGATATCCGATTATTAGTTTATATAATCTCAGGTCAATGACCCTTTTGTTTTGAATATTTGGGGTAAATTCGTTGGTCATGGGAAAGGGTTGGCCATCCTAAGTATTATAACACCTCACTTGACTCTCTCCCATTATTAGTTATCGAGATATTAACAACAGTGCAATTAGGCCCTTTTGACAAACATTAAATATATATTCGAGAACAGAGCGTCACCCCGAGTGCTAGGACCCCACATACAAGTCCCTAGCCTTATTGGTTCGCGAGATATTAGCAAAAGTGTAGTTAGGCCCTTTGTTAAAATGTCAAAAATACATTCAAGAAGAGAGTGTCTGCCCAAGTCCAACGACACCTCATAGGTCAAAATCCCATCATGGGTTCAGGAGATATCAACAAAAGTGTAGTTAGGCCCCTTGTCAAAATTTCAAAAAAATTACATTTAAAAAGGGAATGTCATCCCAGGTGCTACGACCCCTCATACAAGTCCCTAGCCTTATTGGTTCGCGAGATATTAACAAAAGTGTACTTAGGCCCTTTTGACAAAAATCAAAAATACATTCAAAAACGGGGCGTCATCCCAAGTCCAACGACCCCTCATACAAGTCCCAAGCCTTATTGGTTCAAGAGATATTAAAAAGCCAATGACCTATTAGTTTTGGATCGTTTTTTTAATAACTCGTCTATAAATCATTATTTAAAAAGTCCGCCCTCTTACGAAAACCCCAAGTGCGCATGCGTGAAAACAGAAAACAAACATGTTAATTCATAGTAGCAATCGGCTCTTCATTGCGTTTCATGTGGAAAAACGTTTAATTTCATCATAGCATTAGGGACCAGTCTCAAGGGACCGGTCCAAAGGGATCAGTAAAAAGGACACGTCAACAAGGACCCGTCCACAGGGACTCGTCAACAAGGACCCGTCCACAGGGGCTCGCCAACAAGGACCCGTCCACATGGTCTCATCAACAATGACCCGTCAACAGGGACCCGTCAAAAAGGACCTGTCAAAAAGGATCCGTCAAAATGACTCCCTACAAAAAAGACCCGTCTAAAAGGGGCTAGTCAACAGGGATCAGTTCAAAGAAACAAATCAACAGGGATCAATCAAAAGGGGTTAACGCCTCTAGGTCTGACATACCCCTCTTTGATTATTGGTTTGCCTATCGACAAGCGCCACTTGGAAAACTTTTTGATCATCCCTCGTGGGTTGGGTTAGGTTAGGTTACACTACAGCCACCATGTTTAAAATGCCCACCCTCTTACAAAACGCTATGAGTGGACATGCGTAAAAACAAAAAACAAGCATGTTAATTCATAGTGGCTTTCCATCGTACACATGTCTCTTGTTTGGAACAACGTTTAATTCCATATTGGCATTCAAACTCTCACATGTTGCACTTGAAAAGCGAAATTTTCTAAAAAATTACAATTTCACCCCCTAGTAGGGGTAGGTTTTATTTTTGGGGTGGAAATATGTTATCCATTGGAAAGAGGGTGTCAGCCCGAGTTCAATGACACCTCATTCGTCAAAATCTGACCATGCGTTCGAGAGATATCGCGCCGCCGCCATCTTGTGAGGAGGAGGAGGATTTAGAACTCTCACAAACACACTACTGCCATAGAGTTATCTACTATTAGGTGACGATTATTGCGTAGGTTCATTATTCAAACGTTGACTTCGACCGCATGATTAGGACACAAGAAATACAAACTTAATTATAAAATTTCGCACAGCCGCCATCTTGAGGTTATGTAAACAATTGAGGCAGGGAAATCAAAAACCCACTAACTCCAGTAAACCAAATTTTACAGGAGAGAGAAAAAACTGATTATCTTCCTCACTGATCTTAAATCGTATGTGTTTATATAATAAGTAAAAGTGTATTCTTTATCAATTAAATACTTCATTACCTAAGTGTTTATATTAGCTAAGGCTACAATTTGAATTAAATAGTGGTGGAGTTAGGTTTTTTTTTACTTCCGGAGTGTATGAAATATGAAATAGGCAATAAATATGACAGAAAAGGTTCTAATGGATCATAACTACCGTATGAAACGATAGAATAAGAAATTTTAATATGAAAATTAGCATTGCACTTTTTAAAATTTAAATTTCAAAGGTACAAAGCGAGTCTGAAATCTACTCTAATCTAAATCATTCTAAAATGCAGAAACAAAACCACAAAAGAACGTAATACTTTCTTCACTCTGATTTGTGGTACAGATATTCTGTTTATAGATAGATAGATAGATAGATTTGTATTAATTCCATTTGATCAAATACATGTATTAAATACATTTTTGATATAGGACACGTCAGAATTTACATCTATAAAATAAAAGAACTAACAAGTATATATTACTAATATTATAACTATTTATAACTTATTATAATAACAGATCTTAATAGATACAATCTTATTGCACAACTATTTACACCTCACTCTATTATCATAATATGGAAACTTAATTCAAAAATACAACAACACTTTCACTTTCACTCTCTTGTTGAGTCTGTGACTCCGGGTCATTACTGCCAGCAAATAGAGTTTTGTAATACATCCAACTTTCTTCAGAAATGAACTTAATTGAATTATGCAAGTCCTTTTGCTTTTCTATTTTCAGTGCCAAGTGTGAGTTGTACTTATGTTGAGTGGGAAAAGATGCAGTTGTATTGGGTCTCTCGATGTTAAATCGACTCCATATTGTACCTTTCATAGTTTAACTCACATGGATTTTATTTTTGTGGGATGCCGAATATCGTATCACTTTACTTTCTGATATGAGGAATTCCTCGGTTGGACTATGCTTAGTTTCTTTAGTACTTGGATTTTTCTTGAAAATTTTGGAGAATGTTGAGGATAGTCATCTATCATACTTCGTTTGACCTGTACAACATATCCAACGGAACTTCTTACAATGTCAAACCACTGGCTTGGTGTTTCCTCAGTTTCTTGTTTCTTTTTGTGACTCTCAATATTACCAAAATCACGGTCATTTGGTAAGAAACTGTGTCCTCTCATGGTATAATGTTGCTCTATAAAATAAAAGCGCCCCTTCTGTATCAAGGTGTAAAAGAACTGGACCATCATTCTCTGCTCAACTGGTTAAGCGATGGTGTTGCCATCTACCGGTAAATAAAGCATGGAAAGCAAGAACACACTAATTCCATGGAATAAGAGATGTTTTGGTTTCCATGGATTTTAAAACAACCTCCTGTATGCAAACGAATGACGGAATTAGAGTATTCTTGCCTTCCATCCATGCGGAACAACCTTGGTTGGTGGTTGGTGTCTTAGTTTAGGGGCTGTGACAACGCGGTCATGTAGCCCCGTGTACTTTGGGTGTGTGTAGAATCTGTCTGATAACCGGTGTTAATTGTGATGACTGTATTAGTGTGTGTATCTGTATTTTAATTCAAGTAGGGACTGCAACTTTGAATTTTCAAATAGTTCCTACTTTTGCCGCCAAACGCCACCGTCAACGACTACTAGGCCTAGTTCAGAACTAGCTACTAGACGCCACCGCAGTCGGCTCTTGGCAACGAACGTAGCAACCTAAGAGCGTTGTTTACAGTCTTAACCTATCCAATTTAGTTTCACACAGGTGTAATTAGTGGAAAGATCTTTAACATGCCATAAATCTATGACATGGGACCGCCGGCTTTACTTCCCCTCCGAAGGAAGGCATACTGAGGGATTTTTAACGCCCTTAAAAAATCCGACGGCTTCGGCCGGGTTTGAACCCGCTATCTTGGGCATAGAAGCTCAGCATGCTACCAACTACGCCACCGAAGCCGCAACGGAACAACCTAAAAAGCCCCCATTAACTCAATTTCGCAAAAACAAAAAAAAAAAATGGAGTTAGTGGGTTTTTGATCTCCCTGCCTCAATTGAAGTAAATTAGACGCCAGTGCATTACAATGTGTATAAACATTTGCTGTGCCATGTTTCACTGCGCTTGGGTGGTTAAATCGCGAGAAAAGTCTATTTAAATGTTTCAACTTCGCTTGTTCGCCATGTTCGTTTTGTACTTAACAAGTTTTTGAAAGTCAAATAGGTAAACTTCTAAAAGTGCCCTTTATCACCGTACAAAATTTCAGAATGCTAGTTTCGGAGATATAGAATGCCGGTAAAATATTTCGCACATCCACCAGGTTCGATTGGTGAGACGTAATAAAATTTGAAGGACACGGTCTGGATCGGCCGAAATAGTACTATGACTTGACTGAGTTTCATTGAAATCTCTCCAGCCGTTTAGAAGTTATTAGGGGCCGGGGCACACACACACGGACAAAAGGTAATCTCATAAGCCTTTTCGTAAATGAAAATAGGGTAAAACTCCGGTCCCTAGATATTACGTTTGGTTAAAGAAATAAGTCAGTAACTGTATGCTTTTAATAATACCCGGTCTATTTGACCATGCGGGACGAGATACGTTTCTACTTTCGCGCGACCGCAAAGGGTTCAACACTATTTACAATAAGATGGTATATTGCATTGACTTTACACGGCCAGGAATTAAAACTCTGCAACTTCTAAATGTGTTTGACTAGGAACACCTTGATAGCCGTGCCAAGACCCGAAGTGGAGTAGAACACAAGTCACGATTTCTAGGCGTTATGCCAGATTTTTATATGTTTTATTTAGCAATTGAGGTGGAAGGAATTTACCTCCCACCCTCTTAAAAATTGGAATGAGACATTAACGAAGAAGTGTCAATGATCGGGGTAGAACACAGTCACGATTCCTAGGCGTTATACCAGAATTTAATATGTTTTACTTAGCAATTGAGGTGGAAGGATTTTACCTCCCACCCTCTTAAAAATTGGAATGAAACATTAACGAAGGAGTGTCAATGATCATCCTTTTGTTGAATAGGGTTTGCAACCACGTGGGATGCCCCAGCAATGTAAAGCCGATTTTTTTTTAATACTTATTTCAAGGCTACTAACAACGTGATAGCAGTACTAATATAAATTAGTATAATAGTTTAAGTGCCATAAGTGAATATGCCGATTGCGATTTACTACGTGATGAATAGATATTTTAATTTTAACGTACAATGAATTTATTATCTAAAACTGGACTTTAAAACCTGGATATTTTAGAAGAGGGAGGTTTAAATCAGGCAGCTGTCAATATTTTACATGCAGAGACAACTGCAGAGTTTCCTTGTAACTACTACCACTGCATTCCCATGCAAAGATGCGGGCGCGGGATGCAAAGTGACAAATCTAAGAAAATGTTTGCGTTGTCTTAAAGAGAATATTCCGCTCTTTATAGTGATGTAAAACTAAAGGCCATAAATAATAATTAATACATGGCCCAATATTTTATCGGGAATCTATATTTTGCAGATATAAAACTTATCACGCCATAGATGTTGAACTTAGATTAAGAATTTATTTTTAGATTGCCTGATGTGGTAGAGGTAGAAGAAACCCTATTTCATAATAAGAAAGTTATGGTTTATTTTTCTTAAATGTTACTTGAAAAATCTAGGATGGTATCACAGTAAAAACGGCGGCTTCGGTGGCGTAGTTGGTAGCACGCTGAGCTTCTAAGCCGAAGATCGCAGGTTCAAACCTGGCCGAAGTCGTCAGATTTTTTAAGAGCGTTAAAAATCCCTCAGTATGCCTTCCTTTGGAGGGGAAGTAAAGCCGGCGGGCCCATGTCATAGTTTTATGACATGTAAAAGAACCTTCCACTAACTACAACAGTGTGAAGCTAAAACTTGTAGATTAGATTTGATTAACGCTCTAGGGGAGAGTGGGGCACATTGAACCGGAAAAATTATTTTTCACTGCTACTCATCCAGTAATTTTAATACAGATCTGTGGTTTTCTCCATTTTGAAGTTTAATCATTTACGTTTCAAATGCCCTCATACGAATACATAATTGACAGTGGTTTCTAAGCTGCATGTCTTCTTTTTTTAAGGTAAATGGTTCATTCTGCCCCACTGGTGGGGTACCATGAACCAGTCTACTGAGTTTCATTAGACGAACTTAATTACAGAGTTATTTCCAAATTTGATATAATCTTCACATACAATCTTCTTATAAAGCATATAGGCATTCAACCACGCATACACATTTGAAATTAACAGACTTCAATGGACTGGAAATTAATTCCAAATTTGAAGTAAGATTTTTGTATCTTTGTCAGCCCCTGTTCAGTAGAATTTGGCAGCACATATACCGGTAAGGCCTACTATATTGTTTGCTGGAACTGATGATTCATCCCTTACCTGAGAAAAAAAAGTCCTCTCGGCACGCCGGAAGGCGGAGGTAGATTTCACCGGACAAACTTGGGGATAGGCGAAAATAGGCAGATATGCAGGTTTTCGTAGAAGGTTCAGACCTCATTTATTGCGAGAAGGTATTTTATAATTGGAGCTTAATTAACTTTGTTTTTCGTCATTTTATGCTTATTTTAAACATTTTATTGTCTTATGGGAACGGTAAGCTTCTTGTCATTTGGGGTCCATTTTTATACTTGTGGTCACACTGTCCTTATGCAAGGTTTCGACACTGATGTGTAACTATGTAACGGTCTGTTACTTCTTCACGCAAAATTATATCTCCCGCAGAGATTTTGGTTGGTTCCTCAGTTTGGGGGCTGCGACAACGCGGTCATGTAACCCCGTGTACTTTGGGATGGCTGTATTAGTCTGTAATTCAGGTAAGGACTGCAGACGGTCAATTTCAAGCAGTAGTTCCTAATGTTGCTACCAGGTACTACCGTCAACGACACCTAGATGTGAACTTGGCTACTAGATGCCACCGCAACCAGCAGCTCGCAACGAACGTTGGAACTTCCCCTCCAAAAGAAAGCATATTGAGGGATTTTTAGCGCTCTTAGAAAATCCGACGACATCGGCCGGCTTTGAACTCGCTACCTTGGGCATAGAAATTCAGCATGCTAACAGTTACGTCACCGAAGCCGCTTCACACTTAGATGGAAGTCTGAATCTGATCTCGTGCAAGTGCGTTGTCATGGCAACGTCTGATGGCTCATCCCTCATCAATATAGTAGTGTTGCCATGGCAACCTCTGATAGCTCTTGGCATTTTCTTATAATTCCGAAATAATTTTTCTCATCCCTTGGCGTAATGGTGGGTCATATCAAAACATCTTTCAGACAAAAGTTTTAGGTAATTATTAGGGGAATATTGTCCATTTTGTACGGTTTTGATATTGTGCCTATTAAGAGAGATATGATTAATGTTTCCCGAAAACCCCACTTTTTCCCACCCCTTTGGTCAATGGTTGGTGCTATAAAAAAAACCTCTTCAAACATAAATTTTTGGGCTTTATCCGACACATAGTATGAACGTTGAACGGATTCGATATTTCACATATTAAGAGAGTTATAGCAATATTTCACTTTTTCGAAAAAAAGTCCCCCATTTTCACCGATTTAGCCGAGTAACGAAATCGACTGAGATTTTATAGGTATACATATTCGGTAAAAAATTCAATGTGATTGGTGCAAAATTACGGCAGTTATCGTGTCCACAAGAAATTGATATACATATATATGCATACATGAATTATATATAAACTTTTGAACTGACGGTGGTTTTGGGGTCTGGGGGATGTGAAACGCGAAGATATGTCGAAATTTTCCGGAAGTCGAAACATGGTACCCATTGCAATAGTTAGCTTTCTAATGAAATCTACCTCTGGTTGGTTCCTCAGTTTAGGGGCTGCGACAACGCGGTCATCTAACCCCGTGTACTTTGGGTGAGTGTAGAATCTGCTGATAAACGGTGTGAATTGTAATGGCTGTATTAGTCTTAATTCAGGTAAGGACTGCAGACGGTCAATTTCAAGCAGTAGTTCCTAATGTTGCTACCAGGTACTACCGTCAACGACACCTAGCTGTGAACTTGGCCACTAGATGCCACCCCAACCAGCAACTCGCAACGATCGTTGGAACTTCCCCTCCAAAGGAAAGCATACTGAGGGATTTTAGCGCTCTTAGAAAATCCGATGACTTCAGCCGGCTTTGAACCCGCGACCTTGGGCATAGAAGTTCAGCATGCTACCAGTTACGTCACCGAAGCCGCTTCACACTTAGTCAGATGGAAATACTGAATCTGATCTCGTGTAAGTGCGTTGTCATGGCAATGTCTGATGGCTCATCCCTCATCAATTTAGTAGTGTTGCCATGGCAACCACTGATAGCTCTTGGCATTTTCTTATAATTCCGAAATCATTTTTCTCATCCCTTGGCGTAATGTTGGGTCATATCAAAAATTCTTTCAGACAAAAGTTTTAGGTAATTATTAGGGGAATATTGTCCATTTCGTACGGTTTTGATATTGTGCCTATTAAGAGAGATATGATTAATGTTTCCCGAAAAACCCACTTTTTCTCACCCCTTTGGTCAATGGTTGGTACTATAAAAAAACTCTTCAAACATAAATTTTTGGGCTTTAACCGACACATAGTATGAACGTTGAACGGATTCGATATTTCACATATTAAGAGAGTTATAGCAATATTTCACTTCTTCGAAAAAAAGACCCCCCATTTTCACCCCCTTCGACCAATTTAGCCCAGTAACGAACTCGACCGAGATTTTATAGGTATACATATTCGGTAAAAAATTCAAAGTGATTGGTGCAAAATTACGGCAGTTATCGTGTCCACAAGAAACTGATATACATATATACATATATATATGAACCCTTGCAAAGAAGCATATGAGACTCAATTTCGGGGGGTGTAACAGTCCATTTCGTAAAGTTGTTGTTAAGCGCTTCTTATAACATGCAGGGTAACATATAACAAAATAACATGCAGGAAAAAGTGAATACCAGGATTAAAACATATGAATTTAATAACAGATCAACAAATTTACACTATTTACAACAAAAAACAAAAACAAGGTCTCCCAAATGACACCCACTTGAATTAAATAAAATTGCCAAATTAGGCCTGATCTCAGGAGAGATCGTAAACATCTGGACCAAATGTCCCAAAATACTGCAATGACATGTGCGTGTGCGGCTTTTCTACATGCTTTACGATGTGTACAAATTAATGCGAGATTCGTTACCATCCAGTAAACCTTCATGGGACGAATCTGCATTGTCTTAGAGCTAGACAGACACGAGGAACCAACTAAATACTAATTAAACTAATCCGACACTTCCTACACTAATTAAGACAAAAATAATTTCCGCATGAAATTGGAATCAAAGAACTGCCGTAGCAAAAAAAAAAAAAACATTAACGCCTAAAAATTAGGACTTATCAAATCAACTCAAGTAAATCAACACGTGGCCAATCAAGAAAAATACAAATATGGCCGCTTGCCATTTTTACAAGAAATAATACAAAATACACCCAACGGTGTCACAACAGACAAATCTAACAATGAAATGAGTCACAGAAATCACTAGGCTCAAAGCCAACATTTACATCATAAACAAATATTTCATTTCATACGATATGCGGTAATTCGTAACGGACATGGCGAACTCCCAATTTAATTATGATCCAATGACCATTAAAAGAACAGGTTTGCTACAGATAGCTTACAGGGGTCAGTCGGTCAGCTGGACTGCCTAAACGATGAATCACCAGACATAGACGGGCGCAAAGTGGAATCTGCACATCTGTCAACCCACGTGTCAATAACCTCGACCTGCCGTAGCAATGGCTCGAGTCTCGAAGAAGCGTGCTCCCAAAAGCACATAATATACGTGTGTGTGTCAAAATAAAATATCTTAGCATTGTGAATATCTATGACTTTAGTCATTTTTCAAGTTTTTCCGAATTGATTTTGATAAGTTATGCACTTGTCCACTTTACAATACAAAAATATCTTTTTATTTATACATTTTGATACATGTTTCGGCCCTGTGAGCCTTCTTCAGTCAAAATCAATAAAATTCTCCTAGATCATTCTAAAGGTTGGTCTCTCATAAAAATTTTGTAAATCCATTTTTACATCGTCAAGATGATTAAAATACATGGCTATAAAATGCTTAAAGAAATTAAAAGATTTTAAAATGTACAATATTTTAAAACGTGGGCTCCATTCTTGTTAATCCATAATCAAAACGAGGACCCCATTAACAAGAATGGAGGCCACGTTTTAAAATATTGTACATTTTTAAATCTTTTAATTTCTTTAAGCATTTTATAGCCATGTATTTTAATCATCTTGACGATGTAAAAATGGATTTACAAAATTTTTATGAGAGACCAACCTTTAGAATGATCTAGGAGAATTTTATTGATTTTGACTGAAGAAGGCTCACAGGGCCGAAACATGTATCAAAATGTATAAATAAAAAGATATTTTTGTATTGTAAAGTGGACAAGTGCATAACTTATCTTAGCATTTCCCACGGAAATCCAAGAATTAGCATAGGACAAGGTACAGTAGCCTCGGCGAGCGCTCTGCCTTTCCATAAATACAACCACAAAATTTGAGGGCGGTAGGCACATTCTATCCCTAATCACGAAGAATCAATACACACCCTTGACACAATACACACACCAGAATCACACGTATGGGTTTGACAGAAACCTGAAATAAAGGACATACAATATTTTTCCACCAACTTGCGCTCCCAATC
Organism: Meconema thalassinum; assembly: GCA_946902985.2. NCBI lineage: Eukaryota > Metazoa > Arthropoda > Insecta > Orthoptera > Tettigoniidae > Meconema > Meconema thalassinum. The sequence goes on along the minus strand of OX336388.2, from coordinate 2,105,269,049 downwards.
TAGTCCGTGACTAAAGAACCTGAAAAAAAACTCTCAAAAAAAAACTAAAAAAAACATAGAACTAAAGTGTTCTACAGTGACATCTTAACTTGTTGCGCTCGACAACCCTAGTATGAATAAAAACCTGTTCGTAAAACATCAAACAACTATTACCCCCTTCTCCTACTAAAATGAATTTGAATAAAAGCACCATTTATCGACCAGGACGAATTTCGCATTCGCATGAATAAAATCAAAATACACACGCCGTGCATACTAATAATGACTCATAAGAAAAATATACAATCAAACAAACATTTTGGCCACGTGCCAACGTACTTTAAATATAACAGTGTCGGCGCACACAAATCTAAATACAAGAAAAACAATGAATAAAATATTTACAACTTTCCCGCGTCTAATCTAGCTACATATTGAATAAATCAATGGTTTGTAAATCACCGTGCAGCTTGTAGAAAATCAACCTCCATCCCAAGGCATTTCCCCACGGGAAATCTACTCGTTCATCGTTGACGTTCTGGTAGAGGCGTAGCACTTCATTCCACCAATCGACCTTCCTGTAAACATCTTGGCGTGGCTTCTTGGAAAGAAATGTTCAAAGTTATTAGTCTACCTAGCTAGAATCGCTATGAGCTACTGACTTTCACTCAACAATAATGTCCTGGGCGATTACTCAACGTTGAACTGGCCCTATCTAAGCATTTGCTTACTTCACACGCACATATACATCACACAAAATGTAACACAAAATTTACAGAAAATTATTACACTCTTCGTTCACTGCGCAACTGGCTTTAACAAGTCTCTCAAATTACGTCTACCGCGTAGCGCTTATCTCGACTAGAGATCTCTGCACTCAGCATGCACTCTGCTCGCCAGAGCACAATAAAATGTTTGTTCAAACAGACGTGAAGTATGCTCACTAGAGCCTGATAAAATCGTGACTCAAACTGGCGTGAACGATGCTCCTCGGAGCCCGATAAAGTTGTGTCCCAAACTACTCGTCACCGATCAATTTATTAGAAACTGACAGAAAGGGGTGGAGTGGGGGCAATCTGTGAAAATAATCTGTAGTTTTTAACTCACAGACTTGGGACTAGTATCAATCTTCTTCTTTTCATCCAAACGTCTCAATGGACTCATGCGGAATCCTATCGCATCGGCGGTTCTTCTTACACGTGTTTTAGCGCCTTTTTTAAGGTACGCAACTCTCCGCGTGGTTTAGGCGTCCTCTCTCCTGATTTGCTGATTCAATCGTGTATCGGTTGGAACTTCATCTCTGGCACGCCCATAATGACGCCGACTTGGATGCGCGTTCACCCTGAATTTGTCCTTAAACTCGGCTTACCCGGTCATCGTCAGGAATAACTACCACGCTACTCCTGTTGCAATCGTTGCGACACACTACCTGTCTTCCCTTTGTCAAACTCCAACGTGTACAGCCTGGATATCAGTAATAATAATAATAATAAAAATCATGAAGATTATTGATCGGCAAATCAATAAGGGTTCATTTTTCCTCAGCAAGGTTTTGAAATTCGAAGCAAGTGATTGATTTGGATTTTAAAAACAATATCCACAGTAGTAAAGATAACATCACTTAAGTACCTCACTCGTCTCTGAGTGTGCATTCCACTGTCCCAATTAGTGTGCGCGCTTCTCTCTGCAATGTGCCCCTCTGAGATGTCATTCACACGTCTCGCTAGACCTTCCCCCTCTCACTCACACAATTACAACTTCGGCCAGACCTGCCGTCAATGTTTAAAAACAAAGCTCGCTATCCCAGGTACCGCGTAGCCACGTACATTTGAGTGTGGGTTCTCAAATTAATTTTTGCAATATGATTCTGCATTCCTTGTCCTTATTACTCATCAAATGGTTCCCTTCTGTAATATGGCTTGAGATTAGCACTACTGAAAACAGATTTAGCGCCAGTGCTCAATTCTTCAAGTCTATAAGCATTATTACCCAAATTTGTTATAATACGGAACGGGCCGATAAATTTTGCACAGAACTTGGCAAATACTTTGTTCTTAGGATCTGATATCGGTGGTCCCCGAACAAGCCCTAGTTCCTGTTCCTGAAGTTCACGATGAAATTTCTTCCCTCTGTATCTCCTCAATCTTCGGTCCGCTTGGCTCCTCATGTGTTGGTTCTCTGAATTCGCAGCTCATGTGTTAACAGCGGGTCCCTTGGGCATGGAATAATCTTATCCCAAGATCTTTCAGGCATCCTGTTGCGGTGTACGACTAGTGGGACTTGACCTGTCGACTCGTGCTTCGTAGTATTCATGCACATCTCAATATCTCCTACTCTGTCGACCCACTTATTATGATCATTTGGAATCATGACGCGGTAATATTTTGCAACACAGCGAATCGTTCTTTCGCTTGGATTTCCACAAGGGTGGCGAATGCTAGATAGAACATGCTTTATTCCTAAGCTCTCTAGACCTTGTCTAAAAACATTGCTTGTAAAATATGTTCCATGGTCCGATAAGATGAATTCCGGCTTCCCAAGCGTCGGAATGACTTTGTTCTGGATTCTGCTAAGGACTTGCTTTGATGTCGTCTTCTGGATTGGACATAATACCACCATCTTGGAAAATATATCGACACATACAAGAAGGTGTCGGCATCCTCGTTTTCCCTTAACTAGAGGACCGAAACAGTCAATAGCGACCAGTTCGCACGGTTTCTGTGGTAATAAAGGTTTTGGAAGCTGTTTTAGTATGAAATTATTGGGCTTAGTACGCTGACACGCGTCACAAGTCCTAATTACTTCAACAATGGTGTATCGCATCTTTGGCCAAGTAAAAGTTTCTCCTATCGTTGCTTCAGTTTTGTCAGTGCCGATATGTGCTAAGCTTTCATGCCACGTCAGTCCTCTCTGTAACGATGCTGGAACTAGAATTCGAAGTTTGGTGTGATCATCATCCACGAACTTGTGAAGAAGATTATTGAGGTAATGGAATTTCGCTTCCTTTGCACGGGCTTCTCGATATTCAGGTGAATCTGGCTGTAGTTCCTTCTTGTAAAACTTGATCATCATCATCATCCATGGGTCCTTTTCTTGTTCCTTCTGAATTTCTTTCAACTTATCCAAAAATTCACGAGCCTTAGGTGTTAATGCTATGTGTTGTACATCTACTGCTGTCTCGTTCTCATCTTCAGGGTTCCTGCTTAAACCATCTGGTATGATGTTCATCCTTCCAGGGCAGTGTTCTATGGTGATATCGAACTGCTGTATATAAATGGACCAACGCGTAACTCTTTCGCTTGCCATCGTTGTTTTGAATAAGAAGGTCAGTGCATGGGGGTCAGTTCTGACAACAATGGAGTACCCGAAGACCATCTTGCGCCATTGTTGCAACGAGTACAAAATTGCTAAAAACTCAAGTTCTGTAACAGTGTAGTTTCTCTCGTGCTTCCTAAGTTTACGACTAGTAAATGCCAAATATGATCGATTCTTGGGTTCATCAGCGTCCTCTTGGTAAAGCATGGCACCGATCCCAATCAACGAAGCGTCTGTCTGGATCACAAATTTCTTCGCGAAGTCTGGGTATCCTAACTTCACACAATTCTCCAGTAGGTCTTTCGTGGCTCTAAAGGACCTGTCGCACTCCTCATTCCATGACCATCGATTAGATTTCTTAAACATCTCTTGCATCGGTGCTACTGTTTCCGTGTACCCAGGACAATTCTCCTTAAAGAAACTTGTCACTCCCAAAAATGCTCTAACATGTTTCACTTTAGTTGGTGTAGAGAATTTCTTAATTGCGTCTATCTTCGCCGGACTTGGCCTCACGCCCTCAACATCAATTATGTGACCGAAATACAGAATCTCGCTCTGGCAAGAATGCGATTTCTTCAAATGAATTTTGAAATTCATGGTTCTCAAATTATCCAAAAGTTTGTTTAGGGTTTCCAAATGTTCCTCCATTGTTTCTGATGCTATGAGTATGTCATCAACATATCTTGTAGTGAAGCTCTTGACCTCTTCAGTTAGATTCCTGTCTAGCGCTCTTATCAATGCACATCCTGCTGTTTTTACACCAAAGGGCATGCGAGACCAGATATAGCTTTGGTTATCAAATAAAAACCCTGTCAATAACTGGGATTTTTCCTCAAGTTCCAGGTGGTGGAAACTATTCGTTAAATCGACGCTAGAATATATCTTCTTTCCACGGAAGCTCTTCAATACATCCTTGATCCTTGGCGCTTGGTCGTGCTCGACTAACAGTTTGCTATTTAAAACCCGTGCGTCTAGGCATAATCTGATTGATCCATTGGGTTTGGCCACAGCCAATATTGCATTTAAATATGGGGTTGCTGCTTTTCTAATCATTCCAGAATCTAATAGGTTAGTAATAATGTCCTTGACCTGAGCAAAATGTTTCTCTGGGATCGGGTACAATTTACTCTTAAATGGGGTCCAATCGGTAATTTGCATGGCATACTGAAAATTTAATACTTTTCGAGGGATCGTGTCGAAAACTCCCTTATGATGTCTCAAAATCTCCTCTAATTTGCTTCTGTCAGGTTCCCCTAATATTGCCTCCTTAAGTCGCTCCTGAAGTAAAATTTCAAATTTGGACCCGCTAATTTCTTCCTCCGCCAAATGTATCCAAAGTTCCTGCGAAATATCTTGACCGTCAATTTCGATAACAGCTGTCTCGCTTACTCGTCCCTCCGTCGGGTTCTTATCTTCGATCGCCTCATTAGTGCATTCTTCAATGACCCAAGTATTCGCCTCTCTCTCTAGTGGACTTTTTTCCATGTTCAGACCAACGTGACTCAACCCCTCAACTTGTTTAAAGCTCACAGTGTTATTATGTAGGTCAATTATAGCGTGGAAATCACAAATGAAGTTGGCTCCCAGAATGACATAATAATTCATCTTTGGTATCACGATAAAAGTTTGTGAAAATGTATGGTTTAATATCTCCAGATCTAAATATGCTTGGTGCTTGCAAACTATGGTCTTGTCAGGAATGACCCCTCGGACTTTCATTAATGGTACAGGCATAATTGGAATGGTTTGTTTATTTCCAATTTCTTTCAACATTGCTTCCGTGACTAAACTCACATGCCTACCCGTGTCGATAAGGCACCTCACTCTAAGACCTCCAATATGAGCATAAATAATTGGTAATTGTCTGATTACATTCTCTCGGTCCTTCACCACTTCCTCCAGGCAATCGTCCGGGAATGCTACCCACTCTTCAATATTCGCAACAATCAATTCCTCCCGTTCCCTGGTTTCCTCCGTTCTCAGGCTATCTGGTTTTGATGTGATCGTGTTTTTTTTATCCTGCCACCCATTCGTTGAGTTTCGCCGGTTGTCATCGTGTCTCTCCTGCTGACGTAATAAACTTTCCGCCCCCGCATCCTGGTGATTATCTGGACTTTTTCTATTTGCCATCGCACGCCCCCACTTCTCTTTCTCTGTTTCTTCTTCTGCATTTAATTCATCCAAATATTTTTGCGACTCAGCGTAACGCTCGTTCCAGTCATTACGATAATCTCCCTGGTTTTCTTGCCGATAATTCCTCTGATTATTCCATCTGCCATCCCCGTTCCTTTAATATGGTCTACCCTGCCTTTGGCTTCCCCTCCAGTTAGTATATTCTCGCTGGTACGTCCTATGATTGTGATTGTTGTTCTGATTGTTGTAATTATCACGGCGATTTTGGAAGTTCCTATTGTTATTATTATTATATTGGTTTCGACCGTCGAACTCCTGCCGTCTGGGCGTAAATTGTGTGTTAGTGGACTGTGTCTTCGTCTGATTGTTCTGGCTTTGACCGTTTTGATGCCCATGAACTATTTCTGCAGTGTTCACGCACTCCATATTCCGTCTCCCGGTCTGCGGACTAACCATACTCGTTTCGTCCAAGTGGCGGAGTATCTCCTCGGCCTGAACTGCGGTTTTGATATTTCCTGCCACTAAAAATTGCTGTATGTTGATCGGAAGCTGCTTGCCGATAGTTAATACCATGTTTTCTTCAGAAGGCGGCTCGTCAAAATCCCGGAATTTCACTAGCTGTTGACTAAAAAACTCAGAAAACCTTGTAGGGTGTGTGCTATGGTATTTTCTGGTATATAAGTCCATCCTCAACCCCTGATGCAGTGAAGGACTCCAGACCTTCCTCAAAAATGCTTCTTTAAACTGGGCCATGTCATTAAACGTATACTTGAAGCTTTGAAACCAGATTAAACTTGGGCCCTCTAAAAATTTCTCCACCAGACGAAGCTGTTTTGCGGGACTGACGTGTTGGTCATTAAAATAATCATCCAGCTGGCGCAAAAATGCTTTTGGAGTAGATCCTGAATTTTCACTGAATTTGTCCGGTTTAAAATCATTTCCCCTAATTACTTGTATGACTTGGGCAGGTGCCACACCAGGTTGAGGAGTTGACATCTCCCCTCTGTAATTTTGGAATGTGTCGCAAGTTATATTTGGACTCTGACCTCGGCTCGTATCCTCAGCTAGCTTCGACCCCTCCGGACTTCCAATATTTCCGTGTTTCCCTACTGAATTTTCTGAAGAGAATAAAGTGGCATTCTCTAAAGATCTTATCTCATTCTTAACGATGAGGTCTGCGTGTTCTTGGAACTTGGACTTCATACTTTCCTCCAGAGCCTGTATTCTAGAGTTATTCTCGCCTAGCGTCTTTAATATCGTCAGCCTATACCCTTTAGTCTCATTCACCTGCTGTTCCCAATCTTTCCGGATCCTACTCTTCAAATTGTTAATTTTTTCTTCGTTGCTTTCCTGATTCTTCTCAAGCTGTTCCCCTATTTGCTCTTGTATCAGCTGCTGAGTTTTAATTAATTGTTCTCCTATCTCTTTCTGATTCTTAATTAACTGTTCCCCATTTCTTCTCGTATTTGTTCTTGATTTTTGCTTAACTGGTCTTCCAAGTTTTCGCGCAAGTGCATCCATTCTTTCTCCGTTTTATCTCCAGTTTGTCGAGTTCTTTTATCAATCCTAACACATTGTTGTCGACTGAATTAATCTGTTCTTGTATGTTAATATTCTTCGCCTCTATTCTGTTGAATTGCCCTTGTAATTCGTCCTGCGTGCTTTTGATCCCTGCCGTGTTGTTCACGCATGCTGTCTCGATTTGTTTCAGTTTGGCGGCTACCATTCCATCTAACTGTACTAGTTTGTCGTCGAATTTAGATTCTAGTTTCTTCATTTCGCCTAGCTGTCTCGAACTATTCTCTGCCACCTCTCCCGCCAGTTTCTCTAATTCTATTTTAGTACTCTGATATATTTCGAGTGTTATCCTCTCTAATTGAACTGTTTGTAAAGTTGCCTGCTCCGATAACTTGTGGTTTAGTTCAACTAACTGTTTATTATTATCATCACTCTGTTCACGTAATTGAGTAGTTATGTTATTTAATTGTTTATCATTCTGTTCACGCAACTCGTGTAATTGTTTATCATTCTGTTCACGTAATTGAGTAGTTATGTTATTTAATTGTTTATCATTCTGTTCACGCAACTCGTGTAATTGTTTATCATTCTGTTCATTCTGTTCACGTAACTGAGCAGTTATGTTATTTAATTGTTTATCACTGTGTTCACGCAACTCGTTTGTCGCTATCCAATTTCTGAATTTGCAATTGGACCGTAATGTTACTGTTCACGTCCTGTAATTGTTTATCACTCGGTTCACTCATGCTTTTTAACTGTTCCTCCATCTTTGCAGACAATTGCACAGTCAACTGCGCGGACATCTGCTCCATCAACACTTTAATCTCCTCGATGCTAGCCATCGCAAAACACACAGATATATTCTGAGAAAAATAGGGTCATGCAATGGGATTTCAGTCGTACACACACACATGTCTTGATATTTAAAAATTACATTGATTCTAATTTAAATAAATTTTCAGTAATCAAAATCTTACTGAATAATGACTCTTATTTCCAAACAACAAAATAACTCCCTTGTGATCTGCTTTTAAATTCCTAACTAACAGAATTTACGAAAAACACTTTAATTAACCGAAGTTAATTAAATATAAAGTAAGGCAACACCTTCCTGCTTTTGACTGAGCTCACTTAATATGCAAATTTTCTAATTTTAAGCCGGGCGCCAGAACAAGTTATCAAATACAATATCAACTTCTAACCTTGTTCAACATTTCTAACTTTAAGAACTCAGTGATTTTACTGATACACATGGCGGTACAACTTTCGCCTCAATTTACTGAATTTACATTTGTCCTGCTGACCTGGCATCATTTCTCAGCGAAATAAGTATGAGGTCAACAAAGCAACAACAACAACAATCCCCACTTGGGCAGCCATTTTTTATATATGAACCCTTGCAAAGAAGCATATGAGACTCAATTTCGGGGGGTGTAACAGTCCATTTCGTAAAGGTGTTGTTAAGCGCTTCTTATAACATGCAGGGTAACATATAACAAAATAACATGCAGGAAAAAGTGAATACCAGGATTAAAACATATGAATTTAATAACAGATCAACAAATTTACACTATTTACAACAGCAAAAAAAAAAAACAAGGTCTCCCAAATGACACCCACTTGAATTAAATAAAATTGCCAAATTAGGCCTGATCTCAGGAGAGATCGTAAACATCTGGACCAAATGTCCCAAAATACTGCAATGACATGTGCGTGTGCGGCTTTTCTACATGCGTTACGATGTGTACAAATTAATGCGAGATTCGTTACCATCCAGTAAACCTTCAGGGGACGAATCTGCATTGTCTTAGAGCTAGACAGACACGAGGAACCAACTAAACACTAATTAAACTAATCCGACACTTCCTACACTAATTAAGACAAATATAATTTCCGCATGAAATTGGAATCAAAGAACTGCCGTAGCAAAAAAAAAAAAAAAACATTAACGCCTAAAAATTAGGACTTATCAAATCAACTCAAGTAAATCAACACGTGACCAATCAAGAAAAATACACATATGGCCGCTTGCCATTTTTACAAGAAATAATACAAAATACACCCAACGGTGTCACAACAGACAAATCTAACAATGAAATGAGTCACAGAAATCACTAGGCTCAAAGCCAACATTTACATCATAAACAAATATTTCATTTCATACGATATGCGGTAATTCGTAACGGATATGGCGAACTCCCAATTTAATTATGATCCAATGACCATTAAAAGAACAGGTTTGCTACAGATAGCTTACAGGGGTCAGTCGGTCAGCTGGACTGCCTAAACGATGAATCACCAGACATAGACGGGCGCAAAGTGGAATCTGCACATCTGTCAACCCACGTGTCAATAACCTCGACCTGCCGTAGCAATGGCTCGATTCTCGAAGAAGCGAGCTCCCAAAAGCACATAATATACGTGTGTGTGTGTCAAAATAAAATATCTTAGCATTTCCCACGGAAATCCAAGAATTAGCATAGGACAAGGTACAGTAGCCTCGGAGAGCGCTCTGCCTTTCCATAAATACAACCACATAATTTGAGGGCGGAAGGCACATTCTACCCCTCATCACGAAGAATCAATACACACAACTTGACACAATACACACACCAGAATCACACGTATGGGTTTGACTGAAACCTGAAATAAAGGACATAAAATATTTTTCCACCAACTTGCGCTCCCAATCTAGTCCGTGACTAAAGAACCTGAAAAGGACTGTCAAAAAAACTCAAAAAAAAATAGAACTAAAGTGTTCTACAGTGACATCTTAACTTGTTGCGCTCGACAACCCTAGTATGAATAAAAACCTGTTCGTAAAACATCAAACAACTATTACCCCCTTCTCCTACTAAAATGAATTTGAATAAAAGCACCATTTATCGACCAGGACGAATTTCGCATTCGCATGAATAAAATCAAAATACACACGCCGTGCATACTAATAATGACTCATAAGAAAAATATACAATCAAACAAACATTTTGGCCACGTGCCAACGTACTTTAAATATAACAGTGTCGGCGCACAAAAATCTAAATACAAGAAAAACAATGAATACAATATTTACAACTTTCCCGCGTCTAATCTAGCTACATATTGAATAAATCAATGGTTTGTACATCACAGTGCAGCTTGTAGAAAATCAACCTCCATCCCAAGGCATTTCCCCACGGGAAATCTACTCGTTCATCGTCGACGTTCTGGTAGAGGCGTAGCACTTCATTCCACCAATCGACCTTCCTGTAAACATCTTGGCGTGGCTTCTTGGAAAGAAATGTTCAAAGTTATTAGTCTACCTAGCTAGAATCCCTATGAGCTACTGACTTTCACTCAACAATAATGTCCTGGGCGATTACTCAACGTTGAACTGGCCCTATCTAAGCATTTGCTTACTTCACACGCACATATACATCACACAAAATATAACACAAAATTTACAGAAAATTATTACACTCTTCGTTCACCACGCAACTGACTTTTAACAAGTCTCTCAAATTACGTCTACCGCGTAGCGCTTATCTCGACTAGAGATCTCTGCACTCAGCGTGCACTCTGCTCCCCAGAGCACAATAAAATGTTTGCTCAAACAGACGTGAAGTATGCTCACTAGAGCCTGATAAAATCGTGACTCAAACTGGCGTGAACGATGCTCCTCGGAGCCCGATAAAGTTGTGTCCCAAACTACTCGTCACCGATCAATTTATTAGAAACTGACAGAAAGGGGTGGAGTGGGGGCAATCTGTGAAAATAATCTGTAGTTTTTAACTCACAGACTTGGGACTAGTATCAATCTTCTTCTTTTCATCCAAACGTCTCAATGGACTCATGCGGAATCCTATCGCATCGGCGGTTCTGCATACACGTGTTTTAGCGCCTTTTTTTTAAGGTACGCAACTCTCCGCGTGGTTTAGGCGTCCTCTCTCCTGATTTGCTGATTCAATCGTGTATCGGTTGGAACTTCGTCTCTGGCACGCCCATAATGACGCCGACTTGGATGCGCGTTCACCCTGAATTTGTCCTTGAACTCGGCTTACCCGGTCATTGTCAGGAATAACTACCACGCTACTCCTGTTGCAATCGTTGCGACACACTACCTGTCTTCCCTTTGTCAAACTCCAACGTGTACTGCCTGGATATCAGTAATAATAATAAAAATCATGAAGACTTAAAGATCGGCAAATCAATAAGGGTTCAATACATACATAAATTATATATAAACTCTGGGAGGACGGCCACAAAACAGCCAAAAAGGTGCAGCAAAGAGTGGATCCCTTTAAAAAGCCACCTCTAGAAGAAAGACGTCCCAAAAAAATGTATAGACTCTGGGATGAAGAACTCCTGGACAAATCTCCGCTACCTAATAGCTACCAGGATAGATGGGCCAAATTTTAAACTGTTGAAGTCTATGGTTTTAGTGAGGAAATTGAGGGTAAATGTGAAGACCTAAATGGGATTTCCAAGCTTCGGAATGGTCAGCTACTTTTGCTTACCACTGAGCGGGTGCTTATCAAAGCGCTGCTGGAATTAATGCAGGTAGGCAAAATTCCCATTTAAAGTATGAAATGTTGAAAGATGGCCAATGGGGTTATCTTCTATCATGGACTCGTTTTCAACAGTGATCCGGAACCAATGAGGAATTTGGGGAAGAGAAACGTCACTAGGTTAGGTGCATCACCTGGATAACTGGGGAGCAAAAGGACAACACTGGTGCTTTCGTTCTTCATTTTGAGGGTGATCTAGTTCCTAACAGGTGAAGGTTACATTGTACCACTGCGATGTTTGACAGTGCATCCCTCCACCTATGCGTTGTTATGAGTGCCATAAATTCAAGCATGTTTCTAACAGGTGTTCTGCTTAGACTGTGTGCAGCAAAAGCAGGTATGACATCTTTACAGACCAGGGCTGACCAATCATCCAGCCCATCTGAATTTGAAAAGACATCAGTGGAGAAGCAAGAGATGGTTCTTTGCTGATTTTCTTGCCCTCCAGATGATGGAGCGACTCCTGCATTGGCTGGCCCTTTCGTTCCCATGGCTATCAGTGAAAATCTCCCTGTAAAGGTGGAAAAGACTGAGATGTACTAGAAAGCTCTCGCTCTGAGGGGAGGCCATCATCTCCTATGTCAAACAGATGTCATCCTCAGTAGTTAAAGGGGACAGAAAACCAATAACATTCTTATTATTAAGCCATCTCCTCCTAAATCTCAGACGATGATATAGAGGTAGAGGGAAGCTCAGTATGTCTTTCTCGGAGGGGAAGTAAAGCCGGCGGTCCCATGTCATAGATTTATGGCATGTTAAAGCAGTGATGGTTCTAGAAGCTTAAATCTGGGGGGGCCCGGACATTTTCCCGGATCGATCTCATTAGTCTACTTTTTCCACATTTTTGCAAAATGAGAAAAGTAGGCTAAAAACTATCATTGGTAAAAAAATAGCATATTTCACTGTCACATAAATTTATTCTTCTGTTTCCACTCTGGGCAAACTGGTTCACTATATCAGAAGGGTCGTGAAGTAATTTTCCACTTAATTCTCTTTCAATTGAAAGAACTGCGGGATTGGAAAGCCTCTTTGTTGCCATTGTTGCTCTTAAATAGGATTTTATTCGTTTCGCGATAGATAAACTGCGCTCAGCAGAAGCAGATGACACAGGAGGAGTCAGCATCAACTTGAAAAATAATAGTAGCTGTGGAAAAGCAACTTCCATTTTCAGAAGTTCACAAAAAAAAAACAATGAGGAAGTGTTTGGATATTTGCCTCTAAATACATTCTTAGCAAAACTGATTTCAGTCTGTAGCACCTTACGGTCTGTGAAGATTAGATTATACTTTTCACAGAACGTGAGAATATATATATTCAAAATTTGAAAAGTTTTCACTTCTTGGGTTACAGGCATCCATTGCATTGCACACAAAATCATTTTCATTAAATCTACGCATAACTCTTCTACCATGTTTTCTAATATTTCAAAAAGATTTCTTTTACATGTCTCTGATAATGTGGCATTTTTCTCTTCTTTCTCCGCAGAGACTGGCATTAATAAAACGCAATCTGAAAAGTTATTTGGAATACTTGAGACTCTAGATTGTTTATAAACTTTCACGACTGAACAGAGTCACATGTAACCGCCCATAGTTCCTTAAAATACTCATCATTTCGTTTTTCTTGCAACGATTTTACAAGACCATAGATCAATCTATGTGCCCCTCCGAAGTCCACATGTTTTTGTTGTAAAAACATAGAGGCTCCATTGGCAAGCTCGAGAATAACAACAAGAATAACAAAATTTAGTAAAACCACTCCTGATCAAATTTTTATAAATACAGATAAATATCACCATTCAATAGAAGTCTATTGTCCGGGTTTTAGTGACCACCATGGACAAATACTGAGTTTTGAAGTATCCGAAACAATCAATAATAATGATAATGGAGTAAAATCAAAGTGCAGGTCATTCACTGAATCAAATGTTTCATATTTCAATGACTTATTAAATCAGGAAACATGGTCAGATATTTATGAACTAGAAAATGTAAATGATAAATTTAATGCATTTAACAGTACCCTAAAACACTATTTTGTAATAGCATTCCCCTTTAAACGATGAACTGTTCAAAATAACAAAACTAGCAATTGGATAACAACAGGGATTATAAATTCATGTCAAAGAAAGAAATTTCTACACAAATTATATAAACAATACCACACAACTCCTGAATTCAATTTATACTACAAAAAATACACTAGCATATTAAATAAGGTAATAAGACTAGCAAAGAAAATGGCATAATGATAATTTTATTTCCCAATCATCTAATAAAAACAGGGCTATGTGGTCCGTGATAAAGAAAAGAACCTGGAAAATCTGCTAAAATACAAAGGAACATTACACTGACCAGAAATAATAAAGTGATTAATAATCCAGAGGAAATAACAAACTCTTTTAATGACTATTTTCTGGAAATTCCACAAAAATTATTAAATAAATCACAGGTAAATACAGTAAATTCTAATAATAAAATAAATATATGTAGTAATTCTTTATTTATAAATCATGTCACAAGTGAAGAGGTAAGAATAGTTATAAAAGAGCTAAAAAATAAATTCTGTGCTGGCATTGAGGGCATCCCTGATGCAATTTTAAAGAAATGTGCAGAAAATATAATAAATCCACTTACGCACTTAATAAACAGTTCAATTCTCTCAGGAACTTACGCGGATATTTTGAAGTTATCAAAAGTAATTCCAGTGCACAAAAACGGTTCAAAAGATGAATTAGATAACTATCGTCCTATTACCTTACCAACTGGTATTGCAAAAATTGTGGAAAAAATTATGTATAAGAGACTGATAAGGTTCATAGAAAAAAATAAAATATTATCAAACTCACAACATGGATTCAGAACGGAAAAAATCTACACAGACAGCAATTTACGAATGTAGTAATTGTATACTGAAATTAATTGATAATAAGGAACATGTAACTGGCCTATTCTTGGATTTATCGAAAGCATTTGATGTTGTTGACCATAAAATCCTCCTTACCAAACTAAATCAATATGGTATAACGAGGTCTAGCTAATAAATGGATAGAGTCTTACTTAACAATGCGTAAACAAATAGTAAGCTTGAGACACAAGGATGATGGAACCAAATTACTTAATGAAACATTGTCCAATGAGGGAATTATTGAATTTGGAGTACCCCAGGGATCGGTTTTGGGCCCACTACTCTTTCTTCTATATATCAATGATATAACACAGAACGTTCATTCACATAAGGAAATTTTTTTGCGGACGATACAACACTCGTAATAAAAGGTGAAACTAAACAGGTCATACAGCAGTCTGCTGACTCCGTTACAGGAGAGTTAACCAAATGGTCACAAGATAATCGCCTCATAATAAACTATAAAAAAACAGTATGTCTAAATTTCCACACTATACAGAATAGGAATCCTGCGAAACCCAATATAACATTAAATGGTCATCAAATAGAAAATAAATCAGAAACAAAGTTTTTAGGACTATGGATACAACAAGACTTGAAATGGAATAAACATATACAACATCTGAATACTAAACTGAACTCAATGTGCTTTGCGTTACGTATTTTGAAAACCTGCACTAGCATGCACACATTAAGAAATACTTATTTTGCTTATTTCCATTCATACTTAAGATATGGGATCATATTTTGGGGTATGTCACCAGATGTACTAAGCACGTTTAGGATACAAAAGAGGGCGATTAGAATTATGGCAAATGTAAAATCTAGAGAATCATGTAGACCTCTGTTTAAAGATTTAAACATTCTCCCACTACCCTGCATATATATCTTTGAAAGTATTATGTTTTTTAAAAAGAATTTAATGAATAAAGATGTTTTTCTTAAAACAAACAATGATGTTCATAGGCATAACACAAGACAAAATCAAAACATTCATATTTCACACACACACACAAGCATATATCAAAAAGGAACTTTTCACACTGGAGTTAAATTATACAATAAACTACCCCAGTATATAAAACTGGCCCCAAAAATAAAAACCTTTGATAGAATGTTGAAAGCTTATCTGCAGTGCCATTGTTTTTACTCAGCAGTTGAATATCTTAGCGTATAGGAGCGATGTATATTTTACTTTTTTTAATTTAATTGTAATACCTAGCTGTATGTTGTTGTATTTATAGAATTAAGTTTTCATATTATGATAATAGAGTGAGGTGTAAATAGTTGTGCACTAAGATTGTATCTAATAAGATTTGCTATTATAATAAGTTAAATAGTTATAATATTAGTAATATATACCTGTTAGTTCTTTTATTTTATAGATGTAAATTCTGACGTGTCCTATATCAAAAATGTATTGAATGCATGTATTTGATCAAATGGAATTAATAAAACTCTATCTATCAGAAAAGATTTGTAACACAAACATCACCTTCACTTATAAAGCCGTTTCAACAAACCTTTTGCTTCTGCTGCCTCTTTCTTGTTAGCTGACTTTGAAGAATACTCTAGAGCTGCTTTAACTGAAGCAAAACGTTTCTGAAAATACATTACTCCTCTATTTTTACATACCCATCGCGTGTCACTTTGAAGAGGTATCTCTAAAACACGTTCTCCTGGATGAAGATCACTCTGTATCTCAACTAACTTTTGGTGTCTTACAGTAGATACAGACTGAAAAGCATAAATTGCTTCCAGTAAACCAAAAGTGTCCCCTACCACGTCTACAAACGGCTATGAAACGTCGATCAAAACTAAATCCAAGCGATGTGCATAAGAATGCACGTAAACACACGGGTTATTGACCCTTTGTCGCAATAAACGTTGCACACCGTTTACCTTCCCTGACATAACCGCGGCTCCATCATATGCTTGTTCAATGCACTTACATGAATCGAAATTCACCGAAACAAGGTACTCTAAAGCTGAATTAACTATACTTTCCGCATTCAGTTGAGACAAATGTATAAAACCAATGAAACGCTCCTCTATAGAATTTTGTCCTACATATCTGACACATACGGACATCTGCTCCACTTTACTAACAACTCTAGCTTCATCCAGGATTAAGGAAACATAACCAATGTTATACTTTTTCGTCTCTCCTCCAATATGTTCAACTATTATATTAGCTGAGATATCATGAAATTCATTTTGAGAATCTTTAGATGAGTAAGTTGCATTCTTTGGTAAACTGTATACATTCTCCCTTGTGTTTTCACTTTCTAGTTTAATTACATTTAAAATTTCATCAAAATTCCCTTTATTATTATCACTATCATCATCCGAAACTGTTTGGCGATGACCTTTAAGCCCAATGTCTTGCCGAGCACAAAGTAATGCGACTCGGGACATTGTTGCCACAGCTGAGCTGTTACGCAATATAACCAGAGGTTTCATGCTTAGCTTCGAAATCACTGTGCCGCTACGTTCACTTTCCAGAAAACTGTTTCACTTTACTATTGAAGATTTATAACATTCACTATCAGCATGCTTTGCACTTTTTTCTGATATTCTTTTCCAATTGCAAAATCCAGATTTAGTGAAAACATGTTCAGCATTGCTTGAAGCAGATTGAACGAAATGATGACACAGAAAACAGCATTTTTGTTCTCAGAGTATTCAATAAATGTATACCTATCAAACCATTTACTTCTGTTCTTATTGTATAGTAACGCTTGTTTATAAACTGATTTACGTGGTTGGCATGAACCATCATAGATCGATGCACTGATATAAAATGGTACTGGTTCGTCTATATTGGAAACAGTTGCACTCACATTTTTGTCACCGAGTTGGGGAGATATCGATGTAGGTTTGCCTACATTGGAAACTTCTGAACTTGCATGTCATAAAGTTGGGAAAAGAGTTTAATTCTGGCGGCTTCGGTGGCGTAGTTGGTAGCATGCTGAGCTTCTATGCCCAAGATAGCGGGTTCAAACCCGGCCGAAGCCGTCGGATTTTTTAAGAGCGTTAAAAATCCCTCAGTATGCCTTCCTTCGGAGGGGAAGTAAAGCCGGCGGTCCCATGTCATAGATTTATGGCATGTTAAAGATCTTTCCACTAATTACACCTGTGTGAAACTAAATTGGATAGGTTAAGAATGTAAACAACGCTCTTAGGTTGCTACGTTCGTTGCCAAGAGCCGACTGCGGTGGCGTCTAGTAGCTAGTTCTGAACTAGGCCTAGTAGTCGTTGACGGTGGCGTTTGGCGGCAAAAGTAGGAACTATTTGAAAATTCAAAGTTGCAGTCTCTACTTGAATTAAAAAACAGATACACACACTAATACAGTCATCACAATTAACACCGGTTATCAGACAGATTCTACACACACCCAAAGTACACGGGGCTACATGACCGCGTTGTCGCAGCCCCTAAACTAAGGAACCAACCAACCAAGAGTTTAATTCTCTTGGTGTATGCACTACGCATTTTAAAAATATTATATTTATACACGATTTCAATTGTGTGTTTAAATTACATATAATAAAATAAATAAATCTTGAAACTGAAAGATAAATTAACTTAATTAAATGCATTAGTTTGTTTTATATCAGATAAATTATATCTGTAAATTATTAATTTATTTAGTAATCAAGGAAATTTAAAATAATTATTTCACTAAAACTGGGGGGGGGGGGGGGCCGGGCCCCCCCGGCCCAGCTCTAGAACCGCCTCTGTGTTAAAGAATCTTCCACTAATTACACCTGTGTGAAGCTAAATTGTATAGGTTAAGAATATAAACAACGCTCTTAGGTTTCTACGTTCGTTGCCGTTTTCACTGTCGCCCACATTTTCACCGAGTGTGTGGATCTTGCTGACTTACGAAGAAACCTTGGTTTACAGATGACACTCAAACTTATATTAGCCGATGAGGCGGTGGCTGCTGATCGTGTTATCCGCTTTATAAGTGAGAGTGGATTAGGGCCAGCAATCTAAATTCTCCAGTGAACATTGACTCAACGACTTGTTCGTTTTTCAATGATAATGTTTTGTTTTTCCGTAATTTGTTTATTTTTATAATTTTTATTTTTATTTAATTTTTTGTTTTTGATTTATTAATTCTTGGTCTTTTTGAATTTAAGTGTCCACCTCAAAATTTTTAATTCAATTCCAAATTTGTATTCTTTAATCTGTGTTAAGAGGGGCAGATGACCTCGTAGTTCCGCCCCTTAAAACGACAATAACTAACGTTGCCAAGAGCCGACTGCGGTGGCGTCTAGTAGCTAAGTTCTAAACTATCCTAGTAGTCGTTGACGGTGGCGTTTGGCAGCAAAAGTAGGAACTATTTGAAAAATTCAAAGTTGCAGTTCTTACTTGAATTAAAAAACAGATTCACACACTAATACAGCCATCACAATTAACACCGGTTATCAGACAGATTCTACACACACCCAAAGTACACGGGGCTACATGACCGCGTTGTCGCAGCCCCTAAACTGAGGAACCAACCAACCAGAGGGAAGCTCCCAATCCCCATCTAGAGATGGGAAAGGATGGCAGACATTAAAGTGTAAGTGGAAGACATACTTCTACTTAAGTCCATACTATGCACTATTACAATGGAACAGCTACTTTCGATCTCACTGAGTTACTTCATTAAATTTCATCTTTTGTGGTGACCATTGTCTGTCTTCAAGAATTCAGTTTCCATCCTGGACACAACACGAAAATGAACAAACTCTTCTCTAAAGACAGTGGATGGAGTTGTGGCATCTGCACTCTTGTCCATTCTAGTCTCTTTAGTGAAGAGGTGTCACTGCATACTCAGATAGAAGCTGTTGGAGTTCATACGTTGTCAGTAATGTCAACAGCATGTAACATGTACATCTCACCAGATTATCAGCTTGATTATAACCTGCTCGTGGATCTAGTCTCTCAACTTGCCCCTCCTTTTAACCTTATGAGAGATGTTAATGCCCACAAACCATCAGGGGCTCCACTAACACTTCTTGTTCATGTGCCGTCTCCTCTAAGAAGGTTGGCGATCATCACAGCAATCCGGTTTTTAGTTCTAACAGCACTGGAAAGTTCACTGGAACTACACTTGAACCATTTTTTTAGATTGTCCAACCAGCAGATCCTTCTTTCTCCTTGACTCCTTCTGCCCTCAACCTTCCCTTGAATAATTCCTGTCTCCTCTCATTATATCACCCAAGTATTGTAACTTCCTAACCTATCCTACGCAATATCTCAAGATTTGTGATTCTATCCATCCAGCTTACTCGTAAGATTCTTCGATATGTCCACATCACATGTCAACGCCTCTAGTCTATTAATCATATCTTGTTTGAATGACCAAGCTTCCATACCGTATAAGAGTACCGAGAACACATAACATTTAAACTTAAACTAAGGTCTCTTCTTCTTCTTCTTCTTCTGCTTTCATGGCCTCATTGGACCACTTCAGTCAATCATTTCTTGGTCCTCTTCTTCAGTAAGTTTCCTTTCCGAGTCGCCCAGTAGCTTTTCATTCGCTCTGATCTTCTCAGGCGTTCCTCATCTGTAAATACCCTTTTTACTGTATTACGTTGGTCTATTTTAGCCTGAAATCTTATTTTTATATATCTCAGTTTTTTTGATTTTTTGTTTTGTTTTGCAAGTCATCCAAGGTTATTTCTAATTCTTTCATATCTTCTCTAATTTCCTTAATCCATCCTACTTGTTGTTTCATATTCCAAAGTTTCACTACAATTTTTCTAGATAAACTGGTTTTTGGTGTCCTCATGATGTGACCAAAAAAATAAATCCGTTTCTTCCGAATAGTATCAGTGATGGGCTCCAGTTCTCTGTATACCACTTCATTTGATACTATCCGCCACTGTCCATCTTTCTGATATTTTTTATTTATGCATGTTCTAGCTATTCTTCTTTCTACTTTTAATATTTTGTCGATTCTGTTTTTCTGAGTAACTTTAAAAAGAGTTTCACTTCCATATGTCAGCTCTGGTTGAACCACCATCTTGTAATGTTTTATTTTGTTGCGATTGATAGACATTTTCTTTTATATGTAGACCATGTTAATTTTTGGGCTTTTATCATTTTATTAGTTCTTTCTAAGGTCTCTATTGCATAATAAATTTCTCATTTGATTGAATGCACATCTGGCTTGTCCTATCCTTGCCTTAATTTCTTGAGAGCAATATTATTGGTATCATTAACTATGGTTCCTAAATATCTGTATTTCTGAACTCTTTGAACTGCTTTACCTTTACCGCTAATACTAGCAGTAGAGAGACTGACCAGACAACTGGACCTGGGAACCTACCCACTTTTCTGTTGCACATGGCACTTTGTCTAATTTTGAAATATGATACTTTCTTTAATGTTGACATCACCTTGTGCCATTGTGTTCTCATTCCCCTGTTGCGGTGGGATGCGCATGGCCACCTTTGTAAAAGTGACCATTTCCCGATCATCCTTGCTCTTCCAAACCAGAAAGTCATCTAGTTACCCAGCAACAAGCTCTGTTGTTCATTTCTGTCCATTCCATAAGGTCTGTCTATCCTCTACAAGATGATGCATTGCAAGTGCGAGCGGACTTTATCCACCATAGTGGTGTTTGGACTGGCAACAGGTGCATTCTGGGCTAGCCGTATTTTCTAGGCTATGTTCCGATTGGGTATTTCACCTCTCAAAATTAAAGACCAGCTGACAATACTGACACATGCAACCAATGTGCGACAAATGACGTATCATCTGAGCCATCGAGCTCTCTTTGTTACCTGGAGTGTTTTCGCTGTGGAGGTCATTGGCATCTTTCAGACTCTGCAGTTTGTGTTTCAGGTTGCACCACTCCAGTGTTTCTTGTGTGTACTGACTTTTTGAGTTTATTGCAGTCAATTGCTTCATGTTTCCCCACAACAACCATTGATGTACACTTTTTGGAGTGGGAGTCTAGCTGTGTTGTGCAACACTGACACCAGAATCATCTTCTTGTGGCTTCCAAGCCATGTGGGAATGGCGGGAAATGAGGTGGCAAATCAAGCCATAGAAGAGGCGGTACAGTATTACTACCACCTTGACCAATGGAGGAAAATATTGGCATTCTGGGAAATTCAGTGGCTAGCTTACTGCCAGTTGTAACTCTTCAGTCGGTCAACACGAATTTGCGCAATGACTGGGCGGAGATACAATGTATTTAGTACATGAATAATAAATAACACTCCTGGAAAAAAAATTACATGTATTATTTATAGTAGCAATTGTACCGACAGCAGTGGCTATGCTGGCTAAAGCGCAGCATTAGGTCATGGGGCCAAGCTCTCTGCTGACTCGGTAGACGCGTGGGTTCAAGCCCCACCGTCGGCTGTCCTTGAAATGGTTTTCTGTGGTTTCCCATTTTCAACACCAAGCAAATGCTGGGACGGTACCTTCTGACAGGCCACGGCCGCTTCCTTCCCCATCCTTGCCCAGTTTCATTCACCATCATTCATTTCATCTCTCATTAACTCCTCTCATGAGGTTGGCGTCAGGAAGGGCATCCGGCCGTAAAAACCATCGCCACAAAGACTTCCATCGCATCTCATCCCCGACCCCGTTGGAAAACGAGAATAATAAGGGGTAGACATACATTTATAGTAGCAATTGTCTGCATGGCAAGAAAGAACTAATAAAATGATAAAAGCCCAAAAATTTACATGATCTACATATAAAAGAAAATGTCTATCAATCGCAACAAAATTAAAACATTACAAGATGGTGGTTCAACCAGAGGTGACATGTGGAAGCGAAACTCTTTTTAAAGTTACTCAGAAAACCAGAATCGACAAAATTTTAAAAGTAGAAAGAAGAATAGCTAGAACATGTATAAATAAAAAATATCAGAAAGATATTGTCACATCATGAGGACACCAGAAACCAGGTTATCTAGAAAGATTGTAGTGAAACTTTGGAATATGAAACAACAAGTAGGATGGATTAAGGAAATTAGAGAAGATATGAAAGATGACTTGCAAAACAAAGCAAAAAATTTAATAAAACTGAAAGATATAAAAATGAGATTTCAGGCAAAAATAGACAAACGTAATACAATAAAAAGTGTATTTACAGATGAGGAACGGCTGAGAAGATCAGAGCGAATGTAAGCTACTGGGCAACTCAGAATGGAAACTTTCTGAAGAAGAGGACCAAGAAATGATTGACTGAAGTGGTCCAATGAGGCCGTAGAAGAGGAAGAAGAAGAAGAGGTGGCAATTGTTTGCCCCATTATAACAGTGATCATAACTATAGAGTTACCAGGTAGAAAAGACTGTTGGAGGCGGGGCTCGCATTACGTAGCTGCTGAAGAGCTTCCCCCTCCATACACGACTTCGGAAGGTCCAGCGACTAGGAAAACGAAGCAAGTAGCAGCGAGAAAGAGAGAGAGACACTTCCCCTACCTGACGCACGTGCGCAGAAGGAAGACTAGCAGTTGAGTGGCAAGGGAGCCGGAAACACTCTCCCCTACTTTGGTGCGCTTGCGCGTTGCAACATTCTTTTCACTCTATAATACATGTACCGGTTTTCATTTCCCTGGAGTGTCATTTATTTTTCTGTCTGTTAGATAGTCACCCCGAAGGCTGGTTGGATCTTCAAAAAGTACCGCCGTTAGGTTATGTGAGTAGATACCCATAAAAACCCAAGGAAGCGCTATATTGAGGCATACTAGGCAAGAAGAGGGGTGAGGTTGTTTGCAATTGCTTTCCTCACCGAGTCAGAACAGTAGTACTAACCGTATGAGTAGAACCTTTCACAGCATCCACAGGCACTGACTGTGCCCTGAATTAGTCTTGCGCATAATAGTTCGCGGCTGGGAGCGATCAGTTTAGTTCGCAGCTCCTTAGCAAACTAGTTCGCTCTTTTAGTTCGTTAGCTCCCATCTCGAATTCCCTGTAAGACAGATCGTTCGCTCGCCTTGCTACTGCCACTGCACGCGCTCTTTGTTTGTTATAGCAGTCTGTCACCAGTGATTACTCATTCACATTGCTCTCGTTTCAAGCAATACAGCAGGCTACTGTAACATTTACTATGCTCGCTGCACGTGCAGTTCATGTATTAGATATTGGCATGTTGCGTGTGTAGTAATGTGTTTTACATTTTGATATTCGAAGATAAAACAATAAAAAAATATGAGTATTGAAACATTAGTGAAATTCCTTATTCCTTCCTTATTTCCTTTTATTCCTTGTAGGAACATAGGGTAGCTACAAACTTCTTCCATCTCACTGTATTGCTGGCCATCCTTTTAATTAGGGTCCATGTCTTTCCTTCTGAGAAAACTTCTTTTTCTATTGTTTATAAAGCCAAAGTCATCATTTGTTTATTATTAGTGAAATACTGGTACCATACCTAAAAGAATAACAGTATGGACGATGTGTTCGTAGAAGCATACACTTATTAGTCTCTTTATTTTTTTTCTTGCGTGGGGCCGATAACCTAGATGTTAGGCCCCTTAACACAACAATTATCATCATCACATTTTTCGCGTATATCGGCGCGTCACCATCCGATTGCATTTCCTACTTGTCACTAGGTGATGATAAGACGTACCCCCCCCCCCCCCCTTTCCCCCGCGTAATTTTCGTTTCATTACTTACTTGCTTTGTGATATTCATTATTTGGCTGCTCTGAAACTGTTGGGTACATTATGTTTATGGCATGAACGGGAGAAATAGGTTTTTTTAGTTCAGAGTTTTTGTCCATAGAAGTTCGCTTTTCTTTGTGAATCATCGTTATAATGTTCATTTCTTAAAAACAGGTAAAAGTAGTTGTATCACCATATATCGAGAAAAATAAATATCAACCAGTTCATTAAAATGGGAATGTTAATCCAGTTCGCCGATTTTCTAAATAACTGGACATATTTTCAAATAATCCAAAATGACTAGGTTAAAACTGTGGAATTATCCCCACATCTAAATCAGTTAACTATCAGTAACTTCAATTTATGAACCGCCACTGTATTACATTACAAATATAAGGTAGTTATTACCTATTAGTGTGTTAGCACTTGTAGTGTGTTATACTGTTATTATTATAAACCAACATTGAACGATCGCCACCCCAAAACTTGACAATCTTGCCACTAACAATAGATACACTCAATCAACTGAACTGACTGAACGAAATAAAGCACATGTGATTGTGCAATAAGTGGTGACGCAACCAGCTGACGAGCTACGTCGGACCCACGCTCTCCCGCTGTTACAAGTCGGTCAGCGGAAAAAGATCGAGCGAACTAACGAGCGAGGGATCTGGGAACTAGTTCGGTAGTTTGTCTTTGAGACCCACTCTTCCGAACTAGTTCGTTCGCGAACTACACAAGACTACCCTGAATGTCATTACTAAACACCACCCATACCTCAGGAGCTTCCATATATTCACAGCCATGAGTGAGACTGAGACATTGGTGAAAAGCCACCTTTTACTCTAGCCTGTGCCAACTAACAAATGCAAATGTACTGCATTCATCAAGAGATGATTATACGAGGGTTGGGGCAAAAGTCATGGCAATTTTTTTTTTTTTTCATGAAGATACCAGTCCGGTTGGAAAATGTGACATATACAGACGAAAGGACAAGGTGTTAACTACATGTTTGGACAATGGCTAGCACTGAAATATCGTAACACACTAATTTAATTTATTACAGTAATATACAGGGCAATATGGCCTTCACGGTGCAAAAGAATGACAACACAGTACACATACAGTTGACATGACAAACCTGGGCCTAAAGACCCTCAAAGTAGTCCCCTGCTACTGTCACCACACGCTGCCAACGATGTGGGAGGTGCTGAATACCATCTGCCTCAGCATTTGCTGCACCATGTGTGAATCAGGTCACCTGTTGGCGCACAGCATTAGCAACGTCCTCTCGTGTTGCAAACCGCCTACCACGTAGTGGTTCCTTAATCTTTCGAATGAGATCAAAGTCTCAGGGGGAAATGTCGGGAGAGTACGGTGGGTACTCCAATTCTTCCCATCCCCTATGTCGCAGTAGCTGCCCTACACATCCTGTTTTATGTGGCCTTGCATTATCATGAAGGATTATTGTACTATCCACAAGATCCGGACGTTTCTCCCGAACGCCAAGTCGTACCTGTCGCACCAGGAAGTCCCTGTAGTACTGTGAAGTCACTGTTCTGCCATGTGGAACAAAGTGGCAAACAATTACACCCCTGACGTCATATGCGACGATCACCATCAATTTGACTGGGGAAGGATTCTGACGGAACTTCTGCCTCCTTGGTGATCCAGCATGACGCCACTCCGCGGCCTGACGGTTCAGTTCTGATTCGTATGCCCTGGCCCAAAATTCATCGATGGCGGTTATTCGTGACAAGAATTGATCGCTGTCCTGTTGCCAGCATGCAAGGTGGTCGGAGCATATTCCATAGCGCACCCACCATTGAACTTCCGTCAGTGCATGCGGTACCCACCACGATGCAATACCCACCGAGATTTTGCGTTGTTGCAGCTCATTACGCAATATCTTGTGGACGGTACATTTCTCGATGCCACTTGCCCTCCCTAACTCCAGTAGCATCCATCGTCTGTCTTCATCCAGGAGCTGCTCGATTACGGCACGTGCCAGGTCGGTCCGCACACTGACAGGTCGTCCCGAACGTTGCTCATCACTGGTTGACACACGCCCTCGCTGAAACTTTCCTACCCACCGTGCTACTGTACGGTATGGTAGGGCATTATTCCCAAGGGCTTCCACTAATTCACTGTGACATTCCATCGCATTTGTCCCTCGGAGAACGGCTATTTTGATGTAAGCGCACTGCTCAACACGGGTTACTTCCATCTCGCACGACCCTCATCAACTGACTGATTTCACAGCCCTCGCTGCGTTACTACCAGCTATAATAATAATAATAATATCGTATGGCCTCGGGTGCCGGGTGCAAGCTTTGTTATTTGACACCCGGAGGGTAGCTTGCATGTCGAATTTCGTTGTTCCTTGAGACACCCAGAGGGTAGCTTGCATGTCGAATTTCGTTGTTCCTTGAAGCACTATGAAAGTCAAGGAGGTTAGATATCTAAGCTCCTTGAACACTATAGCTCTTTCTAGTAGAGAAATGAGGAACTTTGTGTTGGCGGAAACTCCTGAGATTAATTTTGCCATTATGAACACGGCCTACTGAATTCAAATGACATGCCAACATCGTATGCATGCGTGTCGTAATGTTTTCCGCCTATCAAAAATCACTTACCACGGCCAGGAGCGAACCGGCAAGCTTGGGGTTAGTAGACCGACAAGTTAACCACTCACCCACTGTGGCAAGCTTACTACCAGCTATCACAGAGCCATCTGTTGTTCTGCATGCACACTATGCCTGCAGAACTTCCACACGACACATATACGTTTGTGATCCGTTCACATAACTCCCCCCGGCAATACAGCCCTTGAAGGGCCTAGGCCTACCAAGCGACCGCTGCCCAGCCATTTGGCCTGCAGATACTGGGGTGACGCGTGATCAGCGCATCGGGTCCCCTCGGCCGTTAATCTTGGTTTTCGCGATCAGGGCACTGCCTCGCTGTCAGACAGCTACTCAATTGTCCTCACGAGGCTGAGTACACCCCGTTCCAGCCCTCACATCAGTTTCTAAAATCCCTGACGGAGCCGGGAATCGAACCCGGGGCCTCCGGGTGAGGGGCAGGCGCACTAACCCAACACCATGGGGCCGTTCACATATCTACAAGAAAAAAAATAGTTGCCATGACTTTTGCCACAACCCTCGTATATATCGTGTTAACCAACTGACAGTTTGTATAGGAAACACTGAAAGAATGGCTTCAAAACTTTACATTACGTGGCTAGTTTACCTACAAAACCCAGTACCTTATACTGAAAGAGATGAGAGGAACTACGGTACTCATGTGTGATGGAGCTCCTCCCAGTCAAGGAAACAAGGTCCACTAACTGTAGCCGAGCGAGCAACCCTTAATCTGTGCAGAATGTCGTGGTCCACTTTATGGGAGAGCATGCAAATTAATTTTGTTGTAAAATATTATTTTCAATTTTTTAAATTGTGAATTTAAATTTTGTTTATTTCCATGCAGAACATCATATTATTTCAGTAGTATAGATAGCAGCTTTGGTGGTGTAGTCGGTAGCATGTCGAACTGCTGTGCCCAAGATAGAGGTTCAATCCCGGCCGAAGTCGTCGGATTTTTTAAGAGCGTTAAAAATCCTTCAGTATGCCTTCCTTCGGAGGGGAAGTAAAGCCAGTGGTCCCATGTCATAGATTTATGGCATGTAAAAGATCCTTCCACAGACTTAACTTGTGTGCAGCTAAATTGTTAGGTTAGATTTCATCGGAACGCTCTATCAAAAGTTCCAACGTTCACCACTAGGTATCATTGATATCTGGTAGCGAAAGTAGGAACTACTTGAAATTGAACGGAACGGGTGTCCACTGGAAGCAGCTACAGACTCAGACGAGCCGAACATGTCCTCGGACACTCCCGGCACTAAAAGCCATACGATAAATAAATAAATTAGTATAGATCCTACTGCGGCGCTCACAAGCGACCGATCGTGACAAAAGAGCATCAAATGAAAGAAAATAGATATTAGCAGAGACAAATTGCACTCTAATTTCATAAATATCTATAATTTCTTTAAAAAATGACTTTAAAAAAATGTACGAAGTGTGCGACTTGCAGATACTGTTGCTGTTAGAAAATATGCTCCATAATTGCTGTCCACTTCACATTTTGGCTGCTGTGACGCCTGTTTCATGCCACTTTAACATTCTGATGTCTTTTCTTTAACATTTTGCATGGATTTCAGAAACAATAAATCAAAATGAGTACTCAAATCGTATAATTTCATAAATATCGAATAATCGGAGAGTGTTATGATGATCCAATTTTCAGTGATTGCCTTCTTAAGTTAGGGAATGTAGAACGTAGGATTCTAACTGAAATGTAAATAGTGTTCTATAACCATTTGGTTGAAATAGAAACATAACAACCTTTCTCCTTAAGGCTCTCATTATAAACCTATTGGGAAAAGTGTAGTTTATGAACATGCGAGATTTCTCGCACGGATCTGCTAGTTTTGTTTATTAGCATTAATCAGTATTAATTTTGTTTTATTTTTAAATGTATTCACATCAGGACATTATTATTTTGCCATCTCACTCTAAATAAATGTTTTTGGTTGGTTCCTCAGTTTAAGACATGCGACAATGCAGTCATGTAGCCCCGTGTACTTTGGGTGTGTGTAGAATCTGTCTGATAACCGGTGTTACCGTAATTGTGATGACTGTATTAGTGTGTGTTATCTGTTTTAATTAAAGTAAGGACTGCGGACATTGAATTTTTTCAAGTAGTTCCTACTTTTGCCGCCTAACGCCACCGTCAATGACCAACTAGTTCAGAACTTAGTTACCAGATGCCACCGCAGTTGGCTCTTGACGACGAATGTAGGAACCTAAGAACATTAGTCAAATGTTTAACCTATATATATAATTTAGCTTCACACAGAAGTAATTAGTGGAAGGTTGCCATAAATCTATGACATGGGACCGCCGGCTTTACTTCCCCTCCAAAGGAAGGAATACTGAGGGATTTTTAACGTTCTTAAAAAATCCGACGACGTTACAAGGGGCAGATGATCTTTAAACGACGAACACTGCCACCAATGTGAATCAGACTCGTTCTTGAATACCAATACTCAGCACTAATGGTTAGTTATTGTTTTTTTAAGGGGCGGATACACTGAAGGTTAACCCACCTAGTGGGGCATGAAGGCACAGTGGTCAAGCTGCTCGCCTACCCCTAAGGCAGAATTGGTTCAATTGCCGGTTAAGGCGTGTGGGATTTTCAAGGTGAAATGTTGCACCTAGTGTAACAGTTTCGCTAGCCCACACTGTTGGGAGAAAATGTAATTGTTTACCTTTGCCTAAGCTATGTTGTTTTAATGGGCGCCAAGACTTCAACGCAATGCTGAAATCTAAATCTGTATTTAACAACGTCTAGCTCTGGTAGAACACCGTCAAGAATCTATTCACTCAGATCGTGGTATGATTTGATCATTAACCCAACAAACAATTGTATCAGGAGAAGGAATTGGTCTATATCTAATGCTACCTACTGAAAGCAAAGATTGCATTGTAAAAGAAATGAATTTATTATATAAAACAAGTATAGCAAAATTAATAATAATAATAAGTATAAAATTTAAATTGGAGCGTTGTGATTTGAATATTACCGATAGAAAATTACGTGAAAACGGAGTCTGATAAATTGATTTTACTCTTATTTCCAAGCTATGAAGTTACTGAAATATGAAATATAAAACAAAGAAAAATGAGAGATTGCGTATTTCTGCGTCATTTGCGCTTACCATTGGAAATTGCCAAGGCATTTCCCTCGTTCTTGATGATGTTGTGAGCTTCCCACAGTCTCCTGGACGTCGTCATCTCCGTCGGAATTTGATGATATTCTGGTAGATTAGATAATTCTATGGTCCGTACCTCGGACCCAAACACTCGTACAACCAAGTTTTACAAAAGTTCGTCGCTAACTCCACTGAACATCGGAGCGACACGCACTTGCGACCGTACTCTGCAAGTTCTACACAGATTGTTCGTTCCACGGAACATCGGAGCGTCCCCCGCGTATAACCATACTCCGCAAGTATTTCACAGATAGACCTCGTTTCACGGCGCGTCGAACGATATATCCACACGTTGGCTCCCCCACCATGGTACCGACATCTAGCTTACGTCGTCCACACTGATTGGCTGAGCACGCCGCTAGTTCCCCTCCTCTGCCTCATTACACTCGGCGCGCGAGAGGGAGAAGTCGATTTCCGTCCCAACAATTCGCCTTTTCTAGACCTTGCGACCCAGCCTTGCGTAATACTTCTCGACAGGAATCAGCTTGTACTCGAATTCCCAGTGAGTCATGTCTCTCAAATACCCTAACTGACAAAACTCCGTAAAATTCCGTAATCAGATAATTTTCTATGATATCGTCGTTTGTAATAATTTGCTTGATAGCGTTTTCTAAGACATGGAAAACCTATCTGAATGCTAATAATTTTTATAAAATGCTCCGAAAATACCTTAATAATAATTATAATAAATTAATAATAATAATAAATTACCATGAAAAATTCTCTTGGCTGAACAATTTGCCGCGTAAATAAATATAGAATGGCTTCCTACTGACTTATGCCAGTTGCATAAAACCCCTCGAAAAACACGTTACATATTCGCCTCGGATCATCGGATGATTTACCGTGACGACGGTCCATTATCCGATTATCCCAGACACGTTAATAAACCCCATCCAAAATACATATTACATAAATGAAATCACCCTAAATTACAGATATATACACTCATATTTTTTCTTCACGCACTTTGCGTCAAAGTTTGTTGTCACTATGGATTGCACTTTGCAACCAGTCCAATGTTTTACATATGGAATAGTGTTCCACGGATATTTCCGCCTCTCAAATTTCTCTATGTTGGAGAAATAGACATAATTAATGTGTGAGCACTATGTATTTATGATGTCATATCACACGCATTGAAGGTGTTCTGATATATTTATATCACCATAGAACTCCCTAATTTCACTGGAGGTCCCCTCCTTATGGTGAAATTTAATCTCACTTATCACTGAGCACACGATCACACTATTGTGGCAGCGCCTCGTGACCATAATACTTAATCTCTCTTTGAAGTAGATTAAATTAATATTGACTTCTGAAAAAAAAAACAGTAAATGTGCATTACATATAACACCAAATATTTCTGTGCCGTAATCGCCCTGTCTTGTTAAGTTCCCGTTAACCATATTCTACTTAATACTAGTTCTCAACACAGACCATTTCTCCTCACACAAATAATACCATTGTACAAATTATCTTAAATTACACACTTACAAATCTTACATGGCGAGGCCGTAAACAGAAATCACGTGTGCTGATATGTATGAGTTTCATGAAGGACTGTCTCGCATTCTGATGGCCCATCTTTTATCTCGTGGACGCCTTAAGCTAACAAGCCCTATACAAGCGCTCCCCCATCTCTTGGAGATAAATGGGAACCCATCAGCGCTGCCAAAATGGCCTTGGTGCATCGAGACATTTTAGTGCTCAACAGCATCCGACAATCCCGTCATATTTCCCTGTACCTTAAAAACTCTCATTTACTTACATACTACCCCCCTGTGTGACTTCTGATACGCCTGCCTTAAGACCAGATCCTCCCACGCACCAAATACCACCCTTACTCATTTGATAGGCTGGCTCGCCAGCTAAACACACTCACTTTATGACACATATTTTCGTAGACTATGTATATTATACGTCCCGTATAATCTGTTTCCCTCACTATTCTCCAGCACATATGCTGTTTTCCCAATACGTTTGGAAACTATAAATGTTTCTGCGTCACCTGCTTCCAACCTTGCAAGTGGCTCCCTTTAAATGAACGTCATCACGTTACTCTACCTACCATATTTCTCAGTGTCTGTAACGATGCCCTGTTGCTACTGTCCACACATGCACATATTAAAATACCGTCCTCTGCTTTAACCACAGGATAATCCCTACATAAATTAGTGTCCCTCGATAGCATGTCTGCAAGAATGTTATCTTTACCTTTAATATATTTTACTGTGAATTCGTATTCCTGCAGAGCAAGAATCCACCTACTAACTCTGTTAGAACTGAGTTACAAGTCCCCATATACAGTAATGCATGGTGATCTGTGTGGATCTCAAATTTCCCCCCTACTAAATACATTCTAAATTTCCCTAAACTGAAAACAATACCTAAAAGCTCTAACTCAGTAATCGTGTATCTTTTCTCTGCTGCAGTCAGTCCTCGCGAGGCTAAAGATACAATGCACAGATTACCCTCATCATCTTTCTGACATAATACTCCAGCAATGCCTATATGTGAAGCATCTGTCATAACCACATATTCCTTATCTTTTAACGGATATTTCAGCACTACAGCTTTCTCAAAACCTTCCTTCAGCGCTCTAAAAGCCTGATCATGCTTGGACTCCCATCTCCACCGAGTCCCACTTTTAAGCAATTCCCTGAATGGTTCTACCAACCCTGAGTATTTAAGAACGAACCTCCTGAAAAAGTTGCAAATTCCCAGGTAAGTTTTTAACTGTTTAACATTCTGTGGCACCTCTGCGTTAAGTATCTTATTAACCCTACTTTCTTCTGGTGTTACACCTCTACTCGACACTCTATGACCTAAAAATGTCACTTCTGACTGACAGAATGATGACTTAGACAGCTTCAAAGTGAACCCTGCCTGATCTAACTTCTGAAAAACTATATTTAAATGACGTAGATGCTCCTCAAAACTGCGTGAACTAATTACCATATCATCTATGTAAATGGTTACAAACTCTCCTGTGTCATCCCCTAATGCGATGTTTAAAGCCCTAATTAAAGCTGCTGAACTACTCTTTAACCCATAAGGTGTTCTACAAAATTGATAAAGGTTATATTTATGACTAAAAGCTGTAAATGGTCTATCTTCGTACATAAGTGGCACTTGCCAAAAACTGGAACTCAAATCTACACAAGTGAAATACTTCTTCCCCTCAAATGTTTGCATTAATTCTTCTATTGACATAGATTTCAGCTGATCTGAACTAATTCTACTGTTAACCAAACGAGCGTCTAAACAAATACGAACAGTGCCGTCGGTCTTGGGTACCGTGATCAAAGAATTAACATATGGACTGTTCGAGTGCTCAATAATCCCATCTTCAAGCATCTGGTTAATTTGTGCCTCAACTGCACTCTGATAAGCGAAAGGTACAGGATATCTATGTCCTGTGAATACTGACCTATCAATAACGTTCAATGAATGTGTATAGCAATTGGCCATACCAATGCGATCCTCAAAAACTCTCCTATTACACCATAACACATCATAGAGCAGAACACACTGGTCTCCCTCTATATGCCCTTGAAATGCAGCATCACGTAACGAGTCCTCAAGACTACCGTTCGTAATCAAACTGCCCACAAAAATTTGAGTATCCCGCTCTTCGGCTGGTGATATCTCACTTAAAGAACAAATCACTCCTACAACACTACTCCCCTGAACATTGTCGTTGAACGCTACCTCTACTTCAGAATTATTCCATTTAAATTTCAAACTACCTACTTCATAACATAAGTTACCAGACACTCTACTTAGCCAATCTGAACCCAAGATAACACTGAAAACTAAGTTTGGAATTACAAGACAAATCTGCTTTTCGATATGATTATTAATTTTAATGTCTACTAAAACTTGCTTAGAAATTACTTTAGACCTCTTCTCTACAGCTGTGATAACAAAAGTGCTTTTAATTGGCATCTCCTCAAAATTTACTCCAGTTCCTTTCATTTTATCATAAAATGCACTACTTATGCAACTCTTCATACAACCACTATCAATTAAAACATCTGTGTACGCCTCGGACACGTTAAATTTAACTATGGGGCTCTTACTAACCACTTCCTGAATAATACCTTCATCATTTAGTTCATGTAATAATTCATTTCTTACATTTAGGTCATAGGGTTCCTGTATAATTGTATGGACAGGGCATGCTACAGACTGAGATTCTGACCTTACTTCGCAGCCTGGTTCGCGTTTAAAGAACCGCTACAGCTGGCCGTAGTACTACTAACTACTAAACTGGTCTGGTTGTTCTGGGCTGTGTTGTCATTGTTTGGCTGTATATTACTACCACTAGGCTGTCCTCTTCCTTGACCCCTATTCTGGTTGTAATTATTGTCATTATAATTTCTCCCTTGATTTCCCCTGAAATCATTGTTTCTCCCTTGATTTCCCCTGTAATCATTGTTCCTCCCTTGATTTCCCCTGAAATCATTGTTCCTCCCTTGATACTGATTACCATAGCCATTTCCTCTGTTCTGATATAGCTGATTATTATTATTTCTATTTTGAGCGTTGGCCCCTTCGCCACCGTTCCCTTGAACTTCTTGATGCCTGGCTTCATTAGGTCTATTATTATTATTACCCTGGTTCCGATTGAAATTGTCCTCATAACCCCCTCTCCCTAGTGCATCAAATGTGCTTAACAAATTTTCTACTTGTGATATAGTCTTTACATTCTGGATACAGATCTAGAAAAGGCATATGATAGTGTCCCCAGAGAGAAGGTATGGGAAACCATGGTTAAGAAGAGACTGGGAAGAGAAATGTTGGAAATGGTGCAAGCAATGTACAACAACTGTGTTAGCAGGGTACTGACCCCAGTTGGAAAGACAGATTGGTTTACGAACAAGACTGGACTAAGACAGGGGAGTGTGCTGTCACCTCTCTTGTTCATAATGGTGATGGATGAAATAGTAAAGGAAACAAAGGAAGCATATGAACATAAAGAAATGAAGTTACTGTTATTTGCAGATGATATTGTGGTCTGGGGAAGGAACACCGAAGAAGTGCAAAAACAACTAGATGCACTGAACGAAAATATTCAGAAGTATGGCCTGAAAATCAGTATAGAGAAAAGCAAGACCATGGTGATGACAAGAGGGGAAAGACAAGGAAAGGGCACTGTGAAAATTGGAAGTCAGAGTTTGGAAATTGTGGACACGTTCAAATACCTAGGAAGTGAATTGATGCAAACTGGTAGGTTGGACATGGAGATTGGCAGGAGGGTACAGCAGAGCAATGCATTCTATCAAAGTGTAAGAAAACTTGTTTGGGATAAGGAAGTACCAAGGAAAAGCAAGGAGGTAATGTATAAAGTGTATTATGTACCCATATTAACTTATGCAGCTGAGACTTGGACCCTGACAAGCAGGCAAGAGAGTAGAATCCAAGCCAGTGAAATGAAATTCCTAAGAAGTATGATAGGAAAGACAAGGAAAGACAGAGTGAGGAATGAAGATGTTAGGAAGGAAGTTGGGATGGGAAAACTAAATGAGAGAATTGAGAAGAATAAACTAAGGTGGTTTGGACATGTAAAGAGGATGGAGGAAAATAGAATACCAAGACAGATGCTGGAGGCGAAGTGCAACGGTAAGAGGAAGACCTAGAACAAGGTGGATGGATTCAGTGAAGAACGGCGTAAGAAAAAGAAATCTGGACTGGGACAAGATCGTGGAAGAAGAATGGTGGAAGGAAAGAGGAAAGTGGAGAAGTGCCATAAATACCCCGACCCGGCAGGAGCTGGATAAGGGGAAATGATGATGATGATGATTCTGGATACAAGCAGCCTCCTTGATCCTATAGGGAAAGTGCCTAAGTAGCAACCTTACCACATCACTTTCCTCCTTCAAGCCATCCAGATATTTACACACTAATACCTGCCCTAAAAAGTATTCGGTCATGGTGGAGCTTCCTTTAGGGTTATATTTACCACACACTACTCCCTCACGATGCTGCGACTGAATAACCTCATTCCAGAACTTTTCACAGAATTTCATTTTAAAATCATTGATATTAGTAAACTTGTCTCTGTAGACAGCAAACCAATTCCTCGTTTCCCCCACAAACACTTGTTCTAAAATTTCAACTACCTGGCACCACTCAACCTCTCCCCGAATTTATTTTCTATAGTGTTCATGAACTCCATTGGGCACCCCTGTCGATTGCTGAACTTACCCAGTTCTACCTCCCTGTGTGTGCTATTCACCAAGACTGGCCTATTCTGACTATTTTCTTGCCTGATCCTAGCTTTTAATTTTAATTCTAATTCTGCGATTTTCTCCTCAGCCTTCCTCTCAATACTGTTTACTGTTAATTTAATGTTTCCTTCTGATTCTTCTACTTTATCATATAGCTTTGCTTGTTTCTCCTCAATCTTGCTAATGCTCTCTCTATTACTCTCTCTTAAATCATTTACTTCTGCAACTATTTGTGAGTGGACTTTCTCAATTCTACCCCCCAGCTGTTCCTTAACCTCTTTAGTAGCTACCTGAATTTTGTCAATTTCTCCCCCCAATTGCTTTTTGACCTGCTGTGTTTCCAGTTGCACTAGTTCTTTTAAATTTTCAGCCTGTGTACTGATTCTAATTTCCAACTCCTCCTGTACTTTTCCTAATTTTCTGTCTACATCTGCAATAATCTCTTTAGCCTTTTCTTCCATCACCCCCCTGATCTCACCTCTAATCAGTTCAAATTTGTCACTCATTTCCCTACTGTTTTGTTCTAATTTAGCATTTAAAGTTTCAGTACTCTCTCTATTTTCCTTACTGTTTTGTTCTAATCTGGCGTTTAAAGTTTCATTACTCTCTCTATTTTCCCTACTGTTTTGTTCTAATTTAGCATTTAAGGCATCTGTACTTTCTTTATTTTCCCTACTGTTTTGTTCTAATTTTGCATTTAAGGCATCACTACTAACTTTGTTCTGATACATGAACTCGAGAAGTGAAGTTTTTAATTCTGGTTGGCCGCCTACACTCCCTGTTTCAGTATCGGGATTTACCTCCGCTACCCCGGTACTACCATCACTCGACATACTGCTCGTATCATCACTCTCCAGTTGATGACCACTACGTAACCTCATCTGTCTTTCTTTCTCATCCCCCATAATGATATACACTGATACAGACAAATAACCCCCAAAATACAGGCACAGAAATATATACCCTTCTCCTTCCACAAATGTTATTAGGTTTTCAGCCCCAAGTTGTTGGCGACAAATGTAACAGTTTCGCTAGCCCACACTGTTGGGAGAAAATGTAATTGTTTACCTTTGCCTAAGCTATGTTGTTTTAATGGGCGCCAAGACTTCAACGCAATGCTGAAATCTAAATTTGTATTTAACAACGTCTAGCTCTGGTAGAACACCGTCAAGAATCTATTCACTCAGATCGTGGTATGATTTGATCATTAACCCAACAAACAATTGTATCAGGAGAAGGAATTGGTCTATATCTAATGCTACCTACTGAAAGCAAAGATTGCATTGTAAAAGAAATGAATTTATTATATAAAACAAGTATAGCAAAATTAATAATAATAATAAGTATAAAATTTAAATTGGAGCGTTGTGATTTGAATATTACCGATAGAAAATTACGTGAAAACGGAGTCTGATAAATTGATTTTACTCTTATTTCCAAGCTATGAAGTTACTGAAATATGAAATATAAAACAAAGAAAAATGAGAGATTGCGTATTTCTGCGTCATTTGCGCTTACCATTGGAAATTGCCAAGGCATTTCCCTCGTTCTTGATGATGTTGTGAGCTTCCCACAGTCTCCTGGACGTCGTCATCTCCGTCGGAATTTGATGATATTCTGGTAGATTAGATAATTCTATGGTCCGTACCTCGGACCCAAACACTCGTACAACCAAGTTTTACAAAAGTTCGTCGCTAACTCCACTGAACATCGGAGCGACACGCACTTGCGACCGTACTCTGCAAGTTCTACACAGATTGTTCGTTCCACGGAACATCGGAGCGTCCCCCGCGTATAACCATACTCCGCAAGTATTTCACAGATAGACCTCGTTTCACGGCGCGTCGAACGATATATCCACACGTTGGCTCCCCCACCATGGTACCGACATCTAGCTTACGTCGTCCACACTGATTGGCTGAGCACGCCGCTAGTTCCCCTCCTCTGCCTCATTACACTCGGCGCGCGAGAGGGAGAAGTCGATTTCCGTCCCAACAATTCACCTTTTCTAGACCTTGCGACCCAGCCTTGCGTAATACTTCTCGACAGGAATCAGCTTGTACTCGAATTCCCAGTGAGTCATGTCTCTCAAATACCCTAACTGACAAAACTCCGTAAAATTCCGTAATCAGATAATTTTCTATGATATCGTCGTTCGTAATAATTTGCTTGATAGAGTTTTCTAAGACATGGAAAACCTATCTGAATGCTAATAATTTTTATAAAATGCTCCGAAAATACCTTAATAATAATTATAATAAATTAATAATAATAATAAATTACCATGAAAAATTCTCTTGGCTGAACAATTTGCCGCGTAAATAAATATAGAATGGCTTCCTACTGACTTATGCCAGTTGCATAAAACCCCTCGAAAAACACGTTACACTAGCAGTGGCGGCTGGCGGATAATTGTTCTGGGTGTTGCACTATTTTCAATAAGGGGGGAGGTGGTAGGGTAAAAGACTGCTTGATATCAGAGAAAACTGTATTCAATTGCGCGGTAAAACGAATGAACCTCATTCATCACGAATGTCGCAGTCATCGGATTAAAGTTAGTCTACATTAAAACCTTCACGAGAAGAAAACAACGCAAGTTATATACAAAGGCGAGAAAGAACCGCGAGTGTCACAAGTACGCGCAAGGCTGTTGACGGAGCATCTCGGATTTCTTGGTCCGCGCTTCGGCTCCCTTGTTGCAATTGGCGGGCAACGACCAGCCGAGTTAACAGTTGGGATAGGACTTACTCGGTCTAGCATCTCTGCCATACCCTTCACTATTGAGATCTGGTCGGTGCATGGGGCTGGCAACGACCAAACGGACGAGCGCTTCAAGACAATTGGCGTGCTTCGCTTTCTCAGACAGTTCACAGTAACTTCCTACACTATAAGATTTCCTGACTTATTAAAGAACAAAATTATGAATTCCTATACAGTACATATAAAAAGAAACGTACAGCTATTATTACTAAAAATATTATTACGGTATTAATTATGTATCTTAAAGAAATCTGGTCGTTGTGCAACACTGCAACCTTATTAACGGCCGCCAAAGGTGCCTAGTAGTTAGGATCACGTTTAAAATAGAGGTCGCTTGGCTGTGAGATTAATAGTAATGAAAACTATAAGCTTCCTTCCTTCTATTTTTTAAGAAATGTAATCTCCAACTGGAATGTTAAAACTTCTGTATTCTATATTTGCCTCACATTTAGCTCCTTGTCAACCCATAGCCATACTTGCAAACAACAGAACAACTATCTCCCCACCCCTACAGTGTGTCTCAGTCAAAGCCATCAATAAACGCCCCCCCCCCCCCCCTAACTTCATTTCCTGGCCTCAGGGATTCAGAGAACAAACGCAACTTTATTGTAAATTTTACAATTGATCCTGACTCAACATTAAATACAGTAAGTTCTACATTATGCACCTCTAAAGCAAATATTTCTTCTTTCCCTTTACCTCAACTCCCAGACCATCCATCAACAGAGCACAATCTCGTTGTTACTCCAACACTGATGATTTGTTAGGTTAGATTTCGTCAGAACGCTCTATCAAAGTTCCAACGGTCACCACTAGGTATCATTGATATCTGGTAGCGAAAGTTGGAACTACTTGAAATTGAACGGAACTTGTAGCTCACCCTAAGGGTGTCTGCTGGAAGCAGCTACAGACTCAGGCGAGCCGAACATGTCCTCGGACACTCCCGGCACTAAAATCCATGCGATAAATAAATAAATAGTCAAAAGATTTAATTATTTTGATATTCCATGTACTTGCCCCAATAAGTTGATCTTTTTGTCTTTATTTTTCACTGTCTAGCTTAAGATCTTATTTTTTATGTACAGTATAAGATTTATTAGCCCAAGTACTTGATCTTTGTTACAGCATCCAGAATCAACAAGCAACCATGTTTTATTGCCGAATGGCTGCCATAAGACGAGAAGCATCTTCACAGCCCCTGGCCAGATAACCAATGTTCAGACATACCCTCACTGTCCAAACTCTGTTCCTATGCTACCCAATGGAACCCCAATGAGGCCAGTTCGCTATGGGCCACTACCTCGCTTCATGGGACCTAGGTTTCCAAATCCACAATATCTCAATCGAAATAGTTATCCAATGGTTCATGGGATGGTCCCCATGTTTCCATCTACTACCACAAGTCCACCAGTGATGCCATCACCACAATCACAGCTACCTCAATTACATCAGCCTGAGAATGATCCTCAAGTGCATTATAACCCAATGCAACAGCAGGCTCAGTATATTGGGTCTCGATTCCCAAATGCTCCATACATGAACCAATCTCTGTACCCAATGGTTCCCGGCATGGTCCCTATGTTTCCTTTCGGTCCTCAAGGCCCACCTACCATGCCGCTGCAGCAGCACCAGTCGACCAACGAAGCTCAGTTTGGATACGGTGCAGCTCAGCAGATGCAGCAGCCTCCAGCATTCCCCAATGTGATACAGGACCAGGCGCTGCCTCTTGACCAAGATGTGGCTAGCAGGAACAACATGGACGAAGGGACAATACTTTTAAATGAGCATTCCAATGACTCACAAGATGGACAACCATTAGATATTGAAGTCCTGCAACCGGATGTCTTCAATTCT
This sequence comes from Meconema thalassinum, assembly GCA_946902985.2. NCBI lineage: Eukaryota > Metazoa > Arthropoda > Insecta > Orthoptera > Tettigoniidae > Meconema > Meconema thalassinum. The sequence continues at coordinate 2,105,228,338 of OX336388.2, read as the reverse complement.
TTGGAAAATGGGACAGAGCTTATTACCAGTGAAACTGATAATCCTATATTACAAGACATAGCCTATGAGGTGGAGGCAAGTAAGAATACTTCCTGTGTATTCAAGCAGAGTAGAAATATACTGTAGTCCATATGTGTCAGCAGGATAAATGCCGTAATCACAGAGAATAACTTTGTACATAGCTCAACTGCAGAGCTTGTTGCCATCTATGAAGCTCTGCAGTTTGCACTACAGGATGCACGAATCCACTTTCTCGTGTGTACCGACTCTTTGAGTTTCCCGCAACACCCCCTAGTGCAGCGAATCCACAACCTACTAGCCGGGCTGTGCCACGCTGACACTCGAATCACCTTTCTGTGGCTTCCAAGCCACATGGGAATTGCGGGAAATGAGTTAGCGGATCAAGCTGCAAAAGAGGCGGTATCACTACCACCTCGACCAATGGAGGTACCTGCTAGAGATATTCGCTCTCAGTTACGCCTACAAGTTCTGGCTTTTTGGGAGAGTCAGTGGCTAGCTGACCCACTGCCCAGTAAACTGAGAGCGATCAAGGGAACTACTCGCGTGTGGCGGAGCTCTTTCCGGTCACGGAGAGAGTCCGTCATTTTGTGTAGGCTAAGGATAGGTCATACAAGATCCACCCACTCGTATCTGATGAGAAGGGAAGACCCCCACTTTGTACCTGTGGAGCTGTTTTCACCGTGGCCCACATTTTCACCGAGTGTGTGGATCTTGCTGACTTACGAAGAAACCTTGGTTTGCAGACGACACTCAAACTTATATTAGCCGATGACGCGGTGGCTGCTGATCGCGTTATCCGCTTTATAAGCGAGAGTGGGTTAGGACCAGCAATCTATATTTTCCAGTATAAATTGACTCAACGACTTGTTCGTTTTTGAATGATAATGTTTTGTTTTTCCATAATTTTTGTTTATTTTTATAATTTTTAATTTTTATTTAATTTTTTGTTTTTGTTTTATTAATTTTTGGTCTTTTTAAATTTAGGCGTCCATCTCAAAATTTTAAATTCAATTCCAAATTTGTATTCTTTAATCTGTGTTAAGAGGGGCAGATGACCTCGTAGTTCTGCCCCTTTAAACAACAATAACTAACTAACTTCAATTCTGCTGAACAGCCTGAGAGAATGGCCGAATCCAAAATTTGTAAATGATCACTTTGCTCAAAGAACATGAATATTTTTTAAAGTTTAGAATTGATCCAAATTTTTATTTTGTTTCAAAATTGAATACAAATACTTTTGGTTATTAATTTTTAAAAGAATATTGATTGTACTCGTATGCTTGTTGTGTTTTCCTGCATAAAATTAAAGTAATACAGTATTTGTATATTTTTCTAAAATTTAAATTCCAATTCTTGATTGTACTTTTGTTGCGAGGAGAGAGAACCCTAATGTTTCACCCTCATTAAACGAGTGTCTGATGTCAGTAATATCATGATTTCTCAGGACACTCAGCATTTTTTCTCTTAGTACTCTATCAAAAGCCTTCTCTAGATCTAGTATTGTCTATTCCTCTCCATCGCTTCCTCAATTGCTTAGCACACTGAAAATCTTCTCCTGACAGCACTGCTGTGGTCTGAAACTTCATCTTATTCGACAATAAATTATCAATCTCACCATTCTCCCCGAGTACCCTTAGGTTAGTCGACTAATACCGACAGCAGTGGGTACGCTCGCTAAAACGCAGCGTTTGGTCATGGAGTAGGTTTGAGCCCCACCATCGGCTATCCTTGGAATGGTTTTCCGTGGTTTCCCATTTTCAACACCAGGCAAATGCTGGGACGGCACCTTCTGACAGGCCACGGCCGCTTCCTTCCACATCCTTGCCCAGTTTCATTCATCTTTATTAATTCCATCTCTCATCCCGACGAGCAGGTCACCCACAGGCCTGCACTCGGCTTCCCAGGAGGCCACACGACAACAACAAAAAGTAGACTAATCAAAGATATAGCTCTGTAGTTGTTGCAATCATTTGACTTGCCTTACCTTGTAAATAGATGTGGCCAATTTGAGATATGGCACCTTACCTAAATCCTACCGGGTGAGTTAGCCGTGGTCGTTCCGGCGTGGCTGCAGGCAGTCGCTCACATCCGGGAGGGGAGGTGGTCCGAATCCCCCCGCCGGCAACCTTGAAGATGGTCTTCTGTGGTTTCCCATCTTCCTTCCAGGCAAATGCCGGGTTTGGTTCCTCACTATAGGCCACAGCCGCTACCTTCCAACTCCTAGTCCTTACATTCAAACTTGCCTCCCCAGACAACACACCACATGCGGCGGTATATGTAGCTCACCCCATGGGTGGCCACGTAGAAGTGGCTACAAAATCTGGCGAGCCGAACATTTCCTCGGACACTCCCAGCACTTAAAGCTATACGCTAAAAAAAAACCTAAATCATATGCTAATTTTGTGTAGCCATTCCACCTCCACTACCTGACCATTTCTGGTAGAATGTTATCTACCTCTGCTGCTTTATGGCATTGCAAGTTTCTTTCTAGTTTTTCTACTATGAATTCCTCCAGCTGAATTTCAAAATCTGAGATATGCCAGAAAGGTTTTTATTGATATTGAGAGAGTTTTGAAAGTATGCTTGTTCCTTCTGTCCAATGCTCCAATGAGCTCACCTAGCCAATAGCAAAAACTGGCTAAAATATTTTTACCGCTACAGGTGGAGACAACATCTAACACAAAGAAAGAATTTGGAGAGGAAAGTGTCATCCAAGAAAATGTTGTGAGCAACATCGAGGAGGAGATTGAACAACCTAGCTCGTCTTCACAAGACTACACACCTCCACCTTCACCTACTCAGCAGAATGGAAAAACGAAAGGCTTCAAACTTGATTTGGTAATTCTTACAAATTTCACTATCTCACAGTGTAGTTATGGAGGTGCTACTAAAACTTTGTGGTTCTATGGCTAGGTTCTGAAACGGTCTCTAGAAAATTTTATCAAAAAAATTAAAATTTGTTTTAATTCATATTTTACACATTGAAGATTCAATGAACAGCACACTAATAATTGTTGGAGTATAACAAATTAAGTCCCTTGTATTTAGGGTTGCCAGACGTTCCGTTTTACCCGGAACAATTCTGTTTTTTCTTGTTTTCTTCCGCGTTCCGTTTTAATCTTTAACGGAACGCCAAATATTCCGTTTTTTTGGATAATTTGATAATATATTCAATTTTGCATCACATTTCAAATGTCCCGCTTCAGAATTGATTGTAATAACTAGCTTGTTTTTTGGTGCTACAGGTGAAAGTTTGAAAGAGGAAATGATTTCTATGTCTGTGTCAGAAAGATGTTATAGATTAATCAGGGGCAACACAATTAAGGAATATCTTTGTCCTTGTGAAGTTAATACTCAGCATTTCCCCACTCCAATTGTTTTACGGAGAGAGTTTTTACTGTCGTGAATATCAAATGGAGAGATGATAGAAACAGAAGCTCCATTAGTTTGATAAAACAAGAATTGTTTACATATTACAATTATAACGATAAATGTAATGAATTCTATCAGAAGGTACTTACAAATAAAAAATCCTTGCAAAGCGTCATTCAAATGAAGAGTATTTGAAAGTTACTGGTGTCATAGGCCTATATGATATGTCAGTAATATCTAGTTTTAATTTTGTGCAGGCCTATTTGATTATTTAATGTTTATTTAACACATAGCCTATGTGTATTATTTATTACAACATTTAACAACCTTAATTTTAAAAAACAAAACACCAATGTTTTGGGACGTGTGTTCGGTTTTTCCATTCTTCAAATCTGGCAATCCTACTTGTATTGTACAGTTATCAAACAGAGAATGAGTACACTGGTAACCGATACCATATATTAGTCCTAATGGCGAGTTTACATGAGAGTCTACAGCAGTTATTTCATTGCTCAGAATAAGCTAATAATGTTAGCCATACAGCCAACCACTTCCAGGAGCATGTAAACTGGACTCCCTCTAATGCAGATGTGCCTATGAGAAACTCACAAAATGCCACATACTCATTCTTTTTTTAGAAACTGTACACTACTCTAAAAATGACTGAATGCACATTGATCAGTAGGGTTCGCAAGTTTCAGACCTAAACAAGTACAAAATATGCAAGCAAATATGACCTAAAAACCAGCTAAATATGACCTAAAAACTATGAAATATGACATGAAATTTTGGGATAGGTAGAGTATCACTAACATACAGTAAACGTCTTAAGTGCCAAAACGTGATCAGCGATAATACACCAGGCACATTTAATCATTTAACTAACAGAGAGCTACAGGACATTAAACTTTTCAACATTCATTCAGTATCATATCCTTGAGATGCAGTTCTTGCTCGGTTTGCCTAAAAGACATAACATGGCATTTCCTTGTTTGCTAATTGCTTCTGAGCTAAATATATCTACTGGAGTGACATCCTATTGAAAGGCGGGAGCACACTATCGTCATATTCCGTAACCTCATGCGTTCATTGTCGCAATCTAACTTGTCCAGAAAGATGTGCTAAAAGACGTCCGTACAGGAGCGCCTTCTTGGAATCAGGTATTCTAAACCTGCTATCTGCCTGTTCTGGGGAAAAGAAAGAAAAATATATCTACTACACTATTCGGATATCCTGTGTTTGAAACTCGACGCAGGTAACACGTACCTTGTTAACGACGCCTCAATTTAATCAAAAATGCTGAAATTATAACCAAATATGACCTAATATCACTAAAATATGACCAAATATGACCAAAACAATAAAAATGGCTGATATAAGCATTTATAGGCAACATCAAATTGCTTTAAATGTGGTCAGGGACCCGTCATTCAAACATATTTTTCAGTTTTCGGGTAAAACGAGCTCAGGAAAAAAATATGACTTTTCCTTAACATCCGAACCTTATTGATCAGTTTTTAAGATATTCCAATGAAGTGTGAAAGCAACAATGAATTAGGATACATTTGCATATACTGGGTCTTTCATATAAAGTAAGAATGCCAAGCGGCGGTTTTGTTATTCATTTCTGCGGTGGCCTTGGCAGAGCTTGTGGCGTGCCTTTTCCCCCTGCTTTAAGCTTGTGTACAATCCTATGTGAAATATTACCTTATAAAAGATGCTGGAAGTGTCGTCCTTCCAGGGTTATACTGGCATTGTATCTGGTAACCACATTCCGGCGGACGCGAGTGAATTCTGCCACTGTAATGTTTCTGATCTATTATTTTATGTCTTTTATTGAGCACTGAGCCAGTAGTGTCAAACTTATTATCAATTACGTGAATCTGTGCTAGTGAAGGTGGTACTTCATCAGAAAATTGCTGAACAAATGCGTTACGTATCCGCCGAGCCGACTTTTACTTAAAATAAGGGTTCCTCAATTTAGGGGCTGCGACGACGTAGTCATGTAGCCCCGTACTTAAAATAAGTTTTACATACAAAAATACGATGTTGTAATGATAACTGTCTCACCATGTTAGCATCTGAGGTTTAGACTGGCGATTGAACACCTGCACGCTTATTGCAAGGTCAAGTATATGCTATGCTATGCACGCTTTCAATACTACAGCAGGGGCACGTGGTGCGCCACAAGCTCGGCCAAGGCCACTGCGAATAACAAATCCGCCGCTCGCCGTTCTTACTTTATATGAAAGACCCTGTATAAAATACGTGGTGTGTGTAGCCTTTTTGGATATTAAAAAAACTAATGCAATTTTTTAAAGAATTGTATTTTTACAAGCCTGTACTTTTCAACTTTTCGACACAATTTCCACACATATTAAGGCATTTATCAGATCATGAAAACAACTTCTGAATTCTTCCTCATAGAAATCTGCCACTGCAGCACGATCGTTTTTAGATCATCGCTGCTTTTTGACCTCCTAAATGCTTTCTCAAGTGCGGGATCAAGTGGTAGTCACTAGGCGCTAGATCAAGGCTATACATGGGATGATCAAATTGTTCCCAACAGAATGAAGCAATGAGGTCTTGGGTTTGATTAGCCGTGTGAGGGCGGGCATTATCATAAAGCAAAAGAATCCCCTTTTTAAGCATGCCTCACTGTTTTTTTTATTGCACAACAGAATTTACGTAAGGTCTCACAATAAGTTTTGGTATTTATTGAGCACCTCGGTGCAAAAATCCACAAGCAATACACCCTGTTTATTCTAAGACCAGTACACATGATTTTGAGAGTTGAAATTGTTTGGTTGAGCTTCACATTCTTAGGTGATGTTTAGTGTCTCCATTCCATGGATTGCTGTTTTGATTCTGGTGTAACATGAGCCAACCATGTTTCATCTTACTTCCTCGGCGCCAGGGGCGTAAAAAGTGGCGGGGTCTGGGGGGGGCATTGCACTTGCACAAGTTTTCGGTGCAAGACAATTTTTAAGTAGCCTACCCTTAAAAAATAAAAGTAAAATAATCAGGAAGTATTCTATAAACGATTTAATGCTTTGTTAGGCGGAAAATGGGAAAGCCATCTTGCCTTGCTTAGTCGTAATTTCTTTATTCAACCGAACAAACAATCTGTTTTGTCCCTTCTCCCGTTTCCTAGCGAGGCGCCAACTGAGTCGAGAGCCGAGACGCTTTGTCCCCTTACCACGATGATGCGAAAAGTACATTTTCGAACTATTATTTCTGAGCCCTGGTTTAAAACTGAGCTACACACAAAATCATTACTCCTGCTTGGCATGACTCTTCCTTCACGCATCTCGCTTTTAAGCACACGCTATGCATGCGCTGACAAGGTTCGAAAAGCAATGATCGACATGACGTTAGAAGTTTGACATTTGGTGCTATGCTTGTGCCGTGTTTACCCAAATTGGTGGAGCTCCAGCATTTCATCAGTTTCTGTCTAAACTTTGTTGATTACTTCGTTTAAATTTGTGAAGTTTTTACTTTGTGACTGTGATGACTGTGAATCTGCTCGGCGTACGTGCTTCAAGCTGTTCTACAGAGATAAGTTTTTTGTCGATAAGGAGGGTTTAAGACCACCTCCGATCTACGATGGGACAAATTAGATGGAACATGGAATCAAACATTAAACATCACAACAAATTGGTTGAAAAAGTGATGCCAGATAAACTTAAACTCAATTATTTTTCACCAAATTATATAAAAGTTTCCCGGGGAGAAACCTTGGACCCCCATTTATTTGGGGGCTATTTCATGCCACCAACCACCCACCCCGCCCCAAAAAAGAGCTCTATGTACGCCTCTGAGGGCAGTCAGTGTTCGAGTCTTTAGCTCAACGTTGACAATTCTTTTATGTTTTGTACTCATATTCTGGTTGAGAGCCTCCATGGCTTAGGCTGCAGCACACCGGCCTCTCACCGCTGGGTCCGCGGTTCAAATCCTGGTCACTCCATGTGAGATCTGTGCTGGACAAGATGGAGGCAGACAGGTTTTTTTCCGGGTACTCCGGTTTTCCCTGTTCACCTTAATTGTACTTACAAACAACTGGTTTAGTAAATATTTTGTATTTTGGTCATTGACCCAAAAGGTCAAGAAAGAGATGGATGCAGGACTGTTGAATGAACTCTCACCAGTATTGTCTGTCCATGATAACTCCCCAGTGCCCTTCTCTACTCCCTATATTTATCTTCAGTGGGTCTAGCAATCATTTCCTTGATACTCCAACTGGTCTCCTTCCAATGACTGTCTTCTCCATGTATGTAGGCTATGTGATATTTGAGTGCCTGGCATTCTCTTTACACGCTCAAACCATTTAAGTCTTGCAGACCTTAGTCTTTCTTCCACAGAGTGTTCCACTCTCAAAGATGATATGTAGGGTTCGGAAGTTTAAGACCCAAAGAAGTACAAAATATGCAAGCAAATATGCCCTAAAAACTAGCTGAATATGCCCTAAAAACTAGCTGAATATGACCTAAAAACTATGAAATATGACATGAATTTTTGGGATAGGTAGAGTATCACTAACATACAGTAAACGGCTTAAGTGCCAAAACGTGATCAGCGATAATACACCAGACATATTTAATTCGCTGTATCAAACAAATGAGCCTGCCTGATCTGCTCAGAAGACTTTCGATTCGCGCAGCTTTTATGCTTAGCCATAGCGCAGTGCTTTTGCACATTAAATCGCTTTATCGCCACTACCTCAACTACACGCTTTACAAAAAGGAATTGTTCCGTCAGTACTGAACGTTTCTTCACTGAGCTCTTTCACATACTTTCTGAACTTTACAGCTTCACTACACTTCACTTTCGGCATGATGGGGGTCATTGCAGTACTACAAGTGTGACCAATCTGTTGAAATCCGTTGGTAGTGAAAGAGCAAGGGAACTTACACTGGCCGTGTAAGGAAGAACTGGGCGAGATACAACATGGCATTTCCTTGTTTGCTAATTGCTTCTGAGCTAAATATATCTACTGGAGCTGGCAGATGACCTCGTATTTCCGCCCCTTAAAACAACAATAACAATAATATATCTAGTGGAGTGACATCCTATTGAAAGGTGGAAGCACTTGATCGTCATGTTCCGTGACCTCATGCGTACAGTGTCGCGATCTAACTTGTCCAGAAAGATGTGCTAAAAGACGTCCATAGAGGAGCGCCTTCTTGGAATCAGGTCTTCTAAACCTGCTATCTGCCTGTTCCGGGAAAAGAAAGAAAAATATATCTACTACACTATTCGGAAATCATGTGTTTGAAACTCGACGCAGGTAACACGTACCTTGTTAACGACGCCTCAATTTAAACAAAAATGCTGAAATTATATCCAAATATGACCAAAACAATAAAAATGACCGAAATATGCATTTTTGGGCAACAGCAAATTGATTTAAACGTGGTCAGGAACCCGTCATTCAAACTTATTTGTCAGATTTCGGGTAAAATGAGCTCACGAAAAATATGACTTTTCCTTAATATCCGAACCTTAATGATATGCCATCCACATTTCTCACATGATCTTGCCATGTTTCTTGCGGGGCATTTCACAGGCCTGCAGTTTATTAAGGTCTCTAGTCTGCAATATGGAAGTTTCTAGGCCATATGCGAGTACGGGAATAAGATACGATTTATACAAGGTCACCTTGGTTCATAGAGGTACCTTGTTGTCCCAGATCAGTGGGCCTATGAGGTTATAGATTATTTGTAAAAAGGTATGTTAAACCTATTATAATTCACTCAGCACTGTTGATGGTAGCCTTTACAATATTTTACAGGATGCCTCGGTACATGAAGAAGTGCTGCGGGCAGCAAAAGCTTTATTCAGCAAGAGGACAAGGACGCTGTACCACTGGCTGTATCCAGAGAAATCCAAGTCCAAGTTAAAAGCTTCTGTCACTAGTGCATGGGACACACTGCCAGAAAATGAAAAACATTTCTACATATCACAGGTACGTGCGACAATGAATATAAAAATAAACCATTTTGGTCTATCAGTTATTTAATTTCCCGTATTGACTTATAATATTCACTTTGCAATATAATTTTTACTGTCCACCTTATCAATACATTATTATGTAATTAAATATTAGTAAGTGATGTTAAACCTATTATATTTTCTCTCAACACTGTTTTTTTCCCTTTCTTTTTCGCGTGGCCTCCTGAGAGGCCGAGTGCAGATCTTTCTGGTCGACGCCCGTAGGCAAATTGCGCGTCGGGATGAGAGATGGAATGGATGAAAATGATTGAAACTGGGCAAGGATGTGGAAGGAAGCAGCCGTGGCCTGTCAGAAGGTACCGTCCCAGCATTTGCCTGGTCTTGAAAATGGGAAACCACGGAAAACCATTTCAAGGACAACGGTGGGGCTCGAACCCAAGTGTCTACCAAGTCAGCAGAGAGCTTGGCCCCATGACCTAATGCTGCGCTTTAGCAAGCGTAGCCACTGCTGTCGGTTTCAGCACTGTTGATGATAGCTCTTACAATATTTTACAGGATACCTTGGTACATGAAGAAGTGCTGCAGGCAGCAAAAGCTTGATTCAGCAAGAGGATAAGGACTCTGTACCTCTGGCCTTATCCAAAGAAATAGAAGACCAAGTTCAAAGCCTCTGTCACTAGTTCTTGGGACACACTGCCAGAGAATGAAAAACATTTCTTCATTTCACATATTTAACTTGGTCTTGGATTTCTCTGGATACAGCATCCTTGTCCCCTTGCTGTATTAAGCTCTTCTCTACTCACTATTTCTATCTTCAGTTGGGTCAGTAATAAATTCCTAGGTCCACTGTCTCACTGCAAGCAGACCACAGAGTACTCTCATTATTCCATCCGCTGGGAGTCCTGGCTGCTTAAGGTCCCATCACATTTCCTAAGATTCATCTTTGAAAAAGGACCAAGTCTCATGAAAATAAAAACTAATTTCAAATTTGCAACAATACCGTATTATAACAATAAAAATTACTCAATACACAACAAAAACTGCACGTCAGAAAGGTTGACATAACCAACGAAGGAATAGTTTTCTAATAAGCATTCAGTGTTTTTTTTTATAAAGTTGGATCCTAAACCTCAGCAGGTTTTAATGTCTTTCATTATTTTGTAAATAAACCAAAATATTTGCTTCTTAAAAAAAGATGTTTTATTCATAATTAAGAGAAGATAATTTACAAAAATCTTAGATGTTGTATTCACAGGATCCACAGTAAAATGAATGAAATATTTATATAGAGAAAATCTGTAAAAGCCAGACAGTACATGTTAAAGAAATAATTAAAACGGACCTCTAAAGCTATCGCTAAACTAAGCTGACCAAAGACTTGAAAGCGTGTTTACTATTAATTTATATATTGAATTGCAGCCAATGGCCATAACAGGGTATTTTTAATTGAATGCCCGAGGGCTCCCAGCAAGTTTAAATTCAAGTAGTTCCAACTTTGGCTGCCAGTGTTGGAACTTGATAGAACGTTTCTAACCAATTATAACCTACAAATTTGGCTTCACACTACCAATTGTAGTGGTAGGTTCTTTTACATGCCATAAATCTATTACACGAGTCCGCTGGCTTTACTTCCCCTCCGAAGGAAGGCATACTGAAAGATTTTAACACTCTTAAACATCTGACGACTTCGGCCGGGTTTGAATCCGCGATCTTGGGCATAGCAGTTCAGCATGCTACCGAAGCCGGTTTTGTTTAATATTAATAGCACCAAGATTGTTTCATATTCAAATTTAAATTAAGAGATTATATTATATTAGATAAGGAGATGCTTGTATATTTTGGAAATCTATTGTACAAGTGCTGAACAAGGATATAATAAGTTTTTACAAGGTGGACAGTAAAAATTATATTGCAAAGTGAATAAATATCATTTCTTTTAGGATCATCTGAATTTCAGATGTATTTTCTTTTTTCTAAGAGAACAGTAAATTGACTTCCATGAAAGTCATCAACTTTCTGTATTTCAATAGCTACATTGGTGTTCTCTTTATAATTCAAGGGCGAGGAATGGTAGTCTGCTTCTCAGCAGTCTTTAAATTAGTAATATCATATAGCTGGTACAAATTCATGTGACAAAGATTGTTTAGAATAAATAAACACCTTACCTGGAGGAAAGTGTAGAGAGTTCTGTTGAGCTGTTTAGGGCAAATATCTACCAGCAAGGTGACCAGTGACTATCAAATGCTGTGATAGCTTGGTGCAGTGGTGTTCCAGAAGAGATGATGATGATGATAATTGTTGTTTTAAGGGGCCTAACATCTAGGTTATCGGCCCCTGTCCAGAAGAGAGATTGGTAGCTCGGATGTTGGGTCAATTGCTAAAAGCATATGCTGGCATCTAACACAAAGAATACGGTAATAATAATGTTATTGGTTTTATGACCCTATTAACTACTGTGGCTTTTAGGGATGCCGGAATTTTGCCCCGAAGGGAATCATTAGCGTGCCAGTAAATCTACTGACACGGCTCCCTCGCATTTGCACACCCTCAAATGCCAGCTGACTGTGCCAGGACTCGATCCTGCAACCTTGGGCACAGCAGGCGAGAACGTTACCGTTGAGCCATGCAGCCAGTCCTAATACAAAGAGGTGGAATACCCATTTCGGTGAGTAGGCTGAGAATTGGGCCAGTCCAGAAGCTCCAATTACTAGCCAGACATTACTATGGTGGATGGCCGTCCTCCAAAAGGTTCTCGTACATGTTACTGTCATAGGACTATTCACTCTTTTCTTCGGTGACGGGAGATGACCTAGAAGTTGCCATTATAAACTGCCTTTCATTACTCTCTGAACCCATCAATGGCAGGAAGTCGTAGCTAGTCCCTCGATTCTGTCTGTCCGGCTAATCTCGAGAACTCTTGGGTGGATTTTGATGTGGTTTTCACTATTCTATAAAGCATTTTTTTGACAAAGGTCTGTATATGTAGAAACATTCATCTATCACCAAAGGAAACTGAGCAGCAACGATTTAAGGGAATCCAGTTGAAGAAAAAACAACGTTCATGCGCCTTTTTTCGCTTACGCTGGATAAACTGTTGAGGATACTGTATATCAATATTATTGTTCAGTGTAAAACTTACAAAAAATTCCATGACAGCATGTATCTTACTTAAATATAAGGTGCGTTCGAAAAGTAATGAGCCGGAGGCAGTAATGCGCAAACCTGTGACGACATCGGCTAATCGTGGCGAGTGTAACGAGGTGTGGTTCCTAGCAGAGCGTGGAAGATCACAGCCCATCGCTAGAGGGCACACGTTCACGTAACGTGACGATACAAAGCGTGCAGCATCATGCATCAATCGTCCAATGATGCCAGTCGTATTGCAAACAGAGACATGGAGGCGTCAAACGAAGAGCAAAGAGGTGTTGTTCGGTTTCTGACAGCGAAAGGAGTAGGGGGAACGGACATTCATCGCCGAATGTTACAAGTGTATGGTGAACACTGCAGTCCCTTGCAAGGGTCAAGGCGTGGCACAAGCGCTTCAGGGAAGGACGGGTGTCGTTAGCCGATGATGCCCGGTCTGGGGCATACCTCTGCATTACCGATGAGAACGTCCAGCTGGTTGATGCACTCATTACCCAGGACTGCCGAGTGACAGTGAATGCCATAGCCGCCATGGTCGGATTGAACGTCGGAAGTGTGCACACCATTATGAAGGAACGACTGCACTTTCGGAAAGTGTGTGCCCAATGGGTGCCCCACAGTCTTCAACCACATCAGGAAGCATGTCAAATGGCCTACTGTCTTGGCCTTGGTTGGACGATTGATACATGCTGCTGCTCGCTTTGTATTGTCACGTGACGTGCACGCGTGCCCTCTAGCGACGGGCTGTGACCTTCCACGCTCTGGTCGGAACCACACCACGTTACACACGCCACGATTAGCCGATGTCGTCACCGGTTTGTGCATTCCAGCCTCCGGCTCGTTACTTTTTGAACACACCTTATACACAGGCCTCAGTAAGTGCTTAAAGTAAGAATTTGTAACTAATTGCAACATAAAAGCACTTACAGCAGACTATTATTGAAGACAGATGTGTTCTTGTGGACTTTTTTGCACAACATTTTATCCTGAACAATGCCAGCGTAAGCTAATACAGCACACAGACTATATATATTTTTGTTTACTTTCTTCACTTAAATAATGTTCAGCTTCCTTTGGTCACAGATGAATGTTTCCACACACAAACTTTTTGATTACAACTACAATGTCATTTACATCTCCAAGATATCATTGTTTCGACTTCACAGAGCTAACTCCAGTTTCAGTTATGAAAATGTGTGAATCGGCTAGCAAACTGCCTTTCCCAAAGTCAGGTGGCCGACATTCATATGAAGACTTCCGAGAAGAGTAGAAAGTGATTTAAGTGCTTCCATCATCATCATCATCATCTTGCACAGTTTCCAGCCACTGGCCGGGTCTGTTTGGAACACAAGCCTCTCCAACGTCTTCTGTCTTCCCACCATCTCTCAGCCTCCACCCTTGTCCAGTCTTCTCCTCTCTTCTTCACGCTTTCTTCCACCCCCTTCAGCCACCTGTCTCTCGGTCTCTTTCCTTCCCACTTCGTCTCGTGTATCCTCCTGGGTATCCTCTTCTCCTCCATTCGTTTTACATGTCCATACCATCTAAGTCTAGATTTCTCTATACCATCCTGTAATGGTTCCTCCTTCATTAATTCTCTGGTCCTCTCATTTCTTATTCTGTCCATCTTTGTAGCTCCAATACTGCTTCTCAAGAACCTCATCTCACTGGCCTGTATTTTGCTCTTCTCCCTTCCTTTCATAACACAGGTCTCCGAGGCATACGTCAGTATAGGGACATAGTACGTCCGATATATGATCTTTTTGCTGTTCTGAGGGACATCCTTAAGTGCTTCCATGCACGGTATGAATGAAAAGTGCTAAAAACATACAAATGGCAGATGTACATGTACATGTAGTGTCTGGTGGGAGATAAAGAGAAGTTGTACATGGCTCTTCACCTCTTTGCTCTCATCATCACTGTTAGTAATTAGTCTGTAGGTCACCAGCCTCCCATCAGTTTAGTTATTCAAGAAATGCTCAGAAGTTAGGAGCACCCAATAGAATCAGTATATTGTAGATACTTGTAAGGTGAGCAAAGAAGCAGCTTCTAACAATTGTTCTTTCTCCTGCAGGTCCTGGGCAGATTTGGAGTCCAGACAGGCACTCTTATGATCAACCCTCAGCTGGATGGAATCAAGGGATACACCAGAGAAGCGGGTGGTATAAACGACAGATCTATGACTAGAAGGAGTGCTTCAGATACACTAGAGTCAAGCATTTCGGAAGAGAGGAAAGCGGTCGAAGATATGCTGGCAGTTTACCACGATCCTAATAGCTGGGATTTAGATTCCCAACAAGACCAGAGACGACATAAGCGCAAAGCTGGTGGCAGGAATGACAGAGGACCGACCAGTTCCTCATATGGTTTCCCGGGTGACAATATTCAGGATGAATCTGCAAAGCGTCTGCGCAGAAGTTTACAATCAGATATGGACTTTGAAGGGGACGTGGAGCTGAATTCAGAACTGGAAAAGTTTAGACTCTTTGCTGACAATGAAGCACTGCTAGGAGATGAGGATGAAGACATCTGGCAACAGTCTCCAAAAACAACAGATCTGTTTGCAGACTTTGGAATACTATAACACAAGTGTAGGCTATAGCTCTTGCCTCGTGTTACACTTTGACTGGAGAAGTGTTACAGGATAGATATTATCACAGTAGACAGTCATCACCAAGTCTGAACCACATTGTTTGTGAAGATACTGTACTGTCCTCTGAATGTGTCATAATTTTATACACTTTTACTAGGAGGAGCAAATGTATGGGCAAGCATCAAAAATGCCATTTAGTAACATGAAATTTTTATGCAAATTTATTATGATTTCAAAACAAAAGAATATTTGTTACAAAATTATTTACAAATATTCTTCTATTGCATTTGAGTCAAGGAGATTTTTAAGGAAGTTTATTGTAAAATTGGGATGAATGAGAATATTTGTGTGATAAGATCATACAGATATTCTGATATTTAATTTGTGGGGTGTTTTATATTCTTGTGTATTAGGTGTGAAAGA
This sequence comes from Meconema thalassinum, assembly GCA_946902985.2. NCBI lineage: Eukaryota > Metazoa > Arthropoda > Insecta > Orthoptera > Tettigoniidae > Meconema > Meconema thalassinum. The sequence continues at coordinate 2,105,212,836 of OX336388.2, read as the reverse complement.
TGTTAAAACTTATACATAAAATACCAACATTTATATATTGCTTTCCAATTGTGCAAAATTTTTAGATATAGTTATGTTAATTTGTAGCGACGGATGCAGTGTATCATGTACAATAAACTAAAGGATAGAAGGAGGTTATGGCTTCATATCTATTCCAATCATCGTGACCAGGGGCAGTGCCACCATTCTCCCATAACTGTAGAACACCCACAATTTAAATGTCATGCAAGTCAGAGCTTCATTTTAGAGTGGAAGAAATACTCACCCTGCGGAGTAGCTGTGCACAGCTACAGCAAGTCTGGCCATCCTGAGTGTGGTTTTTCACTCTTCTTCTGGGGAAATGCTGTGATGGTCCTGGGGCATCTACCCCAATCTCAAATAATTCTGATCATACACATTACTAGTAACTAAAATAACACAGGTTATCAGACAAATTCTACACTCACTCAAGTCCACAGAGCTGATAATCAAAATATCCCTAACTCCTAAAATGAATAAACAACAACTTCTTATTCATTCGTTAGTTTCAACTGTTGGCTGTGAAACAGCTTTGTTGATCACAAGTGAAACTTTTAACATAATTCTCTATGTTGCAGAATTCCTTGAATAATTCGGAATCTAATTTTACACCTTTAGTTGACATCCGGTATATCCTGAGGTTAAGCTATTTGAAGCACTTCCACTTTTCATAGAAAATACACACAGTGATTCATTAGGGTGAAATGGTATACCTGGCAAAACTGTTGAGAAACCTAGACAGTTTGTTTCTTAGTTCTTCTTCTCTCGAATTGGTCTACTCAGGACCACATTTGTTCAACTGGAGGGTCTTGATCTTCGCCCAGTATTGACGCATTTTCTGCCGGTGTAACTCCTTTCTTTCAGTAGTCCAGGGGGTACCTTTCTTCCGAGGTTTTGTCCTGAAAGCCATGGACTTCCTTCAAAGCACGCCTCACAACCTGTCTGTCATGCAGATCTGATATTTCCAGTTCGTTAATATCTTTCTCAGTTTCCGTCAACCACATGGTACGAACCTTCTTATTGTGCCAGAAACTGAGCAAACGATTGGTCAATCTTGTGGAAGGTAATCTCGCGATATGGTGTAAGAGAGGGCCTAGAGCCCTAACTTCGCCACAATAAAGGCACCAATAAATTTCTACTTAGTATAAAACAAAGTCCCCGATTCTTGGATGTTACGGGTAAACTCGAGAACCACTGGACGGATTTTGATGTGGTTTTCACCATTCTATAAAGGATATCTCGAGGATGATTTCTGTCGAAAATAATTTATTTATGATCAAAGGAAGCTGAGCAGTAACGATTTCAGTGGAAAAGTCGAAAGAAAAACCTGGCATCCGAGCGCTTTTTAAGCTTACGCTGGGCAAACCGTTAAAAATATCTAAATACTATGAGTGTAAGAATTGTTCAGCATGAAAAGTTCTACAAAAAAGTCCGCGAGAGCATATGTCCATCTTCAATACATCGCCCACTATAAGTGTTTTTACGTTTTAATTTCTTCCAACAATCTCCATTCAGTTACTGAGGCGACAGTTTACGAGCTAGCTAGGGGCGAGTCTATCACCCCAGTTACAGCTGAGCTAGCAGATGAGCTTATTGCCCCAGATACAGCTAGCAGCAAACTGTCGAGTCGTGTTGAGTTAAAAACTTTAGAGAAGAGTGGTTGTGTTTGGAGTTTCCCTGGAAGTGCAACTCGTCTTTTCTTCATTTCGCCTGTGACCTTTCGTTCCACAAAATTCACAGTCAAGTTAAGATTGGACGGAAGGGGGATTTGTGCTTCATGCACCTCGCCATTCTTAAATTACGTCTGACAAGAATTTGTTGCACATGCATCTCCATGATAATATAATTAATAGTCCAGTCAGTGATTTTATCCCATCATGCCGAGACGTAAAACAGATAGTGGTCATTGTTCATTGATATAAAAAAAAAAAAACAACCCAACGCTTATCACGTAATGCATTCGTAACAGTTCCCGGGCGAAGCCGGGGCGGGTTGCTAGTAAATAATAAATAAATAAAAGGCTCTTCTCTTTTTTCTCGCACAAACAGATAGTTTCTGTATATGCTTCTCCAGCAGACCCCTTCGGTTTAAAGAAAGACACTCCATGGCATATAAGGCTTCTGGCTTTATGACTGACTCATGTTTCAATTTCAAGTTACGAGATAAACACTTCTTGTTGTAATTGTTCTTCGTCAACCGATAAGCCATTTCTAATTTATCGACTCTCAGATAGGTTGGATTCAATCCATTCACCGAGATGCTTAAATTTTTCAGTCCTCTTGATCTCTCCTGCTCCAAGAGCATCTCACTGCTAGCTTCTTTTATGCTACTGAAGAAGGCGGCTTCGGTGGCGTAGTTGGTAGCATGCTGAGCTTCTATGCCGAAGATAGCGGGTTCAAACCCGGCCAAAGCCGTCGGATTTTTTAAGAGCGTTAAAAAATCCCTTAGTATGCCTTCCTTCGGAGGGGAAGTAAAGCCAGCGGTCCCATGTCCTAGATTTATGGCATGTTAAAGAACCTTCCACTAATTACACCTGTGTGAAGCTAAGTTGAATAGGTTAAGAATGTAAACAATGTTCTTAGGTCCTGTGTTCGTTGCCAAGAGCCGACTGCGGTGGTGTCTATAGTGCGGGACAAACCATTGGAAGCCTGAAGGTCACACGTAGTCGGTGCACTGTTGTCCTGTACGTTCTCGCATCCAGCACCCGACTGAAGGTACGATGCAATAGCATGGCAACACCGCCGGGCACGGGGTGGAGAGCCGGTTGACCTTCAGGCTTCCAATGGTTTGTCTCGCACTATAGTAGCTAAGTTCTGAACTAGGCCTAGTAGTAGTTGACGGTGGCGGCAAAAGTAGGAACTATTTGATAAATTCAAATTTGCAGTCTTTCCTTGAATTAAAAAACAGATACACACACCAATACAGCCATCACAATCAACACCGGTTATCAGACAGATTCTACACACACCCAAAGTACACGGGGCTACATGACCGCGTTGTCGCAGCCCCTAAACTGAGGAACCAACCAACCAACCAACCTGCTACTGAAGAACTGTCTTCTCCAGTGACACTTGAAGACCTATTTTGGCTGCCTGTCTCCGGAGGCAATTTATCTGGATTGATGTTGTATCTATCCATAGAGTCAGCAATCAGTACTATATCGTCAGCAAAAGCCAGACAGTCTACAAAATAGTCCGTCCGTCTTACGACTCGGACATACCCCACTCTGAACACCCAAGGTGGTCAGTTCCTTGCGCCACTCCCTCACAACCTTCTCAAGAGCACAGTTGAAGAGAAGTGGGGAAAGGCCATCCCCTTGTCGCACCACCATCATCATCATCATCATCTTGCACAGTTTCCAGCCACTGGCCGGGTCTGTATGGAACACAAGCCTCTCCAACGTCTTCTGTCTTCCCACCATCTCTCAGCCTCCACCCTCCTCTCTTCTTCACGCTTTCTTCCACACGTCTCTCGGTCTCCCTCTTGGTCTCTTTCCTTCCCACTTTGTCTCGTGTATCCTCCTGGGTATCCTCTTCTCCTCCATTCGTTTTACATGTCCATACCATCTAAGTCTAGATTTCTCTATACCATCCTGTAATGGTTCCTCCTTCATTAATTCTCTGGTCCTCTCATTTCTTATTCTGTCCATCTTTGTAGCTCCAATACTGCTTCTCAAGAACCTCATCTCACTGGCCTGTATTTTGCTCTTCTCCCTTCCTTTCATAACCCAGGTCTCCAAGGCATACGTCAGGATAGGGACATAGTACGTCCGATATATGATCTTTTTGCTGTTCTGAGGGACATCCTTGCTCCATAACATGCTTCTCACACTCCTCCGGAATGCTTCTGCCTGTCTCCCCCGCTCATTTATTTCTCTATCGTTTCTTCCATTATCTTGTATCAGGCTTCCCAGATACTTGAAACTCTCCACTTTCTTCAGCTGTTCCCCACCAATTGTTATTCCCATTGTGGTTCTTTCCTTCTTCCTTGTTGTGATCACCATCTCACTCTTATTTATGCTAAATTTCATCCGATATCCTTGTATTATTCCTTCCCACACATCCAACTGTTCCTGTACCTCCTCCTCGTTTCCCCAAATCATCTGCAAACACCATTGCTTTCATCTTTCCTTCCCCAATTACTTGCGCCACTCGGGTCATTATGTCTCACCACCGTTTTTATTTCAAAGCTTTCCAAGATCTCACCTCTAATTTTAACCTTGGAATGGGTGTTAGTCAAGGTTAATAAAATGATCCTGCGAGTTTTGTTATCCAATCCTAGTTCTTGTAGGATTTTATTAAGTGTACCTCTATCAATGGAATCATAGGCCTTCCGAAAATCAACAAAGGGGACAACCACACCACGGTTCCTCATTTTGGAGTTCATTTAATTTATAACAGCCTATACATAGTTTTTAGTATCACATATTTCCACCCATGGAACTAGTTCTTTAGTCATATGGAGTCACAGTTTGCAACACGCTTAGCCTTTCTGCAATAAGGTTTTATTCATGGGATAAATGCAACTGAAGACTTGGGAATAAAAATCAAGAGACCGACCTGCCATAAAAATCAAGACTGTCACTTCACTGGCTCTATGCCATTTCTCTAGTTCTCTAGCTTAAACTCTGGGACTATTAATGTGAACTTCATAACCATGATGTCATGCAGAGAATGTTCTATTAATAATCTAATGTCTTTGTCCCTGTTAACTGCCGTGTTCTGGGTCCCACGTTCTCCTGAGCAGAAAAGTCAACCATGCAAGCAGTGAACCAGATCACGAAAGTAAGTATTACAGTCTTTTTGCAACAAGGTTTTATTCATGGAGTAAAACTTACACTGGAGAATATTACTAATGTTTCTGGAACAGATTCTTATAAGAACATGCAGCAGAAGTCAATTTTCACACAGTTAAACTGTATGTATAATCAATCACAACGGAAAATACATAATGTACCTCCTAAATAGTAAATTTCTACAGTTAAGTACTCTGTTAACTGGAAACAATGATCAATTCTCTTAATCAAAGCAATACCTCTTTAACACTCATATTTGTATAGATAGCTTTGCAGTGTTGCATTATTGACAACTGATGTAACTTTCAGTCAGTCGAGGATTCTTCTGTAGTCCATAAAAAATATATATACCTTAATCACATGGAATTTTTTTTTCAGTTTATTCTGTCGCATATTCCAGTAATTAGAATTATATTGCCTTGACCAAAAGAAAGTTTCAATATTAATTGAAACCTTTTGTTCCAAGCTACATAAAACTTCACAGTTAAGAATTTTATTTCATGGCAACATCTTGGTCAACTGTAGCATACTTAATAATGCTTAATCTCACCAAAGCAATATGGATGAAGGAATTATTCATCATATGCACTGGCCAACAAAAAATTCATTCACCAAGAAGGAACAGTCAGTTTGTCGCACACTTCGGTATAGAGTTACATCTCAGGCCAATGGCCCCATGATTAGTGTGGGAACAGGATTAGCACAGGTTACTCAAACACAGTGGACTGACCTTGTTAATGATTCGACTTGCCTCCATGATGGATTCTAAGTACGTTTACCAAATTAACAAAGCTGGAGATGGGAGGCAGGATGATTGTATTGACAAATTGCCTGCCAGCTAGGCAGTTCTGACCACTGTCCGGGCATGTTAGGATCAGTGGATGAGTTGAGGACGGCCACACATGGTATCAGGGCTCAGGATACCCTCGATGGACCACTAGAGATGATGATTGTCAGATCATCCAAGTAGCATGCTAAGGCGCCCGTAATCCATCAAAATAGGCCCGTATTGGCCCCCCATTTCTAGGTGCTTGGCTCTAGAGAATTTGGTCTGATGTGCCCATTACGTGTCCTGCCATTACATATACCAGCTGTCGTCTCAATTTGCAGTCGGGACCAAGAAAGCTGTACTGTTACATACTGGAGCAAAGTTGTCTTTCGAGTCTTTAGATACTCTGTGCTCCGATGACAGCTGTGTTTGTGGCAGGAGACCCTGTGGTGTGCGCCTCAACCTAGCATGTCTCATTGCCCAGACTGATAGCGTGATGGTAACCGCTAGTAGTGCCACGAGAGTCAATAATGATGCAGCGATATGTGCAGATATCCTTCAGCCACATGTCTTGCCACTCTTGGCAAGGGGTCCAGGCAGTCTATTTCAGCAGTATAAGCTTGACTGCACACAGCAAGGGGGGCACAGGACTGCCTCCGCAACGTTGGTACACTGCCATGGCCCACCTGATCCCCAGATTTGTCACCAATTGAATGGGTCCCCACCAGAACATTGCAAGCGCCAGAAACAAAATTTTACAGGACGGGGAAAAAAAAAAAAAAAAAAAAAAAAAAAAAAAAAAAAAAAAAAAACCCCACACACAACCACATTTATTTCTCAAATTTTTTGATTAATGATACTTTCTTAAGGCATTATAACCTGAATTGGGGATTTTAACTACTCCCCCTTCAATTTCAAAATTAAAAGCTTATTATCTCTCAAGTTATAAACAACCATTTTTCTTTCAGCGTTAGGCACATGCAACATTCTAATATTTTACTCCACTGCTCCTATTATAGTACTTGCAACGTTTTGCCAAAAGGGATTTATTTTCTCATTATGTAAAAAAAAGTATTTATTTCCTATATTGTTCAAACATACATAACGTTCTCATATAAATAAAAGAATTATTTTCTTTTCAAACAAAATGAGAGAAAAATAAAAATCCATAGGGAATTATTCACTTTGACATCCCATTCAGCACTTCCTGGCATAGCACAGTTGGTTAGACTGAAGAGCGGGAGTTGTTCACACGGTCATAGATCTATTACCAGATCCGTATGCGTGACACACATATGTAGGTCATTCATGGAGTCTGTAAGATACAAGAACTTGTCGGAAGATGTGACATCTGGGTTGTCAAATAACATTGATGTGGGTGACGATGACATTTCGCGGGGTCCCTAACCTCGTGGTGCTGTTATCAATGACCGATTTTCTGAATCAAAGAGTGATGGAAATGAAGACGAACGTGTAGGCAGCAACGACTGCATTGTAAATAATAATGCAGTGTTTATTGAAATATTAGTAGGAAATTACACTAGGTGCGAGTCCTGCCCACTGTATCTCGATAGTCCAGGTCCTAAGCATTCCCCACACTCTAATGAGCTATACTTTTTTATTTAATTAAAAACTGCTGTGCATAGACGAGTGAAATTTTCTACAGAATGAGCCATCATGTAGATCAAAACATTAAAATTCGTAAATGTGTAATTTCAGATTTCATTAATGTAATTTTTCTTTCAATTTCGTGATTTAATATTTAATTTCATTAATATTGATTTTTTGAAAATGTTTTTGATTCATTTAGGGCCTTTGGGACATTGTGGTCATGTATCCTCATGTACTTGGATGTGTGTGAAATTTGTGTGATAACCTGTGCTATTGTAATCGCTGTATTAGTGTTAGTAATTCAGATGAGGATTGGGAAGGAGGTGGCCTTGGCCTTAAGTTGATGATGGATGAACGGGATAAGAAACATTCTAAGACTGAAACGCATTTTTGATAAATTTTGCGCTTGCGACGTTCTGCTGGAGACAAATTCAATTGACAACACCTGGAATGCCAACTGCAAGACCAAAGATTTCAAGAGCCAGTTGCAGCAAATATGGAGAGATAAGCCGCAGAAAACCATGCCTGCTGTATGTATCCTACAGAGAAGTGGACGAACAGTCGCCCATGGAACACCTGACCCTCACAAGTTCGGTAGCCGCATCATGTACGTGAGACCAGAGAGAACGCTCGGCTCACACCGTATAAATACTGCGAGCAGTGGCGCTGGTCCTCATTCCACTGCTGACCAAGGAAAGAAGTGGAACCCTTGATAATGCCGGACTCAGTTTCCAGTGAAACATCGGGAGATATCCTGTCTGGACTACGGCCTACAACCCCGAACAACTTGTACCTAATTAGGGTACTAAGCCTCGTGCAGGTGGTCAGTTTTCCACGATACAAGTGTTAGTTTGCTCTGATATTATAATAATAATGTGCGACAATGTTACAATCATCCATAGCCGGTTTTATGCAATTCCCACAAGTCTTTCTTGGTGTGTGAATGTTTTGTTGGTCAGTATATTTTATAAGCAGCTATGATACCTGAAAAATTCAAATGGAATTGAATCAAGGCTTGTGATTAATAAATAGCAATCATAAGGTACATACAAATTTACTGATAGGACCAAGGGGTATATGCTGCACAGATTAAAAAACTTAACATACTCATGTGGGAAACATAACAGGTGCACTGTTATGACAAACTAGCTCATAGACTAATCCTTCACAACCCATATTTTGAAGTCATAGACTTACTCAATATTCAATATCCAAGATGGTGACAAAACATCAAAGAAAATAGGGAAAATTTTCTGTTCATCAAAATATACAGAAAAGTTAATCAATGATTAAGAGTCAGGTAAAGATTTTCCCAATTACATTATATAACTAGCTGCAAACTCTTAGTAAAAATAAATAAAATAAAATGTTTGCAGAAAATAACAGTTGACAACACAGCATGACTAGTGGTGAAAAAAAATGAAAATCCACAGCCTGCTTCCAGTCTCCGACCGGGTCAGGAATGGAATGAATGAAGCCTCCATCTAGCGGCGAGGATATGAACTGTGCCGGCTGCCGAGGCCTGACGCACTCCTCTGGGGCAATGATTAAATGAATGACAGATGAAATGAAATGATAGTGGAGAGTGTTGCTGGAATGAAATCGTGACAGGGAAAACCAGAGTACCCGGAGAAAAACCTGTCTGCCTCAGTTTTGTCCAGCACAGATCTCACATGGAGTGACCGGGATTTGAACCACGGACCCAGCAGTGAGAGGCCGGCGTGCTGCCGCCTAAGCCACGGAGGCTTACAGCATGACGTCTTATTTCCTAACTAAAATGTCAGAGGATTCTGCAATGTATTCACAAGACCCCCAATACAACTAACAAAAGAGGCTCATAGTGCTTCTCATTCATACCAACAAATTTGCATGTTGTGCAACTTAAAAAATTATAAACAATTAAAATTACAAGGCACGGAATCTCACTACGCACAGTTCAAATGTTGAATGCTTGAAGAGAACATTCACTTTTCTAGAAACATACACCTCAAATAGTGCGCAGTATTATAAAACACAAACTCTACCTAGACCTAAATTTACAGAACAGACCTGTTTCTTTCCACGTAGAAGCATTCTGCCCCTGCTGTCTTGGGAGTTCAGTTAAGAGTGGTTGTTTGAGTCTTCAGTCTTTTAACTGGTTTGATGCAGCACTCAATGACTCCCTGTCCTGAGCTCATCATTTTTATCTCTACATAGCTACCACAGCTTACATCCGAGGCAATCTGTTTAACATATTCTAGATATGATGAAGATCAGATGGGTAGATAGGGTGACAAAGGAAGAGGTATTAAGACGAGTGGGAGAGGAGAGATGTTTCTGGCGACTGCTAATGAAGAGAAGAGATAGGTTGGTAGGACACATACTAAGACACCCAGGAAAAGCAAGCTTAGTTATGGAAGGAAGGGTCGAGAACAAGAACTGTAGGGGTAGACCAAGGTTAGAATATGTTAAACAGATTGCCTCGGATGTAGGGTGTGGTAGCTATGTAGAGATGAAATGATTAGCCCAGGACAGGGAGGCGTGGAGCCCTGCATCAAACCAGTCAAAAGACTGAAGACTCAAACAACAACACCGGCCATTCTTGCAATTCTTTTGGTTATTTCAACGATTTTAATACAACATTCAAATAAACCTCAGTTTGTTTAATTTAATTTAGTAGTTCCTTTTATCCTACTCATTAACATTTTAGGTAAGGTGCATTTCCCCCCAACAGATCATTGTTCTTGGACCCTTTTAATGGGAGAGAAAACTAGATCAATGACCTGTTTCTCACTCCAGCATGGTTCAGTTACAGCTGCAAATGAGGAAACAATAACTTGTCAGGGGAACGTGAAAGTTTAAGAGTTTGAAGTTGACCATTGAAAGAATGCACACCGCACTTTCTAATATTTTGTACAGACAGCTGTTTTTTTTTAAACACACTCCACTCAAACAGATGGTGACGAACTATATGCTGGTGGCCTGCAAATCACAGTTTCTAAGCATTATTTATTTATTATATATATATGTCCAACATTGGACCACTGCAATCAATTATTCATAGCCTTAGCCAATTTAGTTGTTCTATTTTGCCAATAGGTTTTCATCCTCTCAGATGTTAACTTCTTGTCTGCAGCAGGGAACACCCTTCCTTGAGCTCTTTTATTAATTTTGGTGGCAGTCTAATATGTGAGTCTTGTAAAATTGTGATTCTGTCAGTTTTGTTCTTCAGGTCATCGAGTGTTATTTGGAGTTCCTTAATAGCATCCTTATTTCTGTGATCCATTTAATCCTGGTATTGCTTTTTCTACTAATTCTAGTTTCTGGTGTTCGAAGATGATGTCCAAAAAATTTGTATGTTTCTTTCTAATTGTATTCAATACTGGTTCAATTTCCTTATAGACTGTATTATTTGATGTTATGGCCATCAACTTGATTTTGCTTATTTATGCATGTCCTAATTAATCTTCGTTCTGTTTTAAGTATTTTATATACGGTTATGGACAAGGTAATGACACGGGTAGCAGAAAAAGATAGGAGAAGATAAGATGAAAGCAATAGTGTTTGCAGATGATCTCATGGTCTGCGGAAACAAGGAGGAAATTCAGGAGCAACTGAAGGCTTGGGAAGAAACAGTGGGTAAGTACGGATGGAAGTTCAACATCAGTAAATGTGAGATCCTGTTAACGACCAGGAAAAAGGACAGACCAATGAGTGGGGTAACACTTCGAGGTGGACAGCTGAAGAAGGTGGGAAGTCTCAAGTACTTGGGAAGTATAGTGGAGGAAAATGGGAGAAATGACAAAGAGATTACGGAACATGGCAGACAGGCAGAAGCATTTCTGAGAAGCATTAGGAGCTTAGTGTGGAATAAAGATGTCCCAAAAAAAGCAAGGAAGTGTTATACAGAAGCTACTATATCCCGATACCGACCTATGCATCAGAAACGTGGATAATGAAGAAAAGAGACATAAGCAGAATACAGGCAAGTGAAATGAAGTTCCTGCGAAGTAGGATTGGAGTAACAAGAAGAGACAGGGTGAGGAATGAAAAGGTCAGAGAAATAGTGAAAGAGGAGCCCTTGCAGGGTAGGATTGAGACATCAAGACTGAGGTGGTATGGACACTTGAAGAGAATGGATGAGAAGAAGAGTCCCAAGAGGATACATGAGATGCAGATGCAGAAGAAACGACCAAGGGGACCAAGAGATAGATGGCTGAAAGGAGTGGAGGAATGTGTCAAGAAGAGAGGCAAGGACTGGACCAGAGTGACAGCGGAGAGGTGGTGGGAAGAAAGGACTAAGTGGCGAGGCTTATGTTACAAACAGACCCAGCCTGGGGCTGGAAACTGTACAAGATGATGATGATGATGATGATCTACTGTATTTCAGCTGTATTAGTAGTTTTGAAAATAGTTTCACTAGCAAAAGTCACCTCGGGCTGTGTAACTGTTTTATAATGTCTTAATTTTGCTGCAATCAATAACTTTTCTTTTTGCTGTATGTATTTTTTTGGTTATATAATTTGGCTTCATTCAATTTATTTATTCTGCTAGGTTGGTTTTTCTTTTACATTATAGGTGATAATTTCACCTAAATATTTAAATTTATCAACAATTTTGATTTCATGAGTAAATGTTAATATTTTAAGGAAGGAGGTAGTTTTACGTGACCAATAATCTCGCGATCAGGAATCATGTGATTTTTTAAAATACGGAATCCAAACCACAGGATATGACAATATATACACATTCTTAACAGGGGTGCAAAACTTCTAAACTTCCAGTTTCTTTTTGGAAACATAGATTTATTTACTAATATATATTTTTCCTGAGGAAACTTTGATCTGGTTCACAGACGGGTCAAGAGACGACTCAGGGGCAGGCTCGGGAGTATACGGAATGAGACCAGGAAAAAACATTACCTTTCCCCTGGGAAAATATCCCACGGTATTCCAGGCAGAAGTTTATGCAATACTACAATGCATATATGAAAATATAAAAAGATCTTATACAAATAAGAAGATTATTATATACTCAGACAGCCAGGCAGCACCGAAGGCTTTAATAAGCCCCAAAGTGAACTCAAGACTGGTGGAAGAATGTCTTAATGCCCTATCTAAACTGGGGGAACATAACGTCAAATTGATATGGGTCCCAGGACACAAGGGCATTGAAGGAAACGAAAAAGCCGATGAATTCGCCCGAAAGGGAGCGTCAACAATCTTTTATGGACCAGAGCCGGCTCTAGGAGTATCTAAATGCTCCATAAGAGAAACTATTAATGACTGGATCAAAAAGGAACATAGGGATAGATGGAAAACTAACCCTGGCATTAAACATGGGAAAATGTCCATCAACGAACCATGTAAGAAAATAGCTGGAAAATTACTCAGATGTAAAAAAATTCAGGTAAGATACATAGTGGCTCTTCTCACGGGCCATGCTCCCGTGAAAAAGCACCTAAACAAAATGGGCATAATCAAAGGAAACCTAGACTGCAGACTTTGTGGGAAGGAAACGGAGACAGCCCATCACATAATCTGTTCTTGCAAAGCTCTAGATCGCAGAAGATTCAATCTTTTTGGGAGATCGACAATTGAACCAAAAGAAATTAAAACAGAGTCCATCATGGGACTGTATTATCTTATTAAAGACACAGGGATAATGGACTGGTGCTGAGTACACAGGGCAGTACAATAAGCCTCAAGGCTGCAGTACATCCGGAGCTTAGCTGATGGGCCCTTGGTATAATATTTTTTTTTTATTTTTTATCTACCTTCTTCTTTCTGTGAATTTAAGGGAAAATGTTACGGTAATTTTTCATGTCATTGCTTATTTTAAGAGGCACACTTTAAAAAGGGTTCCATCAATTTGCAGGCCCAGATGAATATGGATTTTGCCCAGCTTACAATGGAACTGTTCACTACCTAAATACTATATCAACAGACATTATAAGATTGATCTTGTACCTGCATAATGGTACCATAATGGATAATCATGTTACTCCTCATTGCCACCACAGTTGGAACTACATCACAGACAAGAAGGTGTATTGTGTTGGGTGGAAATGAGCAGGTCTGTTCTGTACTTGCAAAGAGTTCAGTCAATCAACGTGTAAAGGGTTGCCCGATTAACTTGGGGGGTTAACATATTCTACACAAATACCTGTAATAAGATACACAAATTGTACACTTCACTATCGGTAGGCTACTTAAATAATAATTTTGTGCGTTGACCAACTGAAGAGCACTTTTACATAGAATCTCAGGGGCAGATGACCTTGCTGTTCTGCTATTTAAAACAACACTTAACTACATAGGATCTAAACAGGCAGCACTCAAGAAATAACTTCTTTGTTTTCTATCTACTTTTCTGGTGGTTTAAAAAAAATACTGTAAATCATCTAGTAGGCCTACAACAAAATTCCTATTTCCAGAACACCTAGGCTACTCTCCTCCCAGCACTACGTTCCTACATGATCCAATTGTATAGGCCTCTATCTTAAAATAAATATTTAAAAAAAGTGTTACAATAAGAAAAAAGGTACATAAAAGTGACCGATGGAATAAAATCTTCTTCTGGAAGAAAGTGTGAAGTGAGAAGGCACTAGATGTCAAGCTGTCAGTCTTGTTCCTGCTTCTGTAATGGAGTTAGAAGGATCTGTAATCAAAAGAAAAAATATGCTTGTACACAACAATAATAAAGAGGGAGAACATTTATACAGGGTCTTTATTTTTGCTTGGCAAGGACATTCTCGCTCAGTTCCCGGCTGCCGCGCGCGCGTACAGACAGCAGAATACGGTGCTGAAAATCAGTATCATGCATTTTTACTCACCATGCTTACAGTAGATGCTGAAAATATTCCCCCATCCGCTGCCAAACATTACCGGTATCTCCTTATGAAGTTTCCGGTTACTCTGTTTAATTTAGCTTCAGTAAGGAAATGGAGTGGCGACCCCATCGTAATAATAGCCTAAAATGGAAATGGCACTTCCAATGATTCGGAGAAGGTTAGGGCGTACCCTGCAGGCGACGCGCAGTTCCTTTGGTACTGGGGGAACTGTGAGAAATGGGCGACCAGTAACCGAAATGAAAGTGGGAATCATGAATGTCATGACCCTGACAGGCAAGGTGGAGGAGGTGGTAGACTTCATGGAGAGGGAGAAGGTTGGAATGATGGGGCTGAGTGAAGTGAAATGGAAAGGTAAAGGAAGGAAGAAATTGAGGAAAGGATATACATTATACTGGAGTGGTGGCCAAGAGGAAAAAAATGGCGTGGGACTGATAACCTCGAAACAACTGGAGGAGTATGTTGAAGTGGTAGAGTGTGTGAGTGACAGAATAATGAAAATTAGAATGAAGATGAAGAATGACGTGATGGACTTCATACAAGTGTATGCACCACAGACTGGAAACAGAGAAGAAGATATTGAAGTATTCCTGGAGGATGTAGAAAGAGTAATCTCAGATGTAGAAGTGGTGATCATGGGAGATATGAATGCACAAGTCGGAATTGAGAGACAAGGAAAGGAAGAAGTCGTTGGACCATATGGATATGGGAAAAAGAACCGGGAAGGAGAGGAACTTGTAAACTTTTGTGAAAGGAATGGACTGATAGTGGGTAATTCATGGTTTCGGAAGAAAAACAGCAGGAAAATTACGAGATATGGGTGGGGTGATAGAAGAACAAAATCAGTAATTGACTACTTCCTGGTAGAAAGAACAAATCGCAGAAAGCTGATGGATGTGACAGCTTTACCAGGAGAAGCATTTGATGGGGACCATAGAGCTGTGGTGGCAAAATTTAGATGGGAAAAATTGGAAAACCTAAAGGAGATCAGAGAAAGTAAAATAAAAGTATGGAAATTGAAAGACAAAGCTGTTCAGGAAGATTTTCAGGAGAGATTGAAGCAACAAATCCCAGTTACTGAAGTGGGAAATGTAGAAGAGGAATGGTCCCACTTTAAAAAGGCATTTGCTGGTGCAGCAGAGAGTGCTTGTGGTAGGACGTCAACAAGAGTTAAAGAGAAGGAGACACCGTGGTGGAATGAGGAAGTGAGGAAAGCAGTGAAAGAAAAGAAGTCTGCATGGAAAGAATGGAACCGAGATCAAACAGAAGAAAGCAAAAGGAAGTATCACGACAGCAAACTGAGGTGTAAGAAAGTGGTAGGAGAAGAAAAGAAGAAAAGTTGGGAAGAATTTACACGAAGAATGGAAACAGATGTAAGTGGCAGTAAAAGGATGCTGTATGGGCTTCTAAGAAGTAAGAGGAAAGAAAGAGTTACTACAAAGCTGGTGAAAAAGGAAGATGGAGAGTTGTTAACACACCCAGAAGAGATAAAGGGACGATGGAAGGAGTATTTCGATAAGCTATTGAATGTGAGCAATTGTACTGGTGAGATCGAAGTGACACAGCCTGATGACTCTATAACAGAAGATGATATAACAATGCTGGAGGTGGAATTAGCAGTACAGAAAATGAAGATGGGAAAAGCAACAGGGGTGGATGAAATCAGTGTAGAAATGATAAAGGCTGCTGGACCTGTTGGTATGCAATGGCTGTATCGACTGCTAAAGTGTGTGTGGAAACGGAAATGTGTACCAGAAGACTGGGAGAAAGGGCTAATAATACCAGTGTTTAAGAAGGGGGACAAGAAGGTGTGTGATAACTATAGAGGGATCACCCTCTTATCACAGATAGTGAAAATACTGGAAAGGATATTAGAAAGAAGAATGAGAAGAAAGGTGGAAGGAGAGTTGCAAGAGGAACAGTATGGCTTCAGGAGTGGAAGATCCACAGTGGACCCAATCTTTAGCTTGAGGCAGGTGATGGAAAAGAACTGGGAATATGGAGAGGATTTGATCATCACTTTCATAGATCTAGAAAAGGCATATGATAGTGTCCCCAGAGAGAAGGTATGGGAAACCATGGTTAAGAAGAGACTGGGAAGAGAAATGTTGGAAATGGTGCAAGCAATGTACAACAACTGTGTGAGCAGGGTACTGACCCCAGTTGGAAAGACAGATTGGTTTAGGAACAAGACTGGACTAAGACAGGGGAGTGTGCTGTCACCCCTCTTGTTCATAATGGTGATGGATGAAATTGTAAAGGAAACAAAGGAAGCATATGGACATAAAGAAATGAAGTTACTATTATTTGCAGACAATATTGTGGTCTGGGGAAGGAACACCGAAGAAGTGCAAAAACAACTAGATGCACTGAACGAAAATATTCAGAAGTATGGCCTGAAAATCAGTATAGAGAGAAGCAAGACCATGGTGATGACAAGAGGAGAAAGACAAGGAAAGGGCACTGTGAAAATTGGAAGTCAGAGTTTGGAAATTGTGGACACGTTCAAATACCTAGGAAGTGAATTGATGCAAACTGGTAGGTTGGACATGGAGATTGGCAGGAGGGTACAGCAGAGCAATGCATTCTATCAAAGTGTAAGAAAACTTGTTTGGGATAAGGAAGTACCAAGGAAAAGCAAGGAGGTAATGTATAAAATGTACTATGTACCCATATTAACTTATGCAGCTGAGACTTGGACCCTGACGAGCAGGCAAGAGAGTAGAATCCAATCCAGTGAAATGAAATTCCTAAGAAGTATGATAGGTAAGACAAGGAAAGACAGAGTGAGGAATGAAGATGTTAGGAAGGAAGTTGGGATGGGAAAACTAAATGAGAGAATTGAGAAGAATAAACTAAGGTGGTTTGGACATGTAAAGAGGATGGAGGAAAATAGAATACCAAGACAGATGCTGGAGGCCAAGTGCAAGGGTAAGAGAGCAAGGGGAAGACCTAGAACAAGGTGGATCGATTCAGTGAAGAACAGCGTGAGAAAAAGGAATCTGGACTGGGACAAGATCGTGGAAGAAGAATTGTGGAAGGAAAGAGGAAAGTGGAGAAGTGCCATAAATACCCCGACCCGGCAGGAGCTGGATAAGGGGAAATGATGATGATGATGATGAAGGAAATGACATTTACGTCTTTTTTTATTGTTGATTGAACCTGTACACTTGAATCACTTGGCCAGTTGATTTATTGTTCGATTTATAGGAATGGGTCCCCCTGGAAATTTCACTCGAAATCTTTGTCTTGTTCCAGCGCACGATTTCCTGCACTTTATGTACGTATTGTGCAGATATACACGTTCACGTAATGAATATTTTACATAAGGCATTACAGCACTATACACAATCACAATAAAACACTACACAATACGATATACAGTACTGGTACACAGTAGCTTTATAAAACACTGAAAGACTGAAACACCCAATTAGCTCAGAGCTCGGAATCTACAAAAGAGCGAGTGAATACGGCTGGTGACCATGCGCCAACCTGGCCCAAGATCGGCGGCCAAGGTCGAGCGAAGGTTTGCACAATAGCCTATGTGCCGCTCATAACGTGCGCCTAAACAAGACAAACGTTTCGAATGACATTTCCAGGGGGACCCATTCCTATAAATCGGACAATAAATCAACTGGCTAAGAGATTCAAATGTACAGGTTCAGTAAACAATAAAAATAGACGTAAATGTCGTTATTTCCTTACTGAAGCTAAATTAACCAGAGTAACCGGAAACTTCATAAGGAGATACCGGTAATGTTTGGCAGCGGATGGGGAACATTTTCAGCATCTACTGTAAGCATGGTGAATAAAAATGCATAATACTGATTTTCAGCACCGTATTTTGCCGTCTATACGCGCGCGCGGTTGCCGGGAACTGAGCTGTCACTGGCAGAGCGCGTGAGCGAGAATGTCCTTGCCAAGCAAAAACAAAGACCCTGTACTATCGTTAAATTATTAGAAGTAATTTTTCAGTGTTTCCTAAGTAATCTCAGTCGGTCAACACGAGTGTGCCCAATTACAATCAATTTCCTAATTTATTTCAGATTCCTGTGTAGGAATAGCAGATAAATTAATATATGCCCCAAAGACCACTAATGTGTTTGAATTTTCCCACAATATTGGGTCAGTGAATTTGCTACTAACCGGCACGAGAGAATGAGGAAATTTTTTCCGCCAACTATGGATAAGGGTATTCCCGCAAAACGGTGAGTTAATGGTGACAAACATCCTCACGAACTAGGGACAGTGAGGCGGTTTTAGGCAACTTGCCGCAGAATCAGCAGCCAATTTGGTCTATCATCCTTCCTCGAAGCAGCGAGTACTTTTCAAAGTTAGCTACCCGCGTACCTTCGAACCTTATTAACAAACTGTTTATGGAACGGCAAATTAAGAAAAGAAAAAGAAAAGTATTTCTGAAGATATTTTAGAAAACGATTTCGGTTCATCTATTTTACTATGTCATCATCATTTTCATTTCCCCTTTTCCAGCTGACAACGGGTGGGGGCAAATATGGTTCCTCTCCACTTTGTTATGTCGTTCCAACATTCCTCTTCTGACAAGGTGTTACAATTCAGGTTCCGTTTTCTAATGCTTCACCGAGTCCATCCAACGCATGCTTCGTCTTCCTCGTCCTCTCTTACCAGTCATCCGTCGTTCCAGTGCTCGTCTTGGTAGCCTTACTTCATTCATCCGTTTGACATGTCCAAACCATCTCAATCTGTTTTGCTCCAGTTTGTCATTTAGTCTCTGTACTCCCAGTTCTTTCTGTATATCTTCATTTCTCACTCTGTCTCTCCTCGTTTTCTTTGATGTATTACATCTTATAAATAATACAGTAATCAATTAATTTGTAAATAGGGTGATAAATTTTAAACTGGATGAAATGAAAGCATACTTCATCAATAACCTACAATATTCCTACATAGGGGGGGAAAGAAGCAAAATATCACCTCATAAAACCATCCCACAACAATTCCCGTCCCTTCTCCTTTCTTGGCACTGTCAGACCAACTATTTAAACTTTCTTACACTTACTGGATGTACCATAGCAAACTGTTCCACTCAATTTAATCTCTTCCCACTTTGCCAGTGTATCTTCACCTGATTCTTATTTGGGTAAAATCTTGATTTGGCTTAAAATATTCAACATATCAAACGATTGTCTTGACATACAAACAATATAACTTCATGTTGTTGTTTGAGTCTTCAATCTTTTGACTGGTTTGATGCAGCTCTCCATGTCTCCCTGTCCTGAGCTAATCGTTTCATCTCTACATAGCTACCACACCCTACATCCGAGGCAATCTGTTTAACATATTCTAACCTTGGTCTACCCCTACAGTTCTTGTCCTCAACCCTTCCTTCCATAACTAGGCTTGCTATTCCTGGGTGTCTTAGTATGTGTCCTACCAACCTATCTCTTCTCTTTATTAGCAGTCGCCAGAAACATCTCTCCTCTCCCACTCGCCTTAATGCCTCTTCGTTTGTAACCCTATCTACCCATCTGATCTTCATCATTCTCCTGTAACACCACATTTTAAATGCTTCAATTCTCCTCTTTTCTGCTGCACCAATAGTCCAAGTTTCACTTCCATAGAGCACCACGCTCCAGACAAAGGCTTTCAAAAATGACTTCCTAATACCTAAATCTATATTCGATGTCAACAGATTCCGTTTTTGTAGAAATGCTTTCCTTACCTGAGCCAACCTACTTTTTATATCCTCTTTACTTCGTCCATCACTGGTTATTCTGCTTCTAAGTAACATAAGTCTCCTACTTCCTTCAGCTTTTCACCTGCCAATTTGATCTCCATAGAGGTTTCTGATTTATTTCGGCTGCATTCCAGTATTTTTGTTTTACATTTATTAATTTTCATCATGAATTCCTTCCGTAAGACGGAATCCATACCATTCAAAAACTCATTCAAATCCTCAGGCAAATCTCAGAGTTGAAATTATTTCTCCTTGAATCTTCACTCCCACTTTAAATTTTTCTCCAATTTCCTTCATCTTGATGTGTAAAATAAAACTTAACGTTTTGTTTCCCACATTTAGATAAAAATCACATCCTTCCGATTTACATACTTTTCAATCGGGGAAAAATCAACGGTTATTCTTAGAATTATTAATTTTCATATAGATCCATTTCATAGAATTTCCGTTTCATCTTCCGTAGCCCGCACTCGGCACCTGATTTTGCAGCCCTGTCGGCTATAACCACTGTCTCTTCAGCCTAATATTCTCACTAAGCAGCACCGAACATGCTGCAAACTGTTTATTTTTATTGCAACTTACTTCCATCCTTCCCCCTCAGTGGCACTTAAATATCACCTTAAAAATTTAGCTCTTAATTGCCACCTTATTTACCACATACTTCCATCTATGAGCTGCGTAACTCCCCTTTCTTAATTAAATAACCCCTGGCACTACAGCCCTTGAAGGACCTAGGCCTACCAAGCGCCTGCTGCCCAGCCATTTGGCCTGCAGATATTGGGGTGACACGTGGTCAGCGCATCTGGTCGCCTCAGCCGTTAATCTTGGTTTTCGTGACGGGGGCGCTGCCTTACTGTCAGGTAGCTACTCAATTGTCCTCAAGAGGCTGAGTGCACCCCGTTCCAGCCCTCACGTCAGTTTCTAAAATGCCTGACAGAGCCGGGAATCGAACCCGGGACCTCCGGGTGAGAGGCAGGCGCGCTACCCCAACACCATGGGACTGGCTCCTTTTCATATTTAGCCACTTTATTCCCCTTTAGTGCCATTTAAATACCTCCTCAGAAGTGTTCTCAAATTGCCATTTAACTTCCCCCTTATACCACCTTAGAAGTTGTGCTAAATTTGCCACATTATTTCCCCTTTGTATCACTTATTAGCCTATTTTCATTTATGAAACATTAGGCTTATGAGATCACCATTTGTCCGTCTGTGTGTATGTGTGTGATTCGTGTGTGTGTCCCTAATAAAATCTAAACCGCTGAAGCGATTTCAAAGAAACTTGGTAAGTTCATAGCACTATTCTGGACGACCCTGACTGTGCCCTTCAAATTTTGTTACGTCTCACCAATCCAACATGGAGGCTGTGCGAAATATTTCACCAGCATTCAATATCTCTGAAACTATTACCGATATCACCCTTGAATTTTGTACGGTGATAAAGGGAACAACTAGAAGTTCACCTATGTGACTTTTGAAAACTTGGTAACTACAAAACCAACATGGCGGCCAAGCGAAGTTGCGACTTTTAAATAGACGTTTCTTGTGATTTAACCAACCAACTGCAATGAATTTTGGTACAGTATATGTTTATACACATTGCAATGCACCGACATCTAACTTAGTTCAATTGTTTACATAACCTCAAGGTGGCGGCTGTGCGAAATATTTCGTCGGCATTCTATATCTCTGAAACTATTACCGGTATCACCCTGAAATTTTGTACGGAGATAAAGGGCACTACTGGAAGTTCATATATGAGACTTCCAAAAACCGGTAAACTACAAAACGAACATGGCGGCCAAGCGAAGTTGAAAGTTTTAAATAGACTTTTCTCGCGATTTAATGATCCAAACGCAATGAAACTTGTTACCCCAAATGTTTATACACATTATAATGCACTGGTAATACAGCCATCACAATTAACACCGGTTATCAGACACATTCTACACACACCCAAAGTACACGGGGCTACATGACCGCGGTGTCGCAGCCCCTAAACTGAGGAACCAACCAACTTCACTATCTAATTTAGTTCAATTGCTTACATAACCTCAAGACGGTGGCTGTGCGAATTTTAAAATTAAGTTTTTATTTCTTGTGTAGCAATCATGCGATCGAAGTGAAAGTTTGAATAATGAACCTACGCAATAATTTTCCTTTAATGGTACATGACTCTATGGCCTATACATATAACAATCCAAAATGGCGACCATCCGAAATATTTAGACGGTTCTCAATATCTACGAATCTATTACAGCAATCAAACCATTCTAGAAGTTGGTTCTAATTTACCACCTTGTTTCCACTTACAGCAACATACTGTTTATACCACGTACACTGCAGGCCAAAAGTTTCCGGACAGCATAAAAATTTTCGTTTTTTTAAAGAATGGGGGTGGAATGAAGCCAATTTCCAGATAAACTTAAAATATATGTATTCTTAACATACAGAACCATGTTGGTAGGAACTTACATTATATTCTTAAGCACAAAAAAATACACATCACAATTCCTATTCGTCGAAAAATCCACCCTTTGCTCGGAGAACACTCTTCACTATCTTTTGTATCCGTTCAACTAGTTTCTGCGGAACTGTTGAAGGAATATCATTCCAGGCAGTCTGAAGAGTCTTTCAAAGATCTTCCTCTGATGTAGGACATACTCTTCGCACCCTGCGATCCATTTCTTCCCACAGAAGCTCTATTGGGTTTAGGTTGGGGGACTGAGGTGGCCATTCCATGTTTATGAGTTCTCCTGCTTCCTGTTTCACCCTGAGCTATTTTTTTGCAGAGTATTGATGTGTGTTTGGGGTCATTATCTTGCTACAAGGTGAACCCATGTCCTATCAGTTTTTTACCAGATGGCACTGCACTCCTGGAAAGAATGTTGTTATAGCCTTCTTTCCTTAGAATTCCCTTTATTCTGCAAATATCCCAGTTCCATCAGAAGAAACGCACTACCAAACCAAACCAAACCGACTGTAGGAAGGATAGTCGGGATGCATCTTTTCTGCGGCGTTCCTCCGGATATACACATGACGTCTTTGCCCAAATACCTCAAACTTGGACTCATCCATCCACAACACACGTTTCCAGTCTTCAAGAGTCCATTCTTTGTGTGCAATAGCCCATTTTAGTCATTTTTGTCTGTTGACTTTCCTCAGTAACGGTTTCCTCACCCCTATCCTGCCCATTGAATTGTCATGGCTCCTATTGAATTCTGCTTGAAGTTCACCTGCTGTTTCTCTTGCTGGACAATATTACTGATTGGTCCTCGGCCTGGGTAGTGACCCTGGGTCTTCCACTTCGTTTCTTGTCCTGATTTGATCCCGTTTTCCACCATCTTGATATTGTGTCATGAACAGTGGATTGCGAAAACTTCAATTTTTTGCTATATCGCGGATCAAATAGCCCTCGTTGTGAAGAGTAGTCACTGCGGAACGTTCTTCTACATTTAGAGTACGTCCTCGTCCCATTTCTGCAATAACAATGGGGGAAACTGAATAATTATGAATTATTGATGGGATTTTATGGAAATTTATGCTTAAAAAATTGTAGTGTACCATTTATTGCTGATAGACGTATGTAGCATTATAAAGTACATTGAAAAATTACCTTTCTACTAGTTCCCACGAAGATTTTAATACAACAATTGATTTCAAACCCTCAAATGTGGGTTTATTTGTTACACAAGAACCTCGTTTATCCGGCCCTCATTAAACCGGGTCTCCGGTTTATCCGCATCGAAAATAATACAAAAAAATCTTTTTACTGTAGAGTATTTCTTTTCCGCCAAGGATAGTTGAGGACAGGAATTGGAAGTAATTCATACGGTCTATCAAAGATACCGTCCCGGCATTCGCCTGGAAGTGAGAACTGATGTTAGTAAAACGTCTTCGTGATCGTGCTGCGCGGAAACGCTATACAAATGTAAAACAGAAATAAAAACTCGCACATTAATTTAGTGCATAATACAGAGTCGTAGTGTTCTTATATATCTTTGTACAGTTGAAAAAAAAAAAAGGTATTACAACTTAGGTTAATAGATTATAATAACATGTCGGTGTATTTGTGTTTTAGTTCTTTCCGGATTAACCGGATTTTCGATAATCCGGATCAGTTCCGGTCCCACGTAAACCGGATAAACGAGGTTCTTGTGTACTTGCAACACAGCCAACACACAAGAATGTTACCTAGCAACTGATCGCTAATCACCTTATGGGACAGTATTGGCGCCAACAATGAGATTTCACGGCTGTTTCTGATCAGAACAAGTGCCTGTGTGTTCTGTAACTCTAGTAAATCACTTGGGTGAAGCAGGGAAAGTTTCACAATATGATATAAGCATAAAATACAGAATTTCCAGAGTGTCCGGAAACTTTTGGCCGGCAGTGTAAATACCACCTTAGAAGTTGTTCCTATTTTTCCACATTCCCCTGTACCACTTATTACCATAAATACCTTCTTAGTTCTTAATTTTCCACCTTATTTCCCCCTTGTAGGCTACTACTTAGATGCCACTTAATTACCAGCATATAAGTTGATCTTAATTGCCACCTTATTTACCCTAAGTGCAGACATGATTAAAGCTGCTGGCCCACAAGGAATTCAATGGCTATACAGGGTGATAAGGGCAATATGGAAGGATAAAATAATACCAGATGACTGGAAGAAGGGAGTTATAGTTCCCCTGTTTAACCTTTTCCGCTCGTGTGTCGACCTGAGGTTGACAGCCTTCACTTAGCGTTATAGCTCGTGTGTCGACCCTGAGTCGACACAATGTTCGGCCGCTCGTTTCTAGGTTACCTGGCATGCCAGGGCTTTTGTACTTCGTTTGGTAAGTGCTGGCCCCTTCCGGAAACTGGAAGGAACCAAACGGGAGTGTTTTAGTTTCTCTTTGCTCGGCAAAACTGCTCCGTTTCCTTGACATGGAAAGCAGTCGCAGTGAAGCAACATGACGGCGCGGCGCCTCGTTTGTAGGTTACCTGGCATGCCAGGGATTTTGTATTTCGTTTGGTAAGTGTGGTTCCGGAAACCGAAAGAAACCGAACAGGAGTGTTTCAGTTTCTCTTTGCTCGGCAACACTGCTCCGTTTCCTTCACATTGAAAGCAGTCGCTGTAAAACAACAGGGCGTTATAGCTTGTGTGTCGACCCTGAGTCGACACATTGTTTGGCCGCTGGTTTCTAGGTTACCTGGCATGCCAGGTCTTTTGTACTTGGTTTGGTAAGTGCTGGTCCCGGAAATCGAAAGTAACGAAACACGAGTGGTTTGGTTTCTCTTTGCTCGGGAAAACTGCTCCGTTTCCTTGACATGAAAAGCAGTCGCGGTGAAGCAACATGGCGGCACACAGTCTGACCAAAGCTGAGATCCGGGCATCTATTTCGGCTGATTTTGATGATAGTGACCATAAGAGCGATGCAATTATTGAATCTGGCGATGAAAATGATATATCCGTGAGTGATTCATGTGCCGATATTGATATCAGCATCGCAAGAAATCATGGAGGAGGCGATAACATTATGTGAAGCAATCAGGGTCAATCCAGGCATTTGCTTTGAATGCTTCCACACACTCAATACATACCGCTAAAAAGTTAAAACATTATTTTGTGTAATGTAAATGCCATACTTTCATTAATTTTGTACTTCCTTCCTGTATATATTGTTACAACCAGTACTTACTACCAGGTTTTAAAATATGAAGAATGCTAACAGAAATAAATTCGAGTTGGGAGAAACCTGGACTTAACAATAATTCGAGAGGAAAGGGTTAAGAAAGGAAGTAGAAAAAAGTGCAACAACTATAGAGGGATTACTTTACTGTCTCATGGTTAAAAAATATTTGAGAAGATTCTTGAGAAAAGATTAACACTCCGTTACACGCAGGGCGGCGATTCCCCGCTGTTTAAACGTTTTCGGGAATTTTTATTTTTATTGAGATGCGTGAAGGATGGAACTCCAGGACATCGTCCGTGCACTTCGTCCACGCAGAGTGGGAGTCATTGTTAGTCACAGCTGAGGCGTGTACACGAGCAGATGATTGTTATTCTTCTCCCGGGTGGCGAGTTTCCGCCTATGCGTGTGACAGTGTGACTATTGTAAGTTATATTTTTGATTTCCATTGGTGCTGCTCTTGTTATACCTTCACCTATTACTCAGTTCTTTTTATATTCCTTTTTAGGAAAGGTACGCTTCAGAGCATATGATGGATTTTGAAAAGGAAGAACAACGCATCAGGGACTTGCTAGCCGAGTTAGATGGTGATGAAGATGGTCCGATCGTTTTACATCCAATAATTGAAGGATACAATTCTGAAGACAGTGATATAGATGAAGAGGAACTGAGAAATAATGTAGCACAGGGCAGCGACTCGGAGAAGAGCCTTTGTAGTGGTGACGAAACGACAAATTTGGCTGACGCTCCCACATATTTGGGAAAAGATAATATCACTCCATGGAGTTATGTACCAGTGAAAGGGAAATGTCGAACCCGGCAGTGTAACATTGTTACAAAATTACCAGGGCCGATTCGAGGGGCTCGGAATGTTAAAAGTGTGTTAGATTGTTTCAAATTGATTTTTCCAGATAATATGATGAGCAAGATAGTAGAGTATACTAATATCAAAATAAGGTCTGTTCAGAGATCCTACGTTCGGGAAAGAGATGCAAAGGAGACGGACTTCGCTGAAATGGCGACCTTCATAGGTCTTCTCTATCTTGCAGGAGCGTGAAGCTCACCCCGCCAGAACCTACAGGATTTATGGAGGAATGACGGACTTGGAATTGAATTATTTCGTTTACCCATGGGAGTTCATCGATTCAGATTCTTACTGCAAATGATACGCTTTGATGATACCTCAGATCGTAACAGGCCGGAAAGGAAACAAGTTGACAAACTGTCCTGTGTGAGAGAAGTGTTCGAAGACTTTGTGAATAACTGTAAATCTAACTATAGCCACAGTGCTTCCGTGACTGTAGATGAGATGTTACCAAATTTCAGAGGTCGTTGCAGCTTCCAGGTGTTCATGCCCAACAAACCGGGAAAATACGGCATAAAAATTTGGGCTTGCTCTGATGCAAAAAACATTTTATACCTCTAACATGGAAATTTTCATGAGAAACCAGCCTCCAGGTCCATTCCATGTCAACAACTCAACCACGGCTGTGGTGCACTGGATGGTGCAACACTTAGAAAATACTGGGCGTAACGTGAACTGTGACAACTTTTTTTACATCGGGTCCACTGGCAGAGAGCCTCTTGCAAAGAAAACTCACATTGTTTGGAACAATACGGAAAAACAAGGAGATTCCAGAATTTTTTAGCGTGAAATGCAAAAACAGGAAATATCCCAGCTCCATATTCGGGTTTTCTAGTTCAACTACTCTTGTCTCATAATACCTAAAAGGGACAAAGTAGTTTTACTAATCTCGACTATGCACGATGATGACAGCATAGATGAAATTAGTGGTGATGCTGAAAAACCAGAGATGATCACTTGCTATAACAGCACAACAATTGGAGTAGATATGAGTGACGCTTTGCAGAAGAAATATTCTGTAGCCAGAGTGGCAACCAGTGGCCTCGATGCATTGTTTCCTTCATGTTGAATGTAGGAGGTGTAAATGCATTCATGATTTTCAGGCACAATACACAAAGTAAAGACCCAAGGAAAGACTTTTTATACAGTCTGGGAAAGCCATTGGTGTCTGTCCATTGCAAGCGCAGATTGTATGAATCAAATATTTCTAATACAATGAAGACCAGAATATGTGACATATTTTCTTGCCCAAGGATGAGCCTGAGATAGACCAGCAAACACAGCAGGATGTGAGATGTCACCAATGTCCGTCAAAGAAGAACAGGAAGACTAAAACTAGATGCCCGAGTTGTAACAAACCGATCTGCAGGGAACACACCACAACAACTTGCAAACAATGCAATGAGCCCGGGATGGATGATGACTAAGTTTGAAGCAAACTGCTAGTGCTCTCGACGAATATGAGAAAACCTTAAGAGTGCATACATTTTTAGTTCTTTTCCCTTTGTGTATTTTAATTTTTCCTTATTGATGTGAATTTTACTGTAGTGTTTATTATACCTTAAAAGCTGGAAAAATACTAAGATGTAAAATGAACACTGCAGGGAATCCCCGCCTATGCGTGTAAGGACGTACCATAAAATCAGGAATATATGCGAGGGAATATTATTTCTCCTTCTCGTTTATTTTAATTCAGGTCTTAACAAAAAATAAATTACTTTAAATAAGCAACAGTACCGTGAGGAAGATTTTTAGGCCCTTTCTCTTTCAATAGAACATAAGAGACACAATTTATTCAAGTATATGTACATGATGAGGGAATCCCCGCCAAGCGTGTAACCGCGTTACAATTATTACGCATGTAACGGAGTGTTAAGGAAAATTCTTGAACCCCAACTGCAAGAAGAACAATATTGATTTAGGAAAGATAGATCAACTATAGACCTCATATTCGCACTGAAAATGATATTGGAAAAGTACTGGGAGAAAGATCGTAATTTGACATTTGAGTTTCTAGACATCGAAAAAGCATTTGACAGTGTTCCTAGAACAACTATATGGGAGTGTCTTAACAAGAAGAATGTGACTATGGAACTAATTCAGAGAGTAAAAATGCTTTACAATGACTGCTACAGCTGTGTTCAAGTAGGAAATGGATATTCAGATTGGTTCCAGACATCTAGAGGAGTGCAACAAGGCAGTGCCCTTTCACCATTACTATTCATCACCATCATGGATGAAATCACAAAGGAAGTGAAGCAGAACACCAATATGGATCTTAAAGCATTTGCTTTTGCAGATCTAGTTATCTGGGGAAATAGTGAGCTGGAAGTCCAGGAAAGGCTGAATGTCTGGAATGATCATTTGAAAAAATATGGACTGCAAGTAAGTGCTACAAAAACTGCTGCAATGTCTGTTAACAGAGAGGTAAAAATAATATAATGCTGGAGGGAACAGTTGGACGTGTGGGAAGGAATAATACAAGGATATGGGATGAAATTTAGCAAAAATAAGAGTGAGATGGTGATCACAACAAGGAAGAAGGAAAGAACCACAACGGGAATAAGAAGAAGGAAGGAAGATTATACAGGGCTATTACAAATGATTGAAGCGATTTCATAAATTCACTGTAGCTCCATTCATTGACATATGGTCACGACTCACTACAGATACGTAGAAAAACTCATAAAGTTTTGTTTGGCTGAAGCCGCACATCAGGTTTCTGCCGCCAGAGCGCTCGAGAGCGCAGTGAGACAAAATGGCGACAGGAGCCGAGAAAGGGTTTGTCGTGCTTGAAATGCACTCACATCAGTCAGTCATAACAGTGCAACGACACTTCAGGACGAAGTTCAACAAAGATCCACCAACTGCTAACTCCATTCGGCGATGGTATGCGCAGTTTAAAGCTTCTAGATGCCTCTGTAAGGGGAAATCAACGGGTCGGCCTGCAGTGAGCGAAGAAACGGTTGACCGCGTGCGGGCAAGTTTCACGCGTAGCCCGTGGAAGTCGACGAATAAAGCAAGCAGGGAGCTAAACGTACCAGAGCCGACGGTTTGGAAAATCTTACGGAAAAGGCTAAAGCAGAAGCCTTACCGTTTACAATTGCTACAAGCCCTGACACCCGATGACAAAGTCAAACGCTTTGAATTTTCGGCGCGGTTGCTACAGCTCATGGAAGAGGATGCGTTCTGTGCGAAACTTGTTTTCAGTGATGAAGCAACATTTTTTCTTAATGGTGAAGTGAACAGACACAATGTGCGAATCTGGGCGGTAGAGAATCCTCACGCATTCGTGCAGCACATTCGCAATTCACCAAATGTTAACGTGTTTTGTGCAATCTGACGGTTTAAAGTTTACGGCCCCTTTTTCTTCTGCGAAAAAAACATTACAGGACACGTGTATCTGGACATGCTGGAAAATTGGCTCATGCCACAACTGGAGACCGACAGTGCCGACTTCATCTTTCAACAGGATGCTGCTCCACCGCACTTCCATCATGATGTTCGGCATTTTTTAAACAGGAGATTGGAAAACCGATGGATCGGTCGTGGTGGAGATCATGATCAGCAATTCATGTCATGGCCTCCACGCTCTCCCGACTTAACCCCATGCGATTTCTTTCTGTGGGGTTATGTGAAAGATTCAGTGTTTAAATCTCCTCTACCAAGAAACGTGCCAGAACTGCGAGTTCGCATCAACGATGCTTTCGAACTCATTGATGGGGACATGCTGCGCCGAGTGTGGGAGGAACTTGATTATCGGCTTGATGTCTGCCGAATCACTAAAGGGGCACATATCGAACATTTGTGAATGCCTGAAAAAAACTTTTTGAGTTTTTGTATGTGTGTGCAAAGCATTGTTAAAATATCTCAAATAATAAAGTTATTGTAGAGCTGTGAAATCGCTTCAATCATTTGTAATAACCCTGTAGTTTTACGTGACAGTGAATCTAGTGATTATGAGCCACGGGATCTCCTTTTTACGTGGAATCCGAACCACAGGACATGGCATTTCACTTCGAAAATCTCACATGCATTGACCGGGAATCGAACCCGGACCGCCTTGGTGAGAGGCATACAGCTAGACCGCTGAGCCACCACGCCCCTCACAACGGGAATAACAATTGGTGGGGAACAGCTGAAGAAAGTGGAGAGTTTCAAGTATCTGGGAAGCCTGATACAAGATAATGGAAGAAACTATAGAGAAATTAATGAGCGGGGGAGACAGGCAGAAGCATTCCGGAGGAGTGTGAGAAGCATGTTATGGAGCAAGGATGTCCCTCAGAACAGCAAAAAAGATCATATTATCGGACGTACTATGTCCCTATCCTGACGTATGCCTCGGAGACCTGGGTTATGAAAGGAAGGGAGAAGAGCAAAATACAGGCCAGTGAGATGAGGTTCTTGAGAAGCAGTACTGGAGCTACAAAGATCGACAGAATAAGAAATGAGAGGACCAGAGAATTAATGGAGGAACCATTACAGGATGATATAGAGAAATCTAGACTTAGATGGTACGGACATGTAAAACGAATGGAGGGGAAGAGGATACCCAGGAGGGTACACGAGACGAAGTGGGTGGCTGAAGGGGGTGGAAGAAAGTGTGAAGAAGAGAGGAGAAGACTGGACAAGGGTGGAGGCTGAGAGATGGTGGGAAGACAGAAGACGTTGGAGAGGCTTGTGTTCCAAACAGACCCGGCCAGTGGCTGGAAACTGTGCAAGATGATGATGATGCTGGAGGGTGTACAATTGGAAACGGTAAACCAGTATCAGTACCTTGGATGCATAATATCAAGTGACAACAGAATACAGCTTGAATTAAATAACCGTATTCAGAAATCAAGTCAATCTATCAGCAAGTTCGATATCTACTCTGGAATAAGCAAGTGCCACTAAGATCAAAACAAACTCTATTTCGAACATACCTTGTCCCTATATTGACTTATGGGTTGGAAACATGCGCAACTACCAAAAAAGATGACAGCAAACTTCAGGCTTCAGAAATGAAGTTTCTAAGAATCATGCTTCAAGAGTTTAGTGCTTTTCAGTCGGTCAACACGAATGTACCCAAAAGAGATGGGTTATGCCCTAATCCTGAAATAAATTACATGAGATTAATAAAACACTAGGATGACCAGTTTCGATCGTCAAGCGATCATCATCAGATCCATTACACTTAGGCTACAAAATCTATGTTTGGAATACAGGTGAAAATATTTACAATATGTACAATTATTTAGTTGCAACTGTCAGTGTATGCTAAATGCAGTATATATGTTAGGTGAAATGCTAAATGGTGATAGCTATCCGGAGATTGTACTTTAGAAAGATTATATGGTTGTAAACTATGGTTAAACTATAAAATTTTAGGCTAACTACTTATCTGATTGTCTTCCGTATTACAGCTACTCGCAGTTTTTGTGCTCACTGGAACTCGCTGTGCGGTCGACTGCGGTGGTTATCTTAACGACTGGTTTTTCCCCTGCCTTCTCCCCCCTGTCCCAACGTGCTGTGGGGAGTGATAGCGATGTGTTTATGTGAGGTGTTGCCAACCTAGATAAGATGTATGTTATTGAATGAGGTGGATCTACAACTATTAAAGACCGTGGATTAGCCCTCGCCACGCGTGGAGCATAACCCATTCGAACTAAGCGTTGACGGTCTTATGAGGACGTCCCGGCACCTTTAATACTGCCGCGAATATGGGCCTTGGTTTATTGCAGAAGAAAAGTACATCGTACACCTGATCCAGATAACATTTACCTATTAAAAACCCCCTTTTTTTTATCTAGCTTGGCTGTGTCGCTAAATTGTGTTTTGTTTCCGACAGGGTGTGTTTTTTAGTAGCGTGAAGAGGGGTGAGCTCTCCATGAACGTGTGTTCATTTAGATTGTTGGGGTTGTTTCGTTTGGCTAGGTGTATCTCGATTGCTTCCTTTATGTCAAGAGCTCTGCCTTTCGATTCGTGATGGATTATTTTAAGGTCCGACTCTATGTTGGTAAAGCTATGCCCTGCGTCACACATATGTTCGCACACGGCTGAATGTGTTCCGTATCTTATCGCATTCCTATGTTCATTATAACGTGTGTCTACTCGCCTTCCACTCTGCCCGATGTAATTAGCTTGACAATCGGTGTCTTGGCACGTTATAGAATATACCCCTGACCTTGAATACGGGTCACGTTTATTTAGATTACTATTTACTAAAAGAAACAGAATACATACTGACCAAAGCCGAAAAATCAAAACTAATAAACATGAACCCGAAAATACCGTCATTGAGGGGACAACCAAAAATACACAAAAAGGAATGCCCAATGAGACCAATAGTCAATTGTAGGAATGCCCCTAATTACAAAATCAGCAAAGAGTTACTAAAAATCTTAAAATGCCGTCTTTCCAACGACAAAAACAACTCTGTAAAGAACACAACAGAACTAGTAACAGCATTGAACACCCTACAAATGAAACCTAGCTTCAGGCTAGTATCCTTCGACGTAACTAACATGTACACCAATATTCCGATTATTGAAGCAATCAACACTATCGAAAACAACTTAAAATCCAACAATTCGGTAAAAGAAATTGAAGAGATTGTGAGATTACTGAGGGTTGTTCTCACCCAAAACGTGTTTCAATTCGACAATAAAATATACACACAGAGAGAAGGCCTAGCAATGGGATCGCCACTAAGTGGGTTAATCGCTGACATCTTCATCAATGCACTAGAAAATGCGTTCTTAGAAAAGACTTCAACAAAGGGAATAGTAATATGGAAAAGATACGTAGATGATGTAATTTGCATCTACGATACTGAACTAACAAGCGAAGAAACAATTCTCCAATCCATTAATAGCCTTCACCACTCTATCAAATTCACTAAGGAATCCGAAATAGACCGGAAAATAAATTATCTCGATATAACTATTGAACGTAAAGACAACGACCTTTCATATTCCATATTCCGGAAAGTAACACAAACCTCGCATGCAATCGACAATCAGTCTAATCACCCCAGTACGCACAAACTAGCGGGTTTCAATTCAATGGTGCACAGAGCTTTAAACATACCCATGTCAAAAGACAACTATAATAAGGAAATAAGAACTATTATGCCAATAGCAAAGGAAAACAACTTCTCGCCAAGCAAAATAAATCAAATTATAGCCAAACATAAAAATAAAGATAAAACTATTCCCAAACCGGACAGTAATGAGAAAAATTTTGCGCGTTTCAACTATGTGAATGCGAATACATATAAAATCACTAACCTATTCAAAAAACAAGGCATAAAGATAGCTTTCACGACGAAAAACACAACCGCTAGGCACCTCCTAAATAGTAATCTAAATAAACGTGACCCGTATTCAAGGTCAGGGGTATATTCTATAACGTGCCAAGACACCGATTGTCAAGCTAATTACATCGGGCAGAGTGGAAGGCGAGTAGACACACGTTATAATGAACATAGGAATGCGATAAGATACGGAACACATTCAGCCGTGTGCGAACATATGTGTGACGCAGGGCATAGCTTTACCAACATAGAGTCGGACCTTAAAATAATCCATCATGAATCGAAAGGCAGAGCTCTTGACATAAAGGAAGCAATCGAGATACACCTAGCCAAACGAAACAACCCCAACAATCTAAATGAACACACGTTCATGGAGAGCTCACCCCTCTTCACGCTACTAAAAAACACACCCTGTCGGAAACAAAACACAATTTAGCGACACAGCCAAGCTAGATAAAAAAAAGGGGGGAAATTAGGGGTTTTTTAATAGGTAAATGTTATCTGGATCAGGTGTACGATGTACTTTTCTTCTGCAATAAACCAAGGCCCATATTCGCGGCAGTATTAAAGGTGCCGGGACGTCCTCATAAGACCGTCAACGCTTAGTTCGAATGGGTTATGCTCCACGCGTGGCGAGGGCTAATCCACGGTCTTTAATAGTTGTAGATCCACCTCATTCAATAACATACATCTTATCTAGGTTGGCAACACCTCACATAAACACATCGCTATCACTCCCCACAGCACGTTGGGACAGGGGGGAGAAGGCAGGGGAAAAACCAATCGTTAAGATAACCACCGCAGTCGACCGCACAGCGAGTTCCAGTGAGCACAAAAACTGCGAGTAGCTGTAATACGGAAGACAATCAGATAAGTAGTTAGCCTAAAAATTTTATAGTTTAACCATAGTTTACAACCATATAATCTCTCTAAAGTACAATCTCCGGATAGCTATCATCATTTAGCATTTCACCTAACATATATACTGCATTTAGCATACACTGACAGTTGCAGTACCAATACTGCAACTAAATAATTGTACATTTTGTAAATATTTTCACCTGTATTCCAAACATAGATTTTGTAGCCTAAGTGTAATGGATCTGATGATGATCGCTTGACGATCGAAACTGGTCATCCTAGTGTTTTATTAATCTCATGTAATTTATTTCAGGATTAGGGCATAACCCATCTCTTTTGGGTACATTCGTGTTGACCGACTGAAAAGCACTAAACTCTTGTTTACTAAGGCAACACTGAAAATATGGCTTCAAACACCACAAAGAATCATGCTTCAAAGAACTACGAAAGACAAAGTAAGAAATGATACAGTACATTAAAAAAGCAATGAAGGAAATTGGAGAAAAATTCAAAATAGGAGTAGAGATTCATGGAGAAATAATTTCAACTCTGAGATTTGCTGATGACATTGTCATCTTAGCTGACACACCAGAGGATTTCAAAATGAGTTTTTAAATGGTATGGACTATGTATTGAGGAAAGAATTCAAGATGAAAATTAATAAATGTAGAACAATATTGGAATGTAGCCGAAAGAAATCAGAAACCCCAATGGACGTCAAATTGGCAGATTTAAGGCTAAAGGAAGTAGGAGACTTCTGATACTTAGGAAACAAAATAACCAGTGATGGACGAAGCAATGAGGATATAAAAAGTAGCTTGGCTCAGGCAAGGAAAGTATGTCTACAGAAAAAACAATCTGCTGACATCAATATAGATTTTGGTATTAGGAAGTCATTTTT
The DNA here is from genome assembly GCA_946902985.2 of Meconema thalassinum. NCBI lineage: Eukaryota > Metazoa > Arthropoda > Insecta > Orthoptera > Tettigoniidae > Meconema > Meconema thalassinum. The sequence goes on along the minus strand of OX336388.2, from coordinate 2,105,177,499 downwards.
GAAAGCCTTTGTCTGGAGCGTGGCACTCTATGGAAGAGAAACTTGGACTATTGTTGCAGCAGAAAAGAGGAGAATTGAAGCGTTTGAAATGCAGTATTACAGGAGAATGATGAAGATCAGATGGGTAGATTGGGTTACAAATGAAGAGGTATTAAGACGAGCGGGAGGGAGAGATGTTTCTAGCGACTGCTAATGAAGAGAAGAGATAGGTTGGTAGGACACATACTAAGACACCCAGGAATAGCAAACATTAATTATTCCCTTGACCAAAACCTGGCAGATTATTGAAATATATGATTCACATACCTTTCTGGGAGTAATTAGGAATTAAAAATACTTTCAATTATCACTGCTGCACTGGAAATATTTGTTATAGCCTACTAAGAGATAGCTTGTAAGGAGCCTGGCGAACATGTGTCGCAATCAGGGCCGTCGCGAGGGCGTCGCGGTTGCGCCAGGCCCCAAGCTTCACACCATTTTTTTTTTCATAAATGAAAAAAATAGAGATAGTGTGTTTGATTCATTCAAGCCCAAATTAAAATAAGCCAACAATGTAAAATATGCTGTGTTTGTATGGGGGCATTACATCCAAGTAATCAATACCCCCCGGGGGGTATTAATTACTTGGATCTGGATCGTCTGAATTAAAGTCAGTTTGTTGACAAAACTTGGGTCGGTCCTCGAGTTTTTGGAGGTACACGACACTACGGGAAAGGGGGTTAGCTGAGGTTTTAGAGGGAGTATTGGAGGATAATGATCTTGATATCATGGACTGTAGAGGACAAGGGTATGACACCAGTGCTAATATGAAGGCCAAGTATAAGGGAGTGCAGAACTATTAATAAACGAGCAATGTTCGTGGCATGTGTTGCACATAATCTTAACTTACTTTTGGGTGACATGGTTAAATGCAATAATGACGCTATGACATTTTTAGGTATAGTTCAACGTCTGTATACTTTGTTTCTAGCTTCCACGGAAAGGTGGGACATTTTGTGCGGACTATGTCCTGGACTCCTCACACTAAAAATCTTTATCTAGCACGAGATGGGAATGTAGAATTGACAGTGTCAAGCCCATCAGGTACCAGTTAGGCAAAGTAAACGAAGCTCTAGAAAAAGTGGCAGAAACTACCAAAGATCCTATTACCCGGTCAGAGGCCCAATCTTCGTTGCTTTATAAAAGTTCGTATGAATTTGTTTTAAGCCTCGTTATCCGGTACGATATTTTATTTTCTGTGAACTCGACAAGTAAAACTCTCCAATCTGAGAAGACTTGGTTAGATACGGCTTTAACCGAACTTCAGAGCCTAAAGTCTTTTTTTTTAAATTATCACAACACTGCCTTTAACAATGCATTGTTCACCGCTAGAGAAATAATGGAAAATTTGGGCTACCGTATGCAAAGAAATTTTCTATTCGCCGTCAAGGCAATTACAAAAGGTTCTTTGATGTCATAAATCAGCAAAATGATAAACAGGTGGAAAAAACCGAAGAGGAACTTCAAAAAGAAGCTGAAAATAAATTTCGGGTAAATTACTTTTTGTCTGTCGTAGATACTGCACTGAGCTGCGTAGAAAATAAGATTTAACTAAGTTAATTTTTTTCGGAATACTTTGGATTTCTTTTCGATCTTTCCAAGCTTTCCAATTTGGAGGAAAAGCAATTGAAAGACCATTGTCAAACACACACTAATTTTCTAAAAGACGGGGAGCTTGAAGATTTGGATGCAGAAGATCTTTTTCTGCAGCGACAATTATTTAGGTATGCTGTTCCGTCATCTGTAAAAAGTGATTTAGTTGCACTACAGTACTTAGCCCCGATAAAGGAGTCCTATCCTAATTTAATGACGGCCTATCGAATTATACTTACAATTCCTATAACGGTTGCTTTGGGGGGGAAGGAGTTTTTCAATTTTGAAACTAATCAAAAACTATTTGCAATCAACGATGGCGCAGGAGCGTCTGAACGGTTTGGCTACTCTGTCAATCGAATGTGAAACGGCCAAAAAATTAGAAATGAACGATTTAATCAGCACTTTTGCCCTAGAAAAGGCCTGCAATGCACCTTTTACATAAATAAAAAGCTCTAAATTCTAAACAAAAAACAGAAATTATTATTTTTAGAAAAAAAAAAGCCTGCCTTGTAAACCATGTTATTTTTCGAACAACAGCTCATATTTATCGTTGAAAGTGGACTGATAGCACTTTTAGTAGTTTAGTTCATGAAAAACTGTAGAGCCGTAGAAATGTTGAAATATGTAAACGGGATTGCGTATTATTATTAATTATGTGCGTTTGGGTAAGAAAGTACATCAAGCACATGCTTTGTTTTCCATAATACAATATATCATTTATGCCAAAAAAATCACCTGTGTTAGCTCATTATATCAGGTTTCCATTGATATTGCTTGTTGCTTTTATCTGATCAGGTGCTTCCTGTATCCAATTTTATGCTTATCCTATTTGTTGAGGTTTGTTTAGAAACTAGAAATGTATTAAAATGAGTTTTAACTAGCCTAAAATTGTAATCTATTTTAAAACATCACTCTCCGTACAACACAGCCACTTAGTCTAAAATTTGCATCTACTACCCTCCCCCCTGCAAACTCATGCCTGCTAAACCCCGCGCACCCTCGCGACGGCCCTGGTCGCAATTCATAGTTTGCCCTGCTCCAGTCTTTTGACGTCATGACGTCAGTCGTATAGAATTCTTCCCACAAGTTCTGCTTCTCCTGCAACTCCCTAAGTAGCTGTTTGTACGCTGGAGTAGTTGGGAGGAGCATCTGTACATGCAGTTCCTCTATCAGGAATAACTCGCCACTCATTTCGTATACGAGTCTGGACGGTGTGTACTTTGACAGGCTCAACGCTTTCTTCAGGTAAGGTAACTACCGGTTTTCGTCACTGAGCCGATAGTCGTCACTCTCGTATATAAGTACAAATAATAAGCCTGTCAACGGGTCTTCCTCAACGCATAGAGTCTTACGAGATTCATCATACCTTCGTTGGCGATGAGGAGCAACTTAGCGATGCAATAGGCCATTCCCAGCGTCAAACATCTCCTGTGAGTTGAGCTCTCTTGACGCGGCGTATTGCTTCTCGCATGTGCTAAGCAGGCACGCGAGTTAATTATGTGCATATGTGTTATGTTCTGACGTTTTAAAATGTTACAAGTGTGTGATATAGTTGGTAATTGTTTCTGTATGTAACCGAATTTATTCAGTTACATTAGCTCACCCTCGGGTTTTTGCTTTGTGCAGTTAGTTTGGGGTATTTTTTGATATCTTATTATATTGGGTTAAAGTGGGGTTGCAGAGGGTGATTTTTATTGTGCCTGTGTGTGTTTTTGTGAACGGATTCATCTTGGGATGGTCTGGACTAACTAGGATCATTGTTTATTAATTATCGGTTTTTGGATATTTGATATTATAAAATACGGGGTTTTGCGATTTATTACGTTTTGGGAATAAGGATATATAAGACTATTACTTTAAGTAGAAGCATTATTTCATTTTGGTTTGGGGTTAATGGCTTTATTTTGACCTAGTAATGTTAAATTTTCAATTCGTGGCTGTACTATAAAGGTACAATGAATCTGTATTTCCAAGTGCTGGAAATGTTACAAACCCGGAAAAGACAGGCAGTAATTCGACTTGTGGTGGCAAGTTCAGGGAATACCTAGGCTATTTATAGCATGAACTCCCATGAACTTCGAGTGGAAAAATACTGGGTGACGTGAGCGTGAATTTCGACTGTCAAATGTTCATGCGTTGAAACGGATGTTCCGCTAGGAGCGGGCCACGCACGATATAGTTCCGGCAGGAACAGTGAGGTTATGTATCCGTTCGCCAGTGCTAATAATGGCGTGTCTGGTGTTCAGAAATGGTCTTCTTGCTTTTACAGCGAAAGTCCGTTGTCGACTTGCAAATTAGTGTCGTTATTACTTGATTATGGTATCGTAAAACGAACGAGCAGTGACTAATCTTTAGCAAACCACTGAGTTCTTACGGGCTATTGGAGGCTACGTGTATTTTATGGGTCCCCATACCATGGGCTGTCGGAAATAACTTACCACGCCTAAAAGGATAATCATTCATAAACATTTCATCGTAAAGTCATGCGTTAATGGAGACGTGAACGAACAGTTCGAGAAGGAAGAAAGTGAAGTGAACCAGTCTGAACGTGTGTATATTTTCGTGTACAAAGTGTAAATACATAGGAGGCTGGTAGGCCTAGGTCTAATATGGCCGTAAGTGTTTGCTGCTCTAAGAGCCTAAATTCAGTGGCAAGGTACTGTACAAAATTTATCACGAGCGTATTGAAGGGTATTTCTCATGTTGTATATCATGTATATAGATGTATAGAACAGCCAATAGATTGTTTCTTTTAAAATCCATGTGTGTGTTAATTCCTGTTTTGCATGAACCTGGTAACATCAGCGAACGCATGCTCAAATGCCCTACGCCTGGGATGAGATGTTTCATAGTCGGGGCAACAGTTATGTATTTATTCTATTTTATTCAGGAAGACCTATATGGTCAACCTTGGCGCCCATTCAAAGTCGGGAAATTAACGTTCAAATCACTTGTGGCCTGTATTTAAAGGCAGTTAATTCTGTAGGTTTGTGGTAATGGGGGTATTTAATTGTAAATCAACTCCAGCGGAGAGGTGAGAGTGTTTCATGTAACATATGTGATATGCAATTTCGTGCTCACGTTCCTAGTTTGGTTAGAAATGCTGGTGACGAACACTGGATAAAAAAAAACGCACTTTACCAATGCTCGTCATTTGTGAAAAAAAAAACTGGCACACTGTCATTTCTCCTTGTAAGACCTAACTAACAGCGGCAATATACTTATAATGTAGTTCTGAAGCACGCTGCATTAATTAAATTGTCGTTTGATCATCGTGTCGAATAGTCGTCATAGCTGACGATCTTTAGAGCACAATAAGCACTCAGTCGACATTAAAGATATGTATACAAACATCCCGGTTAATAAAACGATCAAGATTATTCAAGATAGATTAAGTAGCAATAGTGAACTGTCCAAAGTTGAAATCGAAGAATTCATTTCGATTTTAACCTTTGTCACTGACAACAACATTTTTATTTTTAATAAGAAAATTATAAACAGTCCGAAGGCTTCGCAATGGGATCTCCGTTGTCAGGTATCTTAGCCAACATTTACCTTGACCACATGGAACACGAGAAAATTATCAACCAAATTAAAGGAATAGATTTCTGGGGAAGGTATGTTGACGATGTTTTCATTATTATTGATAACCAAGTACAGGCAATAGAGCAAATAATGGCAGAGTTGAACAATATTGACAACAATATTAAATTTACCTTAGAATCAGAAGTCAACAATATAATAAATGATTTGGAATTAACTGTGATCAGAAAAGACAATCGTCTGCATTACAAAGTATACAGGAAACCATCGCAAACGAACACAGTCATAAGTAGAGCTGGGATTTTTATGTAATATCAAGTGGTATAATATGTACATAAATATGTAACAAAAAGCACCAAAATATGTAATATCATATAATTAATATAAACTTACCATTTTGTCAAAATACATCATTAATACCTTTTCCTCTTTCATCTCAGTCACAGGGCTCTTAATCCATCATTCACAATAGTTGAGTGATTTGTACAGTCTAGCTCTTTACACTAGATCAAACACGGTTTTGAGGCGCTGTCAGATTGTAGCTTCCCCACCACAAGATTTGCAATAAATCTACCCTTAGCATCCGTTGTTTCATCAACAGCAAACCTTATGAAAGAATTCCCTATATGCTGTCTTATGTTGTGCATTATCTCGTCGTAGCAGACTTGAAGATAATTCTTGCGTAGTGTTGATGGGTTAGGAACATGTTGCTTGCAGTATTTTTCCAGAAAACATGTGAATTCTGGCACTTCAAGCTTATACCATGGAATATTGGCTGTAATCATTGCACTGCATACGTCTTTATAAAAGGGGTTACTTGAAGGTGAAGGCTGCATCTGTGTTAAAAGGATTTGTTTCTTTTGTAAACCTAACTGTTGGTTCTTTCTATGCAGAGCACTTCGTGCATGTTGCTCAAGCTGGAATTTCATGGAACATGCGATATGTTTGTTGCATGCTTGGCAAATCACTTCTTTGCCATCAGTTACAAAGGACTCGTCAACTGCAATCCATGATTTTAACTTTGAAGCCAGTGAGGACGCTACTGGTGGCATATTGACTCTAGAGGAAACTGATGTTCATGAACTACGTTCTTCAGCTGTTCAAAAGAAACTAAAACCTAATTGAGACATTTCAAAGGAAGATAGCTCTAAGAATAGATTTGAAAATTCCCAAGTGCATAACAAGGAGGTCACAGAAATGCGCTTAGAGAAATATTCCTGGAAACTCCAACATGAAAGTGGATAGTTGTAAAGCAATTAGCTCTAAAAGGGATGCACATCTAAAGTAACAGTTGTCCTGCAGCTAATTGGAACCTTTAGAGAAACCTATTTCGCAAGGGTATCTACCTGCACCTATCATCCTCTCAAATACCTGTCACTCATGATTACCTTAATCCCCCTGTTGAGAGGACAGACAGCAGCCCCACATTAGGTGTGAAACTTCAATTCAGCAATTTATTTCATATGAAAACAGCAAAACTCTGAAATATGTAATTGTATGTAATATCACTAAGAATATGTAGAATACCCACAAATATGAAAGAATATGTAAAATATGTAATTACATAGAAATCCCAGCTCTAGTCATAAGACAGGACTCTAATCATCCGGGCGGCCACCAAAACGCAACGTTCATAAGTCTCATTAATAGAGCGTTAAAAATCCCCTCCTCTGAACATGATCGGAAGCAGGAACTAGATATAGTACATCAAATAGCTGAAGTCAACGGTTATGGCCATAAATATGTCAATAGGTTAATCTATAAGTTAAAAAACAGACCCACAACTAAATTAATCAGAGAGAACTCAACAAAGAAAACTTATGCCACCTTCACCTACATAGATTGAAGTGTATACACAGTAACTAACATCCTTAAGAAGAACAAAATGAACATCACCTTTAAAACCAATAATTCTAATTTCAATAAATTTTTCAATTTTAACAAAGTTAACAGCAATGATAAATATATGAAATCGGGCATTTACGAATTTAGATGTAATTCCTGCAGATCAAATTACACGGGACAAACACGTAGGAGCATACGTACTCGTTATGCTGAGCATGTTTCAGCCATAAAGCATAGGAAATTCTCAGCCATGGCAACACACATGGAAGAAACGGGACATAAGTTCACCGACATAAGCAAAGACGTCAGAATCTTGCATTATGCGTCTAAGGGCAGCTATATGAACATCTTGGAAAATATTCATATCAACACTTCCCAGAGATCTAATGAATGCAATAATCTAAACGAAGTCAATTTTGAAACTAACGAATTGTTTGATAAAATAGCAGATTACTTAAATAATAAAAAACGCAAACCGCCCCCACAACCCCCGCCGCAGTAGGTATTATCTCATACGTTCCCGATTCGTTCAAATTTCTCCCAACTCCACACCCACTCTCCCCTCTCTGTACAAACTCATGTCTTACCCCTCCCCGTCGCCCTTCCCCGCCACCGCGTCAGGCCGATTCACTGCAAGCGAGCAGCTGTGTTATGTCTCAGGCGTTGTTCAGTTGAAGTTGACCTCTGTGAGGGTTGTGGTAATGACAAGGTCACATATGTCCGGTAAGTCTTTGTGCCGTTTTAATTATGCATAAGAATGTTTTTCCATACAATAATTATGGAAACACATACTAACCAAGGCGTTATCTGATGTTCTTTTTCTTCAGAATATTTGGAGCTATTCAGCAATCCTTGATGAATAAGACGAGGTGTCAACTTGTAAATGTTCCTCGTAAGTCTTTATCTGAATTTTATTTTTGATCCGGTTAGATCCCTGACAAACATTTAGATTCTTGGCATTCAAATCTCTAAAACGTACATCATTCGTTTCAGGACCAAAACAATGGTAATGAATATGTTATAATTGATGCCGCCGACCGTCAGCTAACCATCATCTAAGAAGCCCTGAATTGACTGTCTTCAATTCTCTACTAGCTATCTAATTGGACTGTTATTCATAAACAAAAGTCGCTTCACTACAGCATGTTGTTAAGTCTCTAGATAGGGAACACCATAATATTAGTTGTCCTACCTCAAACAAGTGTCCATCAACATTAGGCAAATTCTGGATGTTTTCAACAAGCCCATACTACGTACGCATGAGTTTCCATAGAATGGTTACATGTATTTTAGAGTTAGAAGGGCGTGGTGGCGCAGCGGTCAAGCTGTATGCCTCTCACCAAGGCGGACCGGGTTCGATTCCCGGTCAATGCATGTGAGATTTTCGATGTGAAATGCCATGTCCTGTGGTTCGGATTCCACGTAAAACGGAGGTCCCGTGGCTTATGATCGCGAGATTAACGGTCACGTTGAACTACAAGCTTCCTTCCTTTAGAGTTAGAAGACACTTTGAACAATTAAGTGATTGTGCATAAACAATATTTTAATGTGTCCAAAGATACAAAGTAAACAAGGACTGAATAACTGAAAATGCGAGTGCATTACATGCTTTATTTATGGTTGTTGTTGAATTTTAATTAGAGTATTTTTCAAGCTCGTAGTTTTTAATATGGGGTCAATCCAGGCCAAGTGGTCCAATATAAAAATAAATGGTTGCTTGACCATCTCAGAAAAATTTGATACTTGCTGGGTTTGTTCCTTATCATGAAGTGAGCTTAAAAATATTTTTTTGAACTTTTTTTGAATTACAGTTTTCAAATGGCGGCCATTTTGTTATAGGCTGATCGTGGTTTTTCGTGTTTGTAAGCATCTGCGTTTTTTTAAATATCTCGGCAATGGGTTGCTCTAGGCCTATCAAATAAAAAGTATTGAATTCAGTACACTTTGGCCTACACATTGAACCCATTATCACTAGGGTTGTTTTGAAATTCAAAAATCTGAATTTTCAATCAATAATTTTTCTAAGAAAGGACAGTTTCTCATCCCTAATATGTTGCTGACAATCTTGTTTGGACCCATTGAAGAAACACAAGAAGCCTATAACTAAAGGACTGAGAGAAATAACTTTCGATCAATACTATAAAAATGAAAATCCTGTCATTACTGGTAACCGAATACCAGGGAAATCATTATGTCCAACCTGTTATACAAAGGTATTTGTGGCTAACAAAGATAGGGCTAGTGATAGTTCTGATGAAGAATTTTGTAATTTAGAAGAAACAATAACGAAAGTAGAGTCAGCTTGTAAAATCCTTGGTGTATCTCCTGCAAGTAAAATTAGGAATTTAAATGAAGATCAGAGGCCGTCTGCTTTGAAAGCCAAAATTGAGCAAGTTTCAACTTCAATTAAAAGAGATTTAGAAATCTCCTTTCAAAAGGAAATTAGTTTAAACCCAGGAACTAGTTCACAAAATTTGCCAGCAGAATATGAAGATTTGATTGAAAACCTAAAAAATAATGTGAGATTTCAAATAAAGAAGAAAAGATTAAGATTATCAGTTTACTGCCAAATTCTTGGAGTAGGGCAAAAATAAGTGATGAATTCAAAGTGTCAGAACGCTTAATTAAAATAACAAGGCAATTAGCTTGCCACGGTGGGTGAGTGGATAGCGTGTCGGTCTATTAACCCCAAGATTGCAGCTTCGCCCCTGGCCGTGGTAAGTGATTTTTGAAAGGCGGCAAAAAATACGATATGCATGTCATACGATGTTGGCATGTTAAAGAACCCATTTGTATTCAGTAGGCAGAGTTCAAAATTAATCTCGGGAGTTTCCGCCAACACAAAGTTCCTCATTTCTCTACTAGAAAGCACTATAGTGTTCAAGGAGCTTAGATATCTATTATCTAACCTCCTTGCCTTTCATAGTGATTCAAGGAACAACAACAATAGACATGCAAGCTACCCTCTGGGTGGCAAATTACAAAGCTTGCACCCGGCACCGAGGCCATACGATATTATTATTATTATTATTATTACAAGGCAATTAGTACAAGAACAGGGAATCTTACCTGTTTTGCAAAAGAAAAATGCAAATAATTTGATAGATGATAGCATAATCAAAAAGGTCATCATGTTTTACGAAGATGACAACAATAGCCGTTTGATGCCTGGAAAAAAAGATTGTGTTCCTGTGAAAGAAAATGGTACTAAGATTTATAGACAAAAGAGGTTACTTTTGTGCAATTTAAATGAGCTTTTCAGTGAGTTTAAAAAATAAAATCCTGAAATTAAAATTGGAAGATCAAAGTTTTGTGAGTTGAGACCAAAATGGTGTATTATCGCTGGAGGATCTGGCACTCATAATGTTTGTGTTTGTTTGTACCACCAAAACTTAAAATTGATGATTAGTGGAGCTAACCTTAAAGCAGACTGCAAAGACCTCTTAGAAATTCTAGTTTGTAATATTGACAGCTATAACTGTATGATGGGAAAATGTCATGAGTGTCCTGGCAAACAAGCGTTATTTGACATGTTTGAAGAATCAGGAGGAAAATTTGATGCCAGACAATATTGAATATAAACAATGGGTAACTCAAGACAGAACAGAAATGGTAACAATTATAAAACCACGAGAAGAATTTTTTGAAGTGTTTGTAGCGAAACTTGAAAATCTTAAAATGCATCATTTTATTGCAAAAACTCAAGGTAAATACATGAAAGATAAAAAGCAGTCTTTGACAATTCATGAATGCTTAGTTCTTGCAGACTTTTCAGAAAACTTCTCCTTTGTTGTGCAAGATGAAGTGCAAGGACACCACTGGGTAAACAAACAAGCCACAGTTCATCTATTACAAAGATGAACTAGACTGCCTTAAAAGTCACAGTTTCTGTGTCATAAGTGACCACCTTGAGCACAACACTTCAACAGTACATGCCCTCCAAGTTCAGTTAGTTAAATACATTAAAGAACACCACCCGTCCATTAAAAAACTGATTTATTTCTCTGACGGGGCTTCATGTCAGTATAAAAACAACAAAAAAAACTTTGTTAACATATGCTACCACTGTAGAGTGGCATTGTTTTGCATCATGCCATGGAAAGAATGCGTGTGACGGTGTCGGTGGTACAACAAAGCGAGCTGTCACAAAAGCAAGTCTTCAGCGAGCATATGAAAACCAGATTCTGACTCCTCAACAAATGTTTGAATTCTGTAAAGAATAGATCAAAGGTATTACTTATGTTTTTGTTAGGTCAGAGGAAGTCCAAGAAATGTGTGTCAACGTCTTGGAGGAAAGGTTCAACACCTGCAAAAGATAAAAGGTACTCGATCCTTTCAAGGTTTTATACCACAGTCAGACAACCTGCTGAAGTTAAGTTAACATCAACATCTCCGGACAGTGTACTCCACAAAACTGGCAAAGCTGTGCCACTGACAATTCAAAATGAAGACATAATGGCTTGTGTCTATGATGGTCAGTGGTGGATTGCAGAAGTCGACAATGTTGATAACCAAAACCAAGATTTGCATGTCATATTTTATCACCCTCCAGGACCAAGGACTTCATTAAAAAAAAAAAAAAAAAAATTGAAAAAGATCAAGTTTGGATGCCAGTTAAAAAAGTACTAAGGAAGCTGTCTCCTCTGGAGTTTACTAATGTGACAGGGCGAACATTTAACTTAACTCCTAAAGTGTGTGAAGAAATCTCCCAGATATTCAACGAGCTACTAAGTAAATAAAAAATAACTGTCAGTTTAGCTATTTATAAACCTATAAATGTTGTTAAATTTCTTTTAAAAAGTTTTAAACTTAAGAATTGACATTCAAAGTCTTGATTGTGTGTGTGGCGGCTTCGGTGGCATAAGATTAATTGGAGGATTATCCATTTCACAAGGTCCGTATTGACGTGTAGAATAACGATTCTAATGGGGTGGACGGAGACCCCCTCACCCCATTAGAATCGTTATTCGGTAGCATGCTGAGCTTCTATGCCCACGATAGCGGGTTCAAACCCGGTCGAAGCCGTCGGATTTTTTAAGAGCGTTAAAAATCCCTCAGTATGCCTTCCTTCGGAGGGGAAGTAAAGCCGTCGGTCCCATGTCATAGATTTATGGCATGTTAAAGAACCTTCCACTAATTACACCTGTGTGAAGCAAAATTGTATAGGTTAGAAATGTAAACAACGCTCTTAGGTTTCTACGTTCGTTGCCAAGAGCCGACTGCGGTGGCGTCTAGTAGTCTAGTTCTGAACTAGGCCTAGTAGTCGTTGACAGTGACGTTTGGCGGCAAAAGTAGGAACTATTTGAAAAATTCAAAGTTGCAGTCCTTACTAGAATTAAAAAACAGATACACACACTAATACAGCCATCACATTTAACACCGGTTATCAGACAGATTCTACACACACCCAAGGTACACGGGGCTACATGACCGCGTTGTCGCAACCTCTAAACTAAGGAACCAACCAACAATCTTGATTGGTTTTTATTTTACAATTTGTATACTTTATTATTTCGTTTAAACGACACATACACATCATTGAACAACTGTAAAAAAGAATGGTGTAGCCAATTTTTTACTTCAAATTCTTTATTTAATTAGTTCTAACAATAAAATACAAATTCATTACTACGCAACATGTGTATTTTATTCACCCTACATTTTGTGCCTCAAAAGTAGAGTAATTGCGAATGTAATTTTACTTTTTTTTTTTTTTAACAGACTTCCAATTAAATCTCAAACTTGAAATTTATACTGAAGTTTACTACTATAAAGATCTTTAAAATGTGAAATTTTCAGATTTTTATCTGGTCCCCCAACCAGAATATTGCAGGTCAAAAATTGAAAATTTTTCAAAAATAAGTTTTTTAAAAGCCTGTAACTTTTTAAGGGGTAACTTCTCACCACTGAAACTTTATAAACAATTACACTACTATGAAGTGTAGAAGCACAAAAAATGTTAGGGATGAGAAACTGTCCTTTCCTAGAAAAATTATTGATTGATGATTCAGATTTTTGAATTTTAAAACAAAAATTTTGATTAATTAAAAATTTGTAAAAAGACACATGAACCCTAGTGATAATGGGTTCAATGTGTAGACCAAAGTGTACTGAATTCAATGCTTTTTATTTGATAGGCCTAGAGCAACCCATTGCCGAGATATTTAAAAAACCGGAGATGCTTACAAACACAAAAAAAACACGATCAGCCTATAACAAAATGGCCACCATTTTAAAACGGTAATTCAAAAAAGATCAAAAAAATATTTTTAAGCTCACTACATGATAAGGAACAAACCCAGCAAGTATCAAATTTTTCTGAGATGGTCAAGCAACTAGTGCTGGACCACTTGGCCTGGATTGACCCTATGTTGTGGTTTTGTATTTGATGATGTGTGTTTTATGTTGTTTTATTGGGGATTTCGAGTGTGTTTTATGATGTTTGTAGTACCAAAAGAGGGCTGAGGAAGGAGACAAAGGGTCTCCGAAACATGTACCCATAGAGTTTTCTATTAAGTCAAGTATTGATTCGGCGGAAAATTCAGGTTTTACTTATTGTAAACACGGTCAATACGGAACCTGGAATGAGTGTTGTACCTTTAGAGCACATGCGTGACGAACACTAGTGCACGATAATGTTAAAGTTTGCGTTAACGTTTCAGAACCAATAAACATCTACAGTGTGCTGTTATGTAGATCTGTCTTTTTGACGACCATAGGTCTAGGCTGGCAGCGTGGCTCAGCGGTAACGTTCTCGCTTGCTGTTGCAGGATCGAATCCTGGCGCAGTCATCTGGAATTTGAGGGTGCGCAAATGCGATGAAGCCGTGTCAGTAGATTTACTGGCACATTAAAGATCCCCTTCGGGGCAAAATTCCGGCACCCCGGTGTTAAAAGGGAGGTGAAACAAATAAGGTCTAGGCCTAGGGTTTTTAGGTGTGCTAAAGGGGATTCGTTTTAAATTGAGATGAAAAATATATTCTAAGACTAAATCTTTGCTTTCAAGCAATATGTCGAAACGCACATTTCTCAATTAGCCTACGATATTTAGCAAATGGAAGCTTCTATTAAGGTCGTTAAGGAGGACGGCATGAGTATTACAACGCCCGCGGAGAGGAATGGTGGTCCGAAAACCGCCCTCTCGGACAAAATTAAAGGAAAAACTAAAGAGAGGAAGATGGAGCCAAGTTCCTTTTTAACAAAGGGTGTTAGTTCAATGGGTAATCTCACTAGGAAAAGCAGGGTTCCCGGTAACAAAGGACGATTTGCAAAATAGCGTCCAGTGCCTCACAAAAGAATTGGAGAGGGATTCCTTTCAAAGATGGGCGGCCAGAGAGGACATGGGGTGAATCTTTCCTAAAAAGAAATCCAAGCCTGTCTTTACGAACCCCTCTAAATTTGACAGTAAACTGTGCTGCAATTACAGAACATCAAATAAAAACTTACAGTTATTTGGTGGAAAATGACTTACAGTCTATCTTGTCAGACCCTCGGCGATTGTTCAACGCAGATGTTATGTCATGCCATGATCTGGTCTCACTTTTTATGTGACTAGGCCTCCCATCCCCCCCCGCAAAAAAAATCACGGCATAACAGCCCGGAAAATGACCATTCGTTTTTGAACACTGGTCGGGGTAGCCTATCAATACACGTTCTTGAGGTTATATTGTTCGAATTTCAATTATTATTATTATATTTCAAATGCACTTGAAGAAATACAAAAATAACTTATAATAAATGTGTTTAGAGCAGAATTACGATCTTTTCATTGCCGTATGTCAACCTGCCAATCCCGATTTTATCTTTTTTCCTTTTTTAAATACCGTAGCCTAATTACTGGTACTGCATTATTGGTAAATGTTAGCCTCCTTGTCAATAAATCAGTGCGTTATGCAACAATATTTACAGAAATGCATTACAATCAGCAGATAAGGACAACGAACAATGTGACGACAATTGGTGCAAACGGGTGACGAACATTGGAAGAATCTAAATAGATCGTGACGATTAATAGCGCAACACATTTTTTTTTAATACATAATTTTTCCTAAAACGAATACTTTCGACATTGAGCGTTTCCTAGTGTTTGAGTCGAGTTTGAGGTTAGAGACAGTGGTCTTGTTGATTTAAATTTGTAAAAAAAAAAAAGAGGTTCCGGTACTGTGGGCTACCGTGTGCTGGTGGCAGAGAGGGGCGGGGATTTCTTTATGGAATATTGAAATATACAGTTCTAGAAACAATATTTTAATGCTTTTCTGACACCTTTAAAAATTAATCACGGGACAAAATAGCAATCCAATTTTGATTGCATTGATAAATTAAATTGAGACTGCTGTAGCAATATTTTTCGGTTGAACTGTACATTGCGATACAGCGGCGTCTAGGGAGATTTTAGGGTGATCAGTGACGTCACCGTGGTCTCATGGCTGACGTATTGCTATCGGTAACGCTATTGGTTGCCTGTAGTTGGTTGTCAGCTGATTACTACGTCAGTTCCGTCGTGGTCAGATCGCCGCGGGAATTTGCTGGAGTCTGTTCGCCATTTTTGTATTGTCACTCGTTAGCGTTTTCTAAGCGTAATATTAAAATAAATATTCCCGTGTATAACCTATAGAACAAGACTTTGATATTAGCAGTGTCGTGTGCTCGATTGTGTTGACGATTTGTATTAAAATTGTTTAAATCCTGAAGTTGTTGCATTAAAATAAAATCCGTTACTTGTGGTGGAAAATTAGTGCTTCTCCTTGTACATGTGGAATAATACATGATGATGATGATGATGATGATGATAATTGTTGCTTTAAGGGGCCTAACATCGAGGTTATCTGCCCCTGATGAAATTAAATGGCGTGAAATGAAAGGATGAAGATTAAAACAGCTCACTGCTATGGATGAAACGAAAATTGTTTAGATAAAATAGACAGTGAGCCCCAACAATTACGCCTTATTTAGCAGGAAAAATACTTACAAAAAAGGAACTCAGAATGAAACGACTCACAAAATGGAGAGCGGTAATACGTTCATAAGGGAATTTCGAACGAAAATACTCACAAAAGGATTGTCAATCCTTACAAAATGCAATTGAGATTGAAAAACGCTCACAAAATGCAATCTAGAGCGAAAAGACTTACAAAATGCAACGTAAATTTAAAAAATACCTACAAAAAAAAGGTAAAAGGGAATTTAGATACACGGGGAACCAAGTAACAAGAACAGTGCGGGTATCTTAAAGAGAAAAGGAAATATCATGAAAAGAGGAGAGGGGAGAGAGGAGAGGGTCCGCCCCAAAGGTAAGGGACAAAAGGGGAAAACGGACCCAGCTCAGGAATCCCTCGGGGTCGCCAAATCCCGAACTCGCCAGCCGTGAGCCCCTGAGGGTGTAGCATTATCTAGGGTGCACCAGAAGTGGTGGGGCTACATACACCCTGTCTTCTTAAGGGCCTTGAGCACAAGGCAGGAGGTAAAAGGAAAATAAAAAGAAGGCTGACCCCTCGCAGAGGAAGGGTATCAGAAAAGATGAGACAAGGGCCAAATAAGGCGGGAAAGGAAGAGACTCCCTCGGGGTCGGAAGAGAACAAGAGTTGACCAAGTGAGGTCGACAGGAAAGAAGACTGAGAGGAGCCCGGCACAAGTAAGTGGAAGCAATGCCGGACTCAGCTGGGGCCCAGTGGTCGCCAACCCACGTCCCACTAGATGTGAGCCCCTGAGGGGGGAATAATACAGCATTTGGGATATATCGGTGAGTTTTTTACGTTGTTCATATATATATTATGGTTGTTGCATTTAATAGGAAAGTTGTCTAAACGATAATATTACGTCAGGAACGGTGTTGGGGAATACGCCTGTTAAAATAGTAATGGATGGGTAAAATTTAGACAAATTGGCATTTACATGAACACCTGCAAAATAGATATGAAAATGTTTTGTATTAGACCTATCGGCCTATAGGTCTTGTTTTTGACGTTTCATATAGTATGTCTGTGAGGCATTATTAAACAGAATTTGCAGCCAATATTGGAAAACATAAAAATACCAACCTATCGGAGGGGGGGGGGGGGAGGGGGGGGCGCAGCCCCCCCAGCAAAAACAACATTATTGACCACAATGTTTTATAATGGCATTGTGTTTGTGTATTTGCAGCCAAAATTGGAAAGAAAAAAACGAAACTATACAATAACATTATTGACCACAATGTTTTATAAGAATATTACAATGTGCAGCTAGGTTAATGTATTGATGTCAACCGGCGATTATTACAGACCGCGATCGTTTGCGCATGACTATATTATAAAAACAAATTGGCTGTTTTCGTGATGTTATCAACCACTTGACGAAATGCTTCAATATTTAAATGTTATTTGGGCTCACTGCAGGAAATCCACACTGAATGATTTAATGACTATTCAGAATAGGGCTATTAGAAACATATTTAACCTTCCTTACTGCACTCCAGTAAAAGATGTTTACATCAGAAGTAAAATTCTACCCATCAGCATAAGTGCAGAACTCCGAGCAGCTATGCTAATATACAAAATTAAACACAACACAATACTCTATAGCTCTCCCTACACCTTGAACTCATACAATCCTTCTTATGGAACTAGGCATGCGAAGGACGTAGCCTTATATATCATTCACTCTTCTAAATACGGTAGAAATAGTTTCAAGTTCTCTGCATCACAGTCATATAATAAACTTCCCGATGAAGTAAAAAGTGCACCAACTTTGTCAGTATTTAAGAGGAAAACTATGAAAGTATTGTGGGAAAAATTTGATGCATCGTAATCGTAATACATCAAATAAGCTTAAAAATCCTAAGTGCTTATCATTTTAAGAGACCTTGGTCTAAACAATCTTAGATATAGTATCAACTTTACTAATAGGCCTATGCCCTAATTCATCAATTTGTGTTACCTTCAGAATTTTCTTCCTTGGTGTGTAAACACACATATTACTGTACAATTCCTCTGTACGAGCCTATGGCTCTTTGGAATTAATTGAATAAAATATCTATCTAACCCCTATTACCCAGGCCTTTCCCGGATATATATAACGTGAATTTGCCAATTTTTTTATGTATCGGAGTCTTTAATTGAACTATATAGCTCAATTATAGATTTCGATACATTAAAAAAATTGACGGTTTTTGTGTTTTCCCACCCAAAAAAACTCCTATTACGTGAATTTGCGAATGTTTTGTAATGTATCAGAATCTTTAATTGAACTATATCGCTAGATTTCGATACATTAAAAAAAATGACGGTTTTTGTGTTTCCCTGCCCAAAAAACCTCTATTACCCAGGCCTTTCCCGGATATATATGACGTGAATTTGCGAATTTTTTTATGTATCGGAATCTTTAATTGAACAATATAGCTCAATTATAGATTTCGATACATAAAAAAATTGACGGTTTTTGTGTTTTCCCACCCAAAAAACTCCTATTACGAGAATTTGCGAATTTTTTAATGTATCGGAAGCTTTAATTGAACTATATAACTTAGCTCAATTATAGATTTCGATACATAAAAAATTGACGGGTTGTGTGTTTCCCCACCCAAAAAACCCCTATTACCCAGGCTTTTCCCGTAAGCTTGCCAGAGGAGTATTTCGTGACGTCGTTGATTACGTCACGGAAGCCGCCATTTTGTTTTAGGGGAATTTCATACGCGGCCGTATCGCAATGTATAGTAGTCCCTATGGGATAATTTTGCATTGAGATGCGGCCGGGTATAAATTCCCCTAAAAACAAAATGGCGTCTACCATGACGTCATCAAAGACGTCACTCTACTGGCAAGCTTACGGGAAAAGCCTGGGTAACAGGGGTTTTTGGGAGGGGAAACACAAAAACCTTCGAAACGAGGTGTGCATCGAAATCTGTAATTGACCTACATAGCTCAATAAAAGATTCCGATGCGTAGAAAAGTTTCGCGATTTCAATTGATATTTATAATTTTCCGCATCGAAATCTATAATTGGACTATGTAGATCAATTACAGATTCCAATACACAATGTAATTCTTGTAATTTCATAATTAAAAAACCTTGCATCGAAATCTGTAATTGACCTACATAGCTCAATTAAAGATTCCGATGCGTAGGAAAATTTCGCGATTCCAATTGATATTTTTAATTTTCCGCATCGAAATGTATAATTGGCCTATGTAGATCAATTACAGATTCCGATGCACATCGTAATTCTTGTAATTTCATAATTAAAAAACCGTGCGTCGAAATCTGCAATTGACCTACATAGCTCAATTAAAGATTCCGATGCGTAGAAAAATTTTGCGATTTAAATTGAGAATATTAATTTTCCGCATTGAAATCTAAAATTGGCCTATATAGCTCAATTACATATTACGATACATATCGTAATTATTTGAAATTGATAATTATAAAATTGTCGGCTTCTGTGATATTATCAACGACTTTACGAAATGCTTCTCTGGCAAGCTTATGGGAAAAACATTGGTTACCGTATATATTATTTCGGGTGGTGACAACTCAATAACAGAAATAGGCATTATAAAAAACTACAAAACGAATTGTGTATAGCGAAGATATGGTTATGTATAATTTGATTTCTTTTTTCCAATGTTGGCTACAAATGTGCAAACACAAATACGATAACATACGCAAAAACAACCAAAAACTAAAGCATCCTAATTTCCGTATAAAACATTGTGGTCAATAATGGTTCGTTGGGGGGGGGTTATGATTTCCAATATTGACTGAAAATACTTAATTAGAAATCACCATCCATTACAGACTGTCGAATAACGCCACACAAACATACTGTATGAAACGTAAAAACCGACCAATATATGTCTGGTACAAAAGACTGTTATATGCCTTTGCAAGTGTTCTTGTAAATGCCAATTTATCTCTATATTTTACTCAGGCGTATTCCTTCCCTCCCACCTTGCCTGACGTAATATTATCGTTTAGACAAATGGCATTATCTATGGCTTTAGAAGAATACAACAACTTTTCAATTAAATGCAAAAACCAAAATAAATATATGAACAACGTAAAAAAACAAACTCACCGATAGGTCCCACAGTTCATATTATTCCACATGTACAAGAAAAACCAGTATTTTTCGACCACACGTAACAACATTTTATTTGAATACGACGACTTCAGGAGCCTTGGAGGCTGGATTTAGACAGCTCCTTAACCCGGTCCATGAGTCAATCCTAATTGGCTACATGGATAATTCTTGCCAGGTGCGTCCACGTCACGGGGGTGGGCAACGGTACTGTAATATACCATGGAACTACAGTACCGGCTAAGTTCTGGTGAGGACCCAGACCTATGGGGTATAACATAGGCCCCGTGCACAGGGTTACGTGCGAAGACCTCAACGGAATCTGCAGCGGAGAAGATGGACTTCAGAACGGTGGAGATTGCGGAAGAGGCAACCCAGTACTCAGGGAATAGTATGAGTACAGCATCAATCGGCAGCGTCTGTTTCCATTGTTAGGGGCGGCTGCAAGGGCGTCTGTTCTCCATGTTAGGGGCGGCCTGAATAATAGCTGGCAGTAGCTTCATAAAATGCCTTTGGGAGTGGCGACCCCATCGTAATAATAGCCTAAAATGGAAATGGCACTTCAAATGATTCGGAGAAGGGTAGGGCGTACCCTGCAGGCGACGCACAGTTCTTTTGGTACTGGGGGAACTGTGAGAAATGGGCGACCAGTAACCGAAATGAAAGTGGGAATCATGAATGTCATGACCCTGACAGGCAAGGTGGAGGAGGTGGTAGACTTCATGGAGAGGGAGGATGTTGGATTGATGGGGCTGAGTGAAGTGAAATGGAAAGGTAAAGGAAGGAAGAAATTGAGGAAAGGATATACATTATACTGGAGTGGTGGCCAAGAGGAAAAAAATGGCGTGGGACTGATAACCTCGAAACAACTGGAGGAGTATGTTGAAGTGGTCGAGTGTGTGAGTGACAGAATAATGAAAATTAGAATGAAGATGAAAAATGACGTGATGGACTTCATACAAGTGTATGCACCACAGACTGGAAACAGAGAAGAAGATATTGAAGTATTCCTGGAGGATGTAGAAAGAGTAATCTCAGATGTAGAAGTGGTGTTCATGGGAGATATGAATGCACAAGTCGGAAATGAGATACAAGGAAAGGAAGAAGTCGTTGGACCATATGGATATGGGAAAAAGAACCGGGAAGGAGAGGAACTTGTAAACTTTTGTGAAAGGAATGGACTGATAGTGGGTAATTCATGGTTTCGGAAGAAAAACAGCAGGAAAATTACGAGATATGGGTGGGGTGATAGAAGAACAAAATCAGTAATTGACTACTTCCTGGTGGAAAGGATAAATCGCAGAAAGCTGATGGATGTGACAGCTTTACCAGGAGAAGCATTTGATGGGGACCATAAAGCTGTGGTGGCAAAATTTAGATGGGGAAAATTGGAAAACCTAAAGGAGATCAGAGAAAGTAAAATAAAAGTATGGAAATTGAAAGACAAAGCTGTACAGGAAGATTTTCAGGAGAGACTGAAGCAACAAATCCCAGTTACTGAAGTGGAAAATGTAGAAGAGGAATGGTCCCACTTTAAAAAGGCATTTGCTGGTGCAACAGCGAGTGCTTGTGGTAGGACATCAACAAGAGTGAAAGAGAAGGAGACACCGTGGTGGAATGAGGAAGTGAGGAAAACAGTGAAAGAAAAGAAGTCTGCATGGAAAGAATGGAACCGAGATCAAACAGAAGAAAGCAAAAGGAAGTATCACGACAGCAAACGGAGGTGTAAGAAAGTGGTAGGAGAAGAAAAGAAGGGAAGAATTTACACGAAGAATGGAAACAGATGTAAGTGGCAGTAAAAAGATGCTGTATGGGCTTCTAAGAAGTAAGAGGAAAGAAAGGGTTACTACAAAGCTGGTGAAAAAGGAAGATGGAGAGTTGTTAACACACCCGGAAGAGATAAAGGGACGATGGAAGGAGTATTTCGATAAGCTATTGAATGTGAGCAATTGCACTGGTGAGATCGAAGTGACACAGCCTGATGACTCTATAACAGAAGATGATATAACAATGATGAGGTGGAATTAGCAGTACAGAAAATGAAGATGGGAAAAGCAACAGGGGTGGATGAAATCAGTGTAGAAATGATAAAGGCTGATGGACCTGTTGGTATGCAATGGTTGTATCGACTACTAAAGTGTGTGTGGAAACGGAAATGTGTACCAGAAGACTGGGAGAAAGGGCTAATAATACCAGTGTTTAAGAAGGGGGACAAGAAGGTGTGTGATAACTATAGAGGGATCACCCTCTTATCACAGATAGTAAAAATACTGGAAAGGATATTAGAAAGAAGAATGAGAAGAAAGGTGGAAGGAGAGTTGCAAGAGGAACAGTATGGCTTCAGGAGTGGAAGATCCACAGTGGACCCAATCTTTAGCTTGAGGCAGGTTGTAACGTGTTTTTCGAGGGGTTTTATGCCACTGGCATAAGTCAGTAGGAAACCATTCTATATTTATTTACGCGGCAAATTGTTCAGCCAAGAGAATTTTTTATGTTAATTTATTATTATTATTAATTTATTATAATTATTATTAAGATATTTCCGGAGCATTTTATAAAAATTATAAGCATACAGATAGGTTTTCTATGTCTTAGAAAACGCTATCAAGCAAATTATTACGAACGACAATATCATAGAAAATTATATGATTACGGAATTTTACGGAGTTTTGTCAGTTAGGGTATTTGAGAGACATGAGTCACGGGGAATTCTAATACAAGCTTAATCCTGTCGGGAAGTATTACGCAAGCGGGCTCGCATCGTCAAGAAAAGGCGAATGGTTGGTACGGAATACGACTTCTCCCTCCCGCGGAGTGTAATGAACCAGAGGAGGGGAAGTAGCGGCGTGCTCAGCCAATCAGTGGAGACAACGTAAGCTGGAAGTCGGTACCATGGTGGGGGAGCCAACGTGTGCATATATCGTTCGACGCGCCGTGGAAGGGGACAATCTGTGTAGTTCTTGCCGAGTATGGTTATACGCAGGGGTCGCTCCGATGTTCCGTGGAACGAAGACTATAGGTGTAGAACTTAACGAGTATGGTTCACGCGGGAGTCGCTCCGATGTTCAGTGGAGTTAGCGACTATCTTTGTGAAACTTAACCAGTGTGGTTATACGAGTGTTTGGGTCCGAGGTACGGACCATAGAATTATCTAATCTACCAGAATATCATCAAATAACGAAGAAGATGGCGACGTCCAGGAGACTGTGGGAAGCACACAGCAACATCCAGTACGAGGGAAATGCTTTAGCAATTTCCAGTGGTAAGCGCAAATGACGCAGAAATACGCAATCTCTCATTTTTCTTTGTTTTATATTTCATATTTCAGTAACTTCATAGCTTGGAAATAAGAGTAAAATCAATTTATCAGACTCCGTTTTCACGTAATTTTCTATCGGTAATATTAAAATCGCAACGCTCCAATTTAAATTTTATACTTATTATTATTATTATTAATTTTGCTATACTTGTTTTATATAATAAATTCATTTCTTTTACAATGCAATCTTTGCTTTCAGTAGGTAGCATTAGATATAGACCAATTCCTTCTCCTGATACAATTGTTTGTTGGGTTAATGATCAAATCATACCACGATCTGAGTGAATAGATTCTTGAAGGTGTTCTGCCAGAGCTAGACGTTGTTAAATACAAATTTAGATTTCAACATTGCGTTGAGGTCTTGGCGCCCATTAAAACAACATAGCTTAGGCAAAGGTCAACAGTTACAATTATCACCCAACAGCATGGGGCAGTAATAACCGCTACACTTGTCGCTCAACGTGTGGGCTAGCGAAGAGGTTACATTTGGCGCCCAACGTGGGGCTGAAACCCTAATAACATTTGTGGAAGGAGAAGGGTATATATTTCTGTGCCTGTATTTTGGGGGTTATTTGTCTTTATCAGTGTATATCATTACGGGGGATGAGAAAGAAAGACAGATGAGGTTACGTAGTGGTCATCAACTGGAGAGTGATGATACGAGCAGTATGTCGAGTGATGGTAGTACCGGGGTAGCGGAGGTAAATCCCGATACTGAAACAGGGAGTGTAGGCGGCCAACCAGAATTAAAAACGTTACTTCTCGAGTTCATGTATCAGAACAAAGTTAGTAGTGATGCCTTAAATGCAAAATTAGAACAAAACAGTAGGGAAAATAAAGAAAGTACAGACGCTTTAAATGCTAAACTGGAACAAAACAACGCTAAATTAGAACAAAACAGTAGGGAAAATAAAGAGAGTAATAGGGAATTGAGCGATAGTTTAAACGCCAAATTAGAACAAAACCGTAGGGAAAATAAAGAAAGTACAGACGCTTTAAATGCAAAACTGGAACAAAACAACGCTAAACTAGAACAAAACAGTAGGGAAAATAGAGAGAGTACTGAAACTTTAAATGCTAAATTAGAACAAAACAGTAAGGAAATTAGTGTGAAAATGGAGCAGATTAGAGGAGAAATCAGAGGAGTAATGGAAGAGAAGGTTAAAGAGATCATTGCAGATGTAGACAAGAAATTAGGAAAAGTACAGGAGGAGTTGGAAAGTAGAATCAGCACACAGGCTGAAAATTTAAAGGAATTAGTTAAATTAGAAACACTGCAGGTTAAAAAGAAATTGGGGGGAGAAATTGACAAGATTCAAGTATCAACTAAAGAGGTTAAGGAACAGCTGGGGGGTAGAATTGAGAAAGTCCACTCGCAAATAGTTGCAGAAGTAAATGATTTAAGAGAGAGTAATAGAGAGAGCATTAGCAAGATTGAGGAGAAACAAGCAAAGCTATATGATAAAGTAGAAGAATCAGAAGGAAACATTAAATTAACAGTAAACAGTATTGAGAGGAAGGCTGAGGAGAAAATCGCAGAATTAGAGTTAAAATTAAAAGCTAGGATCAGGCAAGAAAATAGAATAGGCCAGTTTTTGTGAATAGCACACACAGGGAGGTAGAACTGGGTAAGTTCAGCAATCGACAGGGGTGCCCAATGGAGTTCATGAACGCTATAGAAAATAAATTCGGGGAGAGGTTGGAAAATGGTAGTATTGAGTGGTGCCAGGTAGTTGAAATTTTAGAACAAGTGTTTGTGGGGGAAACGAGGAATTGGTTTGCTGTGTACAGAGACAAGTTTACTGATATCAATGATTTTAAAATGAAATTCTGTGAAAAGTTCTGGAATGAGGTTATTCAGTCGCAGCATCGTGAGGGAGTAGTGTGTGGTAAATATAACCCTAAAGGAAGCTCCACCATGACTGAATACTTTTTAGGGCAGGTATTAGTGTGTAAATATCTGGATGGCTTGAAGGAGGAAAGTGATGTGGTAAGGTTGCTACTTAGGCACTTTCCCTATAGGATCAAGGAGGCTGCTTGTATCCAGAATGTAAAGACTATATCACAAGTAGAAAATTTGTTAAGCACATTTGATGCACTAGGGAGAGGGGGTTATGAGGACAATTTCAATCGGAACCAGGGTAATAATAATAATAATAGACCTAACGAAGCCAGGCATCAGGAAGTTCAAGGGAACGGTGGCGAAGGGGCCAACGCTCAAAATAGAAATAATAATAATCAGCTAAATCAGAACAGAGGAAATGGCTATGGTAATCAGTATCAAGGGAGGAACAATGATTTCAGGGGAAATCAAGGGAGGAACAATGATTACAGGGGAAATCAAGGGAGAAACAATGATTTCAGGGGAAATCAAGGGAGAAATTATAATGACAATAATTACAACCAGAATAGGGGTCAAGGAAGAGGACAGCCTAGTGGTAGTAATATACAGCCAAACAATGACAACACAGCCCAGAACAACCAGACCAGTTCAGTAGTTAGTAGTACTACGGCCAGCTGTAGCGGTTCTTTAAACGCGAACCAGGCTGCGAAGTAAGGTCAGAATCTCAGTCTGTAGCATGCCCTGTCCATACAATTATACAGGAACCCTATGACCTAAATGTAAGAAATGAATTATTACATGAACTAAATGATGAAGGTATTATTCAGGAAGTGGTTAGTAAGAGCCCCATAGTTAAATTTAACGTGTCCGAGGCGTACACAGATGTTTTAATTGATAGTGGTTGTATGAAGAGTTGCATAAGTAGTGCATTTTATGATAAAATGAAAGGAACTGGAGTAAATTTTGAGGAGATGCCAATTAAAAGCACTTTTGTTATCACAGCTGTTGGGAAGAGGTCTAAAGTAATTTCTAAGCAAGTTTTAGTAGACATTAAAATTAATAATCATGTAGAGAAGCAGATTTGCCTTGTAATTCCAAATTTAGTATTCAGTGTTATCTTGGGTTCAGAGTGGCTAAGTAGAGTGTCTGGTAACTTATGTTATGATGTAGGGAGTTTGAAATTTAAATGGGGAGATTCTGAAGTAGAAGTAGCGTTCAATGACCATATTCAGAGGAGTAGTATTGTAGGTGTGATTTGTACTTTAAATGAGATATCGCCAGCCGTAGAGCGGGGTTCTCCATGTTTTGTGGGCAGTGTGATTACGAACGGTAGTCTAGAGGACTCGTTATGTGAGGCTGCATTTCAGGGAAATATAGAGGATGAACAGTGTGTTCGGCTCTATGATGTGTTATGGTGTAATAGGAGAGTTTTTGAGGATCGCATTGGTATGGCCAATTGCTATACACATTCATTGAACGTTATTGATAGGTCAGTATTCACAGGACATAGATATCCTGTACCTTTCGCTTATCAGAGTGCAGTTGAGGCACAAATTAATCAGATGCTTGAAGATGGGATTATTGAGCACTCTAACAGTCCGTATGTTAATTCTTTGATAACGGTACCCAAGACCGACGGCACTGTTCGTATTTGTTTAGACGCTCGTTTGGTTAACAGTAGAATTAGTTCAGATCAGCTGAAATCTATGTCAATAGAGGAATTAATGCAAACATTTGAGGGGAAGAAGTATTTCACTTGTGTAGATTTGAGATCCAGTTTTTGGCAAGTGCCACTTATGTACGAAGATAGACCATTTACAGCTTTTAGTCATAAATATAATCTTTATCAATTTTGTAGAACACCTTATGGGTTAAAGAGTAGTTCAGCAGCTTTAATTAGGGCTTTAAACATCGCATTAGGGGATGACACAGGAGAGTTTGTAACCATTTACATAGATGATATGGTAATTAGTTCACGCAGTTTTGAGGAGCATCTAGGTCATTTAGATATAGTTTTTCAGAAGTTAGATCAGGCAGGGTTCACTTTGAAGCTGTCTAAGTCGTCATTCTGTCAGTCAGAAGTGACATTTTTAGGTCATAGAGTGTCAAGTAGAGGTGTTACACCAGAGGAAAGTAGGGTTAGCATGTGTGGACAGTAGCAACAGGGCATCGTTACAGATACTGAGAAATAGGTAGGTAGAGCAAGGTGATGACGTTCATTTAAGGGAGCCACTTGCAAGGTTGGAAGCAGGTGACGCAGAAACATTTATAGTTTCCAAACGTATTGGGAAAACAGCATATGTGCTGGAGAATAGTGAGGGAAACAGATTATATGGGACGTATAATATACATAGTCTACGAATATATGTGTCATAAAGTGAGTGTGTTTAGCTGGCGAGCCAGCCTATCAAATGAGTAAGTGTGGTATTTGGTGCGTGGGAGGATCTGGTCTTCCAGGCAGGCCTATCAGAAGTCACACAGGGGGGTAGTATGTAAGTAAATGAGAGTTTTTAAGGTACAGGGAAATATGACGGGATTGTCGGATGCTCTTGAGCACTAAAATGTCTCGATACACCAAGGCCAGAATTTGGTAGCGCTGGTGAATTCCCATTTGCCTCC
The DNA here is from genome assembly GCA_946902985.2 of Meconema thalassinum. NCBI lineage: Eukaryota > Metazoa > Arthropoda > Insecta > Orthoptera > Tettigoniidae > Meconema > Meconema thalassinum. The sequence goes on along the minus strand of OX336388.2, from coordinate 2,105,149,642 downwards.
AAGAGATGGGTGAGCGCTTGAACAGGGTATTTTTGCTTAAGGCGTCCACGAGGCAAAAGATGGGCCATCAGAATGCGAGACAGTCCTTCATGAAACTCATACATAACAGCACACGTGATTTCTGTTTACGGCCTCGCCATGTAAGATTTGTAAGTGTGTAATTTAAGATAATTTGTACAATGGTATTATTTGTGTGAGGAGAAATGGTCTGTGTTGAGAACTAGTATTAAGTAGAATATGGTCTACGGGAACTTAACAAGACAGGGCGATTACGGCACAGAAATATTTGGTGTTATATGTAATGCGCATTTACTGTTTTTTTTTTTCAGAAGTCAATATTAATTTAATCTGCTTTAAAGAGAGATTAAGTATTATGGTCACGAGGCGCTGCCACAATAGTGTGATCGTGTGCTCAGTGATAAGTGAGATTAAATTTCACCATAAGGAAGGGACCTCCAGTGAAATTAGGAAGTTCTATGGAGATATAAATATATCAGAACACCTTCAATGCGTGTGATATGACATCATAAATACATAGTGCTCACACATTAATTAAGTCTATTTCTCCAACATAGAGAAATTTGAGAGGCGGAAATATCCGTGGAACACTATTCTATATGTAAAACATTGGACTGGTTGCAAAGTGCAATCCATAGTGACAACAAACTTTGACGCAAAGTGCGTGAAGAAAAATTATGAGTGTATATATATATCTGTGATTTAGGGTGATTTCATTTATGTAATATGTATTTTGGATGGGGTTTATTAACGTGTCTGGGATAATCGGATAATGGACCGTCGTCACGGTAAATCATCCGATGATCCGAGGCGAATATGTAACGTGTTTTTCGAGGGGTTTTATGCCACTGGCATAAGTCAGTAGGAAACCATTCTATATTTATTTACGCGGCAAATTGTTCAGCCAAGGGAATTTTTTATGTTAATTTATTATTATTAATTTATTATAATTATTATTAAGATATTTCCGGAGCATTTTATAAAAATTATAAGCATACAGATAGGTTTTCTATGTCTTAGAAAACGCTATCAAGCAAATTATTACGAACGACAATATCACAGAAAATTATATGATTACGGAATTTTACGGAGTTTTGTCAGTTAGGGTATTTGAGAGACATGAGTCACGGGGAATTCTAATACAAGCTTAATCCTGTCGGGAAGTATTACGCAAGCGGGCTCGCATCGTCAAGAAAAGGCGAATGGTTGGAACGGAATACGACTTCTCCCTCCCGCGGAGTGTAATGAACCAGAGGAGGGGAAGTAGCGGCGTGCTCAGCCAATCAGTGGAGACAACGTAAGCTGGAAGTCGGTACCATGGTGGGGGAGCCAACGTGTGCATATATCGTTCGACGCGCCGTGGAAGGGGACAATCTGTGTAGTTCTTGCCGAGTATGGTTATACGCGGGGGTCGCTCCGATGTTCCGTGGAACGAGGACTATAGGTGTAGAACTTAACGAGTATGGTTCACGCGGGAGTCGCTCCGATGTTCAGTGGAGTTAGCGACTATCTTTGTGAAACTTAACCAGTGTGGTTATACGAGTGTTTGGGTCCGAGGTACGGACCATAGAATTATCTAATCTACCAGAATATCATCAAATAACGAAGAAGATGGCAACGTCCAGGAGACTGTGGGAAGCACACAGCATCATCCAGTACGAGGGAAATGCTTTAGCAATTTCCAGTGGTAAGCGCATATGACGCAGAAATACGCAATCTCTCATTTTTCTTTGTTTTATATTTCATATTTCAGTAACTTCATAGCTTGGAAATAAGAGTAAAATCAATTTATCAGACTCCGTTTTCACGTAATTTTCTATCGGTAATATTAAAATCGCAACGCTCCAATTTAAATTTTATACTTATTATTATTATTAATTTTGCTATACTTGTTTTATATAATAAATTCATTTCTTTTACAATGCAATCTTTGCTTTCAGTAGGTAGCATTAGATATAGACCAATTCCTTCTCCTGATACAATTGTTTGTTGGGTTAATGATCAAATCATACCACGATCTGAGTGAATAGATTCTTGAAGGTGTTCTGCCAGAGCTAGACGTTGTTAAATACAAATTTAGATTTCAACATTGCGTTGAGGTCTTGGCGCCCATTAAAACAACATAGCTTAGGCAAAGGTCAACAGTTACAATTATCACCCAACAGCATGGGGCATTAATAACCGCTACACTTGTCGCTCAACGTGTGGGCTAGCGAAGAGGTTACAAGGTGATGGAAAAGAACTGGGAATATGGAGAGGATTTGATCATGACTTTCATAGACCTATAAAAGGCATATGATAAGTGTCCCCAGAGAGAAGGTATGGGAAACCATGGTTAAGAAGAGACTGGGAAGAGAAATGTTGGAAATGGTGCAAGCAATGTACAACAACTGTGTTAGCAGGGTACTGACCCCAGTTGGAAAGACAGATTGGTTTAGGAACAAGACTGGACTAAGACGACAGGGGAGTGTGCTGTCACCCCTCTTGTTCATAATGGTGATGGATGAAATTGTAAAGGAAACAAAGGAAGCATATGGACATAAAGAAATGAAGTTACTATTATTTGCAGACGATATTGTGGTCTGGGGAAGGAACACCGAAGAAGTGCAAAAACAACTAGATGCACTGAACGAAAATATTCAGAAGTATGGTCTGAAAATCAGTATAGAAAAAAGCAAGACCATGGTGATGACAAGAGGGGAAAGACAAGGAAAGGGCACTGTGAAAATTGGAAGTCAGAGTTTGGACATTGTGGACACGTTCAAATACCTAGGAAGTGAAATGATGCAAACTGGTAGGTTGGACATGGAGATTGGCAGGAGGGTACAGCAGAGCAATGCATTCTATCAAAGTGTAAGAAAACTTGTTTGGGATAAGGAAGTACCAAGGAAAAGCAAGGAGGTAATGTATAAAATGTACTATGTACCCATATTAACTTATGCAGCTGAGACTTGGACCCTGACAAGCAGGCAAGAGAGTAGAATCCAAGCCAGTGAAATGAAATTCCTAAGAAGTATGATAGGAAAGACAAGGAAAGACAGAGTGAGAAATGAAGATGTTAGGAAGGAAGTTGGGATGGAAAAACTAAATGAGAGAATTGATAAGAATAAACCAAGGTGGTTTGGACATGTAAAGAGGATGGAGGAAAATAGAATACCAAGACAGATGCTGGAGGCAAAGTGCAAGAGTAAGAGAGCAAGAGGAAGACCTAGAACAAGGTGGATCGATTCAGTGAAGAACAGTGTAAGAAAAATAAATCTGGACTTGGACAAGATCGTGGAAGAAGAATGGTGGAAGGAAAGAGGAAAGTGGAGAAGTGCCATAAATACCCAGAGCCGGCAGGAGCTGGATAAGGGGAGATGATGATTGAGAGGCGTGCAGATGTTATAGGTGGCGGACCTAGAGACCTTATCGAGTTCTTTAACACATTCCGAACTAGATGGAGCACCTACCATCCAATGACTACACTTTTCGAGTGGAGGTAGAATAAAATTTAATAACAACAAAACATAACAAATGGGACGTGAGTAGCGCATGAAATGATATAAAGAGGGGTGATGGGACTGAAATAAGGTACACATATTATCAAAACAAGGTAAATACAAGAATAAAAATAAAGCAGGTAATAAAAGGAGAAGAATTCCGAGATGTCTAACGTGTTCTAGATTGGAGATCGTTCAAAGCTAAACTCAAATTAAAACGGGGTAGCAAAAAACAAGTTAATAATAGTGCAAATAGTATCTTTCTTCCCACCACAGGCTAACTACAAATCGTAGTTAGGAGAGATATTCTAGGAAGTTACGAAGTCACGAAACCCCAGAACAGAAAACCTTACCCTTAAACAAGTATGTCACTTACAGAAATACAACCCAAGAACAAACGCAAACCTAACGCATACATCAATGCAATCAAATCCAAACCTGACATTACTCCAACGAAAGATTACAGGTACACTTGACATACAATACTAAAAACAAAACGCTTTACCAGAGACTAGTTCAACCGAACAGCAACACACCAAGGAAACGTAAATATCAATGACTTCGTTTACTTCCTGAATAAATCCCCTTTCCAGAAGAAGTACGAGACTCGGTTATCTTGCGAAAGACAAGATGAGGGTGCACTGTAGTCCCGGGTACACACAATGCACACACATTCTATCATCTCGAAAGGGTAACCCATACGTCTCATTTAATAAACGTAATGAGTTCACGTGTTGTTTCTCGACTGAAGCCACGCAATAAAACAAGAACAAACTGACATGACCCTAGGCGTTCAGTCGAGCCCACTTAAGCAATTAACCTTAACCCACCCTTAACATTAGGACACTGCTTATAAATAAATGACCAGAAGGATGTCGAGGCCCTAAATCATTTACCCTTTACACAAATAAATAACACAACACAAATTAATTAGCTCACGGCATTCATCCATCGTGGCTTCATCATCATCAACAAAACAAAATACATATTACATCATCACCTCCAGGTAACGCCCGAAGCAGCTTCCCATGCTCCTAGTCATTTAATTATCCAGCAAAAAATAAACTTAACACACGCGTAGGGGAAAAGGGACAAGAAAATACAATGCAAATAACAACAAGAGACCCCAAAACGATTAACCCCAAAACCAACACGATTCCTCAATACGTACATCTACACAAGGGAAGAACGTAAACATAACCAAGATAACGTAATATAAGAAACGCGATCTCCAATCTAGAGAGGGACATGTTAACACTGAAAGTTGGACAAGGTATTCCTAACCAACTTCACGTTACACATATTTATACATGTTGACACTTCAAAAATATTTAAGGACTTATCTTTTCCAGAGACGGTCTGAAGATCTCGTCGACAGCTTTTAAAATACATATTCATTTTCGTGTTACAACCAGGTCTCCATTAGAATAAGTATGATGAGTAGACTCGAGAGCGAGAACGAAGTACACATATTTATATATAATTTCTAAACTTCTTTCTAAAACCTTCTTGGATCTTACTGACATTAAACCAGCCATCATGATTCTCGATTTCCATCTCTCAGAATCCAACAAATCTCTCTGACACATATTGTTGTTATCCGTTCCATTAGGCGAGAAGACATTCGCTATGGGGCACTTTCTTTTTGACAAGACGAGCCGATAAATGATCGCTCAGACATTCTACTAGTGGCCACTAGATGGACATAGCGTCAAAATCACGGACTTAAAATAGAAACGGGTCAATGATGATGATGACAACGACTTCAGGAATTCAACAATTTTAATACAAATCGCCAACACAATCACGCACACGACACTGCTACTATCAAAATCTTGTTCTATAGGTTATTCACAGGAATAATAATCGTTAAAATTACGTTCACCAACCGCTAACAGGTGAATGAAAAAAAAAAAATGTACGACTTTCTCGAACAACACCGCGCGCGAAACTGACGTATTAATCAGCTGACAAGCATGCAACGCGATTCCCAGCAGGTAAAGCGGCAATACGTCAGCTGCGACATCACGGTGACTTCACTGACGTCCCTAAAAATTTCCTAGACGTGGCCGCATCGCAATGTAACAATGAACCGGTGCATTTACCTTATATGGTCAAGCTCACTGTGACATGGAACGCTAAGTCATCAAACATGACGTCATGGATTTTACAAGATGTTTTATACTGTTATTCAAGTGTTTCTTTAGCATGTGTTTTTAGATGATGAAATGATGATGTATGCTGATCTATTGGCATGATTGTATTTGACATGATAGGGCTGAAGAAGGGCCAATAATGGCTTGAAACATGTGCCCGGATTGATAAATTGTTTAATATAGGCCTATGTATTGATTGACGAGGAGTTTTTTCATCAATTTCTGACAGTAATTTTACTGTCAATACGGGCCTAACTGAGTTCCATTATGGAGTCGAACAAAATTGAAAAGTTACGTGTGTCGTGCGGTGTATTTTGTATCGGACATGTTGGCAATAGTGATGATACATGATATGACGCAATATGACGTAAAGAGTCTGCCACAATCATGTAGGTTGGTTCTTAAGTTTAGGGGCTGCGGCAACGTGATCATGTAGCCCCGTGTACTTTGGGTACGTGTAGAATCTGTCTGATAACCGGTGTTAATTGTGATGACTGTATTAGTGTGTGTTATCTGTTTTTTAATTCAAGTAAGGACTGAAAGACTTTAGAATTTTTCAAATAGTTCCTACTTTTGCTGCCAAACGCCACAGTCAACGACTACTAGTCCAGAACTTAGCTACCAGACACCACTGCAGTCGGTTCTTGGCAACGAACGTAGGAACCTAAGAGCGTTGTTTACATTCATAACCTATACAATTTAGCTTCACACAGGTGTAATTAGTGGAAGGTTCTTTAAAATGCCATGGGTCCGCCGGCTTTACTTCCCCTCCTAAGGAAGGCATACTGAGAGATTTTTAATGCTCTTAAAAATTCAATTAAAAGTGCAGTTTAGTCAATCCTCCCTTTTCATCACTTTTAACAACATAGCTTATTGAAAATATATATAATATATATAATACCAACCTGGGCCCAATGTCTGGGAAGCCAGGCTGTCACAAGTCAGGACCAAAGGGGAGTGATAGAGGAGTAACACCTCTTTAAAAAACCTTGGTCCAGCTGGCCCGGCTGGTAGTCCCTTGTAAGGGCCCCTTACCAGGGTTACGGTAAAGTCCTCAACGACAAGTGTGGTGGAGAAGGTAGCCTTTGGTGCAGCATAGATGGCGGAAGAGGCATCCCAGTGCTCGGGATAGAGCAAAAGGTATCTGTTTTAACTAAACAGATATCAGCATTCACCCGATAACGTCTGTTCCCCATGTTAGGGGCGGTTATCAAAGGCGTCTGTTCCCATATTGGGCGGCCTATTATGATCCATCTGGCGATTCGATCACAGATGTAACATCGAAGGGGAGTAAACCTCCTTCCAAAATAATCTCAACTTAAGACATGATAGTAAACCACAACGGAAAATATACTCCAGGAGGTAAACAATCCTCCATCACAAGAAACTGTGATGCAACTGGGCCTGCGGAGTCTGGAGAGCCCAAAACATCATGTGAGGAAGAGTCGGAGCTTCCTAGAACTTCACGCATAAGACCTAAGCAAAAACATCTGCTAGGCACACTGAACATCAATACGCTCATGAAAACTGGTAAACTGAAACAACTGACAGATGTGCTGAATAGACGTAATATCCTCATTCTTGCTTTACAAGAAACTCGATACACCGACGAAGATGCTTTTGAGTCTGAGGGATATAGAATTTACAAAGGGAAAGCTGGCATCAAAACCAAACAAAACAGTACTATACTTGGAACAGCTTTTATGATTAAACAAAACTTAACAGAATCAATAACAAATTTTACATCTTCATCAGAACGAATTTCACTTCTCTCATTTCGATCAGGAAACAAAGGCTATACTATAATCAATGCTCATGCTCCCACCAATGAGGACAATAAGAAAAATCCAGAAAATGTTGAAGAGTTTTGGGAAATGTTGGAACATGAATCATCAAAGATACCTTATCATCACGTTAAAATCTTAGTGGGTGACTTTAATGCACAGATTGGAAGAGAGAGAAAATTTAGAAACATAGTGGGTGACTTCCCAGCTCACAACCGCACTAACAGAAATGGAGAGAGACTCATAAGTTTCTGCAGACTATTTGATCTTAAATTAATGTCAACCTTTTTTAGGAAATTACCGAGGAGAAAGAAAACATGGTGCTCTCCAAATCCACATTTAGGTTCATATCAATTGGATCATGTAGCAATTACAAAACAGAACTTTAGAGAAATCATGAATGTTAGAGTAAGGAGAGGATTAAATATTGATTCTGACCATTTTTTGTCTGAGATCAAAACTAAATTCCAACCAAATAAATCCAAGCCAAAAATTCCAAAAATTCCTAAAATAGACACAAAAGTTTTATCAGAAAATAAGACTGAATTTATCAATAAACTGCATACTAAAGATAAGAGATGTAATGATAGAATCAGCCAAAGAATTGGGACAGCCTCCAAGGAAAAGGAAACACCGATGGTGGAATACAACATGTGATGCAGCGATCGAACGTAGATTAGCGGCTTGGCAGTTATAGAATTCCAGGAAACGAGAAGATGACTGGATTAATTTTGTAGAGATCAGAAAGCTAACATCCAAAATCATCAGGATAGAGAAACGTAATTATGATAAGAAGCGATTGGAAGAGATAGATATAGATTTTAAAAAGAACAACACCAGACAATTCTACAAAGTATTTCGAGAGGAGATCCAAGGATACAAACCAATGAACCTCCATTTCAAGGATTCAACTGGTAGACTGGTCACTAATAATAAAGACAACTGCGAGTTACTAGCTAAATACTTTGAGGAACTTCTTAATTGCGAGGAACCTTTAGAAAGACTACAGTTTACATCACCACAAAAAGAGAACCCTCCGTCAGAACCACCAACTGTCCAACAAATAGAACAATATATTGACAATCTTAAAAATAATAAGGCACCTGGTGAGGATGGGATACTAACTGAAATGTTGAAACTCGGTGGTAAATTTGTAGCTGAAGCTTTACACAAAGTTATCAAGGAATGTTGGGAAAAAGGAACAATTCCAAATGATTGGAAACAGGCAATAATCCATCCCTTGCACAAGAAAGGAGATAAGACAAACCCCAACAATTATAGAGGTATTTCCTTACAGCCAATCGCATACAAAGTTCTTTCTAAAGCATTGCTACACAATCTGGAAGAACAAGCAGAACATACTATCGGCGAATACCAAGCCGGATTTAGAAAAGGGAGATCTTGTCCAGAGCAAATTTTCAATCTCAAAACAATCCTTAGAATCAGAACAATACGTAACCTCAACACAGTTGTATCTTTCATTGATTTCAGAAAGGCTTATGATTCAATAGACAGACAGTCTGTATTCCTAACGCTAGCAGAATTAGGGATAGATAAAAATACCAGACAACTGGTTGAACAAACACTAACAAATACAACCTCAAGAGTTAAATTTCTAAACGACATTTCAGAACCCTTCCAAATCAAAACCGGAGTTAGACAAGGTGATGGACTTTCACCACTTCTATTTAATTTGATATTAAACAAAATCATGAAGGAATGGAAACTTAAATTATGCGAAAGAAACATTGAAGGGGTCCATTTGGGGCAAGGAAAAGGAAGATTTGAGGTGAAATGTCTTGCCTTTGCTGATGACATAGCAATCATTTCAGAAAACAGATTTCAAGCACAAATAATGGTTGAAACCCTACATGAAATAGCAATAAAAACTGGTCTTCAGATTTCGTATGAAAAAACCAAATATATTGAACACAGACACAATGGAGAAAAATATCTAACAACTCAACATGGACAGATTCAAAGAGTTGATAAATTTAAATATTTGGGAGAATGGATCCAGTCAAATGGACTTGATAACACATCCTGCAAGGAGAGATTCAGAAAGATGGAAAATGCCTATAAACTCACCCAACACAGATACAACAAACGATCAATTTCATTCCAGGCAAAAATCAGGCACTACACAACTGTAATTAAACCAGAGGTATTATACGGATCAGAATGTTTAACGTTGAACAAAAGAGGTGAACAAGAGGAACTGGAAAAGAAAGAAAGGAAAATACTTAGGAAAATTTTGGGTCCCCAAAAGAATAAAGATATTTGGATGAAGAGAAAAAATGAAGACCTTTACCGAAATGTGGAAAAAATTACAGACTCAATTAAAAGACGGAGACTACAATTTCCATAGAATGGATAGCAGCAGGCTAACTAAGAAAATTTTTGACTACATCTCCAAATTAAAAAACACCACTAGATGGCTGGAAGAGATACGGTGTGATCTGCAAAAACTGAAGATCACAAATAACATCATTTCTAATAGGGTGGAATTCCGGCGACTGATCACTACTGCAGATTTTTCGATTCTGCAAGTTCCACATCAACCACGGAGAGTGTTATCAACGGAACAGAGGCAGGCCATCAGCCAACGTATGAAGAAGTTTTGGGAAGAAAAGAAAAAATGAAACAATGTACCGTAGTCTTAGGTTCAAAGCGGTCTATAATTGGCCAAATTCTAAATATATATAATATAAAATCCGACGACTTCGGCCGGATTTGAACCCATGATCTTGGGCATAGAAGCCAGCAGGCTACCAACTACGCCACCGAAGCCGCCCACAATCATGTCCATAGTCATTGAACAAGTTACAAATAAAAACCTCATTTAAGCACCATTAGAAATAAATATCCAGTATTTTAATCTGCGAACTACCATATATTAAAATCCTTGTGACCACTAGGCCTACCATGGAACAGTGTTGTAATAAACAATCTGTATCTTTGATGCAATTATATGAGTCACAATAATTTTAACTTTAAATAGGCCTACAGATTGTGCACACTTATTTACATAATGGCACTAACATACACTCTACTTGTTCCCAGAATCTTAAATTTTATGCAGGAACACTAATTTCCCACGATAAGTTAATTGTACTGAAAATATTTTTAGAGACAAATTAATTTTTGTATTTAGCTTACCTCAAATCTTTTATCGCCCAACATTGTAGCCAGGGAAGAGTTTAAGAAGCACATCCCCTAGATGTTTGTTCACGGGAAACTTGAACTTCTCTCCAAGATAACATCTACAGTATGGACAGGAGTAGACTTCAGCCTTGAAAGACCTCTTTAAACAAGAGAGGCAGAAGTTATGGTTGCAGTCGGTGGTAACTGGTTCATACACCAACTCTTGACAACAAATACACATAAAATTCTCATTTACAGCAGAAATGAATTTCTGTTTGCCCTCACTAAGATACTTTTCACACTCATTCCACTGTTTAGAGTTCACTGTATCCTTGCCAATTAGTTCGTGAACTTCCTTCTCCAACTTGTATGTCTGCAGCTTTATCCACTTGTATCCTACAGGTGAAGGACTTTCTTCTTTGAGCACCCTTTTCCTCTTCTTTGTTTCATTTGTAGCTTCTTCCTTTTCCTTGTTAGTCATGGCATTTAAGTAGCCTTCAGGATAAAGCATGGTGAGCCCTAAACTCTTGGAAAGTGCTTTACCTTCTTGTGTCCACGGAGCAGGGGAGGGGTCATCGCGACACAATTTGTATCGCCACACAACGAATCCAGATTTACCCTTCTCGGGATAGTATTCCACCACCTTATAAATGCCGTCATATCTGTTCCCTTCCTCCGGAGCATATTTTGAATGCTTTCCCAACTTATAATTTCTGACAACTCGAATGGGTTTGCCAAACTTCCAGTTTTCAGCCTTTGCTCCTTTTGGATTAAGTTTAGCATAGCAGTTCACAGCCAGGGCTTTGTTCATCCGAGTTAACTTCTGATCACAACTCTGCTCAGCAGTACGCTTATTCCCTGAAAGATCTCGGCCACCTGAGCCAGTGTACATGAAAGTTTCACCATCATCTATGTCATCTTCATAGCCCCCGCTTAAAACAAGACTATATGCTCCATCTGTCTCACGACCATGTATGCCAGCAACATGAGGTCTGTGTACTCCAGCTTCAGACACCTGCAATCTAAATTTCCAACATGTTCCGACTTCTACCCCTGGGATAGGTCCATAATGATTAGGAGGAACAAGGGTACATTCCTTGGTTCGTCCAACACAGGCCATGCCTTTTCCCCAGTCGCGACTAGTTTTGTTGAGATTAGAAGCCATCTTTAATTTCCTTTTACTCTCCTTCAATTTCTCACCAGCTTTTACAATTTCATTTTCATCATTTTTACACAATGGGCAGTACCAATCTTCATCAGTTGGTGGAATAGCTTCCAATGGAGGATTGAGACACTTCAAATGATATGCCATATCACATTCATCGCACATTAATTGTTTGTCAGGTTCATCTTTTAACCCACAAACATGACAACCACATTCTTTACACTTTACACTAGCTCTGTCCTTACAACTTAGGCAATATAGTTCAGTCAGTCCTGCCAGCTGAAAGTTTGACTCATCCGCAGCAGTTGATTCTGCTGCTTGTTGATCGCTTTCTTGACTTGTTTTATTGGGCTCCTCACTTGATGATTCACTTATTTGTTCAGCATTACTACATTCATCTGCTAACCGTTGAGGTTTTTCAATTCTGAATACCTCATCGCAAAACTCGAGTTGAACATACTGAATAGGAATTTTTCCTTTCCCCATGTACACCGTACCCCATATATTTTTGCTGCCATTTTTCTTTCTGCCAAGGAATTCAATCAGAAAATCATATAAATTACCAGGTTCGGAAGGAGATTCAAGATTATAATTTGCCAATACAATGTCACCAACTTTAAGCTCTTCAAACTTGTATCTGTATTTTGATACAGGTCTCATTTCCTTCAATTTACTGGAAACAAGTTCATTTTTTAGCTGAACTTCATATATCAAATTATCATCGAGAGAATCATCCGAACTGCTAGGGCTTGATATATCATCGGGGGACTGTTGCAGAATGGATACAATATTTCCTTCCGTCCATGCCTCAAAGGCAGAATCTACAACAGCAACAGCATCCCCCACCTTGAAATATTTACTCACCGCTTCTACCCTTCCAATGCATGATGGTGTTGCAGAATCCTTGTCCTGAAGCGTATTACAGGACTGTTCGTCATTTTTTACCAACAATTGTACAACATCGTTCAAATTGATATTATAATCGAAGATTTTATACCCATCCTCCAACTGTTTCCCGCGAAAGAAAAGACGTTGTTTGGAGGGGTCAACGGATAGAGTTTTACATATCTTATCTTTAAGAACTTCAACCGTTGTCATTTTCGACACCGTAACGACACAGTTTTGCTTGCAATCTATTGTTCTAATTTGTATGTACATTTTTGCAAGTAGACAAAATTGACACTCACCGGCAACACTCAGTTACAATTTACCATTTGTAGCCAAACCTTGGCGGGAACTATAGCATGTACACCAACACAAAGAAAAGTCTTGCATTATGTTTTGTTCTGTATAATTGCTTTGTTGTGTTGGCAATTGTTAAAGAGCATGAGAATTACGTTGCTCAAGTGTTATATTTGTTTATATGTCCTTTCAGCAGGGAAGTCAGGTTATGGTTATGTTCGGAACTCTACACGTGGTATCACTCATTTTCGTGTCGGGTTACTAGTGGATTTTAACGTTGTGTCTTATGTAAAAGTGAATATTTAATCGTGTGCAGTCGGTTTCTTTTCATAGTAATAAATTATTTGATGTTTAATATAAACGTGATTTTGGTACTGTGTGGATATGTGAAGAAGTGACATTGTTTTGTAAACTACTTCACAATGGCTCAAAATAGCCGTATATTTGTGAGAAATAGAGCCATTGGATACGTTAGTAATAATGTTCCTTTGGTTGCACGATATATCAAGAGGAGGAAGGAAAATTTGGTGGCGACATGTGTGGGAAGGTGTTTTCACACGTATGGTTGTGCCAGGTTTAGTTTGTTGAGCGTTAGTGGCCTTCATTCGGACGATATAATTTGCTTGTCTGCCGATGCGTACAATATTTTTACCGCATGTGAAAGTAAGATATTTGCATGGAGGCGTGGCACAGAACTGAAGCACACCTACATTGGTCATGAGCGACCTGTTCACCTCCTCTTGCCTTTTGGGCCCCATTTGCTGTCTGTCGATGAAGACAGTGTCTTGAAAGTGTGGAATATTAAATCTGAAGAGATTCACTTGGAATTAACATTCAATAATGATGCTTTCAAAATCACCACCATCCTTCATCCAAGTACGTACTTGAACAAGATCCTGCTTGGCAGTAGACAAGGATCATTACAGCTGTGGAATATAAACTCTTCAAAACTGATCTATACCTTTAAAGGTTGGGGTGTCGAAATAACCGTACTTGAGCAAGCACCTGCTATTGATGTTGTTGCAATCGGTCTTGCAAATGGAAAGATTATTCTTCATAATCTGAAATATGATGAAACAGTCTTGGAATTTATGCAGGATTGGGGCCTTGTAACGACCATTTCATTCCGCACTGATGGACATCCTATTATGGCTACTGGCAGTGTTGCAGGTCACATAGTGTTCTGGAATTTAGAAGAGAAGAGGGTTGCCACTCAGCTTTTATCTGCTCATAATGCTGCAGTGACTGGAATGAAGAGTCTTCCAAATGAACCTCTCATGGTTACTTCTTCGCCAGATAACACCCTGAAAATGTGGATATTCGATCTACCCGATGGTGGAGCAAGACTGCTGCGATTACGTGAAGGACATTCTGCACCTCCAACTTTCATTCGTTTTCATGGAAGTAATGGTCATAATATATTGAGTGCAGGTGGGGACTCATCTCTTCGCATTTTTTCAACCATCAATGAAACGTTCAACAAGAGCCTTGGTCGGGCATCTTATAATCGCAAAGTATCTAAAAAGAAGGGTAGGTTGGTGGAAGACCCATTACAAATGCCGCCAATGGTTCAGTTTACTTCGGAAACAACTCGAGAGAAAGAGTGGGACAATATTGCATGTGTTCACCTTGGGCTTGCTATTGTTACAACATGGTCGTATGACAGATTGAAAATGGGAGATCTGAAACTGTTACCTGAAAGATTTGATCCCCAGAAGTCTAAGTCGGATAGTAAAGCCACTGCAACTTGTTTGTGCCTGACACACTGTGGAAACTTTGTTGTTATTGGTTTTAGTTCTGGTCATGTTGATAGGTTTAACATCCAGTCAGGCCTGCACAGAGGGCAGTATGGAATCCACTCGGCTCATAGTGGACCAGTAAGAGGAGTCACTACCGATGCCTTAAATCATATAACAGTTACTGGTGGAAGTGATGCATTGATCAAATTTTGGCCTTTTAAAAATGCAGGTGAGTAGAATTAAATTTCTTGGAGGTATGCAAAATACAGGGTCTTTATTTTTGCTTGGCAAGGATATTCTCGCTCACACGCTCCTCCAGCGACAGCTCAGTTCCCGGCAACTGCGCGCGCGTTTGTACGACAAAATACGGCGCTTAAAATCAGTATGGTGCATTTTTACTCACCATGTTTACAGGAAGGAAGGAAGCTTGTAGTTTAACGTGACCGTTAATCTCGAGATCATGAGCCACGGGACCTCCTTTTTACGTGGAATCCGAACCACAGGACATGGCATTTCACATCGAAAATCTCACATGCATTGACCGGGAATCGAACCCGGGCCGCCTTGGTGAGAGGCATACAGCTAGACCGCTGAGCCACCACGCCGCTGTTTACAGAAGATGCTGAAAATGTTCCCCATCCACTGCCAAACATAACCGGCATCTCCTTATGAAGTTTCCGGTTACACCGGTTAATTTAGCTTCAGTAAGGAAATAATGGCATTTTCGTCTATTTGTATTGTTTACTGAACCTGTACATTTGAATCTCTTAGCCAGTCGAGTTATTGTCCGATTTTTAGGAATGGGTCTCCTTGGAAATGTCATTCGAAACTTTTGTCTTGGTCTAGCGCACGATTTCCTGCACTTTATGTACGTATTGTGCAGATATACTCGTTCACGTAACGAATATTTCCCATAAGGCATTACAGCACTATACACAATCACAATAAAACACTACACAATAAGATATACAATACCGGTACACAGTAGCTTTATAAAAGACTGAAACACCCAATTAGCTCGGAGCTCACACGTCTACAGAGAGCGAGGAAATACCTGGGCAATACGCCTGGAAACCACGCGCCGGAGATCGGCGGTCAAGATCGAGCGAAGGTCTCCACAATACGTGACGTACATAACGTGCGCTAGAACAAGACAAAAGTTTCGAATGACATTTCCAGGGAGACCCATTCCTATAAATCGTACAATAAATTAACTGGCTAAGAGATCCAAACGTAAAGGTAGTTATTTCCTTACTGAAGCTAAATTAACCAGAGTAACCGGAAACTTCATAAGGAGAGGCCGATTATGTTTGGCAGCGGATGGGGAACATTTTCAGCATCTACTGTAAGCATGGTGAGTAAAAATGCACAATACTGATTTTAAGCGCCGTATTCTGTCGTAAATACGCGCGCGCGACAGCCGGGAACTGAGCCATCACTGGCGGAGCGCGTGAGCGAGAATGTCCTTGCCAAGCAAATATAAAGACCCTGTATAATCTTTGTTGTAGGGTATGCTGCCATTACCTATCAATATGCCAGTGATGCTGTCAACCCTAGCCTGGGAAAAAGAGGTTCTGGGTGGGGACATTATTAATTCTGAATGAAATATCTCTCATTTCTTTTTCACTTTTTATTTTGATGATATGATTTTCATACCTTATTTCATCTTCTGGGGAACTTTTAACAATTCAAATTACTAACCCTGGTCTCTACTGAACCGGATATATATATGCTAAATTATGTAAATATGTGTTTTTATTTATTGCTCGTTGTCAATGGCAGCCATGTCCGACATTCTGTGAGGTCTCTTCAACTGTCACCAAAGTGCGCACATTGTTTACAACATGTGGGATACAAAATAAGTTACACCACACTAAATGAAGATTATTAGTGCATGACAAAAACCAGAGGTGTATATTATGACTACGGGCCGCGCTACCTCACAATTATTGGTCTAGACAAAAGCCATTGGTTTGGATTCAACAAATTTTACAGTAGTACTGTAAGCGCGGAGTAGGCAATACTGTATTTGACGAAAATTTGCGCACATAATGGTGGACACAGCTGGAATTTTACGATATAAGTCGTGATCTAAATAAGGGATGGTGGTTGGGTCATGGACAGTGGAGGAGGGAATATCTATTACTTCATCATTTCCAGATTTAATTTCCATCATTAGAGAACGTATTTTGGCTAATTTTAGTACTAAAATTTTACTGTACAAGTGATGTTATGGGTTATGGGTTATGAAAGGAAGGGAGAAGAGCAAAATACAGGCCAGTGAGATGAGGTTCTTGAGAAGCAGTATTGGAGCTACAAAGATGGACAGAATAAGAAATGAGAGGACCAGAGAATTAATGAAGGAGGAACCATTACAGGATGGTATAGAGAAATCTAGACTTAGATGGTATGGACATGTAAAACAAATGGAGCAGAAGAGGATACCCAGGAGAGTACACGAGACGAAGTGGGAAGCAAAGAGACCGAGGGGAAGACCGAGAGACAGGTGGCTGAAGGGGGTGGAAGAAAGCGTGAAGAAGAGAGGAGAAGACTGGACAAGGGTGGAGGCTGAAAGATGATGGGAAGACAGAAGACGTTGGAGAGGCTTGTGTTCCAAACAGACCCGGCCAGTGGCTGGAAACTGTGCAAGATGATGATGATGATGATGAAGTGATGTCTCACAGACAGCACTAAAGCGCAGTGTTAGGTCATGGGGATAAGCTCTCAGTTGACTCGGTAGACGCGTGGGTTCGAGCCCCACCGTCGGCCGCCCTTGAAATGGTTTTCCGTGGTTTTCCATTTTCAACTCCAGGCAAATGCTGGGACGGTACCTTCTGACAGGCCACAGCCGCTTCCTTCCACATCCTTGCCCAGTTTCATTCACCATCATTCATTTCATCTCTCATTAACTCCTCTCAATGAGGTTGGCATCAAGAAGGGCATCTGGCCGTAAAATCCATCCGCCACAAAGACTTCCATCGCATCTCATCCCCGACCCCGTTGGAAAATGGGGATAATAAGGGGTAGACATACAAATGATGTCTCATTCAGTGTTACTGACAGGTTGTCCTCTCATGCATTTTTTGTTTTGGATATCCAATGGCTAAAGTGTCTTTCATTTTTCCAGCCCTAATTGGCCCTTGTAATTTCTTTACTGGTAACTTGCCCTCACCTTTCTTCTGATTTGTTTTTGCACATTATCCTCTGCCTATTGTAATAGTCTCGCCAATCCTAGGGGATTCTTGATTTGGGTCCTTGTCTCCCTCCCGTCCATTTTACTAATGACTTTGGGGCTTTACTTCTTCGGCTCAAGTATATACCGCGTTACATACATGTCTAGAGGAAATTTTTAATGTAGCGGATGATGTCACGGGTTGTCTTTATGTTAATCTAAGAGAAAGAAAGGAATAGTTTAGTCCTAACAAAAAAGCAACTCCCTGTCCAAAAACCAATCTGTATTCACTAAAGATAATGTTATGCATCTGATGGGACAGAGAGGGTGTGCTGTACTACAAATTGCTTCCCCGAGGTGTAACTGTCACTCATCATCATCATTTTCATTTCCCCTTTTCCAGTTAACACTGGGTGGGGGCAAATATGGCTCCTCTCCACTTTGTTCTGTCGTTCCACCATTCCTCTTCCGACATAGTGTTCCAATCCAGGTTCCGTTTTCTAATACTATTCTCCACCGAGTCCATCCAACGCATTCTTGGTCTTCCTCGTCCTCTCTTCCCTGTCATCCGTCGTTCCAGTGCTCGTCTTGGTAGCCTTACTTCATTCATCCGTTTGACATGTCCAAACCACCTCAATCTGTTTTGCTCCAGTTTGTCATTTAGTTTCTGTACTCCCAGTTCTTTCCGTATATCTTCAATTCTCACTCTGTCCCTCCTCGTTTTCTGGACCATACTTCTCAGGAATCTCATCTCAGCCGCTTGTACTCTGCTCTCATCCCTCTTAGTCATTGTACAAGTTTCTGCTGCATATCTCATTATAGGAACATACCGGTAATATGCTTTGTACATACCAGTGGAGCGGTGCCAGCAGGAGCGACCTTGTTTTATAAGGACCCGGCGTCTGTGGGAAAGGGACCATTTACTTCCCCAAACACACGTCGATCCAAGAAGAAATCTCTTCGGGACGTGTCGGGGACAGACACCCAGTCTTCGGACCTGGAGAAAGTCCCTCGACACCGCTCTCGCTCTTCCCCAAGAGCGAGACTCGTGAGGTCCGACGACGACCGCGCGCAAACCAAGAGAGCGCCCGCTCCATTTTCTTCGGACGGAGATGCGGAGATTGAGGTGTGATCTCCTGCCCCATCATCTCCAACTAGAGATGGGGAAGGGTGGCAAGCGGTCAAGCATAAGTAGAAGACCCACTTCTACTTAAGTCCACACAATGGCACTGTAATAGCTATTCTGTTCATCTCGCTGAGTTACGTCAATTAATACCTTCGTTTTCGGCAACCATTGTCTGTCTTCAGGAATCCAGGCTTCGTCCTGGACATGAGACAACAATGGGTGGACGGAGCTGTAGCCGCTGGTGGCATCTGCACTCTCGTCCACTCTAGCCTCTTTAGTGAAGAGGTGCCGTTGCGTACTCAGATAGAGGCAGTTGCAGTTTGTACTTCGTTGCCAGTAATGGAAACAGTATGTAACGTGTACATCCCGACTGATTCTCAACCGGATTACAACCAGCTGGTGGATCTAGTCTCTCAGCTCCCCCCTCCTTTTCTCTTTCTAGGAGATGTTAATGCCCACAACCTCATCTGGGGCTCCGCTACCACTAGCGGTAAAGGGAGAGATTTTGAGAGGCTGATCAGGCGGCTGGACCTGTGTTTGTTGAACACAGGGGAACCTACGCACTTCTCTATTGCACACGGTACTTATTCAAGTATCGATATTACCTTGTGCAGTCATGCGCTGGTTCCCCTGCTACAGTGGGGTGTACACGATGACCTTTGTAATAGTGACCATTTTCCAATTATCGTTACTCTTCCGAACCAGAGAGCCATCGAGTTACCGAGCCGATGGCTTCTCCGTCGGGCTGATTGGCCAACTTTCACGGCACGTGCGGTGTTTGTCGAAGATACCTTTGAGAGTGTCGACGATCATACCATTCATATAACGAATGGTATTTTGGCTGCTGCTGAGGAAACAATACCTTCCTCATCCGGCAACTCACGCCGGAAGCTTGTCCCTTGGTGGACAGCCGAGATTGCAGCAGCCATTAAAGATCGTCGACGTGCTTTCAAATGCTATCGGAGGCAAAACACTGGCCAACCTTATCACCTTCAGAAGGATGCTTGCTAGAGCCCGATATCTGATTCGGGAGAGTAAGAAAACGACGTGGGAAAAGTATGTGTCTATGACGGCGCATACTCCTTCATCTCAAGTGTGGACTAAGCTTCGTCGGATCTCCGGACTCCCGACATCACTGTCGATACCCGGAGTGTCCATCAATGGAGACATCATCACGGACCATCTCGCCATTGCCAACAGTATTGGCTCGCACTTCTCCGATATATCCTGCTTCGGGAGTTACGATCCTACATTTCTGACTCTGAAGCGGGAGGCAGAGACTCACCCCTTGTCCTTTGCCACTGCTGCTTCGGAGTCCTATAATGTACCATTCTCTGAATGGGAACTGCGCAGTGCCCCTGCACTGTGCAGGGATACGGCTCCTGGACCGGATAACATACATAATCAAATGTTAAAACATCTGTGCGAAGCCAGTATAAAGCAACTGTTGATCCTCTTCAATCGTATATGGATTGAAGGGGAGTTTCCATCTCAATGGCGAGAGGGGATCGTGATACCGATTCCCAAGGCTGGAAAGGATCCCAAGTTTGCAAGCAGCTATAGGCCCATTTGTCTGACAAATGGCCTATGTAAGCTGCTCGAAAAGATGGTGAACCGTCGACTGGTGTGGTTCTTGGAGGAGAAAGGTCTCCTGTCTGAGTATCAGTGTGGATTTCGCTCTCATAGGTCCACCACTGACCATTTGGTGCGACTTGAGAGCACCATACAGGGGTCATTTTTCCGAATGCAGCACCAAGTCACGGTTTTCTTTGACCTCGAGAAAGCCTACGACACCACATGGCGCTACAGGATCCTTTCCACGCTTCACAAGTGGGGACTCCGTGGTAATCTACCGACTTTCATTGCGAATTTCATGTCCGTCCGACTCTTCCGTGGAAGGGTCGGTAGGACATTATCGCAATACTATATTCAAGAAAATGGAGTTCCTCATGGTTCTGTGCTGAGTGTCACCTTGTTCGCGATTGCCATAAATGGCATTGTTGCCGCCGCCGGGTCCGCGGTAGTTCCATCGCTGTATGTAGACGATTTAGCTCTGCATTACAGCTCTGGAAATATGGCGGTCGTGGAACGGCAATTGCAGCTAGCTATCAACCGGGTTGACAAGTGGGCTCACGACCGGGGTTTTCGTTTTTCAGCAGCGAAAACCTCCGTCGTCCATTTTTGTCGGCTCCGGAGGCTACATTTACACCCTGAACTACATCTCAGGGATGCTGCGTTGCCGTTGGTTGACACTTACCACTTCCTGGGGCTCCATTTTGATAGCAAATTAACGTGGCAGCACCATATACGGCAATTGAAAATGACGTGTCTCAGGAAACTGAACATGCTCAAGTTCTTATTGGCACTACGTGGGGGGCTGACCGTGCGGTGCTGCTACGGTTCTACCAAGCCCTCGTCCTGTCCCGGCTAGACTATGGTTCTGCGGCATACGGTTCAGCAAGGCCGGCAACCTTGAAAATGCTGGAAAGTATCCACCACAGTGGCGTTAGGCTGGCTACCGGTGCCTTCCGGACCAGCCTGATACCCAGCCTACTCGCCGAATCGGATGTTCCACCTTTAAATTATAGACGCCAACATATGCTTATAACGTATGCTGCCAATGTGCTTCAAATGCCGCAACACCCGACCTATCAAGCTCTCTTCGGTACACAAAACCACCAGGGGTACGCCAACCGGCCTCGTGCCACTCGGCCGGTTGGTATTAGACTTGATACCTCGTGTACTGAAATAGGAGTGGCTGTAGGTCCCTGTATGATCCGGACACCTAGCGAGGTGCCTCCGTGGCAAGTTCCACGTCCAGAAATTCGGCTAGATCTGCACCGAGGTCGTTAGGTGAACACGGATGCCTCCGTTTACCGGAGGCAGTTCCACAGCATAGTTCACCAATTTCCGGACGCTGGCATTCTCTACACGGATGGTTCGAAGGTGGACGAGAAGGTGGGTTGTGCTTATGTTATTGATGGTGCAAATACCAAGATCTCTTTGCCTGAGTTAGCTGATCAAGCTGCAAAAGAGGCGGTATCACTACCACCTCGACCAATGGAGGTACCCGCTAGAGATATTCGCTCTCAGTTACGCCTACAAGTTCTGGCTTTTTGGGAGAGTCAGTGGCTAGCTGACCCACTGCCCAGTAAACTGAGAGCGATCAAGGGAACTACTCGCGTGTGGCGGAGCTCCTTCCGGGCCCGGAGAGAGTCCGTCATTTTGTGTAGGCTCAGGATAGGTCATACAAGTTCCACCCACTCGGACCTAATGAGAAGGGAAGACCCCCCACTTTGTACCTGTGGAGCCGTTTTCACCGTGGCCCACATTTTGACCGAGTGTGTGGATCTTGCTGACTTACGAAGAAACCTTGGTTTGCAGATGACACTCAAACTTATATTAGCCGATGACGCGGTGGCTGCTGATCGCGTTATCCACTTTATAAGTGAGAGTGGGTTAGGGCCGGCAATCTAAATTTTCCAGTGAACATTGACTCAACGACTTGTTCGTTTTTGAATGTTAATGTTTTGTTTATCCGTAATTTTTGTTTATTTTTATAATTTTTATTTAATTTTTTGTTTTTGTTTTATTAATTTTTGGTCTTTTTAAATTTAGATGTCCACCTCACCATTTTAAATTCAATTCCAAATTTGTATTCTTTAATCTGTGTTAAGAGGGGCAGATAACCTCGTAGTTCCGCCCCTTAAAACAACAATAACTAACTAACTTTGTACATAACTTCTTTAGCCTTAATTGGTATATCCTTGTTCCATACTAGTCCCCGTACCTGTTGGTAGAAACACTCCCGAGTTGTATTCTTCTGCTAATTTCCAAATCTAGTCTTCCATCTTCAGTCAGTTCACTTCCCAAGTATTTGAAGTGTTTCACCACTTCCAATTCCTCCTATTTTGATTACTCCTTTTCCTTCTTTCTTATCTCTACTCATCACCACTGTTTTACTCTTCTCCACATTTATCTTCAATCCCCATCGCTCAATCTTTTCATTTATTACGCCTAACTGTCACTACCGACTTTTATTGTCAACATCTGGCACATCTTGTAGATGCAATCCAAGGTGAAAATCATTCACGACCACACTGTACCAACGTTACGATAGACTTTTACAAAGAATTCAAGTGTGAAATTTTGGACCATCTGCCGTTTAATCCAAACCAGCACTGAATGATTTTCACATTTTTCGAGAATTGAAGGTATGGTTGGGCGGCAATGCCTAGCCAAAAAGGAAGAACTTCAGGAGACTGTCCAGACGTACCCACCTCAGTGGCGGCAGAATATTTTGCCGTGGGCATTGGAAAGCTGGAGTAACGATACGACAAATACTTCAATAGTTTTGGCGGTTATGTTGAGACATACGAATAAAACATGCAAACATTTAGTAGTAAAATCAGTTAAGTATGTCAATCTGTTATTTTTATACAGTCCATTGGAACTTGAAAACTAAACAGCCCCTCGTATGTACTTGCGCACGCTTCCAATAGCACAGCAGGGGGCCATGGCGGGCTACAAGCTTGGCCAAGGCCACCGCAGCAGCGAATAACAAAACTGCCGCTTGCCGTTCTTACTTTATATGAAAGGCCCTGTCTGTATAAGGAGCACCAAGATTGCATAATGAGGTTATGCTACTGGACAATTGCATCTGCCTGCTTCTAATCTGACAAAAATCACGATCAAGGAGTTAGGTCAGGCGTCGGGAAGTTGTTATATAACCATCGTATTCCCTTTTCCACTCTCTATCATATGACCTTCAAGGAACTACTTTTCCAGATAAAAATGCACTATGGACATGGCTTCTTTAACTCAAAACCATCAGATTTCTACAGGCGTGGAATCTAAAAACTACCTCAGCGTTGGCAGGTTGAGATAGTGCGGGAGAATATGTTGTTGCTAAATAACTTCACTTATGTGAATGTTTATCCTAAGTGTTTAATAAATGCACGAAAACACTATGAACTTATGCACCAACTCAATATAAATATAGATAAAATGACACCTTAAAGTAGGATAAAATCATATGAATCAAAATTGTTCTTATTGACAGATAAGTGTAGTTATCCTGTTTTGAAACTAGAAGACCTAATTGGAGTTCACTCACACTATTATCATTCATAGACTTCTCACACTGTTTCAAAAAGCTATTCTTCAGATCAACCAATCTAACAATCTAACCAATCTAAATAGACCATTTTTTTTATGAAGCATAATAATTTATTTTGTATCAAATACATTCCATATAGGTATGTTCAGTGAGGGCCTTCCCTATAGAATGGAGCTTTGCTTGCACGCGGGGCGGTGGAGAGTGATTAGTCATCGCCACTTGGCTAGCTTTTAGCGATAACATAAGAGCAGGACGGGAAGTCCCCACAGCTGGCATTGCATTTACTAGATATGGGGCTGGCAAGGTACCTTAATTGAGATAATTAAGACATGTGGTGAAGTACTGTAGGCTGCCTCGTATGCCGTGTTTATTAAATACGTTAAAAAGTGTAAATGCATTAAACTTGTTGGGCGCTACGCTGCTGCTTACGCCTTGCTCGACACGTGACTAGCCACAGTGCCCCAGCCGCCACGCGGACACCACAACTCTCCGTTCGATAGGGAGGGTCCTCGCTCTATAATATCCTTGGAATAACAGATAGAAGATTATTTTCTCAATGAACATATTACTTACCTTATTCCATATAAGTTGAGAGTCAAATGACAACACGCCAGAGCCACGGAGATGAGCTCCTACCTCTTACTAATATGAAGTTAAAGCCAGTTCATAATTGATACGGTGCCTGTAATATTTCAATCGAAGGTAGTGTGCTCGTTTAGGTAAGAGCTCTTCTTCGCGGCTGTGGCGTGTTGTAATTACTCTCAACTTATATGCAACAAGGTATAGTTTGGTATGTATATACAAAGAGAGTGTGATTTCTCTGTTCCTAGAATCAAAGCCATCCTCCAAACTTCATGTGGAAGAGCCAGTATCGTTTTTTCATTCTCACCGAGACAACTCCCTGTTGGCTGTTGCCCTCGAGGATTACAGCATGGTGATCTTAGATCTGGACACCCGCTGTGTCATCAGGAAGTTTATGGGCCATTCTTCCCAGCTAATGGATGCAGGGTTCAGTCCAGACTCTCGCTGGCTGGTCACTTCCTCTATGGACTGTACAATCCGCACCTGGGACGTTCCTTCTGCACATCTCATAGACTGTTTCCAGGTTAGTGCTCCAGGGTTTGAAGGTAATCAGTAAGGTTCGGATGTTTAGGAAATGTCATGCTTTTTTTCCTTGAGATTATAGGAGAATTTCTTAGTGTGAAGCAACTGGAGGACCTGGAAAAGATAAAATCAAGGTACCAGTACTTGAAGAGAGTCCTTAGTGTGTCAAAGTCTACAAGATCGAGACTCGTTTCCGAACTTACGGAGGAGACTTTTCTGATAAGAGGATCTGAAATACAACCTTATCTTGCCAGCAAGTGCTGCATACGATCAGCTGTTGCATAAGCTAAAGGAAAAAAAAAGGATATATGGGAAGACTTCTACACAACGGAGGCCATGACGGATCAAAGGTGGATGGATACGGGCTATCTTCATCATCATCATCTTGCACAGTTTCCAGCCACTGGCCGGGTCTGTTTGGAACACAAGCCTCTCCAACGTCTTCTGTCTTCCCACCATCTCTCAGCCTCCACCCTTGCCCAGTCTTCTCCTCTCTTCTTCACGCTTTCTTCCACCCCCTTCAGCCACCTGTCTCTCGGTCTCTTTCCTTCCCACTTCGTCTCGTGTATCCTCCTGGGTATCCTCTTCTCCTCCATTCGTTTTACATGTCCACACCATCTAAGTAGGGCCCGGATTTATATGCACTAAAAAAGCTGAAAATATGCACTAAAAGGTTGGAATATATGCATGGAAAATAATGAAATATCACTTAAAACATGCAATTTTATTCACTTACCTATTTACAGGTATCATTTGTTGCAAAAAGAAGCATCGCAATAGGTAACTAGTAGTCTTTCAATGTTTTCTGGAGACAAACTGTCTATTGTCCGTCAAAATGAGTTTATAGGCTGAGGATGATCGTTCTACATCAACTGACGTGATTGGACAGTACTTATACACGGGCACCAAAGTTTCGGAGCATACATCTGGCAAGGATACCCTAGTTCCACTCAAGTATTGACTAATTAACTTAATCTTCTTCAGTCCTGAGTTCGAATTCAACACCTTTTCTGACTTGCATTTAATCTTCTCTCCAATTTCGCCTGGAGCGGAATTCAATGAAGATGCAGCTTTCTCAACGAGATCAAGTGATTCATGGAGGGGAGTACCAGAAGATTCTAAGCTCTCAATGGCTTTTGGAAGTATAGAAAAATGTGCATGAATGAAATTCACATCTTGATAAACAGTAGCGGTTTCAAACACAACTTTTGCATCACGGACACACGCAATATGCTCATCTTCAAGTTGTGTAACCACTTCTTTCACTTCATTAAAATTCTCCTGATAAAATGATACTGCAGATAACCATGTCCCCCACCTAGTCAGGACAGGTTCAGGTGGCAAAGGAACTTCAGGTAGACAATCTTTGTATAACTGGACACGAGCTGGTGCTTTCAGAAACAGCTTCTTCCCACATCCAATTAAATTGTTTACAGCTGGAAAATGTGTGCGTATTTCTTCTGCAATGCGGTGTAATCCGTGCGCTAAACAGGTTACGTGTATGAGTTTCGGATAAAATACTTGGAGGACCTTTGCTGCTTTCAACATATACGAAGCTGCATCTGTGAGCAGTACAAGTACTTTACAACAATTATCCTCAATTTCAGATGGCCACAATAGTCGCAGAGAATCATTTACAAATCTTGCTATTGTGCTATGGTTGATTTTCTCTAGTACTTTACAAGCAAGAAGATGCGGCTTACCGGGTTCGTCTGGATGTAATTTACCAACCACGAAATTTGCTATTTAACGGCCACATGAATCCGTTGTCTCATCCACCGATATCCAGACATAGTTCCTTCCGATATCAGAACGGATCAATTCCAGGGTAGATTCATATAGCGGAGGTAGGTAATTTTTCCTAAGAGTTGATTCATCTGGTATTTTTTGATTTACACAATATTTCTCAAGAAATTATCGCAGAACTGGATTGTTTAATTTATTCCATGGAATGTTGCTGCATACGAAAGCCCTACAAAGATCATTTGAAAATGTATTAAGAATACCGGACTTAGGCTTTACCTGCGTAAGAAGTAGTTGTTGTGGTGTGCTGTTCTTCTCCTCCTTTGCTTTAATATGTGCAGTTGTTTTTGAATGCTGTTCAAGCTGACATTCTTTTCACATTTTACTTCCTTTGAGCAAACTTGACAGTACACGATGACACCATCTGTTGAATAGTCCCTATTATCCGACACCCACTGATTTAGTAAATCTCTTCTCCTGCTCTTTTCCTTAGGCATATTTAGAAACTAACACTTGAGATGCAGGGCATTAAACTGGAACGTAACTAGTGAACTGAAGATACTTCTGTCCTGACCAATTGCCCAACCCCCTGAGATTATTATCTACTGTGGTAGAGAAAGGAATTCCGGGAAGTCCAGCCAGCCAGCCTACCCATACCTAAGCTATCTGTAGCCATTGTCAGTTGTGAAAGTAAAGTGCCGTTACACAGAGAGTCGAAAACATCAATTAGTGAGGGTTGCACATAATATAGGCAACTAGCTTGGGATGCACAAAACAGATTTATTTTAGTAGTTCTTGTAATTGTCCTTAAATTCAGACATATATACCGGAATATGCTGTTACGTCTAGAATATGCACTAAACCTCAAAATATGTCAAAATATGCATATGAAATGAAAATCCACAGCCTGCTTCCAGTCTCCGACCGGGTCAGGAATGGAATGAATATGCATATGCATTTTTAAAAAATCCGGGCCTTACATCTAAGTCTAGATTTCTCTATACCATCCTGTAATGGTTCCTCCTTCATTAATTCTCTGGTCCTCTCATTTCTTATTCTGTCCATCTTTGTAGCTCCAATACTGCTTCTCAAGAACCTCATCTCACTGGCCTGTATTTTGCTCTTCTCCCTTCCTTTCATAACCCAGGTCTCCGAGGCATACGTCAGGATAGGGACATAGTAGTTCCGATATATGATCTTTTTGCTGTTCTGAGGGACATCCTTGCTCCATAACATGCTTCTCACACTCCTCTGGAATGCTTCTGCCTGTCTCCCCTGCTCATTTATTTCTCTATTGTTTCTTCCATTATCTTGTATCAGGCTTCCCAGATACTTGAAACTCTCCACTTTCTTCAGCTGTTCCTCACCAATTGTTATTCCCGTTGTGGTTCTTTCCTTCTTCCTTGTTGTGATCACCATCTCACTCTTATTTATGCTAAATTTTATCCCATATCCTTGTATTATTCCTTCCCACACGTCCAACTGTTCCTGTACCACCTCTTTGTTTCCCCAAATCATCAAATCATCTGCAAACACCATTGCTTTCATCTTTCCTTCCCCAATTACTTGTGCCACTCGGGTCATTATGTCATCCATCACCACAATGAAAAGTAGCGGTGACAGTGCACTTCCTTGTTTCAGGCCGTTTCTCTGTTCCAACCAGTCCGATCTCTCTCCTCCCACCTTCACACAGCTCACGCTTCCTTTTTACATCTCCTTTATCCTCCTTATAGTACATTTTTCTACTCCTCTATCCTCCAGGGACATCAACTGAGACATTTAGTCACAAGATTGGCTATCCACGGGTTCCATTTTAAAATGTGTACGAACAAAACATTTCATGAACTTAAACTGTGTACCGTATGTCGGCTATGTGACTATGTCTGCAAAAGGTATCATATTCAGAAGTGTATCTTGAGAATCTGTTCAGTCAGGGATTTTGTTAAGGATCAACACTTAATGTGAAAGGTGTTTATAGTATGTTATGCACATTGTGCACAGTAAATATATTATTATATTTTTCTCCTTGACTACATTTTCATTAAAAACTGTAATTAAGCATGAGTTCAATATTCCCGATTCTTTTTAGGTGAATTTTATAGAGCATAAATGCATATTTGGGTCATTTTCATAGTTATTATCATCTTCTTCTCAAGTATTCAATCCATGGATTGGTCTGCGGCAGTTCTCCAGTCGGCTCTATTTATAGCTTTCCTCTTCATCTCTTCATAGTTTCTGCATCAGTTGTCCTCGCCTGGAGATCCGAATGGAGGACTATTCCGGAATAATTTACTAAAGAGCCTTCCATCATACTGCCGATTCTTGGGAAATCTTAATAGATCATTAATGGAGTAGTTTCCCATTGCTTTCTCCATTCTATGCCATTGACCAGCACTTTAGTGCCGCCTTCAGAGGTAGTTTCCTACCTCTAGGGCAAGAGAGTGCCCTGTTTCATTACTCGCTCATCCGCCCTCCCAGGAGGCCGTTGGCACTTAGTAATGGTTATCTCCTTATTCTGGGAGACACTCAGTCCCTGTATTCGTTAGCCGCTTGAATATGACAAATGTATATTCAAACGTTGCCCCCTCTCTACCGCGGGGAGGTGAATATCAGGAATTTCCTTTCATCAAGTTTAGGACCATAATGGCATTTCCTAAACTCTCCAGTACTTCCAGAGAGGAGTTATCATATTTCATCAATATTAATGTTTTAAGGCTATATCTTGGTAATATTTTAGGGGTAGGTGGTGGACTTAAAATATGGTATCCGCTGGCCGCTGCGAGGTTTCTGTGCGTGGAACAGGACGCCATCGAACACTTCTGTCAAGCCTATCCCATACATGCTTGATGGGACTAAGGTCGGGACTCACTGCCGTCCATTCCATCTCTTGAATTTCCAGTTCTCACAAGACAGCTCTGGTGATGCGCGCTACATGAACCCTGGCATTGTCGTGCATGAGTACGAATTCAGGGCCAACACCGTATGCAGCAGCCAACACAAGCTGTAGCAGTATCTGCTTGATGTACCCCGCTGCAGTAAGATTACCATGGACGACGACAAGATCCGTATGTTGGCCATCAATACTGATGCCACCCCACACCATCACATAACCTTATCCGAATTGGTCGACTTCCTGGACAACATTTGGCATGTACTGCTCACCACGGCATCTTCATACACATTGACGTCCATCACTCTGTTTCAGGGGAAATCTGGACTCGTTTCTGAACAACACAGGTGTCCATTGGCGAAGTTGCCAGTTGATGTGGGTGTGGGCAAACAGTAGGCGAGCTGTGTGATGTTGCTGCGTTAAACGGGGCGCTCGAACAGGACTTCTGGGCTGTAAGGACACTTCTCTTTACTTGTTCCGTACCGTCTGGTCAGGTACCGTGACTCCAGTGATCCTCCTGAGGTCTTGTTGCAGTTCTCTGGCAGTTGCTGAACGACGACGCAACGCACAGGTGGTCAGATATCAGTCATCCTGTGGGGTTCTCATGCGTCCACGACCTTGTCCAACCTTCCTTGTGAACTGGCCTGTCTCATCGTGGCTATTTCACAAGCGTTGAATAACTGACGGAGAGACACAGATCTACAGCAACACAGCGAATAGTCCGTCCTTCCTGGATCAAAGTGACAGCCCTTGCGACTTGAACCTCGTTAAAAGTCTCATGCCATGTGCTGGTTTACGTACAACGTGCTCAAATGTCCGCAGTAGTCTGTGTACCTCACAACAACACACCGACGCACCGCTATTCACTTTGTTTTGAGGGGTCACCTGAGAGTAATGTATGGCTACGGCTACAGATGGAGTATAACTTCGATTTGACATACCCTGAGTATCTAAGGTGTAAAGGCATGCTGTACGACCATTGAACCCCATCTACAAAATTAATGTTCACATACCAAGCGTTACAAAACATGTTCCCCTAATTTTTTTTGAACCGTGTAGTTGCAAGATGGTGGATGTATGAATCATGCAAGTATTATAGGGTAACCGTAACTTACGATTCAACAAGGCCTGGTATCAACAATTCAGCTTATCGCACATAGGGATGATTAATCTGTCCTTCAGAAGGTGACCGGTAGGATATTAGCATATTATAATAGAATAATTATGTAACCGTAGAAGAGACGAACAGGTCAGTCCAACCATGCCATATCGTTGTGGGTCTGTGCCGTCCCGTTGTCAAAATAGCCGCTATTTTTGCTCGTAAATCCATATATTTCCGTAACTGCGTAAGTTTATATCCTTTTAGGAATGTACTGAACAAAATAATGCATATTTAGTATCAAATGGTTTATAGAAACGCCAGAAAACTCTATTGAAATTGTTAATTTCAACACAAAATGTGATACAGTTATACTAAACCAGTCTTTTACCAATTATTATCATAGCACATCCATGGCATAATGGTAACAACCTGTGTTCATAGTCTGAAGGTTCGTGGTTCATATCCCTGCAGGTTCAAATCTTCTTAAGTTGTTATTTTGGTATTTATTGATTTTTAACTACTCACACGTTATAATGTTAAGCATATTATAGTGTATATTTGCAATCGAAAATATTACATAATTATATACTTATAACACTTCATATTTCAACACTCGAATACAGCAATTAATATCCGTTGACCTTGATCCGCGGTAGAGTGTATTGTTGTGGTTGTTGATTCTTTGGGGGTTTTGCGGTGTCATGGTCTTGTAACTCCATTTACTTGGGTGTGTGTAGGAGTTGTTAGATAACCTGTGTCACTGTGATGTCTGTAGGCTGACTAGTGTGTGTACTTTTATACGAGGAAGGATTTGGGTAGGAAGCTGTTCTTGTTTCATTTGAGATGCATGGACATCATGGTCATTTAGACCCGTGTACTTGGGTGAGTGTTGAATTTTGTTTGATAACCTGTGTTATTGTGATGGCTGTATTGGTGCGTGTGTGTGTATATATAATTCAAGTGAGGATTTCTTCAATCAACGTTTAATATCCGCATAGCACGTTGTATTTCAACAAGCTACTACAACCAGCATTCAATTATACTCCTTGAAAAGGACAAGGAGTTTTAACTATACCCATGCATTTAGGAGAAAGTAGGCTATATGTTCCGTACTGAACATCTTGTTTATTTATGCATGTTCTAGCTATTCTTCTCTCTACCTTTCCGATTTTGTTGGGTCTGGTTGTTTTTTTTTTTTTGAGTGACTTTAAAAAGAGTTTCGCTGCCATATGTCACCTCTGGTTGAACCACCGTCTTGTAAAGTTTTAATTTGGTTGTGATCAATAGACATGTTTCTTTGTATGTAGACCGTGTTAATTTTTGGGCTTTTATCATTTTATTAGTTCTTTCTCGCCATGCTGGTTTCTCATCCACGTTGCAAGTTATCATTTCTCCTAAGTAAATTGCTTCATTATTTTTACTTTCCTGTCATTTACTGTTATATGATTGATTACTAGTGGATTTGCTACCATTATCTCAGTCTTTTCGAATGATATCTGGAGTCCAATTTTTTTGTGCTATATTTTGTAGGCTTGTTATTATTTTGATTTCTGGCTTCTTGAATGTTATTACCTATAGTCCAGGACACCTTAAATAAGTTACTAGAAAACCAACATGGCCGCCACATTTGGTGTTGCCAACTTACATCATTTAACACCAAAAAGTCAGCACACACATCCATGTAACACGTATCGCAAATGATCCAAACTAAGTAAAGGCTCTTTTACGAAAATATGTTTTACATGAAGTTGTGAAGCAGTCCTTGCTCAAGTTAGAGACATCTTGGTCATCAGTCCTCGACAGTAACTCTTTAAGCAGTATTATGGTAGTGAAGTTAACTTAAATTATCTCTTCTAGATTGATTTTTAAAGCATCATATACAATGCATAAGAACAGAAACATTAATACTTACTCAGTTATTTTTGCCAGGGAGCTAAAGATGAGCATGTTCATTTCTTCTTATAGGCTATATTTTTATAATTAGTACAAAAATGCAGACCATTCTGTTTTAAGATGAGTGTTCAGAGAAGGATTTAGGAGTAGGAGAGAAATATAATAGTAGGGTACATATTAGCTTATTATTTCTTTATTTTTGATAAGTACCGTACTCATTTCTTGCATGTATAGGCCTACATATATGAAGGCAGAATTGAGACAAGCTGTTGAAAGCCTGTTGGCAAATCCCTATTGACATGCAAGAAGATGGTTGATCCAATGCTTAGGCCTAAAACCATTCGCATACCTGCCAACTTTTACGGTTTATCCGTAAAATTTACGGAAATTGCAGCATTTTACGGTTTTACGGATGAACGGTGTCATTTTACGATTTTGCGGACAAAAATTTGAAACGATAATTTACATTCGATAATACCGCCCACTTCCGTACAATCGATTGTTTGCGTGGGTCGGAGGCAAGTCCACGATAGTCGATAGCTCGTTCTTTGATATGATTCGTACTTTTAACCGTGTGGTGGTTGTGTCGTCATTTGTAATTGAATTTGAAGCCGGGATAACCCTTCTTCCATGTGTCGACAGGCTCTGCTTCGCATATTCTTTGTTCCGCTCCGTTCGCTCGTTGCGATTTAAACCATATTCTTTGACCACGTTAGTTGTTCATTGTTCGCGAAGTTGGCGTTCCTTGAATGTTTTCG
Source organism: Meconema thalassinum (assembly GCA_946902985.2). Lineage (NCBI taxonomy): Eukaryota > Metazoa > Arthropoda > Insecta > Orthoptera > Tettigoniidae > Meconema > Meconema thalassinum. Next base: position 2,105,116,065 of record OX336388.2, on the reverse strand, counting down.
TCTTTTAAGGTTATGGCATATTTTAATGAAGCGTTCGAGTTTTTGTGCTATAACTTCGTGCTTCGCAGTTTCCTGTATTCCTTCGACTAATTACATTCGTTCCACGTGTGTGTGTGTTTTTTTTCTACCATGTGCATATTCTTTCTTCACGAGGTTGGCGTCGTTTTCATTTAATGGCTTTGTGTGTCTTGACATGTTTTAATGAAGTGTTGGCTGTCTTAAGTGTTTTATGTTATAATTTTATGTGACGTTCAGTGATCCAGGTTCCTTTCGATGTTTTAGTAGATATCGAGAATGAACAAATCCAACAAGAAACAGTACTTCCAGACATTTAAAGAATCATACTCGGTTGATTTTCCGTGCATACTAAAATCAAGAAAGAGAGAAAAATTTGCCTTTTGCACGGTATGTGGGTGTGATATTAATATTGCACATGGTGGAAAAAACGATTTAAGTAATCATGTGAAGTGCGGTAAACACATTAGTTATGTTAAATCGAAGGAAGATAAGCAAGAAAATCAACACCTTTTTTGCTAAGTCTGGAAACGTTGACAGTGACGTAATTAGGGCCGAGTGTCTGTTTACTTCCTTTTTGGTGGAACACAATGTGCCCTTAAGTGCGGCTGATCATGCTGGTGCTTTATTTAAGACGATGTTTCCCACATCAGAAGTTGCAAAGAAATATAGTTGTGGTCGCACGAAAACGACATGTATTGTAAATAAAATGGCAAAAATGCATCATCTGAAGTTGTTAAGTGCCTTCAGAACGGACCGGATACAGATAAATCCCTTTTCTTTTCATCAGTGAGAAACTACTTTTATACTGCCTGTGACTACATCATCAACAAGTTTCCACTCAAGGATGACGTGTTAAAGAATGCTCAAGTTGCTAGGTTAGACAACATTGAAGATGCACAGTTATCTTCCATTCGTTTTTTCTTGGAAAAGTTTCCTATCATGTTATGCAAGGAAGAGAATGAAACTACAGATGAGGTGGTGAATGAGCTTCAGAGGCAGTTCACAGCTCTTCAGGTAGATGACACTTTGGCTGCACATCAAGATGCTGCAAGTGATTCCAGTTGGGCACAAATATCAAGAATTCGTGGAGCCGATGGACTTCTTAAGTATAACCGAATTTCTAGAGTATTGCTCTCTATTCTCACCATACCCCATAGCAATGCAGAATGTGAACGTTATTTTTAGCCTTGTGAAGAAAAATAGAACACTGTTCAGGTCATCCATGTCCAATGAATCTCTGGAGTCTATTTCTATTTTGAAGACCAGGCGTTCTGGTCCCTGTTATGACAAAACATTTTCTCAAGAATGTTTGCAGGAAGCTAAAAAGGCCACAACCATGACTTAAAAGTCGAACTAGCATGTGATTTGCAGTGTGTATTATATTATTTCTTGCCTGTGTTACGTTAAACAAGTTTTATTGTTTAAAGCCTTTTTCAATTATCGTATATCAGCTTAATCTATCAAGGAAGTCCTGTTATGTCTGCTCCAAACCAATATTCACCACGCCTGCTGCTGATTAACATGGATTTCTTCTTGATTGTTATGTTCATCTACAAATCATAGTAAGTAGATATGATTTCATTGAAGTATCCTGTTTAAAGCATGAATTATTGTATTTTGTAGCCCAGAAGTATTATTATTTTCGTCAAGCCGGGGTATGTCGAAAATCGTTAATTTTTTGTCGCGCGTGAGTTTTACTGATAGCCCTTTTCAAAAGTTGGCAGGTATGCATTCGAACTAGTCGTGGATTTTAGGGGAATAAGACTAATGGCAACTCTAAGATTTCATCTTGGAATGGTAGAAAGCAGCAGTTGGTTGATTTTGGGGCTTTGTGACATCATGGTCATGTAGATCTGTATACTTGGGCATGTGGAATTTTTCTGATAACCTGTGTTATTGTGATGGCTGGATTAGTGTGTGCATTTATTATTCAGATGAGGATTGGGAACGAGGTGGCCATGGCCTTAATTTAGGAACCATCCCGGCATTTGCCAGGAGTAGAAGCGTGGAAACCACTTCCAAGATGGCTAAGATAGGAATCGAACCCTCCTTTTCTCAGTTTTGCCTCATGAGGCTGAGTGTGCCTTGTTCCTTCCCTCAGACCAAAATTAAAATTTCTTGGCAGAGCTGGAAATTGAACCTGGACCAACTGCCAAAAAATGCTAGCCGCACAACGCGAGATGGTTGGTAGAATAGTCTCCTGACCTCTCATCAACCGGCACATTAAAAGCCACTTGTAGAAAATTCAATGAATTCACTGAGAAATTGACGAGTTAAGGACAGGCGTTGAAAGGCAAGCTTTATCGAGGGAGTAATATCTCGAAAATTATAATTATAAAATACCAACACAAAACAATTTTCTGTGGTGAGCTGAGATATTTAAATTGCGAGAGCGGAATCTATGAGAGGGAATTGAACTGAGGCAGCGTTGTTGCGAATGGGTACATCCTCTACACTTCCATTCATTTCTACATGATCATAATAATAGCATTATCATGACGAATAGAATGTAGTGTTATCACTGACCGAGTTCAAGCGCGCCCTGCTGTTGGCCAGCGCTAGTGGTGCAGGCCCCCAACCGCAGTCAGCTGTTCAAAAATGGGATACGCGCTGGCCTGCGTAACCCTCTTTACGAAGGCTGCGGTTACGCTGATTACATCAAATTTTCAGTGCATATTCTAAAATAAAATAATAGCTCACCTTCAACCAAAAATGTTCAAGGCAAAACGACATACGTAATAGAGGTAACACTTCAGGAGTGATGAACCAAGTAGAATACTTAAATTAGCCTAAATACCTTGTGTAATGATGAATAATAATTATGGAAGTGATGTCCTAATAGATGTTTTCTCCTTCGCTGTCTGTAACCCACCCGCTATACCCTTTTATAAAACGACATATTATACTGTAGTGAAATTTCAGATTAATTCTTTACCATGTATCACTCTTTTTTCTTTTCGCTTTCACTTTAATAATATATCATTTTCATACCTTATTTCATCTTTTGGCGGGAGGGGGGGGGGGGAGAACATTATCAATTGTAACTACTAACCTTGATCACTTCTGCACCGGATATATGTGCTAAATCACTTAAACCTGTGTTTTTATTTATTGTATATTTAACAACCGCAGCCATGTTCGACAGCATATTTGGTATGTGAAACTGCCGCAGTGAGCGATCACATTGACGTCATTAGTTACCAACATATCCGATACTAAATAGGCCTACATTAGACGACTGACTGGACGAAACCATTGGTCGCTACTTGATTAGACGACTGTCTGGACGAAAATTACCGATTGCACTTCAAGCAAGAAGGTCTGGGCATAAGCCCCAGGTTAGGTTTGTTTTGTATGTAGCACAGTATTTACCACTGTAATGAACGCTGATCGCAAGAATTTCATGTTTCGAACTAATCGGGAAAACCAGCGCCTCACTGCCTAAAAGTTATTGGTCTAGGCACAAACCATGGGTTTGGATGAAAATTATTGATGCGTGTCTACCCCCACTGTGCGTGACAAAATCCAGGGGTGTTTGTATGGCCTAATGAATTAACAATTATTGGTCTAGACAAAAACAGCTTGCACAATCCATTGCGAACTGGTTCAAACTTGGCGCTATTTTGTTTCATGGTACCGCTCTTATACAAAGTAGTCCCCTAAGTGCGGGATTGGCAATACTGTACTTGTGCATAATTAACAGCGAAAATGGCAGACTCAGCTGGAATTCCATCTATATAAGTCGTGATCCTATTTGGGACATCCTGAGATCTGAAAAATGCACACTTTGTCACGAACCTGGAAGTAAAATGGATAAGGGGCACCTGCCACATTGCAACAAACTTGATGTGACTGCTAGAACTTCAGGAAACCTCACACAACTCTATTGAAATGCAAGAAAGCTCATGGGTTGGGATCTGGGCTAGCCATAAGAAACAACAACAACAATGCTTTAATATGAAAAATTGAGGTAACGCGGGCCGCGTTAGCTAATATATAACACCCCCGTTTTTTGTCATGCACAGTGGGGGTAGTCAAGCATCAATAATCTTTATCCAGGCCAATGGTTTTGCCTTTTATTTCATTATTCACGTGTCGTGAATTTTAAGAATGTCCAAGCTGTGTAGTATAGGCCTACGAGATCTATGAAATTTTTAGTTTTCTATTACCGTATAATGTATAGCCTTGTATAGCCTACAAATATCGTTACCTGTGTGCTACTAATTCTAGCGCAGCCATCACAGCATACAGTCGCAATCATGTCCGATGCAGGTGTATAAGCCACTTTCTACTTTCATTCAGAATTAATAATACAAGTAGGCTATAGCTGCGACCAATATTTATAACTTATTGCAACCAGTGGCTTCGCCCAAACCGTGTCATCTAACCAAGTAGCAAACAATGACTTTGTCTCACCCAACATTAGTACATCAGTAATTTTCACCCAGACATTCAGTGGTGCAGTAACTTATGTCGAGAACTAAAAGATAGCTATGAGATATTGTTGGTATTCTCTGAAAATTTGCATATGTGACTCCAGCGCAGTGCATATACCATGCACATGTGAGTATATGGCTCTTCAGAATGATGATTGATTCATGTTGCACAACACTTGAAGTTCGTTGAAGGGCATCACACTACTCTGTCGCAACCATGACTGAAACAAATAAAAATAGGCCTAATATAAATATTTTATCTGCCTACTACTAAGTAGGCTATAGGTCAGTAGCCAAGTACATAAGTTATAAGCTTCATAAATAATCACCAATACATTCACTACCACCAACCGAGTGTGAATCATAGACTAGGCCTACTTCCAAGCTTAAGAGTTACATGTGCAATGTATTATAATATTATGGCTGACGGCATTTGGAAGTCGAGAATAATATACATTACTATATTAGAAGGCGAATTGAACCTAAGAATATATTCCCGAGAGAGAACTTACATAGGCTATATTTTAGGTTATGTTTGAATTAGGCCTATACGGAAAATGCAGTCGGAAGACTATTTCAAAATTTCCAAAGACCATTAAGGTTTTTTATTACGTTATTTGTGCTCTGACTGAATATAACAATAAATAAAACAACGATTAAATAACTCTGTACTTTTAATTTTGTAGATCTAGGCTAGGCCTACTTACTTAAATTGTAGTGATCTTTGTAGAGTTACTCCAATCCATCTCCAATCTTGTTCTCGTATTTTTTAGGCGTCATGATTAAATCTAAATAAGAATTTATCCAAAAATTAATTAAATAAAAGCTTCGAAACATCTCAGACAAGTGGATTTGACACACACATATCAAGAGTCTATAATAACTGTAATCGATGTATATTACTAGTACTTACCTTGTACAACTTGTTACAACTTCATTAGACTTGAATTTCCAAAGAAAACTGTGAAATTATTTAAATAATAAGTCATTAGTTACAGTCGTAATTATAATGTTGGCTGACTTTGTGAAAAATGCATTCTGGGAGTTATTGCCAGAAACATGTCGGCAACTGTGTGGTACGGAATTTTACTGGTATTATGGTCTTTGGAGATGGCGGGATTTTAAGCAGGGTTGGCGACAATGTGCTCGCCCTTGAAAACAACTTACCTTCAAGAAATGCAACCATAGACCAACATTTACGTAGGCATAGGGGACGGCTGTTAATGTTGCCTACCCTGTTTTGATCATCATCATCTTCATTTCCCGTTTCCAGCTTCCTGGGTCGGGTTGTGAATTAAGGACCTCCATCGTTGCCTGTCTCTAAACCACTCCTCTCCTGATTTTAGTACATCTTCGGGTTTTCCTCCCTTCTTTTCTACACACTCCCACACTGTATCTGCCCATCTCTTCCGGGGCCTTCCTCGTGGTCTCTTCCCTGTCATCTTTTCACAGAAAGTTTTCTTTGGTACTCTCTCCTCTCCCATTCTCATCATATGTCCATACCACTTTAACTTTGTTGTTTCTATCCTGTCCTGCAGCTTCAATATTCCTGTCCTTTCTCTAATCTCTTCATTTCTAACTCTATCTCTTCTGGTCTAGCCCTCTATACCTCTTAGGAATTTCATCTCTGCGGCTTGTATTCTACTCTCCTCTCATTTTGTAGTAGTCCACGCTCCAGCTGCGTATGTTAGTATGGGTCTGTAGTAGGTTGAATATAATACTTTTTTGCATTTCTTTGGGACATCTCGGTTCCACACAATACCCCTTACACTCTGGTAAAAACTGTTCGCTTGTTGTATTCTCTTTCCAATTTCCTCAGTTATCTTTCCATCTTCTGCGATCACACTTCCCAAATACTTGAAACTTTTAACGACTTCTAGAATGTTGCCATTCAATTCTATCTTTCCTCTTCCTTTCTTCCTTCCTCTTGATATTACCATTATCTTGCTCTTCTCTGTGCTTACTTTCATCCCAAATTTCTCTATCTCTTGGTTCCATAAATCTACACACATCAAAAAAAGTTTTGCATCACCTCGGTTCCAAGAGTTCCGGAACCGTTAAATACAAAGGGAATAGAGATCAACACAAACAACATTTCAGCTCGTTTTATTGCTCATGAGACCCACACATTGCATGTTGTACCATCATACAGCTAGACTTTCAGCATTTGTGGTCCAGATTGCAGTACACACCACTACCTCTAATACCCAGTAGCACGTCCTCTTGCATTGATGCATGCCTGTATTCGCCGTGGCATACTATCCACAAGTTCATCAAGACACTGTTGGTCCAAATTGTCCCACTCCTCAACGACAATTCGGCGTAAATCTCTCAGAGTGGTTGGTGGGTCAAGACGTCCATAAACAGCCCTTTTCAACATATCCCAGGCATGTTCGATAGGGTTCATGTCTGGCGAACATGCTGGCCACTGTAGTCGAGCGATGTCGTTATCTTGAAGGAACGCATTCACAAGATGTGCACGATGAGGTCGAGAATTGTCGTCCATGAAGACAAATGCCTCTCCAATATTCTGCCGATATGGTTGCACTATGGGTCGGAGGATGTCATTCAGGTATCGTAAAGCCGTTTCGGAGCCTTCCATGACCACCAGTGGCGTACGTCGGCCCCACATAATGCCACCCCAAAACATCAGGGAACCACCACCTTGCTGCACTCGCTGGACAGTGTGTCTAAGACGTTCAGCCTGACCAGGGTGCCTCCAAACACGTCTCCGACGATTGTCTGGTTGAAGGCATATGCGACACTCATCGGTGAAGAGAACGTGATGCCAATTCCGTGGGGTCCATTCAGCATGTTGTTGGGCCCATCTGTACCGCGCTGCATGGTGTCGGGGTTGCAAAGCTGGACCTCGCCATGGACGTCGGGAGTGAAGTTGCGCATCATGCAGCCTATTGCGCACAGTTTGAGTTGAAACACGACGTCCTGTGGCTGAACGAAACGCATTATTCAACATGGTGGCATTGCTGTCAGGGTTCCTCCGAGCGGCAATCCGTAAGTAGCGGTCATCCACTACAGTAGTAGCCCTTGGGCGGCCTGAGCGAGGCCTGTCATCGACAGTTCCTGTATCTCTGTACCTCCTCCATGTCCGAACAACATCGCTTTGGTTCACTCTGAGACGCCTGGAAACTTCCCTTGTTGAGAGCCCTTCTTGACACAAAGTAACAATGCGGACGCGATCGAACTGCGGTATTGACCTTCTAGGCATGGTAGAACTACAGACAACATGAGCAGCGTACCTTCGTCCTGGTGGAATGACTGGAACTGATCGGCTGTCGTACCCCCTCCGTCTAATAGGCCCTGCTCATGCATGGTTGTTTACATCTTTGAGCAGTTTTAGTGACATCTATGAACAGTCAAAGGGACTGTATCTTGGATACAATATACACAGTCAACGTCTATATGCCGGAGATCTGGGAACCGAGGTGATGCAAAACTTTTTTTGATGTGTGTAGTTGTTTTTGTACATCCTTTTCATCCTCACCCCATATAACTATATCATTGCAAACAGCATGGCCTTTGTTGCTTCTTGTCCCAATCTCTGTTTGACATTCTTGTGGATTTCATCCATGACTATGATGAATAGTAATGGGGACAATACACTTCCCTGTCGGAGACCCGTTTCCACTTTAAACCATTCTGTTTCTCCTATACTGGTCTTCACGCTACTGACACAATTTTTGTACATAGCGTTTAACATTTGGACTTCTGCTCTGATAACTCTTCTTTTTCTTAATACATCCCAAACCAACTGTCTAGGCACACTGTCATATGCTTTCTCAATATCAATAAATGTCATCACCATGTCTTTTCCAAATTCCCATCTTTTCTCCATCATTTGCCTTAATGTAAAGATTAGGTCAAATGTTGATCTGTCTTTCCTAAAACCATACTGTTCTTCTTCCAACTCTCCTTCTATCTTCCTCCTCAGTCTGCCTTCCAATACTCTCTCAAAGATCTTAGCTACATGAGCAATAAGAGTGATCCCTCTGTAGTTATTACATTCCTTTTTGTCGCCTTTCTTAAAAATCGGGACAATTAAACCCTTTCCCCATTCTTCTGGAATTTCTTTCTTCTTCCAAATTATTCTAAATAATCTATACAGCCACTGTATCCCTATTGGTCCCGCTGCTTTTATCATTTCCGTGGTCACCTCATCCACTCCTGCTGCTTTACCACTCTTCATCTTCTGTATGGCTTCCTCTATTTCTAGCATAGTTATCTCCTTTTCTTCTTCTTCTTCCTCCATTGTTTCTTCTTGTTCCCTTTCATCTTCCAGTTCAATGTATTTCACATTTAGTAGCTTTGAAAAGTATTCTTCCCATCTATTTAATATATCATCTGTTGAGTACAGCCGTCTCGATCACTCGACAGCCATTTCGATTGCTCGCTCTGCAGCGCTCGACGGGAGACGAGAGAACTTTTGCGTGCTTGGCTTCCAGTTGTTGTTGTTGTATGTGTGTGTACAGTCCGTAATGGCAGTAAATGTTCTAGTACAAGACATGTCTTAATCTTATTTACAGTCCACTTATTGGTGCTCTCCTGTTTTTCTGGGGACCCTAATGCACAACTTTATTCATGGTCCTCGCGTACCGGATATTCGCGTTGGAAAGACATGTTCTCTGTACGATATAACAGAACGCGGACAAAGCACATGGTCACCTCGTGGCGAAATGGATTCTTCCAAGTATGAGACGACATCGTGCATACTTCGGACGTGTAAAACACTAATCGTTGGAACACAACTCTTAACGAACGTCTAGAAATGCAACTCGTGTGTTTTACATGTTACATACGTAACATAACCTACAACACATACCACGGCACGTGTTCAGCTGCCGGTCTTATAGCTCCAGTTTGTGTGGTCATGCAGAACATAGACAGTGTATTATTCAGCTCATCATGGATGACAGTGGCGGATCCAAGATTTATCTCTGCATAACAAGTAAGTTGAAACATTCTTAGACTGGCACCTTAGATTATGCTCCCAACCTCCTATTGGTTTATTCTGTCTCCTTGCGCCCGTTATGCTCAAGTACTAAGGATCACATTTTTAGTTAATTATTCTATAAGCTAGCCTTCCTTGTTTTCACCCTTTTCGAACCTTTTGTACTCGTAACGCGTCTGCAGCAATGGAAGAACAAACCAGGAAGCAACTCGTACAGCAACGAGCCGTTGCCAAATCAAGTTTAACACGAATGTCAAAGTATATTACTGAATTCCAGCGTGAGTCAGAAATTCAATTAGTAATTGTTAGACTGAAAGAATTGCCTAACATTAGAGATAAATTTGAAGGTGCTCAAACGCAGTTAGAACTATTTGAGGGTATTGAAAAGCATGCAGCTGAAAGAGAAACCTTTGAATCAGCATACTTTGATCTCGAAGCTGCAATGAATATCGAGATCAATCGTGATAATGATCACAAGGCTGATGGTAGTATTACTCCACCTCACTCACATTCTAGTACACGGAATGCTATTAGATTACCGACACTACAACTTCCCAGCTATGATGGTAATGTGACCGGTTTCAAGCATTATATGGACACCTTTGATAGCCTAGTTGTCAATAATGACCAGTTGGACAATATTCAAAAATTTCACTACTTGCTGTCTACACTCAAAGGTGAAGCTCATAAGTTAATAGCTAATATCCCAGTTTCTAGCAGTAATTTTGAAGTTGCTCTGCAAACTATTCGCAGTCGTTATGATAACATAAGACTGATTACTACGGCACACTTAGGTTACTTATTAAACTTGCCGGTTGCTCACAAAGATTCTGTTAATGAGCTTCGGGCACTAGTTAACCAAACTCTGAGTAACCTAAATGCTATTAAGGCCCTAAATCTAGCAGTGCCATTGGAAGACCTACTGGTTTCGCAGTTGATTTTGGAGAAAGTGCACGTGTCCATTAGGAAAGAATTTGAAGATACTGTAGACTCTGAAATTCTTCCTACTCTTGAAGATCTTATCAAGTTCTTAGAAGGTAAATGTAAGGCTTTAGACATAGTGAACTCAAGCAACCTCCTCAAGCCTTCAAGCAGCTCAGACACTAAAGGTAAAGAACCCTCCAATCGTAAGACAACACCACATGCTCATCAGACGTATGTTACTACAACTGTAAACTGTGTGTACTGCAACGCTCCACATGCTTTGGCTAGATGTAGAGATTTTAAGCAAGTTCCTACTCTAGAACGTAGAGATTTTGTCAAGCGTAATAATCTCTGTTTCAACTGTCTACATGCTCAACACAGAGTCGCCCAGTGCAAGGCTGGTAACTGCCAAACATGCAGGAAGAAGCATCACACGTTACTGCATATTGATGTGTCCCAGCATTTGTCAAACGTAGATAAGTCGGAAAACGTCCCTAATCAGAACGTGACTCAGGTGCAGCATGGTGCGAGTAGTTACTGTACTCTCAAGATAGAACCACGTCAGTCCATATTGTTGTCCACAGCCTTGGTGAAGGTCAAGGATGCTCAAGGGATCTGGCAGACTTGTAGAGCCCTTTTAGACAGTGGCTCGCAATCTTGCTTTATTTCAGAATCCTGTGTTCAGCGATTAAGGCTGCGCAGATCTCATGATCGTAAACCGATCCAGGGTATTGGGAATACGACGTCAGAAACCAAGCATAGTGTTTTGGTGCAAATAGGCTCGCGTATAAATGATTTCGTGACCTCAGTCGAGTGCTTAGTTCTACCTAAGCTTACTGAAGATCTTCCTGGCGAATACATTGATAGCAAGGAGTGGAACTTACCCAAAAATCTGCCATTTGCTGATCCGAAGTTCAACGAACCGGGTCACATAGACTTGTTAATTGGGTCAGAGGTATGCCCATACATTCAGCTCGCAGGAAATCTAGCTAGGACTAAAGATTATCCTATTCTGCAAGAAACAGAGTTAGGTTGGGTACTTGCAGGTAAATATACAGATTCCAGTAAGCCCCTACATGGACCACGGCGGCCGGTAGTATCTTACTTTGTACAATCTGCAGGCTGCATCCAACAGCAGCTACAGAGGTTCTGGGAAATCGAAGAGCTACACCATACTCCAAGAACTAAGGAAGAAAGGGACTGTGAAGCTCACTTCAAACGGCACGTCTCGCGCAACTCTTCTGGCAGATTTGTAGTGCGTCTTCCCTTCAAAGAAACCCCAGAAAATCTAGGAGACTCCAAGCAGATGGCAACAAAGAGGTTTCATCAGTTGGAAAGGAAGTTGACCAAACATCAAGGACTGAAGGAAGAATATAGTCGATTTCTTCAAGAGTACGAAGATTTGGGTCATATGGATATTGCTGAAGATACCACAGCACGTTGCTACTATATGCCACATCATGCAGTGGTTAAGGCAAGCAGCTCGACCACTAAGACTAGAGTAGTATTTGATTGTTCTGCAGCATCCAGCAACGGAGTATCATTGAATGACCTTCTACTCGTCGGCCCAACCATCCAGCAAGATCTCTACTCTATTATCTTAAGATTCAGAAGTCATGCCATTGCTTTCACTGCGGACATAGCAAAAATGTACCGTCAGATTCTGGTACATCCCCAAGACTGTAGATATCAAAGGATAATATGGAGAGAGAAATTGACAGATCCTGCCAAGGAGTATCAATTGAAGACTGTTACGTATGGCATGTCATGTGCACCATTCTTAGCTATTAGATGCATTCAACAACTGGCCAGTGAGGAAGCTCATGCCTTTCCGAAAGCTCAGAAATCATTGATGGAAGATTTCTATGTTGACGATTGTATCTCGGGATGTGCGACCGTCGAAGAGGCTCTTCAAGTGCAACAAGAGTTGATAAACATACTACAGAAGGGTGGATTCTCACTACGTAAGTGGTGCAGCAATCACCCAGGTATTCTAGAGAATGTCTCACCGGAGCTAAGGGAGGCTCAGTTACCACTACAGCTGGACAAGGGTGAAGTTAAAACGTTAGGATTGGTATGGCACCCAGCTGCTGACCAGTTTCAAGTTATTAGCAGTTTCAAGCCAAAACCCTATCCACATGGTTTCACAAAACGCCTAGTTCTATCCATTGTTTCCAGCATTTTTGACCCTCTAGGCCTCATCAGTCCTATAGTAATTTTATGCAAGATATTTCTTCAGAAGTTATGGCAAGAACGGCTATCTTGGGACCAGCCTTTATCAGAAGAATTGGCTGCAACTTGGACATCACTCTATAATCAGCTCCCATGGATTGATGAAATCTACATTGATCGCAGAATTCTAGGTGACCGCTCAGTAACTGTACAGCTTCATGGGTTCTGTGATTCATCGGAAGCTGCGTTTAGAGGGTGCTTGTATGTACATTCCACAAACAAGGATGGAACCACTTCTGTAAGACTTCTTTGCTCCAAGTCCAGGGTAGCACCATTGAAGAAATTATCTCTTCCACGACTGGAATTATGTGGAGCATTGCTATTATCTCAATTATTGCAAAGGGTAGTCAAGTCCTTGAATCTTACATTTGCGAACATATTCTTGTGGACAGACTCTACTATTGTATTGGCATGGCTTTCGGCACCATCATCAAGATGGAAGACCTTTGTAGCCAACCGAGTAGCTGAAATACAGGAAATTACAGAAGGTGCTACTTGGCGACACGTTTCTTCACAGTTTAACCCCGCTGATCTGATATCACGAGGTGTACATCCTAAGGATCTTAAGGATAATAAGTTATGGTGGAATGGACCAGCTTGGTTGGGTGAAGATTCTAAACACTGGCCTACATTAAACAATCTCCCAGAGCAGCAGGAACCACCAGAGCAGAAGATTAAGCCTGTATGTTACTTAATGACTACTCCCGAGGATGGACTCGTCACAAGATTCTCTAGCTTATCGAGATTGCAACGAGTTGTAGCATACATCTTTAGATTTGTACATAATTGTTCAAAATTGAAGACAGAGCGAGCTACTGGACCTCTTTCTTTAAAGGAATTGCAGAATGCTCTGACAACATGCATTAGGCAGGCTCAGGAGTTAGCATACCACATGGAAATCAAACAGCTGGAATCAGACCAAGAAGTTCATTGTAAGAGTCACTTGAGAAGTCTACATCCTGGTTTAGACCTCAACGGGCTGCTACGAGTTGGTGGACGGTTAGAACGGTCTAATCTGCCATATGAGCAAAAACATCCTGTGATCTTGCCACCTCATCATCACATCACCAGATTGATAATTGAACATGAACACAGTCGTCTCTTGCATGCTGGCTGTCAACTTCTTCTGGCCTCCCTTAGGCAGAAATACTGGATTGTGAATGGTAGAACGACAGTCAGACGGATAATTCATAATTGCTTGACATGTTTCCGACTAAGAGCAAAATCTTCAACTCAATTAATGGGCCAACTACCACGTGTTCGCGTTGAATTAGTTCGACCCTTTTTAAACTGTGGGATAGACTATGCAGGGCCATTTTTTGTAAAAACTGGTTCTCTCAGGTCAAAGACAAGAGATAAATGTTACGTAGCACTATTTGTATGCCTAGCTACCAAAGCTGTACATCTCGAAGTTGTTAGCAGCCTTACGACACGAGCTTTCATGGCAGCATTGAGTAGATTTGTATCACGTCGTGGACGTTGCCAAACTATCTACAGTGATCATGGCACTAACTTCGTGGGAGCCAAGAAGGAACTTCAAGAACTTCTCGACTCAGAAGAAACGAGAACTGAGGTACAGAATTTCACCAGCAGAGAAGGCATCGAGTGGAGCTTCATACCTCCAAGAGCACCTCACTTTGGAGGCCTGTGGGAAGCAGGTGTTAAATCTTTCAAGCATCACCTCAGACGTGTTATGGGTACGTTATGTCCTACCTTTGAGGAATTAACTACTTTAACCTGTCAAATAGAAGCTTGTCTGAACTCCAGACCACTCCTTCCTCTCTCCTCCGATCCTAATGATATTGAAGTTCTCACTCCTGGCCATTTCCTTATCGGCACTGCCTTATCAAGTTTACCTCAGCCAGATCTAAGTAATGTGAAGCTTAGCTTGTTGTCCAGATGGGAGATTCTGTAGCAACAACTTCAGATATTCTGGTCCAGGTGGTCCAATGAGTATCTACACCACCTGCAGCAGAGGGCTAAATGGTCCAGTTCTTCCCCAAGTGTGAAGCCTGGGACGCTTGTCATTGTGAAGGAAGACAACCTACCTCCTCTGCACTGGAAGATTGCAGTGATCGATCAAGTTCATCCTGGAGATGACGGACTGGTTCGTGTGGCAACCATACGCACTACCAAGGGATTGTTCAAACGACCTATTGTGAAATTGTGTCCTCTGCCTGAAGCAAGTGCAGTGTAATTAATGTACCATAGCACTTTGTGTCAGTGTAACATTGTATTGTATATAGACTTCTTGTTCAAACAGACATGTTGGACTATAGTGCAGTGATTGATTCGATGCAATTCGTTTGTTATGTTATTTGTAGTGTTAAGAAAGTAAGTATTTCTTGGCGGCCGGTATGTTGAGTACAGCCGTCTCGATCACTCGACAGCCATTTCGATTGCTCGCTCTGCAGCGCTCGACGGGAGACGAGAGAACTTTTGCGTGCTTGGCTTCCAGTTGTTGTTGTTGTATGTGTGTGTACAGTCCGTAATGGCAGTAAATGTTCTAGTACAAGACATGTCTTAATCTTATTTACAGTCCACTTATTGGTGCTCTCCTGTTTTTCTGGGGACCCTAATGCACAACTTTATTCATCATCTCTTTGATACAATATCTGCCCTGCTTCAGTTTTTACAAATTTTGTATTTTCCCTACCTTTTACACTGTTTTTAACAAATCCATATAGCACCTTCTTACTTCCTTGGATATCCTCCTTCAAAGTTTCTGTGAATCTTTCCCAACTTTTCCGTTTTTCTTCTTGTACAATTTTTTGGCATGCCTTCTTTGCTTCTCTATATTTTTGTAATTTCTCTGCATTTTTACTGCCTATCCACTTCCTCCATGCCACTTGCTTTTCTTGAACAGCTTCCTTTACCCTGTCGTTCCACCAAGGAGTCTCCTTTTCCTTTTTCTTCCCTGATAATCTTCCACAGGTGTTTACTGCACATTTCACAAAACCATTCCTAAAACATGCTCATTCCTCTTCTACACTTTTTGCTTCATCTTTGGGAACTTACTTTTTTAAATCCTCTTGGAACTTGTCCATTGTCTCCCACCCTTTTAGCTTCCACACCTTTATTTTTCTTTCCCTCTTTTCCAAAAGGATTGTGATTTTTCCCAGCCTTAATTTGGCTATCACCACTTTATGGTCTCCTTCAAAATCTCCTCTTGGCATAGCTGTCACATCTACCAGTTGTCTTCGTTTATCCTTTTCCACCAGGATAAGATCAATCATTGTCTTTGTCTTTCTGTCTCCCCAACCATACCTAGTTATTTTTTGAGAGTTCTTTTTCCTAAACCATGTATTTCCAACAATTAATCCATTCCTTCTACAGAAATCTATTAACAGATCCCCTTCTTCATCCTGATTTCCATAACTAAACGGACCAATTATCTCTTCTTTTCCCTGCCTATCTGTTCCCACATGTGCATTCATATCTCCCAATATTATAACCTCTTTGTCTTCTATACACTTTTCCAGTTCATCTAGGAACTCCTCTAAACATTCATCTACCTTCCCTGTTTGGGGTGCATAAATCTGTATGAAGTCCTTTGTTCCACTCTCAAGTCCGAATCTAATTTTCAGTATTCTGTCACTAGTTTGCTCTACTTTCTCAACATACTGTACCAAGTCTTCTCTCAATATTATTGCAACACCATTCACTGCCTTCTTTCCTCCACTCCAATATATTCTATATCCCTTCCCTTTCTTGATTTCTTTCTCACCTTTTCCCTTCCATTTCGCTTCACTGACTCCCATTGCTATTTCATTCTTTTCCATGTAGTCCACCAATTCTTCTGTCTTGCCATTTAGGCTCATCACATTTATGAATCCGATGTTAGTAGTGTCTGGTAGCCCACTTCTCACAGTTCCCCCAGACCCCTGAGAACTGCGCGTCGCTTGCAGGGGACGCCCTAGCCCTTTCCGAGGCCTCAATTCACATTTACTCATTCTATAGGCTATTAGTACGATGAGCTCGCCACACTCAAAGGGACCCTGTTTTGATCTAGTAACTTATTTAAGCTGTCCCGGACTATAGCAATGCCAAGTCGTCTAAGAATCCCAAGCAATTTTTCTTGTACCATTCCCTCATCATTATCACGTGGTTGATGTGGCAGCACTTTTCAACAAAAAGTACATTGTATGACAGCCTCTTTGTGTGATTAGTTTACTCCAACAAGAATAAGAGATGTGTTAAACATCTGACTTTGTTTACAGGTAGATGCACCCTGTACTTCGTTGACCTTCTCGCCAACGGGCGAGCTATTAGCCACAACTCATGTTAACTGCCTTGGTGTGTACCTATGGTTCAACAAAACTCTCTACACCCAGGTGTCTCTACGTCCCATTCCAGAAACCTTGCAGTTCCCACTCATAGACCTGCCCACTACAGTAGGCACCGCCGATGAGCAGTCCAATTGGGAGGAGACAGACGACTTCACCGAGGATGAATTCAAATCTCCAGAACAAATCAGTGAAGATCTTGTTACCTTGTCTTTGGTGGCAAACTCTAGGTGGCAGAACCTTCTGAACATTGACATTGTGCGGAGGAGAAATAGGCCTAGGGAAGTGCTAAAGAAGCCAAAGTCTGCCCCCTTCTTCTTGCCAACACTGCCTTCGCTTGAGCTGCAGTTCGACCTGAGTGCTGACATGCAGCAACAGGAGACCAGGACTGCACTACTCCCGCCGAATGTTCAGAGTCTAACTGTGTTTGGCAAGCTGTTGTCTGATGCTGGGGAGACAGATGACTTCCAGTCAGCCATAGCCAAGCTGAAGGACCTGGGGCCATCAGCGATCAACTTTGAGATAGCTTCTCTGTCCCCTGAAGGAGGCGGCTCCTTCAAGCTTATGCTTTCATTTATGAAGCTCATAGAGTCTCTTCTGTTGCATAATAAGGACTTTGAGTTAGCCCAGGCATATCTTGGACTGTTCCTGAAGACTCACGGGGATATTGTTTCATCTGAGCCCGAACTAAAGGCTTTCATTCCCCAACTTCAGACTTGTCAGTTGATGGGCTGGCAAAGTCTGCAGGACAAGTTACTTTACAATTTGTGTGTAGTGCAGGCTCTGAAATGTTCATAACATTAAGATAAACAACAGCTCTAAATGTGTACATAGAGTTGATAAGTGCAGATAAGTTGTTTTT
Organism: Meconema thalassinum; assembly: GCA_946902985.2. Lineage (NCBI taxonomy): Eukaryota > Metazoa > Arthropoda > Insecta > Orthoptera > Tettigoniidae > Meconema > Meconema thalassinum. Next base: position 2,105,098,341 of record OX336388.2, on the reverse strand, counting down.
TAAAGTGATAAGAGTTGTTAGAACATAAATGAAGAAGTTATAATTTTATTTAAAAAAAGGGTGAATATACAATGTGTGCTCCAATTTTATTCCAGAATAAAAAAATAAATTTCTCATCGTTGATTCATCATCATAATTTTTTTTTTCCAGTTGGGTCGGAGGAAATATGACATCCCAATTAACCCCATCCTTCCTCAACCACTGAACTCCACTCCAGGTTCCATTGTCTCAGGCTGTCTTTCACTAAGTCCATCCACCATACTCTAGGTCTTCATAGTTTGTTTTAAACATAATCATATTATTGGTTTGTTGAGTGCTTAGGTATTGACTTACAGAGTTAATTATTCAAATAATAATTGAAGCTGCCTAGTCGTGTGTTTGAGTCTTCAGTGTTTTGATTGGTTTGATGCAGCCATCCACGTCTCCCTGTCCCAAGTTAACCATTTCATCTCTACATAGCTATGTACAAGTTTCAGACCGGGTGGGTGAAACTGTATAGGGAGTTTTGAGGCCAATGCTAGCTTGCCTTGTAGTAGTACCTGCTGACAACGTTAAAAACGCTAGCAGTCATCGAGTACGACGATGTAGTTGTACTTCAATAGATGGCAGCAAAATCGGAAAATTGGTGAGTATTCCTGTTAATGTTATATTTAATTAATATTTGAATATATCATCATCATCATCATCATTTCCCCTTATCCAGCTCCTGCCGGGTCGGGGTATTTATGGCACTTCTCCACTTTCCTTCCACAATTCTTCTTCCACGACCTTGTCCCAGTCCAGATTTCTTTTTCTCAAGCTGTTCTTCACTGAATCGATCCACCTTGTTCTAGGTCTTCCCCTTGCTCTCTTGCCCTTGCACTTGGCCTCCAGCATCTGTCTTGGTATTCTATTTTCCTCCATCCTCTTTACATGTCCAAACCACCCTAGTTTATTCTTCTCAATTCTCTCATTTAGTTTTCCCATCCCAACTTCCTTCCTAACATCTTCATTCCTCACTCTGTCTTTTCTTGTCTTACCTATCATACTTCTTAGGAATTTCATTTCACTGGCTTGGATTCTACTCTCTTGCCTGCTCGTCAGGGTCCAAGTCTCAGCTGCATACGTTAATATGGGTACATAGTACATTTTATACATTACCTCCTTGCTTTTCCTTGGTACTTCCTTATCCCAAACGAGTTTTCTTACACTTTGATAGAATGCATTGCTCTGCTGTACCCTCCTGCCAATCTCCATGTCCAACCTACCAGTTTGCATCAATTCACTTCCTAGGTATTTGAACGTGTCCACAATTTCCAAACTCTGACTTCCAATTTTCACAGTGCCCTTACCTTGTCTTTCCCCTCTTGTCATCACCATGGTCTTGCTTTTCTCTATACTGATTTTCAGGCCATACTTCTGAATATTTCCGTTCAGTGCATCTAGTTGTTTTTGCACTTCTTCGGTGTTCCTTCCCCAGACCACAATATCGTCTGCAAATAATAGTAACTTCATTTCTTTATGTCCATATGCTTCCTTTGTTTCCTTTACAATTTCATCCATTACCATTATGAATAAAAGAGGTGACAGCACACTCCCCTGTCTTAGTCCAGTCTTGTTCCTAAACCAATCTGTCTTTCCAACTGGGGTCAGTACCCTGCTAACACAGTTGTTGTACATTGCTTGCACCATTTCCAACATTTCTCTTCCCAGTCTCTTCTTAACCATGGTTTCCCACACCTTCTCTCTGGGGACACTATCATATGCCTTTTCTAGATCTATGAAAGTCATGATCAAATCCTCTCCATATTCCCAGTTCTTTTCCATCACCTGCCTCAAGCTAAAGATTGGGTCCACTGTGGATCTTCCACTCCTGAAGCCATACTGTTCCTCTTGCAACTCTCCTTCCACCTTTCTTCTCATTCTTCTTTCTAATATCCTTTCCAGTATTTTTACTATCAATAGTAAATACATATTGCAGTGCTTAGAAAAGAATACTATCGGTTTCGTACAATATTATACAGAGAAATTGAATTATATTGAATCACACATCATTTTTAGTCGATACACCGCTCGAAAACGATATCAGATACTATCGATATAATTGGAAAGAAGAGCTAGTTGTTCCAACGCTTCCCGTAATTCAAACGTGATATTTCTTAATTCGAATGATAGGAAGTACCGCACTGACACTTAAATAATACTGGTGTGTGATAAGTGCAGCTGTAATTTTGTCTTACAATTCATTTTTAATATTGTAGTATAGTAGCCTACTCTTTCTATTTGTACATATCTGTGGGCTAGGCCTATGTCATGCTATGTGCTTTGTGGAAACATGGGCTGATAACCTTGAAACATCCACAACTATTTTGATAGAGCATATGCTGTCTTCTCTACCTGATATCGCAGGGGGAAGAAATCGTCTATTATATTAGACCAATGACCATTATAAGGCAGGGGAAAGAAAGAAAGAAAGAAAGGAATGTAAAGTAGAGATGGGGGGGATAGAATAGGCGAAAGGGTCGGGGAGGGGCCAGTAGGCCAGGTCGGGGACGGATCGCGCTCGAACGTGCATCGTCGCGCCATCTCATATTGTCAGTTGGAACTACTGGCGCCGAGCAATAGGTTGGCGTCAAAATTTTGCATTAAGATGCAGCTCTACCCATACATCCTCCTTGTTTCAGACCATCTTTTATGCTGCTGAAGAAGGGCCTTAAAGGTGGCCTGAAACATGTACATGTGATTGGAAAATATATAAAAAATCTACAGCCTGCTTCCAGTCTCCGACCGGGTCAGGAATGGAATGAATGAAGCCCCCATCCAGCGGCGAGGATATGAACTGTGCCGGCTGCCGAGGCCTGACGCTCTTCCCTGGAGCAATGATTGAATGAATGACAAATAAAATGATAGTGGAGAGTGTTGCTGGAATGAAATTTTGACAGGGAAAACCGGAGTACCCGAAGAAACACCTGTCGGCCTCCGTTTTGTCCAGCACAGATCTCGCATGGAGTGACCGGGAAAGAACCACGGACCCAGCGGTGAGAGGCCGGCGTGCTGCCGCCTAAGCCACGGAGGCTTGATTGGAAAATATATAATATTAAATAATGTGTGAATACAGTATGTTGCCTATAAATGTGACAATATTGTATTGTATCTGTCAATGTGGACCAAAAAATGGAGTCAAGTGTTCTCAAAAAAATCTTCATCATTCTCCTGTGCATTCTTGTATCATCTGCGAATAGTACAGTTTTAAATGCAGGTATCTGAGATGGCAAGTCATTTACGTAAAGGAGAAAAAGTAGTGGCCCTAAAACGGACCCCTGCGGAATGCCATACTTCAAAAACATAGGATCTGAGTGGTAATATTTAAATATGTTTGTGGTATTTTCTAAACTTTTTTGTTCGACGATCTGTTGGCGATTATTTAAATATGACTGAAACCACTTACTAGCGATACCCCTGATACCATATTGATGGAGTTTATCAATTAGTATCTGATGATTTATCACATCAAAAGCTTTAGACAGGTCCAAAAATAGGCCACATACTCTCTTCCCTTCATCAAGTGACTCAAAAGCAGGATTTAAAAATTCATAAATTGCTGACATTGTTGATTTTCCTTCTCTAAAGCCATGTTGAGAGTCAGTTAACAATTTATATTTGTTTATGAAGCTAATTAGACGGTTGTACATTATCTTCTCTAAAATTTTTGAAAATATCGACAATATAGAAATAGGTCTATAATTGGTTACGTTTTCTCTATCTGCCCCTTTAAATAATGGAATTACTTTTGCAATTTTAAAGATATCTGGAAATATTCCTGACATGAGAGATTGGTTACAGAGGTGTGTTAAGGGGGTAATTATATTTTGGATACATTTTTTAATTAGTATATCAGGAATGTTATCAACTCCTGAGCAATGTTTATTCTGTAGGTTCTTTACAATATTGAGGATTTCTGCTTCTGTAACATTTTCAACAAACATTGATTTTCCATTAAATGTTATATTCGCGAGTGTTGATTTTATTGCTTGTATATTGTTTACATTTAGTAGTTTTTCAGCTATGGTAGCAAAATGCTCATTAAAAATTCTTGCGACATTTTGTGGGTCATTGATCTTCTTGGAGTCTTCTGATAACGTTATGTTATTTACTGCCGGTTTTGTTTGCCTGTTTTCATTTTTTATGATATTCCACATAGCCTTAGTATTATTTTTAGATTCCAGAATATAATTATCATTTGACATTCTCTTTGCTAATTTTATAACTTTGTTAAGTATGGTCTTATAGGTCTTGAAATACATGTTAAATTCATTGGAGGTTACGTGCGTACTTTGAAAATCGTGGAGGAAACGCTTTCTTTTGCATGAAGTAATTATTCCAAGAGTAAGCCATTGTTTTGATGGAGAAGAAACTTTCAGTCTGATACTCTTCAAAGGAAATGCAATATCAAAATAATACATGAAAATATTAATGAATTCCTGGAATTTTTTGTTTGTATCTATTGACTTGTACACACCTTCCCAAGTTTCTCCTTTTAACAAGTTGTTGAAATAGTTTATATTGTGCTGACTAAAGCTTCGACATTTATCAAACTGAGCATTGTAAACTGGGTTTGAAATATTTAGAGTTATTATTTGAGCTCGGTGGTCACTGAAACCTGTGTTGATTACTTCGAGAGAGTTGCAGTTCACATTGTCATTAATTATTATCTGGTCAAGTGTGGTTGCACTAGTTTTTGTTATTCTTGTGGGTACTGTTACTGTGTGAATTAGATGATGGGATGTAACCCTACCCATCTGATCTTCATCATTCTCCTGTAACACCACATTTCAAATGCTTCAATTCTCCTCTTTTCTGCTGCACCAATAGTCCAAGTTTCACTGCCATAGAGCGCCACGCTCCAGACAAAGGCTTTCAATAATGACTTCCTAATACCTAAATCTATATTCGATGTCAGCAGATTCCTTTTTTGTAGAAATGCTTTCTTTGCCTGAGCCAACCTACTTTTTATATTGAACCCGCTGAGCTATGGTTCATGTGATATTTTTTTATGACAGAGCATTTATGATGGGATGTTGTACTTTTGAACACACCCAGGAAGCCACGTGGAGCTGAGAGATCACGCGATACTTTTTGAAGTAGCGGTGAATCGCACTTTTGACTGGTGAAAACTGCTAATTATTTATCTGAGATCTTATTAATTAATTTTATCTTTCCACAAGACTCAGAATATTCCATTTCGTCATGCTGCATTATTAAAACATTTTGGAGAATGTTTATTTTTACTTTAGGTAAGGTAATGCCCTTGCAGATACGCAAAAAGGAACGTAAGTAGTCGCTCAATGACTTCGTTTTGACGACCTACTTTCTAGAGACACCCAGTGCCTTGCACTGCGTCTGGAGAATCCGCCTTGTGTAGGCGTGGAATTGCATTTGTCCTATGAGACGTAGAAGAATATCCGCTGTTGAGCGTTGAAAGTAATTGTAAGGTGCCATCGAGCACGCTAATACTATTATTCACTGTTAAAAACGACGTATAATTCACGGATGCTGCGTGATACAAAAGTAGCGTCACTAGCACGTGTAGAATTATAAAACAGTGTTAGTTCACATGCTAATCCACAACTACGAAATTAAGGCTGTGTCATATATTACAATTGAAGCCTATAACATTCACGACGAACATTATAATTTTGAAAGTGAGAGGATGAATTATCACGTAACTTATTCCACTATCCACGTGATTGGACTTTTCTTCACCATGATTGAAGCAGTCACCATGGGCTGATACCATCCCGGTATGAGGGTGATGTTTCTACGGGAACCAGCATGATGGTGGAACTTCCAGGACAACGAACGAGAAGGAAGGAGCCAAAAATGCCATTTCCAGGCATATCCACGAAGTTGTCGACAGGGACAAATCGAACCCTGGTCTTTGGAGGAGTCCAGATGGGAATCCTGATGAGGAGGATACCGTTCCAGAGAGCCAGAGAGGATTTTGTACAACCCTTGTTGTGGAATAGAGGGCTGAGTGAGAGCTTCTCCATTTCGTGAGTTTTTGTCACACCCCTTTCTTGTTCTAGTTTCTGGTGGTATAGTAGATTTAATGTAGTTTGTGAACCAACCGCACTCAGTGTCAGCCATTTTTCTAGGTAGGGATGTAACTAGATTAGTTAGATATCATTTATTTCAGTTATAGTGAGACACCCTTGGGTCAGACATTTTGGTCAGCCCTGGTGCAGCTTGATGAACGTCGTAGAACGTCAATGCCTACCTTTTGCTGAACCTGACCGTAGTCATTTTGAGGCTATTTTGTTCAACCCTACTTGAGGTAATTTTCAAGTCTTTGCTGACTTTAGTTATGGCAATCAGATGCCATGGTTATTAATTAACTGCATTCTTTGCAGCCATCCTTTGTTACACCCCTGACTGTCATTAGAACAGTCGTATCAGTTAGGCAATCGACTGTAATTGCCAGTTTTGTAAATGCATATATTTCATTTTGAATAAGCTCAGAAGCTATTCTTGGTCAAGTGTGAACCTTATAATTTGAAGGAATGTTTCGTTGCCTAGCATCGAACTCAGTTCCCATCGTATCATTAAGCGGATCCTTGTAGTGAATCTGCGCCACAATTATCATTTTTGCTTGTGTCATGTAAGACACGTTTTTATTTGATGTTGTACTAGCAACTACTGAATTGTATTTTTAAAGCAAAGAGCTCCAGTAATTGTAAGATTACTTTCATTGAGACGTCTTTGGTTTAGAAGACGGAATTGCATTATTGTACTCAGATTTATAGCGAGTGTTTAATAACGTATTCTTCGAGGTTTTTAACCTGTTGTAAAGTTTTTATTGAAAGGCCAGATGTATAGTTTTATTTGTTTAAAGTCGCCGGCCTTGGAGAGTCAATTTATTGTGAGACAAACCTACTTTTGACAAGGACAGAGTACGATTTGTATTCGCATTTCCTTTCATTGCTATTTTGCTTATGGAAATCAGTTTCCACTCTTGTATTTGATCACATGTTTTATAGATCGTTTTTTGTTAGTTAAACGCGCTCTGCTGCGTGTACTGTCGTTTGACAGGTACAGTTATGTCAGGTTTTCTATAGTAGGGTGAAGGCTACCCTGTCATAGCAGGATGTTATTGTATGAAGGTATTTTGAGTATGCCTTGTCCAGGACTGTTCCCATTGACTAGATGTTATTGGAAGGTAACTGTTGTGGACAGGCCTATCCCAGAGTTATTGAATGCGAGCTTTGCGCCGCTGGTAACCCGTGTTATTGTGTGTCCGAGTTGTTGTACTCGTTGATTATATTCCGACTGTTGAGTCGAGGCTTTTTGGGGGAGAATGATCTCAGTGGAGACACTCCGTGCCCAGGCTATTGTCAATGTTATTCGCCATAAACCAACGATAAACCTATAAACAGACATCTTAATAATAAAACGCATAATTGTTGTAAAACAAGGCTAACTAATGATTCTTTCTATCTAACTTTGTTCTGTTGCATTTTGGAACTGTTGACATAGCCGTGCAGTTGAAGATAATTTCCTTGTGTGGAAATGACTAGGACAGTTGACATTTTTGTAGCGACCTGAAGCATGCGCGAACCTAGAGTTCGTAGCTTGTGGAGCTCAGGCCATGCGATGTCAGACGTGGTCTCAACTACGCATTCGTCACCGTAACTACACATAATTAGATGACTATGGCTTACAAAGAGTAAACCAAGGTGCAGGTAGGAATTTTTAATAAAACTACTGTGTCTATTTCATTACTTATTTATGATGTCAAGTGTATAAATCCTACATGTTACCTTATTGTGTGCTGTTAGCACATAGTTATTAAGCATAATTAAATTGTTTGTTTTTCATGGCTGTACACTTGGCTTTTGGATGTAATTGTTTTCTTTTACGGACGTCATCGCCGTAAATTTTGTTAATTGATAGGACTTAGCTAGATGAATTAACGTTAAATGTAAATGTCGAAATGGTACCATCCTAACTTAGATTTCTTTTGCTACCCTGTTAAATGTAAATTCTGATATTAGCTTAATCTTGTAACTTGAACTAGGGACTTGCGTCGTACTATTTTCCTAGTGTTGCTGTTGTTGCTTTATTATTGTGAGTTAGATCTTTCGCGAGGGTTTTTCAGTAACTTCTCAGGTAGGGACCTGCTCTTTATTTTCTTTTGTTTATTAGTTTGCGGACTAGCCGATTATAACCCTCCGAACTAGGCTAGGGGCTTGTGAATTTTAATAAATTTTCACGGTGTTTTACTTAAGTCTGGATGTTTAATTTCTCAGTCTAGTTTTTTGAGGTGAACCTTTCCTTAGGCAGTCTATGACCATCGTCACCATGTACCACGATCCCCGTGGACTACAGTGTCTCGTGCCGCTTAGCCTATTAGGAAGTTCACCTGATCCTCACGGTAATTTTATTCGACTTATGGGATGTTAGGAAAGTCATCGTGGTTGTTGACCCGACTTAACGGTCTCAATATCCTCTTTGCTTCTTCCATCACTGGTTATTCTGCTTCCTAAGTAACAGAAGTCTCCTACTTCCTTCAGCTTTTCACCTGCCAATTTGATCTCCATAGAGGTTTCTGATTTATTTCGGCTGCACCAGTATTTTTGTTTTACATTTATTAAATTTCATCATGAATTCTTTCCGTAAGACGGAGTCCATACCATTCAAAAACTCATTCAAATCCTCAGGCTTGTCGGCCAAGATGACGATGTCATCAGCAAATCTCAGAGTTGAAATTATTTCTCCTTGAATCTTCACTCCCACTTCAAATTTTTCTCTAATTTCCTTCATTGCTTGTTCAATGTAAAGATTGAAAAGTATGGGTGATAAGTTGCAGCCTTGCCTTAGACCTTTCTGAATACCAGCTTCTCTCTCATGTCCTTCAACTCGAATGACTGCTGTCTGGTTTCTGTACAGATTGTATATCACCCTCCTATCCCTGTACTTTATTCCAATCGATTTCAAAATGTCAAACAATTTAGTCCAATCAACATTATCAAAAGCCTTTTCTAAGTCTACAAAAGCCATGAACGTTCTCTTATCTTTCCTTATTCTACCTTCCAAAATCAGCCTAAGACTTAGAACAGCTTCCCTTGTTCCTACATTTCTCCTGAAACCAAACTGGTCTTCACCCAACTCCGTTTCTATCTGGCTTTCAATCCTCTTGTAAATTATTCTAGACAGGATCTTTGAAGCATGAGTAATCAAGCTGATTGTACGGTAATCTTCACATCTGTCAGCTCCCACTTTCTTTGGTATAGGGATGATTACATTCTTCTTGAAATCAGGGGGTACCTCACCTGTCTCATAAATCCTACACACCAAGTGAAATAACCTGATCAGACCTTCATCTCCTATGCAGCATAGCAACTCAATCGGTATATCATCTATGCCTAGTGCTTTGTTCCTGCTTAAGTCTTCCAAAGCTCTATCAAATTCTGATCTCAATATTAAATCTCCTTTCGCATCCTCATCAATTTCCTCCTCCCTTTCCATTACATGATTCTCAATCTCCTTTCCCTTATACAAACTCTCGATGTAATCTTTCTATCTCTCAACCTTTTCTTCCCTATCTGTTAGAGGCTTTCCATTTGTGTCCTTAATATTACAGCACTTAGTCTTCTTTTCCCCAAAAGTATTCTTAATCCTTCGATAAGCTGTGTCTACTTTTCCTAATTTCAGACAATTTTCTATACCTGCACATTTCTCTTTCAACCATTCTTCTTTCGCTTCCTTGCACTTCTTGTTAACCTCATTTCTCAGACGTCTGTATTCTGCTTTCCCCTTTTCATCTCTTACATTCTTGTGTTTCCGCCTTTCATCCATCAATTCTAGTATATCCTGAGTGATCCACGGTTTTCTCCCTATTCTTTCTTTCCTACCAATGTTTTCTTCTGCGGATTTTGTTATTTCATTCTTTGAAAGTGCCCATTCGTCTGCAATTGAAGTTTGTTTAGGGTTTTTCATTAGTCCTTCCTTTATACTCTTCTTGAATCTTTCGTTTACATCCTTCTCTTTCAGTCTGTCTATTGCCCACCTTTTTGGCTTTTGACTTTTCTTCAGTTTCTTCAACTTTAATCTGCAATTCATTACAACCAGATAGTTTAACGGTTCCTTGCTTCACAATGTCAAAATTCCAAGACGTTCGTCACGCAACAACAGTTAGCAGCACCAAATAGGAATGGATAATTTGTCGGGGCAGAGATGACAGATGATAGGTACCGTAAGGGTTAATATCTAGATTAACGGACGTGAAAGCATTGCAATAAGTTAGTAGTTTTGCTATTGAATCGTCATAAAGTATATAATATTAATTCAGACACATACTTACGGGTAATTATCAATATAAAAGAAGACCAAAAAAAAAACATGGTGGTGGAGGTGATTGTTTTAGGGGTGAAATGTCTAGTTCATTTGCCCGTAATGATACGGATGATAATGAAAATACAACGACTTACATTCAATTACGTACTAGAAGAGATGACAAGAAAAGAATAAGGGAAATAAAAGACAGGGAAAAGAAATGGCTCCAGCCCCCGAAGAATGAGATGATGTTGATTTATTCAGGGGTTTTGCGACACCGTGGTCATGTAGCCCCGTGTACTTAGGTATGTGTGGAATTTGTCTGATAACCTGTCTTATTATGATGTGTGGATTTGTAATTCAAGTGATGATTGGGAAGGAAGCGGCCATAGCGTTCAATTAAAAACCATCCCGGAATTTGCCTGGAGTAGAAGTGGGAAACCACGGAAGACCACTTCCAAGATAGCTGAGATGGGAGTCGAACCCAGATCTTGTCAGTTGTGCCTCACGAGGCTGATTGTACCCCGTTCCAGCCCTCAAACCAGAATGAAATTTATTGGCATCGCCGGGAATCGAACCCGGACCTGCGGGACGACAGCCAAGCCTGCTAGCCGCTAAACCACAAAGGAAGAATTGAGAGACAGCACTGTGCTTGATGGGGCAACACACCTTGCCTCCTTTATGACCTCTTACAGATGGCAGAAAAAAAAAAGTTTTGGTATAGATCCTACCTTAAATTTCCAAAATTTCCAGTTCTCTCTGATGCTCTCAGGAAGAAATTGAAGACTACAAACAATAGAGTGGTCAGAAGGTGCCCATTTGCTTACTCTCTTGTTATTTACTCTGGAAATAGCCCCTAGCCATTTCTCACGCAGAGAATTGTGCGACGGTATCTCGGGAAATGAAACTCCCCTGTATTCTAACTTACCCTTTTCTGACTTGCAAAAGGGCATGCAGTATTACACCATTATAAAATCATTCAGAATACATTCGAACACACAAGTTTACCATTGCGATCAATATGAAAGTGGTGTCTGCTACAGTGATTTGGTGCTGCTTCCTAGTGCCTTTATTTGGAATCTAGGTTGTACGTGTAAACCAATGCTGTATTCATGGAATGGGCAGGCAGTTTAAATCAGCCAGGAGGGATGCGATCCAGCTGGAAGTGACATTGTCATTCATCTTGTGGGTTGGTTCGAGATCAGGGTATTCCTCCCCTCTGGGTGACTCCACTTTTATTTGAAAGCTGCGATTTTATGTGATCAAATGATCTGCATTGACATAATAAGTCCATTGAAGTGGTCAGCAATATTCAACAATTATCCCTACTTTGGTTGTCAAAATAAGTTTCTAGTTTAACCCATAGTTCTAAAATAAACCAGGTTGACTGCATCTCTTTAAAAAAAAGAAGAAGAAGAAAAGAACTACACGGCTAAGCTATTACACGACACCTTAATAAAGTGGATGCCAGAATTTGCATCAGTCGACACACACAACCCTTTAAATTGTCCAAGGTTCTTTTTTGTTAAGATAACCTTAATGTTTTGCCCCTTAAAACAACAACATCCATAAAATGGGGTGAATAGAAACAAAAACCAGGAAAGTTCAATAATTTGCTATAAATATTACACCATTACCTTACCCTACCTATTGGCGATTGAGTTCACAAAGAACCTTGGCTTGCTCCACCTCAAGTCTCCAGCCTTTACGATTTTCTGCTAGTTTCCTCCAGTTTCTGACTCCAAGGGAGCGGAGGTCTTCCTCGACGTCATCCAGCCAGCTTTTCCTTGGGTGTGCAACTAACCTTTGTCCTTTTGGTCTACCTAGGTCGTATAAATGGTTTTCTTACATCTGTGTAATAATGTTCTGGATGGTTAGTGGCATAATAACATCTATTACCAGCATTAATTCTACAGTGAGTCCGGGAATGTTCTCTGCAGCACCTACATGCGTCTGCGAGAGCTAGCTACAGAAGTTACGTTGGCAGTACGGCTGCCGCTTGCAACATATTAGCCTTTCACAAATTGATTGCCGGCGGTCGAGATGGTTGACTATTCTTTGTTTACTTGTGTCACACGTCAGCCTGCTTCGTTGACAGGTACAGTTGCGCGAGTAGGATAAGACTCAGCTCAAGTAGCCTCTGTCATCGTTTAACTGTCCGTGGTGACATGAGCTCCTATGACGCGCAATGCTGCTTGACTTATGTGAGAATGCATTCTGTCATCGCTGTGCTCCCTAATAACAAGCAAACAGTAAACTTTGTACTTACTACAGCCATTCATAACAGATGCTGGAAGTGCTGATGACACATAAGCTCGCTACTGCCCACACGTATGGGATTCACCCTGTCCAGGTACCAACTAAACCGATGACGCAACCACTCACAGCTGCACGTAACCACTGCAGAGAACATTCTCGGGCGCCCTGTATTATTATATTATTATTCTCTCTTGAATTTCTTCAGAGTTGCTGTTCTCATCAGTTATGAGGGAACCAAGATATTTAAAATTACAAGTAGCCTATGCTCAAATTTCTTTCCTTCCACTATTAGGTCCCTAAGAATTGACCTTTCTCTTTCCATCACTACATACTCGGTCTTAGATTCATTCACATGCAGTCCTGCATCTTGTGATGCTCCTGTTACTTCCACGTATGTCTTCTCGACATCCTCCTGAGTTCTTCCAAGTACTGCCACATGATCTGCATACGCTAGATACTGAATGGGTTGATTAAATGAAGTACCAGCGACTCGCAAATCATGTTGCAAATATCTTCTCATCATGCCTCTGTCACCGATAGTGATATGTCGTATCAGTCTCTCCAACACAGGTTGGTTCGCTTTAAATTCCCATGAAAATTCCTAATGGACCCTAACTCGGGACTTTGAGTGATTCAAAGTCATTTTCACAAGTCTGATGATCTTTCTTGGAACCCCCGAGTGTTCTAGTGTTTCAAAAAGAAAACTTCTTTCCACACCATTATAACGGAATTTCGAATTAACCATGCTAGATGTCGCAAACTTAGGAGACGGAGAGATTTTTAAAATATATGTACTGTATTTCGATGTTATTTCGCGAATTTGTTTTTGAAACTGTATTACTTCGCGTTATTTAGAGACTTCAGTTTGAGATATTTTCCAAATTTAGTGGTCAATGCCCAGAAATCATAGGTTTCTGCTGAGTTTCAGAAGATTTCACGAATAAACGTTCACACAAAACTAAAGAAATTCTTGAAGCCGAAAATAAACGTAGCACCGAAGGATGCCACTCAAGGTATCCTCAGTATGCATTTCCTTGAGGTCGGGCACGGGAAAATATAGCTTTATTGCGCAGTGTGAAACTCTCTCCATCGCAATCTGTGAGCCTAGTGGTGCAAGCTTAAATGATTTAAACCGACCTCATCGAATTTTTGTTACCTGTTTGTAAAATAAGCTATACTTTTTCGAAGTACAAACGGTTAAGGAAGGAGCTCCTAGCTTTACGTGATCGTGAGTCATGAGACCTTTATTTTTACATGAAATCCGGACCACGATGTCTGCATTGTCATGAAATAAAAGGATGTCAGTTGCTCTTGTTACAAAGAAAAGTGGAAACTAAACTTCAATTCTGATATAGATAAGAAGCTGACACTTGGCATCAACTACATATTGTCAAGCCACTGATTTAACTTGTAATGAACAGTTGCAGGGAAATTAAGTCCGTACTTGATTTATCTACAGTTGAGCTTTACCTATACATTTTCAAGGGGAACGACAAATGGGTAGTTTTAAATTAGTAAATTAGCTTATTGAGCCTCTGTGGCTTAGGCGGCAGCACGCCGGCCTCTCACCGCTGGGTCTGTGGTTCAAACCCCGGTCACTCCATGTGAGATTTGTGCTGGACAAAGTGGAGGCACAGAGGTTTTTCTCCAGGTACTCCAGTTTTCCCAGTCAAAACTTTCATTCCAGCAACACTCTCCACTATCATTTCATTCGTCATTCATTTAACCATTGCCCCTGAGGAGTGTGGCGGGCTTCGGCAGCCGGCAAAGTTCATATCCTCACCGCTAGATGGGGGGGCTTCATTCATTCCATCCCTGACCCAGTCGAACGACTGGAAACAGGCTGTGGATTTTCAGTTTATCTGGGAAGGTAGGTTGGATTGGGGGTGGGGGGAAGTAAATAGCATTTTTATGCCCATGAGAAAAATTTCCCTCTACACTACCTCTTGATTTCATCAATGTTCCCTTCTGGCTTATATGATTTCTGAGTGAACACTCCTTTTCACACTCTGATTACCAAACTTTATATTTTCAACCAAAGGATATATAAACTAGCCCATGACCTCCATGGAGATCAAAGGTTCAAATCCTGAGTGTTTTTTCATCCACATTGCCTTCAGGTAAATCCGGAGCACCTATCCTAAACCCTAAAACTTAGTTACCGGTACACACCCGCTCCGTGCCAATGAAGCATTTCGTAGTGCAGATGTGATAATAAAGTACTGGACTTCTGTTAAATATCAACCAACAACAACAACTAGAAACTGAACTTTTGCCTCAAGAGCTGTGCGAAACTTGTACAGATAAACAATCATATAATGTCGCATCTCTTGAGGCATGAAAAATGCTAAGTGTCACGTCGGCTGCTATCGGCTGCGTACAGTTCGGTGGATATGTATTGCAACATGGTCAGTCTGTAATTTCCTCGTTCTCGGCCAGCCTCTCACCCCGCTCCCACACGCACCGTGTCGTGGTAACTCATGATACACTGACGATGACATGTGTTGCTCTGAAGCGTAGTAGGTTAGCTGTCAGATTGTAAAGTCATTCATCACCGAGCAACCACAGTTCGAGTCACGCCGTGAATATTATTTTTGTGAAGTAACACGCCATGATTTTTTTGTGGTCTCCTGAAAGACCGAGTGCAGGTCTTTCTAGCCGACGCTGAGCTGGAATTAAATGGTAATTGGGATCAGGTCATCTTCTCTGACGAGATATGTTTCAGTTCAGCAGAGGTCAGACCGGTTCGTGTTTACAGGCCACGTGGAACCCGATACGAGAAACGGTATGTAGCTGAGCGCACACGCAGTGGCTGCATATCTGTGTCGTGCTGAGGGGTGGATGTCATCTCATGGGGCTGGAGTGCTTAATCAGATAGATGGACATCGTATAAATACTGTATTTGCACATCTTGCAGAATATTATAATTCCGAGTGTGAGAGCGCGCTATCCACATGCAGTACTTCAGTTCATGGACTCTCCAATCCACATGAGCAGGAGTGTTCAGGGCTGGTTTTCTGAGCAGGACTCCATTGAACTGCTCAACTAGGTCCCTCGAATTACAACTTGCCCATTGAGCACGTGTGGCCAAAGTGGAAACGCCATATTAGGGAAAACTGCCCTCACCCTTCCCCTCGTTCGCAGGATGCATAGTGGGAGATAATGTTGGAAGCATGGGAGGAGATTACCCTTGATGAACAGTACTTCAGAAATCTAGTTCACTCAATGCCGCGTCGGCTACAGCAAGTTGTCGAAGTTTGTGAATACTGAACGAGATCTTGAAGAAGTGCCCACAACAGTCCTTTTCAGGACTAACAATAAGCAAATTCATCAAGCCAGATTTCCCTTTGTATAGAAACACACACGAATTTCGTTCATGAAACATTTGACATGTTTAAAAAATAGACACCGCGAGTATGATCCGAACCCCGGTTCTTTGTCGTTTCACACAACGCCCCTTCCCGAGCTAACTGGCAGTCTGCAGAACGCTCATAATATTGTAATGATATTTCCAACATCTCATGCACGTCTATAACAGCTATCATAGTGGTTTAACTGTTTACTGCAATATTTCATTGTAAAACTTAAAAGGCGTCCAGTATCGTGCAGTTCCACAATGGTATAACAGAGACCAATATTTGAACCACGGTGGTCCGGGTTACCAACTTCACACCTTTCCTCTACCCTAACACAGCTACTCTGTTAAGCGCTCTCATCCATCGTCACTTGGGAATTGTCCCTCACTTCACGCATTTGGGGGGGTTTCTCATTAATTGCATATCATTCTTCTCTTTGTGAGGTTTGAAGCCATTTTTCAGTGTTGCCTAAGTAAACAAAAGTTTGGTGCTTTTCAGTTGGTCAACACGAATGTACCCAAATAGAGCTGGGTTATGCCCTGAGTTTCATCATCATCTTGCACAGTTTCCATAGTTGATTTTGTAAAACTGGCCGGGTCTGTTTGGAACACAAGCATCTCCAACATCTTCTGTCTTCCCACCATCTCTCAGCCTCCACCCTTGTCCAGTCTTCTCCTCTCTTCTTCACGCTTTCTTCCACCCCCTTCAGCCATCTGTCTCTCGGTCTCTTTCCTTCCCACTTCATCTCGTGTACTCTCCTGGGTATCCTCTTCTCCTCCATTCGTTTTACATGTCCATACCATCTAAGTCTAAAAGTTCCTCCTTCATTAATTCTCTGGTCCTCTCATTTCTTATTCTGTCCATCTTTGTAGCTCCAATGCTGCTTCTCAAGAACCTCATCTCACTGGCCTGTATTTTGCTCTTCTCCCTTCCTTTCATAACCCAGGTCTCCGAGGCATTCGTCAGGATAGGGACATAGTACGTCCGATATATGATCTTTTTGCTGTTCTGAGGGACATCCTTGATCCATAACATGCTTCTCACACTCCTCCGAAATGCTTCTGCCTGCCTCCCTCGCTCATTTATTTCTCTATCGTTTCTTCCATTATCTTGTATCAGGCTTCCCACATACTTGAAACTCTCCGCTTTCTTCAGCTGTTCCCCACCAATTGTTATTCCCGTTGTGGTTCTTTCCTTCTTCCTTGTAGTGATCAATATCTCACTCTTATTTATGCTAAATTTCATCCCATATCCTTGTATTATTCCTTCCCACACGTCCAACTGTTCCTGTACCTCCTCCTCCTTGTTTCCCCAAATCATCTGCAAATACCATTGCTTTCATCTTTCCTTCCCCAATTACTTGTGCCACTCGGGTCATTATGTCATCCATCACCACAATGAAAAGTAACGGTGACAGTGCACTTCCTTGTTTCAGGCCGTTTCTCTGTTCCAACCAGTCTGATCTCTCTCCTCCCACTTTCACACAGCTCACGCTTCTCTTGTACATCTCCTTTATCCTCTTTATAGTCCATTTCTCTACTCCTCTATCCTCCAGGGACTTCCATACTTTGTTTCTGCATACACTGTCATATGCTTTCTCAATGTCCAGGAAGGCCATCAGTAGATCTGTTCCATACTCATAGTGCTGTTCTTGTAACTGCCTTACAGCAAAAATCAAATCCACTGTGGACCTTCCTGCTCTGAAGCCATGTTGTTCTTCCCTCATCCCTCCTTCTATCCTTGTCCTAATTCTCTTTTCTAAAACTTTCTCGAAGATCTTTGCACAATGACTCATCAGTGTTATTCCCCGATAGTTTCTGCAATCTGTTCTACTACCTTTCTTGATGATCGGGACAATTATTCCTTTTTTCCAGTCCTCTGGGGTCTTCCTTTCCTTCCATGCTGTCTCATCACTCGGTACAACCATTGTATCCCCACCTTTCCTGCTGCTCTCACCATCTCCATACTCAACTCATCCACACCCGGTGCCTTCCCTCCTTTCATCTTGTTCACTGCATATCCACTTCTTTCCATGTTAAGTCCTTTTCTGTTTGCAGTTCATCTTCCTCTTCCCCGATTTCTTCCTCCTCACCATCCTTTCCATTTGGGTTCAGAAGTTCTTCAAAATATTCTTTCCACATTTTCTTCAGTTCTTCCCTATTTTCTATCTTTTGTCCCCTTTTGTTCACCATTCTAACATATTCCGTAGGATCCTTCCGCCTCTAATTTTTTACCATCCCATACAGGACCTTTTTTTGTACCTTCACTATCCTCCTTCATCATCTTTGTCCACTCTTCCATCCACTTTCTTCTCTCCTCAGCCGCTACTCTCTTCGCCTCCTTCTTTCTTTCCTGGTACTCTTCCCTTGTCTCTACCGTCCTATTTTGATACCACCTCCTAAAGGCTCTATTCTTTTCCGTTACTATATCTTTTGTCTTCTCATTCCACCATGGTGTTTCCTTCCACCTCTTCTTACTACTTGTCCTCCCACAAGCCCTGATCTTGAAATAAATTACATAAGATTAATAAATACACTAGGATGACCAGTTTCGATCGTCAAGCGATCATCATCAGATCCATTACACTTAGGCTATAACATCTATGTTTGAGAATACAGGTGAAAAATATATACAATAAGTACAATTATTTAGTTGCAGTGTTGGTAATGCAACAGTTGGTGTATGTTAAATGTGGTATATCTAATGTTAGGTAAACTTCTAAAATAGTGATGAAAATCCGGAATTTGTCTGTTAGGGGTGATTATATGGTTTTACAAAATCAACTATGGTTATACTGAAATAATACAAGCTTATACTTATCGAGTTGTCTCCTTAACTGGAACTTGAAGCAGTTGCACGTTTCCTTAGACACCAGTTACGGTCGACTAACTCAGAGTGTTAGCTGGGTGGAACTGGTTTTCCCCTTCCTCCCCCTTTAGTTGCTATGTTCTTCCAGAGGTCAGTGCCATTTATATTTGTGTGACTTTGCCAAGAACACAACGGAATTAGTAACAGCACTGAACAGCCTACAAATGAAACCTAGCATGAGGCTTGTATCTTTCGATGCAACTAACATGTACACCAATATTCCTATTAATGATGCAATCAACACTATCGAAAATAACTTAAAATCCAACAATTCGGAAAAAGAAACTGAAGAGATCGTGCGACTACTGAGGGTCGTCCTCGGCCAAAACGCGTTTCAATTCGACCATAAAATGTACACACAAACAGAAGGATTAGCGATGGGATCACCACTAAGCGGATTAATCGCTGACATCTTCATTAATGCACTAGAAAATGAGTTTTTAGAAAAGACTTCAACAAGGGGAATAGTAATATGGAAAAGATACGTAGATGATGTAATTTGCATCTCATCATCATCATCTGTCTTCTACTCCAGTTGCCCAGGTGTAGTTTACGAGCGCCCTCCACTTGCTTCTGTCCATGTACCATTCTTCATTCAGGATTCTATCCCAGCTAACTCCCCTTGTTCCTATGTCCTCCTTCACCTGGTCTAGCCATCTCTTCCTTGGTCTTCCTACCGGCCTTCTACCAACCACATCTGTGTGTAGTCTTTGTTTTGCTATCCTTCCGTCGTCCATTCGCTTGATATGGCCAAACCATCTCAAACGGGCCCTTGTCACTTTTTCTTTCAAAGTTGGGTACACTCCAGCTTCTTCCCTAATTTTTTCATTTCTTACCCTATCCCTCCGAGTTTTTTGGACCATTGTACGTAGAAACTTCATTTCTACAGCTTGTAGTTTGCTGTCTATCTGTCTGGTTGTTGTGCAGGTTTCTAGGCCATATGTTAGTATGGGGGTAAAGTATGATTGATAGAGCGTCTGTTTTGATCTCAAGGGGACTTGTTCGTTCCAGAGTAGGTTCCGAACTTGATGGTAGAACAGGGTTGCTTTTTGGGTTCGTCTATTGATCTCATGCTGTATCCTGTTATTGCTTGAAATAATGCACCCAAGATAGTTAAACTAGTCTACTGTTTCAAGCTGTGTACCTTCAAGCCTTATTTCTCCTTTCTTGTTCTGTTTGTTGACTGACATCGCTACCGTTTTTGATTTGTTTATTGTTAATCCGTGTGCTTTTAGACAGTTATTCCAGGTGGCCAACCTCTCCTGTACTTTCTCTGTATTACCCCAAATTACTACATCATCTGCAAATGCAAATGCGCTGATTTCTGTATTATTGTTATGCTTTATTCCTTTCATAACTTCATCCATTACAGTGATAAAAAGTAATGGCGAGAGGGCACTGCCCTGTTGAACTCCTTTAGTTGTTTGAAACCAGTCAGAATTGCCATTTCCTATCTGAACACAACTGTGGCAACCTTCGTAAAGCATTTTAACTTTCTGGATTAGCCCCGCGGGTACGTTTTTCTTTCTTAGGCATTCCCATATAGTCTTTCTTGGGACGTTATCAAATGCTTTTTCAAGATTAAAAAATACAAGTGTTAGGGGTCTACCTTTCTCCCAGTGCTCTTCTAGCAGCATTCTGAGGGAAAATATGAGATCTATAGTTGCACGGTGTTCTCTGAATCCATACTGCTCTTCCTGCAGTTGAGGTTCTATTATTTTCCTTAGCCTTTTCTCAAGTATTTTTTCAAATATTTTCAGGCCATGAGACAATAAAGTGATCCCTCTATAATTGCCACATTTCTTTCGGCTTCCTTTTTTGAAGAGAGGTACTATTATTCCTTTTTTCCAATCATCTGGAACTTTTCCATCCTTCCATATTGCACCTATTACTCTATGAAGCCACTGTATTCCTAGTGGACCAGCTGTTTTGATCATGTCCGCACTGACTTCATCAAATCCTGTCGATTTTTCTTTGGGCATACTATTAAGGGCTATTTCTACTTCCTTCCATGTTGGTGGATTCTCTTGATCTAGTTCATCATTACAGCATAAACTGACCTTTGTGGTTCCATCGTTGGGGTCTACTCCTGTACTGCTGTATAATTTTTCGAAATAAGATTTCATGACCTTCCTTATTTCTGTCACTTCCCTGACTATGTTGCCATCTGGTTTCTCTATTGCTGTTATGTATTCAAAGTCTCTTCTTATATTTCTTATTGTTCGGTACAGTAGTTTAGAGTTGGCTTTGCTGTCCTGTTCCAGTTTATCTGTAAAATCAGTCCAAGTTTTATGTTTTTCTTCGGCCACAATTCTTTTAACTTGTAGCTTCAGATCTCTGTATTTCTGCTGTAATTCATTCACACTGGATTCATTTCTTCCACTTCCTTTTTGCATTTCTTTATCTCTGGCTTTCCTGGTTTCATTCTTCTCTTTTACGGCTTTCTTCACCCTATCGTTCCACCAAGGGGTTTCTTTTGCCTTTATTTTGTTGCTAGTCTTGCCACATACTTCTACAGCAGCTCCGACAATACTTTCTTTAAATCTAATCCATTCAACATTTCCTTCCTGTAACGAGTCTGATGGTAACTTATTGCCCACATTCTTCATGTACTCTATTTGTTTCTCTGTCTTCTTTAATTCCCATGTCCTAATTTTTGGTTTCCTGCATTTCTGAGGTTTATGAACTACAATGTTTTTAATTGTTGCAAAGAGCAATCTGTGGTCACTGTCTAGACTTTCACTTGGTATAACTCGAACATCACAGATGATCTTCCCTGCTCCATAGTCTGATATGATATAATCAATCACAGTCTTAGATTCTCCGTTCCAGCTATATCTTGTTAGTTTGTGACTTAGCTGTTTCTGAAACCAACTATTGTTTATTCTCAATCTACTCCTTAAACACAGATCTAGGAGATTTTCACCTTCTTGGTTCCTATTGCCTTAACCATCTACGATACTGAATTAACAAGCGAAGAAACAATTCTCCAATCCATTAATAGCCTACACAACTCAATCAAATTCACTAAGGAATCCGAAACAGATCGAAAAATAAATTATCTTGACATACCTATTGAACGTAAGGACAACGAGCTTTCATACTCCATATTCCGAAAAGCCACACAAACCTCACATGCAATCGACAATCAGTCTAATCACCCCAGTACGCATAAATTAGCGGGGTTCAATTCAATGGTGCACAGAGCTTTAAACATAGCCATGTCAACAGACAATTATAATAAGGAAATAAGAACCATTAAACAGATAGCAAAGGAAAACAATTTCCCGCCAAGCAAAATAGACCAAATTGTAGCCAAACATAAAAATAAAGATAAAATGATTCCAAAACTGAACATTAATGAGAAAAAATTTGCGCGCTTCAACTATGTGAATGAGAACACATATAAAATCACTAATCTATTCAAACAGCAAGGCATAAAAATAGCATTCACAACGAATAATACGACCGGGAGGCACCTGCAAAATAGCAATCTAAATAAACAAGATCCGTATTCAAAGTCAGGGGTATATTCTATTACATGCCAAGACATTGGTTGCCAAGCTAATTACATTGGACAGAGCGGAAGACGAGTCGATACACGTTATAATGAACATAGGAATGCGATAAGATACGGAACACATTCAGCCGTATGCGAACATATGTGTGACACGGGGCACAGCTTCACTAAAATCGAGACTGATCTATAAATAATTCATCACGAATCGAAAGGCAGAGCTCTCGACATAAAAGAAGCAATCGAGATTCACCTAGCCAAACAAAACAATCCCAACAATCTAAATGAACCCACTTTTATGGAGAGTTCACCCCTTTTTGCTCTACTAAAAAACACACCCTGTCGAAAACAAGACACAACTTAGCGATACAGCCAAGCTAGATAAAAAAAGGGGGGGAAAATAGCGGTGTTTATAGGTAAATTTTATAGGTAAATGTTATTTGGATCAGGTGTACTATGTACATTTTTTCTGCAATAAACCTAGGCCGATATGCGCGGCAGTATAAAGGTGCCGGGACGTCTTCAATAGACCATGTACTGCTTAGTATAAATGGCTTTTTTAGCCCATGCGTGGCGAAGATAGTTCCACGGTCTTTAGTAGTTGCAGACTCCTGCATTCAATAGCATACACTCTTATCTAGACTTGGCAAAGTCACACAAATATACATGGCACTGACCTCTGGAAGAACATAGCAACTAAAGGGGGAGGAAGGGGAAAACCAGTTCCACCCAGCTAACACTCGGGGTTAGTCGACTGTAACTGGTGTCTAAGGAAACACGCAACTGCTTCAAGTTCCAGTTAAGGAGACAACTCGATAAGTATAAGCTAGTATTATTTCAGTATAACCATAGTTGATTTTGTAAAACCATAAAATCACCCCTAACAGACAAATTCCGGATTTTCATCACTATTTTAGAAGTTTACCTAACATTAGATATACCACATTTAACATACACCGACTGTTGCATTACCAACACTGCAACTAAATAATTGTACATATTGTATATATTTTTCACCTGTATTCTCAAACATAGATTTTATAGCCTAAGTGTAATGGATCTGATGCTGATCGCTTGACGATCGAAACTGGTCATCCTAGTGTGTTTATTATCATCATCATCATCTTCATTTCCCGTTTCCAGCTTCCTGGGTCGGGTTGTGAATTAAGGACCTCCAACGTTTCCTGTCTCTCCACCACTCCTCTCCTGTTTTTAGTACTTCTTCAGGTTTTCCTCCTCTCTTCTCTACACACTCCCACACTGTATCGGCCCATCTCTTTCGGGGCCTTCCTCGTGGTCTCTTCCCTGTCATCTTTTCACAGAAAGTTTTCTTTGGTACTCTCTCCTCTCCCATTCTCATCATATTGTGCCCGTTTAGACCGGAGTCCGCACGACCACATATGCATTTTACCAATAATCAGTCAGCACGAGAGTCAAAATATCCCGGAGCGCCAGATGGGTTAAAGCAAATCGCAAAAACGACATCAAATTAAAAAAATGCTTTGCTGATTTTTGGCTCAATGCAACAATAAGGATAGAAGGAGATTTAATTGGGAGAAACACATCTGGTAAAATTATCTCAGTTTATTTTAAAGTTAAAATCTGACTGCAAAAAATGCTCAAAGCAGCATCATCCACGTGTGGCGATCCACACTCTTATTTACACACAATATACAGAAATCTTCCAAACACATTTGACAATCTTTTTGGAAACACAAGTCCGATTAATAGTCCTGTGGACTGTGTTCCAAAATTGTTAATATTTAATTCCAGTTCAAAATTAATTGTCCATACTGGAAATAACGTAGATCACTGTTTGACTATTTACATGATATTAACACTCGTAGAATAAATGTTTATAGAATTCTTAAACTTTCACTTGTTTTCCAGTTTCAAAAAATATATCGTCGAAAATATTATTATCATAGAAGCAACACAAATTATTAACACATATTAATAACATCTGAAAAGTATTTGACCATTGAGCATAGCATCGAAGAACTGTGCGAAGCACAACAACAATTAATTGTTCTTCTGACATTAAACATTCGAGAAGTGACTCGATTATGAACTTCAAGTTCCAAACAAAATATATGATTTCTGAATCATCAACTTGATCAATAAATGGTTGAACCATTCAACTATTAGATTTTCCACTTGGAATCATTATGAAAAAAATATTTATATTTATGGCCATTGTTAGCAACTTTCACAACTTGCAATTCTTCGACAGAATGCGGAAATTAGAATTGTAGTTTTATAATGAATTCATTTAGTTCATGGCACTAGGATTTGAAAATATCCTTCAAATTATTCGTGGTTAAAGAATTATTTTTAATTGGCAGTGGCCCATTCTATTATTTGTGTAAGAACACAATATTACAATAACAACGGCAAAGGTCTTCCTCTGAAGAAAAATAAACTACTATCATGACAAATCCGGGTTCTAGCAAAATCAAAGTCTAAATGGAATTCGTAAACAAGGTTGAAATAAGAACTGATGGTTTTAAAGAAATAACCTTCGGGTTATTCATACGACGAAATGTGTGGCTCCAATACTCCTACTATAAACCTGAGCCATCGAACCTGCTATTTGATTGATGCTCGAAAAAACCTTCATTCCTGCGACTTAACATGCGCACCTGGGAATGGCATTTCAACTACTCCACACACATAAATTATCTTCCCAAAATTTATACAATAAATCAAGCCTCTGCTTGTTATCAACACTGGAAGATTAATAAACTTACAAGTTTATTTTATTTTACCATTCAGTTCAACCCGTGAATTTACCATACTTATGAAAAGCTTTATTTCACTTTCGAGTGTATTTACGTCATGATTTTATATAAATACAAAAATATCCTATTTGATACAAATATCAATTGCTTCCCGTTTCATGCCTCTCCGTGTTATCTGAAAAATGTACTTTGCTCAATGCAAATATCAACTGTTCAACCAGAACTGAAATGTTGGTTGAATGCGGGCTTGCGCTAACCACTCTCCTTCGGAAAATCTCCTGTTCCAAACTAGAAATGATTAAACTACTTCATAGGCTCTCTCTCAATACATATGATTATTATAAAATATAATATCCAAGAATTATTTAGAAAAATTATGAAAACTATTATTATTATTATTAGTGGATTATTATTATTATTTATTATATCATTTTAAATGTGTTTAATTATCATCTCATTATGTGAGAATCCACATGTTCGAACCTTCGAATATGGAAACAATATCCATTCCTCAACAAAAATAAATTTAACTTTTACAGTTACATCGGCTGATTACCGTGATTTCCCAAAAATATGAAATATTCAAATAAATGCTCAAAATGCTCGGTCATCGATCCTAAACTGTTCTGAGTGCTGAAAATGCTCAGAATAACTCTAACAAGTCTTGCGTAAATCATTGCAAGCTTTAAATACGACGAAAAAAATGTGTTGGTCATCTGCAGAAAAATAGTTTGTTCCAATTAGCTAGGCATAATATAATTCAAATGTGGCTTACATTTCTTGATGGTCTTGAAGTGTAGTAAACCTGGTCTGTACCAGATTTATCCATAGACATGCCCTAGCGGACAAGCACGTATAATCCTTGTATCGGCCGCCATTGTAGACCCACAACTCGTCTAGTCAGACATAGTGGTAGTATCTTTTGACGTTTGAATAAACTGTGGTTCCATTTTAATATGGGCTTCTATCAAAGCCATAACAGTTTGTTGAAATAGGGTCAGATCTAAGTGATCTCTTCTTAAATATGTCAGTTGTAACATAACTCACTGTAATCTCATCAGTACAAGAAAAACATTGACAGTCTAAGCAATTAACGGCTGTTCTGAAGATCGTTCCCTGGGCATGGTTTGTATATCACCATCTGCCATGCGCTAGACAACTTGCAGTTTCCCTTGCGTAGACTAATGAACGCCACCGTTATAGACTAGTCTTCAGTGTACTGACAGATCGAAGTGGTTAACTAGTTACAAAAATGAAAACTGACTTAAAATGGATTTAAACATCCAAGTATTAAGTTACTACTGGACTGTGACAAAATACTATTTTCTAGACAGTCTAGCATATGTCCTTTTGGAAATATAAATATTTCCACCAATGTCTGTAGAAAAACAATCACCTCAGTGATTTTCCTCACCCGAAACTTACTAAGTTCCAACTCGTTTGCGCAGCACTTCTCGTGACTATCACGATTTGAAAAGAACTTCTGCGTAGATACGGCAACCATGTGCCTTGGCTCAGCGTAGACGCAACTTGCTTGCCAAGTGCTTGTGTTAGAATGAACTAACCATGCCTCCTCCAGCTGGCTTTTATTCAAAACGGTCAGGGTCATGCGTCATCACCTGATATCTAGAAATCCTCATATCTCTTGAATCCCTGGTCCGATTTACTTGATACTAATTGCATTCTCTTTCATTTGGCCGTGCCAGTAATCTGATCCCAGTCTCAAGTCTCTGCTCCATAGTTAACTATTTAATCAATAAATAGCCTCCACCTCTGCTATTACTCGCTACGTCACTTGACATCCAACTATCGGTAAAATTCTTCTAAATGCTTCTCGAAGCAATGTAGCGCGATATTCAAATATCTGAACTTTCAAAAGCGGCTACAGCCTTTCCCTTGATATCTAGGTGTCTGAAACTTGGAATACCCATTCCTAGAGTTGGGCACATCCACCCCACACCTAGCAAAAAATAAAAATTGAAAAATTTTTATTTTTCCTATCTACACATTAAATCATCTGGTTCTTGAATAATAGATTTTCAAATTCGATGCATTATAAGTTCCCACGATGTTACCAGTTCGTGTATTAGCTACTTCATAGCTTCCATTATTGTTTACTTCCACAATACGATAGGGTCCAGCGTAAAGGCTTGCAAATTTCGAGTACAATCGATTTTGCACGTCAGAGGGTGTAGGTCTTTTCACTAAAACAAGAGTTCCTACGCGCAAGGGTCTGCGAAAACGCTTTCCTCTCACTCTGCGCTCTCTCTTCTCAGCTTGACTCCTTAACTTGTCTAAAGCTAGAGTTTCCCTCATCTGACGACTTGGTTCAATCTCAGGTGGAATAGAGATGATTCGATCCCATAATCGTGTTGGTTTAATTCCATGATGTAGCAACATGGGAATCTGTCCAGTACTCTCATGAATTGTAGAGTTGATGGATTCGGATGCTAAAGAAAGAACATCCATCCATTTCCAATGCTCATTTGGACAATAGAGGCGGCAAAACTTTGCTATTTCAGCCATCACGCGTTCCGCCGGATTGCTCTCTGGATGTCTAATAGAACAAAACAATTGTCTAATCCCAAGAGTATTCATGATGGTTCGAAATTCCAACGATGTAAATTGAGGTCCACGATCTGATAAAAGGAATTCCGGTTTGCCTGCTTCCGGAATCACGCTGTCTCTAATTCTCTTCGCACAATACTTCGCGTTTGCCTTCTGAATTGGATGTAACATGGTGTATTTACTGAAAACATCCATGGTCACCAAAATATATCGGTTACCTCTTTTAGACTTTGGGAGAGGACCATATAAATCAGTCGCGAAGATTTCGCAAGGCTTAGAAGGAATAATAGGCCTTGGTAATTCTCTCAATAATCTGGAATTATGTTTACTCCTTTGGCATAAGTCGCATTCGCGAATAGTGTTCCTGACAGTTTGTCGCATTCGCTCCCACGAAAATTTCTCTTGAATCATGTTGACTGTCTTATCTACTCCAGCATGACCTGCGATTCGATGTGCCATCCAAATAATGGGTTTTTGCAATCGTGGAGGTATCACTACTCTCAGCTTCGTATGGTCGGGATCTGCAAACTTGTAGATTAAACCATCTAACATCATAAAATCTCTGGAAATTCTTTCAGTTTCCACAAAATCATCATCATTGGGATCCATGTTTCCCTGTAGAAAACGAAAAATGTGTCTGAGACGTCGGTCTCTCCTCTGGGATAAATGCAATAACCTTAACCTTCTCAAGGTATCTTCATCCTCCTGCGTCAGGTTAACTTGAAAAACCTTAGATGTAGACTCCACTGCTCTACTCAACAAATCAGCTCCCACATTCAACTTTCCAGGAGTGTGTTCAATAACTAGGTTGAATTGCTGAATAAAAAGTGACCATCTAGTTATTCTATCGCTGGCAAAGTTTGTTCTCAAAATAAACTCTAATGCGTGGTGATCAGTCCTCACAATGACTGAATGTCCAATTAACATTTTCTTCCATGACTCCAATGCAAATATTACAGCAAGTGCTTCTAACTCTGTGGTGTAATAATTCCTCTCTGATGGACGAAGTTTTCTGCTAATGAACGCCAGGTAATGTCTCTTGTGGTCTTCATCCTCTTGAAGTAGAATAGCTCCAATCCCTACGGTGGATGCATCAGATTCTATGATGAAATTCTTGGTAAAGTCAGGATACTCCAATTTCACACTGTTTACCAATAACCTCTTGGCATCTTGAAATGATTGTTCACAATCTTTATCCCATTTCCATTTATTTCCCTTCTTTAACAACTCCTGCAATGGCGCAACTGTCTTGGTGAAGTTCGGACAATGCCCTGCAAAGAATTGGCATGTCCCGAGAAAACTGCGGACATTCTTCACTCTAGTAGGTCTAGGGAAATTTGCAATTGCTTGTATCTTCGTCTCATTGGGACGGTATCCTTCTCCATCCAAAATATGACCCAAAAATTTTATTTCCTTTCGAAAGAACTGACATTTTCGAAGGTTTACTTTGAAGTTCGCTTTTCTCAAATCTGCGAATAACATTTGAAGATGTAGCAAATGTTCCTCCTTAGTCTCAGATGCAATTAAGATATCATCAATATAATGAATTGCTATCTCTTTTACTTCAGGACTCAAATTTTGTTCCAGTGCTCTGATCAAAACGGATCCAGATGTTTTGACTCCAAATGGTAGACGGCGGAATACATATGTCTGCTGGTCAAACATAAATCCTGTAAACTTCTTAGAATCTTCACTAAGCCTAATATGATGGTAGGACGAAGTGAGATCAATATTAGAGAACCAGACCTTGCCTTGGAATTTCCTTAACAGTTCCCTAATGTTTGGTGGTCTGTCATACTCTGGCAGTAATCTTGAATTCAAATTTCGCGCGTCTAAACATAGCCTCAGACTTCCATCTTACGTAGACACTACTGCTAATGGATTGACATAAGATGTAGTGTACTTTTCAATCACATTGTTGCTTTCCATTTCCTTGATAAGCACTTTTACTCTTTCTCGATGCTTTTCTGCTACTGGATACAATTTAGCATGAAAAGGTGCATCATCATTTACACGAATACGATATTCAAAATCTTTAATTTCACCAGGCTTAATGTCAAAAATATCGTGATACTCTTCCAAAATTTTCCCTAGCTCTGGGGACTCCTTCTCAGTGTAGACTTCTCTTCCTTCAGCTTCATGAAAAATCAGAGACCATTGAGCATCTCCCTCGATGTCTTCCTCTTCTTTTCCCTCGAAGTTAATCTCTTCGGTATTCTTGAATCTGATCGTCTCTGTCTTCATATCTATCACTGCTTGATATTTCTGAATGAAATCTGCTCCCAATATCATGTCAAAAGCCATGTCCTTCATTACAACAAATACATGTCGGAAATCATGTCCTCCAATCGTAATACATAAGTATAATTGTGTTTTACACAGAGATATTTTATTGGGTATTATTCCTTGGATCTTAATTCCTGATACTGGAATTTCCTCTAAATTCTCTTTGAGCTTCCACAGAATATAAAGCTTCTCACTCACCAGACAAAGCATAGCCCCAGTATCGATCAAAGTATCGACAGGCATACCGAATACTTCGCATGATATAATTGGCATTCTAATTCTGGTACCCATTTCTTTTCGTTCGTCATTCTGTTGAATTAAATCATCATCCTCTGCTTGCCATTTAATAATTCTGGAAGTGAAAGTATTCAAAATTCTATCTTCTACTGTGAATTCGAAGTTTTTTTTTTTCATTACCATTCCCCCGGGATTGTTGTGTTCCCGATGGACCTGGTTCGTTGGGCCTCTGCTCCAAAAATTGCAAGTTATCTTGGTGTCTTGCTTCCAAATTTTTCCTTGTGTCCTTGTTAAACTCTTCATTGGACTGACGAGTATCTACATTCCCTCTATTATTGTAGTTATTTCTACCATAGGATCTTCTTTCCTGGTACCTTCCTTGAGTATCTCGTGGTCTTCTCCATCGAGTATTGTATCGATTACCACCATCCGGTCTCGCATATGGCTTGTAACTGTATCTGTTACTGTACTGGTTCCATCCTCTCTTATTGGAATCTTCCCTCGGCGATTTCTCTTCTCGCTCCTCTCGAATCTCTCGAGGTGTCTGAGAATAACTATCAGCCATAACAGTGTACACAGCGTTGTTATTTTTTCCTCCCTTCTGATGGAAGAATTGAGCGTTTGTATGATCCAGCTTCTGTAATACTTCATCAAATTGTTCCATATTATAGATATCAGCAGCGATCAAAGTCCTCTGGACGTCTGC
Source organism: Meconema thalassinum (assembly GCA_946902985.2). NCBI lineage: Eukaryota > Metazoa > Arthropoda > Insecta > Orthoptera > Tettigoniidae > Meconema > Meconema thalassinum. The sequence goes on along the minus strand of OX336388.2, from coordinate 2,105,067,492 downwards.
TGGAAATTGACGTATCAATGCAGTAATCAACTCGTTATCTGGCATCGGCGGATCTAAATGTTGGAGTTTAGACAGCTGTCCAGAAAAGTACGTAGAGTATCGAGTAGGTTGTGACGTCGAGAATCTCTTCGAATATAACTCTGCTCTGACTTGCTGTTGGGTTTCAGGGTACCAAAACTTCTTCAATAGCCCACGAGAAAACTCCTCAAAAGTGGTTAGAGTGGATCTAAATGCTCTAAACCACAAAAGTGCAGGACCTTCCAAGAACTTCCCTATCACTCGGATCTGTCTTTCTTTAGGGATCTTAGAATCTTTCAGGTAATCACCTGCTTTTCTCAAAAATTCCACGGGTTTTACAGAATCTCGCCCTGAAAATTTAGAAGGCTTATCTTCTATATTCTTAAATACAGTTATGGGGTTGGATTGAAATACTGTCCTGACCTCATCCTGTCTATCAGTCTCTCTAGCTGCTCCTAGATTTATCTGTATCTGTTCCTTTCCCCGTACATTTGGCATTTTCAACAGATGATCAGACTGTTTCTCATCCTTGATTTGAGTTTTCATAGCCTCAAGTTCCTTCTGGTTTTCTTCTGCCATCTTCTTAATTGCTTCAGTTTCTTTACAATTGTCCTTAACATCAGTGGATATCTGGTTCATAACAGCCTCATGACTTTTCAATGACCCTGTCATATCTGATATGTCCTTCTGAGTTGCTTGAATATCTTTGGCAATTACTTCAATATGGGATGACAAAGATTCCCTAATCTCCTTGATTCCCTCTTGATTCTCCAGCTTGAGTGTGTCTTTAATTTCATTGACAACTGTGGTTTTGATTTCACTTTGCAATTCATTAATCACACCTTCTCTTATTTCTCCCATGACAAGTTCCTTGAATTGTTCCGTTAAACGTTGAACAACTAGAATTCTCATCTCGTTACTCTCCTTCTTCACTCTGACTTCCAGGTTGACCATGTCTTCACCAACTTTCCTAAGACCATGTTCTATCCTATCAGCTAAGCTTTGGGATCGAAGATCGGCATCGCGAAATTTTTCGTCCATTAAACTTGCGTTAGTAGCTAATGAAGTTTCGAGCTCATGTGTTTTATCGCATAATTTATTCATTTTACTCTCAAGTGTCATTTTCAAAATTTCAGAATTCTCTTTAAATTTACTTTCCATTGAATTAAATTTGCTATTTAAATTTTCCTTTAAATTATCTTTTAACCTGCTCTCTAACAAATCGGAATTTTCTTTGAGTTTATCCTCTAAACTTTCTTTTAAGTTACCTTTCAACCTGCTTTCTAAAGAATCAGAATTTTCTTTAAGTTTATTTTCCAAAGAATCAGAATTTTCTTTAAGTTTTTCATCTAAACTTTCTTTCAAGTTATCTTTTAACCTGCTTTCTAAAGAGTCAGAATTTTCTTTAAGTTTACTTTCTAAAGAATCAGAATTTTCTTTAAGTTTCTTTTCTAAAGCCTCAGTATTTTCTTTCATAATAGCGGCTACACGCCGTCCAGCCTCTTTCGAACTCTCCTCCAAACTCCTCATCATCCTCATCATTTCTTCCATAATTTCAATTATTATTCAAAACTTAGGGGTATACAACAGTGGCAAACACAAGCTTATAACTAGAACAAGAAATATGAATAGCTAATTGGAACACTATAATAAAATGAGATTTTTCCTAATATCGACGTGATGGAAAAACAAAATTCTCTACTTTTACGAATTACATTTACCACAATATCACAAGAAAAATATGCAAGTTCTCAAATATCCTCCACCTGGATTCTAATAATGTGTATGTCCAGTCATCGAACGTTTACTGCTGAATTTACTTGACGCCCTAATAGTTAAGCCATTATCAAAAATAATCAAACCCATTCTAATTATTAACCAAGTTAAATTTTTAAGTTTCCCCACTAATTGGGTTTCCTACTAATTTATTCATCCAAACCAGACATCTCTCAACTCCCAAAATATTTCTATAAAAATTATCACAATTTCAAATCGGCATGCGATTGACCATGTCTAAATCGGGACCCACGTTCGAAGCCATTTCTCTCTCTATCTTATTTTATGTGCCCGTTTAGACCGGAGTCCGCACGACCACATATGCATTTTACCAATAATCAGTCAGCACGAGAGTCAATATATCCCGGAGCGCCAGATGGGTTAAAGCAAATCGCAAAAACGACATCAAATTAAAAAAATGCTTTGCTGATTTTTGGCTCAATGCAACAATAAGGATAGAAGGAGATTTAATTGGGAGAAACACATCTGGTAAAATTATCTCAGTTTATTTTAAAGTTAAAATCTGACTGCAAAAAATGCTCAAAGCAGCATCATCCACGTGTGGCGATCCACACTCTTATTTACACACAATATACAGAAATCTTCCAAACACATTTGACAATCTTTTTGGAAACACAAGTCCGATTAATAGTCCTGTGGACTGTGTTCCAAAATTGTTAATATTTAATTCCAGTTCAAAATTAATTGTCCATACTGGAAATAACGTAGATCACTGTTTGACTATTTACATGATATTAACACTCGTAGAATAAATGTTTATAGAATTCTTAAACTTTCACTTGTTTTCCAGTTTCAAAAAATATATCGTCGAAAATATTATTATCATAGAAGCAACACAAACTATTAACACATATTAATAACATCTGAAAAGTATTTGACCATTGAGCATAGCATCGAAGAACTGTGCGAAGCACAACAACAATTAATTGTTCTTCTGACATTAAACATTCGAGAAGTGACTCGATTATGAACTTCAAGTTCCAAACAAAATATATGATTTCTGAATCATCAACTTGATCAATAAATGGTTGAACCATTCAACTATTAGATTTTCCACTTGGAATCATTATGAAAAAAATATTTATATTTATGGCCATTGTTAGCAACTTTCACAACTTGCAATTCTTCGACAGAATGCGGAAATTAGAATTGTAGTTTTATAATGAATTCATTTAGTTCATGGCACTAGGATTTGAAAATATCCTTCAAATTATTCGTGGTTAAAGAATTATTTTTAATTGGCAGTGGCCCATTCTATTATTTGTGTAAGAACACAATATTACAATAACAACGGCAAAGGTCTTCCTCTGAAGAAAAATAAACTACTATCATGACAAATCCGGGTTCTAGCAAAATCAAAGTCTAAATGGAATTCGTAAACAAGGTTGAAATAAGAACTGATGGTTTTAAAGAAATAACCTTCGGGTTATTCATACGACGAAATGTGTGGCTCCAATACTCCTACTATAAACCTGAGCCATCGAACCTGCTATTTGATTGATGCTCGAAAAAACCTTCATTCCTGCGACTTAACATGCGCACCTGGGAATGGCATTTCAACTACTCCACACACATAAATTATCTTCCCAAAATTTATACAATAAATCAAGCCTCTGCTTGTTATCAACACTGGAAGATTAATAAACTTACAAGTTTATTTTATTTTACCATTCAGTTCAACCCGTGAATTTACCATACTTATGAAAAGCTTTATTTCACTTTCGAGTGTATTTACGTCATGATTTTATATAAATACAAAAATATCCTATTTGATACAAATATCAATTGCTTCCCGTTTCATGCCTCTCCGTGTTATCTGAAAAATGTACTTTGCTCAATGCAAATATCAACTGTTCAACCAGAACTGAAATGTTGGTTGAATGCGGGCTTGCGCTAACCACTCTCCTTCGGAAAATCTCCTGTTCCAAACTAGAAATGATTAAACTACTTCATAGGCTCTCTCTCAATACATATGATTATTATAAAATATAATATCCAAGAATTATTTAGAAAAATTATGAAAACTATTATTATTATTATTAGTGGATTATTATTATTATTTATTATATCATTTTAAATGTGTTTAATTATCATCTCATTATGTGAGAATCCACATGTTCGAACCTTCGAATATGGAAACAATATCCATTCCTCAACAAAAATAAATTTAACTTTTACAGTTACATCGGCTGATTACCGTGATTTCCCAAAAATATGAAATATTCAAATAAATGCTCAAAATGCTCGGTCATCGATCCTAAACTGTTCTGAGTGCTGAAAATGCTCAGAATAACTCTAACAAGTCTTGCGTAAATCATTGCAAGCTTTAAATACGACGAAAAAAATGTGTTGGTCATCTGCAGAAAAATAGTTTGTTCCAATTAGCTAGGCATAATATAATTCAAATGTGGCTTACATTTCTTGATGGTCTTGAAGTGTAGTAAACCTGGTCTGTACCAGATTTATCCATAGACATGCCCTAGCGGACAAGCACGTATAATCCTTGTATCGGCCGCCATTGTAGACCCACAACTCGTCTAGTCAGACATAGTGGTAGTATCTTTTGACGTTTGAATAAACTGTGGTTCCATTTTAATATGGGCTTCTATCAAAGCCATAACAGTTTGTTGAAATAGGGTCAGATCTAAGTGATCTCTTCTTAAATATGTCAGTTGTAACATAACTCACTGTAATCTCATCAGTACAAGAAAAACATTGACAGTCTAAGCAATTAACGGCTGTTCTGAAGATCGTTCCCTGGGCATGGTTTGTATATCACCATCTGCCATGCGCTAGACAACTTGCAGTTTCCCTTGCGTAGACTAATGAACGCCACCGTTATAGACTAGTCTTCAGTGTACTGACAGATCGAAGTGGTTAACTAGTTACAAAAATGAAAACTGACTTAAAATGGATTTAAACATCCAAGTATTAAGTTACTACTGGACTGTGACAAAATACTATTTTCTAGACAAAGTCTAGCATATGTCCTTTTGGAAATATAAATATTTCCACCAATGTCTGTAGAAAAACAATCACCTCAGTGATTTTCCTCACCCGAAACTTACTAAGTTCCAACTCGTTTGCGCAGCACTTCTCGTGACTATCACGATTTGAAAAGAACTTCTGCGTAGATACGGCAACCATGTGCCTTGGCTCAGCGTAGACGCAACTTGCTTGCCAAGTGCTTGTGTTAGAATGAACTAACCATGCCTCCTCCAGCTGGCTTTTATTCAAAACGGTCAGGGTCACGCGTCATCACCTGATATCTAGAAATCCTCATATCTCTTGAATCCCTGGTCCGATTTACTTGATACTAATTGCATTCTCTTTCATTTGGCCGTGCCAGTAATCTGATCCCAGTCTCAAGTCTCTGCTCCATAGTTAACTATTTAATCAATAAATAGCCTCCACCTCTGCTATTACTCGCTACGTCACTTGACATCCAACTATCGGTAAAATTCTTCTAAATGCTTCTCGAAGCAATGTAGCGCGATATTCAAATATCTGAACTTTCAAAAGCGGCTACAGCCTTTCCCTTGATATCTAGGTGTCTGAAACTTGGAATACCCATTCCTAGAGTTGGGCACAATATGTCCATACCACTTTAACTTTGTTGTTTCTATCCTGTCCTGCAGCTTCAAGATTCCTGTCCTTTTTCTAATCTCTTCGTTTCTAACTCTATCTCTTCTGGTCTTGCCCTCTATACCTCTTAGGAATTTCATCTCCGCGGCTTGTATTCTACTCTCCTCTCTTTTTGTAGTAGTCCACGCTCCAGCTGCATACGTTAGTATGGGTCTGTAGTAGGTTGAATATAATACATTTTTACATTTCTTTGGGACATCTCGGTTCCACAGAATACCCCTTATGCTCTGGTAAAAGCTGTTCGCTTGTTGTATTCTCTTTCCAATTTCCTCAGTTATCCTTCCATCTTCTGCGATCACACTTCCCAAGTACTTGAAACTTTTAACCACTTCTAGAATTTTCCCATTCAATTCTATCTTTCCTCTTCCTTCCTCTTGACATTACCATTGTCTTGCTCTTCTCTGTGCTTATTTTCATCCCATATTTCTCTATTTCTTGATTCCATACATCTAGTTGTTTTTGTACTTCATTTTCATCCTCGCCCCATATCACTATATCATCTGCAAACAGCATGGCCTTTGTTGCCTCTTGTCCCAATCTCTGTTTAACATTCTTGTGAATTTCATCCATGACTATGATGAATAGTAAGGGGGACAATACACTTCCCTGTCGGAATTCTGTTTCCACTTTAAACCATTCTGTTTCTCCTATACTGGTCTTCACGCTACTCACACAATATTTGTACATAGCTTTTAACATTTGGACATCAGCTCCGTTAACTCTCCTTTTCCTTAATACATTCCAAACCACCTGTCGAGGCACACTGTCGTACGCTTTCTCAATATCAATAAATGTCATCACCATGTCTTTTCCAAATTCCCATCTTTTCTCCATCATTTGCCTTAATGCAAAGATTAGGTCAAATGTTGATCTGTCTTTCCTAAAACCATACTGTTCTTCTTCCATCTCTCCTTCTATCTTCCTCCTCAGTCTGCCTTCCAGAACTCTCTGAAAGATCTTAGCTACATGAGCGATAAGAGTGATCCCTCTGTAGTTATTGCATTCCTTTTTGTCACCTTTCTTAAAAATCGGGATAATTAATCCCTTTCCCCATTCTTCTGGAATCTCTTTCTTCTTCCAAATTATTCTAAATAATCTATACAACCACTGTACACCTATTAGTCCCGCTGCTTTTATCATTTCCGCGGACACCTCATCCTCTCCTGCTGCTTTACCGCTCTTCATCTTCTGTATGGCTTCCTCTATTTCTAGCATAGTGATCTCCTTTTCTTGTTCTTCTTCTTCCATTGTTTCTTCTTGTTCTTTTTCATCTTCCAGTTCAATGTATTTAACATTTAGTAGCTTTGAAAAGTATTCTTCCCATATTTTTAATATATCATCTCTTTGATACAATATCTGTCCTGCTTCAGTTTTTACAAATTTTGTGTTTTCCCTACCTTTTACATTGTTTTTCACCAATCCATATAGAACCTTTCTACTTCCTTGGATATCCTCCTTCAAAGTTTCCGTGAAACCTTCCCAACTTTTCCTTTTTTCTTCTTGTACAATTTTTTGGCATGCCTTCTTTGCTTCTCTATATTTTTGCCATTTCTCTGTATTTTTACTGCCTATCCACTTCCTCCATGCCATTTGTTTTTCTTTAACAGCTTCCTTTACCCTGTTGTTCCACGAAGGAGTCTCCCTTTCCTTTTTCTTCCCTGATAGTCTTTCACAAGTGTTTACTGCACACTTCGCAAAACAATTTCTAAAACATGACCATTCCTGTTCGACACTTTTTGCTTCGTCTTTGGGAATTTCCTTTTTCAAGTCTTCTTGGAACTTTTCCATTGCCTCTCTCTCTTTTAGCTTCCACACCTTTATTTTTCTTTCCCTTTTCTCCGCAAGCTTTGTGATTTTCCCAAGCCTTAATTTGGTTATCACCACTTTATGGTCTCCTTCAAAATCTCCTCTTGGCATAGCTGTCACATCTACCAGTTGTCTACGTTTATCCTCTTCCACTAGGATAAGATCGATCATTGTTTTTGTCTTTCTGTCTCCCCATCCATACCTAGTTATTTTTTGGGAGTTCTTTTTCCTAAACCATGTATTTCCAACAATTAATCCATTCCTTCTACAGAAATCTATTAACATTTCTCCTTCTTCATCCTGATTTCCATAGCTAAATGGGCCAATTATCTCTTCTTTTCCCTGCCTATCTGTTCCCACCTGTGCATTCATATCCCCCATTATTATAACCTCTTTGTCTTCTATACACTTTTCCAGTTCTTCTAAGAAATCCTCTAAACATTCATCTACCTTCCCTGTCTGGGGTGCGTAAATCTGTATAAAATCCTTTGTTCCACTCTCAAGTCCTAGTCTAATTTTCATCATTCTGTCATTAATTTGGTCTACTTTCTCAACATACTGCACTAAGTCTTCTCTCAATATTATTGCAACACCATTCATTGCCTTATTTCCTCCACTCCAATATATTCTATATCCCTTCCCTTTCTTGACTTCTTTCTCACCTTTTCCCTTCCATTTCGCTTCACTGACTCCCATCATTGTATTTATTAATCTTATGTAATTTATTTCAGGATCAGGGCATAACCCAGCTCTATTTGGGTACATTCGTGTTGACCGACTGAAAAGCACCAAACTTTTGTCATTCTTCTCTGTTATTCTGATATCTGCACAGTGGCACTGTGTACTGATAGTTATATTTTGTCACGAACATGTCGTTGAATAAAGATCGAAGTGCATCAAAATTTGTTGCAACTGAACAGCTACGTCCAAGCATGATGATATCCGAACAGGATATTATCCATGCGACAATTTATGATTGTCTATCTGTACATATCCGAGTACATCCTTTGTAAAATTTTGTAGGATTTGGTCATTTACTTTTTCAGTTACGATTTTTGCAAAGTGGAGAAACACAAAAGTTTACCTCTTTTAAGGAAGTAATTGCTCTGTATCCCAATTCATTGCAAGTATTACCATGATGTTTTGGTAGGTGTAGCATTAAAGATGAGTCCCCTTCCGATGACCAAAGAAATGCCGAGACACTTTCCTTATCACCATTGTACTTGCAACAACTTGCTGCTGTGTGCTGCACATGACGAAAGTTGAAACTAAAACCACGTGAAAATTACTTTTGTTCTTGTATGCCACCTCGAGAGAAGTGGAATTACTTGTAGGAGCAAGTCCCAAGTTGGCTCAGTGCTCCCTTGGCTGTTCGAAAAACACAACCATTCATGGTATAGGTTTGAAATATATATATATATGAGGTCATCATCATCATCTTCTACAGTTTCCAGCCCCAGGCTGGGTCTGTTTGGAACATCAGCCTCGCCACTTAGTCCTTTCTTCCCACCACCTCTCCGCTGTCACTCTGGTCTAGTCCTCGCCTCTCTTCTTGACACATTCCTCCATTCCTTTCAGCCATCTATCTCTTGGTCTTCCCCTTGGTCGTTTCTTCTGCATCTGCATCTCATGTATCCTCTTGGGAATCTTCTTCTCTTCAAGTGTCCATACCACCTCAGTCTTGATGACTCAATCCTACCTTGCAAGGGATCCTCTTTCACTATTTCCCTGACCTTTTCATTCCTCACCCTGTCTCTTGTTACTCCGTTCCTACTTCGCAGGAACTTCATTTCACTTGCCTGTATTCTGCTTATGTCTCTTTTCTTCATTATCCACGTTTCTGATGCATAGGTCAGTATCGGGATATAGTAGCTTCTGTATAACACTTCCTTGCTTTTTTGTGGGACACTAAGCTCCTAATGCTTCTGCCTGTCTGCCACGTTCCGTAATCTCTTGGTCATTTCTCCCATTTTCCTGCACTATACTTCCCAAGTACTCCCACAAGTCCAACTTCTCCTCCACGTGGTGGGAGACGGGCAACGGCATGAAGTAGGGGTTTGCCTGTAGGGGTGAAGTACAGTGGGGACTTTGTGTGCCGCGGGACCGCTACGGTAGCTGTTAAGGCCCTATGGGAACCCTGAAAAGTGAGGCGGACGGGGCTCTGGTGAAGCTACGATAGGCCTAGCAAGCCAGTAGTGGATATTATATTTGCTTTCAAAACAGGAACAAGCCTCGGAAAGGACGGATGCAAACGACGACGACCCGGATATATGAGGTAAGTTCCAAAAATAAGTTTCGTTAATTTTTTCCCCAGGGACCCTTTATTGCCAAACTTACATACACCATGGGATCATGAACTATACAGCTTGTACTATTTTTTGACAGATACTTGTAGCATGCAATCGGTTTGAAGAAACCACTCTGGTAAAATTCGGTGCCCTGCGATGCAAGGAATTGTTGCACAGCTTGCTCCGGGGTCAGGTTTCTCAGTACCCATTTTGAGGACATTTCAGTAACCCAACACATCATGGAGCATGTGATGGGGCCGGACACGACCAATACAGTGTGGACGTCTGCCACCTGTCCACTAACACCATGTCCTGTACTCGAGCAATGTTGTTTTCATTCGTGGATGTGGAGGAACGCTCACTTCGATCTTCATTCACCACACTTTGCCATCCTTCACTGAACATGCAACACCAGTGATTGAATAATATCGGGCACGGTGGTCTGTCGCTCTTCTCTCATCGTTGGCGCTCAATGCATGCATCATTCCCCTCCGCTTAAAATTCTGAACTAGTAGTCGTTGACGGTGGCGTTTGGCGGCAAAAGTAGGAACTACATGAAAACAGATACACACACTATTACAGTCATCACAATTTACACCGGTTATCAGACAGATTCTACACACACCCAAAGTACACGGGGCTACATGGCCGCGTTGTCGCAGCCCCTAAACTTAAGAACCAACCATTCCCCTCCGCTGACGCTCCTTCCGTCATTGAACCAGCCACGGGTGCGGACTCTTCTGGCGATTGTGTGTGTCACCTGGTGTACATCTGCTCATGCAATAAAATGATACAAACTTCCCTTTTACTTACAATAAAAGGATGTTATAGCATTTTTGATTGTTTTCTTTGTACTAGAAGGCCCATCTATTAATACATCTACCAAGAAAATCATAGTGGGAAAACACAGCACATTATATCCCAAATGTAGTGAACTTTTGTATTGTTTTTCTACCAGAAAAACCTTGTCTGAAATATTAAAAGGGTGGAACTCAGTGAAATTTTAGAATATGTAAGTCCCCTGGAAAAAATTTGCACACCTCTCGTAGCAAAATTTTGGGCTAGAGATGTAGCCTAGTTGGTTAATGTCAGTAATGCATGCAGTTTAGCCTATTAAGTCTATAAATAATCCTGTCATATTTGCAGTTGAGTGGCATTTCCTGCACAGGGAAGGACTATTAGTATGATGCCACCAATGCAAGGTAAGTCGACTCATGGCACACTGAAACTTAGAACCATGTATAGAGGATAAAATGGTTGCCACTACTTAAAAATCAACCCATTTGTTTAAAAAATTCCGAAGAAGCTTTCTAGGAAAGAGTATTTGTCAACACCTAATGGAGATTTTTTTATAGGTACATTTAAAATTACTTTTAGAAAGGGGCGTGGATTTCTTTCAGACATTGCAAACAATTTCTTGGTTATCAAATGAGCTAGAAACTGCAAGGACCTTGTTACAGATTTGGTGTCACCTAGTGATGTAAAATGTCTAGGCATTTATAAGTCGGGGCAAATGCCTAGGCAATTTGGGTATTTACTACTTTTAAAAACATATTCATAATGCAACGCTTATATATATATATATTGTTTTAGCCATATATGTATTCTATATATTTATCCATAAAAACAGGAGTTGAGGCCAAAATAGGCTGCAGAAGTTGTTGTAGGAATTCACTGAAAGAACTTGATTTTGGTTCTGAGGCTGCGCTTGTGCTTGGTACTGTAGATTAGTTGTTGAAATCATCCCTTCAATTAGTAACGGTTCATAAGGGGTTTTCTTTCGAAAGGGTTTTTCAACCACTGTAACTGTATCTAACTGAAGCACTTTTTTTTTATATCCTGAGGGCACTTAGAACACTTTTTTATGTGCGTTTTCCATTTTGTTACAATGTGACTGTTAATAGTCCTTATTACAATATTTACAAACTGGTTCAATGTAGAAACAGGTCTCCGACAAGGGAGTGTATTGTCCCCCTTACTTTTCCTCACTGTCATGGATGGAATCCATAAACGAGTGAAACTGAAAATGGGAAGTAAAGGGACGAAGGCCTTACTCTTCGCTGATGACATAGTGATATGGGGGGTACGATGAATTGGAAGTCCAAGAACAAGTAAATGTTTGGAACCAGGAGATAGAAGAGCATGGAATGAAAATCAGTGTGGAGAAAAGAGTCAGACGATGGCGATGACAAGAAATGTGCGAGATGGTAGGGGGAATATTGCAGTAGATGAAAAACCATTACAAGTTGTGAAAAGCTTCAAATACTTAGGGAGTGTCTTAACAGATGATGGAAGGATAAGTGAGGAAGTTGGTTAGAGGATCCAACAAGCAAATGGGTTTTACCAGAGTGTGAGGGGTCTGGTGTGGAACCAGAAAGTTCCCGAGAAATGTAAAAAAATCTTGTATTCAACATATTACACACCTATATTGACGTATGCAGTAGGCACGTGGACAACAACTAAAAGGGAGAAAAGTAGAATCCAGGCAGCAGTGATGAAGTTCCTTATTAGAGTTATAATTGGACAGACCCGCAGAGACAAAATCAGAAACAAGGAAATTACCGAGAAAACAGGATTCCCAAAGTTACACGACAAAATCGAGATCAGAAAGCCAAAATGGTATGGACATATGATGCGAATGGGAGAAGACCGAGTCCCAAAGCGATTATTTACTGTGAAAGTCACGGGAAGGCGCCAAAGGGGAAGGCTGAGGATGAGGTGGACGGATGCAGTGAGGGAGAGCGTTAAGAAAAGAGGAGTGAGAATGTACTGGAAGAGGGACGAGTGGTGGAGAGACAGAAAAGTATGGAGGTCCTTGATTCACATCCCGACCCAGATCACTGGAACTGGGATATGAAGAAGAAGACATTATTTACAAGATACTCCTTTCCCTTACACAACAGACAGCTCTACTTCACAACTGGGCTGGGCTGCTGGTGGTAGAATGCCTTGCCAATCTCAAGGCCACAACCACCCTAACCCCATTCCAAGATCATAGCACAATGGCTGCCCAGGGCCTAGCCCATCCACCCCCCTCCCAAAGCCACTATTCATGCCATAATCAAACTCCTACCTAATTTTCCTAAATATAAATGAGTAGGCCTGCAGGCCTAACTCAGTAATAAAATGTTTTATTCAAACAAGATATGCATAATTCCCATTTAGATGTTATTGACAACATTGACACAGGATAATTAAATTATTATTATTAGCAATATTCGGGCATTACTAGTTTATCCATGAAAAGTACCTTTGATTAATGGTCTTTATTATGTTTTAGAAGCTCTAGTAACAATCACAAGTAAAAAAGTTTTTTTAAAATGCCCAGATTTTGGGTGCTTAAAAATGCTTTGGGCAAATGCCCATTTATAGATGTCCTGCCCACTGGGCATTTGCCCGGCCCAAATCACTAGTGTCACCTGATCACAAAATGGGGGAGGGAAATATCATTTAAATTCCTTTATCATCCTCACCTGATATTTTTCCTCTGAAAGTTGTGGAGGTGTTAGGGACAAAAAAGAGCAAATGTTTCCTCAACAATAAATGAAACACCTATACGTTTTTGCAGAAAAAGGCAACAAGGTCCAATCTGTAAATGACTTGGCTGAATTAGGTTTCCTCAATCTCAAGGATCGAGAGGAAATTAGGAATTACTCAAACACGGGGTTATGAGGGAGAAGAGAGAAGACCTACCAGACACGTCTGGTTGCAGCAACGAAGACTCGCTCGATTGTTGAGCATTAAGAGTCATTGGGCAAACATCAAGGCCAATAAGTGATGATTCCACGTGGTCCTAGGAGACCCATTCATGCAGAAGAAGAAACATTTTACCCAAGAAAGCTGACCACTGTTGGAAAATCATCAGAGATGCTGAGCATGATTAAAGTGCATCAAAATTTCAAAACAAAAATATGAAAAATTAATGTTTGCTAGCATTTTGCCTGAGTGTACCATTGAGCTCGTCAGTGGGTAAGGTACAAGTTATTGTTAAGAGAAATGATCTCATTCTTTTGAAGGTGGGCTGGGCTGCCCAGTTTGGATCTTTCTCTTTTATATGGATAATTACTTTTTTTGTTTATTAGGTTTTGGAACCGATTCAGAAGCTTGCCTTAGAAAAGAATGTCCCGATAACTCTTGCTGAAAATATCATTATCGACTCGGTGGCCATATTGCAGCACTATATCTGCAAGAATGCTAACACCTCACATTTCTGATATGAAAAATACAGGTCGATTTCAAATTTGTTCCACAAATTGCATGTTAATGAAATGTCCTAACAAGAATTGAGGGATATGCTGTAATTTGAGGCATCTAGGTAGAAGCAAAGCAGCTCCAGTTTTTTTTTAAATTTCATTGCAAATAAAAATCTGTTAAGTAATTTGAATTGCAGTTTTAGTAAAAATTATTAATCATGAAATTGAGACATGGGTGAGTGCCAAAAAATCATTGAATGAAATTTATTTCATTATTTTGTCAATGGTAGCTTCAGATCAACTTGGAAGCACAGAAAATTACAAAATATGGAAATATCGGAACATGCCCCTCTATCAAATTGTTCCAGCCGTGTGGACAACTAATGTTCAGACATGTTGTGCGAAGGATTATCCACTTTGCTACATATCAGGTCGATTACAGTAGGTGGATTCCTGCAAATGTTCATTATTTTGCCCTCGGGAATGAGTTCTGAATGGACAGTTTCCTGCAGGTGGGGGAGAAAACACTGCCGAAGCACGACTTTACCTAAGCTGCAATCCTGCCAAATTGCCTTTCATCACTGTACGGAGAGAGATTTAACAGAAGAACAAAATTGTAGCATCTTCAGTGCTCTCTTCACCTTGGAAGTGAGTCAAGGTCATGGCACGGCCATATTAATGTAAGTGGGTTCAAATACCGATTGTGGCCTCATTTCCAGGTCTTATTCAAAGGTAATATCATGAAGTTTGATCACCTGTGATCTTATCCAAAAGATTGGATCTCTTATGATTTCCCTGATTTACTTGCCCAATTTTGGCATTTCAGAATTTGAATGACAAGGGTCAGACATAGGATGTTTGGATCCTACTTCCAGACAATGTTTGTCTTGAATAACTGTCAAATTCATTCACAGCAAAATTCCCTGATGTACCATGGCAATACATTAATCCATCAGACAAATGATCAGAAAGCTGTTGGGAATAGGATCACATTCTGGCACATAAAATAAAAAATACAAGATGTTTTGATGAATGTTATCATTCTATTTTACAAACATAGCTAGGACTGCAACACGCCATGATAATATACCAGTCGCCTCAACAGGAATCGCTCACATACATATACTGTACAAATGTATTAGGCTCAAAAACTTAGGAAACATTCTGGACAGTAACTTAATACAACTTAATATTTAAGCTATGATGCAAACAGCCCATTTGGTGCAGGCATTTCAAGATCATCGTATGATTATATAAGTTATCAGCTATGATCAAAATCATGTTACTGTATTTGCTATTTCACAAACGAATAGCTAACAAGGTTTAGGTTATAATAATAGCCTACAATAAATATCATTATGCAGAGCAAAAAATAGTAGTCTGCTCCGAGTTACCATAACAACAATGCATTTTCAGTCCTGAATTGACACTTCGTTTTACAAGATTATGAATTTTATATCTCCATTTACCAAAGTACCATATACACAAGGAAGCCTCAACAGTATGACAATACACATGTCCATAGCCTTGTCAACGCATTATCAAGGATCGTTTTAGCAATGCTAACATGTTAGTTTTTGTACAAAAATAAAATAAATATATGTGTTGTTATGCAATTTTGTGCAAGTGCTCAAGATGAGTCAATTGGAATCGAAACAATTGAACATTTAATTTTGTAAATTTATAGTATTGACTAGGTGGAATATTGGATGTTAACTTTAACTACCAATATGGAGCTGTCAGCATAAAACTATTTGGAAGTAGAGAGTTTCAAACAAAAACACGAACATCCTTTGCAAACTCTTGAACATTTATTCACAATTTGGGACAGGTAAGATTTGATCACAGCCGAGGATTTCAAGTGAGTGAAGAGTTTTTGCATTCCAGCTTACACAAACCGTAATATTCATGAAGGTCCTCACCCAAAAATAAAAACCCTTGACTGTGATAGGCCTAGCAAGTCAGCAGAAGAGGAAATAAGATTGTATATTGCTTTCAATACTCACTCAAGTACAACATTTTAATCATAGTTCGACAAATAGTCGGAAATATAACACATTTTCAAACATCTGTATTTAGAACTATTATAAATTAACTCACCTAAGTGCTATTATTTATTACAATACAATCTGTGTTTGTAAATTCTTCCCACCACAGCCCTTGGCCTACTACACGATCGTACACAGCCATTCAGCCTACAGATTGTTGAATGACTCGTGGACGGCGCGTCGGGTCCCCACGGCCATTAATCTTGCTTTTCGTGACCGGGAAGCTGCCTCACTGTTAGACAGCTACTCAATTGTCCTTACGTGGCTGAGTGCACCCCGTTCTAGCCCTCACGCCAGTTTCTAAACTCCTTGACGGAGTTGGGAATCGAACCCAGGGCCTCCGGGTGAGAGGCAGGCGCACTCTTCGTACACCACGGGGCCGGCGTGTTTGTAAATAGTGTAATATAATAATTTTACTGTGTATTGTATGGTTTCCTTGCTTTAAGGGCAATAGTAAACCTGATAAACAACACTTAGGTTTGTTTTGCCCCTTCAGAATAAAAAGTGCAAAACTACCTTTTGCAAATATAAATGCAAAATACCATCTTATGGTGGCAAAAAATAAAATCTCTTCTGCATCAATGACTCCCGTTAATATGTTTAATAGCAACATTACATTTTGGCTCATCATAACATCATTTCACTAGAGTACGCAAGCTCAAATTCTAGATAAATTCTTAAAATTATGTGTGATCCAGAACAATTCCATGGTAACTCTAAAGCACATACTGCTGCACAAAGGTCATCACTGAAACCCAGCAATTTGAGAATTTTTCCTACTTCTACAAACAACACTTTCCTAGTTCTACATTGTAACAACACTTTATATGACTTAAAGGAAGTATAAAACATGAATGCATTCTCACATAAACAAATGTTTGTCAAAACAGAATATTAAAAAATAAAACACATCCACTAAAATAATTCAAAAAAGGCCTAAAATAGACATGTTGACATAGCCTATATTTACTTTCATTACTATATCTGGGTAATTAAAACTTAAAGTCATAAATGTGACCAAAATTGAAGGCTTGAGAACAAAAACAGATTATCAAAAAGGTCAACCGGCCCTCCGGTCTCCACCCCGCGCCTGGCGGTGTTGCCATGCTATTGCACCGTACCTTAAGTCACGTGCTGGATGCGAGAACGTACAGGACAACACTGCACCGACTAAGCAGACGTTGAGGCTTGCAATACTGTGTCCCGCACTAAAATAATAATAATCAAGTAATAACAAAGAAACCCCAAGGCCACAGAAGCAATGACACACTATCACCAGATTCGCAAACCATGGCGTTCATTACCATTGGGGCCCAAGGTTGCAGGTTCGTATCCTGGCGCAGTCAGCTGGCATTTGAGGGTGCGCAAATGCGAGGGAGCCGTGTTCGTAGATTACTGGCACGTTAAAGATCCCCTTCGGGGCAAAATTCCGGCACCCCGGTGTCTCTAAAAGCCAGTGTAGTTAAAAGGGACGTAAAACCATTAACATTATTATTATTCATTACCATCGGGTTCTGCCGAAATGTTCCACATGCCGAGTAGAAAACACATCTGTGAATTGTATGTGTTAAGACTTGTGCTGAGATCTGCACCAAGAGACAGTCCACATTAACAAAATGCTGTTCAAGGTAAATATATAACTTATACAGGGTCTTTATTTTTTCTTGGCAAAGACATTCTCGCTCACGCGCTCCGGCTCAGTTCCCGGCGACCGCGTATGTACGACAGGATATGCCGCTTAAAATCAGTATCAAGTATTTTTACTCACCATGCTTACAGAAGATGCTGAAAATGTTCCCCATCTACTGCCAAACATAACCTGTAACTCCTTATGAAGTTTCGGGTTACTCCGGTTAATATAGCTTCAGTAAGGAATAACGACATTTACGTCTTTTATTATTTACTGAACCTGTACATTTGAATCTCTTAGCCAGTTGAGTTATTGTCCGATTTATAGGAAATATGTGAGCTAGAATAGTTATCTCTGATCAAGAAAGATACTGTATAGAAGGTTTTCTGGTATTCGTATGAGGGCCTTCTCTACAGAACAGAACCTTGCCGGGGCCTGTGACGGTGGGAGAGCATTGAGTGAGTGAGCGCTACATGACTAGCATTTGCCGATTACATAAGAGTCAGAAAGCACCGGATGCTGTCATATCATTCATTACATATGGAGCTAGCAAGATACCTGAGTTGAGAATTTAAGACTTGTGGTGAAGTACTGTAGCCTAGTGGAAACTTATCTTCAAGAAGTAGTCTTCCACTAAATGTGTTCATACGTTTCAGCACCGTGTGATTTTCACTTGTGGGGTAACCCCAAACAAAAGGTAAACAGAAACAATCTGCATACTTTGGAGGCTCTCGAGAACGAAATGACTGCACTGATATTTGTGAGTGTACCAAAACTTGGAATAAAGTACAGGGATAGGGGGGTGCTCTACAATCTATAAAGAAACCAGACAGCAGTTATTTGAGCCGACGGACATGAGAGAGAAGCTGGTATTCAGAAAGGTGTACGGCAAGGCTGCAACTTATCACCCATATTTTTCAATCTACACATTGAACAAGCAATGAAGGAAATTGGGGAAAAATTCAAAGTAGGAGTAGAGATTCAAGGAGAAATAATTTCAACTCTGAGATTTGCTGATCACATCGTCATTTTAGCCGACACACCAGGTATGGTATAGTTTGGATTCTGTATTGAGAAAAGAATTCATGATGAAAATTAATAAAATTAAAACAAAACTACTGTATTGGAATGCTGCCAAAAGAAATCAGAACCCCCTACGGACGTCGAATTGGCAGGTGAAAAGCTAAAGGAAGTAGGTTGGCTCAGGCAAGGAAAGCATTTCTACAGGAAAGAAATCCGTTGACATCAAATATAGATTTAGGTATTAGAAAGTAATTTTTGAAAGTCTTTGTCTGGAGCGTGGCGCTCTATGGAAGTGAAATTTTGACAGTTCGAGCAGCAGAAAGGAGGAGAATTGAGGCGATTGAAATGTGGTGTTAAAGGAGAATGATGATCAGATGGATAGATAGGGTTACAAATGAAGAGGTATTAAGATGATTGGGAGAGGAGAGATGTTTCTAGCGACTGCTAATGAAGAGAAGAGATACGTTGGTAGGACACATACTTAGAATACAGGAATAGCAATGATAGTTATGGAAGGGTCGAGGATAAGAATTGCCTTGGATGTTGGGTGTGGTAGCTATGTAGAGCTGAAACTATTAGCTCAGGGCAGGGAAGCATGGAGGGCTGCATCAAACCAGTCAAAGGTCTCAAACAACAAAACTTCCTATGTTGGTGCAATGTGTGTTTAGAAAATGAAGGACAGCATTTCCAGCAACTTCTCAGAAATTCATGCAAGTAATGATGATTGGGTATGTTAAAAAAGTGTTGAACTAGTTGGGTACTACACTGCTGCTATCGCCAGTTCTTGGTCGACACAGTGGCCCAGCCGCCACACGGTGCATGAGAGGTTCCATTCCATAGAGAAGACCCTCACTGTAATAGACAAAGGTCATTTTAGTTAGTTATTGTTGTTTTAAGGGGCGGAACTACAAGGTCATCTGCCCCTAAAAGGTAATTTTTTTCAGCTCTTTACTCAATTTCATTTATCATTAACTCCTTTCATGAGGTTGGCGTAAGAAGAGGTATTCGACCGTAAAATTCATTTGCTACACAGAAACTCGTCGCACCTTATCCCCACTCCCATGAATGTAGAAATAATAAAGGGCAGACATACATTGGGCAACATGACCATGCAAATTTAAATGAAAGCATTTTATAAAGAAAGGGTGAATTTCGGTTTAGTGATATGCCAGGTTTAAAGATTGAGAACACTTGGTGTAAGGTGTACTTTTCCTATTCAGCGTTGTTTGTGTAATCCCAGCCAAACAAGTCAAAAGAGCCTGGGACAGTAAGGTAAATGCTAGGCCATGGAACACATGTGTTTGTTTATACAGGGTCTTTATATTTGCTTGGCAAGGACATTCTCCTTCACGAGCTCCGCCAGTGACGGCTCAGTTGCCGGCTGCAGGGCGCTCATTTATACGGCAGAATGCTGTGCTTAAAATCAGTATCGTGCATTTTTACTCACCATGTTTACAGTAGATGCTGGAAATGTTCCCCATCCGCTGCCAAACATAATCGGCATCTCTTTATGAAGTTTCTGTTTACTACGGTTAATTCAGCTTCAGTAAGGAAATAACAACATTTACGTCTATTTTTATTAGCCTATTTACTGAACCTGTACGTTTGAATCTCTTAGCCAGTTGTTTTATTGTGATTGTGTACAGTGCTGTAATGCCTGATGGTGAAATATTCGTTACTTGAACGTGTATATCTGCACAATAAGTATATAAAGTGCAGGGAATCGTGCGCTAGAACAAGACAAAAGTTTCGAGTGAAATTTCCAGGGAGACCCATTCCTATAAATTGGACAATAAAACAACTGGCTAAGAGATTCAAACGTACAGGTTCAGTATGTCTTCTTCTTCTTCTTTTCCCAGTTCCAGTGAATCAAGGACCTCCATCCGAGGCCTCGACTCGCACACTATCATATTTAGGCTATTTGTACGATGGGTTCGCCACACCCAAAGGTACAGGTTCAGTATGTCTACCCCTTATTATTCCAGTTTTCCAACGGGGTCGGGGATGAGATGCGATGGAAGTCTTTGTGGCGATGGTTTCTTACGGCCGGATGCCCTTCCTGACGCCAACCTCATGAGAGGAGGTAATGAGAGATGAAATGAATGATGGTGAATGAAACTGGGCAAGGATGTGGAAGGAAGCGGCCGTGGCCTGTCAGAAGGTACCGTCCCAGCATTTGCCTGGTGTTGAAAATGGGAAACCACGGAAAACCATTTCAAGGACGGCTCGAACCCACGCGTCTACCGAGTCAGCAGAGAGCTTGGCCCAATGACCTAATGCAGCGCTTTAGCGGCGTAGTCACTAGTGTAAACGTACAGGTTCAGTAAATAATAAAAATAGACATAAATGTTGTTATTTCCTTACTGAAGCTGAATTAACCGTAGTAACCGGAAACTTCATAAGGAGATGCTGATTATGTTTGGCAGCGGATGGGTAACATTTTCAGCATCTACTGTAAACGCGATGAGTAAAAATGCATGATACTGATTTTAAGCACGGCATCCTGTCGTATAAATGAGCACCCGACAGCTGAGCCGTCACTGGCGGACCGCATGAGCGAGAATGTCCTTGCCAAGCAAATATAAGGACCCTGTATAACCTCTAATTACTATACAATATCAGCAATGCTGCCACTACCCATTTGGCCACATATAAAAAAAAGTCAACCCCTGGCACTATCCAGCCCATGACGGGCTAAGGCCGACCAAGCGACCGCTGCCCAGCCATTCGGCCTGCAGATATTGGGGTGACGCGTGATCAGCGTGTCAGGTCCCCTCGGCCGTTAATCTTGGTTTTCATGATCGGGGCGCTGTCTCACTGTCAGACAGCTACTCACGAGGCTGAGTGCACCCCGTTCCAACCCTCACGTCAGTTTTAAAATCCCTGAGGCAGGTATATGAGGTATATGAGGCAGGCGCGCTACCCCTACACCACGGGGCCAACATATGCTGAACTTTATACCCACAATTGACTACAAGGTTTTCAGTCGGTCAACGCGATTGTACCCAATTGTAATGGGTATTATTGCCTAAATCTGAAAAAAATTAAGTTAGCCTACATGAGATTTTTTAATAACTAGCTATTCCCGGTATGCGTTGCAATGCCAATCCAAGACAGGAAGGAAGATGATAAAAATAATAATGAACCCCCGGCCAAAAACCGTGGCGTGAACTGTATTGGAATAGACAGCGATACCAGTTAACACGGAGGGCTGCTGACAGTCTCCTTATGTCACCTCACGATGAATCAGCAAGCCTTTCTCACACCTTGCATTGCGGTGTGATAAGTATACAGATTGTGCAATTGGGTTACTGTGGGATGAAGGGTTCCTGTTAAGTCTCTCACCCTTTTGTGTTACATAAATAATTTGTAGCCAGAAACCTTCCCTGGAGTACACACAACAACTCACCCAAATTTCATGGCAATCTGATGAATAGTATATGAACGCATAGGGAACATAACTTACAGTACATACAAACTATCCCGTTACATCGATTTTTATATCCTATAGATAATGTAACTTTTGTTTTACAGGTTTAGGAAGAACACTGATTATAATTGGGTACAATCGTATTGACAAACTGAAAAGCATTTAAATTTAGTTCCTTAGTTTAAGGGCTGCGACAACGCGGTCATGTAGCCCCGTGTACTTTTGGGGTGTGTAGAATTTGTCTGATAACCGGTGTTAATTGTGATGATTGTATTAGTGTGCGTTATCTGTGATTCAGGTAGAAGGACTGCAGACGATTAATTTTTTCAAGTAGTTCCTACTTTTGCTACCATCCACGACAACTAGCTGCGAACGTGGCTACTACTAAATGGCATCACAGTCAGCACTTGGTGGTGAACGTTGGAACTAATATAGCGTTATCAAACTAACCTACACATTTTAGCTGCCTCGTAAGTGTAGTTAGTGGAAGGTTCTTTTTCATGCGATAAATCTATGACATGGGACCGCCGGCTTTACTTCCCCTCCGAAGGATTTTTAACGACTTTGGCCGGGTTTGAACCCGCGATCATGGGAATAGAAGCTCAGCATGCTACCAACCATGCCACCGAATAAATTTAGTTTACTAAGGCCACACTGAGAATGACAGCCTACTTTGACTAAAGGCGCACGTGTAACATGTGCATGCAAATGAATGATACCAGTATCTGATTTTTAGTTCGATGATAATTATTTTCCTTTTAGAATTATATAGGCTATATTAGCTGATGATTTATTTTCTGTATAATGGCTATTGGCTGCGATAAATCTATTATTAATTGTATGTAAAGTATGTCGTAAATACACATTTCTACAATTAAATTTTGTTATGGAGAGAATCCCAAGTAACCACCAATGCTAATTTTTAACAGAACCTAGTGTTTCATCAAATTGTCACTCATTGACGATTTACAGCTGACATTTTGAACAGGCCTAGTCTGTACTAATAAAATATTCCATGTAGCCTATTAGGAAAGAAAAGGTAATTGAACAACAATAGCCTAGACAACTAAAAAGTTAATCAATAAAATACAGCATGCAAAACTGTTGGTGAGCAAGGGCCTACTCATACAAATCAAATTATTTCAGAATTTCTGCCTGCTCAAAAACATGCTAGATTATTCAGTAATGGAGAAGTGTTTTTCTTTCCATGCAAAGTACAACCCTATTTTTCCAACACTTATTTTCTGTTTGAAATCTTGGGGCCACATTCAAACGGCCATTTCTGCTCAACATGTCAGCTCATTGTAAGCAGGCTATTTTGAGTTAGTGTTAGCTTCAATGGCTGATGATTTATAAGCTGCAAAACAATACGATTTCAAGTAGGCTAGGTTTGCAGGAGTCACATGAAGCACAGGGTGTTAATTTATTATTAGTGGTTGGACAAGTCTCATTAGCCAGATTAGTGGTGGGCCCATCTGTTGCTTAGTCGAACCCCACTCATTGAAGATTTTTACTACAAAGAGAGCACCGGAGTTTGGCGTCTTCCACTATTGGTCAACAAGTCTGTCTTTTATCCTTCCCTGAAGGACAGATACAGCTGTAATTGACATTGGACAGTTTTGGGTAAATCCAGCTGCAAAATACTGTCGCCATAAGCTAAACATATATTGTACAAACCTCTCTTCACAGCTGACTTTAGAGAAATCTTTACTTTAATTTCATCTTGCTCATTCTTCTGAGATCGCTTCAAGTTCCCCGTTTTCGGAATTTTATCCAGTGCTTGTTTTAAGTTAACAAGAGAAAGAACTAAAGCACGTAAGTCCTTCAATACAACTCCATATTTATCTTCATTCAGAGATGTTGCTGCAAGACAGGCTGTTCCTTGAGCTGCCCAGATAATTTGAGGGCTTTGGGACAGAACATACCTTAGTTTAGCATCAGGAATATCACCAAAAACAAAACGAACAGCAGGCTTCTTCCACAATGCATCTGAGAACTGTACTAAACGCTTCTTCAATAGATCACTAAAAAAATCCCACAATGGAATTGGGGCACTTAACTGATCATCTTGCTGCACAGGAACTGCCGGCATGGACAAGTTGCGCAAACTGTGCAAGTGTAAATGTTCGGTAGTCACCAGTGATGCAGATGGACGATTTAAAGAAGTTCTACTCGAGTTTAAAGTTTCAAGATTTGCTGTGTTTAAATCGGAGGTAAAGCTATCAATTAACTTCAAAACTTCCTTGATCAATGCATTCCAATTATGTGGATGGCCACCAGGTTGACTTAATGAAAATAATTCCCGACGCCTACAGATGTATCGTCCAGCTACCATCATTAAATCATAGCATCCTAAACTTTGAATTAAGGGCTGCTCTTTCATTGCTAAAGCTTGATGCAATGTAACAGGTGCTTCAAGCACAGACGTACCAGTAATTGGAAACTGCCAATGTTCTGTTAAATAAACTTGAAGAAGATGTCTGCTTGTAAGAATCGTGAAAATGAAAATAGTAGTAAACAACCAAGCATGAATTATCAATGAAACTTCGAATTCACTTCTTGCAACCGACAAACTGCACAACTCGTAGATGTCCTCACTCTTCAAGTAAAAGAACAGGATGAAGTACAGATTAGGCCATATAGCTTCATACATAGCTTTTTTGAGAGATAACAGCAACTTTGACTTAACATCTATGAATTTTAACTGCTGCACAACTGGAAAAACTAAGATGTTACTATCCCAAATGTAATTTGAAAGAAAAAAGTGAGTTCCTGACCATATTCCAGCTAAAACTAAGTAAACATAACCTTCAGCTACACACGTTTGTGAACTTTTACACGGACCAGATACATGATGTTCCTTCCCAACAGCAGATAAAAATGTCCACGTAACTGCGAAGCTCATGAACGGAAGTATGACTGACATAAGGCAGTTATGCCAAGTGAACAGGTTCCTTACAATGTCAAATCGAGTGCTTGAAAACGTCGGAGGCGTCAAATACTTCCTACTTTGCATCATACCTTGTGCAATCGTTATTCCAGCCAGCGGTAAAAAACAAATCCAGAGCTTAATAGAAATGACAGTTGACAGCGCTTGCATCCATGTAACTGGACTCAATAAATTTATATCAACACACACTAAAACGACGAGTAGTGCGGCCTCCAAGGCAACGCTCCACAACACAGCCACCGTAGACTTCCATTGCATTATATCACGTATTCCACTCATCGTTCACTAACGATTTTGCTTTATCGTTATACAACACAGAATCCACAAATGATGTGAAAATTTAATATATAATTAAATTCACGTATAAGCCTTTCGATTACGATCCTCAAGCAAATCTTCAGCTTCACATGGCGCGCGGTAGAATACCAGGAAGACTATATACTACAATTCAGAAAGAACTACCGTCATGGAAGAAGAACACTAGGATGTGAAGCTTCGACCTTTTCGCGTTCCTCTATAGACAGCAGCACATATGTTCGACTAGGTTATTGGCAACTCCAGCTATCTTATATGACATCTAGCGGTAAAAATGAGAAACTTACCAAGTAGGGTACATTTGTCACGTGGTGACTGTTTGTATATGGTTTCTTGTATTGGTAAGCAGATCGTGGTAAATTCTTCGTGTTTATACATAAGTAATATTACTGGTTGATAAGAGTGCAAAATGAGTAAAAGGAAAGTTTATTGCTCAGTTTACGGCTGTAAGTCGATGTATAAGAGGGCTGCTGATGTACGTTTTCATCAATTTCCAAAAGATGCAAATAGCAATAGCCGAAAGGTGACGATACCAAATAAATACGGGAAACGAGAGCGGGTTGGACCACTCACTGACGACAGGACGGGTTGTTCACTTACGCCGAGCCAAGCCGCACCTAGGCAGCCAAGCACATTCTCGCCGAGCCAAGCCGTACCAAGACAGCCAAGCCTACACCAGCCGAGGACTGCCAAGCTTCATCAGCCAGGTATCCTTCCCCGCTCTCTAGTTCATTTCCAATAACCCTACCAAAGGCCATCACCTCGCTCTGCGATATCCGAGCCATTCCACTACGAGTCATATAGGCCTAATTTGACCTCGCAGGATTAATACCCACCATCCAAATCAAGCAATTCCTGTCTACCCCGAGTTTTTTTTATTTTTATTTTATTTTTATTATCTCATAAGGGGCACCTGAGCCGAGGCTCGTGATAGTGCAGTACATCAAGGTAACAATGGTATTTTAGAAATTACATGTAAGTTACATTGTTGAATCCATTAAGAATTTAAACAGTTCTTTCCTGAAAGTTCTCAGTGAGGAGATATTTTTCAGGCCATCAGGCAGTCTATTATATATAGATGATGAGTAAAGCCATAGTGAATTATTTCCAAACCTGCTGGTATTTATTACATTATAGTGGATATTGCTTGCATTTCTGGTGATGTGTGAGTGAGTATCTGAATTGGTTGTGAGTATTATATTTGAATTGGTTATTTTATGTTTAATTTTATATATCATTATTACTGAGGCTCTTTGACGGAGACAATTTAGTGATAGGACATTACATTGTTGGTGTAATTGAATTGTAGGTGTTAACATGGGAAGATTGAAAAGTATTTTCAAAGCCCTTTTATGTAATATATTAATTTTATTGAATAATCCTTTGCTGCAACAGGCCCAAATGTGAATCATGTATGCAATGTGACTTTCAATAAGTGCGTGATATATAGACTTCAGTAGTGCTCGAGAAACTTTGTATTTTACTCGGCTTAGAACTCCTATTGACGTCCGAAACGGGGGAGGAGCTTACGGTCAGCTGTTTGCAATATGGCGGCGATATAGTGACGTGAGTAATTGGGTGTGCGTTTGTTATGGCTTCAAATTTATGATGGCAAAATACTACATATTTCCTTTCATTGATAGAAATATTTTTATAATCAATTTAAATGCAGTGCCTAATTACTAACAGTTAAAAATATTACCCACATGTAGATACCGTAGTTAATTTACTGTCTGCTGTTACATATATGAAGCCTGTGCTTGGGAGCCTAGCGAGATCGATGTTTTTATTAATTTCACAATATATATATATATATATATATATATATATATATATATATATATATATATATATATATCTCACATAACACAAAGGACGACTCCCTGATAATAAATTGAACCAAGCAACTTGAATTTGCATGAATGTTTTGGGTTCAAAGAAGCATTACTTGGGATGCTCAAATCATACTTCAATATTGCAAATATTGACCTACATACTTGCTGTTCAAAGGCGAGAATGTTAATTTATTAATTTCTTGCCACGGGCAAGTTAAAATGAAGACATCCTCTTTATCAATATATTTAATTAAATATTTAAAATACAGATATTTAACAAAGCTGGAGTCTCCATTTGAACTTGTCATAAGCAAACGGAACAGATCAAAAAATACACTTTAAGCCAAACCAAATTCACTCCTCAGCTCGACATAAACCATAATACCAATTAAAACCTATACAAAACATACTCTCCTTACTGTTGTACAACTTTCAAACCATCTATTCGCACTCAAAACTGTAAAACCCTGAAATGGGAACTAATTAAAGTTAGAATAGCCAAGGCCGATCCGGTCTCCTGCTACATTACCGCATATGTATACTTAACATCACTATAACTTCAAAAATACGGCTAAGTGACCTATCTGTCTGAGTAGTATAGGTGTTGCCGGCCTGCCTGGGATGATGGGTCACCAAACCGGTACTTAAAACTAAGATTTTTACATTTTAATTAACTAAATTCAACAGTAGGGAGATCATAGCCAAAAACACAATCTAAGCCAAATCATACTTCAATGATCTACATACTTGCTGTTCAAAGGCAAGAATATAAATTCTCTGGCAAATTAAGGCTAGGAACAGCATTTTTCTTAAGTTTTCTAACCATTCGGCTATTGTCAATCGGAAGAACCCCTAAAATAAATTTACGAAGAGCGGATTACATTCTTTGTACGGCACATAAGTAATAGGCTATAAGTTTATCAGTATTTTTGATGTAGCTAAATCCATGTAAATACAAATTAGAGACAATAACTCAATAATCAACAGTACCGGTGGAAAGAAGTAGTCTTCACAAAAATGCAGACTGCACACAGTCATGTAACATGTACGGTAACACGTTTTCCAATTGACAGCGCCGAAGCCCATCTTTCTCTCTGAGCTTTTTGTACAGGAAAGTAGTGAAGATATTTCGTAGCCGTTTTATACGATTTGCAACCGTATACAGAGCAGTACCTCCTCGAATTTGACAAATTTCCTTCTGTTTCCATCACGACGCAATGCTTCACCATCTAAATAAATCTCACCAGTCACAATGTTACAGCTTCAACATTCTGCCGCGTGGCTGCGCCATCCAACTTTTCTGACGTCAATAGCTGGAATTATTTTTCCACCAATAGCTTTGACATGATCATCCTATGAGAGTAGCTCATCAATGACTAATCCCAAAAATTTGGTAGATTTAACTCGGGGTAGACATTGGTCGTGGAAGAATAATTGCATGTCTAAAGGTAGGTTGTAGGAAGGCTTGTGAAAGACGATATAGTTAGTTTTACTTAAGTTAACTGTTAGACGGTTTTCATGCATCCGTGATAGAATCAGATGTGCATCTTCCTGCATTTTCTGTTCGAGTTCATGGACAGACTTTCCAACATAGAATACATTGGTATCATCAGCAAATAGGGATATCTTACCGTTTAAATTTAGTCTACCAATGTCGTTGATAAATATTAAAAATAATATTGGGCCTAAAACAGATCCCTGTAGCACCCCAATAGTAATTGCTTGGCAACTACTCTCAGCATTCATGCAACTAACAAATTGTTCCCTGTCTTTAAGGTAATCTACAAACCAGTGAAGTGCAGTTCCTCTCACACCAGCTGATTCTAATTTATGAATCAGTAGAGAGTGATCCACAGTGTCGAAAGCCTTTTTTAAATCTATAAATAAACCTGAAGCAAGCAATCCTGAATCTAGAGCCTCTTGAAGTCTAACAATAATATCTTCCACTGCATTGTTTGTGCTAGAGTTGGGAATGAATCCATACTGATGCTGATGCTTATAGAAATAATGGTTACGAAGAAGAAATTTTAGTAGCCGGTCCTTCACTACATTTTCTAATATTTTAGAAATAACAGGAAGTATTGAGATAGGTCTATAATTATTAACATCATGTTTATCTGATCCCTTATAGATTGGTACTACTCGGGCCACTTTTAACTTCTTAGGAATTTTCCCTTCGCTCAAGGATGTATTTATTAATTTTGTGATATACGGTACTAACTGATGAAACAGGGTCTTAATTATGTTATTATTTAAGCCAGAAACATCCAAACTACTACTTTTTTAAGATCATTAATTATTCGTGAGACTTCAATTTCATCTGTGGGCTCAAGAAAAATAGAGTTGACAGGTCCTGTTACTGATTTGGTGCAATCGTTGATAGGAATTTTATCGGCAAGTGACTTACCAATACTTGTGAAATGTTCATTAAAAATTGTACAGACTTCAGTTGGATTTGTAACCAAATTACCATTTACTTCCAGGTTAATATTACTATTATTATTGGCTTTGGTATCTGTAGATAATATTTCATTGATAATTTTCCAGTGATTATTTGTGTTGTTTAATCTATTCAAAAAATATGCATTTTCTAGTTCTCATCTCATTTTTGTTACTTTCTTACAGTGTGCATTATAGTCTGCAATTAGCTCCTTTGACTGATACTCACATCCAGATCTTACTCTGATTTGCTGCCTTTTTAGTTTACTATATAACCTGTTCTTTTGATCAATTAGCTTTAAAAAATCTGGAGTTACCCATGGACAAGATGGCCTTAATCTTCCACTTGTATTATGACTCGATCTTAGGTCCCTAGTCTCACTGTTGACGTTTTCCAAATAATAGATCAATTTGTCCACTATTATTTCACAGCTATCATCATCCTTGATCTCTAATGGATTAACAGACATAAAATAATCCATGGCTTGTAAATTCCATCTTTGCATTTGCTTATGCCTTTTATGAACTTGAGCAGTACCAGTAATAGGAATTTCAAAGTCGCATACTAAAAGGTTGTGGTCACTAAAATCACTGAATACATTATACAGGTTGCAACAATACTGTTTGTTAATATATATATGATCTATCAAGGTAGCACTATCAGTTGTAACTCTGGTCGGATATATTGTATTACATGCATTCTGGTTGAAACAAACACATAATTTATCAAGTTCTTCAGCTAGATGACTTTGTCCTAACTTATCTATATTTATATCTCCAACTGTAAAGCATGCTTTATTACTATACTTCATCCAAGTATCCTCAAGAATTTTAAGAAATTCAGTGCCATGATTCACATTCGGGTTGTAGCAAGCTAAAATTTGGAAATCCTTACTAAAACCGATTACCTCAACAAGCAATAGATTATAGGGTGTTTTAGTATCATTATTAGACATCACTATATTTGCCTTAAGAGGCCTTTTGATGAAAATAGCTATCCCTCCCCCTCTAGTATTAACTCTTGAACAAAAGTAACCGTCATATCCATTTACATTGAAATATTTCTCCTCTTCGAGACATAACCATGTTTCAGTCAATACTATAATATCCGGGAAATTTGCTTCGGTTATAATAAGGCTATTGAACTGACTCCATTTATTCCTGATACTCTGACAGTTTGAATATAAAATTCTAAATCCGTAAGTAATTCCTTTTAGTTCTTTTAAGTTATCTACCTGTTTTTCTACAACTTCCATAGAAATGATGTGAATTACAAGGTTTCCAAAGTGAGAATATCCTCAATACTTTTTACGTGAGTAATTGGGGATAACTCATCCTTCCTTATAAAGACTTTCCCTTCCCTTGACCAAACAAATTTGTAACCTTTCTGCCTTAGGTCCTTTGCTCTTTTGAAAAGGCCTTTAGCTTTAGGAGTTAAGTGTTCATTTACATAAACAGTTTCTCCTCCTGTGCATCCACTAACTTCCGATGAGGACAGTCGCTGTACATTACGCCTTGCTTTAATTAGGTCAAGCTTCTTCCATCTGTTAACAAATCTTACCACAATGGGTCTGGGAATTGACCTATTAGCTGACGGAATCCGATGTGCAATGTCTATTTCCTCTTTGGCAATCTCGCAGCCCACAGCTTTTCCTATGTTTGACACAATGGAGTATACATCTTCTTCCCGCTGTTCAGGCACTCCATGGATTTCTACATTGTTCCTCCTGAGATATTGGTTGATGTTCTCGTTCTCCTCGCCCATATCATTTTTAACTTTACTTAACTCATTTTGGAGTTCCTTAATTTTTTCATCTCTATCCCTAAGTTTGGTTCTCAAGTCTTGAATGACTTTGGTATTAAAGTCAACACTCTCTTTTAGTCTGTTGATAACTTTATCGACAAGTTTTTCAAGAAGAGAGTCAAATAGGTCACAATCGTTCTTCACTATTCCATGAACTACAGCTTTTAGTTCATCGGAATCCCACCTTACATCGCTTGAATCGACGGTTTTATCCACGGAATCATTGTGGTTATGTTTGCAATTCTTGCAGAACCATAGTATTTCTCCTGGGTTAGCAACCATTGCTTTAAAAACGGCATTTGATACGTGCGCACAATTTAGGTGGAACGTTTCACTGCACTTTCCATCACACTTCACATAAATTTCATTTTCTTTCAGCACTTTTTTGCATGAGTTACACGAGATTTCATTATGTTTAGGCGCCATTTTGCGGGTTGGAATTCTACGAGTCCCTAGCAAGTATCTATCGTGAATGTTTTACTGTAAATTGAACATGCGTGCGTTGAATCTCCTCTGTGTTGTATGTCTTCCGAAAGTCTCGAGTGCACTCGTTGAGAATGCCCTGCTTCCTTTGTTACACGTAAGCTGTCTTTGTCTACTATGACGTTGCCAGTTGAGAATGCCTTGCCTCCTGTGTTACATGTAAGCAGTATATGCCTCCTATGGCTTTTGCTCGTTTAAGCCTTGTTTCGCCAGGTAGCGTTTTCGTCGCGGGTCTCGCTCTCTTAGTGGGCAGTTTGCAGTACACTTGTTCAACCTCGCTGTGATATCTTAACCAACTTAACAATTTGCAATTAACTTATCTTACCTCTTTCAGGTCGATTTGCCACTTGCCTTCACGTTCGTTTGTAGTTCGAAATTTCCTCTGTCTTCCAGTGTTCTTTACTACATTCCAATTTGTCTCGATCCCGGTAAACTGATAATTTTTGACTGATGCACGCTTTGTACCACCCTAGGAAACAACTTCAGAGTTATCTTGTGATCTTTTAATACAAGTTAAACTCATCCCTTCGCCCTACCAAGCAGCAAATAATTTCTAGAGTCTATGGTACAGTGAGCAAACTCAAATATAGCTTTTAAACGTAACAGCGCCATGACTCAAACTGCACAAAAACAAATACCAGCAGACAACCGATGCTTGATAATATGCAATTGACACATAAAATCCAGTGGAACACACAAATTAGATCACGTGTATAGCACAGTTATACATAACACTCTCATTTTTTTAGGGACCACATTTACTGATTATAACCGAAATATAAAAAGAGTTCCATATCAAACGCGTGTTATTGAGTATTTTTATCCTACTTATCCAGACCGACCGCAGCGCCCCAAGTGTTAGTTTGAGTTGCCAATATGAGTGAGTAGTGCCCGAATTTATTTTGACTGGACAGTTGAACACACCATTGCTGCCAACAGATGTAGATTGACACTAATGGTCCAGTATTCTAAAAAACAGCAACAATATGATGATGTTGGGTTTATATAACAATGAGAATGCATGCATTAGTGCATGTAAGCTTATAAGTCAAAGACGAAATGTTGTTAAACGTGTACAGATCTACCTAGTGCATCGTCAACTAATTGCCAGTTACGTACTATCCCACGACTTAGTTGGCTATCATTTATGATTTGTTGATGCTTTTTTTGCCAAGCCGTTAGTTTATCATTTATATACATTTTGCTTTATAAGTGTTATTCTTCTTGCGATATATGTTACTATTCGTTTTCGCAGAGAAATAACATAAAAACAACATAATAAACTATGTGGTTTTTATTGCGCTGCTCTTTGGTGCAGTAAGAAATGTATTTCGATGCACAGTTTCCTGCCGATCCGATCCTGGAAGGTAAGTCATGAACAACTATTTTCGCTGATAAATTCTTTCATTTGGGTATACGGGAGATAAAAACTCGTATTAGCTAATGAATTACACTACCCATGTGGTTTTACCTACTATTATAATAATATAATACACATATAATTGTGCACGATATGCATAGAAATAATGTTCTTGATGTTCACTTGGAGCGAAATTGAGTTAGCGATTTCTTCCTTTAAGTATACAAGTGTGTATGGCATAAGTCACAGGGATGATGACCAGGGTGTCCTATGCCACTGTAGTGAATTAACATAATTTTAAAGAACGATTCCTGTGAAAGGAAATTCAGATTACAATATCAGAAAAAAGATACTCCCATCTGTTTGCATTAGAACTGGACTACTACATTTCAGTCAATTATGCACAGATATATTTTAGGTATTGAGTATGCCTAGGTCGCTGTAGCATACTAAAATTGAAGGTCATTAGAAATAATTATTCTCTTAAAAGGAGATTTGCATATTAAAGGATTGACAGAACGTAATGTAATGTACTGGGATTTCATTATGAATATATGTAATGAAGGCATTCATTCAGTGTAGCCTAAACAAACTGTTAGTTGTAACTCTTCAGTCGGTCAACAGGAATTTGCCCAATGAATGGGTGGGGTACAATGTATATAATATATGAATCTCCTGGAAAAAAATACATGTGGCCTATTAGTTATACTCAATTATATGTAGGTCTACATTGTAATCCCACCCAATCATTGGGCAAATTCGAGTTGACTGACTGAAGAGGCAAAGAGTTACAACTGATAGTTACGAGTATATGTTAGCCATATAAAAATGTGTGTGGCTACTGCAACTCAGAGAAATGAGTTACTTTCCGGTAGAACGTTTTCAGTTAGGTTTATGTTTTTTTTTTAAATATTCAAGCTAAATTTGTAGTAGGCCCTAGAGTGTTATAGACATGTGATTTTAGCAATTAATATCTTGTAGCTCCTGCACATGTCTATATTTGTGCAATTTTTCTTTGCAGATCCTGGGAGTAGGCCTAGTAGGCCTAGTAGGCAAGTTATTCTGTGGAAGGGATGAAGTGTTCGGGAAATCTGTGTGAGGAATGATTAGGCCTACGCATCGAATATTGTACAGTACCCCAGGGGTATGCACCCCTTGGAGACCATCCCCCCCATCATCTATTTAAATCTCCTAACTGGCAATCCTTGTAAGTCCAGACCAACATCTATCAACACCGCAAGGACAGCTTACCATTCTGGAAAGCTGGCCCAATCCTTGCATCACTACTACAAACAGCGACACACTATTAACTAGGGCATCTATGCCATCAGAATGTCGACGAAGCAACGCCGGAGAATATAAAAGGGAGTCTTAAGGAGGTCAGGGGCTCTCAATTACCAGTCTTACAGTTCGGCGGCCGAAGGCTAACGCTGTTATCATCAGGTGAGTCAGCAGTGTCAGAATCCTGTACTTTGTAACCTTACCCACCAATTTGTATACACCAATTGTACTCTCACATTGTAACATCACTACATCCCTTAAAAAGGACTCATAATTCAATATTACTGGCCAATAAACACTTGGTCAGTACATTACACCTGCATTACTGTTTACACGCTTCTTTACGCCCTAACTCCCTTCCTGAATCATCCGTCACGGTTAGACGTGACACCCAGTAGCCAGGCACTTGCCAGTTCAGGTAGCATTGCATTTCACGCAGTGGCCCGACTGCCAGGAACGGCACGCGCCATATAGCTGACGCGTGCAAGTCGATTATCTAACCAGCCAGCTGGACGACCAGCGCGTTGACCCGTACGCTAAGTTCCATCCCCTAAAGTACACATAGATCTTTTATAAGAGCGACCCCTAGCACCCTAACACTAAACAACACTCTACACTGGTCAGCTTGTCTGACTACGGGAAGCTACCCCCTTTTTGGCACTTCTTTATAAATTAACACAATAACTCTTCCGTTTTAGATCCAACCACCCCCCCCCCAATAAGGGATCTAAAACAGATGGTGGAGGCGCCTCTACTACGCACAGTAAAATAGGACTCAACCAACGAGCCCTCGTAGTAGAAACGACCCCTTCCGTACCGCAAAACAGCCAAGCAAAATTGTGAATTTTTTCCCCAGACAGAGGGCAGCATTTTTGCTCCGTACTACTTACACAGGGAATTTTTTCTCCCAAACCAACCCCCCAGCCCCAGAAGGAATCAGAGAGAATAAGGATACACTGATAAACACGCACAGTTTTTTTCTTTTCTTTTTCAAATAAGAAGACACTTATACTTCATTTAGCATGGCCCCTCTATACCGCCTAGCTGTGCTGAGGAGCATTGGGGAGTACCAGGAATTAATTGCCTGGCACAGAGTCTTTGAAACTAGGCAGGACTACCCCAGAAGGTTTCAGCAGCTCCTGCACGCCCAGTACATGCGGATCATAAGAGTCCTTGTCCGGCCAATCCGCAGCGCTAAGAATCGCAAGATTCGGGCGAAAATCCCCACCCTCCGTACACAGATCATTAAAGCACACTGGCAATTACACTGCAGACACGAGTTCATGTTCCAGCAATGGGAAACACTTATCAGGGAACACCAACGCATAGGGACCAATGGCACAAAAGTCGCTGAGCAGGCCATGAGCCTCAACGGTCAGTACACCCAAATTTGGGACGAGTACCGTGAACTCCAGAACAACAAGGCCATTTTTGAGTACATGGCAGGGCCACCAGCCCAGCCGAGAGAGGACATAAGCGTGGATACGCTGACTCGACAATTTGCGAGGATGTCCCTCTCGCCATGTACTGCCACACATGGGAAGGAGGTCACCATGGCCACAGTCCAGAAGACGGCCAGGTTAGACTCCAATACACTGCGGGGACAAGCTTACACCAATACACATCCCTTAGCTCCGGTTCGGAAGGCAATTTTGCCAAACCGAGCAGCAGACCCTAGGCCAACCCCCTCGCAGCGGACGAACGAGAGGGAGTTGAAGCCAGGACCCTCAAACACACATAGTATGACAGGGAGACAACGGGAGGTAACCACGTCATGGGCTGAGGACGTAGAGCCCGCCCTACAGCACATTGAGCCTACACACACCCACACAGATAGGCAAACGCAATGGCAGGAGTCTGCCGTGGCCACAGGCCAGAAAGCGGTCAGGCTACACGCCACCACATTGCCAGGGCAAAGACAGGCAATTAAGCGGCCTTTACCGCCAGTTCAAAGGGCAAGTTTGCCAGAACGGAGGCGAACACCGGCATTCGTACCACAGGTGCGAATGCATAAGAGGGTGTTGCATTCAGGCCCTCAGGAGGCACAATACACGCCCGCACATCGTGACCACGCACTCACACACAGTACACGGGGTACAGGAAAGGTGTTATTACCTACCCCACAAAACCACTCAGGCACAAACACACACACCCCCGTAAACTCTACTAGGGTAGCGCAGAGCGCAATTAGGCCCTCGAGTACAGGCACACTCAAACCTACAGACACGCGCTACGGTGGAAGTAGGCCCAGGCTTACTTTGCTAGAAATTCCGCCGGAAAATAGCAAAGGGGCACCTCAGTGGATCCCACGGGCCTACACCCTAGTGACAGGGCGACGGTATCCACCTTCCCGAGCACTAACGCTCGAACAAGGATAACGACTTTCACTAGGAATACAATATATTCCAACATCTCTTGCACCAATATTATAGTTACACGTAAGTTCTTTTACACGTCAGAAATACGGCAACAAACACATAAAGACTCACTAACGTAAACGGCACATTTTTTTTCCACGTATATGCAGTGCAACATGGCTAAACCAAAAGTATATAATTCTAAATCCTTCTTGATTTTTTTTTGGGCCCTTAGCATTTTTTTTCTCACAGGCCAGCCATGGTTATTGAGCATGGTTGGTCCATATTATAACTTGGATAACGTAAAGTTGCTAATATCCAAAGCCAAGTGGAAGCCCATCAGGCGAGCCACGCGGCTTAAGGCCGGAAAGAGATATTCCGAACACAGCTTAAGCATCAAATCACAGCATAGAGCTTAAGCGGGTCTTTCTAGGTGGAAATGACTAAATGTTCTATGATCCGGTCCCACAGTTTGATAGATTCCCTTGTGGCGGGCGAGAGCCCTGATTGTAGCAAGAATTAAGAATCTCAAACTATGTTTTCAAAGGTGGTAGATTTCCCTGAGACGTAACTAGATTACTATAGTACTAACGTCACCAACTAGGTGGATAGTACGCTCAGGACATACTTACCATTTTTAAGCATTTTCATAGTGTTTACGACGCAATTTTGACAGACTATCGCCGTCGGGCAACCCGCTTTAATCAGCGTAAAGCAGGGTGCAGACGAGATACAATATATTTTTTATACCTTTTCAAAGTGCTCTCTTAATACGGAGCGGGGCATAGCTCATTTTTTTTCCTCTTTGCCTCACGCACTAATCCCGGGAAAGGAAGGTGGCCAAGTTGAACTGTGTGTATTTAACCCATAGGCATACGTGACACATTACACTGCCTATAAAACGACTTTTTCTCACCTCCATAACAACACGCAAAGCTCCCACAC
Organism: Meconema thalassinum; assembly: GCA_946902985.2. Classification (NCBI taxonomy): domain Eukaryota; kingdom Metazoa; phylum Arthropoda; class Insecta; order Orthoptera; family Tettigoniidae; genus Meconema; species Meconema thalassinum. Next base: position 2,105,029,845 of record OX336388.2, on the reverse strand, counting down.
CTACAAGTACAGGCGGAAACACTGCCAAAAGGAAGGGAAGTAATCCCACTGGCAGACGTGGAAAGAAGGCCAAGAAATAGCCTTCAGACCTCACTGACCGCACCGGGATACGATCCTAACACTCAACAGAACTGTCCCGGAGACACAGCCTAGAATTGCGCCAGAAACAATTACTCTGAGAAAAGACGGTCTCCAAACCCGCAACCTTCTGAATACCAGGAACATAAGGTCGGGTAGCTATCCAGTTCTAGGATAGAAAAGTAGGAAGCTAAAATAGATTGGGACAGTTCCACTAACAGATGGTCATAAATGAAAAACAACAAAATCACCTCCGGCACATAGTCACCAAACAGGCGACTAGCGGCCCGGAGACGCTCGTGTATAACGACATTTTGTACAACGGATAGGGACATACTCGAACCACGTCACAGTAACACAAAATTTGGGGACACAAATGTAGTTAATGAGAGGTTCTTTTACATTGCGGCCAATGCATGTGAGATTTTCGAAGTGAAATGCCATGGCCTGTGGTTTGGAGTCCACGTAAAACGGAAGTCCCGTGGCTCATGATCTACAGATTAACGGTCACGTTAAACCACAAGTTTCCTTCCTTTTTTTTACAGTGCGAAAAGCACTACTCACAGTCACAGAGAGCAAGCCGATTAGACACACATGTGCCGGACACACAGCATTATCCAAACAAGTAACAAGTGAGCGCGCACGACATTGTAATCCAATACCGCCACACTCAGCGATAACGCAAGTCTCATGGATAACCTGCACGCTCACAGACAGCAATATGCTAGCAGCTCTCAGAGCAGAACATACGGCATCATTTAAGCCGAGTCCAAACACCTCATAACTCACAAATTACACTACGAGGAGAATTCAAAAACATACAAACTCTTCACAGGTATGCGTACTTTCATTTGCGCATTGCAAATACACGGGGAATGTGCCATAATATATTCGGCACAGATAGCGGCATACCAAGCCTTTACAGCACCCCGGGTCCGAACCCATGATCACACACCACACTCGTACCAAAAACTAACTATCCAACGGTATTTTTGGTACGAGAAACACAACCAAAAACCACACTGAGGACACCTCAATCCCTGAAACACAACGCAGACATAGAACACAGAGAATTACATAAGATCACGGGTTCAAATCCCAGCGAAAATTGGACACCAGGGAAAACAACTATCCAGGCTTCCAATCACACTGAAATTAGCTCATACAACCACTCAACCAGATAATACCACATTTCCTTCGGCCAAAAGCCAGGCATAAAATTTCAAATACACCTGACAGGGAAAATACATTTCCCACACACAGGCATAGAAATTTCGTAAGGCAAAGGTCTTATGAAATAGTAGCCACACAATAGTACTAGCAAATAGTACGAATTGCTACATTAGGCCGCCAGGAATCTAGAACAATGACAACATTCGCATACGTGCAGGAAAGCACATACCGGCAGATGACATACATAACATCCGAGCCTGCCATTACACATACAAACCGCTGACTTGCAGACTTCGTCACATTGCAATACCGCTGGCGACAAGACACTATTGTTTATCGGCATTGACCATGAAATTACAAGCACAAAACAATCTTCATGCCATACATTTTTTTAACACGCAAAAACAATTGTGACATTTAGCAATGAACAGACGTGACAGACCGGAACTTATCTTGGGCCCATAGGAGCACGTTATCAAAGACGTTGACAGGCCACGGGCACCTCCTGCCCATACACGCGATACACATTACGACTTAGCCTGTAACAGACCAACCGTCCGCGTGGTGTAGCGGAACATAGGCACACACACACGCGCTCACTAATTAGAAGCGAACACAGACAGGGGCGCTGAGGAAACAAGACCTCCCCCCCAATAACTTCCTTTCTGGATTTCAGTTTTCAAAAAATCATTACAGGCGATTAGGGCATGGCCAGTCGCACTACGACCACTGGCCACATTCACACTACAGATGGCAGACCAGATTACGTCGTGACGTCACAGCGTCACGACGCTCTACTATCCCAAGAAGCGGATAGCGAGCAGACATGGACAAAGGGAGGATGACAGGAGCACAGGCTACCATCGTACCACCTTACGCCCCTCCAATAACCTTCCCACATCCTACACGACCAACGCAGACACATGAACACGATCAAAACAGCTACACTACATTACAAAATATACACAGGGGTTGATAGACTTCATGCGTCTAAAGAGAAGGCTTACTACGCCTTGGATCACGATGCTACCACCTGAGTATTAGGGGTGGGTCGGCAAACATCAAATAAGCATAATGCGCATCTCCAAATGAGAGATGAGGCCACAGTTACATATATTAACCATTTTTTGTTAATTAAATACTCCCGCATGACAGGAATATATTAGTATTATGCCTCACCCTACACCTATCCGTACATGAGTGCAGATGCCTCATGTCCAGACACATGCATGAGTATCCCATCCATTTACCAGGGATATTACTATCAAACCTGCATGGAATTTTCGTATTTTTGCAATCCCGGGAATTACCCTCCCCAGTCCACTCATTGTAAGAGCAATCCTAGCAGCATTATCGGTTCAAGGCCACCATTTATTTGAGCCCAAAGATGCGCAACCTCTTCTTACCATGCTTTCAGCCCACTCTACAAATAACTACCCCCAGATCCTAATAACAGGGTACCTGACGTCATAGACCCTACTAACACCTCCATAAAGGGTTAATAGAGCATTATCGCTGGACAGCCGACGTATCAATAGTAGACCTAAAGTAGTCTATGCACTTAGAAGCTCTCCAACCCCACAACACTGGAAATATTTTACATTTTACACAAAAATTAAATTATTTACACAGGTTACGCCCATATTTTTTTGCAAAGGAATCTGAAACACTCTGATTGATGATAGCGGCACAAGCCGAAGGTCAGAGGCACCACACTGGAGCAGAGCTGGGGAAGGTGATGTGGACCCTTACCCCAGTTGGCTCAACAAATCACTGACCCGACCAAACAGACGAACCACGTAAGGTTGAGGCACTCGCGGCCTGGCCGGGCAAGCTCTGGAATCCTAGGTGCACCTAAACTGCCCCTGGGAGGAAGGGATGCTACACCCACTCTGTGCCACGGTCATCGAAGCCAAGACCTGCAGGGGAGACTTTCTGAGGATGGTGGGAGAAATAGCTCACTCCGCGCCGAACTCAGGGGATGACCCTAGAGACGACCCCATTATGACTAGACTTCTAGCTAAAATTAAGTAAGTAAGGCTTCTATAGCGGGAAGCAAGACTCCTGTGCGCTGGAGTGAAATATTACTGCGAAAAGCATACTACTGCGGCCGATAAAGGCGAAGAGAAATATTACTGCGAAAAGCAGACTACGATTGCCAATGAAGGCGAAGATAATATTATGCCATTGGACGATGTCCAATGCCCACATAAATGGCGACGCATCGGGCAACCTAAGGGCATTAAATGGGTAACATAGCGAGCAACCCACAGGGGTTAAGTGGGCGACCCAACTACGACTACATACGCAAAGGCAAAGGTAAAGAGCTGATAAATACAGCGGGCGAAACGGTTTGCTTTGTGGCACCGTAAGCCGCCTGTGACTAGGTTAATACTAGTTCATAATCATTTAGCATAGATGTCGACAATAGGATTAAAACGGAGGGAACTACGAGGCATTGTTGGGTTCCGGTCTCAACAATGTACTACAAGGGCCCCCGCGAGAGAAATCGGACGGACGAGCCTCCATCTAAATTTTAGTATTTAAGTTACAGTGCCATTTTTAAGGTCACTTAGATGTAAGCAAATTTACTAACCGCTGTTGCTAATAATAGCACAGCACATTTCGGCTTTAGAATAAGGTCTACTCGGCATGTATATACAGTATAGTTTTACATTTAAGGCAATTTTTAAAAATTAAGGCATTTTTTTAGATTAAGGTAAAGCCGCTCGGCACCTGATGACCAACAAACCCGTCATCAGGGTAAGCCCAATAATACATTAAGTTAGATTATTCTAGGATAACTTACATTAAGGTAGAATATTTCGGCACTTGGTCACCAAAAATCGGTACCAGGGTAAGCCCGGTAATATAACACAATAAGTAGAGTAAGTAGGCTAAGATAGGACTCTAGCCGGCATAGGTTAGGAGACAGCAATATAGAGTGCCAAAGGCAAGCGATATTGGCATGCGCCTATAAATGATATATATGGCTTGTATAATATTTCTATGCTCTATTACAGATCACCCGAGCGGCAATCCACTAATATATTTTGTCCACAGGTCCACAACGCAATAAACATGTCTTTTGTAAATATATTTCCAACACCAAATTGTACACACTCTCCTCTGTCACAAACATATACACTCTCCAAAACTTTCAGTTGCACCCTTTAACGGTGACAACACAGTGGTCAACGATGCACAGTAACCGTGGAATACTGAGTATCAATGAACAAAAAAACACATTATGCACGCAAATGAAGCGTGGATTCAGTGTCTAAGGGCGGCACAACGCTTGTAAGCGCCACGCCTTCGACGCTAAGGTGGAATTCCTAACCACGGTGGGAAAACCACTAGGGCATAAGAGAAAACAAAATGAGACAGCGGATTAGCCACTGAACCTCAGCAGGAACGGCCACTTAAGGACGCTTCAGAAGCAAGGTTGAGAGTTAACAGCGCAAAAGGTATCTAATAACTGGCCACTTATAAGAGCTCTATAAGGTAATATATATTAGTTATAAATTATTTTGTATTCCATAATTATATCATGACAAGGTTATACACATACATGTTCCACATGGTTGGATAATATACCCATACATAGAGTACCAACGTGGCAACCATCATTACTACTATGGTTATTATTATTATTATGTTTAGTATGTTTATTTATAAATTATAATAATATTATAAATGTCATGATCATTATTATTATCCGGTCATGCCCGGCATCATCATGATTACCAATGTCCTTATGCAATGCTCCCATAATTACCATAATACTATCACCAGCCTGTATACGGCACCATTATTGCCATCAGCGCCACGGCGAATATTGTTATATTTTTTTCCAATGTACACATGTACACAATGATCATGCTTTTGTTGCTTTCATTTCCTTTCTTCTAAACGTCCAAATTTGTCAGGGTGTTCCGTTTTATCCCAAACCAATAAATGCACTTTGAATATTTCCCTTAAATTATACCCTGGAACACCCATTTTTTCTATTTCCTTCTACCTTTCTTATTGCAGGGAGCACTTTTTCCCTAAGATAGGGCGGACGACGCAATCATCCGTTCGGCCCTGGGTTTTTTTCCTCCCTGCACAACAATGTAACATCAGCACCATGTATTTTTTTATCAAACTTCCAAAATGCCAATGTCGATTTCTTTTGCAATATTTTTATGCCAATGTCAATGTTATGTATATATGTATATCCCATAACCCACCCCTCTGAACACGAGCTGACCTCACACCTACACATCTACACGACATCACCACATCTCTACGACGACGACGAAGACGACGCCAACAGAAGATACGAGGGGGCTTCAAGAACTAACTGATACATCAACATCCCAACCCCAAGTTCCGTTCCCGTTCGCGAGGACGCGAACTAAATAGGGGAAGAGGCTTGTACAGTACCCCAGGGGTACGCACCCCTTGGAGACCATCCCCCCCATCATCTATTTAAATCTCCTAACTGGCAATCCTTGTAAGTCCAGACCAACATCTATCAACACCGCAAGGACAGCTTACCATTCTGGAAAGCTGGCCCAATCCTTGCATCACTACTACAAACAGCGACACACTATTAACTAGGGCATCTATGCCATCAGAATGTCGACGAAGCAACGCCGGAGAATATAAAAGGGAGTCTTAAGGAGGTCAGGGGCTCTCAATTACCAGTCTTACAGTTCGGCGGCCGGAGGCTAACGCTGTTATCATCAGGTGAGTCAGCAGCGTCAGAATCCTGTACTTTGTAACCTTACCCACCAATTTGTATACACCAATTGTACTCTCACATTGTAACATCACTACATCCCTTAAAAGGGACTCATAATTCAATATTACTGGCCAATAAACACTTGGTCAGTACATTACACCTGCATTACTGTTTACACGCTTCTTTACGCCCTAACTCCCTTCCTGAATCATCCGTCACGGTTAGACGTGACACCCAGTAGCCAGGCACTTGCCAGTTCAGGTAGCATTGCATTTCACGCAGTGGCCCGACTGCCAGGAACGGCACGCGCCATATAGCTGACGCGTGCAAGTCGATTATCTAACCAGCCAGCTGGACGACCAGCGCGTTGACCCGTACGCTAAGTTGCATCCCCTAAAGTACACATAGATCTTTTATAAGAGCGACCCCTAGCACCCTAACACTAAACAACACTCTACACTGGTCAGCTTGCCCGACTACGGGAAGCTACCCCCTTTTTGGCACTTCTTTATAAATTAACACAATAACTCTTCCGTTTTAGATCCAACCACCCCCCCCCCCCCCCCCAATAAGGGATCTAAAACAATATGCAGTGTTAATTTTGCCAAATGGTTCATCAGAAGGCACTTAAATACAAATTCCCAGACTTATGATGCAGTTCCTACTATGTATTGTTGCTGAAGGTAAGTTAAAATGTGTCCTGTCATGTAATAATGTGCTATGTATTGAAATATAACATTAACGTGCAACTAAAAAAAACAACTTTGTGTTGCTGGGACCTCTGATGTTTCAGGCATGAGAATTGAGGACACCCAAGGCGATGGAAGGTTCATACCGTTGGGGTGAGCAGAGAACAAAAGTTGACCAAAGGAGAATTGGATCCTCTAGAGTCTAGACAGTCTAAACTTCTGTGGACATTGTCCTATATAAAATACTTAATTTTGACCAATTGAAAATGAGTTGCACCTTTCTCGGTCCGTGAGTGTATTTATATGTGGGGTGTGAGTGACGATGGTGATTGTTGTTTTAAGGGGCATAACATCGAGGTCATCTGCTCCGATGAGGAGTGTGTCTTCCTGTGCATCATATTTTTGTTTTAATCGTGTCAGAGTTGCCCTTCTGATTAAATAGTTCTGTTCTTGACTTGACACCTATCTGCCATGTGTGTTAATTTGCGAGGAAATTCATTTGCAGTATTTTAATGCAGTACCGTATTGGCTCGAATGGGTGTGAACCACACTGGTTAATGTGACAATGTTGCTTAATATTGAGCTTGGTATATACAGGGTTTGTCCTGAAAGTAGTGGGACTGAATCAATTTAAAAACAAAATATTGACAGAAATGATACATATGCTCAATATTCTTCAAAGTAGGACCCTTCTGCATCCACACACCGCTGTCAGAGAAGTTTTCAACCCTCGTATGCTTTCTGGAAGGCAGCAACCGGAATGCTGTCGAGCTTCCTCGTCACGGTTGTTGCAACGCTTCCACGGAGCCGTGACGATGCCCTTTTAGGGTGGTTTTGGGGTGGGGGAAAAGGATAAAGTCTGCTGGGGAAATGTCGGGACTGTAGGGTTGCGATGTTACGTTGAGCCAGGTACGCCAGCACGTGGAAGGCTGTGTGGCGTGACGCATTGTCATGTTGGAGCCACCAGGAGTTAGCGATCGCTGGGCAGACTCGGACGACGTGTTTGCTCAGCCGTTTAAGAACCTCCATGAAAAAACCTTACTCTGCGGTCATTGTCCAAAAAATTCTTTACACTTGCCACATTTTCATCCGTTATGGTGCTCGAAGGTCGTCCTGAATGTGCGCCGTCTTCAACTTCCTCTCTCCCCTCCCGAAACAGCTTGTATCAGTCAAAAAAAACTCAATCTGCCTATGGCGTTATCACCGTAAGCAGTCTTGATCATATCGTGAGTTTTTTCCCGGTTTTGCCGAGCATAACACAAAATTTTATGGCGTAGTGCGCCGTTTCAACAGACTAACCATGATTCAGCGTGACGATTGCACTTGCAGAGGTAATGGACACGAGCGATTTACACTCCACTGCAACTGGGAACCAACTGTGTGGCTGACTCCCAGCCTTCCTTACACCCCCCTCCACCAACCCCCAGGTGGAGAAGCCGCGGGCAGTCTATCCGTCTGCGGGGGAAAATCCAGTCGGACTACTTTCAGGACAGACTCTGTAATTTTATTGGTAGGCCTACCAATGAAGGTCACGAGAACCTATGAAAACCATTTCTTAATGAAATTAGCCCTTAATAGCTTTTATAATGATTCAAAATTGATCTGAAAATGATGTAGTTCACTCCTCGGCTGTCTATAACCCACCCGCCTTCCTAAATTATATCACGACTTATATAGTAAAATTTCAGCTGTGTTTGCTATTATCCGCAAGAATTATGCACAAGTACAGCATTGCCAAACCCACGCATACGGTCCTAATTGTATAGGCTTCTTTGCTTTTTCTTTTGTGCGCTATAAAATTTGTTTTTATAAAGGTCACATTTCTCTGGACCAATAATTATGACAGTGGTTGCAGCCTAACACGTCCAATCCAATGGTTACAGCCTAAAGTTTCATCAGCAGTGCCCCGCTAGCTTCCCACGGCAAAGGCTTCACCTAAACCCGACTATTCTGACCTTTGTTTTGTCCACACCAATAATTATAATGGTTACAGCCTAACACGTCAAATCCAGTGATTGTTTGACAATGGCTACAGCCCAGCTCGGTTTTTATGATTTTGCTTGCCTACCGTGATACCAGTTTCTGCCTTGAGAAAGGATATCTTATCAACATGTATCACATTTTAAGGTGTCCAGAGGAAGACTCAGCCTTGTCAGTTATTGGCAGATAGATGGAAACTTGTTTAAGAACACAAAACTATACAGTGTAGCTCCGGCCTCCCAGACTGGCTGTGGCTTCATGGTCAGCGACTATAGTTGGACCAGATTTTCGTGCTTCTGTAACAGAACTGCTATCGATTAGGTTTTCAGCTGATATGATAATGTGCCACATGTTGCAGCTACACTTCGATCCTACAACCTTGTGCACAGAAGGCAAGCTGTGTAAAACAGCCAGTTACTGCGTATCTGACAATGCTCTTCTTTTCTATTCCTTCCCGTATGACTGGTCACGTCTTTCAGCCGTACAAGGATATACAGCCCAACAAAATTATTGTTAGGTTGAATATCCTGAGTAGAGGCAGAAAGGAAAATGAACTTAAAGTATATTACACAGTAGGAGTGCATAACTGCCTGCAAACATGGATTCTTACAGTTACTAGGCTATATTGAAGGTTCATTGTGTCTCACAATTTGTTAGAGGTATGTTTTGTCAATACATACACTGTACAAGTCATGTTATAACCAATGGCGGCTGGTACATAAAATCAGTTGTGTGCTGTAACCCATACCCCCTTCAAATATAAAATTAAAAACACAATTACCATTTTTATAGTGCATCGGTTAACAAAATTTGGCTACAGAATAAATAAGTTGCGAAATTAAAAGACCTTCTAGTGGGAACAGTTGATGCCTGCCTCTAATAGTTTCCCCCGTTTGCTTTGAGCGATTCCTTCTTAAATGCTACCGCAGACTCTAGAGGGAGCCAGCTGCCACATGACCAGTGCTGCCTCCACGTGTTTGAGCGAAGAATCACTGTGAAGTCTTTGCTGTTGTTCCAACAGCACAACGGAGAGGTTGGGCACTCATGCGCAAAAGGCAGAGTTTGTGTTTGCTGGCAATAAAGTGAGAAATTCTCGCTGTGCTGCGATCCACACAGCCATTGCCGGACGCGGAGTAGATGGGGGCAGTTGACATATCTCCTAGTCTTTGACTGACGTCTTGTTTAATGCATCTGTATTTGATTGTAGATAATATTATTAATGTAATTTATTTTCAAATAAAACGATGTGCTGCAGCACTTCAGCACATTAGGTGCAGCCGCCCCTGGTTATAACAAGGGGGTGGGGGTTATAGACAGCATAGTAGAAAACATCATTAATTGTGAATGTAAGTGGAACGCGACACTTGCAGCAGACATGAATGTGGCTTTTACATACCTTGTGTCCTTGTTTCATCTTCTGGGCGATATTACGTATTGTAATTACGAACCCTGGTCACTACTGAACCTCATATACGTCCTCAAATTCGTAATTATGTGTTTTATTTCTTGCTATTCTAAAAACTGGGCACCATATTTCGATAGCCCTTTCATCTCGTTCAACTGTCAACAAGGTGCACTCTATCGGGACGCAGCGAAGAGCACACATTGTTGCCAACATGTGAGATACAAAATCACTGTTGATAAAAAAAAATCATCGGGACGTGTTAGTCTGTAACCATTGTCAAAACTCGATTGATCTGGGCACGTTAGGCTGCAACCATTGTCAAAAACCATTGGATTGGACAAAACGAAGGTTAGAAGGTCGGGGGTAGGCGGGGCCTCTGACTGCGCGCAGCTAGCGGGGCACGGTTGACAGAAAACCATTGATTTGGGCGCGTTGGGCTGTAACCAGTGAAAACCACAGTTGTGCGAAAAAAAATTCAGCGGAGATATTGCTTAGTAAATACACAGCAGATAAAATAAAAAACACTCATTTCAGCCGTAAGAAAGAATAAAACCATATTTATCACAGAAAAGAAAAATATTGCACACATTTATCACGGAACAGGAAAATAAGTTTCATTATGAAAGAAAAAAAACACTCATTTTAGTGGGAAAAAATCATTACAGAGCGAAATTTTGTACAAACTAGCGTAATTAGAGCGGTGGAAAAAATAGCTAAATAGTACCACTTTTATACTTTCATGGCGGAAGTTCCTTTTAGTGGGTGGGTGGATATAGTTCCGAAGTTATTTTAAAGAACTGATGTACTCTGGCTTCTTGGGGATAATTAGTTTTGAAGAGATGTTCCGCTATGTAGCCCGTAAACTGGGCCTTCTTCTTTCAGAAGATTGGAATACTGTATCGCACATTTCTCCACTCCCGTTCAATGTTTTGAGTGTGCACTGAAAGTTGTGGAACGTTGGCAGCCTGCATGGTGCGGATATTTCTGTTGAAGACTTCGCCGCTTCTCTGGGTAGAAACAAATTCCAACTTGTGGTTCACTCGCAGATGTACAAAACCATCATTTTCAAGTGCATTGTACGCAGTCCGAAATAAAATTATCGAACCCGGTAATATCCACTGCCAAATTATTTGGAAGAGTGTCTCGGTGTTCCTTTGGGCGACAGGGACGATAAAAAACTTATTTTTGTTTTCACGTTCCACGGCACCAAAAACCCACTGTCCTTCTATTGCGCGTCCCATATTATATTTTCTTTTCCCAAATTTTGCCTCGTCAATTTCGACTATTATTCCGGGGCCTCCAATTGGTGACCTGTTTTGGAATAACCAATGCTCGCAGACTTCTCAGCAGAAGGAAGACCAGTCTACTATACTATTGGCTGATATTTGCAGTTCGGTACGCATTGTTTGCTGTCGTGGATTTGGGAGGATGCACCACAGAACACAGAAATTTACTTTGTTGCGTACAGGCAACTGAGCTTTGGAAAAAAACGTATCTTCGGTGGCTCTTTTCTTGAAATTGCTAAACCTTTTGGGACGTCCGGAAAGTCTCTTGTTGCATGTTACAGCAAAGTTATGTTTAATCCAGCGAACTTCGACTTCACGCTGGCATTTCGGGCACGTTAGTGTTTTCGCTATTAAATTGTGTTGTTGCATTAGCTGCAGCAACCTCTTTGGATCATCGTAGAACTGCCGATTGAAATTGCAGATTGTTAGGAGGCAATTTCCACAATCCATGATCAATAATTCTGGATTGTGAAAAATTGCATGTGCCATTTAAAAAAGTAGGGGCGACTACTGATCCACTTTATTACAATAAGGAGGTAAGAAGATTAAAGAAGAAATGTAGATTAGAAAGCAATAAGATTAGGAAGGGGATAGGCCACCGAATAGAATTAAATAGGTTGAGGAGGGAACTGGTTAGGGCTAAGTTAGTAGCAAAGAAACATTTTATGGGTAGGCTAGTTGGCGGGGGGACGACTTTCAAGTAACGGTGGAGGAATATGTATGTCTATTTCAGGAGAGTAAGAGGGGTTCAAGGCCGCATACCTGATATCGAGGGAGAAGATGGAACGCTGCTGGTGGAAGATGGGGAGAAGGCTGAGGCATTTAATAAGGTATATGGTAGGGGAAGGTCGGCTGGTAGCGGACGTCGGCTGGTATCGGACAATTACAGTTGTCTTTGTTAGAAGCATGTGGCAGAACCTGTTTTGTAACTCGCAGGACTACCTGCTTATTTGAAGGGTGAGCACACCCTATTCAGTCGAGAGGCAAGGCCATTTATGAGCAGTGGTGTATTTCTGTTCTTTGTGTGATTCTCGGCCGGCACGGATTTATTTTTACCAAGAAGTAGCAGCTACAAGGGTATGTTGTATTTAATTTTAAGTACATTAGCAGAATCAGTATTCCTTTCTCTGTAATATCGTGGGTTTAGAATCAATTTATTTTCGAACGTTTTCATTCAGTTCCTGTTTTTTCTTAACGGAGTCAGTCGGGCGGTATCGGACACGAAACTGGCGTGCGGTATCGGACATCATAGGTTGCAGTTTCGCCCAGGTTACTGACGGTACTATCCTTTGTTTTAGGTAAACATGGGGAAGATACGAGGACAATGGGAAGAAGGCAATATGATATTAGCCGTGAATAGTGTCACGGACAATAAAATGAGTATTAGAGAGACCAGTCAAAGTTTCTCTGTTCCAAAAAGCACGTTAGGTGATCGAATTAAAGCTCTTGGTGCTGGTAAAGAGATTCCAATCAAAGTGTGGACGGCAAACAGTGGGACGTATCAGAGAACGTTCTCAGATGAAGAAGAGAATGACCTGTGCATGCATATAAAGACCCTAGACAGCCAGCTCATGCCACTCAACAAAACCGAATTTTTAAAACTTGTGTATCAATTTGCTGAGGAATTGAGAGTTGAAAATAGATTTAATAAAACTAAAATGATGGCAGGAAAGGACTTTTATTATTATGTTATGAAAAGGCACCAGGACCTCAGTTTGAGGACGGCTGAGTCTACCAGTTTGCAGCGAGCAGCAGGCTTCAACAAGGAGCAAGTGGACCAATTTTTTTTATAAATTAATGGATCTTATGACAAAATATTTCTTTATTCCATCAAGAATCTTCAACGCTGATGAGACTGGAGTGACTTGTGTGCATACAAATCAATTAAAGGTTTTGTCAGTCAGGGGTAAGAAGCAAGTAGGAAAACTTACGTCTGGAGAAAGGGGAAAGAACGTCACTGTTTTACTTTCAATCAATGCCTCTGGAGATCAGTTCATTCCTCCACTATTTGTCTTCCCAAGGGTAAGAATAGACAATGATTTGAAAAAACATGCGCCAGTAGGTAGCACTTTTGATGGACAGCCAAGCGGGTGGATTACCAAAGAAGGCTTCCTGAAATGGATGCAGATTTTGGTTGAGAGGACAAATCCTTCAGAACAATATCCTGTTCTATTGATTGTAGATGGGCATGCTAGCCATAAGAATTTGGATGTTATTATGTATGTAAAGAAGAATCATGTCCATATGCTGAGCCTACCACCCCACACGACACACAAATTGCAGCCACTTGACAGGGTGGTGATGAAGCCCTTCAAAAATGCCTACAACGAGGCATGCTCATTATGGATGAGAAAGTATCCCAAAATGAAAATAGGTCTTAGGGGCATTGCTGGACTTGTAAATATTGCGTTTACCCGAGTGTGCCGAATGGAGCTTGCTCAGTCTGCTTTCGCCTGTACTGGAATCTACCCCTTCAACCGTAATATTTTCACGGATCTGGATTTTCAATCATCCTTCTCTGAACCTCCACTAGCTTCTATTGAAGAACCTTCTTCTCTTCTGCCTCAAACTTCACTTGAACCCTCAAATCAAGATTTCCCATCAACATCAAGACAAGTAGCATCACCAGGTGCTCAGCCACCCCCACCACTTGAAGTTGAAGAGATTAACAGCAGGCCTTCTACATCCCAGGGGCTACTGGAGAAAATCTCACCCCTTCCCAGCACTGCAAAGGAGAAATTGGATGCAAGGAAACGACGTCGTGAGCAGAGAGAAGTCTTGACTTCCACCCCATATAAAAATCAACTTGAGGAGAAACGAGTTCGTTTGTCTGAACAAGAGAAGAGAAAGGGCAAAGTCACCAAGAAATCCTTGAAAACTGCGGAAAGAACCCTCGCATTCACTGAAGACAATGCAGGAAATTACGAGAAAACTGACTGCATCATTTGTGGAGAGAGCTTCAATGAAGATTGGATTCAGTGTAGTGTTTGTAGAGGTTTGTGCAAATCTTGAAGGAGAAGCATTATTTTACAAGTGTGATATTTGCAGAATGGCTAAAAGTTAAATTGTTTGTAATATGAATGTGATAAATCTCTATTTGTTAAAATGATTCACTGTCCGATACCACCCTCCAGTTTTCCAAACATGCGAGAGTGTAATGACCTCATAATTTGTTAATATTGTCCGTGGTTTTCATAATAATTTAATATAGTCAAGTAAGTACGTTAATATAAGAATATAGATGCCTATGAAATGCATTATATGATTTATTTCCTATTCATTAAAAAAATTATGGCAAAAAGGTTAAACTGTCCGATACCTCCCGACATTCCCCTAAGGTGGTAGGAATTACAGGGGAGGGAAATGTGGATCAGGGAGGAGAGCAGGGTATTGAGGAGGGTAAGAAATTAAGTTATGTAAATAAGGATATCTATAATGCAATACGGGAATTAGGGTCAAGAAAATCAGCCGGGGTAGATGGGATAAATGGGGAATTGTTAAAGGTTATGGGATGGAACATTGTGCCATATTTAAGATTTCTGTTTGACTTTTGTCTAAATAATGGGGTAGTGCCTGAGGACTGGAAACAGGCTCTGGTAGTTCCGGTATATAAAGGGAGAGGGGGAAGGGGGGATAGTGAGAGCTACAGACCTGTCAGTCTAACATGTATTATATGCAAAATTTTTGAGGGAATTGTGAAAGAATACATAAGGGAATGCTTAGGGAGTAGTAGGTGGTTGGGAAATAAACAGCATGGTTTCAGAGAGGGATTTTCGTGTGAATCGCAGCTAGCAGGCTTTCAGCAGGATATCAGTGAGGCCTTGGATAATAGAGGTCAAGTTGACTGCATTGCAGTTGACCTATCAAAGGCTTTTGATAGGGTCAATCATGGTATTCTGTTAAGGAAAATGGAGGCTATAGGATTGGACAGGAGAGTAGTTCAATGGGTGAGATCATTTTTGGAGGGGAGAAGTCAGAGGGTAAGGGTTGGTGGGTCAGTGTCAGAACAGTCTAGGGTGGGGAGGGGGGTACCTCAGGGGAGTAAATTGGGTCCTTTACTATTTCTCATTTACATAAACGACATAGGAGTTAAAATATCATCCCAGATAAGATTATTTGCTGATGATATAGTAGTATACAGGAGGATAAATCACCCGGATGACTGCGGCATATTGCAGAGGGACTTGACGGACATACAAAGCTGGGCGGATAAAAGTGATATGATGATAAATTCAAAGAAATGTCTGGCAGTGAGATTTGTTAACAAAAGGAATCATATTGTTTTTGAATATTCAGTGGGGGAAAATAAAGTTGTATTTGGGGACGAATGTAGGTATTTAGGTGTAACTGTGGGGGGTGGGAATTTTCACTGGGGTAAGCACATAAGGGAAATAGTAAAGAAAGCATACAAGTCACTACATATGGTTATGCGAGTCTTTAAAGGCGCTGGCAGAGATATTAGGGAAAGGGCAGACATGTCCCTAGTCCGTCCTCTGCTGGAATATGCTGGGGGAGTGTGGGATCCATACCAAATGTATTTAATAAAGGAATTGGAAGGAGTGCAAAGGAAGGCCGCCAGGTATATAATGGAGGACCACAGATCGACGAGTAGTGTGAGTAGGATGATACAGGATTTGGGATGGGAAAGTCTGGCTGATAGACGTTCAAGAGCAAGACTAGGGGGTATTTTCTTAGCTTACAAGGGGGAAATTGCATGGGAAGATATTCATGAGAGATTGGGAAAGGAAAGTTCATATATGGGCAGGTACAGTCATTGTTGTAAATTGAAATTAAGTCAGTGGAAAAGTAACTGGGGCAAATATTCGTTCATTGGGAGGGGGGAAATAGAATGGAACAGTTTGCCAGGGGGCATTTTCAGCCCTTTGCCTTCTGGTGTTGGTAAATTTAAGGAGTTGGTGAAAAAGCACCAGATTAAGAGGCAGTGATGAACGGTGCATAAGTTGAAGCAATGAAAGAAAGTGTAAATATTTAGTATTTTATGTTTATTTCTGTTATTAGAATGATTATTTTTACGATTACCGGTTTCTTCTCTTAGCAACTAATACTTATTTTCTAATTAGTCCTAATTTTCTAATTTTTTTGTGGTTGTGAATTGTTTTGTGTATTTATTGTAATTTGCCACCATGGACAGTGTCCACATTTGCAAATAAACCATGTATGTATGTATGTAAACAATTCAATTGGGCGCACTATCTATGAATCCATTGAGTGATACGCACTAGCGACCGAATTGGACGCTTCTTTGTTTTTCATAGTACCGGAAGCGCAAGGTTGGCAGTACTGTCATGGTACTGTTTTGATAAAGATCGATGAGAACAATGGCGCTGACAGCTGTAATGTTCACTATATAAGTCGTGTACCTATTTGGGATGGTTGGGTGGGTCACAGACATCGGAGGAGGGAATATCTACTAAAACATCGCTCCCTGATTTATTTCCCAGCGTTTCATAAGGTATTTTGGCTAATTCATGTATTGTAGAGAATTTTATCGCGTGTTCTACCTTCATTCACAGCTATCCTAGATTCATCACTTCCGAAGCGTAACCAAATATACTTGGTTTAAAATATATTTACCATCAATAAATTAGTAACGGAAGTTTGAAACATTATCAAGTCTCTTGTCTTGGCCCACTGCATGCCATTTCAGAAACACAGGGAGGAATAGGAAGATGAGATGTGTGGAGGGATATCTCCAATCTGATGATTAGTATAGTATGCACTTGCGTAAAAGACTACAATCAAGCCCTTTTCTCTCCACTGCTTCTAGCGAGAGGCCTACAAGTGAGAGAAGCACTATATTCATATTGCATCGTCTTGTAAATTATATTGTATGTATTGATATATCACAAGCCTCCGTGGCTTAGGCGGCAGCACGCCGGCCTCTCACCGCTGGGTCCGTGGTTCAAATCCCGGTCACTCCATGTGAGATCTGTGCTGGACAAAACGGAGGCAGACAGGTTTTTCTCCGGGTACTCCGGTTTTCCCTGTCAAATTTCATTCCAGCAACACTCTCCACTATCATTTCATTTCATCTGTCATTCATTTAATCATTGTCCCAGAGGAGTGCGTCAGGCCTCGGCAGCCGGCATAGTCCATATCCTCGCCGCTAGATGGGGACTTCATTCATTCCATTCCTGACCCGGTCGGAGACTGGAAGCAGGCTGTGGATTTTCATTTCATGTATTGATATATCTTGTTTTATATGTACAATGGAATGCCATACTGTACACTGTATAATTTGTAAATTATATGTAGGCCTACTTGCCAAAAAGAATAATGTACGGTATTCATATATCTTCATTTTATTTGTTTATTTCCTTCAAACCTTCCTTGTTCATTTTATTTTATAAATAAGTTTTTTAAGCTTTGTATATTGGGACTTTGAAAACACTCTCGGGAAAAATAGAATTAAAAAAGAAACACCCGCGGGAGAAAAAATAATTATAACAATTTGATTTACATTTCCACGCGACGTAGGCAATTCTAAAACTAAAATATGGAAACTTTTGTGAAAATACTTGGAAAAGTAACTACCTAACCTAAAAATTTAGCAAATATTAGTAATTTTAATGCCGCGCCATTTTGCGGTGCGTTACACTTCTCACCAGAGCGCAGGAAGGTGTAACAGCTGAGTATCGAAATGAGAAAGTGATAACCATTGGCCTTATGGGAGCTTCACACCGTGTTTAGCCAAGACCAACTACAATACTCAGACCTTAATGCAGGTCTCGAAAGTGTGAAAATGGCGTATGCTGAAGCCCCGGCATATTGTTTGTTTACATTCGTTGCTGGGATACTCTATGTAGCTTTGATGTGCTTTGATTAGCTTCGTTTGATGAAAGTTGGGATAAACTGTCGCTCATCTGTAATTTTTAGTGCCTTTTGTATGTCTGTAAAGTTCAGTTCACGTTAATGTACTGCAATCGTATGTAAATATGTGATAACACGCTTAATATGGACTGGTTAGTTTGTGTGATGATTGTCCAGTCAACCGATGGCATTGTGTCATTTACTTCGGATGTTGAAGTACCTAAGACTAAAGCATAATAGAAGTGTCTCAAAAATATACACCGCAATGATTTGCTAGTTAGTGACAACATAATAATAGCTTAGTACACGTCAGTAGTATCGAACTTAAGTACGTAAAGGGAAAGCGCAATATGCATCTACGGCTAGACCAAACTGTTGTCGTTATCTTGAACGCTCAGCAATATGTGCCTCCGTAAATCATCACCAGTCTGGCAGATGTTCTACACTGCCTTGTATACATGCCAAATAATACAGTGAACTTCTGTTTCATTGGTTAAGGAAGATGTTCCCCCTGTGCCAAACAGTGAACTCATTGTGTACCGTCATTATTCATACTTTTGTGATTCTTACAGCTTTCAAGTTATTTTTATTATGATGTGTGTAATAAAGTGTTGTGAGTACCTTGCCAATTATGTACTTATATTGCGAGATGGTGTCCCGCGATGATTCTGTGAGAGGGAGATGGTGCTTTCCAACCTATAGCACTTTACTAAATCAACTATTTCAGCGTACAACTATTCCAAACGATAACAGCGAATGTTTGTTAGATGGTAACTTATTATCGTGTCCCTTGTGTGTAGTATTCTCCTTAATTATGTTCTGATATCCACACGACGACTTCTTTGCATATTTCAATCAACTAATTCGGTGTGATGGTTTACCCGAGATCTTAGGCAATTCCACGAGAGGTCTTAATTGAGTTGTATCTCTATGGCGTTGGTTCGATTATTTCAGGCAACTATTCTCATTGCGATTGTGTACACAAATACTCTGCATGTGCTGGGACAGCACTTCAGTAACCGGGTACTTTCTTCTCTCCTACTTCAGAATCTATTTGATTTTTTGCTAATAATATTATTCGATAATTACTGAACTTAAATACAAATCGTAATAACCCGCCAAAAAATCTTCTTATTCAACCACAGAAATAGTGAGACTATTGTAGCTGCCCCTTGGGTGAAGACGAAGAAACCTACAATTCGAGGCCAGCACTATATAGATAAATTAATTCAGGTAAGTCTAAATTATTGATGCATATTTCTTCGGAACCTAGTCTCGTCTTGTGATATATTTTATGCTCTTAGGTGAGTAAAAATAATAATTTACACGAACTGTGACAAGCCCGATGACATGATCTTAGCTATTGGTAGGGCAACCATCGCCGCCATGTTTTTTCTACATTAAGGTCTGAGGATTGTAGTTGGTCTTGGTTTAGCCAAGACACGGTCGACTCTATTGTCGACCGTGGCCAAGACCAACTACAATACTCAGACCTTAATGCAGGTATCGAAAGTGTGAAAATGGCGTATGCGGAAGCCCGAGATTTTGTTTGTTTGCATTCGTTGCTGGGATACAATATTAGCTTTGATTAGCTTCGTTTGATGAAAGTTGGGATAAACTATTGCTCATCTGTAATTTGTAGTGTCTTGGGTATGTCTGTAAAGTCCAGTTCGCGTTTATGTACTGCAATCGTGTATAAATATGACGTGATAATACGCTTATTATGGACTAGTTCGTTTGTGTGATGATTGTTCAGTTGACCGATGACATTGTGTCATTTACTGCAGATGTTGAAGTACCCAAGACTAAAGCATTAATAGAAGTGTCTCAAGAATATACACCGCAATGATTTGCTAGTTAGTGACAATATAATAATAGCTTAGTACACTTCAGTACCGGTAGTGTCGAACTTAAGTACGTAAAGGGAAAACGCAATGATCATCTACGGCAAGACTAAACTCTTGACGTTATCTTGAACGCTCAGCTTCATGTGCCTCCGTGAATCCTTACCAGTCTGGCAGATGTTCTACACTGCCTTGTATACACGCCAAATACTACAGTGAACTTCTGTTTTATTGGTTAAGGAAGGTGTTTCCCCTGTGCCAAACAGTGAACTCATTGTGTTCCGTCATTATTCATACTTTTGTGATTCTTACAGCTTGCAAGTTATTTTTTATTATGATGTGTGTAATAAAGTGTTGTGAGTAACTTGCCAATTATGTACTTATATTACGAGATGGTGTGCCGCGATAATTCCGTAAGAGGGAGATGATGCTTTCCTACCTACATTACTTTACTAAATCAACTATTTCCAGCGTACAACTATTCCAAACGGTAACATCGAGTGTTTAATAGGTTAGATGGTAACATATCGCGTCCTTTGTGTGTGGTAATCTCCATAATTATGTTCAGATATCCACACGACGACTTCTTTGCATATTTAAATCAACTAATTCGGTGTGATGTTTTACCCAAGATTTTAGACAATTCCACGAGATGTCTTAATTGAATCGTATCTCTGTAGCGTTGGTTCGATTATTTCAGGCAACTATTTTCATTCCGATTGTGTACACAAATACTCTGTATGTGCTGGGACAACACTTCAGTAACCGGGTACTTTCTTCTCTCCTACTTCAGAATCTGTTTGATTTTATGCTAATAATATTAATCTATAATTACTGAACTTAAATACAAATCGTGATAACTCGCCAAAAAGCTTCTTATTCAACCACAGAAACAGTTAGACTATTGTAGCTGCCCCTTGGGTGAAGACGAAGAAACCTATAATTCGAGGCCAGAACTATATAGATAAATTAATTCAGGTAAGTCTAAATTATTGATGCATATTTCTTCGGAACCTAGTCTCATCTTGTGATATCTTTGTATGCTCTTAGGTGAGTAAAAATAATAATTTACACGAACTGTGACAAGCCCGATGACATGATCTTAGCTATTGGTAGGGCAACCGTCACCGCCATGTTTTTTTCTACATTACGGTCTGAGTATTGTAGTTGGTCTTGGTTTAGCCACCGATAATCCCGTTCTTTCTTCTTTCTTGTTGGGAATATTTTGGGCACAGTATTTACGCTCTACCCAATAACGCGTAATATGATCGTATACCGTGTGTTGAGAGGCTACAGGATTAGTATAACAATAATATTGCCATTACCTATGGGGGATGAACAAGGGGATTGTAATGCAGCTATTACAACTTAAATATATCCTATATATATATATATATATATATATATATATATATTCATTTCTTTATTTCTTCATGGAAATATGTTAATACACATATGGGAGTCGTCAAATCATAAAATACATAATTATACATAATATACTGAACCCTTAATATGTGGACATATTCATCATCATCATCATTTCCCCTTATCCAGCTCCTGCCGGGTCGGGGTATTTATGGCACTTCTCCACTTTCCTCTTTCCTTCCACAATTCTTCTTCCACGATCTTGTCCCAGTCCAGATTTCTTTTTCTCACGCTGTTCTTCACTGCATCGATCCACCTTGTTCTAGGTCTGCTGGTAAGGTAAGATTGAATATGCCTAAGTCTATAAATGGAGTACCGGTATATGTAACTGAAATTCCCGTCTCAAATTCATTTGGAGCGCTCGTCGAAGAAAATGATGACTTTCTTCAAGAAGAAAAGAAGAAAGTGATAAAGAGAAAATCCAGGAAGATGCGGATATTTGCCGACAGTCACGGGTGAGATGTAGCAGCAAGCGTATTGGAGAGAAGCGGAGAAATGGAGGTCACTTCGACAGTAAAGCCAGGAGCACCCATTGCAGAGGTCACGAATGGGATGATAGGAGAGTGTGCAACCCTCACTTCAAAGGACTATGCAGTAATCATCGCTGGAGCAAACGACATCTATAGAAATGAGAGTAAAAAGGTAATCAAAGATTTAAAGGGTACATTGCCATCCAAGCATAACACAAATGTCATTATTGTCAACATTCCGCAGAGATACGATTTAATTCCCAAATCATGCGTAAATCTAGAAATAGAGGCTACAAATGGTAAAATTCGTAAAATATGTAAGAGTTTTCCAAATGTCCAAATTATAGATGTATAATAATAATGCATTTTATTAATCCCTTAACGATTCAAGGACTCATATACAAAGGAATCGTACAGTTTTATCTTGTTGGCGACAAATTACAATTCAATGTTTAGTTTACAAAGTTTTCGGTATGAAAATATATACAACATTTTGTAGCTTTCATAAGCTTTTGTACACAATGTGTTCTTCTTTTGTCTTCTCAGATTATGACATTTATTCAAACTGACATTTTATAATCATTCCACATAAACTGTTTTAGCCTCCTTTTAAAGATTGGAAGGCTAGGTGCAATTTTTATATCTTCTGGTAGTCTATTGAACTTTATAAAGGCACTATACTTAATGGTATTACTGCCATATTATTTGGAATTGATATGGAAAAGTGATATGTCATCTGCATGTCTAGTTTGTAAGCGTGTGAATCAGATTGTTTAGTGAAGTTTAAATTTGTGTGGATTCTGTTGTGTAGGATTTGGTACATCAGGACATTTGATTTGATTTCTGCATTTAGGGCTACTGGTTGAATTTTACTCGTAATATAAAGGTGTTTGGTTGGTGTTAAAAAAGGGTAGTTATACATATTTCTTATGGCTCTATTCTGAATTACCTCAATTTCCTTTTTTAGGTAATTTGAGCATTTTATCCAAATTGTATTCAAATATTGTAAGTGGCTATGGATTAAGGAAAAATACACTTTCCAGAGTAGATATTTTGGGATATAATAGCTCAATTTTTTAATCCTCCCAGCAGCAGGTGATATTTTATTAACTAATGCATCAATGTGCTTTTGCCAGGAGAGATTTTCATCTATTATCAGGCCTAGGAATTTGACAGATGAGACCCTTTTAACTGCCTTTCCATTCAACATTATATTCTGAGTGATGTCTAATTTTGTTCTACGCTTAGATAAACTCTTGTTATTAAATAATTTGATTTATCTTCATTTATTGTTAATTTATTTGACTGGGTCCAGCCAAGTATTGTATTCATGTCCTCCTGCATGTGTCTAATCAGCGTGTTGGTGGTGTACGCATTGTAAAAGATGCTTAAGTCATCTGCAAACAACGTTATATTACCATGAAAACTGAGTGTTGCTATGTCATTAATATATACTAAGAAGAGGGAAGGACCCAGTATTGATCCTTGGGGCACACCATGGGTAATATTTACTTCCTCACTTCTGTAGCCATTTATTTCAACATACTGATTACGATTAGACAGGTAATTTGTAAACCATGTCCAAGCTACTCCTCGGATACCTGCTTTATCAAGTTTCCCTAAAAGAATTTCATGGTCAACAGTATCAAACGCCTTTCTCAGGTCTATGAAAAGGCCACTCGCCGTCATCTTATTGTCTATGACATCCTGCAAGTTAGAGATTATATCAATTGTGGCTATTTCTGTGCTTGAGTTTTCTCGGAATCCATACTGCCCTTAGTAGAAGTAATCATTTTTATTTAAAAAATGAACAATTCTGTTTTTTACTTCTGTTTCGAGTACCTTGGATATGGGTGGGAGCATGGAAATGGGTCTGTAATTGTCTGGATTGCTTTTGTCACCTCCTTTATAGACTGGTATGACTCGTGCTATTTTTAGATCATCAGGCACCAGACCAGTCTCTAACGATAAATTAATTAAAGTAGTTAGTGGGCTACTTAGCTTGTCAATGGAGTTTTTTTTAACAATTTTACTGACATACCATCTTTGTCTTGGCTACTTTTCATCTTGAGGCTTAATATAATATTGCGAATTTCCATCTCATTAGTCGGGGCCATAAATATGGAATCTGTGTTGACATAAATTTCATTAATTTTCTTCCCTGGGGGATGTATTTGGCTAATTTGTGTGCTATGTTTACAAAGTGAGTGTTTAGAGCATTGCAAATATT
Source organism: Meconema thalassinum (assembly GCA_946902985.2). Classification (NCBI taxonomy): domain Eukaryota; kingdom Metazoa; phylum Arthropoda; class Insecta; order Orthoptera; family Tettigoniidae; genus Meconema; species Meconema thalassinum. Next base: position 2,105,005,705 of record OX336388.2, on the reverse strand, counting down.
TTCTTTTCCTGTGAAAGATTTACCGTCAATTATTATCTCACTGGGACCATCTTGGTTTTCAGTTGTGCAGTTGTAGATCATTTCATTGATTACTTTCCAAGTATCTTTTATGCTATTGGCGTTCAATGTTAATTTACGTTCATAGTATGAGGATTTCAGTTTCCGTTTTAAAGCTGTCACTTTGTTCCTACATATTATGTGCTCTTCCTTTAAGAGGTTGTTGTTTCTGTGAAGTTTAGTTTTAAGTTTAGCATGTAGTAGGTCCCTTAGTTTTATTAGCTGAATTAATTCTGTTGTTATTCATGGGTTATCGTGGTTCTGGTGTATTTTCTTCAAAGGTGAGTCAGTGTTTTCTTTGTTGGGTGTCTGTGTCAGGATTTTGTGTTTCATGGCGATGTAAGTTTCATTTACATCTTCTAAACAATCTATTTGATTGAGATCATTGTAGAATATGTTTTTGTTCACGTACCGGTAATTTTTATTTACCTTTTTTGAACTAGACCTTTGCTTGTTGTGGGGGTATTTAAATGTCATGTTCGAGACTCGGCCTTTGCCTGGATAGTAATTTGACCAGAAAATCTCAGTTACAAGAATATTATGATCACTAATATCATTATTTATATTGCTTATCCTATAGGTATATTTACAGTTATTAGTGGCTACCTGATCAAGGAGTGTACTTGTTGATTCACATATTCTTGTTGGATACCGAGTATTGCCTTGTGTGAAACCATAGCTTGATAGTAGATTGAGGTATGATTTGGTTACATTATTTTTGTTTAGTAAGTTAATATTTGTATCACCAATGCATAAGCAAAGATTGGCATTATTTTTCGAGAGAATGTGCTCTAGAGATTGCATGAAATTTGTTGCGTTATTTATGTTAGGATTATATACTGCAATTATATTAATAGTATGCAGGTTATTGAAACGAACATTATCACTTCTTATAAGCTCTAACTGGATCAAGCTATGGTTACTCTCAACTAGGTTAAGAACTTTTATATTCCATTTTTTGTGGACATAAACTCCCACACCTCCACCGTCCTGATTGTCTCTGTGTACAAAAGCAACAGAATAGTTGTTTAGGTTGAAGTATTAGCTTCATTACTTTTTACCCAAGTCTCGGTTACCACTATGACATCTAGATTTTCAACAATATGTATTAGTATCTCGACATCTTCTAGTTTATTTCTGATGCTTCTGCTATTTAGGTAAAGACACTTGATTTGGCTAACCTCATTTTTAGTGTCTGCTACGTAGTCGTGGATACAGTCATATTTACGCTCATCAATTAATGTGTGCAAGTCAACATCAACTAGTAGGTCCATGTCTTGATTCATTATTATTTCTGTGAATGGGATGGCTGAGCCTTGTTGATGGAAGAGTCTCTTACTAGCCTTTCAATGTCTTCCGGTGAGCTGATCCTGACAGCCTTGTCACTATCTGATTTACGGACGAATATTTTGCAGTCCCGGGTCCTGACGTACTTAAAACCTAATTTACGGAGGTCTCTTGCCTGTTTGTGGAGTACTTTATTAGCTGGCGTCAAATGCTCGTTAATGTAGATAGGCCTAGCCCTTCCATGGATTCCTGCATCACTTGAGTTCAGGTTGGGTTTGGATCTTTTGCCTTTTTAAAATTGCCTCTTTTTTAGCCGGCTGCAGAATTTGACTAGTAGAGGGGGTGGAAGACCTTCTCTGCTTTGAGGTAGCTGATGGCAGGCGTCAATATCGGATTCAACAACTGTGATACCCAATTGGTCAGCGATAGTCTGGACAATCTGAACGGTGTTTTCGTTTGAAGTGTGCGGCACGCCATGAAGCTCTAAGTTGTTTCGCCGAACGTACTGTTGAAGCTCGAGATTCTCTTGCTTTAACAGTTTAACCTCACTGCAAGCGATATCCTTTTCCTTCTCTAACTCACAAACTCTTTGGCTGAGCTTTGTAATTTCTGACAAGGCTTGCTTCAGAGTTTGTGTGGCAGTTGAAATGTCACTTTTCATACTATCGAAACAATCAGAAAAGTATGTCACGGACTTGAGCATGTCATTCTGAGTCTTTTCAATGTTTTCTAGTTTTATCAGTCGGAGATTGATTTCACAAACAAGATCTTCTAAATCAGGTTTACTTACATTCTCGTCTGGAGAAACCTTTTCCGTAGTTGACCTACTTACTGCATTGCACTCGACACAATAACATTGCTTGGCTTTGTCGTACAAAAGCCGGTTAAAAACTTTCTTTTTTATGTTTACACAGGTTCTGTGGTATGATTTACCACATTCCCCATCACAAATTATGTAGTCTTCGTTATCAGTTACACATTTTTCACACTGACCGCACTTGGTTGATTTGTCACTTGTCGCCATCTTGCATGATGTGTAAGTAAATTAGACAGGAAGTTCCACACTCGACATGGCCTACACTTAAATAGGTTAGGAAAAGAGTATCTTAGTGATGAAATCCGCAAAATTGTAAATTCAAATGGTAAGAATAGTTCAACAGTAATATCTTTAGAGTGGAAGCAGGGAAACTTGTAAAAGAAGCCAAACGTGAGGTTTGGCATTCAGATCTTTCGATGTAAAATTTAACTGAGTGGAACAATGGTATTTCGGATTTGTCTAGCAACAATAATAATAACAATTATGATAATAATAATCATTATGTAAATAAATCACCAACACAAGATTGCAAAAGTAACAAATTTAAACTTTACCACCAGAATGTTCAGTCTCTCTATAATAAAATTGATTACATAAATCTAATGCTTAAAAATGAACTTAAAGACATCTCAGCACTATGTATTTCAGAACATTGGCTGAAAGAGGAACAACTCGAATTAATTTATTCCCAGGGTTTTTACAAGCTAGTAAATACTCTAGAACTAATATTAGCCATGGTGGTACTTGTATCTACCTAAGAAATAATTTAGATCATGAACAGTTAACAGCTTATGATTATCTAATTATGGAACAGGATTTTGAATTCTCTGCCGTAAAAATACAGCAGTTTAAGTTAATAACTGTATGCGTATACCGTTCTCCGTCAGGAAAGTTTCCTTTATTTATAGATAAATTAGAATTGTTACTCAATAACATGAGCAAAGTAAATTTAGATATAATAGTTTGTGGGGATGTAAATGTGGATTTCTTAAAATTTGATAGAAATTGTGAATTATTAACACAGTTACTAATTTCCTATGGACTGAAACCTACAGTAAATACCCCCAACAAGAATAACAAAATTTAGTAAAACCACTCCTGATCAAATTTCTTTAAATGCAGATAAATATGACCATTCAATAGAAGTCTATTGTCCGGGTTTTAGTGACCACCATGGACAAATACTGAGTTTTGAAGTACCCGAAACAATCAATAATAATGATAATGGAGTAAAATCAAAGTGCAGGTCATTCACTGAAACAAATGTTACATATTTCAATGACTTATTAAATAAGGAAACATGGTCAGAAATTTATAAACTCGAAAATGTAAATGATAAATTTAATGCATTTAACAGTACCCTAAAACACTATTTTGAAACAGCATTCCACTTTAGACAAAGAACTATTCAAAATAACAAAACTAACAATTGGATAACAACAGGGATTATAAATTCATGTCAAAGAAAGAAATTTCTACACAAATTATATAAACAATACCACACAACATCTGAATTCAATTTATACTACAAAAATACATTACTGTCGACCAAAATATTATGTGTACTCGAGTTTGAAGGTTGTTTGTGATGTAACCAATAGGCCTACATAAAATCCAATAACATCATTATTTTCGTCGTTCTATTTTACGTTAGTTCATGTAGGTTTGGAATTTTTAATTAATATTTTAATATTTTTATCGCAGTTGGAACACATAAAGTGCCCGTATTTAAGCGTGTTTCAGCCATGCGTCACATTTAAGAATTATTCTCTCATAAACCCATCATCAGATCGAATCCAAATTTTAACACAATATACATTGGAATGTTGTATAACTGGTTTATTAATTTCAAAATTTTGAGTGTCCAAGAAACAAAGTTGTTATCATTTTTGTAAGGTAACTTTTTCTTGGCTCGGGCTGGTTGGAAAATGTAGTTCTTGGTCGCGTTGTCATCCTCATACAACAAAAGGTTATGCTGTATGATTTTGAAATACCTAAATTAATTCACTTAATTTATATCGGTTTGTATTTGAATGGGAAAATAAGACATCGTTTAGCAGCTATCCGATACAGAGAACGCTGTACAGCGTTACCGAGTTGGAGCTCACCACGCGTCATGGCTTGCCTCGCTCGGCAGAGATGGGCACCAACTCGGCAACGCTGTACAACGTTCTCTGTATCGGATAGCTGCAAAACGATGTCTTATTTTCCCATACAAATACAAACCGATGTAAAATAAGTGAATTAATTTACGTATTTCACAGTCATACCGCATAACATTTTGATGTATGAGGATTAAAACGAGACCAAGAACTACATTTTCCAACCAGCCCGAGCCGAGAAAAAGTTACCTTACGAAAATGATAACAACTTTGTTTCTTGGACACACAAAATTTTGAAATTAATAAACCAGTTAAACAACATTCCAATGTATAGTGTGTTAAAATTTGGATTCGATCTGATGACGGGTTTGTGAGATAGTAATTCATAAATGCGACGCATGGTTGACACACGCTTAAAAACGGGCACTTCTTGTGTTCCAACTGCGATAAAAAAATATTAAAATATAAATTAAAATTCCATACTAAAATGAACTAACGTAGAATAGAACGACAGAAATGATGATGTTATTGGATTTTATGTAGACCTATTGGTTGCTTCACAAACAACCTTCAAACTCGAGTGCACATAATATTTTGGTCGACAGTAGCATATTAAATAAGGTAATAAGACTAGCAAAGAAAATGCATAATGATAATTTTATTTCCCAATCATCTAATAAAACAGGGCTGTGTGGTCCATGATAAAGAAAGAAACTGGAAAATCTGCTAAAATACAAAGGAACATTACACTGCCCAGAAATAATAAAGTGATAAATAATCCACAGGTAATAGTAAACACTTTCAATGACTATTTTCTGGAAATTCCACAAAAATTATTAAATAAATCACAGGTAAATACACTAAATTCTAATAATAAAATAAATATATTTAGTGATTATTTATAAATCATGTCACAAGTGAAGAGGTAAGAATAGTTATAAAAGAGCTAAAAAATAAATTTTGTGCTGGCAATGATGGCATCCCAGATGCAATTTTAAGGAAATATGCAGAAAATATAATAAATCCACTTACACACTTAATAAACAGTTCAATTCTCTCAGGAACTTACCCTGATATTTTGAAGTTATCAAAAGTAATTCCAGTGCACAAAAACGGTTCAAAAGATGAATTAGATAACTATCGTCCTATTACCTTACCAACTGGTATCGCAAAAATTGTGGAAAAAATCATGTATAGGAGACTGATAAGTTTTATAGAAAAAAATAAAATATTATCAAACTCAATACATGGATTCAGAGCGGAAAAATCTACACAGACAGCAATTGATGAATGTATTAATAGTATATTGAAATTAATTGACAACAAGGAACATGTAACTGGCCTATTCTTGGATTTATCGAAAGCATTTGATATTGTTGACCATAAAATCCTCCTTACAAAACTAAATCAATATGGTATTAGAGGTCTAGCTAATAAATGGATAGAGTCTTACTTAACAAGGCGTAAACAAATAGTAAGCTTGAGACACAAGAATGATGGAACCAAATTACTTAATGAAACATTGTCCAATGAGGGAATTATTAAATTTGGAGTACCCCAGGGATCGGTTTTGGGCCCACTACTCTTCCTTCTATATATCAATGATATAACACAGAACGTTCATTCACATAAGGAAATTTTGTTTGCGGACGATACAACACTCGTAATAAAAGGTGAAACTAAACATGCCATACAGCAGTCTGCTGACTCCGTTACAGGAGAGTTAACCAAATGGTCACAAGATAATCGCCTCATAATCAACTATAAAAAAACAGTATGTCTAAATTTCCACACTATACAGAATAGGAATCCTGCGAAGCCCAATATAACATTAAATGGTCATCAAATAGAAATTAAATCAGAAACAAAGTTTTTAGGACTATGGATACAACATGACTTGAAATCGAATAAACATATACTGAACCCGCTGAGCTAAGGTTCATGTGATATGTTTTATAACAGCACATTTATGATGGGATGTAGTACCTTTGAACACACCCAGAAAGCCACGTGGAGCTGAGAGCTCATGTTATACTCTTTGAAGTAGCGGTGAATCGCACTTTTGTCTTTGGTGAAGTCTGCTAATTATTTATCTGAGGTCTTATTAATTAATTTTATCTTTCCACGAGACTCAGAATATTCCATTTTGTCATGCAGCATTATTAAAACACCGGACAAGTGCGTGGTTTGCAGAAAGGTGAGACTGTCAAACAACGAGTTACTAGTCTAAAAGAACTATGGGGCAAGAAAACCTTGACAGAGCAGTTTAATGTGGAGAAGGAGGTCATTTCTTCTCCAGGTGGCAGTATACTGGAGCTAGAGAAAGCTAGAGTTACTAGAAGTAAAGCTACCGCCAGCGAAGAGGGTAGGGGTAAAAAATAACTAAACTGGAATATTGCTAGCGTAAATATAGAGGGTTTTTTAAATAAGAGAAGGAACGATGTAGTTTTGACCCTAATAGAAGATATGCAGATTGTAGGATTTGTTGAGAGTTGGCTCCCTGTAGGTTGCGAGGTTAAAATAGATGGCTTCAATATATATACAAAACCTAAGATTAGGAAAGCTCGTACAGGTAGGTTACCGGGGGGAATTGTTGTTTTAATTAAAGAAGAGGTGAGGGAATTATCAGAATTTATTAGTTCAGAACTGGAAGAAGTAGTGTGGGTAAAAGTAGATATTAGGGGGAGGGGGAAAGGAACGGTATGTTTCGGCTTTGTCTACAACCCTCCGGAGAATTCCCCGTATGCAAGAGAAAGCTTTTTAGATGAGTTAGCTATTGAAATAAACAGAATTCAAAATATATATGAAGAGGCAGAGATTGTGCTTTTAGGGGACTTCAATGCGAGGGTTGCAGACAGAAAGCCCCTTTACAGCAAGGGGGTTGCCGAGGCCGTATGTGGGGATAGGCACAGCAAAGACAAGGAATGTAATAGGAACGGAGAAAAGATTTTGGAACTATGTGGTGCAGAAGAGCTATATATATTAAATGGTGTCTGCGTGGGGGATGAAGAAGGTAACCTGACGTATATAACAGAGACTGGATGAAGTGTAATAGATTTAGCAATATGTTCCAGAGGAGCACTAGCCCTAATTAAGAGGTTTACTGTTGAAGAATGGGGGGAATCACACCACCTACCAATTGTCGTCAACATGCAGGGAGCGGTGACAAAATTAAAATCAAAAGGGAACCCACAAGTTAAAGCTATAGAGAGAAAAGTAAATAGATTCAGATGGAGGGAGGAAAACTGCAGAGAGTTCCAGAACTACTTCCAGGGAGAAAATTTTGAGCTGATAAAGGTAGGGATAAGTTTAATGATCAGTAATGATGAAATTGAAGGGGTAATACGTATGATTGAGAATGCAATTATGATGGCCGGGCGGAAAATGCGCGTGAAGGCTAGAGGAAAATTAGGGAGAATTAAAGGATGGTACGATGAATCTCGTAGAAGGAAGAAAACCGAAGTTATTAGGGCACTGAAATTATACAAGAGAGGAGGGGATGATACGATGAGAGTAGAATTTTGTCGTCTAAGGAAGGAATATAGGGAACTACTCAGCAAAATGAAAGATGAATGGCAGGGTAAGGAAGCTACAGCACTAAATAAGGATTCTAAAGCTAACGACTGTAGCAAAGTGTGGAGCATGATAAATTCTTACTGTAGGGGGAGCAGAAGTGGTGGGGGGAGCTCTATTAGTGATGAAGTATGGATTGCATATTATGAGAATCTTTTAAATGCTGAAGATAATTGGAGGAAGAGGGATGAGTTTGGCGTCCCGAGGGGGATGGAGGCCGTTCTGCCTATGCTGGACCAAGTCATATCGATAGAGGAAATTAAGGGAGTAATAGTAAAGAGTAAAGGAGGGAAGTCAGGTGCTATTTCGGGGATAACAAATGAATTTTGGCAAGAGTTGAGTAATAATAGGTTCATGATGGACAGCTTGGTAAAAATCTTTAACAAAATCTTTGAAGGAGGTAGATTTCCGAGGGCGTGGCAGGAAGGGATAATTTGTCCAATATATAAGAAGCGTGGGGACAAACTAGACCCAGGCAACTATAGAGGCATAACTTTGCTTGATAATTTGAGCAAAATGTACACCGGGGTCTTATCCAAGCGTTTAATAGCATGGGCAGAGGGCTGTTCGGTGTTCTCGAGACTCCAGACAGGGTTCAGAAAAGGGATGAGAACCAGTGACAATATAATGGTGGTTAAAACGGTGATGGACAAGTACATAAGAAGGAAAAGAGGTAAGCTGTATATCACAGCTATTGATTTGGGGAAGGCGTTTGATTCAGTGAGTAGGGGAGCTGTCATGGCTAAGCTGGGAAAAATCGGGGTGTCACATAAAATGATACGAGCAATTGAGAATGTGTATTCCGATGTGAAATGTGCAATTAAAACTAAAGATGATGTAATTGTAGGAGAGATAACGTCTAATATAGGATTAAAACAGGGATGCAAATTATCCCCGGTGCTTTTTTTTTGCTATTTATCAACGATATTTTTGATTCAAAGGGCTTTGAGCAACGGTCCAACCCTTGCCTGGACAATTATGATATCCCGGGCCTAGCTTTTGCTGATGACATCCTTCTGCTTGCTCTAACACCCTATAATATGCAATATAGTATTGACGATATTGTGAGATACTGTGAGGACTGGAACTTAAAAATTAACAAGAGTAAGACCAAAGTTATGGTCTGCAAAAAGGGAGATAAACTGGCTAAGAACGAAAAGTGGGTCATGTATGGGTCGCAGTTAGAGACGGTGAAAAAACTTGAGTATCTAGGGACATGGGCGCCCATACGGGGGGGCAGGGGGGGGCCATGGCCCCCCCCTGGATCCTTGAAAAATAAAACGATATGAAAATCAGACTGAGAACAAACATTTTTTTTTGCAAAAGAGCTTACAGTATTCTAATTAATTTGTACTAAATATAAATACTTCAGATATTTAACATTCTGACAGGCCATACATTAAATAATGTATAGTGGCAGTGGGCGCATTAAGCCTGTCTGGCACACCTCAGAAATCTGAATTTTAAAAATTACAATATTTGTTGAAGAATAGTTTTGCTTCAATTAGTGAAACACTCATTCGTTCTCTACATAGTCTATTACTTAATGGTGCTCGATCAGGCGCAATCTACCTCGCATATCACTTTTGCAACAACAGCAAATGTGTAGAAGGGTCATTGACAAACTGGCCGATATGGATTTGAATGTCATGTGGAAAGACGTAACTTCTGTAAGGTAGTTGACGAATATGAGATAAGATCAGTAGCACCCACCGGAAGGTTAAAATCATCGTACATATTATGTCAGTTATGTAATAGTTCTGGTGTGCTTTCGCTTTAAATTAGACACTTGGGTAATATTACAAAGGAATATTGTAATTTATATGCGCGTAGCCTACATTCCATTCGTGTGTATTGTGTTCACTATGAACGGCCGCCTAAACTGTGTCTGTGTGCCGACAGTATTATTTATTAATTTTGTGTACTTCGTCCACGAATCTATTTATATTTAATTTAAAGGTAAGTAATGCAATCTTATCTTATTATATATATAATCCAAAAAGGAGATACTCACTCGTTATTCATCGTATCTTTGTAACCACAAGGGCTATGAAACTGAAATTTTGCATGTTGATTACTCTCAGTTTGTGGGTGCTGACTAAGAATTGTTCTTAGAATATTCAACCTTTAAGTGGGTCTGTTCGGCCATTTGGTACTCATGCATGGGTTAATATCGTGGGCGCCCTTAGGGGGCCTGGATTTCCGAGAATGTTGAAATAAGATTGTTCATTGTCACACCAGTTTATTTCATAAATGGAAGTTACAAATAGTCAACTGACAACTGTCACAATAACAAAATTCTGTAATGTTGCTGACGTAATATGTATTTACACTTGTTAAATAAAAAGAAGAGAGCCATAAAATTACTTGGTACAGCAGGGATTTGACTAGGAAATCAGTGGTGGACTATATTCTATGCGGGAAGGAGACAAAGAAGAGTATCACGGATATAAGGGTAATACCTTCAGAAGCCCTGGACAGTGACCACCGTCTGCTGGTCGCCAAGGTGAGAGGACTGAAGGAAAAGAGGAGAACTGAGAACCAAGAAAGAAGAATAAGGACATGGAAGCTGAAGGAGGATGGAAATAAGGAGAAGTTCCAGATATTAGTGAGGAACAAATTACCGAAGGATGATCCAAAAACAGGTGAAGAAGAATGGAATAGGTTCAAGGACGTGTTGGTAGAAGCAGCGGAAGTCGTGTGTGGCAGAACTAGTGGAAAGAAAAGGTGGAAGGAAACACCATGGTGGAACCCCAGAACTAAGGAAGCAGTGAAAAAGAAAAATGAAGCATTCAGGAAATGGTTCCAACAGAGGACAGACAGAACAAGAGAAGAATACCAAGAGCGGAAGAAAGAAGCAGGAGAAGTAGTGAAGGAAGAGAAAAAGAAATGGCTGGAGAAATGGACAGAAATGATGGAGGAGGACTGTGATGGCAGTAAGAAAGTGTTGTATGGAATGATAATAATAATAATAATAATAATAATGCATTTTATTAATCCCTTAACGAGTCAAGGACTCATATACAAAGGAATTGTACAGTTTTATCTTGTTGGCGACAAATTACAATACAATGTTTACTTTACAAAGTTTTCAGTATGAAAATATATACAACATTTTGTAGCTTTCATAAGTTTTTGTACACAATATGTTCTTCTTTTGTCTTCTCAGATTATGAAATTTCTTCAAACTGACATTTTATAATCATTCCACATAAACTGTTTTAGCCTCCTTTTAAAGATTGGTAGGCTAGGTGCAATTTTTATATTTTCTGGTAGTCCATTGAATTTTACAAAGGCACTATACTTAATGCTATTACTGCCATATTGTTTGGAATTGATATGGAAAAGTGTTATGTCATCTGCATGTCTAGTTTTGTAAGCGTGTAAATCAGATTGTTTAGTGAAGTTTAAATTTGTGTGTATTCTGCTGTGTAGGATTTGGTATATTAGGACATTTGATTTGATTTCTGCATTTAGGGCTACTGGTTGAATTTTACTCGTAATATAAAGGTGTTTGGTTGGTGTTAAAAAAGGGTAGTTATAAATATTTCTTATGGCTCTATTCTGAATTACCTCAATTTCCTTTTTTAGGTAGTTTGAGCATTTTATCCAAATTGTATTCAAATATTGTAAGTGGCTATGGATTAAGGAAAAATACACTTTCCTGAGTAGATATTTTGGGATATAGTAGCTCAATTTTTTTATCATCCCAGCGGCAGGTGATATTTTTTTTACTAATGCATCAATGTGCTTTTGCCAGGAGAGATTTTCATCTATTATTAAGCCTAGGTATTTGACAGATGAGACCCTTTTAACTGCTTTTCCATTCAGCATTATATTCTGAGTGATGTCTAACTTTGTTCTACGCTTTGATATTATTAAATAATTTGTTTTATCTTCATTTATTGTTAATTTATTTGACTGGGTCCAGCCAAGTATGGTATTCATGTCCTCCTGCATGTGTGTAATCAGCGTGTTGGTGGTGTACGCATTGTAAAAGATGCTTAAGTCATCTGCAAACAACGTTATATTACCATGAAAACGGAGTGTTGCTATGTCATTAATATATACTAAGAAGAGGGAAGGACCCAGTATTGATCCTTGGGGCACACCGTGGGTAATATTAACTTCCTCACTTCTGTAGCCATTTATTTCAATATACTGCTTACGATTAGATAGGTAATTTTTAAACCATGTCCAAGCTACTCCTCGGATACCTGCTTTATCAAGTTTCCCTAAGAGAATTTCATGGTCAACAGTATCAAACGCCTTTCTCAGGTCTATGAAAAGGCCACTCGCTGTCATCTTATTGTCTAAGACATCCTGCAAGTTAGAGATAATATCAATTGTGGCTATTTCTGTGCTTGAGTTTTCTCGGAATCCATATTGCCCTTTGTAGAAGTAATCATTTTTATTTAAGAAATTAACAATTCTGTTTTTTACTACTGTTTCGAGTACCTTGGATATGGGTGGGAGGATGGAAATGGGCCTGTAATTGTCCGGATTGCTTTTGTCACCTCCTTTATAGACTGGTATGACTCGTGCTATTTTTAGATCATCAGGCACCAGACCAGTCTCTAACGATACATTTATTAAAGTAGTTAGTGGGCTACTTAGCATGTCAATGGAGTTTTTTAACAATTTCACTGACATACCATCTTTGTCTTGGCTACTTTTCATTTTAAGGCTTAATATAATATTGCGAATTTCCATCTCATTAGTCGGGGTCATAAATATGGAATCTACGTTGACATTAATTTCATTAACGTTCTTCCCTGGGGGGATGTTTATGGCTAATTTGTGTGCTATGTTTATAAAGTGAGTGTTTAGAGCATTGCAAATATTTTCTTTTCCTGTGAAAGATTTACCGTCAATTATTATCTCACTGGGACCATCTTTGTTTTCAGTTGTGCGGTTGTAGATCATTTCATTGATTACTTTCCAAGTATCTTTTATGCTATTGGCATTCAATGTTAATTTGTGTTCATAGTATGAGGATTTCAGTTTCCGTTTTAAAGCTGTCACTTTGTTCCTACATATTATGTGCTCTTCCTTTAAGAGGTTATTGTTTCTGTGAATGCTAGTTTTAAGTTTAGCATGTAGTAGGTCCCTTTGTTTTATTAGTTGAATTAATTCTGTTGTTATCCATGGGGAAAATGTCAGAATGGTGGACAGGAATGGAAAGGAGGTCGAAAATATGGAAGAAGTAAAGGTTATCTGGAGAGAATACTTCAAGGAACTCCTAAATCCAACTAAAACCAGCGTAGTGGACATTGTGGAGGAAGAAACAGACAGTGACCAAGACATTTCAGAGAAGGAATTGACATGGAAAGAAGTGGAGGAAGCATTAAAGAAGATGAAAGGGGGAAAGGCACCGGGAATAGACGAAGTGAGTGTGGAGATGGTGAGAGCAGCAGGGGTGATAGGAACACAGTGGCTCTTTCGAGTAATGAAAGTGATATGGAGGGAGAAGAAAATACCAGAGGACTGGAAAAGAGGGATATTAATACCCATATTTAAAAAGGGAAGTAGGAAGGAATGCAAGAACTACAGGGGAATTACACTCATGTGCCACTGCGCCAAAATATTTGAGAAGGTACTGGAGAGAAGAATTCGGACAGAAGTTGAAGATGGGCTGAGGGAAGAACAGTATGGATTCAGGCCAGGAAGGTCAACAGTTGACCTCATCTTTGCAGAAAGACAGCTACAAGAACACCATTATGAATATGGGAAAGATCTGGTGATGACCTTCTTGGATATTGAGAAAGCATATGATAGTATTAATAGAAACAAGGTATGGGAAGCAATGAGAGCAAAAGCAGTGAACAAGGAGACAGTGGCAAGAGTGAAAGCAATGTACGAGGGAAGCAAAAGCTGTGTAAAGGTGGGAAGAGAGAGAACGGAATGGTTTCAACTGGAGAGTGGTCTGAAACAGGGAAGTGCCCTCTCACCCCTGTTATTTATAGTGGTGATGGATGAAATCATACGAAAAGTGGTAAATAGCATTGGGGAAAGGAAAATGAAGGCAATGTTGTTTGCTGATGACCTTCTGGTATGAGGCGAGGATGAGGAAGAAGTACAAGAGCAATTAGATGAGTGGGAGAAGGTAGTGTTATCATATGGGATGAAGTTCTCAGCACAAAAGAGTGAAGTGGTCATCACAACGAGGAAGAAGAACAGACTGGATATGGGTATAACACTTGGAGGACAGCAGTTGCAGAAAGTAGAATGCTTCAAGTACTTGGGAAGCATAATTGAAGAAAAGGGAGGCAATAGGATGGAAATAAATGAGAGGGGAAGGTGTGCAGATGGATTTTTCAAGAGTGTTAGGGGGATGATATGGAATAAAGATGTACCACAAAAATGTAAAGGAATCATCTACAAGACCTACTTTGTGCCAATTTTGACATATGGTTCAGAAACATGGGTGATGAAGGAAAGGGACAAGAATAAAATACGAGCAGTGGAGATGAAGTTCCAGAGGAGTAGGGTAGGAGTGACAAGAATGGACAGAGTAAGGAATGAGAGAGTCAGGGAGATGGTAAGAGAGGAACCATTGCAAAATAGAATAGAGCGATCTAGGCTACAATGGTATGGACATGTGAGGAGGATGGAAGAGGAGAGGATACCGAAGATGATGTTTGGAATGGAAATGACGGGAAGGAGGCCAAGGGGAAGACCAAGGGACAGATGGACAAAAGGAGTTAAGAAGAGTGTGGAGGAAAGAGGAGTGTGCTGGGACACAGTAAATGACGAGAGATGGTGGATGGACAGGAAACGATGGAGAGGCTTATGTTCCAAGCAGACCCGACCAGCGGTTGGAAACTGCTCAAGATGATGATGATGAAATAAAAATATGGTTCTAATGATGCCATGCACTCTGTCACCAATGGATGATGATGATAATTGATGTTTAAAGGGGCCTAATATCTAGGTAAGCTCCAAATTTCAATACGGTTATGCCTAGTGTTAAATACCGTATGTTTCCCTATCACTATCTTGAGTGGCTACTACTTTTGCCACCTCACTTCGGCAGTGTCGATATGAAAAGCACGTTCTGGAGATATTTTTAGACATTGCAACATCGATAGCGTTTCTTAACTCCTAAAATAAGCTTTTCTATGCTGACTAGTAAAACACTGGTCCTGTAAGGTCGTGCTTACAATATTGGATAATTTACTATATTCAGACCCGTATTGACGGGGGGACAAACTTGCAACTGCTAAGGCGGCAGGTTTTAGGGACGGAAAATATTCTGGAAAACTGTACAAAACTGCTTGGTCATTAAACGTCAAGTTGATTAAGTTTAGGCCCTCGACAAGAGAATATACTTTGGCATTGTTGATTATTTAAGGACATAAATGAAAGGATCGCCTTAGTCACCTTGGTGTTCTTGCTGTTGATCTGACTTGAATGTGAAATTGTACCAATGAGGAAATTCCAAACTTGGTACCGGTATTTAAATAATTGTTTTTGCACATTGGTTGTGTATGATATCAGTTAAAATTTAATCTACATTCTTTGTATTATTTTTTTAATTTGTAATTTTAGCAAACGCATATTTATAGCGTATGCCACTCATAGTTAAATACACACTCAGGCGAAGAAACAGCCTCATATGTTATGGAAACTTTGTAACTGCTCGGCTTCACTGGTTGCGTGAGGGTTAAACACCTGTACGGTATGAGTAACAGCAATAAACATTCACTCTTAACTACACCTCATAAATAAAAGCACTATAGATTTGGTAAAATGTACAATATATTCTGATACCAGACATGAAATACACTTCGCACGATCCTCGTCATACAGACTATCTAAAACTCCCTATCATATTCACACAGGCACACTTATGACATATTGATGACCCTCGGAAATAATGATGACTGGTACTTACAGGCGTAGACTTCAGCTGTGACGACTTAACTCTACTGATTCGAGGGTTAGTTGCTCCCAGAGAATCACTCCTACTTACTCGCAGCACAATTACTATATATTTCACACGCAAGCCTCTCAACTATGACTATTATGTACATTATTACTTTGATGGTCAGCATCCAACGATTTATCTAGTTTCGTGGATCTGATTATACAAAGATGCTTTAAATCCGTGTGTTGGATTATCGCATCTAGTTCGCTCCTGAGTTTACTAATACATATTTTACTAGTATTTGTCGTATAACAATTTACCGCTATGGTCTCAGAATTTCGGTAAACAGACGTTAGTTTACAATACTTCATGCGATTCGAGACAAACAATCTAGACTAATTGTTTGAAACTAGGCTCATAATTCCCTTGAGAATGTATAGCCAGCAACTCAGTAATTGCACATCGAACACCAACTTGTGATCGTCTGAAATACCTTCCTTCTCCACCAAAAACACACAAGTCCAAAATACAAGTTCCACTCCCTCACGGAGTCTTCCAAGAATACGAACCACTCCACACGGAGTCCAAAGGATGAGTACACCGCCCTACACGCGGTCCAAAGATTGAGTACTACTTCCCACGGAGTCCTAAGAATGAGTCGCTCTCACAGCTTCGTCAAGTCCTAATAACATTCATCTCCCCTCCACAAATCACTGGCCTACCTGGCTTCCCTCACGGGACCAGCCAATCAAAACAAAACATTACCATATAAGGAGTGCCTTCTTGGTCTTCAAAATACCCTAGACACACCCCTAGCACAGGGTTGCCAAGCCTCCTACCTGCATGAGTCATCATGCACTTGAGCTTGCGAGAGAAAAACCCAGGCGACAACAAGCCTACTTCCTGGTTCTTGCACACAATTCCAGACTCTCTGACTGAAGATTATTCCAATGTTAAAATATTCACATACAACTAGACTCAGATCCTGCCAATTACAATCCCTTAAAACCTAAACAAATTAATCGGAAATAAATCACATAATATTATACACTTCATTACATAATTATAAAACACAAAAAGGCATCAAATAAAAATATGTGGACGATTATGAAAATCGTACGTCCCGAAAGTAAGGGTTCGATCCCTTGTGACCTGGGAAGGTTACAACTTTAATAAATCTGCATATTCCAAGTCGGGGGAAGCAACGTAAATCCATCGTGGCATGCATTGTAAGAAAGGACAGAATGTTGTAATTTGATCTTTAAGCCCATCTGAGTAGTTGAGTACCTCAATTTAAGCTCCACGATGACGACTGGTTACCTAAATATTCGAAATTTGATTGCCGACGCTGACAGCAGCCATCCCTAGTAGGCCTATGATATTTTCAACACTACCTTCAGGGAAATACCACGTACGTATCATGTTTCATGTTCCGGGGCACTCATCTCAAAACTACGCTATCGGTACTCTGAAATAACATTACATATACACACTCGCCTAATGACACGTTATAACATAAACCAGAATTTCACTCACAGTCAAGTACAAGGGATGAAGTTTAAACCTGTTTGCATTTACAACAATGCCAGTTATGGAATATAAAAAGGTTAATTTTCCCCTCTTCAAGGGTAGCCTTAACACACATAAATTTAAAAACTCAAAAAGTATTTGTATTAGATTGGTTAGACAGTATATTTTTTACGTCACAGGTACAATAATACGGCGAAATATACCACTTGTTATTTTATAAAACTCAACGGAATTGTACGATATCTGTTAGTTTTATTTTATCGTATATTATTTTCATAAACAGAGAAAATCTTGAGCATAAGGCTCAATTACAAATTGAAAGAAGTGGTATGTTTACGTTCGTATCACCATTCCTGTATCACAATTCCTCATGTTTCAGTCGAGAATGCGAATAATGGTATTAAGAAGTAAGTGATATAGTGGTTTTTATCCATTTTATTTAGTGGTTATTAATAATCGGGCGAAATATATTTTATTGACAAAACTAATTTTTACTAAAACCATAGGCTCGAGTTTATCAGTTCGTTAACTACAAGTGTTTCATGATTCTAGTAAGAGCAATGCGAAGTATTTCCGATTGGTTGTTTAGAAGAGGAAAGACGTGACGATCTGCTGTAATGGCCAGTACTAACTAGATAACGTAGCCTACCGTATTTGGAAACAGTGCTATTTAAATAATTGTGTGATTCAGATGTTGGGATATTTCCACAGTTTAACTTAGTGATTTGGGATCATGTGAAAATATATCCAGTTATTTGAAAAGTTGGCGAACTGGATTAACGATACCATTTTAATGAACTACGGTACTTGATTTTTATTTTTGTCGATACCACTAGTTTTTTCCTGTTTTCAAGAACTGAACATTACGACGTTGAATCACGAAGAAAAGCGAACGTTAACGGACAAAAACTCAAAGAAAACATTCCTCCCAAACTTGCCACAAAGTAGCCAATGGTTTCAGATCAGTCAAATAATGAGTATCACGAAGACGAAGTAAGTAAGAAATGAAACTTTTTTTTGTGTGTGTGTGTGTGGGGGGGGGGGGGGGGGGGTGACAGGGAGGCAATGAAACAAAAATATTTACTTGGCCCCCCTCTGGAAAAAATCCTATGGGCGCCCATGTCTAGGGACGATAATGGCGAGTAATGGTAAATGGACCGAACAAATTAAAAGGGCAAAATCGAAAGGGCTAGCGGCATTGGCGAATGTTAAAGTGTTAGAGCGTAGGTTACCGAATCTTGACTACAAAGTGTTTAAGAATGTGTTCAACGCACTCATCGTTTCAAGAGCACTCTATGAAGTGGAAGTATGGGGTTTAGAGGAAGGAACGAAAACCCTGGACAGTATTGTAAGTAGGTTTGCCAAGATAATTTTGGGGCTACCTAGTTGCACGGCAAATTGTGGAGCGAGAATGTTGTGTGAGGATGTAAGCATTAGACAACATATCATAAAAAATGTCATAAAGTCTTGGATTCGTTTAAAAGCAGGTGGAGGGGGAGAAATGCTTAAGGTAGCCTACCTGCACCAAATGAAGCATCAGCAAGAGGGCTACTGGGTGGACGGGGTAAGAAGTGTACTGGAAAGATTAGGAATGGGTTATCTATGGGATAGGGACTTACAAGGAGAGGAAGGTAGGGTGTGCAAAAAAGTGTGTAGTAGGGTTAATGACGTAGAGTTGCAGGTGCTAAGAGATGAGTGCACCAGTAGGAGAACCTTAACGGAGTTCTGCGAAATAAGGAACTTTATGAGCATAAAGCCTCAATGCCTAATGAAAAGAGAAATGAGAGGGATAATTTGGTGGTTAATGGGGGTGTATAAGAACAAAGCGTTGAGAGAAGTAGGAAAAGAGGATATTTGCCTGTTTTGTGGGAAGGTTATGGGTGTAGCGCACCTGATCAGGGAATGCAAGGAAATTAAAATGATAAGAGCAAAGTTTGTAGACAAAGCAGATCTAAACAGAATAGAAAATGAAAATGAGTATCACACTTTAATTAAATTACTAAAAAGGGAATGGGGGAAAGCAGGTCAATTAGCAAAATATTTTAATACCATCAGGGCAATGTGGAATAAGAAAGCGTCGGACGAGATTCAGAACAAAGGTGCATGTAAATTAAGCATTCAAGTACAGGAGACGGCTTCCTAAGCTATAAATCTTGTTAAAGCCTAGGAGAGCCTATCTGTATTAACTAGGTAGCCTATACGATTACTACAGTACAGCCAC
Source organism: Meconema thalassinum (assembly GCA_946902985.2). Lineage (NCBI taxonomy): Eukaryota > Metazoa > Arthropoda > Insecta > Orthoptera > Tettigoniidae > Meconema > Meconema thalassinum. The sequence goes on along the minus strand of OX336388.2, from coordinate 2,104,986,248 downwards.
ATATTGCTGTCTGTAGATTTTTCCTGTGAGTTTGATGGTTTTTTTTCCTTACTACAAAACTTATCAGACTCTTACAGTCAGTAAGGGCTCGATAGGGAAAGAAAAGTAATTCTTTCTGTGATGTGTCTCCCATGGAGAACTGTCTAAATATGAAGAACACTGTGTCCACATTTATGATTAAGAAAGAACTTTGTGCAGTCTCCATCAGGAAAGTTGCCCAGTGATATTGTGACTGAAGATAACTACTGCAAAGCATTATTAAGTTTTGAAAGAACGAGGAAGCTATGAAATGCCGAATGAACGTTTGGTTTAATTATCTAACGCCATACTGTAAATCTATGTTATCTATGTGTTTATTGTCTGTATGTCACGATATGACTCTCTGAGTTAAAGTGACAATTAACAAGTAGATTTGGTTCAAATAAAAATAAAAATGTTGTACAAAACATTTTGGAGAATGTTATTTTCGCTTAAGGTAAGGTAATGCCCTTGCAGATACGCAAACAGGAATGTAAGTAGTCGCTCAACGACTTCGGTTTGACGACCTACTTCCTCGAGACACTCTGTGCCTTGCACTACGTCTGGAGAATCCGCCCCGTGTAGGCGTGAAGTTACATCCGTCTTGTTAGACGTAGAAAATATCCGCTGTTTAGCGTGGAAATTGTTATCTGTTGCCATCGAGCACGAATACGTTATAATACAAGTGATAAGTAAGAATTGTATAGTGAATTATTTGCACTACATCTGGAAAATCCGCCCTGTGAAGGCGTGAATTTATAGCCGTCGTGTCAGACGTGGAAAAATATCCGCTGTTTAGCGTGGAAGTTATCATCGGGTGCCAACGTGCACGAATATCCTATAAATCACTGTTATTTATGTACAGTGAACAACAAGAAGCATATTGTGATATAATTGGCAAGTATAGTGAAAATTCTAACATTACCGTAACACCACATTTTTGGACCCACGTGTTTGTGGAGGGCCGAGAGCCTGGTGAAAAATATAGAGGTAAACGTGAATAACTACTTGAAATAAGTGTGATTATGAAAGTATAATAGATTTGAATTGCCTCAGTGAATTTTTCAATTACAAAACGACGCACATTTCACTGATGCTACGTGATGTAAAAGTGGCGTCAGTACACATGAAGAAGAACCACAGAACAGTGCTTGATCACGTATTATTCAATATCTGCGAGGTAAAGACTGTGTTATCAACTGTATTGAAGCCTGTAACATTTTCAACGAACATTGTGATTTTTGAAGTGAAAGAATGAACTACTACACGATTTATTCCACCACCCACGTGATCAAATTATTATACACCATGTTTGAGACCTACATCATGGGCTAATACCATTATGGTATGAGGGTGATGTATCTATTGGAACCAGCATGATGGTGGAGCTTCCAGAACAGCGAACGAGGAGAAAGGAACCCAGGATGCCATTCCCAGGCAAGTCCAGTACATCCACGGAGTTATCGACAGGGACAGATCGAACCCTGGTCTTTGGAGGAGTCCAGATGGGAGTCCTGATGAGGATGATGCCGTTCCGGAGAGCCAGAGGTGAATTTGTACAACCCTTGTCGTTGAACAGAGGGCTGAGTGAGAGCTCCTCCATTTCGTGAGTTTTTGTACACCCTTTCTTGTTCTAGTTTCTGGTGGTATAGTAGGTTTAATGTAGTTTGTGAACCAACCGAACTCAGTGACAGCCATTTTTTTTATAGGTAGGGAATGTAACTATTCTAATTAGATGTCATTTATTTCAGTTAGAGTGAGACACCCTTGGGTCAGACATTTTGGTCAACCCTGGTGCAGCTTGATGGACGTCGTAGAACGTCAATGCCTATCTTTTGCTAAACGTGACCGTAGTCATTTGAGGCTACTTTGTTTAACCCTATTTGGGGTGATTTTTCAAGTCTTTGCTGACTTTAGTTATGGCAATCAGATGCCATGGTTATATTTCTTTAACTGCATTTTTTTGGAACCAGTCTTTGTTACACCCCTGACTTCGTTAGAGCAGTCGTATCAGTTGGGTAATCGACTGTAATTACCAGTTTTGTAACTGCATTATATTTCATTTGAGAAGTTGCTCAGAAGCCATCTGGTCAAGTGTGGACCTTATAAGTAAAAGGAATGTTTCGTTGTCTAGCATCGAACCCAGTTCCCAACGTATCATTAAGCAGATCCAGAGTATGGAATCTGCGTCACAATTATTATTTTGTTAGTGTCATGTGAAGACACGTATTTATTTGATGTTGTACAAGCAACTATTGAAGTATTATATCTTTGAGAGCAAAGAGCTCCAGCAATGTGACATTGCTTCCATTTAGACGTCTTTGGTTTGAAAGACGGAATTATATTATTGTATTCAGATTTATAGCGTGTTTTTTATACACGTATTCTTCGAGGTTTATAACCTATGGTAAAGGTTTTATAATAAGGCCAGTTGTACAGTTTTTATTTTGCTTAGATCGCCGGCCTTGATAGTTAGTGTGTGTTGTGTCAAACCGCGCAGGAATGTTGTAGCCTGCGGCGACATAAACTGGTGTGTGACCCAGTGCCCTTGAGAGCTCGCTTGTATTATGAGACAGACATAGTTTGACAGAGGACAGAATGCTTTTAGTATTCGCTCTTTCTTTCATTGCAATTTAGCTCATGGAACCCAGTGTCCAACCTTGTATCTGATCACATGTTTTTATAGATTGTTTTTTTTGTTAGTTAAGTGCACTTTTGCGTGTACCGTCGTTTGACGTGTACAGTTATGTCAGGTTTTCTATAGTACGTTGTAGGCTGCCCTGTTATAAGGAGGTATTTATTGTATGAAGGTATTTGTGTGTATCTTGTCCGGGATTGTTCCCGTTGACCAGATGTTATTGGAGGGTGACTGTTGTGTGCAGGCCCATCCCAGAGTTATTGAACGCGAGCTTGGCGCCGCTGGTAACTTGTGTTATTGTGTGTCCGAGTTGTTATTGCTCGTTGATTATATTCCGACTTTTGAGTCGAGGCTTTTTGGTGGAGATTGATCTCAGTGGAGACACTCCGTGCCCAGGCTATTGTCAGTATTATTCGCCATAAACCAACGATAAACCTAAACCGACATCTTAATAATAAAACGCATAATTTTGGTAAAACAAAAGCTAACTAACGAATTCTTTCTATCTAACTTTGTTCTTTTGCATTTTGGAACCTGCTGGCATGGCCGTGCTAATGAAGGTATTTCCTCTTGAGGAAATGACTAGGACAGCTGACACTTTTGAAGCGACCTGAAGCTTGCTCGAACCTTGAGTTCGTAGCTTGTGGAGCGCAGGCCATGCGATGTTAGACGTAGTCTTTACTACGCAGTCGTCACCGTAACTACACACATTAGATGACTATGGCTTACAAAGAGTAAACCAAGGTGCAGGCAGGCATTTTAATAAAACTGTTGTCTCTTATTAATTATTTATGATGTACAAGTGTGTGAATCCTACATGTTACCCTATGGTGTGCTGTTAGCACTTAGTTACTGAGAATAATTAAATGTTGTTTTTTTACATGGCTGCTCACTTAGCTTTGAATGTAATTGTTTTCTCTTACGGACGTCATCGCCGTAAATTTTGTTATTAACTGATAGGACTTAGCTAGATGAATTAACGTTAAATGTAAATGTGGAGATGGTATCATCCTAACTTAGATTTGTTTTGCTACCCTGTTAAATGTAAATTCTGATATTAGCTTGATCTTGTAACTTGACCTAGGGATTTGCGTCGTACCATTTTCCTAGTGTTGCTGTTGTTGCTTTATTATTGTGAGATAGATCTTTCGCGAGGGTTTTCCGTAACTTCTCAGGGACCTGCTCTTTATTTTTGTTTGTTTATTAGCTTGCGGATTAGCCGATTGAAACCCTCCGAACTAGGATAGGGGCTTGTGAATTTTAATAAGAAATTTTCACGGTGTTTTACATAAGTCTGGATGTTTATTTTCTCAGTCTAGTTTTTAAGGTGAAACTTTCCTTAGGCAGTCTATGACCATCGTCACCATGTACCACGATCCCTGTGGACTACAGATTCTCGTGCCGCTTTGGCCTATTTGGAAGTTCACCTGATCCTCACGGCAATTATATCCGACGGGTGAGATGCTAGGGAAGTCATTGCGGTTGTTGGCTATCCTGGCAGCTCCGCCGCCGGTCTCATAAAATGGCGCCCAACTCATGTGCCGACGTTAACGTGGTGACCGTCAGTTCCATGTTATTTAGGAGGATCTTAATGTTGATTAATTGTAAATTGACAGGACTGGGACGAACTTAGAAAGTCGTACTGCAGATCAATTGACCGCATGGCATTCATGTTTGATAGAAGTCCATGGGGTGAGGCTTTAGCGTTGGATAAATGAAGGATAGGATTTTCATTGTTGATGCCTCATCCTGAGTAAATGTAATACTTTGCTTTGCTCGCCGTTGTCTTTGTAAATGTAGAAGCACTTAGTTTGCATACTCCAGCTGTACTCGTGATATTTATTTAAATGAAACAAGCTTTATACCACCAAGTAACTAATCATAGCTGTAAGTTCCATTAGATATTGATCCCTCACTTTCTCATATATATTTCTTGTCAATGGATCAGGAAACTATTCGTCGTGTGTTTGGGGAGATGATGGCAGGTGTTAATGCCAATCTCCAGCAGATTACTGCTGACTTAGGTCAGAATACTCAAGCTGTCAACACTGTGAGTGGTCATGTGGACCAAGTTAGGCAAGACTTAGAGGTTAATACTCGATCCATAAATATTGTCAGTGGTCATGTGGACCAAGTTAGGCAGGAAATTAACAATGTCAGACAGGACTTAGAAGTTAACACCCAGTCAGTTAACAATGTTAGGCAAGATTTAGAGGTTAACATTCAGTCTATAAATATTGTAAGTGGTCATGTAGACCAAGTCACAGAGTCGATCAATAATGTTAGGACTGATTTAACACAGGTCAGGGCCGACATGGACGCATATAGAGTCGAAGCTAGGAATGATCTTACGGCAGGTTTAGCAGCTGTTAGGGTTGATGTCATACGACACCATCAGGAGGCTAACCAGCGTATAGATTGCTTAACTGGCCAGATGAATAGAGCTAGGGAGGATGTGCAGACCCGATTGGAGGAGCACACAGCTCAAATTCAAACGACAATAAACAGAGTCCAGATAGATATGAGAGCCGACCTGGAGCACACTCGGGAAGAATTTGGGACTCGATTGACTCACGTCGAGGGATTTATGGACACCGTGAAAAAGGACATGGCAACCATGAATATTGGACTGATTTTGATGAGAGGTGCAGCCAATGCTGTGAATAACAACGTCAAGACGATCGTCGATGGCATGATATAAGTCAAGGACGAATTAAACACCAATAGGAGGAATATTACGGAGTTGACAGAAACCGTAGCAAGCCTACGTGAAACAGTTGACGTTCATCGTGAGGAACATAAAATCGATCTCATGTTATTGAGGGGTGACCTCAACGAACACAAGACCACAATGGAGGCTAAGGTAGCCGAGGTCAGAGATGATGTTGGAAAGATCCAAGACAACGTGTCGAAAGTCGAAGGAGAAATCGATTCTTTACAAAAACGATTCGAGGAAGTCGCGGTAACCGAGAGGTTAGACCTTAGCTATAACCTGAGGACGGCAATACGCGAAGTTGACACGAACCTCAAAGGGAAAGTCGATAGGATCGAGCTACAACTTAACGGCTTAGGCAACCAAGTCACAGCTAGAACCATCCCAGGACTCGAGGTTATTGAAAGACGTCTTGACAGACTTGAGACGCTTCCTAGAGAGAGACACTTACCCGCACAGATGGGAGACTCTCAGGCGACACCCGTATCTCAATCCGTAGGGATGATGCCTACTCATTTCCAACCCAGCGCACCTATAGAACCGCAACCATCCCAATTCACTGGTTCAGCGCAAAGTCAAACTTTGAACTTTGACGCCCATCCTTTTCAACCAGCACCCAATCGACTTAGTCATGAAACGAATACACCTACGCATAACTACATGCAGAATTCATTTAGACCCGCGCATACGCTATTATCCGTTCGAGAGAGGAGCTACCAGCTCGCTTCTCAGGAACTGGAAGTGGTATTACTCCAGTTGAATTTCTGGCCAACGTAGAAAGCTACTTGAGAGACACCATGGTAACTCCGGAGAGGGAGCTCCGAGTTATTGAGCGTTTGCTCGAGGGGCAAGCCAGCACCTGGTTTAGAGCATTCCGATACTCGTTTGTAGGATACCAGGATTTCAAAGAAGCCTTGTTAAGAACGTACTGGTCGAGCGACATCCAGCAGAGCATCAGAGCTGAGATGTATACTCGCCGATACAGCTCGAACACTCCAACGCGTTATGCGAACTACTTCGCAATCCAGCTTGCGAAGCTTCGTTGTCTTCAACCCCCGTTGTCTGAACAAGACCTAGTAAACACCATCGTTTGGCAGTACCCTGCAGACGTGCAACGCGTATTGATTGCTGCAGGGGCATCCACTTTTCAGCAGTGTGACCAAATCCTGCGACGGTTGGATGCAAACACTGAACAGTTCCCGACACACCGTCAGCAGAAGGCTGACAGGCGTGAGGAGAGACATGTCAACTTAACTACTGTCGACAAAGTGAGCCAGACGCCACAGCAGACGCAAACCCAAGAGAGCTCTGGACAACGTAACAATTATAACTATGGTAGGAGAGAATGGAACAACACTCCATATGCTCGAGACCAGCGAGATGACCGTCGTAGTCACTGGAACCGGCGCTTCGACCGAGGGACGAACGACGACCGTCGTCACGAAAACGACCGCCGAGGGAATAATGGTCGTAACCAACAACACGGAAGTATCCGTAGGGACTACCGTTACAGTAGAGGGTATAACAGAGATCGAGACCCCAGATACCAGCCAGATAGAGATTGGAAAGGAAGAGCACGGGAGAGCCGTGAGTATCTTCAACAACTCAGAGAACTGCAAATCCGAGAAGAGGGAGAACAGAACCCGACTTCGAGGGAAACTAGGAATTCGGCGCGGGAGACGGAGCAAAACCAGCCCAGTACTTCTCGCCAGGACAGAAAAAAAACGCCGAAAAATCAATAGTTTCTTGCCCGGTTGAGCACCGAGTAACTGCCACCATTTTACTCTGGGAGCCAATCCAGGAAGACCTGTTAGACGAACGACGAACCACAACTACGAATTGACGCGTCTACCGAAGATTGAAGCCACCCTGAATGGATGCAACGTAGTCATTCCCATCGATACTGGGGCGATGATTAGTGTCATTTCCGCCGATTGCCATGCCAGATTGAAAGCAAACTCTGAGGTGACAGAGCTGCCAGTTTCTGCTGTAAGAGTCAGAGGAGTCATACCTGACGGGTTGTAACGTGCAAAATCCAGATTCTATGCACTTTGAAGATTTCGAACCACGTGTACTTGCACGAATTTCTTGTGATGAAAGGCTTGCATCATGATGCCATATTGCGTGCAGACTTCATTAGGAAGTATGATGGAATCATTGATATGGGACGTAATACGGTAGAGTTTAAGCCGAACGAACCCATCCAGATGAACTTAGTTGAAGAAGAACCGGAATTCCTATCCGAAGTCGACGTTGTCGAAAATTTAAATGGCAAGGAAATTGAGAAGACACAAGGTGCCGACGGAGAGGCAGAACCATTATCAGCACCCATACGAGAGAATTTAGATGCAATATTGATCGTATACAGGGATATATTCGACACCACACCTGGTGAGATATTGGACTACGAGTACGATCTTGTACTACTGGATGATTCCCCATTCCAGAAGAAGATTTATCCTATCGCAGAGAAACATCGCGAGGAAGCTGCTAAGAAGATCCATGAGATGGAAGCAGCAGGCACAATCAAGAAGTCACCGACTCCTTTCTTGAATCCTATAACACCTGTGGTTAAGGTGGATGGAAGCTTGAGACTTTGTCTCGATGCAAGAGCCTTAAATGAACCCCTAGCTCCTGAGCATGACAGACCGCCCAAGATTAGGGACATCCTCAGGAAGTTCAAGGGAGAGAGAATATTTTCGTCATTGGACTTGGTACAATCTTATTACCATATCAGATTATCTGAGCATACTCAGAAATATACAGGGTTTCTGTTTGATCAGACCACCTATGTCTTTCGAAAACTACCCTTTGGATTGAAAAATGCCGGAGCTGCATTAATCAGAGCACTTGATGCGAAGCTGACTCCTGAAGTGAAGCAGAAGGTGATATGTTACGTGGATGACATCATCATAGCTTCGGAAACAGAGGAAGAGCATTTAACGACCTTACGCCTTGTTTTTGAGAATCTTCGACAGGCTAACTTTAAAGTGAAATTTGACAAGTGCCGATTCTTCCAGAGAGAAGTGAAATTTGTGGGACACATAATCAATGGAGAAGGATACAGGCCGAATCCGGCAAAGATCAGAACTGTTGCTGCATTTCCAACGCCAACCCGTGTGAAACACGTGAGACAATTCTTAGGAATTCTCCAATTCTTTGCTGCTCATTGTGAGAGGTACTCTGAGACTGTCGCACCATTGCAAGGTTTACTGAAGAAGAACTGCAGATGGGCCTGGAATGATGAGTGCGAGATAGCTTTCAGGAAAGCTAAACAGATGCTAGTTGACTCAATTCAGTTAGAATATCCAGACTATTCCCGGAATTTTATTCTAGAGACTGATGCATCTGCGATTGGAATAGGTGCCATCCTACTGCAGGAGGATGATGAGAAGAAACGTCATTACATCGCTTTCTTAAGTCGACGTTTGAGAGCACATGAATCTCATTATTCCACCACTGAGATTGAAGCACTTGCGATTGTTTACGCACTTGAGTACTGGCAGAAACTTTTGTTAGGCCAGAGGATTATTGTGAGGACCGATCACCATGCGCTGACCTTCATATTACGAACAAGACTGGCAAGCGACAGGATCACACGTTGGACGCTGTTTCTCAAACAGTTTGATTTGGAAATAGTTTACCGACCAGGCAGAGAGAATGTGTTGGCCGACATTCTCAGCCGGAATCCTGAAGCTACTGTGAATGCCATAGACATCGAGGGAGAATGCGAGGAACACCTTCGCCGACTTCGTCATCTACCTGAAGGACAACGACGTGAGGAGGAACTCAGGCATATTATCCGTTTCCTGGAACGAAGAATGGATCCACAGGATGCTCATTATGCGAGAATTGCTGCTGTTGCAGATGATTATTTGATTTATCATCGTGTCTTGTACAAGTTTGTGGACGAGGACCACACTCAACTGCGTGCAGTTATTCCTAGGAGATACCAAGAATCTGTTATTCTTATGGTTCATCTATCCATTGGACATGGTGGAACAGACAAGACCATTGCAACCTTCAAAGAGTCTTTCACTTGGAAAGGGCTAGGAACCACCGTTAGACAGTGTTACGTGCTTGCGACGCATGCCAGCGGAACAAATACACGTCACACTTGTTAAAGGAACCACCTAGACCGATACTCCCAACTCAACTCAGAGAGTTGTATGCACAGGACCTGTATGGCCCAATACCTAAGGCCCGTCGTGGGAATCGCTACATCGTTGTAACTATTGATGTGTTCACACGAAATATACGATTCTTCATCCGATTCAGAAAGCCACCGCACATCAGATTATTCAGAGGATTAGACGAAAAGTGATACCGGAGGCAGGAAAGCCACAATTCCTGTTGACTGATCACGGATCACAGTACACCTCCGCAGAATTTGCCAATGCTATGAACGAGCTGGAAATAGGTCATGTTTTATCATTTATTCGCCATCCAGAGAGCAACCCAGCAGAATGCGTAATGCCAATTATCGCAAAATTCTGTCGATTATGTTGTCAAGAAGAACACTGGCGATGGACTGAAGTCCTAGTTATTATGGCAAAATGTATTAATTCAACAGTCCATGAGAGCACTGGTCAAATACCCATGGTTTTGCATTTGAACCAGATGCCAATGAGAATATGGAATCGTGTGATTGTAAATCCACCTTGTTTACAACCATCACATGCCAGCAGACTTTTAGCTGCAAGGGACACATTGGACAGACAAGCTGCCAAACGCTCGAGAAGAACTAGACGCCAGAGATTCAGAGAACCACTAGTAGAGGGAGACCTTGTCCTTATAAGGAGACCCGGAATTTCAAGTCCTATAGACCGCATATATGGGAAATTTCTGTCTTTATATTATGGCCCTAGTCGTATACGACAGCCTTTGAACAATGGAAGTTATGTAATTGAAGACATTAGGACAGGAGAGCGCATTGGAACCTTCAATGCAGCTAATCTGAAAAAATATCACTTATGAATGAACTTTAAGTCAAATAAAAATGTCGTCCCAACATTTTATTTGAAACGACGGAAAGGCAGATGAACCCGCTGAGCTAAGGTTCATGTGATATTTTTTACAACAGCACATTTATGATGGGAAGTAGTACCTTTGAACACACCCAGAAAGCCACGTGGAGCTGAGAGCTCATGCTATACTCTTTGAAGTAGCGGTGAATCGCACTTTTGACTTTGGTGAAGTCTGCTAATTATTTATCTGCGGTCTTATTAATTAATTTTATCTTTCCACGAGACTCAGAATATTCCATTTCGTCATGCAGCATTATTAAAACATTTTGGAGAATGTTATTTTCGCTTAAGGTAAGGTAATACCCTTGCAGATACGCAAACAGGAATGTAAGTAGTCGCTCAACGACTTCGGTTTGACGACCTACTTCCTCGAGACACTCTGTGCCTTGCACTACGTCTGGAGAATCCGCCCCGTGTAGGCGTGAAGTTACATCCGTCTTGTTAGACGTAGAAAATATCCGCTGTTTAGCGTGGAAATTGTTATCTGTTGCCATCGAGCACGACTACGTTATAATACGAGTGATAAGTAAGAATTGTATAGTGAATTATTTGCACTACATCTGGAAAATTCGCCCTGTGAAGGCGTGAAGTTATAGCCGTCGTGTCAGACGTGGAAAAATATCCGCTGTTTAGCGTGGAAGTTACCATCGGGTGCCATCGTGCACGAATATCCTATAAATCACTGTTATTTATGCACAGTGAACAACAAGAAGCATATTGTGATATAATTGGCAAGTATAGTGAAAATTCTAACATTACCGTAACACCACATTTTTGTACCCACGTGTTTGTGGAGGGCCGAGAGCCTGGTGAAAAATATAGAGGTAAACGTGTTATAACTACTTTAAATAAGTGTGATTATGAAAGTATAATAGATTTGAATTGCCACAATGAAATTTTCAATTACAAAACGACGCACATTTCACGGATGCTACGTGATGTAAAAGTGGCGTCAGTACACGTGAAGAACCACAGAACAGTGCTTGATCACGTATTATTCAATATCTGCGAAGTAAAGGCTGTGTTATCAACTGTATTGAAGCCTGTAACATTTTCAACGAACATTGTGATTTTTGAAGTGAAAGAATGAACTACTACACGATTTATTCCACCACCCACGTGATCAAATTATTATACACCATGTTTGAGACCTACATCATGGGCTAATACCATTATGGTATGAGGGTGATGTATCTATTGGAACCAGCATGATGGCGGAGCTTCCAGAACAGCGAACGAGGAGAAAGGAACCCAGGATGCCATTCCCAGGCAAGTCCAGTACATCCACAGAGTTATCGACAGGGACAGATCGAACCCTGGTCTTTGGAGGAGTCCAGATGGGAGTCCTGGTGAGGATGATGCCGTTCCGGAGAGCCAGAGGTGAATTTGTACAACCCTTGTCGTTGAACAGAGGGCTGAGTGAGAGCTCCTCCATTTCGTGAGTTTTTGTACACCCTTTCTTGTTCTAGTTTCTGGTGGTATAGTAGGTTTAATGTAGTTTGTGAACCAACCGAACTCAGTGACAGCCATTTTTTATAGGTAGGGAATGTAACTAGTCTAATTAGTTGTCATTTATTTCAGTTAGAGTGAGACACCCTTGGGTCAGACATTTTGGTCAATCCTGGTGCAGCTTGATGGACGTCGTAGAACGTCAATGCCTATCTTTTGCTAAACGTGACCGTAGTCATTTGAGGCTACTTTGTTTAACCCTATTTGGGGTGATTTTTCAAGTCTTTGCTGACTTTAGTTATGGCAATCAGATGCCATGGTTATATTTCTTTAACTGCATTTTTTGCAACCAGTCTTTGTTACACCCCTGACTTCGTTAGAGCAGTCGTATCAGTTGGGTAATCGACTGTAATTACCAGTTTTGTAACTGCATTATATTTCATTTGAGATGTTGCTCAGAAGCCATCTGGTCAAGTGTGGACCTTATAAGTAAAAGGAATGTTTCGTTGTCTATCATCGAACCCAGTTCCCAACGTATCATTAAGCAGATCCAGAGTGTGGAATCTGCGTCACAATTATTATTTTGTTAGTGTCATGCTTAGAGCATAAATACAATAGAGGGCGCATTGCCACACTGCGCCTGTACTGTGACGTGAAAACAACATCTCGATCAGCTGACTGAAGGTTAATGGCTCAAGACCGTCTACAATTGGCTAATGGCGAATGCTAAGCAACGTCAAGGAATACAAAAGGAGCACCATATTGGATAATTCTATTATCACTATCTGCAGTTCCCTTCGGTCAGCTTATCGAGATGTTGGTTTCAACAATGTGACGTCATCAGCCATCTATTGAATTTATGGTCTAAGGTGGCATGTGATGACACGTATTTATTTGATGTTGTACAAGCAACTATTGAAGTATTATATCTTTGAGAGCAAAGAGCTCCAGCAATGTGACATTGTTACCATTTAGACGTCTTTGGTTTGAAAGACGGAATTATATCATTGTATTCAGATTTATAGCGTGTTTTTTATACACGTATTCTTCGAGGTTTATAACCTTTGGTAAAGGTTTTATAATAAGGCCAGTTGTACAGTTTTTATTTTGCTCAGATCGCCGGCCTTGATAGTTAGTGTGTGTGTGTCAAACCGCGCAGGAATGTTGCAGCCTGCGGCGACATAAACTGGTTTGTGACCCAGTGCCCTTGAGAGCACGCTTGTATTATGAGACAGACATAGTTTGACAGAGGACAGAATGCATTTAGTATTCGCTCTTTCTTTCATTGCAATTTAGCTCATGGAACCCAGTGTCCAACCTTGTATCTGATCACATGTTTTTATAGATTGTTTTTTGTTAGTTAAGCGCACTTTTGCGTGTACCGTCGTTTGACGTGGACAGTTATGTCAGGTTTTCTATAGTACGTTGTAGGCTGCCCTGTTATAAGGAGGTATTTATTGTATGAAGGTATTTGTGTGTATCTTGTCCGGGATTGTTCCCGTTGACCAGATGTTATTGGAGGGTGACTGTTGTGTGCAGGCCCATCCCAGAGTTATTGAACGCGAGTTTGGCGCCGCTGGTAACTTGTGTTATTGTGTGTCCGAGTTGTTATTGCTCGTTGATTATATTCCGACTTTTGAGTCGAGGCTTTTTGGTGGAGATTGATCTCAGTGGAGACACTCCGTGCCCAGGCTATTGTCAGTATTATTCGCCATAAACCAACGATAAACCTAAACCGACATCTTAATAATGAAACGCATAATTTTGGTAAAACAAAAGCTAACTAACGAATTCTTTCTATCTAACTTTGTTCTTTTGCATTTTGGAACCTGCTGGCATGGCCGTGCTAATGAAGGTATTTCCTCTTGAGGAAATGACTAGGACAGCTGACACTTTTGAAGCGACCTGAAGCTTGCTCGAACCTTGAGTTCGTAGCTTGTGAAGCGCAGGCCATGCGATGTTAGACGTAGTCTTTACTACGCAGTCGTCACCGTAACTACACACATTAGATGACTATGGCTTACAAAGAGTAAACCAAGTTGCAGGCAGGCATTTTTTTAAAACTGTTGTCTCTTATTAATTATTTATGATGTACAAGTGTATGAATCCTACATGCTACCCTATGGTGTGCTGTTAGCAATTAGTTACTGAGAATAATTAAATGTTTTTTTTACATGGCTGTTCACTTAGCTTTGAATGTAATTGTTTTCTCTTACGGACGTAATCGCCGTAAATTTTGTTATTAACTGATAGGACTTAGCTAGATGAATTAACGTTAAATGTAAATGTGGAGATGGTATCATCCTAACTTAGATTTGTTTTGCTACCCTGTTAAATGTAAATTCTGATATTAGCTTGATCTTGTAACTTGACCTAGTGATTTGCGTCGTACCATTTTCCTAGTGTTGCTGTTGTTGCTTTATTATTGTGAGATAGATCTTTCGCGAGGGTTTTCCGTAACTTCTCAGGTAGGGACCTGCTCTTTATTTTTGTTAGTTTATTAGCTTGTGGATTAGCCGATTGAAACCCTCCGAACTAGGATAGGGGCTTGTGAATTTTAATAATAAATTTTCACGGTGTTTTACATAAGTCTGGATGTTTATTTTCTCAGTCTAGTTTTTAAGGTGAACCTTTCCTTAGGCAGTCTATGACCATCGTCACCATGTACCACGATCCCTGTGGACTACAGATTCTCGTGCCGCTTTGGCCTATTTGGAAGTTCACCTGATCCTCACGGCAATTATATCCGACGGGTGAGATGCTAGGGAAGTCATTGCGGTTGTTGGCTATCCTGGCAGCTCCGCCGACGGTCTCAATACAATATCTGAATACTAAACTGAACTCGATGTGCTTTGCGTTTCGTATTTTGAAAACCTGCACTAGCATGCACACATTAAGAAATACTTATTTTGCTTATGTCCATTCATACTTGAGATATGGGGTCATATTTTGGGGTATGTCGCCAGATGTACTAAGCACGTTTAGGATACAAAAGAGGGCGATTAGAATTATGGCAAATGTAAACACTAGAGAATCATGTAGACCTCTATTTAAAGATTTAAACATTCTCCCTCTGCCCTGTATATATATCTTTGAAAGTATTATGTTTTTAAAAAAGAATTTAATGAATAAGGATGTTTTTCTTTAAACAAACAATGATGTTCATAGGCATAACACAAGACAAAATCAAAACATTCATATTTCGCACACACACACAAGCATATATCAAAAAGGAACTTATCACACAGGAGTGAAATTATACAATAAACTACCCCAGTATATAAAACTTGCCCCAAAAATAAAAACCTTTGATAGAATGTTGAAAGCTTATCTGCAGTGCCATTGTTTTTACTCTGTAGTTGAATATCTTAGTGTATAGAAACGATGAAATCTATAATATATTTTAGTTTTCTATTTTAATTGTAATTTGTTGTATTTATAGAATTAAATTTTTATATTATGATAATTGTTGTGAATGTGCTTCTGTAATTTTGTGAATGTATTTCTGTAATTAAATTTGATTTTTGTAAGTTGGCACCCTTGGGGCGTTGATGAGCAAGATGGAAGAGGTCTTGGGTAACAGAATGTAATGGCTGGAGAGTGATGCTCTTTGGGTACAAATAAAGTGATTGTTCTTGAATTGTAGACATGAGTTGAAGAATTGATTTGTAACATTTTGGCGACCATTGACAGGATTGTATTGAAAAAGTTGGTTTGGTAAACAATTTCCCTGTTTTGTTTTGTTTTGAATTTGTTGCCTTGCAATGGCCACGATTGAAAAATTGAAAAAGAAGAGAAGTGCGTATCGGGCAAGTGTGACGAAAGCTATTGGAGCGGTCGGAGTTGAAGCCGATTTCCAAAAATTACGTGTGAAAATAAATACTCTCCGAACAATTGCGGATACCTTAAAAGGATTGGACGAAAGCATCTTGAACGAGTTGTTGAATGTTGACGGAAACGAGGATGCCTGTATCGAAGAAACAATGCACTGTGTTGCCGTTCAAGAAGACCTTCTGCAAGCACTTCTTGAAGCCGAGGATAAAGTGGAAGGATTAAAACCTAGTGTTGCTAGTTGTGTTGATGCAGGAGATGATTTCAGCGTACAGAGCAACGTGGCTTCGGCGTCGTCAACCATGTCGTCAGAGAGGTTAAGTCTACCGAAAATCACGCTTGAGGTATTCGACATGGGTCCAGGTAACTGGATAAATTTTTGGACACAATTTCAAAGGATTCATGAGGATTCTAACATTACGAATGTTGATAAGTTTAGTTACTTAAAAATGTCAGTGAAGGGACAGGCTAAGAAGTTAGTTGACAGTTACCACACACAAGTGAGAATTATGTTAAAGGCTTGGAACATTTAAAGAATCGTTTTGGTAAAGATGAGTTGGTTATAAATTGTATGTATAAAGATTTGTTGCAATTGGTTAGCTCAGATTTATCTGTGACTGACCTGTATGATAATATAAGTACTACGTTGAGATCCCTCGAAACATTAGGCATGAATTATGATAGGGCAGCAATCTTAGTTCCACTCATTGAATAATGTCTCCCCATTGACGTTTTGAAAATATGGGAAAGAAGAGCAGCAGATGAGGACGATGATGGTGGTAATAAAATTGATAAACTTTTGTGTTTTCTGGGTAAAGAAGCCGAGAGTGAACAAAGATTGCGTAATCACGCCAAGGTGAATGAGGTTGATAAATTCACTGGGCCCAGAACAGAGCCAACAGCAGCAGCTCTCGTTTCTTTCTCTCCTACTGTCAGGCAGAATCGGGTAAGTTATCAGCAAACAGGACGACCACACAAAGTAACCCTAACCTGTTTGTTTTGTAATGAGAACCATCCCTCTTACAAGTGTTCTAAAGAAATGTCGGTTGAGGACCGTCGTAAAACTGTAAAAGAAAAACGAGCTTATTTTGCATGATTGCAGGGAGGTCACTGGAGACAGCAGTGTAGGAAAAGAATAGATTGTGGTAAATGTAAAGGGAGGCACTATGCTATCATGAGTGTTGGTGAACCCAGCAGAACAGCATCGTTATTTGCCGGGCCTAGTGGAACTGTCATTTTAAAAACATTAGTAGCACAATTGCGTGGTGTCACTGTTCAAATATTACTTGATACTGCTTCACACCGCAGTTATATTTCGGAAGCTATCTGTGAAAAATTGGGTTTGATCGAATGTGGTCGTGAAAATATTTGTCATATGCTGTTTGGTGGGAGTGTGTCATCTGAAATATAACATCCAATTCATGACATTGAACTAACTAGCTTACAGGGTTATAACAGTTTTGTTCTTAAGGCACTTAGGGAGAAGAAGATTTTTGGTTTGATACCACCTGTGAATGATCCGCATTTGTTACGGAAGGTGGCTGCACATGGTATTACATTGACAGATGATGGGGTTAACCGACCTATTGATGTGTTGTTAGGAGCGGATGTTATGGGCGAACTTGTTACAGGTGTGAAATGTATTGACTCTAAGCTGTTGGCATTTGAGACGAAGCTTGGATGGTGTCTCCTGGGTACCGCAGAGAGGCAAGAAGTAAGCAGTATGACAAACTTTGTGACCTCTTTGCTCAATTTTCACCATCCTTTATGGGACTTAGAAGTTATTGGAATTGAGAAACAGACAGAAACAAAAAGGTCGGACATAGATGATAGATGTTTGCGAAATTTTGAAGACACAATTCGTTTCGAAGGTGAAAACTGTCGGTATCTAGTAACATTGCCCTGGATTGATGAGCACCCCCCTCTTCCCACTAATCGTGAAATAGCTGAAAGTCGTCTGAAATCAACAGTAAGCCGTTTAGATAACAATGGACTCTATGATGCATATGATACTGTTTTTAAACAATGGGAAACCGATTGAATTATTGAAATAACATCTGATGAAAACATAGGGCACTTTCTACCTTACAGACCAATTATAAATTATGGGAAAACAACTAAAATCCGCCCAGTCTTTGATGCATCGGCGAAAAGTATTGGAAACGTCTCTCTAAATGATTGTTTAGCAACGGGACCCAACTTGATTGCTAGTATTGTACCTATCCTATTACGTTTCCGGTTACAGGAGGTCGGTGTTGTGGGAGACATAAAACAAGCTTTCTTAATGATTGGACTGAACCCTGAGAATCGAGAAATGTTAAAATTCTTGTGGTGGCGTGATGGTCATATTATAACGCTGCGTCACTGTCGTGTAGTTTTTGGAGTTGTGTGTAGCCCATTTTTGCTGAATGCCATCATCACTCATCATTTGAATACTCTAAGTGGTGACTTAGTTGAAAGACTAAAAACTTCCTTTTACACGGACGATTGCCTTTGTTCATTTCAGTCCCTGAGTGATGCCAAGGAATTTGTGTCCGAAGCTACAATTGTCATGTCTAAGCCAGTTTCCAACTCCGTGGGTCGGTTTAGTCAGGAGATGATGTGACACAAAATGTCTTAGGTGTCAAATGGCATGCTTTAGATGATCTGTTGGGATGCAATTTTAGCTTCGATCCAAAAGAGAAAATCAATGAATTAACTAAGAAGAAATTGCTGTCGATTATAAGTAGGGTGTTTGATCCATTGGGTTTGTTGTCAGCACCTTTACTCCATTTGAAAATTGCATTGCAAATTGCATTTAAGCTCAAACTACACTGGGACACATACCTTCCAAAAGAAATTCAAATGAAGTGCTCGCAGTGGCTTACTGAAGTTGATTTGATTGACAGCATTGTGGTGCCTAGATGTTTAAGAGGTGTCTCTGACACAGCTTTTTTTACATGTATTCAGTGATGCCAGTCTCCTTGGACTGGGCACTTGTGCCTTTATGAGGTATGAAAACAAAGATGGCTTTAATGTTCGATTTTTTTTAGCTAACGAGGGAACGGTACGAAGTCGGACGGCGAATTTTGGTTTTATTTTTACATAGTCGTGAAGGTCTTTTTACGCTGAAAATGGTAGTGGAGGTCTAATTTTTCGCAAGTCCTTTTTAAGAGGGCATTTGGGAGCTCAAAGTTGGTGGTGCGTGCTCTAAATTGTACAGTACATGCCAGCACTCGTCAGCGCGCACAGCCAGCGGCTGTCTTGCCACGCCTACCCTCTCCACTCGTTCGGTTCTCCTCTGACGTTAGTTGGGATATTTTATTAACAAAGATGAATTCATTGTGGAGTATAGAACAATAACAATGGTTTACAAACATATAATACATAATCACATATCATCATCATCATGCCGTTCAAACTGTTCAAGAAATGCCTTTATTCTAACAGAGTCTGGCATGAGTGCATTGTTTATGGCATGATATTGAAAATCTAACACAAAATGTGAATAACAGAATACAAGAAAACAATGCGCACACCTTATAAAAGAAAAATTGGTACAATAATTTCCAGCACACTTTTTATCAAACAAATTATGAAAATTAGTTTGCGAGACAGTATGAAATTCCGGTGTATTGTCAGTAATGGAATAACCACCCACTTTCCAAGCATATTTCAGCATTGGTACAAAACAATCATCTTGTAATTGGTTGTGCGCTAGCATTTGACTAGTTATAATGAAAAGTCTGTTCTTGGGTTTTAATTTTGTCTGGCCGTGTAAATTCCTTACTCGGCAAATGTTTCCCATTCGACGGACTAAACATTTTAGTTGTCGGAAGAGTCCAAGATCACACGGCTGGCAAAGATACGTAGTTCCTTTCGGTATGTAATCAATTTGTACATGTTTGTCCGTCAGAGATTCAAGTAGTGCATTTTTGCCCTGGCCACTGAATGAATCTAGGAGAAGAAGATTTCGTGCGTCGTCTTGTAATTGCGGATGGAAAACGTTTTGGAACCAGGCACGTACATGCCCTTTCCCCATTTTCGCGGAAGATGAACAATCAATGACGAAATACTTAAAGACATCCATGTAGGCGTTGATACTTTCTTGTATCCTAGGTCCAAACTTTCCTTTAATTTCTTGGAATACGATCAAGAACAAATGTCCCATTTCTCCGGCCTTATAAATGTGATATTGCACTGTGTGGGAGTGCGTAAAACTATTTCGGCAAACAAGCGTAGCAAGAACGTCTTTCACACCACGAAAATCGTAACTTCTCTGTGTTGCCATTTCGTACTCGAATCGGGACTGGTCCGAATTTCAGATATTGGCATCCGGGATCTCTTTCTCTTCTTTCAATTCATTAATGAATTTTACAAACTTTTTAGCCTCTTCATGTCGTACTTCTTCGTCTGGTTTAAAAGTTTTACCGACGAGTTTGGTTACTTTTCGGAACCGAATTTTCAAACGCCTTTTAAGGTTTGTCAAGTAGGAGTCGCTCTGGAGAGAGTGTTAGGGGCAAAACAACTCTCTACCCTCACCAACCCAACGCTCAATGTCGGATTTTGTGACATATAAATAACGCATCTTTGCCTTGGTTGAACTCCTCCTTCACATACGCTCGAACCATTGCACATTTCCTAATATCTCCATTGTGTTCAACGTGGTTGACGATTCCGTAAATTTGTCGCCGAGTCTTCTTATACTTCCGTACAGCGTACATGTGTCCTTGATCCTTTATTGTTTCATAAATATCCAACAATAACTCGGAATCATAATCTTCCACTGACTTACAGGGTCTTCCTCGGCCATCACACGACATGTTCTCTTGGTTAAACTCTTCTCCATGTTTACGTTTTTTCGGTGGTTGTGTCCCCTCCTCAACGCCATCGTCGTCTTCTGAATCAACGAATAATAAGGTCACCACACACAGAAAGCTAAGCTAAGCTACGCTACGCTATGCTATGCTAAGAAATGCCAAGCTATGGTGTGCTATGACACGAACAAAAAGCTAAGCTAAACTAAGCTTCATAGACAGCATATTTCTTATTACATGCTTTCCTACTAATGAAAATGTATAGTATCTTTATTGGAAGAGATCCTACAGGATTAAATTAGATTAATAATAATATTATTATTTTAATACTGCTTTCTAAATTAATTTTTGTGTAATACTGTATATGTAACATAAAAATAGGAACGTAGCCAGGATTCTGTTTTGGTGGAGGTCCAGGTGTTACTATTTTATTAAGTAAAATTGTGGCCCACTATAGCTATGTATAAGATACGTGTTTTTATCTAAAACTATTCAAATTTGCCTATACGTATATAACATAGCAATAGAGTAGATACTTCTATATTATCGTATTTGAATAGCCTATGTCTTCATTTAAAAATGATATTATTAGATTATTCGCGTTATCAACTATATTCAATACTATAAGGGTTACCGTATTTGACAAAATGAATTTAAAACGGTAATATTACCGGCACTACTAACAAGAAAATAAGAATAAAACGATAATATTACAATTGTCAAACGATAAGTTTGCCTCTTTGTTTAATTTCGGAGAGAATCCGGACCTGCCCCCCTCCTCTGACTACGTCTCTACTACAAATTGAAACTAAATACTTAATTAATTAATTAATTAATTGCCTCCGTCTTGTTCGGTAGTTATAATTACATTTTGTTGTTGGAGGCTAGATGGACCAGTATGGGTGTTATGTGAAGATAATACAAGACGAATATTATTTCTTAAAACTAAATATTCCTCTTCTGCAGTGGATACACTAAATACTTTAATGGAGAAAGGGGAAGAAAACATATTGAAAGACCTCCGGCAACATGGTTGTAAATATGTTTGGACGAAGGACTGTAAAATCTTTGTGAAGAAAGACGAAAGTGGAAGCACTTTTCGCATCACCAGCATGGAGGACATCCGTAAATTTCAGAGCGAACTAGCTAAGAAGATATCTAAGCCTGTCAATGGAAGCCCCTCCAGTAATAACAACTCTTCTTAACTACCCAACAGTAGAAGACCATCCCGGAGACAACATAACGATAACGATGGACCAGATATACAACTCCAATCCTACCAACTGCAGAGAACTAAAATTTGTGAGTGTGCATGATTACTCTATTAAATATAAAACTATCACTAATGACTGTAACAGCCTACAAATTTTGTATCTTAACAGTAGAAGTGTTAAAAATAAGCTGGATGAATTGGAAATACTCCTGCATATTTTAGGTGAAGTAGATGTCTTGGTTATATCTGAAACATGGATTAAGAGCAACGAGGCTAAATATTACAACTTAAACAACTACTCTGGTGTGTTAGCTCACAGAGATGATATGAGAGGAGGTGGGACGGGGTTATTTGTACATAAAAAATGGAACTTTAAATTAATTAATAAGTGTGAATTGAACCATAGCTTAATCTGGGTGGAGATATGGCGAGACACCTCAACTGGTAAAATCAAATCAGACAATCTATCCATCATTGGAGGATACAACCCAACGAGATCTAATGCAGCGTTATTTCTAACATCTTTGGAAAATTTCCTCTCTCAGACCAACAATACTCCTTGTCTTTTCATAGGTGACACAAATATTAACACTTTTACTGACGATCTCCTAAAAATGCGATACCTTAATGTTTTAACAAGCTATGGATTCACATTGTGTAACAAAATATACGCAACACGTACGACTGACACATCATCAACTCTTCTCGATCATGTAGTAGTAAACAATGACAAAATGCAGCTCACAATATCCAATGTGGATACAGACATAAGTGACCACAATATAATCATCACAGACACTGTCTGGCCATACAAAAGAACCCATTCTCATAACAAAATTTTCACTTCGTCCATTAGTCCTAATTGTATGGCTAACGAAACAAACTATAATAATGATATCACACAAACTAGCCAGGATATTACGATCAACAACATGTACAGCGCTTTTATTGACCAAATGCAAGGAACTATAAAAATACGCAAGCACAATTCCAACAATCAGAAAATATTGTCAAATACAGATGATGCAAGTCCATGGATTACATCTGAATTGATAATATTGATTAAGCGACGCAACACACTACACCAAAAACTCAAGATCAGGCAACACAAAGATAACATCTCCCTAAAAGAAGAATATATTATGTGCAGAAATGCAGTAACATCATTGAAAAGGAAACTAAAAGCAGATTATTACTCACAAAAGCTAAACTTGTATGATAAAAATGTAAAGAAAACATGGGAAATCTTGAATGAAATTATATATAACAAAAGGTATAGCTCTAAAACTTGCACATCTCTTATGATAGATAACACGGTCGTTGCAGATAAACAGGAAATTGCTAACTCATTCAATGACTATTTTACATGCATAGCCAGCAATCTTGCATCCCAGATAACTGATCAGGACTGTACAAGTCAGAATGCTAACTACCAGTCAGAATCACTCTTTCTGTATCCAACAGATCACGTTGAAGTTAAATGTATAATTAAGAATCTAAAAAATAAAAAAGTTGTGGTGTAGATGGGATTTCAGCTAGTGTGGTTAAAACGTTTGATGATCAACTAATAACGATGCTTGTTGCTATAATTAATGAATCTATGACTAGTGGCATAGTACCACAAGCTCTAAAAATTGCTAAAGTAATACCAATTTTCAAAGGAGGAAATACAAGTGATGCAGGGAACTATAGACCTATATCTATACTACCAATTATTTCCAAAGTCCTGGAAAGCATTGTTAAGTTGAGGCTAGTGAAGTTTCTGCAGAATAACAATTTTTTTATAGAGCCCAATATGGTTTTGTTGAGAACTCCAGCACAGAACTAGCTATTACTGATCTTATTTCAATGCTTCAGGAAAGCATTGACCGCAACGAGATAGCAGCTGGGTTATTCATTGATCTCGCTAAAGCTTTTGACACAGTAAATCACGAAATTCTATTATCAAAATTAGAGAATGCTGGAATTCGAGGCGTTGCATTGGAGTGGTTCCATAGCTACCTTAGTGGAAGAAAGCAATATGTTGCCATGAATGGCTATCAAAGTGAGGAAAAGGCTGTATCGTGTGGGGTTCCTCAAGGGTCCATTTTGGGCCCTACGCTGTTTCTAATATATATAAATGATTTAAGTAAAGTTAATTTAAATGGTCAAATTATGCTTTACGCTGATGATACGAATGTTTTCTATACTGGTAGCAAAGTGGGCACAATAATCAATAATATGCAAGAAGACTTAAACGCAATAGCCAAGTGGCTCAATATTAATAAATTGACTATGAACATCACGAAAACAAAATATATGATAATGACAAAACCCAGTATGAAAAATATTGAATATAATCATATATATAGCAACAACACAATAATAAACGAGGTCGAACATTTTAAATATTTGGGGCTAATCATTGATAAACATCTAAGCTGGGTAGCACACGTTCATTATATTGCGAAGAAGATAGCTCCGGCATCTGGGCTGTTGAAAAAATTGAGATACTTAATCCCTAGAAAACTTCTAATCACAGTATATTACTCACTCGTACACAGTCACTTGCAGTATCTAAATGTAATTTGGACTCAGTGTAAAAAGACAGCCCTGCATGAACTTATGGTAATACAAAATAGAGCGATAAAAATATATATAATCTACCCTTTAATACACACAGTCGAGATTTATATGCCAAGAGTAAAATAATGCCAATGTCAATGTGTGCAGAATTAAGGTCAGCAATACTAATACACAGAATTAAGCAAAACAATGTGCTGCATAACAGTGACCACACCCTAAATTCAGACATTCATACTTATAACACACGACAAGCAGATGACTTCGCTCTCTTTCAAATCCGCTCGTATAAATTTGGTAACTGTAGCTTTAAGTTCTCAGCCATTCAATCTTACAACCATCTTCCAAGCGATTTAAAATCAATTTCCAATCTGTCGACTTTCAAATTTAAATTAAAGAGACTACTTTGGAATCGGTACCTAATAAAGTATGTACCGTAGCCAAATTTAGTGAATCATCATGTCTCACTTCACTCTGCATTGATAAACTTATTATCTTAATTATTATTTTACCTTTATGTTATTTACATTGTACATTTTCTTTTGGTAAGCTAATTACAGTGTTAGGTCTAGTATCATTGTCGTAAATTAACTTAATCACGCAGCAAATGTGTATGTAAGGTATATATGTATATAAAATTGTAGTAGACGCCAATAAATTTGTATTGTACAATTCCTATGTAAGAGCCTCTGGCTCGTTGGAATTAATTGTTCAATAAATGATGATGATGATGATGAACTTATAACATTCTCCAAGAAGTCTTGAAATCTAACGCGGAATTCGGTTCTTAATTCTGATATAATTTCTGCGTACTTTTGAGAATTTTGATTATCACAGTTTTGTAGGGCTGGGGAATGAACAAAGTTGTTCTTTTGGCCTGTCACCCATTGTATAAATAAAACGAAGTACGGTACTATCTGAATCACTACACTATACTCACACGACACGGCTACGCACACAACTCAAGTTCTGCGACAGCCCGCCAGATCAACTGTTCCGGAATGAAAAGCGCATGCCCCAGGCCAGCTACAGCCAAGAAAATCGCCTGCCTAGCGATCTGTCTAGCTTAGCTTAGCATCGCTTCGCATAGTATAGCTTAGCATAGCGGCCTGTGTGTGTCACTGTACTTAAATGCATTGAGAGCGATATTTTTCATAACACCGCGTAGCTTAGCTTAGCTTAGCCTAGCTTTCTGTGTGTGGTGGCCTGAAAGCTTCTTCCTCCTGAATAAGTTCGCATTTGTCCTCCAAAATTGCATCAAATGTTGTCTTTATATGTATGTACATTATTTGCTCTTTATCAGATAGCTCTGTAGCTTCCTGAATATTAACACCGTAGGCACTAATAAGAGCTGCAATGATGTTGCAAGCAGTCATTACAACACAAAGACTCCAATGCGATCGCCTGTATGTGGAATAGCCATCAGTCGTGGATAACTTGACCGTATAGAATAGGATTCGCCGCCCATTAACACAACTGTAGGCAGCCGTATGTGGTGGGGACAGTGGAGAACCGAACGAGTGGAGAGGGTAGGCGAGGCAAGACAGCCGCTGGCTGTGCACGCTGACGTGTGCCGGCATGTACTGTACAATTTAGAGCACGCACCACCAACTTTGAGCTCCCAAATGCCCCTTTAAAAAGGACTTGCGAAAAATTAGACCTCCACAACCATTTTCAGCGTAAAAAGACCTTCACCACTATGTAAAAATAAAACCAAAATTCGCCGCCCGACTTCGTACTGTTCCCTCGTAAGTCCAGAGTTGCACCAATGGAAGACATGTCAATCCCTCGTAAAGAGCTTGTAGCGGCAACACTTGCAGCAAGGCTTGGTTCTGTTAGTAGTAAATCTACTAATATTTCTAACATTGTGTACTGGTCTGATTCTATGATTGTTCTTTACTGGATCAAGAGAGGTGAATGGAAGACCTTTGTTGGAAACCGGGTAAAGAAAATCCACCAGTTGACGTCATCCGAGCAGTGGCAATTTGTTCCTGGCGATTGTAATCCTGCTGATATACTCAGCCGAGGATGCTTGTTGTCAGAATTTATTGCATCAAAATGGTGGGAGGGTCCTCAGTGGCTCCTAGAGAATGAGAACAAGTGGTTAACTGTGAAAATTGCCCCTACGGAAGAGGAATCTAAGAAAACGGCTGTTAATTTGTACAACACAGGCGACGTAAGAGAAAACCTGTTCACACACTTTGCTTCTTTCTCGAAAATGTGCGAGTTGTTGGTTGGATCTACCGATTTCTTGAGAAAGCTAGTGGGAAAAGTTCAAACTGTGGAGAGGAGTTGACTGGCAAAGAAGTACTGTGCCCGTTTCCCCGACGTCACGTTGGCCCGGCGATTGCAACGAGAAACCGAAGAAGGGACACAGGCGATAAAACAAATTAAGTCCTGGAAATATTTGTCCAATAAAAAAAACCAACTAGCTCGGGCAGGCAAGAGATCGAATATCTCGGGTCGTTTAAAGGGATAGGCATGCAAGGTTCAACAGGACAAATACCTCACAAACAAGAAAAAGAAAAAGTATCACTGACTCGGGAGAAGTTCCAAACTACAGGAATAACTAGAACTTGTTAAAATCGAGATCCTAAATTTATTTTCGAGCAGACGGACAAAAGAAAGATATGAACACTCCTATTACTCAAGGCAAATCATTAGGTTGGGATACAAGTATCCATAATGTCCATCTGTGCCGATGAGCTGTCCTATTTCACTTAAATGGGAAGTTCACACAAAAGAAAATTAATCATAGTTCGAGAGTTCGTTGTTTAGCAGAATATGAATTTAAAAAAACACTTCACTATCAGTTTCAGCTTTGTAGAAAAAAATAACTAAACATTTTTTTTCTTCCCATAAAACAGACTAAATTAATAATTCACACACAAATTATACACATCCCTGATATTTACATATATTCGATTGACATTAATGACCGTTAATTAATTAATTGGATTAAATTAATGATAGACAAATAAATGATTATTATCATTATATCACCAAACTAATTCCAAGTTTCCTTATGGAAAACATCTCAGCTCAAAGTAGCATTAATCTATCGTAATTTCTCAAAACATTGGTTTACAAGGGAATTCTAATCACTCAATTCATTCTCAAATAAGAAATTGGATTCAACATATGCTTATGGGAGAAATTAAATTGTTCACAATGCGATGATGTAACAGTTACTTTCAAAGATAAAGGAATACAGTAGAATTGCCTAAGATCTGCATAGTTATTAAATTGAATTGACCAGCCCATTAAACCCTAACAACAGTGCACAAAATGACGATACATTGGACGAAAAAAAAACCTGTCATTGCACTATTTCCCAAAGTTGGAAATATAAATATAATTACTATAATAAAGCCCATACTAGTTCATTTGACCTAGGACTGCATAGACCCTGCATCCTGGCATAATCACCAACATTTATATCATCGAAGAAATTCATTATTTATTAATTTATTAAAGCGTTGGAATGGAATATCTCATTTGCAACAGTTGCTGCTCTTAGACCACTATAAAGTGTCTACAACTTATTAATAATTGTGCTTTATTCAAAAACCATTTCCAAAATCCTTTTGACATAATGCCAAGTAATCCTTAAGTGGCAATAATTAGACTGGCCAGAATCTCTTAATGTCTACGATTATTATCGGCTTCGTATTTTTTATACAATCTGAATTAATTACTGTAGGGTTCAGGATCGCACATCATGAATCCAGATGATAATTACTGTACCAAGAATTAATTATCAAGTTTCGAAAATTAGCTCTGCAAAAAGTTTAATGTTCCGCTTGCAAACGCCGTAAAGGTATAATACGCCATTAGTAAGAACGAAACTAAGTTTAGAATAAGTTTAAAAAAGAAATGGAATCCAACCATAAAACATTTTGTTAAATATCTTACATATATGTGTGAAATTACTCTTAATATCCTTAAATTATTTGCTCTTTAGTTTGGGAATTCATTCGAAATATATCAGACACCTGAGAGAGAGAACATTATGATAACATGGTAATGGCTTGTCATATAATTTCAGACAAGTGGTCTGAAAGCATGCTCAGGGTTACGGAGAATGTGTTGCCTATGTGATTTCCCACGACGTGGTTAATCTTGGTCCTATACTTGATTTTGCAAGATCGCCGCTTACGATACTCTTGTAATGCATCCATCGTCGTGACGTCTGATCTAACGTGAATTCGGTCCCCCAGAACTTGGTCTCATCCTGGTCATTAAGCTTCCCTGTTGATGGCTTAATCTATCATCTTGAATAGTAATAAAGTCTTTATTAGTGTTCCCATGTTACTGTTCTTAATTACAAGTGGCATCGTGGATGACTTCATACAACCCCTTAAATCAAAATTGGTTGTACGCCACTGATGGTGAAATGTTCCGACTATTTTATCAGTGTGGAATAGGTGGTGTAATTGCAATATTGTTCATTAATCATGAATGCAATTGCTATTAATCCAACTAAATATTGATCTTATTCTGTTACATGTAGTACAGCTATCGTGTCGAAAAGAAAGTTCAACATTGTATATCTTTGTACCTGGCAGAATAATATGACCTGGCAGAATAATATGACGAGATCTGTCATATGTTGTGCGCTGCAATAAGTTGTATTTCAATGTCTACTGGCCTGCGTTCTACGGTGAATATATTTCCATTCCGCTAATGGTGCTGTGAATGTGTCCGCTGAATAATATTATAATTCTTACTTACAGTATTTCTGCCGCTTGTAGGAAACACTGAATTTACTTTACTTTACTTAACACTGGAAAAGAAATTATTATAAGTATCGGCGTATCACCAGCCAGATTGTGATGGTTAGTTAAATAGTGCAAACACACGCTTTCCACACGTATTAGAAAAACTCATCTTCGCGCACACATAAGTGTAGCCAGTGAAAAAGAAATCTCGAATGACCGTGTTCTGGAACTGACAGAGTCCACGCTGCCTAGTCACCTGATTCATAGCAGTGCGTGGGGAAACTTCCACCCCTCATCTATTGCGTCACGACTTGTCAAAGCCGTTAGGAGTTGAAGATGTTCGTCTCTCTCTTGTGCTAAATTTTAGCTCAATGCCATAAGGATAGGTCCATTTATCAGCTAGAACAATTATGAAGAATGTTTCTTTAGCTCTGGGTCTGCTACAAACACATGCTGGAATACATTACAATATGTTACATTCATCAACTACTTCCAAGGTTGCTTTGCGAATCTCGGCAATTAAACATCACCAACATGGTGGATTTCGGTCACAGTACGACATGCTGAATTAAAATTAGTACGGTGGATTCAGAGTAGTTACCCTCTAGATGTAAATAATTTCAACATTAAAACTGATGATGATGGCTTGATTCGAGTTCGTACTAAAATATTGTCTGATGAGTTCACACCCATGTTCAAGGAACCCATTTTA
This sequence comes from Meconema thalassinum, assembly GCA_946902985.2. Classification (NCBI taxonomy): domain Eukaryota; kingdom Metazoa; phylum Arthropoda; class Insecta; order Orthoptera; family Tettigoniidae; genus Meconema; species Meconema thalassinum. The sequence continues at coordinate 2,104,956,568 of OX336388.2, read as the reverse complement.
CTACCTCAGTGTTAACTAGTGGAGTCCACGGTGGTAGAATGTCATGATAAAATGCACCATGCTGGAGCAAGTACTGTGTTAGGAGCCCTGAGAGAAGAATACTGGATAGTCAGAGGTAGACGATTAGCCCGACGTGTTGTTAGTAAATGTGTTCGTTGTCTTAGGCACAAAGCCCAACCAGTGAGAACACCACCTGTCGGGTTACCTAATAACCGTGTAAATCTTTGAAAGGTGTTCCAAGTATGCGAAGTCGATTTGGCTGGACCTCTTTTCATAAAAGATGGTACTAGGGTTTGGATTACCTTGTTCACCTGTGCTGTATACCGTGCAGTCCATCTTGAAGTGGTAGAGTCGCTCTCTACAGAATCGTTTTTACATGCTCTTCGAAGAATGATCGCCAGACGAGGCAGAATCACAACTATGAACAGTGATAACGGTACTAACTTTGTAGGAGTTTGGAATCTCATTAAGCAGACTACAGTTGAACGTGAATTGAAGATTCGGTGGCTATTTAATGTTCCCACAGGTGCTTGGTGGGGTGAATTTTTTGAGCGGCTTATTGGGGGTGATGAAAAGACTGTTGAAAATATCCCTTGGTCGTGCGTTATTGAATCTTTGTGAACTAATGACCTTGATTACCGAGATTGAGGCTGTTATGAATGCGCGTCCCATTACCTACATGTCTGAAGATGTTAGTGAGTTGAGACCAATAACGCCTGCTATGTTTTTGCAGGAGCAGTCTGAGACAAAGGTGCCTGATCTTGACGAAGTGGATGAAAAGGGTCTTTCTGCTAGGGTGAAATATGTAGCTGAGTTTAGGATAAACCTAAAAGAACGTTTTCGTCAGGAATACCTAGGGTCTCTGATGTTAAACACTGCTAAATCTTCTAAGAATGTCAGGGTGGGAGATGTTGTATGGGTTGTGTCTGACCAAAAGAAAAGAATTGATTGGGAATTGGCTCGAGTGCTTGAGATCTTTCCTGGTAAAGATGGAGTAACTAGAGTGGCAAAGGTAAAAGTAGTTAAGAGTGAGTTGTTGCGACCAGTCCAACGTTTGTGCTTGATGGAGACTGGATCTCCTTATGAAAATAGTGATGGTTCTTTGTGTGGTCCCAATGCTGTTGACGTGGTGCCTGATTGTGACTCTAGTAACCCCCCCTCAAGTAGTTGAGAGTGAAGTTGTTGCTCTGACAAGAAGGGGCAGGGTTGTTAAAAGGCCAACCAAACTGAATTTGTAAATATTTGTTAATTCCATGTTTATTCCTATGTTTTGTATTATTTTGTGCTTTTAGTTGAAACCTACCGTTTCTAGGTGGGAGAATGTTGTGAATGTGCTTCTGTAATTTTGTGAATGTATTTCTGTAATTAAATTTGATTTTTGTAAGTTGGCACCCTTGGGGCGTTGATGAGCAAGATGGAACAGGTCTTGAGTAACAGAATGTAATGGCTGGATAGTGATGCTCTTTGGGTACAAATAAAGTGATTGTTCTTGAATTGTAGACATGAGTTGAAGAATTGATTTGTAACAATAATAGAATAAGGTGTAAATAGTTGTCCAATAAGATTGTATCTCTTAAGATCTGTTATTATAATAAGTTATAAATAGTTATAGTATTAGTATTACTGTATATTCCTATTAGTACTTTTATTTTATAGATGTAAATTCTGACGTGTCCTATATCAAAAATGTATTGTATACATGTATTTGATCAAATGGAATTAATAAAACTATCTATCTATTTGCTCTCTTACCCTTGCATTTGGCCTCCGGCATCTGTCTTGGTATTCTATTTTCCTCCATCCTCTTTACATGTCCAAACCACCTTAGTTTATTCTTCTCAATTCTCTCATTTAGTTTTCCCATCCCAACTTCCTTCCTAACATCTTCATTCCTCACTCTGTCTTTCCTTGTCTTTCCTATCATACTTCTTAGGAATTTCATTTCACTGGCTTGGATTCTACTCTCTTGTCTGCTTGTCAGGGTCCAAGTCTCAGCTGCATAAGTTAATAGGGGTACATAGCACACTTTATACATTACCTCCTTGCTTTTCCTTGGTACTTCCTTATCCCAAACAAGATTTCTTACACTTTGATAGAATGCATTGCTCTGCTGTACCCTCCTGCCAATCTCCATATCCAACTTACCAGTTTGCATCAATTCACTTCCTAGGTATTTGAACGTGTCCACAATTTCCAAACTCTGATTTCCAATTTTCACAGTGCCCTTTCCTTGTCTTTCCCCCCTTGTCATCACTATGGTCTTGCTTTTCTCTATACTGATTTTCAGACCGTACTTCTGAATATTTTCGTTCAGTGCATCGAGTTGTTTTTGCACTTCTTCGGTGTTCCTTCCCCGGACCACAATATCGTTTGCAAATAATAGTAACTTCATTTCTTTATGTCCATATGCTTCCTTTGTTTCCTTGACAATTTCATCCATTACCGTACCATTATGAACAAAAGAGGTGACAGCACACTCCCCTGTCTTAGTCCAGTCTTGTTCCTAAACCAATCTGTCTTTCCAACTGGGGGTCAGTACCCTGCTAACACAGTTGTTGTACATTGCTTGCACCATTTCCAACATTTCTCTTCCCAGTCTCTTCTTAACCATGGTTTCCCGTGCCTTCTCTCAGGGGACACTATCATATGCCTTTTCTAGATCTATGAAAGTCATGACCAAATCCTCTCCATATTCCCAGTTCTTTTCCTTCACCTGCCTCAAGTTAAAGATTGGGTCCACTGTGGATCTTCCACTCCTGAAGCCATACTGTTCCTCTTGCAACTCTCCTTCCACCTTTCTTCTCATTCTTCTTTCTAATATCCTTTCCGGTATTTTTACTATCTGTGATATGAGGGTGATCCCTCTATAGTTATCACACACTTTCTTGTCGTCTTTCTTAAACACTGGTATTATTAGCCCTCTCTCCCAGTCTTCTTGTACACATTTCCGTTTCCACACATTTTAGCAGTCGACACAACCATTGCATACCAACAGGTCCAGCAGCCTTTATCATTACTACACTGATTTCATCCACCCCTGTTGCTTTTCCCATCTCCATTTTCTGTACTGCTAATTCCACATCCAGCATTGTTATATCATCTTCTGTTATAGAGTCGTCAGGCTGTGTCACTTCCATCTCACCTGTACAATTGTTCACATTCAATAGCTTATAGAAATACTCCTTCCATCGTCCCTTTATCTCTTCTGGGAGTGTTAACAACTCTCCATCTTCCTTTTTCACCAGCTTTGTAGTAACTCTTTCTTTCCTCTTACTTCTTAGAAGTCCATACATCATCCTTTTACTGCCACTTACATCTGTTTCCATTCTTCGTGTAAATTCTTCCCAACTTTTCTTCTTTTCTTCTCCTACCACTTTCTTACACCTCCGTTTGCTGTCGTGATACTGCCTTTTGCTTTCTTCTGTTTGATCTCAGTTTCATTCTTTCCATGCAAACTTCTAAAGATATTAAAGATATATTAAGGATATATTAAAGATATATTAAAGACATAAAGATTGTTAAGTTTTACTTCATTCTACATGGGAAGCCACTGACAGCCAAGAAGGAAGACCAGACGATATTTCGAAACTTCAGGTAAAGCCTAGCGACACTAGGACCAGCGATGGAATTCTTATTTCTATAGAGTTGAGCCTGCAAGTATTTATGACTTGGCTACCACAGGATGAGGTATCGTTAGGGGAAGAGTTGAACGGCCGAGCGCGCGTCTCTGTCCACCTGAGTCATGTTTAAATTATTTCATTGTCTTTGAGTATAAGACAAGCACAGAAGAAGACAGAGGTATGATTTAGGCACGCCTGTGGGCGGGTCTATGCTCTAGGAACCGCGAATTCAATGTTGTGGAGAACCAATGAGAAGACATGATGCTCATTTTCGCGGGCTAGCGGCGTCAGCAAGCCAAGCCTGGTGATTAGGCGGGAATTAATTTGCTATTAATCCTATGTTTAATTTCGTGCGGATCAGCATCACCTTGACCTCCAGAGTGTTGTGATCTGAATGATTGTTATTGCATGTCAGTCATAGTTGGCAGTAACGAAAATATATGTATTTAAAATACGTATTTTCGATACATTTGTATCTATTATTTTGTATCTAAAATACATTTTGGAACATTTATTTTGTATCTGTATCTAAAATACTTTTCATGAGTATTTTGTATTTCCAAAATACATAAATACAATCAAAATACAATCACTACATTCGGCAATTTTCAGTTTTATCTTCCATTAACTTTCCCTTTCATAACTTAAGTTAATTGTTAGATATGACACAAGTACGGTAAGTTTGAGATCAATACAACTGTGCCAGCAATACAGCTACCTTGTAAGATCATGTTCAATGCTATTTATTTAGGATGCGTTTAGAACAAAATCTCCTGAGGAATGTTTCCCGGATATTATGTTATCAGCGTGGTTAATCTTGGAAACCTTTCCAAGCAGTTGCTTCAAGCTACCTAGTATGAAATTCCCAAACACAACAGGTTTTCTGAACCAGTTAACTAGTATTGTTCGAAGATTCCTGGAAGTGCTCACACAAGGGCTGTACAAAATGCGGCAATTGTCTCCCGTAAGAGATTTTTTTTCGTGTGGCCTCCTGATAGGCCGAGTGCAGGTTTTGGGTATTTCTAGTCAACGCCCGTGGGCGACCTGCGCGTCAGGATGAGAGATGGAATGGATAAAGATGAATGAAACTGGGCAAGGATGTGGCAGGAAGTGGCCGTGGCCTGTTGGAAGGTACCGTTCCAGCATTTGCCTAGAGTTGAAAGTGAGGAAACCACGGAAAACCATTTCAAGCACGGCCGACGGTGGGGCTCGAACCCATGTCTACCAAGTCCACATAGAGCTGGGCCCCATGGCCTAGCGCTGCGCGTTAGCGAACGTAGCTACCGACCGCTGTCGGTGATGATGATAAGATGATAGTGATAATACGGTAATAATAATTGTCGCCTCCGTGGTGTAGTGGTCAGTGTGCTTCGCTGCCACCCCGGAGGTCCGAGGTTCGATTCCCGGTTCTGCCACGAAACTTGAAAAGTGGTATGAGGACTGGAACGGGGTCTACTAAGCCTCGGGTGGTCCAAATGAGTAGAGGGGGTTCTATTCCCATCTCTAAGTGGTTTACCGTAGTTTCCCCCTTTGTTTCCAAGCAAATGCCGTGATGGTACCTAACGCAAGGCCACGGCCACCTCCTACCCTCTTCCTTGCCTATCCCTCCCAATCTTCCCATCCCTCATAATGTGAGATCACCTGGGCGAGATGCTCGTCCCACCTCCCCAGTTGTATCCCCGACCCGATGTTTCAAGCTCCAGGACGCTGCCCTGGGAGCGGTAAATTTGGGATCCTTCACTGAGTCCGAGGGGAAAACCAACCCTGGAGGGTAAACCGACTAAAGAAAAAAAAACTATAATGCGTATTATTCCCGTTTCAACTGGGACGGAAATGATATGTGATGGTTTTCGCGTCATTGTGGTGGATAGTTTATACAGCCGGATGCCCTTCATATCGCCAACCTCATGAGAGTCGTTAATGAGAGATGATACGAATGAAGGTGAATGAAACTATGCATGGACTTGGAAGGAAGCGGCCGTGGCACATTCGAAGGTGCCGTCCCAGCATTTGTCTGTAGTTGAAAATGGGACACCACGGAAAACCATTTCAAGGACAGCCCACGTCTACCGAGACCGCTGATAACTGGGCCCCAGCTACCGCTGTTTGTTGGTGGTAATAATTATAAGTGACCCAACTTATCCAGGTCTGGATAACCAGAAACCTGATGGGAGGGGGTATTTATTTATTCATTTAATTTTTATTTTCTTTGTGATATATTACTTAAAAAGGAGAATTTATAGCCGAATGTACAAATTAAACATGTGGAGATAATTGACTGTAGTGTTCCTTGGCGCAGATTTCTTACACCACCATTTTAGGATTTCAGAGGGTAGTCGGAATGATATGCCTCACTGTTTCCCTGACAGCGCTACAATCGCAGCAAGACGGTATTTCTTGCGCTTGTAAAGAAGGTGGTGTTTTCGGACCCGTTTTAATTTACTGTGGTGGCGCAGCGGTCAAGCTGTTTGCCTCTCATCAAGGTAGACGGGGTTCGATTCCCGGTCAATACATGTGAGATTTAAAAGTGAAATGCCATGTCCTGCTGTTCGAATTCCACGTAAATAGGAGGTTACGTGGTTGCGAGATTAACGGTCAGTTAAAACTACAAGCTTCCTTTTAATTTGGTCCAGATCCCGATAGGCTGGTTAATTCCAGGTGGTATTCCTTTGGTAAATCGCATTTCACAACACTCGGGGGCCACACACTGTGTCTATTCATTTGACCATGTCTCAAGAATGTAAAAGTTGGTAGCTACTAATTCTCCGTCGGACAGTTGGGTGAATGCCTCGAATGAAGCCTACTGATACGTGGATGAGCAATGTCATCAAGTCATTGGTGGTTTTCTACAACTTTTATGTACTCACTCGGCAAATCGTTGCATCTGCGTATGTGAAGTGAAGGAATATGACTTAAATACTGGGAGCCAATGAATTGGAGTTGGCCGGAATTTTCCCGAGATCAGACGCAGTGTTATTACAAAGGCCCGGAAGTTCATTCACTATTCAATGAATAAATATGCATGCAAAAATGCACTAATTATTGGTCAAATATGCATCACGTTTCAAAAAATGCACTATGAATAACTACGGCAATTACGATCACTCCGTATTATTTAACGTTTCTATTTTGAATATAAAGAAAATATGAACAGACGGACACATAACCTACACCTTTTTTTATATCTCAACTTAGAAACAGTTCTAAAGAAGCTTAGTAGGAAATATTATTTTATGGAGCTTCAAGCGTTTTTTTATTATGTTAATTTTTTAGTGTAACTGGTATACAATATTAATAGCCATTGAATATTAAAAAATGAAAATAATTTTACAATATTTACATAGTGAATGCTGAATAAAAATAATTGATATTAACTTGCAAAAGGGACTGAAACGTACTAGGTATTAATATAATTTCAGTATTATCCTGTGATAGTCTCTTGTTCTTCTTGTTGAAATGATTTTGAATCATATAATAAAAGCTCTCGTGGTGGTCTAAGACCAACAACAACCACAGTTGGGTGATAATGAACCTTCTCTCTTTATATATTTATAATCGTCGGGGTGTATCTAGCGTTGGACACGCAAGGAATATAAGAAAAACAATGCCTGTATTACCTTTCTTTATGTACATGTAGACCAGCTTCCATTTACCTGAATCTCTTGTACATTGTCTAACACCATAAGCAGGATTCCACTACCTGCATCTCTTGTACTATAACACCAATCTCCAGACCAGAGAGACCAATTCCCACATCACTTTTTATAAAAGCACAGCTACCATTTTTCCCTGGCATCAATCAATACAACATTTCCATTCACATACCAACTAGGCCTAGTTTCGTTCAGCACATGGCAGCATCCATCTTCTCTCAAAACCTTCACTAAACAGCTGATCCCCATGGCAACCATGCCATGTCAAGGAATCTTGACCTCAACAGGTCAAAGCCACCTGCCACCCACTGATGGAAGAACACAAAGAATCTCTGTGCCACAACACATACGACTCTCCATGGTCCCCCACCAACAGGTGGCCACGGCTGGTAAACTGATAAAAACAAAAAACAAAACAAAAAAAATTAATTGAAAGAAACGAGGAGCCTCTGTAATCCACAAATGTTAGGTTACATTGTTAACAAGGGCTGAATTGATGCGTTTTTTCCCCTTGTTTTACGATATTTCGCTTATGTTTGGCGGTTTCCAAATATTGAGTCACTGAAAACTTTCTCAAACTCCCTAGGCCTTCATTTGTTTCATAAATTGTACAATAAAGGACACTATTTATTTTATAATGCATTTGTAAGGATATCCATTTTATTGCAATATTTCATTTAATACATTTATTATCATTAACTTTTCATTTATTATTTAGATTTCAGTCATATATACTATTTTTAGGTTTTAATTCTTAATTCTTAATTGATTTTCATTTTTTGCTGAAGATGACCACATTGAAGGTCGAAACATGTCCCAATATATAAAATATACATATATTTGATAAGTATTGATTTGGTGTCTACTGTAATTTTAAACGTTTTAATTCTTATATCAATACGGATATTTAAAACATTTGTTTTCAATGGCAAATGTGTTTGCATTCTATATTATCGCCAGTAGAAAATATTTCATTTCCAAAAGTTTTCACATAATTTCGCAACTTAACAACGTCGTTAGCTTTTATTGGAGTCATCTCTCCTTGCTTGCTGTGGTTGACGGTAAGCAGCATGGTATTTCACTGAAGGTTGGAATTAAGAAACTTGAGATAATAGGTCCGGGTGAAATTTGTGGAAATTCCTGGTCATTCATAAGCTGAACCCCTATTTTGAACTGCTACTAAAGTGAAAGGAACGAAGGTATTTCAGTTGTTGAACAATCCGGTTCTTCCTTACAGGCAGTGTAAAACTACTAATTAGCAGAGGATACAAATACTCTGGGTGATTTAAGGGAGGTGAAAGCAACTTATCAATAACAAGGAAATGTTGATGTTTTGACTAACCAGCGACGAGAATCTCGGAGTCCGATTAGAAATATACGATTGAACATGAAGTAACAAAAAGCGCTTCAACAGGCAAAGGAGAAAAAAAAAGATGCATTGTGCCAAAATAACCAAAATAAGGATAAATATGCAAAAATATGATTTTGCATGATCTTCCGGGCCTTAGTTATTAAGCTGTACATCTATTATCTTGGCATGAGAGCTAATTATCTGACCACCTCGTGGCGCAGTGGCTAGTATTCTTGGCTGTCACTCCTGAGGGCCAGTTTCGATTCCCAAATCTGTCAAGAAATTTAATTCAGGTCTGAGGCAAAACTTAGAAGAGGTGGGTTCAGCTCCTAACTCAATTATTCTGGAAGTGGTTTTCCGTGGTTTCCCATTTCTACTTCAGGCAAATGCCGGGATGGTACCTAAATTAAGGGCATGGCCGCCTCCTTCCCATTCCTCATCTGAATTACAAATACAGCCATCACATCAACACAATTCATCAGACGAATTCCACACACTCCCAAGTACACGGGGCTAAATGAACAACGACAACAAGCTCTTGATCCGAACTGGTGCACAGTATTGTCCCCGGATCGTGCAAACGTCCGTGACATAATGACGAGCTGATGGTAACGAACGAACGCTAGTCCAGAGAGACAACAAAACTGATGATGTTTGAATAACGCGCTCGGAGGATAGAGTGTCGAGGGAAGCATATAGACACAGGAGTGAGTGACGCGGAGGCGTGACGTGGAAGCTTGCCTACGCCATGAGTTGAAACTTTTATAAATTTTACTCAAGGAGACGGATTAGCGACTTAAAAAGTAGCATAGTTTTCTGGCATAGAAAAGAGAAGAATTTTAAGCTACTGAGCAGAAGAATCCGTACACCGGGAGCCGACATCTGGAAATGGAAGTTTCGAGAAGGATTGCTGGCTGACCTATATAAAGAGCCAGGTTTTCAAGACAGTCAAGTCATTCCTAGCAAGCAACTGCTTGGGAGGAACTCACCGCTACGCTTCATAACAGTGAATACTACGTCATACTACACGCCGAAGGAACTTTGCCACCAAGTAAGCCATGTGGGCTAGGGCTATGCTCAAAGTGATAGAAATTTTCAACAACGGACTTGGAATATTAGAGGACTCTATAGTCAGATAGTCTTACAAGTACTCTGCAAGTGATGGTTATTTGATAAACCATTCACTGAAGTCGCCTACAATAATTTGTTGTTTCTATATGTGAAACTGTACAAGGCACTTCAAACTTTAGACAGGACATACTGTGAACTTGAGGTTCAGTCTCAACTGCTAATAGGTGTTCCTATGCGAGCAGACGATCAGAACAGTATTTTCAAACGTGGGATTTGTTCCAAGAACCGAAATTGCAAGAGTAACACATTCATTTGGAACTATTGCTACTGTTCAAAATGTTACCTTGTGTTGAAGAATACGGGAGTGATTGTTTTAAACGAGCGATCATCATAATCGACATTCGCCGTTAAACGAATTAGGGATAGATGTGACGTGGGACCAACTAAGTTGAAATGGATTGCAGATGACCATGGGAGACGCTATGGGTATAGCGTTTACTGAAGGACACGCATCGCCAGCACAGCAAGAATGAAGTAAGAGCTATTTCATGTACTATCAACTAGCTTAGTAAAGCATTTTGAGAATCCTTTTTATTCAGTCATTTTAAGTAATCAACACCACCGTTTATTTTGATTATCATATTTGTCCAGGATGGCAAATGGAGCGACATGAAAGTCTGACAATTTATTTTGCCGTATTTTCTACTTCGTTCAGACTACAGTCATGTTCATGTTTTCTGCAACATGAAAGATATAATTTTTTTCCAAAGGATAGCAAGAATCTTAGTAAATTCTTATGAGAGATTTAAGTTACATCTTGGATTATTTAAATAATTTAATTTTGTATAAATAAAATAAACATAAAGATAAACAAAGATGATAATTATAATAATATCAAATGTGTATAAAATAATTTCATAATGTTTTGACTGAAACACTATTTAGCGTTGTAAAAGATAGTTAGGTAATAGCACCATTTACTAAAACTAAATAAAGTTAAATGATTACCGCATTAAATAATACTACATTAATAATAATAATAATAATAATAATAATAATAATAAAGTGTTATAGATAATACGCGACAAGGAGTTAGATAATTGTTTAGGAGTGAAACAGGGCATTAATAATCCTTATGAAGTAATAGGAAAGCATTATTAAATAAACATTTTTTTGGCCATTTTTCCATTGATAATAATAATAACTTATGAAGGAATTTATTTAAATTGAAGGTTTTAAATGCGATAACTTTTGTTTATTGTGAAATAGAAGTTGAAATTTATAAACAGGTAGAATGAGTTGGTAAATGAAGGTGAAATACAATCAATTTTGAGCTCAGTAAAATTTTCCAAGAAAAAAAAAAACAACAAAAGAATATCAAGAGAAAAAAATAATAAGGCAGGTACTTATATGTATAAATCTAGGGCAGTATTTATGTAAAAGGGAAAGCCAGGAAATGTTGACCATAATAAATACATATTTTCTTATAAAAATGAAATTTGGGAAAACGCAGAGTGGTAAGACAGAATATTATAAGAAAATATATAAAGGTGTTTGGTGGATAAAAAAAGAAATATATAGATGAAGTCAAATATAATTGTTTAGTATGTGAATATAATTGTCAGCCTCCGTGGCTTAGGCGGCAGCACGCCAGCCTCTCACCGCTGGGTCCGTGGTTCAAATCCCAGTCACTCCATGTGAGATCTGTGCTGGACAAAACGGAGGCAGACAGGTTTTTCTCCGGGTACTCCGGTTTTCCCTGTCAAAATTTCATTCCAGCAACATTCTCCACTATCATTTCATTTCATCTGTCATTCATTTAATCAATGCCCCAGAGGAGTGCGTCAGGCCTCGGCAGCCGGCACGGTTCATATCCTCGCCGCTAGATAGGGGCTTCATTCATTCCATTCCTGACCCGGTCGGAGACTGGAAGCAGGTTGTGGATTTTTCATGTGAATATAATTGTCAACACTTAAGTTTGGTGAGGAAGCCAGATGGGTCGTCCATGAGGGCTTTGAGTCCCATTGTCTTCAGCACACAGGGATATGCGTGTGTGTCATGTGAATGTTTATGAAGAGCATTTGGGCTCTGAATTGTAAAAGAAGGGTAAGGCAATATTAGACCGTCCCATATTTCTAGTCTAATCCCACTAAATCTGTCGGTTTCAAAAATATTTTTTTTGTCTGGATCAACTTCAATTTTCCAAACCTGATGCCCAAATATTTGAACAGTATGAGTTTAGATTTCGAGGAACCTGACCTAAGAAAAAATAAATATAAAAATAAATAGTTGGAATATGCAAAGATTAACAAGATAAATGATTAAATATTTATATTTTGTGCTTTGAGTATTGATAAAAAGAATTTTCTTTGGATATGAGCAGTTAATATTCACCAGATTAAAAGTGAAACCCTGTTATAAATAAAATTCTAAGAGAATTATTGAAATAATAAAAAAAATAATGATAATAATAATAAATTCAGAGAATTTTATAATTTAAATTTTTGTGAAACATTGCACAGATTTTCTAAGTGAGAAGATGTTGTGGCAAGAAACTCAGTCAACTGAGAATAAATTGCAACACTTGTGTTGTTAATAACAAATAAATGTCAATTATGAATAATACATTTCAAATGATGAAATTTCTATTTTTGAACATTGTTCATATGGAACAAAGAGACTTACAGATAAATGAGATATAATTTAATTTTCAATTTGATGAAAATTTCATAAATTTTGTTTATTGTTGAAACAAAGTTTTTGAAAATAATGACCGTATTAACATCCGACTTTGTTAAGCCGAATATTAATATGAGGTTCATAAGACAGAGTTAGCAATGAATCAACAGAATAATACCGTATTTCAAAAAAAAAGTTTTTTTGAAAATAGGAAAAAATGAAAAGTGTATAATCTTTTTTGAATGTCTTCAACGAACGACGAATCTTCGTAATGTGCAACGAGATATGTAAATAGGATGATTCACTCGGACTCTTTTATGAAAGTGAGTATCTAGTGTAAATATGTAAAAAAAAGTTTTTTTTTTTTAAATTTTGATATCAGATGGACTTTGATTTCTGATTATCAATTTTTGCGAAGTGGTGAATGATAGGAAGGTTGATTTTTTAAATGATTGGGTTATTTGTTTGGGTTTTGAAAATTTTTGCCAGTCAAAGTCAATTTTAATTATCAATAAATTGAGATATTTTAAGAAAGTGTGTGTTTCCAAAAATAATTTCACTCCTTACCTACTTGAGAATTACCGAAATCAGGGATGCCAGATAGACCTAATTATTTGCCTAGATAGACCCTGAGATAGAATTTCTCGTGCTTATCTGATTTCGGTATTTTTCAAAATGTGGTCATTTGATCCTGATCCAAGCGGGCACAGTATTCAGTGACAGATTATACGAAGTCAACAGCTGAACAACAGAGTATTGGTGTTGGATTCTAAGTGGAACGACAAAGCTTCCACAAAATGTCATTCCGCATCTTGCGGTAGTCAGCAGATTTTGTTGGATAATCTTTGAAAGATAGCGTTCTCTCAAGAGTTTCAGCCAATGTAAACTGTACACACACTATATAAGTCCGTCTCGTTGCGTATTGGCTAGTACTCTTGGCTGTCACCGTGGAGGCCCGGGTTCGATTCCCGGCTCTGTCAAGAAATTTAATTCTGGTTTGAAGACTGGATCGGGATACACTCAGCTTCGTAAGGCAAAACTGAGAAGAAGCGGGTTCAAATCCCATTTCAGCCATCCTGGAAGTGGTTTTCCGTGGTTTCCCACTAATACTCCACACTAATACAGCCATTGCAGTAACACAGTTTATCAGACAAATTCCACACACCCAAACACACGGAGCTACAAGACCACGGTGTTGCAAAGCCTCTTAATTAATCAACATACCGTATATAAAAAGAAAGTCACAAATGTATACAAAATAGTATTGTACCACTATGGTGGATTAATGGTAGTGTTTTGCACCCTTGATGTGGGTGAAAACGTGGGGGGTGTAGATGTGGGGGTTGGTTGGTTATCTGGGGAAGTTTAAGAGGTGTGTAGGTCCGTTGGACGGGTGTTGGAAATATGGGTGTATTGGCGAAAGCTTGAAGCTCTATTGCGGAGGGTTCGTGGTTAGGGGATGACCCTCGAGAATGATTACAATAATGCTCTGGTTGGGAGCTGCTAGGAGCTGTCTTCAGCGTTGCTGACAATGCGCTCTTTCAATGAATGCTCGGGCTTGCTGAACGCAAAAAGACCGCTGTTGGGACGAGACTTACTACTGCTAGCACAGCACCTATACAATGTGTTGACTGGACTAAGTGTGAGATGGGCGGTAGGCAGTACAATAGAGGATGTCAGGAAATAAACAACAAACAGGCTTCTAAAGTAATAGTGTGTTATTGAGATCTGTATTGCAATGTGAATGCTTCCCTGAACCAAGGGATAGCTTCAGACAAATGTGTGTACAAAGTGTCGAGGTTTGGTAAATTGGAAGGATTACAAGTGTTTAAAGGATTCCTGAGAATTCCTCTGGAACGGAAGACGTCACTCTGGTCGAACAGCGATTCTGAAGGAGACAGACCCCCACTCTAGTTTTGGCAATCCATTTATGCCTTCAGGCAAGCTGATGGTGCATTTCATCAAGTGTGCCAGTTAGCTCCTGTGTTGATGTTTTTTGTTATGATGTGTGGTAAGCCTTTCTGCAAGACTGTGGCTTCAGTCCTGCTGGCTTTGAGTAACAGAAAGTGTAATGTTGTTGCTGTTGCTTTCAGCTTGGTTTTAAGGGATGAATGGGTGAAAGTAGTCTTGGGTGTTGGGCAGATAGCGTAGCTAGGGGTAGCTGGTGTAATTGTAATAGAGGGTTGCAGATAGATGGTTGTAGCGTCGTAGGCGTATATGCCTATCTCTCCCAGGGGTGTCTAGGGTCCCTAAGGATCCCTAACAGTAGTTTGATTCACAGCCAATGAAGTCGGATGACGGTACCAGCTCAAAAGATCTCCACGAGGTAGCTTAGGTCATACGATAATAATAATAACAATTTCTATATATGGTGAGGTAAGTGTCTATGTGGCAGTGGTTTTCACGGTTGGATGACTCTCCTGACGCCATCCTCAACACGGTGCTTGATGGGAAACGAAATGACAATAGGGCAAGGGATTGGAAGAAAGCGACCAAAGCCTATCAGGAAGTATCGCCCCGAAAAACCATTTCATGGAGGCTGACGGTGGGATTTGAACCATTTGGCCTTTCACGTTAATGCTCGCACCCGTCCAGATCACTGATAATAATAATAATAATAATAATAATAATAATAATAATAATAATAATGTTACTTTGAAAAGTTTGAATGGAAGATACGCATATTTTAAAAAAGTATTTTGTATTTTGAATTGTATTTTAAAATACTATTTTGTATTTTGTAATTTGAGGAATTTTACAAGTGTATTTTGTATTTTGTATCTGAAATACTTTTTTGTGAGTATTTTGTATCGAAAATACAATTTGGGAGTATTTTGCCCAACTCTGATGTCAGTGAACCTATTATTATGGAATCTAGCTTCGAACCTACTCCCACCCCTAGCAAATTTGCCCAAATCATATAAATACTGTTTCTTGTGCTGATGAACTTACTCATTTTGGAAGTGTCGATGGACACAGGTCATATTCTATTTTGAAGTGTCGAGGGCGTCACAGGTTACGACTTTGCGTGTCCAGGTGACACTTATTATTATTATTATTATAACTTTGAGTGTCGAGAATGCACATGTGATACTCTAACTTTTTGAGAAACATTTTTGAACTTGTATTTTTAGTTGTATGCGTGCAACTCAGTCTTGTAATCATAAACTCAGTGAAAATTAGGTAGTTACTAGACTACAGTTTAGGGCAGTATTCATCGAAATTTTGCTGTAGGACAATTTTGGCGAACTAAGTAAACAAAGAAAGCAAAATAGATAGCAATTGAAACATGTGCTAATAAACATTTTATTTCAAGCAGCAAGATGTATACCCAGGCCTATGAAGGAAGAATGGAGTCCAATATCATCGACCTGGAGATGACGATGATGAGCTAAGCATAGCAGCGGAGACGATATCAGGGGATGTGGTCTGACAAGCTGACTGGCGAAGGAATGAGTACTAAAATTAATTAATTTAATTTTGACAAACGAATTACGGTTTTAATGGGAATAAATGTTTTGGAAATATTTGCTTTGTGTCTTGTTTTTAACGTAGAGTTTTGTTTGTTTTGATACTGACACACGATTTAATGCAAGACGCAACGTGACATATTTTGTTGATAATCTTGTGTTGTCAATGTGTTGTTCAAGTTTACGTGGCATCACTTGCTCTCGGAGCACGTTGCTAGCGTAGTGCAGTTGATCAATGTAATCTGGAAATTAACGTTATGACAAAAGTGAATCTGAATTAAATTAGCATAAATGCAGTATTGGAAGAATCTTAGTTATGATAGATGATTATAATCAATCAGGCTGTTAATATTATAATTCGCCATGTTGCGAATATTTGTATACGAGAAGCCGTCCGCTTGCTCGTAATGTTTGTTTTCTGCTTTTAATTAAAGAGAGCGTGTCTTGAACACGAAGTTAGGGAAACTCGGAACTAGCGCCGACATGGGTGGATTTATTTTATCAGTCAGTCCAAGCGATGATGTGTCATTTATGTGATAATTGGATATTGCTTGCGGAAGGTGTTTATTACACACTTCGTCATGCCACGATCCAAGTTTTAGCAATTAAATCCTGCGGGACGATTGTGTGAAATCTACATTGAATCTTGCAATTCCGAGAGAATTGGTGAGATATTGTGTCTGCGATATTATTGTACGCGTTTACAGGTTGGCAGAATTAACAAGGCTCTGGATGCTATGGGTTACCTGTCCTTGTTGTGACACGTGCTTGGGACTGTGACTGAAACAGACGTTGTGTGTGAGAGAGAGATCATTCTACGGTCGCTCGCAGATCAGAGACAGCTGATAAGGCTCATTAAGACTCGGGACTCTGGTCCGTCATTCTTCGAATGTTTATCATTACTTTAAAAGCCTGAATGTTTATAAATTAATTGAAACAGTAAATGGGAGCTATTCATGTCTTATCGTTATTTTTCGAGCGCGATATTGATCATAGGTTGCATTGTATTAATGTTTATTTCAGCCTGTTTGGGCGTGTAATTTATGCTTTATTTATGTCTCAGTACGGCGACCCCGGGTCGGCCATGTTTGTTGTTATGATGTATCACGTGTGGTCATTAGTCTTGCGAGCTTTTGGTGCCAAATTGCGGCAACTCATTTATTTGTCATATGCCTTCTTGCATATTGTGTGATTCCCAAGGAAATGTTGTAATTTAATGATTTGTAAGGGTAGCGTGTGTCAGGGTATTTTATTAAGTGTGCAGCCATTTTATTAGTGTATTCTCATGGGCCATAATTGCGGTTTGCAGAACGGCGATTCGCGACCTGTCCGATTGAATCGTTTGGAAACGAACCACCGTTAATTTGTACTCATTCTCCTTCAATAGTTAGTTAACACGCGAACACAATCTAATCAGATACGGTAGTTAGAATGGTATTTCCACATTATGTTATATCTTTTGATTTATGTTATTGTGGGAATGGGAGTGGAGTTTATTTTGTCTTTGTTTTACGTTTATGACGATTCAGTTATTAAATATTGTTTATTTTACTCCTGTTTTTCACTTCATTTCTAGTTTGTATGTTTACCTTAAGAATCTTTGATACTATGGAAGCGAGATATTTTTATTATAGTCTAAGACAGAAGATACAAGAACTGAACGCGACCCCGGAGACAGAATCATGCTGAATGGCTTCTTTCAAGGGTGCATAGGCATAAACTGGCTTCGAACATGGGGCGATATTGTAGGTGTTCAAGATACTACAGCTGTTCTAGGCATTAACAACACTTCTTCAACAATGAAACACAGTGTTGACATACACCTTCAATCTACAGCATCAGATTTCAACGCAAACATAAACTGTGTAGTAGTTCCTGCCATCACAGGACAAATGCCCTCTATAGAGTTAAATTACAAATAATGGAATTTACCCAGCGACATCGTATTAGCAGACCTTAAATTCTACAGTCCACATAAGGTAGATTTGATCATCGGAGCAGAGCTATTTTACAACATTCTAAAGACTGAACGAAGAACACGGGCAGGTTTCCCTGTTTTACAAAATTCTCATCTAGGCTGGATAATTTCTGGTAAATGCCCACAATCCAGCAACAGAAATGCAATGTACAACACAGCCATATCTCTTTTCATCAAAAAGGAAGATACTCGACATTCAGCTTAGTAAATTCTGGGAAACAGAAGAATTGCATACCAAACCTGAAACTCCAGAAGAACAACAATGTACATTTCATTTCAAAAACAACACAACACGTACTTCTGAAGGTAGATATGTTGTCAAGTTGCCTCGAAAGGAAACTCTGTCACCTTTAGGCAAGTCCCATGATATAGCACAACAAGGATTTTACCAATTGGAAACTAAATTCAAAAGAAATCCAGAATTGCAACAGCAGTATTCACAATTCATGTCAGAGTATGAAATGTTGGGTCACATGAAGGAAGTAAGTGCGATAGATGATTCAGAACACTACTACATGCCACATCACGCTGTATTCAAACAAAGCTCAACCATATCCACTAGAGTAGTTTTTGATGCATCAGCCAAAACCACCACAGGAGTATCACTCAACGACACATTGTCAGTAGGGCCAACTGTACAGCAAGATCTGTATTCGATTGTGTTGAGATTCAGAACCCATAACATTGCATTTACTGGAGACGTTTCGAAAATGTATAGACACATTCTGGTTCACAAGGATGGCACTAGATTACAAAGAATCATATGGAGGGAATCTCCCACCTGTCAAAACTTACGAATTGCTAACAGTCACATATGGTACAGCGTCAGCTCCATATTTAGCAACTCAGTGCCTCAACCAACTAGCTGAAGATGAAGCAGCTACTTTTCTACTTGCATCAGATGTTCTAAAAAGAGATTTTTATGTTGACGATGCTCTATGTGGCGCTTCAAACATTTCGGAAGCACTACCGTTGCAAAATGAACTCATTACTTTACTCAACAAAGGAGGCTTTCCCATCAGAAAATGGTGCTCGAACCATCCAGCAATACTTGAAGCTGTTCCACCTGAAGACAGGGAAATGAGTTTACCTTTCCAGTTTGACAATAACGATAAAATACAAGCATTAGGTTTATAATGGCATCCCACATCAGACAAATTTTTTATTGCAACTAAAATCAAACATGTTCCTGCAAACAGTAGCATTATTAAACGCACAACAACATCCACAGTGGCATCAATCTTTGATCCATTAGGCCTCATTAACCCATTAGTAATACCCTACAAAATATTCCTCCAGAAATTGTGGTTACACAAACTTGATTGGGATCAGCAGTTATCTGATGACCTGTCCTCAGAATGGAAGGCACTCCAAAATCAGCTAACACACCTTGATCACATTCAAGTGGACATATATGTCTTACAAGGGAAGTCTCTGAACCGGGGAATCGCGGATCCTGCTGGAATTAAGCAGATACGTTGCGTGAGCCCAACTAGGCAGAACCGTGAAGAAAAATATTTCGGAAATTAACTTCCCCTTCTACTAGATGAAAAATTAAGATTTACACGTTTAAATTGGCGCGCCAGTGGCGTGAGCTTCATTGGCTGCGTCAGAGGTTGCTTCCCAACCGTACTGTGCTTCCCGGCCTATGGCGTACAGTCATCGAATGAATTGCATAATGAATGTTGACATTGGAAAAGTTATATGTTGTCTGGAGGAAAAATATGGAAAATGTATGGAAAGGCCTCTCAGCATTCAAGAACAGGACCTGCTGGACAGTTTGGATGGTTTTGTGCCTATCTGGCTCTCTGGCGTTCGTCTCTTGTAACAAGTGTGTTAGGTATGAAATACAAACAAAATGCTGTTGAGTATTGGAAAAACGGTAAGAGGCGTCCTCTTTCCTTTTCATCGGTAAACAAAAGTAAGAAGTAAGAAAGATTTATAAGGGGCGGCACTCACCGCGACAAATTGAGGAGAAAAACATGAGCCTTAAAAGCCCAATTTGACATTGCCCATCAGAATAATGACGTAATTTAGGTTATGAGGCGACAATTCAGCAATGGGCTATGCTAGCTGCGCAGGACGTAAAATGTACAAGGATTATGATGATGATGATGATGATGATGATGATAATTGTTGTTTTAAGGGGCCTAACATCTAGGTTATCGGCCCCGTACGAGGTTTAAAGCCAGCCATTCCTGGGCGCAGCACTTTAAGAATCGCTATATCATTTCGGGGAAAATAACAACTGTGGTGATATCAAAGAATGCCCATCGAGAAATGGATATTATGTCAGCAGCAGAAATATTCGTAGAAGAGGTTACATCGGTTCTAGATTATCTCGGCCCTGGAAACGTATGTACTATAATAGTTATTAAAGTGGGTTCAATTTGAAGATGTGTTCAGGTAGGACACTGGCTATAAAAGGGTCGAAAACGGTTTGCTCCAAAGTTCAATCAGTGGGGGCCACGACACACAGTTATACAATAATGCCAACAGTAACAGCAGCGGGTAAGCTGCTTGGACCTTTCTTCATAACTTTGAAAGAACCAAAAGGTGTGTTTGGTAAAAGGGTGAAAAAAACTACGCTTGCACATGACAATATTTAAAAACTACGCTTGCACATGACAATATTTACGTTGTTCCCACAAAATCTGGCAAAATGGGATTCGCACAATTGGAGAATTGGTTTTATAATGTTTTCAAACAGCATGTACCGTCTGGCAATGTGGCACTCCTTTTCTGTACATACTGCAAATCGTTAGAAAATGAAGAGCACATACGACTGATGATCATCCCTCCTGGGGCCACATCCTATTGTCAACCATTGGATGTATACGGCTTTAGGGTCTGGAAAAGATTTGTCCGTAGATTTTGGAACACCGTTCGGTTATTGAATTTTGACATCAATTTGGCCCAGAGAATTACAATTTTGAAAACGCAGTCTCTGACCACCAATTGTCGTCCTCGAGTTTTACTTCAAGTTGACAATACGCATGGCACTGAAGTCAGTATCTGTCCGAAAATCCCGAACGGTTTGAACACCCTGTGTCATATTGTTTCGATATCAGCGCAATAAAATATAGTACTTGCACTCGCCCATGTCTCATACGGTAAGGATGGTGTAAAAGCAGTTTGTTTTTCCAACATTATTACCACGATCATCACTGTTGTCAGAACTATGCGAAATAGCTTGGTCTCTTACTCACTTGTGTGACCATTGTTTCAGTTTGTTCTGTGTTGTGTTGTACTTTTATGTATCGGTGATACCTTACATTGCATGATTAATAATAAAGCACGACGTGCAATATATTGTAAAGATGCAACAGTAATGTCCCATGCCGCAACGCAGCTTATGAGCGCGAGTACGCGAGGGCAGTCGTTTGGAACATGTTCTTTTGAGCCACCAATCAGGAGTGCGGCACACTCCCGCTTGACAAGCGCGCACAGTTCAAAATTGTTGTACTTACTGCCGTCTACCGTGGGTAGAAGTAAATTTCCGAAAGATTTTTCTTCACGGTTCTGCCTAGTTGGGCTCACGCAACGCATCTGCTATTTTACAGCAGGATCCGCGATTCCCCGGTTCAGAGACTTCCCTTGTTAGGAACAGGAAGGTGTAGTACCATTTCAAGTACATGGTTTCTCAGATGCATCTCAAACAGCATATGGAGCATGCATCTATCTTCGGTCTGTCGATCAACAAGGAAAAAGTTCAGTCAAGCTGTTGTGCTCAAAATCCAGAGTAGCTCCAGTCAAACAAGTTACACTTCCTCGTCTTGAATTACCAGCAGCCACATTGTTGGCACACTTGATTTAGAAGTCCATTCCAATCCTAAATCTAGAAATTAATGAAACCTATTTATGGACAGATTCTACAGTAGTCTTGTCATGGTTGGCTCCCCCTTCATCACGCTGGAAAACATTTGTAGCCAACAGACTATCAGAAATTCAGCAATTAACAAATGTAGAAAATTGGCAGTATGTTTCATCTCAAGAATATCCTGCAGACTTAATTTCCCGAGGAGTTAAGCCTCAAGAGTTGCAGCAATCTACACTATGGTGGTCCGGTCCATTATGGTTATCCGAATCTAAATGTAACATGCCTCATACCACGATTGATGAGAATTGCCACACCACATGGGAAGAACGAGCAGTAGTTACACTACTTATCACTGAACACACTGACATCATTACTAGATTTACCTCATTAACAAGATTGCAAAGAGTTCTTGTCTACTGCAAAAGATTTATCCACAACTCCAAACAGTCAACCAACAAAAAGACAGGACCTTTATCAGTTCAAGAACTTCAGAAGTCATTGAATACATGCATTCGCATAGCTCAGGCAGAATCATTCAGTGAAGAAATCAAACATGTACGGAAGCGAGGTGCTGTATCCAAAAAGAGCCAGCTAAAAAAAATCTATGTCCATTTTTACATGACAACATACTCAGAGTAGGTGGAAAGTTGAAAAACACATCATTACCATTTTCTACAAAACATAAAGTATTATTGCCATCCAAGCATCATCTGTTGTTGTTTGAGTCTTCAGTCTTTTGACTGGTTTGATGCAGCACTCCATGCCTCCCTGTCCTGAGCTAATCGTTTCATCTCTACATAGCTACCACACCCTACATCCGAGGCAATCTGTTTAACATATTCTAACCTTGGTCTACCCCTACAGTTCTTGTCCTCGACCCTTCCTTCCATAACTAAGCTTGCTATTCCTGGGTGTCTTAGTATGTGTCCTACCAACCTATCTCTTCTCTTCATTAGCAGTCGCCAGAAACATCTCTCCTCTCCCACTCGCCTTAATACCTCTTCGTTTGTAACCCTATCTACCCATCTGATCTTCATCATTCTCCTGTAACACCACATTTCAAATGCTTCAATTCTCCTCTTTTCTGCTGCACCAATAGTCCAAGTTTCACTTCCATAGAGCGCCACGCTCCAGACAAAGGCTTTCAAAAATGACTTCCTAATACCTAAATCTATATTCGATGTCAACAGATTCCTTTTTTGTAGGAAGGCTTTCCTTGCCTGAGCCAACCTACTTTTTATATCCTCTTTGCTTCGTCCATCACTGGTTATTCTGCTTCCTAAGTAACAGAAGTCTCCAACTTCCTTCAGCTTTTCACCTGCCAATTTGATCTCCATAGAAGTTTCTGATTTATTTCGGCTGCATTCCAGTATTTTTGTTTTACCTTTGTTAATTTTCATCATGTATTCATTCTGTAAGACGGAGTCCATACCATTCAAAAACTGATTCAAATCCTCAGGCGTGTCGGCCAAGATGACGATGTCATCAGCAAATCTCAGAGTTGAAATTATTTCTCCTTGAATCTTCACTCCCACTTTAAATTTTTCTCCAATTTCCTTCATTGCTTGTTCAATGTAAAGATTGAAAAGTATGGGTGATAAGTTGCAGCCTTGCCTTACACCTTTCTGAATACCAGCTTCTCTCTCATGTCCTTCAGCTCGAATGACTGCTGTCTGGTTTCTGTATAGATTGTATATCACCCTCCTATCCCTGTACTTTATTCCAATAGATTTCAAAATGTCAAACAATTTAGTCCAATCAACGTTATCAAAAGCCTTTTCTAAGTCTACAAATGCCATGAACGTTCTCTTACCTTTCCTTATTCTACCTTCCAAAATCAGCCTAAGACTTAGTACAGCTTCCCTTGTTCCTACATTTCTCCTGAAACCAAACTGGTCTTCACCCAACTCCGTTTCTATCTGGATTTCAATCCTCTTGTAAATTATTCTAGACAGGATGTTTGAAGCATGAGTAATCAAGCTGATTGTACGGTAATCTTCACATCTGTCAGCTCCCACTTTCTTTGGT
Source organism: Meconema thalassinum (assembly GCA_946902985.2). Lineage (NCBI taxonomy): Eukaryota > Metazoa > Arthropoda > Insecta > Orthoptera > Tettigoniidae > Meconema > Meconema thalassinum. The sequence continues at coordinate 2,104,932,898 of OX336388.2, read as the reverse complement.
ATAGGGATGATAACATTCTTCTTGAAATCAGGGGGTACCTCACCTGTCTCATAAATCCTACACACCAAGTGAAATAACCTGATCAGACCTTCATCTCCTATGCAGCGTAGCAACTCAATCGGTATATCATCTATGCCTGGTGCTTTGTTCCTGCCTAAGTCCTCTAATGCTCTGTCAAATTCTGATCTCAATATTAAACCTCCTTTTGCATCCTCATCAATTTCCTCCTCCCTTTCCATTACATGATTCTCAATCTCCTTTCCCTTATACAAGCACTCTATGTAAGCTTTCCATCTCTCAACCTTTTCTTCCCTATCTGTTAAAGGCTTTCCATTTGTGTCCTTAATATTACAGCACTTAGTCTTCTTTTCCCCAAAAGTATTCTTAATCCTTCGATAAGCTGTGTCTACTTTTCCTAATTTCAGACAATTTTCTATACCTGCACATTTCTCTTTCAACCATTCTTCTTTCGCTTCCTTGCACTTCTTGTTAACCTCATTTCTCAGACGTCTGTATTCTGCTTTCCCCTTTTCATCTCTTAGATTCTTGTGTTTCCGCCTTTCATCCATCAATTCTAGTATATCCTGAGTGATCCACGGTTTTCTACCTATTCTTTCTTTCCTACCAATGTTTTCTTCGGCGGATTTTGTTATTTCATTCTTCAAAAGTGCCCATTCGTCTGCAATTGAAGTCCGTTTAGGATTTTTCATTAGTCCTTCCGTTATACTCTTCTTGAACCTTTCGTTTACATCCTTTACTTTCAGTCCGTCTATTGCCCACCTTTTTGGCTTTTGACTTTTCTTCAGTTTCTTCAACTTTAATCTGCATTTCATTACAACCAGATTGTGGTCAGAGTTTATGTCAGCACCAGGATATGTTTTACAATCCAAAATCTGGTTTCGAAACCTCTGCTTGACCATAATGAAGTCGATTTGGTAACGCCCTGTATCTCCTGGTCTCATCCATGTGTATATTCTTCTATTGTGGTTATTGAATAAGGTGTTAGCTATGACCAACTCATGTTCGGTGCAGAATTCCATCAGCCTGCTTCCTCGATCATTCCTTTCACCTAATCCGAAATCTCTTACTATCTTCCCTTCTCTCCCTTTTCCTACCACAGCATTCCAATCTCCCATTACTATAACATTTTCATCACCTTTGATATACCTCAGAATGTCATCTATTTCTTCGTAGACCTTTTCAACATCCTCATCATCAGCTTGACTGGTAGGCATATAGACTTGTACCACTGTGGTGCACGTAGGTTTAGTATTGATTTTTGCTACAATAATCCGTTCACTGTATTGCTCATAATATTCCACCCGCTGTCCAAGTTTCCTACTCAATATGAGGCCAACCCCTGCTTGGCCATTGTTTGATTTAGTGCTAATGACCCTATAGTCTCCTGACCAAACGTCCTGTTCTTCCTGCCAGCGCATTTCACTAATCCCAACCAAATCCAACCTCAACCTATCCATTTCCCGTTCTAAGTTTTCTAACTTTCCACTTCCTAGCAGACTTCTAACATTCCACGCTCCGATCCGTAGAATGTCAGATTTCCTCTTTGTCACTTTTGTGATGTTAACCCCCTCTCGAGTAGTCCCCACCCGGAGATCCGAACGGGGGACTAGTTTACCTCCGGATTGAAATTTTACAAGGGAGGAGGCCATCATCACATGTAATTATGCATAGAGAGGTGCATATCCTCGGGAAAAGCATACGGCTGTAGTTTCCCGTTGCTTTCAGCCGTGCAGCAGGACGCAGTGTAGCCATTATTTGGCTTATATTATCAATATCTTAACCGTCTATAAGACTAGTAAAGAATTGATTTATTCTGAAAGGCTGCTACTCCCTTTCAGAATAAGTAAAGAGCAATTCTACTAACAAAAATACTAACCTTCTACCGTACTAACAATTAAATACCAATATTCTACTAACAAACAAAAAATACTAAATTTCCACCAACAACAAATACTACCACTAAAACAGTCTGTCACCAGGCACACTCACATGCACCCTCACACATCACAGTCTACTGAAACAATGAACTATAACTAATAAACAATGCAACTGCTACCAGACACACTCACACACCACAGTCTAATAGAACAATGACATATATCTAATAGACAAACTAACTACCTACTTACAACTAAAACTGACTACATACTTACTGTACTGTTATTTGAATGGCGATTTATAAATACAATAATGTATCTATTTCATATTTGTTGCTAAATACTTATCTTGATAATATTACACTTCAAAAAGCAGTTCTGGTAGCTACCAGATAACGGGGAGCATTGTCAACCGGAAATCTTTCAAGGAGGGCTTCATCTCAAGGTGTATATACGCTACGTGGCATAGCATGAATTGCCCGGGGTCCCAGTGCCTCGAACAGGCACTTCGCCCTTCTCATGCACAGTGATTTATACAGCTCTTCAGTATTCGGCCATGCAGAGACCTTCGTTGTAAGGCGGATACTACTCAAAGGGTACATGGCGCACCCACCTGACGGGATGGGGCATACCGTCTAGGCTTTCTGGCCAGATGGCCAAGTTGGTGGCCCTTCCCCTAACAGCATGCATGTTTATTTCTATGGGTCAAACCAGAACTGGGACCAGAAATTCAAAATCGACCATAAAAAGGGCCCCCTATTAGTCGTCTTTGACGACAGGCAGGGGATACCGTGGATGACGTCTGCCCTCCCCATCCACAAGGGGTCTTCAAAAATCAAGAACTGGCAAGTTATTCGGCCCTGTCAGCCCTATTAGTCGCCTCTTACGACAGGCAGGGCATACCGTATTCTATCCCGCACCCACACGGGGGCACAAGCAGAGAAGAGAGTGCCGATCAGGATCACTCGTGCACCTACCTTTACAGGAAAACACTCATACTCAACTGGCATCACTTATTGTCAAACATGAACATCTACAGCAAGCCCATGCGGGACCAGGATTACTGTTAGCATCCATTCGTGAAAGTTATTGGAATTTAAATGGTAGAAACATAGCCATACAGCAAGTTCACAAGTGCCTAATATGTCATAAATTAAAGAGAGCAACCACTCATCAGCTCATGGCAAACTACCCCAAGCAACGAGTTCAAGCATCACGTCCATTCAGTGTCTGTGACATTGACTATGGAGGTCCAATCTTATTCCGCCCTCTTAATAAGAGAAGTAACATTCGACTTAATTAAAGCATACATTGCATTATTTGTTTGTTTTGCAACTAAGGCTGTGCATCTAGAAGTAGTCAGCAGTCTTACCACAGATGCATTCATAGCAGAATTACGCCGGTTCATTGCCAGAGGAGGCAAACCTTCAGATATTCACAGTGATAATTCTACAACATCAATTTGAGCTAACAAGGAGCTACAACACCTTCATCAATTTATAACATCACATTGAGAGGAAATTGCGAGTAACCTAGCAAACAGAAGTATCAACTGGCATTACATTCCCCCACGATCACCCCATTTTAGAGGGCTATGGGAAGCTGGCATAAAATATGTTAAGTATCATTTGCATCGAGTTGTTGAAAACTCTTCGCTAACCTTTGAAGGACTCGTTACTGTGCTCACACAAATTGAGGCTTGTCTAAACTCAAGACCCCTAACAGTTTTATCCTCAGATCCCCTTGATCCTCAATGTCTCACTCCAGGTCATTTTTAATTGGTGGCAGTCTTAACTCAATCCCTGAACCCAATCTGACTTTAATTCCAAGCAAACTTTCAATGTGGAAACGATTGCATCAAATGGTGCAACATTTCTGGACAAGATGGTACAATGAGTACTTAACGCAGCTTCAAAGTAGACCTAAATGGTTCTCATAGCAGCAAAACATCCAAGTTGACACAGTAGTCATTATCAAGGAGGACAACCTTCCTCCTCTTCAGTGGAAAATAGGCATAATCGAGGAACTTCGCCCTGGTGCAGATGGACTGGTACGAGCAGTCACCGCAATAACTGCCATTGGAAGATTCAAGAGGCCAATAGTGAAAGTGTGTCCCCTTCTCGATGAGTGAAATGTTTCCTTAAAGTGTGTTATTTTGTTGTGACATGTTACTACTGTGAATTTCATTGTATATACGTGTTCTTTGAATTGACATACATTTTTATTGGTCATGTGTTTAAAAGGACAAAACTCAGTTTGCTGAGATGCAATATGAACAGTGATGAGCTCACATTTGAGTGCTAATTCAATTTTGTGTTTTGCCAACTTGTTTATACGTGTCACTTTTTATTGGATTCAGGTAAGGTTCTATGTGTAACCTTCCTCAGTCTCTGTGCACAGTTATTCATTGATTGCATTCAATCAACAGGGGGAATATGTTTGTGCCTCTCTATTCTTCGATTGTTAGATTGTCTTTTTTATTCTTCATGTTCTTTGCTAACTCTTGGTCAGTCTTGTCTTCATTAAAAAAGAGCATCTAAGAGATGAGATCCAGTGATCCACGCCGTGTTTTATTTTAATATACAGTTCACTTGCCCAGCATCATGGGTCATTCATTCAGTTACTTTTTCTCCCTACCCTCTTGGCTGGCGGTGACTTTGCTTCTAGTAACTCTAGTTCTCTCTTTAGCTCTAGAATACTACCAGCTGGAGACGAGATGACCTCTGTCTCCACATTCAAGTGCTCAACAGTGGCTTTCTTGCTCCAAAGTTCCTTTAGGTTAGTTACTCGCTGTTTGACAGTCTCACCTTTTTGCATGCCACGCACTTCTCCGGTGTTCTTGTTGCTAACCTGCGTAGTTACTTCTCGCGTGACTTCCTCACTAGACTTTGAGGTCAATGATCTCTGTTGAGTCAACACCATACCTTCCGCTGATTCGTCGGTTGCTCCCACCTGATTGCTACGTCCAACTGGCTCCTGTTGTAGTTGCTTCTCCATATCCTGAAGTTGTGCCACTGTCCAAATCCGCTCCCAGTTATTGCCGCTTACCACCAGCCTATTGCCTTGTACGTAAGCCTTTAGACCAGAGTTCCTTGCCTTCATCAAATGAAACTGCAAGGTCCTCAGCTCGCTTACCTCTTCTTGGCTCATGTCGCTTCTTACCCATATCCTCTCCCCTTTCAGATTCTTTGTGTTCGCCAGAATTCTGTGAGCCATCAGTGAAGAAACTAATGACACTTTCACGGGCCTCTTGCCCTTCACACGCCCTATTCTGAACACATTGTCAATATCTGAGTCCCCAATGTGTATCTGTATACCGTCACTAATCACTCGGAGCACCTTGGACAGTAGATTCTTGGTGCTTTCATTGACATCTTCCTTTAATCCGTAAATGAAGACGTTTTTCTTTCTCTCATCCTGCTTGGTCTTCCTTAATTCTTCCACCTCCATTTCTAATATCCTCACCTTTTCTCTTAGGTCCTTTATCTCTCTACTATTTTCAGCCAGCCTCTCTGTCACTATTCCCATCTCTTCCCTTATACATGTCTTCATCTTAAATTCATTACATTGCTCTCGAAGAATGTCCCGGATATGGTCCAGGCGCGGATCTAGAGTTTGGTTTTTTGGGGGGGGGGGGGTGTCAAAGATTCGATCTAGAGTTTGGCTTTGGGGGGGGGGGGGGAGGTCAGAGAATCGAAATTGTCAAGAAAAATGGTATCACTAAAAACGCAATCACAAAATAACCAAACGTACAAAACCAGACCAATTTTTTTTGCAAGCTTCATGGATAGAAATTTGATGCGTTTAGCGCACCAAAAATATTCGTAGAAATTGCAACGGCGTGTTTTTCGACTCTTACATCGAGCTTCGAGAAAAGGATCAAGGTACGTTACAGTTTCGGCAAGTCGAGTTGATACCGACAAAGGGAGAAAGTCACAGCTTAAATTGCCAACCAAGCTTGCAGTTTGGAAGTCGGCAAAAATTTTTGGTGCGAAAAAAGCCCCAGTTTCCTATCCGTTCATTGCTGCACATTCATCGTGACATCACTATAAACATCGATTCGGTAATCACAAGGTTTGCTAAACAAAATAGACGAGTTGATTTTGTTGTATAACTAATAGTTTTTATACAAGAGGTTTGAAGTTGTAAATATGTACAGTTGTAACAGAACATAATAATTCCAATAAAGATAATTCAGTATTGAATAAAATGAAACAAAACTGTTTTTCAGTTAAAATTCGTTAAGTTTTATTTGTCTGGTAATTGTGTTTTCGTTTTTTGAGTTTGCAAAAAAATTTGGTCTCCGTTTGGGGGAGGGGGGGGGGTCATGACCCCCGTGACCCCCGCGCTACCATCCCCATCGCCAAAAACCCCCATCTGCTCAGTGACATTGCCCACTATCACTTTCCCGACTCCGAAATCGCACTTCACTCTAGCCTGCCAGCGGCCGATGACCGCCCGGTACCGAAACGACAACACGTGATTGTTTCCGTGATATTTAGCTATTTATATTTCCTGCAGAATAAGTTTCAAGGCACAAGAATCACACAAATATATTACAAAATATACACACGATGTGTATGCTATTAACTATTAACTCACCCTTCGGAAGACAGAAGCTAATCACTGGGAAGAGGCTCTATCCCATCCATATCATCATCATTGTTGTCCCGGTCTTCCCCGTTACTGGACCCCGCATTGGAGGATGACGAATCGCCGAGGGAAATAATGAACTCGTCCACAGCTGTATCAATACCACCTTCACGTTCCCGCGGTTCACTTAACACTCAGTCCACGTGCGACAACACTTTCGTCCAGTTTTCAGCTTTCACTTGCCCAACCCCTTCGACAATAAGTTTTTCAGCCTCTGTCAAAATAAATGCTTTATTGTTAGCCGGAACGTATTGCTTAACTTGAGCCCAGATCATGGGATTGAAATGGCAGTGGTACGGTGGAAGCTGGATAATCTCATGTCAATGTTTTTTAGCCAGTTCATCAACGTGATAAATAAATAAATAAATAAATAAATAAATAAATAAATAAATAAATAACGGACACTAACGAATTATAAGTATAAATCCTACACGGAAAAATAAATAACTAATTAATTCAAAACAACATTTATCTATACTAATTTAATAAAGCTGAAGAGTTTGTGTGTTTATGTGTTTAAACGCGCTAATCTCTGGAACTACCAGTCCGATTCGAAAAATTCTTTTTTTTATATGATAGCCTGATTCAAGAGGAATAGTTTAGGCTATGTAACATTAGGCTACACCTCTCAGGTGACCTTCAAGATAGATTTTTGTTCAGTAAGTCGGTAGAACAAGTGCTCCCGAACAGCTCTATCCGCATGCGCTGGCGTTATGGTTAGTGATATGTACACCGTTTCACCTATCTGAGCCAAAATGTGTATACATACCCTTTGGAACACTGATGGTAACACTGTCTACGTGAAATTTATGACAGACCAGTCCATTCCCTGCATTTAGGCCCTTTGCTTCAAATCTACACCTTTTCCCCGATCTGAACCAAAATTTGTATACTTACCCTTTGGAACCCTGCGAATAACTCTGTTTACATGAAATTTCTGACAGACCACTCCATTCCCTGTATTTAGGTCCTTTGGCACAACTCTACACCGTTTCACCGATCAGAACCAAAATTTGAATACTTACCCTTTGGAACCCTGCGAGTAACGCAGTGTGCATGAAATTTCGGACAGACCACTCCATTCCCTGTATTTAGGCCCTTTGGCACAAATCTACACCGTTTCACCGATCTGAACCAAAATTTGTATACTTACCCTTTGGAACCCTGCGAGTAACACTGTCCAAATGAAATTTATGACAGACCAGTCCATTCCCTGCATTTAGGCCCTTTGGCACAAATCTACACCCTTTCACCAATCTAAACCAAAAGTTGTATACTTACCCTTTGGAACCCTGCGAGTAACACTGTTTACATGAAATTTCGGACAGACCACTCCATTCCCTGCATTTAGGCCCTTTGGCACACATCTACACCGTTTCACCGATCTGAACGGCAATTTGTATACTTACACTTTGGAACTCTGCGAGTAACACTGTCTGCATGAAACTTTGGACAGACCTGTCCATTCCGTGCATTTAGGCCCTTCATCACAAATCTACACCGTTTCTCTTAATTGCACCAAATTTTACATACACTTTGAAACCCTGCTGATAACACTGTTCACTTGATATTTTGGACAACGCTCCCCATTCCCTACATTTAGAATAACAGACAAAATGAACTTGAAAAACACGTATTAAGGCCCTAGAACCATTCATGTTAGTAGTAGTGTAACTGTTAGAGTATTTGAATAAGTCTGTTGTTGACGGGCAGTTCGGGCTGCATCACGTCACCCCTACCAGCAGGGACCCGGAACAGAACGTAACGCGGAACGGAACTCTTGTCTATGTGGAACGGAGAAATTCCGTTATCTCCAAGGTTATTTCCAAGTTGTAACGTTACCGCTGTCTGTTCCAAACGTAACGTTACCGTCCTGGAACGGAACTGATTCTGAAACCGTACCCGGTATCTGGAACAGTGGAATGTTAGCCGAGCCTGTACCGGTACAGCGTATTGGAGACGGGTGGAACGTTACGTTGTCCCGTACCGAAATGAACAGAGGAATATCCGATACGTTACAGTTCGGAACATTCTACTTATAATAACGGAACAAACAGACGGAACGGAACGTTACAAATTTAACGGGATTGTATTGTTACAAGGCTACATTATGACGTCTCAAGGTCAAGCAGAAGGCGTGCGATGTAGCTGTTATTTTTATTGGGACGACGTGCATGCATTTACTCACTCAATCCCATTTTCCCGCTCACCTCACAGCACGCCAGCCTTCTGTTTCAGCTAATGTAGAGATCCTGTACCCCAAAAGAAGCTGCGCGACTCCGTCCCCTCGTTGTGATCGGTTGATCAAAATTTCTTTGGGATACCGTAAACGATTTGTGAGGTAAGGCAATGGGCAAAGCACAGTGCTATCAAGCGGTTCCGTGGCACATTTTCCGTATATAACTAAGTAGATCTAAGTTGCGGGAACACCGTAGTGTTTGTTTGTACTTCAACGTTGATTATCACCGAGACATGAGGTTTGAGACCACATATAAAATGTATACATTTCAAGCTGCCTGGAGTTGGTGAGGGGAGTACAGACGATTCTCTAGTTTAATCAAATTTTGGTTGGCTTACATATCATTGACAATCATTTCATGTCTCTGCTTTCAGAATAAGGCTATATTATGACTACCCACATCGTCACTCCAAGAGGACAGCGAAATACTTATTATTAGACTATTGTTATTATTATTATTATCATCATTAGACAGTTATGTTATTATTATTATTTTCATAATTATTAGTCATTAATGATTATTATTAGTATACTATTATTATTATATTTTTCATTATTCTAGACAATTGAGTTTGTACAAAAATTCGCTATCCAGCAACAGAGAAACTACCTTATACTATCGGGGCGCAGTTAGCATATTATTAGGAACCGGATTCTTAGGTTCTTATCTATTTTTCCCATACTTCTAAATACTTTTACGAATCACATTGAAATTCCGTACTACCTAATAAACTAAATAATACGCGAGTACATAAAAATAACTAATCGCAGTTTTGTACCATTTATTGTAGTATATTTCAAATTTTGTCCATAATCCTTGAAATTAAATGTGAAGATAGTGTTTATTCCTAGCTCCAGTCGATTGAAAGCAATCCTACCTAATGGAAAAATGAAATATTTTCAGCACTTTCCAGCTTATATATTATTGCTTGGTTATTTACCGAGAGGAAAGAGCGAATAAATCTCTTATTATTCCCAAGAATCCAATATAGTAAAGAATCAACATTATTTGAACGAGATAGAATGTGAAAATCATCTCTGACATCCTTGGCTTTATTGCAATCCCTAAAAGTGTAAAGTTATCGGTGATAATTTGATTACGCATCATTATGTTAAATATTTACTCTCTCGTTGCAATCAGATTGTCTACTAATAATGAGGTATTAATCTTAAGCCTTATGTAATGTATGTCAACTTTCGCTACCATTTAAACACAAGAACCTATTGTAAAAACCCATTCTACCTAATAAAAAACTAAAAAGAACAATTTTATGTTTTTGAAAACCTAAAATGACAATTTTAAAAACCTCCAAAATCCGGCCCCTATTTATTATATTCTGATGGTTGGGTGGTAGAGCAGCGGACTCTGTACTGGGATAAACGCCAGGAAAGAAGAAGATGGTTGGGTGGTTTCCTAAGTAATACAAGAAGTTCCGTGAAGAACTCTACAGCCTACTTTTCATGCCAATGATTATAATACAGTATATGAACCTATCTAGAATAATGACGAAATTAAGTCTGTAATATCGAAATATCTAATTAGTTCAAAACATACCTGGTGTAATGTAGCCTAATAACGCACTACAGATGGCAGCCCTGGTGACTGAATATATTCTTATTTCCATCTCTTAAGGTACAGAATACAACATTTGGTTGAAGTCCAATGGACGTTACATGCAGTTAGACACTGGATCTATCAGCAGCGTAAAAGCATGTTGCCAACAATACCATGCGTGTGCTGGTCAGAAATAATCTGAAATTTTATGATATCTTGTTGTGCCAATTTTGGATGAAATCCATTTGTTAGTATAGAAGTTACATGTATTTTAAAATTGGACCTATCAGCAGGCATAGGATCATGTTGGCAGCACTGACTTATATTAATTACTCCAAATTAATCTAGAAAGTCAGGTGCTATACGTGAGCAAAGTATAGAGCTGTTGGCTTGCATACTTTCTGATATATTGATATTAGGGTAAAAAAAATATAGACAGCATTTATTAACAGTTGGCAGCCCTGATTGCTCTTAACAATACTTATAGTCATATCTGTTATGTTACACATAGCACATACGAAATTTGGTTGAAATCCAACTGATAGTATATACGTTACATGTATTTAAAAATTGGTACTATCAGCAGGCTTATAATCATGTTGGTAGAACTGATGTATATAAGTTACTCCAAATTAATCTAAAATGTCAGAATATACGTGTGCATAGTTTAAATCTGTCGGTTGCATACTTTCTGATATATTGGTATTTGGATAAAAAAAATAGAGAGAGCAATTATTAACAGTTGGCAGCCTTGGTGGCTCTTAAGAATACGCTCAGTCATATCTGTTTACGTACACATTTTACATACAAAATTTGGTTGATATCCCATTGATAGTGTAGAAGTTATATGCATTTATGTTCGACCCTGACTATTATGTGTCTGAAAACTGTATCATAATGATGGTCATTATAACACTATTATTCATTATGAAACAGTTTCTCCCACCAATCACAGCTCAAGAAACAAATTTTTTGACCAATTAGATAAGGATACCTTCGCGCATGCTCTCAAAATCCAACATGTCTATATAAATTACCGAAAGTGCACCGTCCAAATGTTCGCGTAAATAAACTGGTGAATATGAGACAAGAAATAGCACTGTACCTTAATATACCTAAATCCAATTTCTACTCGGCGCGTTGATTTCAAACGACTACGGTGACAGTTTTGCTGAATACTGGTTCACGATCTGCACATCTGGCATTGAAGCACTTAGAGCGCATGCGTCGGCCGGCCAGAGAGCTTGGAACAGGGAGATGTGCTACCTAGCGCACCACCCGAGCACAAAATTCTAGTTACTGAACAGATATTTATGAATATTTATGTTAAAACATGTAATAAAGTTATAATTATCGTCGAACATAAACAGTCGTATGCAACTCGCCTATAATGGTAATTAAGACACTCGTATGGAAATTATAAAACTCGCTAAAGCTCGTTTTATAAAGACACTCGTGTCTTAATTATAGCCATTATAGGCTCGTTGCATAATGTACATGTGTGCCAATTTTGGAATAGCTCCCATGCATACCTTGCAGGATATCCAACATGGAGCTCAAATTTCTAGTGCGTTTTTCAGCAGTTGGTAGCACTGACATCATTTTCAAATATGGACGTGAGATATTCCGGTGCACATCTTTACTCATACTAAATTTGGTTTTGATTGCTGCAGCCGTTTAGGAGTTGATAGGGGGGAACACACACACAGACAGACAGACAGACAGACACACATTTTCCCGGATCGATCTCATAAGTCTACTTTTTCCTAATTTTTGCAAAATGTGAAAAGTAGGCTAGGGCCCACAGCCACTCCTATTTCAGTACACGAGCTATCGAGTCTAATACCAACAGGCCGAGTGTTTCGAGGCTGGCTGGCGTACCTCTGGTCGTATTGGGTACTGACGCACATTAGTAGTATATGCCAAAAGCATAAGATGGCGTCGATAATTTAGAGGTGGAACACCCGATTCGACGAGTTGGCTGGGTATCGGGCTGGTCCGGAAGGCACCAGTAGCCAGCCTAACGCCACTATGGTGGATACTGTCCAGCATTTTCAAGGTTGCTGGTCTTTCTGAACCGTAAGCCGCAGAACCATAGTCTAGCCGGGACACGACGAGGGCTTGGTAGAACAGTAGCAGCACCGCTCCGTCAGCCCCCCACGTAGTGCTACTAAGAAACTTGAGCATGTTCAGTTTCCTGAGACACGTCGTTCTTAGTTGCCGTATATGGGGCTGCCACGTTAATTTGCTGTCAAAATGGAGCCCCAAGAAGCGATAAGTGTCAACCAACGGCAACGCAGCATACCTGAGATGTAGTTCAGGGTGTAAGTGTAGCCTTCGGAGCCGACAAAAATGGACGACGGAGGATTTCGCTGATGAAAACCGGTCGTGAGCCCACCTGTCGACCCGGTTAATAGCTATCTGCAATTGCCGTTCCACGATTGACATACTTCCAGAGCTGTAAAGCAGAGCTAAATCGGCTGCATACAGCGATGGAACTATCGTGGGCCCGGTGGCGGTAGCAATGCCGTTTATGGCAACCTCTTTTACTTTTACGCTCATCGGCGTATGGCAGATTTTCTTCTTTTATATTTAAGGAAAATATATCAATTCAAAACAACCATTTATTGACACTTCTGGATGCCATGACAGTTAATTTTACAACAGTGGAAAAAAGATAATAAAGAAAAGAAAAAAATGACAATCTTAATGTAGCATCTTTGGCCAAAAGATATGACACACTCCCACCTTGAGTTGGTGGAAGAACAACTCAACCATACATAAATAACTATAATTACCTCAAAATACAGTAATCATAAATCTAATCTCTTTGGTGTATTTACAGCTCTACCACTTTTAGTGGTTACTCATGACATCCCTTCTCATCCCTAAACACATTTAGGCTAATGAGACTTTTGTCATTTTTTGAAGAGAAAGGCTCTTCCTGTACCAATCTTGCGACTATTTTTTCTGCTGACATTATCTCCTCACATGATAATTCTCCACGAACTCTTGTAAGGTTTGCTCTTCGCGTATTTTGGATAAACCTCTTTATCCAAGCAACCAACCGAATTATTTTTCCATAGCTTGAAAAATATAAGTAATACCAATCGTGGTACCTGCACTGATCATTATTTACATGTTTTGGGGTGCTACATGAAGTATCTACAAAGTAACTCATTATTTGAGTTGATTTTCTCTTTTCTTGCAAAATCAGCTCTGCCTCTGCAGGTGGAAATTCACCAGGCCACTCTGGCCGGTCCTTTCGTAAAAACTCTGGCCCCTCCCACCATTGAAGTGCTAACAATTTTTCTGCCAGACAACTCTTGAAGGAAGATCTGCAGGATTCAAATGGCCAGGAACATATCTCCACATTTCTGGTAAAGTCAACCGATGGATTTCTTTAACACGGTTGTTGACAAACACAGTCCATGTTTCTTCCTATAGAATCCATGCTAAAACCGTTGTCGAATCAGTTTAGAAATTCAACTTGACATCTTGGTAGTTTAGTCCTTCTAGCACTGAATTACCTAATCTAGCTCCCACTGTTGCAGCAATTAGTTCCAGTCGGGGAATGATGACTGTGTTTAAGGAGCTACTCTTGCTCTGGCTGAAAGAAGGTGTACCTTACTCTCACCGTCAATTTGTAGTCGTATGAAGACTACTGCAGCGTAGGCCTGTGCACTAGCATCACACAAAATATGTAGACTGACATCCCTGTGGTTCTTGGAATAATGAAACCAGCGTGGAATTCTCATCTCTTTCAGGAGAAAAAGGCTTAAATACCAGATTAAAAATTGGTCCTTAATATCAGTATTAACCTCTTCATCTCAAGATATACCACTTAGCCATATCCTTTGTAATAACAATTTAGGAACTAGAAGTACTGGACTAACTATGCCAATCGGATCAAATATATTTTGTGCAACTGACAGAATGGATCTTTTCGTGATCACTCCCAATTCATGGATCTGTAACCATTCCAAGTTTAACAATAAATTGTCAGATTCCAAATCCCATCGTAAACCTAGCACCGCTGTCCGTCCTACAAGAATGAAAGCATCATTGTTGGCCTGCCAACCTCTGAGGTCGAACTTTCCTTCCTGCATTATATCACGTGCTTCATTAATGAATTCTTTCAGTTCTGATTCAGTATCAACACTGGTTACAACATTGTCCACATAAAGGCTCTGTTTAAGTCTTGATATCTGTCCTTTACTATATTGACAATCTTCCATTGCCTTGTCCAAATGGTAATCAAGAACTGCTCCTAAAAGGAAAGTGCTACATTTTAATCCAAATACCACCCTCCGATGCCGAAATATCTTTATATTCTTCCAGTCATTTGGATCACACCAGAAGAATCTAAGAAAATCTCTGTCTTCTTGACGAACACTTATTTGTAGAAAAGCCATTTCTACATCAGCTGTCACCTCAAATCTCCCTTCCCGAAATTTTAGTGACAGGGAAGGAATCAGTTCAATCAGATTGGGTCCACACTCTAAACAATGATTGAGAGAAGGAGCATTTCTACCTCTTGCTGACACGTCAAATACAGGACGAACTCTGGTGGTGCTATTCTCCTTAATAACAGTTCGATGTGGTAGGTAGTGTCCATAATTCCCTACTTCTTTGACTGGTACTTCTTCAATAATTCCCAGTTCTTCCCACTCAGCTAGAACTGCATCGTATGAAATGAGAAGATTTTGAGACTGAAGCTTTCTAGTGGTAGATTCTAACCTTTTGATTGCTAGCTCCCTGTTACTAGGAAGAGCCAAGCTATCTTCTTTCCATAGCAATGAAACTTCGTAACGTCTCTCATCATTTACAGTAATACCTCTTAGAAAATCATCTCTAATTTGAAGCTGTCTTTCATTTTTGGACATTTTAACAGCTGAGTCTGAGATTCCAATGGTATCTAGGCTCCAGCGATCGTTGTTCTCATTAACAAACAGAGCTGTAACTTCTTCTGCCAAGTTACCAGAAGATTGTTGTGGAACTTTCCCCATCAAAGTCCAGCCTAAATTTGTTTCCACAGCAACCAAACCAGAAGATAGAACTTTAATATTTCCTGTCTGAAGTTTGTCCGCTACATCCGCTCCAATCAGCAAGTCCACAGGCCTAGACTCATCCCCAATATCTGTTAGGCTGATATTCCCTTCCTCAAGTTCATTCAACCAAGGTCCTTTCTTGACCGAAGGGATGCCATTACATATTAAAACCTGATCCAATACTTCAAAATTATATTGATATTTTTCATCCAGGCTTTCAATTTCTACTTTGTAACATGAATGTTCATTAACACTCGTTTTCACTCCCCCAAAAAGGTCATGTTTAATTGTTTCAGTTCTGACTGGAGTGTAACCTAATATTTTAACAATGTCTTTCTTAACATAGGATCTTTGGGATCCTGAGTCAATTAAGGCTCTAACAGAGAAGGAAGAGCCAATACCTTTCATCTTTATAACCAAAGTTTGCAAAATAACTTTAGGATATTTAGAAATATTACTCAGCGAATTTGTCTTTTGTTCATTCTTCCCCCCGGATTTCCTGTGTTCGACATTATTATGGGTTATATTTTGTATATTCTGAGGTAAATCAGGGCACATCAGAACTTGGTGGCTCTTACTAAAAATAATGCACCGTACTACGGCTTTACATTTATTGACACAGTGTCCCTTCTTAAAGCACTTAAAACACCCATCCTTGTCCTTTAGGACCTTCTGTTTCTCATATAGACCTAATTAGTGTGCTTTAAAGCTATTAAGGGCATCATGTTGACCTCCACAAAAAATACAGTACCCTTTCCTCTCCTCAACTGGGTTAGTGTTTAACAAGTCAGCTGCAGTAGCAATGTGCTCTGACAATTTGGGTTGGTCTCTACTCCTGTTATTATCTTTGATTCCAAAACCGGAAATTGCTAAACTGATCCGTTCCTCGGCTTCCACTTCCCTTTTCATGAATAGCATGAGATTGTCTAACCTATCTTTCGAATCACGTGTGTGTGCAAAATTGGAACTTCTTTGCCAGGCCCTAAGAAACTCCTCAGGCAAACATGACTCTACTAAAGGATACAACATAGATGCACACTTATCTGTTGTAACACCTAAGGTTTCAAGTGACCGTATGTGCGATTCCAAGTTGTCATAAAGGCTACACATTGAATTGCCATAATCGGGAGTGGAAGATTTCTTAAGAACTAAAGATAACAACTCTCTTACGTAAACTTCAACCAACAGATCATCTCTACCGAACCTGCTCTTTAAACATTCTACTGCCTTCGTATAATTTTCCCCAATAGGTGGAAAACTTTCAGTAATTTCTCGAGCACGAGACCCTTTCACTGTAGCTTGCATTAAGTATTGAAACTTATCTTCCGGTGCAATATCCGGATCCTTGTCTATCATTTCAAACTGGCCCCTGAACTGTATCCACTGTTTTACATCGCCATCAAATTTCCTTAGTTCTAATTTAGGTAGTTTGAATTTTCTCTTACTCACAAGATCTACACTGCTACAATCACTGTTGTCTTGAGCCAAGCCTCCTGAAGGTAGAATATATTCAACACTCACCTCTATATCAAGAAATTGACGTTGATAGTCATCGGCAAGTCTACATTCGTCGTCCAAGTCCTCTTGGCCGACGTCAAGTTTTAGACTTACGACCTTACCATCCAGCTGCAGGAGCTCATCATTTTTCTTCCGAAGTAAAGAAAGGGAAACCTGAACTTTCCTTCGCTTTTCATGAGCTGTCATCTGGACGTCATCAATTTCACCTTTGAGGTTATTCAACTGCCTCGAAAACGCCTCCTGTGTTACCTTACGTAGCTTTATCGCTTAATCCAGTTCACGTTGGGTTGTCTCCATAATTAAAATATATTGATATATTTATCCTATCACTGGTCGCCACTTATTTTACTTTTACGCTCACCGGCGTATCGCAGATTCTTTCTTCTTTTATATTTAAGGAAAATATATCAATTCAAAACAACCATTTATTGACACTTCTGGATGCCATGACAGTTAATTTTACAACAGTGGAAAAAAGATAATAGAGAAAAAAAAATAACAGTCTTAATGTAGCATCTTTGGCCAAAAGATATGACAACCTCGAACAAGGTGACAGAACAGAACCCTGAGGAACTTCGTTTTCTTGGGTATAATATTGCGATATGTTCTACCGACCCTTACACGGAAGAGTCGGACTACATGAAATTCGTAATGAAAGTCGGTAGATTACCACGGAGACCCCACTCATGAAGGGTGGAAAGGATCTCGTAGCGCCATATGGTGTCGTAAGTAATTCGGAGAAATGCCTCCTGTATGGCGCTCACAAGTCGCACCAGATAGACGGTGGTGGACATATGGGAGCGAAATCTAGATTGGTACCCTGACAGTAAGCCTCTCTCTTCCAGGAACCACACCAGTCGATGGTTCACCATCTTCTCTCGCAGCTTACATAGGGCATTTGAGAGGCCTGTAGCTGCTGACAAGTTTGGGATCCTTTCCAGCCTTGGGAACCGGTGTCATGATCCACTCTCGCCATTGAGATGGAAACTGCCCATCAATCCATATACGATTGAAGAGGACCAACAATTGCTTTATACTGGATTCGCACAGATGTTTTAACATTTGATTCTGTATGTTATCCGGTCCGGGAGACGTATCCCTACACAGTGAAAACGCACTGCGCAGTTCCCTTTCAGAGAATGGTACATTGTAGGACTCCAAAGCAGCAGTGGCAAAGGACCAGGGGTGAGCCTCCGCCTCCCGCTTCAGAGTCAGAAACGTAGGATCGTAACTCCCAGAACAGGATACATCATTGAAGTGCGAACCAATACGGTTGGCAATGGCGAGTTGGTCCGTGATGATGTCTCCGATGATGGAGACTCCGTGTGCCATCAATGATATCGGGAGTCCGGAGATCCGACGAAGCTTAGTCCACACTTGAGATGAAGGAGTATGTGTCGTCATAAACAACACATACTTTTCCCACGTCGTTTTATTACTCTCCCGAATCAGATATCGGGCTCTAGCACGCATCCTTTTGAAGGTGATAAGGTTGGCCATAGTGTTTTGCCTCCGATAGCATTTGAAAGCACGTCGACGATCTTTAAAGGCTGCTGCAATCTCGGCTGTCCACCAAGGGGCAAGTTTCCGGTGGGAGTTGCCGGATGAGGAAGGTATTGTTTCCTCAGCAGCAGCCGAAATACCATGCGTTATGTGAATGGTATGATCATAGACACTCTCAAAGGTATCTTCGGCAAAATCAGCACGTGCTGTGAAAGTTGTCCAATCAGCCCGACGGAGAAGCCATCGACTTGGTAATTCGATGGCTCTCTGGTTCGGAAGAGTAACGATAATCGGGAAATGGTCACTAATACAAAGGTCGTCGTGTACACCCCACTGTAGCAGGGGAACCAGCGCACGACAGCACAAGGTGATATCGACATTTGAATAAGTGCCGTGTGCAATAGAGAAGTGCGTAGGTTCCCCTGTGTTTAACAAATACAGCTCCAGCCACCTGATCAGTCTCTCAAAATCTCTCCCTCCATCACTAGTGGTAGCGGAGCCCTAGATGGTGTTGTGGGCATTAACATATCCCAGAAGGAGAAAAAAAAGGGGGGGGGGGAGCTGAGAGACTAGATCCACCAGCTGGTTTCAATCCAGTTGAGAATCAGGTGGAATGTACACGTTACATACTGTTGCCATTACTGGCGACGAAGTACGAACTGCAACAGCCTCTAGCTGAGTACGCAATGGCACCTCTTCACTAAAGAGGCTAGAGTGGACGAGAATGCAGACGCCACCGACGGCCACAGCTCCATCCACCGGGTCTTCAGAGAAGAGGTTGAAGTAACGCATTATTGTCTCACGTCCAGGACGAAACCTGGATTCCTGAAGACAGACAATGGTTGCCGAAAACGAAGATATTAATTGACGTAACTCATTGAGATGACCAGAATAGCTATTACAGTTCCCTTGTAAGTAGAAGTGGGTCTTCTACTTACGCTTGACCGTTTGCCACCATTCCTCATCTCTAGTTGGATATGATGGGGCAGGAGAGCGCACCTCAATCTCCACATCTCGGTCCGAAGACGAAGAAAATGGAGCGGGCAGTCCCCTGGATGGCGCGCGGTCCTCGTCGGACTTCACGAGTCTCGCTCTTGGGGAAGAACGAGAGCGGTGTCGAGGGACTTTCTCCTGGTCCGAAGACGTCTATTTGGGGAAGTAGATGGTCGCTTCCCCGCAGACGCCAGTTCCTTACAAAACATGACCGCTCCTGCTGACACCGCTCCACTGGTGGTGGTGGGAGTGGAATGGCCAGCAGATACCTGAGCAGCCCTGTCTCTAGGAGAGGAAGAGAAACGGCGCTGAACCGATCCTCTCTCCTCCGCTGATATATTTTCCTATTTGTAGGGGAGTTCCTCCATACGGACGAGTTTGGCTTCAGCCGGCTTCCCTCCCTTGATGGTCGTGGGAGAGGGAAGGCCAGCAGAGACAGTAGCCACTCCGTCAGGAGGAGGGCGAGAGAGATGGCGACGAACCTTCTCTCTCATCTCCACTACTACTTTTGTCATATCGGGTGGACTGGAAGAAGGACCAGCCCTGGTCGGCAAACTCTTCTTTCCCCTGTTAACTGAGGAAGACATGTTAGCCGACCGGTTCGAAGAAGAAGAGGACTTCTCCGATTTCGCCGGTTTAGATGATATAACTGTCGCCTTCTTTTTCTTGCCCGAAGAAGGTTGTGGGACCTCCTTCGGGCAGAAAATTTTCGCTGGTACAGCGAGGGGTGATTTCAAATCTGCTGAACTACCGGAAGTCGAGGGTACTACACTGGGAACTGTGACGGCAGGGGTGAATGAGGGCGTCGCTGCGGCCACAAACGTCACCCAAAATTCGGGGGCATTAATATCACGGTACCTCTTGCGAGCATGGTGATATGAAAGCCGATGCAATGTTCTGATTTCTTGGATTGTGGCTTCTTTACAGAACTCTGGGCACTGCTTCGATCGTGGAGAGTGGCTTCCTTGGCAGTTATACCAGGCCCAAAATAACTGTGAACATGAGGGAGGAGCCAGATTCACGCGCTCACCCGCGCCAGCCAATTGCATAGCGCGGCGTTGCCTAGTTAACTACGCAATCTGGACTCGCTGTGCCGTACGAAATCCCTATTTCTCTCCGCGCACGAAAATCATTAATTATCCTATTATTTAGATGAACCTATGTTACAGAGCTAAACATTCTGAAGCTGACTGTGCAAACCTCATGACGATACGACCAGCCGTTCGGGAGATATCATCTGCTCTTGAACAGAAGGGATAATTAGAGCGAAGAATGGTTAGGTGTTGAAATATTTAGTTTCGCTGGGGAAGATAACTAAGAGTGACAGCATGGCTGTATCAATTCAGTAGTGGAGCTTATAGAAGTTAGTGCTGTGAGCTGAAGTTTTGAACTCATAACAATGTTCCGTAGCAAGCCGAGTGGCAGTCGAACAGCGAGGCAAGAACAATATTTTTCAGGGTATACGGCCTTTTAAAGAATCTTTCGAATAGAGAAGTACGTGAAAACACAAAATCTGATAACCTGTGTTGTTGTGTTGTCGGCAAATATGTTTTCTTTTTTTAAATTGAGTAGAATAAAACTCACCTCTTCACAGTCTTACCTCACGAGGCAGAGAGTACCCGGTTCTAACCCTAAGACCAGAACTAAATGTCTTGATTGAGCCGTGAATCGAATCTGGACATCATGGGTGACAGCAAGAGTTGTTGTTATTGTTGTTGATTATTATTGTTGTAGGGGCTTTGTGACATCGTGGTCATGTAGCCCCGTGTATTTGGGTGTGTGTGGAATTTATCTGATAACCTGTGACACTATGATGTCTCTACTAGTGTGTATATTTGTAATTGAGGAAGGATTTGCGTAGGAAGCGGCCGTGGCCTTACGTTAGGTACCATCCCGTCATTTGCCTGGAGTAGAAGTGCGAATCCACAGAAGAACCACTTCCAGGATGGCTAAGGTAGGAATCCAACCCACATATTCCTAGGTTTGCATCTCGAGGATGAGTGTACCGTGTTCCAGCCCTCAGACCAGAATTACATTTGTTGGGAATCGTACCCGGGACTCCGCGGTGACAGCCAAGAATGGACAGCAATGTGCTAGCCAGTACACCACAAGGTGGTCTCCAATAAACAAAAACTGATCCCAAAAATTGTATTCTCTGTTTCTATTACCTTATAAAGGGCTACCAAGCAATGTTACTCAGAATGGCTTGGGGTGTAGATTACGTCATGTGATATAATAACGTTGTAATTGTTGCTTCATTTGAGGGGCTTGGACATATTGGTACTTTAGCCCCGTGTACTTGTCTGAAAATCTGGGTTACTGTGGTGTCTGTATTAGAGTGTGTGTATTATTATTATTATTATTATTCTGGTGAGGATTGGGAAGGAGGCGGCCGTGTCCTTAAGTTAGGAACCATCCCGGCATTTGCCCGGTGTATAAATGAGAAACCACTTTCAGGATGACTGAGGTAGGAATTTTACCTACATCTTCCCAGCTTTGCCTCACGAGATTGAGCGAACCCTGTTCTAGCCCTCAGACTAAAATTAAATAGCTTGGCAGAGCCGGCAATCGAACCTGAACCTCCTGCGCGACAGCCAAGAATGCTGGTCGCTGGTGGTCACTTTCACGAATAACGTTTGTGTGGCATCTTATATCTGCCTCATATCACATTGTGTGCAATCCGTTGTGAGGATAGATATTCGTAGGATCAGGTCCCCCAGCTCGTACATGCGCTTGCATTCGGAGCACCTTGTGTTCTGGGGGAAGGTCGTGTGTATACTGCGAGCGTAGAGCTGTGTCATCTCTGACAGTCTCACTGTGGCAACAGCGCTCCGCTGGACGCACGCTAATGGGCGAGCCCACGTTCACAGTTGTTTTGGGTCTGGTATAGGACAAATCGGGGGAGGCGTACACCTCTCACCCTCATGTATCCCCTTGTCACACTCTCTACACACGGCCTTGGCAGTGCACCTGGCAGAAACATGCCCGAATTTCTGGCATTGATAACATCACATAGGTGGAGGGATATACGGTCGAACATCGCAGTGGTTCGATGTGACCTACATCTGCTTAGGTAAAACATCACCCTCAAAATGGAGAATAAAAGCGCCGGTATCGACGCTGTTCTCTCCAATCTTTCGGGTGATGCGCCCAATCTTGGTGACGCCTATCTTCCCCAGATTCCACAACAATTCCGCATCGCTATTCAAAATGAATTTACGATGGAAAATAACTCCACGGACCTCATTCAGCGTTTCGTGTTTTGAGACCATAACGGGAATTTCGCTGAAATGCGTGCATTCCAGCAACGTTTCGGTTTGCTGTCGGCTAATTGTAAGCAGTAGGAGTTGTCCGTTCCGGCGCTTGGAAATCCCGTTTAGATCTCCAAATTTCCCCTCGAATTCCTCGGAAAAGATCATTGATTTCACCACTTTGAAATAATCCCCGTCTGTCCTGATAGCTACCAGGTAGCGATGTGACTTGTCAACAGGGAAACGTGCATTGAAAGTTTTATCCCTGATCCGACACTCAACCTCTTCATTGTGAGCAGACGTCACGCGATCTCAAACAGGGGGGACACCCTCTGATGATTTATTGGGCCGCTTTCGCGTCATCCCAAAATCACCCTCCCCGAATACAACCTACTCCGAATGAGGGTCATCACTGTGGGCGCCACCCAGCCAAGGCAATAACTACCTGGCATAGCAGGTATTGCCCGGGGTCCCAGTGCCTTGAATAGGCACTTCCCCCTCGGCATGCACAGTGATATGTTTGGCGAAATTATTCGGCCGTGCAGGGACCTCCGTTGTGAGGCGGATACCACTGCAAGGGTACATGGCGCACCCACCTGACGGGATGGGGAATACCGTCCAGGCTTTCTGGCCAGATGGCCAAGTTGGTGGCCCTTCCGCAGGCAGCATGACGTTTATTTCTAAGGGTCAAACCAAAAATGGAACCGGAAGTCGGAAAAGACCTTTTACAGGCAGGGGATACCGTAGATGAATTTTCTCTTCCCATCAACAGGGAGCCTTCAAAATCAAAGTCAGTCATGTCAGTCTGTCTTGTCGGCCCTATTAGTGTCCTCCTACGACAAGCAGAGCATACCGTGTGTGTATTCTAACCCGCAACCCACACGGGGGTGTACCTAAAAGGATGTCTGTCGCACCCAATGGGGATTACCCACACTCCAGTAATGCATATTATGACGATAAACGGTTCCATTGTTGTGGAATCGTGCTTCGTCCGTAAATAAGATGGTCGCTTGAAAAGCCGGATCAGTTTCCACAGAACGCCACCCGTGCTTCGAAATCATGACCATGTATCTCCAGGTGTAAGTGCAGATGGTACGGGTGAGACCAGTGGGTGTGCATTATCCGCATAACAGACACTCCGCTGATGTTCGTCTCCAGTGCAATGGCCCATGTGGTAGTATGAGGGTGACGCCGGATAGCGTCAAACACAACCTCTTCATTGTGAGCAGACGTCACGCGATCTCAAACAGGCCGTGTTTTTCCCAGGGATCCAGTATCTCCCAGGCGTCTTTCCACACTCCGAAATACCATGCCTGTCGGTCGTTGTCTATCCGGATAGAGTTCTTGGTACAGGCGAAGCGCCTGGTATGCATTCTGTCGAGCTCCTCCATTAATATAACATATTCAGGCGCGGATTCAAGGGGGGGGGGGGGGGGAGTCACGGGGGTCATGACCCCCCCCCCCCAAACGGAGAAGAAATTTTTTACAATCTCAAAAAACCGAAACACAATAACCAGACAAATGAAACTTAACGAATTTTAACTGAAAAACAGGTTTTTTTTTCATTCTATTCAATACTGAAAATTTCTTTATTGCAATTATTATGTTCTGTTACAACTGTACTTATTTACTACTTCATACCTGTTATATAAAAACGAGTATTTATATAACAAAATCAACTCGTCTATTTTGTTTAGCAAACCTTGTGATTACTGAATCGATGTTTATAGTGATGTCACGATGAATGTGCAGCAATGCACGAATAGGAATTTGGGGCTTTTTTCGCACCAAAAAAAAATTTCCGACGTCCAAACTGCAAGCTTGGTTGGCAATTTAAGCTGTGACTTTCTCCCTTTGTCGGTACCAACCCGACTTGCCGAAACTGCAAGGTACTTTGGTATTTTTCTCGAAGCTCGGTGTAAAAATCGCAAAACACGCCGTTGCAATTTGTACGAATATTTTAGGTGCGCTAAACGCATCAAATTTCTATCCATGTAGCTTGCAAAAAATTGGTCTGGTTTTGTACGTTTGGTTATTTTGTGATTGCGTTTTTAGTGATACCATTTTGCTTAACTATTTCGATTCTCTGACCCCCCCCCCCCCCCCCCCCCAAAGCCAAACTCTAGATCCGCGCCTGAACATATGCATATGCTCTTCGCTGGAATACATCTCGAGGCAGTGAATACGCTTCGTGTTGTGAATTACGTCGAAGGAGCGAGTTCGCGCAGCTACATACTGACTTGCCATCGCATGTTGTTTTCGTTCCAATGGGGCACACTTCTCCCTAACTGTGGTCTACGAAGCTTGGAACATGTACGACGTAGCTAACTGGTTGCCTGTGCCCAGCCAGAGACAATCACCTCCTCATGCTTGCCCAATCCAGCACCTTAGCTTATGCAACGATACACACGGTCTTCTTTTCTTTTTCTTTTTATTTGATCGCTTACCCTCCAAGCTCGGCTTTACCCTCGGACTTTGCGAGGGATCAGTCCTCTACCGTCGAATTACAGGACAGTGCCTCGGAGCTGAACACACCTTGACAGCAGATACAACTGGGGATGGTGACAAGCCAATCGCCTAAGTGACCACGAACTTGGGTCTAATGAAGGAAAGGGCAGCGAAGGGAGTGGGAAGAAAGATGCCGTGGTCCTGTCGAAAGGAACCATCCCAGCAATCGCCTGGAGGAGACGTGGGAAACCACGGAAAACCACTTCTAGGATGGCTGAGGCAGGAAGCGAACCTGCCTCTACTAAGTCTGTGTGCCCCACGAGGTTGGGTGAACCCCGTTCCAGGCCTCAGACCAGGAACAAAATTTCGTGGCAGAGCCGAGATTTGAACCCGGGCCTCCGCAGTGACATGGTCTTTTACAGAGCCAAATAAACAAATCGTGTCGCCTCCGTGGTGTAGTGGTCAGCGTGCATAAATGCCACCCCGTAGGTCTGAGGTTCGATACCCGGCTCTAACAAGAAATTTGACAAGTGGTATGAGGGCTGAATCGGGGTCTACTCAGCCTCGGGGAGAAGAGTAGAGTGGGTTCGATTCCCACCTCAGCCATCTTCGAGTGGTTTTCCGTGGTTTCCCACTTCGTCTTCGGGCAAATGCTGGAAAGGTACAGTACCTAACCAAAGGCCACGACCGCCTCCTTCCCTCTTCCTTGCCTATCCCTCTCACTCTTCCCATCCTCTCATCAAGCCCCTGTTCACTTCGCAGGTGAGGCCGCCTGGGCGAATTGCTAGTCACACTCCCCAGTTGTATCCCCTGATTCAGAGCCTCAAGTTGCAGGACACCGTCCTTCGCTTAGTCCGTGGGAAAAGCCAACCCAGGAGGGTAAAAAGATAACGAAAAAAAAAACTAATCAGTCTGTGAAAACGATTAAGTATATAACCTTGCCACTTGCCAGGCAACTCCAATCGCGCGCTTGCCATGTGAGCTACTGCGACATTTGACCTGCAGCGCGCACCTCCCGGTCTATACAATACCTGCTCTTTGTGTGTGCGTGCACCTCTTGTTTTCAAGTGTGTGTTCTGCGTATCTCGGCTCGTTTAACGGGTTCATTCGAGGTACCCATACTGAATTAATAGTGGCGCTCACGATTCCTGCTGTCTTCCAGCCCGTAAACACACATCGCGTTATATTACCCCGGTTTAGGGAGAGGGACCTATGTCTTTCAGAATTGTAGTACATGTGACAGAATGCATAAAACTGGATCGCAAGGGGCCAGTGGACCGTTCGGTATGTAGGCCATAGAGTTTTGTAGACTACTATTACCTGAAGATACCGGTTGAGTTAGCCGTGCTCGTTAAGGCGTGACTGCAGGCAGTGGATCACATCCGGTAGGCGAGGAGGCTCGAAACCCTCCACCGGCAACCTTGAAGATGGTTTTCTGTAGTTTCCTATCTTCCTTCCAGGCAAATGCCGGGGTTAGTCCCCAACTATAGGCCACAGCCTCTACCTTCCAATTCCTCATCCTTACATTCACACTTTCCTCGCCAGACAACCACCACACGGGACGGTACTTGTAGCTCACCCCATGGGTGTCCGCATAGAAGTAGCTGAAAACTTGAGCGAGCCAAACATGTACTCGGTCACTCCCGGCACTAAAAGCCATACGCTTAAAAATATAATATAAGAACATGAAGATTATTGCGTAAATATATTATTCAAACTTCAATCGCATAATTAGGACTCAAGAAATAACAAGTATTTCCGTGAAGAAATGTGTAGCCCAGTTTCATTTATCCTGCTTATGTTAATTGCCTCTATCAACATACAAAATTCAGTTTGATTGCTGTAATAGATTCGTAGATATTGAGAACCGTCTAAATATATCGGATAGTCGACATGTTGGATTGTTATATATGTAGGCCTTAGAGTTATGTACTATTACATGAAGATTATTGTGTAAGAGTATTATTCTAACTTCAATTGCATGATTAGGACACAAGAAATGGTAAAAACGAGATTTTAAAATTTTGCACAGCCTCCATCTTCTGGTTCTGAAAAAAAAATTGAAATAAATTAGATGCCAGTGGATTAAAATTTGTATAAGCATATACCATACCAAGTTTCACTGTGCTCATCCTTTTCAATATTCGCATTTCGCGTCGCCGGCAGGTTGGATTTGTGATCACCAGGTTATGAAAGTTCAATAGGTGAACTTATGTTTATAGCCTCTGTCAACACACAAAATGTCAGTTTGACTGCTGTCAGATTATCAGATTTTGTGATCCGTCTAAATATTTTGGATGCTCGCCATGTTGGATTGTAACATATGTAGGCCATAGAGTTATGTACTATTAGATGACTATTATTGCGTAGGTTCATTATTCAAACGTTGATTTCGATCGCATGATTGCGACACAAAAAATTGAAACTTAATTTTAAAAATTTGCACAGCTGCCATCTTGAGGTTATGTAAACAATTTGACAAACATATATGTCAGTGCATTGCAAAGTGTATAAAGAATTGCTCTACCAAGTTTCACTGCGTTCGGATTTTTAACCCGCCAGAAAAGTCTATTTAAATATTTCAAATTCGCATGGTCGCCATGTTCGTTTTGTAGTTAACAGGTTTCTGAAAGTCCCTTGAACGATTTTGTATTAGTGCCTTTTATCACCGTACAAAATTTCAGGTTGATATGAGTAATAGATTCGGAGATATAGAATGACAGTGAAATATTTCGCACAGCCGCCACGTTGGATTGTTGAAACGTAATAAAATTTGTAGGGCACGGTCGGGGTCGGCCAGAATAGTACTATGACCTTACCGAATTTAATTGAAATCTATCCAGCCACTTAGATTTTATTAGTGGGGCGTGGGGGCTCACACACGGACGCACACACACGGACAGAAGGTGAACCATAAGCCTATTTTTTCATAAATAGAAATAGGCTAAAAGCGAGATTTTAAAATTTGACACTGGCGCCATCTCGTGGTTAAAAAAAACAATTAAGTTTGATTGCTGTCACAGATTAGTTGACATTGAGAATCGTCTAAATATTTCGGATGGTCACCATATTGGATTTTTATATACTTTGTAGGCCATAGAGCTATGTACTATTAGATGATGATAATTGCGTAGGTTCATTGTTCAAACGTTGGTTTCGATCGCATGATTAGGACACAAGAAATTAAACCTTAATTTTAAAATTTCGCACAGCCACCATCTTGAAGTTATGTAAACAATTGAGCTGAATAGGATGTCAGTGCATTACAAGGTGCATACCATTTGATGTACCATGTGTGACGACACTCGGATGGTTTTTTAATTTCGAGAAAAGTCTATTTAAATACAACAACTTCGCTTGACCGCCATGTTCGTTTTGTAAAGAGGTTTTTGAGAGTCCCATCGTTACACTTCTATTAGTGCTTTTTTTTCCACCATACAAAACGTCAGGGTGATATCTGTAATAGTTTCGGAGATTTGGAATGCCGGTGAAATATTTTGCGCAATTGCCAAGTTGGATTGGTGAGATGTAATAAAATTTGAAGAGCACAGTCGGGGTTGGACAAAATAGTACTATGACCTTACCGAGTTTCGTTGAAATCGCTCCAGCAGTTTAGATTTTATTAGGGGGAGGAGCGAGGCGACGGTCACATGCAAACACACACATACGTACACATACATGGACTATATGTGATGTCATAGGCCTATCTTTCATAAATGTAAATAATAAAGGAAGCTTTTCAGTCGGTCAACACGACTGAATAGCTTTCATTATTAGAATTAAGCATCACTGAAAAATGGCTTCTATCACTACTAAATAGGCCAACAAGTAAACGAAAAGCAGGAACGGGAGGTTTAATTTAGAAAAGAAATACTATTATTGGTCACAAAGGAGCCTAAGTTCCGCTTACACGTACCTTGATGCTCGGTACAGTTGGGAGTCGAGTTCCGATCCGACTGTAATGTTCCAGGGCTGTAACGTTCCACACGCTCGTTCTGAGTTCCAAGTTACAGTTCCGGAACGATACCGCAAGCCAGCTCGGGGCAGCGGTATGGCGTACGTTACGTAACGTGGAACTCAAGCGGTACGTAACGCATTTCAGTTCTGTCCCGTGTCCCTGATGATTAGTTTAGTCGTTTATTAATGTTAAGTTTTGTCCAATTGAGTAGCTACAATTGAGATTTGGTCAAGATGGCGGCGAAATAAACATGACACTGAGGTGCCCTTTTCTAGTGCTACTTCTGTACAAAATGTCGTGTTTCAACATATACACACACAGATACACAATGTTTCTTGAAAAAATAAGTCCCTTAATGCTAGCCACGTTCTTCTACTGGCAGTGATCTGTAAGAAAATCAGGCATTTTTAGTCTACTTTTGACATTTTGCAAAAATGAGGAAAAAGTAGACTTATGAGATCGATCCGGGAAAATGTGCTTCTGTCTGGCTACCTGTCTGTCTGTCTGTCTGTCTGTCTGGTCCTGTGTGTGTCTCCCCCCCCCCCCTATCAACTCATAAACGGCTTCAGCAATCGAAACCATTTTTTAGTATGAGAAAAGATGAATACCGGAATATCTCAAGCCCATATTTGAAAATGATGTCAGTGCTACCAACTGCTGAAAAAAACGCACTAGAAATTTGAGCTCCATGTTGGATATCTTGCAAGGTATGCATGGGAGCTATTCCAAAATTGGCACACAAGTAGATAATGCTATTTCTGTTTAATTTCCAGGAGGCCATGCGTGACAATGTTGCCAAAATAATTTTAAGCATTCTGATAGGTCAAGTTTTTAAATGCATATAACTTCTGCACTATCAATTGGATTTCAACCAAATGTTGTATGTAATATGTGGACATAAACATGTACATTACTGAGCGTATTCTTAAGAACCAACAGGGCTGCCAACTGTTAATAATTCTCTCTCTATTTTTTATCCAAATACCTGTATATCAGAAAGTATGCAAGCCGACAGCTTTAAACTATGAACACGTATAGTACCTTACATTTTAGATTAATTTGGAGTAACATATATAGTCAGCTCTACCAACATGATTCTAAGCCTGCTGATAGCACCAATTTTTAAATACAAGTAACTCCTATACTATCAGTTGGATTTCAACCAAATTTCGTATGTGCTATGTGTACCTTAACAGATATGACTATGCTCATTCTTAAGAGCGATCAGGGCTGCCAACTGTTAATAAATGCTGTCTATATTTTTTCCCCAAGATCAATATATCAGAAAATATGCAAGCCAACAGCTCCATACTTTCCACACGTATAGCACCTGGCATTCTAGATAAATTTGGAGTAATCAATGTACGTAAGTGCTGCCAACATGATTCTATGCCTACAAATAGGTCCAATTTAAGAAAACATGTAACTTCTATACTAACAAATGGATTTCATTCAAAATTGGCACAACAAGATATCATAATATTTCAGATCATTTCTGACCAGCACACGCATGACATTCTTGCCAAACATGCTTTTACGAGTGCTGATAAATCCAGAGTATAACTGCATGTAAAATTAATTGGACTTCTACCAAATTGTGTATTCTGTACCTTAAGAGATGGAACTAAGTCGTATATATTAAGTCGCCAGGGCTGCCAACTGTAGTGCTCTATTAGGCTACATTATACCAGGTTTATTTCGAACTAATTAGACATTTCGATATTACCAACTTAATTTCGTCATTATTCTAGATAGGTTCATATACTGTAGATTAATCATTGGCATGAATCTTAATTTTAGGGAAGGTAGGCTCTTTAGTTCGTCACGGAACTTCTTGTTAGAGTTTTAATATGTGTTTGAAATTTGTTGCAAATGATTATTTTATCATATTTTCATACATCATGTGACGGTATGTTGATTTAGGCGTTCAATTTTCCATCCATCTTTATGGTGCACCATATAAGGTTTAATACCAAGAGACTTTTTAATGTTACGCTATACATTTATCTTGTGTCTTTGATATTTATCAATTCATTCATATCGGCTGATGTTGATGTTTGAGTCTTCAGTCTTTTGACTGGTTTGATGCAGCTTTCCATGCCACCCTGTCCTGAGCTAAGCGTTTCATCTCAACATAGCTACCACACCCTACATTCGAGGCAAACTGTTTAACATATTCTAATCTCGGTCTATCCTTACAGTTCTTGTCTTCCACCCTTCCTTCCATAACTAAGTTTGCTATTCCTGGGTGTCTTAGTATGTGTCCTACCAACTTATCTCTTCGCTTCATTAGCAGTCGCCAGAAACATCTCTCCTCTCCCACTCGTCTTAATACCTCTTTGTTTGTAACCCTCTCTTCCCATCTGATCTTCATCATTCTCCTGTAACACCACATTTCTAACGCTTCAAAGCTCCTCTTTTCTGCTGCACCAATAGTCCAATTTTCACTTCCATAGAGTGCCACACACGATGTCAACTGATTCCTTTTCTGTAGAAATACTTTCCTTGCCTGAGCCAACCTACTTTTTATATCCTCTTTCCTCCAACCATCACTGGTTATTTTGCTTCCTAAGTAACTTAACAGAAGTCTTCTGAGATTCGGAGATATAGAATGCCAGTGAAATATTTCGCACAGCCGCCATGTTGGATTGTTGAAAAGTAATAAAATTTGTAGGGCACGGTCGGGGTTGGCCAGAATGGTATTATGACCTTACCGAATTTAATTGAAATCTATCCAGCCACTTAGATTTTATTAGTGGGAGTTGGGGGCAAACACACCGACACACACGGACAAAAGGTGATCTCATAAGCCTATTTTTTCATAAATAGAAATAGGCTAAAAACGAGATTTAAAAATTGACACTGGCGCCATTTCGTGGTTAAAAAAACAATTAAGTTTGATTGCTGTCACAGATTAGTTGACATTGAGAATCGTCTAAATATTTCAGAAGGTCACCATATTGGATTTTTATATGCATTGTAGGCCATAGAGCTATGTACTATTAGATGATGATAATTGCGTAGGTGCATTGTTCAAACGTTGGTTTCGATCGCATGATTAGGACACAAAAAATTAAACCTTAATTTTAAAATTTCGCACAGCTGCCATCTTGAAGTTATGTAAACAATTGAGCTGAATAGGATGTCAGTGCATTACAAGGTGTATACCATTTGCTGTACCATGTGTGACGGCGCTCAGATGGTTTAAATGCGAGAAAAGTCTAATTAAATACAAAAACTTCGCTTTGCCGCCATGTTCGTTTTGTAAAGAGATTTTTGAGAGTCCCATCGTTACACTTCTATTAGTGCTTTTTTCCACCATACAAAACGTCAAGGTGATATCTGTAATAGTTTCGGAGATATGAAATGCCGGTGAAATATTTCGCACAGTTGCCATGTTGGATTGGTGAGATGTAATAAAATTTGAAGAGCACAGTCGGGTCGGACAAAATAGTACAATGACCTTACCGAGTTTCGTTGAAATCGATCTAGCAGTTTAGATTTTATTAGGGACGGGAACGAGGCGACGGACACATGCAAACACACACATACGTACACACACATGGACTATATGTGATGTCATTGGCCTATCTTTCATAAATGTACATAGTAAAGGAAGCTTTTCAGTCGGTCAACACGACTGAATAGCTTTCATTATTAGAATTAAGCATCACTGAGAAATGGCTTCTATCACTACTAAATGAAAATAGGCTAACAAGAAAACGAAAAGCAAGAACGGGAGGTTTAATTTAGAAGAGAAATACTATTATTGGTCACAAAGGAGCTAAAGTTCCGCTAACACGTACCTTGATGCTCGGTACAGTTAGGAGGCGAGTTCCGACTGTACCGTTCCATACGTAACGTTCCGCTAACACGTAACTTGATGTTCGGTACAGTTGGGAGTCGAGTTCCGACTGTACCGTTCCAGGGCTGTAACGTTCCACTTGCTCTTACCGAGTTCCAAGTTACAGTTACGGAACGATACCGCAAGCCAGCTCGGGGCCGCGGTATGGCATACACAGCGGTACGTAACGCATTTCAGTTCTGTTCCGGGTCCCTGATGATTAGTTTAATCGTTTATTAATGTTAAGTTTTGACCAATTGAGTAGCCACAATTGAGATTTGGTAAAGATGGCGGCAAAATAAACATGACACTGAGGTGCCCTTTTCTAGTGCTACCTCTGGACAAAATTTCGTGTTTCAATTGAAAGGGGGGAGCACACATATACACACACAGACACACAATGTTTCTTGAAAAAAGTCCCTTAATACTAGCTACGTTCTTCCACTGGCAATGGTCTGTAGGAAAATCAGGCATTTTTAGAGTTTTAATATGTGTTTGAAATTTGTTGCAAATGATTATTTTATCATATTTTCATACATCATGTTACGGTATGTTGATTTAGGCGTTCAATTTTCCATCCTTCTTTATGGTGCACCATATAAGGTTTTATACCAAGGGACTTTTTAATGTTACGCTATACATTTATCTTGTGTCTTTGATATTTATCAATTCATTCATATCGGCTGATGTTGTTGTTTGAGTCTTCAGTCTTTTGACTGGTTTTATCCCGCTCTCCATGCCTCCCTGTCCTGAGCTAGGCGTTTCATCTCTACATAGCTACCACACCCTACATTCGAGGCAAACTAACATATTCTAATCTCGGTCTACCCCTACAGTTCTTGTCCTCGACCCTTCCTTCCATAAGTAAGTTTGCTATTCCTGGGTGTCTTAGTAAGTGTCCTACCAACCTATCTCTTCTCTTCATTAGCAGTCGCCAGAAACATCTCTCCTCTCCCACTCGTCTTAATACCTCTTCGTTTGTAACCCTATCTACCCATCTGACCTTCATCATTCTCCTGTAACACCACATTTCAAACGCTTCAAATCTCCTCTTTTCTGCTGCACCAATAGTTCAATTTTCACTTCCATAGAGCCCACGCTCGATGCCAACAGATTTCTTTTCTGTAGAAACGCTTTTCTTGCCTGATCCAACCTACTTTTTTATATCCTCTTTCCTCCGTCCATTACTGGTTATTTTGCTTCCTAAGTAACAGAAGTCTTCTGAGATTTGGAGATATAGAATGCCAGTGAAATATTTCGCACG
Organism: Meconema thalassinum; assembly: GCA_946902985.2. Lineage (NCBI taxonomy): Eukaryota > Metazoa > Arthropoda > Insecta > Orthoptera > Tettigoniidae > Meconema > Meconema thalassinum. The sequence continues at coordinate 2,104,898,723 of OX336388.2, read as the reverse complement.
GCCGCCATGTTGGATTTTTGAAACGTAATAAAATTTGTAGGGCACGGTTGGGGTCGGCCAGAATAGTACTATGACCTTACCGAATTTAATTGAAATCTATCCAGCCACTTATATTTTATTAGTGGGGGGGGGGGGGGGGCACACACACGGACGTACACACACGGATGAAAGGTGATCCCATAAGCCTATTTTTTCATAAATAGAAATAGGCTAAAAGCGAGATTTTAAAATTTGACGCTGGCGCCATTTCGTGGTTAAAAAAACAATTAAGTTTGATTGCTGTCACAGATTAGTTGACATTGAGAATTGTCTAAATATTTCCGATGGCCACCATATTGGATTATTATATACTTTGTAGGCCATAGAGCTATGTACTATTGGATGATTATTGCGTAGGTTCATTGTTCAAACGTTGGTTTCGATCACATGATTAGGACACAAGAAATTAAACCTTAATTTTAAAATTTCGCACAGCCGCCATCTTGAGGTTATGTAAACAATTGAGCTGAATAGGATGTCAGTGCATTACAAGGTGTATACCATTTGCTGTACCATGTGTGACGGCGCTCGTTTGGTTTAAATGCGAGAAAAGGCTATTTAAATACAACAACTTCGCTTGGCCGCCATTGTGGAGAAAGTGAACTAAAGCTCTTTCGAGCAATCTACTTCCTGTAGAAAATAGACAGTGTTTTGATTTAGAAAATAGACAGTGTTTTGATTTACATAGTTTTGATTTTGTTATCTTTGAGTGTAGTGTCTTTGGAATGTCTTTGGATGCGATGTTGAGTTGTGTTAATAAAATATTGATTACTGTATATTAAAATGATTTGGTATGGCATATAACTGGCGACCGTGACAGGACTACTGGCAATCTCAACATCAAATAAAACAGAACAACGATGACCGAACGTCGAGTATTACGCGGCGTATTTACACGTGAGGTAAACAAGCTTGAAGAACTGTTGGCGCTTGCTGATGGTGACCACGTGGAGATTCGTAGCAGATATGCTTCACTTGTGGAACGCTACGAGAAGTTAAAACGTCTGGATGATGAAGTTTACAATGAGCTGCTGCTAAAGGAAGACCTTGAAGACATCGTGCTTGAAACAGAGATCAACAATTGCAGTCAGTACGACTTGAAATATTTTAAGGTTAGGGAAAAGGTGCAGGCCTTACAAGTTGGAGATCAAGCCGTTTCTGAAGCTAAAATGAGTAACTGTTCACGTACTTCTAATCAGAGACTACTAAGACTACCAAAACTAGAACTGAAAAAAAATGACGGAAACGTGAAGTGCTGGATTGGGTTTTGGGCGCAATTTACTAAAATACATGAAGATAGCAGGCTTAAAGATGAAGATAAATTTGTTTATTTGATTCAGTGTATGGAACCTGGTTCGTGTGGTCAGTAGTTGGTAGAAAACTTTCCTCCTTCAAAGGAAACCTACAAAAAGGCTATAGAATTGTTGAAGTCTAGGTATGGGAAGGCTGAGTTGCTCATTGAGTACTATGTTAGAGAACTTTTATCCTTGGTGTTAAAGAAGGATAGTTTAAGATTCATAGCCCAACTGTATGACAGTCTGGAGGGACAGTTGAGAGCACTTGATTCCTTGGGCGTAACAGAGGAGAAATATGCTGCAATGTTATTTCCACTAGTAGAGAGTGCCTTGCCAGAGGTTATGTTTAGAACTTGGGACAGATATCGTGTATCAAAAGAAACGTCTACCAAGGAACCTGACTGTTGCTTGAGTGAATTGTTAGCCTTCTTAAAGACTGAGGTAGAAGGTGAAGAACGGCTTAAGCTAAGACATAGTTCTTTTGAAGTTAACGAGAGGACGGATCGAGTTAAGCATGATGATAGGACCAAGACTAAGAATAGGGACATACCTTCAGCGGCTTCTTTAATTTCAATAGAGGATGTTTCAGTTAGTAAGGGAAACAGAAATAACAAAGATACGGCTTGTATATTCTGTGGCAGAACCTCACATCTTTCTCAAGACTGTGCTGTAGCTATTGATTATTCTCAAGAAGAACGCCAAGTAACGTTAAAGAAAAAGGGAGCTTGTTTTAGGTGTCTACGACCGGGACATGTCAGTAAGATGTTTGTGAAGTGCCCATTTTGCAAGGGGAAACATTACGCTTTGACGTGTGCGAAAACAGACTCAGATGAACCAAAAGGTAATTCGGTTCCAAAAACAGTTAGAATGATGGCAGGTAGTAATAAAGGGCATGTGACCTATCTGCAGACTTTAGTTCCTAGAGTAGTTGTTGGTGGATCCACGCACAGAGTAAGAGTTCTGTGTGACAGTGGATCGCAGAGAAGCTACATAAAGAAGTCTTGTGCTAAGAAATTTGAGTTGGAACAAACTGGAAAGGTAACACTAAGTCAAGAATTATTTGGAGGTAGGAAAACAGCACCTGTTTGTTTTGAGTCCTATCAAATAACTTTGCTGGATATGAACGAGGAAAACAGATGTGAGGTTGCAGTGTTAGGCTCTGATAGTATCTGTGGAGGTGCTCCCCTAGTTGATGCTGACTTGTTTAATTTACTGAGGGACAAGGGAGTTGAACTTAGTGATGTTGGCCAAGATAATGGTGGAAACAGTACTGGCATTCAGGTATTGTTAGGAGCTGACGTGTGGGCTCAGATAATCACGCCAGACTTTCTACATGTAAACAAGAGTCTAGTAGCTGTGAGAACTTGTTTAGGGTGGACACTTAAGGCTCTTCTGAGATCACTTCAACTACTGGCTCGTCTTACACTCTACTTACTTTAACTCAATCAACAAGAGTGGCGGATTTGTGGGAAATTGAGACTTTGGGTATAAAAGATCCTGGCGAACCGATAAAAAAGGAAGAAAGGGAACAAGAAGTTCAGATGTTCTTCGATAGGACTGTGAAGAGAGAAGAGGAATCTGGGCGCTACATTGTCAAACTACCCTGGATTGATGGTTGTACTTCTCTGGAAACGAATCGTGAAATTTCTCAGAAACGATTATTGAAAACTTCAAGAAAGTTACGAGTGATGCAGAAATTTCAGGATTATGATGAGGTGTTACAGGAATGGGTAAACAAAGGGATTATCGAAGGTGTTGAAAACGAGGTTTTGGATGGACCTACACATTATTTGCCTCATAGAGCTGTGCTGAAAGATGGTGGTACTACAAAGATAAGGCCGGTGTTCGATGCTTCCAACCAAGACAGAAATGGTCATTCCTTGAATGATTGCCTCGAGCCCGGACCCAACCTCATCGACCTTGTTCCATCAGTGCTGACCAATTTTCGAACCTATCCTATAGGTCTAATAGCTGATATAGAGAAGGCATTCCTGCAGATTATCATTGATCCTGAAGACAGGGATATGCTCCGTTTTCTCTGGTGGGATAATGATAAGATTACCACTTTTCGACATTGCCGGGTGGTTTTTGGTGTTTGTTCCAGTCCCTTCCTATTGGTTTCTGTACTGAACAACCTTCTGGAAGAGCCCCCAACTCATTTGAAGGAAGTAGCTACAAAAATGAAACCTGCATTTTATGTGGACAACTGTCTTACTGGAGTCGCTTCAAAGGAAGAAATTGGACCCTTTATTTTAAAGGCACAAGAATTGATGTTATCCGCAGGTTTCAATTTGAGGGGATGGGTGAATTCCTTTGATTGTGGTGTTGGTAAAACTGAGAATGTCTTAGGACTTCGTTGGTATTGCGACGTAGATGAACTTGGATGTAACTTCAGCCCGACTACCGGTTTAGTAACCCGAAGAGTGGTACTATCCAGCGTGCAAAATATATTTGATCCGATTGGATTTTCAGCCCCAGTAACTCTGATTCCCAAGCACATTCTGCAGAAGACATGGCAGAAAAGTATAGGATGGGATGAGGTTTCACCAGGAGACATTTGTGAGGAATTATGTCGATGGACTCAGCAGTTGCAATACCTACATGACCGTCGGATACCTAGAAGGATTTTCCTGAATGACAACAGCACTTTGCATGTATTTGTGGACGCTAGCAAAAGAGCGTTTGGTTGTTGCATATTTCTGAGAACGGAAGAAGAAGGTAAGATCAAACTGAGTCTTCTGATGGCTAAATCTATAGTGGCGCCTCTCAAAGAACTGACACTACCCCGCCTTGAACTGATGGGAGCGCTCCTTGGAGTTAGAATGTCTCGGTTGAGCCTTCGATGCCTACACCGGAATGACATACACACAGTGTTTTGGTCCTATTCAACAGTAGTCTTCGCTTGGATTGCTAATAAAGGGCTTTGGTCGGTGTTCGTAGAGAATCGGGTAAAGGAAATTCATGAGTACAATAAGGCTAGTTCATGGAGACACATACCGGGCAGCCTCAATCCAGCAGATCTCCTGTCTAGAGGGTGTTCACCAACACAACTTTGGAGATCCAGATGGTGGGAGGGTCCGTCTTGGCTTAAATGTAAAGAAGAAGAATGCGTATTTAATCGTCCTGAACCATTGTTGGAAGAAGTCAACAGGGAAAGGAGGAAAACAGTTGTAGCTGCTAAGAACACTGTTGTGGAAACTATTTTACTGCAATTAAGTTCACGATTCTCTGGATACATCAAAATCGTTAGGACCATTGCTTGGATTTTGAGATTGAAACAAAGGAATCGTAGAGACCACGTATCAACGGAAATTGATAGCGAAGAGTTTCTCAATGCAGAGAAGAAACTGTACTTCCTTATCCAGAAGGAAACGCTTTATGAAGAAGAGAGAAAAGAACAATTGAAGAATCTGGAGGTGTTCACAGACGATGAAGGAATTCTACACATGAAGTCAAGAGTCGTTGATTCTGACGACACTCCTGAGTATACCTATCCAGTTGTACTTCCATCAAAACATGTGATGGTTGAAAGAATGATTGAACAATTTCATCGATTCCATAACCATACTGGGACGCACACACTGCTTGTTTTGTTGCGCCAAAGGGTTTGGATAGTTAGAGGAAGAAGGACGGTGGCAGCAGTTGTACGGAAATGCGCGATCTGTCGTCGTAACTCTGCTAAGGGTTTTGAGGTACCTTTTCCTCCGTTGCCACAGGATCGAATCAAGGCATCGAGCGTTTTCCAGATCACGGGCACAGACTTGGCCGGCCCTGTGTTTCTACGAGGAGGAGAAAAGGGATGGATTGTGATATTCACTTGTGCAGTTTATCGGGCTGTACATCTGGAATTGATCACTTCACTTAGTACAGTAGCGTATATCCAAGCACTACGCCGATTTGCGGCAAGAAGAGGAAGAGTGAATACCATGTATTCGGACAATGGGACGAATTTCACCGGACTTCGCAGAACCATGGAGCAATTGGATTGGACTGAAATAGAGAGGACGTGCAGCCTTCTGAAGATTAAATGGAAGCTGAACCCTCCCACTGCAGCCTGGTGGGGAGGATTCTGGGAAAGGTTGATTAAGATTCTAAAGGATTTGCTTCGCCGTAATTTGGGTAAAGCTTGCCTAAATTATGAGGAAATGTGTACTCTTCTGTGCGATTGTGAGAACCTGATGAACAATCGACCTTTGACTTATCTTTCTGAAGAAGATGAACTCAAGCCAGTCAGACCCTCCATGTTCCTACAGAGCCTAGAGGGTAATGATGTAACCGACTTAGACCAAATTCAAACCAGCAGTTTAAACGACAGATGGCGTTATCTACAAGCTGTTCGGGAGAGCCTGAGAAATCGCTTCAAAAAAGAATACCTGGGATTTCTCCGATCACGGAGCAAAAAGCAACAGGGATCCATACAAGTAGGAGACATAGTACTGGTGGAGAGCGACAACAAGAAACGTATCAACTGGCCCTTAGGGAGAGTGGTGGAGCTGTTACCAGGAAGAGACAATGTGACTCGTCTGGTTAAAATTAAGACAGCAACTGGCATTTTACTTCGTCCAGTACAGCGACTTTATTCGTTAGAGATAAACTGTCTTAACAAACGTGATTCTATCAACACTTCACAACACCGACTAATTGAGCCGGTCCTTAATGAAGATATTCCCTGCAGTAACTCAGGAACTGAAAAGGAGAGTGAATTCAAGACTCGTTGTGGTAGAACTGTTAGGCAACTCAAGAAACTAGACTTATAGTGGTTCACATTCCTGAGCTCAATGTTCAACTATAATTTTAGAATGTTTACTTCAGTTTATGAGTGTGTGTTGCAAAACTACCTTTTGCAAGGTGGGAGAATGAGGAGAAAGTGAACTAAAGCTCTTTCGAGCAATCTATTTCCTGTAGAAAATAGACAGTGTTTTGATTTAGAAAATAGACAGTGTTTTGATTTACATAGTTTTGATTTTGTTATCTTTGAGTGTAGTGTCTTTGGAATGTCTTTGGATGCGATGTTGAGTTGTGTTAATAAAATATTGATTACTGTATATTAAAATGATTTGGTATGGTATAGCCATGTTCGTTTTGTAAGGAGGTTTTTGAGAGACCCATCGTTACACTTCTATTAGTGCTTTTTCCCTTCATACAAAACGTCAGGATGATATCTGTAATAGTTTCGGAGATATGGAATGCCGGTGAAATATTTCGCACAGTTGCCATGTTGGATTGGTGAGATGTAATAAAATTTGAAGAGCACAGTCGGAGTTGGACAAAATAGTACTATGACCATACCGAGTTTCGTTGAAATCGCTCCAGCAGTTTAGATTTTATTAGGGAGGGGAGCGAGGCGACGGACACATGCAAACACACACATACGTACACACACACGGACTATATGTGATGTCATAGGTCTATCTTTCATAAATGTAAATAATAAAGGAAGCTTTTCAGTCGGTCAACACGACTGAATAGCCTTCATTATTAGAATTAAGCATCACTGAAATATGGCTTCTATCACTACTAAATGAAAATCGGCCAACAAGTAAACGAAAAGCAAGAACGGGAGGTTTAATTTAGAAAAGAAATACTATTATTGGTCACAAAGGAGCAAAAGTTTGCTGTGTAGGTTACACTCTGCCTTATATGGCAACACTGCGAGAAGGTGAGTTGGATTCCCATCTAAGCCATCTTAGATTGGTTTTCCGTGGTTTCCCACTTCTACTCCAGGAAAATGCGTGGATAGTTCCTAAGTCAAGGCCACGGCCTATTCCTTCCCAAGCCATGCCATCATTACAAATACACACGTTACTACAGACATCACAATTACAAAGTTTAGACCTATCAGACAAATTCCATAAAAACCTCAACTACATGGACCGATGAACAATAACCTATGTTCCAAACCTCTATATGGAGCAACAATAAATATTTCGAATCAATGGGATCCATCGTATTGTTTTCAGGAAACATATTTCTAACGTAGGCTACAGTATGACCGCGATCGAAACGAGCAACGTGCCTTGCTTGCCCTGTCTGATGCGGCACGCACTCAGACTGAAATCAGTATTTTTATTTTTATTTTTATTGATATTTCAAGAAGTAATTATCCTATGTTTGAATAAATAATTTGCCTGGAATTGCATATGGCATCGTTCAAACTGGGATAGTTGTTGACGCAGAAAAAATTATCTTTTCATCAGGGTTCTAGGTAGGACAGTAGATACTGAAAAAATTCCTTAGGCTAGATAGAGTATTTCGATATCATGAAAGAAATGCCCCTAGATTAGATAACAGGTATGTAATTGATATAGTTGTTGTGTAATTAGGCTATTATGTGACAGTTTGTAACAACCAGCGTAACAGTGTAATAAACGCAGTGTTACAATTGCCGTGGTAACTAAATAGACTGTGTAATAGCCATAATAGTCTACGTAAAAATTCGGTGTAATAGCCATAATGGTTTTAATAGCTAATGGACAGTAGTTCCGGTAACAGTCCTGTAATAGTCTGTAGGCCTACATACATTTTGGGAAATGCTGCTGTACTGTTACAGGCTCTGTACCGTTCCACTTTCCGTTGGAACATGAGAACCTGGAACGTTACGCATAGATACCGGGTGGCTGGTTGGTATAACCTGGAACGGTACACAGTGTAACCGGGTACTGGTGGAAACGTTACTCTATTTCGATAACCAAGAACGGTACGCAGAGTAACTTTCCAACTGGTAACGCTGAGGAATCGGTCCAGTCATGTACCGTTCCATACGTAACGTTCCGCTAACACGTACCTTGATGCTCGGTACAGTTGGGAGTCGAGTTCCGACTGTACCGTTCCAGCGCTGTAACGTTCCACATGCTCGTACTGAGTTCCAAGTTACAGTTCCGGAACGATACCGCAAGCCAGCTCGGGGCCGCGGTATGGCATACGTAACGTAACGTGGAACACAGCGTTACGTAACGCATTTCAGTTCTGTTCCGGGTCCCTGCCTACCAGTGCTCTGGTGCAGAATATTGCGAAAAGAGTTAAATCTTGCGCTGCTTATAAATTGCAGTCAAGGGGAGTAATTAGTGCAAAAAGATTTCTTAGGCCCCTTTAAACAGTTATCATCATGTAAATATTATGCCTCTGTATAAGTGCAATGGTGTTGGTGCAGTACATTGAGGTTATCAGCTGCAATAAGCGTTGGTGCTTTCAAATTTACCTTAATTTCTTCTGAAACTTATCGTTAAGCGCTTTGTGGCGATAAATGATACTATTGCTACCTCAGTAGTTCGGGACAGCCGAAGTTTGCCAAATAGTTCTAATTATTTTCCTACGGCGCTATGCGACAAAAGACGACTCTATTGGTCTGTACATTTCTAACAGCCAATGAGATATAGGCCCTAGGCAGTATCTTTTGTTTCACTTACTGCTCTTTCTATTTTTTGTGTATTTTTTTTTGTAAATTACATGTGTTAGTGCTGTAGTTAGTAAATAGCTGATTTCCTGTTCATAATTATCATTACGGGATATTGACCTGAATGTTACGTCCCCCACTACAACCACCACCACAAAAAGATATATTTTTAAAATATTGGTTTCTGTTAGTTTAAGTATCATGTGCCAGGTCTAAGTAGTATTCATTATCATCCATAAAACAACAAATAAATCCACCGGGCGAAGCCGGGCACTACTGCTAGTAACTCATAAAATCACCAGATTATGCAACGTAGCAAGGTCAGTGAGCACACTGGAGGCAACCAAACAAGCGGCTGGTCGGCGACAAGCACGTGGCCAAATAGCATCATTTCAACTTGGCAGTGCTGTGTGGTTTCCATGGCAACAAGCCTTGCGTGTGATCTAGTCGTCAACTGTTTTTGCCCAGTGGCGCCGAAACTTCAGATTTCATCATTTAGTTATGATCACTAATATAATGGAGCAATTTAAGTATTATACGTTTCGACCTTCAAGCGGTCATCAGCAGATCTTGATCACTGAGTTGAGGTTTAAATGTATGTACAACGTTATCTAACTGCATAAATGTTGTAGTGCGTACACATGGTGTTTATATTTAAATTTACAGTTTGAATCACGTTATGTCAGGTTAGTTAGTTTTATTTATACGGGTTCGTGAATTACGTATGAATATTATGCACGTGTATACAAATTAGAACACCACTAATAAATAAAATTAGTGCATTCACTTGAATTTTATTATGAATTGAAATGAAAATCCACAGCCTCTTCCAATCATCCGACCGGGAAGACCCCATCTCGCGGCGAGGATATGAACTGTGCCGGCTGCCGAAGCCAGTCGCACTCCTCTGAGGCAATGATTAAATGAATGACAGACGAAATGAAATGATAGTGGAGAGTGTTGCTGGAATGAAATTTTTGACAGGGAAAACCGGAGTACCCGGAGAAAAACCTGTCTGCCTCCGTTTTGTCCAGCACAGACCTCACATGGAGTGACCGGGATTTGAACCACGGACCCAGCGGTGAGAGGCCGGCGTGCTGCCGCCTAAGCCACGGAGGTTTCTATTATGTAATATGGTTACTTATCTTAACGGAGCTGTTGATGGTAGCCACTGCTACCCTCTCGCTTGCCCACTCTCCAGAGTCTCCACTTTACATTAGCTATCTCAAATCCCTAGATTTAGGTTCTTTGGCACAAATCTACACCATTTCGCCCCGCGGGTTAAACAGTCTACAAAATCAAAAGTTTGATGATTTTCAGTCGGTCAACACGATTGTACCCAAATGAGATGGGTTATTCCCTAATCCTGAAAAAAAAAAAGAGATACATATTGTTACGGCTGTGAGTTTGTTTCGTCGCCTCGCCACCAACAATCTGCACTCCGGAGGTGAAGAACTTGCTTTGCAACCAGCACACGAGGCCATCACCGCACGACGAGTAAGGCTGAGAGAGGACGTCATCGTTCCCGCCAGGACGGAGGTCAGCGCTGCCGTAATTGTCGACGGAACTGTTGAGGGAGTGGCGGCTGTCCTCGAGCCAAAATATGAGGACATCTAGACAAAAGGATTGCTAATTGCCAAGACCCTTATCAACACGACCCCTCGGCCGTACGTCCGCCTGTCCAACCTGAACGACTACGACATTACGGTTCACCGGGACACCAACCTAGGAGTCTGCGAGCCCGTTACCTGGATTGCCCGCATCACAGACACGATGGACGGACACCTGCAGACGGATAACCGAAGAAGACGCACCCTGCCAGAAGAACTACAGAAGCTGTACCAAGGATCCCAGGACCAGCTAGACGAGGAGCAATCACGCCAACTTCAGGACCTGCTACGCGAATTCCAGGAAGTCTTCTCCGTGGGGAGCAAAGACTTCGACAGGACAAGCTGTTCCAGCACAGAATCGACGTTGGGGGCAGCGAACCGATTAGGGCCCCATTCCGACGTGTCCCGCTCGCCAAGCAAGCTGAAGTCGACCGGATGGTGGAAGAAATGAAGGAACAGGGGGTGATCGAGCCATCGCATAGTCCTTGGAGCTCTCCGGTAGTGCTAGTGAAGAAGAAGGACGGCTCCGCCAAGTTCTGCGTGGACTACAGGCGGGTGATCGACGTCACGAAGAAGGACAGCTACCCTCTACCCCGGATCGACGACACGCTGGACACAATAGGAGGATCAAGATGGTTCTCCACCTTGGATTTGAAGAGTGGCTACTGGCAGGTGGAGGTCCACCCTAAGGACCGCGAGAAAACGGCGTTCTCTGTGGGCAGCGGGCTCTGGCAGTTCACCGTCATGCCATTCGGTCTGTGCAACGCCCCTGCGACCTTCAAAAGGCTAGTGGAGTCCATTCTGAGGGGACTACACTGGAAGACCTGCCTGGTCTACCTAGACGACGTCATCGTTCTGGGGAGAAGCTTCGAGGAGCACTACAGCAACCTGAAGGAGATCTTGATGAAGCTACGGGCTGCCCAGCTGAGTTGAGCCCTAAGAAGTGTCAGGTCTTCCAGAAGCAGGTCCAGTACCTTGAGCATATCGTCTCCGAGCAAGGGGTGCGCACCGACCCGGAGAAGACCGCAGCTGTGAGGGAGTGGCCAGTTCCGAAGGACAAGTCCCAACTACGAAGCTTCCTGGGACTCTGCACTTATTACCGTCGCTTCGTGAGAGGATTTGCCGACATCGCCAAACCACTGCATCGACTGACTGAGAAGGACCAACTCTTCACGTGGACAACAGAATGCCACAGGGCCTTTGAACAACTCAAGCAGGCTCTGTGCACCGCACCTATTCTGGCCTACCCCAGACCTGGAACAAGGTTCGTCGTTGATACCGATGCCAGCGACTTTGGTATAGGGGGAGTCCTGTCGCAAGTAGTGGACGGCGAGGAGAGAGTGGTGGCATATTTCAGCAAGGCCTTGTCAAAGCCAGAGAGGAACTACTGCGTCAACAGGAAGGAACTGCTCGCCATCGTGAAGACCATCGAACACTTCCACAAGTACCTGTACGGGCAAGAATTTATCATCAGAACCGACCATGCATCCCTGCGGTAGCTCCTGCACTTCAAGCAGCCCGAGGGTCAACTCGCGCGGTGGTTAGAGAGGCTTCAACAGTACAACCTTGAGATCCAGCACAGGAAAGGCCAACTGCATTCTAACACCGACGCCCTGTCTTCGTGACGTCGTTCACCCACCTGTAGCCCACGCAGAACCTGGTGGAGCCATCCTTCTTCTTCATTAGTACGACCGGAGAGCAGCAAGAGTAAGTGAAGTGGCAGGGGCAAGGCTGTAGAGAACCTGTGTAGACTGTACGTGTGAGTGTGAGCTGGACACTGTAACGCCTCGCAGACAGAGAGAACATAAATAGCAAGGACAGTGGTGAGAAAGTAGCTATGTGTGGAAACTAATAGTGACTAGTAGTCTTTTATGAAGTGAGACTCAGTGTGTGTGTGTGCACGGTGTATGTTTGTAGACCTGTAATAAAATTATATTTCTTTAAAAGCACCAATTGAGTTGTGCTTCTACCCACCGTACTAACATCCAAATTAGAAGATGGCCAGAAGAAGTTAGCAGAGGACCTAACTTCCAAATTAGAGGACGGCCAGAAGAAGTTAGCCGAGGACCTAACCTCCAAATTAGAGCACAGTCAGAATAAGTTAGCAGAGGACCTGAAGAAATTGGAACAGGGTCTGCGTCAGGAAGTCAACTCCGTCTGCCAGGGCCTACGTGAGGAAGTCATGGCAGTAGAAAAGAAGTTCGACGCCTTACAAGAGGAAGTTGCCGAACTGCGCCAAAGCCCACTGACGGGGATGGAAGAGAAATTCAACGCTTTACAAAAGGAAATTGCTGAGATGAGCCTTCGCCCGCCGACGGGGATGGAAGCGAGATTCAACGCTCTACAAGAGGAAGTTGCCGAACTGCGCCAACGCCCACTGACGGGGGTGGAAGAGAAATTCAACGCTTTACAAAAGGAAATTGCTGAGATGAACCAACGCCCGCCGACGGGGATGGAAGCGAGATTCAACGCTCTTCAAGAGGAAATTGCCGAGCTGAGCCGACGCCCGCCCACAGGTACACCGGGAATGTCAGGAACGGGACAGAGAAGAGTGACGCCCCCAACCTTCGACGGAAAGGTCCCGTGGAGCACCTATTTTCGTCAGTTCGAGGCTGCCTGTTCCATAAACAACTGGAACAGCATGGAAAAGGCTACAGCTCTCATCGTAGCGCTGAGAGGGGACGCCCTTAACGTCCTTCAGGCCATCCCGACTGGATCCCAGGATTATGCTTCACTAATCGCCCATATGGAGTCCCGATTTGGAGATAGCCATCTTCAGCAGGCCTACCAGATGCAGCTCCGGACCCGGGTACAAAAGAACGCGGAAACCCTGCAGGAGTTCGAGATGGACATCGCACGCCTCGTAAGGCTCGCCTATCCAACAGCGCCGGCCGACTTTCTGGAACAGATTGCGACGCAGACCTTCACCGACGGGCTACGAAACTCGGACACTCAACAGGCGCTGCGACTCGCGCGGAATAAGACCCTGGCAGATGCGCTGAGCCACGCACTTGAATTCGAGACGGCAAAACAGGCATCTAGAATGCACGCGCGGGTGCGTCAAGTGGACGTCGACGAACCAGCAAAAACCAACGAGACCAAGCCCCTGGCCGACGAATTGATGGAGGCGCTAAGCCGTTTCATCGATAGTCGCGGCACCACCACCAACGACACAGCCAGAAGACAACTGGAGAGGCGGCCCGGAAGAGGACTATCGACCTGCTGGACCTGCGGTAAGAAAGGCCACCTGAGCAAGGACTGCGGTGATCGCCGCCGCCGGACGGGAAATCAGTCGTCTGAAAACCGCGCGGCCCAGGGAAACGAGTATTAGGCAGCCTTGGGGGGCAAAGGTTGGCTTGTGACAGTCGTCAAGCCCCGGCAGTCCAAGTTTGTGTGACGAAGTTACGGAGGGACAATAGCAGCCTGATGGTCGACGGAGTCGTCAACGGAGTGAGCTGGCCCATGCTGATCGACACGGGAGCGTCGAGGACCATCGTCAATCCCACTGTGATCCCGAGGTGGAGAGTGCAACCCACACAAAGGAACCTCCAACTAATAACCGCGACGGGAGAGACTGCACCGGTACATGGCGAAGCATCACTGGAGTTCGTCATTGGTCGACGGGTGGTGAAGCATCCAGTGCTTGTGGCTGACGTATCAAACGAAGTGATCATCGGACTGGACTTTCTGGACCAGAACGACATCATCTTGGACCTGAGTACCAACACTCTGCACTTCGGAGGTGAGGAACTTGCCTTGCAACCAGCACACGAGGCCATCACCGCACGACGAGTAAGGCTGAGAGAGGACGTCATCGTTCCCGCCAGGACGGAGGTCAGCGATGCCGTAATTGTCAACGGAACTGCTGAGGGAGTGGCGGCTGTTATCGAGCCAAAATACGAGGACATCCAGACAAAAGGATTGCTAATTGCCAAGACCCTCATCAACACGACGTCTCAGCCGTACGTCCGCCTGTCCAACCTGAACGAATGAAGTAGTTGGCAGTCAAAGTGAAAGGACGTGTTTTTCTCGAGCTCTCAGGTGTGCTGAAATGGGTTGTTCTCTGGAGTGTTATCGCGCGAGGATCAGACTGTGGTATGCGAAGGGTAGTCGGGATTTCCGGTGTTTGTGTGTGAGTACGGGGCCTAGTAACTTGTGGTTTATAGCCCTAGTGATAGCTGCGTTGTTAGTTATTGGTGGAGTGGAAGTGAATCCAGGGCCAGTTACTCCAAATGTGAATCAGGCAAATGATCCAGTGGCAGCATTAAAGTGTTCGACGTGCAGTAAAACATTGAAGAGCGGTGTTCAGTGTGGACTATGTGAGAAATGGTTTCACTTCGGCTGTATTAAGGTCAAGAAGGAGGATTGTGATGTCGGTAATTGGTTTTGTAAAGTATGTGATACGCCGGACTGTTTGAGGGTGCAAATCAAAGCAAGGGATCAAATAATACAGGAACTTAGATCAAAGCTTCGTGAATCAGAGGAAACGGTGAAGGATGTGACTGAACGACTTTCTACGGGATCAATGTGGAAGAGGGCGTGCAGGAGCAAACTGAGGATTACGTTATCATAATGGGTGATTCTATGATACGATGGAGTGCGAATATCTCGAGGAAATCAGGTGCGAAAGTGCGGTGTTATCCGGGGATTAAAATTGACCAGCTTGCCCAACAAGTGGAAGAAGCAAATGTAGAGGACTGTGACAAAGTTAAAGTGTTGTTGCTCCATTTTGGGACGAACGATTTGAAGAAGAGGGCTACAGCTGATTACATCATGGGGGAGCTCTACGAACTAGGCAGAAAAGCTAAAATTAAGTTTAGAAATGCAAAAATTATAATGAGCGGCATTGTTCGGCGGGGAGATGTTCCGTTAAGGCGAGTTAAGACTGTAAATGACCGCATGGACTGGGTTTGTGCACAACTGGGATTAGTGTACGTAGATGCTGACTAATGGATTGGTGGCCGTGACTTCGCCTGAGACGGGCTGCATTTAAATCGACGGGACGCTTTCAACCTAGGGAGCCTACATGACAGGGTCATCGGTTCGTGTCGGCCATTGTGAGGAGGAGCAGGTCCAGAGGTTGCCAGCTGACGGGAACAGAAGGAGCTACTTCGGGATATTTGCTGCGTAGGTAAGACTCTAAGATTACTGCAGGTTAATTGTCAGAGTTTAGGAAATAAATTAATTGAATTTTGGAATCTTTTAGAGACGTATTCTCCGGACATTGTCATTGCTACTGAATCTTGGTTATATGAGGATATAAATAGTAATGAAATAATTCAAGGGACCTACGAAATGCACAGAAGGGATCGGGGGAAGCGAGGTGGTGGGCTATTTATTTGTGTGCGCAAAAATATAGCTAGTTTCTTAAAGTGGGCTGATACGGATCATAAAATTTTATGTGTACAAATTTCGGATAAAGGGAATAAATTCCCTCTTCAGGTGATAGGGGCGTATAGAGCACCGAAAGATAACTTTTCGCTTCTCGACACACTGTACGATAAAACTTGTACGGGTAATGCTATCAAAAAGAGCACAATAATTGCCGGAGATTTAAACCTCCCCAAAGTAGACTGGTCTGGTGAGTCAACTAGCTGTGGTCAAGCTCAGAGCGCTGCAAACAAATTCTTAAGGGAGGGGGGGGGGGATTTTCCCAAGTAGTTGACTTCCCAACTAGAGGCAATAATACCTTAGATGTTTATCTCGTAAGGCCTGTAGAGCTGTATATTAACTGTCTGAAAGTACCAGGAATTAGTGACAATTCTGGGGTTGAATAAAATATTAGATACGGTGACATTACAAAATTAGACTCTGATGTAGCAAATAAGATCATATTCCAGTATCGCAGGGCGGATCAGGGCAAAATTCAGGGGGTATTTGAATGAGCTATTTGTAGGATGGGCATCGGAAGGAAATCACATTAATATCCTGTGGACTAACTTTTTGAAAATTTTAAATAGCGCTATTGATAAATTTGTTCCATTTAAATTACTGAAACAAAATCCAGATCCTGAGTATTACACACGGGAAATCAGGAGTCTTAAACGGAAAATTAGGAAATTATACAATAAAAGACATGATAGTGACAAGTATATGTTAAAATTTAAGTCCTTATCAAGAGAGCTCGACTTAAAAAAGAGGGCTGCTCATGACAATTATATGCAAGGTTTACTAGGTTCGGGAGGCGATGGGAGGAATTTTTTTTACAGTTATGTTAGGAGAAGAAAGGGAAATACAAATAATTTGTCGATGATAATGTCCGGTGACGGTAAATTAATTACTGAGAAACAGGCCATTGCTAATGAATTAAATGTCTTTTATGGTAGTGTGTTCAATAAATCCAATAGCTGTGTGTTGGACCTTAACGGTGTATCAGGGGCTCCACTTCTCCAAATAAACCAGTCAGCAATTGTAAAGCTAATACAAAAATTACGTTACAATATATCGAAGGGTCCTGATAATATTGTTAGTGAAGTACTTAAACTAGGATGTAGGGCCGTGGCACGATACTTAGAGGTGATGTTTAATGCGTCCATAAACAATGCGCAAATCCCGGATGACTGGAAAAGAGCTACGGTAGTCCCAATATTTAAGGGAGGGAGCAGACTTGAATTGGGCAACTACAGGCCGGTTAGTCTTACGTCCATCTTTTGTAAACAGATGGAGCATCTCATTTGCGACTACTTGAGGGAACAGTGGGAAACATTATCATGGTTTAATGATAGGCAACATGGATTTCGGAAAGGTTACTCATGCGAGAGTCAGATGCTATAACTTTTTCAAGATATTAGCGAATCGTTAGACGATGGAGTTTCAGTCGACGCCGTAGTTATAGATTTTGCGAAGGCATTTGATGTCGTGCCGCATGACATGCTACTCCATAAATTAGCTTCGACGAAGATTGATAGAAGAGTAATTTTATGGATCCAAGAATTTTTGACGGGTCGTTTACAGCAAGTGAAAGTTGAAGGCCGATTCTCGGATGAAATTACCGTAACGTCGGGTATCCCTCAGGGCAGCGTAATCGGAACTTTGTTATTTTTGGCGTTTATAAATGACTTAACAAATGGGATTCACAGTGACTGTCGATTGTTTGCGGATGATGTGTAATATATCGAAAGATACATGACTCTCAAGACAATGCAGTACTTCAAGATGACCTGAACCTGGTCTATAAGTGGGCGATTGAAAATAAAATGAAAATAAACACAAGAAAATGTAGTCTAATAAAAATAGGGAAAGTGCGAAGGCAAGATTTTCAATATAACATTGGCTCGGAAATACTTGTAGAAGATGATTCTTGCAAATATTTGGGCGTTCACGTAAGAAATGATATGAAATGGAGTAGTCATATAGGATGTGTAGTTTCTAAAGCTTACAAATCCCTGCACTTTGTAATGAGGGTATTAAAGGGAAGTAGTACCTCTGCTAAAGAATTAGGATATTTGTCACTTGTAAGACCTATTCTGGAATACGCCTCGGTGGTTTTGGAACCATATCAAGTAGGGCTCATAAATGAGTTGGAAATGGTACAAAGAAAGGCCGCTAGATTTGTGCTCAGTGACTTTAATCCCAGGAGCAGTGTGAGCCGTATGTTAAAGAAACTTGGGTGGGAATCATTTGAGGCTAGGAGGATGAAATCTAGACTCTGCGCTATGTACAACACGTATACAAATCAACCAGCATGGGGTGAGCTTAGCAAACGTATGGTAAAGCCTACTTACATGGGTAGGAGCGATCATCCTTTCAAAGTTAAGGGCCGACCACAGCGAACAAATTATGGTAAGTATTCTTTCGTAAACCTTGCCATTGATAATTGGAACTCTCTACCTGCCGCAGTCTTAGAGCCTTTTCCCAAACATGTGTGTTTAAGAAAAGACTGACTATTTGTGTAAATACTCCAGTTTAATTGTTAGTGAATTGTTATGTACAGTTATTTATTTGTTATGTATATCTAATTTGCCACCGGGGGATACACCCCCAATTGCAAATAAACGAATGAATGAATGAATGACATTACGGTTCACCGGGACACCAACCTAGGAGTCTGCGAGCCCGTTACCTGGATTGCCCGCATCACAGATACGATGGACGGACACCTGCAGACGGACAACCGAAGAAGACGCGCACTGCCAGAAGAACTACAGAAGCAGTACCAAGGATCCCAGAACCATTTCGACGAAGAACAATCACGCCAACTTCGGGACTTGCTACACGAATTCCAGGATGTCTTCTCCTTGGGGAGCTAAGATTTCGGCAGGACAAGCTTGGTCCAGCACAGAATAGATATTGGGGGCAGCGCACCGATTAGGGCCCCATTCCGACGTGTCCCGCTAGCCAAGCAAGCTGAAGTCGACCGGATGGTGGAAGAAATGAAGGAACAGGGGGTGATCGAGCTATCACATAGTCCTTGGAGCTCTCC
The DNA here is from genome assembly GCA_946902985.2 of Meconema thalassinum. Lineage (NCBI taxonomy): Eukaryota > Metazoa > Arthropoda > Insecta > Orthoptera > Tettigoniidae > Meconema > Meconema thalassinum. Next base: position 2,104,879,964 of record OX336388.2, on the reverse strand, counting down.
GGTCGTGCTAGTGAAGAAGAAGGACGGCTCCACCAGGTTCTGCGTGGACTACAGGCGGGTGAACGACGTCTCGATGGACAGCTACCCTCTACCCCGGATCGACGACACGCTGGACACCATAGGAGGATCAAGATGGTTCTCCACCTTGGATTTGAAGAGTGGCTGCTGGCAGGTGGAGGTCCACCCTAAGGACCGCGAGAAAACGGCGTTCTCTCTGGGCAGCGGGCTCTGGCAGTTCACCGTCATGCCATTCGGTCTGTGCATCGCCCCTGCGACCTTCGAAAGGCTAATGGAGTCCATTCTGAGGGGACTACACTGGAAGATCAGCCTGGTCTACCTAGACGACGTCATCGTTCTGGGGAGAAGCTTCGAGGAGCACTACAGCAACCTGAAGGAGATCTTGATGAAGCTACGGGCTGCCCAGCTGAAGTTGAGCCCCAAGAAGTGTCAGCTCTTCCAGAAGCAGGTCCAGTACCTTGGGCATATCGTCTCCGAGGAAGGGGTGCGCACACTGATCTCTATACATGGATCGCTGATGGCAGCTCTCCTCTGCACGAGAAAGTACGCCAGGTTGAGCGCGCGGTCCGCCATGTTGGCGTACCCATTATGGAGGTCTCCTTATGGGGAAGCAATCATAATCTAGTCAATTTTAAATAGTAATTAATGCCGTGGTGCTTTGGAACAAATAAAAATATAGAGATATGTTCACTCATAGTATAAGGGCATTGGGATCACTGACATGCCATTTCGAGGTCAGTAAATCTCCGGAATAGCAATAAAAATGAATGTATAATAACGTCTGACAAATATCAACTCAGGTGCTGAGTACACGCAATTAACGATCAGTAACAGAGTAACGAGTGAAAAACAATTTCTGGAAACATTCTTGTAAATTGTAAATATATATATATGCCACGAAATTGTGCATTCTTCAAATGATGTACCTATAAACGTAGCTCACTGTACAGGCCTAGATTCGACATATCGTAATCGGTGCTTGGTAATGAATTCCTGTTTCGATGAAATAACCAACACTTCCCCCAATTAATCCCAGCACTCTACATCAAATACTACAGCTTTTAATCACGCTAGCAGCACAATAAACTTAATAATAACGGGAAGTAGATCAAAGCCAAAAATGCACTTTAAGCCAAACCAATTTCACTCCTCAGCTCCACATAAAACTTGACACAACTAAAAACCTATTCAAAATATACTCTACCCACCGTTTTCAACTATTAAGCGAACCATTCACACCCAGAACCGAAAAACCTTGAAATGGGATCAAATTTAAAAACGCAATAGCCTAGCCCGATCACGTCTGCTTCAACACCACCGCATATGTATACTTAACTTCACAATAACTTCAAAATTACGGCTATGTGACCTATCTGCCTGAGAAGTAAAGGTATTACCGGCTTGCCTGGGATGATGGGTCACCGAACCGGTATTTAAACTAAGATTTTACCAACGAGATAGAGAAAGGTATAGAGAGAGGCAAGGAGACGCGTAGCAGCGCTCTGGGCGGAGGCAACCCGAGTTAAGGCATCTGACAAGAGCGTGTTGTGATTGCTCGGGCTGTACGGGAACATGCGTTGAATTAAATTTATTTAAATTACATAGGCCATGTCGTCAGTGTGTTCGTCATTCAATTGTACGAATAGAAGTAATAAGACAACAGGAGTGTTGTATTTCAGGTAAGAAATGTCATCCAAATTCATAAATTAATGAGGTAGACTCTTTACGAAAACGTGATGCAGCAATTTAAGTTTGTGTGATATTTACATTTCAGATTCCCTTTGCAGAACCAGGAACTAACAAAACAATGGGTATCAACATGAAAAGGGATAAATGGTACCCCACGAGATACAGCTTTATTTGTTCTGTACACTTTGAAGATAAATATATGTATTGAACCCATGTACCATAGGCTTCAAAAGGGAGTCGAATCCATGTATTCTTGAGAAAGGAATGAAAGAAGCATACAGTTTCTAAGGGAACGGAGAAAGATTTCAAGCCAGGATTATAGCCTAACATTGTGCAAGCGCTAGGGCCAGGTGTTCCTAAGATGAGCTCATGCCTCTTGTCATTTATAAGGAGCCAGTCATGGATATTATTAGAACGAGTGGAAAGTTTGGACTGTAAGACGAAGAAGCTTGACTCGGAAATTGCTCTTACGTTGCAGGAAAATGGCAACCTCGCTGCTGAGTCAGAACAGGAATAATTAAATTTAACCCGTTTACGAGTATAAAAATAAGTCAACAGATACAGTACGGTGAATCAATTTGGATTAGAGATTTTTGTGTAAAGAAAAACCTTGTAATAATTGCACAGAAAAAAACTGCAAACGCAAGTATACGTCATAGGGGAGTCACCGAGACCCAAAGAGTGGGAGAATTAAAAATGAACAGCACCACCCACACAGTTGAGGACGAGAAATTAATTAATATCTCGGAAATGCACGATCGATTTCCATGCATGGGAAGATTATTTTACGTTTGGAAGACGAGCTTTCTGGACATATGATTTTTATAATTGTGCGACAATTAGTTCAAAAGTTGGTCACGAAAAGGACTAGGATTTTATCTTTTTGTGACTGAAAGGTATAAAACTCCTGGCCTCACCAAGCCAAGCATGCAGTCTACGAGCATTTCGTGAGCGGAAGTGCTGCACCACATCGTATACGCAGTATTCAAGAGCCCATGAGGGGGACGTTAAGCTGTATCAGACATCGATCCAGAACCTGAGGGAGGTTACTTTGATCACAGTTCGTCGTAGCACGTCTTGATGTAGGCAGTTCGCGCTACAATTTCAAGTAGTAAATACAAAAAAACACAGTTCGACAAGAGACTCCTGTGGGAGGCTATGCTACCAGTTCGCCGAGTGTAGATCAGTTACGATACAAGTACGCTACGCTGATGGTTAGCAGTTAGAGACTTTGAAGAGTCCTAAATTATAAAGAACATTAAATATACGGACTTTAAAGCAATATCGCCAAAGTAAGATACAGCGATCAGTAGGGAACTTCGAGTTCCAGAAGAATACTAGTTCGATACAGTTACGAAGTTATAAGAACTCCAACAAGTAAACGGCGTTACGTCTAGTAAAGACATTGTTAAAGACATTAAGTCCTGTAAAGGACAAGAATAAATAGTGATTACGGTCGTGAAAGATAGAAGTTCTAGCAAAAGGAACTTGGGAACTTAGGTTCGAAACCAGAGGGAAAACGTACTCTAGTGAGAAAACGTCAAAAATATACGATAGACAGTATACGGTCCTCGAAGGGAGGCCAAGATATAGAAACTATAGGGTGCGATAGACCACCATATATAAATAGAGGTGACGGCAAAGTAAAGACATTTATCGCCTAGTTAAAGCAGATAAGGTGAAGCCGAGTAATAGACAATAGAAGCGGTTTTGAGAGACTGAAACCAGCAGTTTCCATTGTAGGAGAGAGAAACTTTGAACGAGTAAAATCACACGTCCAATGCAGGTCGATAGGATTCACATCAGGGATCATCAATAGCCGACAGAAATTGTCCAAATCGTTGAGATACGCCCGTGTGATAGAAGTGAAGTGTAAATATTGTTAGAAAAAAAATAAGAGTATCATTTTAAGTGTTTTAGGGAAAGTGAAAGCGTTTTATGCAAAGTGATATGTGTTATAATATGTACCAGAGTAATATTTTTTAGTGTTTTAATGTGTGTTCAAAACGGATACACCAGTGTATTAAAAATGTTGTCAGTGTTAAATATAGTGAATATGTGTCAAGAAATTTCTGTACATAAGATGAGTTTGTACAATATGGAGTAAGTCAAGAAGGTGGGCCAAAATGTCACATCAAACGAGAATAAAGGTCAGAAAACGACCTTAGACATGTGAGTAAAGATTTTCATTATGTTTTGGTGTCGGGAAAATTTTTGTGTACAATTCCACCGGAGTTTTGAGTAGAAGGGATGTTTTTAAATGAATAATAACTAAATAAGAACGCGATCTGAACGAAAATAAAGTTTTAAGAAATAATAAATAATTATGTGAAATAATAAATCCTGTAGAGGAAATGCATGGAATAAAATGTCAGTATTTAATGAATGTTATAAAAGCAAGCGTGATAATAATAATTATAACAAAGATATTTACATAAAGGTAAATTTGAATTATATGAAAGAAATAGCTTTTGAGCTTTTGTAAGGAATGTAATCATAATAATAACAGGGTAAAGAAATCTAAATAAAGATTAAATTGAATGATATAAAAATATAGAGCGTTGAAGCATTAACAAATGTATAAGACATGATGTGAATGCATGTTCTTAAAAATGGAGCGATTTATTGTCAATGGAAAAGATTAATATAAGAATTGAGATATGTATCAATTGTTACTATGAAATTTATCAGTTCTTTGGAAGGCATTCGGCCATAAAGTAATGTGTAGCGTAATGGAACGCAATTAAATAAAAAGTCACGCTAGGAACGCGTAAAAGTTAAAGTACTTGGTAAATTACTTATGGAGGGTAGTTGATTGTAGTGAATTGAGATATGTTGTAAGTCCTCTAATTGTGACGTAGATCACGAGGCCATGTGTGTGTTATTATTTAAAAGGGAGCAAATGTATGGTATTATTGAGCGTAGGTCCTGTAAGCTACGGCTAGACCCTAAATCGCATTTTGTATAAGTCCTCTAAGGTGGAAATGGTTCCCGAGGCATGTTAAGAGATTCGAATCTAGGATCCTCTTGTTGTTAAAGCCCCTTATTATTCGTCGTTGAATGTGTATTACTCTTCCCAATCAATGAGGACCCTCTCATAATTAATAAATGCCAAGGTTACGAAAGTGGTTTATGAACCAATAATATTGTTGAATGAAAATAAGTGTAGTAAAAGCCAGGTCTCTCCTTAGAACTGAGAATAATGTGAATGTTTGTTTTAAAAGCATTGAAGAGAGCTCCAACCGTAGGCTAGGCAGGGAGTCGCTCTCCCCGTCATAAATCACGCTCGAGTATAATGGCCTGACCCTCATAGAGCGAGGGTGGGTAAAGATCGTTTTGTAAGAGGTGTTAAAGACACCGTGAGTGTTTAAAGTTGTTAATGACCCGGGCGTTGAACCGAGGTCCTTGTAGATTTATATTATCGCTTGCCAGTTCAGATCGTAGTTTTCTTATGTGATAATAGTCTTATAAGACAAATGAATTGAATAAAAATCCCTATTGTAATGTTGTATAAAATGACGAATCCACGGGTTTTGTGAAGATGACTAGATTTCGGGAGTGATCATAGTTTTTGACTTTGTCAAGTAATCTTTATGACTCTGGAGTACACAAGTGGTTTCCCGATCCCCGTAGTGAATTTGCAAACTTGAGAGAGATAGTAAATCCTGAGAATATGTGAAATGCCCAAATATTGAAGTGAATAATTAACATATAATTTTAAATGTAATTATATATTGTTTTTTTTATGATAAGAAAAGATAAAAATAAATTCTTGAGGTGTACAAAAGTATGACACCATTATTATGGGAAAGTATGGAGCCAAAGGAGCTCGTAGTTATATGGACTTTAAGATAGGTACATTATGGAAGTGAAAATAATCGTGAATTGTTGGTTTTAAAGAAAACCATGTGTTTTAATCTAATATTTGTTTTATTTTTATGCTATTCCTTGTTCACTTTGGACAAGTAGAATGATATTGGTCAGTAGTTTATTTGTTTTATTGTTTGTAGCGCCATAATTTTGATTAATTAAATGTGTTAAAATAGGAGTTGATTTTGTTATTATTTTTGCAAGTGTATCCTGTATTTGATCCAAAATATGTAAGTCACAGAGTGGGAGAACTTACCGCAGCCCCGAAAATCCCGAATTGAGCAATGCTGGCATACTGTGATTTGCATATTTCTTGCTGCAAGGGCACAGGGGGGTGAATAGAAGTACTGTGCTTGGATTAATATTAGAGGAACACTAAAGACGGTCGATTCATGTAAAAGTAAAGTAATGATAGGAGTAGCTACAACGTATAATGTTAACTGACCGCATGGGTCCCTAGAAACTCACACCGAGCAGCCCTGGATTAAACAACCACCTACCAGACATTTACATGGCGCCCAGTACGCAGGGCCGAGTTTTCCTAGGGAAAACCCGAGCTTTCTCGAAAAATCAAAATGTTCATTTTTTGAAAAAAAAATGGTCTTTTGAAATTTTGAATTTTAAACACTTCCATAAAGGTCTTTGAGTTTGAACAAGAATATCAAAAGGGTACGGTGTAGTAAAAACCCGTACCAAAGTAAATTTTTAAAGAAATTGGGACACAATGGTTCAGATTACTATCTCTCAAGCATGTTGTAGCGATGTGGCATTAGTAGCCCGCTATATTCTAATAAGATGGCATTGAGTGAGGAGATGCAACGGCTCTTGGAGGCCATAAACAGTAAGTTGGATAGCCAACAGAGTGAAAATAAAAGGGATTTAGGATCCATGAATCAAAGTTTAGAATCACTAAAAACTAATAGTGATAACATGGGAACTAAATTAGTAGATATCGAAGCTAAAAGTGATAACATGGGAATTAAATTAGAAGCTATCGAAACCAATAGTGATAGCATGGGAATTAAATTAAAAGCTATCGAGGCCGACTGTATAAAAATGAACGATGAACTGAAGGCTAAGATAGAAGAGATTAAAACAAAAAGTGGGGAAAATATTGCGGAACAGTTGAAAGTTGTAAAAGAGGAGACGTTAAAGTCTATAAGAGCCGACAGTCCAACCAATAATAATGTACTGAAGGCTGAAATAGAAAGGTCAATAGATACTAAATTTCAAAGTTTTGACGCGGGGTTGGAGACTAAGTTAAATGAGTCAAAAAGGGAATGTCAAGAAAATTTTGGAATTTTAAATAAAAGTTTGATTTCCATGGAAACTAAATTAAGTAATATGAAAAAAAAAAGGGTGATGAGTGCGAAAAGAAACTTGTAACCCAGATTCAAGGTGTGCAGAAAAAGTTAGAAGACCAGATAAAATCTAACAGCGATATCTGTAAAACATCCCGGGGTGAAATAAAACAAAGTGTGAATGAGCTAGGAACCCGATTTGGAAAGGTTGAGGAGAAAGTAGGAACCCTCGAGAACAAAATCGGTGTAGTTCAGACCGAAGTAACTGAGATGAAAAATCAAAATCAAAAGGATGCGCGGAATATGAAAGGTAAATTTGAGCTGTTTACCGGGCAGGTAGATGATAACTTAAAGAAGTACGAGGGTGAAATAAATCGAAGATTAGGTATATACGAGGGGCATCTCCAGAGTGAAAGAAAACAACGAGAGGACGAAAATAAGGCAAATACCCATAAGATAGATGAAATAAGTCAGGGTATTAATGAGGTTCAGGAAACCATCGGAACATTAAAGCTCCAAGTAGGAAAAACTCATACTGAAGTAAATCAGGTCCAAGATGAAATGATGAGATTATTTAAGAGCCAAGGGAAAACTGAAGAAAGGCTTGACGGAATTAAAATAGATATGGTCAAAGGACAAAGAGAAATGGAGAAAATGATAAAGGAAATACGAGAAGACCTAGATACCAGAGGTGACGTTAAACCAGAAATTATAACAGAACAGGTCATGGTCATCAAGAAAGAGGTAGAAGAACACTTAAATGAAATCAGGAATAGCTTCAGGAACGACAAAAACCAACTCAAACAAGAACTGGAAACCAGTAAGAAAAATCAGGAAAGAATTCAAAATGAATTAGGATCCCGGTTGGAGAGGACAGAACATAAGAACAGTCAAATGGAAATCCAACTCATGGCTAATGAAGAAAGTGCCCGAAGGGAAAGGAAGTTAGAATTTGAGAATCAGGACGAGTTTCCAAAGACAGGATGGGTAGATTCCCGTGAACAAGGCACAGATACCGATAGGGACTTAGGAGGGGAGGGCCCTTATAAGAACCCAGGATATCCGATGGCGATGTCAACTCCATACATGAACCAGACAAATGGTCAGATAATAAACATTATCAAATCGAATGAGGACAGACCGGTAAAATTTACGGGTAATAACATGTCAATTACTCCAAAATACTGGCTAAAGGAAGTCGCAGAGTACTTAAACGAAATGAAGGTTCCTCAGGATCGGAGACTGAGAGCTATTGAGAAGCTGTTGGCAGGTGATTGTCTCACCTGGTTCAGAAGCTTTAGGTACACCTTTGATACGGTGGAAGGCTTTAGAGAAGCCTTTTTAAAACGATATTGGGCAGCAGACGTCCAGGAGAATTTGAGGCTAGATCTGTACTCTAGGAAGTACAGCACAAATGCACCAACTAAGTACTCGGAATTTTTTACTGCTCAGCTGTGTAAATTCCGCGAACTTGACATTGCTCCAGCTGAGAACGACCTGTGTGCCGCCATTGCAAGACAACTTCGATATGAGATTCAGAGGCTGTTAATCTCATCCAAAGCCAGAAGTGCTGTGGAAGTGGAGAGTGTATTACGTCAATTAGACATGACGACGTCACACGTAACTCCTAGGCACCAAAGACAGACTGAACAGGTACACATGGCCAGCAGTCAGGAAACCAGAGAAAAACCATCGACCAGGAATCAGTCCACCAGCACTGATACTCAAGGACTAGGTCGAGAGTATGGGCACCAAGAGCCTAGAGGAATACATCCCTACTACAGAGGAGGATATAGAGGAAGAAATCCTAGGAATACGGGTTATAGGCAACAAGAGAGCCGACCCTATAACAATAACCATCAGAGGCAAGAAAACAGAAAGAAATGGGAGAATTATCCCAGAAGGAACGTAAGGCCAGAGGATAGGGATGATGAATATCGGGCCGAAATAGAGGAAAGATATCAGGAAAGTCTTCGTTATATGAACGAACGACCAGACGAACCTGAAAGGCAAAAAGTCCGTTGGAGTGAGGCAATCAAGAACTGGAAATCACCCGACCGACTAGATGGAGCTCAAAGCTTGGAACTACAAGCTCAGTTAAAGAATGAGGGAAAAGGGAGCCCTCAGGATAAAAAAAACTCCAAATTTAAATCGTCAAAAGTGGAAACATACCAGGAGCTGGGAGGAGGTAGAAATTGTGAATTGGATAGCAAGACCAGATGAGCTAATTAATGAGGATGTGGAAGGAATCCCACCAATCAAAAGAGAATTACCCATAATTATGCTCAGGATAGAAGGATTACTGGTCAGGGCATTGATTGATACAGGATCAACAATAAGTTTAATTACGCAAACCCTTCTGAATGAATTGGAAACAAGAGGCCGCGTATTAAAAATCCCCACATCGAGTGTAAAGATTAAGGGAATTATCCCTGAAAAATCTTTAACATGCAAATTTCAGATATACATTGATCTGATCATGGGTAACACTGAAATTTCGCAATGCTTTTTGCTGGTAAATCAATTACCGTATAATGTCATATTAGGTATTGATTTTATCCGTGAGAACAAGGTCATCATAGACCTAGCGCAAAATTGCATTAGAATTCAAAGAGAGGATGTGGATGAACAAAACATTAACCTACAGGAACAGGATGTGAAAATAGGAGAACAGGTATGGCATGTGGAAGAAGTAACGGAAGAAGGTTGCAAAGACATAGAAAGGATATTTGAAGTCCTCAACATAGAACTCGAAGATAATTTGGAAACTGAGTTCGAGACCAACCTGTCAGGAAAAGTAGAGGAAGCTAAAGTGAGCCTCGAAAATAAGGAACAATTAAAGGAATTATTATTGAATTTTAGGGACGTATTTGATTCCAAGCCAGGGAAGATTGAAAATTTTAAATACGCGTTCCAAGTCAATGATTGGGCACCGTTCAGACAAAAACCATACCCGGTTGCGGAAAAACATTACCCACAAACTAAGAAAACACTGCAGGAGATGATGAATGCAGGTGTTATAGAAAAGATGGCGACACCATATGTTAGTCCATTAGTGATTGTGAGTAAACCGGATGGCTCAGTAAGGGTGTGTCTAGATGCCAGAAATTTAAATGCAAAAATCATACCAGAAAATGATTCGGCACCACCCATAAAAGAAATACTGAGGAAGTTCAAGGGCAAGAAGATTTTCACAAATATTGACATGACTTCTTCGTATCATCATCTCGAACTGGAAGAGAAAACCAGCTTGTTGACTGGATTTCAGTTCGACCAACAAACCTATTGTTTTAGGAGATGTCCGTTTGGATTGAAGACCGCGGGATCTGCCTTAATAAGAGCGCTTGATCGAAACCTGTCAGAGGAAGTGAAAGATTGCACTATCCGTTATGTGGATGATATTTTGCTTACCTCGGAGAACATTGAGGAACATTTAGAAAAATTGAAGAAATTATTGGAAGACTTAAGAAGGGCAAATTTTAAAATAAATTTAAAGAAGTCAAATTTTTGTCAAAGGCAAGTAACATTTTTAGGGCATGTGATTGATAAGGATGGTGTTAAACCAAATCCATGCAAATTGGAATCGATAAGGGATTTTCCAAGGCCTTTGAAGGTGAAGAACGTTCGCCAGTTTTTGGGATTGATTGGTTTCTTCTCAGGACATTGTCCATCTTACACAAAAACTGTTGCACCACTACAGGACCTTCTGAAGAAGGGGGGCAAGTGGAAATGGACGGAGGAAACAGAAAAAGCATTCGTGGAGGCCAAGGAAATGCTCTTAAACTATGTGAAGCTAGGATATCCTGATTTTAATCAGAAATTTATAATTCAAACAGATGCATCCCAGATTGGAATAGGGGCAATGCTATATCAGGAAAACCCGGATAACCCTGATAAGAAAAATTATCTAGCATTCACAAGTCGGAGACTGAAACCACACGAGAAAAAATATACGATCAGCGAAATCGAGCTGTTAGCGATATTGCACGCGCTGCAATATTGGCGAAAGATCGTATATGGGTTTCAGGTCATTTCAAGAACGGATCATAAAGCCTTAACCTTTTTGATGAAGACTGATCTATCCAGTCAAAGGTTGATGCGTTGGGCTTTATATATTCAACAGTTTGATGTAAAGATAGAATACTGCCCAGGAAAAGAAAATATAGTTCCAGACTATTTAAGTAGACAGCCAGAGTCCATAGAAGAGGAAGTAATGGCTATTGATTTGGAAGACAGGGATCAGCGTACTCTAAATGAGTTAAGGAGCATTAGTCAACGGCAACGTGAGGATCCATGGATGAACATGCTCATATCCTTCCTTGTGGGAAGTTTGATAAGGGGAACACCAGCGTACACAGAAGCTAATAAGATAGCTCAAGATTACACATTTTATAATGGATTATTATATAAGTTTGTGGACTCTGACCATACACGATTAAGGATTGTTGTACCTGCAATTTTGCAGAGGAAAATAGTATGGTTAGCCCATAGATCGTTCGGACATATGGGAGTCGACAAAACAGTCTCGATGCTGAAAGAAGCATTTGTATGGCCGAGACTGAGAGAAACTGTAAGGGACACGCTAAAGACATGTGATCTATGTCAAAGGATCAAACCAAATGCATTTCTTATGAGACAAAAGCCTATACCATTGTTGCCCGAAAGGCCAGGTCAAATCATATCTATTGATAACTTCGGACCTTTGCCAAAGGCAAGAAGGGGAAATCGACACATAATGGTGGCTATGGATGTCTTCACTAAAATGGTTGTCCTTGCTCCCATACAGAAGACTAGTACCAAACAGGTGTTAAAACGACTCAAAGAAAAAGTGATACCGATTCTGGGAAAACCTGAGAATTTGTTGTCGGATCACGGTAGTTTTTTCACCAGTGTAGAGTTCAGACGAGAATTAGAAAGACTTGGAATACGTCAGATTTTGTCAAGTATTCCCCATCCTGAGGCAAATCCTGTAGAAAGAGTGATGAGGGAGGCGGCCAAGTATTGTAGAATATACTGTGCCGAAGAAAATTGGAAGTGGATAGATATCTTGGATATTATCGAATTTTGTATAAACAACACAATCCATGAATCTACGGGAGAGATACCAATAACGTTACATCGGAATGAGCAACCAGAGAGACCTTGGAGTCTGGTAATTCCTAGGCCAGCAGACGCTCAGCCTGGAAGAGATGTACGTATAAGAAGAGCCTTTGAGCATCTAAAAGCTCAAGCCGACAGGAGACAAAGAAGAAATAGGCACAAGAGGTATCATCGGCCATTATTAGCAGGAGAAATGGTGTTAGTAAAAAGACCCGCCATTTCGGATCCAGGGAACCGCGTGTACAAAAAGTTCCAGAAAATGTACCACGGACCGTATCAAATAATAAGGGATCTGAGAAATAATGCCTACAGAATTCGGCACTGCGAAACGAATCACGAAGTGACCATGAATTCAGCAAATTTAAAAGTGTATTACCCTCCCGAAGACTTCGATGAAGCCGATGAACAGGCCCTGGTTATGGAAACATTTAGAGATGAAAAATCCACTTTTGATAGAAACGAGAATGAGATAGAAAAAGGAAACAGAGCTCAAACATTCGAGTGCGAATGCGAATTGGAGAAATTATATTGGGAAATAAAAGAAATATTTGATTTTATTGAAGAAGAAAATTTCAATTTAAGGAAGGAGAATGATGAAATAAAGGAACGGGTAGGGATAGACCACACCCGTAAAGAAGAATGAGGTTCTGGAAACCTGAAATCCAGATAAATAAAAGGGGGAAAGAAAGGGTAGGGACAGAGCGTACCGAACCGACACAATTACCGGATATGACTTAAAAAGATGAAAGAAATCAAATTATCGTGGGATTTTTAAGGAAGAAAAATCAGAAGGTACGGATAACGTTATGATGGCTTCGACTATTAAAGGAAAAATAAGATTTTTATAAATTAATTGAAATAAATTTCCTCAAAATTTCTCGGAAATTTATTTACCTAAGGAGGGGAGAGATGAACCCATGTACCATAGGCTTCAAAAGGGAGTCGAATCCATGTATTCTTGAGAAAGGAATGAAAGAAGCATACAGTTTCTAAGGGAACGGAGAAAGATTTCAAGCCAGGATTATAGCCTAACATTGTGCAAGCGCTAGGGCCAGGTGTTCCTAAGATGAGCTCATGCCTCTTGACATTTATAAGGAGCCAGTCATGGATATTATTAGAACGAGTGGAAAGTTTGGACTGTAAGACGAAGAAGCTTGACTCAGAAATTGCTCTTACGTTGCAGGAAAATGGCAACCTCGCTGCTGAGTCAGAACAGGAATAATTAAATTTAACCCGTTTACGAGTATAAAAATAAGTCAACAGATACAGTACGGTGAATCAATTTGGATTAGAGATTTTTGTGTAAAGAAAAACCTTGTAATAATTGCACAGAAAAAAACTGCAAACGCAAGTATACGTCATAGGGGAGTCACCGAGACCCAAAGAGTGGGAGAATTAAAAATGAACAGCACCACCCACACAGTTGAGGACGAGAAATTAATTAATATCTCGGAAATGCACGATCGATTGCCATGCACGGGAAGATTATTTTACGTTTGGAAGACGAGCTTTCTGGAGATATGATTTTTATAATTGTGCGACAATTAGTTCAAAAGTTGGTCACGAAAAGGACTAGGATTTTATCTTTTTGTGACTGAAAGGTATAAAACTCCTGGCCTCACCAAGCCAAGCATGCAGTCTACGAGCATTCCGTGAGCGGAAGTGCTGCGCCCCATCGTATACGCAGTATTCAAGAGCCCGTGAGGGGGACGTTAAGCTGTATCAGACATCGATCCAGAACCTGAGGGAGGTTACTTTGATCACAGTTCGTCGTAGCACGTCTTGATGTAGGCAGTTCGCGCTACAATTTCAAGTAGTAAATTCAAAAAAACACAGTTCGACAAGAGACTCCTGTGGGAGGCTATGCTACCAGTTCGCCGAGTGTAGATCAGTTACGATACAAGTACGCTACTCTGATGGTTAGCAGTTCGAGACTTTGAAGAGTCCTAAATTATAAAGAACATTAAATATACGGACTTTAAAGCAATATCGCCAAAGTAAGATACAGCGATCAGTAGGGAACTTCGAGTTCCAGAAGAATACTAGTTCGATACAGTTACGAAGTTATAAGAACTCCAACAAGTAAACGGCGTTACGTCTAGTAAAGACATTGTTAAAGACATTAAGTCCTGTAAAGGACAAGAATAAATAGTGATTACGGTCGTGAAAGATAGAAGTTCTAGCAAAAGGAACTTGGGAACTTAGGTTCGAAACCAGAGGGAAAACGTACTCTAGTGAGAAAACGTCAAAATATACGATAGACAGTATACGGTCCTCGAAGGGAGGCCAAGATATAGAAACTATAGGGTGCGATAGACCACCATATATAAATAGAGGTGACGGCAAAGTAAAGACATTTATCGCCTAGTTAAAGCAGATAAGGTGAAGCCGAGTAATAGACAATAGAAGCGGTTTTGAGAGACTGAAACCAGCAGTTTCCATTGTAGGAGAGAGAAACTTTGAACGAGTAAAATCACACGTCCAATGCAGGTCGATAGGATTCACATCAGGGATCATCAATAGCCGACAGAAATTGTCCAAATCGTTGAGATACGCCCGTGTGATAGAAGTGAAGTGTAAATATTGTTAGAAAAAAAATAAGAGTATCATTTTAAGTGTTTTAGGGAAAGTGAAAGCGTTTTATGCAAAGTGATATGTGTTATAATATGTACCAGAGTAATATTTTTTAGTGTTTTAATGTGTGTTCAAAACGGATACACCAGTGTATTAAAAATGTTGTCAGTGTTAAATATAGTGAATATGTGTCAAGAAATTTCTGTACATAAGATGAGTTTGTACAATATGGAGTAAGTCAAGAAGGTGGGCCAAAATGTCACATCAAACGAGAATAAAGGTCAGAAAACGACCTTAGACATGTGAGTAAAGATTTTCATTATGTTTTGGTGTCGGGAAAATTTTTGTGTACAATTCCACCGGAGTTTTGAGTAGAAGGGATGTTTTTAAATGAATAATAACTAAATAAGAACGCGATCTGAACGAAAATAAAGTTTTAAGAAATAATAAATAATTATGTGAAATAATAAATCCTGTAGAGGAAATGCATGGAATAAAATGTCAGTATTTAATGAATGTTATAAAAGCAAGCGTGATAATAATAATTATAACAAAGATATTTACATAAAGGTAAATTTGAATTATATGAAAGAAATAGCTTTTGAGCTTTTGTAAGGAATGTAATCATAATAATAACAGGGTAAAGAAATCTAAATAAAGATTAAATTGAATGATATAAAAATATAGAGCGTTGAAGCATTAACAAATGTATAAGACATGATGTGAATGCATGTTCTTAAAAATGGAGCGATTTATTGTCAATGGAAAAGATTAATATAAGAATTGAGATATGTATCAATTGTTACTATGAAATTTATCAGTTCTTTGGAAGGCATTCGGCCATAAAGTAATGTGTAGCGTAATGGAACGCAATTAAATAAAAAGTCACGCTAGGAACGCGTAAAAGTTAAAGTACTTGGTAAATTACTTATGGAGGGTAGTTGATTGTAGTGAATTGAGATATGTTGTAAGTCCTCTAATTGTGACGTAGATCACGAGGCCATGTGTGTGTTATTATTTAAAAGGGAGCAAATGTATGGTATTATTGAGCGTAGGTCCTGTAAGCTACGGCTAGACCCTAAATCGCATTTTGTATAAGTCCTCTAAGGTGGAAATGGTTCCCGAGGCATGTTAAGAGATTCGAATCTAGGATCCTCTTGTTGTTAAAGCCCCTTATTATTCGTCGTTGAATGTGTATTACTCTTCCCAATCAATGAGGACCCTCTCATAATTAATAAATGCCAAGGTTACGAAAGTGGTTTATGAACCAATAATATTGTTGAATGAAAATAAGTGTAGTAAAAGCCAGGTCTCTCCTTAGAACTGAGAATAATGTGAATGTTTGTTTTAAAAGCATTGAAGAGAGCTCCAACCGTAGGCTAGGCAGGGAGTCGCTCTCCCCGTCATAAATCACGCTCGAGTATAATGGCCTGACCCTCATAGAGCGAGGGTGGGTAAAGATCGTTTTGTAAGAGGTGTTAAAGACACCGTGAGTGTTTAAAGTTGTTAATGACCCGGGCGTTGAACCGAGGTCCTTGTAGATTTATATTATCGCTTGCCAGTTCAGATCGTAGTTTTCTTATGTGATAATAGTCTTATAAGACAAATGACAAGAGTTTAGTGCTTTTCAGTCGGTCAACACGAATGTACCCAAAAGAGATGGGTTATGCCCTAATCCTGAAATAAATTACATGAGATTAATAAAACACTAGGATGACCAGTTTCGATCGTCAAGCGATCATCATCAGATCCAATACACTTAGGCTATAAAATCTATGTTTGAAGTACTGGTGAAAATATTTACAATATGTACAATTATTTAGTTGCAGTATTGGTACTGCAACTGTCAGTGTATGCTAAATGCGGTATATATGTTAGGTGAAATGCTAAATGGTGATGGCTATTCGGAGATCTACAGGATCCAGCGGAGCCCGAGAGCGAAGATGAAGATCGAGCATCGAGATCGCCTGGCAGCCTACGGAGGGACACAGAGGGACCAATGATTGATCGGGACGATCAGCCTTTTAGGAAGGGGGTGGTGTTACGGCTGTGAGTTTGTTTCGTCGCCTCGCCACGTGAGTCACAGCTGCCCCGGGCTATGCTCTGCCTCTGTGTGTTACCTGCGCCTTACGCAACGGGTTGCGAAGACAAAGGGATGGTCCAGAATATTCGTGACCCAGCTAGTGATGGAAATCTCGAGAAGCCGTGAATCCTGGACGATTCTAGAAGCATTCATTGAGTCACCAGCCTGCTATATAAGCGGCATCATCAGCGAGGGGGGACAGTGTTTTTGAGCGAGTGCGACAACAGTTGGTGACGTGACTTGCGAAACCCAACTGAGGCTATTGCATTCAGTGAAGTGCTGTATGAATTGCGAAACCCAGTGAGATTCTTTCCGAGCCTACGGAGCAGTGTGTAGCAGACTCGTAAGTAGCCTAACGGTAGTTTGTGTACTCAAGGGAGTGTACAGGTATTTTGGTGAGTGACAGACGGGATAGACACAGGTCAGCCTAATTAGTGAACGGACAGCTGCTCGAGAGAGTGAAAGGAAAGAGTTCCCAGTCAGAGAGGAACTAGAGTGAGATACTAATAGGAATGTAGCGGGAGAATGTTCGCGCCAGATAGCGCGCGTGTAGTATTAGGTAAGGAGCAAAGGCGATCGTCTTATGTTTCTTCCAGTCAGCTGCGAGGAATATATAGACTGTGACCGATTTTTCTGAGCTAAAGTAAATTATATCTTCTGTAATTTTATTCCAAGACTATACTAATTAATTCTATAGGCATTTCCCCTAGTATATTATGGACGATTTTCAGCGTTTAAGCGTCAAACATCTAAAAAAAATGAGCTACGGACCAGAGGCGCTAAAACTAGCGGGAGGAAGGAAGAATTGATACAGCGGTAATTACAAAATTCTAACACGCTTTACTGTCCAAATAATGAATAGGAGTCAGCATGCTAACTCCTAAAGATTACAATTGCTTGAGTATTGTACATTGATAAATATACCTCCATAAGACTTAAATCATGAATAGTGATTTAAATATCCACTTGCTCCCCTTGCTTATAGACTTCGATTTATGTCATTTTTTAGGTTGATGGCTTACATGAAACTGCAGATACAGCCTTGTCTACCACCAAAGGCATGTGAGTTTCTTGAGTTTCCCTGTGCTTGTTCATTCGAAGATTTGACCATCAGCCACAAGGCAAAGATCAGTATCACAAATGTGCATTTGATGGATTATTTTGTATTTCGAAAATCGGAAATAGATGGAGCACCTGTTTCCAACTACAAATCGTTGTGTGATGCTGGATACAGACTTTTCACTGAAAAGTTTGTTTTGTTTATCAAATGTTTATTTCAATCGGGTGAAATTCTGATATGCAGTGCTGTGAAATCCGAGTACACAAAACATAAGACCTATAATGTCAAGCTTATTTTAGGAGTACCTGGTGACATTATAGGAGGGGAATGTGAATGTGTTGCTGGAGCAGACCCCAAGGCATGTTGTAAGCATATTGCAGCTGTAAGCTATGCATTAGAGCACTTCTCCAAGACAGGTATTATTCAGTGTTCAGAAACATGCACCCAAAATTTATAAACTTTTCACCATCCCCCTACCAAACGGTTGAGGCCAGTTAGCCCTATGAAAGTGGAATTTTTGCCCTTGGAACAAGTTTTCCAGGAACCCTGCCATGATGTTAGGCCATTGTCAGGAGTTAATCAGCCTGGATATCAGCAATATGTTGAAGGTATTGTGAAAAGTTCCCAACATAAGCTTGCTTTTTCTTTCGCTCTTAAAAAAGCACAGGCCAGCTGCTTTGATGTCATTCATGACCACCATTTCGGTGTGGATCCATGTGCGACTCAAGCTGAAAATCTTGTGAGAGTAAATGATGAGGAAAGGAAGAAAATTGAGGAAAATACTAGGCAACAATCCCAGCAAAGTCTATGGTTCAAAGAGAGGAAATTCGTTTGACAGCAAGTAATTTTGGGAAAATCTGTCACTCAAAATCTCAAAAAGCCATAGCAAAAGCGTTATTCAAGGGAAGTTTGTTTTGCTCCAGGCATATGAAATGGGGACTTCAAATGGAAGACTCAGCAAGGGACAGGTATTCTGAGCTAACAGGCCACGTAGTCCAAAAGTCTGGCCTCATTATTCACCCTACCAGACATTACCTGGCAGCATCTTGTGATGGACTAATTGGACAGGATAGAGTCTTGGAGCTTAAAGGGCTGCCAAGTCATGAAAATGAAGCAATTTCAATTAAATGTGTTCCATACTTGGTAGAGAGCAGAGGTGCAGTGACACTCAAGAAAAATCGCAACCATTACTTTCAAGTGCAAGGTCAGCTGTTTGTTACAGGCAGACATTATTGTAGATTTGTTGTGTACACTGCTGTTGACATGTTAGTGTTGGAGATAGAGAGAGATGACATTTTCATTCGTGAAATGGTGGCAAAATTAGACAAGTTTTACCATGAATATTTTGTTCCAGTCATCCTAACCTGACATAATGGTTTTCCTGAAATTGCATAACATAAAACATACAAATATTATCCTCCCTGAAAGACGAATTTTACTGACATGCAATTTTGAATGCAGTATTTTGTATGTTTTAGCAAGTCCTATAGCCGTTTCTATGCATCAGATATGAAACATATAAAACCAGATGGATTTATACCTCTTAATACCTTAGTTATGTTTGCATTTTTGTATGTAGAAAATGTAGCTTGCTGTGCTGTAGGGTTCTTGGGTTTAGCCATTATAATCTCAGTTGCATCAATTATAACTCTAGTTGAGGGGTATTTCTGTCTAAAAGGAAGGGGGCTGTTTTCAAGGACAGTTTCTCGATTAGGCCAAATGTTCAACTCTTTAAATTGGCAGTACATGAAATTAATCCAAACATTAAATATTCTTCCAACAGTAGTTTTATGTATTCCGAAGTTTAGGCCTAGTTCCTGATCAGATTTGTTGGTCCTTAGCTTCATAACTGTCAAGAGAAAACACAGTCTGGGTTCAAGAGGGAATACCTGTAAATTGTACCTGTTTTCTCCCAGAACAGCAAACACCAAATTAAAATGTTCGACGTCTACAAACCCTGTATAAAGCAATATGGCATCAGGGTTATCCATTATTTGCTCAACAACCAAATTACCTGTAGTATTTGTCTGAGTACTGATATCTTTAAAAATGGGAGTCACAAATGTTTCATTCACTTCCTCGGGTATATTGACGATTTCTTCCCGTAGGCCTACATCAATGGGGTATATTGACGATTTCTTCCCGTAGGCCTAGGCCTACATCAATGGAGATGATTTCTGCAGATTCCGATATTGTAGGCTCATCGTGGTAATCCGGCAACTTCCTTGTGTATGGCCTCTTCCTTTTTTTTTTTTTTTTGTGTTCGTGGTCCACGGAAAAAGCGATGGAACAGCGCCCGGTTTTAATCTTGTTCTCTCACCTTCAAATACAAACGCATAAATTCAGTGATTGTTATCGAAATATGTAATCAGATTATAGGTACAAAATAAGGATTATTTCCCTTTGTAAATCACACTTACCCAACACAGTTTTCGTGAAGTCATCGGGTTGAAAATGATGTGAACACACTTTAATATTTTCGGTCAGATTTTTCTCACTGAAATTTTTCCTTCTAATAGCATGTAACCATTTCTTCCTCATTTCTATATTTTGTGGAAATTGGTGAAACGAAAACGGGCTTCTCTGATTTTTGCAAAGAGGGACACTGCAATAGCTCGGCATAGTCACAAAAATAAGAATTTAAACAACTTAAATTTGTGGATATTAGCGGCTTGAGAACACGGGAGACAAACGAAGAGCGCCTTGCGCTTACCCAGTACAACAGCAGTGCACTCTGTCGGTGCTAGTTCTATACATCCCTATTGCTTGTATCTGTTTATTGTGCGGTGTACTGTAACTTGCTAAGACCTGCAATAAAATACTATGTCTTTAAAAGGACCATTGTTTTGTGCTTCTACCCACCGTAATCCAGTTAACGAAAGTGCCACAAGGGTGGCACGTTACAATACACTTGGATGACCAGTTTCGATCGTCAAGTGATCATCATCAGATCCATTACACTTAGGCTATAAAATCTATGTCTGAAAATATGGGTGAAAATATTTACAATATATAGTCTACACTTATTTAGTAGCAGTATTAGTTGAGATAATGCAGCTCGTCAATATTTGTCAGTTGTGTCTATGTGATGTTTTATTGAGATACTGGAAGTGGTGATTGATCTCCAGAATTTGCTTGCCTAAGTGTAATGGATCTGATGATGATCGCTTGACGATCGAAACTGGTCATCCAAGTGTATTTATTAGTCTCATGTATTTTTTAGGATTAGGGAATAACACATCTCATTTGGGTACAATCGTATTGACCAACTGAAAAGCATCAAACTTTTGTTAACTAAGGCAACACTGAAAAATGGATTCTAACACCACAATGTTAAACTGTCTACTTGAAATTTGGACAGTCCTCTCCATTCCCTGGATTTAAGACCGGGCAGCGCTTAGTTTGAATGGCTTATGGTCCACGCGTGGCGGGGAATGTTCCACGGTCTTTGATAGTTGTAGACCCATCTCATTCAATAACATACCGTACATCTTATCTAGGTTGGCAACAGCCCACATAAACTCCACACAGCACATATGAACAGGGGGAAGAAAAGGGAAAAGCCCGTGTCGTTGAGATAACAGCCCATCTCAGTCGACCTCACCTGGAGTTACAGTGAACACGAAAACTGCGCGTAGCTCCAGCAAGGAAGACTACCAGATAAGTAGTAGCCTGTAATATTACAGTTTAACCATAGTTGATTTTTACAACCATATAATCACTCCAAATTACAAACTCCGGATATCTATCACCATTTAGCATTTCACCTAATATCATATATACTGCATTTAGCACACACCGACTGTTGCAGTACCAATACTGCAACGAAATAATTGTATATATTGTAAATATTTTCACCGGTATTTTCAAACATAGATTTTATAGCCTAAGTGTAATGGATCTGATGATCGCTTGACCATCGAAACTGGTCATCCTAGTGTATGTATTAATCGCATGTAATTTATTTCAGGAATAGCGCATAACCCAGCTCTTTTGGGTACAATCGTGTTGACCAACTGAAAAGCATCAAACTTTTGTTTACTAAGGCAACACTGAAAAAATGGCTTCAAACCCCACAATAACCTGTCTTATTGTGATGGCTGTACTACAGTAGTGTGTGTATTTCTACACTAGGGAAAGGATTGGGAAGGAGGCGGCCGTGGCTTTAAGTTAGGAACCATCCCAGCATTGCCTTGAATAGACGTGGGGAAACTACTTCTAGGATGGCTGAGATGGGAGTCAAACCCTCCTCTTCTCAGTTTTGCCTCACGAGGCTGAGTGTACCCTGTTCCAGCCCTCTAACCAGAATTATGGTTTCTTGGCAGAGCAGAGAATTAAACACTGGACCTCCGGGGCGACAGCGGAGAACGCTAGCCGCTTCACCACGAATGCTGAACTCAACAGGACTCACATGGTTGCCAAACTACGTACTACAACTTGTGAATCTCTAAAGAGGAGGTTGGTTGGTTGGTTGGTTGGTTGGTTGGTTACTCAGTTTAAGAGCAGCGACATCGCGGTCATGTACCTCCATGTACTTTGGGTGTGTGTAGAATCTGTCTGATATCCGGTGTTAACTCTGATGGCTGCATTAGTGTTTACTGTTTTAATTCAAGTAAGGAACGCAGACATTCAACTTTCAATTAGTTCCTACTTTTGCTACCAAACGCCACCGTCAACGACAACTAGTTATGAACTTGGTTACCAGATGCCACCACAGACAGCGCCTGGCGACGAACGTTGGAACCTAAGAGCGTTAGTCAAATATACCATATTATTTAGCTTCACACAAGTGTAATTAATGGAAGTTCTTTTACATGCCATAAATCTATGACATGGGACAGCCGGCTTTACTTCCCCTCCCAAGGAAGGCATAATGAGGGATTTTTAACGCTCTTAAAAATCCGACGACTGCAGTCGGGCTTGAACCCGCTACCTTGGGCATTGAAGCTCAGCATGATACCAACTACGCCACTGAAGTCTAAAGAGAAGACTGATTGTTGTTTCACGAGGCGGAATATCGAAGTCATTTGACTCAATCCTAGCTTCTATATTACTATCATCATCATTATTATTATTATTGTCCAAGTGAGACGTAATGGTGCCACGATGAAGCTGCTTTCCCCCCCCCCCCGCCCCCCCTCCACAATTTTGGGCCGGGTTCGATTCCCGGTTAATGCATGTGGGATTTTCGTGATGAAATGCACATTCGGATTCCATGTGAAAGGGATTTCTAGTTGTCTTTTTTTTTGTATTCTGCCCGAAGGCATGACCGTGCTTCCGAAGAGGATATCTTAAGCCGAAGTTTACGTGCGGTAGGGTGGCCAGGTCCTTTGCGCTCCTCACCCTCTCCCCGACAACAGCGCGTGGTCCCCCAGAAGCGGCATTCCACCCAAGTTCCCACCACGCCCAATGCTGTTTAACTGCGGAGTTCTCATGGGATCCGGTGAGTCAACATGGTCAGGCCGTTGCGTTGGCTCCAGTTGCTTATCATCACGATATTAAGACCTAAGTAGAATTACAAACTTCCTTCCTTCGTTATTGTTGTCCATTTAGTAACAAATGCCAGATAACAAAGTGGTGATCACATCGTTCTTGAAGGAGGACAGCATGGCTCACGAGAAAAGTGCAGCCTTATACGGCGACCTGTTTACCAGATTGTCGGCCCTTCTTGGGCATAGCCAAGACTAGCTTCACCGTGACCCAGTAACACTCGAGACGTCATATCGAGAGGGAAACGGAGTTGAATGTAGCCAGGGACTATACAGCCATTAAACCCGTGTACCGTGTTCTAACTCTCTGGACGTCATATCGGGAGAAAGGCGGAGAGTTGAATGTAGCCAGGGACTATACAGTCATTACCCCCATGCTGGGCTCTAACTCTCTGGAGGGGACGTGGTGGCGCAGCGGTCAAACTGTTGGCCTCTTATTAAGGTGGACCGGGTTCGATTTCTGGTCAATGCATGTGAGATTTTCGAAGTGAAATGCCATGTCCTGTGGTTCGGATTCCACGTAAAAAGGAGATCCCGTGCCTCATGATCGCATGATTAACGGTCACGTAAAACTAAAAGTTTCCTTTCTTCCTTTAACTCTATGGACGTCTTAACTAGAGGGAATTAGCCTCTTCTTCATCTTCTTTTAAGGGGCTGGTTGGGCATAGCGTAAAGCTTTTTACCCAATAACGAGGTTCAGAATGTAACTAAGGTTTTAAGAACCATCCACCAAAGGAAGGGATGTGGCTAACAAGAGATATAATAAAAGGAAGTGAAACCACGGAGACAGTGGAACTATTCTTCACGTCAATTGACCCACAATGACGACTTCCTAAAACGTAAACAAAACCGGGTCACGCATAAAGGTCCGAAAATCAAAATGTAAGGTTACAAGCATCAATAAAGGTTAAAAGCGAGGTAATGACTGGGTCGGTTGGAGCGGTGAGAAGGGTTTCGATATTTAAGAGAAGTTGAAAGCCTTGATGGAATAAGGTACGAAAAAATTGAGGTCTGTGAGAATCATAATGGAAACATTGAAATAATATGTGATTGATAGTTCCTAAAAACTGCCCACAATCGCACATAGGGGAAGGGCGGAAACGGAGGCGGGCTAAATGAACAGGGGGTAAAGCATGATTAAAACGGAGGCGAATAATGGTTGTGATATGACGGCGAGTACATTGTCCGGTAGAGAACCAAGGCTTGAAGGGAGGTATGGGCTGTAATCGATGATAAAAGGTTGCTTTGGAGTGCGAATAGGAATTCCACCATTGTTGCCACTCTTGACGTAAGTGAGGTTGAATTTCAGGGAGCAGATCAGCGTATGGTATTGCTAAATCATACGTATCACCGTGTCCTTGGGCAGTGTTTTTAGCCATGGTATCAACCAATTCATTGCCAGGAATATGAGAGTGGCTAGGAAGCCATAAAAAGATAACATCAAAATCAAGATTAGAAAGTTCGAAAGTTAAACGAAGAATTTGCATAAGTATTGGAGATGTTCGAAAGAGCCCTGAGCACGCTAAGAGAACCGGCACGAATAAGGGACTGGCGAATATGATGTTGTTTAATATAAAGCAAGGCCTGGCGGATGGCAAAGGCTTCAGCTGTAAATATGGAAATCGAGGAAGATACAGCCTACAGTATAATAGTGAAATATCTAGCTGGGGAGAATAAACGGCAGCACCAACACGAATAGGATTGAACAATTTGGACCCATCAGTATAGAAGACAATGTGATGAGGGTGGTTATAAAGGAAATTTGATAATAATGAATTGGTAATAATAGGATTACGACGTAGGTCGGTGAGCGGGAAGTTGGCTAAATGCAAATGAAAATTCGGGGAATAAAAAAGAATGGGGTAAGGGACCGTATAACAGAGGGGTTTCCGTGTTTGCAGAATGGAAAAACGATAGGGTTGCAGGAAACGATAAGCAACTTAGAGGGAGGGGTAGAAAGACCGAAAACGAGGTAAAGTTCGAGTATAGGTATGTAATAATTGCAATTTAGGTATAAGGGGAAATTGGGTTATAGCCATCTTACCGAGAAGATACTTAAACGATAAATATTGACGTCTTAAGACGAGGGGAAATTCAGCTGTTTCAATTAAAAGCGTACCAGTGGGAGTTGAGTGAAGAGCGCCTGTAGTAATACGTAAGGCAGTATATTGTAAGGTGTCCAAACCTTTACCGCGGGTAGGTGACATTAAATCGAAAAAATGACATCCATAGTCCAGAACCGCCCGAATGAAATTTTGATAGAGAAGTAAGGGGATAGAGGGGTCAGCTCCCCAGTTGCGGCGTGTGAGAGAACGAAGGATATTAAATGTTCGTTTTATAGTAACTGAAAGCTTTTGTAGATGAAGTGTCCACGTGAGTTGATCATCAATAATAACTCCAAGATAGGGAATTGAATGTCTCAGGGGGATATGCCCATACCGATAGCGAATAGGAGATCGGTCATAAAGACGGCGGTGAGTGGAAATGAGAGCAGCACTTTTAGATGTTAGCCTCATGTACTAAAGTAGGCTCTGACTCTCTGGACGTCATAACGAGAGGGATTTTTCCTCGTGTACTAGGCTCTAACGCACTGGACGTCATGCCGAGAGTGAATTAGTCTCGTGTACTGTCTAACTCTCTGGAAGTCATAACGAAAGGGAAACGGAGAGTTGAATGTAGCCAGGGACTACACAGTCATTAGACCCATGTACTGGGCTCTAACTCTTTGGACGTCATATCGAAAGGGAAACGGAGAGTTGAATGTAGCGAGGGACTACACAGTCATTAGATCCATGTACTGAGCTCTGACCACTCCGTTTCATTGTCCTGCAATGCTTTACAATCTACTCTTTGGAATTTCCCATCAATCATTCTATGTATTTTTACCTAAGTTCATTATCCTGGGGAAACCAACACAATTCATCTGGACACAAACCTCACTTTCTCCATGTTAGGTCTGACTGTGCTTAATTCACAGCAAATAAGTTTGCGGTCTGTTTCATCAAAAGAGAACTCGGAATACCCTGCGATTCCCTATCAATTTCATACATTGAAAACCAGCAATGATAATCTATTATTGACCTTGTTCCTCTCCCCTCCCAAGCGTATTTGTGAAACTCCTGATGCTTCGAGCATGAATTGACAGCACGAGGCAAGGAAATTGAATACATAGCGCTTTTTTTTTCAAGGTTCGTTAGTAGTCGATAATTATCGTACCCGATAGGAAGGGCAGTCAAAATCTAAATATGCATGACAAAGTGTTATACGCATGCATTGAGTGCGCTCAAGGGCAATATTGTTCGTATTAATGCTCATTCAAGGGCCCAGCACACTGAAGCTGAGTGCCTAGACTAGTTCTGAGCTCACCTGCCCTGCGAAGAGGTCTTGTTGAGTTGGCGCTCAGTTTTAAGAGGAGGGGAACAGTATCGAGACGGAACATTTTGTCCAACTACACCGCTCGGCGTTGACCGTGTTTTATAGCGAACATTTATGTTTTACTCGCTAACAGTTGGAGATACACGAAAAGTGATAAGGATCTTTCGGATAGAAAAATAAATTTTAAACCTCGTATATGCCATCAAAAGTTTTCTATTTCTTAGCATTCTCTTTTTACTTGAAATGGAAATATGAAAGTTTGAAGCCAAAGGGTATAGTGACGTCAATAAAATGGTCGCCATATTTAAATAGTGTAAAGTATCGAAATCAAAAGTAGCCTATATGTTAACCAGGTAAATCAGCTACTTCCATGTAAATCGGACTGTAACGTGTTTTTCGAGGGTTTTTTATGCCACTGGCATAAGTCAGTAGGAAGCCATTCTATATTTATTTACGCGGCAAATTGTTCAGCCAAGAGAATTTTTCATGTTAATTTATTATTATTATTAACTTATTATTATTATTATTAAGGTATTTTTTGGAGCATTTTTATAAAATTATAAGCATACAGATAGGTTTTCTATGTCTTAGAAAACACTATCAAGCAAATTATTACGAACTACATTATCATAGAAAATTATATGATTACGGAATTTTACGGAGTTTAGTCAGTTAGGGTATTATGAGAGAGATGACTCACTGGGAATTCGGATACAGGCTTATTCTTGTCAAGAAGCATGTCGCAAGCCTGGGTTGCAGCGTCAAGAAAAGGCGAAATAGTCTGGAACGGCAATCGACATCATCCGCGCGCCGTGTGTATTGAGCCTAAGGAGGGGAGTATAGCGGGGTGCTCAGCCAATCAGTGGAGACCACGTAAGGTGGAAGTCGGCACCGGAGTGGGGAGCCGACGAGGGCATATATCGTTGGCGCGCCGTGGAGGCGAGGACTATATTTGTAAAACTTAACCAGTGTGGTTGTACGAGTGTTTGGCTCCGATGTTCGGACCATAAAGTGATCATATCTACCAGTATATCATCAACTAACGAAGAAGATGACGACGTCCAGGAGACAGTGGGAAGCTCTCTTCATCATCCAGTACGAGGGAAATGCTTCGGCAATTTCCAGTGGTAAGCGCGAATGACGCAGAACTACGCAATCTCTCGTTTCTTTTTGTTTTAAATTCAGTATTTCAGTAACTTCATAGCTTGGGAATAAGAGTAAAATCAATAATTTATCAGACTCCGTTTTCACGTAATTTTCTAGCGGTAATATTCAAATCGCAACGCTCCAATATAAATTTTAAACTTATTATTATTATTAATTTTGCAATACGTGTTATATATAATAAATTCATTTCTTTTAACTATGCAATCTTTGCTTTCAGTAGGTAGCATTAGATATAGACCAATTCCTTCTCCTGATACAATTGTTTGTTGGGTTAATGATCAAATCATACCACGATCTGAGTGAATAGATTCTTGAAGGTGTTCTACCGGAGCTAGGTGTTGTTAAATACAAATTTAGATTTCAACATTGCGTTGAGGTCTTGGCGCCCATTAAAACAACATATCTTAGGCAGAGTAAATATTTCAAAGTGCAAGTAAGCACCAGTCAAACTGTTACACAGTTACATTTGTCACCCAACAGTAAGGGCCAGTCAAACCCGTTACACTTGTCGCTACCAACTTGGGGCTGAAAACCTAATAACATTTGTGGAAGGAGAAGGGTATATATTTCTGTGCCTGTATTTTGGGGGGTTATTTGTCTTTATCAGTGTATATCATTATGGGGGATGAGAAAGAAAAACAGATGAGGTTACGTAGTGGTCATCAACTGGAGAGTGATGATGCGAGCAGTATGTCGAGTGATGGTAGTACCGGGGTAGCGGAGGTAAATCCCGATACTGAAACAGGGAGTGTAGGCGGCCAACCAGAATTAAAAACTTTACTTCTCGAGTTCATGTTTCAGAACAAAGTTAGTAGTGATGCTTTAAATGCTAAACTGGAACAAAACAACGCTAAACTTGAACAAAACAGTAGGGAAAATAAAGAAAGTACAGATGCCTTAAACGCCAAATTAGAACAAAACAGTAGGGAAAATAAAGAAAGTACAGACGCTTTAAATGCAAATCTGGAACAAAACAACGCTAAACTAGAACAAAACAACGCTAAACTAGAACAAAACAGTAGGGGAAAATAGAGAGAGTACTGAAACTTTAAATGCTAAATTAGAACAAAACAGTAAGGAAATTAGTGTGCAAATGGAGCAGATTAGAGGAGAAATCAGAGGAGTAATGGAAGAGAAGGTTAAAGAGATCATTGCAGATGTAGACAAGAAATTAGGAAAAGTACAGGAGGAGTTGGAAAGTAGAATCAGCACACAGGCTGAAAATTTAAAGGAATTAGTTAAATTAGAAACACTGCAGGTTAAATAAGAAATTGGGGGGGGGGAATTGACAAGATTCAAGTATCAACTAAAGAGATTAAGGAACAGCTGGGGGGTAGAATTGAGAAAGTCCACTCGCAAATAGTTGCAGAAGTAAATGATTTAAGAGAGAGTAATAGAGAGAGCATTAGCAAGATTGAGGAGAAACAAGCAAAGCTATATGATAAAGTAGAAGAATCAGAAGGAAACATTAAATTAACAGTAAACAGTATTGAGAGGAAGGCTGAGGAGAAAATCGCAGAATTAGAATTAAAATTAAATGCTAGGATCAGGCAAGAAAATAGTCAGAATAGGCCAGTTTTTGTGAATAGCACACACAGGGAGGTAGCACTGGGTAAGTTCAGCAATCGACAGGGGTGCCCAATGGAGTTCATGAATACTATAGAAAATAAATTCGGGGAGAGGTTGGAAAATGGTAGTATTGAGTGGTGCCAGGTAGTTGAAATTTTAGAGCAAGTGTTTGTGGGGGAAACGAGGAATTGGTCTGCTGTCTACAGAGACAAGTTTACTGATATTAATGATTTTAAAATGAAATTCTGTGAAAAGTTCTGGAGGTTATTCAGTCGCAGCATCGTGAGGGAGTAGTGTGTGATAAATATAACCCTAAAGGAAGCTCCACCATGACCGAATACTTTTTAGGGCAGGTATTAGTGTGTAAATATCTGGATGGCTTGAAGGAGGAAAGTGATGTGGTGAGGTTGCTACTTAGGCACTTTCCCTATAGGATCAAGGAGGCTGCTTGTATCCAGAATGTAAAGACAATATCACAAGTAGAAAATTTGTTAAGCACATTTGATGCACTAGGGAGAGGGGGTTATGAGGACAATGTCAATAGGAACCAGGGTAATAATAATAATAGGCCTAATGAAGCCAGGCATCAGGAAGTTCAAGGGAACGGTGGCGAAGGGGCCAACGCTCAAAATAGAAATAATAATGATAATAATCAGCTAAATCTGAACAGAGGAAATGGCTATGGTAATCAGTATCAAGGGAGGAACAATGATTTCAGGGGAAATCAAGGGAGGAACAATGATTACAGGGGAAATCAAGGGAGAAATAATGATTTCAGGGGAAATCAAGGGAGAAATTATAATGACAATAATTACAACCAGAATAGGGGTCAAGGAAGAGGACAGCCTAGTGGTAGTAATATACAGGCAAACAATGACAACACAGCCCAGAACAACCAGACCAGTGCAGTAGTTAGTAGTACTACAGCCAGCTGTAGCGGTTCTTTAAACGCGAACCAGGCTGCGAAGTAAGGTCAGAATCTCAGTCTGTAGCATGCCCTGTCCATACAATTATACAGGAACCCTATGACCTAAATGTAAGAAATGAATTATTTCATGAACTAAATGATGAAGTTATTCTTCAGGAAGTGGTTAGTAAGAGCCCCATAGTTAAATTTAACGTGTCCGAGGCGTATACAGATGTTTTAATTGATAGTGGTTGTATGAAGAGTTGCATAAGTAGTGCATTTTATGATAAAATGAAAGGAACTGGAGTAAATTTTGAGGAGATGCCAATTAAAAGCACTTTTGTTATCACAGCTGTTGGGAAGAGGTCTAAAGTAATTTCTAAGCAAGTTTTAGTAGACATTAAAATTAATAATCATGTAGAGAAGCAGATTTGTCTTGTAATTCCAAATTTAGTATTCAGTGTTATCTTGGGTTCAGAGTGGCTAAGTAGAGTGTCTGGTAACTTATGTTATGATGTAGGGAGTTTGAAATTTAAATGGGGAGATTCTGAAGTAGAAGTAGCGTTCAATGACCATATTCAGAGAAGTAGTGTTGTAGGTGTGATTTGTACTTTAAATGAGATATCGCCAGCCGTAGAGCGGGGTTCTCCATGTTTTGTGGGTAGTGTGATTACGAACGGTAGTCTAGAGGACTCGTTACGTGATGCTGCATTTCAGGGAAATATAGAGGCGGAACAATGTGTTCGGCTCTATGATGTGTAATTGTGTAATAGGAGAGTTTTTGAGGATCGCATTGGTATGACCAATTGCTATACACATTCATTGAACGTTATTGATAGGTCAGTATTCACAGGACATAGATATCCTGTACCTTTCGCTTATCAGAGTGCAGTTGAGGCACAAATTAACCAGATGCTTGAAGATGGGATTATTGAGCACTCTAACAGTCCGTATGTTAATTCTTTGATCACGGTACCCTAGGCCGACGGCACGGTTCGTAATTGTTTAGACGCTCGTTTGGTTAACAGTAGAATTAGTTCAGATCAGCTGAAATCTATGTCAATAGAGGAATTAATGCAAACATTTGAGGGGAAGAAGTATTTCACTTGTGTAGATTTGAGTTCCAGTTTTTGGCAAGTGCCACTTATGTACGAAGATGGACCATTTACAGCTTTTAGTCATAAATATAACCTTTATCAATTTTGTAGAACTCCTTATGGGTTAAAGAGTAGTTCAGCAGCTTTAATTAGGGCTTTAAACATCGCATTAGGGGATGACACAGGAGAGTTTGTAACCATTTACATTGATGATATGGTAATTAGTTCACGCAGTTTTGAGGAGCATCTACGTCATTTAGATATAGTTTTTCAGAAGTTAGATCAGGCAGGGTTCACTTTGAAGCTGTCTAAGTCGTCATTCTGACAGTCAGAAGTGACATTTTTAGGTCATAGAGTGTCGAGTAGAGGTGTGACACCATAGGAAAGTAGGGTTAGCATGTGTGGACAGTAGCAACAGGGCATCGTTACAGACACTGAGAAATATGCTAGTGTTGCAAAGTGAGGACAAGGGAGCCACTGGCTAGGTTGGAAATAGGTGAAGAAGAGTATGTGAAAGTAGGACGGTTCACGTACAAGATGCAGGATGGGCTTCTTGCAAGGAAATGTAGGAATAATCGGTGGGCAATATGTGTTCCTGCCACTTTGCGGGAGGAGCTAATTTGGTTCATTCATAGGGAATTAGGACACTTTGGTGCTGCCAAGGTCTTCTATGAAATTGGTCGTGACTTCATTTGGAGTAAAATGGGAAGGGATATTAGGAGGATTTTAGCTAAGTGTGACACCTGTCAAAGGAGTAAATATCCAGTTAAATATTTAGTGGGGGAGAGATCTGCAGTTCTCACCAGTAGTCCCGGCGAACTAGTGTGTGTGGATTTATTTGGCCCGATCGTTAAAGGACAGTACGGCTACGAGTACATTTTTATAGTTATTGACGCTTTTAGTAAGTATGTCAAGCTATATCCGCTAAGGAAAGCCACGGGACTAGCGTGTAGCCGTCTGATCATTAATAAGTATGTACCTGAGTATGGTCTTCCTCTCAGGATACTATCTGACAGTGGACCACAGTTTACTGCAAAGAAATGGAGAACCAGTATGCAGGAAGCTGGTATATCACACGTTCATTCCTCTGTAAGGTACCCTCAGGGTAATTCTGCAGAGCGTCCATTAAGGGAAGTGGCTCGTCTTTTTCGGACTCTAGTGCATGACAAGCATACGGCCTGGGTTGGACATCTTCCCAAGGTCGAGACTTGGCTGAATTCTGTCCAGCATGAGAGCACGAAATTGACGCCATACGAAGTTCACTTCGGAAAAAGACCACAAAATGAACTAGCGAGGGTGTTGGGATTAAATGAGGGTAAGCAACCGGGGATGGATTACATTGTCCAGTTGGCGAAACAGAATTTATCTAAGTCAGCACAAAAGAGAATTCGCCAACAAAAAGAAACTAAATTTGCCCTATTCGAGCCGGGAGACAGAGTCTTACTTAGAGTGCCGAAACAGTCAAATAAGCTAGAGAAAGTAATGTCCAAGTTCTTTTATCTCTACGAGGGCCCATTTATAGTTTCCAAACGTATTGGCAAAACAGCATATGTGCTGGAGAATAGTGAGGGAAACAGATTATACGGGACGTATAATATACATAGTCTACGAAAGTATGTGTCATAAAGTAAGTGTGTTCAGCTGGCGAGCCAGCCTATCAAATGAGTAAGTGTGGTATTTGGTGCGAGGAAGATCTGGTCTTCCAGGCAGGCGTATCAGAAGTCACACAGGGGGGTAGTATGTAAGTAATTGAGAGTTTTTAAGGTACAGGGAAATATGACGGGATTGTCGGATGCTCTTGAGCACTAAAATGTCTCGATACACCAAGGCCAGAATTTGGTAGCGCTGGTGAATTCCCATTTGTCTCCAAGAGATGGGTGAGCGCTTGGACAGGGTATTTTTGCTTAAGGCGTCCACGAGATAAAAGATGGGCCATCAGAAGGCGAGACAGTCCTTCTTGAAACTCATACATAACAGCACACGTGATTTCTGTTTACGGCCTCGCCATGTAAGATTTGTAGGTGTGTAATTTAAGGTAATTTGTACAAGGGTATTATTTGTGTGAGGAGAACTGGTCTGTGTTGAGAACTAGTATTAAGTAGAATATGGTCTACGGGAACTTAAGAAGACAGGGCGATTACGGCACAGAATTATTTGGTGTTATATGTAATGCGCATTTACTGTTTTTTTTCTTCAGAAGTCAATATTAATTTCGTCTGTTATAAAGAGAGATTAAGTATTATGGTCACGATGCGCTGCCACAATAGTGTGATCGTGTGCTCAGTGATCAGTCAGATTAAATTTCACCATAAGGAAGGAACCTCCAGTGAAATTAGGAAGTTCTATGGTGATATATATATATATCAGAACACCTTGATGCGTGTGATGTGACATCTTATATACATAGTGCTCACACAGTAATTATGTCTATTTTTCCAACATAGAGAAAATTGAGGGGCGGAAATATCCGTGGAACATTATTCTATATGAAAAACATTGGACTGGTTGCAAAGTGCAATCCATAGTGACAACAAACTTTGACGCAAAGTGCGTAAAGAATAAGAAGTTCCGTGACGAACAAAAGAGCCTACTTTTCATGCCAATGATTATTCTACAGTATATGAACCTATCTAGAATAATGACGAAATTAAGTTGCTAATATCGAAATTTCTAATTAGTTCGAAATACTGTATACCTGGCATAATGTAGCCTAATAGGGCACCACAGTTGGCAGCCCTGATGACTGAATATATTCTTAGTTCCATCTCTTAAGGTACAGAATACAAAATTTGGTTGAAATCCAATGAATAGCATGGACGTTACATGCAGTTAAACATTGGATCTAACAGCGCGCGTAAAATCATGTAGGCAACAATGTCATGCATGTATTGGTCAGAAATAATCTGAAATAATATGATCTATTGTTGTGCCAATTTTGAATGAAATCCATTAGTTAGTATAGAAGTTACATGCATTTTAAAATTGGACCTATCAGCAGGCTTAGAATCATTTTGGCAGCACTGACGTATATTAGTTACTCCAAATTCATCTATAATGCCAGGTACTATACGTGTGCAAAGTTTAGAGCTATTGGCTTGCATACTTTCTGATATATTGATATTGGGGTAACAAAAATAGAGACAGTATTTGTTAACAGTTGGCAGCCTTGGTTACTCTTAAGAATCGGCATAGTGATATCTGTTATGGTACATATAGCACACACGAAATTTGGTTGAAATCCAAATTATAGTATAGAAGTTACATGTATTTAAAGTTGGACCTCTCAGCAGGCTTAGAATCATGTTGGTAGCACTGAAGTACATAAGTTACTCCAATTTAATATAGAATGTCAGGTACTATACGTGTGCATAGTTTAAAGCTGTCGGCTTGCATACTTTCTGATATATTGGTATTTGGATAAAATAAATAAGGAGCATTTATTAACAGTTGGCAGCCCTGGTGGGTCGTAAGAATACGCTCAGTCATATCTGGTTATGTAAACATACAACATACGAAATTTGGTTGAATTCCAATTGATAGTGTAGAAGTTATATGCATTTAAAAATTGGACCTATCAGCAGGCTTATAATCATTTTGGAAACACTGCCATGTATGGACTCCTGGAAATTAAATTGCAATATTATTATCTATACGTGTGCCAATTTTGAAATACCTTAATACCTTCCAAGATATACATCATGGAGCTCAAATTTCAATTGCGATTTTTTAGCAGTTGGTAGCACTGACAACATTTTCAAATATGGCCGTGAGATATTCAGGTATAGATCTTTAATCCTACCAAATTTTGTTTCGATTGCTCCAGCCGTTTAGGAGTTGATAGGGGGACACACACACACAGCCAGACAGACAGAAGGACAGACAGACAGACAGAAGGACAGACACACATTTGCCCGATCTCATAAGTCTACTTTTTCCTCATTTTTGCAAAATGTGAAAAGTAGGCTAAAAATGATGAGTGTATATATCTGTAATTTAGGGTGATTTCATTTATGTAATATATATTTTGGATGGGGATTTATTAACGTGTCTGGGATAATCGGATAATGGACCGTCGTCACGGTAAATCATCCGATGATCCGAGGCGAATATGTAACGTGTTTTTCGAGAGGTTTTCATGCCACTGGCATAAGTCAGTAGGAAGCCATTCTATATTTATTTACGCGGCAAATTGTTCAGCCAAGAGAATTTTTCATGTTAATTTATTATTATTATTATTAACTTATTATTATTATTATTAAGGTATTTATTGGAGCATTTTTATAAAATTATAAGCATACAGATAGGTTTTCTATGTCTTAGAAAACACTATCAAGCAAATTATTACGAACTACATTATCATAGAAAATTATATGATTACGGAATTTTACGGAGTTTTGTCAGTTAGGGTATTATGAGAGAGATGACTCACTGGGAATTCGGATACAGGCTTATTCTTGTCAAGAAGCATGTCGCAAGCCTGGGTTGCAGCGTCAAGAAAAGGCGAAATAGTCTGGAACGGCAATCGACATCATCCGCGCGCCGTGTGTATTGAGCCTAAGGAGGGGAGTATAGTGGGGTGCTCAGCCAATCAGTGGAGACCACGTAAGGTGGAAGTCGGCACCGGAGTGGGGAGCCGACGAGGGCATATATCGTTGGCGCGCCGTGGAGGCGAGGACTATATTTGTAAAACTTAACCAGTGTGGTTGTACGAGTGTTTGGCTCCGATGTTCGGACCATAAAGTGATCATATCTACCAGTATATCATCAACTAACGAAGAAGATGACGACGTCCAGGAGACAGTGGGAAGCTCTCTTCATCATCCAGTACGAGGGAAATGCTTCGGCAATTTCCAGTGGTAAGCGCGAATGACGCAGAACTACGCAATCTCTCGTTTCTTTTTGTTTTAAATTCAGTATTTCAGTAACTTCATAGCTTGGGAATAAGAGTAAAATCAATAATTTATCAGACTCCGTTTTCACGTAATTTTCTAGCGGTAATATTCAAATCGCAACGCTCCAATATAAATTTTAAACTTATTATTATTATTAATTTTGCAATACGTGTTATATATAATAAATTCATTTCTTTTAACCATGCAATATTTGCTTTCAGTAGGTAGCATTAGATATAGACCAATTCCTTCTCCTGATACAATTGTTTGTTGGGTTAATGATCAAATCATACCACGATCTGAGTGAATAGATTCTTGAAGGTGTTCTACCGGAGCTAGGTGTTGTTAAATACAAATTTAGATTTCAACATTGCGTTGAGGTCTTGGCGCCCATTAAAACAACATATCTTAGGCAGAGTAAATATTTCAAAGTGCAAGTAAGCACCAGTCAAACTGTTACACAGTTACATTTGTCACCCAACAGTAAGGGCCAGTCAAACCAGTTACAGGACCAGTGGTTCTGGCGTGATGGAATAATACACAGACACTTACCATCTCATTTTTAGCCTACTTGAAAATGAGGAAAAAGTAGGCTTATGAGATCAATCCGGCCAAATGTGTGTCTGTCTATCTGTCTGCCTGTCTGTCTGTGTGTGCCACCCCCCCCCCTCAACTTCTAAACGGCTGCAGAAATCGAAACCAAATTTGGTATGAGTAAAGACCTATGCCTGAATATCTCAAGGCTATATTTGAAAATGGTGTCAGTGCTACCAACTGCTGAAAAATCACAATTGGAATTTGTGCTCCATGTTGGATATCTTGGAAGGTAGGCAAGGGAGCTGTTCCAAAATTGACACACATATAGATAATAATATTTCAGTTTAATTCTCAGGAGACCATACACGACAATGTTGCCAAATTGATTCTAAGCCTGCCAATAGGTCCAATTTTTAAATGCATATAACATCTATACTATCAATTGGATTTCAACCAAATTTAGTATGAACTATGTGTACATTAACAGATATGACTGAGCGTAGTCTTAGGAACCACCAGGGCTGCCAACTGTTAAAAAATTCTCTCTCTATTTCTTTTATCCAATTGCCAATATAACAGAATGCATGCAAGCCGACAGCTTTAAACTATGCACACGTATAGTACCTGACATTCTAGATTAATTTGGAGTAACTAATATACGTCAGTGCTACCAGCATGATTCTAAGCCTGCTGATAGGACCAATTTTTAAATACATGTAAGTTATATACTATAAATTGGATTTCAAGCAAATTTCGTATGTACTATGTGCACCATAACAGATATTATTATTAAGATCAACCAGGACTGCTAACTGTCAATAATGCTGTCTCTATTTTTTTACCCTAATATCAATATATCAAAAAGTATGCAATCCAACAGCTCTAAACTTTGCAAACGTTTAATACCTGACATTATAGATTAATTTGGAGTGACTAATATACGTCAGTTCTGCTAACATGATTTTAAGCCTGCTGATAGGTTCAATTCTAAAATCATTCAACTTCTAAACCAACCAATGGATTTCATTCAAAATTGGCACAACAATAGATCATAATATTTCAGATTATATTTGACCAACACATGTATGGGATTGTTGCCAGCATGATTTTACGCGTGGTGGTAGATCCAATGCCTAACTGCCTGTAACGTCCATACTATCCATTGGACTTCAGCCAAATTTTGTATTCTGTACCTTAAAAGATGGAACTAAGAATATATTCAGTCACCAAGGTTGCCAAATGTAGTACTCTAGTAGTCTACATTATGCCAGGTACATTTTGAACTAATTAGAAATTTCGATATTACCAAGTTAATTTCGTCATTATTCTAGATAGGTTCATATAGAACAATCATTGGCATTAATATTACATTTTAAGAACAGTAGGCTTTTTAGTTCGTCACGGAACTTCTTGTTATATATTAATATAAATAGTGAAAAAACATGAAATAGTCTGGTATAAGCTGTGGGTTGGAAACGGTTGAAGTAACGAGGTCCACAGCAGGCCGAAACGAAGAAAGACGATAATCAGCTTATAGTTGACGGGGTTTTGTTTCTAAATGTCCAGGTAGACTTTGCTTACCTTGCCTACTCCGGGGAGTCACGCCTGTATTGTTGTAATCCATTCACGTGCCCAAGTGGAGCGTATTTTCTGTAAGTGTAAATATTGTTACGGCTGTGAGTTTGTGTCATCGCTCGCCGCATGAGTCACAACTGCCCCAGGGCAGGGCTGGGCCCGCATCAGTGTATTGCGTGCGCCTTAGGCAACAGGACTACTAGGACAAAGGGATGGTCCAGAATATTCGTGACTCAGCCAGTGAAGAAACCTCGAGAAGCCGTGAACCCTGGATGGGTCTAGAAGCATTTATTGAGTCACCGGCCTGCTATATAAGAGCGACCTGTCAAGCAGTTGTGGTTGTGTTTTACGAGCTAGTGCGAGCGTTTTTCGTGAGTGACAGAAGTGTGGTGACTTGCGAAACCCCTAGTGAAGCCGTTTCTCTTGACAGCGAGGAAGTGAGAAGCATACAGGGGACTGCCTGTGTTTTCGTAAGTAACTGTAATTTGTGTACATAGGGGAGAGTTGCATGTAGTTCTGTCAAGACCACCAAATTCATTAGCGAGAAAATTAACTGTTGACAAGTGAAAGAGGGCAAGGGCTCTCCATAAGCAAGAGACTTGAGGAAACTGGAGTAAGGTTCCAATTGCTTGTATTTGCTGATGAGTAGTGTATCTTTCTGGCCACAATAAAATTAATTATTTCTTTAAAGGAAAAATCTGTGTTGTGCTTCAACCCACCGTAATCCAGTTAACAAAAGTGTCACTAGGGGGTGGCACGTAACAATATGTACTTTTGTCCAAGGAATCGAGGCTAAGCGGTGGCGGTTTTAAACACCAGTTATTTTGCAAAGCAAATGGTAATTTATTTCATTGCTCCCATCAATAATACTTTGATTTCTGCTCCTTTAAAAATTGTTTTCCTTTCTGAATTAGTTTTAATGGAGCCTTCATTGTAAAAGAAAATAAGTGTCCTCTCCCCCCAAGTAATTTTTCAGTACTGCAATTTGGTGAAGTAATTCTAATTTTACTTATTACTTAGTCAGTTGTAATTATAATACGTTGTAGGTAAGTAAAGTGTTTCTCAGGCAATTGGAATTCATCCCAATTGCTTTCCAAATCCAGATCATGATCGGAGATTTTGACAGCAGAATTAAAGGAACCGGGAACTCTTCCTAGCTGAGAAATGCACATGTTGGTATTATTCTGTTTTAAAAAGTTTTCAATGAATATTATCCATTTCTTTAGTGTTTTATCCAAGCCTGTGCTTCATGTACACAGTTTCATTATTGTAGATCAAAATATTTCTCCGTAAAATAATCATAAACTTACTGACAATTCAAAAATCTGACATTTTAGGTACGGTATGGTACTGAGCCAGTATTTTGCATTGTATTGAAACCTTGACATTTTAGAAAAACACTTTGGACATTTATATGGCAATATTTCAACTGCAGTCGAGAGCGATGACTCGTTGACGCGCGCTTAGGGGATGTACTAGCAACCTGCATCACATCTTGATCACGTGGGCCTAGCCAATAAACAGTTACTTTGACAAGATGGACGCCATGAATTAATGACATTGATTCACTCAATTATAAAGCACTACTGTGATCACAGAGAGGATCGACAACTGGGAATTGCATCGTAATACAAGAAGGAATGACTTGAGAACGTTTATGAGATTATATATACGCATATTATTATATCAGATAGTTATCGCACTATGCTGTAACGACTTCGACCTTTATATTGACTGAACCCAAGGTGTTATGGGTAGAATGGGCGTCCAGCTGTGGCTTGTAACTCGGTCGGGAGAGCCACTATTACTTCTTCTTCAGAAACCGTAGTACAAATTGTTCGTTGGCGATGCCATAGCAAGTGTTTTCGATTTTCACTTTTAGTATTGTGAAAGTCCGGTACGTGAAGGTACGTCTTAGCTTATTATAGCTAGACACAGTCGATATATACACATGGGACGGGCGGTTAACCCAGTGTGTGAATTTACTGTTTGGAAAGTGACTACAGTGGACTTCGAGTGTTTCACATAGACTTGATATAATACATTTTATACTGCAACATGAACGTTGAAACTACAATGAGTGGATTTATATACCTGTACACAGCAAGAAAGGCAATGAATTGCTAAATGCAGAACGAGGATGCAACATAATAGCAGGATTGAACATTTAGAATGATCAAAGCAAAATTATGGATTTCGCTAGCAGAAAGCTATACAAGAAAAGACTGAAGGCAGTTTTGACTAATTGACACTGTGATTAATACTTCTGCAATGATGAATTTCCATGAAGGAAGAAAGGTGGCATTTATATCTACGCTATCGAGCTGACCTAGGACGTGTCTTGTTGAGAAACATTGCGATGCGGACAGCTGTTCTCGAGCCGGAAGGAAGTGGTTTGACTTCATGCAGTTCCATGCGGTACGTGAACTAAACAGAGCAATGGATGAGGGTTCGGTTCATACAAGGAATGTATGTTCCAACATTCATTTCATACTCATCGATATGACTTCAAGCAAGGTAGCTGGAAACCTTTCTATATCAGTAGACAGTAGGAATATTAGTCATATTTTAGAATGTCCTTCTTTCACCAAATTTTATTCTGTAGCTAGAAAATGCATTCAAGGGCTAGATATGATATTTTTGTCATTTCTATCCAAGGATGCATTTTATTCTGTAGTTGACTTTAATGTGATGTTATTTTTAGAGCATTACTTTTCTGTTTCTAAATTTTGGGAAATAAACCGAGCATTATAAATAGTTGTGAAGATGCATAATACGAGAAGAGATAGGACCAAGACGGCGGTAATATTGTATAAGAATAGTTGCTAGGAAGAAGATGCCCTACCTCGATACTATTTTTAAAATAAATTTTGTGATACTTCGAACAACGAAACAGAATATTTTTCGACATTCCATTCAACATTTTTCAGATTGAAAAGACAGTCTATTTTTCGTCGAGTTTATTAATTATATGGAAAATTAGGAACTATTCGATGTGGACAATTGGGATTTTTCGAATTAGGCATTTGCAGCCTACTTTCACATTTCTTGTTGATTATAGACATTTTTACTGTTTTGCATTTCGTTCAGTTTTCAACCTTTTTAATTCGCTTTGGAATACTCCTACTTGGATCCACGTATGATTCTAATGGATTATTTGTACCTTCGGAAGATAGGCTCTTTTTCATGGTGTAGTGTCATGCGAACTTCCTTAGAGGAGGACTCCAATTTCGAATTTGTGTAGGAGAAACTGGATCGTTTCTTTATCAGTGATCGATTTATAATACATTGAAAGAAACATATATTTGTGAAGTATAAGAATAGAATGAAGTGAAGCATAATTGTAATACAGAGCTCACATGTGTATAAAATATTTTCGTCAGAGAACAAAATGACAATATTGAAATTTATGAATGCAATTATTCAAGCATGTAATTACAACATTATTAATAGAGCTTTGATAGAAGTAGACTACAACACTTCGACATTTTTATCCATTGTGAAACTTAGTATTTGTCGATATTTGTGTAAAAGCTAATGAATTTGTGATTCAATTGATCGTGATATGCGTCTTATGTGGATCAACGTTTAATTTCATCATAGTATTAAACCGCATGCATGTAGCATGTGCAAAGCAACGTTTACAAAAATTATTATTTCACCCCTAGTAGGGGTAGATTTTATTTTGGGATGGAAATAAGTTATCCATAGGAAAGGGGGCGTTACCCTGAGTCCAACAACATGCCACATGTTCAAATCGGACCATGGGTTTGCGAGGTATTAATTATTTCAAACTACATGTATTGCGGGTGGCCTATTCACTTGCCCCTGAGTTTAAACCGGCCTTGCTCCCCTACTCCTACATAAATAAAATCCAACATGGCGACCATCCGAAATATTAAGGAGGTTCTCAATATCTACTGAAATTTTGTCTCTTGTTAGAGGCAATTGATGTACTGTAAGTAGGATATATGAAAATAGGCTATTGAGTTCTGCACGGAACTACGTGTAGTATTTGAAAGCGTGTTATTTTGTGTTAAATATCTTAGGATTGCAGGCGCGGATCTAGAGTTTGGCTTTGGTGAAGGTCAGAGAATCGAAATTGTTAAGAAAAATTTTATCACTGAAAACGCAATCACAAAATAAACAAACGTACAAAAGCTGACCAATTTTTTTGCAAGCTACATGGATAGAAATTAGATGCGTTTAGCGCGACAAAAATATTCGTACAAATTGCAACGGCGTGTTTTGCGACTTTTACATCGAGCTTCGAGATTCAAGGTATCAAGGTACGTTTCAGTTTCGGCAAGTCGAATTGGTACCGACAAAGGGAGAAAGTCACAGCTTAAATTGCCAACCAAGCTTGCAGTTTGGACGTCGGCAAATTTTTTTGGTGCGAAAAAAGCCCCATTTCCTATCCGTGCATTGCTGCACATTCATCGTGACATCACTATAAACATCGATTCGGTAATCACAAGGTTTGCTAAACAAAATAGACGAGTTGATTTTGTTATATAAATAATCGCTTTTATATAACAGGTATGAAGTTGTAAATATGTACAGTTGTAACAGAACATAATAATTGCAATAAAGATATTTTCAGTATTGAATAAAATAAAAACCAACCTGTTTTTCAGTTAAAATTCGTCAAGTTTTATTTGTCTGGTTATTCTGTTTTCGTTTTTTGAGTTTGCAAAACTATTTGGCCTCCGTTTGGGGAAGGGGGTCATGAACCCCGTGACCCCCCCCCCCCCTTGAATCCGCACCTGTATGATTGTAATGTTTTTCTTGTTAGGGTGTATAAATACTTGTTTTGTTGGGCACAAAATGTGTTGACCGACTGGAAAGCTTTCTTTCTTAGAACCAGGCAACAATGAAACAAGAAGTTCCGTGACGAACTAAAGAGCCTACTTTTCTTAAAATTTAAGATTCATGCCAATCTATATGGACCTATCTAGAATAATGACGAAATTAAGTTGGTAACATCGAAATTTCTAATTAGTTCGAAATATACCTGGTAGCCTATAACGTAGCCTAATAGTGCACTACAGTTGGCAGCCCTGGTGACCGAATATATTGTTAGTTCCATCTCTTAAGGTACAGAATACAAAATTTGGTTGAAGTTCAATGGATAGCATGGACATTACATGCAGTTAGACATTAGATCTAACAGCGCTCATAAAATCATGTTGGCAACAATGTCAT
Organism: Meconema thalassinum; assembly: GCA_946902985.2. Lineage (NCBI taxonomy): Eukaryota > Metazoa > Arthropoda > Insecta > Orthoptera > Tettigoniidae > Meconema > Meconema thalassinum. The sequence goes on along the minus strand of OX336388.2, from coordinate 2,104,836,456 downwards.
GCATGTGTTGGTCAGAAATAATCTGAAATGTTATGATCTCTTGTTGCGCCAATTTTCGATGAAATCCATCTGTTAGTATAGAAGTTACATGTATTTTAAAATTGGACCTATCAGCAGGCTTAGAGTCATGTTAGCAGCACTGACGTATATTAGTTTCTCCAAATTAATCTAGAATGTCAGGTACTATACGTGTGCATAGTTTAAAGCTGTCGGCTTGCATACTTTCTGAAATATTGGTCTTTATTGGAAATATCTGTTCCCGTAGGAAACAGGATGTAAAATTGTCCGATTGAGCTATGTACATTAACAAATTCACAAAGAAATTTGATACAATGGTCCGGTTAGCTCAAAACAGTTGCCAGCGTTTCACCCCAGTGTACCAATGGGCTCTTCAGTTGGTTATGGTACACCTCACCAAGACGCGTGGCTAGTACATACTGTGAAGGCCACTGCAAGGCACAAATGTTGCCACGAGCAGCGCCAATGTACTACGGAAGTCAATACTTCCTTTCAAAAATAATGTTAGCTTACCTAGCTAATCCATATTGGAAATATCTGTTCCCGTAGGAAACAGGATGTAAAATTGTCCGATTGAGCTATGTACATTAACAAATTCACAAAGAAATTTGATACAATGGTCCGGTTAGCTCAAAACAGTTGCCAGCGTTTCGCCCCAGTGTACCAATGGGCTCTTCAGTTGGTTATGGTACACCTCACCAAGACGCGTGGCTAGTACATACTGTGCCTTGCAGTGGCCTTCACAGTATGTACTAGCCACGCGTCTTGGTGAGGTGTACCATAACCAACTGAAGAGCCCATTGGTACACTGGGGCGAAACGCTGGCAACTGTTTTGAGCTAACCGGACCATTGTATCAAATTTCTTTGTGAATTTGTTAATGTACATAGCTCAATCGGACAATTTTACATCCTGTTTCCTACGGGAACAGATATTTCCAATATGGATTAGCTAGGTAAGCTAACATTATTTTTGAAAGGAAGTATTGACTTCCGTAGTACATTGGCGCTGCTCGTGGCAACATTTGTGCCTTGCAGTGGCCTTCACAGTATGTACTAGCCACGCGTCTTGGTGAGGTGTACCATAACCAACTGAAGAGCCCATTGGTACACTGGGGCGAAACGCTGGCAACTGTTTTGAGCTAACCGGACCATTGTATCAAATTTCTTTGTGAATTTGTTAATGTACATAGCTCAATCGGACAATTTTACATCCTGTTTCCTACGGGAACAGATATTTCCAATATGGATTAGCTAGGTAAGCTAACATTATTTTTGAAAGGAAGTATTGACTTCCGTAGTACATTGGCGCTGCTCGTGGCAACATTTGTGCCTTGCAGTGGCCTTCACAGTATGTACTAGCCACGCGTCTTGGTGAGGTGTACCATAACCAACTGAAGAGCCCATTGGTACACTGGGGCGAAACGCTGGCAACAGTTTTGAGCTAACCGGACCATTGTATCAAATTTCATTGTGAATTTGTTAATGTACATAGCTCAATCGGACAATTTTACATCCTGTTTCCTACGGGAACAGATATTTCCAATATGGATTAGCTAGGTAAGCTAACATTATTTTTGAAAGGAAGTATTGACTTCCGTATTAACAAATTCACAAAGAAATTTGATACAATGGTCCGGTTAGCTCAAAACAGTATGTACTAGCCACGCGTCTTGGTGAGGTGTACCATAACCAACTGAAGAGCCCATTGGTACACTGGGGCGAAACGCTGGCAACTGTTTTGAGCTAACCGGACCATTGTATCAAATTTCTTTGTGAATTTGTTAATGTACATAGCTCAATCGGACAATTTTACATCCTGTTTCCTACGGGAACAGATATTTCCAATATGGATTAGCTAGGTAAGCTAACATTATTTTTGAAAGGAAGTATTGACTTCCGTAGTACATTGGCGCTGCTCGTGGCAACATTTGTGCCTTGCAGTGGCCTTCACAGTATGTACTAGCCACGCGTCTTGGTGAGGTGTACCATAACCAACTGAAGAGCCCATTGGTACACTGGGGCGAAACGCTGGCAACTGTTTTGAGCTAACCGGACCATTGTATCAAATTTCTTTGTGAATTTGTTAATGTACATAGCTCAATCGGACAATTTTACATCCTGTTTCCTACGGGAACAGATATTTCCAATATGGATTAGCTAGGTAAGCTAACATTATTTTTGAAAGGAAGTATTGACTTCCGTAGTACATTGGCGCTGCTCGTGGCAACATTTGTGCCTTGCAGTGGCCTTCACAGTATGTACTAGCCACGCGTCTTGGTGAGGTGTACCATAACCAACTGAAGAGCCCATTGGTACACTGGGGCGAAACGCTGGCAACTGTTTTGAGCTAACCGGACCATTGTATCAAATTTCTTTGTGAATTTGTTAATGTACATAGCTCAATCGGACAATTTTACATCCTGTTTCCTACGGGAACAGATATTTCCAATATGGATTAACTAGGTAAGCTAACATTATTTTTGAAAGGAAGTATTGACTTCCGTAGTACATTGGCGCTGCTCGTGGCAACATTTGTGCCTTGCAGTGGCCTTCACAGTATGTACTAGCCACGCGTCTTGGTGAGGTGTACCATAACCAACTGAAGAGCCCATTGGTACACTGGGGCGAAACGCTGGCAACAGTTTTGAGCTAACCGGACCATTGTATCAAATTTCATTGTGAATTTGTTAATGTACATAGCTCAATCGGACAATTTTACATCCTGTTTCCTACGGGAACAGATATTTCCAATATGGATTAGCTAGGTAAGCTAACATTATTTTTGAAAGGAAGTATTGACTTCCGTAGTACATTGGCGCTGCTCGTGGCAACATTTGTGCCTTGCAGTGGCCTTCACAGTATGTACTAGCCACGCGTCTTGGTGAGGTGTACCATAACCAACTGAAGAGCCCATTGGTACACTGGGGCGAAACGCTGGCAACTGTTTTGAGCTAACCGGACCATTGTATCAAATTTCTTTGTGAATTTGTTAATGTACATAGCTCAATCGGACAATTTTACATCCTGTTTCCTACGGAAACAGATATTTCCAATATGGGTTAGCTAGGTAAGCTAACATTATTTTTGAAAGGAAGTATTGACTTCCGTAGTACATTGGCGCTGCTCGTGGCAACATTTGTGCCTTGCAGTGGCCTTCACAGTATGTACTAGCCACGCGTCTTGGTGAGGTGTACCATAACCAACTGAAGAGCCCATTGGTACACTGGGGCGAAACGCTGGCAACTGTTTTGAGCTAACCGGACCATTGTATCAAATTTCTTTGTGAATTTGCTAATGTACATAGCTCAATCGGACAATTTCACATCCTGTTTCCTACGGGAACAGATATTTCCAATATGGATTAGCTAGGTAAGCTAACATTATTTTTGAAAGGAAGTATTGACTTCCGTAGTACATTGGCGCTGCTCGTGGCAACATTTGTGCCTTGCAGTGGCCTTCACAGTATGTACTAGCCACGCGTCTTGGTGAGGTGTACCATAACCAACTGAAGAGCCCATTGGTACACTGGGGCGAAACGCTGGCAACTGTTTTGAGCTAACCGGACCATTGTATCAAATTTCTTTGTGAATTTGTTAATGTACATAGCTCAATCGGACAATTTTACATCCTGTTTCCCACGGGAACAGATATTTCCAATATGGATTAGCTAGGTAAGCTAACATTATTTTTGAAAGGAAGTATTGACTTCCGTAGTACATTGGCGCTGCTCGTGGCAACATTTGTGCCTTGCAGTGGCCTTCACAGTATGTACTAGCCACGCGTCTTGGTGAGGTGTACCATATCCAACTGAAGAGCCCATTGGTACACTGGGGCGAAACTCTGGCAACTGTTTTGAGCTAACCGGACCATTGTATCAAATTTCTTTGTGAATTTGTTAATGTACATAGCTCAATCGGACAATTTTACATCCTGTTTCCTACGGGAACAGATATTTCCAATATGGATTAGCTAGGTAAGCTAACATTATTTTTGAAAGGAAGTATTGACTTCCGTAGTACATTGGCGCTGCTCGTGGCAACATTTGTGCCTTGCAGTGGCCTTCACAGTATGTACTAGCCACGCGTCTTGGTGAGGTGTACCATAACCAACTGAAGAGCCCATTGGTACACTGGGGCGAAACGCTGGCAACTGTTTTGAGCTAACCGGACCATTGTATCAAATTTCTTTGTGAATTTGTTAATGTACATAGCTCAATCGGACAATTTTACATCCTGTTTCTTACGGGAACAGATATTTCCAATATGGATTAGCTAGGTAAGCTAACATTATTTTTGAAAGGAAGTATTGACTTCCGTAGTACATTGGCGCTGCTCGTGGCAACATTTGTGCCTTGCAGTGGCCTTCACTGTATGTACTAGCCACGCGTCTTGGTGAGGTGTACCATAACCAACTGAAGAGCCCATTGGTACACTGGGGCGAAACGCTGGCAACTGTTTTGAGCTAACCGGACCATTGTATCAAATTTCTTTGTGAATTTGTTAATGTACATAGCTCAATCGGACAATTTTACATCCTGTTTCCTACGGGAACAGATATTTCCAATATGGATTAGCTAGGTAAGCTAACATTATTTTTGAAAGGAAGTATTGACTTCCGTAGTACATTGGCGCTGCTCGTGGCAACATTTGTGCCTTGCAGTGGCCTTCACAGTATGTACTAGCCACGCGTCTTGGTGAGGTGTACCATAACCAACTGAAGAGCCCATTGGTACACTGGGGCGAAACGCTGGCAACTGTTTTGAGCTAACCGGACCATTGTATCAAATTTCTTTGTGAATTTGGTAATGTACATAGCTCAATCGGACAATTTTACATCCTGTTTCCTACGGGAACAGATATTTCCAATATGGATTAGCTAGGTAAGCTAACATTATTTTTGAAAGGAAGTATTGACTTCCGTAGTACATTGGCGCTGCTCGTGGCAACATTTGTGCCTTGCAGTGGCCTTCACAGTATGTACTAGCCACGCGTCTTGGTGAGGTGTACCATAACCAACTGAAGAGCCCATTGGTACACTGGGGCGAAACGCTGTCAACTGTTTTGAGCTAACCGGACCATTGTATCAAATTTCTTTGTGAATTTGTTAATGTACATAGCTCAATCGGACAATTTTACATCCTGTTTCCTACGGGAACAGATATTTCCAATATGGATTAGCTAGGTAAGCTAACATTATTTTTGAAAGGAAGTATTGACTTCCGTAGTACATTGGCGCTGCTCGTGGCAACATTTGTGCCTTGCAGTGGCCTTCACAGTATGTACTAGCCACGCGTCTTGGTGAGGTGTACCATAACCAACTGAAGAGCCCATTGGTACACTGGGGCGAAACGCTGGCAACTGTTTTGAGCTAACCGGACCATTGTATCAAATTTCTTTGTGAATTTGTTAATGTACATAGCTCAATCGGACAATTTTACATCCTGTTTCCTACGGGAACAGATATTTCCAATATGGATTAGCTAGGTAAGCTAACATTATTTTTGAAAGGAAGTATTGACTTCCGTAGTACATTGGCGCTGCTCGTGGCAACATTTGTGCCTTGCAGTGGCCTTCACAGTATGTACTAGCCACGCGTCTTGGTGAGGTGTACCATAACCAACTGAAGAGCCCATTGGTACACTGGGGCGAAACGCTGGCAACTGTTTTGAGCTAACCGGACCATTGTATCAAATTTCTTTGTGAATTTGTTAATGTACATAGCTCAATCGGACAATTTTACATCCTGTTTCCTACGGGAACAGATATTTCCAATATGGATTAGCTAAGTAAGCTAACATTATTTTTGAAAGGAAGTATTGACTTCCGTAGTACATTGGCGCTGCTCGTGGCAACATTTGTGCCTTGCAGTGGCCTTCACAGTATGTACTAGCCACGCGTCTTGGTGAGGTGTACCATAACCAACTGAAGAGCCCATTGGTACACTGGGGCGAAACGCTGTCAACTGTTTTGAGCTAACCGGACCATTGTATCAAATTTCTTTGTGAATTTGTTAATGTACATAGCTCAATCGGACAATTTTACATCCTGTTTCCTACGGGAACAGATATTTCCAATATGGATTAGCTAGGTAAGCTAACATTATTTTTGAAAGGAAGTATTGACTTCCGCAGTACATTGGCGCTGCTCGTGGCAACATTTGTGCCTTGCAGTGGCCTTCACAGTATGTACTAGCCACGCGTCTTGGTGAGGTGTACCATAACCAACTGAAGAGCCCATTGGTACACTGGGGCGAAACGCTGGCAACTGTTTTGAGCTAACCGGACCATTGTATCAAATTTCTTTGTGAATTTGTTAATGTACATAGCTCAATCGGACAATTTTACATCCTGTTTCCTACGGGAACAGATATTTCCAATATGGATTAGCTAGGTAAGCTAACATTATTTTTGAAAGGAAGTATTGACTTCCGTAGTACATTGGCGCTGCTCGTGGCAACATTTGTGCCTTGCAGTGGCCTTCACAGTATGTATTAGCCACGCGTCTTGGTGAGGTGTACCATAACCAACTGAAGAGCCCATTGGTACACTGGGGCGAAACGATGGCAACTGTTTTGAGCTAACCGGACCATTGTATCAAATTTCTTTGTGAATTTGTTAATGTACATAGCTCAATCGGACAATTTTACATCCTGTTTCCTACGGGAACAGATATTTCCAATATGGATTAGCTAGGTAAGCTAACATTATTTTTGAAAGGAAGTATTGACTTCCGTAGTACATTGGCGCTGCTCGTGGCAACATTTGTGCCTTGCAGTGGCCTTCACAGTATGTACTAGCCACGCGTCTTGGTGAGGTGTACCATAACCAACTGAAGAGCCCATTGGTACACTGGGGCGAAACGCTGGCAACTGTTTTGAGCTAACCGGACCATTGTATCAAATTTCTTTGTGAATTTGTTAATGTACATAGCTCAATCGGACAATTTTACATCCTGTTTCCTACGGGAACAGATATTTCCAATATGGATTAGCTAGGTAAGCTAACATTATTTTTGAAAGGAAGTATTGACTTCCGTAGTACATTGGCGCTGCTCGTGGCAACATTTGTGCCTTGCAGTGGCTTTCACAGTATGTACTAGCCACGCGTCTTGGTGAGGTGTACCATAACCAACTGAAGAGCCCATTGGTACACTGGGGCGAAACGCTGGCAACTGTTTTGAGCTAACCGGACCATTGTATCAAATTTCTTTGTGAATTTGTTAATGTACATAGCTCAATCGGACAATTTTACATCCTGTTTCCTACGGGAACAGATATTTCCAATATGGATTAGCTAGGTAAGCTAACATTATTTTTGAAAGGAAGTATTGACTTCCGTAGTACATTGGCGCTGCTCGTGGCAACATTTGTGCCTTGCAGTGGCCTTCACAGTATGTACTAGCCACGCGTCTTGGTGAGGTGTACCATAACCAACTGAAGAGCCCATTGGTACACTGGGGCGAAACGCTGGCAACTGTTTTGAGCTAACCGGACCATTGTATCAAATTTCTTTGTGAATTTGGTAATGTACATAGCTCAATCGGACAATTTTACATCCTGTTTCCTACGGGAACAGATATTTCCAATATGGATTAGCTAGGTAAGCTAACATTATTTTTGAAAGGAAGTATTGACTTCCGTAGTACATTGGCGCTGCTCGTGGCAACATTTGTGCCTTGCAGTGGCCTTCACAGTATGTACTAGCCACGCGTCTTGGTGAGGTGTACCATAACCAACTGAAGAGCCCATTGGTACACTGGGGCGAAACGCTGTCAACTGTTTTGAGCTAACCGGACCATTGTATCAAATTTCTTTGTGAATTTGTTAATGTACATAGCTCAATCGGATAATTTTACATCCTGTTTCCTACGGGAACAGATATTTCCAATATGGATTAGCTAGGTAAGCTAACATTATTTTTGAAAGGAAGTATTGACTTCCGTAGTACATTGGCGCTGCTCGTGGCAACATTTGTGCCTTGCAGTGGCCTTCACAGTATGTACTAGCCACGCGTCTTGGTGAGGTGTACCATAACCAACTGAAGAGCCCATTGGTACACTGGGGCGAAACGCTGGCAACTGTTTTGAGCTAACCGGACCATTGTATCAAATTTCTTTGTGAATTTGTTAATGTACATAGCTCAATCGGACAATTTTACATCCTGTTTCCTACGGGAACAGATATTTCCAATATGGATTAGCTAGGTAAGCTAACATTATTTTTGAAAGGAAGTATTGACTTCCGTAGTACATTGGCGCTGCTCGTGGCAACATTTGTGCCTTGCAGTGGCCTTCACAGTATGTACTAGCCACGCGTCTTGGTGAGGTGTACCATAACCAACTGAAGAGCCCATTGGTACACTGGGGCGAAACGCTGTCAACTGTTTTGGGCTAACCGGACCATTGTATCAAATTTCTTTGTGAATTTGTTAATATTGGTCTTTGGATAGAGAAATAGAGAGAGTGCATTTATTAACAGTTGGTAGCTCTGGTGGCTTTTAAGAATACGCAATGTCATATCTGTTTATGTACACATAGTACATACGAAATTTGGTTGAAATCCAATTGATAGTGTACCAGTTATATGCATTTAAAAATTGGACCTATCAGCAGGCTTAGAATCATTTTGGCAGCACTGCCATGCATGGCCTCCTGGAAATTAAACTGAAATATTATTATCTATATGTGTGCCAATTTTGGAATAGCTCACATGCATACCTTCCATGATATCCAACATGGAGCTCAAATTTCAATTGCGGTTTTTCAGCAGTTGGTAGCACTGACATAATTTCCAAATATGGGCTTGAGATAAACAGGTATAGATCTTTACTCATACCAAATTTGGATTCGATTGCTGTAGCCGTTTAGGAGTTGATAGGGGGACACACACACAGACAGACAGACAGACAGACAGACAGAAGGACAGACAGACAGAAATTTGCCCGGATCGATCCCATAAGTCTACTTTTTCCTCATTTTTGCTAAAAATGGCTTGGATCACTTCAATAGTATACAGTGGCCTCCGTGTAAGAACCGCACTTGAGAGCTGTCTACGCTCACGAAGATGCGACCTTTGCAATTGCACATAAGGTGAACGTGTATGAGAGAGAGATTATCAGTCACTGTAACCCCATTTCTCTTTACTTTTAAAACATAAGAGCTAGCCAACAGAGTGCAATATGTTACGGAAGTTGGTATAATTGATTAAATTCAGCCTACGAATGTACTATGTTGAAAGAAAGAAGTAGTTACATTTCTTTAATATTACACCGGCCCATAAACTTATGATAATACTAATGATATGTTGACTGGAGTGTTGTAGAACTAGGCTATCTTAAAGAGCGTGAGTGTCTTTTTTTTGCATGGATACGTTCGGGTCCACGTCTCGGATTCTAGTCTCGAAAATATTCCACTTTAAACTAGAGAGTGACAAATCTTAGGTCAGCCATATTCACTTAGTGGCGGCCAAAGCAAAATTTTCAGGTAGTGCTGGATCTCATTGTGGCGCCCCCTCCCATGTAGAGGCAAAAGATAACAAACATCTTTTTAAACATTATATAAACTATTATTTTAATATTAACAAGTAGTTCCGTGAAGAACTATACCGACTATATTCATATATCCTATTTATGTTAATTGCCTCTATCAACATAAAACATTTCAGTTTGATTGCTGTAATAGATTCGTAGATATTGAGAACCAATTAAATATTGCGGATGGTCGCCATGTTGGATTTTAATATATGTAGGTCTTAGAGTTATGTACTGTTACATGAAGATTAATGTGTACGTGTAGTATTCAAACTTCAATCGCATGATTCGGTCACAAGAAGTGAAAAGGAGATTTTAAAATTTCGCACAGCTGCCATCTTGTGGTTATGGAAACAATTGAAAAAAATGAGATGCCAGTGAATTAACATTTGTATAAGGATTTACTGTACCAAGTATCACTGCACTCGGATGGTTAAATTGCGAGAAACGACCATGTGAATATTTATACTTCCCGTCGCCGCCATGTTGGATTTGTGATCACCAGGTAATTCAAATTCCAATAGGTGAACTTATGTTCATAGCCCCTATGAACATTAAAAAATTCAGCTTAATTGCTGTAATAGATTCTTTGATATTGAGATCAATCTAAATATTTCGGATGGTTGCCATGTTGGATTGTTATATGTATAGGCCATAGAGTCATGTTCCATTAAAGGAAGATTATTGCATAGGATCAATATTCAAACTTTCACTTCGATCGCATGATTACGACACAAGAAATAAAAACTTCATTTTGAAATTCGCACAGCCGCCATCTTGAGTTTATGTCAACAATTGAACTAAATTAGATACCAGTAAATTACAATGTGTATAAACATTTCCTGTACCAAGTTTCATTGCGATTGGATAATTAAATCGCGAGGAAGGTCAATTTAAAATTTTCAAATTCGCTTGGCCACCATATTCGTTTTGTAGTTAACCGGTTTTTGAAAGTCTTATAGATGGAATTCCAGTAGTGCCCTTTAACTCCGTTCAAAATTTCAGGGTGATACCGCTAATAGTTTCAGAGATATAGAATGCCGGTGAAATACTTCGCACAGCCGCCATCTTGAGGTTATGTAAACAATTGAACGAAGTTAGATGTCGGTACATTACAATGTGTATAAAAATATACTGTACCAAGTTTTATTGCGTTTGGTTGGTTAAATCGCGAGAAACGTCTATTTAAAAGTCGCAACTTCGCTTGGCCATGTTGGTTTTGAAGTTACCAGGTTTTCAAAAGTCACATAGGTGAACTTCTAGTAGTTCCCTTAATCACCGTAAAATATTTCAGGGCGATGTCGATAATAGTTTCGGAGATATTGAATGCGGGTGAAATATTTCGCACAGCCGCCATGTTGGATTCGTGAGACGTAACAAAATTTGAAGGGCACGATCGGGGTCCTCTGGAATAGTGTGCTATGAACTTACCGAGTTTCATCGAAATCGCTCCAGCCGTTTAGAAACTATTAAGGGGGAGGGGGGCACACCATCACACACACACGCACACACAGACAGACACACGGACAAAATATCCTAAAATATCTTATAATGTAATACGCTAAGCTTATAAACCAAAGGGAGTAAAATCGTCTCAATAGCACAGGAAAAATCTTGCATTTCTTGAAAAGTCAACGGAAATATATTTATTTGTTTATAAAGTGCTTTTAAACAAATAAACAAGACAATAGACCCTGGCAGAACTGTGTCGCGTACAGCCCACATAGCACTAGAGCCGGGCGGGTAGTCTGTACAAATGGGGCGCACACAACCCATTATGCGAGAGTTCCCGCGCACAATCTCTTGTTCGCTTATAGTCGCGCTTAGACCAGGCTAGGCACGATAATTATCTACACAAAAATAAATATGTCCAACATGATGGGTTTTATTATTTGCGCTGTCATTCTATCTTTGCATCTTCTGCGACTTCCATATGACAGCGCCCGTTTCAAGCGCCCTAGGGTCGCCCCTGTTGACTATACATGTCTGCGAAGCGCAGCTCCCCAGGGTAGCCAAAGCCAATCTGGATATTTTGAAAAAGAAAGAAAAACACGTCAACTATATTTAGTATTTTTAGCCTACTTTCGATCTTTGCAAAACATGAAAGTAGACTTATGAGATCAACACAGTGCGAAAAAAAAGTGTGTCTGTCTGTGTGTGTGTGAGTCTGTGTGTATGTGTGTGAGTGTGTGTACTCTGAATGTCTCTTCCCCCTATCAATTCGAACACGGTGAACGCGAATTGAACGAAATTTGGTACAAAGGTAGCACTAGCAAAGGACACCTCAGTGTCATGTTTTATATCGCCGCCATCTTGACGGAAACGTAATGGCGGCCACACAAATGTTCAAAGCTTAAATCAAATTACGACTAACCTAATCATCCGATATCTAGCAAATTTTGCAACAACATACCTTTATGGGGGGAGCATCCTTTGACCAAACTAATAGGTCATCAACCTAATACTTTAAGGATGGCGGCCATCTTTGTGTGAAAATCGATTCCCCATATTAATTCGAACATGGTGAAACCGAATGGAACGAAATTTGGTACAGAGGTAGTACTAGCAAAGGGCACCTCAGTGTCATGTTTTATAGGGCCGCCATCTTGACGGAAACGTAATGGCGGCCACACAAATGTTCAAAGCTTAAATCAAATTACGACTAACATAATCTCCGATCTCTACCAAATTTTGCAACAACATACCTTTATGGAGGAAGCATCCTTTGACCAAATTAATAGGTCATTAGCCTAATAGTTTGCGGATGGCGGCCATCTTTGTGTCAAAATCGATTCCCCCTATTAATTCAAACACGGTGAAACCGAATGGAATGAAATTTGTTACAGAGGTAGCACTAGCAAAGGGCACCTCAGTGTCATGTTTTATATCGCCGCCATCTTGACAGAAACGTAATGGCGGCCACACAAATGTTCAAAGCTTAAATCAAATTACGACTAACATGATCATCCGATCTCTACCAAATTTTGCAACAACATACCTTTATGGGGGAGCATCCTTTGACCAAACTAATAGGTCATTAGCCTAGTATTTTGCGGATGGCGGCCATCTTTGTGTGAAAATTGATTCCCACTATCAATTCGAACACGGTGAAACCGAATGGAACGAAATTTGGTACAGAGGTAGCACTAGCAAAGGGCACCTCAGTGTCATGTTTTATATCACCTCCATCTTGACGGAAACGTAATCGCGGCCACCCAAATGTTAAAAGCTTAAATGTAATTACGACCAACCTAATAATCTAGTCTCTACCAAATTTTGCAACAACATATCTTTGTGTGGGAAGCATATTCTGACCAAATTGCAAGATCATCAGCCCAATAGTTTGCAGATGGTGGCCAAGTATGTGAGCGAATCGATTCACCCTATCAATTCAAACACGGTGAACCCGAACTGAACGAAATTTGGTACAGAGGTAGCACTAGCAAAGGGCACCTCAGTGTCATGTTTTATATCGCCGCCATCTTGACGTAAACGGAATGACGGCCACCAAATGTTAAAAGCTTAAATCAAATTACGACCATCTTAATTATTTGATCTCTACCAGATTTTGCAACAACATGCCTTTTTGTGGAAAGCATCTTATGACTGACTACAAGGTCATCAGCCCAATAGTTTGCAAATAGCGGCCATGTATGTGTGCAAATCCATTTCCCATATCAATTCAAACACGGTGAAACCGAATTTAATGAATTTTTTACAGAGGTAGCACTAGCAAAGGGCATCTCATATTCATGTTTAATATCCCTATAGCACGTTGTATTTCAACAAGCTACTACAACCAACATTCAATTATACTCCTTGAAAAGGACAAAGAGATATAACAATACCCATGCATTTAGGAGAAAGTAGGCTATATGTTCTTTACTGAACATCTTGTTTCATATGTATATTAAAGAAATACAGGATATTATATTATTGTATTTATGGTGTTTCAAGTCTTATCAAACTGTCCAGTCTCAATACTTAAAATCCAGCGGCTGGATCTCACGCCCTGACGTTTGGAAGTGGAAGAGACCAATGTAGCCAACATACGACAGTGAAAAGCTGTTAATAGATCCTTGAAACTTACCATGATTGTAATCCTTCTCCAGCGTCTTAACTATATAACGTGAAAATCCCACACTCTGTTTTCCATTCCATGCATTATTTTGTTATTCCGACGGTTGCGGTTACAAGACCTACATTCTTCGATCGCAGTGGAATTCCGCCTATGTTGGCAAGGCTGGGAGAGACTCGAACTCCTTTGTCAATTACCACCAATCAGCGGTTTTGCTGGTAAGCGGGTCTTTATGTTTAGCGCGTTTTTGCCAAGTTTCTTTTCTGCACTGCAGTTGCTCTTTACGTTAATGCAGACCATGTTAGTTTTGTTGTTTTGTATGTGTGCGAATCGAAGTAATAAGCTACGCTTATAAGAGTAAAAGCCGTGAATTCATTTATAGGCTGCCTGTTACGAAACAGATAGTCTGTGAAGCTTTGAAAGTGGGATAAATCAACTGTCAAAGCGAGACCAAAGAAAAAAAATATGTCTATTTCAACTTGATAAACAGTCTGCAGTGATGCGCACTCCTGGTAGGCAATGACCGCGAGTTAGTCCTAAAACATCACCTAACATATTAATAACATATTAGTCAGCATGTTTATCAATATTAGGCCTATATGAGAAGCTTTCCGATTCCTTGATATAAACTGGTTTATTTGAAGGTGGGAAAACTAGCGTGAGTCAAGTGCTATAAGAGGAACTGATATTTACGAGGACAGTGACGTGTCACCTCTTGTTGATTAACAAAATGTAAGTAAATCCAATACATTTATTTTATATACATACTGTATTGATGACATCACAACAATCCCCCTGTTTTAATATAATGTGGTAATATACAGACATGTATGCGTGTACAGTAACGAAGGATCTCATTTAAAAATATGTGAAATATTATGTGTAGTCCGTGTTCTTTACGCGGTGCTGAACCGGCAACGCTGTCTATCTCCCTCACGAGAAATGCCAGGGCCGGAGACTCGGTGGTTGGACTATAGCGTATGTTCCCCGCGTTTTAAAACTGAGCGCTAAACCACTCGGACTCAACAGATCTCCCCTCAGGACAGGCAAGCATAGAGCTTGTCTAGGCACTTGTTAGCCTCAGTGATCTTGGTCCTTGAATGAGCATTAATACGAACAACATAGCATGCGTCAGGCATATTGAGATTCTGCCTGCCCTTCCGATCAGTTACGATAATTGCCGACTACTAACAACCCATGAAAACGATCCCTGGCGCTGAGTATATTAGTTCTTTGCTTCGTGCTGTCAATTGGCGTTAACGTTCAAATTACTTCTAAATTGATATGCATTTTGTGACTTGTGTTTCTAAGTAATAATGTATAATTTGTATTCTGTGAGTTTTTAATAGAATTACCACACAGTCAGCATTTTGAGAATGATTTGTTTATAACATAATTAGTCTTAAGCACGAACCACTACTGGTAGCAGCTCGTGCTTGAATTCTCAGGGTTAGGCTAATTATTTACAGACTTGCACAACATGTTAGTAGGGGGATGAGAGGGGTTCTGCTTCCCCCCACCACCACTCCCAATGTAAGCCGATATCTTGCGAACCCATGGTCGGATTTGGGCATATGAGGTGTCGTAGGATTCAGAGTGACGTCTTCTTTCCTATGAACCATTCGTTATATATATAAAAAAGTTTTTGAAAGGAGGTGATATTTTTTAAACTAATCATGATAGCACGTTGTGAAATGTTTCAAACGAATGGTCTCTATCTCCTTTATTTTTAGAACAAAACATTTCATTTTTTTGAGTTTTTATTTTATTTCAATGTTTAAAGTGGCTATATTTTGGAAACTAGGAATTTTACAAAAAAGTTTGTTTGACACAAATGAAAGGTCTTTATCCCCTCTACCTCTCAAAATAAATTTGAAGTCTCTAGGACAAAAATAACAGTAGTGTGGCAGTGAGAGTTCTGCCTATAATCGCGTGCGTGCTTGAATACGTATGGCTATGCTGCAAAAGGGTGAAGGAATTGTCGTACAGGGGCCTGCTTGGTATCGTTTGAATGGAATTTTTTCCGCTCTATCTGATGGTAAGGTTATTTTTTAATCGGTGGATTATTGGAAACGGTTTTTGGGGTAAACATGTGTTTTTTTTGTGATTTTTGCTAATATCTCGTGAACTAATAAGGCTAGAGACTTACACAAGGTGTCATTTTTTGGTCGCGCTGCCCTATTGTTGAGGATGTCTGTGTCGAGTAGGAGGGAAACCCCATTTTGGGGTAAAACCGCGATTTTAGACTTTTTGTTATATTTGGAAAATCCATGGTCGGATTTTAACAAATGAGGTGTCCAAGGACTCGGGGTGACACCCTCTTTCGAATGTGGTAGTTATTTTTCCAAAAAAAATCACAAAGAGCCTAACGCCATACATGTTGGAAAAAATTTAATTTTTTACCTGTTCTTTAAATTTTCATGAAGAGTGGTTGTACACAGAGAGCCGGTAGCGCTGTGATGTGTTTCAAGGAGCCTGTCGCCAGCCACAGTGGGGGTATCCCAATAGAACAATCGCTATTTTGAGGGGACGGCAGAACGGCAGGGCGAGTGTTGGTTTTTCGATCTTTCCTATGACGGGCAGATGAAGGCGAATATTCCCAAAATCGTGAAGCGAGCTAAGATATTTTTACCCCCGAAATAGATCTTTAACGTGTTAGTAAATGGTGATGAGCGAGACCGCTCTGTGGCACAGCAGATGGTTGTAGGATATGAAAACCTATAACATTTGGTCGACCGAGTGATGTGCATGGACACAAAGAGCCAAAACGGTAAGGTAATTGCCCTGAGATTTTATAAACTAATCATTTGTCAGGGTGAAGTGAAGTGTTGTAGGGTGAAAGTGTGTGGTTAACATGTACATGTATTGAGGATAGCCGCTTTGCTAATGATTATTATTATTATTATTACAATAAAATGTTTAAGAATAATAATAAATGTTGGATTTTATAAGACACGCACGTTTTCAATGCTATCGAACAGTCTTGCTTGCTGGCATTGAATACACTACCTAACCAGGCCTTGTGAGAGCTGCTGATAAGACAGGAATGTGCGTATGGGTAGGAATTACAGTATTAACTTACTTGGCAGGTGGCGACTAGCAGGTCTGACGTTTAAGCAGAGATCGCCATTTTGGTTCTTATGCAGTAGTACTACTGGTGTATAAGACATTCATTTTGGTTCTTGACAAATGGAAAATCAACTAGTATACGTTTATGAGACAGACAACCAGGGTTGCAAACGTTTTATAAGTAAGAGAGACACTTATTTTTATTTATTTAATTATTATTTATTTTTGTATTTATTATTATTATTATTATTTGTTAGTGAACGTATAGGTAGACGTTAACATACATGGCAACATAGTTGTTAGGTTAGGCCACACAAGGCTGGGTGAACCTTATTGTAACCTAAAAATAAAATAAAATAATTTCTTTCGTATAGTCGCGTTGGAACCCAAGACTTTAGGGGTGCCAACCAAGTAGGTTTGCCACGACACTACGAGATGGTCAAAAGATGATGTAACAGAACATTAAAAATATTTCTGTGGTGTAACGGATTGGCTGAGAGTCATATTTATAAGGAGATGTAGGTGACTGCATTTAAAGCTTGGTTGACCACTAGCCTACTACATGCAAGCAAGCTGTAGCAACCCCAGCCTGTAACCCATTATGTTAGAACAGAGATTTATAGGTTGTTTAAACAATCAATTATTGTGTTTACTGTAAATCAATAATGAACCTACCCCCCCCCCCCAAAAAAAAGAAATATTGGCATGTCATAATACTTAACGCTATGGCCTACACACACACACACACACACACACACACACATATATATATATATATATATATATATATATATATAAATTCAACATTGCGACCCATTATTTATTATTAGTATTTAATTAAGTTGTAAAAGATTATTTATGGCTATGACAGAACAAAGGTGTATTGATGGCTGCTACCGTATACTATGTTAGCTTTTACTAGGCGCTGCCCAGAATTTGTTGAATTGATACTTGTAAAAACCTGATTTAGGATTTAAATTAATGCATGTAAGATTTTTACATTTTAGATTTAGATTTTTTATTTTTTATTTAGATTTTAGATTTTGCAAAAAGACCAAACCATAATCTCGTGACTTGAAACTTCTGGTAACTAATTATTAAAGAAAGACATACATATAAGGATTTGTGAAAATCCACAGCCTGCTTCCAGTCTCCGACCGGGTCAGGAATGGAATGAATGAAGCCCCCATCTAGCGGCGAGGATATGAACTGTGCCGGCTGCCGAGGCCTGACGCACTCCTCTGGGGCAATGATTAAATGAATGACAGATGAAATGAAATGATAGTGGAGAGTGTTGCTGGAATGAAATTTTGACAGGGAAAACCGGAGTACCCGGAGAAAAACCTGTCTGCCTCCGTTTTGTCCAGCACAGATCTCACATGGAGTGACCGGGATTTGAACCACGGACCCAGCGGTGAGAGGCCGGCGTGCTGCCGCCTAAGCCACGGAGGCTTCTATAAGGATTTGTATTACTTGTAATTAAGTTTTCCCCCCGTGTGGTGACCGAGGTTTAGAATTGTCCCACCGTAGCCCATGCGTGTCGTAAAAGGCGACGAAAATGGGTACCCGGTGCCTGGGGGTATAACTGAGCCACCCTGTCTCCTGTGGAAGCTGGGAAGGCAACCCAACAAATCACTCCACATTGGGCTAATCACCCATGTGGGGGTAGAAATGATCCAAAGATACAACAGTAGCCTCGGATTGGACGGATCTACACGACGACAACGACCGCAATGGAAACGGAATATGAGATTTGGTAAAATCGGACAGAAGCGAGGGAAAACAATGCTGGAAATGAAGAGATTGTTTGAAAATAGATCGGAGTGGCAGAGATGGACAGAACGATGCTACCCCGAAGCTTGAAGGCACAAGGGACAAGAAGAAGAAGAATAAGAAGAAGAAGTAATTATGTTTTCTCTACTATAAATTTTTAGATTTAAGAATTAACATTTTACATTTTGGATTTTAGATTTTAAATTTTTCAAAAAGACTAAACCATAATATCATCATCATCATCTTGTACAGTTTCCAGCCCCAGGCTGGGTCTGTTTGGAACATAAGCCTCGCCACTTAGTCCTTTCTTCCCACCACCTCTCCGCTGTCACTCTGGTCCAGTCCTCGCCTCTCTTCTTGACACATTCCTCCACTCCTTTCAGCCATCTATCTCTTGGTCTTCCCCTTGGTCGTTTCTTCTGCATCTGCATCTCATGTATCCCCTTGGGAATCCTCTTCTCATCCATTCTCTTTAAGTGTCCATACCACATCAGTCTTGACGTCTCAATCCTACCTTGCAAGGGCTCCTCTTTCACCATTTCCCTGACCTTTTCATTCCTCAACCTGTCTCTTCTTGTTACTCCGATCCTACTTCGCAGGAACTTCATTTCACCTGCCTGTATTCTGCTTATGTCTCTTTTCTTCATTGTCCACGTTTCTGAAGCATAGGTCGGTATCGGGATATAGTAGCTTCTGTATAACACTTCCTTGCTTTTTTGTGGGACATCTTTATTCCACACTAAGCTCCTAATGCTTCTCAGAAATGCTTCTGCCCGTCTGCCACGTTCCGTAATCTCTTTGTCATTTCTCCCATTTTCCTCCACTATACTTCCCAAGTACTTGAGACTTTCCACCTTCTTCAGCTGTCCACCTCCAAGTGTTATCCCACCCATTGGTCTGTCCTTTTTCCTGGTCGTTAACAGGATCTCACATTTACTGATGTTGAACTTCCATCCGTACTCTCCCACTGTTTCTTCCCAAGCCTTCAGTTGCTCCTGAATTTCCTCCTCCTTGTTTCCCCAGACCATGAGATCATCTGCAAACACCATTGCTTTCATCTTATCTTCTCCTATCTTTCCTGCTATCCGTGTCATTACCTCGTCCATAACCACAATAAAGAGAAGGGGTGACAGCGCACTACCCTGTATCAGGCCACTCATTTGTCTGAACCAGTCTGTTCTTTCCCCTCCAACTTTCACACAACTCACACTTCCACAATACATCTCCTTCACTCTGCCTACAGTCCCTTTTTCCACTCCCATGTTTTCCATTGCTTCCCAAACCTTCTCCCTACACACACTATCATAGGCCTTTTCGATGTCCAGGAAGGCCATCAACAGATCCTCTCCAAATTCATAGTGGTGTTCCTGGAGCTGTCTCACTGAAAATATGAGATCCACTGTTGATCTCCCAGGTCTGAATCCATACTGCTCCTCTCTCAATTTTCCCTCCACTTTGGCTCGTATTCTACTTTCTAATATATTTTCATATATCTTGGCACAGTGAGATATGAGTGTGACTCCCCTGTAATTTCTGCACTCCTTTCTGCTTCCTTTCTTAAATATTGGGACAATTAATCCTTTCTTCCAATCTTCTGGGGTCTTTTTCTCCTTCCATATCACCCTCATCACACGGTACAGCCACTGTTTCCCAACCTCCCCTGCTGCCTTCACCATTTCAACACTCACTTCATCCACACCCGGTGCCCTTCCTCCTTTCATCTTGTCTATAGCCATCTCCAGTTCTCTCCAAGTCAGGTCCTTTTCCATTCCTGTGTTGTCTTCTCCATCTTCCAATGCATTGTCTTCCTCCCTATGACCATTTGGATTCAGCAAATCCTCAAAGTACTCTTTCCACACTGTCTTGAGTGTCTCTTTGTTGTGTACCTCATTTCCGTTTTTGTCCATCATTACCACATCCTCTCGCAGACCTCTTCTCTTACTTTTGACCATCCCATAAAGTACTTTCTTATTTCCTCTACTGTCTTCCTCCATCATCTTTGTCCACTTTACCATCCACTTCTTCCTCTCCTCTGCGACAATCTTGTTTGCTTCTTTCTTCTTTATCTTATAATCTTCCCTTGCCAGATCCGTTCTTTCCTGGAACCACACTCTGAATGCCTTGTTCTTCCTTCCCACAGCTTCTTTTACTCTCTCATTCCACCATGGTGTCTCTTTACACCGCTTTCTGTTGCTTGTTCTTCCACACACTGCCACTGCAGCTTCCACCATTGTGTTTTTGAATTGCTTCCATTCCTATTCCCCTGTTTTAGGATTGTCTGTTGGCATCCTTTCCCTTATTATCTTCTGGAATTCTTCCTTGACTTCCTTTTCCTTGAGTTTCCATACTTTGATTCTCCTTTCCTGGTACTCTGTCCTCTTGCTATCCTTAACAACTCCCAGGTTCATTACAAGTATTCTGTGGTCGCTATCTAAGGCCTCTGATGGTATTACCTTTATATCTCTGACACTTCTCTTCATTTCCCAGTCGTACAGCATGTAATCTACCAAAGATTTCTTTGTTAAATCACTGCTGTACCACGTTACCTTGTGGCTTTCTTTCTTCCGGAACCAGGAGTTGCCTACCACTAAACCGTTTCTCTTGCAAAAATCCAGCAACTTTCTCCCTTCTTCATTCCTGCTACCCCATCCTTCTGCTCCCAATACATTTTCATATCCTTGCCTTTCACTTCCTACATGTGCATTCAAATCTCCCATGACAATGATGCTCTGACCATTCAACTGCTGTTGTAGCTCCTCCTCAAAGTCTTCCTTCTCTTGAGCTGTACATCCAACTTGAGGGGCATATACCTGGGCTATCTCCAGGCTTCTTCCCTTTACAGTTACTCTGATCTTCATGATCCTGTCACTTATTCCCTTTACCTCTTCCTTCATTCCATCTCTCACAACTACTCCTACTCCGCTGCTCCTTCCTTCACTGTTCCCACTCCAGTACAACCGGTACCCTTTCCTCAGTTCTCTGCGACCTTCTCCTTTCCATCTTGTTTCTGCCAAGCCCAGTACATCCAGTTTTCTTCTCTCCATCACATCTACAATCTCCTCCACCTTTCCTGTCAGTGTCTGTATGTTTAATGTCCCAACTCGTAGTCCATTAGCATATCCGGGTCGTCGTCGTTTGCATCCGTCCTTTCCGAGGCCTGTTCCTGTTTTGAAAGCAAATATGATATCCATAATATCATGACTTGAATTTTTTGGGAACTAATTATTAAAGAAAGACATATAAGGATTTGAATTACTTGGAATTAGGCCTACGTTTCCTTTACTATGAATTATTTATTTTTAGATTTTAGATTTTAAATTTTAGATTTTAGAATTTACATTTTAGATTTAATAATTTACACTTCATATTTTTTGATTTTAGAATTTGCAAAAAAGACCAAACCATAATGTCATTGACTGGAAATAATGTTGTGTAACGGTAAAAGCTAGTCAACGAACAGTGACGCATTACTAGAACCCATGACACGATACTTGAGATCTTTTCTAAAATTATTTTAAAATGCCTTTAAGCCCATATTAAATACACAGTTCACGAAACTGATAACAGCAATGTTGCAAAGTTTTGTAAACACTCAAGTCCGCAAGACTAATTCAATTAGTAACTGTCAGGTTGGCCGAGTGGATAAGGCGTTCGACTTAAGTTCAAATTTCCCATACAAGGAAGCAAGGGTTCGAACCCCTTACCTGACATAACAATTGCCTTTACATTGCTTGGCGACACTGTATTATTATGATACTTGATACACAAACCATAGATAGAGTGTATTGTTTTAGGCCACTCTCTTTTTTTGAACATAGCTAGAGACTGTCGATGGTTGACAATTGCATTAACAGTGGGATGTGGAGGATAGTAATTAAGAAAAACAAACAATACCCATACAATATTTTTAGCCTACTTTTCACATTTTGCAAAAATGAGGAAAAAGTAGACTTATGAGATCGATCAGAGAAAATGTGTGTCTGTCTGTCCTTCTGTCTGCCTGGCTGGCTGTGTTTGTGCCTATCAAGTTCTAAACGGCTGCAGCAATCGAAACAAAATTTAGTATGAGTAAAGTTGGATACCGGAATATCTCAACTTCATATTTGAAAATGATGTCAGTGCTACCAACTGCTGAAAAAACGCACTAGAAATTTGAGCTCCATGTTGGATATCTTGGAAGGTAAAGCCTTCTGATAGGTCCAATATTTAACTGCATATAACTTCTACACTATCAATTGGATTTCAACCAAATTTTGTATGTAATATGTGTACATAAACAGATATGACAGTATGTATTCTTAAGAGCCACCAGGGCTGCCAACTGTTAATAATTCCTCTCTCTATTCTCTTTATCCAAATACCAATATATCTGAAAGTATGTAAGCCGACAGCTTTAAACTATGCACACGTATAGTACCTGACATTTTAGATTAATTTGGAGTAACTTATATACTTCAGTTCTACCAACATGATTCTAAGTCTGCTGATAGGACCAATTTTTAAATACATGTAACTTCTCTACACTCAGTTGGATTTCATCCAAATTTCGTATGTGCTGTGTGTAACATAACAGATATGACTATAAGTATTCTTAAGAGCAATCAGGGCTGCCAACTGTTAATAAAAGCTGTCAACAAAAGTTTGGTGCTTTTCAGTCGGTCAACACGAATGTACCCAAATAGAGCTGGGTTATGCCCTGATCCTGAAATAAATTACATAAGATTAATAAATACGCTAGGATCTGCCACTGGCCTCTGGAAGAACATAGCAACTAAAGGGGGAGGAAGGGGAAAACCAGTTCCACCCAGCGAACACTCGGGGTTAGTCGACTACAACTGGTGTCTATGGCAACACGCAACTGTTTCAAGTTCCAGTTAAAGAGACAACTCGATAAGTATAAGCTTGCATTATTTCAGTATAACCATAGTTGATTTTGTAAAACCATATAATCACCCCTAACAGACAAATTCCGGATTTTCATCACTATTTTAGAAGTTTACCTAACATTAGATATACCATATTTAACATACACCGACTGTTGCATTACCACACTGCAACTAAATAATTGTACATATTGTATATATTTTTCACCTGTATTCTCAAACATAGATGTTATAGCCTAAGTGTAATGGATCTGATGATGATCGCTTGACGATCGAAACTGGTCATCCTAGTGTATTTATTAATCTTATGTAATTTATTTCAGGATCAGGGCATAACCCAGCTCTATTTGGGTACATTCGTGTTGACCGACTGAAAAGCACTAAACTTTTGTTTACTTAGGCAACACTGAAAAATGGCTTCAAACCTCACAATAAAAGCTGTCTATATTCTTTTTACCCTAATATCAATATATCAGAAAGTATGCAAGCCAACAGCTCTATATTTTGCACACGTATAGCACCTGACATTCTAGATTTATTTGGAGCAAGTAATATAAGTCAGTGCTGCCAACATGATTCTAAGCTTGCTGATAGGTCCAATTTTAAAATGCATGTAACTTCTAACAAATGGATTTCATCCAAAATTGGCACAACAAGATATCGTAATATTTCCGATTATTTCTAACCAGCACACGCATGACATTGTTGCCAACATGCTTCTACGCGTGCTGATAGATCCAATGTCTAACTGCATGTAACTTCCATTGGACTTCAACCAAATTTTGTATTCTGTACCTTAAGAGATGGAACTAAGAATATATTCAGTCACCAGGGCTGCCAACTGTAGTGCTCTATTAGGCTACATTATACCAGGAATATTTCGTACTAATTAGACATTTCGATATTACAAACTTAATTTCGTCATTAATCTAGATAGGTTCATGCACTGTAGATTAATCATTGGCATGAAAAGTAGGCTCTTTAGTTCGTCACGGAACTTCTTGTTATTTATTTAATGTATATACTATTACAATATTTACATACAAATTACAACTCTGTTTTTTAACATTGCTTGCTTTAGATTTTTAAACACAAAGCTAGCGGTAGATATTTTTACCGCTAGCAATGGCCAATGTTTTTAAAAACAGACAGAGCTTTAATGTGTTTTTAGGCATAAAACCCATTGTAATTACTAATCTAGTCATTTTGATCCTCTTGCAATACGACCTTTTTCATATCATGGGCAGATGACCTAGCTGTTCCGCCCCTTGAGACGTGGATGATGGATTAAACATAACTTTTAGAACAGGTATAAAACGTTGCTCAGTAAACAATGCACTATTTTGAGTAGCGATATGGTTTTCTTGATTTTTTTCGACAGCAACTGTGTTTGATGCAGTACACCACATTGATGATCATTGACACAAAACCTCACTATTTTTACTTTTTAGCTCACTGCGACATTGCTTTGAACGTTACTTTGAACAACGCCAAACAACAGTTCCATTTTTATTGGTTCGTTTCACAATATATGAATATCCTTTATAGTATGCATATGAAAGTCTCAACAACCAGCCATGGTTGCTCCCACTTTTTACTTCCACTTTTGCTCCCACATTTGCTCCCACATTTTGCTCCCACTTTTTGCTCTCACTTTTTCTCCCATATTTGCTCCCACAATTGCCCCCACATTTTGCTCCCACTTTTGCTCTTATATTTGCTCCCACTTTATGCTCCCACTCTTTGCTACCACATTTGCTCCCACTTTTGCTAAGCCATATGTCTACTATAAAGGATATACATATATTGTAAAAAGCAACAAAATAGAAATGGAACTGTTCTTTGACAATGTATAAAAAAGAGGTCCTGAGGTTCTGGGTTTAAATCCAACTATGGTTTCAACCAATCAGTTACACCAGGAAACTTTTATTTTGTGTTCTGACCATGTTGCAGTGTAGTGGCCAGTATACTTCGTTGTTACCCCTGAGGTCTTGGGTTCCAACTCAACTATGCCAAGAATTTAAATTTGATCTGAGGGTTTGAAGGTTAGGTTAGATAAAGTTAGGTTAGGTTAGGTAAAGTTAGGTTAGGTTAGGTTAGGTTAGGTAGCATAAACTTAGGTTAGGTTGGGCCAAGTTAGGTTAGGTGAGGTTGTTTTAGTAAAACACCACATTTGCTCCCAATTTTTGCTCACACTTTTTTCTCCCACTCTTTGCTCCCACTTTTACACCTACTTTTTGCTCCCACTTTTTGCTCCCATATTTGCCCCCACATTTACTCCCACTTTTTGCTCTCACTTTTGCTCCCACATATACTCCCACTTTTTTGTTCTCACTTTTTGCTCCCACTTTCTGCTACCACTTTTTGCTCCCATATTTGCTCCACTTTTTGCTCCCACTTTTGCTCCCATGTTTGCTTCCACTTTATGATCCCACTTTTTGCTGCCACTGTTGCTCCCACGTTTTGCTTCCACTTTATGCTCCCAAGTTTGCTCCCACTTTTTGCTCCTATATTTGCTCCCAACTTTTGCTCCCATATTTGCTACCACGTTTTGCTCCCTCTTTTTGCTGCCACTGTTGCTCCCACTTTTTACTCACACTTTTTGCTCCCACTTTTCGCTTCCACATTTGCACCCATATATGCTCCCACATTAAATTGTTCTTATAACCAAGTTGCCTTTAATAGAGCTTATTCTATGCTTGACAGTTGGTGTGGAAGTATCAGTGACTAGGTATGGTAAGCCTTATGCATACTATAAAGTATATTCATATATTGTGAAACGAACCAATAAAATGGAACTGTTATTTGGCATTGTTCAAAACAACGTTCAAAACAATGTCGCAGTGAGCTAAAAAGTAAAAATAGTGAGGTTTTAAGTATCAGTGATCATAAATGTAGTATACTGCATGAAACACTGTTGCTGTCAACATAAAATCATGAAAATGCTCTAAAAAACGAGTGCAAGAAAACAATATTGCTGTTCAAGATAGTTCAACGTTCAAAAAACCCTTAACATTATCAAAAGCCACACAGGCTCTACTTGAGGACCCTGTGAAAGAGGAAAAAGAGGAATTGGATAGTTTTAGTGATGTTGAGGATAATGTTGAGGATGATAATGGTGATTATAATGATAGTGATAAAGATCAATGCTGCTTATGATTATGATAGTGATAATGACGTTTTATACCTATTGTTCACCGTGGAAAAAGATCTACAACAAGTGTTGTGTTTAAAAAACTATGACAAGCAATGGTAAAGAGAAGAGTTGTATTCAGTGTGTATCTATTGTAAAAAAATAACTAAATAAAAATATTCTAACTTTGTATAAAATAGCATTGTACCATCATTTACATTTATCTACAAACTTTATATACATTTTTTCGTTACATCATAATATTTTTAAAGGCAATACTAAAAACTAAAACATTAATATTCTAAACACATATTTCCTTATTTTTAGCCTATTTTCAATTTTGAAAAAATAGGCTTATGAGATCACCTTTTGTCCGTGTGTGTGTGCGTGTGTGTGTGTGTGTGTGTGTGTGTGTGTGTGTGTGCGTGTGTGTGTGATTCGTGTGTGTGTCCCCCCCCTAATAAAATCTAAACGGCAGGAGCAATTTCAATGAAACTCGGAAAGTTCATAGCACTATTCCCGGCGACCTCGACCGTGCCCTTCAAATTTTGTTACGACTCACCAATCCAACATGGCGGCTGTGCGAAATATTTCACCAGCATTCAATATCTCCGAAACTATTACCGATATTATCCTGACATTTTCTATGGTGATAGAGGGAACTACTATAAGTTCACTTATGTGACTTTTGAAAACCTGGTAACTACAAAACCAACATGGAGGCCAAGCGAATTTGCGACTTTTAAATAGACGTTTCTCGTGATTTGACCAAGAAAACGCAATGAAACTTGGTACAGTATATGTTTATATACATTGTAATGCACCGACATCTAACTTCGTTCAATTGTGTACATAATCACAAGATGGCGGATGTGCGAAATATTTCACCGGCATTCCATATCTCTGAAACTATTAGCGGTATCTCCCTAAAATTTTGTACGGAGATAAAGTGCACTACTGGAAGTCCATCTATAAGACTTTCAAAAACCGGTTAACTACAAAACGAACATGGCGGCCAAGCGAATTTGAAAATTTTAAATAGAGCTTTCTCGCGATTTAATCTTCCAAGCGCACTGAAACCTGGTACAGGAAATATTTATACACATTGTAATCCACTGGTATCTAATTTAGTTCAATTGTTTACATAACCTCAAGATGGCGGCAGTGCGAATTTTAAAATTAAGTTTTTATTTCTTGTGATGTAGTCATGCGATCGAAGTGAAAGTTTGAATAATGAACCTACGCAATAATTTTCCTTTAATGGTACATGACTCTATGGCCTATACATTTAACAATCCAACATGGCGACCATCCGAAATATTTAGACGATACTGAATATCTACGAATCTATTTTAGCAATCAAACTGCATTTTTTAATGTTCATAGGGGCTATGAACTTAAGTTCACCTATAGGACTTTAAATAACCTGGTGATCACAAATCCAACATGGCGGTGACGCGAATTATAAATATTCACATGGACGTTTCTCGCAATTTAACCATCCGAGTGCAGTGAAACTTGATACAGTAAATCCTTATACGAATGTTAATCCACTGGCATCTAATTTATTTCAATTGTTTCCATAACCTCAAGATGGCAGCTGTGAAAAATTTTAAAATCTCCTTGTTTTTTCTTGTGTCCTAATTAAGCGATTGAAGTTTGAATACTACACGTTCACAATAATCTGCATGTAACAGTACATAACTCTAGGACCTACATATATAAAATCCATCATGGCGACCATCCGAAATATTTAGTCGGTTCTTAATATCTACGAATCTATTACAGCAATCAAACAGAAATTGTGTATGTTGATAGTGGCAATTAACATAAGTAGGATATATGAAAATAGGCTGTATAGTTCTTCACGGAACTTCTTGTTTTCTTTCAGTCTATTGTCATCACTTATATTTTCCATTATTATTTGACATTTGTTGTTTTTATTTAATTAAAACGGACCATACACCTATTTTTTTAAACCTTCATAAATTAAGTGTACAGGTTGTGTAGCATTATTCACTTCATCGAAATCACTCTCCGTCATAGTGTGCCCAATTCTAGGAATGGGTATTCCAAGATTCAGACACCTAGGTATCAAGGGAAAGGCTACAGCCGCTTTTGAAAGTTGAGATATTTGAATATCGCGCTCTTTTCCTTCTAGATTGAAATGGAAACTTTATGCAGCCAAGAAGATGTTAAGTGACGTGGCAAATAGTAGCAGAGGTCGAGACTATTCGGTGATTAAATAGTTAGCCATGGAGTAGAGACTTGATACTTGGATCAGATTACTGGCACGGCCAAATGAAAGAGGATGCACTGAGTCTCAAGTGAATCAGACCAGAGACACCGGAGATATGAGGATTTACAGATTTCAGCGTGATCCAGCGTGGAGCCGACCGTTTTGTATAAAAGCCGCTCGGCCCAAGCATAAGCAGCTCACTTCAAACCAAGCTCTTGTAGGACAAGGTGCTGCTGCTACGTCGAGCCAAGGCACATGGTTGCCGAATCTACGCAGAAGATATCTTTGAATTGTGATAGTCACAAAAGTGCTACGATACGTGGGGAACGTAGTAAGTTTCCGGTAGAGGGAATCACTAAGGTGATTGTTATTTTCTACGGACATTGGTGAAACACTTTGTTTCTATATGGACATATGCTAGACTTTGTCTAGAAATTATTCTGTCACAGTCCAGTAACAATAATTCAATACTTGGATGTTTTAATCCAACTTGTCAGTTTCACAAATTGTAACTTAATAACCACTCAGATCTTTCAGTATATTGAAGGCCAGTCTATCACGGTGCTGTTCATTAGCCGACAAAGGGAAACTATATGTTGCATCGCGCATGATAGATGGTGTGAAGCCATGCCCAGGGAACGATCTTCAGAACAACCGTTGATTGTTTAAGACTATCAGTGTTTTCCTGTACTGAAAAGATTACCGTGAGTTATGTTACAACTGACGCTTTTGAGAAGAGATCATTTGGATCTGACCCCATTTAAGCAAACTGCTATGGATTTAATTGAAGTCAATATTAAAATGGATCAGCAGTTACTTCGAACTTCAAGAAATATTTCCACTATGTCGTGCTAGACAGATTGTGGGTATATAATGGCGGCCGATACAAGGATTAGACGTGCGTGTCCAATAGGGCATGTATCTGGATAAATATGGTACAGACCAGGTTCACTACGCTTCAAGACCAACGAGAAATGTAAGCCACATTTGACTTTTATATTATGCCCAGTTAATTGGAACAAACTCATTTTCTGTAGATGACCAACACATTTATTTTTAAAACTCAGCAATTCTTCTAGGTTTGTGCCGTGTCTTGTGTGGGGTTTCGCCTAGGACACCAAGCTAGGCTCATCGGCGGGCTCTTGGTGTCCCCGCCCGGACCCCCACAGGAGTGACGAACTGCGCGCCACCTCCCTTTATATAAGGCGAAACCCCACACAAGACACGGCACAAACCTAGAAGAATTGCTGAGTTTTAATTCACCGGCCGTGAAAGCCAATATACCATCTTTTTGGAAGCCTTCATAGGGAGGTTAAGGCTGCTTGAGCTTTTAGTTCTCGTAGTCAAGTGGTGCAGTTGCACCTTATATAAAGGGAGGTGGCGCGCAGTTCGTCACTCCTGTGGGGGTCCGGGCGGGGACACCAAGAGCCCGCCGATGAGCCTAGCTTGGTGTCCTAGGCGAAACCCCACACAAGACACGGCACAAACCTAGAAGAATTGCTGAGTTTTAATTCACCGGCCGTGAAAGCCAATATACCATCTTTTTGGAAGCCTTCATAGGGAGGTTAAGGCTGCTTGAGCTTTTAGTTCTCGTAGTCAAGTGGTGCAGTTGCACCTTATATAAAGGGAGGTGGCGCGCAGTTCGTCACTCCTGTGGGGGTCCGGGCGGGGACACCAAGAGCCCGCCGATGAGCCTAGCTTGGTG
The DNA here is from genome assembly GCA_946902985.2 of Meconema thalassinum. Classification (NCBI taxonomy): domain Eukaryota; kingdom Metazoa; phylum Arthropoda; class Insecta; order Orthoptera; family Tettigoniidae; genus Meconema; species Meconema thalassinum. The sequence goes on along the minus strand of OX336388.2, from coordinate 2,104,806,031 downwards.
TCCTAGGCGAAACCCCACACAAGACACGGCACAAACCTAGAAGAATTGCTGAGTTTTAATTCACCGGCCGTGAAAGCCAATATACCATCTTTTTGGAAGCCTTCATAGGGAGGTTAAGGCTGCTTGAGCTTTTAGTTCTCGTAGTCAAGTGGTGCAGTTGCACCTTATATAAAGGGAGGTGGCGCGCAGTTCGTCACTCCTGTGGGGGTCCGGGCGGGGACACCAAGAGCCCGCCGATGAGCCTAGCTTGGTGTCCTAGGCGAAACCCCACACAAGACACGGCACAAACCTAGAAGAATTGCTGAGTTTTAATTCACCGGCCGTGAAAGCCAATATACCATCTTTTTGGAAGCCTTCATAGGGAGGTTAAGGCTGCTTGAGCTTTTAGTTCTCGTAGTCAAGTGGTGCAGTTGCACCTTATATAAAGGGAGGTGGCGCGCAGTTCGTCACTCCTGTGGGGGTCCGGGCGGGGACACCAAGAGCCCGCCGATGAGCCTAGCTTGGTGTCCTAGGCGAAACCCCACACAAGACACGGCACAAACCTAGAAGAATTGCTGAGTTTTAATTCACCGGCCGTGAAAGCCAATATACCAACATTTATTTTTCTTCGTATTTAAATCTTGCATTGATTTACGCAAGACACATTAGGGTTATTCTGAGTATTTTCAGCACTCAGAACAGTTTAGGATCGATGACCGAGCATACCGAGCATTTATTTGAATGTTCATTTTATTTGAGAATCACGGTAATCAGCCGATATAACTGTAGAAGTTAATATTTATTTTTGTGAAGGAATGGATATTTTATCCATATTCGAAGAGTCGAACATGTGGTTTTTCATATAAGGAAATAATAATTAAACATATTTAAGGAAATAATAACAATAATAATCCAATAATAATAATAGTAATTTTCATAATTTTTCTAAATAATTCTTGGATTTTACATTTTCTAATAATCACATTCATTGAGAGAGAGCTTAAGGATTAGTTTAATCATGCCTAGTTTGGAACAGGTGATTTTCCGAAAGCTAGTGGATAGCACAAGCCCGTATTCCACCAACATTATAGTTCTGGTTGAACAGTTAATATTTGCATTGAGCAAAGTATATTTTTCAGATAACACGGAAAGGCATGAAACAGGAAGCCAATGATATTTGTATCAATTAGGATTTGTTTGTGTTTATATAAAATCATGACGTAGGCACACATTCGAAAGTGAAATAGAGAATATCACAAGCGTGGTAACTTCACGGTTTGAACTGAATGGTAAAATAAAATAAACGTGTAAGTTTATAGATCTTCCAGTTTTGATAGCAAGCAGAGGCTTGATTTATTGTATAAATTTTGGGAAGAAAATTTATGTGTGTAGAGTAGTTGAAATGCCATTCCCAGGTGCGCATGTTTAAGTCGCAGGAATGAGGAGTTTTTTTTTAGCATCAATCAAATAGCAGGTTCGATGGCTCAGGTTTATAGGAGGAGTATTGGAACCACACATTTCGTCGAATGAATGACCAAACCATCAGTAATTATTTCAAACTTGTTTACGTATTCCATTAATACTTTGGATTTGCTAGAACCCGGTTTTGTCATGATAAAATTTTATTCTTCTTCAGAGAAAGACCTTTGCCGTTGTTGTTGGGATATTGTGTTCTTACACAGATAATTGATTGGGCCACTGCCAATTGAAAAAATAATTCTGTATCCACGAATTACTTAAAGGATGTTTTCAATCCTATTGTCATGAACTAAATGAATTTATTATAAAGCTACAATTCTTATTTCCGCATTCTGTTCAAGAATTGCAAGTTGTGAAAGTTATTAAAATAGCAACAAATATAAATATTTTTCTTAATAATAATTCCATGTGGAAAATCGAATAGTTGAATGGTTCAACAATTTTTTTTGATCCAGTTGATGATTCAGAAATCATATTTCTTTGGAATTTGAAGTTCATAATCGAGTTACTTCTCGAAATGTTTAATTTTGGAAGAACAATAAATTTTGTTGTGCTTCGCACAGTTCTTCGATGCTATGCTCAAGGGTCAAATACTTTTCAGATGTTGTTATTAATATGTGTACATAATAAGTGTTGGGTCAAAGATAATATTTTTGACAATATTTTTGAAACTGGAAAAATAAGTGGAAGTTAAAAATTCTATAAACAATTATAAACAGTGAGAATTTCTACGAGTGTTAATATCATGTTAGAAATTCAACCAGTGAACTACAATATTTCCAGTAAAGACAATTTAATTTGAACTGGATTTCACCGTAAATAATTGATATAATTTTGGAACACAGTCTACAGGACTGATAATCAGACTTGTGTCTCCAAAGACAATTGTTCAATGTGTTGGAAAATTTCTGTACATTGTGTAAATAGTAGTGTGTGCCGTCGCACTGGAATGATGTTACCTTGAGCATCATTTTGCAGTCAATTTTAAAATTTAGAATAAAATGAGATAATTTTACATGTTGTGTTATGCCCAGTTAAATCTCCTTCTATCCTTATTGTTGCATTGAGCCAAAAATCAGTAAAGCATTTTTTTTATTTGATGTCGTTTTTTTGCGATTAGCTTTAACCCATCTGGCGCCCCGGGATATTTTGACTCTCGTGCTGACTGATTCTTGGTAAAATGCATATGTGGTCGTGCGGACTCCGGTCTAAACGGGCACAATATCATTAAACCGTGTAGGCAGAAATGTCTCAAACATTTCCCATACACAAAGTATATGATCACCATATGGTGTTTTCAATTTTCGAAACTTCATAATGCGGAATGGAATATGCGTTGGCAATTCGCTGAGCTTCTTTTCTCTAAGCCACATGCTTGCCCCACAGCATTCAAAACATTCATTGTAGTAGTCTAGAAAAGCATATCTATTAAACTCTATAACAGCTTCTAATATAATGTGGATATAGGTATTTTGCACTATGCATTGTTAATAAATTATACTATTTACGCAAGAAATGCCCTAACTGTAGCAAATACTACTTTTCTGCATATAGCACAAGTGTTAAGTGCTAATGCACACTTGACACATGCTATCAAGTGTCCACAAGGCAAAAATACAACACCTAGTTCTTCTCGATAACAAATTTTACATAATTAAAGAAAAGTTTGGTGTTTTTCAGTCGGTCAACACGAATGTACCCAAATAGAGCTGAGTTATGCCCTAATCCTGAAATAAATTACATACGATTAATAAATACACTAGGATGGCCAGTTTCGATCGTCAAGCGATCATCATCAGATCCATTACACTTAGGCTATAACATCTATGTTGGAGACTACAGGTGAAAAATATATACAATATGTACAATTATTTAGTTGCAGTGTTGGTATATCTAGTGTTAGGTGAACTTCTAAAATAGTGATAAAAATCCGGAATTTGTCTGTTAGGGGTGATTATATGGTTATACAAAATCAACTATGGTTATACCGTAATAATACTGGCTTATACTTATCGGGCTGTCTCCTTAACTGGAACTTGAAGCAGTTGCGTGTTTCCTTAGGCACCAGTTATAGTCGACTACTCCGGGTGTTAACCTGGCGGAACTGGTTTTCCCCTTCTTCCCCCCTTTAGTTGCTATGTTCTTTCTGAGGTCAGTGCCATGTTTATTTGTGTGACGTTGCCAAATCTAGATAAGAATGTATGCTATTGAATACAGGAGTCTGCAACTATTAAAGATCGTGGAACTATCTTCGCCACGCGTGGACTAAAAAGCCATTTAAACTAAGCGGCACACGGTCTATTGAAGACGTCCCGGCACCTTTAATACTGCCGCGCATATCGGCCTAGGTTTATTGCAGAAAAGAGTACATAGTACCCTGATCCAAATAAAATTTACCTATAACCACCGCTATTTCCCCCCCCCCCCCTTTTTTATCTAGCTTGGCTGTATCGCTAAGTTGTGTCTTGTTTTCGACAGGGTGTTTTTTATAGTAGAGCGAAAAGGGGTGAACTCTCCATATAAGTGTGTTCATTTAGATTGTTGGGATTGTTTTTTTTTGGCTAGGTGAATCTCGATTGCTTCCTTTATATCGAGAACTCCCCTTTCGATTCGTGATGAATTATTTTTAGGTCAGTCTCGATTTGTCATACATATGTTCGCATACGGCTGAATGTGTTCCGTATCTTATCGCATTCCTATGTTCATTATAACGTGTATCTACTCGTCTTCCGCTCTGCCAAATGTAATTAGCTTGACGACCAGTGTTTTGGCATGTAATAGAATATACCCCTGACTTTGAATACGGGTCTTGTTTATTTAGATTACTTTTTTGCGGGTGCCTCCCGGTCGTATTATTCGTTGTGAATGCTATTTTTATGCCATGCTTTTTGAATAGATCAGTGATTTTATTGTGTTCTCATTCACATCGTTGAAGCGCGCTATTTTTTTTCTCATTAATGTCCGGTTTTGGAATAATTTTATCTTTATTTTTATGTTTGGCTACAATTTGGTTTATTTTGCTTGGCGGGAAATTGTTTTCCTTTGCTATTTGTTTAATGGTTCTTATTTCCTTATTATAATTGTCTATTGACATGTGTATGTTTAAAGCCCTGTGCACCATTGAATTGAACCCCGCTAATTTATGCGTACTGGGGTGATTAGACTGATTGTCGATTGCATGCGAGGTTTGTGTGGCTTTTCGGAATATGGAGTATGAATGCTCATTGTCTTTACGTTCAATAGTTATGTCGAGATAACTTATTTTCCGATCTGTTTCGGATTCCTTAGTGAATTTGATTGAGTGGTGTAGGCTATTAATGGATTGAAGAATTGTTTCTTCGCTTGTTAATTCAGTATCGTAGATGCAAATTACATCATCTACGTATCTTTTCCATATTACTATTCCCTTTGTTGAAGTCTTTTCTAAAAACTCATTTTCTAGTGCATTAATGAAGATGTCAGCGATTAATCCGCTTAGTGGTGATCCCATCGCTAATCCTTCTGTTTGTGTGTACATTTTATTGTCGAATTGAAACACGTTTTGGCCGAGGACGACCCTCAGTAATCGCACAATCTCTTCAGTTTCTTATGCCGAATTGTTGGATTTTAAGTTATTTTCGATAGTGTTGATTGCATCATTAATAGGAATATTGGTGTACATGTTAGTTACATCGAAAGATACAAGCCTCATGCTAGGTTTCATTTGTAGGGTGTTCAGTGCTGTTACTAATTCCGTTGTGTTCTTTACAGAGTTGTTTTTGTCGTTGGAAAGGCGGCGTTTTAGGATTTTAGTAACTCTTTGCTGATTTTGTAATTAGGCGCATTCCTACAATTGACTATTGGTCTCATTGGGCACTCCTTTTTGTGTATTTTTGGTTGTCCCCTCAATGACGGTATTTTCGGGTTCATGTTTATTAATTTTGATTTTTCAGCTTTGGTCAATATGTATTCTGTTTCTTTTAATACACTTTTTATTTGATTTAGGAATTTGTTGGTGGGGTCTTTTGCTAATTCATTAATTTCGTTGTTGTTTAGGAATACGACTGTTTTTTTTTAATGTAATCTTTTTTGTTCAAAATTACTGTGGTGTTTCCCTTATCTGCTTTTTGTGATGATTAAGTCATGTTCTTTTATTTTTTGTTTCAATGACTTTATTTCATTTAGTTGTTTGTTGTTTTGAGTGTAATTGTTTTCGCCCTCTCGTTTGAGGATTTCTTTTGGCTTCGTTGGTGGAAAGAATTTTGGTTAATTCCCTGTCTTATGCTGGGAGCATGTGACTGACTATTTCGATATCTGTGATTAACTGTTTTATATTATGGTTCGTGTGTGCGTCTGCGCAGTTGTATTTCGAACCTTTCTCTAACATATTCATTTCATTTTGAGAGATGGTTACGTCCGTTATGTTGTTTACCCTGCTGTGGAAATTGAATTCATTGTTGTTCGTGTGTTGTTCACGAGATTGATTATTCTGTGTTTCTCCTAAATTTCTTAGTTTATATTCTAGCGTTTCGTGCTTCCTCGTTGCTCTGATTTTGATAGTGTCATGTAGGTGCTCGGTAAAACTGTCCCATTGGGATGCGTGCCAGAAGTTACTTAGTTGCAATTGAATATCGTATAGTTGTTGGTTGATTTTTTGCTTTCTTATGTATGCAAATCTTAGTTAGTTTTTTTTTATCCAAAGCGCTTTGTCTTGTTTAGTGGAAATGATTGAGGCTGGTGTAATCGGTACGGTTTTAATTGGTACATATTTAGGGGTGAGATTTAGTTCTATACATTTTTTGTTGAACCAAATTGACTTGTCTATGTTCATGAGTTTAAGCCTGAGTGTTTTGAACCTCTTGGCTTCACGATTTGCCTGACTAGCCGTGAACATTGTGAGGTTCAAACCTCACAATGTTTTACATAATTGTTGGTCACAGTTATGTATCTGTTGGTGAGACACATCTTTATTTTTCAGCCTCATGTATTTGTACAGCGTGTTCTAGCTCTAAAGGCACTTTTATGTCTTGTGTTGCAATTACGTTTTCTTTGCGAATAGTATTCACAAATTCCTGACCTTTAAGCAACACCATGTATCTAAAGTTAGGTAACCAACGAGCGTGTTCCACAAAAGGGTCATCATTATCAGTCATCTGCCAATCATTTAAAGCAAATCCACAATGGAAACATATTGTTTTGTCCCCTTCACCAGAATAAAAATATCCAGCTTCACTTAGCTCTTTTGTATGGTGTTTTAATATTAATGGCCAACATTTTTATAAGATTCTAAACGTTTTTCAAAACCAGTACTCTGGGTGTGCTAGTGCTTTAATCTTGCAAACTCCAATTATTCAAAAGCACATACCAATTGAACACTGTCTGTTGCATATGGACCACATATATCAACACTACCGTTGTTGGCTGGTAATACATCATTATTATTTATCTGTGATTCAGCAACGTAAGTAGTAGCGAATGGACTTGTGGTTCGGTAAAATGGATACACTGATATGTTGCCCACTTCTTTTCTAAGCATGTAACGACAACGAGAAGACCATCGCAAATGGACTCGAAAGAGATCCCCTTCTTCCCAGTGTGAAAGTTCAACACTACAAGACACATATTGCACAACATCTTCTCGGTTCAAGTAATAAAGAACCACCGCAGCAAGTTTATGTGCTGAAAGAAAGCGTACAGGTCAAAATTCAAATGTTAACCAACGATCGTTTTCTGATTTTATATTTAACCCATGTGGTAAACCGACTTGCTCACTTCTTGTATCAGGTGCGTTCAAAAAGTAACGAGCCGGAGGCTGGAATTCGCAAACCGGTGACCGACATCGGCTAATCATGGTGTGTGTAACGAGGTGTGGTTCCGACCAGAGCGTGGAAGGTCACAGCCTGTCACTAGAGTGCACGCGTGCACGTCACGTGACGATACAAAGCGAGCAGCAGCATGCATCAATCGTCCAACGCTGCCAGTCGCAAACAGTGACATGGAGGCGTCAAACGAAGAGCAAAGAGGTGTTGTTCGGTTTCTGACAACGGAAGGAGTAGGGGGAACGGACATTCTTCGCCGAATGTCACAAGTGTACGGCGAACACTGCATGTCCCTTGCAAGGGTCAAGGCGTGGCACAAGCGCTTCAGGGAAAGACGGGTGTCATTAGCCGATGATGCCCGGTCTGGGGCACCCCCTGCATTATCGGTGACAACGTCCAGCTGGTCGATGCACTCATTACCCAGGACCGCCGACTGACAGTGAACGCCATAGCCACCGTGGTCGGATTGAGCGTCGGAAGTGTGCACACCATCATGAAGGAACGACTGCACTTGCGGAAAGTGTATGCCCAATGGGTGCCCCACAGTCTTCAACAACACCAGGAAGCATGTCGAATGGCCCACTGTCTTGCTCTTGGTTGGACGATTGATGCAAGCTGCTGCTCGCTTTGTATCGTCACGTGACGTGCACAGGTGACCTCTAGCGACGGGCTGTGACCTTCCACGCTCTGGTCGGAACCACACCTCGTTACACGCACCACGATTAGCCGATGTCGTCAACGGTTTGCACATTCCATCCTCCGGCTCGTTACTTTATGAACGCACCTGATATTTGGTAGTAACGCCATATTTTATAATAAAACTTTTTATTGTAAGTTATTAACGTTGCACAAGAGCACAGAGTACTTTAAAGCATAATGTATGCTTGCTCACTGTCTGCTCACTACGTTAATGGCGCATGACCACACCTAAAAAACAAACAAAATAACCAATCACTCAATCAATCAATCAAGCAATCAATCAATACTTGTAAATAAAACTTTAACATTAATTGGCATTAAAAGATCAAAACACCTTAAAAATATTAAAAAATAAACTGTATGTCCCCACTAACAGTAACCCATCTACTCATTTTTTAAATAAAGCTGCAGTCATTCACATCCCCCTTTAAACAATATATAAACAAAAAATGAATGTTATGTCGTTTTGTCCAGATTATCTTGTCCAAACCTGTGGATATTAGTTGAGTCCATAGGGAACGACACGTCAGTTGAATTTAAATTTTTGTTTAAAGAAATCCAATATGGACTTTCTACTTTTCCCAGTCAACAACCTTTATGGTCTTGTGCCGGTTATCAATACACAGCCATTAACCAAGAAAGCAATCATCGCCCCAGTCATGTACAGGTAATGAATTTTGTCTAGGGGTTTCTATAGTGGTAAAATGGGACAGCATTTTAAGTTAGGCTTACCTGAGTTTTAAATAGTTCACTGGCTGGTAATGGTTCCACTCTAGTGCGTCTCGGGTTTTCAACGACTGCTACAGCAGTAAAGCTTTTCTTTCCAACTTTCTAAAAATAAATAAAATAAACTGCCATAAAACCTAAATTCAGGTTAATACACGCATATCATAAAAATAAAAAAATAAAATGAAACAAGTTAGTTAAAAGAATCTCATCTCGACTTGTACTGGCTTGTTGCTGTTTCCTTCTAGTGGGCTCAAAAGTGCAATGGTTTCTCTTTGAGACATGAGAGATATACCGGTTATCTGCAAACAAATAAATAAAAAAATAATTAATTACCTTATCAATAACTACAAATTTATGGTTCATTAGCATTACATCATTAAAATAATCATTAATATGTAGGCCTACCTACCGAAAACAAAAAGGATTTTTCTTCCAAAGTTCAGTTCAGAGCTCTACTGTATACGTCTGTTTGCTAAAACAGTAAGTGCATTACTAACACAATCTTTATCAGTCAGCTTAGCAACAGAGAGAGTCTGCAATTCCTCGGCGTTTTGACCTTGAACGGTTCTCTGTCTGTCACATGTTCACACGCCTCCGCACATTCCTTGAGCTTTATAAGATTCGTGTACCTTATAATAGTTCATTTGTTTTTAATAAAGAACCAAAATGTCCGCCTCTTATACACCAGTAGTACGACTGTCTAGGAACCAAAATGGTGGTCTCTGCTTAAACGCCGGACCTGCTAGCAGTTTGAACAGTAATCTAATAGTATCTACCCACACACATTCCTGTCTTATCTGCAGCTCTGACCAAACCGGCAAGCCACTGCGTGCAGTGTTAGCAAGCAAGTCTGTTATGTAGCATTGAAAACGTGTGTGCCTTATAACATTCAACATTTATTATTATTATTATTCAACATTTTACAGTAATAATAATAATAATAATCATTACCAAGCGGCCATCCTCAATACATGTACACATTAACCACACACTTTTACCCTACAACACTTGACTTGACCCTGACCAATCATTAACTTATAAAATCTCAGGGCAATGGCCTTACCGTTTTGGCTCTTTGCGTCCATGCACATTACTTGGTCGACCAAATGTTATAGGTTTCCATATCCTACAACCGTCTGCTGTGCCAGAGAGCGGTGTCGTCATTACCATTTACTAACACGTTAAAGACCCCCTTCAGGGGTTAAAAAAATCTTGGCAATATTCACACATTTTCAAATATTAGCCTCCGTCCAATCTTCATACAAAATATCAGAGAACGAACTCCTCGCCCTGATGTCCCCTCAAAATAACGATTGTTCTGTTGAGCACGGCCACCGCGGCCGGCGACAGGCTCGTTCAAACACACGCCCACTCAAACACACGTCTCTACGACCACTCTTTATTTAAAATAAAAAATAAAGAAAACAGATAACAAAATTTTAAACTTTATTTCAACGTTGAAAAATAACTATCACATTGGAAAGAGGGCGTTACTTCGAGTCCTAGGATCCCTCGTACACGTCTGTAACATCATTGGTTCGTGAGATATAACAAAAAGTCTAAAACACGGTTTTAACCTAAAATGGGCTTTCGCTCCTACTCAACACAAGCATCCTCAGCAAGAGGCCAGCGCGATGAAAATAATGACATGTCAACTTTCGTTCTAGTTTCATGAGTTCCCGAGATATCAGCAAAATGTCAAAAACACACGTTTACCACAAAATCGAGTTTCCAAATTCCACCCATTTAAAAAATAATCCTGCCATCAGATAGAGCGGAAAAAATACCATCTAAACGACCCCTCACTCAACCCTACCCCTCCCCCACCACCTAACCCTTTTCCAACATAGCCGTCCGTATTCAAGCACGCACCCAACTGTAAGCAGAACTCTTAAATCCCCACTACTACACTAGAGGGGCTAGGGACCTTTCATTTACGTCAAACAAACTTCATTGTCAACTTCATCTTTTCCAAAATAGGGACAATTTCTAAAACAAAATTTTCATTTTAAGCCTATTTTCAATTTTGAAAAAATACGCTTATGAGATCACCTTTTGTCCGTGTCTCTGTGTGTACGTGTGTGTGTGGGTGTGTGTGTGTGTGAGGAGTGTGTGTGTGTGCCCTTATAACTTATATACGGCTGGAGCGATTTCAATGAAACTCGGTAAGTTCATAGCACTACTCCGGGCGACCCCGACCGTGTCCTTCAAATTTTGTTACGTCTCACCAATCCAACATGGCGGCTGTGCGAAATATTTCACCAGCATTCAATATCTCCGAAACTATTCCCGATATCGTCCTGGAATATTTTACGGTGATAAAGGGAACTACTAGAAGTTCACCTATGTGACTATTGAAAAACTGTTAACTACAAAACCAACATGGCAGCCACGCGAATTTGCGACTTTTAAATAGACGTTTCTCGCGATTTAACTAACCAAACGCAATAAAACATGGTACAGTATTTGTTTATACACATTGTAATGCACCGACATCAAACTTCGTTCAATTGTTTACATAACCACAAGACGGCGGATGTGCGAAATATTTCACCGGCATTCTATATCTCTGAAACTATTAGCGCTATCACCCTGAAATTTTGTACGGAGATAAAGGGCACTAAGTTCATCTATAAGACATTAAAAAACAGGTTAACTGCAAAACGAACATGGCGGTCAAGCGAATTAAAAAAATTAATAGACCTTTCTCGCGAATTAATGTACCAAACGCAATGAAATCTGGTACAAGGAATGTTTATACACATTGTAATGCACTGGTATCCAATTTAGTTTAATTGTTTACTGAACCCGAGGGGGTCAAGCTGACTGGTATCGAAAGTGGATCTCAGATACTGGGATCTCAGAATGAAGGTTCCACCAGGGAACGAACCCGAGATCTGTTGAGGGAGTTTTAGTTGTAAAAACCCCTAGAGGAAAGTACATATTTAATCACTGGAGTGATATCAACTGATGTTGACATTATTTATTAAAATAATGCAGGAAAAATGAGTGGATTACAGCATTATTGGACTGGATGAAGGAAGCTATGCTGCAGTTGAGCACGAAAGTTGGAGAGTTTGACATCTAACTAATAGCCCCAGAATTGTGGGAGGAGACTCGTGGAGCCGTGTCAATCTCGTCGACCTACTTATGTCGTCTGGAGCAGGTCGGGGGGTGAAATAATGGCCCAGTTCTTCCCCGTTTCAGAATGGAAATGAGAATGGGATGGGAAGATCCCAGTGAAAATCATTGATTACTCGTGATTGGAGCAACGCAATGACATGAGAGTTGCACACATGTAAATCTTTAGCCAGGAGGTTAATTATAAAGCCTTTAAACTGTGAAATCAAGGCATATTTAATGGAGTGCGCAAGAACACAGGACTTTTGGTGTTCGCGGCGTGACCTTACTAGTGCACCGGGGATTTCCACTGGAAGCCGCGTACCCACGCTATGGCAAAGGCAATTAATATTAATTAATTGGCCGATCGATCCTGCAGCACGCAGATAGTTTTGGGACCAGCGAGGAAAAAGGAACCCTATGAGCATTATTTCGAGACCAGAATCATCCTGGGACAGAAAATGAATCAGCGAGGGAATTCTCGACCTACTTTTTCTTGTGAAACGAATATAAGGATGTGGACTTAGGTCAGAGAGGGCAGTTGGAACAGACTCTAGCGCGGAACGTATGTCACTCTGGGCCAGGAAAGGACGCGCACAAAGACTTGAACATTTTTGTGTTAATCAGTATATTCGCCGTGCAGTGTAATGCACCTATTGATAATATAATCATGCGTAGTCATGAAGTAATAATAAGTACTGTAATCAACGAACTTTATTATGCGAAATGCGCGTTATCGAAGTCGAGGAGGGAGGCTCGGACTTCAGATTGGGAAGCCGTGCAGTAAAACTGTCATAAGACCTTTATTAAGGACAGTCGTGCCGTATGTGTATAGTCGGCAGTACGAGCAATTGTTAGTGTTCACAGAGGAAGTACCGTGTGATATACTTGCAGAACTATTGAAAGTAATGATTTGTGTAAATACTATGTACAATGTTGAGCGCAGTGTATAATATATTGATTGGTTATACTTGTCTTAGTACGCCGGACTGCGCCGGGAGAAACTTTATGATGCGTTTGGTGAAATGTCATAAGAATACCAAATAGTAACGCTCAGGACAAAAGTAAGCATATTCGTGCAAAGCAGGAAGTTTATCGTAGGATAATGGATCGACGGTTGGTGAATCCGTAGGCAGATAATCGAGACTTTCAATCAGGAGTTGGTAGGAGCATGGAAGAGGCCGTCAACAACCTGCAGTTCTGATATCTTGCCAGGAAATTTCAACCGTAATGAATGTAAATAGTGACGTGTGTTTTTGTAGTGATCATATGTGAAATATCTTTTAAATTAATATTATGACAAGTGCTATAACGTGTCATGTGTAAAGAAGCGATAGCTTCATTATAGAAATGAAAAGCGCCGTGTGGTTTGTGAAACAAAGGTATTATAAAATGTGTATTATCAGTGTAGAAATGTCGCGCTAATTATGCCAATGGCAGGCGACACTGAAAGATATGAGTGGTTGGAGCCACCGGGATAAGCCTATGTGAGTACCCCACAAATCATGATTTTATAGAAGTTATAGCACACTGCATGTAATGTGATTTCAGAATTATAAAATGTGCCAGTAAGAATCAGTATTAGGAGGTAGACCCTCAGTGTTTATGGTTGTTTTGATTTTATTAGAGTTGAGATGTTTTTATACATGAGTGAGTGGATTAATCGTTACCACTATTATAAAATGGCAAATCAGTTATGTAAAACTTAACGTAACGAACACGGATGTTCAATATTTAAAATGGTTATGTTGTGTCGGATTATGGTAATTTATGTCAGTAATAATAATAATAATAATAATAATAATAATAAATAATAAAAGGTATAAATGAATACATCAGGAAAAAAGGTGTTGTAAGCAAGAAATATTTACGCTAATTGGAATATGTATCGATCCAAGCAGTAGATAATACATTAAGGGATGAGAAAAGAGTTTAATATCAGTATATATTGTGTTAATAGGAATATAATTATGCAAGGAAATGGAAGAGTTTAATTGTGAATTGAATTTGTAGCTTGTGAATAAGCTTGTAGAGTAATTGATAGAGTTCTCTTACTAATTATAGGACGAGTGCATGGCATCAGGTTATGGAGCCAGGTAATCTATTCGACGTGTAAAGTCTCGTATAGCCTTGGGCGTACAGAGATATTTAATTTATGCCAGAGTGTTTAGTGTGGTACCCTAACTCCGATGAAGGATATGGAATGTTCCGGGTTCGAATCCTGTGGTAGGTGAGAGGAGAACAATGGACACCTCTGCACCATACCTGATCGACCGAGAACTTATTATTGAATGATTCGGCTCTTGTGAAGCGAATCTTATTGACGGCAGCTCGTGACTGACCGTAGCATTTATTAAGATACCGGCTATCCAACTCGACCTGTGTTTATGAATCTCGTGCCTTCATATCAGGAAATGGACCTATTGAGGCCAGTTATTAATATCCTAAGGTTAGGAATAAATGTATAAACTCGTCCAGAACCTATTGCATACCATTCAGTTTAAAACATATGGGATCACGTGGGTCATTGTGACCACACTATTGTATTTAGAATCTTGTACTGCTTGGGGAAATAAAAGCCAGAAGTCAGGAAGCGAGGGATGGCGCACGTGTTGTGTCCAGGCCACTTCGCTCTATTGTATACAAGCCGCTCTGAGGGGCTGAGCTGTAAAACGAACCGTGAAAGTTAACGTATAGAAAGGGCAGAATTGAGACCCTGTTTGTATTGAAAGGAAACATTGTTATATTGTGTAATGAATTTATATGGTTTAAAAACACATTGGTAATCATAGAGCATCCTGATGATTGAAATTTTAGCAATCTTACGAATGGTCGGAAGATGCATTTTATACCGACACTGACACGTATTTATGAAGTTGGGCACTTGACGCCTCAGGCTACGCTTGCAAGGGTAGCTTAATAATACCATCCGACACAGCGATAACGAAAGTTTTGAAGATGAAATCACAACGGCATGCAGTGGAACTATAAAAAGAGGGAAGTGTAAGGGTAGATTTACATAATAATGGAGTTGCACGTAGATTTGTTGTGCAACACCTGTATTGGCTAATGCATGATAAAGCATTTGGTGGGAAGAGAGAGACCAAACGCAACGGTACAGATAATGTCAAAGCAAGATGTGGTGTAAGGAACAAATAATTTTGTGAAATTAAAGAAGTCACACAAGATGACAGAAGAGTAAAAGTACAGTTTTGTTTATGACAGTTGTATGTGCATCAGCGCACGAGAGTGAATTTTGAAGTCAATCTAAGGGGTAAAGGAATGATAATGATATGGACTTAATATGATAAAATTGTGTGAATAATTAGTGGATTGTGGGAGTAATTTTGCTTTGTTTGTGTATATTATTTGTTGGGATTGTGTTCTTTAATGTTTCAAGCCATGATTTAATGCTGAATTAAAGTCTTTAGAATAGAGTTGTGCTTTTTCATTGTAGAGTTGATACCTTTTAGTCTCAAATCAAAAATATGCAACTGCTCAGTGGGAGAACGGTACACGCCGAGGCCTAAAGCTTGCTGGAGGCGGAAGCATGTTTTCCATGGAAATTACTCACATGGGTACATGGAAATTGATGTCATGTACAGTGATTTGAGCTATAGGTACAACTAAAGTCGGTCTGGATTTAGTGCAAACAACTCTATTAAAGTAACGAATAACATGAATTAGGGGATGACCGCACCTTTCTTTAGCTAAGCTCCGATACAAACAATATAAATTTTGATAAACACCTCATTTACCATGAACCAGGTAACAGGGGGCGGTATTATTCTATCGTGGAATCGCCTCAGTAGTGCAATATGTATATCTTGGCATTGCAAGACCTGTTCTTTATTTTTATTTATCATAGCATGGTTCTAGTTATTTATCATGGCAAGGCCCAAGTGGGGCATTCGACAGTACAACCGAGTCCTTGGATGGTTGATGCGATGTCTTACGAGGACCAAGCTCTACGTATTTATCTAGGCGCCCAACGTGGGGGAGCTTATGGAATTTAGGGAAACCCCATAGATTTTTTATGGTATTTCATGGGGAAAACCATAGTAATTATTTTTTTGCCTTAAACTGTGTTTGAGTGAATTTTGAGTTCAGTAGGCTTTAGACGGAACGCAGAGTCTCTCTATTGAGAAGAGAATTACCCAACGGTAGGAGCGCTACACACCCAATCCACAATTTAATCCATAAATTCACAGTTTAGTGCAATCTTACAATATGTGTACAGTGTTTTGTGTCTCTCTTCAAAACGTATCCACACATGTTTCCAGGAAGCCTACCTGTATCTCAAAGTGTATTGTGGTAAGAATGGCTGGTTCAGAGAAGATTTTGCAGGTGATTGCAGGGTTAAGACTGCATTTTGATGCTGTTAATGAACAGAATAAGCTGGAAGCCAAGGCTTTCCAGGATGGAATAAACACTTGGTTAGATGCTAATCAGGTTGAATTGAGTAACCGTTTAGATGCTAATCAGGTTGAATTGAGTAATCGGTTAGATGCCAATCAGCTGGCAATTAATGCAAATCAGGTTGCAATGAATGCGAATCAGGTTGAAATAAATGATAAGCTAGGTCAAATGCAAGAGACAATTAAGACCGAAGTAACAGAAACTGTTGTAAGCATTATATCAGAAATGCAGGTTAAGACAGATAAACGTTTCGAAGCTATAGAAGCCAAGCTTGAAAGTAATTTACAGGCATGTAAGCATGCGCAGGATGAAACCAACACTAGGTTAGATGCGTTGTCTAATGACATTAAGGATATTCAAATCCAAAATGAGGCGAATCTCGAACGCCAAGCGAAACAGTTTTCAGAATTTACTAGAACGGTAGATCAGAGATTAGAAGAGAACGACAATAAGTGGGACGAGAAATTGAAAAGCTATGCTAGAGCAATTAACGGTGATCTAAAGAAACAGGATCAGAACATATTAGATCAATGTCAGGAGATAGGTGAGATTAAGGCTATCGCTAATGAAAGTAAAGAGCTGGTAGGCAACATGAAAGGTCAGATGAGCAAAGTTCATCAAGAATTGGTTCAAATTCACAGTGACATTATCATCGTTAATAAAAGGCAAGAGGAGAACAGAGGAGAAATTGTTAAGTTCCGGAATGAAATGTCAAAAGTCAATGGACACATTCAAGAGGAAATTAAAGGGCTGAGAGAAGAACTCGAAGTGAGAGAAGGCCAGAAGACAGAGGCAAGCGACAAGACCCTTGCTCAAATAAAGGAAGATGTAGAGGATGAAATATCCCATATTAAGCAAAGCCTGAAGGAAGATAAGCAGAAGATATTTCAAGTGGCCGAAGAGAATAGAGATAGGCTTACCAGAATAGAAAAAGAGGTAATTACTCGACTGGAAAGAGCAGAGATGCGCCACAATCAAATGGAGACTAGGATAATCGCACAGGAGGAAACCCTTATGAAAGATCCTAAGTCAAGTGAAGGCAGTGTGGAAGATATGAGGAAAACTAGGTGGGCAGTCTTAGAAACCCAACCTATAATAAGGAACGCTACAGGCCCAGGCGAAAGTACGTATATGACGCCAGGTGTACCAGTTGCAGCCTCTACGCCACATGAAAATGCTATGCACACCCAGGTGATAAACGTCATTAGAGCAAGCGAAGAGAAACCAAGAAAATTCTCAGGTAGCCACTGTAATATGACACCGAAGTATTGGTTGAAGGAAGTGTCTGAATATTTGAATGATGCGCGGATACCACAAGAGCGCAGGTACGAGCCATCGAGAAACTAACAGAGGGAGAATGTGCGTTATGGTTTCGCAGCTTCCGTTATACCTTCGATACTGTTGAGGAGTTTCGGGAGGCCTTTTTGAAGCGGTACTGGGATCCAATGACCCAACAGAATTTGCGATTGGATTGGTATTCAAAAAGATACAGCACCAACAATCCAACGAAGTACGCAGAATTCTTCATCTCACAAATGTGTCGGTTCAAAGAACTGGACCAAAAACCTAGCGAGCTGGAGCTATGTATTGCTATTGCCAAGCAGCTTCCGTATGAAATCCAAAGACTGCTAATCTCGGAAAATGCAAAAACCGCTATGGAAATGGAGGCAGTTCTCAGGCAACTAGACCTCACAACATCAAATACTATGCGTCAGAATCGAACCGTGGAACAGGTACACGTGACCAACACGCAGACTGACCAGTATCAAGCTCCGAAGAACAACAAAGCTACTAGCACTGAAACGTTAGATTCCAACGGACGTCAATGGGAACAGGAACCCAGAAGATGGCAGCCAAAGTACAAAGGGAATGCTGGTAGAGAAAGAGGAGGTCGGAATTCTTGGAATAAACCGAATACCAGGGGTAGACCGTACCAAAACAATGGAGGTAACAATGGCCAAGAAGGCAACAATAGGAATTGGAGACCCCAGGAAAGAAGAGGTAACTTCGATGACGAGGTAGAGGAACGATATCACGCTTCATTGCGATACCTCGAGGAAAGGGGAGATGAGCCCCAGAAGCAACAAGTCCGCTGGCAAGAAGCTATGCAGAACAGGACGTCGCCAGACAGATATGGAGACGGAGCCAAGAGTTTGGAGTTACGGCGCAGCGAACAAGAGAGAAGAAACTCTAAGGGGACTGGCTCTATAAAAAAAACTCCAAAATTAGAAGAATTCGAAAATGATGGATGGAAGTCGGTCAACATCATCAATTGGATAGACAAACCAGAAGAGTTAATCGAGGATACAAGAGGATCACAGGTCATGGTCAAGAGAGAATTGCCTATTATAATAGTAAGAGTGGCAGGGTTGAAAATAAGAAGTCTGTTAGACACGGGTTCAACGGTGTGTCTCATGACACAAACTTTGTATAATGAAATAGCCCAGAGAGAGAATGTTTTGAAAATACCTATCTCAAGTGTTAAAATAAAAGGTGTAATTCCAGACAGAACGATGATATGCAAATATCAGGTATTCCTAGATTTACCGATAGGAGGCTCTATGTTCTCACAGAGTTTTCTACTAGTAAACAAACTGCCTTTTAACCTACTTATTGGGGCAGAGTTTATAAGGGAATACAGAGTGGTAATAGGAAGCCGAGGGCTTAGAGGTCTCACTCAATCAGAATGAACCCGGGTCAGATGAACAAGTATGGCATACATACAGAGACTTGGCTGAGGAAGAAGTGTTAGCTATTGAGCAGTTAGAAGATGAACTGAAAACACTAGCCACAGACATCGAGAAAGATCTGGAACCCGAACTGGAAGAACATATTTCGGAAAAACTAGAAGAAGCAAAAATTGGGCCAAACGAGAAAGAAAATTTAAAGAAATTATTATTGAAACAGAAGGAAGTCTTTGACTCGAGACCTGGTCGTATAAAGAACTTCACTTATGCTTTCCAAGTCAGTGACTGGACACCATTTAGGCAGAAACCCTACCCTATAGCCGAAAAGCACTATGCCAAGGTCAAAGAGGCAATTCAGGAAATGTTGGAGGCCGGTGTTATTGAGAAAACACCTACGCCTTATGTAAGCCCATTGGTAATCGTACCTAAGAGAGACGGGACTGTCAGAATATGCCTGGACCTGAGACACTTAAATATGAAGGTAATTCTGGAGTTCGACCAAGTACCACCTATTAAAGAAATCCTCAGAAAATTTAAAGGGAAGACCATATTCACAAATCTAGATATCACTTCAAGTTTCCACCATCTTGAATTAGAGAAGAAAACTAGTCTGTTGACAGGATTTATGTTTGATCAACATACATACATGTTTTTAAGGCTACCTTTTGGTTTGAAAACAGCTGGTTCAGCCCTGATAAGAGCGTTAGATCGCAATCTATCAGATGATGTTAAAGAGAGTACCATGAGATATGTAGACGACATTCTACTCACATCAGAATCTCTGGAGGAGCACATGAGAGACCTGAAGAAGTTGCTAGATAACCTTCGAGAAGCTAATTTTAAGGTTAATATCAAGAAATCGCACTTCTGTCAGAGGGAAGTTAAATTCCTAGGGCACGTTATTGATAAAAATGGAGTTAAGCCAAACCCAGAGAAATTAGAGGTAATTCGAAATTATCCTCGACCCACGAAAGTTAAGCACGTCCGACAGTATTTGGGAGTAATTGGATTCTTTTCGAACCACTGCCCAAACTATACTAAGACTGTAGCACCCCTGAAGGATCTATTGAAGAAAGGCGGCAGGTGGAATTGGACGGAGCAATGTCAAGAAGCATTCGTGAGGTCAAAACAAATGCTTTTGGAATATGTGAAGCTGGGATACCCGGATTATACCCAGAAGTTCATCATACAGACGGATGCATCACTTGTGGGGATAGGAGCGATGCTGTTCCAAGAAAATGTTGATAAGCACGAAAAGAAAATTTTTATTGCCTTTATAAGTAGGAGGTTGAAAGCCCATGAGAAAAATTACACGATTACAGAGATAGAGTTACTTGCAATTTTGTACGCTTTGCAATACTGGTGCAAACTCGTGTATGGTTTTCAAATAGTCCTCAGAACAGACCATAAAGCTTTAACATTTTTGTTAAAGACGGACTTGTCTAGCCAGAGGTTGACAAGATGGTCCCTGTATATTCAACAGTTCAATGTGGAAATAGAATACTGTCCAGGGAAAGAAAATGTAATACCGGACATATTAAACCGATATCCGAGAGAAGAGGAAACTCTAGCTGTCCTAATTGAGAATCGAGATCAGAAGACCTTGGATGACTTGAAGAATCTTACCAACCTACAACGCGAAGATCCGTGGTTGAAGATGATGATTGATTACTTCGAGGGACGCTTAGCAAGGGGAACTGCGATATACAGAGAGGCAGAGGCATTGTCAACAGATTATGTATGGTACATACAGATGCTACACAAGTGGGATGATGTGGAACATACCCGCCAAAGAATTGTTATTCCTGCATCTTAGCAGAGGAGATTGGTATGGCTGGCACACAGAGCGTTTGGACATCCCGGGATAGACAAAATCACCGCTCTATTGAAAGAAGCATTCACTTGGCCAAAGTTGAGAGAAACTGTGAGAAATGCTATTAGAACATACGATTTGTGCCAAAGGGTAAAGCCAAATCCATTTTTAATGAGGCAACGACCTATTCCGTTGTTACCAGAGAAGCCAAGGCAGCTAATGAGTGCAGCTAATCTCAAAATTTACCATTCGCCAGAAGAATTTGACGAACAAGAGGAAGCTTTAGCAGCACACACCCAACTGCACGTGGTCGGCAAAGTCAGCCAGGCAGTCAGGCCTCAAGGTTCGCGCAGCGAGACGGAACGAGAAACAAGCAGCTTGCCCAGTGAAAGGAACGAACAGCCAGGATGCCAGTGTTTGCAAGAGCGTTACAAAGAAATGGTCGAAGCGGCCAGGGAAGTTGAAACAATAAATAACACCCTCCGTTTAGAGAATGCACAGCTTAGGACTGAGCGCAGAGTGGAAGGGGGAACCAGACAAACCCACTCGCAGACGGACGAGGTGAAGGACCCCTGATGTAAACACAGACAGTTGTAGACAGTCAGCTGGTTACTTACAGAAGGTCAATTGCAATTGACTTCTATAAGTTTTGCAAGGGGAATATGAACCCGAGGGGGTCAAGCTGACTGGTATCGAAAGTGGATCTCAGAGACTGGGATCTCAGAATGAAGTTTCCACCAGGGAACGAACCCGAGATCTGTTGAGGGAGTTTTAGTTGTAAAAACCCCTAGAGGTAAGTACATATTTAAGTCTTTGTGCGCGTCCTTTCCTGGCCCAGAGTGACATACGTTCCGCGCTAGAGTCTGTTCCAACTGCCCTCTCTGACCTAAGTACTGGTGTGATATCAACTGATTAAAATAATGCAGGGGAAATGAGTGGATTACAGCATTATTGGACTGGATGAAGGAAGCTATGCTGCAGTTGAGCACGAAAGTTGGAGAGTTTGACATCTAACTAATAGCCCCAGAATTGTGGGAGGAGACTCGTGGAGCCGTGTCAATCTCGTCGACCTACTTATGTCGTCTGGAGCAGGTCGGGGGGTGAAATAATGGTCCAGTTCTTCCCCGTTTCAGAATGGAAATGAGAATGGGATGGGAAGATCCCAGTGAAAATCATTGATTACTCGTGATTGGAGCAACGCAATGACATGAGAGTTGCACACATGTAAATCTTTAGCCAGGAGGTTAATTATAAAGCCTTTAAACTGTGAAATCAAGGCATATTTAATGGAGTGCGCAAGAACACAGGACTTTTGGTGTTCGCGGCGTGACCTTACTAGTGCACCGGGGATTTCCACTGGAAGCCGCGTACCCACGCTATGGCAAAGGCAATTAATATTAATTAATTGGCCGATCGATCCTGCAGCACGCAGATAGTTTTGGGACCAGCGAGGAAAAAGGAACCCTATGAGCATTATTTCGAGACCAGAATCATCCTGGGACAGAAAATGAATCTGCGAGGGAATTCTCGACCTACTTTTTCTTGTGAAACGAATATAAGGATGTGGACTTAGGTCAGAGAGGGCAGTTGGAACAGACTCTAGCGCGGAACGTATGTCACTCTGGGCCAGGAAAGGACGCGCACAAAGACTTGAACATTTTTGTGTTAATCAGTATATTCGCCGTGCAGTGTAATGCACCTATTGATAATATAATCATGCGTAGTCATGAAGTAATAATAAGTACTGTAATCAACGAACTTTATTATGCGAAATGCGCGTTATCGAAGTCGAGGAGGGAGGCTCGGACTTCAGATTGGGAAGCCGTGCAGTAAAACTGTCATAAGACTTTTATTAAGGACAGTCGTGCCGTATGTGTATAGTCGGCAGTACGAGCAATTAGTGTTCACAGAGGAAGTACCGTGTGATATACTTGCAGAACTATTGAAAGTAATGATTTGTGTAAATACTTTGTACAATGTTGAGCGCAGTGTATAATATATTGATTGGTTATACTTGTCTTAGTACGCCGGACTGTGCCGGGAGAAACTTTATGATGCGTTTGGTGAAATGTCATAAGAATACCAAATAGTAACGCTCAGGACAAAAGTAAGCATATTCGTGCAAAGCAGGAAGTTTATCGTAGGATAATGGATCGACGGTTGGTGAATCCGTAGGCAGATAATCGAGACTTTCAATCAGGAGTTGGTAGGAGCATGGAAGAGGCCGTCAACAACCTGCAGTTCTGATATCTTGCCAGGAAATTTCAACCGTAATGAATGTAAATAGTGACGTGTGTTTTTGTAGTGATCATATGTGAAATATCTTTTAAATTAATATTATGACAAGTGCTATAAAGTGTCATGTGTAAAGAAGCGATAGCTTCATTATAGAAATGAAAAGCGCCGTGTGGTTTGTGAAACAAAGGTATTATAAAATGTGTATTATCAGTGTAGAAATGTCGCGCTAATTATGCCAATGGCAGGCGACACTGAAAGATATGAGTGGTTGGAGCCACCGGGATAAGCCTATGTGAGTACCCCACAAATCATGATTTTATAGAAGTTATAGCACACTGCATGTAATGTGATTTCAGAATTATAAAATGTGCCAGTAAGAATCAGTATTAGGAGGTAGACCCTCAGTGTTTATGGTTGTTTTGATTTTATTAGAGTTGAGATGTTTTTATACATGAGTGAGTGGATTAATCGTTACCACTATTATAAAATGGCAAATCAGTTATGTAAAACTTAACGTAACGAACACGGATGTTCAATATTTAAAATGGTTATGTTGTGTCGGATTATGGTAATTTATGTCAGTAATAATAATAATAATAATAATAATAATAAATAATAAAAGGTATAAATGAATACATCAGGAAAAAAGGTGTTGTAAGCAAGAAATATTTACGCTAATTGGAATATTTATCGATCCAAGCAGTAGATAATACATTAAGGGATGAGAAAAGAGTTTAATATCAGTATATATTATGTTAATGGGAATATAATTATGCAAGGAAATGGAAGAGTTTAATTGTGAATTGAATTTGTAGCTTGTGAATAAGCTTGTAGAGTAATTGATAGAGTTCTCTTACTAATTATAGGACGAGAGCATGGCATCAGGTTATGGAGCCAGGTAATCTATTCGACGTGTAAAGTCTCGTATAGCCTTGGGCGTACAGAGATATTTAATTTATGCCAGAGTGTTTAGTGTTGTACCCTAACTCTGATGATGGATATGGAATGTTCCGGGTTCGAATCCTGTGGTAGGTGAGAGGAGAACAATGGACACCTCTGCACCATACCTGATCGACCGAGAACTTATTATTGAATGATTCGGCTCTTGTGAAGCGAATCTTATTGACGGCAGCTCGTGACTGACCGTAGCATTTATTAAGATACCGGCTATCCAACTCGACCTGTGTTTATGAATCTCGTGCCTCCATATCAGGAAATGGACCTATTGAGGCCAGCTATTAATATCCTAAGGTTAGGAATAAATGTATAAACTCGTCCAGAACCTATTGCATACCACTCAGTTTAAAACATATGGGATCATGTGGGTCATTGTGACCACACTATTGTATTTAGAATCTTGTACTGCTTGGGGAAATAAAAGCCAGAAGTCAGGAAGCGAGGGATGGCGCACGTGTTGTGTCCAGGCCACTTCGCTCTATTGTATACAAGCCGCTCTGAGGGGCTGAGCTGTAAAACGAACCGTGAAAGTTAACGTTTAGAAAGGGCAGAATTGAGACCCTGTTTGTATTGAAAGGAAACATTGTTATATTGTGTAATGAATTTATGTGGTTTGAAATCACATTGGTAATCATAGAGCATCCTGATGATTGAAATTTTAGCAATCTTACGAATGGTCGGAAGATGCATTTTATACCGACACTGACACGTATTTATGAAGTTGGGCACTTGACGCCACAGGCTACGCTCGCAAGGGTAGCTTAATAATACCATCCGACACAGCGATAACGGAAGTTTTGAAGATGAAATCACAACGGCATGCAGTGGAACTATAAAAAGAGGGAAGTGTAGGGGTAGATTTACATAATTATGGAGTTGCACGTAGATTTGTTGTGCATCACCTGTATTGGCTAATGCATGATAAAGCATTTGGTGGGAAGAGAGAGACCAAACGCAACGGTACAGATAATGTCAAAGTAAGATGTGGTGTAAGAAACAAATAATTTTGTGAAATTAAAGAAGTCACACAAGATGACAGAAGAGTAAAAGTACAGTTTTGTTTATGACAGTTGTATGTGCATCAGCGCACGAGAGTGAATTTTGAAGTCAATCTAAGGGGTAAAGGAATGATAATGATATGGATTTAATATGATAAAATTGTGTGAATAATTAGTGGATTGTGGGAGTAATTTTGCTTTGTTTGTGTATATTATTTGTTGGGATTGTGTTCTTTAATGTTTGAAGCCATGATTTAATGCTGAATTAACGTCTTTAGAATAGAGTTGTGCTTTTTCATTGTAGAGTTGATACCTTTTAGTCTCAAATCAAAAATATGCAACTGCTCAGTGGGAGAACGGTACACGCCGAGATCTGAAGCTAGCTGGAGGCGGAAGCATGTTTTCCATGGAAATTACTCACATGGGTACATAACCTCAAAATGGTGACCGTGCGAATTTTAAAATTAAGTTTTTATTTCTTGTGTCGTAATCATGCGATCAAAGTGAAAGTTTGATTGATGAACCTACGCAATAATTTTCCTTTAATGGTACATGCCTCTATGGCCTATACATTATCAATCCTACATGGTGACCATCCGAAATAATTAGACGGCTCTGAATATCTACGAATCAATTATAGCAATCAAACTGAATTTCTTTATGTTCATAGGGGCTATGAACATAAGTTCACTTTAAATAACCTGGTGATTACAAATCCAACATGGCGGCGACGCGAAATATGAAAATTCACATGGACGTTTCTCGCAATTTAACCATCCTAGTGCAGTGAAACTTGGTACAGTAAATCCTTATACGAATGTTAATCCACTGGCATCAAATTTACTTCAATTGTTTCCATAACCAGAAGATGGCAGCTGTGCGAAATTTGAAAATTTCCTCGTTACTTCTTGTGTCCTATCATGCGATTGAAATTTGAATGCTACACGTATACTACACGTAATCTTCATGTAACAGTACATAACTCTAGGACCTACATATATAAAATCCAACATGGCGACCATCCGAAATATTTAGTCGGTTTTCAATATCTACGAATCTATTACAGCAATCAAACTGAAATTTTGTATGTTCATAGTGGCAATTAACATAGGCAGGATATATGAAAATAGGCTGTATAGTTCTTCACGGAACTACTTGTTTTAAAATAGTGCCACTCATTCCTAGCAAAGAGGACGTCACACCGACTCCTACAACACATCACACATCAAAATCCGATCATGCGTTCGTGAGTTATCGGCAAAGTTCGCGAGAAAGTAGGCTCTCGAGGAGCTCCGGCCTTACTCCACTCGGTTGCTGGATATTTATGTGGGAGTGATTTTGAAAAATGGGACGGAAGTGGATCTGAACGATCGAGGTGGCACCAGCACGAACGGAAGTGTGCTAGCTGGCAGTGGTGGATCGAACGGAAGTGTAAGACGCACTGCCAACTCGATCGATCGAGCTGGCAGTGGTAAGAGAAACAATGAGCGGACGGTGTCCGAATTTGATACCATGACGTACTCTCGGACATGTGGAATGTATATGACATACTGAACGGTAAACGTTCGTGCGAACTCTGGTGCCAAGTGATTGAAACAAAGCACATGGTACATGTTCGAAGTCTTCGTATCAGTATTTAAATGGTAAAATGCTTTAATATCAAACATTGTAAGTAGTCGGCATTGCCGGTATTATGTTTCTGCACAATGGCTATTCAAATATTAACCCACATAACGGTAATGCAGTCATCAATATAAAATAATCTTTGTGGTTATACGAGAATTGAGCAAGCCTTCATGAGCTATTGCTGAATAAATTCTCTTTACTCACAAGAGGGCATATTCATAAGGCATTTTAAACTCAATTTCACGCAGGAACGTTATCGATACAAGCCAAATATAAATGAAACTTAATGCCGTAATGCAGTATTATTGGAACGTGGAAATAAGTCACCATCTTATGCAGAATATTTACGTAGCCGAAATAGCCGTGGGGTTAGCGCCTATGACTGTGAATCTAGAGATCTCGGGTTCGAATCCTGGACGGGATAGATATTTCTTCTACCAGATTATCATTTTAAACGATATTTATCATAACAATATGGCTCATTTTAACAGAATCCATATGAAATTACGTGTTGGTCTGTGAATCAAGATGACCTGTTTATAAGGAATTGAAGGTTATGAGTGGTGTCGCGTCTATTAATCTAGTTGATCCATATGGTATTCATTATTTAGGCTAGTGCTGGTGGAAACTACAAATCACCTAATAAAATGAGTTCCGTATTATAAACTACAATATCTGTAAAACACTCCCTTTTACAATAGATTAATATTTGTGCCAATCTTTCTCTTTACATCATTTCCACTCCTATGTGGGGTCGATGTTTCTGACAGCTCTCCTCCATTTAGCCCGGTCATGCACATCCTCTTCTGCCAACTGTTTTTCTCTGAGGTCCTCCTGTACACAATCCATCCATCTTCGTTTAGGTCTGCCTCGCATTCTCACTCCCTGTATTTGCATGTCTAGCATCTTCCTCCCCACGTAGGATTCCTCCCATCTTCTCACATGCCCATACCATTGAAGTCGCTTTTCTTGTATCTTCTTAGATATTTCCACAATCTTCAATGTTCCTCTTATTTTGACATTTTCCACTCTATCACGCTTAGTCACTCCACTCATCCACCTGAGCATTTTCATTTCCGTGACGTCAAGCCTGTGTGTGTGCGTTTTGCGTGCAGGCCATGTTTCAGAGCCATACAGCAATGCAGGTCTTACGACAGTTTTAGTATAATAGTATAAAATACCGGCGTATCAACAATTTCACGTGAGGTTTCTTCTCTGTCAGATGTTACACATCATATGCGTCTACAGTAAGGCTCGTAATTATTTGGTCCTAGAGACCTAAAACTTGGATTTTTGGGTAGAGGGGGTAAGGAACTTTCATTTATGTCAAACAAACTTGCTAGCTTCCAAAATATAAGTATTTCAAAATTGGACTGTTTATTTTTTTAAATTAAGGACACAAACACCATTCGTTTAAGCCATTGTACAACGTTGTATCATCATTGGTTTTAAAACTATCAACTATTTTCAAAAACCAAAATTTTTAAAAATATTTTTAAAAAATATAATGAGTGGTCTATAGCAAAGAGGACGTCAGCCCGAGTCCATCAACACCTCATTTGTTAAAATACGACCATGGGTTCGCAATATATTAATTATTTAACATGGACGCCGCCTGAGCAGCGCCGGGTGGCTTAGAACCCCTACTACTAACCTACTAGCATCAAAGATAGCCTAAGCAAGAAAATTGAACAACATCTGGATAGTGATCAGTATGGATTTAGAACAAGGAAAGGGACTAGGGAGGCTATCATATCATTACGTCAGATTTTAGAAAGAAGACTGGAAGTTAATCTAAACACCTATATAGAATTCATTGATATAGAAAAGGCATTTGATAATGTCAATTGGAAAACCTTATTTCTTACATTGGCCAAAGTCGGGATTGACTGGAAAGACATGCACCTTATTCTGAACTTATATAAAAATCAAACTACCGAAATAACAGTTAATGGCAATAAAAGAGGAGCAAAAATAAGAAGAGGTGTAAGTCAGGGTTGTCCACATCTTTTTAATATCTATATAGAAGCTGCAGTAAATTCATTAAAAGAGAAAACAAAAGGATTAAAATGTAATGGAGTACATATTCATAGCATTCGCTTTGCAGATGATATTGCACTTTTAGCAAACTCTGCATGTAAAATGAATAAAATGTTAAAAGTTTTTCAGAAATCCTTAGGAAAATTCGGGCTACGAGTTAATTCTCGGAAGACAAAATTAATGGTGTTTGATAAAAAGAAACAACTAATTTTAGCTAATATAATGTTAAATGATAGTGCCATTGAACAAGTAACGGAATTTTGCCATTCGGGAAGTGTGATTAATTATGACGACACATGCATCTCAGAAATTAAGAATAGAATAGTGTTGGCGAAGAAAGTCTTTCAAAATAAGAAAAATTTGCTGCTCAATGAGCACCTCAACTTGAAGATTAGGAAGTAATTTCTCAAGACCTTTGTTTGGAGTGTGTTGACCTATGGTTGTGAAACATGGACTCGTAGGAAAAGAGAAGAATCAAAACTTGAGGCAGCTGAAATGTGGTTTTGGAGACGAATGACCCGAACAAGCTGGATGGAAAGAAAGATGATGATGATGATGATGATGATAATTGTTGTTTTAAGGGGCCTAACATTGAGGTTATCGGCCCCTCGGAAAGAAAGAGAATTGAGCTAGTTCTGAACCAAATTCAGGAGAATCGATGCCTGTTGAACATCATCAAGAAAAGGAAAGCAAAATTCATGGGACAAGTACTCAGACATGACACTCTCCTCCAGGTAATTTTTGAAGGAAACATTTTGGGGAAGAAACCAAGGGGACGCCCAAGACAATCGTATCTCAAAAACATTGTCAAGGAGATGGAATGTGAATCGTATGTCCACATGAAGAGGACTGCTGAAGACCGTAAGAAATGGCTGCTGCGACAAGGTTTTAGCCTTTAGAAGCTTATGACGATGATAACTTAGCCAATAAGTTAAGATTAGGGTACAACCAAATTTACAATTCTTTTATGCTTTTACCGACTTTATTCATTTTTATTGCTTTTTTCGGGAGGCGGGGAGGTTAGAGCCCCCACAACACGCCCCTTATATCCGCCCCTGACTTCAGCTGAGTCTGACAATAAAGATATCGGAATGACATACACTCGACTTCGGATGCACTAATACCTGTTAGGTAGTCAGCCCGAAGGCTGGTTGGATCCTCAAAAAGTACCGCCGTTACGTTATGTGCCAACAAGATATAACCAAGAAAGGTCGACAGGAAGGAAAGGAGGAAGCTTGTAATTTTACGTGACCTTTAAACTCGCGATCATAAGCCAAGGGACCTCCTTTTTTGTGGAATGCGAACCAACGCACGGTAGTGACACTTAACCTGGAAAATCCCATATGCATTAACCGGTAATCGAAACCAGTCCGTTTGTGTGAGAGACAAGCAGCTTAATAATAACTAGTTGATACCCGTCAAAACATGACGGTCATTGGGAAAATATTTACCGAGGGATTCTCTTATACAGTTTGCATTTTTTTTGAACGATTACTTTTTTGACACTGTTGCAACTTTAAGGGCGTCAAAAGATCGACTTCGCAACATATAACTGGCCATGACTGAAACCTTGATGGGCAAATAGGGACCTTCACGTTCCAGAGCTACCCCTTGAGCTTTATTGATCGTGATAAAGTACGCCAAGAGAATTGGAAATTGGAAAATTGAAGTGTTCTATCGGAAGATGTTAAATCAAGTCGAAGAGTTATAGCTCTCTGCCCATTAACTTACTTTCCTCCACATATACTTACTCCAAAAGTTTGAGCCATAGAGCCACAACAATATTTCCAACCTTTTTAATTATCATAAACAAAGATCTCAGTAAGACGCGGCGGGATCCGCCATTTCTCTGGTGGTATAGAGCCATTGTGCGCAAGCGCCGTTTTAAATATATAGATCATAAAGGGGTCATTTCATTCCCACCCATGAAGGGTGGGCGGGCCCCCATAGATGGCCGCACCATCTCTTGGGGCAGAGGAGGGGATTGTTTGGAAGGTTGATAGTTATAGGAGAAGGGTGGTGGTGAATTGTAGAAGTTTGAGAAGGAGAAATGGTATGACCTCTTGACTAAGATTAAAGTTTTGAAATTTTGAAGTTTGAGAAAATTTGTTCTTTTTATGTTTTGTAATCTGTGGAGTCTGAAGTTTTGGAATTTTGAGATTTTTTTGAAATGTATTAGGTTTTGTACGGTAAGTTAGAAATTTAGAAAATGTTGTGCTTTTATAATTGTGAAATTTTGGGAATTTATGTAATTTTGACATTCTTGTACCGTAATTGTTTTTCTGTTTGTTTGTAATGAATGTAATGGAATTAATGGATGATGACGTATTAATGAGGTGGTAGTAATTGATGATGTTTGTGGAGATGAGGTGAAGGCGGTGCTGTAGAATGGGGGGAGAGAGAGGAGAAAATAATAGTATCTTTGAGATGAGATGATCGTTTGAATTCGATTATACTTGAAAGATGAATGGGGTCCTGGTATGTGATGAGATGATGTGATTGAGGTGGAGTGTGAGAGATGAGAATGAGTAGTTGTTGCTTTTATTATTTTGTATTAGATGCAATGGAAGAAATAGATGAAGGTGTTGATGAGATGGGGGTAATGGATGATGTTTGTAGAGATGAGAAGGAGAGCGGTGCTGTAGAAGAGAAAGGAAAGAAATAATAGTACAGGGTCATCGATAAATAATGCCAACATTTCAAAAACTTATAGCACCGAAACCCTTTATGTTAAACGTGTAATTCTTTCACTGAACGCCAGCTGGTTAAAGTAAGTTTTGTTTTGGAGGGGACGTGACCTTGCTATGCACACACTAGATGCGCAGTAGCCAAGGTCGGCCGGGGGCGCACGCGCCAATGAAGTCCCGACCTCACCCCTTTGGATTTTTTTCTGGGGGTACATTAAAACATTGTGTATGAAGAAAAAATTCGGGATTTGGGTCACCTGTGGGAGCTATTTTCTGCCACCATCTTGACAGTTACTCCTGAAATGATTGCAGATACCAGTCCAGCCATTGGGAAAGCGTGCGTTCAATGCTGATGTTGGAGGTCGGCCTGGCCTAGATTTTTTCTCTACAGTCCCTGTTTCCTTAAACTGATTAAACCATCGAATTACATCTTTGTAATCAGGTGCAGTTTGTCGGGCGGTGCATTCTTCCATGGAGCTGGCGTTCAGTGAAAGAATTACACGTTTAACATAAAGGGTTTCGGTGCTATCATTTTTTGAAATGTTGGCATTATATGAGATGATCGTTTGAATTCGATGATACTTGTAAGATAGATGGATGGATGGATGGATGATATGTGATGAGTAAGGCCCGGATAGTTATGTGTTTAAATATTTTTTATTTAATTAAATATTTTCTATTTATTTACATATTTTTACGGTTTTTATAAATAAATACATATTCTGGCATGTTTATTCATAAGCACATATTTCCTATAATTGGTCGTATGTTGTACTTCTTGGATGACTGCTGCCCAAGACAGGAATTTCCTGGTCATTAAGTACATCAGGGGGGCTGGCGTTAACAGGCTCATTAAACCTACACTAGTCCTTATCTAGACGGGAAATTTTAGTTGAAATCACAGTGGTCTAGGAAGCTTATGAGTATACTGACAGTGGCGTTCTCGTTTCAACGAATACGATGCGTCCCGAAAGTGCGAAATGTGTTACTTTTAATGATTTAGTGCGGGAGTTCGGAGACGTTTTTAGAACTGATGGAACTGTTTTATTTTGCAACATTTGTGAGAAACCCATAGCGGCAGACATGCATTCACAAGTTACGCAACATATTGCGACAGCGAAACACGTGAAAAGTGCATCTTTAAAACTGTCTAACTGTGCGTTTGTTTAGCTGAGCCGGGGGCGACATTTAATTTACTTTTCACGTCAATCGAGCAGATTTACGCACTCAAGTATCAGTATATGACAATACTAAGAAAGTTTCTTAATTGATTTTTTCTTCCATTCTTTAGAATGAAATTCGAAAACAGCATATATATGATTTCGTATCACGCATCTGCAGGAAGTATTGTAGGATTCGGAAATTTAGGCAAGACCCGGTCTGTGAAGCGGGAATATTTGTACTGTTGGTGTTTCAACTATTGTTACAGTAACTGGGGGACATAAATATGGTACAAATTTAAGAACATATTTTGGAAACTTAAACACATATTTTCCCACTTTTAAGCACATAAATAAAAACATATTTCTGAAAAGTTAAGCACATAACTATCCGGGCCCTAGTGATGAGTGTGATTGAGGTGGAGTGTTTTTTTTTACGAGGATGTGAGATGAAGCGATGATTGAGAGATGGGAGATGTTAGGTGAGTGATGAGTAGGGCCCGGATTTTTAGGTGGCTTAAACCTTCACTTTAGGTTTCTTGTATTCTAAAAATAGGTTATTTTAGGTTTTTCTTCCAGGATCAATACAGGCAGCAATATTTTTCTCTTTTTCCTATTTCTGTGAAATTTATTTATGAACTTATTTCACAAAAGTTTATTGTCACTTGTGCCGGGCTCCTCTTTGTCTTATTTCCTGTCTGCCTCTCTTGGTCAACTCTTGTTCTCTTCCGACTCCGACAGTATTAGGGTATCCGAGGTCTAGGGAGTCTCTTCCTTTCCTGCCTTAATTGGCCCATGTCTCATCTCTCCTGATACCCTCCTTCTGCGAGGGGTCAGCCTTGTTTTTCTTTTCATGTTATCTCCTGCCTTCTGCTCAAGGCCCTCAAGGAGGCATGATGTATGTAGCTCCACCACTTCTGGTGCACCCAGGATATTTCTACACCCTCAGAGGCTCACGGCTGGTGAGTTCGGGAGTTGGCGATCCCGAGGGATTCCTGAGCTGACTCTGGGGCGTGCCCTCTCCTCTTTCCCATCTGCCTTTCACGGCTCTCCTTCCTTACAAGTCCCTCATTCCTCATTCTTCGAGGGTTGAGGGCATTTCCTTTCTTCCTGTCTTTTATTTGCCTTATACTTTATTTGATTACCATTTCTTCTTCTAGTTTGTAAGCCTGTAGTTAGTATTAGTTATAGTTTTCATTCTCATCTCATCTTTCAATATCACCCAAACCATTAGGGGCCGATAACCTAGACGTTAGTCCCCTTAAAACAGCAATTATCATCATCATCGTACTGCATTTAACGGTAGTAACCTGAACTATCTCCGTCCTACTGCTTGTAATCGCGGTGGAAATAATTTCACGATGCATATCAATGGGGAAATAACATTCTTTATTTGAAAAAGGCAAAACAGCTATTTAGGTTATTTTAGGTGTCAACCCCTCATTTAGTTTTTTTTAGGTGAAATGAAATTCACATATTCTGCTGCAGGAAGTGTGAAACGAACATATATGTCGAAATTTGAGAATTACATAGCCAGGAAAAAAATAGGTAAAAACCTAAGAATCCGGGCCCTAGTGATGAGATGATGTGGAGTGGATTGAATGTGAAGGGATGAAGGGGTGACGAGAGTGGGGGATGAAGTGGAAGGTGAGAGACTGATAACCGGTAATCGAAACCAGTCCGTTTGTGGGAGAGACAAGCAGCTTAATAGCTGCGTCGTAATGCCTCTCAGGAAAGATGAAAGAGAGGAGCCCGACAGGAGATAATGGAGAAATGTTGCGATCATTACTTGAGCTAGGTGATGAGTGGGCCTTCCTCGTCTTGTGGACATGTCACGAGTGGGCGAACAGTTTCAGAGTTTATAACATATCTGGCTTTTATCTCGGGATTATGGCCTCTATTTTAGTCCACCGCTGTGAGAGCTATCTGGCGGCCGGCGCGGGAACTGGGTCGCGGATAAAAACTGCAGCGGGTGAGCGCGCCGTAGTTAGTGGATTTGAATAGCGAACAAGTGTGACATGGGCAAGGTACCGGCTGTGGGGATCGATCTGGGGACCACGTACTCGTGCGTGGGTGTGTGGCAGCATGGCAAGGTGGAGATCATCGCCAATGACCAGGGGAATCGAACCACGCCCAGCTACGTGGCCTTTACGGACACGGAGCGGCTCATCGGAGATGCCGCCAAAAGCCAGGTACTTACTATGCATAAACATAATTGTAACTTCATTTAATACTTTGGGAAACAATGGTCATCATCCTCGTGTACTTGGGTGTGTGTTAATTTTATCTGTGTTTCTTTAATGACTAGTACCGTACAGTAGGGCTAAAGATTGAGGTATGTTCCCCGAAATTTAAAATAAATACTATCCCAGCATTTGCCTGGAGAACATTTTGTAAAGGCCTGGAAGAATCCATACTCAGGATGGCCACTGTTAGCACCAGGATTTGAATTGTTGTTGTTGTTGTTTTATTTGAGGGATTTGGACAACGAGGTCATTTCAGTCCCGTTTACTTGGGTGTGTCTATAATTCGTAAGTTAAACTGTGTTATTGTGGTGCCTGCAGTAGTGTGTGTAGGCCTATTTGTAATTCAGGTGTGAATTAGGCGTGGTCTTAAGTTTTGAAGCATCCCAGCATTTGCCTGGGGTAAAGTCAGGACACCACGGAAAACCACTTCCAAGATGGCTGAGGTGGGAATAGAACTCACCTCTTCTCAGTTTTGCCTCAGGAGGCTGAGTGTACCCCGTTCCACCCCTCAGACCAGAGTTAAAATTTCTTGGCAGAGCCGGGAATCAGACCCGGACTTTCGGACTAGCCGCTAGACCACGAGGTGGTCGGAGATTTCAACGTCGGATCTCCGAACTTTCAGTTCGTACTGTAATCGTGGAATGTGACTAAACGCGTTCGGCTACACAGCTGAGCTTAGAAATTCTTTAAGACAAGCTATATCAGAACATGTGTTATAGCACCACCAAAATGACCAAACATGGGCATTAATAGTACATTATGCAACGAGCCTATAATGGCAATAATTAAGACACGAGTATGTATATAAAACGAGCGTATGCGAGTTATATAATTTCCATACGAGTGTCTTAATTACCATTATAGGCGAGTTGCATACGACTGTTTATGTTCGACGATAATTATTATAACTATTTTATGTTCGAACATAAATATTCATAAATATCTGTCGAGATTTCGCCAGTTTTATGTACTGAACAGAGCGCAAGGGACGCAGGGAATGCCTTATATTTGACCACGGACTCCTCGATTACTCTACTATGACACTAGGCCAGGCAGCGAAATTTACATTAGAAGGCCGTGGAACTCAGCGCATCTAATTATCTAATTGGTCAAACAACTGTTTCTTGAGCTCTGATTTGTGGGAGAAACTGTTTCATAATGAAAAATAGTGTTATAATGAGCCTCATTATAGTACAGTTCTCTGACATATAATAGTTAGGGTCGAACATAAAGAATAATAATGAGTGTCTAAATTCAAGATGACACATTTTATGTGAATTTCTTTATGAATGATGCACATTGATTACCGACCGGGCTTGCTACAGGCGTTTTGATTTTCATTTAAATTTGCTGTAAATTACGAGGCAGATAACCCGATATCTTGTCCATTAAAGTCAGTATCTTTTATAAAACTCTAGCAATCCGCCCCGGCTTCGCCCGGTATCTTTAACTGTTTACCCAGCGTAAGCTTAAAAGGCACATGGACGGCAGGCAGGGCCCAGACGCAATTCAGAAAAGTCGAGGTGAACAGCGAAACTCTAAACAGATATACTCTTCTCAGAAGTCTTAACTCGACACGCCTCGACAGTTTGATGCTGACCGAAGCTGGGGTGATAGGCTCACTCGTAACCTCGCTCCGAAGCTAGTAATTTAAATTTCCACTGAATGGAGATTGTTGGAATAAATTAATTCGTAAAAACGCTTAAAGCGGGTGATGTATTAAAGATAGAGATATGCTGTCGAATGCTGAACAATTCTTACACTCACAGTAGGTACATAATTTTTGGTTTGCCCAGCATACGCTTAAAAGGGGCACGGACGGCAAGTTTTTCTTCGACTCGATTCACTGAAATCATTACTGCTTGGCTTCCTTTGGTCATAAATGAATGTTTTTCCAGAGAAACCTTCCTCGAGAAATCCTTTACAGAATGGTGAAAACCGCATCGAAATCTATCTAGTGGTTCTCGAGATTACCCGTTACATCCAAAAACGGAGACTTTGTTTCAAGCCTGTTGAATGTTATGTTGGTTACATCACATGTGATGTCACAAAACTAAGTTCAACTTTGATAAAAGAAGCTGTGTAAGATTTAAAAACTGGCTTTTATAAACACATTAAACTGTAAATGACCGTGAGAAACGTTGTTGTTGTTGTTGATTCATTTTGGAGCTTTGTAACATCGAATCAGCTAAGCAGGTGTACTTGGGTGTGTGATATATCTGATAATTCTCGTAGTTTGCGATTATGGATTATAGCATTTTTTTAAATCACTTATCCTCCCAGGTCGGCTTCACCCGCGGACTCTGCGAGTGATCATTCCTCTACCGTCGAAAGGACGGTGTCTGAGAGCTGATCATCGTTTATTATTCACGACGTTAGCTGTGAGCAACAAGGGCATATGCCGTGGGTGGGAATCGAACCCACTCCCTTTCAGTTAGAAGCTAAGCACCTCTACCAACTGCACTTAGTAGCCACCTTATTATTGTGTAGCGCCTAGCATGCTTAGCTGTCACCCCGGGCATCTGGGTTCGATCCCCATCTCTATAACAAGAAATTTTATTCTGGTCTGAGGGATGGAACAGGGTTCACCAAGCCTCGTGAGGCAAAATTGAGAAGAGATGGATTTGATTCCTACTTCAGCCATTTTGGAAGCGGTTTTCCGTGGTTTCCCACTTCTACTCCAGGCAAATGCCGGGATGGTTCCTAACGTTTCACCTTACCAATTCTAGCTTGAAATCTGAATTACAAATACACGCACTAATACAGCCATCACAATAAGACAGGTTATCAGACAAATTCCACACACACACACACACGTACATGGGACTACATTACCACGATGTCGCAAAGCCCTAAATAAATTAACAACAACAACCTTATTAGTTAATAAGTTACTAAACTATTAAATCAAATCACTTACACTTAGCACGTCAAATACCGCGGTGTCGTCACTGCAATTGGCCACGACACTACACTAGAAATGTACGGTACACTGCTCAACAAAAGTTTGGAATAGCATAGATTTTACTACAATGACTTCTTATAGTAAACCCATTGAGGTTTATACTGTACAATCTACTATACATAATACGCTCAGGTCATCCGACAAAAAACTCAAGCTCCTAAATCCGAGGGAGTTAAAAGGTGTGGTTTGCACCAAAATCTTCCAAATCGTCTCAACAGTACGGGGAAAATCTTGCATTTCTTGAAACATCAACGGAAATATATTTATTTGTTTAAAAAGTGTGTTTGAACAAATAAAAAAAGACGATTGCCCCTGGCAGAACCGTGTCGCGTCCAGCCCGCATAGCACTAGATCCGGACGGGTAGTCTGTACACACGGGGCGCACACAACCCATTGTGCATTGAAATGAATATTCGAACAGAATTACCAGCAACAGTGATGAATTGCACTATGATTTAATAAATATCGACATTTGGTTTAAAAAGAGTGTAAATTAAAGACATAAGCACATTTACACAAGCCTGCATTACAGTAAAGCCGGGCGGGTAGTTAATGAACATGCACAGGTCCCCTAGTAACTTATAACAAACTAAACATCAGTCCTTCTGAAAACAATAACTTAATTAATAAATTAATTAAATCTTCACCACAGGTTGCTCAGTAGAGTTATGTATTTTACTAGCCTACCAGATCGCAGTGGTAAACAGAACGTCTAAATTGGGAAGTAGATCGCCTCAATGACCCCACACAATAGATCTACACCCCGGTAACCGAGGCCATACAATGATTATTATTATCCATTCATTTATTAGCGGCTTCGGTGGCGTAGTTGGTAGCATGCTGAGCTTCTATGCCCAAGATCGCGGGTTCAAACCCGGTCGAAGTCGTCGGATTTTTAAGAGCTTTAAAATCCTTCAGTATGCCTTCCTTCGGTTGGGAAGTAAAGCCGGCGGTCCCATGTCATAGATTAATGACATGTAAAAGAACCTTCCACTAATTAAAATTGTGTGAAGCTAAATTTGCAGGTTATATTTCGTTGAAACGCTCTATCAAAGTTCCAACGTTGACCAGTAGGTGTTAGTGACATCTGGTAGCGAAAGTTGGAACTACTTGAAATTGAACGGAACTTGTATCTCACCCTAAGGGTGTCCGCATTGAAGCAGCTACAAACTAGTGTCCTCGGACACTCCCGACACTAAAAGCCATACGCTAAATAATAGCCTAATTCATTCATTGATTTCGTATCGGCCATCCACGGACCGCGTCATTCCAACTGTCTCATTCTTCCGGCTTTGCTGTTTGCCCAGTACGCCCACATTCGTTCTCATAGGGTTTCCTTCTTTCGCTGGGTCAAAATTTTTCCCGTTTTCAGTTTCGGTTTTCCTTGGAAATTTTCTCTGCAGTGGTATGCGCTCCTGAATGTCAGTTGATGTAATCCCCACTTCTCCATCCAGTTCAATGAACCAGGGCCCTTCGGTTTCCCTCTCGTGCAAGTAAGTAATGATGCGGTTGGTTTGTCTCTCTGGGCTCATTCGCTTCACATGTCCATAAAAGTTCATTCTTCTTTTCCGGATGTTATCAGTTATCTTCTCCACATGAGTGTACAGTTCGTGGTTATGCCGTCTTCTATATTCCCCATTGTCTTTGACGGGACCCACGATCTTTCTCATAATGTTTCTTTCTTTGGCCCCCAGGTTTTCGACCAATCCTTCTTTTGTTCATCGTGAGACATTCGAAAGCAAACAGGACCAGCGGACGGATGACAGTTTTGCGTTGAAGAATATTGACTGTTTGTTATAGACACCCTTAGTTTATGCGCGATGCGAAGGTTTCTTTTTCTGATACATTGGGTGTTATGATTTCTCCCAAGTATTTAAACTTTGCTACTCGCTTCTTCCACTACAAGTTGATTGTTGTCGGTTCAATATTGGTTATGAACTCAGTCTTCTCAAAGGAGATCTGGAGTCCTGCCTTCAATACTATTACCGGTATTACTACTACTATTATTATAATACAGCAATTGCTCTGATTGGTGTCTTCTATTAGAGGCTGAGCGGAAGAATGCACGCTCGATGTTCCATACTCGCGCAGTCGTCTCTGTCTTGTAGTGGAATCTTATTGTTTACATTATCTGACATAAATATACAATAACTGGATTCGGTCTTGAAATTATTCATAACTCATGTTACCAAATACCACGCAAGGACCACGTAAATAACTCTTCATGATTTCAGTTTTCTTTTGCGCCAGAATTCCTTCATTCTCTTGCCCACAGCTTCTCTCTTTTCAGCTGTCCAATGTTGCTTCTTCTTGGTCGCTGTTTCTTGCTCTAGGAACCCCTCAAATGTGTGTATCTTATTTCTGAAAGTGGTTCTGTTGCGGATGTCTTGATCAGTGATGTTCGATTCTTGTAGATCCTTATTGGTGTTAGCAAACCATTTTCTATTGGGCTTGTTGAAGGGGTTAAGGATTTTCTTTGTGAGTCTGTTGTCAGACATTCTTGATCCATGTCCAAAGAATTTAACCCTTCGTTTTCTTACGGTATCTGAGAATCTGCTGCATGTTTTATATACTTCTTTATTACTGCATATTCGGTATGTGTCAGCACTTTTTCTGGGTCCAGTAATTTTTCTTAAAATATTTCATTCCTTTTTTTTTATTTCTTCAATGCCATTTTTAGTTGTTAGTCCTAGGCATTCCGAATCATACATTCACTCTGGTTGAATTACTGTTTGATAGTGTCATACGGTAGTTTAGTCGTAATAGAAATCGCTTTCTTGTTGTATATTTTTTTCGTAAGGTGGAAAGCAAGCACCATTTTCCATTATATGTATAAATAACCTTTTTTCTTCTTTTTATCGCTTATCCTCCAAGTTTGGCTTCACCCACAGACTCTGCGAGGGCCAATTCATTCCACCGCCACAAGCACAAGGACAACGTCTTAGAGCGGAACGCACTTTGTCAGCAGATACAACTGGGGATGGTAACAGATAACCGCTAACTTGTCTGTGTTTCTTTAGTGACTATAGTACCTTTCAGTAGGGCTAAAGATTAGGGTATGTTCCCCGAAATTTAAAATAAGTACCATCCCAGCATTTGACTGGAGAACATTTTGAAAAGGCCGGGAAGAATCCATACTCAGGATGGCCACTGTTAGCACCGGGATTTGAATCGTTGTTGTTTTTGTTGTTTCATTTGAGGGATTTGGACATCGAGAACATTTCAGTCCTGTGTACTTGGGTGTGTATATAATTCGTCACTTAAACTGCGTTATTGTGGTGCCTGCTGTAGTGTGTGTATTTGTAATTCAGGTGTGAATTAGGCGTGGTCTTAAGTTTTGAACTATCTCAGCATACCAGGTTTTGTCAGCGATCATGCACTTATTCGCAAATGTTATTCCCAGGAAAGGTCAGGGAAGGGAGTGGGAAGAAAGTCGGCCGAGGACCTGTTGAAAGGAACTGTCCCGGCATTTGCCTGGGGGTGAAAATGGGAAACCATGGAAAACTACTTTCAGGACGGCCGAGGTGAGGTTCGAACCCATGCTCTCCCGATACAGGCAAGGCACGGGATAGCGCGATAGCGTTCTCGGCCATCGCGGCCGGTTGTATAACTATCTACCTCTTATCATTTCCATTTCTAGAGGGTCGGGGGTGAGGTGAGATGAGTTTCTATATGGTGAATGAGTCTTTACAGTTGGATGACCTTCCCAACGCCAACCTCATCACAGGAGTTAATAAGAGAAGGCTGGGTAAGGAGTTGGAAGAGAGTGGCCATGGCCTATGAGGAGGTACCATCCCGGCATTTGCCTGAACTTAAAAAATGGAAACCATAAAAAGACGGCCGAGAGTGGAGTTTGAACCCACTCGCCTAAGTCCGGTGATAGCCTGGCCCTGTAGCCTAGTGCACGTATCTACCGCGGTCGTAGCAAATTATATAATATACACATTGTGATGCCGGCTCCATCTCCGTTATATTTGACGCAAACAGTGCCGAATCTAGGCCGGTGCAAGGGTGGGGGGTATGCTCGTAATGCTGAGCTTCAATGCCCAAGGTCCCGGGTTCAAACCCAGCCGAAGTCATCGAATTATTAAGAGCGTTAAAAATCCCTCAGTATGTCTTCCTTCGGAAGGGAAGTAAAGCCCGCGGTCCCATGTCATATATTTAAGGCATGTAAGAGAACCTTCCACTAATTATACTTGCGTGAAGCTAAAATATAGGTTAGATTTGACTAACGCTCTTAGGATCCAACGATCGCCACCAGGAGCCGACTG
The DNA here is from genome assembly GCA_946902985.2 of Meconema thalassinum. Taxonomy (NCBI): domain Eukaryota; kingdom Metazoa; phylum Arthropoda; class Insecta; order Orthoptera; family Tettigoniidae; genus Meconema; species Meconema thalassinum. Next base: position 2,104,764,120 of record OX336388.2, on the reverse strand, counting down.
CGGTGGCATCTAGTAACCAAGTTCACAACTAGTTGTCGACGGTGGCGTTTGGTAGCAAAGTAGGAACTACTTGGAAATTGAATGTCTGCAGTCCTTACTTGAATGAAAAAGAAACCCAGATAACACACACTAATACAGCCATCACAATTAACACCGGTTATCAGACAGATTCTACACACACCCAAAGTACACGGGGCTACATGACCGCGTTGTCGCAGCCCCTAAACTGAGGAACCAACCAGTGTCTGTAACTTGACGTAGAGGGGACTCCAGCGTTCCGTGCCTCCGTTAGCGGTTCTGTTGGTAAAAATGCGTAGTTAAGACAAGAGCGCATGAGTAATTTAGCCTTTCTGTACAGATTTTAGCAGAACAATTGACTATTTTGCATTATACTGTAAATAAAAAGTATTCAAAAGCAGTCTACAACCAGATAAGAAGTTTGCATATTATGGCTTTTGAACTGAAGAAGTGTTTCAAGTTGTTTGTTTGTGTCTTCAGTTTTTTGACTGGTTTGATGCAGCACTCCATGTCTCCCTGTCCTGAACTAATCGTTTCATCTCTACTTAGCTACCACTCCATACTTCCGCGGCAATCTGTTTAACATATTCTAACCTTGGTCTACCCCTACAGTTCTTGTCCTTGACCCTTCCTTCCACAACTAAGCCAGCTATTCCTGGGTGTCTTAGTATGTGTCCTACCAACCTATCTCTTCTCTTCATTAGCAGTCACCAGAAACATCTCTCCTCTCCCACTCGCCTTAATACCTCTTCGTTTGTAACCCTATCTACCTATCGGATCTTCATCATTCTTCTGTAACACCACATTTCGAACGTTTCAGTTCTCCTCTTTTCTGCTGCACCAATAGTCCAAGTTTCACTTCCATATAGTGCTACGTTCGAGACAAAGGCTTTCAAAAATGACTTCCTAATATCTAAATCTATATTCGATGTCAATAGATTCCTTTTTTGTAGAAATGCTTTCCTTCCCTGAGCCAACCTACTTTTTATATCCTCTTTGCTTCGTCCATCACAGGATATTTTGCTTCCTAAGTAACAGAAGTCTCCTACTTCCTTCAGCATTTCACTTGCCAAGTATTAAGCATAATTTAATGATGTTAGACACTGAATTGTTTTTCCTCTATTATCTGAAGAATGAATTAGATTAAATAGCCTACTTTCAGAAATAATGCACAGTAAACCCTCAATTTAGCGGACCTCGATTCAGCAGATTTCGGATTAAACGGACAATGAGATCAGCCGATATTTTTTAAATTTTATTTTCAAGTTTCGCGCGCCTACGTGTGCACTTTCACAACGAAACGGAAGTGTTATCTACTGCGCTTGCATCTCGAATTCTTCTTATTTAAAAAGTACAGTAAATATTAATCAGAGTAAACCTCGTTAATTAGTGGCCGACACGATATAACAGTACATTAGGCCTATGCATCGAGCCTCTAATGGCAATAATTAAGACACGAGTTTGCGAGTTTTATAATTTCCATACGAGTGTCTTAATTGCCATTCTAGGCGAGTTCCATACGATTGTTTCGACGATAATTATAACTATTTTATGTTCGAACATAAATATTCATAAATATCTGTTGAGATTTCGCCAGTTTTATGTACTGAACTCAGTGCATGGGACGCAGAGAACACCTTGTATTTGACCATGGCCTCCTCAAATACCCCACTATCACACTAGCCACGCGGTGAAATTTAAAATGGGAGGCCGTGGAAATCAGCGCAGATGCGATGCTATCCTTAACTAATTGGTCACACAACTGTTTCTTGAGTTCTGATTGGTGGGAGAAACTGTTTCATAATGAAAAATAGTGTTATAATGACCCTCATTATGATACAGTTTTCTGACATATAATATTTACATTTAGACATCGTCGAACATAAACCGATAAAAACATAACCTCACTGGTCTTACTGTAAAGGGAATCAGTAAAACCGCATAGAACATTCCCGTTTATTAGCGCAATCAAATGAAACTACGAAATAATTTTCCCAAAAACATCATTCTATCGGCCATAATTTTTTATGCATAAACAACATACACTCATTTTTGAAATAGAACATATCTAATCGATCGTTCCGCGGGCAATACAATCGTTCGTTAATTCACAAATATCGATTATTCGTTAGTACAACGTCGACATTTTTAGCCTATTTTCATTTATGAAAAAATAGGCTTATGAGATCACCTTTTGTCTGTGTGTGTGTCTGTGTGTGATGGTGTGTGCCCCCCCCCCCTAATAACTTCTGAACGGCTGGAGCGATTTCAATGAAACTCGGTAAGTCCATAGGACTATTCCGGACGACCATGCCCTTTAAATATTTTTACGTCTCACCAATCCAACATGGCGGCTGTTGAAACTATTTCACCAGCATTCAATAACTACGAAACTATTACCGATATCACCCTGGAATATTTTACGGTGATAAAGGGAACTACTAGAAGTTCCCCTTTTGACTTTTGAAAACCTTGTAACTACAAAACCAACATGACGGCCAAGCGAAGTTGCGACTTTTAAATAGACGTTTCTTGCGAAACCAACCAACCAAACGCAATAAAACTTGGTACAGTAATTGTTTATACACACTGTAATGCACCGACATCTAACTTTGTTCAATTGTTTACATAACCTCAAGATGGCGGCTGTTGCGATATATTTCACCGGCATTCTATCTGAAACTATTAGCGGTATCACCTTGAAATTTAATACGGAGATATTTTTATTTATTTATTTTATTTATTTATTTACATAGGTCCCAATGAGCCTGAGCTCGTGTTAGGGACAATCAAGTAACATAGTTACAGCATGGCATATATATAATTTTTGTAACATTATTGTTTAATTTAATAGTAACTTATATTATATTGCTAGTGACTAATTTTACAGAGATAATTCGGTATGATACATTGCATTGCTTAAGGCTATTGTACATGGGCTATTCATTCCTTAATAGTAAGTCTTTTGTTTTCCTCTTAAATGTTTTTATAGAGAAACTTTCCCTTATGCCTAATGGTAGCGAGTTGTATTCTTTTATTATAGAGGACATAATTCCTTTAGTTCCAAATTTAATGGATTGGGAATGGCTGGTGAATATTTGATTTACTCCTCTTGTTGCATAATGATGAATGTCATTTGCATGGGTAAAATGGATGTGTGTGTGTATCAATTTGTTTTCTAATTTGTATACAAATACTGTTGCTGACATAGCTATTTGTTTTTGCAGTGGCATAATTTTAGTTCTTGAGTATAATTCATTTGAGGGTGTGAGCCAAGGAAGTCCAAAGATAGATTTTATAGCACGTTTCTGGAGTATCTCAAGTTCTTTTATCAGCTCCTTCTTACAATATCCCCATATGAAATTCATGTACATTAGATGTGAATGTATCAGAGCAAAGTATATATTTTTCAATTGTTGGCTAGTAAGACAGCTATATCTTAATCTGAAAATAATACCAATTAAAGGGCTGATTTTATGTTTTACATTTTCTACATGATTTTCCCAGGTTAGTGTACTATCTAGTGTGATACCTAAGTATGTTGCCGATTTAACCCTTTCTATTTCTTTGTTGGCTATGTTGACTATGTTTGTGGTCTCAATCTTGTATGATGGTTTATGGAAGAATAAATATTTTGTTTTAGTGATATTGATAACCATTTTGTGTGCTCTCAACCAATCCACCAGCTTATTGAGATCATAATTAATATTTAGCATAATTTCCTGTTCAGATGTTCCCAGATAGAGTATAAAAATATCATCTGCAAATAGTTTAAGCTTGCCTTTCAATTCTAATAATACTATATCATTAATATAGGCCAAGAAAAGAATTGGTCCTAAGACAGAACCTTGAGGTACTCCTGTGTCAATTCTGATTTGAGACCCTTTTACATTATCGATTGCAACATATTGTTTTCTGTTAGTGAGGTAGTTCTTGAACCAATCATGTGCCACTCCTCTGATGCCTGCAAATTCTAGTTTATTAAGGAGAATCTTATGGTTAACCAGATCGAATGCTTTTTGAAGGTCAATTAGTACACCAGCAGCTAGTTTGTTTTCATCTAATGCCTTTTCTACATCAGTTACTACTTCAAATATAGCACTATCAGCTCCTCTATTTGGAATAAACCCATATTGGCAGTTTGCAAAGTAATCATTTTTCATGAAGAAATTCATAAGTCTTCGTTTAACAACGCTTTCTAGAACCTTGCTGATGGCAGATATAATATTAATGGGTCTGTAATTTGATGGGTGGGTTTTGTCTCCTTTTTTGTAGATCGGGACCACCCTAGAGACTTTACAGGCATCGGGGAATATACCAGTCATCAGTGAAAGATTTATTATTTTGACAAGATATGGTGTAAGGCCCTCAAGACACAATTGTAGCATGACATTAGTAGTGTTGTCCTCACTTATATTGTTTTTGTGTTTTAGGGAGTTTATAATTGATTGTATTTCATTAGCATCAGTAGGTAACATAAAGATTGTCTTAGTGCTAGTATTTTTTTTATAGCTTGCAATGTCCGAGGTAGAACCGTTTCCTTGATTTTCCCATATACTGTTAGCAATATTGACATACTATTTATTAATTTCATCACATATATTTTCCTTTTTTTCGACATTTGTGCCATCGACTATAAGTTTGACAATTTCATTTTTCCCCTTCTTTGGCCTATTTAACATCTCATTAACAACACTCCACACTTCCCTCTGATTATTTGCATTTTGAATTTTTTGGTCAAAGTAGTTTCTTTGTAGGTTTCTCTTAAGTTTTGTAACTTGGTTGCTAATAATTTTATATTCTTCTAAAATTTCTACAGATGGATTTTTAACTTTGGTTTTTGTATATATCTTATCTTTCCTGTGTATTAGTGCTAAAAGATCTTGTGTGATCCAGGGTTTTATTGGTGGGGCACTTGGCTCCTTATTCGTATATTTCATAGTACAGGCTTCTATTCCTTTATTAATAAAATCACAGAATTTATTGTAGTAGTCATTGATGTTAGTTTCATTGCATACAAATTCTTGAGTTATTAAATATTTATTAAGTTTTTTGTAGTTTATTTTATCCTTTTCTATTGGCCTATCATCACATATTGAGTTCCTGTTTATCTTTTTGTTTCTCATTTCACAGATTAGTAAATGGTGATCACTCAAATCATTATCAATATTATAGACATTACATATTTTGTCACAGTCGTTCACCAATACATGATCAATTAGAGTAGAGCTAGTTTGTGTTACACGAGTTGGATATTTTGTATTACATAAGACTAGACCGTAGGATTTGACTAGGTTAATATAACCACTAGTATATCTGTCCCCAAATAATAGATCGATATTCATATCACCTAGTATTATAACAGGATTCGTTGAGTAAGAACTAATAATTACTTCGAGATCAGTTAGAAAGTGTGGAATGTTGCTTTTATGAGGGTTATAAGCAGTGATTATATTGTATTCTTGATGGCCTTTTCTCACAGTAATGTGCAGTATGCTGTGGGTGGAATTTATTTCCTTTACAAGGGTACTGCTACATTTGTTTGAAATATACAAAGATACTCCCCCTCCAGCTTGCTTTCTAACTATGTGATATGCAACATATTTCTTAATATTGAAAAACATTTTTGTTTGTTCTGTTAACCAATTTTCTGAGATTGCTAGGACATCTACACCTTTGATTCTGTCTAACATTATTTGGATATCATCGAACTTGTTTTTTATGCTATGTGCATTTATGTGTACGCATTTTAGTGTACTGGTATCGGTTATTATGTGTTTACTGTCCTTAATTTTATAATAATCGCTAAGTGTATTACAGTTACACTCGGTTAATTCTAGTGTATTATTATTTGCATTACCTAAAAAATTTAATTTCTGTGATTCTAGTTCCATATGGGATAATACTTAGTAGATATCTTACTATTCCATAGATTTTAGTTTGAGAGGGCGAGTGAATCCAGTATTTCAGCACTTGATATAAGCTTTGAGGGTCCATTTTGATTTTTCCGAATGTATATTTTGCAGTCTCTGACCCAAGTTGCATAGATTTTTCCCTGTTGTCTCAATTCACGGCACTTTTTGGCGATGGTTTCATTTCTTGGGGTCAGGTGTTCATTGATGTATATATTACCACCATCACTGTAACCAATTTCACTCGTCTTCAGGGTCTTCTTTTGTCTTCTGCTACTGAGAATCTCTTCCTTCTTCCACCTATTATTTAATTTCACAATTATCGGTTGAGGCCCAGGCTTTGTTGACGGGAGGCGGTGAGCTGCGTCTATGTTTGCCCTGGTGATTTCAACTCCTAACGTCTTGCCAATGTCCGAGATTTTGTGAAATACATCCTCCTCTCTTTCAGTGGGTATTCCATACACTATCAAGTTGTTCTTGCGCTGGTACTGTTTTAGTTCCTCCAATTCATTGATAGCTCTAGATGCTGCCATTTCTGCGTCCTTGACGGTTTTTCTCTCTTTCTTCAGAGTTTCAATTTCCCGGTGGAGTTCAACATACTTTTCTGATAAGAAAGTTGCTAGTTTTCTTACCTCGTGGTTTTCTTCTCTCATCGCCGAAAGGGATTCCTCAAGTTTCTGGGAGAAAGATGCCATAACCTCTTTGAGGTTAGGTTGCGGGAGGCAGTCTTCACGATTGCATGACCATTTAAAAGTATCATCTTTCCGGAATTGTTGGTAAGTGTCTTTACTCATTTTCATGCATGTTACATGAAACCAGCGTCCACACTCACCATCACATCCTACAGCCTGCTGATTATTCTTGATCTTTTTGCCGCATGGAGCACAGTTGACCGTCATGATATTAAATGTTATATGTCTTCTCTTTTAACAAGTTATGTATTGTATTTCTCCTACGTATTTTATCTACACTGTTCACACAATATTTAACACTTTAGTCACTCGCGTAATCCTCGGTAAACCTGCGAAATTTCTTAATTTTGCTTACGTTTAGAATATAAACCTTTTACATATCCGCCATTTTGTGCACTACTGGACGTTCATCTATAAGACTTTCAAAAACCGATTAAACTACAAAACGAATATGACGGCCAAGCTAAGTTGAACATTTCAAATAGACCTTTCTCGCTATTTAATGATCCAAACGCAATGAAACATGGTACAGCAAATGTTTATACACATTGTAATGCACTGGTATCTAATTTAGTTCAATTGTTTACATAACCTCAAGATGGCGGCTGTGCGAATTTTAAAAATAAGGTTTTTGTTTCTTGTGTCGTAATCATGCGATCGAAGTGAAAGTTTGAATAATGAACCTACGCAATAATTTCCCTTTAATGGTACAGTACATGACTCTATGACCTATACATATAACAATCCAACATGGCGACCATCCGAGATATTTAGATGGATCTCAATATCGACGAATCTATTACAGCAATCAAACTGAATTTTTTAATGTTCATAGGGGCTATGAACATACTGTAAGTTCACCTATAGGACTTTCAATAACCTGGTGATCACAAATCCAACATGGCGGCGACGCGAATTATAAATATTCACATGGTCGTTTCTCGCAATTTAACCATCTGAGTGCAGTGACACTTGGTACAGTAAATCTTTATACAAATGTTAATCCACTGGCATCTAATCTATTTCAATTTTTTCCATAACCACAAGATGGCAGCTGTGCGTAATTTTAAAATCTCGTTTTTACTTCTTGTGTCCTAATCATGCGATTGAAGTTTGAATACTACACGTACACAATAATCTTCATGTAACAGTACATAACTCTAAGACCTACATATATGAAATTCCAACGTGGCGGCCATCCGCAATGTTTACTCGGTTCTCAATATCTACGAATCTATTACAGCAATCAAATTGAAATTTTGTATGTTGATAGAGGCAATTACCATAAATAGGATATATGAAAATAGGCTTTAGTTCTTCACGGAACTACTTGTTATCACTTGAGAGCAGCGCAATTGAGGACTCACATTTCAAAGCGCAGGTCGATGAAATTGGTGAGATGAATCGCGCTGAGTTAAAAGATATTTTTTAAAGATTTAAAGATTCGAATTAAAAGTTCTAATTTCTAAATACGCAATTTTACGGACTTCCGTTTTACCGGACGAACCTCTGCCTCAATTAGTCCGCTAATCGAGGGTTTGCTGAATTGAATTTAATCAGTTAGCCTAATTGCATTACAGTAAATACTGTATACACATATACTTAAATTTAGCTTATCTACCAACGCTTCTATGCATTCAATTTAGGGGCCATGCTTCTATGATCTGCGCTGCGCCCCACCTACGGTACAGCCTGGATGCTTATACGAATTTCTGTTCACTTTCTGTAGGAGTAGTTTGTGATGAAACTGAACACGTCATAATTTTTAATGATGAATACACTCCCCACTGACTGTGTCTAATTCAGTCGCTTCGTCTCGCCTGTCCATAAAGAGTTCGTACGTGAAAACACGGGCTTCGTTGAGGCGTTGCCTGGTTCTTGGAACAGTGAGAGTGATCTCCAGCCAAAGCGAACTGTCAGGGAACTTGCCAGTTCTGGGGGACAACGGGCTAGATTTGACAACGTTTGAAAATTAAATGTTGGGAAAACTTCTGTTTGAAGGAAATTTATTTTATACACTACAAAATTATTATGTTTTACGGTAAATTATCCATGCTGCAATTGCAGAATAAAGTATTATGGGGTTTGAAGCCATTTTTCAGTGTTGCCTTAGTAAACAAAAAGTTTGGTGCTTTTCAGTCGGTCAACACGAATGTACCCAAAAGAGTTGGGTTATAACCTACTGTCGACCAAAATATTATGTGCACTCGAGTTTGAAGGTTGTTTGTGAAGTAACCAATAGGTCTACATAAAATCCAATAACATCATCATTTTTGTCGTTCTATTCTACGTTATTTCATGTTGGTTTGGAATTTTCAATTTATATTTTAATATTTTTTTTCGCAGTTGGAACACAAAAAGTGCCCGTTTTTAAGCGTGTGTCAACCATGCGTCACATTTAAGAATTACTATCTCACAAACCCGTCATCAGATCGAGTCGAAATTTTAACACAATATACATTGGAATGTTCTATAACTGGTTTATTAATTTCAAAATGTTGTGTGTCCAAGAAACAAAGTTGTTATCATTTTTGTAAGGTAACTTTTTCTCGGCTCGGGCTGGTTGGAAAATGTAGTTCTTGGTCGCGTTGTAATCCTCATAAATCAAAAGGTTATGCTGTATGACTGTAGAATACGTAAATTAATTCACTTATTTTATATCGGTTTGTATTTGTAAGGGATAATAAGTCATCGTTTAGCAGCTATCCGATACAGAGAACGCCGTACAGCGTTGCCGAGTTGGTGCCCATCTCTGCCAAGCGAGGCACGCCATGACGCGTGGTAGGCTCCAACTCGGTAACGCTGTACAGCGTTCTCTGTATCGGATAGCTGCTAAACGATGACTTATTATCCCTTAAAAATACAAACTGATATAAAATAAGTGAATTAATTTACGTATTCCACAGTCATACAGCATAACCTTTTGATTTATGAGGATGACAACGCGACCAAGAACTACATTTTCCAACCAGCCCGAGCCGAGAAAAAGTTACCTTACAAAAATGATAACAACTTTGTTTCTTGGACACTCAAAATTTTGAAATTAATAAACCAGTTATAGAACATTCCAGTGTATATTGTGTTAAAATTTGGATTCGATATGATGACGGGTTTCTGAGATAATAATTCTTAAATATGACGCATGGTTGAAACACGCTTAAATACGGGCACTTTTTGTGTTCCAACTGCGATAAAAAAATATTGAAATATAAATTGAAATTCTAAACCTACATGAACTAACGTAAAATAGAACGACGAAAATGATGATGTTATTGGATTTTATGTAGGCCTATTGGTTACATCACAAACAACCTTCAAACTCGAGTACACATAATATTTTGGTCGACAGTAATCCTTAATTAAGTTACATGAGATTTGTAATTTGTTTCAGGAATAGGTTATAACCCAACTCTTTTGGGTACATTCGTGTTTACCGACTGAAAAGCACCAAAAATAAAGTAGAATAAAGTATTTTATCCCTTACTCTTACATTGCAATACCGTACTATACATTAAATAATTTACAAGTGTTAATTTACTCGAAATTCAATACTGGAGCAAGGAGTTTAAATTTCGATTACGAAGGCAACACTGAAAAATGGTTTCCAACATGATAATGTAAATTCACTACCGTACTTATTTACTTATTTAATAATTTGCCTGATAGTGAATTATACTAGCTTCGTCCGGGAACAGTTGAATGCATTACGTGATAAGCGCTTTTTTACGACGCCAAAAACTACCACCTATATCCATTTTACGTCTCGGCATGATGGGTTAAAATCACTGACTGGACTATTAATTATTATCATTGAGATGCATGTCCAACGAATTCCTGTCAGACGTAATTTAAGAATGGTGATGTGCATGAAACACAAATTCCCCTTCCGTCCAATCTTAACTTGACTGTGTATTTTGCGGAACGAAACGTTCACAGGCGAAATGATAAAAAGCCGAGTTGCACTTCCAGGGAAACTCCAAACACAACCACTCTTCTCTGAAGTCTTAACTGAACACGACTCGCCCCCTAGCTAGGCTGTAACTGGGGTGATAGGCTCACCCCTAGCTAGCTCGTAAACTGTCGCCTCAGTAATGGAATGGAGATTGTTGGAAGAAATGAAAACGTAAAAACCCTTATAGCGGGCGATGTATTGAAGATAGAGATATGGGGGATCAGAACTTTTCATGCTGATCAATTCTTACACTCATAGTATAATGATATATATAACGGTTTTCCCAGCGTATGCTTAAAAAGCGCTCGGACGCCACGTTTTATTTCTACACTGAAATCGTTACTGCTTGGCTTTCTTTGATCATAACTATATTATTTTCTACATAAACCTTCCTCGAGATTTCCTTTACAGAATGGTGAAAACCGCATCAAAATCCATCCAGTGGTTCTCGAGAGTACCCGTGACATCCAAGAATCGGGGACTTAGTTTTATACTAAGTAGAGATAGCAGGATTTGTCCAGGTTTTGCCTCGCTTACGAATTGTTTGCTCATCTGAATGAGATTTTAAAAAATCAACTCATATTGCAATATTGGCAGTGATTACTCTGCACCTTAGGGGCAAATGACCTCACTTCTTCACCCTTAAAACAACACTAACTAGCTAACTAACGCTGAACCTTGCAGTCAGTGTCTGTTTCTAAAGGCATGGATTGGCTGCCCCAGATCCCAAACAGCTGGTTTGTTTGCGGCCGGCGGTGAAGTGCCCAAGCGAGAAAACCAAATATTGTAGGCTACTATAATAGGCATATTGTAATTCGTGGGTTGATTTAATGTCATTGGATTGGATGAATATAGGAAAAAAGAAATCCCACTGCAACAGAAGATGCGAAAAGGGAAATATGTTCGAAAATAGTAAAGGATTGCAACCCTACCACCTGTAACAACACTTAGTTCCTAACCTATGTTTGCGTAGTAATATTTTTGTAATAAATATGTTCTTGTCTTATTTAAAATTGCATTAAAACAGAAAAGATGGAAATCTTGTTTCGTTTATACGGGACACTGGGACTGAGTTTTCTAATTCCTGTAAATATTAAGGTACAATTTTGATATTTTGTTTGCTGGTATTATGCGGTAGTATAAACATGTGTGCCAAATTTGATCAATGTAGCTTCACTAGGCGCATAGAAATTAATTACTTTCCAATATTTATATGCAAATTATTCAAATATTCAAAATGTCAAGTGCGTCAAACTAGCGTAGATAGCACAATTTATTTTTATTTTTCTAGTACCTTATTCTTATACAAATAAAATAGTGCATCGAATTTGATATTGTATTGTTTACTATGAAGATATAATTTTTTTCCCCAGTGAAGTTTATTTTTTGTAAAATTCTTGAAATTTGAATGTTTAATTTTTTTACAGGCAAACCAGAACTCGGTTCCAAAAAGTAATGCACACGTTTGTTGATAAAGTACTAAGTAACATGCATGTTAATTTACAAGAAAATTGCATTACATCTGTAACGCGTACTAGATTTTATAGTCTACATCAGAAAATGTGAAACTGAGAAAACTGCATTTTTCTAAAAAACATGCATAGCCTATATTTTAATATTTCCACTCAACTTACCCATTAGAACCCTCCTGCAGCATAAGTAACACCTTCCTTCTTCTGTTTTTCAGCCCCTTCTTCATCTTTGTGACCTTGGTCTTGTGTGACGTGTGTGTGTGTCCCCTCCCCTTAATAACTTCACACACACAATACATTTCGAAAAAGTACTAGCCTAGCGTCCAATAACTTGTTTATAAACAGAGGTAGACCACGCGTACACTTCTAAAGTCAACACAAATATCAAATAAAGATAAATTGTGCATCTACTGTCATTCTATAAGGGACTAGAAACTCTCATGAAATTAGAAAATACAATATGAATGCAAAAATTCATTATGTCGACCGTTTGAGATATTTATTTATTTATTTATTTATTTATTTTCAAACATTTGAAGTATTTGTAAAGCTTACGTAGTAAATAGTATCAATATTCATCGGTAGATAGTAGCACAATGAAGAGCCAGTAGTACAGAGGGAATTTCAAATCCGTATTCAAACTACTCCGATAAAAAATGCATAAATACGTGTACAGGATACTGTACTAAGAGAAAGGGGCGTTTAAATGGCAGTGTGGCCGGCAATTAAACGTCTCACCGTGCCTCAAAAAATGGCAGAATGTGGAAAATGATACCGCTAATTGATCCGGTATAGTCAGGGGTACAATAATATGTCAACATCGAAAATTTGAATTTATTAATAAAATATGCTTAAAACTCAGTCCCAGTGTCCCTTAAATGTTTAAAATAGTTCATTTTCGTTAAATGATGATTTTTAAATGTAGACCTACCGTATGTTTATAATGAGAATTTTAGAGTGAAAACTATTTATGGATACATAATAGGCCTATATATATGTAACTTTGGGACTATTAGGTTGAGGGAATCTAAAAAGAACCGACGTTTCGAGACAACTGCTTGTCTCATTATCAAGGTTTGTCAAGAAAGGAAGAAAGAAAGAAAGAAAGAAAGAAAGAAGCTCTTAAATTATTGTGTGCAGTATAGGCAATGTCGCAACATTCAGCGGTGTGTTCAAACATTACATTCGTATATTTTAAGACATGCTAATAAACTTTTCGCACTTGAACCGACCAAAAGTAGATATTAAAAGCAATCCGCCTGCAGAGAGCAGTAGTGACGTATCTCTTGATCGTGGCAGCGCGGCTGTTCTATTCTAACATATTTCCTAAATTCCCAAAGATCAAATTGAGCCTGTGTGGTTCAAGTCTCCTGCCCACGATGGAAGTATGGTCCGTTTGCCAATGGAGTGCATTAACAAATCCTTTGCATTCGCAGTGATTCCGGCGTTGCCTTGCGCACTTGTAGCCTCGTTGTCAGATTTGGCGGTTGCAATAGACGCCGAAATCCATCAAGATCGTCTGTTCACAATCTCCACGAGTTGCAGTGGTAGTTGGGACAGGCCATACTGTACTTTATGAGGAGGGTGTACATACGCTCGTCACAAGCTTGAAGACATGCTTAAACTTGGAAACTTCCAGTAATTAAATAAAGGAATGTTGAATTTGATTCTTTTAAGAAGTAAATAACAAATATATGCATTGGCCAACAAAATAATTGCCTGTTTTCACACAACCCAGGTCAGAGAGTAAACGATTAACACATGGGTGGTATGAGAAAGGTTTAGTTGTGTTCTGAAGACATCTTGTCAAGGGCAACCCAGGTCAGAGAGTAAACGATTAACACATGGGTGGTCTGAGCAAGGTTTAGTTGTCTTCTGAAGACATCTTGTCAAGGACAACCCAGGACTGAGAGTAAACGATTAACACATGGGTGGTCTGAGCAAGGTTTAGTTGTCTTCTGAAGACATCTTGTCAAGGACAACCCAGGTCTGAGGGTAAACGATTAACACATGGGTGGTCTGAGCAAGGTTTAGTTGTCGTCTGAAGATATCTTGTCAAGGGCAACCCAGGTCAGACAGGGAACGATTAACACATGGGTGGTCTGAGAAAGGTTTAGATGTCTTCTGAAGACATCTTGTCAAGGACAACCCAGATCAGAGAATAAACGATTAACACATGGGTGGTCTGAGAAAGGTTTAGTTGTCTTCTGAAAACATCTTATCAAGGGCAACCCAGATCAGAGAGTAAACGATTAACACATGGGTGGTCTGAGAAAAGTTTAGATGTCTTCTGAAGACATCTTGTCAAGGACAACCCAGGTCTGAGGGTAAACGATTAACACATGGGTGGTCTGAGAAAGGTTTAGTTGTCTTCTGAAGACATCTTGTCAAGGACAACCCAGGTCTGAGGGTAAACGATTAACACATGGGTGGTCTGAGCAAGGTTTAGTTGTCTTCTGAAGACATCTTGTCAAGGACAACCCAGGTCTGAGGGTAAACGATTAACACATGGGTGGTCTGAGAAAGGTTTAGATGTCTTCTGAAGACATCTTGTCAAGGACAACCCAGATCAGAGAGTAAACGATTAACACATGGGTGGTCTGAGAAAGGTTTAGTTGTCTTCTGAAAACATCTTATCAAGGGCAACCCAGATCAGAGAGTAAACGATTAACACATGGGTGGTCTGAGAAAGGTTTAGATGTCTTCTGAAGACATCTTGTCAAGGACAACCCAGATCAGAGAGTAAACGATTAACACATGAATGGTCTGAGAAAGGTTTAGTTGTCTTCTGAAAACATCTTATCAAGGGCAACCCAGATCAGAGAGTAAACGATTAACACATGGGTGGTCTGAGAAAGGTTTAGATGTCTTCTGAAGACATCTTGTCAAGGACAACCCAGGTCTGAGGGTAAACGATTAACACATGGGTGGTCTGAGCAAGGTTTAGTTGTCTTCTGAAGACATCTTGTCAAGGACAACCCAGGTCTGAGGGTAAACGATTAACACATGGGTGGTCTGAGCAAGGTTTAGCTGTCATCTGAAGACATCTTGTCAAGGGCAACCCAGGTCAGACAGGGAACGATTAACACATGGGTGGTCTGAGAAAGGTTTAGATGTCTTCTGAAGACATCTTGTCAAGGACAACCCAGATCAGAGAATAAACGATTAACACATGGGTGGTCTGAGAAAGGTTTAGTTGTCTTCTGAAAACATCTTATCAAGGGCAACCCAGATCAGAGAGTAAACGATTAACACATGGGTGGTCTGAGAAAGGTTTAGATGTCTTCTGAAGACATCTTGTCAATGACAACCCAGGTCTGAGGGTAAACGATTAACACATGGGTGGTCTGAGAAAGGTTTAGTTGTCTTCTGAAGACATCTTGTCAAGGACAACCCAGGTCAGACAGTAAACGATTAACACATGGGTGGTCTGAGAAAGGTTTAGATGTCTTCTGAAGACATCTTGTCAAGGACAACCCAGATCAGAGAGTAAACGATTAACACATGGGTGGTCTGAGAAAGGTTTAGTTGTCTTCTGAAAACATCTTATCAAGGGCAACCCAGATCAGAGAGTAAACGATTAACACATGGGTGGTCTGAGAAAGGTTTAGATGTCTTCTGAAGACATCTTGTCAAGGACAACCCAGACCAGAGAGTAAACGATTAACACATGAGTGGTCTGAGAAAGGTTTAGTTGTCTTCTGAAAACATCTTATCAAGGGCAACCCAGATCAGAGAGTAAACGATTAACACATGGGTGGTCTGAGAAAGGTTTAGATGTCTTCTGAAGACATCTTGTCAAGGACAACCCTGGTCAGACAGGGAACGATTAACACATGGGTGGTCTGAGGAAGGTTTAACTGTCTTTTGAACATGGGCGCCCACAGGCTTTTCTGCAAGCGGGGGGGGGTTGGGGGGGGGGGTAGGGGGTTGGGAGGGAGAGTTGGGAGATGGGGGGGGGGGGGGAAGTGGAGAGGAGAAAATAATATTTTTCATTTCATTACCTACCTGTCACCAGGTGATAATGAGACGTAACCCCCCCGCAATTTTCGTCTCATTTGTTAACCATCATCATAAAAAAGTTAAAAATTTGTTGTATCACCAGGTATCGACAAAAATAAAAATCAAGCAGTTCAGTTGATCCAGTTCGCCGATTTTCTAAATAATTGGAGATATTTTCAAATAATCCCAAATTACTTAGTTAAATAAAACTGTGGAATTATCCGTACATCTAAATCAGTTAACTATCAGTAACTTCAATTTATGAAATAAACTGGTGTGGCAATGGACACTCGAAATATTGTCGGGAACCCAAGGGGGGGGGGGGACACGGCTCCTCCTTGACCCCCCCCTCCCCTGTGGGTGCCCATGCTTCTGAAAACATCATGTCAAGGACAACCCAGGTCAGAGGGTGTACGATTAACATGATGATGATGATGATGATAATTGTTGTTTTAAGGGGCCTAACATCTAGGTTATCGGCCCCTAATGGTTTGGGTGATCGTGAAGATGAAAATGAAATGTAAACTATAACTAAAACAAACTACTAGTTTATATACTAGAAGAAGAAATGGAAAACAAAAGGAGAATAAGGCAAATAAAGGACAGGAAGAAAAGAAATGCCCTCATCCCTCGAAGAATGAGGATTGAGGGACTTGGAAGGAAGGAGAGCCATGAAAGGCAGATAGGAAAGTGAAAGAGGAGAGGGTCCGCCCCAGAGGTAATGGATAAAAGGGGCAAAACCGACCCAGCTCAGGAATACCTCGGGGTCGCCAACTCACGAACTCACCAGCCGTGAGCCTCTGAGGGTGTAGCACTATCCAGGGTGCACCAGAAGTGGTGGGGCTACATACACCCTGCCTCCTTGAGTGCCTTGAGCAGAAGGCAGAAGATAATATGAAAATAAAAAGAAGGCTGACCCCTCGCAGAAGGAGGGTATCAGAAAAGATGAGACAAGGGCCAATTAAGGCGGGAAAGGAAGAGACTCCCTAGGCCTCGGATACCCTACTACCGTCGGGGTCCGAAGAGAACAAGAGTTGACCAAGTGAGGTCGAGAGGAAAGACGACGGAGAGGAGCCTGGCAAAGTAAGTGGAAGCAATGCGGGACTCAGCTGGGGCCCCGTGGTCGCCAACCCACGTCCCACTAGATGTGAGCCCCTGGGGGGGTATACGATTAACACATGTGTGGTCTGAGGAAGGTTTAGTTGTCTTCTGAATACATCTTGTCAAGGACAACTCAGGTCAGAAGGTAAACGTTTAACACATGGTTGGTCTCCTCAAGGAGTCGTGACATGGACCACTCAGATCTGCAGGCTGTGCGGTGTACGAGTATAAGGTCAGCCTCAGAGAGCACGCAGTCATGCGAACCATATTTAGGCTCTCGTTGTGGCCTCGTTCCCTCTGTGACTCAACCCACTCACTCGGCCTGATCGCATATTTATTTCACTAATGTGCGGAAACTAACCACTATTGCTTCATCCTAGAGATTGTGGACATTGTGGCCATTAGCCCCTTACCAGTGTGCTATTAATACTTGAGTGAAACACACGCGGCTATGAGGTTAAGGTTAAGGAGAGAGGTTGTCTATTAGGAATGTATTATGTTGTTATTGTTATATGATGATGATGATGATGATGATGATGATGGCATTTGTTGCTTTAAGACTAGCGCTTAGAGACAGCCCAGCAGGGCTAACGAAGCGACCCGAATACTCACGACCGCAACCGATCATCCATCCCCCTTCATGATCTTTTGACACGCACCGAGACAGACCAGCGCAGGCCAGCGTAGCGGGGCAAACCGAACGAACCCGAAACTTCACAACCTAGACCGATCATTAGGGCTAGGATTCTTATGTAAATACATATTCTTTCCCTTTGCTTATACGCAACTAAAAATGATAAATGCCCATGAATTAGAACCTTAGCTATCATATAATTGCATTTTATTGTTACATATTTTACATATTTTTCATAATGACATTTGTTTTAGATATTCTTACTTAAAAATTAATATTCTGTGTTTTGATTTTACAAATTTGATCAAAATGACATTTTTTAACATAACTTTCCTTTTTTATTTAACATTCTGTGTCTTACTGCAAAAGAAAAATATTTTTTGTACACGAATTATATTTGTTTACTAGAAACTCAGGTACATGAAACGTATTTTCTGAGCAATGCATAAGCTGTTGAGAAAGGGCCAGGGAAAATATAAGTGGAGATAAGGAGATGGACACCCTGCCGGAGACTCAGCGACTGGACTTAAGTTTATTTCAGTTGTCCAGTGAGTGCCTGAGACTCTAAGAATTAACGCACCGAACAACAAATCAAGCGATTATTCACAGAACAAATAGCCCGTCGATAAACGAAATAAAAATGGCTGCCCAAGGATCCTGCCCCGCTTGGTCTGTCTGGAAGAGGTTGGCTGATCGGTTATATTCGTGAGCATTCGGGTCACTTCGTTAACCCCGCTGGGCTGTCTCTAAGCGCTAGTGTTTTAAGGGGACTTCCTATCAGAGCGATAAAACACTCCCTTCATTGTAATCTATCAGCTATACAATTATCATGTTCAAGGTGAACGGATGTAATAACAAGAACTTCTATTGTCAACTGTATGTTTAGGTTAAGTTTTTTTCTTTCTTCATTTATTCTATTGTATTTAACCGCCCTCTGAATGAAGAGAGCTGCATAAAGAGGCTTTGTAGCCTCAGTGGCCTGTATAAGAGAAACAATAAATTCAAATTCAAATTCAAATCTAGGTTATCGGCCCCTAATGGTTTGGGTGGTAGTGAAAGATGAGATGAGAATGAAAACTGTAACTAATACTTACTACAAACTTACAAACTAGAAGAAGAAATCGTAAACAAATAAAAGATAAGGCAAATAAAGGACAGGAAGGAAATAATACTGCCCTCAACCCTCGAAGAATGAGGATTGAGGGACTTGGAAGGAAGGAAGGAAGGAAGGAAGGAAGGAAGGAGAGCCATAAAAAGCAGATTGCTATTGTTATAGTTGGTTCATATAGGGCCTAGGGCAATCTTGGTCACTAGGCCCATGTACTTGTGTATGTATAGATATTATTTAATATCATTTTTATTGTGAGGACTATAGCAGTGTGCCCAAGAACTGGTGTGTGTGTCTTGCGATTACAGCATTTACCTGGAGTGCGTATGTAAAATGCTGGGAAAAAACCACACTCATGATGGCCGCTGACAGAGCCGGGATTCGAACCTTGGATCACCGCACACCATTCGGTTGCGGTTGTGAATCATTGGGAAAAGTTAGTTAGTTATTGTAGTTTTAAGGGGAGAAACAGCGAGGTCATTTGCCCCTCTATACTGATTTAGAAGTGAATTCAAATTTAGAATGGACTCCGAAATATAAAAAAATACCTGAAAGTAATACAACAAAAAATAAAAGAAAAGAAAACTAATAATTATATATATTTTGTGGTGTCCTGATTGCGGTCATTCCAGATTGCGTTCACCTCATTAGCAGTCCAGATTGCGGTCACTTTCATTTTAGGGAAGAACTATAAACTTTCCAGCGTCCAGATTGCAATCACTTTCATTTTAGGGAAGAACTATAAACTTTCCAGCGTCCAGATTGCAATCACTTTCATTTTAGGGAAGAACTATAAACTTTCCAGCGTCCAGATTGTGGTCACTTTCATTTTAGGGAAGAACTATAAACTTTCCAGCGTCCAGATTGCAATCACTTTCATTTTAGGGAAGAACTATAAACATTCCAGCGTCCAGATTGTGGTCACTTTCATTTTAGGGAAGAACTATAAACATTCCAGCGTCCAGATTGCGGTCACTTTCATTTTAGGGAAGAACTATATACATTCCAGCGTCCAGATTGCGGTCACTTTCATTTTAGGGAAGAACTATAAACATTCCAGCGTCCAGATTGCGATCACTTTTCTTGCGAGACCGGTCCTTGGTTCTTGGTTCTTCCCGACTGACTCATACCTTCCGTAAGTTTTGTGGATAACAAGGGGAAACTGATATTTCACTACCTAACCAAAGAATACAGTTCAGTGTTCGGCTGAGCGCACCACATAAAACTTCGCTTAAAAAAATCAAGTCCTCTCCCAATCTGAGGCACCTGGTAAAGCAATGATTATAACATTTTCAGCCTTAAGAATAGAAAAGTTTTAGGATCGGAATCAACGACCCTCACTTTCAACAAAATTGTTGTAACGGGAAATTTTATACTTAACAGGGTATAATTTTTAATTTCTGTCCCTCCTCTCCCATTTGAGGCGCGAAATATCTATTTTTTTATAATAGGTACTGTATATCGTGAAAAACATTATTTTCATTACCTCGAAAAATTCGTGTCGTAAAAGTAGCCTAAATGACATTGGCAAGAGGGGTGGATGAAAGGCGAGGAAATTCTCAGGGGGAGTTACAACCGGACCGGTCTCCCAAGAAAAGTGATCGCAATCTGGACGCTGGAATGTTCATAGCTCTTCCCTAAAATGAAAGCGACCGCAATCTGGACTACTAATGAGGGGAACGCAATCTGGAATGACCGCAATCAGGAAGACACCATATTTTGTTTTAGTCGGTTTACCCTCCAGGGTTTGCTTTTCCCTCGGACTCAAAGAGGCATCCCACCTTTACCGCCTCCAGGGCAGTGTCCTGGAGCTTGAAACATCGGGTCGGGGGATACAACTGGGGAGGTGAGACAAGCACCTCGCCCAGGCGGCCTCACCTGAAAAGCGAACAGGGGCCTTATGAGGGATGGGAAGATTGGGAGGGATAGGCAAGGAAGAGGGAAGGAGGCGGCCGTGGCCTTACAGTAGGTACCATCCCGGCATTTTCCCGGAGACGAAGTGGAAAAACCACTTCGAGGATGGCTGAGGTGGGAATCGAACCCCCTCTACTCATTTGGACCACCCGAGGCTGAGTAGACCCCGTTCCAGTCCTCATACCATTTTCCAAATTTCGTGGCAGAGCCGGGAATCGAACCTTGGACCTCCGGGGTGGCAACTAAGCACGCTAACCACTACACCATGGAGGCGACACATAATTATAATAATAAACAAATTTTTCTTACTTTGTTAACAAGTAAACCAAGGAACCCTGGTTCATCGAAGTTGAAAAGGATCTTCGAGCAGTAGCAATCACACTTGAAGACATCCAGGAACGTACACCTCTCCAGAGAAGACTTCGAGCCTACAAGAGCTTCCAAGATAAAACAAAATTGAAAACCGGCAAGAAGTGGACTGATGAAAGAAAGGAGGCTCACAGAACGCGAATGCTAGAATATTGGGGAAGAGTTAAGGCTCTAGGATGCAAACGGTTGATGTAACGTGGTCCACAGCGGGCCGAAACGAAGTAACAAGAAAGAATAAACAAATAAAAATAGATACGAGCCTTACAGTGGTCGCATATGATGTGAAACATCTGACATGTTATCCTACCTTGAAGTTGTTACCGTTTTATTATCCTTGACATTCATCATCATACAAAAAATCTTTTTTATTTTTTACACTCTCATAATACTGTACATATAACTCCAAGACTCTCTATTTTCTCCACTGCCTACTTGATATTTCTACTCTCGCACTGCCTTCTTGACACTCGGCTGTTACAAAATAATGGCGTGTTTTGGCGCTCCCTCCGGTTTTAACCTGGGTTAGGTTTGGTTACAGTTTGCGGTTACACTCGCCAAAACGAAATAACTTAGGTTAAGAAAAGTTACAATACGGCGACGAAAGATGTATTGGAATTGATATGGTGAATAAATAATGATGATGATGTCGACCAGATGTGTTTCCTACAATACATAAAGGGCGAAACTAATTTAAAAAATATCGCAATGGCTTTAAATACGTCCAGAGAACGGGAACTTAAGACATTCACTCTAGGCCTATAGCCTAGCGAATACTGGATATCGTTGTACAGTGACACTGATTCTTATATTCATTTTAGCATGACTCACGAAACTTTCTATAGTCACAGTAGTGTGATCATAAGGGGAAGAAATGGTAGTTAAGAAAAAACTTGAATTTGGTATGGTACAAGACGGCTCAATGGTGACCATAACCGATCGCTTCAATTGACGTTCTATGATGAACAGATGGTGTAGCGGCTAGCGGAGGTACGGATTATATTCCCGGCTCTGTCAAGGAATCTGAATTGTGGCGTGGGGGCTGGAACGGGGTACATTCAGCCTCGTGAGGTTAAACTGAGGAGAAGAGGGTTCGAGTCCTTACTTGACCATCCAGTAAGTGGGGTTTTCCCCATGGATTCCCATTTCTACTCAAGGCAAATGCTGGGATAGCCACTGCCACCTCCTTCCTAATCCTACCCCCCCCCCCCCCCCATTTACAAATTAAAACACACTCTAACTCTAGTACAGCCATCACAATAACATATGTTATGAGCCAAATTCCACACACACCCAAAAATACGAGGCGCTATATGACCGCGATGTTGCAGTTTCTAAAAATAAGCAACAGCAACAACTGATGAGATTCGTAGCGCGCTACGTACGCTATAAAAAGAGCCACCATAATCCTTAACAGAGCGTAGTCCCTATATCAACTGACCAAGTAACGTCACAACAGCTCGATTTCGAAATCGTCTAATATAAAATTGCAAAAACCACTAAGAATTTGATATTGTATGATTTCATTTGTTGCGTGCTGAGTGATTCAAGTTCAGATATGATTTCATATCTCGTACTTTCAACAGTAGTTTCAGATTATGTTTGAATTGGCGCTTCTCAAGTGATTAAAATTTCAGTAACCGCAGTAGTAGCGTGGGGGTGAAGCAAAACTGAGATGAAACGGGTTTGATTCGCACCCCAACCCTCCTGGAAGTGGATTTCCGTGGTTTCCCCACGTTCACTCCAGGAAAATGCCGGGCAACGGCCGCTTCCTACCCCAATCCTACCTCAATTGCAAATATACACATTAGTACAGACATCACAGTGACACAGGTTATCAGAAACATGTATCATGTATCGCCATATATTGCAATGTATCCCTATGTATCGCCATGTATCGCCATGTATCGACATGTATCGCCATGTATCGACATGTATCGACATGTATCGCCATGTATCGTCATGTATCGCCATGTATTGCAATGTATCGCCATGTATCGCCATGTATCGTCATGTATTGCCATGTGTCGCAATGAATCGCCATGTATCGCCATGTATCGACATGTATCGCCATGTACCGCCATGTATTGCAATGTATCACCATGTATCGACATGTATCGCCATGTATCGCCATGTATCGACATGTATCGCCATGTATCGTCATGTATCGCCATGTATTGCAATGTATCGACATGTATCGCCATGTATCGTCATGTATTGCCATGTGTCGCAATGAATCGCCATGTATCGCCATGTATCGACATGTATCGACATGTATCGCCATGTATCGCCATGTATTGCAATGTATCACCATGTATCGCCATGTATTGCCATGTGTCGCAATGAATCGCCATGTATCGCCATGTATCGACATGTATCGACATGTATCGCCATGTATCGCCATGTATCGCCATGTATTGCAATGTATCACCATGTATCGCCATGTATCGCCTAATCGCCATGTATCGCCATGTATCGCCATGTATCGCCATGTATTGCAATGTATCACCATGTATCGCCATGTATTGCCATGTGTCGCAATGAATCGCCATGTATCGCCTAATCGCCATGTATCGCCATGTATCGCAATGTATCGCCATGTATCGCCTAATCGCCATGTATCGCCATGTATCGCAATGTATCGCAATGTATCGCCATGTATCGCCTAATCGCCATGTATCGCCATGTATCGCAATGTATCGCAATGTATCGCCATGTATCGCCTAATCGCCATGTATCGCCATGTATCGCAATGTATCGCCATGTATCGCCTAATCGCCATGTATCGCCATGTATCGCAATGTATCGCAATGTATCGCCATGTATCGCCTAATCGCCATGTATCGCAATGTATCGCAATGTATCGCCATGTATCGCCTAATCGCCATGTATCGCCATGTATCGCAATGTATCGCAATGTATCGCCATGTATCGCCTAATCGCCATGTATCGCCATGTATCGCCATGTATCGCCTAATCGCCATGTATCGCCATGTATCGCAATGTATCGCCATGTATCGCCTAATCGCCATGTATCGCCATGTATCGCAATGTATCGCCATGTATCGCCTAATCGCCATGTATCGCCATGTATCGCCTAATCGCCATGTATCGACATGTATCGACATGTATCGTCATATATCGCCATGTATTGCAATGTATCGCCATGTATCGCCATGTATCGTCATGTATCGCCATGTATTGCAATGTATCGCCATGTATCGCCATGTATCGACATGTATCGTCATGTATCGCCATGTATTGCAATGTATCGCCATGTATCGCCATGTATCGACATGTATCGACATGTATCGTCATGTATCGCCATGTATTGCAATGTATCGCCATGTATCGACATGTATCGCCATGCATCACCATGTATCCCCATGTATCGTCATGTATCGCCATGTATTGCAATGTATCGCCATGTATCGCCATGTATCAACAAGTATCGTCATGTATCGCCATGTATTGCACTGTATCGCCATGTATCGACATGTATCGACATGTTCCACCATGTATCGACATGTTCCACCATGTATCGACATGTTCCACCATGTATCAACATGTATCGTCATGTATCGCCATGTATTGCACTGTATCGCCATGTATCGCCATGTATCGACATGTATCGCCATGCATCACCATGTATCCCCATGTATCGTCATGTATCGCCAAGTATTGCAATGTATCGCCATGTATCGACATGTATCGTCATGTATCGCCATGTATTGCAATGTATCGCCATGTATCGATATGTATCGACATGTTCCACCATGTATCACCCAAGTCGCAACGCCCCTACAGAATCAACAACACAGGTTTATGAGCTAGTGCCCAAAGTGCACACATCAGTCTAGCCTCAACAACATAATTCTGACCAGCTGCTGAAATTCGTCATTCAATCAAGTTCGTGAAGAATGATACAGGTTTGAGGCAGCTATCGCTTATGGAAGTGGATTATTGGTGTCAAGGTGTCCGGTCAGTGTAATGTACCGTAGCACACGGCGCAAGTTAATGAAGATGTTACTACCTTGTAACACTGTACGTGCTGCTCATTGAATCATTTCATTGACCATTCAGAGAGATGAGCTCTGTTATTAGTCCCACCAGGGGCTCACATCTAGTGGGACGTGGGTTGGCGACCACGGAACCTCAGCTGAGTCCGACATTGCTTCTACTTACTTGTGTCGGGCCCCTCTCTGTCTTCTTTCCTGTCGACCTCTCTAGGTCAACTTTTGTTCTCTTCCGACCCCGACGGTCTTTTAATTTCCCACCAGCCATGTTTTTCTTTTCATTACATCTCCTGCCTTCTGCACAAGGCCCTCAAGGAGGCAGGGCGTGTGTAGCCCCCACCAATTCTGGTGCGCCCTGGATAGTGCTACAACCTCAAGGGCTCACGGCTGGTGAGTTCGGAAGTTGGCGCTCCCGAGCGATGCCCGAGCTGGGTCCGGTCCCCCCCCCCCCCCCTTTAGGTAGATTACATTAGAAACCTAACTATTGCAATGGGTACCATGTCTCGACTTCCGGAAAATTTCGACATATCTTCGCGTTTCACATCCCCCAGACCCCAAAACCACCGTCAGTTCAAAAGTTTATATATAATTTATGTATGTATATGTATATCAGTTTCTTGTGGACACGATAACTGCCGTAATTTTGCGCCAATCACTTTATATTTTTTTACCGAATATGTATACCTATAAAATCTCGGTCGAGTTCGTTACTTGGCTAAATCGGTTGAAGGGGGTGAAAATGGGGGCTTTTTTTTCTCGAAAAAGTGAAATATTGCTATAACTCTCTTAATATGTGAAATATCGAATCCGTTCAAAGTTCATACTATGTGTCGGATAAAGCCCAAAAATGTATGTTTGAAGAGTTTTTTATAGCATCAACCATTGACCAAAGGGGTGGGAAAAAGTGGGTTTTTCGGGAAACATTAATCATATCTCTCTTAATAGGCACAATATCAAAACCGTACAAAATGGACAATATTCTCCTAATAATTACCTAAAACTTTTGTCTGAAAGAATTTTTGATATGACCCAACATTACGCCAAGGGATGAGAAAAATGATTTCGGAATTATAAGAAAATGCCAAGAGCTATCAGTGGTTGCCATGGCAACACTACTAAATTGATGAGGGATGAGCCATCAGACGTTGCCATGACAACGCACTTGCACGCGATCACATTCAGTTTTCCATCTGACTAAGTGAGAAGCGGCCTCGGTGACGTAACTGGTAGTATGCAGAACTTCTATGCCCAAGGTCGCGGGTTCAAAGCCGGCCAAAGTAGTCGGATTGTCTAAGAGCGCTAAAAATCCCTCAGTATGATTTCCTTTTGGAGGGGAAGTTCCAACGTTCGTTGCGAGTTACTGGTTGCGGTGGCATCTAGTAGCCAAGTTCACAGCTAGGTGTCGTTGACGGTAGTAATTGGTAGCAACATTAGGAACTACTGCTTGAAATTGACCGTCTGCAGTCCTTACCTGAATTACAGACTAATACAGCCATCACAATTCACACCGTTTATCAGACAGATTCTACACTCACCCAAAGTACACGGGGTTACATGACCGCGTTGTCGCAGCCCCGAAACTGAGGAACTAACCAACATCTCTGCGGGAGACATAATTTTGCGTGAAGAAGTAACAGACCGTTACATAGTTACACATCAGTGTCGAAACCTTGCATAAGGACAGTGTGACCACAAGTATAAAAATGGACTCCAAATGACAAGAAGGTTACCGTCATCATAAGACAATAAAGTGTTTAAAATATGCATAAAATGACGAAAAACAAATTTAATTAATCTCCAATTATAAAATACTTTCTCGCAATAAATGAGATCTGATCCTTCTACGAAAACCTGCATATTCTGCCTATTTTCGCCTATCCCCAAGTTTGTCCGGTGAAATCTACCTCCGCCTTCCGGCGTGCCGAGAGGACTTTTTTTCATTGCCTTTGGGGCGGGCTCTCTCTTCTTTTCTCCTTTCCTATCTGCCTTACATGGCTCTCCTTTCTAAGTCCCTCAATCCTCATTCTTCGAGGGTTGAGGGCACTTATTTCCCCTATCATTTATTTCCCTTACTCTTCTTTTCGTTGCCTTTTCTACTTCTAGTTTGTAAGCTGTAGTTAGTTTTAATTTATTAAAGGTTCGTTTTCATTTTTCATGATCATCCAACCCATTAGGGGCGATAACCTAGATGTTAGTCCCTTAAAACAACAATATCATCATCATCTCTTATTCGTACCAGCGAGCTTATATGCTCGATGTGCATGAAGTACTGCGGTAAGTTACTTATTCTTCGGCTGGCTGCGTGGCTCAGCGGCAACGTTCTCACCCGCTGTTCCCTAGGTTGCAGGACCGAATCCTGGCGCAGCCAGTGGGCATTTGAGGGTGCGCAAATGCGAACGAGCCGTGTCAGTACATTTACTGGCACGTTAAAGATCCCCCCGGGGCAAAATTTCGGCACTCCGGCGTCTCTAAAAGCCGCAGTTGTAAAATGGGACGTAAATAATATTTTTTTAAATCATTATTACTTATTCTTCAACGGTATTGGCAACTCCGGCTATCCGATATGACATCTAGCGGTAAACAAGTAGTTCCGTGACGAACTAAACAGCCTACTTTTCTTAAAATTTCAGATTGATGCCAATCTATATAGACCTATCTAGAATAATGACGAAATCAAGTATTAGAGTAATAGAGTAAATTACTACAGTAGGCAGCCCTGGTGACTCTGAATAGTCTGACTTAGTTCCATCTCTTAAGGTATAGAATGCACATACAAAAATGGCTGAAGTCTAATGGATAGTATGGACGTTACATGCTGTTTGATATTGGATTTATCAGTGCGCGTAAAATCATGTTGATAATCATGGCATGTATGTGATTCTCAGAATTAGTCTGAAATATTACGATCTATTATAGTGCCAATTTTGGATAAAATTCATTTGTTAGTATAGAAGTTACATATAAATAAAAATTGAAACTATCAGAAAGCTTAGAATCATGTTGGCAGCACTTAGGTATATTTATTACTCCAAATTTATCTAGAATGTCAGGTACTATACGTGTGCAAAGTTTAGAGATGATGACTTGCATACTTTCTGATATATTGATATTAGGATTAAACAAATAGAGGGAGAATATTTATTAACAGTTGGCAGCCCTGCTTGTTCTTACGAATACGCATAGTCATAACTGTTATGGTACACAAAGCTCATACGAAATTTGGTTGAAATCCATTTGTTAGTAGGCCTATAGAAGTTATATGCATTTAAAAACTGGACTTATCATCAGGCTTAGAATCATGTTGGCAGCACTGACGAATATAAGGTACACCGAACTAAGGTAGAGTATCAGGTACTATACGTGTGAAAAGTTTAGAGCTGTAGGCTTTCATACTTTCTGATATATTGACATTAGGGTAAAAACATAGTGAGAGTATTTATTAACAGTTGGCAGCCCTGGTGGCTCATTAGAATACGCACAGTCATATCTGCTGTAGTACACATAGTACATACGAAATCTGATTGAAATCCAATCGATAGTATAGAAGTCTCATGCATTTAGGAATTGGACCTATCGGCAGGCTTAGAATCATTTTGGCAATACTGGCACATATGGTCTTTTGAAAATTAATCTGGAATGCTATTGTCTATGTGTGTGCCAATTTTGGAATAGTTCGCATGCATAACTTCTGAGATATCCAACATAGAGCTCAAATTACAATTGCGATTTTCCAGCAGTTGGTAGCACTGACGTCAATTTAAAATATGGCCGTGAGATATTCAGGTATAGATCTTTGCTCTTACCAAATTTGGTTTCGATAGCTGCAGCCGTTTAGGAGTTGATAGGGGGGGACACACACACACAGCCAGACAGACAGAAGGACAGACAGAGAGAGGGACAGACAGACAGACGGACAGACAGACAGACACACATTTTCCCGGATCGATCTCATAAGTCTACTTTTTCCTCATTTTTACAAAATGTGAAAAGTAGGCTAAAAAGAGAAACTTACCAATTAGGGTACATTTGTCACGTGGTGACTTTGTATATAGTTTCTTGTATTGGTAAGCAGATCGTGGTAAATTCTTGGTGTTTATACAAAAGTAATAAGTTTTACTCGTTGATAAGAGTGCAAAATGAGTAAAAGCAAAGTATATTCCTCAGTTTACGACTGTAAGTCGATGTATAAGAGGGCTGCGGATATACGTTTTCATCACTTTCCAAAATATGTAAATAGCAATAGCCGAAAGGTGACGATACCAAATAAATACGGGCAACAAGAGCGGGTTGGACCACTCACCACTACACTCACTGACGACAGGACGGGTTGTTCACTTACGCTGAGCCAAGCCGCACCTAGACTGGCAAGCACAGTCTCGCCGAGCCAAGCCGTACCAAGACAGGCAAGCCTACACCAGCCGAGGACAGCCAAGCTTCATCAGTCAGGTATCCTTCCCTGCTCCCTAGTTCATTTTCAATAACCCTACCAACCGCCATCAGCTCGCTCTGCGATATCCGAGCCATTCCACTGCGAGTCATATAGGCCTAATTTGACTTCACAGGGTCAACACCTACCATCCAAATCAAGCAATTCCTGACTACCCCGAGTTTTAATACAAGTTAAACTCATCCCTTCGCCCTACCAAGCAGCAAATAATTTCTAGAGTCTATAGTACAGGGAGCAAACTCAAATATAGCTTTTAAACGTAACAGCGCCATGACTCGAACTGCACAAAAACAAATACCAGCAGACAACCGATGCTTGATAATATGCAATTGACACATAAAAGCCAGTGGATCACACAAATTAGATAACGTGTATCGCACAGTTGTACATATATACAATTGAAAATAACACTGTCATTACTTTAGGGACCACATTTACTGATTATCACCGAAAGATAAAAAGTGTTCCATTTCAAACGCGTGTTATTGAGTATTTTTACCCTACTTATCCAGACCGACCGCAGCGCCCCAAGTGTTAGTTTGAGTTGCCAATAATAACACACAATTTTGGTGGTGTGGCATTCACCGCCTACTAGATGCGAGCTGCTCTCTAGAGCGCCACTCGCATCCAGTCGGCCGTGGTGGCATCGATCGTGTTTCTAATAAAATATATTAGAATGCGCCACCAGACTTGCTGCTCTTTCGATACCAGTGGGGCGCCGTCTGTGGTCTCGTGGTAGTCCGCGATTATAATTGCCTGATAGCACATGCGCGAGTAACGAGTTTCGTATGCGAACGAGTCCCAAGTGCTGCAGCGTGATTGAGAAGGGAGGGACGTTCATTTGTTTAGTTCCTGCGGAAATGTTCGTATCGGCTCCTAGATTGGGTGGTTGGTTCCTTAGTTTAGGGGCTGCAACAACGAGGTCATGTAGCCCCGTGTACTTTGGGTGTGTGTAGACTCTGTCTGATAACCGGTGTTAATTGTGAAGGCTGTATTAGTGTGTGTTACCTGTTTTTAATTCAACCAAGGACTGCAGACGATTATGTCAAGTAGTTCCTACTTTCGCTACCAAATGCTACCGTCCACGACACCAAGCTGTAAACTTGGCTACTACTAGATGCCATCGCAACCAACGCCTCGTGACGAACGTTGGAACTTCAGAGCATTAATAAAACCTAACCTACAAATTTTGCTTCGCACAAGTTTAGTTAGTGGAAGGTTCTTTTACATGCCATAAATCTATGTCATGGGCCCGCCAGCTTTACTTCCCCTCCGAAGGAAGGCATACTAAGGGATTTCTAATGCTTTAAAAAACTCCGACGGCTTCGGCCGGGTCGGAACCTGCGACCTTGATATAGGCTCCTAGCGCATTTGTATTGCACGTTGGTGTGTCTGCCAGGAGCACAGGAGCAGTGACCCCCTTCACTACCTTCCATCTCCTTCTTTCCCCTCTGCACTCTCGAGTTTGCGCCATCAGGCAATAATCGCAGTGTACGTATCAAGACTTCGGATTCAAAGGTCCTGGGTTCAAATTCCAGCTTTACCTAGAAATTTAATTCCGGTCTGAGAGTTGAAACGGGGTTCACTTAATCTCGTGAGGCAAAGCTGAGAAGCTGAGAAGAAGTAAATTTGATTCCTACCTCAACCATCCTGGAAGTAGTTTTCTGTGGTCCCCCCCAGGCAAATGCTGGGATGGTACCGAACTGAAGACGACGACGACCGCTTCCTATCCAAATCCTACCTCATTTGCAAATAAACACACTAAATCAGACATCACAGTGGCACAGGTGGGGCAGATGACCTCGCTGTTCCACCCTTTTAAACTACAATAACTAACAGTGACACATGTTACCAGCAGATTCCACACACACCCAAGTACATGGGGTTACATTTTCACTATGTCGCAAAGCCCCTAAATGAATCAACGTGGTGATCCAATTGAATCCTAAGTCTGGGAAACAAGTCATAACGCCTTTTCTTTTCGGTATCAACCTCTTTGGAATATCTGTCAGTGCGCTCAAATCTGACAGTACGGTATCGATAATGAGCTCGCTTTAACTTCCTATGGATGGCAAAGGAAGGAAGGTTGTAGTCTTACGGGCCTCTTAATCTCGCAGTCTTAATCCGTGAAACCTGATTTTTACGTGGAATCCGAACCACTGGGCGTGATATTTCACCTCGAAAAATTTCGCATGCTTTAACCAGGAGTCGATCCTGGTCCGCGTTGGTGGGAGGAGTCAAGCAGCTTAACTGTAGCGCCATCACGGTCTCTCCTACCCTCTATCATTGACAGATTGGCTGCATGTCGCAGTGGTTAAGTTCTTGCATGCTGCATCCAATGTTGTGAGGAACGAATCGCGGCGCAGGAAGTTGGTATTTGAGTGACCCGTGTCAGTAGATTTACTGGCACATTAAAGATATCCTTCAGGACGAAAATACGGCACCCCGGCGTCTCTTCTGCAGTGGCAGTGAAAACGGACGTAAATCCCGTAAAATTAAACTATACATTAACAACAAGCGAAGCCTCCGTGGCTTAGGCGGCAGCACACCGGCCTCTCACCACTGGGTCCGTGGTTCAAATCCCGGTCACTCCATGTGAGATCTGTGCTGGACAAAACGGAGGCAGACAGGTTTTTCTCCGGGTACTCTGGTTTTCCCTGTCAAAATGTCATTCCAGCAACACTCTCCACTATCATTTCATTTCATCTGTCATTCATTTAATCATTGCCCCAGAGGAGTGCGTCAGGCCTCGGCAGCCGGCACAGTTCATATCATCGCCGCTAGATGGGGGCTTCATTCATTCCATTCCTGACCCGGTCGGAGACTGGAAGCAGGCTGTGGATTTTCATTTCATTAACAACAATGCCAGTCATTTTTATGGAACCTTCAGATGTTCATACACGTACGAAAGTACTGTTGTATTTATCAGAAGTCAGCGTTCCTTCCTCTGAAACTGTAGTGTCGGTTGTTTCTTAGGAGTTCCCTTTTTGACGAAAACCAAGAACATGAGGGCGGTTAATTCAGAAAGAAGCGCCAGGGGGCTTAATATTCTGTTTCTGTTGGTGAAAACGTTATCGATCAATAAGCTAATATTATTGCTGTTTCTTATTTTAGAGGTGGCGACATCGTGGCCATATAGCGCCGTGTATTTGTGTGTGTGTAATTTAAATGATAACCTGCGTTATTGTGACGACTGTAGTAGTGTGCGTATTTTTAAATTGTGGATAGGATTGGGAAGGAAGTGGCCGTATCCTTAAGTTAGAAACCATCCTATAATTTGGCTCGAGTAGAAGTGGGAAACCACATTAAACCACTTCCAGGATGGCTAAGGTGAGAATCGAACCCTCCTCTTCTCAGCTTTGCCTCACGAGGCTGAGTGTTCCGTTCCAGACCTCACATCCGAATTAAAATATCACCTCCACGGTGATAGTCAAGAACTCTCTCCGCTACACCACAAGGTGGTCCAATGAGCTAATGTTAAGGTGAAGTGACATACTGAAAAAAAGAAAAACAACGAAAAGGTGACTGTCCTGAATTCACCAATAAGACCTAAGACTCCTCCAGCCAGAGAGGGCAGTTTCCTCCAGGAATGTGGCTCAACTCTGCTGAATTCACCAATAAGACCTAAGACTCCTCCAGCTAGGGAGGGCAGTTTCCTCCAGGAATGTGGCACAACTCTACTGATTGTCCTGAATTTACCAATAAGACCTGTGACTCCTCCAGCCAGAGAGGGCAGTTTCCTCCAGGAATGTGGCTCAACTCTGCTGAATTCACCAATAAGACCTAAGACTCCTCCAGCTAGGGAGGGCAGTTTCCTCCAGGAATGTGGCACAACTCTACTGATTGTCCTGAATTTACCAATAAGACCTAAGACTCCTCCAGCCAGAGAGGGCAGTTTCCTCCAGGAATGTGGCACAACTCTACTGATTGTCCTGAATTTACCAATAAGACCTGAGACTCCTCCAGCCAGAGAGGGCAGTTTCCTCCAGGAATGTGGCTCAACTCTGCTGAATTCACCAATAAGACCTAAGACTCCTCCAGCTAGAGAGGGCAGTTTCCTCCAGGAATGTGGCACAACTCTACTGATTGTCCTGAATTTACCAATAAGACCTAAGACTCCTCCAGCCAGAGAGGGCAGTTTCCTCCAGGAATGTGGCACAACTCTACTGATTGTCCTGAATTTACCAATAAGACCTGAGACTCCTCCAGCCAGAGAGGGCAGTTTCCTCCAGGAATGTGGCTCAACTCTGCTGAATTCACCAATAAGACCTAAGACTCCTCCAGCTAGGGAGGACAGTTTCCTCCAGGAATGTGGCACAACTCTACTGATTGTCCTGAATTTACCAATAAGACCTAAGACTCCTCCAGCCAGAGAGGGCAGTTTCCTCCAGGAATGTGGTACAACTCTACTGATTGTCCTGAATTTACCAATAAGACCTGAGACTCCTCCAGCCAGAGAGGGCAGTTTCCTCCAGGAATGTGGCTCAACTCTGCTGAATTCACCAATAAGACCTAAGACTCCTCCAGCTAGGGAGGGCAGTTTCCTCCAGGAATGTGGCACAACTCTACTGATTGTCCTGAATTTACCAATAAGACCTAAGACTCCTC
The DNA here is from genome assembly GCA_946902985.2 of Meconema thalassinum. Taxonomy (NCBI): domain Eukaryota; kingdom Metazoa; phylum Arthropoda; class Insecta; order Orthoptera; family Tettigoniidae; genus Meconema; species Meconema thalassinum. The sequence continues at coordinate 2,104,729,878 of OX336388.2, read as the reverse complement.
CAGCTAGAGAGGGCAGTTTCCTCCAGGAATGTGGCTCTACTCTGCTGATTGCCCTGAATTCACCAATAAGACCTAAGACTCCTCCAGCTAGGATGGGCAGTTTCCTCCAGGAATGTGGCACAACTCTGCTGAATTCACCAATAAGACCTAATACTCCTCCAGCTGGAGAGGGCAGTTTCCTCCAGGAATGTGGCTCTACTCTGCTGATTGCCCTGAATTCACCAATAAGACCTAAGACTCCTCCAGCTAGGGAGGGCAGTTTCCACCAGGAATGTGGCTCAACTCTGCTGAATTCACCAATAAGACCTAATACTCCTCCAGCTGGAGAGGGCAGTTTCCTCCAGGAATGTGGCTCTACTCTGCTGATTGCCCTGAATTCACCAATAAGACCTAAGACTCCTCCAGCTAGGAAGGGCAGTTTCCTCCAGGAATGTGGCACAACTCTACTGATTGTCCTGAATTTACCAATAAGACCTAAGACTCCTCCAGCTAGAGAGGGCAGTTTCCTCCAGGAATGTGGCTCTACTCTGCTGATTGCCCTGAATTCACCAATAAGACCTAAGACTCCTCCTGCTAGGAAGGGCAGTTTCCTCCAGGAATGTGGCACAACTCTACTGATTGTCCTGAATTTACCAATAAGACCTAAGACTCCTCCAGCTAGAGAGGGCAGTTTCCTCCAGGAATGTGGCTCTACTCTGATGATTGCCCTGAATTCACCAATAAGACCTAAGACTCCTCCAGCTAGGAAGGGCAGTTTCCTCCAGGAATGTGGCACAACTCTACTGATTGTCCTGAATTTACCAATAAGACCTAAGACTCCTCCAGCTAGAGAGGGCAGTTTCCTCCAGGAATGTGGCTCTACTCTGCTGATTGCCCTGAATTCACCAATAAGACCGAAGACTCCTCCATCTAGGGAGGGCAGTTTCCTCCAGGAATGTGGCAAAAATCTGCTGATTGTCCTGAATTCACCAATAAGACCTAAGACTCCTCCATCTAGGGAGGGCAGTTTCCTCCAGGAATGTGGCTCAACTCTGCTGATTGTCCTGAATTCTCCAATAAGGTCTAAGACTCTTCCAGCTAGAGAGGGAAGCTTCCTCCAGGGATGGTGCTCTAATCTGCGGATTGTCCTGAATTCTCCAATAAGGTCTAAGCCTCCTCCAGCTAGATAGGGAAGCTTCCTCCAGGAATGTAGAGCGATCGTTGTGCTCCACCCACAGGCGTGCGCTCGTGCCAGCTCTTAAAATAGCTTGTGAATGAAGTTGGCTGCACGGCTCCTTACGAAATGTGGAGTCTCACTGTAGGCAGGAGGACACCAGAATAGCGATGTCTCCAACAATATAACCGGTAGTGTGGCGTGTTCTATCAAGTACAGCGCGTTGATAATGGCGTGTCTGGCCACTGCCTATAGAGCCCTGCGCGGATAAACAAAACGTTATCAGCATCCGCACGACTGTTATCCGCATCCGCACGTCTGTTATCCGAGTCCGCTGACATTAAAATAATACTAATAAAACTATCAAAATTCTCCGTCTTTTCAATACAATATTAATAGTCTATTTATACAATTGGGTACATGTTTCGCACAAACGTTAGTGCTTCCTCAGCCCAAATATGCATTAAGACATAAACAAATATTACACACTTATAAAATACATACAATGAAAATATTCCATAGATAAAAAAAGTCCTCTCGGCACGTCGGAAGGCGGAGGTAGATTTCATCGGGCAAACTTGGGGATAGGCGAAAATAGGCAGAATATGCACGTTTTCGTAGAAGGATCAGACTTCATTTATTGCGAGAAAGTATTTTATAATTGGAGCTTAATTAACATTGATTTTCGTCATTTTATGCATATTTTAAACATTTTATTGTCTTATAGGGACGGTAACCTTCTTGTCATTTGGGGTACATTTTTATACTTGTGGTCACACTGTCCTTATGCAAGGTTTCGACACTGATGTGTAACTATCTAACGGTCTGTTACGTCTTCACGCAAAATTATATCTCCCGCAGAGATTATGGTTGGTTCCTCAGTTTAGGGACTGCCACAACGCGGTCATGTAACCCCGTGTACTTTGGGTGAGTGTAGAATCCGTCTGATAAACAGTGTGAATTGTGATGGCTGTATTAGTCCGTAATTCAGGTGAGGACTGCAGACGGTCAATTTCAAGCAGTAGTTCCTAATGTTACTACCAGATACTACCGTCAACGACACCTAGCTCTGAACTTGGCTAAGGGATGCCACCGCAACCAGCAACTCGCAACGAACGTTGGATCTTCCCCTCCAAAGGAAAGCATACTGAGGGATTTTTAGCAATCTTAGAAAATCCGACGACTTCGGCCGGCTTTGAACCCGCGAACTTGGGCATAGAAGTTCTACATACTACCAGTTACGTCACCGAGGCCGCTTCTCACTTAGTCAGATGGAAAACTGAATGTGATCGCGTGCAAGTGCGTTGTCATGGCAACGTCTGATGGCTCATCCCTCATCAATTTAGTAGTGTTGTCATGGCAACCTCTGATAGCTCTTGGCATTTCCTTATAATTCCGAAATCATTTTTCTCATCCCTTGGCGTAATGGTGGGTCATATCAAAAATTCTTTCAGACAAAAGTTTTAGGTAATTATTGTGGGAATATTGTCCATTTTGTACGGTTTTGATATTGTGCCTATTAAGAGAGATATGATTAATGTTTCCCGAAAAACCCACTTTTTCCCACCCCTTTGGTCAATGGTTGGTGCTATCAAAAAACTCTTCAAACATGAATTTTTGGGCCTTATTTGACACATAGTATGAACTTTGAATGGATTCGATATTCAAATATTAAGAGCGTTATAGTGATATTTCACTTTTTCGAAAAAAGACCCCCATTTTCACCCCCGTCGACCGATTGTGCCCATTAACGAACTCGACCGAGATTTTATAGGGATACATATTATGTAAAAAATTCAAATTGATTGGTGCAAAATTGCGGTAGTTATCGTGTCCACAAGAAAGTGATATATATATATATATACATAAATTATATATAAACTTTTTAACTGACGGTGGTTTTGGGGTCTAGGGGATGTGAAACGTGAAGATATGTCGAAAATTTCCGGAAGTCGAAACAAGGTACCCATTGCAATAGTTAGCTTTCTGATGAAATCTACCTAACAGTGCAATAGTTTGTGACATCCAAAGAAGAAATAAAATCATGTTCTAAATATTCCATAGATGAAACAGTACGATAGTTTGCGACATCCAAAGAATAAATAATAATATGTTGTAAAATTACACCATAACCCATATGAGTGTAAAAATGCTTGTAGTTATATGCCTGATTATATTAACTTTGAAAATGTTGTGTGTTATCCCCTAATATGATGTTAACCGAATAAACAGCGAACAAATCTGAGAAAATCTGAGAAACTACAAATAAATTTGAAATGACTGTCCTAAATGTTTAAGTGGAAAACATGAAAACTGCTATAAGCTGCTAACTCACACTCACCTACTGACTCGAATCATGCGAAGTCGTAGCTACATATGAACAGGCCCGACGAGAGGGGGGGTCAGGCAGGGCTGGTGCCCCGGGGCCCGACCCTCCCAGGGGGGCCCGGCGTCCTAGGAGGATGGACCCGATCGGGCATTGCTTTATTATTGCCTTTACGTGACTTGAATTTTCTACTGGCAGTCATTTTGGGAATGCAATGAACAAGGTTACAAGGATTGAGAAACTTATTCTGTCAAGTGGACAATATTTTCCTTTTCAAAGCGTTTGTGGGAAGAACAAAGGTCTCTATGTGGACAACTTAGGCGACGGGGCTTCGCTATGTATTGTTCTCAGAATATACTTGAAGACAGAGAGAGCTTTCCATTAGTCTAAATTTGGCTTGTTCGGCTTATGCACTAATCCTTCAAATAACTTTCTCATCCCTTCACTTATTTCGCCAAGGCCACGAGAGCCTGGGCTGCCCTGATGTGTTTGGTCAGCTAGCTCAAGAGTTTCAGGTTTGGTGCGTCACATCGAGCTTAGATATTTAGAGGTGTTAATGTCTGAAATGAATATATTGTGTAGCTAGACGTATCGTATGCCGTGCAGACAGGTTAGTAAAATAAATTTTAAAGTAGCGTCCACATAGTAATTCACTTTATAGTTATTGTTGATTTAAGGGGCGAAACAGCGAGGTCATCTTCCCCTAGTAATTCACTTTCGCACTATGTGAAAAATTATCATTGCTGGCTAAATATCTTGCGAAAGGGTGGGATGATTCCGTTGTCAAACGTAAATAGAAGAAATGCATGCGAAATTGTTCATCTTCTCGTTTACTGAATTGAGAAAACAATGCTAATATTTGAATAATCTCCATGTTTAGGTGCAGTATAATTATAATTATAAATGGTTCATTCAATACGATCAACAATCCCAGAAACTTGGGTTCGTGCGCAAATTATTTATGATTAAGGGATTTATTGATAACCTATATTGCTATTGGTACTAGAGTTGGGAAATGTATCCAAAGACTGAAACTAAGGTAACATTCAAGTTTTTTTCTGGACTTAGTGATAACCAGGAGAAAAATTTCAAATAACATACGGCACTGAGCCACTCAATTTTGTTTTCCAATTCCTCTCGTGGGACGTCAGTGGTAAGGGCAGATGACCTACCGTAGCTGTTCCGCCCCCATAAAACAACAATACGTAACGAAAAGCAGGGTATACACTCAGCTGAGCTATTGCCTCTGTGACATGATCAATCGCATGCCGTATTCTTAGTTGCCGACCGGGAAAAGTGGGAATGCGTTGCTCGCCGCGACTATTGCTGTAATTATTAGGGTTAAGAGCAGGGTAGGTGTCCCTGGACTTGAAATAAGGTACTATACCGGCATTTGTCTGGAGGGAGTGTGAAAAACAATACTCAGGATAGCCGCTGTCAGCACCGGGATTTGAACATCTGATCTGCAGACTCTCTGTAGACCCCCATCACGGTCATTTGTGGGCTACACCGCGGAGTATTACTTGAAGGTGCGAGAGATTTTACTTCAATATCGGAGAGTCTTTTCATAGCCACTAATATCAATGGTCACCACATTTTTACTCCAAAATATCACAAAAATAATCACCCAAATGGCCTATAAGTCAATGATTTGGACCTGATTTTCGCAACATTTTCCGGAGCAGGACCCCCGGACCCCACTCTGAGCTTGATTATATTCCATACCCCCCAGATCCCCGGTGTGTCCACTCTCCCATAATCTTGGCTTAAAACTGCCCCGATGGTCACCAGTCATAGATAGGATTTGGGATTTTTAGGAGAACCTGGCTCTAGGTTTGCTTACTGCAAAGCAATATTAAATTATAAGAAGTCCACTGACTGCAAATTACAAAATATAGTTGAAATTCACATTTTCTTATTTTGTGAAAACAATCACTGATCAGCTGCAATCTACTGATAGCACATAATAAATAACTTGACTTACGTATGGGTATACCTGTGGGTGATTATAAAACATATTTTGCTTTGTTTAATGTACAAGGATGTGTGATCGCCGTTCAACCTAAACAGTGTTTAGGCTTATACCCAAGGGCGTGGCTCTTGAAGGGCAGCAAGTTTTGAGAATTTCAACATAAAAACCCTATATGTAAAACGTATTTTAAAATACGTCATGACTTAGTGTAAAAATCATGTTTTCATTATGCAAAGAGATTACGTCATATGTCACCGAGGCCGTAGTACAGTATACCCTTTCCACCTGTTTTAACAAGCTTGATAAATATTTGGGTCTTAGGACGTCGTGGTCATCAGTCCTTTCTACTTACTGTGTGTGTAGATCTCTGTCCGACAATCTATACCTGAAGTTAATCATACTGTATATTTTGAATTAATTGGGGATTTAATTGAGGAGGAAATGAGTGTACGATGGTGCAACTACAGCCTTTGGCTATAGTCTAGGGTTAAAACAATGAATCCTGGAAAATAAGCTTAGAATCACCAACGGTGGAATTCGAACCCCCCTTTTTCCAATGTGAATGTTCTCCCCAAGTTAAATACGGTACTGTAAAAGCGATGAAATTACGGTCCGATAAATGCATTTTTTTTTTCAAATTTGGGTATGACTAACGAGCATATCGCTTTTACGAGTATCACTGAAGTTCTAAGATTATTGATATCAAAGAGGATCTGCAGAACGTTAAATCTGAACACTGTGCATGCTTACAGTGTTACCTCATCGGGACAAATTTAGATCTGTCAAACGCCAAAAATAAACAATATTGTGAATGTAATGAAAATTATTACCCAGTTTTCGATGGCTTTACTCGTGATATTTATTTTTGTTAATTGAAAATAATGCATTCGTACGCGCTTGTCAGGTATAAACATTGAGTTTGCAAATAATTCTGCATGCATTCCTCCAGTTTCACTGTTGTAAATTTTACATACTAGCATTAACTTATTTATATTGTTATTAATTCACGCTCTGCTTATGATAATAAATATGGCCTGGATCTACTGGAATATATAATTGAAATATTATTAATACAGTAGGCCTATATTATACAGTATTTTTGCAGCCAATGGTCATATCAGGATATATCAATTGAAAGCCCGTAGGCTCCTCAAAAAGTTCAAATTCAGGTAGTTCCAACTTTGGCTACCAGACGCCACAGTCAATGACACCCAAGCGGCAAACGTTGGAACTTGATAGAGTGTTTCTAACAAAATAACCTACAAATTTTGGCTACACACTACCAATTGTAATGGAAATGAATGTACGATGTGCAACAACAGCCTTTTGATGAGACAAAAATGTGTCCGGACTGTCGCAACAGCTGGCGTGATTTTTGTCGCGGGACTGTCGCGTCGGTCTCCTGTGTTATTGCATTCAAGTGCGCACACTGAGGACAGAAGTGTCACTCACCACTCATATCCACAGCCTTCTAAACCACAGGCCCGCCGGCTTTACTTCCCCTCTGAAGTCCGAATAAAGGCATACTGAAGGATTTTTACGCTCTTAACAATCCGATGACTTCGGCCGGACTTAAACCCGCGAACTTGAGCATAGCAGCGCAGCATGCTACAATTATTATTATTATTATTATTGCTTGCTGTTTTTTTATGTTCTTGTAATTTATTTCGTGATGAACATTTTGTGCAAAAGGAAATTGCGCAAAATCAGTTTGTGCAAATTTACGAGGATTATAAATTGATTTTACATAGTTTGGTTATAGAGTGGGGCCCGGGAGATTCCAGCCCCAGGGCCCGTCGCCGCTCTCCACGGCGCAAACTCGTGCTAAAGTGACTTCATGCAGAACAGGCTCGGAAATAAGTCATAAATATTGTTAACAGCTATTGTTAAACTCAAACAATATAATTATGAGTCTCAGTATAGATGCTCAGCCGATTTGGCTTAATTTCTTTTGTTTGTAATGGTCTCAATCAAAGTAGCCTACAAGACGTTTGCTTCAAAATTAATCTCCTTTAAATTATGGGACGGATTGACCCTTTGAGCCGTGTTTATCTCAATTTGTTCCAGGATGTTCATGACAGATCCTTTATTCTCGTAGTGCAAAATTTCCAGATCTTTTTCAATGTTAGTAAATTTATGGCCAGTTTCTAACATATGTGTTCCCATTGCCGAAATCTTCCTATGTTTAATCGCGTTTAAATGCTCAGCATAACGAATGCTGAAATTACGTCCTGTTTGACCTATATAGTCTGCTTGGCAATTGTCACAATGTAATCTGTATATACCTGATCTACTGTGTATGTTATAACTATTGACCTGTTTAGAATTGACGGAGAATATTGATAGTTTTATTTGTAAACATATTCAATACGGACCCGAAATGGATAATATTATTCTGATTAAAATAATATTTTTTAATTTATTAGATAATGCGTTAAGTACCGTACTAAAGCAACACATTTAGACAATTTAGGAGAAATTCCTTCCCCTAGGCTATGTGGTGAATCGCAAGACAATGTTGACTGAGTTTTGTCCCTCTGAGTAACGGGATGTGAAACAGCGAGTGACTAATTATAACACTTACTTAGTCGTCGGACATACCCACTCTGCAGGCGCAGGTATAAAGGACTTTCTTGAGGGATAAGTCAACACTAATTGAGGGTAGTTCCATGATTGGCTTCTCTCACGTCTCTAAACTTATTGTTGTCATACAATCCAAGCGAAAGTAAATAGGGAAATAACAAGAAACGTGAAAGACGCAGATCTTTGTAAAAACTAAAATTATTTAAAACAAATCCATTTCAACATTGTATTCTAAAAACTATCCGCAAATTTACTCAACACATTATCCGCAGACTATCCGCTATCCGCACAGTCATACAAACTCTATCCGCATCCGCGCAGGGCTTTACCTATGAGTGCATACATTTTATTTGGATGTTATTCTACAGTATCATAGAATCAAACAGAGAGATGTCACTCACAAGGGAACCGCGCCTACTCATTTCGTCCAAACAAATGATATATGCAGGGCTTGGTCAGAAATTGAAGTGACAGAAGTGAGCTCCAGATGGACAAACGTTTAGAAAAAATAGCATTTTTGTTGTTGTTTTTCTATAGCAACTTAAAAACAACCATGCAATTCTAAAAATGTGGCGTTTATATCGTGTGCAAGCTGCCGAGAAAATTACTACTTAACCTGTTTTTACGATGAATACCACCCTAGAACGTGTAAATCTTCAACTGCAAGAGCATAAATGTATCTAACGTTACATACGACGTTCTCGTGTACGCCTTAATTGCAATCCCTTCCTGGAAATTTATTGCCATGCCAAACTTTCCTTTGCCTTTCCGTTTCATGACTTTTACGCAAATATTAATAGATACAATATATTGAGCATTATTTTGGTTTACTTGCAGTAGAAGTAACGTACAAATTAAAAATAAAAACAAGACAAAAATTTCCGCATAGGGACTCGACCCCACGACCCTAAGATTACCGTTCTGTACAGTTTCCACTGCGCCAACAACTACTCGAACATAAATGGCTCATGCCTCGCCCGACCCCCGCCAAAAATGCGGAAATGGCTCATTTTTACCTCATAAGGCTGAGTGAAGTCCATTCGAGCCCTCAGACCAGAATTACATTTTCTGACAGAGCCGGGATTCGAACGCGGAGCTCTGAGGTAATAGCTAAGATAGTTAGCCATTGCCCAGCGAAATAGTATAATTGTTTGTCGGTCATGACGACTATTTTTAGCTCAGAATTTCTTTATCCTCATCATTGATTACATGACATAGCCTACTAACCGGCTGATGCCACAATAGTTGTGTTTGTAATATTGTTTCTAAGTATTCTATTCTTTGTAACTGCTTCGCCCGGGAGTAGTTACGAATGCATTATACTACATGATAAGCGCTTTTTCTTTCGATGCCAATATCCTATATCCGTTTTATGACTCGGCATGATGGGTTAAAATCACTGACTGGACTATTAATTGTAATTATTATCATGGAGATGCATGTGCAACGAATTCTTATCAGACGTAATTTAAGAATTGCGAGGTGCGTGAAATTTAAATCCCCCTTCCGATCTTAACTTGACTGTGTATTTTTCGGAACGAAAAGTCCACAGGCGAAATGAAAAAAAGCAGAGTTGCACTTCCATGGAAACTCCAAACACAACCACTCATCTCTGAAGTCTTAACTCAGCACGACTCTACAGTTTGCTGCTGGTTGTATGTAGGGTAATAGGCTCACCCGCTAGCTAGGCTGTAACTGGGGTGATAGGCTCACACCTAGCTAGCTCGTAAACTGTCGCCTCAGTAATTGAATGGAGAATGTTGGAAAAAATGAAAACGTAAAATCACTTATAGTGGGCGATGTATTGAAGATAGAGATATGTTCTTCCGGACTCTTTTGTAGAACTTTTTATGCTGAATAATTCTTACACTCATAGTATATTGATATTTTAACGATTTGACCAACGTAAGCTTAAAAAAAGCGCACAGACGCTAGTTTTTTTTTCCGATTTTTTCACTGAAATTGTTACTGCTTGGCTTCCTTTGATCATAAATAAATTATTTTCTACAGAAACCTTCCTCGAGATATCCCTTACAAAATCCATCCAGTGGTTCTCGAGATTACCTGTGACATCCAAGAATCAGGGCCTTTTTTTAATACTAAGTAGAGATATTATGCTGCAATTACTTTATTCTACCATTTTCCCAACACTGATCAGCACAGGCGAGGATCTAGAGTTTGGCTTTGGGGGGGGGGGGGGGTCACAGAATCGAAATTGTTAAGAAAAATTGTATCACTAAAAACGCAATCACAAAATGACCAAACGTACAAAACCAGACCAATTTTTTGCAAGCTACATGGATAGAAATTTGATGCATTTAGTGCACCATAAATATTCGTACAAATTGCAACGGCGTGTTTTGCGACTTTTACATCGAGCTTCGAGAAAAGTATCAAGGTACGTTACAGTTTCGGCAAGTCGAGTTGGTACCGACAAAGGGAGAAAGTCACAGCTTAAATTGTCAACCAAGCTTGCAGTTTGGACGTCGGCAAAATTTTTTGGTGCGAAAAAAAAGGCCCAAATTCCTATCCGTGCATTGCTGCACATTCATCGTGACATCACTACAAACATCGATTCGGTTAATCACAAGGTTTGCTAAACAAAATAGACGAGTTGATTTTGTTATATAAATAATCGTTTTTATATAAGAGTTATGTAGTTGTAAATATGTACAGTTGTAACAGAACATAATAATTCATATTTCAGTATTGAATAAAATAAAATAAAAGAGGTTTTTCAGTTAAAATTCGTTAACTCTGTAACTCTGTAAATAACACAACAGAACTAGTAACAGCATTGAACACCCTACAAATGAAACCTAGCTTCAGGCTAGTATCCTTCGAAGCGTCTTTTGACCAAACTACAAGGTCATCAGCCAAATAATTTCAAGATGGCGGATGTATGAATCATGCAAGTACTGTATTATCATAACCGTAACTTACGATTCAACAAGGCCTGGCCTTACCAAATCCGCTCATCGTACACAGGGCAGTTTAAACACTTTCCTCAATGAGGTGCTTTAGTGTGTGTAGGCTATATACATGTATAATTTAGGTGAGGATTCAATCAATCAAGGTATAATATCCGTATAGCACGTTGTATTTTAACGAGCTACTACAACCAAAATTCTATTACACGTCTTGAAAAGGTTGGTTGGTTCCTCAGTTTAGGGGCTGCGACAACGCGGTCATGTAGCCCCGAGTACTTTGGGTGTGTATAGAATCTGTCTGATAACCGGAGCTAATTGTGATGGCTGTATTAGTGTGTGTATCTGTTTTTTAATTCAAGGAAGGACTGCAACTTTGAATTTTTCAAATAGTTCCTACTTTTGCCGCTAAACGCTACCGTCAACGACTACTAGGCCTAGTTCAGAACTTAGCTACTAGACGCCACAGCAGTCGGCTCTTGGCAACGAACGTAGAAACCTAAGAGCGTTGTTTACATTCTTAACTTATACAATTTAGCTTCACACAGGTGTAATTAGTGGAAGGTTCTTTAAAATGCCATACATCTATGACATGGGACCGCCGGCTTTAATTCCCCTCCAAAGGAAGGCATATTGAGGGATTTTTAACGCTCTTAAAAAATCCGACGGCTTCGGCCGGGTTTGAACCCGCTATCTTGGGCATAGAAGCTCAGCATGCTACCGACTACGCCACCGAAGCCGCCGTCTTGGAAAGGACAAGGAGAAAGTTGGTTATGTGTTCTTTACTGAACATCTTGTTGTTCATAAAAGCGTGTTATATTGTGAGAAATATCTCATGTAATATTATTCTTTCAGGTTTTTATTTATTTATCGTATGGCTTTTATTGCCGGGAGTGTCCGAGGACAAGTTCGGCTCGCCAGAGGTTGTAGCTGCTTCAAGCGGACACCCATAGGGTGAGCTACAAGTTCCATTCAATTTCAAGTAGTTCCAACTTTCGCTACCAGATGTCACTGATACCTAGTGGCGAACTTTGGAACTTTTATGGAGCGTTCCAACGAAATCTAACCTAGAAATTTAGCTTCACACAAGTTTAGTCTGTGGAAGGATATTTTACATGCCATCAATCTATGACATGGGACCGCCGGCTTTACTTCCCCTCCGAAGGAAGGCATACTGAAGGATTTTAACGCTCTTAAAAAATCCGACGAAAAGGACAAAGAGTTATAACTAAACCCATGCATTTAGGGGAAAGTAGGTTATATGCTCTTTACTGAACATCTTGTTGTTCATAAAAGCGGGTTAATAATTTTTGTTGACTGACTGGAAAGCTTTCATTTATTCTGTTAACTAATACTCAAACATTTATATTATGAATCAGGCTAAATGTACTATTTAAAATGATTTAGTGGGAAAGGTTTGTATTTTAATGGGATTTGGATCTGCAAGTAGAAGTGAAGTACATTTTGCTGTTCGCAGCACAGGAGTTCAGTGTTTTTACTTCCCTGAGAGAGTCTCTGCTGTTTAACACTGCGGTAGTTGATTTATGCGCCCGACCGAAATAATGTGTCGGCTTCGGTGGCGTAGTTGGTAACATGCTGAGCTTCTATGCCCAAGGTGGTGGGTTCAAACCCGGCCAAAGTCGTCGGATTTTTAAGAGCGTTAAAAATCCCTCAGTATACCTTCCTTCGGAGGGGAAGTAAAGCCGGCGGGCCCATGTCATAGATTTATGGCATAGATTTCCACTAATTACACTTGTGAAAATGAAAATCCACAGCCTGCTTCCAGTCGACCGACCGGGTCAGGGAATGGAATGAATGAATGAAGCCCCCATCTAGCGGCGAGGATATGAACTGTGCTGGCTGACGAAGCCTGTCGCACTCCCCTGGGGCAATGAAGAAATGAATGACAGATGAAATGAAATGATAGTGGAGAGTGTTGCTGGAATGAAATTGTGACAGCGAAAACCGGAGTACCCGGAGAAAAACCTGTCTGCCTCCGCTTTGTCCAGCATAAATCTCACATGGAGTGACCATGATTTGAACCACGGACCCAGCGGTGAGAGGCCGGCGTGCTGGCGCCTAAGCCACGGAGGCTCCAATTACACTTGTGTGAAGCTGAATTATAGGTTAGATTTGACTAACGCTCGTAGGTTCCAACGTTCGACGCCTCGACTGCGGTGGCATCTAGTAACCTAGTTCAGAACTAGTTGGTCGTTGACGGTGGCGTTTGGTAGCAAAAGTTGGAACTTCTTGAAAATCGAATGTCTGCAGTCCTTACTTGAATTAGATACAGATAAGACACACTAATACTGTCATCACGATTAACACCAGTTATCAGACAGATTCTACACGGGGCTACATGAGCGCGTTGTCTCAGCCCCTACACCAGTGGTTCTTAACCGGTGGTCCGCGAATGCCTCGGGAGTGGTCCGTGGGAGAAAAGGGTCCACCAGCACGTATAAAAAAGTGGCCAATAAATGGGGATTTCGAAAACGGTATGCGTTGAACGAGAATCGTCCGAATGTATTCGCAGCGATGACTATCAGATTTTGAATTGAAATATCTTTAAAATAAGTGTTATTGAGGAAGGGTTACAACTTATAAGATGTATTCTGGGGAGGGGTCCGTACATGATTCAATTTCAGGCTGAGTGGTCCGCAGACTTCTACAGGTTCAGAACCACTGCCTTACACTAAGGAACCAACCAGCTGTTGTTGCGGTAGTTGTTTTATGCGCCCGACCGAAATAGCCTGACTTGAATTAAGGACCGTAGGAGAAAACCAGTAAGAGTATGAAATGCAAATAACATTATAACATTATTCTTGCTGATTGAGGAGTTCGTGGGCTGAAATACGACACAATGATATTTGTGAATTTAATTCGTTGAATTATTTACGTGGCACAAATCCAAAGAACTAAACTCAAATTATGTTCAGTCTAGTTGCAGTTCCAGCCGAGATCTGACAAGGTATTACAGTGCCCCAGTTAGCAAGGCCGATGACCCTAGAATTATTTATGAATGTAATGCTTCATGAAGACGGTCATGTATGTAATTGGCGACTGGCGGAGATGGAGACGCAGATAAACTGATTTATGAACACGCCGAAAGACATCCAAGGCGCTACTTGTATGGTCTCAAGGGAGGGTTTTATTTTTGGGAGTGCGCTTTTGAGTTGCAGTGTGGTCTAATTACATGATTAGAGGATCAGCGACAACCGATTACCAGTTATTGGACAGAGAACTGAACTGAATTTATCAGCCAATAAATGCCACGGAGGTTGGTTGGTTCCTTAGTTTAGGGCCTGCGACAACGTGGTCATGTAGCCCCGTGTACTTTGGGTGTGTATAGAATCTGTCTGATAACCGGTGTTAATTGTGATGGCTGTATTCGTGTGTGTTATCTGTTTTTACTTCAAGTAAGGACTGCAGACGATAATTTCAAGTAGTTCCTACTTTCGCTACCAAATGCTACCGTCCACGACACCCAGCTGGGAAATTCGCTACTGCTAGATGTCATCGCAACCAGCGCCCGGTGACGAACGTTGGAACTTAAGAGCATTAATCAAACCTTAACACAAATTTTGGTTTCTCACAAGTTTAGTTAGTGGCAGGCTCTTTTTCATGCCATAAATCTATGACATGGGACCGCCGGCTTTACTTCCCCTGCGAAGGATTGGTTGGTTGGTTCCTCAGTGTTTAGGGGCTGAGACAACGCGGTCATTTAGCCCCGTGTACTTTGGGTGTGTGTAGGATTTGTCTGATAACCGGTGTTAATTGTGATGGCTGTATTGGTGTGTGTTATCTGTTTTTAATTCAAGTAAGACCGGGTGAGATAGCCGTGGTCGTTACGGCATGACTGCTGGCAGTCGCTCACATCCGGGAGGCGAGGAGGTTCCAATCCCCCCGCCGACAACCTTGAAGATGGTCTTCTGTGGTTTCCCATCTTCCTTCCAGGCAAATGCCGGGGTTGGTCCCTCCTAACTATAGGCCACAGCCGCTACCTTCCAACTCCTCGACCTTCGATTCCAACTTTCCTCCCCAACGGTACTTGTAGCTCACCCATTGGGTGTCCGTCTCGAAGCAGCTACAAAACTGGCGAGCCGAACATGTCCTCGGACACTCCCGGCACTAAAAGCCATACGCTAAAAAAAGTGAAGGAAGGACTGCAGACATTCGATTTTCAAGAAGTTTCAACTTTTGCTACCAAACACCATCATCAACGACCAACTAGTTCTGAACTTGTACTAGATGCCACCGCAGTCGGTTCTTGGCGACGAACGTTGGAACCTAAGAGCGTTAGTCAATTCTAACTTATAATTTGGCCTCACACAAGTGGAATTAGTGGACGGTTCTTTCTCATGCCATAAATCTATACATGGGACCGCCGGCTTTACTTCTCCTCCGAAGGAAGGCGTACTGAGGGATTTTTAACGCTCTTAAGAAATCCGACGACTTCGGCCGGGTTTGAACCCGCGACCTTGGACATAGAAGCTGCCACTAAGATCAATGAGCCCCTTGATATAGCGTATACATTGATCCAGTTAAAACTATAATAAGAAATTCTAAACTTTGCTTGTAAGAGCATGTGGACCATCAGCTTGGTGAGTAGGCTATCTCGGAGGATTTAGAAAGGGATTCGAATCAAATTCTCAATCTAAAATTGATCATCAAAAGTTTCTGTGTTAGAAGCAGGCAAGCAATCCACCTCAAGTGGCTAAATGGAATAGCGACTACGAAACAAATTGTGGGCAAGAACTGCAACAAAGCCTACCCTCGAAAGAAAAAAAAATGCAAAATTCATTTGGTTGGCATGGCAACCAATTGTACGTAAGCGTCTAGACAAGGTCGTATCTTCACCTAACTCTGTTATTCTACAAACACATGGGGAATTTGTATTTTGGTCGCTAGTGAATGGTCCAAGAATTAGAAGAATCGATCGTCCATTGACTTGGTTAGTCGAAGTATTGACCCAAGATGGCGTCGGTGAGTGAAGTGCGTGTGTTCCGGTCTCCTGTTTTGTGCTGTTTTATTATGTTATTCTTTCACGTAACTAGTTCTTTTCTTGTGAGTGGTAGTGATGTGAGGCTGTCCATGATTTGTGAAAAGAATTTTGAAGCTTCAGTAAACTGGAAGTGCTCCAATCGGAGTTTTAATTTTTGTTGTTTCTCTGCTGCTGGATTGTCGCCTGCCATGCTGCTAAAAGGAGCCAGCCCTTTAACTAGGAGAGGTACGGTCACATCAACATCAACGGTGACCACAGTCTTCATGCTTCTTCTACTGTCAGGTGATGTAGAAATTAATCCTGGCCCGTGTTCGAACAGTTCTATGTCCATATATTTTCAGAACACTCAGAGCGTGGCCAACAAGCTGGACAAAATAGATTTGAGCATCAGTGATTTTAATAACATGTCAATAATAGCCTTAAATGAGTCTTGGCTTTTTGACAGTTTTCTTGACTCAGAACTCGCCTTTTCTAGGACTCATGACATATTTAGGAGAGACAGGGCTGGGCGTGGGGGTGGTGTTGTAATTGCTACGCAGTCTCAGTTTCGTGCTAGGAGAAGAGCGGACTTAGAAAGTGAATGCGAGATTGTTTGGTTAGAAATCCAAGGAAGGTCTAGTGTGTTCGTGGGCTGTGTGTACCTACCCCCGCCTGCCTCCTTAAACCACCTGGAGCAGCTACATACCTCTCTCAGCAGGGTGCACGCCCAGTTGAAGGACAAGGATACCGTTATATTGTGTGGGGATTTCAACGTGCCAGACATCTCATGGGGACAGCAGGACGGGCCTTCTCTCGTACCTTCAATACTAACTGAAAGTGCAGTGAACTCTATCTTCTGCGAGATAATTGAGGAATTCTCTCTGCATCAATTGAATCCACATCTCACCCGTGGACAAAACTACCTCGATCTACTGTTTACTAATAGTCCTAAAATCTCTCAGTCTGTAGAGTTAGAAAAACCAGGGTGGATTCCATCCGACCATAGTGCTCTAATATGGAACATAGATTTTCATGACACTAGTTTATTTCATAAACCACCTCGCAGGGAAATTTTTAACTGGAAGAAGGCAGACATGAACCACCTGAAATTTTTGCTGGATTATTGCCCCTGGTCCCTCCTTGATATCAGGAACGACATTAATGAGAATTGTGAGATATTTTATGATCTCTTGATGTCCGCAGTTCGAGAAGCAGTTCCTCGTGTGAAGGTTAATCCCTACCGTTATCCACCTTGGTTTGATGCAGATGTAATCAGCGCACTACACTCGAAAAATAGGGCTCATCGTCAATGGAAACGCTCTTCTTTGGAATGCCATAGAATTGAATTTGTGGTCAGGAGGACCGAATTCAAAGAAATTCAGCACCGAAAGTATGACGCCTACCTGGAAGACATAGACTCCAGTGTGAAATCTAATCCGAACAGACTTTGGTCCTTCATTAAGCAGAGATCTAGGAACACCAGATTACCGGTCTCGCTCGAGTACGACGGACGTACCAGTACTGATGCAAACTCTGCCTGTGAGCTGTTTTCTGAATATTTCGAAACCTTATTCCTTCCTGTAAATTCTATACCGCCACCTCTACCTGATCTGCCACCCTCCAGTAACGACAGCATTTCTTACTTCCATATTTCCGAAGACTGCATCAAGAATAAATTACATAATCTAACCTCTGGCAAGTCTCCCGGTCCTGATGCCATTCCTATAGAAATAATTAAATCTTTATGCCACCAGCTATCTCGTCCACTTTATATTCTTTTCAACCAAGCCATCAGTAAAGGAGTGTTTCCGGATTACTGGAAATCAGTCCTTATCACCCCAGTGTTAAAGAAAGGCTCCAGGCAGAAAGTAGTTAATTACAGACCAGTATCACTAATGTCTATTTTCGCACGAGTCTTTGAATCAATTGTTCGGGACGAAGTGTACGCCCACGTGTCACCATTCATCACTGAATTTCAGCACGGCTTCCTTCCTAGGCGATCCACTGCTACCAACCTAGCAGTCTTCACTCATGATGTATCCACCTTTATGAATAACCGTGGTAGTGCTGATGTTATCTATACTGATTTCTCTAGGGCTTTCGACAGCGTACATCACAACCTACTGCTTCATAAAATTTCAAATTTTGGTATAACTGGTAATCTTTTACGTTTCTTCAAAAGTTACCTCTCAAATAGAACCCAATCTGTTATAATTAATAATAATAAGTCTAAATCTGTAAACGTTACTTCCGGTGTCCCTCAGGGTTCTGTATTGGGCCCTCTGCTCTTTATACTTTTTGTGAATGATATCCCTCGTATAATACATAATTCTAGGTGCCTGATGTACGCTGACGACCTTAAACTGTATATGCCCATCAGTACTATAAATGACTGTGAGTTGTTGCAAGAAGACCTACACCAACTCAGTGAATGGTGTGAAACATGGAAACTGAAACTGAATACTGAAAAGTGTAAAGTTTTGTCAGTTTCATTGAAACGTAACCTCCTGCCCAGGTTTAATTATTGTATTAATAATGAAACGCTAGGTAGAGTGTCAACCATTAAGGATTTAGGGGTGACAATCACAAATAATTTCTCGTTCGATGAACATATTTCAAAAATATGTCGTGAAAGTTTCCGGATCCTGGGATTTTTAAAAAGAAATTGTTTAAATTATTTTTCGGACATAACTCTATCCAAATTATTTAAGTCACTCATTCGGCCTAAATTGGAGTACTGTAGTGTGATCTGGAATCCTTTTCACAGTAATAAAATTGACGCCATCGAACGTGTGCAAAAGAGATTTGTCAAATGGCTCTGTTACAGGGGTGGACGATCGTACCATAGAGCTGAGTATGAGAGTTATTGCAACGTGTACGGTCTTCCTCCACTGAGCAGTCGGCGCACAGTGGGAGACGTGAGATTCCTGTGGAAACTGGTAAATGGTGGAATTGACTCGAATCAGTTGCTAGCTGACTTGGGTTTTCACGTCCCTCAGAGAACCACCAGACGGAAGCACACGTTCGATGGGGGCAGATCGAGAATTAATGTACATAAAAATTCATGTCTGATCCGGTTGCAGTCAACATACAGCTTGATGGAGAGTAAAAGTGCTACTGATATTCACTTCGACTCTCTATCAACTGTTATGAGAAACATCTCGAGTGGGCTGTAAAATAGTGTGTGCATTTTGTGTTTTTTCTATTTGCGTTTATTGTGGTTGAATGAATGGTTGATTGAATGTACGAGCGACTGAAGTAATGTTTTTTTTTCTTTTTTTAGATCCTCGAATGTCACCCTTATATTACTTTTTTTTTTCCCAGTTTTCGATTTTTTCTTCTATCTTTCATTTTATGTTTTTGCCTTTTTCCGTTTACTGTAGATAGTTTTGTTTTTTCTGTAATTATTTCAATGTTTCTTGTACATAGGGATTGTATGAATGAATGCTTGAGATCGGATGTTTGAGTGCGTGTCTGTATGGTTATGGTTGTTGATTTATAATAGACTAGTGTATTTCTATTTTTTGTTCTTGTTTGCTGTTATTGTTTTATTTATACTTGTACATTTTATTGTTAATTATTATATTGTCACTAGTGGATTCTATCTGTCTGACAATAAAGAATACATACATACATACATACATACTATGTATGGAAGCAGGGATAACCCTGGATGGGCAATGGCAGTGATAATTATGACTATCGAGGAGATGACGTTTCACAGCATCTGGGGCCTCGTACGTCAAGACTTCATTAACCAGGAACTGGGCCGTGTTTGTCTCTTGTCTGGGAAAATGCCAGGGAGCAGTTCGTTCTTTCTCTATACTAATATGTTACTGAGGAGCCGTGTTATCGGACCCGGGCTCGTGACAAATGACCACTTCTCTTCACGTGAAGGGACGACGCTTCCTTGTCTTGTAGGTATGATTAGGGTTGTCTTCAGGGAAAAAAGTAAGGAGGTACTACTGTAGATCATACCAAAACGTACTTTTCTGTAAATATTATGATATATGATTTCCGTAAATCGTACTACCGGTACTATTTAAGTACTTAAGGTGGAAATCCTGTGTATGTCTGAGCTGGTTAAGGAACACACCCT
This sequence comes from Meconema thalassinum, assembly GCA_946902985.2. Classification (NCBI taxonomy): domain Eukaryota; kingdom Metazoa; phylum Arthropoda; class Insecta; order Orthoptera; family Tettigoniidae; genus Meconema; species Meconema thalassinum. Next base: position 2,104,709,837 of record OX336388.2, on the reverse strand, counting down.
TTTAGGCGTAACTCTTCCCAGTGACAGCTGGAGAGTCACAGAGAGATCCTTGTCATGCGGCACATAATGTGCAGTATTGCCAGGTCAAGCTTAATAAAACTGGTTGTTTGTTATTGTGATAAAGCGGAATATAATAGTGCCTTATGCAACGAGCCTATAATGGCATTAATTAAGACGCTCGTATGGAAATTATAAAACTCGCTTCGCTCGTTTTATAAACACACTCGTGTATTAATTATTGCCATTATAGGCGAGTTGCATACGACTGTTTACGTTCGACGATAATTATAACTTTATTATATGTTCTACCATATGCACGATATATATAAATATATATATATATATATATATATATAAACATAAATATTCATAAATATCTGCCGAGATTCTGTCGGTTGAATTCTTCTTCTTGGGAATTGTGTGGGGTCAGCATTTGATCTCTACCCAATAACGAATCACAAAGCTTTGAAACATTGTTTATCCTGAAATATCACCAACAGATAGCGCACAGGTACTATGGTGGATCATTTCGTTATTTTGGTCACATAACACAAAATAGGCCGTTACAAACGCTTTAAAACTAAAATGTATCGTATTATCAACTAGTTATTCTTAAAATTTGATGCGTATATAATGTCAACGGAAGGCAAATCAATAACTGAGTCCCAAATAGAACAGTTATGACATCTGGCGGAAAAGTTTCACGTAAGAAATCCATTTACTGAACAGAGAGCTGGATTATAATTTCCGTGGATCTAATGTCATTCGCCTGCTTCCTCCATTACGTGCTGGTGTGTTTATGTCAACAACAGCATTCACTAAAATTGTCGGCGAAATCTTACGAATGTGTAGAAATTGGAGTTGCAGATATTAAGGTACAGTGCTATTTCTTTTGCAATATTGCCCAGCTTGTTTATACAAAGCAACAACATTGGTTGATCCAATATAGGTTACATTGTCAACTTTCAAATCATGTACAGTAATTCATGTCCGACATGTTAGGTTTTGAGTGCATGTCAGAAGCTATCCTTACCTAATTGGTCAATGAATGAAAATAATGAGCTCTGATTGGTTGGAAAAACTGTGTTATAATGAAAAGTAGTGTAGGATATGTCTGATAACCGGTGTTAATAATTGTTATGACTGTATTAGTGTGAGTTATCTGTTAGTTAGTTAGTTAGTTATTGTTGTTTTAAGGGGCGGAACTACGAGGTCATCTGCTCCTTGGATTACCTGTGATTCAGGTAGAAGGACTGCAGACGATCAATTTTTCAAGTAGTTTCTACTTTTGCTACCAAATGCTACCGTCCACGACACCTAGCTGTGGACTTGGCTACTAGATGCCTTCGCAGCCATCACATGGCGTCGAACGTTGGAACTAATATAGCGTTATCAAACTAACCTACAAATTTTAGCTTCCACAAGTAATGAAAAGTAGTGTAGGATATGTCTGATAACCGGTGTTAATAATTGTTATGACTGTATTAGTGTGAGTTATCTGTTAGTTAGTTAGTTAGTTATTGTTGTTTTAAGGGGTGGAACTACGAGGTCATCTGCCCCTTGGGTTACCTGTGATTCAGGTAGAAGGACTGCAGACGATCAATTTTTCAAGTAGTTTCTACTTTTGCTACCAAATGCTACCGTCCACGACACCTAGCTGTGGACTTGGCTACTAGATGCCTTCGCAGCCATCACCTGGCGTCGAACGTTGGAACTAATATAGCGTTATCAAACTAACCTACAAATTTTAGCTTCCACAAGTGTAGTTATTCGAAGGTTCTTTTTCATGCCATAAATCTATGACATGGGACTGCCGGCTTTACTTTCCCACCGAAGGAAGGCATACTGAGGGATTTTTTTACGCTCTTAAAGAATTCGACGGCTTCTGCCGGTTTTGAACCCGTGATCTTGGGCATAGAAGCTCAGCATGCTACCAACTACGCCACTGAAGCCTCCTTTGGCATGTTTAGAGACCCTCTTCGCAGTTTGGAACGCCACGTGTACGCATGCACAAGTCCGACTTGCAGAACGCTTTACTAAATTTATTTACTCCTTGTCTTTTTATCTCTGAAATATGGCCTCCGGCTTTCAGAAACATAAACTGAACTTTCATGACCACGGCCAATGACCTCTCAAGAGTTCCATTTCTCATTTTACATAAGCGTAGAAGAAAATTATTATTATTATTATTATTATTATTATATAGGGGCAGATGGCCTCGTAGTTCCACCCTTTAAAACAACAATAACTAATTAACTAACTATTATTATTATTCTTTCTTCTTCTTTCTTCGATTCGGCCAACTAGGGACCACGTCAGTTCGACTGTCTCTTCTTCCGAGATTTAACTACCGCCCAGTGTTCCCGCATTCGTCTCCGGTGTTGTTCTTTTCTCTCTTGGGACCACACCTTCCCTGTCCTCAGCTTCGGCTTTTCCTGGAAACCTTTGTGCGTACGTAGTTTTTCCTGAAGTGGAACACGCTCCTGGATATCTTTAAGGGAAATTTGCATTTCACGTAGATCTTTCTCAACTTCCGTGAACCATTATTATTATTATTATTATTATTATTATTATTGCCTGATGTCTTCACAGAAATGAGATCGTGTTTACTTTCCAAGGAAGACTGATGAGCTCAAGAGAGAATAACGATGCTCTCCTGGTGCCAACTACTGTATTACGTTATGACTAGATCACCGACCTTATTTTTATTTATGAAAGAAGTATATCATGTACGTGTAACCATTTGTTTCATTGCTTTGGATTTACGCCTGATCGTTTTGGCAGTGTGTTGCTTCCTACCAGAAGTTGTCTCTAGGAAACAGCGAATTAGCAAGCACTTCATCTACCCGCTTACTACACACCACATTTCAATCCGGGCGTTATGAAGCCACAACAACATAATCTCCCCTTCTTTGCATTTGGATGTGTTTACGTTTTCAATTACAGTCTGTCTGTTAGGTAGTCAGCCCGAAGGCTGGTTGGATCCTCAAAACGTACCGCCGTTAGGTTATGTGGGTAGATACCCACAAAAACCCAAGGCAGTGCTATATTGGAGCGTACTAGGCAAGACGAGGAGTGAGGTAGTTTGTCACTGCTTTCCTCACTGAGTCAGTACAGCAGTACTAACCCTATGAGTAGAACCTTTCACAGCATCCACAGGCACTGACTGTGCCCTGAATGGCATTACTAAGCACCACCCATACCTCAGTAGCTTCCATATAATTACAGCCATGAGTGAGACTGAGACATCGGTGAAAAGCCACATTTTACTCTAGCCTGTGCCAACAGACAAATGCAAACAAATGCAAATGTACTACATTCAGTAAGAGATGCCAAACAGGCCATCAAGTTCAGTAAGACCGTGATAATCCGGCTCCCGACAGTCCAGCAGATCCGATAGTCCGGCATGCACCAGAAATAGATTATTTGGAGGGATTTAGGTACCGATACCTAGGTTCTTAAATTCAGCATGAGATAACACTCACTGTTCACTTAGGATTTATTCCATAACTCGTCTCTGTTTCATTGGATCCCTCCTGGGACAAATTCGTAGGTGCGCTCCTGACCGTAGTTTCTCAATGGACTACGGACATAACCGACATGTTATTTCATGTGGAAAACCACCTTTAAGAAGATATGTTTCAGGAGTCTTTTTCCTCACGCTTTTCAGCCAACACCTGTCCTCATTGAATTCTCTACAACGCTAAGGGGTAAACTCGCGACGGCAATAATGGCTGCTATGATATTCGTTGTATTACTTCCTCCCCGCCTTCTATTTTTAAAAATCCATATTCAGATAACACGTTATTGGTTACCAGTATCTGGTTAATTCCTGATTGCATACCTTTGTGAAAAGACTTCTTTGGGTCAAGAAAGTAACACTCACTAAGGTCTGATTTACTGTACAACCTTGCAGTTTTAAGGCATGGTTAATCTCGCGATCATAAGCCACGGGATCTCCAGTTGTGTTGTTGTGTTGTTTGAGTCTTCAGGCTTTTGACTGGTTTGATGCAGCTCTAAATTCCTCCCTGTCCTGAGCTAATCGTTTCATCTCTACATAGCTACCACACCCTACATCCGAGGCAATTTGTTTAACATATTCTAACCCTGGTCTATCCCAACAGTTCTTGTCCTCCACCCTTCCTTCCATAACTAAGCTTGCTATTCCTGGGTGTCTTAGTAAGTGTCATACCAACCTATCTCTTCTCTTCATTAGCAGTCGCCAGAAACTTCTCTCCTCTCCCACTCGTCTTAATACCTCTTCATTTGTTACCCTATCTATCCATCTGATCTTAATCATTCTCCTATAACATCACATTTCAAACGCATCAATTCTCCTCTTTTCTGTTGATCCAACAGTCTAAGTTTCACTTCCATAGAGCGCCACGCTCCAAAGGTTTTCAAAAATGACTTTCTAATACCTGAATCTATATTCGATGTCAACAGATTCCTCTTATGTAGAAATGTTTTCCTTGCCTGAGCCAACCTACTTTTTATATCCTCTTTGCTTCGTCCATCACTGGTTATTTTGCTTCCTAAGTAACAGAAGTCCCCTACTTCCTTTATCTTTTCACCTACCAATTTGATGTCCATAGAAGTTTCTGATTTATTTCGGCTGCATTCCAATATTCTTGTTTTACATTTATTAATTTTCATCATGAATCTTTCCTCAAGACGGAGTCCATACCATTAAAAAACTCATTCAAATCCTCTGGCGTGTCGGCCAAGATGACGATGTCATCAGCAAATCTCAAAGTTGAAATTATTTCTCCTTGAATCTTCACTCCCACCTTAAATTTTCTCCAGTTTTACGTGGAATATGAACCACAGGACGTGATATTTCACTTCCAAAATCTGACATACATTGATCGGGAACCGAACCCGGTCCGCCTTGCAAAGAGGCAAACAGCTTTACCGCTGCGTTATCACGCTCCTTCCAACATATTGACCTGAAATTGTAATAGCCTTCATCTGATACCAAGTACGCCTCGTGGTATAGTGGCTAGAAAAGTTGGCTATTATCCCGAAAGCCCGGGTGCGATATCCAACTCTGCCAAGAAATGTAATTCTGGTTTGAGGTACTGGAACGATAGGGTTGACATGCAAGTCACCCATGTGGCGTCAATTTCGAAGACTTGGACATGGCCAGTGGAGTACCGGTGTTAGAGTTTACTTTGTCAATAGCAGTAGACTACCTGGGACGTTGCGTCTAGTATTCAACAAAACTTGGTTGAGACGTATGGAACTGTAATAATCGTGAATGCAACGTTCTAATATAGCCTATACATATACAGGGTATTTCATATAAAATAATAGCGCCAAACGGCGGCTTTCTTAACCGCTGCTGCGGTCACCTTGGCCGAGCTTTTGGCGCGCCAAGACCCTCTGCTTTAAGCGTGTGTACAATCCTATATGATGCAGCGGCCTCGCTAGCGTGTGTACAATACTGAAATCTTACTTTAGTTAGTTAGTTATTGTTGATGAAACCGAAACCCGCGTGCATAGTACATACGATGGCTGGTTTTTTTTTTTCAAGTTCCGATGGACTGTATATAAATAACAGATTGATATTACCAAACTTGACCTTGCAATAAGCGTGCAGTTGCTCAAGTGCTAACATGGTGAGACAGTTATCATTGCAACATCGTATTTTTTTATGTAAAACTTATTTTAAGTACGAGTCGGCTCGGCGGGTACGTGATGCATTTGTTCAACAATTTCCTGATGAAGTGCCACCTTCACTAGCACAGATTCACGTAATTGCAAATAAGTTTTACAATACTGGCTCGGTGCTCAATAAAAAACATGCCCGGACACGAACAGTTTTAACAGAGGATGAGCTAGATGACATTGGCGAGAATCTTGAACGGTCTCCGAATAAATCACTCACAAAATTAGCACAAGTAGGGGTTTCGGTTTCATCAACAATAACTAACTAAAGTAAGATTTCAGTACTGTACACACGCTAGCAAGGCCGCTGCATCATATAAGATTGTACACACGCTTAAAGCAGGGGGCCTTGGCGCGCCAAAAGCTCGGCCAAGGTGACCGCAGCAGCAGTTAACAAAGCCGCCGCTTGGCGCTCTTATTTTATCCGAAAGACCCTGTACAATATATTTAATCGCTTATCCCCCCAGCTCGGTTTCACCCACGGACCCTGTGATGGACCATTCCTCTACCGTCGCAAGGATGGTGTCTGGGAGTGAACACACTTTGTCAGCAGATACAACTGGAGATGGTGCCAGACCAATCACCCAGGTGACTGCTAAGTTGGGTCTGGTTGGTTGGTTCCTCAGTTCAGAGGCTGCGACAACGCGGTCATGTAGTCCCGTGTACTTCGGGTGTGTGTAGAATCTGTCTGATAGCCGGTGTTAAAAGTGATGGCTGTATTAGTGTATGTTATCTGTTTTAATTCAAGTAAGGACTGCAGACAATAATTTTCAAGGCGTTCCTACTTTTGCTACCAAATGCTACCGTCCACGACAACTGGTTTGCGGACTTGGTTACCAGATGGCATCGCAGTCAGCACCTGGCGGCGAACGTTGGAACTAATAGAGAGTTATGAATTCTAACCTACACATTTTGGCTTCACACAAGTGTAGTTAGTGGAAGGTTCTTTTTCATGCCATAAAACTATGACATGGGACCGCCGATTTTACTTCCCCTCCGAAGGAATGCATAATGAGGGATTTTTAACGCTCTTAAAAAACCCGACTACTTCGGCCAGGTTTGAACCCGCGACCTTGGGCATAGAAGCTCAGCATGCTACCAACTACGCCACCGAAGCTGCCTCTCTGCATTCTGTATTTCCTGTTTGTTCCTTTAAACCCCTAACCACCTCTGTCTTATGTTCCAGGTGGCCATGAATCCCAAGAACACGGTGTTCGACGCGAAACGCCTGATCGGCCGTCGCTTTGACGACCAGAAGATTCAGGCGGACATGAAGCACTGGCCCTTCACGGTGATAAGTGATGCGGGCAAACCCAAGATCCAGGTGGAGTACAAGGGCGAGCTGAAGAAGTTCGCTCCGGAGGAGATCAGCTCCATGGTGCTGACCAAGATGCGAGAGATTGCCGAGATGTACTTGGGCGGCAAGGTGAGCGACGCTGTCATCACTGTTCCCGCCTACTTCAACGACTCTCAGCGCCAGGCCACCAAGGACGCGGGCGCCATCGCGGGGCTCAACGTACTGCGCATCATCAACGAGCCTACCGCCGCTGCGCTAGCCTACGGACTTGACAAGAACCTCAAGGGCGAGAAGAATGTGCTCATCTTCGACCTGGGAGGTGGCACTTTCGATGTCTCCGTCCTGTCTATCGACGAGGGTTCGCTCTTCGAGGTGAAGTCCACTGCGGGGGACACCCATCTGGGGGGTGAGGACTTTGACAACAGGCTGGTCACGTTCTTCGCGGATGAGTTCCAGCGGAAGTACAAGAAGGACTTGCGAGCCAATTCCCGTGCCCTGAGGAGGCTGCGCACGGCCTGTGAGCGCGCCAAGAGAACCCTCTCCTCAAGCACTGAAGCGAGTCTTGAGATCGACGCCCTGCACGAAGGGGTGGACTTCTACTCAAAGATCACACGTGCGCGTTTCGAGGAGCTGTGTATGGACCTGTTCCGCTCCACTCTGGCTCCTGTAGAACGTGCGCTCACAGACGCCAAACTCGACAAGGCCAGCATCCATGACGTCGTTCTTGTCGGAGGATCCATCCGCATCCCCAAGATCCAGAAAATGCTTCAGGTGAGCCACTCATTACCAAATTTAATGTTTTGAATTGCATGCAAAATTGAGAGCCTCCGTCGCTTAGGTGGCAGCACGCCGGCCTCTCACCTCTGGGTCCGTGGTTCAAATTCCGATCATTCCATGTGAGATTTGTGCTGAACAAAGCGGAGGCACACAGGTTTTTCTCCGGGTACTCCGGTTTTCCCTGACACAAATTTGATTCCAGCAACACTCTCCACTATCATTTCAGTTCATCTGTCATTCATTTAATCATTGCCCCAGGGGAGTGCGACAGGCTTCGGCAGCTGGCACAGTTCATATCCTCGCCGCTAGATGGGGGCTTCATTCATTCCATTCCCTGACCAGGTCGGTCGACTGGAACGACTGTTTTGTTTGCTATATAATCGGCGTATTGTAACAAGCAGAATAAATGTAGTAAACTTCTTATGGTAAACCACTGTAGCCTATCACATTTTTCACCTCCTCCCCTCACAATTATATTTAACAAAGGGACTCCTGTAGCAATTCTACAATTACAGGGATGTCTCATAAGAAATTTCGTTTCTGAAAGAAAAAAATATTTGGAAAGTTTTCTGACAAGAAATTAAACTATTCCTCAAGGTAGAGACCATCAAAATCGGTCTTGAGCCATCTTTCAGCAAGGTTTCTTATCCCGCGACAGTACCAGTCTCTGGGTTTTGATGCGAAGAATTCGGCGAGACCCACTTCCACAGCTTGAATGTTTTCGAAATTTCTTCCACGCAAGAAATGGGTCATGGATCGAAAAAGATGGTAATCTGAAGGCACAAGATCAAGGCTGTTTACTGGATGTGGTAGCAGTTTGATTCCTCCCAATTCCTGAATTTTTGCCATGGTTGTTCGTGCAGTTCTGCTGCAAGAGAATCTCCGTCTCAAAACTTCATGAACTCGTTCCAGTTGTTGAGTATAATGTTCCGCATAATTAAGTACAAGTTTTTCGGGCTTGTAGGCCATGGTCCAGACAGGATATCTCCCGACGTTTCACCGGAAACTGCGTCCGTTTTTCGGGCTTGTAGGCCCGAAAAACTTGTACTGAATTATGAACGCCGGCCGTGAAAGCCTAAGCTGTTATATAATGATCCGCATTGACTGCACGCCCGTTTGGAATAAACTCCCAGTGAATCGCTCCTTCAAAATTTCACAAGACACACAACACACTTTGGGGCCAAACCGATCCTTTATAACGATGACTTTGGCAGGTTGACGGGGACTAAGCCACTGTTTCGAGGAATCAGCGTAGCGGCAACAGACCCATTTGTCATCACATGTGACAATTCTCCTGATAAGCCTATCATCCATGGGGTTGCTGACAAGCTGACGACAGATATCCACTCTTCGTTGAATATGTTCAAGGGTCACCTCATGAGGTACAGATCTACAGCTTCTGTTTGTTTTTCCAAGTTTCTTAATTTAGCAATGTATGGTATAACTTTGAAAGAATAATAAAATTTCCGCCTTTCAATACTATTTATTGCTAATTACTTACAGGGACATGTTTCGAGGGCTAACACTCCCCCTTCATCAGCCTATCTAACAAATCTTCAAAGGAAATCTTTCCTTGTATAAGCACATACAAATCACATGAAGAATAATGAAAATGTTCTCCAATCCATTATTTACAATTCCCGCTCGACGCTCCAAAGAAGATCCTCTTAATGGAATTACCATTGAACTATAGATACTACTGGAAAGCCGACTGTATGGGAGAAAAGTGCGGTTTTTGGTGCGACTAGTTACGCCTGGTAGTGCACGTCAAGGAGGCGAGTGTGACGTATACGTACGGCGAGATACAAGTAAAAGAGGTACTTCTTCAACTCCATGGCCGTGCATGGCTATCATCATAGAGTTTGCAAGCTCAACTCCTTTCATGAGAGTCACGACATATCAGCTGACTTGCAACCTAGAGTTCAATGGTATGACGGTTTTTGATGCGACTAGTTACCCCTGGTAGTACACGTTAAGGAGGCGATGACCAGGAAGCAGTTTTCAGCGAGGGTTACCATGGGAGGAGTTGTTCCAGTAGTATCTATAGTTCAATGGGAATTACTAAGGCCTATGCGCACCAAACCTTCTGAATTGGGCCGGTGCTGTGGGCCGCTGCCCCTACTGCGTCATCGTGGGACCACTCTAGTCCCCATGTTGCTCCTGGCAAACATCAAGGCGGAGAAAACTTGTGACCGCGTCACGCACCGCCGAACTGCAGTGCGCTCAGGCGTGAACAAAAACAAACCGAATGCGCCTTGCGAAGACTTGTTGTGTTTGCCAGGAGCAACATGGGGACTAGAGTGGTCCCACGATGACGCAGTGGGGGCGGCGGCCCGCAGCACCGGCCCAATTCAGAAGTTTTGGTGCGCATAGGCCTTAGTAATTCCATTAAGATGATCTTCTTTGGAGCGTCGAGCGAGAATTGTAAATAATGGATTGGAGAACATTTTCATTATTCTTCATGTGATTTGTATGTGCTTATACAAGGAAAGTTTTACTTTGAAGTTTTGTTGGACAGGCTGATGAAGAGGGAGTGTTAGCCCTCGAAACATATCCCTGTAAGTAATTAGCAATAAATAGTATGGAAAGGCGGAAATTTTATTATTCTTTCAAAGTTATAGTTACGTCAATACGGACCTGAATAATCGACATTATGAATGTATGGTATCTTTTGATGCTCCAAGTTCTTCTGACAGCCTACGAGTACTCTTTGTAGATTTTCTTCCAAAACTCTGAGTGTAATCTCAATTTCCGATACTTTAGGCCATCTACAACGCGGTAGATCTGTAGTGTTTTATTCTCCAGTGTTGGAACCATCGTTGTGCCACGCGCTCACTAACGACACCTTCTCCTTCCACTTCGCATATTCTTCAAGCCGCGGCAGCAGCTCTGAATTGTTGTTTCCAGTAGTGCTTTAGAAGGTCCCTAACCTCCAACATTGTAAGTCCCCTTTGTGATTGTGTATCAACAATTGACGACCGATACATTATCGCAATATACACAATTCTAGCCATGGCCTCCTGTAAATAGCATTGGCGAACCAAAGAAACCCAATTCTATCTTATAAAATACCAAACTTAAAAAACGACATTATTTATGAGACATCCTAATATAATTGATTTCCGGGACCTGGATTTTCATTATTATCATTATCAAGAGAGTTCGTAGGACGCAAAGCCCAGATGACAGGATACAATGCATTCAATTTTAGAGAAAATTGAGTTGAATTTGAACAGATTTTCGTATTTTACTTATTGGCTGGTGGCCAACCACAAGTTATCTTTTACAGAAAAATCGCTTTTATATGAAGATCAAATTTCTATACTTAGGTTGAAAGATTATTATAATCTACAAAATTAACAATGCATCTCTCCTTAACTTATATGTACCAGATAGTTATATATTTTGCCCCCGCCAATGTAAAATAAGCTGCGGTTGCCGACGATCATGAAAGGAAGAGGTTTGCTCTTTTGATTTTCAGTCGGTCAATACGATAATGTATGTCTACCCCTTATTATTCCCGTTTTTCCAACGGGGTCGGGGATGAGATGCGATGGAAGTCATTGTGGCGGTGGTTTTTATGGCCGGATGCCCTTCCTGACGCCAACCTCATGAGAGGAGTTAATGAGAGATGAAATGAATGATGGTGAATGAAACTGGGCAAGGATGTGGAAGGAAGCGGCCGTGGCCTATCAGAAGGTACTGTCCCAGCATTTGCCTGGTGTTGAAAATGGGGAAACCACGGAAAACCATTTCAAGGACAGCCGACGGTGGGGCTCGAACCCACGCGTCTACCGAGTCAGCAGAGAGCTTGGTCCCATGACCTAACGCTGCGCTTTAGCCAGCTGAGCCACTACTGTCGGTCGGTCAATACGATAATATTCCCAATTAAATCGGACACGGAATAAAGCTTATCTCTTCACACCTGATAACCAGTAAAATTACATTAATTGTACACTTTTTATGCACTTCTCAACATGTTTCGTTCGTCAGGCGAACATCATCAGATCTATATCACTCAAGGCGTTTATTCGGTTGATGGATATACAGTATATTTGAGTTATAAAAACCTTTTTTATAACGTGTCAAATTTTAATTATAATAAACTATGTATTACCTAATGTCGATATTTAATACATTGAAACCGTACCGGTTTCGGTCACATTTTGACCTTTTTCAGCGTGGTATAGGATAAGTAACTGTGCAGTAACATACCAATAGTTCACAGAATAAAATTTCAAAAAGCCAGATCTGTTACAATAATTTTGTTAATAAAGCATAAAAAAATGTCTTGAAAAACAGCGTAGAATTGATGAGATCTAAAAAGAAGAAATTAAAATGAGAAACAAAAACATGAAAATAGAACAGAAAGGATATAAGTAATATATATAACACGTGTATGTGAAGATATGTATGTTGAATAAGTAAGGTTATAAAAATGATGCTTGATTTGTATGTATTTGCCAAGTCTGTGCAGAGAGAAAAAACAAACAATATAAATAGTCTTGTATACCACAATGAAAGTAATGTGTTAAATTATTGATTATTGAGTTTGTGTTGTTAATACATGCAAACACCTTCATCGAAATACTGATGTGGCTTATCTGGTTACTGGAGTAACCTTTTCGCCAGCATCCGCTATTCATCACTGATCATTCCTGTATCTTACACATCCTTACCCAGCACCGCAGTATCAAGAGAGATAAGATCTACTTCCTGGGAGCCTTGTCAGTAAATGATGATGATGATAATTATTGTTTTAAGGGGCCTAACATCTAGGTTATCGGCCCCTAATTGGCTGGGAGATAGCAAAAATGACAATGAAATGGAAACCAAAACGAAAATTAAGTTAGACTGAACATACTCACAAAATAGAACTCAGATTGAAACGGTTCACAAAGTGTAGAGTGGAAATAGGCTACTTACAAAAGGTTATTTAGAAGGAAAATACTGCACTCACAAATGGAATGGATTGAAGAATACGCACAAAATGTCGTTTAGGTTCAAAATACTTAAAACATGCAATGTAGATTCGAAATACAAACAAAATGCAATTGAAGTTCAAAATACATACAAAATGCAATTGAAATTGAAAACACGTACAAATGCAATTACGATTCAAAATACTTACAAAATGCAATTGAAATTGAAAATACACAATGCAACCTAGATTTGAAAATGTCATATCAAATTCAAAATACTCACAAAATGCAATTGAAATTGAAAAGACTTACAAAATGCAATTGAAATTGAAAATACTTACCGGTACCAAAAAAAAAATTAGATTCAAAATATTAATTTGGATTGGCAATTTAGATTGAAAATACTTACAAAATGTAATTTTGATTCAAAATACTCACAAAATACAATTGAGAATTAAAATACTTACAAAATGCCCTTCCTACAAAATGCAACTTAGATTGAAAATACTTGCAAAATGCGGTTTAGGCTGAAAATACTAACAAAATGCAACTGAAATTCAGAAAACTCAAAAAATGGCACCCTACATTCAAATACTTACGGTACTAAAAGCGGTTTAGATTGTCAATCCTTACAAAATACAATTGAGGTTGAAAATACTCTCAATTTAGATTGAAAATACTGTACTTATCAAATTCAACTTAGATTGAAAATACCTACAAAATGCACGGTAGTGTAGAGTCAAAATATTCACAAAATGAAATTTAGATACACTGGGCGCCAATTCATAATAAAAACAGTGCGGGAATCTTAAAGAGAAATGGAAATATAATGAAAAGAAAAAGAAGGCTGACCCCTAGAAGAATGGGATCAGGAAAGATGAGAGAAGGGCCAATTAAGACGGGAAAGGAAGAGACTCCCTAGGCCTCGGATACACTAATACCGTCGGGGTCCGATCCACGACCAAGAGAGGTCGACAGGAAAGAAGACGGAGAGGAGCCCGGCACAAGTAAGTGGAAGCAATACCGGACTCAGCCGGGGTCCCGTGGTCGCCAACCCACGTCCCACTAGATGTGAGCTCCTGGGGGATGTCAGTAAATGACCTCGCTGTTCCGCCCCCTTAAAATAATAACCATCAATCAACAATCAGTTGATTTTCTGGCACGCTAAAGATCCCATTCATTACTCCCGTAATGAACATTACGATGCGTAACCACGTGTCTTCCTTCATTGTTCTATGTTATGGCATGTTTATTACATTCCAATATTTGATAAAAGGCGAGCTTTCACTGATCATGTGCATTTTATCCCCACAGGACTTCTTCTGCGGCAAGGGTCTTAACCTGTCCATCAACCCTGACGAGGCTGTGGCGTACGGCGCTGCGGTGCAAGCGGCCATCCTGAGTGGGGACACGAGCTCGCAGATTCAGGATGTGCTGCTCGTCGATGTGGCGCCACTGTCGCTGGGTATCGAGACGGCGGGTGGCGTCATGACGAAGATCGTGGAGCGTAACTCACGCATCCCCTGCAAGCAAACCCAGACATTCACCACGTACTCGGACAACCAGCCAGCAGTCACCATACAGGTGAGAACTTCACTAAGTACTCGGAGACAGCTGTAACTCTTTCCTTTGTTACTGATTAAAATTTACTAGTGTACTGTTTATATCCCCTTGATCCCTGGACCCTTCTTCGTTTCTCCCTCGTATTGCATCCCAAAGATTCGGACGTGACTAACTTTAAATCTCAGGCAGGTTCTTCACCCCTGCCTCACGTAACGGCATGGTTATTGAACCATGGTTTGACTTGACGATGGACGTAAGACACAGGCGCGGATCTAGAGTTTGGCTTTGGGGGGAGGAGTCAGAGAATCGAAATTGTTAAGAAAAATGGTATCTCTAAAAACGCAATCACAAAATGACCAAAGGTACAAAACCAGACCAATTTTTTTTGCAAGATACATGGATAGAAATTTGATGCGTATAGCGCACCAAAAGTATTCGTACAAATTGCAACGGCGTGTTTTGCGACTTTTACATCGAGCTTCGAGGAAACTATCAAGGTACGTTACAGTTTCGGCAAGTCGAGTTGGTACCGACAAAGGGAGAAAGTCACAGCTTAAATTGCCAACCAAGCTTGCAGTTTGGACGTCGGCAAAATTGTTTGGTGCGAAAAAAAAAAAGCCCCAAATTCCTATCCGGGCATTGCTGCACATTCATCGTGACATCACTATAGACATCGATTCGGTAATCACAAAGTTTGGTAAACAAAATAGACGAGTTGATTTTGTTACATAAATAATCGTTTTTATATAACAGGTATGAAGTTGTAAATATGTACAGTTGTAACAGAACATAATAATTGCTATAAAGATATTTTCAGTATTGAATAAAATGAAAAATAGGCTACTGTTTTTCAGTTAAAATTCGTTAAGTTTTATTTGTCTGGTTATTGTGTTTTCGTTTTTTGAGTTTGCAAAAAAAATTGGTCTCCTTTTGGGGGGGGGGGGGGTCATGACCCCGTGACCCCCCCCCCCCCCTGAATCCGCGCCTGGTAAGACATGATATAACGTTTACTGTGAACTGACGTGCCTCTTGGCTGCCATTCTTCTGCATCTGATTGCCACATCTGCTGATGTCTTAAAGTGCTGTTTAAGGAAGTGATCCACTAGAAGCTGTGGGTGTTGAAAGTTGGGATTATGGAGAATCTTCTCCTTGCGTCAGTCCCTGGATCTACATGTGTCATAGTTTTGGTGACTTTTTAAGAATTCTGGAGCTTGCAGAGGAGTGCACCTACTGTGATGTAAGGCCAGAACGAAATGCTGGGATAGTACCTTATTTCAAGTACCGAGGAACCTACCCCCATTCCCCACCCTAGTACTTACACACATTAGTTAACACAGAAACACAGGTTGTCAGACAAATTGAACGTGCAACTAAGTATACGGGGCTGATGACCAATATGTCCCAATCACCTTAACATGAATAAGCATCAAACAACATAATCTTTAAAATTAGGTTTCGAAAATAAACTTTTAAAAGGAGCAATGCATGTTTACAGATTAAATCGACATAACTGCTTTACCTTGGACGGACAAAAATAAAACACTGATAGGAAACTAGATTCTTGGCCGCTTCGGTGGCGTAGTTGGTAGCACGCTGAGCTTCTATGCCCAAGGACACGGGTTCAAATCCCGCCGAAGTCGTCGGATATATTAAGAGCGTTAAAAATCCCTCAGTATGCCTTCCTTCGGAGGGGAAGTGAAGCCGGCGGCACCATGTCATAGATTTATGGCATGTAAAAGAACCTTCCACTAACTAAACTTGTATGAAGCAAAATGTGTAGGTTAGGTTTGATTAATGCTCTGAAGTTCCAACGTTCGTCACCAGGCGCTGCTTGCGATGGCATCTAGTAGTAGCCAAGTTCACAGCTAGGTGTCGTGGACGGTAGCATTTGGTAGCGAAAGTAGCAACTACTTGAAATTATCGTCTGCAGTCCTTACCTGAATTAAAAACACTAATACAGTCATCACAATTAACACCGGTTATCAGACAGATTCTACACACACCCAAAGTACACGGGCCTACATGACCACGTTGTCGCAGCCCCTAAGCTAAGGAACCAGCCAACCAACAAAAACAATGCCATGGCGCCAACTAGGCACCCCATTGGTTCACTACAGGAGGAAGAATTTCCCCATTGATGTCACTCGGGAAACCATGGTTATTTTGGCCACTTCGTGTTAAACTGAAACGTAATGAAATAAGTGTGTGTGTGAAACTTTGGTGCATTGTTGCAGGTGTTCGAGGGTGAACGCGCTATGACCCGCGACAACAACCTCCTGGGAACCTTCAACTTAACGGGTATCCCCCCGGCTCCGCGAGGGGTGCCCAAGATCGAGGTGACCTTCGACCTGGACGCCAACGGCATCCTGAACGTGTCGGCCAAGGAGGGGAGCACAGGCAAGTCGGAGCGGATCACGATCCAGAACGACAAGGGCCGGCTGTCCAAGGAGGAGATCGAGCGCATGCTGGCCGAGGCGGACAAGTACCGCGAGGAGGACGAGAAGCAGAAGGACCGGGTGTCGGCCAGGAACCAGCTGGAGGCCTACACGTTTGGCGTGAAGCAGGCGGCGGAGGATGCGGCACCAGGCAAACTCAGTGATGAGGACAAGAAGACGGTGTTGGAGAAGTGCACAGCCACACTGGGATGGCTGGACAGCAACTCACTAGCCGAGAAGGAGGAGTACGAGGACAAGCTGAAGGCGCTGCAGAAGGAGTGTGGACCCATTATGGTGAAGCTGCATGGAGGAGCTCAACAGCAACAGCAGGCTGCCGGGGCTAAGGGGCCCACTGTGGAGGAGGTCGATTAAACTCAAATATCAGTGGAGGGGTACGAGGACAAGCTGAGAGTGGAGCTCAACTCCAACAGCAGGGCACAGGCACAATGGGGCCTACCGTGGAGGAGATCGACTAAACCCAGTGATTAATAAAGAGTCGAGTGATCAAATTGCCCTCGGGGAGGCCAGTAAATTCGCTAAGTTATCTTTTAATGATATAGTGATACAATAAGACACGAAGATTAAGAACCTTAATTCAGTAATAATTTGTACTCTTTATTGTACCGGTTTCGGCCTCAAAGTGGCAATCCTCAGCGCAAATAATAATATGAATCGAAAAACAAGACTTACAGTAGGCCACATGAAATATTTTACCATAAAAGAAAGTACTGTAGTTCTCAAAACTACAGTATTTCTAAAAAAGTAATCGTCTAAAAGTTAAAATACACATACACTACTGGGTAGATTATTGGCTGAGGAATAACCCACCCACCAAGGGAAGATGATTAAGAGAAGGAAGTAGATTTTGGATTGGAGAAAAAGGATAGAAAAATAGGAGGAGAGTCCCACAAAAGTTATGAATTTGACTTTCAATACATTTAGAAGCGGTTGCCACCGCAAATCCGTGCTCGGATACCTAAAGTGGGTACGAGCTTGGTCGAAGCTGACGGGAACCGCAGCTAAGACTTGGGCAGTTTGCCAGAGAAAGGCTTTAGTGTATTTCCTTCCAAGCACGAATAAAAGTACTATAGGGAAGGGTGATGGTCTGGCCAGACAGATAGTAAAAGCTTTATTGAGTATGAACGAGGGCATAAACCTAGGAAGAGCTAGGAAAGCCAGGATCCTGCCTAACTGTAGTATCAGAGAAATGATGAATCCAAAAACAAATATTTAATTTATTTAACAATTTAAAGAAGTTAATATTTTTGACAATTAAATATTTTGCAATCTTTGTTAACAATTTGGGGTCGCAGACCTCCAACAACATTCAAAAATTGCTCCAGGCAATTAACAATTCTTAAGGTTTTAAACCTAGTACTAAAACCTTGATAAGATTTTAAAAAGGCAATGAAATGATTAAAGTTTAAACATTAAATTGAGTACAAGGAGTGTACTATAAGAAATTTCTGAAAGAACATTCTAGAGAGAATAACAAATTCGAAAATAACAACAAGGAAAACATAAAGCATAAAATAGAAGTTACTACAACTTCTTATATTTAATTGTGGTGTTTGAAGCCATATTTTCAGTGTTGCCTTAGTAAACAAGAGTTTAGTGCTTTTCAGTCGGTCAACACGAATGTACCCAAAAGAGATGGGTTATGCCCTAATCCTGAAATAAATTACATGAGATTAATAAAACACTAGGATGACCAGTTTCGATCGTCAAGCGATCATCATCAGATCCAATACACTTAGGCTATAAAATCTATGTTTGAAATACAGGTGAAAATATTTACAATATGTACAATTATTTAGTTGCAGTATTGGTACTGCAACTGTCAGTGTATGCTAAATGCAGTATATATGTTAGGTGAAATGCTAAATGGTGATGGCTATCCGGAGATTGTACTTTAGAGAGATTATATGGTTGTAAACTATGGTTAAACTATACAATTTTAGGCGAGTTCAAGTGAGCACGGAAACTGCGAATAGCTGTAGTACGGAAGACAATCAGATAAGTAGTTAGCCTAAAATTGTATAGTTTAACCATAGTTTACAACCATATAATCTCTCTAAAGTACAATCTCCGGATAGCCATCACCATTTAGCATTTCACCTAACATATATACTGCATTTAGCATACACTGACAGTTGCAGTACCAATACTGCAACTAAATAATTGTACATATTGTAAATATTTTCACCTGTATTTCAAACATAGATTTTATAGCCTAAGTGTATTGGATCTGATGATGATCGCTTGACGATCGAAACTGGTCATCCTAGTGTTTTATTAATCTCATGTAATTTATTTCAGGATTAGGGCATAACCCATCTCTTTTGGGTACATTCGTGTTGACCGACTGAAAAGCACTAAACTCTTGTTCTTATATTTAAACAGAATTACTTTATGAGAATTATACAAAAGAGGGCAGGTCACTTACTGTGAAACCTGAAGAGGTAATCAAAAAGAAGGTTCTAGACTTCCTATGTTTAATTAGAAATCACGAGCCAAATGGGGCAGTTTACATTTCGTGAGACCTAAAAATAACTCACTCAAGAGTTGAAAGAATTGTTTTCCCTAATTTGAAGGGAGAAACAATGTAAGTTTGAAACGTGTGCTGGACACGTAATTATACAGAGATTAATTAATTACACATGAGAAAAAATGGGAGGGCACATCTATAGATTGACACCTCGTTGAAACAGACCTAAAGTTAAAAATTTTATTACGGATTGTTAGTAAGAGGTTTGGGAAAGAGAGATGGGGATTGAGGAAAAATGTTCATGGCCTTGTTTGAATATAAACGGACGATCGCGACGCGGTAGAAAAGTTGAGCAAGCACTGGTTTTCACTATAGTTCGTTGAAATATATGAGAAGTTCACTGTATAAACACGAGAGTTTATGACAAAGAAAGTTATTGCAATTATGGAAATAACTGATTACACTATATAGGTGAGAGTCTATTTCTTGAAAAAGTTGTGATTTACAATTAAATGCGCCATAGAATGTTCCAGAGGTTCCAGCGGTGGAAGAAAGTTAGCTATTGCAAAAATTTGTAAGGAAGATTCCTCATTTTAAATATCATTGTCCCAAGTGAGCGAAAAACACTTGACGGCAAAACTCGCAGATAGAGTACAAGATCTCGAAGGTTCCAGAACGACCTTAGCAGAAAAATGGGGTTGAGAAAATCCAACGGAGGAACTAGCTTTATAATTATAGACAGCGGGTATTTAGATAATATCCCACGTGGTGAGAAGATTTCTCATTTAGTTAGCATAGGAAAAGCTACTTTCTATTGAGTTTGGCTTAGACAGACAAAAGCTCAACATAGCAAATCCCTCGAAGAATGATTTTGCCCCAAATAATTAATCTCACGCTGTCTATAAAATATCGTTAAAAGCATGTAATCGTTAAAATCATGAAGATAAGGTTAAAACTTGAAGCTGTACTTATCTTGGTTAAATGTTGATAGGGAAGATTCCCTTGACGGATGCCTAGAGTTCCAACATGGCGTGGAGTGAAGACAGTGTCTCTTGGTTTGAGGAGACTGGCTTGAGTTGAGCCCTGACTGATCGAATCAACTGCCGACTTAGTAGTGAGAGCTGCTCAGCGGAGCACGGAGGGTACAAGGAAGGGGAAAAGAGTGGGGGGTAGGAGACAAAAGGAGAACATATAAGTATTGCCAATATTGTAACAAAAAAATGATCTCTTGCTGAGCTGGTCTTCAAAGAGTTGATAACAGTTGATACTAGCGCAGCATGGTGAGTAAAGAAGTGGACGTAGTCCTCTTGCTCAAGGAGATAATAGCTGGCGATGGTAACAGGATCTGGTAGCCAAATGGATATGGAATTCCTCTTGCGCGAGGAAGAGTTGAAGAGCTTCAGAGATTCGTTGTTATATGACGCTAGGTGGGTCATAGAATATATATCTGGAACAGACTCATACAAAATATAAGCAACCTGAACCCCTAAGAGAAAACAGATCACTGTTGGTGTTTGACAAAGAGGAAGGAAAGAACATGCAAAAACATTGAAAATTATAATCTCAGGTACCGTGTATTCCAAGAATGCACCAACTACAATTTTAAAAAACATATTTTTGTAACAGATCTGTTTTTCTTTTAATTTTAGTGTATGTGGTTTTTTTAGCTTTTAGACGATTAATTTTTAAAAAATAGTTTTGGGAGAAACCTTTTCTTAAGGTCACATTTTTAATGTGGCCTACTGTAAGTCTTGTTTTTCTATTCATATTATTATTTGCGCTGAGGAATGCCACATTGTGGTCGAAACCGGTACAATAAAGAGTACACATTAATATTGACTTAAGGTTCTTAATCTTCAGAATTTGAGGAACAGGGATAACATGGTCACTTTCATGTCACATTATAGTGATACAACTAAGCACAGACAAAGTTCCCTTGTTGGGATGCACGGTCTTTTTATATTATAACAGAACCGGTTTATCTACTGTACAACTATTTTCTGGGCTAGAGGGGCGAAATTCGCCGGTGCAATAAACATATTAAAATGAGTAAAATGAAATATGAATATTAAGAATTTGCCTTAAAACAGATTCTGAAAATAAATGTATTCTCGGAAACAAGACATTCATGTTCTATGTTATCTAGCGGTTGCGATTGGTCGTCTAATACTAGACTCAAGATATCAAATTTAGTTAAGAAGAGTTAAATAAACTCGATGCAGAAGACAGGTTTAAAATATTTACAGGTAAACAACACGTTCTTTTCAAGTCACAACATTAATAACTGACGCGCCCTCAGTTAGCAACAAACAGTGGATTTGGTAAAAGGGTCTCACTCTCTGGATATAGTTAGAGCTCTGCGCGGATAAACAAAACGTTATCCTCATCCGTCCCGCCCCGCAACCGCATAACTGTTATCCGCATCCGCATGATCCGCATGACTTTCTTTCCGCATTCCCACGTTTGTTATCCGAATCTACTGGCATTACAATATTATTTTTAATTAGATAAAGCATAAATTACTATAGCAACATATTTAGACATTTGAGGAAAAAAGTCGTTCCCTTAGGCTTTGCATGCCAAGAGCTATGTTTAAAATTAATGTTATCCAGCCCGAATTGCAACCCTTTCCTGCTTGGAGTGTTAATTATGCTTAATGACATAATTTGAATGAGATTAGCTAAAATCATCATTTTACATTTGTCATGAAGAAAACATAACGGAAAAATATGATACCGGTATGTCATAAACATCCGGGTCTTAATTGTTTTTATTTATTTATCGTATGGCAAATACACACACATCAGTAAAATATAAATAGAAAACAGAGTAGCCTACTACAAAGAAAATACTGATATTAAACAAGTTAGGATTGTATTCTAAAAACTATCCGCAAATTTTCTCTAAACATAATCCGCAGCTTATCCGCTATCCGCACAGACATGCAAGCTATATCCGCATGGCAAAACGTTTTGCGGATATCCGCATCCGCGCAAGGCTTTAGATATAGTGAAGGGATCCGGGAAAGGTAATTTGATTTTTAATAAATAAAGACTTTGCAAAATCTTTTATTAGCCTTATAGCATGTGTCAAAATACTTCCCAACATGCGATATGCTGCTATCCCCACGTCATTGTTGGAGTCACAGTCATTATGTGCCGTACCGTAGTGGACTAAGTGCCTAGTGGTTTTATTGGAGTGTAACTTCAGACCTTCAGAACAATACAAAGGACCCGATCTGGATGTGTAGTAGATGAACTATTTTCATTAGTTCCTGTCCAGATTATTTTGAGGTGCTTGTTCCGACATGTCCGGCCTCGTGTCTCTCCCAGCAAATATCGATTTTGAAGTGTACATTTTGTTGCTGAAGTATCTTCGCTTCATAGCACTTGTGTTTAAAGGATACTTTCAGGTATTACGTAGTTCCTCTTGGAATAGGTACCATAATGGTGTGCTAAATCCTCTTTCCTACCGTACATTGCACGTTTGTTAGACGACATACGATCAGTTACTGCAATCTACGTATTTCACTATTCCTCTACGTAATACCTGAAAGTCGTTGATAATTTGTGTATACTGCATAAGAAACCATGTATAATTTGTTTTAGGCTGTAATGACATTGCAAATTCCAATTTTATAGAATACCTTACTAAACCGAAAATAGTCCTTACTTTTGTATGTGAACTGTTTAAAGACAAGAAATTTGTGAAGAAAATGTGTGCAAAATATAGGTTATGTCTGAAATTCGAAAACTATGAAATGTTAAGCCCAAGATTTACAGCTCATCGTATGTTTAAAAACAAATCTCAAATCGACATGAAAAGTGATGGAACATGAACCTTATAACAATAAATACTTTAAATAAATTATATTACAGCAAAAAAGAACACAAATTGAGTTAATTGTAATATTGCATATTGTGTTGATGTTTCTACTTGGGCTTAACAGTAAAAAAAGTAACTTGATATCACTATTCAGATTATCTTCCTCGGTGGATCAGAGGTAGAATGTTCGCCTCATAGTCACGTGATCGTAGGTTCCATTCCCGGCAACTGAAGTAGCATTTTTGAACGGTGTAAAGTATCCAAAGGGTCGCTTCAATAAGTCGTACGATGTCAGTTCACAGAAGATCGGTTGGATCACATTTGGTGACTACTGTACAAGATAAATTCCAACCTCAGCCTATGGGAGCATGGAGTTTCTCTGGTAGAATGGCAGTAGAAGCTGTTGTTTGGACTGCTTAGTTGGCTTCACTGCAAAAGGTAATCGACGCCATATTATTATTAATTCGTCTATTATTATTATTGCTATTAATTATTATTTTATTAAAACGCCTTACCCACTGAAAGAGGCTATGGGTTGTAGGATGGTGTAGTTAGGATGGCTAAACATTATACTGTGGGGTGTAGGATGTTATAGTTAGGATGGCCAAACTTTATACCGGTACTTAGAGTAACTGAAGGGAAAAAAAGAACTGTAACCCTTGCCGGTGTTGTTATGAATTACTCCATGGAGGTCACTGCAATGTTCTATCCCCGAAAGATTAAGAATAGTAAATTCTAACTAAAGGTCAATTCTCCAGCCATAATTATTCATTTAGTACTTATTCAGTGGAGTTTGAGAAGTGTGGGTTTAACATTTATTATACTCGAGGTATTTTACCAACTGTGTGCATTCAAATCCCACATCAGCCGTCCAAGAAGTTGTTTTCCGTGGTTTTCCACTGAGTGCTAGCCACTACGCAACGAGGCGGAATTTCATTGTTTTGATAACCTATGTTATTGAAGTGACTGATGCAGTGTGTGTGTGTGTGTGTGTGTGTAGTTGTAATTATTTGGACCTAGGATTAGAGAAGGTACCTTCCCGGCATTTTCCTGGACAAAGTGTGGAAAAACAGAAAAACCACTCAGGCCGCTGTCAGCGTCGGAATTGGAACCAGCGACCTCCAGACTACGAGTAGTGAGCTCTGACCACTATAGGCGTAAGTGTTTTTGTTTATGTATTATAGGTAACAATCATACTGTAAAATAGGCGCACGGTTCCAAAATCCACCTTATCCATTTTGGCATTTTTTTTCAGGAGACGAAAAAATCGTTTCTTGTTCAACTTCAGTAAAATTAATGTATGTATTCATGTTTATTATAACGAGATATATGCCCTTATTCATATACCTGTGATCTGCATACAACTCGTGATATACAAGGTAGATATTAACAAATTAAGATTGGATAAGGAGAGTTCTGGAACTGTCATGGTGGCTAAGGGTGGATTTAGGAGACGTAACTAAAACTTTATAATGATAACTTGCGTCATAAAGTAATATTATAATCGAAATTCTTTTATTGTTTATATCCTTTAAAGTCATAAAATATGTTAAAATTTAAGAAATGTTTATCCAGAAAGTAAGTAATGTGCGTGTAAGAAACTGGCGCGAAATAATTGGGAACAGGATTGCCACAAGTTTCAAAGAATACACACTTACACAGTGTACATAGAACTTCACAAATATCATGCTGACGCCTTCTCCATAGAGTATTCTTTGAGATGCGTTCCACTTTCGGTGCTACATATAATGGATAGGGCGGATTTTGGAAAGATCATCTTAGGATAAGGTGGGTTCTAGAAACGACACCGGAATTCATGTTACATTTACATGGGATAAGGCGGGTTTAGGAACTATTTTCTTGTTGATAAAGATGCTAAATCATATGAGCTATGGATATGAGCGAAAAACTTAATTTTCCTAAAAACTGGATAAGGCGGATTTTGGAACCGTACGCCTCTTAATGTACTATTTATTTATTTATGTAAACTATGATTTTTGCAAATAAAGTATTATATATTAATATATTGTGATGTAATTTCTCTAAGTGTTTTATGACCAGCTCCCCTGAGATCCAGGTTCGATTCTTGGCTCTGCTAAGAAATTTAATTCTGGTTTGAGGGCTGGAATTGATTCCGTACAGCCTCGTGAGGCGTTTAGATTCAAATAACAACCACCTTAGAAGTCCACGGTTCCCCACTTTTAATCCAGGTAAATACTGCAATCGCTCCTAACTTGTGGACACGGCCGCTTCATTTACAATCTTAATCGCAATTGCAAATACACACACTACTGCAGACATCACAATAACACACGTCATCAGACGAACTATAGTCACACACAAGTACACGGGGTTTAATGACTACGATGTCGCAAGCTCCCAAATGAATTAACAACTTCTCAAAATGTTTTCGGTTGTTGGTCGTTGGCCTGTGGGCGATGTCGTTCTGAAAGTTATATCAGTCAGCTCACCCTCCCACTATCTCTCCCGTCTCTCTCGCCATTATATTCTCCCTCACTTCACTCTCCCTCTTCCTCTCTCACTGCCAATATCCCTCCACCTCTTTCCCCCTCTTACTCATTCCTTTTGCATTCTCTCCTACCTGCTATTCCTCCCCTCTATCTCTTCCTCTCCCTTATATTATCCCCCTCCCTTCACTCTCCCTCTTCCTCTCTCACTCCCACTATCCCTCCGCTCTCTCTAGCCGTTATATTCTCCCTCACTCCTTCTCCATCTTGCTCTCTCGCCGTTATATTGTCCCTCACTTCTCTCTCCCTCTTCCCCTCTCACTCCCACTATTCCTCCACCTCTTTCCCCCTCTTAATCATCCCTTTTGCATTCTCTCCTACCTGCTATTCCTCCCCTCTATCTCTTCCTTTCCCTTATATTATCCCCCTCCCATCACTCTCACGTTTCCTTTCTCACTCCCACTAACCCTCCCCTCTCTCTCTCCGTAATATTCTCACTCACTTTTCTTTCCCTCTTGCTCTCTCACCGTTATATTCTCCCTCACTCCTTCTCCATCTTGCTCTCTCGCCGTTATATTCTCCCTCACTTCTCTCTCCCTCTTCCCCTTTCACTCCCACTATCCCTCCTCTCTGTCTCCCCTTATATTCTTCCCCTCTTGCCTGTCCCCTTCATATTCTCCCAGCCTTCTCTCCCTTCCTTCCTCTCTCACTCCCATTATCCCTCCCCTCTCTCTCTAACACACTTCTCTCCCGATTTCCCCCTCTCACTCCCCCCTCCCCTCTCGCTCCACCTCTCACTCTCCTCCTTGCTGTCTCTCCCTCCCACTTTCTCCCTTTTGCTCTCTGACCCTTATATTCTATCTCACTTCTCTCCACCTCTCACTCTCACCCCTTTCTCTCCTTGTATTGGTCCAATTCCGTCGTGACTCAACTGTTTACTAATGAAATGATTCCATACAGGAGGTAGGGAATCTGAGCTAAATTAGATTTAGTAACAAGCAAACTGTAGTAATTAGACTTTAATACTATTAGTAGTGGATGGAAAAATAAATAATTGCGGTAATATTCAAAGTTAGAACAATGCTGACTGTTGTTGCAAGAGGTTGCATATCCTCGCCGTATCAGGGTCGGCAGAGAACAAGAGTTGACCAAGACAGGACGGATGAAAGCGATAAGCCCTGCTCAAGTAAATGGAAGTAATGTTTACAGGGGGACCTAGCGAACTTGAATTCCCCGATCTTGATGAAATTTGTTCTCATATTGGCCAGATCACATCTGTGATGGCGTTTCAATACCAAATTCACGTGGCCCATATCTTGAGATAGCGAAATTGCACGAGTTTAAACACGCACGGGAGATGTAATGCGACACAACATTTCCCTCTTCCGTAGAAAGAATTTTAAATCGCATTCCACACTAAATGGTCCGTGAATGTGTACCGCTCCTACTAGCCACCATTGTGATGGCGACGAATTACCTAGCCCCAAACTCCACCTTTAGCGTCCTTGAAATAGTTTTCCTGGGTTTCTCCACTTTCAACTCCAGGCAAATGCTGTAAGTATCTTCTAATAGGCCACGGACACTTCCTTCAAATTCCTTAACTAATTTCATTCTTGTTGTTTATTTTAAGGGACCTAACATCTAGGGGGAAAAAGTGGGTCTAAATATGAACGCGGCCAAAACAAAGTACATGCACCTAACATCTGTTGAATGAAGAAGAAACTGTGATCATTTAATAATAGACTCCTGCACATTTGAAAATGTAAATTTTGAGTATTTGGGTGTTCTCGTTAATAATAAAAACAAAGTGAGTGAAGAAATACATAGGAGGATTATTAATGGAAACAGAGCCTATTTTGCCAATCCGAAACTCATTAAGACGCAATTGTTGTCGCATAAAACAAAACTCAAAATTTACAAGACCTTGATCAGACCAGTGTTAACTTATGGCTCAGAAACATGGAATATGTTCGTTCAGGAATCAGGATTGCAATAAACTTAGGGTGTTTGAGAGGAAAATAATACGGAGAATTTATGGTGGTGTATTGGATAGAGGAGAATGGAGGATACGAACTAATAGAGAAATAGATGAAATCCTCAAAAGCGGAGACATTGTTCGATATATTGTACCCTTGAAAGAAGCAGTTGACAAGATTCTGTTTTCGGGGTCATGTTCGGTTCTTGGTTTCTGCAGTTTAGAGTACAAAAATTTGCTTCCATAACATCAAGGATTCATATGGGTAAATAAAATTAGAAATGATGAGAAACAAAGGTAAAATCAACAATATGTAATAACTGAATCGTATTTAACAACAATAAACGAAAATAAAACACCTCCCTGAATTAACTCCCACACAATAATCACAAGTAATAAAAACACTCACTGATTCTGATATCAGTTCCAAATAAACATCAAACATTACAGTGAAAAGTGTGGAAACTAGTTCACCAATCTTATTAAGTTGTGTGCGCGCGCGGTGTCCAGCTGTAGAAGGAAATGAGTATTTATTAACGAAGATTCGCTTCCAAATGACTCAATCAAATAAGTCGCAAATCCCCGTTTGGCAAATCGTGATTATGGCACATGGGAAATACACTAACAAATGGCTGTACACTAATAATTGAACACTGACACACTGCCCTTAGGAAAATTAAATTACAAAGACTTCCTCGGAAGTTACAAAATGCACGGGGCACAACAAAAATACAGAGCTGCCTCGAATGATTTTACACTCGCAAGGCTAATGACCACTAGCGTGACACACAAATAAACACAAGGGTTGACCGCGTGTCACCGAACTATTAATACACTAGGCATACTAGGGTATGCGCAAAAGCAACAACCACAAAACATGCCAACAGGCTGATATATTACAAGAATAAAACAACGAGTTAGATCAACACAAAGCTAGGAATTTAACGCCCCATTTACATCTGAATTAATTTACAATCATTCAGGCTTAATTATTATAAAATATTTAGAAAATCCATAGGAACTCCTCGCCTGGAACTAATGAGCATTATCAATATCTCTGATCTGCGTGACAGCGTACGCTCTCACTCACTCCCAAACATCTGTCTCAGTCCCAGGCATGTGTCATAATAATACCAAATCCAGCAACTCATCGCATCTAGAGTGCCGTTAGATCTGCCTTCCTGAAAACGCGTGTGTCAAATCACAAAAAGATAAAAAATCTCAAAAATCCTCATAGGATCCCAAGACGCAGAATGTTACAGAACAATCCTCCAGCAGGATAAGACGGTCGAAACCGGAATGCGGCAATACAGAGCGTGACCTTTCACCTCCAGCGAGCAAACCTAATACACACACAATATGACACCACATCACCTGGACTGAATATAAAAATATCCCCACATGTCCACGCTAGATCACTATCTATTATCTAGTAATTTAAAATATGAAATTAACTTGACGAGAAAGGAAATGGTTTCTCGTATTAAAATTATTTGCAACACAGCAAAATATCAAATCACATAGCCTGATTGACTATAAATTTACTATCACAAATATGATTTCCCCCAAGTCTGAAATTACGCTAGATTAATTCAGATCCACTTTTGTCGTAAGACTAACCTCCAGATTATGCTGACCAACTCCGCCGTACATAGGCAGCCATGTGCTCCAATGCAACATGAGATCACGTACACTTGAGCCAACAACAATCCACAAAAATATTTAGATTTACAAACATGTCACGCTGCGTCCATGCAATAAATAGTGTGTCAGTCACAAAACAAAACAAAGAATCTATATTTAAACACACAAAACAAATATTTACAAATCTTCCCATGAAACCACAACCGACTCGTCAAAAATTATATAAATTCAATTTTTAGTAGTCATTCGCCAGTCAGCCAGTCAGCTTACATCACCACACATCCTCTCTTCTGGGATGTTTAGGCCATAATCATCATCTCGACGGTGATTCGAATACAGATCATCCTTCCTTCAGTGGCCTGGAGCGATATCGTGCTGCTTGGATAAAATAATAATTAGCACACGCTTAAATTGCCTAGATATTTGCTATGTTTGACTACTTATTTCACCAACAGTCCTATTAGCAAATTACGATAACTTTCCCTAAACTTATAGCATGGAAGCTACCTATACAAACACTGACTTTAGCTTAATAAAATACTCTAGTTGCAACGCACATAAGTAATATTTGCTCTCAAAATATGGCAAAATGTTAAAGTATAACAAGTGTCCCATGAACACGCGAAGTTAAGTGTCACACAGACACCTGAATGTTGAATAATGCTGTGTCTCACGGACACCCGAAAGTTGAATGTAAGTGTCGCTCTGATACCCGAATCTGATATAAGTGATACCTAAGTAGTGAATGTTTTCAATAGCACTCATAGCAGTAATTATAAGCACAGGACAAAATTTTAAAGGTGGGGAATGGCTCCAAAACTAACTTCTGCAAAATTAGGCTTACCGGCATATGAAACCACTCATTTTGATCGTAGCACACTGCAGATCGTGATTTTGATATTCGGCAGAAAATTAGATCGTGGGATTTTCTGCAAATTCAATCCCGCCAAATATTTGGTCTCGGCGTTGGGACGCGGAGTTGGCGCGAAGTTATGCGTCTCATTCTCTGATTGGTAGTTCAAAACTCACAACTCGCGGTTTTTCTGCACAGGCCCTCCTATAGGTGTGGCTAAAATATCCTTCCCTCTCAACGTTTCTTGCAGTCTGTCCTTTTCTGATGCTCTGAGACAATGAAGTAGCTTCTACATGCGTCAACCGCTTGGTAACGCGTTCTGGGTTATTCACCTTGCTTCTAACGGTACCTCCTTGGTCTCAGAACAGTAGCAATAAATACCAAGGCAGCTCAACCCTATTGTCCCTCTGAATGTCACATCCGTCCTTCGAGACGCCATCATCTACCTGATATTTCGAAATATATGTCCGGTCTGTCTCCTCAGTGCCCGTAGTTTCATATACAGAATGAATAATTTAGAAACATTAATGTGGCCTCATATTAAGGGTTCAATATAAAATCACAAAGACTACGATGGCTGGGCCACATTGAAAAGATGGAAGACAAAAGAACACCAAAAATTATATAAAGCCAGAATGGAAAGAAGACGACGTCCAGGTAGACCAAGCAATCGATGGAAAGATGAAGTGGAGGTGGACTTGCAAACAATGAACATACGACCCTGGAGAACAGCTGTCAAAGATCGAGATCGATGAAAATCTGTGGTTGGGGAGGCCAAAGCTCACACCGGGCTGTAGTGCCAGATGAAGAAGAAGAAGAAGAAGAAGAAGAAGAAGAAGAAGAAGAAGAAAGAAGATCTAGGTTATCGGCAAGTTTCAGTCTTCTTAGTGTACCCATTTCACATGGAGAATGCTTGATCATCACCTGGCTTGCTACTGCTGCTTCGAGGCGTGTACCATTCAGCCCACAACATGATTTCACATTCAGATATGAAAGCACTTTAGGATCTACAAGACTACATTGACAACTAAACATGTTACAATTAATATGAGTTTATTTACTAAAAATTCCCAGGAAAAATACAAATACACATAAAACATCAATATTTTGGAATAAATCCAAAATAACAAAAATCAAAATCCATAAATTCTCAAAAATCCTTTAAATCTACACTCTAGCTTTATCTTTCTTAGCTCAACTGAGCTGATATCTAAGATTAAACGTCAATATAAATTTTCTTTCTTACAACATTTCATTTCTATTCATTAAGGCAAAGAGCGTGCTTATCATTTATGAAAAGTACACTTAAGCTTTACGGATATTTATCGTATCATTACAGTTCCTTCAGGGCTTTATTTTATCTTTATTTTCATTGTTTACTTTTATTTTCAGTTACTTTCAAACTGTATTATTTCTTCCAGTTAAGCCTTAGGTTTAAACATTTACACAACAAATCAACAATTTTTAACATGCAATGATTCGATCCCACATCCTTCCAACTTGTTTCTCATGCTAATGGGGCATTCATTTATGTGTATCATGTGCTATCACTTCCTTTCATTACTTAGTTTACTTACAAACTCAATTATTTGTTTACCCGTATTTCTTAGTACATTTTCTGAGGCCGAAATCGATTACTTTCTTTACAAACTTATTTCTTGACTACTATGGTCAAATATTATGGAATTACTTCAAACTTAGTGTGGGGACCATTGTCTAAAACCCACCAATTCAACAATTTACATTATATTCTTGTAACACCATTATTTATCAAAATTGCATGACCTCCCCTTTTATTACCACTACCTATTCAGATCATAACACTCCTATACACAGAGTGTGCATTGTATTAGCTCCCCTGCGGTCGGTGATGGCCGGTCGGGTCGCCAGACTCTCCCTCACACTACTTAGCTTGTGATTTATGACCTGGTCTCGCTTCTCATTCATTCACCCCTCGCGAATTTTAACAGTTTACCTCTTTCCTTAAAATGCATATGATAATCCAAGCTCACTCTTTAATTCAACCTCATTTTATTATAACATTTATTTAATTTCCTCATAATCAGTGCAATATTCCGAGATCACGACGGTTTATAACATGGAAGGTGGAGACCAGGAGATCGTTAGCATGCCCTGACTCCGTCCTTCATATTTATTTCACATACTTTTATTTGGTCGGCTAGACAACAATACTGGCCAATAGGATGGGTTATATGACACTAGGCTCGGAAACTCTACACGCCTCCCCAGTCGTATCATATCTCGTAGAAACCTCTTACTCCTTCCAGACTTACTTATACTTGACAAGTGCCTCAACAGGACTTACGCTGCAAATTACCATACATTTTAAGGGCGGACAATTCAGAGATCTCGATCATACCTGAACTCCAGCTCACTTATATTGGCCTGGGCAGGACCTACTGCCTTCCAGCGGGTCAAACCCTCGTACAACAATGATATTCCGACGATTAACATACACACAGCTATTCCAGTGGGAACCATTTCATCCACTTTGGGTGCAACCCATAATATACCTTTTTATTGATCTCTCGAATATGCCTGTTATGGAATACACTTAGCTAGCCTGATGCTGCTTATATTTATTATTTATTGGCCCATTTTGGCAACACAACTTTTTATAACTTGGATTTTCATCGCGTACTACAAATTCTCTATAACCCAACTTCCTTTATGTCGCGGTATTACTTTACTGGTCTTTACTTAAGCATTTTCCCTTTTAATTTGGCCTATAGCCTACAACTTCATAATATGTTTCCAAGGTGTTCGTTTATCACCATTAACTTTGATTCATTAAATTTATGATTTGAATAGCATAATTACTTCATTACTTTAAGCTAACCCAAAGATCCTTTAATATTCAAATACTTTCAACTAGAGCTCATTATCATATTAATTCGCTATTACTTCATTATTACATACGGAACGCAATTATTCAATGTATTTACTCATTATTATAGGAGTATAGAAATTCAATACTTATTATTATTATTATTGTTATTATTTTGGTGCTCATTTTATTATTACTTTATAGTTCAACAACGGCATAAATTACTTGTCAACAATATCATTATAATCGATTTCTCCTCTCATATTTCAATTTTTGATAATTATTAATTATTCATTCTACGGGTTTCAATTTACTATGACTTTAATTATCATATTTTCATATTTGGCAAACTTCTCTTTGTGTTTTTCCAACACATTTTGACATTAGTTATTTATTTATTTATTTATTTACTAGTGCATTTACTTCTTTATTTTATACATTTCACAATTTTTGAACAGCACATGACACAACATTTTAAGATAATGAAAGATGTCTTACTCCCCCCATGTGACGTTCGGTTCATGACCAAATCTTTGGATGTCTTCACCCATCCAACTGCTTCAACAATGCATTTTTACACAATAATGGACCATCTTCATTCTCTTGTCTTCAATATTACACTTGTTCACTTTTTGATACATTATTTTTACACTTAAAACACTTATTACACTTAAAAGCACTTATTTAATTTTTACATGACACACGAACCATATTTCAGCGTTTTGTGGTGCAACATCACGGAGCTGATGATCTTGATGCGCCCCCTAATCCGCATTGAACGTGTGACTTCGCCTTCTCGGAATCTCCTACTTCTGTTCAGCCTTTCTTCGGTATAGTCTTTCTAATATCTCTGCTGCTTGTGGCTTTACTGATTTGACCTATTAGTTCTTAGGAGAAAATTTTCGTAATCTTCGCCGCCACTCCTTTTCCAAGCTCTATCTACCGCAACTTTCGTGATTCTATAGCTTGGCTTCCAATTCGAAGTCCATACACTCCTATTTCTGTTTCTAGCTGCTATATTTCTCGAATTATTACTCTTTTCTTTGACTTCGCACTTTAGCAATATTTCTGCACTATGCAGTTTCAGATTAGTGTTCTTCAAATATCCCCTTTGGGATTTTAATGTTCTCTGAAACACCCTGACTTTGGTGTAACGCACTCGTTTTGCTATATGAATTCCTAATTGTTTTGAACTCTACGGTTCTTTCCTTTGCATTCTTTTCAATGTCAATGTTTATAGACTTCCCTGATCGCTCCGAGTTCCTAACTCTGGATCGTTATATGGTGTAACTTCGTCTAGTTATTAATGTGATGTGTCTCAACTGAAGTTTAAATTACTGCTTATTCAAGCTTCGCTGAATTATAAGACCTACACTGGGTTCTAACTCGAACTGTGTTCTCTCTGAACTACTTGTACTTTGATAGCGTAGCGCCTAACTGACTTAATAACGCGTAGCGTAACTTGTAGCTCTGACGTTACTAACGTGCTGACGTGCCTTGTTTTCTGACGTGTAGCGTAACTGGTGTTCTGACGTGCCTCCACGGAGGCTTCTCGAAGACTGGTTCAACTTGTGCAACTGATGCGACTGATTATACTGATGCGTAACGTGCCTCCCCGAGACTTCTCGCAGACTGAGTCAACTTGTCTTCTGGCTTGAGCTTAAAGCCTTATTTATTCGATTTGGCGCAGAAATTAGTTTCTGACAATTTCGGGAGTCCAACCTTTTACTCCTAGCTTCAATCTGGTCTATATTTTATTCCCAGATGTAATCTGTAATAACTTTACGATTGTCTGTTGGCGGAGCGGAATTCGTTCGTAGGTTAATTTTTAATTAATCAAAATAGTTGTTATTCACTCTGCGGGGCCGACCTGATTACTTCTGTATCCCTTCGTAGCCCTCCGCTGGATTTTTAAATGACGTAGTCTGAGCTAAGCATTTTCTCAAGTGCCTATTTTACAGGTCTACTAACTTTTCGATTTATGCTGTTACTACTTCTGTCTTAACTTCAAATCTTGTTAACATGGTGAATTTATTTTCTCAAGTGTTATGATGGGGAGTTCCTCATTTATATTTTCGACTTCTTGCTGGCTAAACGCTTTTTAGGGCCTCTTCTCAAGTACGTCCTTAGAAAAGTAGATCCCTCATAAATGTCACACTTGACTTGTAATAACACCTTGCTGGATCGCTGCCTCATGGAAAGTTGAGTGTTAATTACGACCCTTCAGCTGTGCATTTCCTTGCTTCGTTAATGGCCTTTCTAACGACCTTTTTCACTTAAACTGTCAAAAATAATGGGACTTTATATATCCGCTAGTATTCAATAAGCCACCTGCGTATCTTACAGTGCTTCTGAAGCTTATTTCAAAACGAATTATCCCTCTTGGTTTCTTACTGTTTCTATTAAACTCTATCGTATTTTTATGTAAATGGTCAAGGGTTCATTTGTGCCAATATCTCTCATTAACTCCTCTGATGGGGTTGGAGTCAGGAAAGGAATACAGCCGTAAAATCATCCATCAAATAGAAAACTCAGCTCAGCGTCATCCCTGGCGCCGTATAAACAGGAATAACAAAAGGTAGAAATGCAATTGACTGTCGATATTCGACAGCCCTGGAGAGACTAATGTGACGCGTTGCGGTTTATCACAATTTCCTCCTGTGTATCGCGCCATGCGAGATCATACATAATATCAAGATCCGACACAGCCCCGTGTGTGTTCTTGGTCAGTGAGCATTACCGTACATATAATTAGTTAACTGCTCTCATTTCAGCTTAGTTAAATTGTTTAAATCGACAATCCTCAGGGAATGAATTCATTTTATTCAAATGTTGTTGTTTGAGTCTTCAGTATTTTGACTGGTTTGATGCAGCTCTCCAATGCCTCCCTGTCCTGAGCTAATCGTTTCATCTCTACATAGCTACCACATCCTACATCTGAGGTAATCTGTTCAACATATTCTAACCTTGGTCTACCCCTACAGTTCTTTTCCTAGACCCTTCCTTCCATAACTAAGATTGCTATTCCAGGGTGTGTCCTACCAACCTATCTCTTCTCTTCATTAGCAGTCGCCAGAAAAATCTCTCCTCTCCCATTCGTCTTAATACCTCTTCGTTTGTAACCCTATCTACCCATCTGATCTTTATCATTCTCCTTCAAACACTTTCAATTCTCCTCTTTTCTGCTGCACCAATAGTCCAAGTTTCACTTCCATAGAGCGCCACGCTCCAGACAATGGCTTTCAAAAATGACTTCCTAGTAGCTAAATCTATATTCGATGTCAACAGATTCCTTTTTTGTAGAAATGCTTTCCTTGCCTGAGCCAACCCACTTTTTATATTCTCTTTGCTTCATCTATCACTGGTTATTTTGCTTCCTAAGTAACAGACGTCTCTTACTTCCTTTAGCTTTTCACCTGCCAATTTGATGTCCATAGAGGTTTCTGATTTATTTCGGCTGCATTCCAATATTTTTGTTTTACATTTACATTCATCATTCAAGAGGTTAGCACGAATGATTGCTGGGACAAATAGATGGGAGCAATGGCAGGAAGGTATTCGTAATGGAAATATAATTCCTAGTTAGACATGAACATGCTAGATGAAACTTTTCGTTTGAACTGACTCTGATGGTGGGGTCATGTGAAGAGAATGGGGGGAGGGGAGATTACCTAAGATTCGGTTGTAGAGGCTGAGAATAGGCTATTATGACCCTCATTAATGTACGAAAAAATGAGGGAATAAAGGAGAAGGAAAGACTGAGGGTCGGAAAACCACATTTTCTCAGTTCTGCATCACTAGGCTGAGTGTGTCCCGTTCTAGACTTCAGTCCAGAATTACATTTCTTGGTTGAGCCGGGAATCGAACCCGTACCTCCATGGTTTATTATTTTTCGTATGGTACAATTGCTCTTTTTTGTCGTGTGACCTCCTGAGAGGCCGAGAGCAGGTCTTTCTGGTCAACGCCCGTGGGCGACTTGTTCGTGGCCGTGGCCTGCCAGAAGGTACCGTCCTAGCATTTGCCTGGTGTTGAAAATGGGGAAACCACGGAAAAACATTTCAAGGACGACCGACGGTGCGGCTCGAACCCACGCGTCTACCGAGTCAGCAGAGAGCTTGACGCCATGACCTAACGCTGCGCTTTAGCCAGCGTAGCCACTACTGTCGCTATGGTATAGTTCATCTACTGTAAGCTTGCACTTTTTTTACAGGTCTCGCGGGAACGAATACTCCTACAGAACATATCAATCCGCCTCTACCACGTGCATTCCAGCCAATGAGCTATCACCCACGTGGCAGCCAGCAATGGCCGCTGTATTCCGTCAAGGTGTCAACAGCTGTTATGAGTTGCCTAAACCTACATTCATCTCGCAATATCAATTCATTGCCCTTTTTTAAGGAAATTTGTATTTCTTTGTGACATTTATCAAATAATCGTTCCAACAGCACACTCACTGACGGCTCGCTGACAGAATAATGTTACATCATTGGACGCGATATGACCAAGACCTTGGCTATGACAGAGCAGCTGATAACTTACATGTGAGAGTGGAATTTTTAGGCCCATCATTTCACAGCTCGAGAAAATGCTTACTAAGGTATGGTGTAAGATGTCCTTAAGACGATACGATCATTACTTGACCTGTTGGAATGATATTAAAATAAAACGTTCGAAACATTTCACCATGTAAGTTAACTTTTAGGCCTAAAAACAACTCATATTTTAGGCCTACCTTTCGCCCAAATCATGTCATATGAAAATTATTCACCAGGCCAATGTCCTTAGGGAAATAAATAGTTCTACTGACTTTTCTTTTTACCTTCAAAAAGAAGGAAATAAAATAAATATCTTGAACAAGAAATTCCGTAACTGCTTCCTACTCGATAGTCAAAACAAAGATGTCCGACCTGGAGACCTCTCAGGCTACATGTTTACTCAACATTTAAGATAACCACTATATATTTATCTGAAAAATGAACACGCGTTCAAATGGAAATAATACTTTCAGACGACTTTGCGCGATATTATCAATTATAATTATTATTATTTAATATAATTAACAAGTTATTTTCTCAGGCGGATGAAAACGATAAAGCGTCCATTACCAACCGCACGCCCATCCCACGAGCACGTGGTAGTTCAGTTTGATAATGAAACTTTTCAGTCTGGCCGACAGAATATGTTGCCAATATATTCACAATTACTGGGACAAGCGAAAAAATAACCTGAAAAACTTACATGTGAATAAAACATGTATATATTTGTTATGGACTACAGGTTATAAATTGAGTCTTTCCTTATGAAGGTTGGCAACCCTAGCTGTCAAAAAAGTGCAAACTTACAGTAGCTGAACTATACAAATGGTATGCATAGATATATAAATATGTACAGCACATAATCAGAAATGAACATCAAGGCTCTTCAACCAGGAAAGCGCTGGAACTGATGTTTTCATGAACTCTTCCCATTCGCCTGCCAAGCTACGCTGTGGGCGTGGGCACTCCCGAATCAAGTGGTTCATTGTCTGTTCTTGAGCTCCGCAGTCACAAGCTGGTGAGTCTAGCCATCCCCATTTACTTTGCACCTTCCATGACCATTTCGAGCACGATTTAGTTGGCACCACGTAGCTATTGGCAGATCAGTTCCTGGGATCACCTCCGTGGTGAAAGCCAAGAATGCTTATCAATACATCACGCGGTGGATGCGAGTCTAGTCTAGAGATAGACGAAGTGACATCACAGATGCATTCTTTTGTTGTCTGAACAACGTGTCTGCAAAGTTTCAGCACCTTAGCACCTTTTTCCATGTCCTGATTCAAGTGCTGTACATGACTAGCGAGTGTTAAGAAGTTCCCTATTGGCACCTTTTTCCATTTCCAGATTCAAGTAGGCCTACTGTACATGACAAGCTAGTTTTCCATTAATTTTCTAGAATCAAGTATCGTTCATGGTTAGCGAGTGTTAATTTTACTGAAAACATTGTAATGAATGCTATTTGCCTTTATAATAGTGGTTCAGATGTAGAATTGGAAATTATCAAGCGTGTGGGTGCTAGTACTTGTAAACATACTCAAGGGGGCAGATTACATCGCTGTTCCGCCCCTTAAAGCCACAACAAGCAATCACCATACTCGAGCCGGAGTGAAATTGGGCAAAGCTCTAAAACAAAACAAAGCAACCCAGATCAGGAGGAAGTAGGAAGGAAGACAAGGAGGAGGTTCCTGAAACAGTTGTAATACTTTCAATTTTTTGGAAAATAATTTTTTCATGTTTTCAATATTTCCAAAAATCATAACATTAAATCCAATTTTCCTATTTCACTGACTCTTCTTTTAAATGAAAGCCAAAGTTTCACTCCAGGGAACTAACTCAAACTTATAACTTTTGTTCATAACTGTAGTTGATATTGTGATTTGTTTAAAAACACTCACCAAAACATTAGTATCCACTTAAGTAATGTGTCACTGTTTCATTCAAGGATCAAGTATTTTAGGAACCTTAAAGTGTTGTGACAAAACTACAAAAGTCATGTTGAGGAATGTTGGATGGTTCCTTAGTTTAGAGGCTGCGACAACGCGGTCATGTAGCCCCTTGTACTTTGGGTGTGTGTAGAATCTCTCTGATAACCGGTGTTAATTGTGATGGCTGTATTAGTGTGTGTTATCTGTTATTAAGTCTAGTAAGGACTTCAGACGGTAATTTCAAGTAGTTCCTACTTTCACTACCAAATGCTACCGTCCACGACACCTATCTGTGAATTCCGCTACTACTAGGCACCATCAAAACTAGCACCTGGTGACGAACGTTGGAATGAGCAAGGATGAGTAGAAATACAGGTTGCTTTTTTAGTTTTGACAAATATGTTATAAATTGATAAATAACACACCTACATGGTTCCAAGTTTCATAGGACCTCGAAGTAGTCTCCAGCACAGCGTACAACGTGTTCCCAGCGACGCGGAAGCCGTTGGATTCCGTTAGCATTGCCCAATCTATCGATGGTGCGAAGAGAGCTCTCGGCTGCCTGCACAACATCTCCATTTATAGGGTAGCGGTTCCCGCGCAGTGGCTCCTTCATCGTCGGAGGGACTTAAGTCGGGAGAGTAGGGGGGACGATAGAGCACCTCCCAGTTCCAGCGATTCAACAATGCAGACGCAACTCCTGCTGTGTGTGCCCTAGCATTGTCATGCAGGACGATGGGCGGAGTATCCATGTGGTGTCGCAATTTCCTTCTCAGAGCTGCTAGGAGATGGTCTTGCAGAAACGAACAATCAGGGGCGGATCTAGGGGAGGGCGACTGCCCAGGGCCCCGCAGTCCTGGGGGCCCCGTGCCATGATTTTGTTAAATTTAATTAATTAATTTTACTTTTCAAACTAATTTATATATATATATTCGGTGCAGCTATGACCTCTGTTGACCGTTTAGCAAGTTTAGATTTCGGTGAAATAATAGAAGACTTCAGCCGGAAAAAAGTGGCAAAGTAATATTTTATTGTTTACATAATCTTCTTCAAGGAGACTTAAAGGTTTCTTTCTAATTATTAAAAAAATACTGTAGTGTACTCAAAATATTGTAACTATTTTTTATTTTATTATTTTTACAAAACTACTTTCCATTTGATTTCATATTTCTTATTTCCTATTGTTGTGGGCCCCGCCTTATCATATCGCCCAGGGCCCCGCAAGGCCTGGATCCACCACTGCGAACAATAGTACGCCGCATTAACGGTTTGCCCTGGGGGAACGGTATGTTTTATGATCACACCATCCCAATCATAGGCAAGAATCAACATTACCTTCACATTGGTGGGGGTTTGTCGAACTGTTTGTTTTCGTCGTGATCCGTGGTGCCGCCACTCTTCAACTGTGGCTCATACGATTTGGCCTACGTCTCGTCAATGGTTATGATACGCCGTTAGAAGTCCTCTCCTTCGCGCTCATAACGCTGCAAGTGCGTACGAGAAGCGTCATATCGCAGCCATTTCTGCATGTCGGTTAAGTCATGCGGAACCCATTTTTACGCAATTTTCCTCATTTTCTGGCAGTCCTTCAGGATGTGAAGGATAGTCGAATTCGCCAGTCCTGTATCTTGCGCTAATTAACGAAGCGTTACGTTCCGATCCGCCTCCACTAACGCGGACACCATCTGTACATTTTCATCACTTACTGGTGGGTGACCACATTGAGGCATGTCCTCCACACGTTCGCGCCCATCTCCAAAGGCTGCAACCCATCTTGCTACCATTCTGTAAGTTAACGCAGATGCACCGCACGCCTTTTGCAGTCCTTGGTGGCACTCTCGAGCCGTGCGACCCCTAGCACACTGATTTTATCCACGTTCTCTGCTCCTGCTTCGAAAACATTGCGACCGTCTTGCGCGAGCGCTTGCCCACAACTACTCATCTAACAGGCACCACTGCATACGAATGGGAGAGGGGACGGACGAGGTCATGTGCTCTAAGGGAGGGGATACAGGTTAGCTACTTTTGGTAACAATGGCAGAGTCCAACACCGTTGCAACATAAAGCAGCAGCATCGTTGCCAAAACTTTAAAAAAAGCAACCCTTGTATAATTATACAGTACTTATAGACACAGATCATTGTATTGTTTGTTATTAAAAATGTAACAGTGGCCTCATCCCCCCTTCCCTATTCGATAACCCAAGATGTGATAATAATAATATCAGCATATCAAAATGCTTTATTAACATGATATTACCATATCAGAAATTAATAAATGATAACACACAGGAAAGGCCTAATTTAATTACTCGCTAGGCCAGCTGAGTTCACAGCAAAAAAAAACCTAGGAGCGAATGTTCCGATTTGCTTGGTTTTCAAGAACACCCTCATTCGATTTAGGAAAAGAGAACAGGCGGGACGAAACCAATGTCAAGACCAGCTTGTTGAGTGGAACGCTGGATGCGTACCTCAGCAGGCCGTATTAAATTGACCCTGCCAAAGATGAAGAAGAAAAGGGGAATAATCTTCCTAGTGACTTCAT
The DNA here is from genome assembly GCA_946902985.2 of Meconema thalassinum. NCBI lineage: Eukaryota > Metazoa > Arthropoda > Insecta > Orthoptera > Tettigoniidae > Meconema > Meconema thalassinum. The sequence continues at coordinate 2,104,668,069 of OX336388.2, read as the reverse complement.
GCAATAAATAATATGACAAATCGAAATAAGCTAACATGTATTGAGCAGTAAAATAAAACAATTACAAGAGACAGCCTTCCACCACTTAATTAACTAACTGACAAATATGATCTAATAAAACACCAATGAATCACTTAACCTAAACAAACCAGACACTTGCCCGCTTGGCAAGATTACACACATCTACATTTGTGATAGAAATGAATTTGATTAGAATGATTCCCAGAAATTAATGCCCAACAAGGACTAAATAATTGTCATTTTTCCCGCATGGCAATTTACGCAGTTACATTTGAGGTTAAAACATGAATTTCAAAATGGATCCGGAAGAAGAAGAAGAAGAAGAAAAAGAAAAACAACATGAGAAAGGCAATGCCTTCTCAAAAAACAATGCTGCGTCAAACAACCGAAACGCCCCTTAGTGGAACGGAAAGGTCTGACAACCTCCACAGTCCAGCATTGACCGTCCCGTCAAGGCTGTCTGACCAAGAATTAAAACCCACGAGGTTCCCATCCAGCTAACGGGAAATAGGGCAATAATAATACACCCTGCAGTAATTACATATAAAGGTACCACCAAAATATTACTAGACCCTCCAAAAGATTACATACTAAAGTGTTAAAATAGACTTTATCTAGTTAAGCTTACGGACCGCCGACACGCGGCCTTAAAATGACGTTACAAAATTTAGCAGTCAAAGTTTGTATTGATCGTCCTTGGTTATGCCCCTTAGTAATTAAATCATGATAGTACCACCTGGTGTCTTCGAACCCTCCGGGGAAAACTGCACACACGTTTTCCCCGGAGGCAAGTGCTCAAGAGTCTTTCTGTCAGCAATCTTCCTCACACACTGTCTGTCGAGTCACAGATTCCACCCTTGTATATCAGCGTATCCCCCACCACAACCCTCCAGTAGTACCAACTGCGACCAGTTGCTCAACCGGCCAAAACAAAGCCAGAGTTCAAGGTCTTGAGTGGGTACTATAGAATATCAGCCCATACAGGTTACTGCGTAGAAACCTTCTAGGAGTCGAGGCGTTACACAATGTCCTTTGTAAGATTTTTCTCAGAATAAGAGCTTGGCGAATGAAGCTGACAGCAAATGTTCACCTTTCAAAGTTCACGGATCAAAGCTTGACTTATCCCTCTTTACAAGTGTCTATCAGGGATAATACTTTAACTGACAGTTCGCACGAAGGATAGAAATCCTGGCAGAAGGGTCTGGCGATCCCATTTCACGAGTAGTCAGGCGCCAGGCTGGCGAATGGAATTCTCAGAAGAGCCCTGGTGTATGCTCTCATGATAATCCGGCCAGGCCGGGAGCCCCTGCTGCGTTTCGAAGATAAGATGAACATGTACCAATTTGCAAAATTGGTACATCCTCCTCCTCCAAAGGAAGACGATGGGGAGATGATGAACAGGGTGATGGTGTCCAGCTGGTCTCTTGGTAGCTGAAGAGGCTACTCCAATCTCCGCCAGCGGACCTTGAAGTAGATCTCCTCAGGTAGAAAGATGCCATGGGGCCTAGATGGTACCTCCAAACTGGGCCCAGATTGGTAGTACACGTCCCACATAGTGACCACTGAAACACACATCAGAACAGCAGCGTATGGTCCAAATACAGTTCCCTTAGAGGGAACAATCGTTCCAGGCCAGTCAACCAGCCCAAACAGCCGAAGTTATCCCAGGGAGGATAAAAAAAAACATTACACGAAGCATTAGTGTCCCATCGAAGTTCACTTAAGAGTCTTTCATGTCACAAGGGATACTTGAGGCTTCAAACAAGGTTCTGCGCAAAGAGATAGTGTCCAGGGCATAATTAAAGGTCCACTGAAGTATGAAAAACACACGAAAGGGGCAACCAACTATACGATATGACTGACGTTAACAAGCTTAATTGAAAGTTCACTACAATACTTAGCAAGAATAACTAAAATTTAACTAAGGTGTACAGAACCCAGAATTTTTCTTTAGAATTCGCAAATCAAAGGCACCTACAAACTTGCCCACCAAATTTTTTAAACAATTTTTCAAAATAAATTTATTTTAACCAAAACCGAAGGACCATTTTTCTGCGACTTCACGAAATCAGGACAGCACGTAACTATTTCCAAAATTCACAATGACAATTACATTAACATGCCGCACCGGGCATTCCATCAGAACTACATTTACTATACCGCCCGTGACACCGCTCAAGTTAATACATTACAAAATTACCTACCGCACCGAAGGCATCACACAGAGCTCGTTTTGATATGCACACAAACACAAATTACATGTCTTGCTCAATTTTACATGTTCCTGACCCACACTGCCCTCAGTGGCCTCCAAGGACAGGAGGAACAGAGACCACAACATCCTATCACGCAAGCACACTAGCAGCAAGACAAACAAAATAAGGAAAAACCACGTCACCCACATAATTCACACACACATTCACACTTTAATAATAAGAATGCCCTGAATTCCATCGGGCTGTCACCCCGATATTTCTCCCACTCCATATCTGCCAACGGGCAATGTTCCCGGTGACAACACAAAACATAAATAACCCTAAATTCCATAGGACAACTAGCGAACCAGGAAAACAGCACGAGGACTGCAGTTCATAACCTGACGTGAATTATTAAAACAGTATGCACCGTCATTCACACACTACACAAACAAACACCGCCCTGTCCTTCACATGACAGGTCCTCTCCCTTATGACACCGGGAGGAACATCACTCTTGCGCCACCAAACCCTGGCCATCACGACAAAATCAGCTCGGTACCTGAGCTCCCCCTCCGGATCAACACACGACCCCACAGAGGGTAATTAACATCTTCCCCCACAAAGGCATGGCCGCCTCAGAAGATGACAGTACAACACATTACCAAAACATAAATACACATTCGACACAAGGTAGGGCACCCACCAAGCGTCACACACACCCTAGTGCACGTGGTTCACCTTCCAATTACACAACACAGACAATCAAAACCCCGAAAATTTCTCTAACTAGCGTTACCACAGACTACAGACATCTCTAACAAACAACGTGTGTCACCTACCATTAATGTTCACCATCCAAACACCGGGTGACACTTTATGACCACACTCAAATCGAACCCATGATGCTTCAACGCACCACTGTCATCATACGTTCCCAAAACATTAACTTCACGAAGCTACTTAAAATCTCAAAATTCACAACCTCCTTGACTAACAACACGTGTCTGTATCTCCCCAAATTCTAACGCCAATAAAATTCCTCCCAGAATATCAAAGCTAATTTATTCAGAATTACAAGTCACAGAAATGACCGATGTTACATTTCAAAAGGCACGAAGCAATTAAAATCTTCAAAATAAATCCATAAATCCAGCTCGCACCTAACCACATTGGAACCTCGCACTAAAAAAAACTGCCAAGCTATCAACACTCTAGTACTCAGAGAATTTAAATTATTTTTAACCACCAAAGATGATTACTCCAGTAACTACCCAGGACACTGACTGTCACTAAGGCTCACAATTGATCACAACATGCGGTAGCAACAGCCGAACTCACACACACCCAAGATGGCGGGGCTACGCGAAATTTTAACGAACCCAGAACTTTTCAGAGTTGAGACTACAACAGAGACCCTAGCGGTCTAACAGATCAAGGCTGCAAGTTATAAATAACTAACCAACTAATGCACTGAAGCACCCTCAAGTGAAAACTCCAGAATCAAAATATAAAAATATGCATGAACGCCTACAACAGCTGATTGTGAAACGAACACACCCAAGCTAACGGGAGTCTACATGAAATCTCACGAACCTACAACCCTTCAGAAATGCGACCACAATAGAAAAACCTAGCCGCCTAACAGCTAGAAACTGCAAGTTATGAATAACTAACGAACCAGCCTATTTCAATGCCATCGCAAACAAAACACTGCAACCTCAAAAAATCTCAAAATCAGACTAGTGAACACAGCAGCTGACATACAACGACAGCTCAGCATGCCACCGCAGGATATCTCCCTAAAGGAAAACTTTCACCAACCGAACTACCAAATAACCCTTTTTTTATATACCAAAAATCAACAAGTATTCCCAGAGCTAGCAACTTCATCACTGGAACTCGAACACAGGACTCCAGTTCCTAACATTCATCCATCATCCATCACACATCCTTCTCAAACATCTCATTATAAGATTTTACCACCCACTACAATAACCCGTTACTTTCAATTATGCAAATTAGCAATCGTACAGATATCATGAACACAAAATACCCTATGGTATAGAAACACTTACCGACAGCTCACCAATTGTGGCCCGACTCTCCATACTAACTGGACGAGTGGCTTCTAAATACCCAAAAAAAATTGTCTTTCACCGAGATAACGAAGACCCATACCTACAGTCACTCGACTCGGGCAAATACTATATACACCCTGCCCGGGCCCAATCAAGATGGTACTCACACCCCAAATTAAATGGACTCCTGACAGTAGATCCCCATACGAAGCACATCTGCATAATAGGTCCATTTTCAAAATGCAACTAATACAACTAATATAAAATTAATAATAATCCATCTTACGTTACTGGCAATTAGGCCTCAGTTACTCCCACCCAAATTCAAATTGCAAACTTACATCAATTCATTCACACATGACCTTCATTCAATCAGCAGGATTTAAAAAAACTGAAGGATTACAAAAGAAAATAAATACAATTTTGACCACCAAAGAACACCAGTTCGATTCCTAGTCAGGGCAGCAATAAAAATCGCATCACACACACTCTTTCATCCTGAACACAATCAACCACAGAAATACATTCATACCTCCACCAGACATACGTGCTCCCTTCCCTGAACAATCCTAAAATTCCCCATTTACACCAGTATGTTAGTTTTCGGATCGTCAAGACACTATAACGCCAACGGAGTATCAACTCACGTGAGGACCTGATAAAACAACCCGTAGTTGTAGCCCCGAAATCACAGTTCTCCTTACATCGTAGAAAAACGTCCTAAAACGAAAGACACGAATCGGGGGAAAATATTTATTTACACCCTAAATGAGATGCGACGTGAAGGTGACTGCCTCCCAGAAATATCCCACTTAGTAAGTCACTCAACGAAAAACACACTAAGATACTGAATATTAAAGCCATTTAATACTTGACCAATTTAGATGACAATCTAACCTTAAAAATCCTATGTCACAACAAGACAATTTACTCCCCCCCCCCCAATTACTAAGCAACTTAAACATCAACCAATCATACATAAACACTCACCTGATTCATTTATACTGAATTAGCACACACGCAATTCGACATTTAACATCATTCAAAACACAATTACCGAACGTACATATTGACAGCAATTCGACCATTTTCCAGAATTAATTTAACGCAGAATAAGTTGACAATACCAAATTTTAATACTCTCACGGTCCAATTTAATTTGACAGAACTACCAACAGCGAAATAATTAACCCCCAGCTAAAGAAATGAGAACAAAACTTGAAACGTTTGGCTTAACGAACAGCTGACAACTACCAATAATACCTCACACGTATTACGCACAGCAAATTGCAGAATTTCAGCCTTACATCACTAACAATTATTAAGAATAATTACAGATTTACCCCAAAGAACCTGCTGATGATAAATCCACACACGCAATTCACATTTTTACCGACATCAGTTGCATAAAATAATAACTTGGTCACAGTCGCCGCCATGATAGTTCAAAATCACTACGTGATCCAACAGGCGTGCACTAAACGCACATCAAAACAGACACTAAGTTATTCTTACTGGAAATACAAGATTATCAATTTCAGCCTATTGTCAAGAGAATTTAAAACGTCAATAATTTAAATTTTACCAACACTACTTCCAACCAGACAAACAATTTATTATTTCAAACACGTGACACAATTTAGTCAAAACAACACTTCCCGAGGTGTACATTAGCACAGGCGCAGTAAAATTGAGCTGGACTAGTTCCTACAAGAACAGAAAGAATTTACAACCACCCCAAAACATACAAACAGCATATCAAAACCCACCACGTGTGAAATTCCTTCAGCCGGTCAACTCTTCAATCTGGCAACGCAGCACCGCCATTACTCTCCCGTCAGTCCTGACTTTCGTCCAGCGCACGTGATTGCCACTTTCGGCTATCTGCTCGTCTTAACAGCTGACGACAGAATTGTTCATTTGGTCACCGGTGTACACAGCAGGTTATTTTACATGAAATCAAATCACAACATGTATTAGGTTCAGCTCTAATAACTAGCCTACCTATGTGGAGAAAAGATTAGTTGTATGGAGGGCCCAATCTACATTAATTAAGTTACTGAATTTAATTTTAATTAATTACTGCAATCAGTCAATAGGAAGGATTGTTTACTAATGGCAAGATCACAGAACAAACCATGCTCATTGCTACCATTGTAACAGTGGCCTCATCCCCCCTTCCCTATTCGATAACCCAAGATGTGATAATAATAATATCAGCATATCAAAATGCTTTATTAACATGATATTACCATATCAGAAATTAATAAATGATAACACACAGGAAAGGCCTAATTTAATTACTCGCTAGGCCAGCTGAGTTCACAGCAAAAAAAAACCTAGGAGCGAATGTTCCGATTTGCTTGGTTTTCAAGAACACCCTCATTCGATTTAGGAAAAGAGAACAGGCGGGACGAAACCAATGTCAAGACCAGCTTGTTGAGTGGAACGCTGGATGCGTACCTCAGCAGGCCGTATTAAATTGACCCTGCCAAAGATGAAGAAGAAAAGGGGAATAATCTTCCTAGTGACTTCATGCAATAAATAATATGACAAATCGAAATAAGCTAACATGTATTGAGCAGTAAAATAAAACAATTACAAGAGACAGCCTTCCACCACTTAATTAACTAACTGACAAATATGATCTAATAAAACACCAATGAATCACTTAACCTAAACAAACCAGACACTTGCCCGCTTGGCAAGATTACACACATCTACATTTGTGATAGAAATGAATTTGATTAGAATGATTCCCAGACATTAATGCCCAACAAGGACTAAATAATTGTCATTTTTCCCGCATGGCAATTTACGCAGTTACATTTGAGGTTAAAACATGAATTTCAAAATGGATCCGGAAGAAGAAGAAGAAAAAGAAAAACAACATGAGAAAGGCAATGCCTTCTCAAAAAACAATGCTGCGTCAAACAACCGAAACGCCCCTTAGTGGAACGGAAAGGTCTGACAACCTCCACAGTCCAGCATTGACCGTCCCGTCAAGGCTGTCTGACCAAGAATTAAAACCCACGAGGTTCCCATCCAGCTAACGGGAAATAGGGCAATAATAATACACCCTGCAGTAATTACATATAAAGGTACCACCAAAATATTACTAGACCCTCCAAAAGATTACATACTAAAGTGTTAAAATAGACTTTATCTAGTTAAGCTTACGGACCGCCGACACGCGGCCTTAAAATGACGTTACAAAATTTAGCAGTCAAAGTTTGTATTGATCGTCCTTGGTTATGCCCCTTAGTAATTAAATCATGATAGTACCACCTGGTGTCTTCGAACCCTCCGGGGAAAACTGCACACACGTTTTCCCCGGAGGCAAGTGCTCAAGAGTCTTTCTGTCAGCAATCTTCCTCACACACTGTCTGTCGAGTCACAGATTCCACCCTTGTATATCAGCGTATCCCGCACCACAACCCTCCAGTAGTACCAACTGCGACCAGTTGCTCAACCGGCCAAAACAAAGCCAGAGTTCAAGGTCTTGAGTGGGTACTATAGAATATCAGCCCATACAGGTTACTGCGTAGAAACCTTCTAGGAGTCGAGGCGTTACACAATGTCCTTTGTAAGATTTTTCTCAGAATAAGAGCTTGGCGAATGAAGCTGACAGCAAATGTTCACCTTTCAAAGTTCACGGATCAAAGCTTGACTTATCCCTCTTTACAAGTGTCTATCAGGGATAATACTTTAACTGACAGTTCGCACGAAGGATAGAAATCCTGGCAGAAGGGTCTGGCGATCCCATTTCACGAGTAGTCAGGCGCCAGGCTGGCGAATGGAATTCTCAGAAGAGCCCTGGTGTATGCTCTCATGATAATCCGGCCAGGTCGGGAGCCCCTGCTGCGTTTCGAAGATAAGATGAACATGTACCGATTTGCAAAATTGGTACATCCTCCTCCTCCAAAGGAAGACGATGGGGAGATGATGAACAGGGTGATGGTGTCAAGCTGGTCTCTTGGTAGCTGAAGAGGCTACTCCAATCTCCGCCAGCGGACCTTGAAGTAGATCTCCTCAGGTAGAAAGATGCCATGGGGCCTAGATGGTACCTCCAAACTGGGCCCAGATTGGTAGTACACGTCCCACATAGTGACCACTGAAACACACATCAGAACAGCAGCGTATGGTCCAAATACAGTTCCCTTAGAGGGAACAATCGTTCCAGGCCAGTCAACCAGCCCAAACAGCCGAAGTTATCCCAGGAAGGATAAAAAAAACATTACACGAAGCATTAGTGTCCCATCGAAGTTCACTTAAGAGTCTTTCATGTCACAAGGGATACTTGAGGCTTCAAACAAGGTTCTGCGCAAAGAGATAGTGTCCAGGGCATAATTAAAGGTCCACTGAAGTATGAAAAACACACGAAAGGGGCAACCAACTATACGATATGACTGACGTTAACAAGCTTAATTGAAAGTTCACTACAATACTTAGCAAGAATAACTAAAATTTAACTAAGGTGTACAGAACCCAGAATTTTTCTTTAGAATTCGCAAATCAAAGGCACCTACAAACTTGCCCACCAAATTTTTTAAACAATTTTTCAAAATAAATTTATTTTAACCAAAACCGAAGGACCATTTTTCTGCGACTTCACGAAATCAGGACAGCACGTAACTATTTCCAAAATTCACAATGACAATTACATTAACATGCCGCACCGGGCATTCCATCAGAACTACATTTACTATACCGCCCGTGACACCGCTCAAGTTAATACATTACAAAATTACCTACCGCACCGAAGGCATCACACAGAGCTCGTTTTGATATGCACACAAACACAAATTACATGTCTTGCTCAATTTTACATGTTCCTGACCCACACTGCCCTCAGTGGCCTCCAAGGACAGGAGGAACAGAGACCACAACATCCTATCACGCAAGCACACTAGCAGCAAGACAAACAAAATAAGGAAAAACCACGTCACCCACATAATTCACACACACATTCACACTTTAATAATAAGAATGCCCTGAATTCCATCGGGCTGTCACCCCGATATTTCTCCCACTCCATATCTGCCAACGGGCAATGTTCCCGGTGACAACACAAAACATAAATAACCCTAAATTCCATAGGACAACTAGCGAACCAGGAAAACAGCACGAGGACTGCAGTTCATAACCTGACGTGAATTATTAAAACAGTATGCACCGTCATTCACACACTACACAAACAAACACCGCCCTGTCCTTCACATGACAGGTCCTCTCCCTTATGACACCGGGAGGAACATCACTCTTGCGCCACCAAACCCTGGCCATCACGACAAAATCAGCTCGGTACCTGAGCTCCCCCTCCGGATCAACACACGACCCCACAGAGGGTAATTAACATCTTCCCCCACAAAGGCATGGCCGCCTCAGAAGATGACAGTACAACACATTACCAAAACATAAATACACATTCGACACAAGGTAGGGCACCCACCAAGCGTCACACACACCCTAGTGCACGTGGTTCACCTTCCAATTACACAACACAGACAATCAAAACCCCGAAAATTTCTCTAACTAGCGTTACCACAGACTACAGACATCTCTAACAAACAACGTGTGTCACCTACCATTAATGTTCACCATCCAAACACCGGGTGACACTTTATGACCACACTCAAATCGAACCCATGATGCTTCAACGCACCACTGTCATCATACGTTCCCAAAACATTAACTTCACGAAGCTACTTAAAATCTCAAAATTCACAACCTCCTTGACTAACAACACGTGTCTGTATCTCCCCAAATTCTAACGCCAATAAAATTCCTCCCAGAATATCAAAGCTAATTTATTCAGAATTACAAGTCACAGAAATGACCGATGTTACATTTCAAAAGGCACGAAGCAATTAAAATCTTCAAAATAAATCCATAAATCCAGCTCGCACCTAACCACATTGGAACCTCGCACTAAAAAAAACTGCCAAGCTATCAACACTCTAGTACTCAGAGAATTTAAATTATTTTTAACCACCAAAGATGATTACTCCAGTAACTACCCAGGACACTGACTGTCACTAAGGCTCACAATTGATCACAACATGCGGTAGCAACAGCCGAACTCACACACACCCAAGATGACGGGGCTACGCGAAATTTTAACGAACCCAGAACTTTTCAGAGTTGAGACTACAACAGAGACCCTAGCGGTCTAACAGATCAAGGCTGCAAGTTATAAATAACTAACCAACTAATGCACTGAAGCACCCTCAAGTGAAAACTCCAGAATCAAAATATAAAAATATGCATGAACGCCTACAACAGCTGATTGTGAAACGAACACACCCAAGCTAACGGGAGTCTACATGAAATCTCACGAACCTACAACCCTTCAGAAATGCGACCACAATAGAAAAACCTAGCCGCCTAACAGCTAGAAACTGCAAGTTATGAATAACTAACGAACCAGCCTATTTCAATGCCATCGCAAACAAAACACTGCAACCTCAAAAAATCTCAAAATCAGACTAGTGAACACAGCAGCTGACATACAACGACAGCTCAGCATGCCACCGCAGGATATCTCCCTAAAGGAAAACTTTCACCAACCGAACTACCAAATAACCCTTTTTTTATATACCAAAAATCAACAAGTATTCCCAGAGCTAGCAACTTCATCACTGGAACTCGAACACAGGACTCCAGTTCCTAACATTCATCCATCATCCATCACACATCCTTCTCAAACATCTCATTATAAGATTTTACCACCCACTACAATAACCCGTTACTTTCAATTATGCAAATTAGCAATCGTACAGATATCATGAACACAAAATACCCTATGGTATAGAAACACTTACCGACAGCTCACCAATTGTGGCCCGACTCTCCATACTAACTGGACGAGTGGCTTCTAAATACCCAAAAAAAATTGTCTTTCACCGAGATAACGAAGACCCATACCTACAGTCACTCGACTCGGGCAAATACTATATACACCCTGCCCGGGCCCAATCAAGATGGTACTCACACCCCAAATTAAATGGACTCCTGACAGTAGATCCCCATACGAAGCACATCTGCATAATAGGTCCATTTTCAAAATGCAACTAATACAACTAATATAAAATTAATAATAATCCATCTTACGTTACTGGCAATTAGGCCTCAGTTACTCCCACCCAAATTCAAATTGCAAACTTACATCAATTCATTCACACATGACCTTCATTCAATCAGCAGGATTTAAAAAAACTGAAGGATTACAAAAGAAAATAAATACAATTTTGACCACCAAAGAACACCAGTTCGATTCCTAGTCAGGGCAGCAATAAAAATCGCATCACACACACTCTTTCATCCTGAACACAATCAACCACAGAAATACATTCATACCTCCACCAGACATACGTGCTCCCTTCCCTGAACAATCCTAAAATTCCCCATTTACACCAGTATGTTAGTTTTCGGATCGTCAAGACACTATAACGCCAACGGAGTATCAACTCACGTGAGGACCTGATAAAACAACCCGTAGTTGTAGCCCCGAAATCACAGTTCTCCTTACATCGTAGAAAAACGTCCTAAAACGAAAGACACGAATCGGGGGAAAATATTTATTTACACCCTAAATGAGATGCGACGTGAAGGTGACTGCCTCCCAGAAATATCCCACTTAGTAAGTCACTCAACGAAAAACACACTAAGATACTGAATATTAAAGCCATTTAATACTTGACCAATTTAGATGACAATCTAACCTTAAAAATCCTATGTCACAACAAGACAATTTACTCCCCCCCCCCCCAATTACTAAGCAACTTAAACATCAACCAATCATACATAAACACTCACCTGATTCATTTATACTGAATTAGCACACACGCAATTCGACATTTAACATCATTCAAAACACAATTACCGAACGTACATATTGACAGCAATTCGACCATTTTCCAGAATTAATTTAACGCAGAATAAGTTGACAATACCAAATTTTAATACTCTCACGGTCCAATTTAATTTGACAGAACTACCAACAGCGAAATAATTAACCCCCAGCTAAAGAAATGAGAACAAAACTTGAAACGTTTGGCTTAACGAACAGCTGACAACTACCAATAATACCTCACACGTATTACGCACAGCAAATTGCAGAATTTCAGCCTTACATCACTAACAATTATTAAGAATAATTACAGATTTACCCCAAAGAACCTGCTGATGATAAATCCACACACGCAATTCACATTTTTACCGACATCAGTTGCATAAAATAATAACTTGGTCACAGTCGCCGCCATGATAGTTCAAAATCACTACGTGATCCAACAGGCGTGCACTAAACGCACATCAAAACAGACACTAAGTTATTCTTACTGGAAATACAAGATTATCAATTTCAGCCTATTGTCAAGAGAATTTAAAACGTCAATAATTTAAATTTTACCAACACTACTTCCAACCAGACAAACAATTTATTATTTCAAACACGTGACACAATTTAGTCAAAACAACACTTCCCGAGGTGTACATTAGCACAGGCGCAGTAAAATTGAGCTGGACTAGTTCCTACAAGAACAGAAAGAATTTACAACCACCCCAAAACATACAAACAGCATATCAAAACCCACCACGTGTGAAATTCCTTCAGCCGGTCAACTCTTCAATCTGGCAACGCAGCACCGCCATTACTCTCCCGTCAGTCCTGACTTTCGTCCAGCGCACGTGATTGCCACTTTCGGCTATCTCCTCGTCTTAACAGCTGACGACAGAATTGTTCATTTGGTCACCGGTGTACACAGCAGGTTATTTTACATGAAATCAAATCACAACATGTATTAGGTTCAGCTCTAATAACTAGCCTACCTATGTGGAGAAAAGATTAGTAGTATGGAGGGCCCAATCTACATTAATTAAGTTACTGAATTTAATTTTAATTAATTACTGCAATCAGTCAATAGGAAGGATTGTTTACTAATGGCAAGATCACAGAACAAACCATGCTCATTGCTACCATTGTAACAGTGGCCTCATCCCCCCTTCCCTATTCGATAACCCAAGATGTGATAATAATAATATCAGCATATCAAAATGCTTTATTAACATGATATTACCATATCAGAAATTAATAAATGATAACACACAGGAAAGGCCTAATTTAATTACTCGCTAGGCCAGCTGAGTTCACAGCAAAAAAAAACCTAGGAGCGAATGTTCCGATTTGCTTGGTTTTCAAGAACACCCTCATTCGATTTAGGAAAAGAGAACAGGCGGGACGAAACCAATGTCAAGACCAGCTTGTTGAGTGGAACGCTGGATGCGTACCTCAGCAGGCCGTATTAAATTGACCCTGCCAAAGATGAAGAAGAAAAGGGGAATAATCTTCCTAGTGACTTCATGCAATAAATAATATGACAAATCGAAATAAGCTAACATGTATTGAGCAGTAAAATAAAACAATTACAAGAGACAGCCTTCCACCACTTAATTAACTAACTGACAAATATGATCTAATAAAACACCAATGAATCACTTAACCTAAACAAACCAGACACTTGCCCGCTTGGCAAGATTACACACATCTACATTTGTGATAGAAATGAATTTGATTAGAATGATTCCCAGAAATTAATGCCCAACAAGGACTAAATAATTGTCATTTTTCCCGCATGGCAATTTACGCAGTTACATTTGAGGTTAAAACATGAATTTCAAAATGGATCCGGAAGAAGAAGAAGAAGAAGAAAAAGAAAAACAACATGAGAAAGGCAATGCCTTCTCAAAAAACAATGCTGCGTCAAACAACCGAAACGCCCCTTAGTGGAACGGAAAGGTCTGACAACCTCCACAGTCCAGCATTGACCGTCCCGTCAAGGCTGTCTGACCAAGAATTAAAACCCACGAGGTTCCCATCCAGCTAACGGGAAATAGGGCAATAATAATACACCCTGCAGTAATTACATATAAAGGTACCACCAAAATATTACTAGACCCTCCAAAAGATTACATACTAAAGTGTTAAAATAGACTTTATCTAGTTAAGCTTACGGACCGCCGACACGCGGCCTTAAAATGACGTTACAAAATTTAGCAGTCAAAGTTTGTATTGATCGTCCTTGGTTATGCCCCTTAGTAATTAAATCATGATAGTACCACCTGGTGTCTTCGAACCCTCCGGGGAAAACTGCACACACGTTTTCCCCGGAGGCAAGTGCTCAAGAGTCTTTCTGTCAGCAATCTTCCTCACACACTGTCTGTCGAGTCACAGATTCCACCCTTGTATATCAGCGTATCCCCCACCACAACCCTCCAGTAGTACCAACTGCGACCAGTTGCTCAACCGGCCAAAACAAAGCCAGAGTTCAAGGTCTTGAGTGGGTACTATAGAATATCAGCCCATACAGGTTACTGCGTAGAAACCTTCTAGGAGTCGAGGCGTTACACAATGTCCTTTGTAAGATTTTTCTCAGAATAAGAGCTTGGCGAATGAAGCTGACAGCAAATGTTCACCTTTCAAAGTTCACGGATCAAAGCTTGACTTATCCCTCTTTACAAGTGTCTATCAGGGATAATACTTTAACTGACAGTTCGCACGAAGGATAGAAATCCTGGCAGAAGGGTCTGGCGATCCCATTTCACGAGTAGTCAGGCGCCAGGCTGGCGAATGGAATTCTCAGAAGAGCCCTGGTGTATGCTCTCATGATAATCCGGCCAGGCCGGGAGCCCCTGCTGCGTTTCGAAGATAAGATGAACATGTACCAATTTGCAAAATTGGTACATCCTCCTCCTCCAAAGGAAGACGATGGGGAGATGATGAACAGGGTGATGGTGTCCAGCTGGTCTCTTGGTAGCTGAAGAGGCTACTCCAATCTCCGCCAGCGGACCTTGAAGTAGATCTCCTCAGGTAGAAAGATGCCATGGGGCCTAGATGGTACCTCCAAACTGGGCCCAGATTGGTAGTACACGTCCCACATAGTGACCACTGAAACACACATCAGAACAGCAGCGTATGGTCCAAATACAGTTCCCTTAGAGGGAACAATCGTTCCAGGCCAGTCAACCAGCCCAAACAGCCGAAGTTATCCCAGGGAGGATAAAAAAAAACATTACACGAAGCATTAGTGTCCCATCGAAGTTCACTTAAGAGTCTTTCATGTCACAAGGGATACTTGAGGCTTCAAACAAGGTTCTGCGCAAAGAGATAGTGTCCAGGGCATAATTAAAGGTCCACTGAAGTATGAAAAACACACGAAAGGGGCAACCAACTATACGATATGACTGACGTTAACAAGCTTAATTGAAAGTTCACTACAATACTTAGCAAGAATAACTAAAATTTAACTAAGGTGTACAGAACCCAGAATTTTTCTTTAGAATTCGCAAATCAAAGGCACCTACAAACTTGCCCACCAAATTTTTTAAACAATTTTTCAAAATAAATTTATTTTAACCAAAACCGAAGGACCATTTTTCTGCGACTTCACGAAATCAGGACAGCACGTAACTATTTCCAAAATTCACAATGACAATTACATTAACATGCCGCACCGGGCATTCCATCAGAACTACATTTACTATACCGCCCGTGACACCGCTCAAGTTAATACATTACAAAATTACCTACCGCACCGAAGGCATCACACAGAGCTCGTTTTGATATGCACACAAACACAAATTACATGTCTTGCTCAATTTTACATGTTCCTGACCCACACTGCCCTCAGTGGCCTCCAAGGACAGGAGGAACAGAGACCACAACATCCTATCACGCAAGCACACTAGCAGCAAGACAAACAAAATAAGGAAAAACCACGTCACCCACATAATTCACACACACATTCACACTTTAATAATAAGAATGCCCTGAATTCCATCGGGCTGTCACCCCGATATTTCTCCCACTCCATATCTGCCAACGGGCAATGTTCCCGGTGACAACACAAAACATAAATAACCCTAAATTCCATAGGACAACTAGCGAACCAGGAAAACAGCACGAGGACTGCAGTTCATAACCTGACGTGAATTATTAAAACAGTATGCACCGTCATTCACACACTACACAAACAAACACCGCCCTGTCCTTCACATGACAGGTCCTCTCCCTTATGACACCGGGAGGAACATCACTCTTGCGCCACCAAACCCTGGCCATCACGACAAAATCAGCTCGGTACCTGAGCTCCCCCTCCGGATCAACACACGACCCCACAGAGGGTAATTAACATCTTCCCCCACAAAGGCATGGCCGCCTCAGAAGATGACAGTACAACACATTACCAAAACATAAATACACATTCGACACAAGGTAGGGCACCCACCAAGCGTCACACACACCCTAGTGCACGTGGTTCACCTTCCAATTACACAACACAGACAATCAAAACCCCGAAAATTTCTCTAACTAGCGTTACCACAGACTACAGACATCTCTAACAAACAACGTGTGTCACCTACCATTAATGTTCACCATCCAAACACCGGGTGACACTTTATGACCACACTCAAATCGAACCCATGATGCTTCAACGCACCACTGTCATCATACGTTCCCAAAACATTAACTTCACGAAGCTACTTAAAATCTCAAAATTCACAACCTCCTTGACTAACAACACGTGTCTGTATCTCCCCAAATTCTAACGCCAATAAAATTCCTCCCAGAATATCAAAGCTAATTTATTCAGAATTACAAGTCACAGAAATGACCGATGTTACATTTCAAAAGGCACGAAGCAATTAAAATCTTCAAAATAAATCCATAAATCCAGCTCGCACCTAACCACATTGGAACCTCGCACTAAAAAAAACTGCCAAGCTATCAACACTCTAGTACTCAGAGAATTTAAATTATTTTTAACCACCAAAGATGATTACTCCAGTAACTACCCAGGACACTGACTGTCACTAAGGCTCACAATTGATCACAACATGCGGTAGCAACAGCCGAACTCACACACACCCAAGATGGCGGGGCTACGCGAAATTTTAACGAACCCAGAACTTTTCAGAGTTGAGACTACAACAGAGACCCTAGCGGTCTAACAGATCAAGGCTGCAAGTTATAAATAACTAACCAACTAATGCACTGAAGCACCCTCAAGTGAAAACTCCAGAATCAAAATATAAAAATATGCATGAACGCCTACAACAGCTGATTGTGAAACGAACACACCCAAGCTAACGGGAGTCTACATGAAATCTCACGAACCTACAACCCTTCAGAAATGCGACCACAATAGAAAAACCTAGCCGCCTAACAGCTAGAAACTGCAAGTTATGAATAACTAACGAACCAGCCTATTTCAATGCCATCGCAAACAAAACACTGCAACCTCAAAAAATCTCAAAATCAGACTAGTGAACACAGCAGCTGACATACAACGACAGCTCAGCATGCCACCGCAGGATATCTCCCTAAAGGAAAACTTTCACCAACCGAACTACCAAATAACCCTTTTTTTATATACCAAAAATCAACAAGTATTCCCAGAGCTAGCAACTTCATCACTGGAACTCGAACACAGGACTCCAGTTCCTAACATTCATCCATCATCCATCACACATCCTTCTCAAACATCTCATTATAAGATTTTACCACCCACTACAATAACCCGTTACTTTCAATTATGCAAATTAGCAATCGTACAGATATCATGAACACAAAATACCCTATGGTATAGAAACACTTACCGACAGCTCACCAATTGTGGCCCGACTCTCCATACTAACTGGACGAGTGGCTTCTAAATACCCAAAAAAAATTGTCTTTCACCGAGATAACGAAGACCCATACCTACAGTCACTCGACTCGGGCAAATACTATATACACCCTGCCCGGGCCCAATCAAGATGGTACTCACACCCCAAATTAAATGGACTCCTGACAGTAGATCCCCATACGAAGCACATCTGCATAATAGGTCCATTTTCAAAATGCAACTAATACAACTAATATAAAATTAATAATAATCCATCTTACGTTACTGGCAATTAGGCCTCAGTTACTCCCACCCAAATTCAAATTGCAAACTTACATCAATTCATTCACACATGACCTTCATTCAATCAGCAGGATTTAAAAAAACTGAAGGATTACAAAAGAAAATAAATACAATTTTGACCACCAAAGAACACCAGTTCGATTCCTAGTCAGGGCAGCAATAAAAATCGCATCACACACACTCTTTCATCCTGAACACAATCAACCACAGAAATACATTCATACCTCCACCAGACATACGTGCTCCCTTCCCTGAACAATCCTAAAATTCCCCATTTACACCAGTATGTTAGTTTTCGGATCGTCAAGACACTATAACGCCAACGGAGTATCAACTCACGTGAGGACCTGATAAAACAACCCGTAGTTGTAGCCCCGAAATCACAGTTCTCCTTACATCGTAGAAAAACGTCCTAAAACGAAAGACACGAATCGGGGGAAAATATTTATTTACACCCTAAATGAGATGCGACGTGAAGGTGACTGCCTCCCAGAAATATCCCACTTAGTAAGTCACTCAACGAAAAACACACTAAGATACTGAATATTAAAGCCATTTAATACTTGACCAATTTAGATGACAATCTAACCTTAAAAATCCTATGTCACAACAAGACAATTTACTCCCCCCCCCCCAATTACTAAGCAACTTAAACATCAACCAATCATACATAAACACTCACCTGATTCATTTATACTGAATTAGCACACACGCAATTCGACATTTAACATCATTCAAAACACAATTACCGAACGTACATATTGACAGCAATTCGACCATTTTCCAGAATTAATTTAACGCAGAATAAGTTGACAATACCAAATTTTAATACTCTCACGGTCCAATTTAATTTGACAGAACTACCAACAGCGAAATAATTAACCCCCAGCTAAAGAAATGAGAACAAAACTTGAAACGTTTGGCTTAACGAACAGCTGACAACTACCAATAATACCTCACACGTATTACGCACAGCAAATTGCAGAATTTCAGCCTTACATCACTAACAATTATTAAGAATAATTACAGATTTACCCCAAAGAACCTGCTGATGATAAATCCACACACGCAATTCACATTTTTACCGACATCAGTTGCATAAAATAATAACTTGGTCACAGTCGCCGCCATGATAGTTCAAAATCACTACGTGATCCAACAGGCGTGCACTAAACGCACATCAAAACAGACACTAAGTTATTCTTACTGGAAATACAAGATTATCAATTTCAGCCTATTGTCAAGAGAATTTAAAACGTCAATAATTTAAATTTTACCAACACTACTTCCAACCAGACAAACAATTTATTATTTCAAACACGTGACACAATTTAGTCAAAACAACACTTCCCGAGGTGTACATTAGCACAGGCGCAGTAAAATTGAGCTGGACTAGTTCCTACAAGAACAGAAAGAATTTACAACCACCCCAAAACATACAAACAGCATATCAAAACCCACCACGTGTGAAATTCCTTCAGCCGGTCAACTCTTCAATCTGGCAACGCAGCACCGCCATTACTCTCCCGTCAGTCCTGACTTTCGTCCAGCGCACGTGATTGCCACTTTCGGCTATCTGCTCGTCTTAACAGCTGACGACAGAATTGTTCATTTGGTCACCGGTGTACACAGCAGGTTATTTTACATGAAATCAAATCACAACATGTATTAGGTTCAGCTCTAATAACTAGCCTACCTATGTGGAGAAAAGATTAGTTGTATGGAGGGCCCAATCTACATTAATTAAGTTACTGAATTTAATTTTAATTAATTACTGCAATCAGTCAATAGGAAGGATTGTTTACTAATGGCAAGATCACAGAACAAACCATGCTCATTGCTACCATTGTAACAGTGGCCTCATCCCCCCTTCCCTATTCGATAACCCAAGATGTGATAATAATAATATCAGCATATCAAAATGCTTTATTAACATGATATTACCATATCAGAAATTAATAAATGATAACACACAGGAAAGGCCTAATTTAATTACTCGCTAGGCCAGCTGAGTTCACAGCAAAAAAAAACCTAGGAGCGAATGTTCCGATTTGCTTGGTTTTCAAGAACACCCTCATTCGATTTAGGAAAAGAGAACAGGCGGGACGAAACCAATGTCAAGACCAGCTTGTTGAGTGGAACGCTGGATGCGTACCTCAGCAGGCCGTATTAAATTGACCCTGCCAAAGATGAAGAAGAAAAGGGGAATAATCTTCCTAGTGACTTCATGCAATAAATAATATGACAAATCGAAATAAGCTAACATGTATTGAGCAGTAAAATAAAACAATTACAAGAGACAGCCTTCCACCACTTAATTAACTAACTGACAAATATGATCTAATAAAACACCAATGAATCACTTAACCTAAACAAACCAGACACTTGCCCGCTTGGCAAGATTACACACATCTACATTTGTGATAGAAATGAATTTGATTAGAATGATTCCCAGACATTAATGCCCAACAAGGACTAAATAATTGTCATTTTTCCCGCATGGCAATTTACGCAGTTACATTTGAGGTTAAAACATGAATTTCAAAATGGATCCGGAAGAAGAAGAAGAAAAAGAAAAACAACATGAGAAAGGCAATGCCTTCTCAAAAAACAATGCTGCGTCAAACAACCGAAACGCCCCTTAGTGGAACGGAAAGGTCTGACAACCTCCACAGTCCAGCATTGACCGTCCCGTCAAGGCTGTCTGACCAAGAATTAAAACCCACGAGGTTCCCATCCAGCTAACGGGAAATAGGGCAATAATAATACACCCTGCAGTAATTACATATAAAGGTACCACCAAAATATTACTAGACCCTCCAAAAGATTACATACTAAAGTGTTAAAATAGACTTTATCTAGTTAAGCTTACGGACCGCCGACACGCGGCCTTAAAATGACGTTACAAAATTTAGCAGTCAAAGTTTGTATTGATCGTCCTTGGTTATGCCCCTTAGTAATTAAATCATGATAGTACCACCTGGTGTCTTCGAACCCTCCGGGGAAAACTGCACACACGTTTTCCCCGGAGGCAAGTGCTCAAGAGTCTTTCTGTCAGCAATCTTCCTCACACACTGTCTGTCGAGTCACAGATTCCACCCTTGTATATCAGCGTATCCCGCACCACAACCCTCCAGTAGTACCAACTGCGACCAGTTGCTCAACCGGCCAAAACAAAGCCAGAGTTCAAGGTCTTGAGTGGGTACTATAGAATATCAGCCCATACAGGTTACTGCGTAGAAACCTTCTAGGAGTCGAGGCGTTACACAATGTCCTTTGTAAGATTTTTCTCAGAATAAGAGCTTGGCGAATGAAGCTGACAGCAAATGTTCACCTTTCAAAGTTCACGGATCAAAGCTTGACTTATCCCTCTTTACAAGTGTCTATCAGGGATAATACTTTAACTGACAGTTCGCACGAAGGATAGAAATCCTGGCAGAAGGGTCTGGCGATCCCATTTCACGAGTAGTCAGGCGCCAGGCTGGCGAATGGAATTCTCAGAAGAGCCCTGGTGTATGCTCTCATGATAATCCGGCCAGGTCGGGAGCCCCTGCTGCGTTTCGAAGATAAGATGAACATGTACCGATTTGCAAAATTGGTACATCCTCCTCCTCCAAAGGAAGACGATGGGGAGATGATGAACAGGGTGATGGTGTCAAGCTGGTCTCTTGGTAGCTGAAGAGGCTACTCCAATCTCCGCCAGCGGACCTTGAAGTAGATCTCCTCAGGTAGAAAGATGCCATGGGGCCTAGATGGTACCTCCAAACTGGGCCCAGATTGGTAGTACACGTCCCACATAGTGACCACTGAAACACACATCAGAACAGCAGCGTATGGTCCAAATACAGTTCCCTTAGAGGGAACAATCGTTCCAGGCCAGTCAACCAGCCCAAACAGCCGAAGTTATCCCAGGAAGGATAAAAAAAACATTACACGAAGCATTAGTGTCCCATCGAAGTTCACTTAAGAGTCTTTCATGTCACAAGGGATACTTGAGGCTTCAAACAAGGTTCTGCGCAAAGAGATAGTGTCCAGGGCATAATTAAAGGTCCACTGAAGTATGAAAAACACACGAAAGGGGCAACCAACTATACGATATGACTGACGTTAACAAGCTTAATTGAAAGTTCACTACAATACTTAGCAAGAATAACTAAAATTTAACTAAGGTGTACAGAACCCAGAATTTTTCTTTAGAATTCGCAAATCAAAGGCACCTACAAACTTGCCCACCAAATTTTTTAAACAATTTTTCAAAATAAATTTATTTTAACCAAAACCGAAGGACCATTTTTCTGCGACTTCACGAAATCAGGACAGCACGTAACTATTTCCAAAATTCACAATGACAATTACATTAACATGCCGCACCGGGCATTCCATCAGAACTACATTTACTATACCGCCCGTGACACCGCTCAAGTTAATACATTACAAAATTACCTACCGCACCGAAGGCATCACACAGAGCTCGTTTTGATATGCACACAAACACAAATTACATGTCTTGCTCAATTTTACATGTTCCTGACCCACACTGCCCTCAGTGGCCTCCAAGGACAGGAGGAACAGAGACCACAACATCCTATCACGCAAGCACACTAGCAGCAAGACAAACAAAATAAGGAAAAACCACGTCACCCACATAATTCACACACACATTCACACTTTAATAATAAGAATGCCCTGAATTCCATCGGGCTGTCACCCCGATATTTCTCCCACTCCATATCTGCCAACGGGCAATGTTCCCGGTGACAACACAAAACATAAATAACCCTAAATTCCATAGGACAACTAGCGAACCAGGAAAACAGCACGAGGACTGCAGTTCATAACCTGACGTGAATTATTAAAACAGTATGCACCGTCATTCACACACTACACAAACAAACACCGCCCTGTCCTTCACATGACAGGTCCTCTCCCTTATGACACCGGGAGGAACATCACTCTTGCGCCACCAAACCCTGGCCATCACGACAAAATCAGCTCGGTACCTGAGCTCCCCCTCCGGATCAACACACGACCCCACAGAGGGTAATTAACATCTTCCCCCACAAAGGCATGGCCGCCTCAGAAGATGACAGTACAACACATTACCAAAACATAAATACACATTCGACACAAGGTAGGGCACCCACCAAGCGTCACACACACCCTAGTGCACGTGGTTCACCTTCCAATTACACAACACAGACAATCAAAACCCCGAAAATTTCTCTAACTAGCGTTACCACAGACTACAGACATCTCTAACAAACAACGTGTGTCACCTACCATTAATGTTCACCATCCAAACACCGGGTGACACTTTATGACCACACTCAAATCGAACCCATGATGCTTCAACGCACCACTGTCATCATACGTTCCCAAAACATTAACTTCACGAAGCTACTTAAAATCTCAAAATTCACAACCTCCTTGACTAACAACACGTGTCTGTATCTCCCCAAATTCTAACGCCAATAAAATTCCTCCCAGAATATCAAAGCTAATTTATTCAGAATTACAAGTCACAGAAATGACCGATGTTACATTTCAAAAGGCACGAAGCAATTAAAATCTTCAAAATAAATCCATAAATCCAGCTCGCACCTAACCACATTGGAACCTCGCACTAAAAAAAACTGCCAAGCTATCAACACTCTAGTACTCAGAGAATTTAAATTATTTTTAACCACCAAAGATGATTACTCCAGTAACTACCCAGGACACTGACTGTCACTAAGGCTCACAATTGATCACAACATGCGGTAGCAACAGCCGAACTCACACACACCCAAGATGACGGGGCTACGCGAAATTTTAACGAACCCAGAACTTTTCAGAGTTGAGACTACAACAGAGACCCTAGCGGTCTAACAGATCAAGGCTGCAAGTTATAAATAACTAACCAACTAATGCACTGAAGCACCCTCAAGTGAAAACTCCAGAATCAAAATATAAAAATATGCATGAACGCCTACAACAGCTGATTGTGAAACGAACACACCCAAGCTAACGGGAGTCTACATGAAATCTCACGAACCTACAACCCTTCAGAAATGCGACCACAATAGAAAAACCTAGCCGCCTAACAGCTAGAAACTGCAAGTTATGAATAACTAACGAACCAGCCTATTTCAATGCCATCGCAAACAAAACACTGCAACCTCAAAAAATCTCAAAATCAGACTAGTGAACACAGCAGCTGACATACAACGACAGCTCAGCATGCCACCGCAGGATATCTCCCTAAAGGAAAACTTTCACCAACCGAACTACCAAATAACCCTTTTTTTATATACCAAAAATCAACAAGTATTCCCAGAGCTAGCAACTTCATCACTGGAACTCGAACACAGGACTCCAGTTCCTAACATTCATCCATCATCCATCACACATCCTTCTCAAACATCTCATTATAAGATTTTACCACCCACTACAATAACCCGTTACTTTCAATTATGCAAATTAGCAATCGTACAGATATCATGAACACAAAATACCCTATGGTATAGAAACACTTACCGACAGCTCACCAATTGTGGCCCGACTCTCCATACTAACTGGACGAGTGGCTTCTAAATACCCAAAAAAAATTGTCTTTCACCGAGATAACGAAGACCCATACCTACAGTCACTCGACTCGGGCAAATACTATATACACCCTGCCCGGGCCCAATCAAGATGGTACTCACACCCCAAATTAAATGGACTCCTGACAGTAGATCCCCATACGAAGCACATCTGCATAATAGGTCCATTTTCAAAATGCAACTAATACAACTAATATAAAATTAATAATAATCCATCTTACGTTACTGGCAATTAGGCCTCAGTTACTCCCACCCAAATTCAAATTGCAAACTTACATCAATTCATTCACACATGACCTTCATTCAATCAGCAGGATTTAAAAAAACTGAAGGATTACAAAAGAAAATAAATACAATTTTGACCACCAAAGAACACCAGTTCGATTCCTAGTCAGGGCAGCAATAAAAATCGCATCACACACACTCTTTCATCCTGAACACAATCAACCACAGAAATACATTCATACCTCCACCAGACATACGTGCTCCCTTCCCTGAACAATCCTAAAATTCCCCATTTACACCAGTATGTTAGTTTTCGGATCGTCAAGACACTATAACGCCAACGGAGTATCAACTCACGTGAGGACCTGATAAAACAACCCGTAGTTGTAGCCCCGAAATCACAGTTCTCCTTACATCGTAGAAAAACGTCCTAAAACGAAAGACACGAATCGGGGGAAAATATTTATTTACACCCTAAATGAGATGCGACGTGAAGGTGACTGCCTCCCAGAAATATCCCACTTAGTAAGTCACTCAACGAAAAACACACTAAGATACTGAATATTAAAGCCATTTAATACTTGACCAATTTAGATGACAATCTAACCTTAAAAATCCTATGTCACAACAAGACAATTTACTCCCCCCCCCCCAATTACTAAGCAACTTAAACATCAACCAATCATACATAAACACTCACCTGATTCATTTATACTGAATTAGCACACACGCAATTCGACATTTAACATCATTCAAAACACAATTACCGAACGTACATATTGACAGCAATTCGACCATTTTCCAGAATTAATTTAACGCAGAATAAGTTGACAATACCAAATTTTAATACTCTCACGGTCCAATTTAATTTGACAGAACTACCAACAGCGAAATAATTAACCCCCAGCTAAAGAAATGAGAACAAAACTTGAAACGTTTGGCTTAACGAACAGCTGACAACTACCAATAATACCTCACACGTATTACGCACAGCAAATTGCAGAATTTCAGCCTTACATCACTAACAATTATTAAGAATAATTACAGATTTACCCCAAAGAACCTGCTGATGATAAATCCACACACGCAATTCACATTTTTACCGACATCAGTTGCATAAAATAATAACTTGGTCACAGTCGCCGCCATGATAGTTCAAAATCACTACGTGATCCAACAGGCGTGCACTAAACGCACATCAAAACAGACACTAAGTTATTCTTACTGGAAATACAAGATTATCAATTTCAGCCTATTGTCAAGAGAATTTAAAACGTCAATAATTTAAATTTTACCAACACTACTTCCAACCAGACAAACAATTTATTATTTCAAACACGTGACACAATTTAGTCAAAACAACACTTCCCGAGGTGTACATTAGCACAGGCGCAGTAAAATTGAGCTGGACTAGTTCCTACAAGAACAGAAAGAATTTACAACCACCCCAAAACATACAAACAGCATATCAAAACCCACCACGTGTGAAATTCCTTCAGCCGGTCAACTCTTCAATCTGGCAACGCAGCACCGCCATTACTCTCCCGTCAGTCCTGACTTTCGTCCAGCGCACGTGATTGCCACTTTCGGCTATCTCCTCGTCTTAACAGCTGACGACAGAATTGTTCATTTGGTCACCGGTGTACACAGCAGGTTATTTTACATGAAATCAAATCACAACATGTATTAGGTTCAGCTCTAATAACTAGCCTACCTATGTGGAGAAAAGATTAGTAGTATGGAGGGCCCAATCTACATTAATTAAGTTACTGAATTTAATTTTAATTAATTACTGCAATCAGTCAATAGGAAGGATTGTTTACTAATGGCAAGATCACAGAACAAACCATGCTCATTGCTACCATTGTAACAGTGGCCTCATCCCCCCTTCCCTATTCGATAACCCAAGATGTGATAATAATAATATCAGCATATCAAAATGCTTTATTAACATGATATTACCATATCAGAAATTAATAAATGATAACACACAGGAAAGGCCTAATTTAATTACTCGCTAGGCCAGCTGAGTTCACAGCAAAAAAAAACTAGGAGCGAATGTTCCGATTTGCTTGGTTTTCAAGAACACCCTCATTCGATTTAGGAAAAGAGAACAGGCGGGACGAAACCAATGTCAAGACCAGCTTGTTGAGTGGAACGCTGGATGCGTACCTCAGCAGGCCGTATTAAATTGACCCTGCCAAAGATGAAGAAGAAAAGGGGAATAATCTTCCTAGTGACTTCATGCAATAAATAATATGACAAATCGAAATAAGCTAACATGTATTGAGCAGTAAAATAAAACAATTACAAGAGACAGCCTTCCACCACTTAATTAACTAACTGACAAATATGATCTAATAAAACACCAATGAATCACTTAACCTAAACAAACCAGACACTTGCCCGCTTGGCAAGATTACACACATCTACATTTGTGATAGAAATGAATTTGATTAGAATGATTCCCAGAAATTAATGCCCAACAAGGACTAAATAATTGTCATTTTTCCCGCATGGCAATTTACGCAGTTACATTTGAGGTTAAAACATGAATTTCAAAATGGATCCGGAAGAAGAAGAAAAAGAAAAACAACATGAGAAAGGCAATGCCTTCTCAAAAAACAATGCTGCGTCAAACAACCGAAACGCCCCTTAGTGGAACGGAAAGGTCTGACAACCTCCACAGTCCAGCATTGACCGTCCCGTCAAGGCTGTCTGACCAAGAATTAAAACCCACGAGGTTCCCATCCAGCTAACGGGAAATAGGGCAATAATAATACACCCTGCAGTAATTACATATAAAGGTACCACCAAAATATTACTAGACCCTCCAAAAGATTACATACTAAAGTGTTAAAATAGACTTTATCTAGTTAAGCTTACGTACCGCCGACACGCGGCCTTAAAATGACGTTACAAAATTTAGCAGTCAAAGTTTGTATTGATCGTCCTTGGTTATGCCCCTTAGTAATTAAATCATGATAGTACCACCTGGTGTCTTCGAACCCTCCGGGGAAAACTGCACACACGTTTTCCCCGGAGGCAAGTGCTCAAGAGTCTTTCTGTCAGCAATCTTCCTCACACACTGTCTGTCGAGTCACAGATTCCACCCTTGTATATCAGCGTATCCCCCACCACAACCCTCCAGTAGTACCAACTGCGACCAGTTGCTCAACCGGTCAAAACAAAGCCAGAGTTCAAGGTCTTGAGTGGGTACTATAGAATATCAGCCCATACAGGTTACTGCGTAGAAACCTTCTAGGAGTCGAGGCATTACACAATGTCCTTTGTAAGATTTTTCTCAGAATAAGAGCTTGGCGAATGAAGCTGACAGCAAATGTTCACCTTTCAAAGTTCACGGATCAAAGCTTGACTTATCCCTCTTTACAAGTGTCTATCAGGGATAATACTTTAAGTGACAGTTCGCACGAAGGATAGAAATCCTGGCAGAAGGGTCTGGCGATCCCATTTCACGAGTAGTCAGGCGCCAGGCTGGCGAATGGAATTCTCAGAAGAGCCCTGGTGTATGCTCTCATGATAATCCGGCCAGGCCGGGAGCCCCTGCTGCGTTTCGAAGATAAGATGAACATGTACCGATTTGCAAAATTGGTACAAAAAATATTTTGTTTAAAAAATGTTGCTTCACACAAGTTTAGTTAGTGGAAGGATCTTTTCATGCCATAAATATATGACAAGGGCCCGCGGGCTTTACTTTCCCTCCGAAGGAAGCCATACTGGGGATTTTTAACGCTCTTAAAAAATCCGACGACTTCGGCCGGGTTTGAACCCGCGACCTTAGGCATAGAAGCTCAGCATGTTACCAACTACGCCACCGAAGTCGCCCATGTTGAAGAAAATCAATTAATTTTGGAGCAGTGATGTTTAAAAAATTACATTACATTTTTTAACAAAATATGTTTTTAATAACAAACAATACAATGATATGTGTCTATAAGTATACCAAGTATACTATTCATCCTTGCTCATTCCAGGCCGAAATTTCAAATCCTTAATGTGTATATAAAATAATAAAATTTCTGGGTGTACACGTACACATACATGAGCCAATGAGGCATGAATTATGAATGTAGGCTTGCTCTTTTTCACTAGGCCTTCTATACTTCATGCATGATCTATGGTAAATAAATAAATCTCTACTTACGTTAGTATAAAACGAAGTCTCCGATTCTTGGATGTCACGGGTAATCTCGAGAACCACTGGATGGATTTTGATGCGGCTTTCACCATTCTGTAAAGGTAATCTCGAGGAAGATTTCTGTAGAAAATAATTTATTTATGATCAAAGGGAGCCAAGCAGTAACGATTTCAGTGAAAAGGTCGAAAAAAGAATCTGGCGTCCGTGCGCTTTTTAAGCTTACGCTGGGCAAACCGTTAAAAATTTCAATATATTATGAGTGTAAGAATTGTTCAGCATGAAAAATTCTACAAAAAATTCCGCGAGAGCATATCTCTATCTTCGATACATCGCCCACTATAAGTGTTTTTACGTTTGGACGGAAGGGGGATTTGTGACTCGTGCACCTCGCCATTCTTAAATTACGTCTGACAGGAATTCCTTGCACATTCATAACTGTTCCCGGGCGAAGCCGGGGCGGGTTGCTAGTAAATAATAATAATAATAATAATAATAATAATAATAAAGCCAAAGACAACGGAATAGAGATGGTTCCAAGAATGTGAGAAAGACCTGATGCAAATTGCTATTCCAGAGACGAAAATCCACGACAGATTTGAATTTCGACAAATAGTTAAGAACTATCAGAATTTTAAAGTAGGGTCTGAGCCCAGGAGACGGAGAGGGCCTCTACCAGAAGCACTAACGATGGCAGTGATCAATGGACTCAAGAAATACTGCGAGGATATACCATTGAACTCTAGGCAATACTGGAATGCCGACTGTATGGGAGCAAAGTGCGGCCTTTGGTGCGACTAGTTACGCCTGGTAGTGCACGTCAAGGAGGAGAGTTTGACGTATACGAACGCAAGGAGAGATACGAGAGATACAAGTAAAAGAGGTACTTTTAAACATTTAGGCGAACGGTTAACTAAACGGAACTTACGCCGAAATACATATTTCAAAATATCATAGTAATTTGATACTTAAAATGGCTAGGAATATACGCCAACATAAAATATTATATTGCAGCCTGATTGTTCATCATTTTTATCCTTAGGCTATATCAAAGGCTGCGTTAACAATAAGTATAGGCCTACTGGCAAAAATACAAGCCGTACGTACATTAAAATAAAATAAAAATACGGTTTTACAGGGAATGACTAAGAATAAAGATTAAACAAGATGTTCAGTAAAGAACATATAGCCTACTTTCTCCTAAATGCATGGGTATTGTTATAACTCTTTGTCCTTTTCAAGGAGTATGATTGAATGTTGGTTGTAGTAGCTTGTTGAAATACAACGTGCTATAGGGATATTAAACATGAATATGAGGTGCCCTTTGCTAGTGCTACCTCTGTACCAAATTTCGTTCAATTCGGTTTCACCGTGTTTGAATTGATAGGGGGAATCAATTTGCACACATACGTGGCCACCATCTGCAAACTATTGGGCTGATGTTCTTGCAGTTTGGTCTGAATATGTTTCCCACATAAAGATATGGTGTTGCAAAATTTGGTAGAGACTAGATTATTAGGTTGGTCGTAATTACATTTTAGCTTTTAACATTTGGGTGGCCGCGATTACGTTTCCGTCAAGATAGCGGTGATATAAAACATGACACTGAGGTGCCCTTTGCTAGTGCTACCTCTGTACCAAATTTCGTTCCATTCGGTTTCACCGTGTTCGAATTGATAAGGGGAATCGATTTTCACACAAAGATGGCCGCCATACGCAAAATATTAGGCTGATGACCTATTAGTTTGGTCAAAGGATGCTCCCTCCATAAAGGTATGTTGTTGCTAACTTTGCTAGAGATCGGATGATTAGGCTAATCGTAATTTGATTTAAGCTTTGAACATTTGTGTGGCCGCCATTACGTTTCTGTCAATATGGCGGCGATATAAATCATGACACTGAGATGCCCTTTGCTAGTGCTATCTCTGTACCAAATTTCGTTCCATTCGGTTTCACCGTGTTTGAATTAATAGGGAGAATCGATTTTGACACAAAGATGGCCGCCATCCGCAAACAATTAGGCGAATGACCTATTAGATTGGTCAAAGGATGCTCCCTCCATAAAGGTATGTAGTTGCAAAATTTGGTAGAGATCGGATGATTAATTTGATTTAAGCTTTGAACATTCGTGTGGCCGCCATTACGTTTCAGTCAAGATGGTGGCGATATAAAACATCACACTGAGGTGCCCTTTGCTAGTGCTACCTCTGTACCAAATTTCGTTCCATTCGGTTCCACCGTGTTCGAATTAATAGGGGGAATCAATTTTGACATAAAGATGGCCGCCACCCGCAAACTATTAGGCTAATAACCTGTTAGATTGGTCAAAGGATGCTCCCTCCATAAAGGTATGTAGTTGCAAAATTTGGTAGAGATCGGATGATTAGGTTAATCGTAATTTGATTTAAGCTTTGAACATTCGTGTGGCCGCCATTACGTTTCTGTCAAGATGGCGGCGATATAAAACATGACACTGAGGTGCCCTTTGCTAGTGCTACCTCTGTACCAAATTTCGTTCCATTTGGTTTCACCGTGTTTGAATTAATAGGGGGAATTGATTTTCACACAAAGATGGCCGCCATCCGCAAACTATTAGGCTAATGACCTAGTTATTTGGTCAAAGGATGCTTCCTCTATAAAGGTATGTTGTTGCAAAATTTGGTAGAGATCGGATGATTAGGTTAATCGTAATTTGATTTAAGCTTTGAACATTTGTGTGGCCGCCATTACGTTTCCGTCAAGATGGCGGCGATATAAAACATGACACTGAGGTGCCTTTTGTTAGTACTACCTCTGTACCAAATTTCGTTCCATTCGGTTGCACCGTGTTCGAATTAATAGGGGGAATCGATTTTCACACAAAGATGGCCGCCATCCGCAAACTATTACGCTGATGACTTATTAGTTTGGTCAAAGGATGCTCCCCCCATAAAGGTATGTTGTTGCAAAATTTGGTAGAGATCGGATGATTAGGTTAGTCGTAATTTGATTTAAGCTTTGAACATTTGTGTGGCCGCCATTACGTTTCCGTCAAGATGGCGGCGATATAAAACATGACACTGAGGTGTCCGTTGCTAGTGCTACCTTTGTACCAAATTTCGTTCAATTCGCATTCACCGTGTTCGAATTGATAGGGGGGGACAGACATTCAGAGTACACACACTCACACACACACACAGACACACAGACTCACACACACAGAGACTCACACACACACATACACACACACACAGCAGACACACTTTTTTCGCCCTGTGTTGATCTCATAAGTCTACTTTCATTTTTTGCAAAAATCGAAAGTAGGCTAAAAATATGGCAACTGGTATTCTACATTTCTATTAACTCAAAGGCAGCATTCATGTGTGTGTGAAAATTCATAAGCCTACAACTAAACAATTAAATAGATGCTTAGTGAACAAAAATACACACTTTGTTTATACAAAACAACCACATGATCAATATTCTTCAAAGCGATGGGGCGTGATGGCCCAGCGGTCAAGCTATTCGCCTCTCACCAAGGTGGACCGGGTTTGAATCCCGGTCATTGCATGTGAGATTTTCGAAGTGAAATGCCATGTCCTGTGGTTCGGATTTCACGTGACTCATGATCACAAGATTAACGGTCAGGTAAAACTACAAGCTTCTTTTTCTTCAAAGCAAGTCGAAACTTAGACCTCACATAAGTCATACAGCAAACGAACAGGGTCCTGCAGGGAAGTTCCCTTTTTATCGTCTCCAAGACTGACATCATAAAAGTATACTGGAAAATGTGGAATTTTATGCCTATGCTGATGAAAAAAGTAACAGTAAATATTAGGTCTACATAGGTACTTCAACTTCTACTTGTCATCCACTAACTCTCGGTCTTTTCTTGGGTGGCTGAAGCAGATGCTGTGGGAAATTGAAAATTGCAGGTACTGTATTCTCTTTAAGCAGTGGTTTGTTTCAATTTGAATGAAACAAGTAGCATGAAGTGTTCACTACAGATATAACTGAATTTTGTTGGGGTCCAGTCCTTCATCCTCACAGCTATAACCCATTTATTTAATACATCTGGAAGTTTCCATGGAAATCTCTAGGCTAATATAAGCTAGGCCTAGGTTATAATTCTGTGGCTAATAGCTTATAACCTATAATAGGGCCTACGTGTATTTGTCATATGTTATTTAGGTCTAAATTTGATGTAAGACGTATCCATAAATGCATTACAAATCTCAATTCGAAAATAAAGTAGACCGTAAACCCACCGTATTATTGGAAAATACCATACATATAACGGTGCACAGAGGTACGTACGATCAACTACATGAAAAGAATCACGACATATCAGCTGCAACCTCGAGTTCAATGGTATGACAGGTTTTGGTGCGACTAGTTTTACGCCTGGTAGTGCACGTCGAAAAGGCGATGACCAGGAAGCAGTTTTCAGCGAGGGTTACTAAAGGAGGAGTTGTTCTAGTAGTACCTACAGTTCAATGGGATATACAAGCTGATAGAAGAACACAATGGTTGGTTGGTTGGTTCCTTAGTATAGGGGCTGCGGCAACGCGGTCATGTAGCCCCGTGTACTTTGAGTATGTGTAGAATCTGTCTGATAACCGGTGTTAATTGTGATAACTGTATTAGTGTGTGTTATCTGTTTTTAATTCAAGCAAGGACTGCAGATAATAATTTCAAGTACTGTAGTTCCTGCTTTGCTACCAAATGCTACCGTCCACGACATCTAGCTTGCGGACTTGGCTACTAGATAGCATCGCAGTCAGCACCTGGCGGCGAACGTTGCAACTAATTCTAACCTACAAATTTTGGCTTCACACAAGTGTAGTTAGTGGAAGGTTCTTTTTCATGCCATAAATCTATGACATGGGACCACCGGCTCTACTTCCCCTCCGAAGGAAAGCATACTGAGGGATTTTTGACGCTCTTAAAAAATCCGACGACTTCGGCCAGGTTTGAACCCGCGACCTTGGGCATAGAAGCTCAGCATGCTACCAACTACGCCACCGAAGCGCCAAAGAACAAGACCAAGACACAAATGAAATTGTTAATTCCCAGTCCATAGAGGCTCAATTCATATGGTAAAACAAAGATACGAGCCTTGCAGTAGTCGCATATGATGTGTAACATCTGACATGTTATCCTACTCGTATACTACACAGCTTGGACATTCTTAAAATGTTAATTTACACTCCATTTTCAGACAGGTACTATGATGAGTGTATAGATTGAATTGGAGATATGCTACTGTCACATTTTGTGGCGCAGCGGTCAAGCTGTTAGTCTCTCACCAAGGTAGACCGGGTTTGATTCCCGATCAATTCATGTGAGATTTTCGAATTGAAATTGAAATTGGTTCGCATTCCACGCAAAAGGGAAGTACCGTTGATCATGATCGTGAGATTAACGGACACGCAAAACTACAAGCTTCCTTCCTTCCTTTTACATTAATAATTCATAATAACAAAGTGACACACAACGTCGACAGTACTCTCAAATACTGTGAGCACATTCCTTAGTAACTATAACATTCATTATTCTCAAGGCTCTCATACAGTTCGTCGTAAACAATCAAAACATGGCTTCCTACAATCATGAAATGACCTACTGTCGACCAAAGTATTATGTGCACTCGAGTTTGAAGGTTGTTTGTGAAGTAACCAATAGACCTACATAAAACCCAATAACATCATCATTTTCGTCGTTCTATTTTAAGTTAGGTCATGTAGGTTTGGAATTTTTAATTTATATTTTAATAATTTTTATCGCAGTTGGAACACAAAAAGTGCACGTTTTTAAGCGTGTTTCAACCATGCGTCACATTTAGAATTATTATCTCAAAATCCCGTCATCAGATCGAATCCAAATTTTAACACAATATACATTGGAATGTTGTATAACTGGTTCATTAATTTCAAAATTGTGTGTCTGCAAGAAACAAAGTTGTTATCATTTTTGTAAGGTAACTATTTCTCGGCTCGGGGTGGTTGGAAAATGTAGTTCTTGGTTGCATTGTAATCCTTATACATCGAAAAGTTATGCTGTATGACTGTGAAATACGTAAATTCATTCACTTATTTTATATCGGTTTGTATTTTTACGGGGAAATAACACATGTTTCACCAGCTAGCCGCTCAGGGAACAGCTGTACAGCGTTGCCGAAATGGTGCCCACACGCATCATGGCGCGTCTCGCTCGGAAGTGATGGGCTACATATCAGCAACGCTGTACAGCTTTTCCTGGAGCGGCTAAATGGTGAACCATGTGTTATTTCCTCGTACAAATACAAACCGATATAAAATAAGTGAATTAATTTACGTATTTCACAGTCATACAGCATAACCTTTTGATGTATAACGATTACAACGCAACCAAGAACTATATTTTCCAACCACCCCGAGCCGAGGAAAAGTTACCTTACAACAATGATATCAACTTTGTTTCTTGGACACATAAAATTGTGAAATTAATAAACCAGTTATACAACATTCCAATGTATATTGTGTTAAAATTTGGCTTCGATCTGATGACGGGCTTTTGAGATAATAATTCTTAAATGTGATGCATGGTTGAAACACGCTTAAAAACGTGCACTTTTTGTGTTCCAACTGCAATAAAAAATATTGACATACAAATTAAAAAATCCAAACCTACATGAACTAACGTAAAATAGAACGACAAAAATGTTGATGGTATTGGATTTTATGTAGGTCTATTGGTTACTTCACAAACAACCTTCAAACTCGAGTGCACATAATACTTTCGTCGACAGTAGTCTCACATATGATGAAAATACAGCTTTTAATCCACTCATATAACAACATTCTGTCATGCATTTAATATTTGACTACTCACCCACAGCTTGACAATAATGCCGCTTATTTAAATGTCATTTGTCGTCTTTGTCCTACCCCATGTGATATTCAACCTTGAACGTGAAGCTTCAACTGCTCAATGACAAATGAAAGTCGGTGAAACATTTGCCACTGTGCTCGTCAAACCAGTGCCTGCTAAATGCACTGTATTGCCATATCATTCTCGCGCTACAGAGCACACACTGCCTTGTTTCCAATACACACATTTTCAATTGTACATCCAGCTGGCTGTGCGTCTTCACTTCCGCCCGATTCATTTCCGTCACATTTTTCTGGCAGTGCGTCTTCACTTCCGTCCGATCCACTTCCGTTCGATCCACTTCCGCCCGATTCACTTCCGTCTCCAATTTTTCAAAATCACTCCCACAAAACTATCCAGCAACCGAGCGGAAAGATGTTACACATTTAAAAAAAACACATTCCGAAAATAGTAACAATCAACAAAGGTGTAGGGCTCTAAGCATTTCCCAGACCCACTGTATTTTACAATCAGTACATAACTTGGCAACGGCAAGAATGAATAACGCAGTTATATAAATAATACCCATTTCTCTCATAAGAATATAACGAATGAGAAAAATAAATATTCAACTAACTCTTCTAAAAGGATATCATCGTGTTTGGTATAGGCTACACATAGGACGAGTTGTAGTTTCCGACTCCAAATAGTGATAACGGTCTTCAATAGCAGTCTCTCGGTTATAGCGTCTTGGACTAGATCTTGGATACAGGTAGGTGCTTCAACATCCAAACTGAGAATCAAAAGATTTTCATTTCCCTTCAATTCCCTGAAAACCAGCTCTTAGGACAACATTGCAGTACGACGGCATAGTCTCTAGGGTCTAAAGTTGGAAATAGAATACAATGTTGAGATACTATTTGGGTCCAGGAAATATCAACAGAGAAAGAAGTTTATATTCAACAGCAGGCAAGTACAATAAACACCCCTGCTCGTGAGTACAGAGTGTTTCTTGTTAGAGCTAATGGATCGTCATTTGTACAGACTTGAAACCAGCGTTCCATACTCCGAATATCATTTGCTCCATCTATAGTAGTAATAATAATAATAATTAAACAAGATGTTCAGTAAAGAACATAATATGCTCTTTACTGAACTTTCTCCTAAATGCATGGGTATAGTTATAACTAGGGCTCGGATTTTTAGGTAAATAAATATTTTAATGTAAATACGGTACATATTTTAAGCATTTTCCTATAAATACATAAATTCCTGCTTTTCACTTATTAGCACATAAAAAGGCATAATATTTACATTTTTTTTAAAATCAGTATGCTAGATCTTTCAGTTTATTGCATTTTTGTTCTGTGTTACTTCAACGGGGAAGAACCTGTGAGCTATCTAATCTTCATGCAGAGCATATGTCAGCTTGCAACTATGTTATTCTTAACTTGTCGCCCCGTGCCACTCACTGTGGAAGCCGGAGATTTCCTTGTGCATGGCCATATTGCAACACGTGCTAGCTCCCCCCTCCCCTCCCAGCTACTTGGAACCAGTGTCACGCACATGCAGTTCATTTCTGGCACTGTGAAGTGTGAGGCAGTTCTACGATGCCTAAAGTAAAAGCAACTACAAGTTATCGTCTGCAGCAGTATGTTGCAGAATTTAAAGATAATTTTACTTCTGATGAGGTTGTTCTGTTCTGCCAACCATGAGGGAAAGCAATCAAGGCTGGAAAGCAATCAAGGCTGAACAGCGATCTCAAGTTACACAACACCTCACGAGCGAGAAACATATTACAGCAGTTTCGCGCCTTCAGAAGAAGTGTTTCTCGATAATAGTTGGTAATTTGTGATGGACAACCTGAAGATGTATCTCGTTGTGTATTGTAATTCTTCAGTAGTCAGCAAGGCATAGCATTCGTGAGTACTGCATATTGTTTATATTCACATTAATAAACTAAATTATAATTACATATTTTTACTTTTTTGTCACATATTTCAGGTATTTTTAATACATAAAAAATAAATATGTTCCTGATTTTTAGCACCTAAAAATCCGAGCCCTAGTGATAACTCTTTGTCCTTTTCAAGGAGTATAATTATTGAATGCTGGTTGTAGTAGCTTGTTGAAATACGTGCTATACGGATATTAAAAGTTGATTGATTGAATCCTCACCTAAATTATATATACACACACTAATACAGCCATCACAATAACACAGGTAGTCAGACAAAATTCAACACTCACCCATGTACATGGGGCTAAATTACCATGATGTCCAAGCATCTCAAATGAAACAACAACAACAACAGCTTCCTACCCAAATCCTTCCTCGTATAAACGTACACACACTAGTAAGCCTACAGACATAACAGTGACACAGGTTATCAGACAACTTCTACAAACACCAAAGTAAACGGGGCTATGAGACCAAGATGCCGAAAAACCCCTAAATAATCAACAAGAAAAACAACAACAACAATAGACTCTACCACATACCGAGGCCAACGAATATTAATCGCTGTGTTCGAGTGTTGAAATATGTGATGTTATAAGTATACAGTATAATATTTTCTATTGCAAATACACACTATATATGCTTAACATTATAACGTGTGAGTAGCTATATATCAACAAATACAAAAAAAAAAAAAAAAAACGAAGTAAAAAATTGAACCAGCAGGGATTTGAACCACGACTACGAGCCCAGGTTGCTACCATTACGATACGGATGCGCTACGATAATGCTTGTTAAACAACTGGTTTAGTATGACTGTATCATATTTTGTGTTGAAATCAACGATTTCAATAGCGTTTTCTGGCGTTTCTATAAACCATTCGATACTAAATATGTATTATTTTGTTCAGTACATTCCTACAAGGTCGCCTCCGTAGCGTAGCGGTCAGCATGGTTAGCTGCCGCCCCGGAGGTCCTGGGTTCGATTCCCGGCTCTGCCACGAAATTTGAAAAGTGGTACGAGGACTGGAACGGGGTCTACTCAGCCTCGGGTGGCCCAAATGAGTAGAGGGGGTTCGATTCCCCCTCAGCCATCCTCGAAGTGGTTTTCCGTGGTTTCCCACTTCGTCTTCGGGCAAATGCCGGGATGGTCCCTTCTTCAAGGCCACGGCCGCCTCCTTCCCTCTTCCTTGTCTATCCATCCTAACCATCCCTTACCTTCCCTCATGAGGCCCCTGTTCGCTTTGCAGGTGAGGCCGCCTGGGCGAGGTGCCAATCTCACCTCACCAGTTGTATCCCTTCCGATTCGATGTTCCCAGCTCTAGGACACTGCCCGTAGGGGCGGTAGTGGTGAGTTCCCTCGCTGAGTCCGTGGGTTCCACCAACCTGGAGGGTAAACGACTAAAAAAAAACATTCCTACAAGGATATAAACTTAAGTAGTTACGGAAATTTATAGATTTTCGAGCAAAAATAGCGGTCATTTTGTCAACGGGATGGCACGGACCCACAACGATACGGCACGGTCAACCTGACCTGTTTGTCACTTCTACGGTTACATGTTCTATTGATGTGTAACATCTTTCCCTCGGTTGCTGGATAGTTTTGTGGGAGTGATTTTGAAAATTGGGGACGGAAGTGAATCGGGCGGAAGTGGATCGAACGGAAGTGTATCGGACAGAAATGAAGACGCACTGCCAGAAAAATGGGACGGAAGTGGATCGAACGGAAGTGGATCGGACTGAAGTGAAGACGCACTGCCAGCTGGATGTACAATTGAAAATGTGTGTATTGGAAACAAGGTAGTGTGTGCTCTGTAGCGCGAGAATGTTATGGCAATACAGTAGGCAGTGCATTTAGCAGGCACTGGTTTGACGAGGACAGTGGCAAATGTTTCACCGACTTTCATTTGTCATTGAGCAGTTTATGAAGCTTCACGTTCAAGGTTGAATATCACATGGGGCAGGACAAAGACGACAAATGACATTTAAGTAAGCGGCATTATTTTCAAGCTGTGGGTGAGTAGTCAAATATTAAATGCATAACAGAATGTTGTTATATGAGTGGAATAAAAGCTGTATTTCCATCATATGTGAGACTAGGTCATTTCATGATTGTAGGAAGCCATGTTTTGATTGTTTACGACGAACTGTATGAGAGCCTTGAGAATAATGAATGTTATAGTTACTGAGGAATGTGCTCACAGTATTTGAGAGTACTGTCGACGTTGTGTGTCACTTTGTTATTATGAATTATTAATGTAAAAGGAAGGAAGGAAGCTTGTAGTTTTGCGTGTCCATTAATCTGACGATCATGATCCACGGTACCTCCCTTTTACGTGGAATGCGAACCACAGGACATGGCATTTCAATTCGAAAATCTCACATGTATTGATCGGGAATCAAACCCGGTCTACCTTGGTGAGAGACTAACAGCTTGACCGCTGCGCCACAAATGTGACAGTAGCATATCTCCAATTCAATCTATAAATTCATCATAGTACCAGTATGAAAATGGAGTGTAAATTAACATTTTAAGAATGTCCAAGCTGTGTAGTATACCAGTAGCATAACATGTCAGATGTTACACATCATATGCGACTACTGTAAGGCTCGTATCTTTTTTTTTATTTATCTATTTATTTATCGTATGGCTTTTAGTGCCGGGAGTGTCCGAGGACATGCTCGGCTCGCCAGAGGCCGTAGCTGCTTCAAGCGGACACCACTAGTGTGAGCTACATGTTCCGTTCACTTTCAAGTAGTTCCAACTTTCGCTACCAGATATCAATGATACCTAGTGGTGAACGTTGGAACTTTGATAGAGCGTTACAACGAAATCTAAGCTAGAAATTTAGCTCCACACAAGTTTAGTCTGTGGAAGGATCTTTTACAAGCCATAAATCTATGACATGGGACCGCCGGCTTTACTTCCCCTCCGAAGGAAGGCATACTGAAGGATTTTAACGCTCTTAAAAAAACTGACGACTTCGGCCGGGTTTGAACCCGCTATCTTGGGCACAGCAGTTCAGCATGCTACC
This sequence comes from Meconema thalassinum, assembly GCA_946902985.2. Lineage (NCBI taxonomy): Eukaryota > Metazoa > Arthropoda > Insecta > Orthoptera > Tettigoniidae > Meconema > Meconema thalassinum. The sequence continues at coordinate 2,104,627,011 of OX336388.2, read as the reverse complement.
AAGTACGCCACCGAAGCCGCTACATATTCTATTATAATATGCTAATATACTACCGGTCACCTCCTTGAGGACAGTTTAAACCTCCCTATGTACGATAAGTTGAATTGTTGAGGCCAGGCCTTGTTGAATCTTAAGTTACGGTTAGGCTATAATATTTGCATGATTCATACATCCGCCATCTTGAAACAATTTGGCTGATGACCTTGCAGTTTGGGAAAAAGACGCTTCCCACATTAAGGTATATTGTTGAAACATTTGCTAGAGATCGGATGATTAGGTTAGTCGTAATTTGATGTAAGCTCAGAACATTTTGGTGGGCGCCATTTCTTTTTTGTTATGATGGCGGGGATATACAAGATGGCACTGAGTTGTACCTTGCTAGTGCTACCTCTGTACCAAAGGTGGTTCGATTTGGGTTTCGTTGTGTTTGAATTGATAGGGGGAATCGATTTGCACACATACATGGCCACCATCTGCAAACCATTCGGCTGATGACCATGTAGTTTGGCCAAAAGACGCTTCCCACATGTAGGTATTGTGTGTTGTTGCAAAATTTGGTAGAGATCAGATGATTAGGTTAGTCGTAATTTCGTTTAAGCTTTGAACATTTGGGTGGCCGCCATTACGTTTCCGTCAAGATGGCGGCGATATAAAACATGACAATGAGGTGCCCTTTGCTAAATTTCGTTCAATTCGTTTTCACCGTGTTTGAATTGATAGGGGGGGGGGCAGACATGCAGAGTACACATACACACACATATACACTCACATACACACTCACATACACACAGGCACACACTTTTTGGCCATGTGTTGATCTCATATGCCTACTTTCATTTTTTGCAAAAAACGAAAGTAGGCTAAAAATCAACAAATATAGCGAGTTGGTCGGCACCTATCATTGTCTTGAGTACGGCGTAATTCCAAGTTCTTTGCTCCAAGAGCTTATAGAAATGGATCTTGATACTCAACAGTGCAAACTAATACAGAATTGAGTAGTTATCTCAACAACACGAATACTCTCTGGAAGTTCTTCGGTAGTGATTTTGGCTGCACAGCATAAACAGGCGCGGATTCAAGGGGGGGGGGAGAGGGGGGGTCACGGGGGTCATGACCCCCCCCCCCCCCAACGGAGACCAATTTTTTTGCAAACTCAAAAAACGAAAGCACAATAACCAGACAAATAAAACTTAACGAATTTTAACTGAAAACAGTTTTTTTTTCATTTAAGTTATTCAATACTGAAAATATCTTTATTGCAGTTATTACTGTATGTTTTGTTACAACTGTACATATTTACAACTTCATACCTGTTATATAAAAACGATTATTTATATAACAAAATCAACTCGTCTATTTTGTGTAACAACCCATGTGATTACCTAATCGATGTCTATAGTGATGTCACGATGAATGTGCAGCAATGCACGGATAGGAATTTGGGGCTTTTTTCGCACCAAAAATATTTGCCGACGTCCAAACTGCAAGCTTGGTTGGCAATTTAAGCTGTGACTTTCTCCCTTTGTCGGTACCAACTCGACTTGCCAAAACTGTAACATACCTTGATACGGTACTTTTCTCGAAGCTCGATGTAAAAGTCGCAAAACACGCCCTTGCAATTTATACGAATATTTTTGGTGCGCTAAACGCATCAAATTTCTATCTATGTAGCTTGCAAAAAAAATGGTCTGGTTTTGTACGCTTGGTAATTTTGTGATTACGTTGTTAGTGATACCATTTTTAGCCTACTTTTCACATTTTGCAAAAATGAGGAAAAAGTAGACTTATGAGATCGGGCAATTGTGTGTCTGTCTGTCTGGCCTTCTGTCTGTCTGTCTGTCCTTCTGTCTGTCTGTCGGTCAGTCTGTCTGTCTGGCTGGCTGTGTGTGTGTCCCCACCCCCTATCAACTCCTAAACGGCTGCATCAATCGAAACAAAATTTGGTAGGAGTAAAGATCTATACCTGAATATCTCACGCCCATATTTGAAAATGATGTCAGTGCTACCAGCTGCTGAAAAATCGGAATTGAAATTTGAGCTCCATGTTGGATATCTTGGAATGTATGAATGAATGGGAGCTATTTCAAAATTGGCACACGTATAGATAATAATATTGCAGTTTAATTTCCAGGAGGCCATACATGGCCGTGTTGCCAAAATGATTATAAGCCTGCTGATAGGTCCAAATTTTAAATGCATATAACTTCTACACTATCAATTGGATTTCAACCAAATTTCGTATGTGCTATGGGTACATAAACAGATATGACTGAGCGTATTCTTAAGAGACACCAGGGCTGCCAACTGTTAATAAATGCTCTCAATTTTTTTAATCCAAATACCCATATATCAGAACGTATGCAAGCCGACAGCTTTAAACTATGCACACGTATAGTACCTGACATTCTATATAATTTGGAGTAACGTATGTACGTCAGTGCTACCAACATGATCCTAAGCCTGCTGAGAGGTCCAACTTTAAATACATATAACTTCTATACTATAATTTGGATTTCAACCAAATTTCGTGTGTGCTATATGTACCATAACAGATATCACTATGCCGATTCTTAAGAGTAACCAAGGCCGCCAACTGTTAACAAATACTATCTCTATTTTTGTTACCCTAATATCAATATATCAGAAAGTATGCAAGCCAATAGCTCTAAATTTTGCACACGTATAGTACCTGGCATTCTAGATTAATTTGGAGTAACTAATATAGGCCTACGCCAGTGCTGCCAACATGATTCTAAGCCTGCTGATAGGTCCAATTTTAAAATGCATGTAACTTCTACACTAACTAATGGATTTCATTCAAAATTGACACAACAATAGATCAGATTATTTCAGCTGTGTTTCTGACCGATACATACACACATCAAAAAAAGTTTTGCATCACCTCGGTTCCAAGAGTTCCGGAACCTTTAAATACAAAGGGAATAGAGATCAACACAAACAACATTTCAGCTCGGTTTTTTGCTCATGAGACCCACACATTGCATGTTGTACCAGCATACAGCTAGACTTGCAGCATTTGTGGTCCAGATTGCAGTACACACCACTACCTCTAATACCCAGTAGCACGTCCTCTTGCATTGATGCATGCCTGTATTCGTCGTGGCATACTATCCACAAGTTCATCAAGACACTGTTGGTCCAAATTGTCCCACTCCTCAACGACAATTCGGCGTAAATCTCTCAAGAGTGGTTGGTGGGTCAAGACGTCCATAAACAGCCCTTTTCAACATATCCCAGGCATGTTCGATAGGGTTCATGTCTGGCGAACATGCTGGCCACTGTAGTCGAGCGATGTCGTTATCTTGAAGGAACGCATTCACAAGATGTGCACGATGAGGTCGAGAATTGTCGTCCATGAAGACAAATGCCTCTCCAATATTCTGCCGATATGGTTGCACTATGGGTCGGAGGATGTCATTCAGGTATCGTAAAGCCGTTTCGGAGCCTTCCATGACCACCAGTGGCGTACGTCGGCCCCACATAATGCCACCCCAAAACATCAGGGAACCACCACCTTGCTGCACTCGCTGGACAGTGTGTCTAAGACGTTCAGCCTGACCAGGGTGCCTCCAAACACGTCTCCGACGATTGTCTGGTTGAAGGCATATGCGACACTCATCGGTGAAGAGAACGTGATGCCAATTCTGTGGGGTCCATTCAGCATGTTGTTGGGCCCATCTGTACCGCGCTGCATGGTGTCGGGGTTGCAAAGCTGGACCTCGCCATGGACGTCGGGAGTGAAGTTGCGCATCATGCAGCCTATTGCGCACAGTTTGAGTTGAAACACGACGTCCTGTGGCTGAACGAAACGCATTATTCAACATGGTGGCATTGCTGTCAGGGTTCCTCCGAGCGGCAATCCGTAAGTAGCGGTCATCCACTACAGTAGTAGCCCTTGGGCGGCCTGAGCGAGGCCTGTCATCGACAGTTCCTGTATCTCTGTACCTCCTCCATGTCCGAACAACATCGCTTTGGTTCACTCTGAGACGCCTGGAAACTTCCCTTGTTGAGAGCCCTTCTTGACACAAAGTAACAATGCGGACGCGACCGAACTGCGGTATTGACCTTCTAGGCATGGTAGAACTACAGACAACATGAGCAGCGTACCTTCGTCCTGGTGGAATGACTGGAACTGATCGGCTGTCGTACCCCCTCCGTCTAATAGGCCCTGCTCATGCATGGTTGTTTACATCTTTGAGCAGTTTTAGTGACATCTATGAACAGTCAAAGGGACTGTATCTTTGATACAATATACACAGTCAACGTCTATATGCCGGAGATCTGGGAACCGAGGTGATGCAAAACTTTTTTTGATGTGTGTATATGTCATTGTTGCCAACATGATTTTACGCGCGCTGTTAGATCCAATGGTTAACTGCATGTAACGTCCATGCTATCCATTGGACTTCAACTTCACCAGGACTGCCAACTGTAGTTCTCTATTAGGCTACATTATGCCACGTATACAGTATTTCGAACTAATTAGAAATGTCGTTATTACCAAATTAATTTCGTCATTATTCTAGATAGATCGATATAGATTAATCATTGGCATGAATCTTAAATTTTAAGAAAAGTAGGCTCTTTAGTTCGTCACGGAACTTCTTGTTCTTAACAATTTCGATTCTGTGATCCCCCTCCAAAGCCAAACTTGAGATCCACGCCTGAGCATAACCTGGCTGTTTCAGTGAAATACATTAGGCTACATTAATTATTTATACACTTAATAAAACACTTGTCACATAAATGGGAGGGGGGGAGGGGCTAAATTTAATGACAAGTTTCGTTCGTCAAGTAAACATCATCAGATCTTGCTCATTTAAGCTGAATTTAGGTTCAGTGGATATGTATTTACCACTTATGGGCAACAGTATTTACAATTATTGAGTTACCGAAGTATTTAATTAAGCTTTGTAACGAGTCGGATTCTTACCAGTTATATATTTCGATTGAAATTCCTTTACTGTATCATTTGAGAGCGGTATCGACTTCAAACACTCGCCGAACTTTTCTCCATGCATGATAGCGCACATTTTCGCGGCTGCAGGAAGAAGTAATTTTTCACCAATAATATGTGGTGATTTGGATTTTGCAATTATAAGGTGCGTTCAAAAAGGTTGGTTGGTTGGTTCTTAAGTTTAGGGGCTGCGACAACGCGGTCATGTAGCCCCGTGTACTTTGGGTGTGTGTAGAATCTGTCTGATAACCGGTGTTAATTGTGATGACTGTATTAGTGTGTGTTATCTGTTATTTTAATTTAAGTACTGCAACTTAGAATTTTTCAAATAGTTCCTACTTTTGCCGCCAAGCGCCACCGTCAACGACTACTAGGCTAAGTTCACAACTCAGCTGCTAGACGCCACCGCAGTCGGCTCTTGGCAACGAACTTAGAAACCTAAGAGCGTTGTTTACAATAACCTATCCAATTTAGCTTCACACAGGTGCAATTAGTGGAAGGTTCTTTAACATGCCATAAATCTATGACATGGGACCGCCGGCTTTACTTCCCCTCCGAAGGAAGGCATACTGAGGGATTTTTAACGCTCTTAAAAAATCCGACGGCTTCGGCCGGGTTTGAACCCGCTATCTTGGGCATAGAAGCTCAGCATGCTACCGACTACGCCACCGAAGCCGCTACGCGTTCAAAAAGTAACGAGCCGGAGGCTGGAATGCGCAAACCGGTGATTACATCGGCTAATCGTGGCGTGTGTAACGAGGTGTGGTTCCAACCAGAGCGTGGAAGGACACAGCCCGTCGCTATAGGGCACGAGTGCACGTCACGTGATGATACAAAGCGAGCAACAGCATGCATCAAACGTGCAACGCTGCCAGTCGCATTGCAAACAGTGACATGGAGGCGTCAACCGAAGAGCAAAGAGGTGTTGTTCGGTTTCTGACAGCGGAAGGAGTAGGGGGAACGGATATTCATCGCCGAATGTCACAATTTGATAGAATTGTGTAACCAAATGTACATGTGTTTCTTTTTATTAGGCATATGCCTGTTAGAAGGACAATAAATCCAAATAAATAATAAATAATAAATAAATAAGTGTACGGTGAACACTGCATGTCCCTTGCAAGGGTCAAGGCGTGGCACAAGCGCTTCAGAGAAGGACGGGTGTCGTTAGTCGATGATGCCCAGCCGACAACGTCCAGCTGGTTGATGCACTCATTACCCAGGACCACCGAGTGACAGTGAACGCCATAGCCGCCGTGGTCGCTCCACGACAATGCACGACCTCATACGGTCAACACCGTCGCGGCACTCCTGCAGAAATTCAAATGGGAGGTTCTCGGCCACCCTCCATACTGTCCAGACCTCTTTCCCTGTGATTACGCCATGTTTGGTCCCCTGAAAAGGGCTCTGCGGGGCCAACGATTCACCTCGGACGCCAACGTCCAGCTGTACGTGCGGAACTGGTTCACATCGCAGCCCAGGGAATTTTATGAGACAGCCATTCACCACCTCGTGTCACAGTGGGACAAGGGTCTCAACAGCCAGGGCCAATACTTCTAACATACAGATACTGGTTTCTGTAATTATACCTCCGGCTCGTTACTTTTTGAACGCACCTTATAAATAGAATACCTCCAAGAATGCTCTTAGCGCTTTCTTAGGAACTGTTGCATGCTTTTCTAGCAATCTAACATTTCCTTTTAGTTGTTGCTCGTGGCGCTTAAAAATGCTAAAGGTTTACTTACACAGTCTGGATGTTTATAGTCTGCAAGTGTCTCTTAAGTTTCACAGGCTTCAAACTGTCGTTTGCTAAAATCTCCAAACAAAGAAGGCATTGAGGTTGTTCCTGATTATTATTCGAAAGAATGCTGGTAAAGCCTAATGTCAGATAATCATCTTGATATTTATTTACGCACTTTCACTTTGTGTGTAGAATTAATCATCCTGATGGGAGCAGAAGTAGACGCGGAAGAACAATGGACTTTGTTTGTATTTGAACCTTGTTCTTTTTCCGAAGGAGGGCAAGCACTATCACTTTCATGGGGTCTCTTTTTACCACTTCTAATAAGCCAATTATCCATGGGTGATGGCATCACTCGTATCAGTTTATTGTAAAGTTGGATAACCACGCACTAGAATTCACCTGTTCACTCATTGTCTTTGAACTGACTGGAAAGGCTTAGCTGAATTCGAATCGGCAACGGCAGAAATAGAAGAGTCCATTCTTGGAATCCATTCTTGAAAGGAAGTGGCGGTCACATTGTCAAGCGGCTTATTGTCATTAAGTGTTTGGTAAGGAGATGTCACTGCGGGTGGCGAGTGAAAGGGAGCTGTGTGGGAAATGTTACTCGCCACCTTTTCTCAGGATTCCTGCTGGCAGGATCCACTGGTCAGTTCTTGTGAAATAAGACAGCAAAGGTACGAGTTTATTATTCTTGAATGGTCTTGGGAGCTACCTGCCTAGGATAGGTTCATTAATATGAGGATAGTAATATTTGTTACAGAATATGAAACATAAATATTTCAATCCAAGCCGGTGCCCCCCTTTATCACTCTCTCTGCACCCCCCCCCCCCCCACTTTGAGAACCCCTGGTCTAGACCGTTACTTTTCAAATTCCTTATTTAATTGATGCGCCTTAGTCGTTGGTTATGTGGGGCCGATAACCTAGATGTTAGGCCCCTTAAAACAACAATTATCATCATCATCATCGTTGGTTATGTTTAACACTTAAACAATGTGGTCTTGCAGATTTAGCTCACTACACGTCCCACTGTGTACTACAGTACCGTATAATTATGTAAAATGTTATGCTTTTCTAGTTACGTTTAAGATGACTGCAGCGCTATTCCTCTCGGCTGAGGATCAAGAATAAAATTACCATACTGAAACACTTGTCAAACAGAAGTATTCATTCCATCAAAAAAATCCACTATTTAAGTTTCATTTAATGTATTTATAAGGCCGGAATATCAAGGGAACAACCACCACAGGCACATGCGGGAATCTTCAGTAGTAGCCAAATAATCCCCCTCCTTTCTGATCAGCGTGTCACTGCATTGGCGTCCCCAAATGAGGTTGGAAAGGGCGAAGGTAATTTCTTGTATCCCACACGATTTATTTATTTAATCGTATGGTAATTTATACAATACACAATTATACATAACAAGCTATATTCAAACTCTCAAGTCCATCCCTCTCAACCATTCTGTTAAGTCGGGTGTGAGAGTGAACAAATCGTCAGGAAATCCCAGGGTACGAATGAAGGGGACAACGTTGGACCAGATGTTCGATCGTCTGTTCTTCCAGGTTACACTCACACATTGGTGAGCTGATCCAGCCCCACTTGTACCTGAAATAATTGCTGCAACCATGTCCAGTCCTCAGCCAGTTGATACGGCACCAGAAGTTCCTCGGTAAGTCAAAGCCGTTTGGTTTCTTCGTGGGATCAAGATGGTGGGCACTTGTTCCCAATGTTTAAGTTGACCACTCATGCTTCCAGCTTTCATTTAGGTCAAATCTAGCAGCAATGAGTTGCCCCACAGTGACACTTACTGGTCTTCTAGATTTCAGTCGCTGCTGTGATGGATGGCAGAATTCTTGGTGCAATGGCAAAGAGGGTGATGCAACGATTTTCTTAGCTTCCCTTAGTAGAGCTTGCTTCCTCCTTAAGCGTGGTGGAGGGATGTGACTCAGCATGGGTAACCAATGACATGGAGTTGATTTGATGGAACCAGTAATGCAACGCATTGTATCATTCAATCTTGTGTCTACCTTCTTCACATGTACGCTTTCCAACCAGACGGGTGCACAGTACCCAGCAGCCGAGTAGACAAGACTGATGGCAGATAAGCCACACGATAACGAGTTTTATTCTGATCTAAGCTGCAACAATTGACTCGTGCTCGGGCGAGAAGCGTCAATGAATTACCATACTTGAAGAACAGTGGTCGGGAAATTTGAAAAACAGGAGCTGAACGCAATTACAGACTCAAATCGGGGACCATTGGTAACCAACCACGCTTTAAGTGAAGAAAAACACTAGGATGAAGTTTGGATTAAAAGTTTCGGGGCACCTATCCCAATACTAGTTTCTCATAAATACAATAGCACAAGAGTTGTAAGACAGTATAACTTATAAGTAATGACCCTGCGAAACCAAGGAAGCGAAAAGTTCTTCAGTGAAATGTTGCACATCTTAGCTTTGAAGCCATTAGGCTAATAATTTCTGTCTGTTAACAATAAAACGATAACTTTTCAGTTGGCCAACACGTATTTGTGCCCAATTAGATTACCTGAATTAATTACATGTGAATAATGTTTTATTTTGCAATGATTGCACGTTACGATAATGGCATATTTCGTTCGTCAAACGAACATAATATGTTCGGGTATTAAGATGTTAAGCTAAAAAAAAACGTCAATGTATGTGAGATTTTCGAAGTGAAATTCCATGCCCTGTGGTTCAGATTACACGTAAAAAGGAGGTCCCGTGTCTCATGATCACATGATTAACGGTCACATAAAACTAAAAGCTTCCTTGGAGAAAAACTCATTCAAATCCTCCGACAAGCCTGAGGATTTGAATGAGTTTTTGAATGGTATGGATTCTGTCTTACGGAAGGACTTCATGATGAAAATTAATAAATGTAAAACAAAAATACTGGAATGCAGCCGAAATAAATCAGAAACCTCTATGGAGATCAAAATGGCAGGTGACAAGCTGAAGGAAGTAGGAGACTTCTGTTACTTAGGAAGCAGAATAACCAGTGATGGACGAAGCAAGGAGGATATAAAAAGTAGGTTGGCTCAGGCAAGGAAAGCCTTTCTACAGAAAAGGAATCTGTTGACATCGAATATAGATTTAGGTATTAGGAAGTCATTTTTGAAAGCCTTTGTCTGGAGCGTGGCGCTCTATGGAAGTGAAACTTGGACTATTGGTGCAGCAGAAAAGAGGAGAATTGAAGCATTTGAAATGTGGTGTTACAGGAGAATGATGAAGATCAGATGGGTAGATAGGGTTACAAACGAAGAGGTATTAAGGCGAGTGGGAGAGGAGAGATGTTTCTGGCGACGGCTAATGAAGAGAAGAGAAAGGTTGGTAGGACACATACTAAGACACCCAGGAATAGCAAGCTTAGTTATGGAAGGAAGGGTCGAGGACAAGAACTGTAGGGGTAGACCAAGGTTAGAATATGTTAAACAGATTGCCTCGGATGTAGGGTGTGGTAGCTATGTAGAGATGAAACGATTAGCTCAGGACAGGGAGGCATGGAGAGCTGCATCAAACCAGTCAAAAGACTGAAGACTCAAACAACAAAAAAGAACAGCAAGAAAGTCTCACACCATCTGTTATTAAGACTAGTATATGACACGGGCGAATGATTCGTGATGTTGAATTTATTTACTTATAGATTTTATAATATGTCAATAAAATTAAATTAAATATCGTGGATTAAATTTCGAGTGTTAGATGTAGCATAGATTAGACTTATGCCTAGGCCGCGTCAGTCCGTGAGGCGGTTTCAAAGTGAACAGACGCGCCTCACACAGCCAGCTATTAAGGGAAATACTTATATTCTATTCCAATAGTTGGAAATGAGTTGTTGTTGTTGTTGTTTGAGTCTTCAGTCTTGTGTCTGGTTTGATGCAGCAATCCATGCCTCCCTGTCCTGAGCTAATCGTTTCATCTCTACATAGCTACGACACCCTACATCCGAGGCAATCTGTTTAACATATTCTAACCTTGGTCTACCCCTACAGTTCCTCGACCCTTCCTTCCATAACTAAGCTTGCTATTCCTGGGTGTCTTAATATGTGTCCTACTAACCTATCTCTTCTCTTCATTAGCAGTCGCCAGAAACATCTCTCCTCTCCCACTCGTCTTAATACCTCTTCGTTTGTAACCCTATCTACCCATCTGGTCTTCATAATTCTCCTGTAACACCATATTTCAAATGCTTCAATTCTCCTCTTTTCTGCTACACCAATAGTCCAAGTTTCACTTCCATAGAGCGCCACGCTCCAGGCAAAGGCTTTCAAAAATGGCTTCCTAATACCTAAATCTATATTCGATGTCAAGAGATTCCTTTTTTGTAGAAATGCTTTCTTTGCCTGAGCCAACCTACTTTTTATATCCTCTTTGCTTCGTCCATCACTGGTTATTTTGTTTCCTAAGTAACAGAAGTCTCCTACTTCCTTCAGCTTTTCACCTGCCAATTTGATGTCCATAGAAGTTTCTGATTTATTTCGGCTGCATTCCAGTATTTTTATTTTACATTTATTAATTTTCATCTTGAATTCTTTTTTCAAGACGGAGTCCATACAATTCAAAAACTCATTCAAATCCTCAGGCGTGTCGGCCAAGATGAGTGTTCGTGTAATTAACTAACGCATTCTGTATAACTAATACGGGATGCAAAATTTAATCCACTGCACATAATACTAAAGTTACCACAAAAGCACAGGTTTATCAGACAACACAAACTGTACACGGGATTGATGACCAAAGATGTCCCAAGTCCCTGTAATTACGACAAACAACAAGAAGTGGACTTGCGTAGCAATATTGTGATTTCTTCAACAATAGTGAGTGTGTTATCACTAGTTATCGGTATTGTGTCCTTGCAGTGGTGATACGGACGAGTGGGGCATTCAGTGACAACCATGGTGGCGATGAGCAAGCTGCCACACATGAGCGTCCTCCTGGGCTCGCAGGGGTGTAGGGCGGTGGTACATCCCTGGACCCACAGCTGCACCCTGGCGGCGCTAGACATGGCCAAGGAATGCTACAAGGGCAGCATACGCTTCTTTCTGCCGTTATACGTGGTAAGTTAATATATGTTTCGTCCCCGTGTGACATCATCAGGGGTTTGGTATTTGACCAAGGACTGCTACAAGGGCAGCATATGCTTCTTCCTGCCGTTATACGCGGTATGTCAATATATGTTTCGCCCCCGGCGTGACATCATCAGGGGTTTGGTATTTGTCCAAGGACTGCTACAAGGGCAGCACACGCTTCTTCCTGCCGTTATACGTGGTAAGTCAATATATGTTTCGTCCCCTACGTGACATCATCAGGGGTTTGGTATTTGACCAAGGACTGCTACAAGGGCAGCATACGCTTCTTCCTGCCGTTATACGTGGTAAGTCAATATATGTTTCGTCCCCTACGTGACATCATCAGGGGTTTGGTATTTGACCAAGGACTGCTACAAGGGCAGCATACGATTCTTCCTGCCGTTACACGTGGTAAGTCAATATATGTTTCGTCCCCTACGTGATATCAACAGGGGTTTGGTATTTGACCAAGGACTGCTACAAGGGCAGCATACGCTTGTTCCTGCCGTTATAGGCTACGTAGAAGGTCAATATATGTTTCATCCCCTGCGTGACATCATCAGGTGTTTGGTATTTGGCCAAGGAGTGCTACAAGGGCAGCATACGCTTCTTCCTGCCGTTATAGGCTACGTGGGAAGTCAATATATGTTTCGTCCCCTGCATGGCATCATCAGGGGTTTGCTATTTGGACAAGGACTGCTACAAGGGCAGCATACGCTTCTTCCTGCCGTTGTAGGCTGCGTGTGAAGTCAATATATGTTTCGTCCCCTGCATGACATCATCAGGGGTTTGGTATTTGGTCAAGGACTGCTACATGGGCAGCATACGTGGTGATCCAATACTGTATGTGTTTCATCCCCAGCGTGTCGCATCATCAGGGGGTAATGGAAAGAGTTTGTGGTACTTTTATATGTCCAGACCCTCGTCAATCATTGTGTTTTCGTGAGGGGCTTAAAAGTCACGCGCGGTAACCACCACCTCGCGCACACAGTCGATGGCAAGAATGAGGAACCGAAAAGGCTCCCCACATGCGCGGAATGGGGACCGGCCATGGATCTTAAAACCAATGTTGTGTACCATTCGCATTTAGAACTAGATAGAGAATCGATTATTAAATGACCACATTCTTCGAGTAGAGGTTGAATAAATTTAATTATCAAAAAACAAGGAATAACAAAAGGGGAAGCGAGGGATGTATGAAATGGTAAGATGAGGGATGATGGGGCTGTAATAAAATGCACTTGTGATTATAAAACAGTAAAACAATAAAACGGAGGACACACAGTAAAGATCTATAGAAGAAAAGATGCTGACCATGAGGAGACGCCTAAGTCACTGGAGATCGTTCAGTAGAGGGGCAGAAGGATTTTCAATTAACAATAGTGTAAATAGTACGTTTCGTTCCACCACAGGCTGACTACAAGAAGCATAATTCTGAGAAGTACATGAAAACGTGTCTCCCACGAACCGTCTAACCGTCCACCCTTATATTAAAATACATGTCACATCAAACTACCCAAAGAAACAAAACCAAACAATAACAACGACCCTTAAATGTCATGTCAAGAAGCACAAATTAATGCACGACTTCACCAATGAACAAAAACGACAACACTTCATAAAACATGACGTTACGTGACATATAAACCCCACAGAGAAACATAGATCGGTTCATTAAAATAAAACAAAGGCAAACACCCAAATAAAGATTTAAAAAAAACGATTTCATGGGCTGGTAGAATAAAACTTTTCACGAACGAAAGCACGAGAGTCAGTTATCTTACGGGATGCCAAATGAGCGTCAATTGCAGTCCCGGACATGTACAACGAACACACATTCCACCATCTCGGAAGAGTAACCGATATACCTCATTTAATAAACGTAATGGGATTACGCGTTGCTTGCTGACTGAAAGCCACAACAAAACAGAACAGCACGAAATATGACCCTCGGCCTTCAGTCAAATTCCCACTTAAACAATGACGTTAACCCACCCTTAAACATAAGTCTAGAAACGTGATTATACGGCCATCCTAGAGTTGCACCCAAAACATACACAGAAACAATAACCAGAAAACCATTACATAAACCTTGGTGTGTGTTCTGACCATACATAAGAAAAACAAGACAATGAACAGACACACCCTCCCACGTCAAGGCACTACCTCGAAACAAACATGATGATTCCAGCCCCCGAAGATCCATTAAGGGGTAGGAACTGGTAATAAACATCAAATGGACAACCGCGAAACAAAATTAAAGGTACCAGCCCCCGAAGATCCATTTAGGGATAGGAACTGGTAATGAACAACTCACAAAATTACAATCACATTTCATGACACCAATAACCGCAAGAACACGCACAAAATAAAACATTACAAGATAAATAAAATTAAACGACAACAACAAGAACCTCTTAAGATAAATAAACCCAAAAACAAGCAAGTCGATTCTCCACTAAGTACGTATATATAACAAATAACTAGGGACCAAATAAACACCAGTTAACTTCAAGGAAAGACATGAACGATCTCCAGTTTAACCCTACCCTTTTGCTGATTAAATGAAAGGACCATTTAACACTGAAACTGGGGAAAATACATTGATAATAATCTTCTTCAAAGCACGATTATACAGAGTTGCAAAGCATCATTTCCACTTTCCTGATAGCCTCGAGACGTTCTAGAAGACCTCCGATGATTATTTTATTTTACAATAATTCCACACTACAGGAATTCTCAACTATGAGACAAAAGCCGGAATCTCACGTTGTATCCCCAATATTTATACCTTCTTAAAACATTTGATAATGGACATCACGGAACATTTGAATAGAATTGCTGGCAGTAGTGGTTATATCAGCAGACCATCATCTTTTTCTCCCCGTCATAACAATTCAGGCGCGATAACAATCGCCGAAGTCGTGTTCCTTCGTTATAGATGGATTCTCCACCGTGGGCGTTTTCCTTTTCCAAGACATGCCGAAATTACGATCTCTTGGATGTTTTTTGAAATGACCGCCAGATGGAAACAGCGTCAAAATATCGAAAATAGAAACGGGTCATCTCTCCCACGCCCCAATCTTGGACGCAGTTTACAAGTCCGACGTAGAATGTAAAAAGGCAGTCACTACATGGATTCATGTTGACGTTAATCAGCTGGTAACGTGACTGTCATTTGTCTGCATCACGTGATAGACAGGCCCTGACGTACCACGGAGCAGAGAGGATTGTGGGTAGTATCAATGGCCAGACGTCAGAATAAGTCACAGCTGATTAGTAATAGCACACCAAAGAGATAGTAAGGATTGGCAGGACGGAGTCCATAGAAGTAGATTTCAAGGAAGGCAGAATGACATTTTAAATAGCAGTCATATGTATTGTCGAGGCAGAGAATAATCGTGTCAAACAGTTCTTACGCAGTTTAGTAGTTAAGTCTCCCACTACACTTGCCAGTAACGCTCATTTCTATTCAACCAAGGTATAGTAATACGTTC
Source organism: Meconema thalassinum (assembly GCA_946902985.2). Taxonomy (NCBI): domain Eukaryota; kingdom Metazoa; phylum Arthropoda; class Insecta; order Orthoptera; family Tettigoniidae; genus Meconema; species Meconema thalassinum. The sequence continues at coordinate 2,104,611,697 of OX336388.2, read as the reverse complement.
CGCACAAGTTAAGAAACAGGAAATACCGGGTGACTTAGGCGTCTCCGAATAGAATAAAATTACAAACAATAGATTTAATATAAAAATGGTCATAGCAACCAATACAAGAAAAATGCAGTCATCACATAATTAACCTCCCAATATTCAAAATGTGAAATTGACACAACCACGCTCTGCTACCAACTAACACGTGCGGTGACCACCACCTCACGCACACAGTCGATGGCAAGACTGAGGAACCGAAAAGGCTCCCCGCATGCGCGGAATGGGGACCGGCCATGGATCTTAAAACCAATGTTGTGTACCATTCGCATTTAGAACTAGATGGAGAATCGATTATTAAATGACCACATTCTTCGAGTAGATGTTGAATAAATTTAATTATCAAAAAACAAGGAATAACAAAAGGGGAAACGAGGGATGTATGAAATGGTAAGATGGGGGATGATGGGGCTGTAATAAAATGTACATGTAATTATAAAACAGTAAAACAATAAAACGTAGGACACACAATAAAGATCTATAAAAGAGAAGATGCTGACGACGAGGAGAAGCCTTACCTTTTCTTTTTAGTTGTTTTAAATTATTTCCTCCTGTCTTGCCAAGTTAGTATACTCATTTATGAGTCTGTTTAAAACATCTACGACGATGTATATTTTACTTTTATTTCCTTGGTTTTGGTTGCTTGACAACCTAGGGGTTATTGTTTCGCTTCAGGTCAATTATTGACATAGTTTCGGCGATAACAGCTGAATAAGATGACTCTATATTGGGAACTCGGATCGGATGGTCACGTTCTGATTAGGCTGGGAATTGGCGGAAGAATTGTTTGATTTTCTTGGGTGGATTTATTTTACTAACTTCGTCTTACATTAAAAGTTGGTCAGCTGTTGGCCTCAGGCGAAAGTTTCTGTACGCATTACTACGTTTGAAGAATAATCTAAATGGAATTGATATGACATAGCCAACTGAAAGATACTTACATAATTTGAGTTCCTCGCTTCTAATACCATAATTTACCTTTGATGTTAGTATGGTAAGTCCTTATCTGTTTTATGTACTTCATTCTGTTTTAAAAATACATTTGTTTTTATTGGGTCAAATTGACTTATTCGCTATGTCATTTAAACTATTTTAAATGACAAGGCGTTTAAGTCAATTTGACCCAATAATAACAAGTGTATTTCAAACACAGAATGAAGGTACTGTCCCCGTTTACCTGGATAGTAGGCTGTCAGATATCCGCCCCCTCAATCGGATTGCCAATTATCAATCGCACCGGCACAGTTACATCAATGAAAATGGCACTGACAGATACTATCGAGATAAGAGCACAGAAGTTCACAGGAAATCATTGTGGAACACACCAAAATAGACGGGGGTTCATACTTACCGTTACTTACCTCTTAATTATCTCGGGGTTTGAGTTGACAACAGGATCACTAAAGTCTGTTCACACAATAACCTCCACCATGACATTTAAAAATGAACCAGAACGAAGACGAGAACTTTGAACTGTACAAAAGCTTTATTTCTAATAAAGGGTATGATTTTACTAACACAACAAAATCAACGTGGCTATCAGTAGCCCAAGTCAATCTGACTACGTCCTCCTATATGACTTGCAAAATTATTATACAACATGATATTAAACATTTTAGCTCCCACGAGCTCCAAATAACGTAATATTCATAACACTATTGGATTGGAAAAGGACGTCAGGGTGTGACATATATAGAGCATTTGGTTTCCTTTTAATAAACATGAGAATAGTGTTTATAGTCGCAAGGCCAGAGTGTGTACGACCTCACTCTCTGAGAACCATATGTTGGCACAGCTGCGGGCTACCCTCAGCCTGTTGCATACTGGTCAAATGCACTCCCTTCTCACATGCTATGTTACGTAAGAATACAGCCTGCACTCTCAAACTTTTAAATGTCTTACAAGACAACTCACATTATATTTACGCAAATCTTTCAAGTACTTTGCTCACATCCTATTGGATCATTATGTTAATTTCTTAAACTTGTTAACTTCAATCCAAATATTTAATTAGCTCTTAAATGTTTATAACAAAATCACATAAATTATTTATAACAATTAGAAATTGTTTATAATCTTTGTCAAAGACAATAAAAATATTATAAGCACGCCTTTAACATCACTCTCGTTCCATATTATTTTCAAAAATATTTACATCAATTATTTACAATATTAACATTTAAATTGTTTAAATTATTAATTTAATAAATACATTGACCACATGTTCATTCGGTTGGTAATTTTCATAATCGTTTTTAATATAATCGACCAATGAAGGTTAGTTATACATGTTAATGTCACAATCTGGTTTAATAAAGGTTTTAATAATGATTTGTGACGGCAACCTTCATTCAAAATCTTATCTCAAATTCTTTCAAAACTCGTGTTAATTATAACAGTAACTCACTTGATTAATTTTCAACGAACTATGACAATCTTACTCCAGCGGAAAATCCTTCGCTAACAAGTTAATGCACAATCTGCATTAAAAATATGCCCAAAATCATCATATATTAATCTATATGGCATTAAAAACTTCCACATAACTTACAAAACTTCCACAAATAATTCTTTAACATTAATTCCTGTGGGAACTTCCTTCATATTCAAGGGCATTATATCTCAGCGACTTTCAACACGCGCTGCACTAGCGATTATACATTCATAGTTCCACTTAAAAATTTGTATAATCATTAATTGTTTCAAAACTGTTTTTCTATTTAACCTTCGTGGATTTCATTCATGAACCGAAATGAAGTCAAAACTTGCCAATCACAAACAAATTTAATAGTGAATACGGTTATATACGCCTGTCTGGTCTATCAAAATTTAAGATTAACATCTTAAAAGAAATTGCAGTATAAAAATACTATCTTCAAATAAAGTGCGACTAAAATGCAAAGTAGTCGAATAGAATCCAATTAGACTGGGGAATGCAAACATCGTTATATAAATCTCTAATTGAGAAAAACTCCTAACAAAAGTACTTGACTTTAATGCATTCAATAATTCATTATTAAGGTTAATCTTTCACAAAAGTGTCTATAATGCAATGTTCATTCATAACTGACAATAAATGTCTTTGTTGCAATCAATACAAATAACGACTAGTATTTCCAAGATCGTCGACAATGTAAGAGATTTTAACGCTCTAAAATCATTTAAATGTTCTTCCTTCTTGATGATGACAGAAAATTGGTCAAAGTAATTAAACTGGGGTAGAATTACTTTAATAAAATGACACGCTGTCTGAATTTAAATCTGCCATAAAAATCATTAACTTACAGTCAAATCGTGACTACAAACAAAATATTAATTACTGAAAAATCTAAATATCAGTCTCAACTGATTCAAAATCATTTACTATGCCCTTGACATAACAATGTCTTAATAAATCGTCGAAAAATGCAAAACTCATCAAGGTGTACTGAGAATAAGAATCTCAACAAGAAAATAGGGCAAAATACATGAGGATAAAAATATGGGAAAAATGGTTGCTCAAACATTATTAATAAACTCAAATACAATAAACGTTCACGACTACCTTATCTGCCGATTGACGTTCCAGAGGAAAATTCCCCAAAGAAGACTGCTGATGGATCCATTTCACCACGTTAAAGCTGAGCTCCATCCTCGAAATAGGAAATAGCACCCTCGGAGAATCGAACTGCTTCCTTCTCCGGAAATCGCTCTGCTCCTTGAAGACGAATAGACATCCTTCCGGCAATAATCTTCTTTGTGAGTCGGGATATCCCTGACCTCTCTTGAAAAATTCCCTGAAGTTCCAGTAGACAATCGCCATGAAGTTTTGTAGAAATTTCCGAAGAAATTATTCATATTCAGAGTATGAAATTGTTTCTATGGCTGTTCGATGGTATTCAGCCTTTAATTACGAAACATGGGTGTAGATGGTATTCACCGCATGTTCGCTTGTGTGGAATAGCAATTAGCGAAGTTCCATGTCGCTATCTTACTCCGTTGAAGTATGTCCCAATTGCAATAAGCCCTTTAGCCTTCCATCTGCTCTTCGGTTGTAGTGTCAGAAGAACAAACTGCCGTATTCAATTGCTCCATTATACTGTATCGTTCTGTAACCAAGCAATCTGAAGTCTTTCTATTCCACTCGCAGCGTCAGCCTTGCGTTGATTCTGGCTATACAAAAGTGCTTCTCTAGTGGCGAGATAATCACTTTTGTCAGTCGTATAAAACTGCTAATATCTTTTAAACTAATCGGTCGAAATTGTTCAGCTTTTCTCTATTCCTTTATGTAGCACTGCACAATACAATTAGCTTATCGGAGACCGCTAACTGTTCGAAGCTAAACTGGTAGAAGCTTTCTAAGGTCCGTTTCAACTTCACCTAGTTTGACTTGGATCTCGTTAATATAGTGGCCTCGCCACGCGTTATAAAGACGATTCTTTTCACTGCTGTTCACTTCGACGTCTCACTATAATGAATGTATAAGAAAAGAACTTTCACAATAGACTTCGATGATCTGAGAATGAGATCTCAGAATGATCAGAGAATGAAAGAGACTCCTCTCTTCTGCGCAAGCCCTTTTATTAACTTCTCGAGGGGCGTTTCCATCCCTTCCAAAGCGTGATACTGCGTCATCGCTAAAACTTCCAACTTCGTTAATACATGACGGATTTTCAAAATTCAAAAACAGAAAATAAATTTCACCAAAATTCCAAATCAATGCTTTTACTGCAAATGGATTTCCACAATTCTGCATTCCAAAAGTAATAAAAATACCATAGTTTCAGCAATCTCCGTCTTCCTTTAAACTATCGTTCATTGGTTCAAGCCTCTCCTCCAATAGCATAGTTTCTTCCTCAGCAGAATTCCTCGTTTCCTGCGACTGCGTCGTAAATCTTGGAACATTCTCGACTAAAAGCTGACGTCACTGAGAATCTCAGCTCAAGTAGCCTGCTGGCATAACATTTACGTCATCCGTGCTTACGTCATGACTACCCACGTCATAACTATGACAGCCATAACTATAATTATAATTTCAAATATAGCCACCGTGGTCTCTACATAATTCAATTACGGGGGCAGTACATAAAACAGATAAGGACTTTCCATACTAACATCAAAGGTAAATATTTAGAAGCGAGGAAACTCAATTATGTAAGTATCCTTCCTTTTGGCTATGCCATATCAATTCCATTTAGATTATTCTTCAAACGTAGTAATGCGTGCAGAAAACTTTCACCTGAGGCCAACAGCTGACCAACTTTAAGGTAAGACGAAGTTAATAAAATAAATCCACCCAAGAAATTCAAACAATTCTTCTATCAATTTGCAGTCTAATCAAAACGTGACCATCCGATCCCAATTCCCAAAAACGGAGTCATCTTATTCAGCTGTTATCGCCAAAACTATATGTCAATAATTGACCTGAAGCGAAACAATAACCCCTAGGTTGTCAAGCAACCAAAACCAAAGGAAATAAAAATAAAATATGCATCGTCGTAGATGTTTTAAACATACTCATAAATGAGTATACTAATCTGGCAAGACAGGAGGAAATAAATTAAAACAACTAAAATGAAAGGTTAGAAAAACTGTCTTGTCAAAACCAAATTTTGATAACCAAGAACGCGAGCAGAAATGCCAGAACTGGCTTAATAAAATAAGAGGAACCTTCGCATTAATAAACATAGGTCAAACAAAAAATTGACAGATTAAATTGGTTACTCACGTGAATGAAGGTACACGATCCTTTCAACCAAACAACAACATACGAACATTCATACTGAATCAAACCATATGTTTTCCAGCTGCAAGCGAGAGTCGTGACGAACGGTACTACCAACTTAGAAGTAAAAACTTGCTAACCGAAAACATATCCAACCACCACAAATCACTAAAATAAACACACCGCAAATGAAGGAACACATCTCAATTGTACAACAACACAAATCGCAAAAGATCTGAGAGAATATGCCCATCACTGCCACACCAAACCAAAACTTAAGACACACAGTCATTCAATCTTTTTCACCTTACCTAGCAAACACATTTGACCTGACACGTTTACTGTACAACCAACCACGTTCATCAAATTACCTTTCAATGACATGACCATTTCAATCTTCCTTACATAAGAACGTATCTTAATTCAGTCGACACTGTTTGTCACATAAATAAATATATATATATGTTTATTTTTGAAAATAAAGGTTTTCCAAAATTATCCACCGGAGACTGTTTCCTGTTTGTTCCACAGTTGTAAATCGGAACAACATCAATCTAGGCCCTAGCACAAGGCTAGTCCTAAACTCCAACCTCGTCACAAAATGTAACCTACATCTTGTCTAGTCCAGATCACTATGAATAATCATTGTTTTTCTAACAAGGTCAATAAAGGTCGTCAAGGGCAACCAACAAGGAAAATTCTCGAACCAGCCCCTTAAAATATCTAACATGCATCACCATCTTGCGGACAAGGTTAGTACCCAGTAGTACGAATGTCACCGCTAGGACGCGTTGAAAGTCACATTTCGAGAAACGAGGTCATCTCAAATACCCAACAGAGAGCGTTGGCTCACTGAAAGTCATACGTAGTCAAGTAGATCTATATATATATAACAAGTAGTTCCGTGAAGAACTATACAGCCTATTTTCATATATCCTACTTAAGTTAATTGCCACTATCAACATACTCAATTTCTGTTTGATTGCTGTAATAGATTCGTAGATATTAAGAACCGACTAAATATTTCGGATGGTCGCCATGTTGGATTTTATATATGTAGGTCCTAGAGTTATGTATTGTTACATGCAGATTATTATGAACGTGTAGTATTCAAACTTCAATCGCATAATTAGGACACAAGAAATAAACAGGAGATTTAAAAAAATTTCACAGCTGCCATCTTGAGGTTATGTAAACAATTGAAATAAATTAGATGCCAGTGGATTAACATTCGTATAAGGATTTACTGTACTAAGTTTCACTGTAATCGGATGGTTAAATTGCGAGAAACGTCCATGTAAATATTTATAATTCGCGTCACCGCCATGTTGGATTTGTGATCACCAGGTTATTTAAAGTCCTATAGGTGAACTTAAGTTCATAGCCCCTATGAACATTAAAAAATGCAGTTTGATTGCTAAAATAGATTGGTAGATATTCAGTATCGTCTAAATATTTCGGATGGTCGCCATGTTGGATTGTTAAATGTATAGGCCATAGAGTCATGCACCATTAAAGGAAAATTATTGCGTAGGTTCATTATTCAAACTTTCACTTCGATCGCATGACTACATCACAAGAAATAAATACTTAATTTTAAAATTCGCACTGCCGCCATCTTGAGGTTATGTAAACAATTGAACGAAATTAGATACCAGTGGATTACAATGTGTATAAATATTTCCTGTACCAGGTTTCAGTGCGCTTGGAACATTAAATCGCGAGAAAGGTCTATTTAAATTTTTCAAATTCGCTTGACCGCCATGTTCGTTTTGTAGTTAACCGGTTTTTGAAAGTCTTATAGATGGACTTCCAGTAGTGCCTTTTATCTCCGTACAAAATTTTAGGGAGATACCGCTAATAGTTTCAGAGATATAGAATGCCGGTGAAATATTTCGCACATCCACCATCTTGTGATTATGTAAACAATTGAACGAAGTTAGATGTCGGTGCATTACAATGTATATAAACATATACTATACCAAGTTTCATTGTGTTTGGTTGGTCAAATCACGAGAAACGTCTATTTAAAAGTCACAAATTCGCTTGGCCTCCATGTTGGTTTTGTAGTTACCAGTTTTTCAAAAGTCACATAAGTGAACTTATAGTAGTTCCCTCTATCACCATATAAAATGTCAGGGTAATATCGGTAATAGTTTCGGAGATATTGAATGCTGGCGAAATATTTCGCACAGCCGCCATGTTGGATTGGTGAGTCGTAACAAAATTTGAAGGGCACGGTCGAGGTCGCCGGGAATAGTGCTATGAACTTTCCGAGTTTCATTGAAATCGCTCCTGCCGTTTAGATTTTATTAGGGGGGGACACACACACGAATCACACACACACTCACACACACACACACACACACGCACACACACACGGACAAAAGGTGATCACATAAGCCTATTTTTTTCAAAATTGAAAATAGGCTAAAAATCAATGTAACGTGATAGTTTGTCTGTGGGTATGTATGTGGGTATGTCTCCTATGTGTTCGTATACCGTTCGTCCGATTGCGATGAAACTTGGGTGAGATGTTGAGTACACTCCAAGGAAGGTTTCTGACTTAGTAAATCCATTTTACAATAGGTAGCGCACGCGTAGATTCAACAAATGAGCGACGATGCGCGATGCATTTCAACAAAGTCCCGTATGTGTTCATATACCATTCGTCCGATAGCGATGAAACTTGGGTGAGATGTTGTGTACACTTACGTGAAGGTTTCAAAATTAGTGAATACATTTCACAGTAGATAGCGCACGAGTAGATTCAACAAATGAGCGACGACACGCAAAGCGTTTCAACAAAGTCCCGTATGCATTCATATACCATTCGTCCGATAGCTATGAAACTTGCGTAAAATGTTGTGTACAATGCAGGGAAATTTTCTGGCTTAGTACATCCACTTTACAATAGGCAGCGCACGAGTAGATTCAACAAATGAGCTACGACGCGCGAAGCATTTCAACAAAGTCACGTTTGCGTTCATATACCATTCGTCCGATAGCGATGAAACTAGGCTGAGATTTTGTGTGCACTCCAGGGAAGGTTTCTGGCTTAGTACATACATTTTACAATAGGTAGCGCACCAGTAGATTCAACAAATGAGCGATGACACGCGAAGCGTTTCAACAAAGTCCCGTATAAAGTCATATACCATTCGTCTGATAGTGATAAATGTTTGGTGAATTGTTGTGTACACTCCAGGAAAGGTTTCTGGCTAAGGAAATCCATTTTACAATACGAAGCGCACGTTTATGTTCAACAAATGAGTGACTACGCGCGAAGCGTTTCGACAACGTCCCGTATACGTTCATATACCATTCATCCGATTGCGATGAAACTTGGGTGAGATGTTGTGTACACTCCAGGAATGGTTTCTGGCTGAGTACATCCATATTACAATATGTAGCGCAAGAGTAGAATCAACAAATGAGCGACGACACGCGAAGCGTTTCAACCAAGTCCCGTATGCATACATGTACCATTCGTCCGTAGCTATGAAACTTGGGTGAGATGTTGTGTACACGTCATGGAAAATTTCTGGCTTAGTAAATCCCCTATACAATATGCAGCGCACAAGTTGATTCAACAAATGAGGGACGACGCGCGAAGCGTTTCAACAAAGTCCCGTATAAGGTCATATACCATTCTGCCGTTAGCGGTGAAACTTGGGTGAAATATGGTGGACACTCCAAGGAAGGTTTCTGGCTTAGTAAATACATTTCACAGTAGGTAGCACACGAGTAGATTCGACAAATGAACGACGACACGCGGAGCGTTTCAATACAGTCCCCTATGTCTTCATATCCCATTAGTCCGATAGCGATGAAACTTGGGTGAGATGTTGTGGACACTTACGTGACGGTTTCTAACTTAGTAAATACATTTTACAGTAGGTAGCGCACGAGTAGATTCAACAAATGAGTGACGGAGCGTGAATCGTTTAAACAAAATCAGGTACGCGTTCATATACTATTCATCCGATTGCGATGAAACATTGATCAGTTATTGTGTACCCGCCAGGGAAGGGGACTTAGTAAATCCATTTCACAATAAGTAGCGCAAGAATAGATGCAACAAATGGGTGACGACGCGCGAAGCGTTTCAACAAAATCCCCTATTGCGTTCATATAACATTCTTCGATTGCGATGAAACCTTGATGAGTTATTGTGTACACGCCAGGGAAGGGCTTCGACTTAGTAATACATTTCTCAATAGGTAGCGCACGAGTAGGTTCAACAAATGAGTGACAGCGCACGAATCGTTTAAACAAAAAACCCTATACGTGCATATACCATTCATCCGATTGCGATGAATCACTGATGAGTTATTGTGTACACGCCAGGGAGGGTTTCGACTTAGTAAATCCATTTCACAATAGGTAGCGTACGAGTAGATCCAACAAATGAGTGACAGCGATGAAACTTTTGAAAGTTGTTGTGCACGCTCCCACGAATGGTTCTAAATTAGAAAATCCATTTTACGATAGCTTAGAGGCAGTTAACATGATGTGTATCCAAAAGCACTTCAAGAAACAGAATTTCAACGCCAACACTTTCTTCGATTGGCATTGCAACGCATGCCGGGCACAGCTTGTCTTTTATAAGTTATTCCCAAGGAAGAAATCACAATAGCCTCAAACTATTGTCACAATATTTATCCTTATCGTATATAGGCTACTGTAAATAAATGCAATATTCGTAGATCATGGAAAATAAGATAATATAATTTTCTAAGAAAGTCTGATATTGTTCCTGAAAGTAGAAACTAGGTTACTTTATTATTCTTTCCTCGTTAATACCAGTTCCTTTTTATACTGAATGTACATGCAATATATTAACGATAATAATATTTCACAATCAAAGAACAAAATCCTGAGTGTACAGTATAATATAGTTTGTAAACGTGTATTGTGAGTCTCCACTGCCATATCCCTGACTAGTTTATTACTGTTTTTATGACTGTTTTATTGCTGTCTTCACTCTCCATTGCATTCAGTAAATTATGACAAACCAGAGTACCAGTAAGTGATTAGGTGATAGTGTTATAATCCCAAATCATCATCATCATTATCATCTTCCTAGCTTTTGGCCTACTTTGGAGCAGGGTCCGCTACTTTACATGCCAATCTCCATTTCTGTCGGTCAAGGGCATCATGCGGACACAGATTAACTTGTCGCATGTCTTCTCTAAGGCGATCAAGCCACCTCTTCTTAGGTCGCCCACGAGGTCGTTTACCATCCGGGTTGAGGCACAAGGCAGTTTTAGCCACTGATTGTTCGTGACTACGTACGACGTGGCCGTACCAGCGTAGACGAGCCTCCCGCATTTTATCCTGTATGGGCGCAACTCCCATCCTCCCTCGGACATCGCAATTCTTGATATGGTCAACTCACGTCAGACCAAGCACCGAACGAAGCATGCGCATCTCCATAACGTGCAGGGCTTGCTCGTGTTTAACAGAGGCCGGCCAGCATTCAGAACCGTAGAGGGCGACTGGGCGCACGTCGGTCTTGTAAATCTTGGCCTTAAGATAGGTGGGTATCCTGCGGTCAAAGAGGGCTCCAGTTACCTCCCTCCATTTGAACCAACTGGCACTCACACGAGCTCGGGCATCAGGGAGGGTGTCACCATCTGAACGAATCAAGGAGCCAAGATACCTGAATTGGTCGACTCTTTGAAGATCTTGACTACCTACAAGGATGGTGCCAGGCGTCGGTGACCCACACTCCATATACACGGTTTTCTGGACATTCAGCTTCAGTCCATTCTCAGCCAGTCTCATATTCCACTCCTGCAGTTTCTCTTCAAGAACGTTGCGTTCTTCTGCAGCCAATAAGACATCATCAGCATACAGAAGCGTCCATGGATGTTGCGATTGGATATCTGATGTTATTGTATCCATGCATAGAATAAACAGAAGTGGTGACAGGGCTGATCCTTGATGGACACCGACTTGAATGGGGAAAGGAGATGTGGTTCCCGCGGGACATCGCACAACACTACTGCACTCACGATACAGAAGTTGTGTCCAGCGGACATATTCTTCAGGAACACGGTGTGAACGGAGTGCGTACCAAATCAGTTCATGTGGAACCCGATCAAATGCCTTCTCGAGATCTATAAAAGCGATATGAATAGATCTGTTCTTCTCACGGTATCTCTCAATGAGGAGCCGTGTTGCGTGAATAGCATCCGTTGTTCCACATCCTTTCACGAAGCCACACTGGTTGCTAGTGATCTGGACAATGTCACGCAGTCGACAGTCAAGGATTCGCTCAAAGATCTTCATCGTGTGGCAGAGGAGGCGAATAGGTCTATAGGTGCCACATTCACTGGCATCGCCCTTGCCTTTCCAAATAGGCAACGTGGTACTCGTGGTCCAAATTTGAGGCACTACTCCTTCTTCCAAAATCTGGTTGAACAGAGATGTCAGTAGTTCAATACCATGCTGACCAAGTAATTTCCGCAGTTTGGCTGGAATGTCATCAGGACCTGTAGCCTTCCCGTTCTTCATCTTTCTGACTGCCTGTGCAACCTCTGCCATAGTTATTAGCGGTACTGGTCCAAGGACATTTATCGCACTGTGAATAGGTGGATGAGGGAACCCTTCGTTACTTATTACTGAAAAGTGTCTTTCCCAACGACTCAGAATAGCAGATGGGTCTCTGAGAATTTGGTGGTCTTCATCTTTGATGTGCATAACGTGACCAATGTCTTGCGGGGACCCATGACGTGCGTTTGCAAGCCGGAATATCTTGTTGACTCCTTCAGGTGAGCCCAGCTGGTTATACACATCTGCATAATGTTGTGTCTTAGCTGCTGCAACAGCTTTGCTGCAGACTTGAGGGTGTTATATTCCCGATGATCGCTGATAAGACGCGAGGTCTGCCAAGTCTTGAATGCAAGCCGTTTCTTTTTGATCACGGTCTGCCACTTCCTCATTCCACCACCATACTTGTTTGTCAAGAAAACGCCTCCCAGATTTTCCCAACGTCTCTGCTGCAACCGAGTGAAGGCAGCCGACTATCCTAGTCCAGTTGATCTCTATTGGTTGGCTTGGGTCGAACGTGAGTGATACAAGGGCATTCACCAATTCGTTCCTATGGTCCGGTAGCTTCCACCACTTAATGCGTTCAGGTCCCGTTGTTCGAGGTCTTTTCGTGGGTACGGTGTCAAACTTGAGATCTAGTACAAGGAGGCGGGGTTGGGGAGCGATGTCATCTGACGGGATGACTTTGACATTTGTTACCAACTTGAAATCATTCCGCCTGAGAAGCCAGTAGTCGATTTGAGATGTTCGACCACCGTTTTAATAGGTGATCAGGCCCGACGAGAGGGGGGGGGGTCAGGCAGGGCTGGTGCCCCGGGGCCCGACCCTCTAAGGGGGGGCCGGCGTCCTAGGATGATGGGCCCGATCGGCGTTGATTTATTATTGCCTTTAAGTGACTGGCAATCATTTAGTGAATGCAATGAATTGTCTGTGAACAATGTTACTAGGATTGAGAAACTTATTATGTCAAGTGGACAATAGTTTCCTCTACAACGCGCTTGTGGGAAGAACAACTGTCTCCAAGAGGTCAACTTAGGCGATGGGGCTATTGTTCTCAGAATATACCTGATGACAGAGAGAGCATTCCATTACTCTAAATTTAGCTTATTCGGCTTATGCACCAATCCTTCAAATAACTCTCTCATCCCTTCACTTATTTCGCTAAGGCCACGAGAGCCTGGTCTTCCCTGGTGTGTTTGGTCAGCTAGCTCAAGAGTTTCAAGTTTGGTGCATCACGTCGAGCTTAGATATTTAGAGGTGATAGTGTCTGAATCTGAAATGAATATATTATCTAACTAGACGTATCATGTGCCGTGCAGGCAGATAAGTAAAATACATTTTAAAGTAGCGTCCACACAGTACTTCACTTTATAGTTGATTTAAGGGGCAGAAAAGCAAGATCATCGTTCCCTAGTAATTCACTTTCGCACTATGTGAAAAAATATCATTGCTGACTAAATATCTTGCGAAAGGGTGGGGTGATTCTGTTGTCAAACGTAGATAGAATAAATGCATGCGAAATTGTTCATCTTCTCGTATACTGAATAGAGAAAACAATGCTAACATTGAATAATCTGTAAGCTTAGGTGCAGTATAATTATTATTTTAACTGGTTCATTCAATAGATCAACAATCCTTACTTGGGTTCGAGCGCAAATCATTTCTGATTATCGGATTTATTGAAAACCTATATTACTATTGGTACTAGAGTTGGGAAATGTATCCAAAGACTGAAACTAAGGTAACATTCCAGTATTTTTCTGGACTGAGTGTTTAATTAACCAGGAGAAAAATTAAATTAAGCTAGGACACTGAACCGCTGAAGTTTGTTATCCAATTCCTCTCATGGAACGTCAGTGGTAAGGACAGATGACCTACCGTAGCTGTTCCGCCCCATAAATCAACAATAAGTAACGTCAGTGGTAGGGGCAGATGGCCTAGCCACAGTATAGATATCAATACAGTAAGGACACATCAGGCCTATCTATACTGTGGCCTAGCTGTCCCGCCCCTTAAAACAACAATAAGTAACGTCAGTGGTGTGCATGGCGATGGAAAATTAATATATTGCATGTAGGCAACCACGCGGACTTTTCTAAGACCATATATTAATATAAATACAATTTTTGTTGAGAAAATTGTAAATGTTAAGGTCGGTAACGTTTCGTTCCTATGTACAAAACTCTTTGGTTTTACTATTCTGTGAATTGGTGTTAACATATTTGTTTGTGAATAAAAGTTGGTTAGAAATCTTTGAATCTCAATAAAGTGTTCCAGATAATGTGTAGTTACAACTAAAAGAACATATGGCGACCGTGACAGGACTTTAACAAGCGTGTATAAACTTTGTTGAATTACTATTTGATAGTAGCGAGTATAACTGTGCCTGTATAATCCAGTATACCGTATCCTGTTGTTTACATCCGTAGCCCGTAATTATGGCGGGTACACAAATAACTAAGAGGAGAGCGGTTATCCGCACATTGTTCACGAAAGCTTGCAGTGCTTTAGACGAACTACTGACGCAGAGAGATGCAGATTTACAATTAATAAGTGCGCGTTTATTAGTGCTCGAAGAAAGAAGACACGAGTTATCGGAGCTGGACAGTCAGATTTGTGAAAACATCTGTGCTGAAACAAAGGAAGAGGAGATCGAAGAAGTACTGATGGCGGAAATGGAGAAAGCAGAGGAGTATACCTTACGTTACCACAGCATTAAAGGTAAGGCCTCTGATCTGATAACAAGGAATAGCGCTGCTCATACTTCATCTAGTTGTGTTGGCGATCGTTCGGGAAACGAAATATCTCTTCGCCTACCGAAATTAGAATTGAATAAGTATGACGGGGAAATAGCCGGTTGGATCTCATTCTGGTCACAGTTCTCACAAATTGACGAGTGTCAGTCGTTAAGTAATGAGAAAAAATTTCAGTACTTGATTCAAGCCACGAAAGAGAACTCTCGAGCACGCGCGGTTGTTGTGAGTTTCCCTCCCTCAGGCGAAAATTACGGAAAGGCCATTCAAACACTTAAGGACAGATTTGGACGTAATGATCTCCTTATCGAGTATTATGTACGGGAACTACTGAGTTTAGTTATGGAAAGGAAGACGGTCAAGATCAGCATTTTGTATGACAAACTAGAAACTCAATTACGGGCACTAGAGTCATTAAATGTGTTCTCGAATAATTATGCCGCATTATTGTTTCCGCTAATAGAATCGTGTCTGCCCGCAGACATACTGAAGGTGTGGCAACGTTCCAATGAACCCAATAGGACACTGAAGGAACAGATGGATAATTTAATGTTGTTTTTGAAGAGAGAAGTAGAAGGGGAGGAGAGAGTTGCAATGGCAAATAATCAGTCCCTTTCCTACAACCAGGCTAAGAGTCCAGGAAAATCGCATGATATGGACAAAGTTAATTTTGCTTCTGCGATCGATCTTGCCAGTCTGAGCATTGAATCTGACACTCCGAAGTGTGTATTTTGTAAAGGGGTGAATCATTGTTCCACAGAATGTCTCCATGCACAAAAAATGTCCCTTGAAAACCGAAAAGATGTTCTGTATAAAGATAAGCGCTGTTTTTCTTGTACCAAAGCAGGCCATTCTGCACAGCAGTGTCGAGCACGATGTGTTATTTGTCGTGGACGACATGTACCATTATTATGTCCAGCTGTTCAGAAGTATCAAGCAGAAGAGAAAGGTTGTGTTGAGGGGAAGAATTCTGAGATCAAAAGAGAAGAGGTTTCCTTGTTTAATACTTCATCTATTGACAGCAATTTGTCAGTTAGCTCTCAAACGGAGGTCTATCTCCAGACTCTGTTAGTTTACGTTAAGAATGGTGACAAAATCAGGAAGGCCAGGTTACTGATAGACAGTGGATCCCAACGTTCGTATATTTCTAGTAGTTTGACTGAAGAAATGAACTACTCTCCAATTGGGGAAGAGAGCATTATCCACTCTCTTTTTGGTGGTAAGCCAACAGGGGTAGTTAAGCACCGATGTTACAAGGTGCACTTACTCAGCTTGAATAACGACTTTGCATGCAATTTCGTAGCGTTAGACCAAAGGACAATTACAGCTACGATTCCATCAGTAGAAGTCAGGAAAGAAGTGAGGGAAGAATTACTAAGAGAACACATTCCGATGTGCAGAGATTCTGTAGCTCCTATTGACATCTTGATAGGTTCTGACATTGCGGGAAAGTTGTGGACAGGTAAAATTAAGACTCTACCTTCTGGACTGGTAGCCATTGAAACCTGTTTAGGATGGACGGTAACGGGGAAGAAGAAGGTAGTAGACACCGTGGGAAAAAAGGAGCTAGCGAAGCATGCAAGTATTGCGAATGCAGTCACTGCACTCAGTATTACTCAGCTACCCGTATCTGATCTGTGGAAAATGGAGACCATTGGGATAACCGAGCCTGTAGAGAACACCACAAAGGAGGAGAAGAGGATGTCAGCACTGAGGTATTTCAAAAATACGGTTGCTTTTGTAGATGGCAGATACGAGGTACGTCTTCCATGGGGGAGAGATGCTCCAGACCTTCCAACCAATCGAGGGATTGCAGAAGGCAGATTGATTCGAATGACCCGAAAATTAAAGGCAAAGCCTGGTCTCTATGAAGAATATGACACTATTTTACGAGATTGGGTGAAAGAAGGCATTGTGGAAATGGCGAGGGATCTATCTACTGGACACTATCTTCCTCACCGTCCAGTGCTGAAGGAAAATAGTACAACTACGAAAGTGCGTCCCGTGTTCGACGCATCGGCGAAGGAGAGAGGTTTGCCATCACTGAACGACTGCCTTGAAGAAGGACCTAACCTTATTGAAATCATACCCGAACTACTCTTGAGGTTTCGGCAACGAAAGATAGGCATCACAGCTGATATCAAGAAGGCATTTTTACAGATAAGTGTACACCCAGAGGAGAGAGACTACCTGAAGTTCCTGTGGTATGGTAATAATAGTGAGAAAGACCTACAAGTCCTTCGTCATGCCAGAGTGGTGTTCGGTGTTACCAGTAGCCCGTTTCTTCTTGGAGCAGTAATTGGCTACCACCTGGAAAAATATATGGAATCAACTGATCCAAAGGAGGCTAAAATTGCATCATCATTGAAGAACAATTTTTATGTTGACAATCTGGTGACAAGCCTCGATCGAGCAGAAGAAGTTGAGGAATTCGTTTACCTTTCAAGGACTATCATGGCGAGGGCCGGGTTCGACCTTCGGGGATGGGAGTCAACCGGAGACGGATCTTCTCAGGAGTCTTCACTGCTTGGCATTAGGTGGAATCGCCAAGACGATACTCTGAAGATCAATATGGATTGGTGGGAGAGATCGTGTGAAATAGGAGATTTGACGAAGAGGACTATTCTTTCAATAATCCACCGCATTTTCGATCCGATTGGACTAACCATTCCAGTAACGATTAGGCTGAAACTGTTAATTCAAGAGTTATGGACCAGAAAGTTGGGATGGGACGAGCCTATCGACAAAGATACTCGACGGCGATTGGAGAAGTGGCTAAAGGACTTGCCTCACTTAAAAGAAATTGAGGCGATACGTCACCTTGGCAATGAGGAGGACATCTCACTACACGTATTTTGTGATGGAAGTCAAAACGCATATGCAGCTGTTGTCTTTATCAGGAGCAGTTATCAGGGAGAGGCACATCTTCGGTTAGCAGTAGTTAAAGCAAGAGTAACACCGCTTAAGCCCCTGACCATCCCTCAAGTGGAATTATTAGGAACTCTTATTGGAGCGCGTCTGCTGAAATCAGTTCAAGAAAGTCTAGGTTGGAAAGAAGTAGCTGTTTATTGTTGGACCGACTCAAGTACTGTACTAGCCTGGATTCTTGGCAACGGAGACAAGACAGTATTTGTTAGGAACCGAGTGAAGGAGATAAGGGAGCTCACTGATGCACGAAGCTGGAGACACATACCAGGGGATTTGAACCCCGCAGACCTACCCTCAAGAGGATGTACTGTCGCACAACTAATCGAATCCAAATGGTGGGAAGGGCCTAAGTGGCTTGTTGAAGGAGAAGAAAACTGGCCTGAATCTTCTATACGCTATGAAGTGGTAAACGAACATAACCTTATTGCCATCACTCATAATACGACATGGCTGTATCACCGGTTCAGTAAATATGAACAAATTGTGCGGATGGTGGGATGGATCTACAGATTTCTCAACAACTGTCGACGCAATGAAGTTAAAAGAAGTGGTCCGTTATCGACAAATGAGGTGGCTACAGCCGAAGACAAAATTGTTTTGTTCATTCAAAAAGAGTCCTTCGAATTCCCAGACGATCAGAGACTTAAGAGCTTTGAAGTATTCCAAGATCAAAAGGGCATAATTATACTCAAGACACGGATAGTCGAACGTGTGGATAAGGGTCCGTTCAAACTACCAGCCGTGCTACCTTCCGAACATCCGTTGGTCAAGAGGTATGCAGAAGAAGTGCATTGTAAAAACAATCACCCCGGTCCAGCAACTCTCCTAGGTTTGTTACGCGAGAGATTCTGGATCCTTAAAGGACGCCAGTTGGCGAAGGGAACAGTCAAGAGATGTGTTGTTTGCCGACGTTTTCAAGCAAAAAACTTAGACACTCAGTCTCCTCCTTTGCCAGATCTTCGAGTTAACGATGTGGCCATATTCGAAGTCATTGGAATAGATTTGGCAGGACCCTTGTATATTCGTGATTCATCGAAGACATGGGTTGCTCTATTCACTTGTGCTTGCTACCGAGCTGTACATCTGGAACTAGTTCCGTCTCTGTCAACTGAAGCATTCATAAGAGCACTGAGGCGTTTTATCGCACGGCGTGGTCGACCTAAAGTGATCATCTGTGATAATGGAACAAATTTTCGAGGAACGTGTAATGCTCTTGAAAGGTTAGACTGGGAGAAAATCGTTACCTACAGCACTGGAGAACGCATAATTTGGAGGTTCAATCCGCCTACGGCGTCGTGGTGGGGAGGCTTCTGGGAACGATTGGTGAGCCTGGTGAAGCAAATTTTACGGAAGACATTGGGGAAGGCTTCATTGTCTTGGGATGAGCTTCAGACCATACTTATTGACTGTGAAGCAGTGATTAATGCAAGACCATTGACTTATACGGCAGAAGATAATAGAGATCCTATTCCATTGACCCCATCCATGCTACTGCAAGAAGTACGAGAGACAGGAGTTCCTGACCTGGACTGCATTGAGTCAGCAAGCATCACTCGGAAAATTCGGTATCTGCAAAGACTGAGAGAAGAGCTAAGAAGACGCTTCCGATCAGAATATCTGGGGCAGTTAACCTGGACCAAGCGGCGCGAAACTAGAAAGCCTATAATTGGAGAGGTGGTTATAATAGGATCGGACAATCGGAAGAGAATAGATTGGCCTTTGGCAAGAATTGAGCAGCTCATTCCAGGGCGAGATGGAAGAGTCCGGGTGGTTCAACTAAAGACT
Source organism: Meconema thalassinum (assembly GCA_946902985.2). Lineage (NCBI taxonomy): Eukaryota > Metazoa > Arthropoda > Insecta > Orthoptera > Tettigoniidae > Meconema > Meconema thalassinum. The sequence goes on along the minus strand of OX336388.2, from coordinate 2,104,591,927 downwards.
AGCAGTGGTACTGTTGTACGTCCTATACAGAGAGTCTACCCCTTGGAGGTCCAGTCCTGCACCGAGAGTTACCAAGAAAAAACCCACTTCATGGACGATGATGACAAGGATGTGTCCAAATCCCCTGAAGAATTGAGGACAAGAGCAGGAAGAAAAGTGGCCCCTCCTAAAAGACTAGATCTTTAATTTCATGTTACAGAGGAGAAGGAATTCAGTTGACATACATTGTACACCTGTTTGACACTTTGATAATTTCCAATTTTGAGAAAATTGTAAATTAGGTGGGAGTATGTTGAGAAAATTGTAAATGTTAAGGTCGGTAACGTTTCGTTCCTATGTACAAAACTCTTTGGTTTTACTATTCTGTGAATTGGTGTTAACATATTTGTTTGTGAATAAAAGTTGGTTAGAAATCTTTGAATCTCAATAAAGTGTTCCAGATAATGTGTAGTTACAACTAAAAGAACAATTTTGTTTTGAGCTAGTGCAGTGACTGTCATTGTTATTGGACATTTCTACGCCGTTTATTCCAAAGAGCAGCATCGATCTGCAAAGCACTTAGTTTTCAGGACGCGAAGAGATATTTTCCCATGCGAATCAAGCCCTTTCATGATACGCTTTAACGTCTCAGTGTCCTTAAACATAAAATGAGTTGCTCTTTATCTATGACTTGGAAATGACTCCGCGTCCTGACGAAGCAGGAATGGAGGATTCGGTTTACCTACTGCGGTGTCATTTGCAGTCTTACTCAACAGCTAATAATAGGCCTATTTGTCGTTACAGTTGTTAATTCATTTAGGGGCTTGCGACATTTAACCCGTGTACTTGGTAGCTAGTAGGTCTAGTATCATTGGCGCTCGGTTGAGAATCGTTTGCATCACTGACTGCAACTGACACTGACACTCAGTGGCGAACGTTGGAACTTGATAGAGTGTTTCTAACGAAATAACCTACAAATTTTGGCTACACACTACCAATTGTAGTGGAAATGAATGTACGATGGTGCAACTACAGCCTTTGGATGAGACAAAAATGTGTCCGGACCGTCGCAACAGCTGGCGTGATTTTTGTCGCGGGACTGTCGGTCTCCTGTCTTGCATTGAAGTGCGCACACTGGGGACAAAAGTGTCGCTCACCACTCCTATCCACAGCCTTTTAAACCACAGGCCCACCGGCTTTACTTCCCCTCCGAATAAAGGCATACTGAAGGATTTTACGCTCTTAAAAATCTGACGACTTCGACTTCGGCCGAACTTAAACCCGCGAACTTTGGCATAGCACTCAGCAATGAGTCTAGGTTTGTGGCGTGTCTTGTGTAGGGTTTCGCCTAGGACACCAAGCTGGCTCATCAGCGGTCTCTTGGTGTCCCCGCCCGGACCCCCACACGAGTAGCGAACTGCACGCTATCTCGCTTTTTGGGCATAACAGTTCAGCATGCTACAATTATCATTATTATTATTATTATTATTATTGCTTGCTGATTTTTTATGTTCTTGTAATTTATTTCGTGATGAACATTTTGTGCAAAAAAGTTGCGCAAAATCAGTTTGTGCAAATTTACGAGGATTATAAATTAATTTTACAGAGTTTGGTTATAAAGGGGGGCCCGAGAGATTCTAGCCCCAGGGCCCGTCGCCACTCTCCACGGCCCTGTAGGTGATTAAGTGAGTTGGCCGTTTCTTAAAATAGGTGTTAGCCACAACAAGATCGTCTGCTTCTGCGCATTCAAGGATACGACATCCCTCTTCATTCCTGGTCCCGAAACCTCGCCCACCAAATGTTACACGAAATATTGAACAAAAAAAATCCTTTCTTCAATAAATTAGTTACTTAATTCTAATAAAAAATATTACTAAAAGTATGAAATTGACATTCCTAATGATCGATGTTGCTACAAACGACAAACTGTAGTACCAATATACAATAACAATAATGAAGAGTATTCATAGACGACCATTGAACCTTGTGTAAGTGCAAATAGTAAAGAAGTGTAACTTACATCCCTGAGGTCATGGCTTCATTCCTGACTTTGCCATGAAATTACATTCTCGTCTGAGGGTTGGGATGCGGGTCACTTAGCCTCGTAAGCTTATAAGCTAGCGGCGAATATGCCTGAATGAGTTACTCTAACTGTTAAGTACTAATAACATTAAGTAGAAGTCAATGTGCATTCTCTAATTGCATTATATTCATGCGTAGCTTAACTATTTACATGTGCATAATATCCATACGTATATCGCAAATATATAATACATTACGGAATAGACTAACCTTTTCAAATAACGAGATGCACTGCGAACCATAAATACACAGTTCAAAGAAATCAGGGGAACATGTTTTGTAACGTCTGGTGTGTGAACGTTAATTTTGTAGATGGGGTTCCAATGGTCGTAAAGCATGCCTTGAGAACTTAGCTACTCAGGGTATGTCAAATCGAAGTTATACTCTATCTGTAATCGTAGCCATGCATTAAACTGTCAGGTGAGCGGCTTCGGTGGCGTAGTCGGTAGCATGCTGAGCTTCTATGCCCAAGATAGCGGGTTCAAACACGGCCGAAGCAGCCGGATTTTTTAAGAGCGTTAAAATCACTCAGTATGCCTTCCTTCGGAGGGGAAGTAAAGCCGGCGGTCCCATGTCATAGATGTATGGCATGTTAAAGAACCTTCCACTAATTGCACCTGTGTGAAGCTAAATTGGATAGGTCAAGAATGTAAACAACGCTCTTAGGTTTCTACGTTCGTTGCCAAGAGCCGACTGCGGTGGCGTCTAGTAGCTAAGTACTGAACTTGGCCTAGTAGTCGTTGACGGTGGCGCTTGGCGGCAAAAGTAGGAACTATTTGAAAAATTCTAAGTTGCAGTACTTAAATTAAAAAGCAGATAACACACACTAATACAGTCATCACAATTAACACCGGTTATCAGACAGATTCCCAAAAGTACATGGGGCTACATGACCGCGTTGTCGCAGCCCCTAAACTTAAGAACCAACCAACTAAACTGTCAGGTGACCCCTCAAAACAAAGTGAATAGCGGTGCGTCCATGTGTTGTTGTGAGGTACACAGACTACTGCGGTCATTTGAGCACGTTGTACGTAAACCAGCACATGGCATGAGACATTTTAACGAGGTTCAAGTCGCAAGGGCTGTCACTTTGATCCAGGAAGGATGGACTATTCGTCGTGTTTCTGTAGATCTCAATATCTCTGCGTCAGTTATGCAACGCTTGTGGAATCGCCACAATGAGAAAGGCCAGTTCACAAGGCAGGTTAGACGAGGTCGTGGACGCATGACAACCCCACAGGATGACCGATATCTGACCATCTGTGCGATGCGGCGTCGTTCAGCAACTGCCAGAGAACTGCAACAAAACCTCAGGAGGGTCACTGGAGACACGGAGTCCGACCAGACAGTAAGGAACATGTTAAGAGAAGTGTCCCTACAGCCCAGGAGTCCTGTTCGAGCGCCCCGTTTAATGCAGCAGTATCACGCAGCTCACCTACTGTTTGCCCGTACCCACGCCAACTGGTAACTTCGCCAATGGAGACCTGTGTTGTTCACAGACGAGTCCAGATTTCCCCTGACACAGCGTGATGGACGTCAACGTGTATGAAGACGCCGTGGTGAGCAGTACATGCCAAATGTTGTCCAGGAAGTCGACCGATTCGGATAAGGTTCTGTGATGGTGTGGGGTGGCATCAGTATTGATGGCCATACGGATCTTGTACATCAAGCAGATACTGCTACAGAATGTGTTGGCTGCTGTATACGGTGTTGGCCCTGAATTCGTACTCATGCACGACAATGCCAGGGTTCATGTAGCGCGCATTACCCGAGCTGTCTTGCGAGAACTGGACATTCAAGAGATGGAATGGCCGGCAGTGAGTCCCGACCTTAATCCCATCGAGCATGTATGGGATACGGGATAGGCTTGACAGAAGTGTTCGTGGGCGTCCTGTTCCACCACAGACGCTCGAAGACCTCGAACTAGGGATGGGCGCGACTGAAGCCTGGAATCGAGAGTGTCGACTCGATAGACTCCGAACACCGGTCTCGGTTCGCATGAAGCCTCGCGACTCCACGTTAATCTGATGCGTATTGCGGGGCCGCTTCGCATGAAGCCTCGCGACTCCAAGCTCACGTGATGGGTATTGCGGGGCCACACGGTCCCTTCGCATAAAGCCTCGCGATTCCAAGCTAACCTGATGAGTAAGGCCCGGATAGTTATGTGTTTATATGTATTTAATTTTAATAAATATTTTCTATTTATTTACATATATTTGCCGTTTTTATAAATAAATACATATTATGGCGAATTTATTTGTAAGTAGGCTACATATTTCCTGTATTTGGTGGTATGTCGCACTCCTTATATAAATGCTGCCGACATTTTCGACCCTTGGCAATTCCTTTAATTTGCCTCTCTATTTCGTGAATGTACCCCTGTCTCTGTATAGTAGTAGTATTTCAAGACAGGAATTCCCTGGCCATTAATTAGACTATAGCAGGGGGGCTTGTAGAAGACTCGCGACTCCAAGCTCACCTGATGAGTATTGCGGGGCCGCTTCGCATGAAGACTCGCGACTCCAAGCTCATATGATGAGTATTGCGGGGTGGCTTCGCATGAACACTCGCGACTCCAAGCTCACCTGATGAGTATTGCGGGGCGCTTCGCATGAAGACTCGCGACTCCAAGCTCTCCTGAAGAGTATTTCGGGGCCGCTTCGCATGAAGACTCGCGACTCCAAGCTCACCTGTTGAGTATTGCGGGGTCGCTTCGCATGAAGACTCGCGACTCCAAGCTCTCCTGAAGAGTATTTCGGGGCCGCTTCGCATGAACACTCGCGACTCCAAGCTCACCTGATGAGTATTGCGGGGCGCTTCGCATGAAGACTCGCGACTCCAAGCTCTCCTGAAGAGTATTTCGGGGCCGCTTCGCATGAAGACTCGCGACTCCAAGCTCACCTGTTGAGTATTGCGGGGCCGCTTCGCATGAACACTCGCGACTCCAACTCACCTGATGAGTATTGCGGGGCCGCTTCGCATGAAGACCTTCGACTCCGAGCTCACCTGATGAGTATTGCGGGGTCGCTTCGCATGAACACTCGCGACTCCAAGCTCATACGATAAGTATTGCGGGGTGGCTTCGCATGAACACTCGCGACTCCAAGCTCATCTGATGAGTATTGCGGGGCCGCTTCGTATGAACACTCGCGACTCCAAGCTCACCTGTTGTGTATTGCGGGGTCGCTTCGCATTAACACTCGTGACTCCAACACACCTGATGAGTATTGCGGGGTCGCTTCGCATGAAGCCTCGCGACTCCAACCTCACCTGAAGAGTATTGCAGGGCCGCTTCGCATGAACACTCGCGACTCCAAGCTCACCTGATGATTATTGCGGGGCCGCTTCGCATGAAGACTCGCGACTCCGAGCTCACCTGATGAGTATTGCGGGGCCGCTTCGCATGAAGACTCGCGACTCCAAGCTCACCTGAAGAGTATTGCAGGGCCGCTTCGCATGAAGACTCGCGACTCCAAGCTCATCTGATGAGTATTGCGGGGTCGCTTCGCTTGAACACTCGCGACTCCAAGCTCATCTGATGAGTATTGCGGGGCCGCTTCGCATGAACACTCGCGACTCCAAGCTCACCTGATGAGTATTGCGGGGCCGCTTCGCATGAAGACTCGCGACTCCAACTCACCTGATGAGTATTGCAGGGCCGCTTCGCATGAACACTCGCGACTCCAAGCTCACCTGTTGAGTATTGCGGGGCCGCTTCGCATGAACACTCGCGACTCCAAGCTCACCCGATGAGTATTGCGGGGCCGCTTCGCATGAAGACTCGCGACTCCAACTCACCTGATGAGTATTGCAGGGCCGCTTCGCATGAACACTCGCGACTCCAAGCTCACCTGATGAGTATTGCGGGGCCGCTTCGCATGAAGACTCGCGACTCCAACTCACCTGATGAGTATTGCAGGGCCGCTTCGCATGAACACTCGCGACTCCAAGCTCACCTGTTGAGTATTGCGGGGCCGCTTCGCATGAACACTCGTGACTCTGAGCTCACCTGATGAGTATTGCGGGGCCGCTTCGCATGAAGACTCGCGACTCCAACTCACCTGAAGAATATTGCAGGGCCGCTTCGCATGAACACTCGCGACTCCAAGGTCACCTGATGAGTATTGCGGGGCCGCTTCGCATGAACACTCGCGACTCCAAGCTCATCTGATGAGTATTGCGGGGTCGCTTCGCATGAACACTCGTGACTCTGAGCTCATCTGATGAGTATTGCAGGGCCGCTTCGCATGAAGACTCGCGACTCCAACTCACCTGATGAGTATTGCAGGGCCGCTTCGCATGAACACTCGCGACTCCAAGCTCACCTGTTGAGTATTGCGGGGCCGCTTCGCATGAACACTCGCGACTCCAAGCTCACCTGTTGAGTATTGCGGGGTCGCTTCGCATTAAGCCTCGCGACTCCAAGCACACCTGATGAGTATTGCGGGGGGCACACGGTCGCTTTTTTTCCGAATCTCTCATTATTATTAGTATTATTATTATTATTATTATTATTATTATTATTATTATTATTATTTACAATCATTGTACCAAATTGTTGTAATATTGCACATTAGGCAGGTTGTATTACTATTATTGTTATAAATAATAATCATCATAATAAACACAATAACAATTACACCTACAACATTACCGATGATAACCCGAAACAATCTTCCATGTTTGCTGGCTAATAATCCTACTGTATTCATCGTAACACAAGGTATCAAGGGACGAACGTGGGTGGATAACAAGACCGTCACAATATGAGAGGCCTGTGCACACATCTTAAACAAAGCAATTAACAAACCATAACATAGGCCAAATCTTACATTAATTCAACACCCAACATTTGTTATTTGAGACACGTAAATGAAACACCCTATAATGAAAGTAAAAATACACACACAGTGCCAAGAACTTCGTAATTGGTATTCGACATTCCATATAACGATCCTGCCGGCAAAATAAATATCCCATAACTATGCAGCATATTCTCATACTGTAGAATCCTACAGTAGATCATAACAAAGAACGACTATGCATATAATCATTATATTGAATCGTTTTGCAGGTTATAATAGCTTGCCATGCATTTCAATACCAAAAAAGTATAACTGGCAAGCTAGCAGCAAGATTTTGTCAGCTGTATTGTAAACATGCCGCAGCGATGGCGAACAACGTTGCTGCTGGCGCTGTGTGGCATACATGTTCAAGCAGTTCCAAAAACAGATGTTAGATGGCGTTAGTGCATCAGTGGAGTCGAGACTGGAGTCGAGAGTATCGGTTCCAGCGGCAGCAGTCTCGACTCTTCGCGACTCCGTTCGCAACCCATCCCTACCTCGAACTGTCTCTCATTGAAGATTGGGACCTGATACCGCAACGTGACCTCCCTCGACTTATACGGAGCATGCAGCGTAGGTGCTAAGCTGTGATAAATTCTCGTGGAGGACATGCACCATACGGAAACTCTACAACTCTGATAAAATCCACCCTGGAGTAATGTTTTCACTTTGTTTTCGCCACTATTTGGACATTTCCGTTTGTGTTCTGAAAATGGACGAGAATCCATCGACATTCTTTTGTATACGCCAACTGTGAAAAATATAGGCTCACGAAATATACCTGGATGTGAGGTATTGTTTTGTGGAGCTAGCATATGTTCAAAATCGTGTTCCCCTATTTTATTTTATTTTTTGAACTGTGTACTAACATTAATAAGACAAGCTATACAAAGTTTGCATAGCAAATCATATTTCTAAATATTTGTATAATTTTAAACTTCAACCCTGGTGATCAGAATCAGATGATGACCGCGTGACCGTCAGAATGCGTAATCCTAAATATCCCCCTTTATCAGTGAATAATATTAATACGGGATTTTTCATGAAAGTGTGTTATATAACTAGCAGGAACCCGCGGCTTCGCTCGCGTCATAGTCGTGTCATATTGTTATTCAATGAAATGCAGGTTTAACATCCCTTTAGAACCTGAATATCAAAAAATCCCTCCTTAGTAGACGTTTTCGACACACAACAAACGTATCCCCAAAATATAATTCTTCTAACTTTAATAGTTTTGGTTGGTCGATGACAGTGAACATCCAAAAATCCTTCCTTTGTGGACGTTTTTCTTCCAGAATTTCACCCCTCCCCATAGGCCCCTTAAATTGGATTTATGAAAAAACGGTCGAACACCTATATATTTTAATTATTTATTTATTAATAAATTTATTTATTTATTTATTTATTTATTTATTTATTTATTTTTAAGCTGATTTATTTCCTCCGAGTTTCAAACTCCTCGCCTATGTCGTTTAAGAGATACACGCTCCGTTAGGAATCTTTCAACCCCCACTTTTCATCCCTTTCACCTCATAATATACACCACATCGAAAAACCATTAGACATGTGTCAGCTTATTTTTAATGATTAGTATACATGCCAAGTATCACATCCCCAAATGAAACCACTCATGAGATATTGTTATTCAATGAAATGCACGTTCACCCCCTTAACACCTATTTAGAACCTGAATATCCAAAACTCTTTCCTTAGTGGACGTTTTCGACATACAACGAACATATCCCCAAAATTTCATGTTTCTAACTTCAATAATTTTGGATGGGCGATGATGAGTGAGTGAGTCAGTCAGGACATTTTCTTTCATTTATTTTTGAGAATTTCACCTCTCCCCATGAACCCCTTAAATTGGATTTATGAAAAAAAAAACGGGCGAACACCTATTTACTTATTTAAAGCTGTTTTCCCCCCTGAGTTTGATGAGTGAGTAAGTGACACTTTCTTTCCTGTTAATTTCCCCAGAATTTCACCCCTCCCCATGGGCCCCTTAAATTGGATTTATGAAGAAACGGTCGAACATCTATTTACTTATTTTTAAGCTGCTTTTTCCGCTGAATTTCAAACTTATCGCCTATGTCGAATAAGAGATACATTCTCCGATAAGAATCCTTCAACCCCCAATTTTCACCCCTTCACCTCCTAATATACACCATATCGATAAACCCTTAGACATATGACTGCTTATTTTGAATGATTAGTTTATGTGTCGAATATCACTTCCCCAAATGAAACAACTCGTGAGATATTGTTATTCAATGAAATGCAAATTTAACCTCCTTAACACCCCTTCAGAACATGAATATCCCAAAATCCATCCTTAGTGGACTTTTTCGACATACAAAGAACATATCCCCAAAATTTCAAGTTTCTAACTGCAATAGATTCACTGGGGGATGATGAGTGAATATCCAAAAATCCTTCCTTAGTGGACTTCTTTCCCCAAAATTTCACCCCTCCCCATGGGTCCCTTGGATTTATGAAAAAACGATCGAACACCTATTTACTACTTTTTCAAGCTGATTTTTTCTCCCTGAGATTCATACTTTTTGCCTCTGTCTTTTAAGAGATACTTGCTCCGTTAGGTATCCTTCAACCCCCACTTTTCACACGTACACCTCATAATATACACCACATCGAAAAACCCTCAGACATGTGACTTCTTATTCTTAATGATGAGTTTATATGCCGAGTATCCCATCACCAAGGAAACCAATCGGGAGATATTGTTATTCAATTAAATGCAAGTCTACCCCCTTAACACCCCTTTAGAACCTGAATATCCAAAAATCCTTCCTTAGTGGACGTTTCGACATACAACGAACATAGCCCCAAAATTTCATGTTTCTAACTTCAATAATTTTGGCTGGGCGATGATGAGTGAGTGAGTAAGTCAGGACATTTTCTTTCATTTATTTTACAGAATTTCACCCCTTAAATTGGATTTATGAAAAAAAAAGGTCGAACACCCATTTACTTATTTTTGAGCTGTTCTTCCCCCCTGCGTTTGATGAGTGAGTGAGTTAGGACACTTTCTTTCCTGTTTTTCCCCCCAGAATTTCACCCCTCTTCAAGGGCCCCTTAAACTGGATTTATGAAAAAAAAACGGCCGAACACCTATTTACTTATATTTTAAGCTGTTTTTTCCCGCTGAATTTCAAACTTCTCGCCTATGTCGTTTAAGAGATGCACGCTCCGTTAAGAATCCCACAACCCCCAATTTTCACCCCTTTCACCTCATAATATACACCACATCGATAAACCCTTAGACATATGTCTGATTATTTTTAATGATTAGTTTATATACCGAATATCACATCCCCAAAGAAACAACTCATGAGATATCGTTATTCAATGAAATGCACCTCTTTAAAACCCGAATAAACAAAAATCATTCTTTAGTTGACGTTTTCGACATACAGCGAACATATCCCAAAATTTCATGTTTCCAACTTTAATAGTTTTCGCTGGGCGTGATGAGTGAGTGAGTCGGACAAGATTTTTTCTTTCAATTATTTTTACCAGAATTTCATGCCCTCCTCAAGGGGCCCCTAAAATTGGATTTATGAAAAAACGCTTGAACACCTATTAATTATTTTTAAGCTGTCTTTTTCCCCCTGAGTTTGATGAGTGAGTGAGTTAGTCAGTCAATTAGGACACTTTCTCTCTTTTTCCCCCAGAATTTCATCCCATCCCACTGGCCCCTTAAATTAATTTATGAAAAAACGGTCGATCACCGATTTACTTATTTTTAAGCTGATTTTTTTTCGCTGAGTTTCAAATTTCTCGCCTATGTCGTTTAAGAGATAGGCCTACACGCTCCGTTAGGAATCCTTCAACCCCCACTTTTCACCCCTTTCACCTCATAATAATACACCACATCGAAAAACCCTTAGACATATGGCTGCTTATTTTTAATGATTAGTTTATATGCAGAGTATCACATCCACAAATGAAACCACTCGTGAGATATTGTCATTCAATGAAATGCAGGTTTAACCCCCTTAAGACCCCTTTAGAACCTGAATATCCACAAATCCTCCCTTAGTGTACGGTTTTTACATACAAAATGCCATAATTCCAACTTCAATATTTTTGGCTGGACGATGATGAGTGAGTGAGTGAGTGAGTGAGTGAGTCAGGACATTTTCTTTCATTTTTTTTTCTTTCAGAATTTCATCCTTTCCGATGAACCCCTTAAATTTGATTTATGAAAAAAAAAGTGTCGAACACATATTTACTTATTTTTAAGCAGTTTTTTCCCGTGAGTTTGAAGAGTGAGTGAGTCAATCAGTTAGGACACTTTTTTTTCGTTCCCAGAATTTCATCCCTCCCCATGGGCCCCTTAAATTGGATTTATGAAAAAATAAACGGTCGAACACCTATTTACTTATTTTTAAGCTGATTTTTTTCCACTCAGTTTCACACTCCTCGCCTATATCGTTAAAGAGAGACACGCTCCGTTAGGAATCCTTAAACCCCCACCTTTCACCTCTTTCACCTCATAATATACACCATATGGAACCCGCTAAGCACTGGTTCATGTGATATTTTTCATTGCAACGCATTTTTGATGTATCAGTTTAGAACGTACCCACTGACCGACCATGCTGACGCCACATGCTAACATTCTTTGGAGTTATAAATGGTTGATCTTTTGACTATGGAGAAAACCATTATTAAATAATCTGAGGCTAAATTATGACATTTCTATTTTCTACGAAGCTCAGATATTCTCATGTTGTAATTCTGTATCATCGAAACATTCTTTAGAATGTTATTTCTGCTTTTGGTAAGGTAGTAACATCGCAAATACGCGAACCGGAACCAGACAGTCGCTGCACGACTAGTGTATTCACAAGTTCAAGCAGCGCAGGACTGAGCTCTGGTTTACCATCCAAGTTGGATGTTGTTCTTGTCTAAAAGACGATGTAATAGTCCGCCTGGGAGGCGAGGAAAGCAATCTTAGTGCATCGCACATTATTTAACTACGAACAGTACATAATATTAGTAAACATTACAGCCGGAGAAGGCTTGTGCTACGAATACTGTGAATTTTTGGAAAAGTGATTATAATTGTGGAACACCACATTTTCAACCACGTGTTTGAACATCGTATTTCGACATCGTCAAGTGGCGATAAAATATATCATTCACTGTGAAATTATTATTAACCGAGTGCATCATTTCAACACTCATAACTACAAATATTGATTTAATCGCAAGTGCGATCCTTTTCTGTGAAACACAACGTCGATGCCACGTGATTTGTGGGCAAGTAAAATCTGTGTTAGTGAAGCAGATAATAGTGCATGGCCAATTTATAAACCATCTGCGCCGTGTAGTAGCAGTGAATTTAGTACCACATTAAAGCTAGCTTCAGTGCAACTGTGCTACGCTCATTTTTCGTGTTTTCAAGTGGTAAATTCGTACTTCAAAATGTCACTTCTTGATAACCACGTGTATGACGATCTTTGTTACGCATCACCTGTGGAGATGAGCTGTTAAGCTTCATCATGTGAAGGAGAGGACCGGAGAACTACAGACGATGACGGGAGAACCATGACTTTAGCATCCGCTAAGCCAAGGAAAATGACGACTTTGGGGAGGAGTCTGGTCATATCATCACGACAACGACGAGGACGAATAAAGGCCGTGGAAATGGATAGAGCCTATGTGGAGGCCCAGATTTGACAACCCTTGTCCGGAGACCAAAGCTTTATTGTATCCCTCAGGTCGTTGGAACGACTGAGATGTAGACATCCTTTCTTGTGAGTCCGAATAATTCATTCCTTGTGTGGTTCTTTTGTGGCGTATCTTAGTGTAGTTTATTGTAGTTTATTGTAGAATCAGCCGAACTCCTTGACAAGCCATAGGTAGGTTTTGTACTGTTAGAATTAATCCTTGTAGTTCACTTTCAGTGATTTGTTAGTCACCCGTTTTGATTGAATTTATTTTCGATCACGGTGCATTCTGATGGACATCGCTAAGATGTTATTTCTACCCCTGCTAAGCGTGACTGTAGTCTTTGTCACTACGTTTTGTTCAACCCTAAGTGGGTGATTATGTGTACAGTTATTTGGGATGACGATCAGACGTCATGGCCAGTGTTATTTTTATAACAACCCTTTCTAGTAAATGTTGTCATGCCACTGATTTAGTCAGAACAGTCTGTATGATTAGATAGCCGACTAAAGCTATCAGTTTTGTAATTCAATGTCATTTTCATTTTGATGTGCTATGAAGCCATCCAGTTCAAGTTATGAACACATTCAGGGTGTTACATTATGTATGCAATCTAGCATCGAACCCTGCAATGAATGCCGTATCATTGGCATACTTAGCAATTGTAAGATTTGCGCCTTTATGATGTTTATTTCGTATCAAGTGTTTCGACACAGTTATTATTTTGGTTATGATTAGACAGAGCAGTTATGAACTGACCTATCTGCACATTTCAAAGGGGTTCAGACTAAGTGGAATATCTGTGTTTTTCATTTCTTTGACTTTTACAATCATGCCACGTCTCTGTGCATAGTTTTGAGGCGTGATTTTAAGCCTAATGCTTATGTGATTTTGTATTATATCTGGGACATGATAACAAGGCCAGTTTTCTGATAGGACTTTCTGCGAGAAAGCTGCCTGACTTCTGTGTTGTTCATTTTTCTAAACTGTCCGTGTGGATGATTGTGAGTAGCGGAGCTAGCTCAAATCATGGACAGGTGGTAACAGTTCCCAGCATGCAATGTACTAGAGCACCACTCACTCAGTGAGACATACTTTTTCAGACTCTTTGACAATGCTTAAAGCATTAATAACATTTAAATGATGTGTCTCATATGTAGGTCAATGTCCAGGCCACCATTTTTTAATAATCAGATATTTTGCTACTCAGAGATGAATGGCGAGAGCCATATGTTTGCATCGCTATTGAAGCGACTATCTTTCTTTTCCATCTGAGAATGATTACACATTATGTGAAGCTTTATTTATTGAAATTAAGAGGCTAGATGAGGCACCTGTATAGAGGCTATATTTATGTGTGTCCAGACTTTGATTCTGTTGACTGTGTTATTGTAGGGAGGTAACTGATGTTCATGCCAGGCCTTACCCAGAGGTAAATTAAGTGAGCCGAGAGCCACTAATAACCTGTGTTATTGTTATGTCCAAGCGGGAGAGATCGTTGACGGTGTTTTATAGCAGAGATTGATCTCGCACGAGACTGCTACTGCTGATCCCAAGGTATTCAGGATTGTCAGCCTATTCGTTACAAACCAACGATAATCTAAACCAACGATTCTAATAATCAAAAACGTCATTATTATAAACTGATGATAATTAACTATTTATAGCATTTAACCTTGATTTTCTTGCATTTTGGACCAGCTGGCTGACACTTGATTTGTGCACACATCTTTTGTGGAAGTAATATAGGACAGATGACACTAATTTTTATCGATGGAGTGCTTGCTCAACCTTTAGTCAGTAGCTGGTGGAGCGTGAACCTCATGCGACGTTAGGCGTAGTTTTTACTACGCAATCGCCACCGTAATTAACATGCACGTAGATGACACTGGTTTACAAAGAGTAACCCAGGGCGAAGGCAGGGATAATATTGTTTATGGTCTTGTTATTATTTATTCAAGTGTATGATAACCCAATGTTTACCCTTTTTTTTAGATTGTAAGAGGGCATTTAATGTTTTTTTTATGGCTTGTCATGTAGATTTGTACTAACTGTTTTTGATTTACGGACGTCATCGCCGTAAATTTTGTATTAATTGTTAGGAATTAGCTAGATTATTTAAAAATAAATGTAAATGAGGAAATGGTGTCATCCTAACTTAGACTTGCTATTGCTACCCTGTTAAATGTAAATTCCGTTATTAGCTTATTTTGTAACCTGACTTAAAGATTATTGCCGTACCATCTTCCCAGAGTTGGTGTTGTTGCTTTACTTTGTCAGATAGATCTTTCGCGAGGGTTTACAGTAGTTTACAGGTAGGGTACTGATCTTTTATTTTTGTTTATTTATTAGTTTGCGGATTAGCCGATAGAAACCCTCCGAACTAGGCTAGGTGTCTGAATATTTTGAATAAATATTTCTACATGTTTTACTTAAGCCTGGAAGTTTATTTCTCAGTCTAGCTTTAGAAGGTGTATTTTCTTGGGCTGTCTATGACCTTTTTAGCAACCATGTTACAACGGATCCCCTGGATCATGGATTCTCGTGCCGCTATGGCCTATAAGAAATGCACCTGATCCTCATAGCACATGGGTCCGGCAGGTGAGGTGTTAGGAATGTCGTTTCGGCTGTTGGCAACCCTGATAGCTCCTCTGACGGGCACATAACTACCACTCTTCTTTCTTTGGTGCCCAACTGGTTGTGCCGATGTAGACATGGTGACCTTCTGCTCCATGCTCTTTTTATGAGGATTTTATTGTGATTGACTCGACTGGGACGAACTTAAGAAGTCAACTAACCACATGGCATTCGTGCGTGATTTAAGTCCATGGGGTGAGGCTTTGTAGTATAGATAATTGGATGATAGATTTTTCTTTGATGATGCCTCATCCTAAGTAAATGTAAGACTTTGCTTTGCTTGTTGTTGTTAATGTAAATGTAGAAGCACTTAGTTCGCATACTCCAGCAGTACTTGTAATATTTATTCAAGAGAAAGCAGGCTGTTCTACACCGCAAAAGTAACTAGTCATAGCTGTAAGTTTTCTGGAATGCTCCTTTTGTTCTCTCATATATATTCTTGTGTCATGGATGAGGAGACGATTCGTCGTGTGATGGGGGAGATGTTGGCTGTTGTTAACACCAACCTCCAACAGATTAGAACTGACTTAGGAACTGTAAATGGAAATGTTGAACAAGTCCGAGGTGACTTAGGAACTGTAAGTGGAAATGTTGAACAAGTCCGGGGTGACTTGGGTGTGAACACTCAAACTGTAAATAATATTAGGGCTGATCTCGAAGCCAACACTCAAACTGTAAATAATTTTAGGGCTGATCTGGCTCAAGTCAGGGCTGACATAGATGCTCGTAGGGAAGAGGCTAGGAATAACCTTACAGCAGGTTTAGCCGCAGTTAGAGTTGATGTCTTGCGACACCAGCAGAATGCAAATTATAGGATAGATCATTTAACCGATCAAATGAACCGAGCGAGGGAAGATGTTCAGACCAGGTTAGACGAACACACCACTCAGATTATGGCGACTATAAATAGAGTTCAGGTCGATATGAGGGCTGATTTGGATCACCCTAGAGAAGAGTTTGATAGTCGACTCACAACCGTCGAGGGATTTATCGACAATGTCAAGAGGGATATCGCTGCAGTCAATGTAGGATTAACCCTGATGAGAGGAGCAGCATACGCCGTAACGCTAATGTGAAAGCTATCGCTGACGACATAGTTGAATTCAGAGAAACACTAGCGACGAATACGAAGAACGTTACTCAGTTAACGGACACCGTGGGAGAGCTACGCGAAACCGTACACACTCATAGAGAAGAAACGAAAATTAACATCTCATTATTAAGAGGAGATTTTAATGAACACAAACATGTTGTAGACGCTCAAGTAGCTCGTATTCGAGACGAAGTAAGGGAACTTCGAGGGGACGTCACAGTGGTTAAGGAGGACATTTACCAGGTCAAAGAGGACGAATCCAAATTCGAAACGGAATTAGAATCCATGAAGAAAAAGTTAGAAGAAGTTGCACTGACAGAGCGTCTTCAACTTAGCCACAACTTTAGGACAGCGATTGGAGAGGTCGACACAAACCTCAAAGGGAAAATAGAAAGGGTCGAAATGCAATTAAACGATCTTGGAAGTAAATTTGAGGCAAAGACTATTCCAGGCCTCGAAATTATTGAGAGACGTTTAGATAAGTTGGAAGCTCAACCGAGAGAGACTCGAACATCCAAACTGTCAACTGAAACGCAGAATACACCAGGACCACAATTCGTACAATCGACATCGTCCTGTAATCAACCGAGCGCACCAACCGAAACACAACCATTCAGATTCGCAGATACCATGCACAATGAAACATCACCATTCACGAAGTCATACTTCGGTGATAACGCCAACGTAAATACTCAATCAACGCTGAATTACACTTCAAATCCATTTAGACCAGCACAAACTCAGCACAATCAAGGTAGTGTGATGATCATACAATCAAGAGATGAGAAACCAGCTCGATTCTCAGGTACTGGTAGCGGCATTACACCAGTCAAATGTTTGGCAAATGTAGAGAGTTATCTACGTGACACTATGGTGACACCGGAAAGAGAGCTCAGGGTCATAGAGCGTCTTCTTGAAGGTCAAGCTAGCACTTGGTTCCGGGCATTTAAATACTCTTTTACTGGATACCAGGATTTTAGAGAAGCTTTGTTACGTACTTATTGGTCGAGCGACATACAGCAGAGTATCAGAGCGGAGGTGTACACTCGCCGATACAGCTCAAATACGCCTACACGTTATGCAAATTACTTTGCAACCCAGCTGACGAAACTCAGATGTCTTCAACTCCCACTATCAGAGCAGGATTTAGTGAACACTATTGTATGGCAATATCCAACCGATGTTCAACGAGTATTAATTGCTGCGGGAGCAACAACCTTCCAGCAATGTGACCAAATTCTGAGGCGATTGGACGCAAATACTGAACAATTTGCAAGCCACCGTCCAACCAAAGGAGAGACACGCCACGTGAACTTGACTACTGTGGTTAAAGTTAGTCAGACGCCACAGCCAACTCAGAATGAGAATAGAGGAAGTTACAATCCTAATCAAAGTAACTGGAATAATACTCCATATGCGAGAGGGAGACAACAAGGTGACAATAGGGGATATTGGAACCGACGTTTCAACCAAGGGACGAGCGACAACCGTCGTCACAACAGCGACCGTCGTGGGACAGGAGAGAATCAGCGAGGAAGAGTAAGTATTCGTCGAGACTATCGCTACAGCTGCGGCTATCGACGCGATCGAGATCCTAGGTGGAGGGCCGATAGAGACTGGCGAGGACGTGCACAGGAGAGTCGAGAATACATCCGACAACTCCACAATCAACAAGAAGAGGTGGATCAGAACCGTACACCGAGGGATGCACGCGAAATTCCAGAGGAAGATATTAAGCATGACCAGCCCAGTACTTCCCAGGAGAAAAAAAACGCCGAAAAAGAAATAGGTTCTGACCTGATTGTCCACAGAGTAACAGCCACTATCTTACTCTGGGAACCAAACCAGGAAGATCTTTAGGACGAAAGACGATCGACGAACCACGACTACGAATTAACACGCCTACCGAAAATAACGGCTACTTTGAACGAATGTCCAGTGACCATTCTCATTGATACAGGGGCTATGATAAGTATCATTTCTGCTGATTGCCATGCCCGATTGAAAGCAAACTCTGAGGTGACAGAGCTGCCAGTTTCTGCAGTAAGAGTCAGAGGAGTTATACCTGACCGTGTTGTAACGTGCAAAATCCCGATTTTGTGCACTTTAAAAAATTCGTGCCACGTGTACTTGCACCAATTTTTAGTCATGAAGGGACTGCATCATGACGCCATTTTAGGTGCAGACTTCATACGCAAATACGATGGAATCATTGATATGGGACATAATACTGTGGAATTTAAGCCGAACGAGCCCATTCAGATGAATTTAGTGGAGGATGATCTGGAAATTGAATCCGAAGTCAACATAGTTGAAGAGTTGAATGGCAAGCGAAATGGTAAGACACAAAACGCCGAGGAAGAGGCAGAGCAATTATCAGCACCCGTACAAACGAAATTAGAGACACTTCTGACTGAATTTAAGGATACTTTTGATACCACGCCTGGTGAGATACTTGATTAAGAGTACGACCTGATTGTACTAGACGATTCTCCATTTCAGAAGAAGGTTTACCCTATCGAGGAGAAACACCGAGAGGAAGCTGCTAGGAAGATCCATGAGATGGAAGCAGCCGGTATTATCAAGGAAGCACCGACTTCATATGTGAATCCTATAACGCCTGTAGTTATGGTGGATGGCAGTCTAAGGCTTTGTTTAGATGCCAGGGCTTTGAATGAACGCTTAGCTCCAGAGCATGACAGACCACCGAAGATCAGAGATCTTCTACGAAAATTTAAGGGGAAACGAGTATTTTCATCGTTAGACTTGGTACAATCCTACTATCATATTAGATTGTCCGAGCATACTCAGAAGTATACGGGGTTTTTGTTTGATCAGACCACGTATGTTTTCCGAAAACTACCTTTTGGATTGAAGAATGCAGGAGCTGCATTAATTAGAGCACTCGATGCGAAGTTGACTCCTGAAGTGAAGAGGAAAGTCATATGCTAGAGGATGACATCATAATAGCTTCAGAGACGGAAGAGGAACATTTAGCCACCTTACGCCTTGTATTTGATAATCTTCGACAGGCTAGTTTCAAGGTGAAGTTCGACAAGTGTCGATTCTTCCAGAAAGAAGTTAAATTCGTGGGACACATAATTAACAGAGATGGATATAGGCCGAATCCGGCGAAGATCAGAACCATCGCAGCATTTCCGACACCAACCCGTGTCAAACATGTGAGGCAGTTTTGGGGGATTCTCCAATTTTTTGATGTTCATTGTGAGAAGTATTCCGAAACCGTCGCACCACTTCAAGGTCTACTTAAGAAGAATTGCCGATGGGCATGGGACGAGAAGTGTGAGACAGCTTTTCAGAAGGCAAAACAGATGCTTGTGAACGCAGTCCAGTTGGAATATCCAGACTACTCCCGGAATTTCATCCTGGAAACTGACGCATCTGCCGTGGGAATCGGAGCAATCTTATTGCAGGAAGACGATGAGAAGAAACGTCACTACATCGCTTTCTTAAGCAGACGTTTGAGAGCCCATTAAACTCACTATTTTACCACGGAGATCGAGGCACTTGCAATTGTCTATGCATGTACTGGCAGAAACTTCTGTTAGGCCAGAAGATCATAGTGAGGACCGACCATCATGCGCTGTCTTTCGTATTACGAACAAGACTGGCAAGTGACAGGATTACACGTTGGACACTGTTTCTCCAACAGTTTGATCTAGAGATTGTTCACCGTCCTGGCAGAGAGAATGTGTTGGCCGACATTCTCAGCCGGAATCCTGAAGCCACTGTGAATGCCATTGACGTCGAGGGAGAATACGAAGAAAACCTTCTCAGACTTCGTCATTTACCTGAAAGACAACGACGTGAGGAGGAACTGAGGAATATCATTCGTTTTTTGGAAAACCGAATGGACGCCCAGGATGTCAATTATGCTCAGACAGCTGCTATCGCCGATGATTATTTGATCTACCATCGTGTTTTATATAAATTTGTCGATGAGGACCACACTCAAATGAGTGCAGCAATTCCACGAAGATACCAGAAAACTGTTATTCTTTTGGTACATCTATCTATTGGACACGGAGGGACTGATAAGACCATTGCGACGATTAAAGAGTCCTTCACTTAGAAAGGGTTAGGAACCTCTGTTAGACAGTGCTTAGGTGCTTGCAACGCATGCCAGCGTAACAAGTACACGTCACACTTGTTGAAAGAACCACCTAGACCCATACTCCCTACTAAACCAAGGGAACTATACGCGCAGGATCTTTATGGACCGATCCCAAAGGCTCGCTGAGGGAACCGCATCATCGTCGTAACGATTGACGTGTTTACCAAATACACGATGCTCCATCGTGTACAGAAAGCCACTGCACACCAACTTATACAAAGGATAAGACGACAAGTGATACCGGAGGCAGGAAAGCCACAATTCCTATTGACTGATCACGGATCACAGTTTACCTCTGCTGAGTTTGCTAAAGCTATGATTGATTTGGAAATAGGACACCTACTATCATCAATTCGCCACCCTGAGAGCAATCCGGCGGAATGCGTTATGTCAACTATTGCAAAGTTTTGTCGTTTATACTGTCAGGAGGAACACTGACGTTGGACTGAAGTCCTTGTGATACTGGCGAACTGTATAAATTCAACTGTCCATGAAAGTACTGGTCAAATACCCATGGTCTTGCATTTGATCCAGACGCCAATGAGAATATGGAACCGAGTGATTGTAACACCACCGTGTTTACAACCCTCACGCGCAAGCAGACTTCAAGCTGCGAGAGACACTTTGGACAGACAAGCTGCGAAACGTTTGAGAAGAACGAGACGCCAGAGATTCAGAGAACAATTGGTCACTGGGGACCTTGTTCTTATAAGGAGAACCGGAATATCAAATCCTATAGACCGAGTATACGGGAAATTCCTATCGCTATATTATGGACCTAATCGTGTTCAAGAACCCCTGAACAATGGAAGTTATGTGATTGAAGATCTTCAAACTGGAGAGCGCATCGGAACCTTCAACGCAGCTAACCTGAAAAAATATCACCAAGCTTGAGTTTGAATTGGAGACAAATAAAAATGCATTCCTACATTTTTATTTGATACGACGGAGAGGCAGATGAACCTGCTAAGCACTGGTTCATGTGATATTTTTCATCGCAACGCATTTTTAATGCATCACTTTAGAACGTACCCACTGACCGACCATGCTGTCGCCACATGCTAACATTCTTTGGAGTTATAAATGGTTGATCTTTTGACTATGGAGAAAACCATTATTAAATAATCTGAGGCTAAATTATGACACTTCTATTTTCTACGAAGGTCAGATATTCTCATGTTGTAATTCTGTATCATCGAAACATTCTTTAGAATATTATTTCTGCTTTTGGTAAGGTAGTAACATCGCAGATACGCGAACCGGAACCAGACAGTCGCTGCACGACTAGTGTATTCACAAGTTCACGCAGCGCAGGACTAAGCTCTGGTTTACCATCCAAGTTGGATGTTGTTCTTGTCTAAAAGACGATGTAATAGTCCGCCTGGAAGGCGAGGAAAGCAATCTTAGTGCATCGCACATTATTTAACTACGAACAGTACATAATATTAGTAAACATTACAGCCGGAGAAGGCTTGTGCTACGAATACTGTGAATTTTTGGTAAAGTGATTATAATTGTGGAACACCACATTTTCAACCACGTGTTTGAACATTGTATTTCGACATCGTCAAGTGGCGATAAAATATATCATTCACTGTGAAATTATTATTAACCGAGTGAATCATTTCAACACTCATAACTACAAATATTGCTTTAATCGCAAGTGCGATCCTTTTCTGTGAAACACAACGTCGATGCCACGTGATTTGTGGGCAAGTAAAATCTGTGTTAGCGAAGCAGATAATAGTGCATGGCCAATTTATAAACCATCTGCGCCGTGTAGTAGCAGTGAATTTAGTACCACATTAAAGCTAGCTTCAGTGCAACTGTGCTACGCTCATTTTTCGTGTTTTCAAGTGGTAAATTCGTACTTCAAAATGTCACTTCTTGATAACCACGTGTATGACGATCTTTGTTACGCATCACCTGTGGAGATGAGCTGTTAAGCTTCATCATGTGAAGGAGAGGACCGGAGAACTACAGACGATGACGGGAGAACCATGACTTTAGCATCCGCTAAGCCAAGGAAAATGACGACTTTGGGGAGGAGTCTGGTCATATCATCACGACAACGACGAGGACGAATAAAGGCCGTGGAAATGGATAGAGCCTATGTGGAGGCCCAGATTTGACAACCCTTGTCCGGAGACCAAAGCTTTATTGTATCCCTCAGGTCGTTGGAACGACTGAGATGTAGACATCCTTTCTTGTGAGTCCGAATAATTCATTCCTTGTGTGGTTCTTTTGTGGCGTATCTTAGTGTAGTTTATTGTAGTTTATTGTAGAATCAGCCGAACTCCTTGACAAGCCATAGGTAGGTTTTGTACTGTTAGAATTAATCCTTGTAGTTCACTTTCAGTGATTTGTTAGTCACCCGTTTTGATTGAATTTATTTTCGATCACGGTGCATTCTGATGGACATCGCTAAGATGTTATTTCTACCCCTGCTAAGCGTGACTGTAGTCTTTGTCACTACGTTTTGTTCAACCCTAAGTGGGTGATTATGTGTACAGTTATTTGGGATGACGATCAGACGTCATGGCCAGTGTTATTTTTATAACAACCCTTTCTAGTAAATGTTGTCATGCCACTGATTTAGTCAGAACAGTCTGTATGATTAGATAGCCGACTAAAGCTATCAGTTTTGTAATTCAATGTCATTTTCATTTTGATGTGCTATGAAGCCATCCAGTTCAAGTTATGAACACATTCAGGGTGTTACATTATGTATGCAATCTAGCATCGAACCCTACAATGAATGCCGTATCATTGGCAAACTTAGCAATTGTAAAATTTGCGCCTCTGTGATGTTTATTTCGTGTCAAGTGTTTCGACACAGTTATTATTTTGGTTATGATTAGACTGAGCAGTTATGAACTGACATATCTGCACATTTCAAAAGGGTTCAGACTAAGTGGAATATCTGTGTTTTTCATTTCTTTGACTTTTACAATCATGCCACGCCTCTGTGCATAGTTTTGAGGCGTGATTTTAAGCCTAATGCTTATGTGATTTTGTATTATATGTGGGACATGATAACAAGGCCAGTTTTCTGATAGGACTTTCTGCGAGAAAGCTGCCTGCCTTCTGTGTTGTTCATTTTTCTAAACTGTCCGTGTGGATGATTGTGAATAGCGGAGCTAGCTCGAATCATGGACAGGTGGTAACAGTTCCCAGCATGCAATGTACTACAGCACCACTCACTCAGTGAGACATACTTTTTCAGACTCTTTGACAATGCTTATAGCATTACTAACATTTAAATGATGTGTTTCATATGTAGGTCAATGTCCAGGCCACCATTTTGTAATAATCAGATGCAGTGCTTGATTTGTAGAAAAAGAGGTTCTGGTACTGTGGGCTACCCGGTGGTGGCAATGTTGGGGGGGGGGGTGAGGGGGTTCTTTTCAGAACATTGAAATATAGAGTTCTGAAAACGATATTTTTACGCTTGTCTGATCACCTTTAAAAATTAATCAGTGGACAAAAGAGCAATCTAATTTTGATTGCAATTTTAAAATTAAATTGAGACTGCTGTAGCAACATTTTTCTTACCATAGCCATTGACCTATATTAAATTTTAATGCAGCCTAACTCGGCTACCATTCAAACAATGTACATTATTTCAGTTTATTTTTTAACGTAATTTAAAAAAAATACATTGGGTTTGAAAATACACACTTGATCACCAACAATCTTTTATTTGTTGTTTTATAATTTTGTTTTTACAGTTTTATGAAATAATTATCCACCCGAAGACCAAGTTGACCATGACTTACAACTTACGTTCCACAGCTCTAAAAATTATGTTATATATTCGACTTTTCCCCCGATCAGAGGTTTCGGTACGGGGTACCGGAGCGTACCGTCACAAATCTAGCCATGATCAGATGTTTTGCTACTCAGAGATGAATGGCGAGAGCCATATGTTTGCATCGCTATTGAAGCGACTATCTTTCTTCTCCATCTGAGAATGATTACACATTATGTGAAGCTTTATTTGTTGAAATTAAGAGGCTAGATGAGGCACCTGTATAGAGGCTATATTTATGTGTGTCCAGACTTTGATTCTGTTGACTGTGTTATTGTAGGGAGGCAACTGATGTTCATGCCAGGCCTTACCCAGAGGTAAATTAAGTGAGCCGAGAGCCACTAATAACCTGTGTTATTGTTATGTCTGAGCGGGAGAGCTCGTTGACGGTGTTTTATAGCAGAGATTGATCTCACACGAGACTGCTACTGCTGAGCCCAAGGTATTCAGGATTGTCAACCTATTCGCCATAAACCAACGATAGTCTAAACCAACGATTCTAATAATCAAAAACGTCATTATTATAAACTGATGATAATTAACTATGTATAGCATTTAACCTTGATTTTCTTGCATTTTGGACCTGCTGGCTGACACTTGCTTTGTGCACACTTCTTTTGTGGAAGTAATCTAGGACAGATGACACTAATTTTTATCGATGGAGTGCTTGCTCAACCTTTAGTCAGTAGCTGGTGGAGCGTGAGCCTCATGCGACGTTAGACGTAGTTTTTACTACGCAATCGCCACCGTAATTAACATGCACGTAGATGACACTGGTTTACAAAGAGTAACCCAGGGCGAAGGCAGGAATAATATTGTTTATGGTCTTGTTATTATTTATTCAAGTGTATGATAACCCCATGTTTACCTTTCTTGGATTGTAAGAGGGCATTTTTCTTAAGACTTGTCATGTAGATTTGTACTGTTTTTGATTTACGGACGTCATCGCCGTAAATTTTGTATTAATTGTTAGGAATTAGCTAGATTATTTAAAAATAAATGTAAATGAGGAAATGGTATCATCCTAACTTAGACTTGCTATTGCTACCCTGTTAAATGTAAATTCCGTTATTAGCTTATTTTGTAACCTGACTTAAAGATTATTGCCGTACCATTTTCCCAGCGTTGCTGTTGTTGCTTTACTTTATCAGATAGATCTTTCGCGAGGGTTTACAGTAGTTTACAGGTTTATTATTGTTTATTTATTAGTTTGCGGATTAGCCGATAGAAACCCTCCGAACTAGGCTAGGTGTCTGAATATTTTGAATAAATATTTCTACATGTTTTACTTAAGCCTGGAAGTTTATTTCTCAGTCTATCTTTAGAAGGTGTATTTTCTTGGGCTGTCTATGACCTTTTTAGCAACCATGTTATAACGGATCCCCTGGATCATGGATTCTCGTGCCGCTATGGCCTATAAGAAATTCACCTGATCCTCATGGCACATGGGTCCGGCAGGTGAGGTGTTAGGGATGTCGTTTCGGCTGTTGGCAACCCTGATAGCTCCTCTGACGGGCACAATATCGAAAACCCCTCAGACACGTGTCTTCTTATATTTTTTAACAATGAGTTTATAGGCCGTGTATCACATTCCCCAATGAAACCAATCGGGAGATATTGTTATTCAATGCAATGCAGGTTTAACCCCCTTAAGACCCCTTTAGAACCTGAATATCCGAAAATCCTCCCTTAGTAGACGGTTTTGACATACAATGAACATATCCCCAAACTGTCATGTTTCTAAAGTAGGGTGAAAATGTATGTTTTGAATAATGCGTAATCGCGAGGACATATTGCATCATCATGCGAGCGATCACGTGATATGTCTGCAGTGTTCGCGACAAAAAAGTTTGTTTGAAATAAATGAATGGCCTTGACCTGCTTTAGCCCCACACCAAATTTCAACTCTCTAGGACAAAATAAATTGAATTTTGAAAAAAGGCTATATTTTCCAAATTTAGGAAATCTATAAAAAAGTTTGTTTGACATAAATGAAAGCTCTCTATCTCCTCTACCAGTAAACCAACTCTCAGGTGTATAGAACAAAAATGAAAAGAAAATTTTCAAATGGCGTCTTTGTTAGCGGAAATGTTTTAGGTGTACTAACATTTGAATGAGACTGTCTGGGCGCGACGCGCCCATGGAGAGCCAGTTGGTTATTCACATGCGTTTGCTAATTGGTCTGCATGTGTTAGCACTAAGAAGAGATTGACCCTTGACCACTGGAATCGGATAACCTTTTGCCCCCGCGCGGCTGTTATCGATCTTTGGCTGCTGAACGTGGGAGGTCCTGCTTGCTGCTCCATATAGGATGTGCAGCTGTTAGTTAACATTTTTTGCGGGCTTGCATGCTCTGTGGTCTCTTTCTGCATAGACTGTTTTATAAGACAAATATATATCATTGACGGCATGAAATGAATATTGGCTTGTTTTGTTTTAAATTCTTAACCATCAACATTGAACTCGGATATTATTTTAATGAGAGAACAAGTTTGGATATCAGTTCACAAAGTTTCATTCATGTGATATGTTTAATGATCTTTTTGTTTCTTTAACATCATAGTATATAAGAGCAAGATTATTATGATGCAGTAGTTACTATTCAACATGTCTCTCTGCTACTCTTTTATTGCGAAGATGCAACATCTGAGAGAAGTTAAGACGCTAGCGGAGAAAGCCAGGATGTTGGGGTGTAATTTTATGGTTTCCTCCTCCAAAATGGAGGAGGAAATTATTGTCAGATCTCTCACTGCTCTAGAGAGGGATCTCTTCGATGTGGATATTCTTGGAATCCTAAGAGATGAACGCTACCACACGGAATTCGTGCTTAATGGGTTAACGTTAACCATTCTGGATATTATCCTATCCAGAGTGGAAGCATTTAGGGCGACTCCCTCTCCCAATGGAGTATACCAAGATCTTGTGCAAAGAGAAGAAAGAGAAGAAGAAGTTGGAGAGCATATGGAAGAGGAAGGAGAAGAAGAAGAAGAAGAAGAAGAAGAAGAAGTGCAAATAATACTTGACTAAATGGACAGTGAACGGTGCTGTTTCACATTGAAATGTATATATTTTTTTAAATATATTTATTTTAATCATTGTGGTTTACAGTAATTATATAATACGAAATAGTGAAAACAAAATGGTATGATCTTCGTTCTTAAAGTGGTAAGTAGTTCTTTTTTCCTGCCAAGAAGCTGAAAATTGAAGATGCTGTCTGCAGAGTTGAATATGCTGGTTATCTTGTGTGGAAGGTAAGTACAATCATTCTTTTCTTTCTTGATTGTGTTGGTTTTCGTGAGCTGAAAAATATATAGAGACACATTAATAATAATAATAATAATATTTTTTGCGATGAATTAAAAAAACTTACATTGTTTTAATTAGAATATGTTTTTGTTCGAAATCCAAGAGTTGTGAGTTGAATCGAATCCTAGCCAAGATACGAAGGCTTGGGTTCCTTTTCTACGTAGTACTTTGTCAACTAAGTAAATATTAGGATGTTTGGTTCGTTGTAACTCTGCTTCATAAAACGCCCCAAATATCGGCAAATTTTTATTACCTTTTAAAAGATATGTTCGTGGATTAGTATTTTGAACTTTATAAATTGTAAATAATTCCGTAGACCAATTAGCTTCGTAGCCTTTGCTGAAATGTTTCTTGATTTTTGATATTCTTACAATGTCACCGATTTTATATTTTGGTTTTCTTAAAGTTTCATTATATTGGCAACTCAAACTAACACTTGGGGCGCTGCGGTCGGTCTGGATAAGTAGGGTAAAAATACTCAATAACACGCGTTTGATATGGAACACTTTTTATTTTTCGGTTATAATCAGTAAATGTGGTCCCTAAGATAATGACAGTGTTATTTTCAATTGTATATATGTATAAATGTGCGATACACGCGATCTAATTTGTGTGTTCCACTGGATTTTATGTGTCAATTGCATATTATCAAGCATTGGTTGTCAGCTGGTATTTGTTTTTGTTCAGTTCGGGTCATGGCACTGTTACGTTTAAAAGCTATATTTGAGTTTGCTCACTGTACCATAGACTCTAGAAATTATTTGTTGTTTGGTAGGGCGAAGGGATGAGTTTAACTTGTACCGTAATAAAACTCGGGGAAGACAGGAATTGCTTGATTTGGATGGTAGGTATTAACCCTGCGAAGTCAAAATTAGGCCTATATGACTCGTAGTGGAATGGCTCGGATATCGCAGAGCGAGGTGATGGCGGTTGGTAGGGTTATTGGAAATGAACTAGGGAGCGGAGGATACCTGACTGATGAAGCTTGGCTGTCCTCCCTCGGCTGGTGTAGGCTTGGCTGTCTTGGTACGGCTTGACTCGGCGAGGCTGTGCTTGGCTCTCTAGGTGCAGCTTGGCTCGGCGTAAGTGAACAACCCGTCCTGTCGTCAGTGAGTGTAGTGGTGAGTGGACCAACCCGCTCTTGTTGCCCGTATTTATTTGGTATCGTCACTTTTCGGCTATTGCTATTTGCATCTTTTGTAATGTGATAAAAACGTATATCCGCAGCCCTCTTATACATCGACTTACAGCCGTAAACTGAGCAATATACTTTGCTTTTACTCATTTTGCACTCTTATCAACGAGTAATACTTATAACTTATGTATATACACGGAGAATTTACCACAATCTGCTCACCAATACAAGAAACCATATACAAACAGTCACCACGTGACAAATGTACCCTACTTGGTAAGTTTCTCATTTTTACCGCTAGATGTCATATCAGATAGCTGGAGTTGCCAATTGTGTTGGCAAGCGGGGTGGATTGTTTCTTTTTACATCAATAGGTTTCATGCCAATGCTGCGATGTATTTTGTGATTATACTTTACTAATAACTCAGGCAAAATATGTACCCATCGGTATGAACCACGTGTTGTGAACTCTTTCCACATCGATTCCTTAAGAGTTCGATGAAATCTTTCTACTACACTTGCTTTGATGGAGCTCCCAGTGGAATAATGCTTTAGATTTTGTTTCTGAGACCATGTTTTGAATTCACGGTTATAAAATTCCGTTCCTCGATCAGTGTGAAAATAATTGGGCAATCTTTTACTTTGAGAATAAACAAATTTTAAACTTTTTACAATCTCACTTCCTTTTTGGTTTTAAGAGGAATTGCCCATGCATATTTTGAGTAAACGTCAATAATGGTTAATAAATATTTAAATCCATTATTCCATTTTGCAAGTTTTGACATGTCCACAAGAACAGCTTCATGGAGGTCATCGATTCCTTTGCTAATAACATGTCGTCTTTTAAACTTTTTTCTAAGAGGTGCATGAAGTTCTTTTGCAATTTCTCGTCTGATTTCGTTCATAGTTAATTTCTAAACAAAGATTTATAACATACTGTGTATTGTTTTACAAATGTATGAATTTTTATTCAATATATCCTGCATTTCTTAGTTCTTCTTCAATTGCAAAGATTTCGCTGTCAAGTCCTGTGTGACCTGCAGCTTTCGATGCAATTAATTTTTTAAGTCTTGATACTAATTTGTTTGGTTCATTCCAATGGACAAATTCAATATCGTTTCCTCCTTCGAATTTCCAAATGGCTTGTGGTGTGATGTGTTTCTTTTGGCCATATCTAGTATGCATCGTAGTATTTGCTTCTTCATTCTCATCTGTTGTTTTTATAATTCTATCTATGTCTTCAGTAAGAAGGGGTTCGATTATATTTTTATACTTATGAGATTGTGTTCCTCTCGGAGCTGCATTGCTTGCATAATTTCTTTTGTGCACGTTTGAAACATTTAATAATTTCAAATAAGAACTTAAATCACTCCTATCGATTAGAGAGTGATCTGGTACTTTCCTTTGAATCAATTCAAGTAGACCTTCTGTTATAGGAAACTTTTCACCACCAACTTTTATCCACTTTTTATCAAAGAAAACACGTTCACGTCCCAAGTATTGTTTATCATTTCTTGTCGTTATACCAAATGTTCTATCCACGTTTTGTTTAATGAACGGATCAAAGTAGCGGTTAAGTAGTGTAATTATTTTGATGCTATCTCCATCTTCTTCGTCTGAAGTAGCAGTCGATTCAGAATCATCATTTTTTTTTTCTTTTTTGATTTTCTTTTTTCTTAGTTGACGATGTATTAGCAATAGCTACAAGCTGATTTAATGAATTTGTTACTGGTTTAAACTTAGTCTCTATATCTAATTCTTGACGTCTAACATCATTTTGAAGTGAAAGATACTTGTCCTTAACATCTTTTTTTAAGCGAGAAAGTTTATCCTTTACTCGACTTTCAGCTTTAATCTTCAAGCTCTTCTCCACGACTAAACTAAAATTGTAGTTGTTTTATTTATTTATAGTATATTCAAAATCAATTTGAAGAGGAAGATCATTGGTTTTATGTTTCTCGGGGTCTCTAAGTCGAAACTGTATTTCATCTTGTTCTTCAACTACAATGTCACTGCCATCCAGTTCAATCTCGACGTATATTTAAAATTGCATACACAATTGGAGATCTTGGTGAAACAAAAATTGGTTTTAATATACCTTTATAGGGAAGTTGGTATTGTATATTATGATTATGAAGCGTGTATACCGGTGAATGGATTGATGGTGTGTTGGAGAATTTCAGAATAAATTTCGATATGTTCTTTTTCTTTACTTCATCTTGTAATATACCATATTCTTCTTTGGATGCGGTAAAACTTTCGAGTGGTTCTTTGTTAACCAATTGCTCAATATTTTGTAGTTCAGTTTTTAACTTGTTATATTCCTCTTTGGATGCAGCAGCGTAACTTTCAAGTTCTTCTTTTTTAACAATATTTAGATTGTTAGCAACACCCTCAATACGAGTTTGTAAATTGCTTAAAATTTCTTTTAGTTGATTAACTTCAGTTCGTGAAGCAGCATAGTGTTCTACAAACCGTTTATTTGTCACATCTTGGTCGTTAACAGGAAACTCAACATTTGTTTGTTTTTGATGTTGTAGATTGTTTACAGTCTGTTTCATTTTTTCACATTCATCTCGTGAAGCGGCATATTGTTCAACAAACGTCTTATTTGCAACATCGTTATCGTATATGGGATTGTTTACGTGAGTAATTCGTCTACTCATCATATTTAAAGTACCACCATCGTCTACGTTTAAGAAGTTTTGTTTATTAAATTCAGTGATTAAGTCTTCTAGATCTTTTCGAGAAGCAGCAAAGTTTTCTAAATAATATTTGTTTATTGCATCTAACGAATCGAATGTTTGTTATTCTTCTATTTAACATATCTACAGTTTCATCATCTTTGTTTATATTCAAAAGAGATTTTTTAATTTCATCGAATTCTTTTGTTACATGAGTTTTAAGAAAAGAATACGATATCGCATCTTGATTTTGAATTGGATCTTTAACATTTCTTATTCCTTTGTTACCCAAGTCGAGACTATCATCATCAAACGGAAAGTGATCTTCTGAAAATTCACTCTCTAAACCATGAATGAATTCTACTCGTTGTAACACGTCGGTTATTCGGTTTTCCAGATATATTTTTTATATTCGATGTATGTTGCTGCATTGCAATAAGGTTTACCGCATCATTTGCAGATGATGGTAAAGCTAAGCCTGCGAGACGTTTGTTTTCAAAGTCAAGTTGTTGTTTCTCTATTTTACAAATTGAAAAAATTAAACATTTAAGGTCGT
Organism: Meconema thalassinum; assembly: GCA_946902985.2. Classification (NCBI taxonomy): domain Eukaryota; kingdom Metazoa; phylum Arthropoda; class Insecta; order Orthoptera; family Tettigoniidae; genus Meconema; species Meconema thalassinum. The sequence continues at coordinate 2,104,559,965 of OX336388.2, read as the reverse complement.
TAATGTTTCGTTGTATGTCTTCTTTAGACTCAATTTTATTTAGCTCATTCAGTAACTTCAGTACATAACCTTTGTTGCAAGCATCTTCAACATGTATGGGCGTTCCAACATCTTTTAACCGTTTGCCGTTAATACTTAGATGTCCATCGCTTGTTGTTGTTGTTGTTGTTACTTGATTTCCATATTGCAGTAGCTTATCATCAACATACGATTTAGTTGCAATATCATGGCGTGAAGTTGGTGGTTTGATAGACAGGTTATTGATTTTGTTAAACGATGCCATAGTTAGGTTGTTAACCACACAAAGTGTATAACGCGAATGAGCATTTAGCTCTTTTGAACTATTATTTATAACTGAAAATAAACATCAAATCCATTGCGATATCGACCATTTTGTAAATCGCTATCTTTATCGATAACCAAAAAGCCAAACTTAGAATTTTTGCCAACAATAAGAACAAATATCAAAGAACTGATCATAGCTCATATCTGTATTTACATGATCGTTATATACATGACGCAAGTTTGTTCCGTCTTGTTTAAAAAGAATTAAAAAATTAGCGTTATCTCTAATTAGATGTTTAGGTATACAAGAATATGTTTGACAAAGATAAAATACGTCAACATCGTGATGACGACCTCTACTGAAATAATCTTTCATGTGTTGTTGTTTATTGCTGGCTACATCATCAAAAACAAATATAGAGTTTTGTCTAGCCATTTCTGGAGGCATAACTTCATCATTATCGGGAAAAAATCACTTTTTATTTCTTTCATAGAGTCCAAAAACTTTTTTAATTCAACATACTTACTTTGAGCAAGTGATTTAGAATAAATATAAACGTTTTCAAAACGAACTCCATTTTTGTGACATAATAAATTTAGCATTACGTTTGTTTTGCCACAGTTCGATGGACCGCAAATGATACATCGAATAGTGTTCGGTAGTAAAACACTATGCTTTCTTTTTTCATTTTTACTCTGGTTTTCACCATTAGTAAATGAAATTACTGGTAGAGTGTTTGACTGCTTAACAAACTTCAGCATGTCTACGTTTACGTCTGAGAATGCACACTGCACAAAAAATCACATCACATCAACATATATTGCTTCCACACGTATCATAACTTGTATTATATGGAATAATAGTAGGATTTTCAGGATTTAAATCAACGTTGCCAACGTAAAACCCTCTTAAATATGGACAATATGGTGCCCATTTTTTATGATCACTTAAAGGAATATCGTTTTCTCTACAATTTTCAATTTCAATCTTACAGAATATACTTTTCACCTTATCACCATGACCGGTATAATAAAATCCTGCTGATGCTAAACAAAATTCGTTTGGAGAGGGAAGAGGCCAATTTTGAAAAGTTTTAAGTCTTTCATATTCAGATTTTAATTCTATGCTAGGAGAAATATTGTTTACTTGAGGGCAAGAAAAAGCCCATTTCTTATGCTCTTCAAACGGATCATCATCTTCTTCCCAATAACTAAGTTGCAGATTACAGAAAGCACACCTGACCATATCCTTATATCCATAATAGTAAAATCCCGCAGCTGCTAACCATGCAGTGTTCGTAAAACTGTCTGAAGACCAGTTCTTAAATGTTTTTAGCCGATCTCTTTCAGATTTTAAATTCATTCCTTTTTTGACTCAATATCATTTGCATTAACTGTTTCTTGGAATACTTTACACAATTAAAATACTTCATGATGATGCTTTAATTCACAAAAAAGATGTTCCCCACACGAAGCTAAATGTGAACTGATATGAATCAACAAACCACGCTGGCTAATATGCAAGATTTGCGTGTGTTGGGTTGGCCGAGCGGTCTAAGGCGTTAGACTTAAGATCTAATTTTCAGAAATTGAAAACGAGGGTTCGAATCCCTCACGTGACAAATATTATTTTATATACATGTGGAGTGAGGAGGTGTTTGATCATGAAAGAAACTTTAATATGAAGTGGTACAAAGACCTTTTCTTCTTTATTCATTTAGAATTACAATTAATACAATTTTATTTCTCTTGTATGAGTGTTGAAGTAATCTCATTCTTTTAGTTGTCCTGATGAGTGTGTGTTGAGATGATCTTGTTCTTTTAGTTGTTCAGATGTTTATTTTCTGTAGACAAAAATATACACTGTGTTAAAAAAGCAAACAAAAACAAAATATGTATAGGTGTCAACAACACTAGTAGATTTAATGAATTACCTTTTATAGATAACGATTACAGTTATCACATTTGCAGCGAAGATGAAACAGTTGAAATTTTCTTTTTAGATGATCTGGTAGATGTTCCCACTCCAGACGAATTCGTTGTGGCTCATATATAGTCAGTATGTTTATAGGAAAGTATTTCCAATCAAACTTATTAAAACCTTGAAGTCCATTGTTTCGAAACTTGTTTATTATCGAACACACGATTTTCATGATGCCATCAGAAGAATTTAACCAATGTTGAACAGCATTGACATTAAATTTAGCACAACTATTGCTTCCCAATGCAAGAGATGGTAAATGTTTTGGACAATCTGTAGGTAAACGTTGGCTATGCTTCAACATTAGATCTGACATTCCATCAATCGTATTAAGATTGATTAATGACCCAGGGGAAAGTGTTTTTAGTGCAAACAAAGAAAATTCTTGTGGCAAATTATACACAACTAAATATTCATATTTATTTTTAATAGAGTCAAAAAAAGAAGAAAGAGTTTTTTCACAATACGCTGCGACCCATGTTAACACAGGACTGAATGAAGGTATATTGCTGTTATTTAACATACAGTAAGCAAGTTCCAAACTGCCGTTTGGTAGCTTAAGAATGTCTGTAACTATTGGCTGCTTCTTATTCCACGTGTCAGCATCAGTAGAAGGAGAGTTTGTTGTTGTCAATTCCATGATTGTAACTAAAGTGAGAATACTTCTTTACTTGATTGCTTATAACTTAGCAAATATTGGTTTAGATAATTACTTCATTAGTTAATGGTCTGTAAGATATTTGACGATCATGAATAAGAACACAATAAAGAGTTGTATCTTCAGGTATATTCTCACTTGTCTCGATTTCAATTCGCACGTCAACTGAAGATGTCTTCACTGCCTCCACTTGCTCAAGGCAATTAATTACAATAATCGGACAATGAGACTTAAATTCATCTCGTGAAACTAGAGTCTCTGAACGAAAATCATCGATCTGATAATATACATTACGAAATTTAACAAACATGTCATACAATTCGCTGTAGTCATTTATAGCAATTTCAGAAGTTGGCATTTCATAGGGATAAAAAATTGAATTTAAAAAAACTCTTATAGATTTAATGTTACAATGGTCAAAATAGGAAGAGCACGTATTTAGTACATTTCTTTTAGTTTGAAAACCTAATAAAAATTGACGTGGTTTTTGAGTTTCAGAAGTTGTCATTACAGTCCAACTATATTTAGTTGTTCTAGGAAGAGATGGCAAGACGTGAACATCCCATGATCGAAAACCAACCTGAATGGGAATATTTTTCTGCATTAGTTTTAATCTTTTAATTTGTTCTTCGTCCGATAATAATAAAACGGGAATTTTTAGATAAACTTTAAATAACTTGACCTTAGAAAGATCATTTTCGGTTGCAGATTGCAACGCACGTGCGTCACTCGACGATCTGAGAAGTATTAGCTCATGCTTGCAGTTTAAAATCGGCTTTCTATAATCCTCTGCTAAACCTAACAGGTTGCTTAAAGGAAGTATTACATGGAAACGTTTTGTGATACTATCAACAATATTTGCTTCACTTGCTGGTGTTGTTAAAGAGAGAAAATAACCAGCATTTTGTAAAGCTGTATATTCGTTTTTTGAACATGATGCAAACGTTTCTATAGATAGATAGATAGATAGATTTTTATTAATTCCATTTGATCAAATACATGCATTCAATACATTTTTGATATAGGACACGTCAGAATTTACATGCATAAAATAAAAGAACTAACAGGTATATATTACTAAGATTATAACTATTTATAACTTATTATAATAGCAAATCTTAATAGATACAATCTTATTGCACAACTATTTACACCTCACTCTATTATCATAATATGAAAACTTAATTCTATAAATACAACAACATACAGCTAGGTATTAAAATTAAATTAAAAAAGTAAAATATAGTTATAGATTCCATCACTCCTATACGCTAAAATATTCAACTACTGAGTAAAAACAATGGCACTGCAGATAAGCTTTCAACATTCTATCAAAGGTTTTTATTTTTGGGGCCAGTTTTATATACTGGGGTAGTTTATTGTATAATTTAACTCCAGTGTGAAAAGTTCCTTTTTGATATATGCTTGTGTGTGTGTGTGAAATATGAATGTTTTGATTTTGTCTTGTGTTATGCCTATGAACATCATTGTTTGTTTTAAGAAAAACATCTTTATTCATTAAATTCTTTTTAAAAAACATAATACTTTCAAAGATATATATGCAGGGCAGTGGGAGAATGTTTAAATCTTTAAACAGAGGTCTACATGATTCTCTCGAGTTTACATTTGCCATAATTCTAATCGCTCTCTTTTGTATCCTAAACGTGCTTAGTACATCTGGCGACATACCCCAAAATATGATCCCATATCTTAAGTATGAATGGAAATAAGCAAAATAAGTATTTCTTAATGTGTGCATGCTAGTGCAGGTTTTCAAAATACGTAACGCAAAGCACATCGAGTTCAGTTTAGTATTCAGATATTGTATATGTTTATTCCATTTCAAGTCTTGTTGTATCCATAGTCCTAAAAACTTTGTTTCTGATTTATTTTCTATTTGATGACCATTTAATGTTATATTGGGCATCGCAGGATTCCTATTCTGTATAGTGTGGAAATTTAGACATACTGTCTTTTTATAGTTTATTATGAGGCGATTATCTTGTGACCATTTGGTTAACTCTCCTGTAACGGAGTCAGCAGACTGCTGTATGACCTGTTTAGTTTCACCTTTTATTACGAGTGTTGTATCGTCCGCAAACAAAATTTCCTTATGTGAATGAACGTTCTGTGTTATATCATTGATATATAGAAGAAAGAGTAGTGGGCCCAAAACCGATCCCTGGGGTACTCCAAATTCAATAATTCCCTCATTGGACAATGTTTCATTAAGTAATTTGGTTCCCTCATCCTTGTGTCTCAAGCTTACTATTTGTTTACGCCTTGTTAAGTAAGACTCTATCCATTTATTAGCTAGACCTCTAACACCATATTGATTTAGTTTGGTAAGGAGGATTTTATGGTCAACTACATCAAATGCTTTCGATAAATCCAAGAATAGGCCAGTTACATGTTCCTTATTGTCAATTAATTTCAGTATACTATTACTACATTCGTAAATTGCTGTCTGTGTAGATTTTTCCGTTCTAAATCCATGTTGTGAGTTTGATAATATTTTATTTTTTTCTATGAAACTTATCAGTCTCTTATACATAATTTTTTCCACAATTTTTGCAATACCAGTTGGTAAGGTAATAGGACGATAGTTATCTAATTCATCTTTTGAACCGTTTTTGTGCACTGGAATTACTTTTGATAACTTCAAAATATCCGGGTAAGTTCCTGAGAGAATTGAACTGTTTATTAAGTGCGTAAGTGGATTTATTATATTTTCGGCACATTTCTTTAAAATTGCATCAGGGATGCCATCAATGCCAGCACAGAATTTATTTTTTAGCTCTTTTATAACTATTCTTACCTCTTCACTTGTGACATGATTTATAAATAAAGAATCACTGCATATATTTATTTTATTATTAGAATTTAGTGTATTTACCTGTGATTTATTTAATAATTTTTGCGGAATTTCCAGAAAATAGTCATTAAAAGTGTTTGCTATTTCCTCTGGATTATTAATCACTTTATTATTTCTGGTCAGTGTAATGTTCCTTTGTATTTTAGCATATTTTCCAGTTTCTTTCTTTATTACGGACCACATAGCCCTGTTTTTATTAGATGATTGGGAAATAAAATTATCATTATGCATTTTCTTTGCTAGTCTTATTACCTTATTTAATATGCTAGTGTATTTTTTGTAGTATAAATTGAATTCAGGTGTTGTGTGGTATTGTTTATATAATTTGTGTAGAAATTTCTTTCTTTGACATGAATTTATAATCCCTGTTGTTATCCAATTGCTAGTTTTGTTATTTTGAACAGTTCTTCGTTTAAAGGGGAATGCTATTTCAAAATAGTGTTTTAGGGTACTGTTAAATGCATTAAATTTATCATTTACATTTTCTAGTTCATAAATTTCTGACCATGTTTCCTTATTTAATAAGTCATTGAAATATGTAACATTTGCTTCAGTGAATGACCTGCACTTTGATTTTACTCCATTATCATTATTATTGATTACTTCGGATACTTCAAAACTCAGTATTTGTCCATGGTGGTCACTAAAACCCGGACAATAGACTTCTATTGAATGGTGATATTTATCTGTATTTATAAAAATTTGATCAGGAGTGGTTTTACTAAATTTTGTTATTCTTGTTGGTGTATTTACTGTAGGTTTCAGTCCATAGGAAATTAGTAACTGGTTTAATAATTCACAATTTCTATCAAGTTTTAAGAAATCCACATTTACATCCCCACAAATTATTATATCGAAATTTACTTTGCTCATGTTATTGAGTAACAATTCTAGTTTATCTATAAATAGAGGAAACTTTCCTGACGGAGAACGGTATACGCATACAATTATTAACTTAAACTGCTGAATTTTTACGGCAGAGAATTCAAAATCCTGTTCCATAATTAGATAATCATAAGCTGTTATCTGTTCATGATCTAAATTATTTCTTAAGAAGATGCAAGTACCACCATGGCTAATATTAGATCTAGAGTATTTACTAGCTTGTATAAACCCTGGGAATTGAATTAATTCAAGTTGTTCCTCTTTCAGCCAATGTTCTGAAATACATAGTGCTGAGATGTCTTTAAGTTCATTTTTAAGCATTAGATTTATGTAATCAATTTTATTATAAAGAGACTGGACATTCTGGTGGTAAATTTTAAATTTGTTACTTTTGCAAGCTTGTGTTGGTGATTTATTTACATTATTATTATCATAATTGTTATTATTATTGTTGCTAGACAAATCCGAAATACCATTGTTGCACTCCGTTAAATTTGACTTCAAAAGATGTGAATGCCAAACCTCACGTTTGGCTTCTTCTACCAGTTTCCCTGCTTCCACTCTAATGATATTACTGTCGAATTATTCTTACCATTTGAATTTACAATTTTGCAGATTTCATCACTAAGATACTCTTTTCCTAATCTATTTAAGTGTAGGCCATGCCGAGTGTGGAACTTCCTGTCTAATTTACTTACATCTACAATTTGGACATTTGGAAAACTCTTACAAATTTTATGAATTTTTCCATTTGTAGCCTCTATTTCTATATTTACACATGACTTGGGAATTAAATCGTGTCTCTGCGGAATGTTTACAATAATGACATTTGTTTTTTGCATGGATGGCAATGTACCCTTTAAATCTTTGATTACCTTTTTACTCTCATTTCTATAGACGTCGTTTGCTCCAGCGATGATCACTGCGTAGTCCTTTGCAGTAAGGGACGCACACTCTCCTATCATCCCGTTCGTGACTTCTGCAATCTGAGCTCCTGGCTTCACTGTCGAAGTGACCTCCATTTCTCGGCTTCTCTCCAAAACGCTTGCTGCTACATCTCGCCCGTGGCTATCCGCAAATATCCGCATCTTCCTGGATTTTCTCTTTATCACTTTCTTCTTTTCTTCTTGAGGAAAGTCATCATTTTCTTCGACAAGCACTCCAAATGAATTTGAGACGGGAATTTCAGTTACATGTACTCCATTTATAGGCCTAGGCTTATTCAATCTTACCTTACCAGCAATCACTGTCGACCAAGTTTCCTTGCTTTCCCCTCTGTTTCCTTTTAATTTATTCAACTCTTCCATTAACTTAGCAATATCTTCCTTTAGCAGCTTTATAATTTCGTCTTTTGAGGACAGTTCGTTTCTCAGGTTATGACATTCGCATGACGGTAGCGGTAGGCCTACATTACGACAATCGGTTTCACTTTTCTCCTCATTCAATTTTACCTGAGATCTTGTGATGATTTTATTTGCATTTTTTACTTTTATTTTGCACGACGAGCATAAATCCGTTACGGTTACACAACCTGACGAGATACTAACACTGTTGACAGTCGTCATACTAGAGATCTAAGTGAGCCTAGATGTTTACACCAAATTACACTAAATTTAATTTAATTATTACTACCTAATAGAATTAATCTAATAACCTACCAATAAAGAAGAATGTGAAATACGTATATCTTCCAATCGGGTGAAGTCTCGTAAAAGCACCACTGCTCTACTTGGTTCAAACAGTGATTGAAGAAGTCACCGAATCTTTGGATACACGTTCCCACAACTTAGTTTAAGTTTATTAAATTATCAACAAGAATTTCTAAATACTATCAATATTCCGTATTACACTTGATCTAAGGAAAGTAACTTTATAGATTTTAAGCCTCTGTTATAATATTTTACCACTTTTATCAAATATTTACACTAGCTGCTATTTCACTACACTTTCACTGTGACGCCATCTTGCTAGAACTTGTTATACCTAGATGGCGTGTACGATCAATTTCTTTACCATTTAACGTAACGCGAATTTCGCTAAAAAGATTAGCCCCAAAATTTTGGTCAGGATGTGCTGTAGTAGAAGCAGCCGGATTTACGTTAGAAGTAATAATTTGTCCTTCTAAGTGAAGAACACCTTCTGATAATAAAACTATGTTTTCTTCATTTTGAATTGGTATTCGAATTTCATCATTATTTTCGAATTTATTAGCTGAATAAGGTTGGTAAACTCTTTCTTCTCGTCGCACAACTCTGTTGTCAACCTCTCTTTTATCTGTTATGTTAAAAATGTTAAACATGTTAACAGCTTCAAATATAGATAGAAACTAAATAAGATTAACAATTGCATATATATTTATATTGAAATTAAAGTACGCGATAGCCTAAAGACTGTAAGAAATGTTTGTTGTTACTCGATAACTGTTTCTTAGATTTTAAGGTGTGATGGCGTTGGTTTTTTTAGTTTTTTTTTAGAAATTTTAGCTGATTGATTTATATTTCTTTTTCGAATCAGAGTTGACTTCTTTTTTGTCAAACTTTGAGTATTATATAGTATAACCATATTTGTGAATGTTTTCTAGTAAGCTTACTCAATTAGAATGAAAATATAACAGTATTTCATTACTTTATATAGCAAGATAACGTGCTGGACGAATAATTAATTCTACAGTTAAATCTTCATCTTGCAAATCAATGAGCTGTTGAAGATGATCTTCAAGTTGCACAGATACATGTTGAATAACCTTGCTGTTCATAGGCAAAAAATTAATTGTTGTTGGTTGTACAACAATCGGATAACCAGCAGGAACATGAGCTTTAAAATTATATAAAGAGTGTGTTGGTTTATGGTTCAAATAAGAACTCGTACCAAGCACGAGGTTGCAACATACTCGAATACTATTAACAGTGTTAATTTTAATCATATATTCAGAATGATGAGTTATGTTTGCCTCGAACTTTTTTTGAGAAAATCCTAACAAATCTGCAATAGAATCTGCAACACCAAAATCTATAGCAAATTTTTTCGAATATAGTTTACAATTAGAGAACACTTTATCATAATTAATATAAATATATGAAGGAAATTTGTCTTTTTCACCTAATAAAACTGATAATAAATGTGCTAGTAATAATTCATTAATCTTTGCACTTAATTGTTGAAACGTATAGCTAGCATCAGGTATTATTAAAATTGTTGTATCCACATCGTTCATCTTTATGGCTAAAACGTTATTATTTTCGTTAATTTTTACTTCACTTTCGATTCTATTTCGATCAATCTCAATTTCTTTTTTATTCTCTTTAGGGTAAACTTTCTTTTCAATACCTAAAGCCTCTGCTACACTGTTGGGTACAGTGAAATCAATATTAAACGGAGAAGACAAAACAAGACGGTTGCGTCCTTTTCCATTTATATCCTCTTCCAAATAAATATTTGTTTTTTGTATATGATTTGTTATAAGTTTCGACAATGAGTGATAACTAAGTAAATCATCAAATGTTGAGGCTAGATCTTCAAATTCATAAATACCTGGTGGTACCACTAAATCAATTGATAACAAAAAATTAGTAAAATGAATGCGAAATTTATTATTTCGGTTGGTAACATTTCGAATAGAATTAGATGTATACAATCCTGAAGTCCTATTTCAAAAAACTCTGCTCCTACAAGATGAAGCGGATTCTCCAATGTAACATCAATCTTTGAGCCTTTACCTTCAAGAGTTATCCGTCTTTCGAAAGCCATCTTTGAAATGTTTAAAGACAGTCTGTGTTTCCCTTATTTATACAATACAAGAAGACTAAACATAAATGTCCACAAATCGAAGAAGTAATCGATTGATATGAATGAAAGTTATATTGTAGATAACAATTTTTAAGATATGTGAAAATTTCTAATGGCGGTCTTAAATTACCGATACTATCAAAATAATGCACGTATTTACCTCGTTTACTGAAAGCCACCCAATGTGAACCAGATTTAACCATCGGTTCAGGGTTAACAATACAGTTTTCATTTTTTCGAGGATGTCTTGGTAACGTATCTCGCATAAAGACTCCTCTAAAATTTGGAATCTTTAATTGATGTGCGTATTTAGCTAAATCGAAATTACTTAATGCTTTATTTGGAATTTGGTTAATTATCTTTTGTATGCAGGAGGATTTAAATAAATGCCTTGACCTGCTTTTCCTCGCATTGCTTCTATCATTCGATTGTGTCTTTTCATTTCTTTTAATTCTTCTTGTGCAGCTTTCGCTTTGTTTATAGCAGACGCTACCCCGGCTGCTCCGCCTGCTAGACCCCCCAAGCCCGACAAGGCTGCAAATATCGGAAGTAGGGGTAAAATACCACCTTGCTTTTTCGATGCTCTCTTTTTTTTAATCTTTTCTTGTTTTTTTTATATTTAATTTTCGTTTACCTCCACCAAGCTTAGACTTAGCTTTCATTATGCCACTGACTGTTAGTGCAGCCGCTCTCTCTCCTAATGATGCGTCACGAGATTTTACACGAGACCAAGCTTTTGAAGCTGAAATTTCATCAGCCTCTCTTCTTTTGTTTGAATCTTTATGATTTGCGTAAGCAATGTCGTGCTCTTTGCACGCTTTATCTAATATATTTATTCCTGGATCACCACGGCTCAATCGCTTTTCTAATTTTGTTCCTGGTCCACAATATTCATATCCTGGAATGTGTAATTCCACAGGTAAATTATCAATAGTTTTATTAAGTACACGACTAATGAATGATCCACTTCCTGATCGTTTATATTGAGTGGTAGAGTTGCTCCTCTTACAACGCACCATTACTAAATGATAAGTAATATAATGTAATTATATATATATATATATATTTTTCAGGAAAATGGGAATGGTGGGGGGGAGGGGAGTTGTAAATAATACACACAAAATTTGGGTTATTATTTATTCGTTTTTTTTTTCATAAGCAAAGGAACACACAAAAATTAGTATTATTAACAGAATAAAAGTGTGTGTGTGAAAGAAATAAAGTAAGTAAGAGAGATGAATTGCTTTAATCTCAAATTTGTTTCAGAGAAAAATGACCAAACGGTAAAGTATCAATTCCGTTTTCAGTTATGTGTCTTTTATCATCGTTTGATGAAATTGCCAACTTATTTTGCCGAACAGTAAATACAGAATGAGATTTTGAAATTATACAAACTTGAACTTTGCTGGCTTGATCTCTGTTATAAAGACACTTTCGATAGTCATCAATATTCATAGTTTTACTCACGCTCTTCTTAATGCCTTTAGCCTTACACAAGCTATTCATTTCATCACACAATTTTATTGCATACATTTTGGGTCTTAACCCCACAAATTCTTCAACAATCCTTCCAGCATGTTCATCTTTCATTAAACCAATTTCACCTTTATTTTGTCTCACAATGCCAAAAGGATTGTTTGTTTCATAGTTTCCAGTATCAAACAAATTTGAATGCTGTTTCATGAACTCATAAATATCATAATAGAATATATACATAAAACTATCTGTGTCTGTGTATAACAACCTCACATTTGATTCAGGATTTGCTAAAATAACATTGTAATGAAAGTCATTCATTTTACATTTAGACAAATCTAATATAGATGCACCAACATATACTGGTTGATTGTGAAAAATCTTTAGTCTGCTCATCTCGATGACCATACATTGTTCATCGAATATAATTCTATGTTTAAAATTAGCCTTAGCTATTAAAGACTTAGCACCATGGGCTCCATGCCATTTGGTAATCCATATGATGTCCCTTAACTTCCTCACATTCATCAGTGAACGACCAAAAATTGCATTATTCATCAATTTATAAAAAAAAATCATTTTTAGCATGTTTTCGTTTCTATGTGTTCACATCAATATATGGTTTTAGCCATTGGCTCTGATTGAATTCGATTATTCTGTGAATACGTTCTAATTTCATTCCTAGTTGAATACATTGCTTTAACATTCTATAATGCAAAACATAACGTTCTTTATTATCTAGGGTAGTCATTAGCTTTGTCAACTTTTCGGGGCATAGAGGGTAATTTGAATGTTTGTTATGTAACTCTTGAGGATAAGTCAAATCTACTTCCAAGATATATCCGATTTCTGAATTATCATCAATAGTTAAAACATCAAAGCCTTCAACATTTGCAACCCATTTAAAGCCACCCGTTGGAAGATATTCCATCATCGCATATCCATATAAATTATTACCGTCAAAGTACATTATGTAGGACTCTTGCTTTTTCTCATCATAAGTTTTCATATACTTATTATTAGCAATCGCATGTCGTGTTAAACACTGAACATTTCCTCCTCGAATAGATCGTTCAAAAAAGTGTAACATATCAATATCTTGAAGCAATTCAAGTTGAACGTAGGTTATCTTTTTCATCGCGCACCAAGACATAGATGGAGGAGTGTAAAAATGAGCTGCATCAATGCCATAAGTTTCCATGCCATTCGATCTAAAATTTTCAAAGACATCCGCCAAAAGAAGTGTGTCAACTTTTAAATACAAATCGGCGTATTCTCCTAATGTTTGACAGGAAAACGTTTCCCACACCGATTGAGCAAACTCATACTCCTCGTTCGATATTGTTTGATTATAAAGACTGCTATAAAACTTGGATATTTCAGGTAATTTAGTTTCGTTAAGTACATCCATACTCGTGACGTATTCATAGGGAAACACGCCTTTTCTCGCAGTAAGTCGAAACTGTGCGTCATCATTAAAATAACGTTGAGTTATTTGCTTTGAATCTTCACTTAACGAAGATGAACATTGATCTAGTGAACAGGACTAGAAATTATATGTATCGATAAATCTTAACAGAATGAATCGATTCTTAACCCGTACATGCTTTGTAAACCGTTTATAACGTTCCATATTCATTGCTAACAAACTTATATGACCAGGATTATGTAACACCTCACCATCTTGTTTCTCACAAATTTCTTTAATTATAAAATGTCCATCATACGCCGTTAGATTATGAAATGCAATAGGCAGAACCCCTGTTACTTTGTAATTTAAATTACAACTATTGTGTGCGCTTCCTCTATATTTTCCAGTTATGTGACAATGATCGCGTACTTTGAGTTCATTATCTGCAATCGGTTGCTTGCAAATATGACAAATTTTACTTAACAAAAATAATCTTTCTTCGTTTTCCGTCATCTTTAACATCGGTTTAGCTGTTAAATAATATGTTTGAAGTTTATCTACAATACTATAAAGTTCCTTTACAAACAATTCTATGCAATTATTTCCCCTAAAGAGTTTAATACTGCACAAATCACTATCAAAATTACAATGAAGGTATAAAGAAATGCTGTAAGGAATATGTTTATGGGTTAATGTAGAGTTAGGAATGTCACTATTTGGAAAACAAGAGGAAATAGGAGACAAAACGCATTCAGTGTCTGCATAAATTATAAATGGAACTCTATCTTTAAATTTAAATTCTGTAAAATTAACAAATTTTTGGTATATTGGCTTTCACGGCCGGTGAATTAAAACTCAGCAATTCTTCTAGGTTTGTGCCGTGTCTTGTGTGGGGTTTCGCCTAGGACACCAAGCTAGGCTCATCGGCGGGCTCTTGGTGTCCCCGCCCGGACTCCTGTGGGCACAAACCTAGAAGAATTGCTGAGTTTTAACAAATCTTTGTTCGTCAGTTGACAATATGCTTTTTGCAACAGGAAACTGTTTACAGTCTGCAAAGTGAACATTTAACTCATCCTCAAGAGAATAATATGACAAACAACGTCTACATATATAAATCCGTCTACAATTCCTAGTGATGCTTGAACGCACAAGGCGAGCGAGATTTCTAATTAAACAAAAGTGATAACTTTCACTGTTTCCAATCTGCAACATCAATAAGTCCACACTCCTTTCATATACTTTATCTGATACATACAAAGGTACAATAGTAAATGTTTTTTTTTTCCTTTTACTTCGTTTGTTCCCATACACACCCATTTGTTTTCATCATATTGTGCTCCATACACATTCACAAAAATATTGTTTTGATTTTCAAACTTGTTTAAATATTTCATTTGCATTGGAATTGGAATATCATCTAAATTTAAAACATCTCTGTAATTAGGATAGGAAGAAAGATGATTCACGTTTCGCGTTTTTTGATACAAACCAGCAACCACACTCCACGCAAAACAAGCTTCCTTTGTATCATACAAATTTAGCACTGCATGTTTATTGACTATTACATCAGGCAATCTACTAGTATTGGACATTCCTACTCGAAATCCAACATATTTATTTATATTAATTCTCAAACGATGAATTTTTTCTAAAGCCCACCCAGAGCCATTTGCTTCAAATTCGCTCATTTTTGTCAATGTACCTTCAATGATATGATTATTATAAAATTCATTTACATCCTATACTCGAAAACTACTTTATTTTTGACAGCAAAATATTTTGTTTCTGATATGTCGCGAAGCACATACTGTGCACACAAAACTGAATTCACCTTTAAAGCTTGCACAGTTAACGCTTTCTTAACATACTTTGTAAACCAAATATTAGCATTTGCTAAAAATTCGCGGGGATCCAAAAACTCATTCTTAACATTTGATACTGCAAGTGTGTACACTCTAGAATTGAATGCCGTTTCAATTAACTCACAGCTCAAGAAAGATTCATCCTTTATTTGAATTGTAATTTCTTCGAAATTCACAGCTTGTTGCAATATGTGCTCACTAATAACTCTCCAACATTCAATCAACTCATCACTGTTCTCAATCAAGTCGGTTTGAGTGTTTTCCCCGATTTGGTATGATATTGAAATAGCACCGTTTAGTTCACTTCTAAAATTAGAAACACTTTCAAATGCATTGTCCAATTGGTTTCTTATATTTTCACTGTTATTATGTATTACAATATCAACCTTTCTACGTTTGCTAGGAGGTGTTGCCATTGTTGTCTAAGCAATTGTCCAATTCGCACTGTTGTTAATACACCACCAGCAGTTGCTGTAACATCGGCTCACCATAAACCTATAATCTTGTATTATGTATTCAAGCCATTGAGATAAATTGCTGCCTGTAATCTCCAGCGAACAATGAATGGCTTCAAAGGGAAATTCGTCCTGAAGTTTACCAAGCAATTTGTTTCTATACTCATTCAATTTTGTTACTTCAAAACAAGTGATGGAAAATTCAATTTTGTATACCTCATCAAATGTATTGTATCCGAAGAAACAAATAAAATGTTCATCTTCACATAATTCTTGTAACAAATATCTTAGAACTGTTTCTGTCACCTCTCGCTGACTATCATCTGATTTGCTAACATTAGTAACGTAGACTGAAAATGTTGAAATTCCACTCGAAGATGTCCATTTGTTAAAACAAGCTTCTTTCTCATTATGACTCACCTCATTATCATCTTCTTCTCCTTCTTCTTCTTCTTCTTCTTCTTAAGACTGATGAAAGCATACACAATGATACTCTATTACCGGGTGCGATCGATGTTCAGTTCCACTCAGAAAATTAACAGTTTTCCACTTCATTTTGCTGTTCCTTTTATTGGTTTTTAGATAATCTGAAAAAAAAAGAAATAATAAGCAACTAAATATATATACCATTCGTTATATCAATCAATACATATATAATCTGCATATACTCACCAAAAATTTATAGTTTTAAAACAACTTGATGTGAGCGGTTCTTCAACCCCAAATACACCAACATCAGTTTGCCTCTAAGTGAGTTTAGTTCATCGATCTCTGATGCGCTTAGTTTTGCAAATACTGCTGGTAGAAATACACTTGTTATTTCACCTTCAATGATAATGTCCACCACTATTTTTCTTCCAAATCTCGTCTCCACAGCCCGAATAATTTGGACCACATACGGTAAATCAATTATCAGTTCTGTTAGTTTCTTATTAGAATACTCAACGCAAGTGGCTAAGTTATTGAACTTCGTTAGAACATCCATCACACACACAATTTGTTCCTCGTCGTTGACTTTCTTTATTTCTTTCACACACACACTCTCTTCGCGCAAACGTAGAAGTTAAACTCATCCACGCACACATGCATTTATATATCCTTCACCCCCACCTACACTCAAGAAACCAAATGCTACAAAACAAGCTTCTGACGCAATCATCTCATTATATTTTTATCACTATTACTTAAAGAAGTCAAAGATTACATTCTTACCCAATGACGTTAAAGGTCAACCACGTCTCACGCGAACACTGCAGACATATCACGTGATCGCTCGCACAGCTGCAAACTTTCATGGGTATCAAATGACGTCAACACTCATTAATTTTTATCTCCATCGCATAAATAAGTCAAAGGTTATCTGCTTCAAGCGGTTACCCAAAGGTTATCTGCTTCAAGCGGTTAAAGGTCAACCTCTTCCCACGCTAACATGTGCACGTGCACGTGCTCACATCCGCATGGCTATCAGATGACGTCATGATGATGCAATATGTCCTCGCGATTACGCAATATTCAAAACATACATCTTCACCATACTTTCTACCTTCAATAATTTTGGCTGGGCGATGATGAGTGAGTGAGTGAGTGAGTGAGTCAGGACATTTTCTTTCAATTTTCTTTTTTCAGAATTTCACCCCTCCCCATGAACCCCTTATGTTTGTTTTATGAAAAAAAAAACTGTCGAACAGCTATTTACTTACTTTAAAGCAGTTTTTCCACCCTGAGTTTGATGAGTGAGTCAGTCAGTCAATCAGTTAGGACACTTCCTTTCCTGTTTTTTTCCCCCTGAATTTCACCCCTCCCCATGGGTCCCTTAAATTGGATTTATGAAAAAAAAATACGGTCAAACATTTATTTACTTATTTTTTTATGCTGATAGTTTTCCGCTGAGTTTCAAACTCCTCGCCTATGTCGTTTAAGAGACGCTCCGTTAGGAATCCTTCAACCCCCACTTTTCACCCCTTTCACCTCATAATATACACCACATCGAAAAACCCTCAGACACGTGTCTTCTTATTTTTAATGATGAGTTTATATGCCGAGTATCACATCCCCCAATGAAACCTATCGGGAGATATTGCTATTCAATGAAATGCAGGTCTACCCCCTTAACACCCGTTTAGAACCTGAATATTCAAAAATCCTTCCTTAGTGGGCGTTTGCGGCCCTTGAGGAAGCTGCATACAAAATTTCATTCCAATCCGTTCGGTGGTTTCTGAGATTTCGTGATGAATGAATGAGTGAGTGAGTGAGTGGTATTTGAGAAATATATAGAAGATTACCCCCACCTAATTTAATTGGTGCGGCTTCGGTGGCGTAGTTGGTAGCATGCTGAGCTTCTATGGCCAAGGTCGCGGGTTCAAACCCGGCCGAAGTTGTCGAATTTTTAAGAGCGTTAAAAAACCCTCAGTATGTCTTCCTTTGGAGGGGAAGTGAACCGGCGGTCCCATGTCATAGATTAATGGCATGTAAAAGAACCTTCCACTAATTACACTTGTGTGAAGCTAAATTATAGGTTAGATTAGACTAATGCTCATAGGTTCCAAAGTTCGTCACCAGGAGCCGACTGCGGTGTCATCTAGTTACCAAGTTCAGAACTAGTTGTCGTTGATGGTGGCGTTTGTTAGCAAAAGTAGGAACTACTTGAAAATTGAATGTCTGCAGTCCTTACTTGAATTTAAAAAAACAAACAGATAACACACACTAATAGAGCCATCACAATTAACACCGGTTATCAGACAGATTCTACACACACCCAATCCATGACCGCGTTGTCGCAGCCCCTAAACTGAGGAACCAAAAAATAATTTAATTGGGCAAGAGTGTGTTGACCGACTAAAAAGCATACATTGATAAAGATGGTATATTCATTGGCTTTCACGGCCAGGGAATTAAAACTCAGCAATTTTTCTAGTTTGTGCCGTGTCTTGTGTGAGGTTTCGCCTAGGAATACCAAGCTGGCTCATCAGCGGGCTCTTGGTGTCCCCGCCCGCACCACCACAGGGGTAGCGAACTGTGCGCTATCTTCCTTTTTATGAAGCGCATCTGCGCCAATTTACTGCGAGAACTAAAAGCTCAAGCAGCCATAACCTCCCTATGAAGGCTTGATAACTTGCTAATTAACGCGCACAAAGCAGAATTTGACACGCTTTAAGACCCAGTGTGTGTATATACCTGTGACGTAATGTATTTCACAAACGAACTGCACGCTACCAAACGATAAGTTTTATCATTTAAGCAATGTGCTCGTGGGCTACTTAGCAGCGATATGTTTTGATGGGTCAGTTAGTCCACTGCTTCGGAAGTGAGGCAAGCGAGGATATCCTGCCCGTATGTTTTCAGGGATTGGCGTCTAAATGGCTGTTCCGATCATAATACAAATTTGAGGATATTTATAGTCTATTAGTGGTTTTCTCAGCGCACAGAACGAGTTGTATTTTATTTCCAAAAAGGAACATTCTATATAAAATTCTAACCTTTTTCGTGGTCTTATGAATTTCAATTCATTGATAGTTATTCAGTGGGCCAACATGTATTTAAGACTAATTATATTAGCCGGTAAATATAAGGCTTGACATGCAATTATTATTCACAGATATCAAAACAGGGAGCGGTGGGGGTACAAGAATTGCACGTTTCGTTCGTCAAGTGAACATCGTCAAATCTGGGTTACCTAAATCAATCATAGCATTGCCTAGCATGACCAAACCCCAGAAATAGTCACCCTCCAAGATGGTGCGGCTACTACTGCTGTGAAGTACAGTACTTGAACGGTAAGGCCCCAAAATAGAACTATACACACAAATAAGTAGTGTTTTGTTTTGCTTTCTGTAGTGCAAGTCCTGTGGCCCACTCACGTTCTTAGTGTCCGGCACAGGAGATATATCATTAATGAATATAATAATACGTAGTTTTAAAGGTCTAAACGGGGTTTACATGCCAATCTATATATTTAACACACTGAGGTGTTTTTTTGTTTTGTTACCGGGAGATAGAGAGATCGGCTGAACCGATTGACTTCGTAAAGCCCTCTGACGAACGCTCTTAGCCTGTAGATTTTTAGAGTGGCTTAAAAAATATATTACCGCATATGATTAAACTATTAAACGAAAATGTAATTTTCCTGGCACTCGCGCATGCGCACAATCACTTTCGCCCATGAGAAACATGTTGGACAGAAGATCCACCGCGTTTTACTGTGACCGTTGTTTTTGAGAATTATAACGGAGTGGAAATATTGTCGATGATGCTCCCACGAGATATACTGGACTAGAATGATAGAGTAAGTTAAATATTGAAACTGGCAGTTTAGTGTATTTATTTATTTATTTATTTATCGTATGGCTTTTATTGCAGGGAGTGTCCGAGGACATGTTCGGCTCGCCTGAGTCTGTAGCTGCTTCCAGCGGACACCCTTAGGGTGCGCTACAAGTTCCGTTCAATTTCAAGTAGTTTCAACTTTCTCTACCAGATGTCAATGATATCTAGTGGTGAACGTTGGAACTTTGAAAGAGCGTTCCGACGAAATCTAACCTAACAATTTTGCTTCACACAAGTTTAGTCTGTGGAAGGATCTTTTACATGCCATAAATCTATGACATGGGACCGTCGGCTTCACTTCCCCTCCGAAAGAGGGCATACTGAAGGTTTTTAACGCTCTTAAACAATCCGACGACTTCGGCCGAGTTTGAACCCGCGATCTTGGGCACAGCAGTTCAGCATGCTACGAACTACGCCACCGAAGCCACTAGTTGAGTGTATAAGTTGTTAATTTAATTTACACCTACTTTCCATTGTCCCGGTGGCTCAACAAATAGCAGTAGCGTTGAAGACTAGAATTATATTAAATAATGTCAAAGGAGTTCGAATCCCACATCGGATGTGTTTTTTATAAATTTCAGTATTCTTCATTCTTGCTACTGGTATTCCATTCTCATGAACATATTTTATGTTTATTATTCCTGCAAAGTAACGAAAAGTAGCTCAGAAGTAAAATGTATGTCTGTCTTCACGCTTATAACTCGATGATGATGATGATGATAATGATGATGATGATGATGATGATGATGTTATTGGTTGTACGTCCCTTTTAACTACTGTGGCTTTTAGAGAAGCTGGGGTGCGGAATTTTTCCCCAAAAGGGGATCTTAAACGTGCCAGTAAATATAGTGACACGGCTAAATCGCATTTCCGCACCCTCAAATGCCAACTGCCTGCGCCAGGATTCGATCCTGCAACCTTGGGAACAGCAGGCGAGAACGTTACCGCTGAGCCACGCAGCCAAATTATAACAAACCTAGAAAAAGTGCTGAGTTTTAATTCACTGGCCGTGAAAGCAAATATACCAGACCAATTAGTGTTAGGCTAAATGATAATGCACCAGTCATGGTGGACCTGTTCACCTCGTGGCGCAGAGGCTAGCATTCTTGGCCGACGTTCGGGTTCGATTTCCGGCTCTGACACTTCTCCGTGGTTTCTATTCCACTCGAATGCTAGAATGGCCACGGAAGCCTCCTTCTCCCTCAAATACACACACTAATGCAGCTGTCATCATAACACAGATTATCAGACAAATTCCACACACGGACATACACCCAAGTACATGGGGCTACATGACCACGATGTTGCAAAGCCCCTAAATGAATCAACAACGGATACCGTGGGAGAAATGGAAGAGGTCTGAACTTTCGAAAACGAGGTTCTCTGGAAAGAGAAGGCAAAGTCCAATAAGGCGAGATATCTTAATATAATCGGGGTTGGACGAGGACAAGATCTGACCAAGGGAGATAGTCCGGTGCAACTGTAGAAGCAATGCCGTCCTGTGAGCACCAACCCACATTCCCACCAGTTATGATCCCCTGAGGGGATTGCTGCTTATGCTTGGTGGCGCGTGTACTTTAAAATACGTATTCTGGCATCTCTAACAGTGAATGTTTGAACTAAAACTGCAATACCACCTTAACCTCAACCACCTGCCGGTATGATCGTCAGTTGCAGACTTCCATTATCGCGAGATATATCACAAAAATGTCCCTTTTCTAATCAAGACAAACTTGTTCTAACCAAGGAGTAATAAGGAGAGGCCCTAACGGCAAGGAAGTGAAGCCAGAAGTTACTCCTTCACATATGCTCAAAACATTGCGGTAGTCCCATAAGGAAAGCATGTAATGGTGTGTCGTACGAACTTAAAAGTGCTGATATTTCGCGTGTGGGACGAAATGTCGACGTGTGGGGGCATATGATTGCACAAACAGAACTCCCACCTGCCAAAGTAATGTCATTTCACAAGTAAATACACTTTATTTGCCATTTATTGAGTTAAGTTTTCATCCTTGGAGTAGCCACCTTACGGTCAAGACCAACTACAATCCTCAGACCTTAATGTAGAAAAAACATGGCGGCGACGGTTGCCCTACCAATAGCTAAGATCATGTCATCGGGCTTGTCACAGTTCGTGTAAATTATTATTTTTACTCACCTAAGAGCATAAAAGATATCACAAGACGAGACTAGGTTCCGAAGAAATATGCATCAATAATTTACGGTAGACTTACCTGAGTTAATTTATCTATATAGTGCTGGCCTCGAATTATAGGTTTCTTCGTCTTCACCCAAGGGGCAGCTACAATAGTCTCACTGTTTCTGTGGTTGAAAAAGAAGCTTTTTGGCGAGTTATCACGATTTGTATTTAAGTTCAGTAATTATAGATTAATATTATTAGCATAAAATCAATCAGATTCTGAAGTAGGAGAGAAGAAAGTTCGCGGTTACTGAAGGGCTGTCCCAGCACATACAGAGTATTTGTGTACACAATCGGAATGAGAATAGTTGCCTGAAATAATCGAACCAACGCAATAGAGATACATTTCAATCAAGACATCTCGTAGAATTGTCTAAAATCTCGGCTAAATCATCACACCGAATTAGTTGATTGAAATATGCAAAGAAGTCGTCGTGTGGATATCTGAACATAATTATGGAGATTACCACACACAAAGGACACGATAAAATGTTACCATCTAACCTATTAAACATTCGCTGTTACCGTTTGGAATAGTTGTACGCTGGAAATAGTAGATTTAGTAAAGTAATGTAGGTAGGAAAGCACCATCTCCTTCTTACGGAATTATCGCGGCACACCATCTCGCAATATAAGTACATAATTGGCAAGTTACTCACAACACTTTATTACACACTGTGCCCAACTCTAGGAATGGGTATTCCAAGATTCAGACACCTAGATATCAAGGGAAAGGCTGTAGCCGCTTTTGAAAGTTGAGATATTTGAATATCGCGCTACATTGCTTCTCGAAGCATTTGGAAATAATTTACCGATACTTGGATGTCAAGTGACGTAGCGAGTAATAGCAGAGGTGGAGGCTATTTATTGATTAAATAGTTAACTATGGAGTAGAGACTTGAGACTGGGATCAGATTACTGGCACGGCCAAATGAAAGAGAATGCAATTAGTATCAAGTAAATCGGACCAGGGATTCAAGAGATATAAGGATTTCTAGATATCAGGTGATGACGCGTGACCCTGGCAGTTTTGAATAAAAGCCAGCTGGCCGAAGCAACTTCAGCTCATTCTAACACAAGCAGTTGCTTAGCAAGTTGCTACGACGCTGAGCCAAGGCACATGGTTGCCGGATCTACGCAGAAGTTCTTTTCAAAGTCGTGATAGTCACGAAAAGTGCTGCGCTACGAGTTTGAACTTAGTAAGTTTCTGGCGAGGAGAATCACTGAGGTGATTGATTTTTCTACAGACATTGGTGGAAATATTTATATTTCTACAAGGACATATGCTAGACTCTGTCTAGAATTAATACTTTGTCACAGTCCAGTAATAACTTAATACTCGGATGTTTAAATCCATTTCAGTCAGTTTTCATTTTTTGTAACTAGTTAACCACTTCGATCTGTCAGTACACTGAAGACTAGTCTATAACGGTGGCGTTCAATAGTCTACGCAAGGGAAACTACAGGTTGCTTAGCGCATGGTAGATGGTGATATAATAAACCATGCCCAGGGAACGATCTTCAGAACAGCCGTTAATTGCTTAGACTGTCAGTGTTTTTCTTGTACTGATAAGATTACAGTGAGTTATGTTACAACTGACATATTTAAGAAGAGATCACTTAGATCTGACCCTATTTATTAAACAAACTGTTATGGCTTTGATAGAAGCCCATATTCAAATGGAACCACAATTTATTCAAACGTCAAAAGATACTACCACTATGTCTGACTAGACGGATTGTGGGTATATGATGGCGGCCGATACAAGGATTATACGTGCTTGTCCGCTAGGGCATGTCTATGGATAAATCTGGTACAGACCAGGTTTACTACGCTTCAAGACCATCAAGAAATGTAAGCCACATTTGAATTATATTATGCCTAGCTAATTGGAACAAACTATTTTTTTTCTGCAGATGACCAACACATTTTTTTCTTCGTATTTAAATCTTGCAATGATTTACGCAAGACTTATTAGAGTTATTCTGAGTATTTTCAGCACTCAGAACAGTTTAGGATCGATGACCGAGCATTTCGAGCATTTATTTGAATATTTCATATTTTTTGGAAACCACGGAAAACAACCGATGTAACTGTAAAAGTTAAATTTATTTTTGTTGAGGAATGGATATTTTTTTCCATATTCGAAGGTTCGAACATGTGGATTCTCACATAATGAGATGATAATTAAATATATATAACAAATAATAATAATAATAATAATAATCCACTAATAATAATAATAATAAATTTTATAATTTTCTAAATAATTCTTGGATGTTATATTTTCTAATAATCATATATATTGAGAAAGAGCCTATGAAGTAGTTTAATCATTTCTAGTTTGGAACAGGAGATTTTCCGAAGGAGAGTGGTTAGCGCAAGCCCGCATTCAACCAACATTTCAGTTCTGGTTGAACAGTTGATATTTGCAATGAGCAAAGTATATTTTTCAGATAACACGGAGAGGCATGAAACGGGAAGCAAATGATATTTGTATCAAATAGGATATTTTTGTATTTATATAAAATCATGACGTAAATACACTCGAAAGTGAAATAAAGATTTTCATAAGTATGGTAAATTCACGGGTTGAACTGAATGGTAAAATAAAATAAACTTGTAAGTTTATTAATCTTCCAGTGTTGATAACAAGCAGAGGCTTGATTTATTGTATAAATTTTGGGAAGAAAATTTATGTGTGTGGAGTAGTTGAAATGCCATTCCCAGGTGCGCATGTTAAGTCGCAGGAATGAAGAGGTTTTTTCGAGCATCAATCAAATAGCAGGTTCGATGGCTCAGGTTTATAGTAGGAGTATTGGAGCCACACATTTCGTCGTATGAATGACCCGAAGGTTATTTCTTGAAAACCATCAGTTCTTATTTCGACCTTGTTTACGAATTCCATTTAGACTTTGATTTTGCTAGAACCCGGATTTGTCATGATAGTAGTTTATTCTTCTTCAGAGGAAGACCTTTGCCGTTGTTGTTGTAATATTGTGTTCTTACACAAATAATAGAATGGGCCACTGCCAATTTAAAATAATTCTTTAACCACGAATAATTTGAAGGATATTTTCAATCCTAGTGCCATGAACTAAATGAATTTATTATGAAGTTACAATTCTTATTTCCGCATTCTGTCGAAGAATTGCAAGTTGTAAAAGTTACTAGAAATGGCCATAAATATAAATATTTTTTTAATAATGATTCCAAGTGGGAAATTGAATAGTTGAATGGTTCAACAATTTAGTGATCAAGTTGATGATTCAGAAATCATATATTTTGTTAGGAACTTGAAGTTCATAATCGAGTCACTTCTCGAAATGTTTAATGTCAGAAGAACAATTAATTGTTGTTGTGCTTCGCACAGTTCTTCGATGCTATGCTCAAGGTCAAATACTTTTCAGATGTTATTAATTTGTGTTAATAATTTGTGTTGCTTCAATGATAATAATATTTTTCGACGATGTATTTTTGAAACTGGAAAAATAAGTGAAAGTTAAAAATTCTATGAACATTTATTCTACGAGTGTTAATATCATGTAAATAGTCAAACAGTGATCTACGATATTTCCAGTATAGACAATTAACTTTGAACTGGAATTAAATATTAATAATTTTGGAACACAGTCTACAGGACTATTAATCGGACTTGTGTTTCCAAAAAGATTGTCAAATGTGTTTGGAAAATTTCTGTATATTGTGTGTAAATAAGAGTGTGGGTCGCCACACGTGAGTGATGCTACTTTGAGCATTTTTGCAGTCAATTTTAACTTCAAAATAAACTGAGATAATTTTACAGGATGTGTTACTCCCAATCAAATCTCCTTCTATCCTTATTGTTGCATTGAGCCAAAAACCAGTAAAGCATTTTTTTAATTTGATGTCGTTTTGCGATTTGCTTTAACCCATCTGGCGCTCCGGGATATTTTGATTCTCGTGCTGACTGATTATTGGTAAAATGCATATGTGGTCGTGCGGACTCCGGTCTAAACGGGCACATAAAATAAGATAGAGAGAGAAATGGCGACCAACGTGGGGACCGATTTAGACATGGTCAATCGCATGCCGATTTAAATTGTGATAATTTTTATAGAAATATTTTGGGAGTTGAGAGATGTCTGGTTTGGATGAATAAATTATTAGGAAACCCAATTAGTGGGGAAAATTAAAAATTTAACTTGGTTAATAATTAGAATGGGTTTGATTATTTTTGACAATGGCTTAACCATTAGGGCGTCAAGTAAATTCAGTAGTAAACGTTCGATGACTGGACATACACATTATTAGAATCCAGGTGGAGGATATTTGAGAACTTGCATATTTTTCTTGTGATATTGTGGTAAATGTAATTCGTAAAAGTAGAGAATTTTGTTTTTCCATCACGTCGACATTAGGACAAATCTCATTTTATTAGAGTGTTCCAATTAGCTATTCATATTTCTTGTTCTAGTTATAAGCTTGTGTTTGCCACTGTTGTATACCCCTAAGTTTTGAATAATAATTGAAAATTATGGAAGAAATGATGAGGATGATGAGGAGTTTGGAGGAGATTTCAAAAGAAGCTGGACGGCGTGTAGCCGCTATTATGAAAGAAAATACAGAGGCTTTAGAAAAGAAACTTAAAGAAAATTCTGATTCTTTAGAAAGTAAACTTAAAGAAAATTCTGATTCGTTAGAAAATAAACTTAAAGAAAATTTGAATGATAAACTTAAAGAAAATTCTGATTCTTTAGAAAATAAACTTAAAGAAAATTCTGATTCTTTAGAAAATAAACTTAAAGAAAATTCTGAGTCTTTAGAACAAAAACTTAAAGAAAGTTTAAATGATAAACTTAAAGAAAGTTCTGATTCTTTAAAAAGTAACTTGAAAGAAAATTTAAACAGTAAATTTAATTTTATGGAAAGTAAATTTAAAGAGAATTCTGAAATTTTGAAAATGTCACTTGAGAGTAAAATGAACAAGTTATGCGAAAAAACCTATGAGCTCGAAACTTCATTAGCTACTAACGCAAGTTTAATGGACGAAAAATTTCGCGATGCCGATCTTCGATCCCAAAGCTTAGCTGATAGGATAGAACATGGTCTTAGGAAAGTTGGTGAAGACATGATCGACTTAGAAGTCAGAGTGAAGAAGGAGAGTAACGAGATGGGAATTCTAGTTGTTCAACGTTTAACGGAACAATTCAAAGAACTTGTCATGGGAGAAATAAGAGAAGATGTGATTAATGAGTTGCAAACTGAAATCAAAACCACAGTTGTCAATGAAATTAAAGACACACTCTAGCTGGAGAACCAAGAGGGAATCAAGGAGATTAGGGAATCTTTGTCATCCCATATTGAAGTAATTGCCAAGGATATCCAAGCAACTCAGAAGGACATATCAGATATGACAGGGTCATTGAAAAGTCATGAGACTGTTATGAACCAGATATCCATTGATGTTAAGGAGAATTGTAAAGAAACTGAAGCAATTAAGAAAATGGCAGAAGAAAACCAGAAGGAACTTGAGGCTATGAAAACTCAAATCAAGGATGAGAAACAGTCTGATCATCTGTTGAAAATGCCAAATGTAAGGGGAAAGGAACAGATACAGATAAATCTAGGAGGAGCTAGAGAGACTGACAGACAGGATGAGGTCAGGACAGTATTTCAATCCAACCCCATAACTGTATTTAAGAATATAGAGGATAAGCCTTCTAAATTTTCAGGGCGAGATTCTGTGACACCCGTGGAATTTTTGAGAGAAGCAGGTGATTACCTGAAAGATTCTAAGATCCCTAAAGAAAGACAGATCCGAGTGATAGGGAAGTTTTTGGAAGGTCCTGCACTTCTTTGGTTTAGAGCTTTTAGATCCACTCTAACCACTTTTGAGGAGTTTTTTCGTGGGCTATTGAAAAAGTTTTGGTCCCCGGAAACCCAACAGCAAGTTAGAGCAGAGTTATATTCGAAGAGATTCTCGACGTCACAACCTACTCGATACTCTACGTACTTTTCTGGACAGCTGCCTAAACTTCAACATTTAGATCCGCCGATGCCAGATAACGAGTTGATTACTGCACTGATACGTCAGTTTCCAGCAGACGTCCAGAGGACTTTGATCGCTGCTGATATCTATAATATGGAACAATTTGATGAAGTACTACAGAAGTTGGATCATACAAACGCTCAATTCTTCCATCAGAAGGGAGTAAAGAATAACAACGCTGTGTATGCTGTTATGGCTGATAGTTATTCTCAGACACCTCGAGAGATTCGAGAGGAGCGAGAAGAGAAAACGCCGAGGGAAGATCCAAATAAGAGAGGATGGAACCAGTACAGTAACAGATACAGTTACAAACCATATGCGAGACCGGATGGTGGTAATCGATACAATACTCGATGGAGAAGACCACGAGATAGTCGAGGAAGGTACCAGGAAAGAAGATATTATGGTAGAAACAACTACAATAACAGAGGGAATGTAGATACTCGTCAGTCCAATGAAGAGTTCAACAAGGAGACGAGGAAAAATTTGGAAGCAAGACACCAAGATAACTTGCAATTTTTGGAGCAGAGGCCCAATGATCCAGGTCCATCGGGAACACAACAATCCCGGGGGAATGGTAATGAAAAAAAAAACTTCGAATTCACAGTAGAAGATAGAATTTTGAACACTTTCACTTCCAGAATTATTAAATGGCAAGCAGAGGATGATGACTTGATTCAACAGAATGACGAACGAAAAGAAATGGGTACAAGAATTAGAATGCCAATTATATCATGCGAAGTATTCGGTATGCCTGTCGATACGTTGATCGATACTGGGGCTATGCTTTGTCTGGTGAGTGAGAAGCTTTATATTCTGTGGAAGCTCAAAGAGAATTTAGAGGAGATTCCAGTATCAGGAATTAAGATCCAAGGAATAATACCCAATAAAATATCTCTGTGTAAAACACAATTATACTTATGTATTACGATTGGAGGACATGGTTTCCGACATGTGTTTGTTGTAATGAAGGACATGGCTTTTGACATGATATTGGGAGCGGATTTCATTCAGAAATATCAAGCAGTGATAGATATGAAGACAGAGACGATTAGATTCAAGAATACCGAAGAGATTAACTTCGAGGGAAAAGAAGAGGAAGACATCGAGGGAGATGCTCAATGGTCTCTGATTTTTCAAGAAGCTGAAGGTAGAGAAGTCTACACTGAGAAGGAGTCCCCAGAGCTAGGGAAGATTTTGGAGGAGTATCACGATATTTTTGATATTAAACCTGGTGAAATTAAGGATTTTGAATATCATATTCGTGTAAATGATGATGCACCTTTTCATGCTAAATTGTATCCAGTAGCAGAAAAGCATCGAGAAAGAGTAAAAGTGCTTATCAAGGAGATGGAAAGCAACAATGTGATTGAAAAGTACACTACATCTTATGTCAATCCATTAGCAGTAGTGTCTAAGCAAGATGGAAGTCTGAGACTATGTTTAGACGCGCGAAATTTGAATTCAAGATTACTGCCAGAGTATGACAGACCACCAATCATTAGGGAATTGTTAAGGAAATTCCAAGGCAAGGTCTGGTTCTCTAATATTGATCTCAATTCGTCCTACCATTATATTAGGCTTAGTGAAGATTCCAAAAAGTTTACAGGATTTATGTTTGACCAGCAGACATATGTATTCCGCCGTTTACCATTTGGAGTCAAAACATCTGGATCCGTTTTGATCAGAGCACTGGAACAAAATTTGAGTCCTGAAGTAAAAGAGATAGCAATTCGTTATATTGATGATATCTTAATTGCATCCGAGACTAAGGAGGAACATTTGCTACATCTTCAAATGTTATTCGCAGATTTGAGAAAAGCGAACTTCAAGGTAAACCTTCGAAAATGTCAGTTCTTTCGAAAGGAAATAAAATTTTTGGGTCACATTTTGGATGGAGAAGGATACCGTCCCAATGAGACGAAGATACAAGCAATTGCAAATTTCCCTAGACCTACTAGAGTGAAGAATGTCCGCAGTTTTCTCGGGACATGCCAATTCTTTGCAGGGCATTGTCCGAACTTCACCAAGACGGTTGCGCCATTGCAGGAATTGTTAAAGAAAGGAAATAAATGGAAATGGGATAAAGATTGTGAACAATCATTTCAAGATGCCAAGAGGTTATTGGTAAACAGTGTGAAATTGGAGTATCCTGACTTTACTAAGAATTTCATCATAGAATCTGATGCATCCACCGTAGGGATTGGAGCTATTCTACTTCAAGAGGATGAAGACCACAAGAGACATTACCTGGCGTTCATTAGCAGGAAACTTCGTCCATCAGAGAGAAATTATTACACCACAGAGTTAGAAGCACTTGCTGTAATATTCGCGTTGGAGTCATGGAAGAAAATGTTAATTGGACATTCAGTCATTGTGAGGACTGATCACCACGCATTGGAGTTTATTTTGAGAACAAACTTTGCCAGCGATAGAATAACTAGATGGTCACTTTTTATTCAGCAATTCAACCTAGGTATTGAACACACTCCTGGAAAGTTGAACGTGGGAGCTGATTTGTTGAGTAGAGCAGTGGAGTCTACATCTAAGGTTTTTCAAGTTAACCTGACGCAGGAAGATGAAGATACCTTGAGAAGGTTAAGGTTATTGCATTTATCCCAGAGGAGAGACCGACGTCTTAGAAACATTTTTCGTTTTCTACGGGGAGACATGGATCCAAATGATGATGATTTTGTGGAAACTGAAAGAATTTCCAGAGATTTTATGATGTTAGATGGTTTAATCTACATGTTTGCAGATCCCGACCATACGAAGCTGAGAGTAGTGATACCTCCACGAATGCAAAAACCCATTATCTGGATGGCACATCGAATCGCAGGTCATGCTGGAGTAGATAAGACAGTCAACATGATTCAAGAGAAATTTTCGTGGGAGCGAATGCGACAAACTGTCAGGAACACTATTCGAGAATGCGATTTATGCCAAAGGAGTAAACATAATTCTAGATTATTGAGAGAATTACCAAGGCCTATTATTCCTTCTAAGCCTTGCGAAATCTTCGCGACTGATTTATATGGTCCTCTCCCAAAGTCTAAAAGCGGTAACCGATATATTTTGGTGACCATGGATGTTTTCAGCAAATACACCATGTTACATCCAATTCAGAAGGCCAACGCAAAATATTGTGCGAAGAGAATTAGAGACAGCGTAATTCCGGAAGCAGGCAAACCGGAATTCCTTTTATCAGATCGTGGACCTCAATTTACATCTTTGGAATTTCGAACCATCATGAATAATCTTGGGATTAGACAATTGTTTTGTTCTATTAGACATCCAGAGAGCAATCCAGCGGAACGCGTGATGGCTGAGATAGCAAAATTTTGCCGCCTCTATTGTCCAAATGAGCATTGGAAATGGATGGATGTTCTTTCTTTAGCATCCGAATCCATCAACTCTACGATTCATGAGAGTACTGGACAGATTCCCATGTTGCTTCATCATGGAATTAAACCAACACGATTATGGGATCGAATCATCTCTATTCCACCTGAGATTGAACCAAGTCGTCAGATGAGGGAAACTCTAGCTTTAGACAAGTTGAGGAGCCAAGCTGAGAAGAGAGAGCGCAGAGTGAGAGGAAAGCGTTTTCGCAGATCCTTGCGCGTAGGAACTCTTGTTTTAGTGAAAAGACCTACACCCTCTGACGTGCAAAATCGAGTGTACTCGAAATTTGCAAGCCTTTACACTGGACCCTATCGTATTGTGGAAGTAAACAACAATGGAACCTATGAAGTAGCCAATTCACGAACTGGTAACATCGTGGGAACTTATAATGCATCGAATTTGAAGATTTATTATTCAAGAACCAGATGATTTAATGTGTAGATAGGAAAAATACAAATTTTTCAATTTTTATTTTTTGCTAGGTGTGGGGTGGATGTGCCCAACTCTAGGAATGGGTATTCCAAGATTCAGACACCTAGATATCAAGGGAAAGGCTGTAGCCGCTTTTGAAAGTTGAGATATTTGAATATCGCGCTACATTGCTTCTCGAAGCATTTGGAAATAATTTACCGATACTTGGATGTCAAGTGACGTAGCAAGTAATAGCAGAGGTGGAGGCTATTTATTGATTAAATAGTTAACTATGGAGTAGAGACTTGAGACTGGGATCAGATTACTGGCACGGCCAAATGAAAGAGAATGCAATTAGTATCAAGTAAATCGGACCAGGGATTCAAGAGATATGAGGATTTCTAGATATCAGGTGATGACGCGTGACCCTGGCAGTTTTGAATAAAAGCCAGCTGGCCGAAGCAACTTCAGCTCATTCTAACACAAGCAGTTGCTTAGCAAGTTGCTACGACGCTGAGCCAAGGCACATGGTTGCCGGATCTACGCAGAAGTTCTTTTCAAAGTCGTGATAGTCACGAAAAGTGCTGCGCTACGAGTTGGAACTTAGTAAGTTTCTGGCGAGGAGAATCACTGAGGTGATTGATTTTTCTACAGACATTGGTGGAAATATTTATATTTCTACAAGGACATATGCTAGACTCTGTCTAGAATTAATACTTTGTCACAGTCCAGTAATAACTTAATACTTGGATGTTTAAATCCATTTCAGTCAGTTTTCATTTTTTGTAACTAGTTAACCACTTCGATCTGTCAGTACACTGAAGACTAGTCTATAACGGTGGCGTTCATTAGTCTACGCAAGGGAAACTACAGGTTGCTTAGCGCATGGTAGATGGTGATATAATAAACCATGCCCAGGGAACGATCTTCAGAACAGCCGTTAATTGCTTAGACTGTCAGTGTTTTTCTTGTACTGATAAGATTACAGTGAGTTATGTTACAACTGACATATTTAAGAAGAGATCACTTAGATCTGACCCTATTTATTAAACAAACTGTTATGGCTTTGATAGAAGCCCATATTAAAATGGAACCACAGTTTATTCAAACGTCAAAAGTTACTACCACTATGTCTGACTAGACGGATTGTGGGTATATGATGGCGGCCGATACAAGGATTATACGTGCTTGTCCGCTAGGGCATGTCTATGGATAAATCTGGTACAGACCAGGTTTACTACGCTTCAAGACCATCAAGAAATGTAAGCCACATTTGAATTATATTATGCCTAGCTAATTGGAACAAACTATTTTTTTTCTGCAGATGACCAACACATTTTTTTCTTCGTATTTAAATCTTGCAATGATTTACGCAAGACTTATTAGAGTTATTCTGAGTATTTTCAGCACTCAGAACAGTTTAGGATCGATGACCGAGCATTTCGAGCATTTATTTGAATATTTCATATTTTTTGGAAACCACGGAAAACAACCGATGTAACTGTAAAAGTTAAATTTATTTTTGTTGAGGAATGGATATTTTTTTCCATATTCGAAGGTTCGAACATGTGGATTCTCACATAATGAGATGATAATTAAATATATATAACAAATAATAATAATAATAATAATAATCCACTAATAATAATAATAATAAATTTTATAATTTTCTAAATAATTCTTGGATATTATATTTTCTAATAATCATATATATTGAGAAAGAGCCTATGAAGTAGTTTAATCATTTCTAGTTTGGAACAGGAGATTTTCCGAAGGAGAGTGGTTAGCGCAAGCCCGCATTCAACCAACATTTCAGTTCTGGTTGAACAGTTGATATTTGCAATGAGCAAAGTATATTTTTCAGATAACACGGAGAGGCATGAAACGGGAAGCAAATGATATTTGTATCAAATAGGATATTTTTGTATTTATATAAAATCATGACGTAAATACACTCGAAAGTGAAATAAAGATTTTCATAAGTATGGTAAATTCACGGGTTGAACTGAATGGTAAAATAAAATAAACTTGTAAGTTTATTAATCTTCCAGTGTTGATAACAAGCAGAGGCTTGATTTATTGTATAAATTTTGGGAAGAAAATTTATGTGTGTGGAGTAGTTGAAATGCCATTCCCAGGTGCGCATGTTAAGTCGCAGGAATGAAGAGGTTTTTTCGAGCATCAATCAAATAGCAGGTTCGATGGCTCAGGTTTATAGTAGGAGTATTGGAGCCACACATTTCGTCGTATGAATGACCCGAAGGTTATTTCTTGAAAACCATCAGTTCTTATTTCAACCTTGTTTACGAATTCCATTTAGACTTTGATTTTGCTAGAACCCGGATTTGTCATGATAGTAGTTTATTCTTCTTCAGAGGAAGACCTTTGCCGTTGTTGTTGTAATATTGTGTTCTTACACAAATAATAGAATGGGCCACTGCCAATTTAAAATAATTCTTTAACCACGAATAATTTGAAGGATATTTTCAATCCTAGTGCCATGAACTAAATGAATTTATTATGAAGTTACAATTCTTATTTCCGCATTCTGTCGAAGAATTGCAAGTTGTAAAAGTTACTAGAAATGGCCATAAATATAAATATTTTTTTAATAATGATCCCAAGTGGGAAATTGAATAGTTGAATGGTTCAACAATTTAGTGATCAAGTTGATGATTCAGAAATCATATATTTTGTTAGGAACTTGAAGTTCATAATCGAGTCACTTCTCGAAATGTTTAATGTCAGAAGAACAATTAATTGTTGTTGTGCTTCGCACAGTTCTTCGATGCTATGCTCAAGGTCAAATACTTTTCAGATGTTATTAATTTGTGTTAATAATTTGTGTTGCTTCAATGATAATAATATTTTTCGACGATGTATTTTTGAAACTGGAAAAATAAGTGAAAGTTAAAAATTCTATGAACATTTATTCTACGAGTGTTAATATCATGTAAATAGTCAAACAGTGATCTACGATATTTCCAGTATA
Source organism: Meconema thalassinum (assembly GCA_946902985.2). NCBI lineage: Eukaryota > Metazoa > Arthropoda > Insecta > Orthoptera > Tettigoniidae > Meconema > Meconema thalassinum. Next base: position 2,104,524,931 of record OX336388.2, on the reverse strand, counting down.
GACAATTAACTTTGAACTGGAATTAAATATTAATAATTTTGGAACACAGTCTACAGGACTATTAATCGGACTTGTGTTTCCAAAAAGATTGTCAAATGTGTTTGGAAAATTTCTGTATATTGTGTGTAAATAAGAGTGTGGGTCGCCACACGTGAGTGATGCTACTTTGAGCATTTTTGCAGTCAATTTTAACTTCAAAATAAACTGAGATAATTTTACAGGATGTGTTACTCCCAATCAAATCTCCTTCTATCCTTATTGTTGCATTGAGCCAAAAATCAGTAAAGCATTTTTTTAATTTGATGTCGTTTTTGCGATTTGCTTTAACCCATCTGGCGCTCCGGGATATTTTGATTCTCGTGCTGACTGATTATTGGTAAAATGCATATGTGGTCGTGCGGACTCCGGTCTAAACGGGCACAACACATCATAATAAAAAATAACTTGCAAGCTGTATCACAAAAGAATGAATAATGACGAAACACAATGAGTTCACTGTTTGGCACAGGGGAAACATCTTCTTTAACCAATAAAACATAAGTTCAGTGTAATATTTGGCGTGTATACAAGGCAGTGTAGAACATCTGCTAGACTGGTAAGGATTTACGGAGGCACATGAAGCTGAGCGTTCAAAATAACGTCAACGGTTTGATCTTGCAGTAGATGCTCATTGCGTTTTCCATTTACGTACTTAAGTTCGACACTACCGGTACTGAAGTGTACTAAGCTACTATTATATTGTCACTAACTAGCAAAGCATTGCGGTGTATATTCTTGAGACACTTCTATTAAAGCTTTTATTCTTAGGTACTTCAACATCTGCAGTAAATGACACAATGCCATCGGTCGACTGAATAATCATCACACAAACGAACCAGTCCATAATAAGCGTATTATCACATATTTACATACGATTGCAGTACATTAACGCGAACTGGACTTTACAGACATACAGAAGACACTAAAAATTACAGATGAGAGACAGTTTATCCCAACTTTCATCAAACGAAGCTAATCAAAGCTAATATTGTATCCCAGCAACGAATGTAAACAAACAATATCTCGGGCTTCCGCATACGCCATTTTCAAACTTTCGATACCTGCATTAAGGTCTGAGTATTGTAGTTGGTCTTGTTACGGTACTGTTCTGTAGTATCATTCGTTAAATGTTCAAATATTGGCATATGTGTCCACCAATATAAGTATTTTGATTGCTAGGAATTAATTACGGATATTTTCCTTTGTTTCTTACTGGAAATAGTTTCTGCTTGTCAATTAATGAACGGTATTACTGTAATCTAATTACCCCAATCTATTTTTAACGTGGCTTGAGCCCTAGATTTATTGCTCGTGGGAGTTAGAAGATTGATATGCCATTATTTGTATATTTTAGCGTGTTAATCTCAAACCTCAGCCTAGAGCTTGTTTATTTTGTTACCGGAACTGAACTGGCCTATTTAAAAAAAACATCGTGCAATAAAAACAATAACGCCACCACCCAATTAGTTCACATGCCTTAATATTTTAAATGTATTTAAATTATTTAATACACATTCGTGAATATAATGGCAGGCCTACCGGTATCTCTGTAATTATTTGCCTATTGACTGTCGTACACTTCACGCTAGTCTCCAAAGATCAACAAATATTCCTTGATTTCCATCGTCTTATAGGCCTACTTTACAACTTCGTACTATACCTGCACACGAATCTTTTACTGGTAATCATATTTAAATCCTACTAATAAATAAGTCGACGGTCGTAGGTTCCATCACTGCCTTCGTAATGTTACATTACGAAGGCAGTGGCTCCGTTTCCCGCGAGCTGGGCAAGTATGGGGGCGTGGTCAGTGCTTCAACTCTCCGCATGCTATTGGCAACTCAAACTAACACATGGGGCGCTGCGGTCGGTCTGAATAAGTAGGGTTTAAAATACTCAATAACACGCGTTTGATATGGAACACTTTTTATTTTTCGGTTATAATCAGTAAATACGGTCTCTAAAGTAATGACAGTGTTATTTTTAATTGTATATATGTATAACTGTGCGATACACGTGATCTAATTTGTGTGTTCCACTGGATTTTTTGGTGTCATTTGCATATTATCAAGCATCAGTTTTTATGGGTGATGTAGATCAGCTGATTCAAATTTACACAGGGCTACACTTTGGACATTATTTCGGTACTATTATGCGCAATATAATGTAAATGTCGATCCTGAGTCAACGCCGAGGACATTCAAATAGAGAAATACGGTACATAAACAAATAAATAACACACCGAAGCTTGCCTTTTATCATTCCGAGACTAGCATCCACGCAAACCAGACGCCACTGTTCCAAGCTCCGACTTATATCGTGAATTGATGTCAAACTGATGATCAGCCAGCCTTTCCGCCAAGCCTACACCTCGTAATCGCTAAGTTCTTCGATATTCGAGCTATTCCACTACGAGTCATATAGGCCTAATTTGCCTCCCCGTGGGCACTGTAGAATGAGTGATTCCGCTACCATTCAAATATTCAACACCAAACCCACCTTTTAACCATCCAAATCAAGCAATTCCTGTCGCCCCCCGAGTTTTAATACAAGTTAAACTCATCCCTTCTCCCTGCCAAGCAGCCAATAATTAATTATTTAATTAATTATTCAAGTAACTTCAATCTTACCAGCGCGCCCATCGTAACAGCTGTTTTTAAACTGAATAACCTTCGCTGGCTTTACGTCGCAGGTCTTCTGTCTGTCTACCTCGACACGTGTTAGATCCTTCCCGGGGTGGAAAGGTATTATTATTAGGTATTAGGTATTATTAGGTATCATCACATTTCGGCTATTGCTATTTGCATCTTTTGGAAATTGATGAAAACGTATGTCCGCAGCCCTCTTATACATCGACTTACAGCCGTAAACTGAGCAATACTCTTTGCTTTTACTCATTTTTCACTCTATCCACGAGTAAAACTTATTACTTATGTATAAAGACACGAACAATTTACCACGATCTGTTTACCAATACAAGAAACCATATACAAACAGTCACCACGTGACAAATGTACCCTACTTGGTAAGTTTCTTATTTTTACCGCTAGATGTCATATCAGATAGCTGGAGTTGCCAATAGCGCTGGCAGGGCGTCTCCTTATTACTCCTTGGTTCTAACAGTATCTGTGCTCTCTCTAATTCACTGCCATATGAATATGTATCTACTACCCATTTTATACTCTCTGGTCCTGGCCCAAGGCTACGCGTAAATTTCTCCACGAGCTAATTCCATCCATCTTGAATCGCAAACCACGCAGTATTATATTATTTGCATCACCTATAACAAAATGAAACTGAAGCATCTACAAAGACGGCAATAAAAGGCAGTGAAATAATTTCAACAATTCTATACATCCTTGTAAATTCTTCACTTGTTACATGTTTTTGTAGTTAATTCGTTTTAAGGACTTGGAACATCTTGGTCATCAGCCCCGTATAGTCTACTTGGATGTATTTTCAATTTAACTTGTGTTTCTATGGTGGTTGGTTCCTCCGTTTAGGGCCTGCGACTACGCGGTCATGTAGCCCCGTGTACTTTGGGAGTGTGTAGGATCTGTCTGATAACCGGAGTAAATTGCGATGGCTGTATTATTAGTGTGTGTTATCAGTAATTCAGGTAAGGACTACAGACGATCAATTTCAAGTAGTTCCTACTTTGGCTACCAAATGATACCGTCAGCGACACCTAGCTATGAACTTGGCTACTAGATGCCACCACAACCGGCACCGGCCGGCGAACGTTGGAACTTGATAGAGCGTTAATCAAATCTAACCTACAAATTTAGCTTCACACAATTGTAGTGAGTGGAAGGAAGGCATACTGGGGGATTTTTAACGCTCTTAAAAAATCCGACGACTTCGGCCGGGTTTGAACCCGCGATCTTGGGCATAGAAGCTCAGCATGCTACCAACTACGCCACCGGTGTCACCTTTCTATGGTGAATGTACTAGTAATTGTAATTATTAGGGTCGGAAATGGGAAGGGTGCTCGAGGACTTGAAATAAGGTAGACTATTATCCCGGCATTTGACTGAAGGGAGTGTGGAAACCCCCGAGAAAAACCACACCGAGGATAGTCGCTGTCAGCGCCGAAATTCAAACGCCTGATCTCCGACTTGGTGCGGTTCGCCTTCTCAGCGATTTAATGAGCACGGCTTCGCCGAAGGATTTTTGCTACATCCTATTTCTACTGCATTCAGTTTTACCTTTACTTTTAATCATTACAAAAGTGGCCCGCTGCGTGGCCGTGTTCGTTAAATCGTGCACCACGGCCGGGAGGGCAGCTGCAACAAGGCGGAGGTCGCAGATTCAAATCCCGGCGCGGATAGCGGCTATTCTGAGTGTAGTTATTCCCCGGGGTTTTCCACAATCCCAGCAGGCAAATGCCGAGACTATGAAATAAGGTACTATCCTGGCATTTGTCTGGAGGGAGTGTGGGAAACCCCGGGAAATAATCACACTTAGTCCCGAGGCACCTACCTCATCCCTGCCCCTAATACACACTACTACAATTTCTTGTCTGAGGGCTGGAACGGGGTACACTTAGTTCGTGAGGCAAAACAGAGAGCAGGCGATTTCGATTCCTACCTCAGCCACCCTGGAGGTGGTTTTCCGTGGTTTCCCACTTCCACTCCAGGCAAATGCCGGGATGGTAACTAATAATAATAATAATAATATCATATGGCCTCGGGTGCCAGGTGCAAGCTTTGTTATTTGACGTCCAGATGGCAGCTTGCATGTCGAATTTTGTTGTTCCTTGGAACGCTATGAAAGTCAAAGAGGTTAGATATCTAAGCTTCTTGACACTATAGCGCTTTCTAATAGAGAAAGGCGGAACTTTTGTGTTGGCGGAAAATCCCGAGAATAATTTTGCCATTATGAACACGGCCTACTGAATTCAAACGGGTTCTTTAACATTCCAACATCGTATGACATGCGTGCCGTGATTTTTGTCGCCTTTCAAAAATCACTTACCTTGGCCGGAGCGAACCTGCATGCTTTGGGGTTGGTAGTCTGACACGATAACCACTCACCCGCCGTGGCAAGTGGGATGGTAACTAACTTAAGGCCACGGCCGTCTCCTTCGCAATCCTACCCTCAATTTACCAATACACACACTAATATAACCATCACAATAACACAGGCTATCAGACAAATTCTATACACACACCCAAGTACACGGGGCCACATGACCACGATGTCAGAAAGCCCCTAAATCAATCAACAACATCGCTTTTGAACTTTGTTTACACACATTGTTTATAACTTTGATGTAGACTTGAAAACTGTTTTTCAATATGGATTTTGATTGGAACACGCACAATTGTTATTTTGAAGATAGCACCGATTAGTGGGAGGGAGGGGGGAGTGGCTAGCCAAGGTGTCGTGCCTCAGCTAGTCTACTCAGCAGTAACGTGTGAGCCGGCAAGAAGCACGATCATGGCGGCCCTCAGCAAAGCGCTTGAGGGCAAACACTGTCAGCAACTCATTCACCCCTGGACCAAGAGCTGCACCCTCGCCACCCTCGACATGGCACTGCACTGTTACTGGGGCGCCCTCGACTTCTTCTACGTACTCTACCTGGTGAGTAAGAAACAACAACAAAAACAACATGCTTGTAGGTTTACGTAACCGTTAATCTCGCGATCATGAACTACGGGACTTCCATTTTTACGTGGTATCCGAACCACAGGAAGGTGATATATCACTTCGTAAATCCCATTTGCATTGACCGAAAATTGAACCCGGTCCGCCTTGGTGGGAGGCAAGCAGCTTGACCATTGCACCACCACGTCCATTCCCAAATTGGAACAGTAGGATCATTTGTTCTAGTGGCGTAACCACGTGTGGGAGGGGGTGGGGGATGAATTCCCGCCAAAGTCCGGAGTGGAATTTTCACCTGAAAAATCACGTAGCGTCGGGAAGGGCATCCGGCCTTAAATACCCGACCAGCTCCAAAATGAGCCTGGTTGGCTCCGACGAAGAAAGTTTTTTACTTGATGAAGTTTTTACTTTTCAATAGAACCCATCTTCTAGCATGCCGAGCTTCTACAGTATGCACAAGGTCGCGGGTACAAACCCGGCCAAAGTCAGTGGATTTTTAAGAGCGTTAAAATCCCTCAGTACGCTTTCCTTCGGAGCGGAAGTAAAGCCGGCGTGGCGGTCCATGTCATAGATTTATGGCATGTAAACGAACCTTCCACTAATTACACTTGTGGTAAGCTAAATTATAGGTTAGATTTGACTAACACTCTTAGGTTCCAACGTTCGTCGCCAGGAGCCGACTGCGGTGGCATCTAGTAACCAAGTTCATAACTAGTTGTCGTTGACGGAGGCGTTTGGTAGCAAAAGTAGAAACTACTTTAAAATTGACTGCAGTCTTTACTTGAATTAAAAACAGATAGCACACACTACTACGGCCATCACAATTAACACCGGTTATCAGACAGATTCTACACACATCCAAAGTACACGGGGCTACATGACCACGTTGTGGCAGCCCCCAAACTGAGGAACCAACCAGAAATTATCTTCGGATGCATGACAAATGATTGGATTGTGTTTGAAAGCATTTCTTTTCGCTCGTGTAACATTTCTAGTGTTATCCAAAAACACTTTCTGAATGAGCTAACTGGTCAGCTGTTCAGTCATCTTTCTTCATCCCTTTCCAAATATATACCACTTGTCAGTTAGTATCCGAGTGTTGGTTGGTTCCTCAGTTTAGGGGCTGTGATAACGCGGTCATGTAGCCCCGTGTACTTTGGGTGTGTGTAACCGGTGTCAATTGTGATGGCTGTATTAGTGTGCGTTGTCTGTAATTCAGGTGAGGAGTGCAGACATTCAATTCGTCAACGACAACTAGTTGTGAGCTTGGTAACTAGATGCCATCGCAGTCGGCTCCTGGCGACGAAGGTTGGAACTTAAGAGAGTTAGTCAAATCTAACCTACAATTTACCTTCACACAAATGTAATTAGTGGAGGGTTCTTTTACATGCCGTAAATCTATGACAAGGGTCCGCCGGCTTTTCTTCCCTTCCGAGGAAGGCATACTGAGGGATTTGTAACGCTCTTAAAAATCCGACGACTTCGGCCGGATTTAATCCCGCAACCTTGGGAATAGAAGTTCCGCACGCTACCAACTACGCCACCGAAGCCGCTCTATCCGATTGTAAGCGCCATTTTAGAAAATTAATATTGTTGTGTTTACTTGTATTAAATAGAGCCTCCAAGCCTTAGGCGGCAGCACGCCGGCCTCTCACCGCTGGGTCCGTGGTTCAAATCCCGGTCACTCCATGTGAGATCTGTGCTGGATAAAGCAGAGGCAGACAGGTTTTTCTCCGGGTACTCCGGTTTTCCCTGTCACAATTTCATTCCACCAACACACTCCACTATCATTTCATTTCATCTGTCATTGATTTAATAATTGCCCCAGGGGAGTACGACAGGCTTCGACAGCCGGCATAGTTCATATCCTCGCCGCTAGATGGGGGCTTCATTCATTCCATTCCTCACCCGGTCAGTTGACTGGAAGCAGGCTGTGGATTTTTCATTTTCACTTGTATTAATTGCCGTTTTAGGTTAAACTTTCTATGTAAACTGTAGTTTATGAATATTTATACAATGCCGGGGATAGAAAGGGCCAGTTGATTTCACGAAGAAAACTGTGTTTTATAATTTAACTAGCAACCTGCCCCGGCTTCGCCCGGCAGGCGCGGATCTAGAATCGAAATTGTTAAGAAAAATGGTATCACTAACAACGCAATCACAAAATAACCAAACGTACAAAACCAGACCAATTTTTTGCAAGCTACATAGATAGAAATTTGATGCGTTTAGCGCACCAAAAATATTCGTATAAATTGCAAGGGCGTGTTTTGCGACTTTTACATCGAGCTTCGAGAAAAGTATCAAGGTACGTTACAGTTTCGGCAAGTCGAGTTGGTACCGACAAAGAGAGAAAGTCACAGCTTAAATTGCCAACCAAGCTTGCAGTTTGGACGTCGGCAAAAATTTTTGGTGCGAAAAAAGCCCCAAATTCCTATCCGTGCATTGCTGCACATTCATCGTGACATCACTATAAACATCGATTCGGTAATCACAAGGTTTACTAAACAAAATAGACGAGTTGATTTTGTTATATAAATAATCGTTTTTATATAACAGGAATGAAGTTGTAAATGTGTAGCCTACAGTTGTAACAGAACATAATAATTGCAATAAAGATATTTTCAGTATTGAATAAAATGAAAAAACTGTTTTTCAGTTAAAATTCTTTAAGTTTTATTTGTCTGGTTATTGTGTTTTCGTTTTTTGAGTTTGCAAAAAAATGGTCTCCGTTTGGGGGGAGGGAGGGGGTCATGACCCCCGTGATCCCCCTCCCCCCCTTGAATCCACACCTGTCGCCCGGTATCTTTAACGGTTACCCAGCGTAAGCTTTAAACTTGCATGGACGACAGGTTCCAGATGCTATTCAGAAAAGCCGAGGTGAACAGTGAAACTCAAAACGTATACACTCTTGTCTGAAGTCTTAACTGGACACGACTCGATAGTTTGATGCTGGCCGAAGCTGGGGTGATAGGCTCGCTTGCTAGCTCGTAAACTCGCTCCGAAGCTAGTAATTTAAATTTCAACTGAATGGAGATTGTTGGAAGAAATTAAAACGTAAAGACACTTATGATGGGCGATGTATTGAAGATAGAGAGATGTTGTCACGGACATATTTTTAGAACTTTTTATGCTGAACAATTCTTACACTCATAGTATTTTTTTTTTTTTTTTTTTTTTTTTTTTTTAACGGTTTACCCAGTGTAAGCTTAAAAGGCGCATGGATGACAGGTTTTTCTTTGGCTCAATTCACAGAAATCGTTACTGCTCGGCTTCCTTTGATCATAAATGAATGTTTTTGTACAGATACTTTCCTCGAGAAATCCTTTACAGAATGGTGAAAACCTGTTTGCCTTCTCTTGTGAATGCAGTACATTTGCATTTGTCTGTAGGCACAGGCTAGAGTAAAATGTGGTTTTTCACCGATGGCTGTGATTGTAAGGAAACTACTGAGGTATGGGTGATGCTTAGTAATGACATTCCGGGCAGTCAGTCAGTCCTTGTGGATGCTATGAAAGGTTCTACTCATAGGGTTAGTACTGCTGTTCTGACTCAGTGAGGAAAGCAATGGCAAACTACCTTATCCTCTTCTTGCCTGGTACACATCAATATAGCGCTGCCTGGGGTTTTTGTGGGTATCTACCCACATAACCTAACGGCGGTACTATTTGAGGATCCAACCAGCCTTCTGGCTGACTGCCTAACAGACAGCATGTTGAGATATCAACAAAATTGTTAATTGTCGAGCATTTGCACATTGATAAGTGCAAATACAACACAGGCCTAGGCCTATCAAGTGCTAATGAAATCAAACACAAAAGAACGTTTTGAAAGTTCGGGATTGTATATTGTATTTGCTTACATAGATTATGTCTCATTATGTCCGAACTCTTTCTCGTGTGTACCGACTCTTTGAGTTCGTTGCAGTCAATTGCTACATGTTTCCCGCAACACCCCCAAGTGCAGCGAATCCGCGACCTACTAGCCGGGCTGTGCCGCGCTAACACTCCAATTACCTTTCTGTGGCTTCCAAGCCACATGGGAATTGCGGGAAATGAGTTAGCGGATCAAGCTGCAAAAGAGGCGGTATCACTACCACCTCGACCAATGGAGGTACCCGCTAGAGATATTCGCTCTCAGTTACGCCGACAAGTACTGGCATTTTGAGAGAGTCAGTGGCTAGCTGACCCACTGCCCAGTAAACTGAGAGCGATCAAGGGAACTACTCGCGTGTGGCGGAGCTCTTTCCGGTCACGGAGAGAGTCCGTTATTTTGTGTAGGCTAACGATAGGTCATACAAGATCCACCCACTCGTACCTAATGAGAAGGGAAGACCCCGTGGCCCACATTTTAACCGAGTGTGTGGATCTTGCTGACTTACGAAGAAACCTTGGTTTGCAGATGACACTCAAACTTATATTAGCCGATGACGCTGTGGCTGCTGATCGCGTTATCCGCTTTATAAGTGAGAGTGGGTTAGGGCTGGCAATCTAAATTTTCCAGTGTAAATTAACTCAACGACTTGTTCGTTTTTGAATATTATTTTTTTGTTTTTCCGTAATTTTTGTTTATTTTTATAATTTTTATTTTTATTTAATTTTTTGTTTTTGTTTTATTAATTTTTGGTCTTTTTAAATCTAGGTGTCCACCTCAAAATTTTAAATTCAATTCCAAGTTTGTATTCTTTAATCTGTGTTAAGAGGGGCAGATGACCTCGTAGTTCCGCCCCTTGAAACAACAATAACTAACTATGTCCGAACTCCCACCCGAATGTAATTTTGCCCCATTAAATGAGGAACAACGAGATCATCTGCCCCTCAATGTATAATTATTTGCAATTGGTACTTTATTTAGGAACTTTCCGACAGCAATGGCTACACTTGCTAAAGCGCAGCTTTCAATCATGGGGCCAAGCTATCTGTGGACTCGGTAGACGTGAGTAGATATAATAGGCCGAAGCTGGCGCAGGGGCTAATGTGCAAGATGGCCGCCGCGCGTAACTCTCATATGTTATTTTTATGGGAGGGAGAGTCATAGCTGGCGCAGTGGCAAATGTGCAAGATGGCCGCCACGCCCTGAGACCGTGGATGACGTCACAGAGAGACGTTGACAGTGTTACGTTGCTAACTGGGATATTTATTATTATTATTATTATTATTATTATTATTATTTTCATTATTATTAGGTAATTATTGATTGATTATGTACAATCAAGACCAGCCTTATATTGTCCCCCTCGTGGTGTAGCGGCTAGCATTCTTGGCTGTTATTGCAGAGACCCGAGTTCGATTCCTGGCTCTGCCAAGAAAATTAATTTTAGGTTTCAGAACTGGAACGGGGTACACTCAGCCTTGTCAGACAAAACTGACAGGCGCTGGGTTTGATTCCTAACTCAGCCATTTTGGAAGTGTTTTTTTTTATGGTTTCACACTTTACTCCAGGCAAATGCTGAGATATATATCTTAACTGAAGGCCTTGACTGCCTCCTTCCCAGGCCTTATCTGAATTACAAATACACACACTAATACAACCATCACAATAACACAGGTTATCAGACAACTTTTACGTACACCCCAAGTTCACAGGGCTACATGACGACGATGTCACTAACCCCAATCAAATGAAACAACAACAACTATTTGTCCACCTTGAGGTGTAGTGGTTAGCATTCTTGGCTGTCACCGCTTAGGTCTCGATTTCATTCCTGGCTCTGCTAAGAAATTTAATTTCTGGTTTGAGGGCTGGAATGGGGGTACACTCAGCCTTGTGAGGCAAAAGTGTGAAAAAGCGGGTTTGATTCCTACCTTAACCATTCTGGAAGTGTTTCTTTTTTTTTGTGTGTGATTTCCCACTTTTGCTCTAGGAAAATGCTGTGATTTTTCTTAACTTAAGGCCACGGCCACCTCCTTTCCAATCCTCACCTGAATTATAAATACACACACTAATACAGCCATTACAACAGCGCAGGTTAGCAGACAATATTCAGCACTCACCAAAGTACACGGGGCTAAATGACCATGATGTCCAAGTCTCTCAAATGAAACAAAAGAAAAACAAACAGCTTCCTACCCAAATCCTTCCTCGTTTAAAAGTACTCACACACAAACATCACAGTGACACAGGTTGTCAGGCAACTTGTACACACATCTAAGTACACAGGGGCGATGATAATACTGTAAACTATAACATAAGAGCACCAACAACAATAAGGTTGAGAATTCTAAGGGATACCTGAGCTGTTTTATTTTCGTAGATTTTGAAATGTATACTTTAAATCAGGTAATTTCAATGCATTGCATACGCATTTTTGAATAGTTCAAGAGTGTACAATCAATAATAAAAAGATTTACAGTTTTTCTGACTGTTTTCAGAAACTTAGTAACACAGTAGCCTGCAGGTAAGACTCCTACAAATAAAGCCTATCTACCACTGCTTTCAAAACTATTATTATGACTATTGAATAAACATTTGAAATAATTTTAGTGTGTTGCAAAACATTTCTACTGTATTAAGTCTCAAAACGTATAAAGTAAATATTAGAAAACTATCATCAATTCTAATAATTTACGCACCTCTATAAACTTAGTATAGTGTGTTCAGTAACCATACAATATTTGAGGTTGACAGTAGGGTTATAATCCTACCACTGCATTCAGTAGGTGTCCATTAAATATAATGAGGCTGGAGACATCGTACCAGACCATACCATTGCTTTTATTGCTTGACAGAGTAATGACCATTGGCATGTGTAGCTATACCATCAGAATCAATTACTTTTTTATCATCACGAGTACACAAATAAAAGATGCTAGTACGTTCTCTCTATATATGGAACCAAGAGAAGAGATAGGTTGGTAGGACACATAGTAAGGTAAGACATCTAGGAATAGCAAGCTTAGTTATGGAAGGAAGGGTCGAGGACAAGAACTGAAGGGGTAGACCAAGGTTAGAATATGTTAAACAGATTGCCTTGAATGTAAGTTGTGGTAGCTATGTAGAGATGAAACTATTAGCTCAGGACAGTGAGGCCAAGTGCACACACTCTTACAACCATCACAATAGCACAGGTTATTAAGGTGTTTTAGCATATTCTAACAGAACACAAGAGATAGGTTGGTAGAACACATACTAAGACACCCATGAATAGCAAGCTTAGTTATGGAAGGAAGTGTTGAACACAAGAACTGTAGGGGTTGACCAAGGTTAGAATATGTTAAACTGATTGCATCGGATGTAGGTGTGGTAGCTATGTAGAGGTGAAACGATTAGCTCAGGACAGGGGAGGCTTGGAGGCTACATTAGACCAGTCAAAGACTGAATTGGTATTACTTACCTGTACAGATTTTCTGTTATGTGTCGATCTCTCTTGGTCAACTCTTGTTCTTTTTAACCTGATGGTATTAGGGTATCTGAGGCCTAGGATATCAACTCTATGACAGCATTTTAGCCTTTTAACCCAATATAATATAACGGTAGATGTTAGTTAACCAGCGCTGGCAACATGCACACCCAAATATACAGGGCAAATAGCTAAGTACTATACACACAACTGATGCACACTATACTATACTGGGCTAATGACTGAGATGATTTTTCAAAACCACAACACACATAAGTTACATGCAATAACGCGTGATTGATGATTGAATTTTGTTACAAGTTCAAAGAATTCACTTGCGAGCGAACACTATATGAGTTGAAAGGAGACTGCTCTTTCTAGCGTGCTGTGAGAGCTACAGTAGAAAGATGCAAGTTCGCAGATATTTGATAGCCTACACTACATTGTGTGTTATCACTGAGGCAGAAGGCTTGGTTCTTGGCTGCTGGAGGTACTTTTATATGCATTTTGATGTCAGAATTCAACCTTGGTTGTCTTAAAAAATTGTTTTTGTGGTTTCCCACTTCTGCTCCAGGCAAAGGTCAGAATGGTTCCTAAATTAAGGCCATGGCCGCCTCCTTCCCAATCCTTACCTGAATAACTAATGCATACACTCTTACAGACACCACAATAACACAGATTATCGCATACATTTTACATACACCCAAGTAAAAGGGTATAAAAGACCACGATGTCTAAGCCCTTCAAACAACAACAGCAACAACAACGTAAAATAAGACCGTAGGAGATAGACTTTCAGAAGAGTCAACCTCGTTGTGTAGTGGCTAGCATTCTTGGTTGTCACCGTGGAGGCCTGGATTTTGATTTTCGGCTTTGCCAAGGAATTTAATTCTGGTCTGAGAGCTGGAACGGGGTACACTCAGCTTCGTGAGGCAAAACTGAGAAGAAGTGGGTTTGATTCCTACCTCAGACATCCTGGAAGGGGTTTTCCATGGTTTTCCGCTTGTACTTCAGGTGAATACAGGGATGAATCCTAATTTAAGTGTACACCTGCATCCTTCCCAGTACGCATTTAATTACAAATACACACACTACTGCAGTTATCACAATAACACAGGCTACCACACAAATCCTATACACCACGATGTCTAAACCCCTCAAATGAAATGCATATGTACTTCGAATTGGCAGGTGAAAACCTAAAGGAAGTAGGAGACTTTTTGCTAGTTAGGAAACAAAATAACTAGTGATGGACGAAGCAAAGAGGATAGATTATGAATTGCAGCCAATGGCCATAGCTGGGCATTTTGGATTCAACAACGTAGGGCTCCCAACAAGTTCAATTTCAAGTAGGTGCAACTATGGTTACCAAATGTCACTAACTCTTAGTGGCAAACGTTGGAACTTGATAGAGCGTTCCGACAAAAATATAACTTACAAATTTTGCTACACCCTACCGATTGCAGTGGTAGGTTCTTTTACGTGGAAACAAATGTATGACATGAAGCCACCGGCTTGACTTTTCCTCTGAAGGAAGGCGTACTGAAGGATTTAACGCTCTTAAAAATCCGACGACTTGACTGGGTTTGAACCTGCGATCTTGTGCATAGCAGTTCAGCATGCTACTGACTAAGCCACTGAAGCTGAAGAGGATATGAAACGTAGATTGGTTCAGGCAAGGAAAGCATTTCTACAGAAAAGAAATCTGTTGACATTCAATATAGATTTAGGAATTAGGAAATCAGTATTTAAAGCCTTTGTCTGGAGTGTGGCTCTCTATGGAAGTGAAACTTAGACTATTGTTGTAGCAGAAAAAAGGAGAATAGGAGCATTTGAAATGTGGTGTTACAGGGGAAGTGATGAAAATCGGATAGATAGAGTAACAAGTGAAGAGGTATTAAGCAGAGTGGGAGAGGAGAGATGTTTCTGGCGACTGCTAATGAAGAGAAGGGATAGATAGCTTGGTAGGACACATACTAAGACACCCAGGATTAGCAAGCTTAGTTATGAAATAAAGGGTTAAAGACAAGAACTGTAGGGGTAGACCACGGTAAGAATATTTTAAACAGATTGCCTTGAATGTACTGTAGGTTGTGGTAGCTATGTAGATATAGAACGATTAGCTCAGGACAGAGATAGATAAACAATTGTTTTAAACCAGACAAAAAAAGAGAAAAAATAAGAACACAACAAAAATTGCAAACTCAGTAAAAATACATCATCAGTTTACCTTTTATTATCTCCAACAGTCACTCACTGGTCAAATCGCTTGGAATATCACTCTTTCACATAGTCCTTGCAATTTAGCAAAAAAAAATATAATTAATTTATCAAAATCCTCGTAAAACGTATAAAATGTACAACTCACACACTCAAGCACACGGGACTGATGACCGAAAATGCGATAAAAATACACTCTGGTTAATAATATTGTAATGTTCGCTAGCAACTAGCTCCACTGACCAACCAGACTGAGAGAGCTGTGTCAGTTGAAATGTTACGCGGTATGATGAGGCACACACTGCTCTTGTAGGAGCCAACTGCACAATGCAAATATTTCAATTACTTTGAATGTAATAACTTATTCATTTTCTTGTCGTTTGCTGTATTGTTGCAAAAATTCTGGTTTTGATTCCCAACTGTGAGGACTAAAACAGAGCACTCTAAGAAATAGGGAGCATGATGGCGTAGTGGTTAAGCAGTTTTACTTTTACTGTGATGACCAGGGTTCGATCCCCGACTCTGCTAAGAAATGTAATTCTGGCATGAGGACTGAAACAGGATACATTTAGTTTAAAGGCAAAACCGGGAAGATGTTGATTTGATCCTTACCACCACCATTTCAAAAGAGGTATTGTATAATTTCTACTTTTTACGCCAAGACAATGCTGGGATGGTATCTAACTTAAGACAATATTTGTTTTCTTTTTACATTTTTGCCTAGATTTATTTATTTTTTATCCAAACTTAAGATAGCCCCACAGGCGTTTACTAGAAAGACCTGCACTCAGCCTCTTAGGAGGTTACATGACAACACTTTTTGTTTTGTTTTTGCTGTAAGGAAGGGCATTCAGTCATAGAAACCATACACCATATTACATACTAGCAATCCGCCTCAGCGTTTGTCTGGGAACAGTTATTTTAGTAATTGAATGGTGATTGTTGGTAGAAATGAAAATGTAAAATCGCTTAACTTATAGTGGGCGATGTATAAAAGATAGAGATATGCTCTAGCGGACTTTTATTGTAGAACTTTTCATGCTGAACAATTCTTACACTTATAGTGTGTATATATTTTTAACTGTTTGCTCAGCGTAAGCTTAAAAAGCTAACGGACGCCAGGCTTTTTGACTTTTTTTTTACTGAAATCGTTACTGCTTGGCTTTCTTTGATGACAAATAAATAATTTTCAACAGAAACCTTGCTTGAGATATCCTTTCCAGAATGGTGAAAACCTAATCCAAATCCATTCAGTGGTTCTCCAGATTACTTGTAGCATTCAAGAATCGGGGGACTTTGTTTTATACTAAGTAGAGATTACACCCCAAACCCGGTTGACAACCACCTTACAGTGGTGCACTAAACATGATGATGTAACACACTTAAGTACATGAGGGTAATAGCTATGATATCTAAATATCATGACGGTTATAACGACTTTGATATTGCAAAACCCTATAATATGATTTATACACACTCAAATACACGGGGCTAATAATTGAGATGTCTCTAAACCTTGACACAATAGTTTACCATGAAGCTATTGGGCCTCATGTTAACATTTATGACATGTAAAAGAACCTACCACTACAATTGGTAGTGTGTAATCAAATTCGTCAGTTATATTTGATTGGTTACAAATACTTTTTGCCATTGATACTTTCGTATTAACTGTGAAACATAAACTAATTTTTAGTAAAGTTAACACGGTGAAAATGAAAATCCACAGCCTGCTTCCAGTCTCCGACCGGGTCAGGAATGGAATGAATGAAGCCCCCATCTAGCGGCGAGGATATGGACTGTGCCGGCTGCCGAGGCCTGACGCACTCCTCTGGGGCAATGATTAAATGAATGACAGATGAAATCAAATGATAGTGGAGAGTGTTGCTGGAATGAAATTTTGACAGGGAAAACCGGAGTACCCGGAGAAAAACCTGTCTGCCTCCGTTTTGTCCAGCACAGATCTCACATCGAGTGACCGGGATTTGAACCATGGACCCAGCGGTGAGAGGCCGGCGTGCTGCCGCCTAAGCCACGGAGGCTTCAGTAAAGTTAACACGGTAATAAGAATAAAGTGGAAAGTGGAAGTTTAAAGTGGAATGAAATATGGGAGAAAAAAAAAAAAGAATCAAACCCAAGTGGTATACAGCCTTTTCTTTCTATAAAATGCTCTGTTTTAGCTGTTACAGCTGGTAATCCAGTTAAGAACTCAAGTGCAGCAACCTATCAACGTTTGCAACGTGTTGATGTACCTATAAATCTTTTGGATCATGTTTGCAAAGAACAAGACATTTCTTATTACCATAGTGAACCTTAATTAAGGCGTGTTGCTAATAAAGTATTAATTTAAGAGCTAAACAACGTTTGACAGCCTGTGATGCGTTGGTAGGGAAATGTTGGCTTCTCTGATTTTGATTAGTGGTATAAAAGGAAAGTTAATGATGAATATACATGGACATTTTAAAAAAAGATACACATAAAATATTTTTATTACCGGTAATTACATTTTTACATTAGGTACACACACAGAATACAGCTTTTTTTGTTTATGATTGTTTATTATAGTTTTTAAACATATCACTTGACGTTGACCCATTACACAATAATACCAGCATTACGAAGTTCATTTTCTATATTTAATAGTTCTTTCTCATAACCAACATGACCAACCTGTTTACAGACATGCAAGAGCTGTAGACGTTCGACTAATATATTAGGATCGTTCCATTTGCTATTTTTTATGAATGGTTTCAGAATCTCGGGAAGCAGTTCATCATTATCACCATCATTATGATTATCATCCTCATTATTATAATCATTTTCATAATGATGATCATTGTCATCGTTATCATTACCATCATAATTTCCACCTGTGTCCACAGTCTGTTCAATGGTTTGAGTTGCCTTTGATAGTGTTGAAAGCTTCTTTTTAGATGTGCTAGAATGCTTTAACATTGTTATGTTATTATTACCACTATTACCTTTCCCCACTAACTTTTTGATGGGGTATATTGTCTCTGATAGGGTTGAGGGCTTTTGAGATGTGGGTGCATGTCTGAACATGGGTTTCACAGGAGGTGTTAAAGGTTTCTCATTAAACAACTCGCTAACAGCATGAGGGCGTTGTAGTGTATTAAACTTGAGGTTAATATTATCTTGAGCAGTACTATCTTTCTCTTGGACTTGGTTTCTTGCTTTGGTTTGGGTTTTCCTTACATTTAGACTAGCGTGATTATTAAGTTTACATTCATGATTGTTTGAAGAAAGTACGTCCAATTCTTTTGTTTTAAGCATTCCTCGACACTGTTTCGATCGTTGCTTTGAACAGCGCCAAATAACAGTTCTATTTTTATTGCTTCGTTTCGCAATATATGAATATCCTTTATAGTATGCATAAGGCTTACCATACCTAGTCACTGATACTTCCATATCAACTGTCAAGCACAAACTAATCTCTAGTAAAGACAACTTGGTAATAACAACAATAGTTTAATGTGGGAGCATATATACATGCAAAAAGTGGGAGCAAAGGTGGGGGGTAAAAAGTGGGAGCAAAAGTGGTAGCAAATGAGGGAGAAAAAAATAACTGTGAGCAAAAAGTGGGAGCAAATATGGGATCAAATGTGGGAGCAAAGCAAATATAAAAAAAGTGGGAGCAAATATGGTAACAAATATGTCAACAAATATACCAGCAAAAGTAAATACACAAGTCAAGATAGATTAAAGTGCAAAGAAAATATGGAAGCAAATATGAGAGCAAAAATGGTGTTTTTTCTAAAACAACTAGACATAACAAACTTAGTCATAACCTAACCTCACCTAACCTCACCTAACTTCACCTAACCTAACCTAACCTAACTTAACTTCACCTAATCTAACTTGACTGAACTTTACCTAACCTAACCCATCATAACTTCGCCTAACCTAACTTTACCTAATCTAACTTCACCTAACCTAACTTTCAACTCACAGATCAAAATTAAATTCTAGGCATAGTTGAGTTGGAACCCAGGGATAACACACAAGTATACTAGCCACTACACCGCAAAATGGGCAAATTATCATGCAACACAACATAAAGTAAAAGTTTCCTGTAGTGTAACTCATTGGCTGTCAACCATAGTTTGGGAATTCAAACCCAAGACCTCAGGACTTTTGTTTTGAACATTATCAGAAATATTATTTCATTTACATTTTGCTGCTGCTGCTTATAGTTATAAGAGTTGGCATTAATATGGAAAGCAAAAAAAAAAAAATGTGGGTGCAAAAAGTGGGAGGAAAACGTGTAAGCAGAAGTGGGAGCAAATATGGGAGCAGAAAGTGGGAGCAAATGTGAAAGCAAAAGTGGGAGCAAAAAGAGCGAGCAAAAGTGAGTGCACAAAGTATGAGCAAAATGTGTGAGTAAAAAGTGGGGGGCAAATGTGGTGTTTTACTAAAACAATCTCCCCTAACCTAACCTAAACTAACTTCACCCAACCTAATACCGACAGTAGTGGCTCAGCTGGCTAAAGCGCAGCATTAGGTCATGGGACCAAGCTCTCTGCTGACTCGGTAGACGCGTGGGTTCGAGCCCCACCGTCGGCCGTCCTTGAAATGGTTTTCCGTGGTTTCCCATTTTCAACACCAGGCAAATGCTGGGACGGTACCTTCTGATAGGCCACGGCCGATTCCTTCCACATCCTTAACCAGTTTCATTCATTCACCTTCCACCATTCCATCTCTCATCCCGACGCGCAGGTCGCCCACGGGCGTCGAATAGAAAGACCTGCACTCGGCCTCTGAGGAGGCCACACGACAAAAAAAAAAAAAAAAAAAAAAAAAAAAAAAAAAAAAAACCAACCTAATTTCACCTAACCTAACCTTCCAACTCTCAGATCAAAAATTAAATTCTGGCCATAGTCGAGTTGGAACCCAAAACCTCTGGGATAACACCCAAGTATACTAGCCACTACATCGCGAAATGGGCAAATTATCATGCAACACAACACAAAAATAAAAAGTTTTCTGTAGTGTAACTCATTGGCTGACAATCATAGTTGAGAATTCAAACCCAAGACCTCAGAACTTTTGTTTTGAACATTATCAGAAATATTATTCCATTTACATTTTGCTGTTGCTTATAGTTATAAGAGTTGGCATTAATATGGGAGCAAAAGTAAAAGCAAAAAGTGGGTGCAAGCATGGCTGGTTGTAGAGACTTTCATATCAACAAATACACATAAATTAAATTTTAGTAAAGTGACTTGGCTAATAATAATAATAATATTAACAGTTTAAAAAAAAGTCAAGGGGATTGATGTTTTTCAGGATGTAATTTCCAAAGTACTGTCAAGAATAATAATTACATGAACAGATTCCAAGAACTCTAGAGTGCTTTTAAGGTTAATGATTGGCTAGGAGTGAGATAGAGCTAGCTAACCTAAGTTAATCTCAGCTCAGTAAACCTATCCTTGTCACATGGCATGTTCTACAAGTATATACTTGCTTTGAGACTGGCTATGACGTCACAGATGAATGGCGGTGGGAGGCTGGCAAAAAGGAAAATGTTTTTGGGTAATAAAAAGTCACGTCCAGCCTCCCACCGCCATTCATCTGTGACGTCATAGCCAGTCTCAAAGCAAGTCTATACTTGTAGAACATGCCATGTGACAAGGTTAGGTTTACTGAGCTGAGGTTAACTTAGGTTAGCTAGCTCTATCTCACTCCTAGCCAATCATTAACCTTAAAAGCACTCTAGAGTTCTTGGAATCTGTTCATGTAATTATTATTCTTGACAGTACTTTGGAAATTACATCCTGAAAAACATCAATCCCCTTGACTTTTTTTTAAACTGTTAATATTATTATTATTATTAGCCAAGTCACTTTACTAAAATTTAATTTATGTGTATTTGTTGATATGAAAGTCTCTACAACCAGCCATGCTTGCACCCACTTTTTGCTTTTACTTTTGCTCCCATATTAATGCCAACTCTTATAACTATAAGCAACAGCAAAATGTAAATGGAATAATATTTCTGATAATGTTCAAAACAAAAGTTCTGAGGTCTTGGGTTTGAATTCTCAACTATGATTGTCAGCCAATGAGTTACACTACAGAAAACTTTTTATTTTTGTGTTGTGTTGCATGATAATTTGCCCATTTCGCGATGTAGTGGCTAGTATACTTGGGTGTTATCCCAGAGGTTTTGGGTTCCAACTCGACTATGGCCAGAATTTAATTTTTGATCTGAGAGTTGGAAGGTTAGGTTAGGTGAAATTAGGTTGGGTGAAGTTAGTTTAGGTTAGGTTAGGGGAGATTGTTTTAGTAAAACACCACATTTGCCCCCCACTTTTTACTCACACATTTTGCTCATACTTTGTGCACTCACTTTTGCTCGCTCTTTTTGCTCCCACTTTTGCTTTCACATTTGCTCCCACTTTCTGCTCCCATATTTGCTCCCACTTCTGCTTACACGTTTTCCTCCCACTTTTTGCACCCACATTTTTTTTTTTTTTTGCTTTCCATATTAATGCCAACTCTTATAACTATAAGCAGCAGCAGCAAAATGTAAATGAAATAATATTTCTGATAATGTTCAAAACAAAAGTCCTGAGGTCTTGGGTTTGAATTCCCAAACTATGGTTGACAGCCAATGAGTTACACTACAGGAAACTTTTACTTTATGTTGTGTTGCATGATAATTTGCCCATTTTGCGGTGTAGTGGCTAGTATACTTGTGTGTTATCCCTGGGTTCCAACTCAACTATGCCTAGAATTTAATTTTGATCTGTGAGTTGAAAGTTAGGTTAGGTGAAGTTAGATTAGGTAAAGTTAGGTTAGGCGAAGTTATGATGGGTTAGGTTAGGTAAAGTTCAGTCAAGTTAGATTAGGTGAAGTTAAGTTAGGTTAGGTTAGGTTAGGTGAAGTTAGGTGAGGTTAGGTTAGGTGAGGTTAGGTGAGGTTAGGTTATGACTAAGTTTGTTATGTCTAGTTGTTTTAGAAAAAACACCATTTTTGCTCTCATATTTGCTTCCATATTTTCTTTGCACTTTAATCTATCTTGACTTGTGTATTTACTTTTGCTGGTATATTTGTTGACATATTTGTTACCATATTTGCTCCCACTTTTTTTATATTTGCTTTGCTCCCACATTTGATCCCATATTTGCTCCCACTTTTTGCTCACAGTTATTTTTTTCTCCCACATTTGCTACCACTTTTGCTCCCACTTTTTACCCCCCACCTTTGCTCCCACTTTTTGCATGTATATATGCTCCCACATTAAACTATTGTTGTTATTACCAAGTTGTCTTTACTAGAGATTAGTTTGTGCTTGACAGTTGATATGGAAGTATCAGTGACTAGGTATGGTAAGCCTTATGCATACTATAAAGGATATTCATATATTGTGAAACGAAGCAATAAAAATGGAACTGTTATTTGGCGCTGTTCAAAGCAACGATCGAAACAGTGTCGAGGAATGCTTAAAACAAAAGAATTGGACGTACTTTCTTCAAACAATCATGAATGTAAACTTAATAATCACGCTAGTCTAAATGTAAGGAAAACCCAAACCAAAGCAAGAAACCAAGTCCAAGAGAAAGATAGTACTGCTCAAGATAATATTAACCTCAAGTTTAATACACTACAACGCCCTCATGCTGTTAGCGAGTTGTTTAATGAGAAACCTTTAACACCTCCTGTGAAACCCATGTTCAGACATGCACCCACATCTCAAAAGCCCTCAACCCTATCAGAGACAATATACCCCATCAAAAAGTTAGTGGGGAAAGGTAATAGTGGTAATAATAACATAACAGTGTTAAAGCATTCTAGCACATCTAAAAAGAAGCTTTCAACACTATCAAAGGCAACTCAAACCATTGAACAGACTGTGGACACAGGTGGAAATTATGATGGTAATGATAACGATGACAATGATCATCATTATGAAAATGATTATAATAATGAGGATGATAATCATAATGATGGTGATAATGATGAACTGCTTCCCGAGATTCTGAAACCATTCATAAAAAATAGCAAATGGAACGATCCTAATATATTAGTCGAACGTCTACAGCTCTTGCATGCCTGTAAACAGGTTGGTCATGTTGGTTATGAGAAAGAGCTATTAAATATAGAAAATGAACTTCGTAATGCTGGTATTATTGTGTAATGGGTCAACGTCAAGTGATATGTTTAAAAACTATAATAAACAATCATAAACAAAAAAAAAGCTGTATTCTGTGTGTGTACCTAATGTAAAAATGTAATTACCGGTAATAAAAATATTTTATGTGTATCTTTTTTTAAAATGTCCATGTATATTCATCATTAACTTTCCTTTTATACCACTAATCAAAATCAGAGAAGCCAACATTTCCCTACCAACGCATCACAGGCTGTCAAACGTTGTTTAGCTCTTAAATTAATACTTTATTAGCAACACGCCTTAATTAAGGTTCACTATGGTAATAAGAAATGTCTTGTTCTTTGCAAACATGATCCAAAAGATTTATAGGTACATCAACACGTTGCAAACGTTGATAGGTTGCTGCACTTGAGTTCTTAACTGGATTACTAGCTGTAACAGCTAAAACAGAGCATTTTATAGAAAGAAAAGGCTGTATACCACTTGGGTTTGATTCTTTTTTTTTTTCTCCCATATTTCATTCCACTTTAAACTTCCACTTTCCACTTTATTCTTATTACCGTGTTAACTTTACTGAAGCCTCCGTGGCTTAGGCGGCAGCACGCCGGCCTCTCACCGCTGGGTCCATGGTTCAAATCCCGGTCACTCGATGTGAGATCTGTGCTGGACAAAACGGAGGCAGACAGGTTTTTCTCCGGGTACTCCGGTTTTCCCTGTCAAAATTTCATTCCAGCAACACTCTCCACTATCATTTGATTTCATCTGTCATTCATTTAATCATTGCCCCAGAGGAGTGCGTCAGGCCTCGGCAGCCGGCACAGTCCATATCCTCGCCGCTAGATGGGGGCTTCATTCATTCCATTCCTGACCCGGTCGGAGACTGGAAGCAGGCTGTGGATTTTCATTTTCACCGTGTTAACTTTACTAAAAATTAGTTTATGTTTCACAGTTAATACGAAAGTATCAATGGCAAAAAGTATTTGTAACCAATCAAATATAACTGACGAATTTGATTACACACTACCAATTGTAGTGGTAGGTTCTTTTACATGTCATAAATGTATAACATGAGGCCCAATAGCTTCGAGGTAAACTATTGTGTCAAGGTTTAGAGACATCTCAATTATTAGCCCCGTGTATTTGAGTGTGTATAAATCATATTATAGGGTTTTGCAATATCAAAGTCGTTATAACCGTCATGATATTTAGATATCATAGCTATTACCCTCATGTACTTAAGTGTGTTACATCATCATGTTTAGTGCACCACTGTAAGGTGGTTGTCAACCGGGTTTGGGGTGTAATCTCTACTTAGTATAAAACAAAGTCCCCCGATTCTTGAATGCTACAAGTAATCTGGAGAACCACTGAATGGATTTGGATTAGGTTTTCACCATTCTGGAAAGGATATCTCAAGCAAGGTTTCTGTTGAAAATTATTTATTTGTCATCAAAGAAAGCCAAGCAGTAACGATTTCAGTAAAAAAAAAGTCAAAAAGCCTGGCGTCCGTTAGCTTTTTAAGCTTACGCTGAGCAAACAGTTAAAAATATATACACACTATAAGTGTAAGAATTGTTCAGCATGAAAAGTTCTACAATAAAAGTCCGCTAGAGCATATCTCTATCTTTTATACATCGCCCACTATAAGTTAAGCGATTTTACATTTTCATTTCTACCAACAATCACCATTCAATTACTAAAATAACTGTTCCCAGACAAACGCTGAGGCGGATTGCTAGTATGTAATATGGTGTATGGTTTCTATGACTGAATGCTCTTCCTTACAGCAAAAACAAAACAAAAAGTGTTGTCATGTAACCTCCTAAGAGGCTGAGTGCAGGTCTTTCTAGTAAACGCCTGTGGGGCTATCTTAAGTTTGGATAAAAAATAAATAAATCTAGGCAAAAATGTAAAAAGAAAACAAATATTGTCTTAAGTTAGATACCATCCCAGCATTGTCTTGGCGTAAAAAGTAGAAATTATACAATACCTCTTTTGAAATGGTGGTGGTAAGGATCAAATCAACATCTTCCCGGTTTTGCCTTTAAACTAAATGTATCCTGTTTCAGTCCTCATGCCAGAATTACATTTCTTAGCAGAGTCGGGGATCGAACCCTGGTCATCACAGTAAAAGTAAAACTGCTTAACCACTACGCCATCATGCTCCCTATTTCTTAGAGTGCTCTGTCTTAGTCCTCACAGTTGGGAATCAAAACCAGAATTTTTGCAACAATACAGCAAACGACAAGAAAATGAATAAGTTATTACATTCAAAGTAATTGAAATATTTGCATTGTGCAGTTGGCTCCTACAAGAGCAGTGTGTGCCTCATCATACCGCGTAACATTTCAACTGACACAGCTCTCTCAGTCTGGTTGGTCAGTGGAGCTAGTTGCTAGCGAACATTACAATATTATTAACCAGAGTGTATTTTTATCGCATTTTCGGTCATCAGTCCCGTGTGCTTGAGTGTGTGAGTTGTACATTTTATACGTTTTACGAGGATTTTGATAAATTAATTATATATTTTTTTGCTAAATTGCAAGGACTATGTGAAAGAGTGATATTCCAAGCGATTTGACCAGTGAGTGACTGTTGGAGATAATAAAAGGTAAACTGATGATGTATTTTTACTGAGTTTGCAATTTTTGTTGTGTTCTTATTTTTTCTCTTTTTTTGTCTGGTTTAAAACAATTGTTTATCTATCTCTGTCCTGAGCTAATCGTTCTATATCTACATAGCTACCACAACCTACAGTACATTCAAGGCAATCTGTTTAAAATATTCTTACCGTGGTCTACCCCTACAGTTCTTGTCTTTAACCCTTTATTTCATAACTAAGCTTGCTAATCCTGGGTGTCTTAGTATGTGTCCTACCAAGCTATCTATCCCTTCTCTTCATTAGCAGTCGCCAGAAACATCTCTCCTCTCCCACTCTGCTTAATACCTCTTCACTTGTTACTCTATCTATCCGATTTTCATCACTTCCCCTGTAACACCACATTTCAAATGCTCCTATTCTCCTCTTTTCTGCTACAACAATAGTCTAAGTTTCACTTCCATAGAGAGCCACACTCCAGACAAAGGCTTTAAATACTGATTTCCTAATTCCTAAATCTATATTGAATGTCAACAGATTTCTTTTCTGTAGAAATGCTTTCCTTGCCTGAACCAATCTACGTTTCATATCCTCTTCAGCTTCAGTGGCTTAGTCAGTAGCATGCTGAACTGCTATGCACAAGATCGCAGGTTCAAACCCAGTCAAGTCGTCGGATTTTTAAGAGCGTTAAATCCTTCAGTACGCCTTCCTTCAGAGGAAAAGTCAAGCCGGTGGCTTCATGTCATACATTTGTTTCCACGTAAAAGAACCTACCACTGCAATCGGTAGGGTGTAGCAAAATTTGTAAGTTATATTTTTGTCGGAACGCTCTATCAAGTTCCAACGTTTGCCACTAAGAGTTAGTGACATTTGGTAACCATAGTTGCACCTACTTGAAATTGAACTTGTTGGGAGCCCTACGTTGTTGAATCCAAAATGCCCAGCTATGGCCATTGGCTGCAATTCATAATCTATCCTCTTTGCTTCGTCCATCACTAGTTATTTTGTTTCCTAACTAGCAAAAAGTCTCCTACTTCCTTTAGGTTTTCACCTGCCAATTCGAAGTACATATGCATTTCATTTGAGGGGTTTAGACATCGTGGTGTATAGGATTTGTGTGGTAGCCTGTGTTATTGTGATAACTGCAGTAGTGTGTGTATTTGTAATTAAATGCGTACTGGGAAGGATGCAGGTGTACACTTAAATTAGGATTCATCCCTGTATTCACCTGAAGTACAAGCGGAAAACCATGGAAAACCCCTTCCAGGATGTCTGAGGTAGGAATCAAACCCACTTCTTCTCAGTTTTGCCTCACGAAGCTGAGTGTACCCCGTTCCAGCTCTCAGACCAGAATTAAATTCCTTGGCAAAGCCGAAAATCAAAATCCAGGCCTCCACGGTGACAACCAAGAATGCTAGCCACTACACAACGAGGTTGACTCTTCTGAAAGTCTATCTCCTACGGTCTTATTTTACGTTGTTGTTGCTGTTGTTGTTTGAAGGGCTTAGACATCGTGGTCTTTTATACCCTTTTACTTGGGTGTATGTAAAATGTATGCGATAATCTGTGTTATTGTGGTGTCTGTAAGAGTGTATGCATTAGTTATTCAGGTAAGGATTGGGAAGGAGGCGGCCATGGCCTTAATTTAGGAACCATTCTGACCTTTGCCTGGAGCAGAAATGGGAAACCACAAAAACAATTTTTTAAGACAACCAAGGTTGAATTCTGACATCAAAATGCATATAAAAGTACCTCCAGCAGCCAAGAACCAAGCCTTCTGCCTCAGTGATAACACACAATGTAGTGTAGGCTATCAAATATCTGCGAACTTGCATCTTTCTACTGTAGCTCTCACAGCACGCTAGAAAGAGCAGTCTCCTTTCAACTCATATAGTGTTCGCTCGCAAGTGAATTCTTTGAACTTGTAACAAAATTCAATCATCAATCACGCGTTATTGCATGTAACTTATGTGTGTTGTGGTTTTGAAAAATCATCTCAGTCATTAGCCCAGTATAGTATAGTGTGCATCAGTTGTGTGTATAGTACTTAGCTATTTGCCCTGTATATTTGGGTGTGCATGTTGCCAGCGCTGGTTAACTAACATCTACCGTTATATTATATTGGGTTAAAAGGCTAAAATGCTGTCATAGAGTTGATATCCTAGGCCTCAGATACCCTAATACCATCAGGTTAAAAAGAACAAGAGTTGACCAAGAGAGATCGACACATAACAGAAAATCTGTACAGGTAAGTAATACCAATTCAGTCTTTGACTGGTCTAATGTAGCCTCCAAGCCTCCCCTGTCCTGAGCTAATCGTTTCACCTCTACATAGCTACCACACCTACATCCGATGCAATCAGTTTAACATATTCTAACCTTGGTCAACCCCTACAGTTCTTGTGTTCAACACTTCCTTCCATAACTAAGCTTGCTATTCATGGGTGTCTTAGTATGTGTTCTACCAACCTATCTCTTGTGTTCTGTTAGAATATGCTAAAACACCTTAATAACCTGTGCTATTGTGATGGTTGTAAGAGTGTGTGCACTTGGCCTCACTGTCCTGAGCTAATAGTTTCATCTCTACATAGCTACCACAACTTACATTCAAGGCAATCTGTTTAACATATTCTAACCTTGGTCTACCCCTTCAGTTCTTGTCCTCGACCCTTCCTTCCATAACTAAGCTTGCTATTCCTAGATGTCTTACCTTACTATGTGTCCTACCAACCTATCTCTTCTCTTGGTTCCATATATAGAGAGAACGTACTAGCATCTTTTATTTGTGTACTCGTGATGATAAAAGAGTAATTGATTCTGATGGTATAGCTACACATGCCAATGGTCATTACTCTGTCAAGCAATAAAAGCAATGGTATGGTCTGGTACGATGTCTCCAGCCTCATTATATTTAATGGACACCTACTGAATGCAGTGGTAGGATTATAACCCTACTGTCAACCTCAAATATTGTGTGGTTACTGATCACACTATACTAAGTTTAAAGAGGTGCGTAAATTATTAGAATTGATGATAGTTTTCTAATATTTACTTTATACGTTTTGAGACTTAATACAGTAGAAATGTTTTGCAACACACTAAAATTATTTCAAATGTTTATTCAATAGTCTTAATAATAGTTTTGAAAGCAGTGGTAGATAGGCTTTATTTGTAGGAGTCTTACCTGCAGGCTACTGTGTTACTAAGTTTCTGCAAACAGTCAGAAAAACTGTAAATCTTTTTATTATTGATTGTACACTCTTGAACTATTCAAAAATGCGTATGCAATGCATTGAAATTACCTGATTTAAAGTATACATTTCAAAGTCTACGAAAATAAAACAGCTCAGGTATCCCTTAGAATTCTCAACCTTATTGTTGTTGGTGCTCTTATGTTATAGTTTACAGTATTATCATCGCCCCTGTGTACTTAGATGTGTGTACAAGTTGCCTGACAACCTGTGTCACTGTGATGTTTGTGTGTGAGTACTTTTAAACGAGGAAGGATTTGGGTAGGAAGCTGTTTGTTTTTCTTTTGTTTCATTTGAGAGACTTGGACATCATGGTCATTTAGCCCCGTGTACTTTGGTGGGTGCTGAATATTGTCTGCTAACCTGCGCTGTTGTAATGGCTGTATTAGTGTGTGTATTTATAATTCAGGTGAGGATTGGAAAGGCGGTGGCCGTGGCCTTAAGTTAAGAAAAATCACAGCATTTTCCTAGAGCAAAAGTGGGAAATCACACACAAAAAAAAGAAACACTTCCAGAATGGTTAAGGTAGGAATCAAACCCGCTTTTTCACACTTTTGCCTCACAAGGCTGAGTGTACCCCCATTCCAGCCCTCAAACCAGAAATTAAATTTCTTAGCAGAGCCAGGAATGAAATCGAGACCTAAGCGGTGACAGCCAAGAATGCTAACCACTACACCTCAAGGTGGACAAATAGTTGTTGTTGTTTCATTTGATTGGGGTTAGTGACATCGTCGTCATGTAGCCCTGTGAACTTGGGGTGTACGTAAAAGTTGTCTGATAACCTGTGTTATTGTGATGGTTGTATTAGTGTGTGTATTTGTAATTCAGATAAGGCCTGGGAAGGAGGCAGTCAAGGCCTTCAGTTAAGATATATCTCAGCATTTGCTTGGAGTAAAGTGTGAAACCATAAAAAAAACACTTCCAAAATGGCTGAGTTAGGAATCAAACCCAGCGCCTGTCAGTTTTGTCTGACAAGGCTGAGTGTACCCCGTTCCAGTTCTGAAACCTAAAATTAATTTTCTTGGCAGAGCCAGGAATCGAACTCGGGTCTCTGCAATAACAGCCAAGAATGCTAGCCGCTACACCACGAGGGGGACAATATAAGGCTGGTCTTGATTGTACATAATCAATCAATAATTACCTAATAATAATGAAAATAATAATAATAATAATAATAATAATAATAATAATAATAAATATTCCAGTTAGCAACGTAACACTGTCAACGTCTCTCTGTGACGTCATCCACGGTCTCAGGGCGTGGCGGCCATCTTGCACATCTGCCACTGCGCCAGCTATGACTCTCCCTCCCATAAAAATAACATATGAGAGTTACGCGCGGCGGCCATCTTGCACATTAGCCCCTGCGCCAGCTTCGGCCTATTATATCTACTGACGTGGATTCGAACCCCACCGTCGGCCGTCCATTAAATGGTTTTCCATGGTTTCCCATGTTCAACTCTAGGCAAATGCTGGGACTGTACCTTCTAATAGGCCACGGCTGCTTCCTTCCACATCCTTGCCCAGTTTTATTCATTTCATATCTCATTAACTCCTTTCATAAGGTAGGGGTCAGGAAGGGCATCTAGCCGTAAATAAAACATACCTTCCACATCGACTTCCATTGCATATCATCTCCGACCCCATCGAAAACGGAAATAATACTTCGTTGGTTGGTTCCTCAGTTTAGGCGCTGCGACAACGCGGTCTTTGGGTGTGTGTAGTCTGGAATCTGTCTGGTAACCGGTGTTAATTGTGATGGCTGTATTAGTGTGTGTTATCTGTTCTTAATTCAAGGACTGCAGACATTCAATTTTCAAGTAGTTCCTACTTTTGCTACCAAACGCCACCATCAACGACAACTAGTTCTGAACTTGGTTACTAGATGCCACCGCAGTCGACTCCTGGCGACGAACGTTGAAACCTAAGAGCGTTAGTTAAATCTAACCTATAATTTAGCTTCACACAAGTATAATTAGTGGAAGGTTCTTTTACATGCCAGAAATCTATGACATGGGACTGCCGGCTTTTCTTCCCCTCCGAAGGAAGGCATACAGAGGGATTTTAAGGCACTTTAAAATCCGACGACTTCGGACGGGTTTGAACCCGCGACCTTGGGCATACAGTAGAAGCTCAGCATGCTACCAACTACGCCAACGAGGCAGCAAAAAAAAACAACAACAAAAAAACAACTTCATTTGAGGCATTGAGGTAATCAAATACGTGTGTGTGTTGGGGCTGGGCGACCATTCTCACCTGTAAACCGTGTCCGCGGTCAGGTAGCAACCAAATTTTGCAACTGTTCTATTTTTTCCTGCAAACACAGTGAAATATACTTCAAGCTGGTAGCGCAGAATTGTCAAGATCATTGAACTGAGCAGCGTATTCATGTCAGCTTGCAATAACTTAGTTGGTGTTGTTTCATTTTAGGTGCTTTGGACATATCGTGGTCATCAGCTTCGTTTACCTAGGTCCAGAGTGCGAATTAACGTGGCGGATGAGAGAGATCTTCCCCTGGGGAAATCGCACCACTACCTCATAAGCTTGTATTTGTATCCTAGACGGGGATACCTCCTATTCGTATTAATATTTTGCAAAAGTTCCGCCTAATCAATACCTTTAATGTATTATATATAAATGATCACTTAGTGGTCATTGGTACATGTTTCAAGGCCTAATTGTTTTGGCCCCTTCATCAGCCGATATAGATAAAATGTGGTTGGATTGCTTAACACTTATAAACATTCCCTTCAAAAACCTTATTATGGTGCACCATAATGAAAGGTGAAAGATGTTTACCCCAAAGATACTTAAGGAAATAAAATACATAAATAAATAAATAAATAAATAAATAAATAAATAAATAAAGGAAGGAAGAAATAGTTGAAATTTGAAAAAAACAAAAAATACAATATGAAAACACTCTAAAATTTCACCCTTTCTTGCTGATCACTGAAATTGTGCACTCTTCTTTATGTATTTATGTATTTTATTTCCTTATGTATCTTTGGGGTAAACATCTTTCACCTTTCATTATGGTGCACCATAATAAGGTTTTTGAAGGGAATGTTTATAAGTGTTAAGCAATCCAACCACATTTTATCTATATCGGCTGATGAAGGGGCCAAAACAATTAGGCCCCGAAACATGTACCAATGACCACTAAGTGATCACTTATATATAATACAATAAAGGTATCGATTAGGCGGAACTTTTGCAAAATATTAATACTAATTGTTTCATCAATACGGAACCAGAATGAACCATTCAAATACTAATACCTCCTATTCTCCACAAAGAGGGTTGCGGTGATTGTTTCTTTCAAAGGGTAGAAAATCATCTGACTGGCTGCGTGGCTCAACGGTAACGTTCTCGCCTGCTGTGTCCAAGGTTGCAGGCTCGTATCCTGGCGCAGTCAGCTGGCATTTGAGGGTGCACAAATGCGAGGGAGCCGTGTGAGATTTACTGGCACATTAAAGATCCCCTTCGGGGCAACATTCTGCCACCCCGGTGTCTCTAAAGGCCACTGTAGTTAAAAGGGACGTAAAACCAATAACATTATTATTATTATTATTATTATTATTATACAGGGCGCCAGGAAATATTCTCCGCAGTGGCTACGTGCATCTGTGAGAGGTTGCGTCATCAGTTTAGTTGGCAGCACAGTGTCCTTGATAGCGTGAAGGCCACATGTGTGGGCTGTCGAAATCGTCAGTGTGTATAGTTCATGGAGGAAAGAAAGGAAGGAGATGCCTTCGCTGCACTGCCTAGCGCAAGTTGTTGAAGCCAAACGGCACACCCATTTTGGTTATCGAGAAAATGGCTGTCCCTATGCTTAAAGCCGTAAACCACTCCAACTAGTAATGGATTTTAGTGACATAAAACTGCAATGACAAGTCAAGATTTTTTCTTGGATAGGTAGAATACACTCTGTACATCACGGTACTTGGCACAAAGAAGCTGCGTTATCGTTTCAAAGGCCAATTTAAATAGAAATATGAGGGCACCTTTCAAGGCTAGTTTCGTAAGGAAGACGCGGCAAAACGTAATAATACGCTGAAACACTGATTAAATTGAATACAGGTGCGAGTTATACCAAAGAAGGAACAACTTGGGAACTAATGATGCCGAACTAATTACGGTATTTACACCAAATTGAGTTTTAAGTTCTTATTGGTGTTCAGGCATTTATCAGTTTTTAGGCCTAATTTCGAGCACAGCCACTTTCACTCATTGGTCGTACACATTTTGATAGTCAAGAATACGAACCTTAAAATTAATTAACAGAACACTTGGACGCATATTTGCACAAAAATACGGTATAGCCTATACTTGTCGGTACCGTGCGGTAGAAACTTGGCGATTAGCCTCGAATTGATTCATTACGTAGGCCTTCCGTAATTATTGACCGCCAGCTGTTTGATAATTTGGGATTTGCCGAGAAATGGTTTTTTTTTGTATTTACACTAAATTTACACATGCTGAGATTAGAATTGAAGAGGTTTTTTTTTTCTATTTTAATAACTTATTACTACTACTGCTCCAGCAAGAGTTAAGGTGAGAAAAGTCTGAGAAGATATCCTGCAAGCATAACTCAGAAACACCATGCACAATGCCTCATGCAACTCACGGAACACCGAATACAAGTTAACGTTACGCCCACTTTGGACGCAGCGCTTGGCTTCACTCAAACGAGCTCAGGGCATCTCCTCTTATTCTTTCCTCCATGGTATAGTTAGATTATTGGAAGTGTGCAACAGTACTGTATGTTATGAATGGCTGTGGTGAGTATAAAGTTTACTGTTTGTTATGATGCAAGCGACAGCCGTGCTGCCACCGTAACGTGGCCGACGAGAAAGACAGGCCATGGCGCGGATCTGTGACGTCAGAGGAGTGGTGTCGCTCGCTCGCCTCGCCGCATTGATTGCACCAAGGTATTCTCATCTATAGAAGCCTACCAATAGCCGAGTAATTTGTTAGTGTGAATTTAAGGATACTCAAAAATAAAGTTAAAAGCTGTGGAAGAAATCCACCCCTATCACTAGCTCAAAACCTTAGAGCAGTAGAATATTAAGCAGTGTAATACAAACGTTGAATGGATGTTCCAGTTTATGCAGATATACAAAACTGTACATATTATCCTCTTATCTTCGTTCATCAATAAGTTGTTTCCATACCAGTTTACATGTAAGTTTAACTTTAAAAGCAGCTGGAATTAAAAAAAAAAAAGAAGAAACAACCAAGCATTGCATTAGGAGAAAGTATCCAGTGCTTCATTTATTGCAAGGGAAGGGTCATTCATGCCCCAAAATAATAAAAATGAATATAAGAAATTTGAGCCAACACTCGTGGTTTTTAGCATTTTGCTTTTTTGAGTAGGCCTACCATAAGACAATCATTTTCAACAACAAAAATTTAATGCATAGGACTACTTCAGATACATATATGAATTGCTGAGATTATACTTACCTCCTTTAGCAGAGAGCCTTTTATCTGACACCAATCCCCTACAGTGCCAGGTTTACTTCTTGTGGCAACTACTATCATGATGGACATGTTTAACGGTTCTCTCCCGTTCCCAGTTAGGCTTAGGTCAAATTTATGGTTTTATGGGCTCAAGATTTTTATAACGAAGTATATTACTACAAGTGAAGGACCTTGGAAACTTATTCATTGTGAGTTAATTCAGTGGATTGAAATGTCGTGGATATCAGCCCCATGCACTTATGTGTGTACTGTACTTGTATTAGAAAAGGATGTGGTAGTCGTTTTCAGTTAGCTTTTATTTACAGTTGAGTTGGGAAGACACTTCCAGGATGCAAGGAGTGGGATTCAAATCATTCTGTCAAGAGCCTTTGTGCGAAGCTTTGAAGAATAAATCCTATATCAGGTTTCAAATAATCCTTCGCAAAGCAGGTCACCTGGACAAGAAGCCACTTTACTTACCCCTACTCCATTTAGGTGGAACTGTTCCATTTATTAAAATTAAAGAAAGACCATACTTGACATTGTAATTTGGATCTATGCTGGCTACACGGACATGGTATCTCCCTCCCAATAAGATGTCCAAGATCTCCACCAAACGTCAAACGAGACCCTTCAAATTATTCAAATGAAAGCATTCCTCAACTTTTAATTATTTTTTCTTATTTTTTGTTTCACCCTGGTGGTCTGGGGATGAAGAATTTTATAACATACCCAGTCCCCCCCTACCCCTTCTTCCCATAAAATATCGTATACTCCTCACCACATCCATTCCCCCTGAAAAAGAACATGGGCATCCTTGCAGGCCACATGGAAAATAAGCAGTTAACAGTACTACACACTGGGTAAATCGGTTTGAAATGGGTAAATCTAGAGCTTTAACAGAGAATTCTGGATGTGGTGATTGGTAGGGCCCTGGAGTACAAAACTATACTTGTATCTTCAAGAACACTAGCAAATTGCAAGTAATCTTCATCCAATGACACAGTAATGTTTACACTTAATTATAATAAGCACACACAAAATGTATTACAGACATTATTTTATTTAGGACATTGGTTATAAATATAAGCATCTCAAGCACATTAACACATTGTCTGGAAGAATCTTAGAATGTAGAAAATGAAGTTTGCAGGTTTCACCAAGTAGACTATAAAGGTGATATCTTGCTGATCTTGGATATATTACTGGCGATTATTAGGATCTAATATCCTCCAGCTATTAATATTCTCAAAAAATCCTGCACTGCACATAGGGCCTACAGCCATTATACCCTGCTGATGATTCATGATCTCTTCAGGATTTTAAATTTTTCTGACACCATTTCCCAATCTCACTGGAGCTTAGTGGGTTACAAATTCATCGTTACAAAGATGCATGAACACAATTTGAGGACTGGACATGTCTAACTTGCTTCCAGCTGCCTTGCTACTGTTTCCTTATGCAGTACAAAATCACTATCAATTACATTGGTATCTTGCAGCCTTGGCAACGATAGAGTCTTCTATTAACTCTTGTACTATTTTCATCTCTAATTTATCTCACAACAAAACAAGCCTGCCAACTTGTGTCAATAGCTTTAATGTGGACATGGAATGGAATTTACACTTACAAAATTCCCCTAGACACAAAATGGCATCATCCATGACAACGTGGACAACACTTAGGGTTTAAACGCTGCATACATGTTAAATTCTATGTGTTATACTCTGATTTACAAAAGATGAACGGTGCAAGCTGCCATCCGCTTGAATGGTGAGGTGAGGAGTGGAGACAAGAGGGGTAACGGTGTCCATAGCAACAGCGAGCAGTGTTGCAATGAATGCCGACACAGCAGTGAGCACATGGTTTGACGCAGTGTTCTACTGTGAACTAACTCGTCACTGCCATTAGTAATATCCCGAGTATATATTGAAGTGCATTTGCTTATTCTTTCATAGGCTACAGTAAGCGTTATCGTTCTGTTTTTGTTGGAAGCGTGTGTATATACAGATTTTGAGTTTATTTCTTTTATTTGCATCATCGTGTCTATTTTCGTTGTGTAAAAATGGCATCGGTACATGCTCGCGGAAGGCCCAGGATCCATTCTCTGCGACAGAACAACTTCAGGCCGTAGTGTGACTCTCCGTAGCCAAGTAAAGGAGATGGTATGTGCGGTGAGGAATTTTATGGAGGAAGAAGAGGAAAATATGCGCTTACGGGAGGAACCTCTGATTCCATTTGTTCAGGTGCGGAAAAGAACTGCCAAGACTCTTGGTGTGAGTGAAATCACTGCATACCGAGTGACGGAAGGGAAGTTCCTGTCTGATGATGCTGGCCCGTCTAAACTATCAACTCCAGGGAAGAAGAGGCATAGAGAAGGGGTGGTCACTAATTTAGATGGCTTTCAACAAGATGCTGTTAGACGGCATATTTATAGCTATTATTTTAGGAAAGAAATTCCAACATGTCGCAAACTTCTTGTTTTTGCTCAGAGAGGCACAATTATTTCAAGGAAGCCTTTCTTCACTGAAAGTGTTGCACGATCTGGGATTTAAATATAAGAAAATTAATGGGGGGAAGGTGATCATGGAGAGGCCAGATATTGTGGCTTTGAGGTGTCAGTTCCTACATGAAATGGGGAGACCCTACTGAGTTGTAGGCCAAAAATTACAAACAAAAAACCAAAATCTGGTTTCATGTCCTAGAAGTTACCTATCACTTGGGGCACTTAAATATACATTTGTTTTTTAAGTACGGCCATTTTTAAATACCTTACGGGGGCTTTTAAAGAACACGTGCTTAGGTCTTGAAATGGGCAACGCCTACTTCCTAGAACCAAAAACCCCTCAATTTTGTTGTAATTTCATACTCTTGGCCAATATTATCATGCCAATCATCTGAATACAAGCTTATGGTGCCATCTGTTGGTAAATTTATCAGTTATGAGTAGCCTAGGCAATGTTTGTCAAGTGTGAAACTTTTCTTAGAGCATTATTCTTACTTTTCTTACCGTACATGTTATTTTCTTATCCCATATAATTTTTAACTGTATGGCATTCACTAAAAGAATATCATTACTATACACATGCACATATTTAACATCGAACAGAAGTATTTTGGTTTGTAGTAAAGTATAGGCCATTTTGGATACATGGTGGAACCATGCGTCTTTGTTTATTTTGATGGTCAGTGGCTTTAGTGAAGTTTATTCGCAAGAATTATATTTTTATTGGTTTACTGTGAGTGGTGGAACTTGTGTAAGTTAATGGTATTTTAGAGATTTGTGTGCAGTTTATTAGATGTATTCTGTATCTAGTCGATGGTGTAAACCGAAAGTCCGTGAAACAAAGAAATGGAATAGTGCTATTTAGAATGTTGACAAACAGTGGGGTGATATTACATGTGAAGTTAAGTAATGCAAGTTCAACAGCTGCAACTACTTCTTCTGCCAGTGTCAGAAAACTGGAATAGGCCTATTTTAGTGAGGAGAATACTGTTTGACCTAGTGTTAATGACAAGCACATTCTCATTCATATATGGGTGCCCTCCAAAATTTGTTTACAGACCTGTGTGGTGAATGTGGCAGTAAATCTTCGTGTCAACATCAGGGAGAAAGATGGGTTTAGTAATAAGTTACCTCTGAAGTGTGGGAAAAGTGATTTGTAAACTCAGGGAAGTCTTGATGCAGGAAATTCCACTAAAATACTGTATTTTTTAATAAAGTTAGCTTTTTCTCAATACCATATTTTTCAGCATTTTAAATGTTCCAGTTGCCTGCGTTTTGATCCCATTACCTTCAAACTTGGTTTTCACATACAACTTTGTGGTCTTAATAATGTGTGGAATTCATTTTGAAAAATATTAATAACTTTCAGAAATATTTAGGTTCAAATTTGAAAAAAATGACATATTTTAACAGAACAACAGGTCATTCTAAAAAAAAAAACCATTTTAATAATAAACCATTTGCACTGATTTTAAAAGTAATACCAATTTTTATTTGTAGACCATTGATGATCATTCCATACAAGTTTTAGATTGATAACTTTAAATTTGATGTACCTGGGACATTTTCAAAATTTGCATATTTATTACATAAAATGTTATAATTTCTAAATGATTGAACCAAATAGCTCCAAAGTTTAGAATTCCCTTAATTATGCTCACTTTAAAGAACCTACAAAATTTGGTGAAAATTGGGTGAAAATAGGCTACTGGAAAATTCAAAACTTAAGTTAATAGGGCAAAAATGTTATGGATATTGTGTGGTTAGGTGAAATGTGGGTCAATGCTGGTCACACAGTGTCTAAGGGTTGGAGTGACAACTCAGTTCAGGGGACAAGGAAGGGCCGTCAGGCAGAGGGGGTCGATTTATTATTCTACATGCCGGGCAATCACACGGCTTTGTTAATAATACACTTTTGCTCTTTAGGTCGAAAAGAACTGGTGATTTCCATGAAGACATGGACTACAACTAGTTTTTAAAATGGTTCCAGGAACAATTGTTACCCAACATCCCTGAACACAGTGTTATTGTAATGGACAATGCTTCGTACCACATAGTACAGATAGAATAAGCTCCAACAACTTCAAGTACGAAGCCGCGAATGTTGGAATGGCTCGACCGCCATCATGTAGCCTACCATGCGACAGCTCTCGGACAAAAGGAATCCTTCTCGGTAGTGCTGAATGAACATAGAACGAGCGATAACACTCTATATAATACATGAATTAGCCAAAATACCTTATAAAAGGATGAGAAATAAATCAGGAAGCAATGTTTTAATAGATGTTTCCTCCTCCGCCGTCTGTGACCCACCCAGCCATTCCAAATATAGCGAAAATTACAGCAGTGAGCGGCATTGTTCAAATCAATCATCAAAAAAAGTACCATAACAGTACTGCCAACCTCGCCCTTACGGTACTATGTGAAACAAAAAAGTGCCCAATTCAGTCTCTAGTGGGCATCATTTGTTCGCAACACTCAGTTCACGACTCTAATTATGCTAGTGTGTGCAATATTTCGCATCTCTGTACGGCTGAAATGAGTGTTTTTTGTTATCTGCTCAGTAATAACTATGCAGTATATCGCTCTCCTGTAATGTGTATGTCTATTTTTTTCCGCACAACTGTGGTTTTGACAAAGGTTACAGCCTAACGTGCCCAGATCAATGGTTTTGTGTCAACCATGCCCCGCTAGCAGCGCGCGGCCAAGGCTGCACCTACACCTGACCATTCTTACCTTCACTTTGTCCAATCCAATGGTTTTTGACAATGGTTACAGCCTAACGCACCCAGATCAATGAGTTTTGGCAATGGCTACTGCCTAACGTGTCCCGATGATTCTTTTTTTATCAACAGTGATTTTGCATCCCACTTCTTTTTATCAACAGTGATTTTGTATCTCACATGTGTGCCTCGATGCGTGCTGCTAGAGTGAGCCTTGATGACGGTTAAAAGAGATCAAGTGCTATCGAAGCATGGCAGCTGTTTTTAAAATAGCAAAAAATAAAAACACATATTTACGTACTTTAGCACATATATGAGGTTCAGTAGTAAGTTTTAATTAGGGTTCCTAATTTCAATACGT
The DNA here is from genome assembly GCA_946902985.2 of Meconema thalassinum. Lineage (NCBI taxonomy): Eukaryota > Metazoa > Arthropoda > Insecta > Orthoptera > Tettigoniidae > Meconema > Meconema thalassinum. The sequence goes on along the minus strand of OX336388.2, from coordinate 2,104,484,683 downwards.
AATATCGCCCAAAAAATGAAACAAGGACACAAGGAATGTAAAAGTACATTCATGTCTGCTACAAGTGTATAAGCCGCGTTCCACTTTCATTCAGAATTAATATCCTTCTCAACCTTATACAGCAGCGCAAGCCTAAATCCATGTAGGCTACCACGTGGATGAACTGGCGAGAAAGCATGGCCATGAGATCATCACGCTGCCCCATATCATTGCCACTTCAATCCTATAGAAATTATATGGGGTCAAGTGAAGGGTTATCTAGCACGGCATAATAAGAATTTCACACTCCGTGAGGTTGAGAAGCTTACCGTTTAGGCTATTAGGGAAGTGACTTCATAAAACTGGAAGCGTTTTGTGTTAATAGTGCAACGAGAACTGGATGAGGCTACGAAACGTGAATGTATACTCGATGATGGGGTAGATTGGTTCATCGTTTCCCTGGAAAGCAATTCCAGATCCAATTCAGACACAAGTGACGAAGAGGGGGCTATGAAAGGAATAGACCCATAATTAAGTTAGTAGCAGCTAGAGCGATTAGGCAACTAAAAATTCCCCTAAACTCGCGTGCATCGCAATGTTTAATTGACCCTTCACACGAATATGGCTGACACACCACAGATCCCAGTATTTGTGTCTTCCTGGAAGCTTCTTGGAATGTTATGAGTCATGATCTGCCTCAGTGGCAACGCAGCATTTCCTCACGTGTTAGCTTTGACAGCTGCCAGCGCTCATTATTGGTACCGGCAATACAGAGTATTCTTTGCGTACAAACACAAACCTAACCCCAGACCTCCTTGCTTGTACTACTAACAATAATTTTGGTCCAGATAGTCGCCTAACCAAGTAGCGACCAATGGCTTTGTCTCGCCATGGCTTTAGAAGAGTACAGTTCAACTTTTCCATTAAAATGAACTACGGTAAAAGTAATTTATGAACATTCATGATCTTTCAAGAAATTATTCTTCTTTAGACTGAGATAGGCTACTCAATACTCCCAATAATGTCAAAAGTACTCAAATCAAACTTACCAAGCAACTTTTGAAGATTTGATGGATGAGGCAGATAAGTCTGACCACTCCGATGTAACTTTTTGTACACTGATGACAAGTGAACATATTATATGGAAGCTGCCAAGAGTAACGTGTCTCCACTGTACCTACGATTGTTTGCCTAACATCTAAAAAATTAACTTGCTCTATTAAAGACTATAATGGTGTGCAATCATCACTCGAAAAACTTCTCTGTAGGATGTTCACAGGAGCATTCACTGCTGACAACTTTCTTCCATTTTCATCGCACTCAGAATTTTCAATGAAATGAAGTAGGCTAGTTCATCAAATGAATTTTTGGGATTATTTTACATTGCGATGCGGCCGCGTATAAAATTCCCCTAAAAACAAAATGGCGTCTGTCATGACGTCATCAACGACGTCACTTCTCTGGCAAGCTTACGGGAAAAGCCTGGGTAATAGGGGTTTTTGGGTGGGGAAACACAAAAACCTTCGAATTCGCGATATTTTTTTACGCATTGAAATCTACAATTGAGCTACGTAGCTCAATTGCATATTTCGATGCGTATAAAAATTTCTCGATTTCAATTGATATTTTCAATTTCCCGCATCGAATTCTACAATTGGACTATATAGATCAATTGTAGATTCCGATATACCTCGTATTTCGTACAATTTCATAATTAAAAAAACGTGCATCGAAATCTACAATTCACCTAAATAGCTCAATAGCATATTTCGATGCGTATAAAAATTTCGCGATTTCAATTGGTATTTTCAATTTCCCGCATCGAATTGTACAATTGGACTATATAGATCAATTGTAGATTCCGATATACCTCGTATTTCGTACAATTTCATAATTTAAAAAAACGTGCATCGAAATCTACAATTCACCTAAATAGCTCAATAGCATATTTCGATGCGTAGAAAAATTTCGCGATTTCAATTGATATTTTCAATTTCCCGCATCGAATTCTACAATTGGACTATATAGATCAATTGTAGATTCCGATATACCTCGTATTTCGTACAATTTCATAATTAAAAAAAACGTGCATCGAAATCTACAATTCACCTAAATAGCTCAATAGCATATTTCGATGCGTAGAAAAATTTCGCGATTTCAACTGACATTTTCAATTTTTCGCATCGAAATCTACACTTGGACTATATATAGGCTTGCCATATTTTTGGTGAGTGAAACCGGGACACATTAATATGGGATGGCCTTAGGGGGGGGGTATTGAGCGGGGGGTCCGGGAATTTAAAAAAAAAATAGAAGCAAATTGGTGAGTTTTAAGCCCATTTTTAAGCCTCGCAAGTGACGGGAGGGGGGAATCTGGCACCCTAAATTGTTAGTTCTACACACCTTTTAAAAGTAAAAAAGGTATTTTTGCTACATAAAAATATATAATTTTTCCTTTTTAATGATAATTTTTTCTGGTCTACGATCTAGAAAGAAGTGTTGACAAAATTAAATTTAAAATACGACATAAAATTGTTTAATTGAACAATAATTACTTAAGTCTTATTATTTTTTGTAAAACTACAACTTTTTGTGTAACTACAAAAACAATTAAACTTACAAAAAAACGATGTTGATTGTTGAAAAGTAACCGATTTATAAAAGATTCTTAAACACATAAATTCATTACATCTTACAGCCGTTTTCCGGGACATTGATAAAACCGGGCGGGACACGGGGACAAAAGTAAAATACCGGGACTGTCCCGGTCAAACCGGGACGTATGGCAAGCCTAACTATATAGATCAATTGCAGATTCCGATACACATCCTATTTCTTACAATTTCAAAATTGAAAAAACGAGCATCGAAATCTACAATTCACCTAAATAGCTCAATTGCTTATTTCGATGCGTAGAAAAATTTCGCCATTTCAATTGATATTTTCAAATTCCCGCATCGAATTCTACAATTGGACTATATAGATCAATTGTAGATTCCGATATACCTCGTATTTCGTACAATTTCAAAATTTAAAAAAAACGTGCATCGAAATCTACAATTCACCTAAATAGCTCAATAGCATATTTCGATGCGTAGAAAAATTTCGCGATTTCAACTGATATTTTCAATTTTCCGCATCGAAATCTACAATTGGACTATATAGATCAATTGTAGATTCCGATATACATCGTATTTCGTACAATTTCATAATTTAAAAAACGTGCATCGAAATCTACAATTCACCTAAATAGCTCAATAGCATATTTCGATGCGTAGAAAAATTTCACGATTTCAATTGATATTTTCAATTTCCCGCATCGAAATCTACACTTGGACTATATAGATCAATTGCAGATTCCGATACACATTGTATTTCTTACAATTTCATAATTGAAAAAAAAACGTGCATCGAAATCTACAATTCACCTAAATAGCTCAATTGCATATTTCGATGCGTAGAAAAATTTCGCGACTTCAATTGATATTTTCAATTTTCCGCAATTGTAGATTCCGATACACATCGCAATTCTTACAATTTCATAATTCGAATCGGAGGTATGTTTATAGCATTATAATTTCTGTATAAAACATTGAAGGTTTCGTCTTTTTATGTTTTCCACTGCATGAAACCTATTTCGCTAATACAAGAGACTGTTATAGTATGTCTTTTGCAGGTGTTCTTGTAAATTCCAATTTTGACCAATATGTTACCGATCACTTAACTTACTATGACAAATTTTCAATGAAATGCAACAACAAAAATAAATATAGGAACATAACACGACAGACATCAAATTCCACTCACCTCGCAATGAATGACTCCCAATGCTGGGCAGGTATTTGTTCCGAACACACAACACAAAAAAACTCTTTCTTTTCCATGGCTCAGAAATTATATCAAAACCAGATAATGAAAAATTTAGTGATAGCAGTTCACTTTAGACCATTCTTTGTATAAATATCTTTAAAAACTGAAATTACCTGATTTAATAGTCAGGAGGATATCAGGAGTATTAGATGTTCACTGCTCCGCTGTCATAGACCCACTTACATAGTTCAAATCGAAGTTCTCACCCACACACTCAAAAGTTAACAAGAAAGAACCGCAGCTTTCACACGTGATGTATGAAATCACTAAGTCAACTCAATTACAGTGTTTATTTATGTATTTATAATGTTTTACATACAAAAAGAGACCTAACCTGGGGCTTACGCCCTAGACCCCCTTGCTTGTGGTACTAACATTAATTTTTGACCTAGTAGCAGACATAAATTCTATCTTATTAATGTTTTACATACAAAAACAAACCTAACCTGGGGCTTACGCCCCAGACCCCCTTGCTTGTGGTACTAACATTAATTTTTGACCTAGTAGCGGACATAAATTCTATCTTATTAATGTTTTACATACAAAAACAAACCTAACCTGGGGCTTACGCCCCAGACCCCCTTGTTTGTAGTACTAGCAGTAATTTTCCACAAGATAGTTCCTAACTTAGTAGCGAAGGCGTGTGGTGAATTTCTTTATTCAAGTTGGTAACGTATTCACATGATCGTCTTTCGGGTGTCACATGACTGTCAAAGATTGCATTCTATCCGTGAAATAACAATTATTGCGGTGCAGCAGTGGCTATTGAGTATGAAGAGATTGTGAAACAACTCCCCGAAAGGTATGCATATCATAAATGATATATTTTCAATAAGCTAAGGTGTTGAAAGTGATGAAAAGGGAGGATGGTCTAAAGTGAACAATAAATAATTTAGTTTACATTTCATCTTCACAATAACATACATACCCATACATACTCATTCACTCCAGGCATACAACATAGGCCTACACTCAAAAGTTAACAAGAAAGAACCGCAGCTTGCGAACAATAAATTAAAAAGGGCACAACTTGGCCAATAAAACAAATTCAATATTACTTCATAATGTAAAATGAAAGACAAATTAACGCAGACTTCTCAATGAAAACAAATGTACAATGATTTAGTGTACTTTAAAAATTAAGATTAAATTAACCTGGCCTATCATTTCAAAAAATAAAAAATTATATACTTCATTATTGCAATTAAACGCTACTACGCATGGCTACTTCTCAAATAGAATAAACGCCGAAAACAAGAATTAACACTTCAAGACCAAAACTAACAATCTTTCAGTACTTACCAACAACCATCCAGTACGCCCCTTCCACATACGTCAGCCCGTTATATCCAAATACTACGTCACACACCACTGCACCAAAATGGAATTCTAACACACGCCATTCACGAATTCAAACTTTCATTACAATTCACCAACACAATTGCGTAGACGACACTACTAATATCACAATCTCGTAATAAACATACGCAAACAGGTGAAAAAAATGGCCGACTGTCGCGAGAGAACCGCGCGAAACTAATGTATCAATCAGCTGACGAGCTCCCGGCAAGCAATGCGACTGAATACGTCAGTAGTGACATCACGGTAACGTCACTGATGTAACTAAAATTTCCCCAGACGGGGCCGCATCGTAATGTCGCAATGTCAGTAATGCAAAGAAAGTTTTGTGGAACTTAATGTTTGGGAATCTGCAACCCATTGACAGCCAGCTCAATGCTGAGGTTATTTAGAATACACACAGAACCTGTAATTATGGGCACTGCATCACTCAAATTCTTCAAGCACTTCACCAACTTGTCTTCTGTCTTGATATGTGTCCATTCCTGCTTAAATTTATTCCTGTTGGAGGAGAAGTGTTCAGATATATCCGATAGACTGTGCACAGAATTCTCTTCTTCGTAGTGGCTGAAGTCTTCCAAGCTCGCTTCTATGGCTTTATCCGAGATTTTCTACCTCTGCATCACACAGTCTTCTAGAAGAAGGCCCAGGAGTGGATAGCTATCCTGGCAAATTCGAAAATATTGAAGATACTGCATCAGGTTTCAACTTCGGATAACTCCTAGCAAATGTCTTTATTTCCCCATCAACTTGCTCTGTCCTGATAACAGAGCTATCAGGAAAATGTTTTATACAAATTATAGGCTTGCTCACTTTAGAGAAGTCAGTGGGAATTTTTCTAGGCCATATATTTCCTAATTTTTCGTCCTTTGGGAGAGAAAATGTAGAAACATTTTCATGCTGAGATCTGTAATTGTTCTTACAGCCAGCCACATTACAGCATCTCGGCATTTTGATTTCCTGTAAAGAGACACATTCATTAAATATCTAACTTTAACTCAGATAATTAACTTAGCATGCATTCTAATAGTCCTTAACATCCACAATATTAGGCTAACGAAGTTCGTACATAACCTGCACCACACGTGCGTTTGATTAACCTGTATCATTAATGAGAAATAAAGTGTTAACACTTACCCTGTAGGCTACGTGATTATTGCAGCTACAAGATGCACCACAACACAAGTTGGATGTAAAGTTGGACATTACACTTTATAAAACACTAACTATTCTCACACTGCTATTCACAAGAAATTCACAAGTCGACTCAACCAGGGTCACTACATCGCCTACGTCACAGACAAGATGGCTGTTCGCACTGGGGCCAGTATCTTTCGTCGGCCACGCCACCGTAACTGGTGACGTAATCTCTCGCAGCAGCATGTAGGCACTGCGAAGCAGGGACCCGGAACAGAACTGAAATGCGTTACGTAACGCTGAGTTCCACGTTACGTTACGTATGCCATACCGCGGCCCCGAGCTGGCTTGCGGTATCGTTCCGGAACTGTAACTTGGAACTCAGTACGAGCATGTGGAACGTTACAGCGCTGGAACGGTACAGTCGGAACTCGACTCCCAACTGTACCGAGCATCAAGGTACGTGTTAGCGGAACGTTACGTATGGAACGGTACATGACTGGAACGATTCCTCAGCGTTACCAGTTGGAAAGTTACTCTGCGTACCGTTCTTGGTTATCGAAATAGAGTAACGTTTCCACCAGTACCCGGTTACACTGTGTACCGTTCCAGGTTATACCAACCAGCCACCCGGTATCTATGCGTAACGTTCCAGGTTCTCATGTTCCAACGGAAAGTGGAACGGTACAGAGCCTGTAACAGTACAGCAGCATTTCCCAAAATGTATGTAGGCCTACAGACTATTACAGGACTGTTACCGGAACTACTGTCCATTAGCTATTAAAACCATTATGGCTATTACACCGAATTATTACGTAGACTATTACGGCTATTACACAGTCTATTTAGTTACCACGGCAATTGTAACACTGCGTTTATTACACTGTTACGCTGGTTGTTACAAACTGTCACATAATAGCCTAATTACACAACAACTATATCAATTACATACCTGTTATCTAATCTAGGGGCATTTCTTTCATGATATCGAAATACTCTATCTAGCCTAAGGAAATTTTTCAGTATCTACTGTCCTACCTAGAACCCTGATGAAAAGATCCTTTTTTCTGCGTCAACTACTATCCCAGTTTGAACGATGCCATATGCAATTCCAGGCAAATTATTTATTCAAACATAGGATAATTACTTCTTGAAATATCAATAAAAATAAAAATAAAAATACTGATTTCAGTCTGAGTGCGTGCTGCATCAGACAGGGCAAGGCACCTTGCTCGTTTCGATCGCGGTCATACTGTAGCCTACGTTAGAAATATGTTTCCTGAAAACAATACGATGGATCCCATTGATTCGAAATATTTATTGTTGCTCCATATAGAGGTTTGGAACATAGGTTATTGTTCATCGGTCCATGTAGTTGAGGTTTTTATGGAATTTGTCTGATAGGTCTAAACTTTGTAATTGTGATGTCTGTAGTAACGTGTGTATTGAGGTGTTTGAAGCCATATTTTCAGTGTTGCCTTAGTAAACAAGAGTTTAGTGCTTTTCAGTTGTCCTTTGTGACCAATAATAGTATTTCTTTTCTAAATTAAACCTCCCGTTCTTGCTTCGTGTTGACCGACTGAAAAGCACTAAACTCTTGTAACGTGTGTATTTGTAATGATGGCATGGCTTGGGAAGGAGTAGGCCGTGGCCTTGACTTAGGAACTATCCACGCATTTTCCTGGAGTAGAAGTGGGAAACCACGGAAAACCAATCTAAGATGGCTTAGATGGGAATCCAACTCACCTTCTCGCAGTGTTGCCATATAAGGCAGAGTGTAACCTACACAGCAAACCTTTGCTCCTTTGTGACCAATAATAGTATTTCTTTTCTAAATTAAACCTCCCGTTCTTGCTTTTCGTTTACTTGTTAGCCTATTTTCATTTAGTAGTGATAGAAGCCATTTTTCAGTGATGCTTAATTCAAATAATGAAGGCTATTCAGTCGTGTTGACCGACTGAAAAGCTTCCTTTATTATTTACATTTATAAAAGATAGACCTATGACATCACATATAGTCCGTGTGTGTGTACGTATGTGTGTGTTTGCATGTGTCCGTCGCCTCGCTCCCCTCCCTAATAAAATCTAAACTGCTGGAGCGAATTCAACGAAACTCGGTAAGGTCATAGTACTATTTTGTCCAACTCTGACTGTGCTCTTCAAATTTTATTACATCTCACCAATCCAACATGGCAACTGTGCGAAATATTTCACCGGCATTCCATATCTCCGAAACTATTACAGATACCATCCTGACGTTTTGTATGAAGGAAAAAAGCACTAATAGAAGTGTAACGATGGGACTCTCAAAAACCTCTTTACAAAACGAACATGGCTATACCATACCAAATCATTTTAATATACAGTAATCAATATTTTATTAACACAACTCAACATCGCATCCAAAGACATTCCAAAGACACTACACTCAAAGATAACAAAATCAAAACTATGTAAATCAAAACACTGTCTATTTTCTAAATCAAAACACTGTCTATTTTCTACAGGAAATAGATTGCTCGAAAGAGCTTTAGTTCACTTTCTCCACATTCTCCCACCTTGCAAAAGGTAGTTTTACGACACACACTCATAAACTGAAGTAAACATTCTAAAATTATAGTTGAACATTGAGCTCAGGAATGTGAACCACTATAAGTCTAGTTTCTTGAGATGCCTAACAGTTCTACCACAACGAGTCTTGAATTCACTCTCCTTTTCAGTTCCTGAGTTACTGCAGGGAATATCTTCATTAAGGACCGGCTCACTTAGTCGTTGTCGTGAAGTGTTGATAGAATCACGTTTGTTAAGACAGTTTATCTCTAACGAATAAAGTCGCTGTACTGGACGAAGTAGAATGCCAGTTGCTGTCTTAATTTTAACCAGACGAGTCACATTGTCTCTTCCTGGTAACAGCTCCACCACTCTCCCTAAGGGCCAGTTGATACGTTTCTTGTTGTCGCTCTCCACCAGTACTATGTCTCCTACTTGTATGGATCCCTGTTGCTTTTTGCTCCGTGATCGGAGAAATCTCAGGTATTCTTTTTTGAAGCGATTTCTCAGGCTCTCCCGAACAGCTTGTAGATAACGCCATCTGTCGTTTAAACTGCTGGTTTGAATTTGGTCTAAGTCGGTTACATCATTACCCTCTAGGCTCTGTAGGAACATGGAGGGTCTGAGTGGCTTGAGTTCATCTTCTTCAGAAAGATAAGTCAAAGGCCGATTGTTCATCAGGTTCTCACAATCGCACAGAAGAGTACACATTTCCTCATAATTTAGGCAAGCTTTACCCAAATTACGGCGAAGCAAATCCTTTAGAATCTTAATCAACCTTTCCCAGAATCCTCCCCACCAGGCTGCAGTGGGAGGGTTCAGCTTCCATTTAATCTTCAGAAGGCTGCACGTCCTCTCTGTTTCAGTCCAATCCAATTGCTCCATGGTTCTGCGAAGTCCGGTGAAATTCGTCCCATTGTCCGAATACATGGTATTCACTCTTCCTCTTCTTGCCGCAAATCGGCGTAGTGCTTGGATATACGCTACTGTACTTAGTGAAGTGATCAATTCCAGATGTACAGCCCGATAAACTGCACAAGTGAATATCACAATCCATCCCTTTACTCCTCCTCGTAGAAACACAGGGCCGGCCAAGTCTGTGCCCATGATCTGGAAAACGCTCGATGCCTTGATTCGATCCTGTGGCAACGGAGGAAAAGGTACCTCAAAACCCTTAGCAGAGTTACGACGACAGATCACGCATTTCCGAACAACTGCTGCCACCGTCCTTCTTCCTCTAATTATCCAAACCCTTTGGCGCAACAAAACAAGCAGTGTGTGCGTCCCAGCATGGTTATGGAATCGATGAAATTGTTCAATCATTCTTTCAACCATCACATGTTTTGATGGAAGTACAACTGGATAGGTATACTCAGGAGTGTCGTCAGAATCAACGACTCTTGACTTCATGTGTAGAATTCCTTCATCGTCTGTGAACACCTCCAGATTCTTCAATTGTTCTTTTCTCTCTTCTTCATAAAGCGTTTCCTTCTGGATAAGGAAGTACAGTTTCTTCTCTGCATTGAGAAACTCTTCGCTATCAATTTCCGTTGATACGTGGTCTCTACGATTCCTTTGTTTCAATCTCAAAATCCAAGCAATGGTCCTAACGATTTTGATGTATCCAGAGAATCGTGAACTTCATTGCAGTAAAATAGTTTCCACAACAGTGTTCTTAGCAGCTACAACTGTTTTCCTCCTTTCCCTGTTGACTTCTTCCAACAATGGTTCGGGACGATTAAATACGCATTCTTCTTCTTTACATTTAAGCCAAGACGGACCCTCCCACCATCTGGATCTCCAAAGTTGTGTTGGTGAACACCCTCTAGACAGGAGATCTGCTGGATTGAGGCTGCCCGGTATGTGTCTCCATGAACTAGCCTTACTGTACTCATGAATTTCCTTTACCCGATTCTCTACGAACACCGACCAAAGCCCTTTATTAGCAATCCAAGCCAAGACTACTGTTGAATATGACCAAAACACTGTGTGTATGTCATTCCGGTGTAGGCATCGAAGGCTCAACCGAGACATTCTAACTCCAAGGAGCGCTCCCATCAGTTCAAGACGGGGTAGTGTCAGTTCTTTGAGAGGCGCCACTCTAGATTTAGCCATCAGAAGACTCAGTTTGATCTTACCTTCTTCTTCCGTTCTCAGAAATATGCAACAACCAAACGCTCTTTTGCTAGCGTCCACAAATACATGCAAAGTGCTGTTGTCATTCAGGAAAATCCTTCTAGGTATCCGACAGTCATGTAGGTATTGCAACTGCTGAGTCCATCGACAGAATTCCTCACAAATATCTCCTGGTGAAACCTCATCCCATCCTATACTTTTCTGCCATGTCTTCTGAAGAATGAGCTTGGGAATCAGAGTTACTGGGGCTGAAAATCCAATCGGATCAAATATTTTTTGCACGCTGGATAGTACCACTCTTCGGGTTACTAAACCGGTAGTCGGGCTGAAGTTACATCCAAGTTCATCTACGTCGCAATACCAACGAAGTCCTAGGACATTCTCAGTTTTACCAACACCACAATCAAAGGAATTCACCCATCCCCTCAAATTGAAACCTGCGGATAACATCAATTCTTGTGCCTTTAAAATAAAGGGTCCAATTTCTTCCTTTGAAGCGACTCCAGTAAGACAGTTGTCCACATAAAATGCAGGTTTCATTTTTGTAGCTACTTCCTTCAAATGAGTTGGGGGCTCTTCCAGAAGGTTGTTCAGTACAGAAACCAATAGGAAGGGACTGGAACAAACACCAAAAACCACCCGGCAATGTCGAAAAGTGGTAATCTTATCATTATCCCACCAGAGAAAACGGAGCATATCCCTGTCTTCAGGATCAATTATAATCTGCAGGAATGCCTTCTCTATATCAGCTATTAGACCTATAGGATAGGTTCGAAAATTGGTCAGCACTGATGGAACAAGGTCGATGAGGTTGGGTCCGGGCTCGAGGCAATCATTCAAGGAATGACCATTTCTGTCTTTGTTGGAAGCATCGAACACCGGCCTTATCTTTGTAGTGCCACCATATTTCAGCACAGCTCTATGAGGCAAATAATGTGTAGGTCCATCCAAAACCTCGTTTTCAACACCTTCGATAATCCCTTTGTTTACCCATTCCTGTAACACCTCATCACAATCCTGAAATTTCTGCATCACTCGTAACTTTCTTGAAGTGTTCAATAATCGTTTCTGAGAAATTTCACGATTCGTTTCCAGAGAAGTACAACCATCAATCCAGGGTAGTTTGACAATGTAGCGCCCAGATTCCTCTTCTCTCTTCACAGTCCTATCGAAGAACATCTGAACTTCTTGTTCCCTTTCTTCCTTTTTTATCGGTTCGCCAGGATCTTTTATACCCAAAGTCTCAATTTCCCACAAATCCGCCACTCTTGTTGATTGAGTTAAAGTAAGTAGAGTGTAAGACGAGGCAGTAGTTGAAGTGATCTCAGAAGAGCCTTAAGTGTCCACCCTAAACAAGTTCTCACAGCTACTAGACTCTTGTTTACATGTAGAAAGTCTGGCGTGATTATCTGAGCCCACACGTCAGCTCCTAACAATACCTGAATGTCAGTACTGTTGCCACCATTATCTTGGCCAACATCACTAAGTTCAACTCCCTTGTCCCTCAGTAAATTAAACAAGTCAGCATCAACTAGGGGAGCACCTCCACAGATACAATCAGAGCCTAACACTGCAACCTCACGTCTGTTTTCCTCGTTCATACCCAGCAAAGTTATTTGCTAGGACTCGAAACAAACAGGTGCTGTTTTCCTACCTCCAAATAATTCTTGACTTAGTGTTACCTTTCCAGTTTGTTCCAACTCTAATTTCTTAGCACAAGACTTCTTTATGTAGCTTCTCTGCGATCCACTCTGTCACACAGAACTCTTACTCTGTGCGTGGATCCACCAACAACTACTCTAGGAACTAAAGTCTGCAGATAGGTCACATGCCCTTACTACCTGCCATCATGCTAACTGTTTTTGGTACCGAATTACCTTTTGGTTCATCTGAGTCTGTTTTCGCACACATCAAAGCGTAATGTTTCCCCTTGCAAAATGGGCACTTCACAAACATCTTACTGACATGTCCCGGTCGTAGACACCTAAAACAAGCTCCCTTTTTCTTTAACGTTACTTGGCGTTCTTCTTGAGAATAATCAATAGCTACAGCACAGTCTTGAGAAAGATGTGAGGTTCTGCCACAGAATATACAAGCCGTATCTTTGTTATTTCTGTTTCCCGTACTAACTGAAACATCCTCTATTGAAATTAAAGAAGCCGCTGAAGGTATGTCCCTATTCTTAGTCTTGGTCCTATCATCTTGCTTAACTCGATCCGTCCTCTCGTTTACTTCAAAAGAACTATGTCTTAGCTTAAGCCGTTCTTCACCTTCTACCTCAGTCTTTAAGAAGGCTAACAATTCACTCAAGCAACAGTCAGGTTCCTTGGTAGACGTTTCTTTTGATACACGATACCTGTCCCAAGTTCTAAACATAACCTCTGGCAAGGCACTCTCTACTAGTGGAAATAACATTGCAGCATATTTCTCCTCTGTTACGCCCAAGGAATCAAGTGCTCTCAACTGTCCCTCCAGACTGTCATACAGTTGGGCTATGAATCTTAAACTATCCTTCTTTAACACCAAGGATAAAAGTTCTCTAACATAGTACTCAATGAGCAACTCAGCCTTCCCATACCTAGACTTCAACAATTCTATAGCCTTTTTGTAGTTTTCCTTTGAAGGAGGAAAGTTTTCTACCAACTACTGAGCACACGAACCAGGTTCCATTCACTGAATCAAATAAACAAATTTATCTTCATCTTTAAGCCTGCTATCTTCATGTATTTTAGTAAATTGCGCCCAAAACCCAATCCAGCACTTCACGTTTCCGTCAATTTTTTTCAGTTCTAGTTTTGGTAGTCTTAGTAGTCTCTGATTAGAAGTACGTGAACAGTTACTCATTTTAGCTTCAGAAACGGCTTGATCTCCAACTTGTAAGGCCTGCACCTTTTCCCTAACCTTAAAATATTTCAAGTCGTACTGACTGCAATTGTTGATCTCTGTTTCAAGCACGATGTCTTCAAGGTCTTCCTTTAGCAGCAGCTCATTGTAAACTTCATCATCCAGACGTTTTAACTTCTCGTAGCGTTCCACAAGTGAAGCATATCTGCTACGAATCTCCACGTGGTCACCATCAGCAAGCGCCAACAGTTCTTCAAGCTTGTTTACCTCACGTGTAAATACGCCGCGTAATACTCGACGTTCGGTCATCGTTGTTCTGTTTTATTTGATGTTGAGATTGCCAGTAGTCCTGTCACGGTCGCCAGTTATATGCCATACCAAATCATTTTAATATACAGTAATCAATATTTTATTAACACAACTCAACATCGCATCCAAAGACATTCCAAAGACACTACACTCAAATATAACAAAATCAAAACTATGTAAATCAAAACACTGCCTATTTTCTAAATCAAAACACTGTCTATTTTCTACAGGAAGTAGATTGCTCGAAAGAGCTTTAGTTCACTTTCTCCACAATGGCGGCCAAGCGAAGTTGTTGTATTTAAATAGCCTTTTCTCGCATTTAAACCAACCGAGCGCCGTCACACATGGTACAGCAAATGGTATACACCTTGTAATGCACTGACATCCTATTCAGCTCAATTGTTTACATAACGTCAAGGTGGCGGCTGTGCGAAATTTTAAAATTAAGGTTTAATTTCTTGTGTCCTAATCATGCGATCGAAACCAACGTTTGAACAATGAACCTACGCAATAATCATCTAATAGTACATAGCTCTATGGCCTACAAAGTATATAAAAATCCAATATGGTGGCCATCGGAAATATTTAGACAATTCTCAATGTCAACTAATCTGTGACAGCAATCAAACTTAATTGTTTTTTTAACCACGAAATGGCGCCAGCGTCAAATTTTAAAATCTCGCTTTTAGCCTATTTCTATTTATGAAAAAATAGGCTTATGGGATCACCTTTCATCCGTGTGTGTACGTCCGTGTGTGTGCCCCCCCCCCCCCCCGCACTAATAAAATATAAGTGGCTGGATAGATTTCAATTAAATTCGGTAAGGTCATAGTACTATTCTGGCCGACCCCAACCGTGCCCTACAAATTTTATTACGTTTCAAAAATCCAACATGGCGGCTGTGCGAAATATTTCACTGGCATTCTATATCTCCGAATCTCAGAAGACTTCTGTTACTTAGGAAGCAAAATAACCAGTAATGGACGGAGGAAAGAGGATATAAAAAGTAGGTTGGATCAGGCAAGAAAAGCGTTTCTACAGAAAAGAAATCTGTTGGCATCGAGCGTGGGCTCTATGGAAGTGAAAATTGGACTATTGGTGCAGCAGAAAAGACGAGATTTGAAGCGTTTGAAATGTGGTGTTACAGGAGAATGATGAAGATCAGATAGGTCGATAGGGTTACAAACGAAGAGGTATTAAGACGAATGGGAGAGGAGAGATGTTTCTGGCGACTGCTAATGAAGAGAAGAGATAGGTTGGTAGGACACTTACTGAGACACCCAGGAAGAGCAAACTTAGTTATGGAAGGAAGGGTCGAGGACAAGAACTGTAGGGGTAGACCGAGATTAGAATATGTTAGTTTGCCTAGAATGTAGGGTGTGGTAGCTATGTAGAGATGAAACGCCTAGCTCAGGACAGGGAGGCATGGAGAGCGGGATAAAACCAGTCAAAAGACTGAAGACTCAAACAACAACATCAGCCGATATGAATGAATTGATAAATATCAAAGACACAAGATAAATGTATAGCGTAACATTAAAAAGTCCCTTTGTATTAAACCTTATATGGTGCACAATAATGAAGGATGGAAAATTGAACGCCTAAATCAACATACCGTAACATGATGTATGAAAATGTGGTAAAATAATCATTTGCAACAAATTTCAATCACATATTAAAAATCTAAAAATGCCTGATTTTCCTACAGACCATTGCCAGTGGAAGAACGTTGCTAGTATTAAGGGACTTTTTTCAAGAAACATTGTGTGTCTGTGTGTGTATATGTGTGCTCCCCCCTTTCAATTGAAACACGAAATTTTGTCCAGAGGTAGCACTAGAAAAGGGCACCTCAGTGTCATGTTTATTTTGCCGCCATCTTTACCAAATCTCAATTTTGGCTACTCAATTTGTCAAAACTTAACATTAATAAACGACTAAACTAATCATCAGGGACCCGGAACAGAACTGAAATGCGTTACGTACCGCTGTGTATGCCATACCGCGGCCCCGAGCTGGCTTGCGGTATCGTTCCGTAACTGTAACTTGGAACTCGGTACGAGCAAGTGGAACGTTACAGCCCTGGAACGGTACAGTCGGAACTCGACTCCCAACTGTACCGAACATCAAGTTACGTGTTAGCGGAACGTTACGTATGGAACGGTACAGTCGGAACTCGCCTCCTAACTGTACCGAGCATCAAGGTACGTGTTAGCGGAATTTTAGCTCCTTTGTGACCAATAATAGTATTTCTCTTCTAAATTAAACCTCCCGTTCTTGCTTTTCGTTTACTTGTTAGCCTATTTTCATTTAGTAGTGATAGAAGCCATTTTTCAGTGATGCTTAATTCTGATAATGAAGGCTATTCAGTCGTGTTGACCGACTGAAAAGCTTCCTTTATTATTTACATTTATAAAAGATAGACCTATGACATCACATATAGTCCGTGTGTGTGTACGTATGTGTGTGTTTGCATGTGTCCATCGCCTCGCTCCCCTCCCTAATAAAATCTAAACTGCTGGAGCGATTTCAACGAAACTCGGTATGGTCATAGTACTATTTTGTCCAACTCCGACTGTGCTCTTCAAATTTTATTACATCTCACCAATCCAACATGGCAACTGTGCGAAATATTTCACCGGCATTCCATATCTCCGAAACTATTACAGATATCATCCTGACGTTTTGTTTGAAGGAAAAAAGCATTAATAGAAGTGTAACGATGGGACTCTCAAAAATCTCTTTACAAAACGAACATGGCGGCAAAGCGAAGTTTTTGTATTTAAATAGACTTTTCTCGCATTTAAAAATCCGAGCGCCGTCACACATGGTACAGCAAATGGTATACACCTTGTAATGCACTGACATCCTATTCAGCTCAATTGTTTACATAACTTCAAGATGGCGGCTGTGCGAAATTTTAAAATTAAGGTTTAATTTTTTGTGTCCTAATCATGCGATCGAAACCAACGTTTGAACAATGCACCTACGCAATAATCATCATCTAATAGTACATAGCTCTATGGCCTACAATGCATATAAAAATCCAATATGGTGACCTGAAATATTTAGACGATTCTCAATGTCAACTAATCTGTGACAGCAATCAAACTTAATTGTTTTTTTTTAACCACGAAATGGCGCCAGTGTCAATTTTAAAATCTCGTTTTTAGCCTATTTCTATTTATGAAAAAATAGGCTTATGAGATCACCTTTTGTCCGTGTGTGTCGGTGTGTTTGCCCCCAACTCCCACTAATAAAATCTAAGTGGCTGGATAGATTTCAATTAAATTCGGTAAGGTCATAATACTATTCTGGCCAACCCCGACCGTGCCCTACAAATTTTATTACTTTTCAACAATCCAACGTGGCGGCTGTGCGAAATATTTCACTGGCATTCTATATGTCCGAATCTCAGAAGACTTCTGTTAAGTTACTTAGGAAGCAAAATAACCAGTGATGGTTGGAGGAAAGAGGATATAAAAAGTAGGTTGGCTCAGGCAAGGAAAGCATTTCTACAGAAAAGGAATCAGTTGACATCGTGTGTGGCACTCTATGGAAGTGAAAATTGGACTATTGGTGCAGCAGAAAAGAGGAGCTTTGAAGCGTTAGAAATGTGGTGTTACAGGGGAATGATGAAGATCAGATGGGAAGAGAGGGTTACAAACGAAGAGGTATTAAGACGAGTGGGAGAGGAGAGATGTTTCTGGCGACTGCTAATGAAGCGAAGAGATAAGTTGGTAGGACACATACTAAGACACCCAGGAATAGCAAACTTAGTTATGGAAGGAAGGGTCGAGGACAAGAACTGTAAGGATAGACCGAGATTAGAATATGTTAAACAGTTTGCCTCGAATGTAGGGTGTGGTAGCTATGTTGAGATGAAACGCTTAGCTCAGGACAGAGTGGCATGGAAAGCTGCATCAAACCAGTCAAAAGACTGAAGACTCAAACAACATCAGCCGATATGAATGAATTGATAAATATCAAAGACACAAGATAAATGTATAGCGTAACACTAAAAAGTTCCTTGGTATTAAACCATATATGGTGCACCATAAAGATGGATGGAAAATTGAACGCCTAAATCAACATACCGTCACATGATGTATGAAAATATGATAAAATAATCATTTGCAACAAATTTCAAACACATATTAAGACTCTAACAAGAAGTACCGTGACGAACTAAAGAGCCTACCTTCCCTAAAATTAAGATTCATGCCAATGATTAATCTACAGTATATGAACCTATCTAGAATAATGACGAAATTAAGTTGGTAATATCGAAATGTCTAATTAGTTCGAAATATACCTGGTATAATGTAGCCTAATAGAGCACTACAGTTGGCAGCCCTGGCGACTTAATATATACGACTTAGTTCCATCTCTTAAAGTACAGAATACACAATTTGGTAGAAGTCCAATTAATTTTACATGCAGTTATACTCTGGATTTATCAGCACTCGTAAAAGCATGTTTGGCAAGAATGCCATGCGTGTGCTGGTCAGAAATGATCTGAAATATTATGATATCTTGTTGTGCCAATTTTGAATGAAATCCATTTGTTAGTATAGAAGTTACATGTTTTCTTAAATTGGACCTATCTGTAGGCATAGAATCATGTTGGCAGCACTTACTTACATTGATTACTCCAAATTTATCTAGAATGCCAGGTGCTATACGTGTGGAAAGTATGGAGCTGTTGGCTTGCATATTTTCTGATATATTGATCTTGGGGAAAAAATATAGACAGCATTTATTAACAGTTGGCAGCCCTGATCGCTCTTAAGAATGAGCATAGTCATATCTGTTAAGGTACACATAGCACATACGAAATTTGGTTGAAATCCAACTGATGGTATAGGAGTTACTTGTATTTAAAAATTGGTGCTATCAGCAGGCTTAGAATCATGTTGGTAGAACTGACTATATATGTTACTCCAAATTAATCTAAAATGTAAGGTACTATACGTGTTCATAGTTTAAAACTGTCGGCTTGCATACTTTCTGATATACAGGTATTTGGATAAAAAATAGAGAGAGAATTATTAACAGTTGGCAGCCCTGTTGGTTCTTATGAATACGCTCAGTAATATATGTTTATGTCCACATATTACATACAACATTTGGTTGAAATCCAATTGATAGTGCAGAAGTTATATGCATTTAAAAACTTCACTTATCAGAAAGCTTAAAATTATTTTGGCAACACTGTCATGTATGGCCTCATAGACATTAAACAGAAATATCATTATCTACATGTGTGCCGATTTTGGAATAGCTCCCAAGCATACCTTTCAAGATATCCAACATGGAGCTCAAATTTCTAGTGCGTTTTTTCAGCAGTTGGTAGCAGTGACATTATTTGCAAATATGGGCTTGAGATATTCCGGTATACATCTTTACTCATAATAAAAATTGTTTTCGATTGCTGCAGCCGTTTATGAGTTGATAGGGGGGAGGGGGGAGGACACACACAGCCAGCCAGACAGACAGATAGACAGATAGACAGACACACAGACACACACACATTTTCCCGGATCGATCTCAAAAGTCTACTTTTTCCTCATTTTTGCAAAATGTGAAAAGTAGACTAATAATTCCAGATTTTCGCACAGATCACTGCCAGTGGAAGAACGTGGCTAGTATTAAGGGACTTTTTTCAAGAAACATTGTGTGTCTGTGTGTGTATATGTCTGCTCCCCTCTATCAATTGAAACACGAAATTTTGTACAGAGGTAGCACTAGAAAAGGGCACCTCTGTGTTATGTTTGTTTTGCAACCATCTTTACCAAATCTCAATTGTGGCTACTCAATTGGTCAAAACTTAACATTAATAAACGACTAAACTAATCATCAGGGACCCGGAACAGAACGAAAATGCGTTACGTACCGCTGTGTATCACGTTACATAACGTATGCCATAACGCGGCCACAAGCTGGCTTGCGGTATCGTTCCGTAACTGTAACTTGGAACTCGGTACGAGCAAGTGGAAAGATTCAGCCCTGGAACGGTACAGTCGGAACTAGACTCCCAATTGTACCGAGCGTCAAGGTACGTGTTAGCGGAACGTTACGTATGGAACGGTACAGTCGGAACTCGCCTCCTAACTGTACCGAGCATCAAGGTACGTGTTAGCGGAACTTTAGCTCCTTAGTGACCAATAATATTATTTCTTTTCTAACTTAAACCTCCCGTTATTGCTTTTCGTTTACTTGTTGGCCTATTTTCATTTAGTATTGATAGAAGCCATTTTTCAGTGATGCTTAATTCTAATAATGAAAGCTATTCAGTGGTGTTGACCGACTGAAAAGCTTCCTTTATTATTTACATTTATGAAAGATAGGCCTATGACATCACATAGAGTCCGTGTGTGTGTTGGCATGTGACCGTCGCCTCGCTCCCCTCCGTAATAAAATCTAAGCTGCTGGAGCGATTTCAACGAAACTCGGTAAGGTCATAGTACTATTTTGTCCATACCGGACTGTGCTCTTCAAATTTTATTACATCTCACCAATCCAACTTGGCAATTGCGCGAAATATTTCACCGGCATTCCAAATCTCCGAAACTATTACAGATATCACCCTGACGTTTTGTATGGTGGAAAAAAACACTAGTATAATTGTAACTAAGGGACTCTCAAAACCCTCTTTACAAAACGAACATGGCGGCCAAGCGAAGTTGTTGTATTTAAATAGACTTTTCTCGCATTTAAACCAACCGAGCGCCGTCACAAATGGTACAGCAAATGGTATACACCTTGTAATACACTGACATCCTATTCAGCTCAATTGTTTACATAACTTCAAGATGTCGGCTGTGCGGAATTTTAAAATTAAGGTTTAATTTCTTGTGTCCTAATCATGCGATCGAAACCAACGTTTGAACAATGAACCTACTCAATTATCATCATCCAATAGTGCATAGCTCTATGGCCTACCATGTATATAAAAATCCAATATTGTGACCATCCGAAATATTTAGACAATTCTCAATGTCAACTAATCTGTGACAGCAATCAAACTTAATTGTTTTCTTAACCACGAGATGGAGCTTGTGTCAAATTTTAAAATCTCGTATTTAGCCTATTTCTATTTATGAAAAAAATAGGCTTATGAGATCACCTTTTGTCCGTGTGTGTCCGTGTGTGTGCCCCCACGCCCCACTAATAAAATCTAAGTGGCTGGATGGATTTCAATTAAATTCGGTAAGGTCATAGTACTATTCAGGCCGACCCCGACCGTGCCCTACAAATTTTATTACGTTCTAATAATCCAACATGGCGGTTGTGCGATATATTTCACTGGCATTCTATATCTCCGAATCTCAGAAGACTTCTGTTACTTAGGAAGCAAAATAACAAGTGATTGATGGAGGAAAGAGGATATAAGAATTATGTTGGCTCAGGCAAGGAAGGCATTTCTACAGAAAAGGAATCTGTTGACATGGAGCGTGGCACTCTATGGAAGTGAAAATTGGACTATTGATGCAGCAGAAAAGAGGAGATTTGAAGCGTTTGAAATGTGGTGTTACAGGAGAATGATGAAGATCAGATGGGAAGAGAGGGTTACAAACGAAGAGCTATTAAGGCGAGTGGGAGAGGAGAGGTGTTTCTGGCGACTGCTAATGAAGAGAAGAGATAGGTTGGTAGGACACATACTAAGACACCCAGGAATAGCAAACTTAGTTATGGAAGGAAGGTCGAGGACAAGAACTGTAGGGGTAGACCGAGATTAGAATATGTTAAACAGTTTGCCTCGAATGTGGGGTGTGGTAGCTGTGTGGAGATGAAACGCTTAGCTCAGAACAGGGAGGCATGGAGAGCGGGATAAAACCAGTCAAAAGACTGAAGACTCAAACAACAACATCAGCCGATATGAATGAATTGATAAATATCAAAGACACAAGATAAATGTATAGCGTAACACTAAAAAGTCCCTTGGTATTAAACCTTACATGGTGCACCATAAAGAAGGATGGAAAATTGAACGCCTAAATCAACATACCGCAACATGGTGTATGAAAATATGATAAAATAATCATCTGCAACAAATTTCAAACACATATTAAAACCCTAACAAGAAGTTCCGTGACGAACTAAAGAGCCTACTTTTCCTAAAATTAAGTTTCATACCAATGATTAAACTAGTGTATATGAACCTATCTAGAATAATGACGAAATTAAGTTGTTAATATCGAAATGTCTAATTAGTTCGAAATATACCTGGTATAATGTAGTCTAATAGAGCAGTACTGTTAGCAGCCCTGGCGACTTAATATATACATCTTCGTTCCATCTCTTAAGTACAGAATACACAATTTGGTTGAATTCCAATGAACTTTACATGCAGTTAGACTCTGGATTTATCAGCACGCGCAAAAGCATGTTTGGCAACAATGTCATGCGTGTGCTGGTCAGAAATGATCTGAAATATTATGATATCTTGTTATGCCAATTATGGATGAGATCCATTTTTAGTATACAAGTTACATGTTTTTTTAAAATTGAACCTATCTGCAGGCATAGAATCATGTTGGTAGCACTGTCTTATATTGATTACTCCAAATTTATCTAGAATGCCAGGTGCTTTATGTGTGCAAATTATGGAGCTGTTGGCTTGCATATTTTCTGATTTATTGATATTAGGGGGAAAATATATAGACAGCATTTTTTAACAGTTGGCAGCCCTGATTCCTCTTAAGAATAAGCATAGTCATATCTGTTATGGTACACATAGCACATGCGAAATTTGGTTGAAATCCAACTGATAGTATAGGAGTTACATGTATTTAAAATTTGGTGCTATCAGCAGGCTTAGAATCATGTTGGTAGAACTGACTATATAAGTTACTCCAAATTAATCTAAAATTTAAGGTACTAAACGTGTGCATAGTTTAAAGCTGTCGGCTTGCATACTTTCTGATATTTTGGTATTTGGATAAAAAATAGAGAGAGAAATTATTAACAGTTGGCAGCCATGGTGGTTCTTAAGAATACACTCAGCCATATATGTTTATGTCCAAATATTACATACAAAATTTGGTTGAAATCCAATTGATGGTGCAGAAGTTATATGCATTTAAAAACTTGACCTATCAGAAAGCTTAAAATTATTTTGGCAACATTGTCACGCATGGCCTCCTGGAAATTAAACAGAAATAGCATTATCTACTTGTGTGCCAATTTCGGAATAGCTCCCATGCATACCTTGCAAGATATCCAACATGGAGCTCAAATTTCTAATGCGTTTTTTCAGCAGTTGGTAGCACTGACATCATTTTCAAATATGGGCTTGAGATAATCCGGTATTCATCTTTACTCATACTAAAAAATGGTTTCGATTGCTGAAGCCGTTTATGAGTTGATAGGGGGGGAGACACACACAGAGCCAGCCAGACAGACAGACAGGTAGCCAGACAGAAACACATTTTCCCGGATCGATCTCATGTCTACTTTTTCCTCATTTTTGCAAAATGTCAAAAGTAGACTAAAAATGCCAGATTTTCTTACAGATCACTGCCAGTAGAAGAACGTGGCTAGTATTAAGGGACTTTTTTTCAAGAAACATTGTGTATCTATGTGTGTATATGTCGGCTCCCCCCTATCAATTGAAACACGAAATTTTGTACAGAAGTAGCACTAGAAAAGGGCACCTCAGTGTAATGTTTTTTTGCCGCCATCTTTACCAAATCTCAATTGTAGCTACTCAATTGGACAAAACTTAAAATTAATAAACGACTAAACTAATCATCAGGGACACGGAACAGAACTGAAATGCGTTACGTACCGCTTGTGTTCCACGTTACGTAACGTACGCCATACCGCGGCCCCGAGCTGGCTTGCGGTATCGTTCCGGAACTGTAACTTGGAACTCAGAACGAGCGTGTGGAACGTTACAGCCCTGGAACATTACAGTCGGAACTCGCCTCCTAACTGTACCGAGCATCAAGGTACGTGTTAGCGGAATTTGAGCTCCTTTGTGACCAATAATAGTATTTCTTTTCTAAATTAAACCTCCCGTTCCTGCTTTTCGTTTACTTGTTAGCCTATTGTCATTTAGTAGTGATAGAAGCCATTTTTCAGTGATGCTTAATTCTAATAATGAAAGCTATTCAGTCGTGTTGACCGACTGGAAAGCGTCCTTTATTATTTACATTTATGAAAGATAGGCCTATGACATCACATATAGTCCGTGTGTGTGTTCGTATGTGTGTGTTTGCATGTGACCGTCGCCTCGCTCCTCCCCCTAATAAAATCTAAACTGCTGGTGCGATTTCAACGAAACTCGGTAAGGTCATAGTACTATTTTGTCCAACCCCGACTGTGCTCTTCAAATTTTATTACATCTCACCAATCCAACTTGGCAATTGCGCAAAATATTTCACCGGCATTCCAAATCTCCGAAACTATTACAGATATCACCCTGACGTTTTGTTTGGTGGAAAAAAAAAGCACTAATAGAAGTGTAACGATGGGACTCTCAAAAACCTCTTTACAAAACGAACATGGCGGTCAAGCGAAGTTGTTGTATTTAAATAGACTTTTCTCGAAATTATAAAACCATCCGAGTGCCGTCACACATGGTACATCAAATGGTATGCACCTTGTAATGCACTGACATCCTATTCAGCTCAATTGTTTACATAACTTCAAGATGGCGGCTGTGCGAAATTTTAAAATTAAGGTTTAATTTCTTGTGTCCTAATCATGCGATCGAAACCAACGTTTGAACAATGAACCTACGCAATTATCATCATCTAATAGTACATAGCTCTATGGCCTACAAAGTATATAAAAATCCAATATGGTGACCATCCGAAATATTTAGACGATTCTCAATGTCAACTAATCTGTGACAGCAATCAAACTTAATTGTTTTTTTAACCACGAGATGGCGCCAGTGTCAAATTTTAAAATCTCGCTTTTAGCCTATTTCTATTTATGAAAAAATAGGCTTATGGTTCACCTTTTGTCCGTGTGTGTGCGTCCGTGTGTGAGCCCCCACGCCCCACTAATAAAATCTAAGTGGCTGGATAGATTTCAATTAAATTCGGTAAGGTCATAGTACTATTCTGGCCGACCCCGACCGTGCCCTTCAAATTTTATTACGTTTCAACAATCCAACGTGGCGGCTGTGCGAAATATTTCACTGTCATTCTATATCTCCGAATCTATTACTCATATCTACCTGAAATTTTGTACGGTGATAAAAGGCACTAATACAAAATCGTTCAAGGGACTTTCAGAAACCTGTTAACTACAAAACGAACATGGCGACCATGCGAATTTGAAACATTTAAATAGACTTTTCTGGCGGGTTAAAAATCCGAACACAGTGAAACTTGGTACAGCAATTCTTTATACACTTTGCAATGCACTGACATATTTTTGTCAAATTGTTTACATAACCTCAAGATGGCAGCTGTGCAAATTTTTAAAATTAAGTTTTAATTTTTTGTGTCGCAATCATGCGATCGAAATCAACGTTTGAATAATGAACCTACGCAATAATAGTCATCTAATAGTACATAACTCTATGGCCTACATATGTTACAATCCAACATGGCGAGCATCCAAAATATTTAGACGGATCACAAAATCTGATAATCTGACAGCAGTCAAACTGACATTTTGTGAGTTGATAGAGGCTAAACATAAGTTCACCTATGGAACTTTCATAACCTGGTGATCACAAATCCAACCTGCCGGCGACGCGAAATGCGAATATTGAAAAGGATGAGCACAGTGAAACTTGGTATGGTATATGCTTATACAAATTTTAATCCACTGGCATCTAATTTATTTCAATTTTTTTTTTCAGAACCAGAAGATGGAGGCTGTGCAAAATTTTAAAATCTCGTTTTTACCATTTCTTGTGTCATAATCATGCAATTGAAGTTTGAATAATACTCTTACACAATAATCTTCATGTAATAGTACATAACTCTAAGGCCTACATATATAACTATCCAACATGTCGACTATTCGATATATTTAGACGGTTCTCAATATCTACGAATCTATTACAGCAATCAAACTGAATTTTGTATGTTGATAGAGGCAATTAACATAAGCAGGATAAATGAAACTGGGCTACACATTTCTTCACGGAAATACTTGTTATTTCTTGTGTCCTAATTATGCGATTGAAGTTTGAATAATATATTTACGCAATAATCTTCATGTTCTTATATTATATTTTTTAAGCGTATGGCTTTTAGTGCCGGGAGTGTCCGAGTACATGTTCGGCTCGCTCAAGTTTTCATCTACTTCTATGCGGACACCCATGGGGTGAGCTACAAGTACCGTCCCGTGTGGTGGTTGTCTGGCGAGGAAAGTGTGAATGTAAGGATGAGGAATTGGAAGGTAGAGGCTGTGGCCTATAGTTGGGGACTAACCCCGCCATTTGCCTGGAAGGAAGATAGGAAACTACAGAAAACCATCTTCAAGGTTGCCGGTGGAGGGTTTCGAGCCTCCTCGCCTACAGGATGTGAGCGACTGCCTGCAGTCACGACATAACGAGCACGGCTAACTCAACCGGTATCTTCAGGTAATAGTAGTCTACAAAACTCTATGGCCTACATACCGAACGGTCCACTGGCCCCTTGCGATCCAGTTTTATGCATTCTGTCACATGTACTACAATTCTGAAAGACATAGGTCACTCTCCCTAAACCGGGGTAATATAACGAGATGTGTGTTTACGGGCTGGAAGACAGCAGGAATCGTGAGCGCCACTATTAATTCAGTATGGGTACCTCGAATGAACCCGTTAAACAAGCCGAGATACGCAGAACACACACTTGAAAACAAGAGGTGCACGCACACACCAAGAGCGGGAGGTGCGCGCTGCAGGTCAAATGTCGCAGTAGCTCACATGGCAAGCGCGCGATTGGAGTTGCCTGGCAAGTGGCAAGGTTATATACTTAATCGTTTTCACAAACTGATTAGTTGTTTTGTTTCGTTATCTTTTTACCCTCCTGGGTTGGCTTTTCCCACGGACTAAGCGAAGGACGGTGTCCTGCAACTTGAGGCTCTGAATCAGGGGATACAACTGGGGAGTGTGACTAGCAATTCGCCCAGGCGGCCTCACCTGCGAAATGAACAGGGGCCTGATGAGGGGATGGGAAGAGAGAGAGGGATAGGCAAGGAAGAGGGAAGGAGGCGGTCGTGGCCTTTGGTTAGGTACTGTACCTTTCCAGCATTTGTCCGAAGACGAAGTGGGAAACCACGGAAAACCACTCGAAGATGGCTGAGGTGGGAATCGAACCCACTCTACTCTTCTCCGCGAGGCTGATTAGACCCCGTTTCAGCCCTCATACCACTTGTCAAATTTCTTGTTAGAGCCGGGTATCGAACCTCAGACCTACGGGGTGGCATTTATGCACGCTGACCACTACACCACGGAGGCGACACGATTTGTTTATTTGGCTCTGTAAAAGACCATGTCACTGCGGAGGCCCGGGTTCAAATCTCGGCTCTGCCACGAAATTTTGTTCCTGGTCTGAGGATTGAAACGGGGTTCACCCAACCTCGTGGGGCACACAGACTTAGTAGAGGCAGGTTCGCTTCCTGCCTCAGCCATCCTAGAAGTGGTTTTCCGTGGTTTCCCACGTCTCCTCCAGGCGATTGCTGGGATGGTTCCTTTCGACAGGACCACGGCATCTTTCTTCCCACTCCCTTCGCTGCCCTTTCCTTCATTAGACCCAAGTTCGTGGTCACTTAGGCGATTGGCTTGTCACCATCCCCAGTTGTATCTGCTGTCAAGGTGTGTTCAGCTCCGAGGCACTGTCCTGGAACTCGACGGTAGAGGACTGATCCCTCGCAAAGTCCGAGGGTAAAGCCGAGCTTGGAGGGTAAGCGATCAAATAAAAAGAAAAAGAAAAGAAGACCGTGTGTATCGTTGCATAAGCTAAGGTGCTGGATTGGACAAGGATGAGGAGGTGATTGTCTCTGGCTAGGGCACAGGCAACCAGTTAGCTACGTCGTACATGTTCCAAGCTTCGTAGACCACAGTTAGGGCAAAGTGTGCCCCATTGGAACGAAAACAACATGCGATGGCAAGTCAGTATGTAGCTGCGCGAACTCGCTCCTTCGACGCAATTCACAACACGAAGCGTATTCACTGCCTAGAGATGTATTCCAGCGAAGAGCATATGAATATGTTCAGGCGCGGATCTAGAGTTTGGCTTTGGGGGGGGTCAGAGAATCGAAATAGTTAAGCAAAATGGTATCACTAAAAACGCAATCACAAAATAACCAAACGTACAAAACCTGACCAATTTTTTGCAAGCTACATGGATAGAAATTTGATGCGTTTAGCGCACCTAAAATATTCGTACAAATTGCAACGGCGTGTTTTGCGACTTTTACATCGAGCTTCGAGAAAAATACCAAAGTACCTTGCAGTTTCGGCAAGTCGGGTTGGTACCGACAAAGGGAGAAAGTCACAGCTTAAATTGCCAACCAAGCTTGCAGTTTGGACTTCGGAAATTTTTTTTGGTGCGAAAAAAGCCCCAAATTCCTATTCGTGCATTGCTGCACATTCATCGTGACATCACTATAAACATCGATTCAGTAATCACAAGGTATGCTAAACAAAATAGACGAGTTGATTTTGTTATATAAATACTCGTTTTTATATAACAGGTATGAAGTAGTAAATAAGTACAGTTGTAACAGAACATAATAATTGCAATAAAGAAATTTTCAGTATTGAATAAAATGAAAAAAAAAAACCTGTTTTTCAGTTAAAATTCGTTAAGTTTCATTTGTCTGGTTATTGTGTTTTGGTTTTTTGAGTTTGTAAAAAATTTGTTCTCCGTTTGGGGGGAGGGTGGGTAGATTATAGGCTAGGGAATAACCCACCCACCAAGGGAAGATGATTAAGAGAAGGAAGTAGATTTGGGATTGGAAAAGAAGGATAGAAGAATAGGAGGAGAGTCCCACAAAAGTTATTAATTTGACTTTTAATCCATTTAGAAGCGGTTGCCACCGCAAATATGTGCTCGGATACCTAAAGTGGGTACGAGCTTGGTCGAAGCTGACGGGAACCGCAGCTGAGACTTGGGCAGTTTGCCAGAGAGAGGCTTTAGTGTGTTTCCTTCCAAGCTCGAATAAAAGTACTATAGGGAAGGGTGATGGTCTGGCCAGACAGATAGTAAAAGCTTTATTGTATGTGAACGAGGGCATAAACCTAGGAAGAGCTAGGAAAGCCAGGATCCTGCCTAACTGTATTATCAAAGAAATGATGAATCCAAAAACAAATATTTAATTTATTTAACAGTTCAGGATTAATTAATCTTTTTAACAAATAAATATTTTTTAATCTTGTTAGCAATTTGAGGTCGCAGACCTCCGACAACATTAAACGGTTGCTCCAGGCAATTGACAATTTACAAGGTTTCAAACCTTACATGTTTCTAAAATTATTATAAGATTTAAACAAATGAGCAATAAAATAATTAAAGCTTGAACGTGAATTGAAGTACAAAAAGTGCACCTTAAGAAATTCTGGAGAGAATGTTCTAGAGAAAGTGACAACTTTGAAAATAACAATAATAACAACGTGAAAAATAAAAAAGAAGTTCCTACAACTTCTTATATTTATACAGAATTAATATATGAGAATTATACAAAAAGGACAGGTCACTTACGGTGAAACCTGGAGAAAGTGAAAAGGAAGTTTCTAGACTTCCTATGTTTAATTAGGAATCACGAGAAAAATGGGGCAGTTTCCATTTCGTGAAACCTGAACATGACTCGCTCAAGAGTTTAGAGAATTGTTTTCCCTGATTTTGAAGGGAGGAACAATTTAAGTTTGAAACGTGTGTTAGACACGTATCACAAAGATTATACAGAGATACTTAATGATAAACCAACAAAAATGGAAGGGCACTTCTTGGAATGACACCTTATTGGAATAGACCTAGATTAAAAGTTTATTGCAGATTGTTAGTTAGAGGTTTAGGAAAGAGAAATGGGAGTTGAGGAAAATGTTCATGGCCTTATTTGAATATAAGCGGACGATCGCGACGCGGTAGAAAAGTTGAGCAAGCACTGGTTTTCACTATAGTTCATTGACACATATGAAATGTTCACTGTGGAGACACAAAGTTTGTGGAAAAGAAAGTTATTGCAATTCTAGGAAGAACTGATTGCACTATATAGGTGAGAGTCTATTTCTTGAAACAGTTGTGATTTACAATTAAATGCGCCATAGAATGTTCCAGCGGTGGACGAAAATTCACTATTGTAGTAATTTAGTTTTAAACAGAATTCTCCCAAGTACGTGAGAAATACATGACGGCAGGACTCGTAGATTGAGTACCGAATCTGGAAAGTTCCAGAACAATCCCAGTAGTAAAATGGGGCTAATGTAAATCCAGCGGAGGAACTTGCTTTGTAAATTACAGACAGTGGGTATTAGATAATATCCCACGTAGTGAGAAGATTTCTCATTTGGCAAGCATAAGAAATGCTGCTTTCACTAAGATTAGCTTGATTAAACAAAAGCTCAACATGGAAAATCCCGCGGAGGATTATTTTGCCCCAAAATAAGTAATTTCACACTGCCTATAAAAGATAGTTAAAAGCATGTGGTGGGTAAAATCATGAAGATGAAGTTAAAACTTGAAGCAGGTACTTATCTTTGTTGCATGGCGAAGGTGAAGTTCCTCACTGATGCTTAAAGTTCCAACATGGCGTGGAATTTAAAAAATGCCTCGTTAGGTCAGGAGGCTGGCTCTGGTTGAGCCTTAACTGATTACTACGACTGCCGACTAAGAAGTGAGAGCAGCTCAACGAAGCACGGAAGGTCCTAGGAAGGGGAAAGAGTGGGGGTAGGAAACAAAAGGTATACATATCAGCATAACCAACTTGGCAAAAAATAATTTTCTTCTTGATGGATGGTCTTCTAAGAGTTGATAGTAGGCGATATTAGCGCAGCATGGTGAGTGAAACAGTAGACGTAGTCCTCTTGCTCAAGGAGAAAATAGCTGACGATGGTAACGAGATCTGGTAGCCAAATGGATAAGTAAGTCCTCTTGCACGATGAGGAATTGAGTAGCTTCAGAGGTTTGCTACTAGATGACGCTAGGTGGATCACAGAAGTTATATATCTGAAACATACTTATGAAGACATAAGAGATATACCCAACAAGGAGAAAACAGATGATCACTGTTGGTGTTTGGCAAAGAGGAAGGAAGAAATGAACATGCAAGGAGCAATAGACATTATATCTCTCGTACCGTGTATTCAAAGAATACACCATACTGGGGGGACAAACACCAACAGAGAGCAAATAAGCAGTTACACATTTATTGGAAGCGGAGCGATCAAAGACAGTGGTCTTGTGATCGGTCCATTTGTAGTCAAGATTCTGGCCACCCTGACTCTCCCATCTCTTCCAGGGTAACATTTGGTCACCCTACCAGAAATCCATACTAGGGGGGGGGTGAAATATCCCTAACCAAGACCAAGTCCCCTACTTTAATGTCGGGACTGGAAAGAAACCACTTCTGCCTCCGTTGCAAGGAAGTTAAATATTCCAAGTTCCACCTTTTCCAAAAAGAATTACGGAGGGCTTCAAGTTTCCGCCAAGCGATAGGTAGATTAGAATCCCTGTAAGAATTAGGAAGAGGAGGAGGGGCAGAAAGAGAAGTGCCGATAAGGAAGTGACCAGGGGTGAGTGGAAGTAGGTCATCAGGGTCATTGGAAAGTGGAGTTAAAGGGCGAGAGTTAACAACACCTTCAATCAGAACAGACAGAGAATTGAATTCTTCGTAAGTCAGAATTCGATTACCTAAGACTTTTCTCAAATGACGTTTAGTGAGCTTTACGCAAGATTCCCACCTACCACCATGATGCGGAGCGTAAGGAGGTATAAAGCGCCATTTGAAACCTTTTGAATAAGAAAAATTAGAGATTTGTTCCATGGCAGGAGAGGAAGTAAGAGCTTTCTTCCACAGGGAAGCTGCGCCCTGAAAGGTGGAAGCGTTATCAGAGAACATCTCAGCAGGAACACCACGCCTAGCGGTGAAACGAGAGACAGCTGATAAAAAATAAGAAGTAGAAGCATTCGTTACTAGTTCCAAGTGGATTGCGCCGGTAACCATGCAAACAAAGAGAGAAACATAAAGCTTACCAAACAATTTGCGTTTAGCTTCAGGAGAGTTTCGTTGATATTGAAACGGACCCATATAGTCCACGCCAGTTAAAGCAAATGGGCGTATAGGAGAAGAACGAAAAGAGGGCAGATCGCTCATTAATTGAGTGTTGATTTTAGGTTTCGCTTTGAAACAAGGAATGCACTTATGAATTACAGAAGAAACTTCATGAATTCCATTTATAATCCAGTACTTTTCTCTTAAGAGGCAGAGCAGAGTACGTGTACCAACATGAAGATTACGGTAATGAAAGTCACGTATAATTAAAGAAGTAACGTGATGTTTGGACGGCAAAATAACGGGATGCTTTTTGTCCTCAGAGAGTAAAGATTGCGAGAGCCTTCCACCTACCCTGAGTAACCCATAGTCATCAAGGAACGGGGCTAAAGCACAAAGACGACTGGATTTGGGAAGATCTTTTTTAGAAGAAAGCAAAGACAACTCAGAAGAAAAGGCTTCTTGCTGTGTCAGTTGTAAAATCTTAATGGTAGCGAGATTCAATTCATGATTGGTAAGGTGTGGTTTAGGGAGAAGAGGTTGGTCAACCACAAGATATTTCCATCTAAGGAGATAGGCAACAATCCGTAGTAATTTATGGAAGGAAGAATAGCGTGACAACAAAGGATGAGATGCGTTGGAAACAAGACACGAAGCAATGGGTAGAGGTACTTTAGCGTCAGGCAAGTCGGAGTTTGTAGCTGGGGGTTTAGAAGGCCATGAGGAAGATTCGTCGATTAGCCACGAGGGCCCATGCCAGTACAATTGGGAAGCTGCCAATTGAGAGGGTAAACAACCACGAGAGATGATATCAGCTGGATTATCCGCACTGGGAACATGCCTCCATTGACATCCAGAAGAAAGAGTTTGAATTTTGGAAACCCTGTTTGCGACAAAAGTTTGCCAATGAGAGGGGTTTTTGGCGATCCAAGAAAGGGCGATCATAGAATCGCTCCAGAGATAGATTTGCGAAAATTCGACCTTTAATACTTCCCGTAATTTCTTGACAAGTTCTGCAGCCATTAGTGCAGCGCACAGTTCGAGCCTAGGTAAAGTGATAGTTTTAAGAGGAGCGACCTTCGATTTGGCACAAACAAGGTTAGAAACTGGAGATCCATAGAGTGAATCGTGATAAACTAAATATGCACACCAACCATAAGCTTTTTCGG
This sequence comes from Meconema thalassinum, assembly GCA_946902985.2. Classification (NCBI taxonomy): domain Eukaryota; kingdom Metazoa; phylum Arthropoda; class Insecta; order Orthoptera; family Tettigoniidae; genus Meconema; species Meconema thalassinum. The sequence goes on along the minus strand of OX336388.2, from coordinate 2,104,451,163 downwards.
AACTGTCCGCGAACACATGAAGGAAAAAAGATGCATTAGAATGAGAGCTGATTAAATTCCTGGGAATTTCAATGAGGGAAAGATCCAGCAAATTGCTGCGAAACGAGAGCCAACGAATAAGAAAAGAAAGAGGGACAGCGTCATCCCATTCACATTTAAGTGACCACAGCTCTTGCATGAAGAGTTTGGCTATGACAATAACTGGGGCAAGAAATTGAAGCGGATCAAAAATTTTTGCAATTTCAGAGAGGATTTGTCTTTTTGTATTAGGAAGCTCTTCTGCGAGCGTAACTTTATAGATAAGAGTGTCAGTGCTAGTGCACCAATGAACTCCTAAAGTTTTTATAGATTCGGAGTTTCCACAAATTTCGACAGAAGAGGGATCTACGTCTTCGATGGGAAATTGGGCGAGAAACTCAGGGGAGTTGGAGTTCCACTTATGAAGTGGGAAACCTCCATTCCTTAGTAATGCTTGAAGTTCTAAAGACACAAAAGAAGCTTCTTCCAAAGTAGAGAAGGACTGCAAGTAATCGTCAACATAGAATGACGTAGTTAGTGCTTCAGAGGCTTTGGGGTTAAATAAATGACCATCTTGTAAGGCAAGCAAGTGTAGGGATCGTATAGCAAGGAAAGCAGAGGGTTTTAAGCCATAGGTAACCGTTTTCAAGCGAAATACCTTAATGGGCTTATTGATTTCATCACGCCACAAGATTCTTTGAAGATCTCGTTGTTCTGGTTGAATTAACACTTGACGGTACATCTGTTTTATATCGGCTATGACAGCTATGGGAAATAATCGAAAGTTTAAAAGTATAGCAGATAAATCTGATTGAATAGCAGGACCAGAATAAAGAGTGTCATTAAGGCTGTTGCCGTTAACGTCGGGTGATGAACCATTGAAAACAACTCGGATTTTATCTTTTACAAAAGGGTTTTTCCACACAGGATGATGATTTAAATAAACCGTTTCGATTGGGGGGTGCAATTCATCATCGGATTTGTTAACAACCTCCATATGATCTAAGCTTTCATACTCATCCATAAACTCAGTGTACTGCTTTTTGAAGAGGGGTTCCTTTTTGAATTTGCTCTCGATAGCAAAGAGAGCTTTTCGAGCTTTAGGCTGAGAGTTAATAAGTTTAGGGGGATTGTGTAATCTTGGCATTTGAACAACGAACCGGCCATCAGAAGAACGAGTGGTCGTGTTCAAAAAAAGTTGCTCACAGAATTCATTTTCTGAAGAAGTTACATTAGGAGAATCAACATTTTCAAGCCTCCAAAACTGTTCCAGATCAGTATTGGAGAAGTAACATTGCGATGCAGGTTGGGGTGAATAATGGGGAAGTTGCCCTGTGACAATCCATCCAAAATTAGTGTCTCTAGCGACCACGTTTGAGGATAGCTTGCGAACCTGTTTCCGAAGGCAGTTCCAAAAGACATTGGCACTAAAGAGTATGTCAATGGGATTTTGTGTGTTAAACGAAGGATCGGCTAACCTTAAATGCGAGGGAATGTTTAACCCCGAAATATCAACCGAGTGACTAGGAGTGTCTTCTCCAATGCTATTGAGAATTAGACAATTAAGTTTAAGAAAGTTGTTTCTATGACAAGTATCTCTTATGGTTAGTTTTGAGAATTGTAAAGCTTGCGATTTTGAGCTGTTGATGCCTGACACATTGATAGCAGTAGGCGATGACGAAAGACCTAGTTTTTTAATCAACGATTGCGAAACAAAGTTGTGCGTTGAAGCGGAATCGAGAAGACCACGGGTTTTGAACCAATTTCCAAATCTATCTTGGATTTCAAATTGTACAGTGGTCAACAGGGTTTGCGCACTGTGAAAAGTGTCGGCGTTGGAAATGCAGGAAGAAGCATTAGTTTGTTCGGAGCGGCTCTGCAAGGAGCTTAAAGAGGCAGGTGCTGATGACCTCGATTTATCGTGAACGTGCAATAAAGAATGATGCGGTTTTTTGCAATGAAAACAGAGATTTGATGACGTACAGTTCGAAGAAGAATGCTTAGGTGACAAGCAATTGAAACAATGTTTGCTATTCAAGACAAACTTTCTTCGATCTTCGACAGACAATTCTTTAAAGGATTTGCACAAATACAATGTGTGAAGCTTTTTACAGAGCGTGCATTTTAACGATTTGTTAAGCGGCCTGATATCTTCTCTTGAATGATTGAAAGAAGAACGGGTTTGTTTGTTTTCGACAAATGGGGGCTGATGTCCCTTTGAAGAAGCAAGTTTTTTTTCAAAAATTTGACACTGAGGATTCGTTTCGACTTTTTCGCACTGAAATGCGAGTGCTGTAAGGAATTGACATCGACTGTTGAGAAACGAGATAAGGTGTTCGAAGGAAAATTCTTCCTTGCGAGCGAGTTCGATCTCCCAGGCCTTCAGTGTCAAAAAATCGAATCTTGATGTAGCTAGGTGAATAAGTATGGTGTCCCATGTTTGGACAGGCTGTTTTAGCTGGTATAACGCTCTGACATTTAACTGCATAGAATCTAAGAGGTCTCTTAAAGATGTGACGTCATTAGGTTTTACGGCAGGTAAGTTGAAGAGACAGCGGATGTGTCGAGCGACACTCAAACGTAAATTGCCATATCTCTCTTTAAGGAGATTAAAGGCGATGTGGTAGTTGTCTGCGCTTAAAGGCAGTGACTCCACCAAGGTCAAGGCCTCAGATTCCAAAGACGTACGGAGGAAATAAAATTTATGTATGTCTGGGATCTCGATATTTTCATGAATTAGGGAGCAGTAAAGTTCGTAAAAAGAATACCATTCACCTTCCTTGCCTGAGAAGTGCGGTAGGCTTATCTTGGGAAGTAACGGTTTCGGTTTGTTCTCGTGAACTGAAGTGGGTGCTAACTGGGCCGGATTGATGACCCTAGTGTCCGGTTCTGAGATATTGCGGATCAGTTGGTGGGCCTTTGCAATTCCTTCAAAGTACAAGGGTTCGACCTCGTCCCGATCCGATTGCAGGTCTGGACAAGCGGATTCAATCTCGGTTTGAATTTGGTCATAATAATCATAAGACCGTTCGTACAACTTAAGACGATGTGTTAAGATATCTAAATCACACTCGGCGGGATCTAATTTGTTGATAAAATTTCGGAATCTAGTGAGTTGCCCTTTATAGGAAGAACGTCTAGCAATGAGAGTTTCATCTTTTTCAGCAGGAGCCATGACAAAAAGAATAAATTGAAATACAACTCACGAAACTGTAGAACCTTGGAGATGCTGTCAAGTTTGCAGCAGAGAATGGGTCGAAAGAACAGGACACACCAAAGGAGACAGGAGCGGCCTCCTTCCCGTTCACAGGCTTTGCACGAAGTAGGTATAGCTGAAAAATCCAAAGCAGATGTTAATACTTTGCCAAGTATTGTCAAATGACACTTGACAAACAATGGACATAAAAAATGGACTCTCCCGGGTTTCGGCACCAATTTTTGGGTAGATTATAGGCTAGGGAATAACCCACCCACCAAGGGAAGATGATTAAGAGAAGGAAGTAGATTTGGGATTGGAAAAGAAGGATAGAAGAATAGGAGGAGAGTCCCACAAAAGTTATTAATTTGACTTTTAATCCATTTAGAAGCGGTTGCCACCGCAAATATGTGCTCGGATACCTAAAGTGGGTACGAGCTTGGTCGAAGCTGACGGGAACCGCAGCTGAGACTTGGGCAGTTTGCCAGAGAGAGGCTTTAGTGTGTTTCCTTCCAAGCACGAATAAAAGTACTATAGGGAAGGGTGATGGTCTGGCCAGACAGATAGTAAAAGCTTTATTGTATGTGAACGAGGGCATAAACCTAGGAAGAGCTAGGAAAGCCAGGATCCTGCCTAACTGTATTATCAAAGAAATGATGAATCCAAAAACAAATATTTAATTTATTTAACAGTTCAGGATTAATTAATCTTTTTAACAAATAAATATTTTTTAATCTTGTTAGCAATTTGAGGTCGCAGACCTCCGACAACATTAAACGGTTGCTCCAGGCAATTGACAATTTACAAGGTTTCAAACCTTACATGTTTCTAAAATTATTATAAGATTTAAACAAATGAGCAATAAAATAATTAAAGCTTGAACGTGAATTGAAGTACAAAAAGTGCACCTTAAGAAATTCTGGAGAGAATGTTCTAGAGAAAGTGACAACTTTGAAAATAACAATAATAACAACGTGAAAAATAAAATAGAAGTTCCTACAACTTCTTATATTTATACAGAATTAATATATGAGAATTATACAAAAAGGGCAGGTCACTTACGGTGAAACCTGGAGAAAGTGAAAAGGAAGTTTCTAGACTTCCTATGTTTAATTAGGAATCACGAGAAAAATGGGGCAGTTTCCATTTCGTGAAACCTGAACATGACTCGCTCAAGAGTTTAGAGAATTGTTTTCCCTGATTTTGAAGGGAGGAACAATTTAAGTTTGAAACGTGTGTTAGACACGTATCACAAAGATTATACAGAGATACTTAATGATAAACCAACAAAAATGGAAGGGCACTTCTTGGAATGACACCTTATTGGAATAGACCTAGATTAAAAGTTTATTGCAGATTGTTAGTTAGAGGTTTAGGAAAGAGAAATGGGAGTTGAGGAAAATGTTCATGGCCTTATTTGAATATAAGCGGACGATCGCGACGCGGTAGAAAAGTTGAGCAAGCACTGGTTTTCACTATAGTTCATTGAAACATATGAAATGTTCACTGTGGAGACACAAAGTTTGTGGAAAAGAAAGTTATTGCAATTCTAGGAAGAACTGATTGCACTATATAGGTGAGAGTCTATTTCTTGAAACAGTTGTGATTTACAATTAAATGCGCCATAGAATGTTCCAGCGGTGGACGAAAATTCACTATTGTAGTAATTTAGTTTTAAACAGAATTCTCCCAAGTACGTGAGAAATACATGACGGCAGGACTCGTAGATTGAGTACCGAATCTGGAAAGTTCCAGAACAATCCCAGTAGTAAAATGGGGCTAATGTAAATCCAGCGGAGGAACTTGCTTTGTAAATTACAGACAGTGGGTATTAGATAATATCCCACGTAGTGAGAAGATTTCTCATTTGGCAAGCATAAGAAATGCTGCTTTCACTAAGATTAGCTTGATTAAACAAAAGCTCAACATGGAAAATCCCGCGGAGGATGATTTTGCCCCAAAATAAGTAATTTCACACTGCCTATAAAAGATAGTTAAAAGCATGTGGTGGGTAAAATCATGAAGATGAAGTTAAAACTTGAAGCAGGTACTTATCTTTGTTGCATGGCGAAGGTGAAGTTCCTCACTGATGCTTAAAGTTCCAACATGGCGTGGAATTTAAAAAATGCCTCGTTAGGTCAGGAGGCTGGCTCTGGTTGAGCCTTAACTGATTACTACGACTGCCGACTAAGAAGTGAGAGCAGCTCAACGAAGCACGGAAGGTCCTAGGAAGGGGAAAGAGTGGGGGTAGGAAACAAAAGGTATACATATCAGCATAACCAACTTGGCAAAAAATAATTTTCTTCTTGATGGATGGTCTTCTAAGAGTTGATAGTAGGCGATATTAGCGCAGCATGGTGAGTGAAACAGTAGACGTAGTCCTCTTGCTCAAGGAGAAAATAGCTGACGATGGTAACGAGATCTGGTAGCCAAATGGATAAGTAAGTCCTCTTGCACGATGAGGAATTGAGTAGCTTCAGAGGTTTGCTACTAGATGACGCTAGGTGGATCACAGAAGTTATATATCTGAAACATACTTATGAAGACATAAGAGATATACCCAACAAGGAGAAAACAGATGATCACTGTTGGTGTTTGGCAAAGAGGAAGGAAGAAATGAACATGCAAGGAGCAATAGACATTATATCTCTCGTACCGTGTATTCAAAGAATACACCAGAGGGGTCATGACCCCCGTGACTCCCCCCCCCCCCCCCTTTGAATCCGCGCCTGAATATGTTATATTAATGGAGGAGCTCGACAGAATGCATACCAGGCGCATCGCCTGTACCAAGAACTCTATCCGGTTAGACAACGACCGACAGGCATGGTATTTCGGAGTGTGGAAAGACGCCTGGGAGATACTGGATCCCTGGGAAAAACACGGCCTGTTTGAGATCATCGCGTGACGTCTGCTCACAATGAAGAGGTTGTGTTTGACGCTATCCGGCGTCACCCTCATACTACCACATGGGCCATTGCACTGGAGACGAACATCAGCCGAGTGTCTGTTATGCGGATAATGCACACCCACTGGTCTCACCCGTACCATCTGCACTTACACCTGGAGATACATGGTCATGATTTCGAAGCACGGATGGCGTTCTGTGGAAACTGATCCGGCTTTTCTAGCGACCATCTTATTTACGGACGAAGCACGATTCCACAACAATGGAACCGTTTATCGTCATAATATGCATTACTGGAGTGTGGGTAATCCCCATTGGGTGCGACAGACATCCTTTTAGGTACACCGCCGTGTGGGTTGCGGGTTAGAATACACACACGGTATGCTCTGCTTGTCGTAGGAGGACACTAATAGGGCCGACAAGACAGACTGACATGACTGACTTTGATTTTGAAGACTCCCTGTTAATGGGAAGAGAAAATACATCTACGGTATCCCCTGCCTGTAAAAGGTCTTTTCCGACTTCCGGTCCCATTTTTGGTTTGACCCTTAGAAATAAACGTCATGCTGCCTGCGGAAGGGCCACCAACTTGGCCATCTGGCCAGAAAGCCTGGACGGTATTCCCCATCCCGTCAGGTGGGTGCGCCATGTACCCTTGCAGTGGTATCCGCCTCACAACGGAGGTCCCTGCACGGCCGAATAATTTCGCCAAACATATCACTGTGCATGCCGAGGGAGAAGTGCCTTTTCAAGGCACTGGGACCCCGGGCAATACCTGCTATGCCAGGTAGGTATTGCCTTGGCTGGGTGGCGCCCACAGTGATGACCCTCATTCGGAGTAGGTTGTATTCGGGGAGGGTGATTTCGGGATGACGCGAAAGCGGCCCAATAAATCATCAGAGGGTGTCCCCCTTAAATAGCCGTCTCTTGAGTGTCAGATCAGGGATAAAACGTTCAATGCACGTTTCCCTGTTGACAAGTCACATCGCTACCTGGTAGCTATCAGGACAGACGGGGATTATTTCAAAGTGGTGAAATCAATGATCTTTTCCGAGGAATTCGAGGGGAAATTTGGAGATCTAAACGGGATTTCCAAGCGCCGGAACGGACAGCTCCTACTGCATACAATTAGCCGACAGCAAACCGAAACGTTGCTGGAATGCACGCATTTCAGCGAAATTCCCGTTAAGGTCTCAAAACACGAAACGCTGAATGAGGTCCGTGGAGTTATTTTCCATCGTAAATTCATTTTGAATAGCGATGCGGAATTGTTGCGGAATCTGGGGAAGATAGGCGTCACCAAGATTGGGCGCATCACCCGAAAGATTGGAGAGAACAGCGTCGATACCGGCGCTTTTATTCTCCATTTTGAGGGTGATGTTTTACCTAAGCAGATGTAGGTCACATCGAACCACTGCGATGTTCGACCGTACATCCCTCCACCTATGTGATGTTATCAATGCCAGAAATTCGGGCATGTTTCTGCCAGGTGCACTGCCAAGGCCGTGTGTAGAGAGTGTGACAAGGGGACACATGAGGGTGAGAGGTGTACGCCTCCCCCGATTTGTCCTATACCAGACCCAAAACAACTGTGAACATGGGCTCGCCCATTAGCGTGCTTCCAGCGGAGCGCTGTTGCCACAGTGAGACTGGCACAGATGACACAGCCTTACGCTCGCAGTATACACACGACCTTCCCCCAGAACACAAGGCGCTCCGAATGCAAGCGCATGTACGAGCTGGGAGACCTGATTCTACGAATATCATCCTCACAACGGATTGCACACAATGTGATATGAGGCAGACATAAGATGCCACACAAACGTTATTCGTGAAAGTGACCACCAGCGACCAGCATTCTTGGCTGTCGCACAGGAGGTTCAGGTTCGATTGCCGGCTCTGCCAAGCTATTTAATTTTAGTCTGAGGGCTAGAACAGGGTTCGCTCAATCTCGTGAGGCAAAGCTGGGAAGATGTAGGTAAAATTCCTACCTCAGTCATCCTGAAAGTGGTTTATCATTTATACACCGGGCAAATGCCGGGATGGTTCCTAACTTAAGGACACGGCCGCCTCCTTCCCAATCCGCACCAGAATAATAATAATACACACACTCTAATACAGACACCACAGTAACCCAGATTTTCAGACAAGTACACGGGGCTAAAGTACCAATATGTCCAAGCCCCTCAAATGAAACAACAATTACAACGTTATTATATCACATGACGTAATCTACACCCCAAGCCATTCTGAGTAACATTGCTTGGTAGCCCTTTATAAGGTAATAGAAACAGAGAATACAATTTTTGGGATCAGTTTTTGTTTATTGGAGACCACCTTGTGGTGTACTGGCTAGCACATTGCTGTCCATTCTTGGCTGTCACCGCGGAGTCCCGGGTACGATTCCCAACAAATGTAATTCTGGTCTGAGGGCTGGAACACGGTACACTCAGCCTCGTGATGCAAACCTAGGAATATGTGGGTTGGATTCCTACCTTAGCCATCCTGGAAGTGGTTCATCTGTGGATTCGCACTTCTACTCCAGGCAAATGCCGGGATGGTACCTAACGTAAGGCCACGGCCGCTTCCTACGCAAATCCTTCCTCAATTACAAATATACACACTAGTAGAGACATCACAGTGTCACAGGTTATCAGATAAATTCCACACACACCCAAATACACGGGGCTGCATGACCACGATGTCACAAAGCCCCTACAACAATAATAATCAACAACAACAACAACAACAACAACTCTTGCTGTCACCCATGATGTCCAGATTCGATTCACGGCTCAATCAAGACATTTAGTTCTGGTCTTAGGTTTAGAACCGGGTACTCTATGCCTCGTGAGGTAAGACTGTGAAGAGGTGAGTTTTATTCGACTCAATTTTAAAAAAGAAAACATATTTGCCGACAACACAACAACACAGGTCCCCCCGCCGGTACTGCCACCTTGAAGAAGGCAATTTGTCATTGCCGGGTGTTTTGGGGGCTTGCGAGCTGAAATGATCTGCAGAGCTATGCCAGCGGGAGCTTAAGCTCCTGGTAGGGTCACCCAAGCTGGACAGGTCTAAAGTGATGAGCCAGACTAAGAGCGGTACCCTGGTCCTCCAGGTTGGGGGTTGGGCGTGGGGCTAACAACCCCACACTGTAAAACCTCAAAAGTTACGAAACTCTCAACGAAGCCTCGGAATTTGGACGGAATTAACGATGATGAACCTGGAAAATGTTTAAGGACAAGGAAAAAGGATATGACTTTGACAATGGCAACATGGAACGTACGAACAATGTTGCAGATAGGAAAAATGGCAGAAGTAGCTGAGGAAGTTTTGAAGTATGGAATGGATATAGTAGATATACAGGAAGTGAGATGGAGGGGAAACGGTAGGATAGACAAGAAGGACTATACAATGTTATACAGTGGTCCTGAAGTAAGAACTGGTCAGTGTGGAACAGGCTTTATCATTAGTTCAAAGATAAAAAGAAGTCTTCTTGGATTTGTGCCGCTAGGAGATAGAATATGTAAAATGAGACTAAAGGGACGATTCAGGAATCTGACACTTATATCAGCGTATGCACCTACGGAAGACGATAGTGAAGAGAAGAAAAATGCATTCTATGACCAGTTGGAAAAGGAATGTAGTATGATACCAAAATATGATGTGATAATACTTCTTGGGGACTTCAATGCCAAAATAGGTAGAGAGGACTTCTTGCAGTATGTAGCAGGGAAACATTCTTTACATACTAATACTAGTGAAAATGGGAAGCTTCTATGCCAATTTGCAGAAAGTAATAGAATGGTAATCAAAAGTACTTGTTTTAAACATAAGGACATACACAAAGGAACCTGGGAAATGTCAGGCACCGGAGTGGTAAACCAAATTGACCATGTCTTGATTTCAAGAAGACATGCATCTTCAATGATTGACGTCAGATCTGCAAGGGGCCCCAACTGTGATTCGGATCATTTTTTGGTGAAAGCTCTGTTTAGAGAACGAATTGCGAATGTAGAATGTGACAGAGGAATTACGAGGATACAGTGGGACGTGGAAAAGTTTCAGCAAACACAAATTGTTAAGCAATATGAGGGCACACTGAACAAGAAGTTGGAAGAGATACTAAAGAATATGAATGAGGATGACACTGTAGAGAGGAGATGGACTGGAATAAAGAAAGCATTGGAAGAGACTGTGAAGGAAACTATTGGGGAGAAGAAGAGGAGCAGGAATGAAGAATGGTTTGATGATGAATGTAGGAAATATATAGAGCAGAAGAATGCAGACAGATTGACTATGATTCAAAGAGAGACAAGATGGAATTGTGAAAGATATAAAGAAAGTAGAAGAACAGCAAATAGAGTTCTGAAAAGGAAGAAGAGAATGTATCTAAGAAGACAAATGGAAAGAATTGAAGAATTGAACAGCCAGAATGAAAGTAAGAAATTGTACCAAGCAACGAAACGAATGACAAATGAATTTCAACCACGGGAGAACTCGTGTAAGGATAAAGATGGAAAAGTGATTGGAGAGGAAGTGAAAGTTCTTGAAAGATGGGCGGAGCACTTTAAAGATACGTTAAATATAGAACGTAAGGACGAGATGAATGAGAGACAGGTCTACATGAATGTAGAGCCACAGGTCACTAAACCATCCATAGATGAAGTTATGGAGGCAGTGAAGCGTCAACGAAATGGAAGAGCACCAGGAGAGGATCAGATCGTAGCGGAGGTAATAAAGAATGGAGGACAAGGGATACTTAGGAACCTACATGAACTGATTGGGGAGATATGGGAAAGAGAGATAATGCCTCAGGATTGGAAGGTTGGCCTTATCTGCCCCACCTTCAAGAAAGGTGATAAGTTACAATGTGGAAATTATAGAGGGATAACATTACTAAGTGGTGTATATAAGATATTCTCAAGTATATTGCAAAGGAGACTGAGCGACTACGCTGAAGAATTACTGGATGAGAACCAGTGTGGATTCCGGCCAGGAAGGGGAACTACTGACTAAATATTTGTTATGAGACAATCTATGGAGAAATGCTATGAATATGGTGTTGATCTGCATTTGCTATTCATTGATTTCCAACAGGCATTTGATAGCATTGATAGAACGAAGATGTTGAACGCCCTAGAAGCATGTGGAGTGCCAAAGAAGTTGATCAGTCTAGTAGCAATGACAATGGAAGGATCGCAGGCCAAGGTTTATGTAGGAGGCAAAACTAGCAGGAATTTTGAGGTGAATACCGGAGTGAGGCAAGGAGATTCATTGTCTGCAGTGTTATTCAACTTGACACTGAATGAAGTTATGAAAGAACTGGGATTGGGAGGGACGATAATAAACAAGTCAAAGCAAGCGTATGCATATGCGGATGACATTGTGTTAATGGCACGGAACTGGGAATCTCTTAAAGAAATGTTCAAGATTCTGGAGGAGAAGAGTGGAAAGATGGGAATGAGAATTAATGAAAGGAAAACGAAATATATGAAAATGTCAGAGGGAAAAGATAGAAGAGAAAGAGAAAATGTAGAAATTGGTCAGTATAAGTTTGAGAATGTAAAATGCTTCAGTTACCTTGGTACTAAACTAAATTGTGAGAATTCAGTATCCGAGGAGATTCATAAATGGATCATGAATGGAAACAGGGCTTACTATGCTAACACTAAGCTCTTAAAATCAAAACTGTTAAGTAGGAACTTGAAAGTTAAACTCTACAAGACCCTTATTAGACCAGTGGTGACCTATGGATCTGAGAAGTGGACAATGTCAACAAATGATGAGAATGATCTCAAAATTTTTGAAAGGAAAGTTTCAAGAAGGATATATGGCCCGGTAAAGGAGGATGAAGGGTGGCGAATCAGAACAAACAAAGAAATTGAAGAGATAATCAAAGGTGAAGATATTGTGAAATTTATTAAGTCCCGACGTCTGGATTGGCTTGGTCATGTAGAGAGGATGAATGAAGAAAGAACACCAAGGAAGATATTACATGGAACTATGGAAGGGAAGAGGAGACGTGGACGACCGCGCAAAAGATGGCTACAAGACTTAGGAGAAGACCTGAGAACTATGAGGGTTGGAAGATGGTGGGAGAAAACTCATAGAAGGGACGAATGGCGAGGAATCGTGAGAGAGGCCAAAGCCTACCCCAGGCTGTAGCGCCGAGGAAGAAGAAAGAAGAAGAAGAAGAAGAAGAAGAGAACAACACAGGTTATCAGATATTGTGTTTTCACGTACTTCTCTATTCGAAAGATTCTTTAAAAGGCCGTATACCCTGAAAAATATTGTTCTTGCCTCGCTGTTCGACTGCCACTCGGCTTGCTACGGAACATTGTTATGAGTTCAAAACTTCAGCTCACAGCACTAACTTCTATAAGCTCCACTACTGAATTGATACAGCCATGCTGTCACTATTAGTTATCTTCCCCAGCGAAACTAAATATTTCAACACCTAACCATTCTTCGCTCTAATTATCCCTTCAGTTCAAGAGCAGATGATATCTCCCGAACGGCTGGTCGTATCGTCATGGGGTTTGCATAGTCAGCTTCAGAATGTTTAGCTCTGTAACATAGGTTCATCTAAATAATTGGATAATTAATGATTTTCGTGCGCGGAGAGAATAGGGATTTCGTACGGCACAGCGAGCCCAGATTGCGTAGTTAACTAGGCAACGCCGCGCTATGCAATTGGCTGGCGCGGGTGAGCGCGTGAATCTGGCTCCTCCCTCATGTTCACAGTTATTTTGGGCCTGGTATAACTGCCAAGGAAGCACTCTCCACGATCGAAGCAGTGCCCTGAGTTCTGTAAAGAAGCCACAATCCAAGAAATCAGAACATTGCATCGGCTTTCATATCACCATGCTCGCAAGAGGTACCGTGATATTAATGCCCCCGAATTTTGGGTGACGTTTGTGGCCGCAGCGACGCCCTCATTCATCCCTGCTGTCACAGTTCCCAGTGTAGTACCCTCGACTTCCGGTAGTTCAACAGATTTGAAATCACCCCTCGCTGTACCAGCGAAAATTGTCTGCCCGAAGGAGGTCCCACAACCTTCTTCGGGCAAGGAAAAGAAGGCGACAGTTATATCATCTAAACCGGCGAAATCGGAGAAGTCCTCTTCTTCTTCTTCGAACCGGTCGGCTAACATGTCTTCCTCAGTTAACAGGGGAAAGAAGAGTTTGCCGACCAGGGCTGGTCCTTCTTCCAGTCCACCCGATATGACAAAAGTAGTAGTGGAGATGAGAGAGAAGGTTCGTCGCCATCTCTCTCGCCCTCCTCCTGACGGAGTGGCTACTGTCTCTGCTGGCCTTCCCTCTCCCACGACCATCAAGGGAGGGAAGCCGGCTGAAGCCAAACTCGTCCGTATGGAGGAACTCCCCTACAAATAGGAAAATACATCAGCGGAGGAGAGAGGAACGGTTCAGCGCCGTTTCTCTTCCTCTCCTAGAGACAGGGCTGCTCAGGTATCTGCTGGCCATTCCCCTCCCACCACCACCAGTGGAGCGGTGTCAGCAGGAGCGGTCATGTTTTGTAAGGAACTGGCGTCTGTGGGGAAGCGACCATCTACTTCCCCAAATAGACGTCAGCGCCGATCAAGAAAGAAATCTCTTCGGGACATGTCGGGGACAGACACCCAGTCTTCGGACCGGGAGAAAGTCCTTCGACACCGCTCTCGTTCTTCCCCAAGAGCGAGACTCGTGAAGTCCGACGAGGACCGCGCGCCATCCAGGGGACTGCCCGCTCCATTTTCTTCGTCTTCGGACCGAGATGTGGAGATTGAGGTGCGCTCTCCTGCCCCATCATATCCAACTAGAGATGAGGAATGGTGGCAAACGGTCAAGCGTAAGTAGAAGACCCACTTCTACTTACAAGGGAACTGTAATAGCTATTCTGGTCATCTCAATGAGTTACGTCAATTAATATCTTCGTTTTCGGCAACCATTGTCTGTATTCAGGAATCCAGGTTTCGTCCTGGACGTGAGACAATAATGCGTTACTTCAACCTCTTCTCTGAAGACCCGGTGGATGGAGCTGTGGCCGTCGGTGGCGTCTGCATTCTCGTCCACTCTAGCCTCTTTAGTGAAGAGGTGCCGTTGCGTACTCAGCTAGAGGCAGTTGCAGTTCGTACTTCGTCGCCAGTAATGGCAACAGTATGTAACGTGTACATTCCACCTGATTCTCAACTGGATTGAAACCAGCTGGTGGATCTAGTCTCTCAGCTCCCCCCCCCCCTCCTTTTCTCCTTCTGGGATATGTTAATGCCCACAACACCATCTAGGGCTCCGCTACCACTAGTGATGGAGGGAGAGTTTTTGAGAGACTGATCAGGTGGCTGGAGCTGTATTTGTTAAACACAGGGGAACCTGCGCACTTCTCTATTGCACACGGCACTTATTCAAATGTCGATATCACCTTGTGCTGTCGTGCGCTGGTTCCCCTGCTACAGTGGGGTGTACATGACGACCTTTGTATTAGTGACCATTTCCCGATTATCGTTACTCTTCCGAACCAGAGGGCCATCGAATTACCAAGTCGATGGCTTCTCCGTCGGGCTGATTGGACAACTTTCACAGCACGTGCTGATTTTGCCGAAGATACCTTTGAGAGTGTCTATGATCATACCATTCACATAACGCATGGTATTTCGGCTGCTGCTGAGGAAACAATACCTTCCTCATCCGGCAACTCCCACCGAAAACTTGCCCCTTGGTGGACAGACGAGATTGCAGCAGCCTTTAAAGATCATCGACGTGCTTTCAAATGCTATCGGAGGCAAAACACTATGGCCAACCTTATCACCTTCAAAAGGATGCGTGCTAGAGCCCGATATCTGATTCGGGAGACTAATAAAACGACGTGGGAAAAGTATGTGTTGTTTATGACGACACATACTCCTTCATCTCAAGTGTGGACTAAGCTTCGTCGGATCTCCGGACTCCCGATATCATTGATGGCACACGGAGTCTCCATCATCGGAGACATCATCACGGACCAACTCGCCATTGTCAACCGTATTGGATCGCACTTCAATGATGTATCCTGTTCTGGGAGTTACGATCCTACGTTTCTGACTCTGAAGCGGGTGGCGGAGGCTCACCCCTTGTCCTCTGCCACTGCTGCTTTGGAGTCCTACAATGTACCATTCTCTGAAAGGGAACTGCGCAGTGCGCTTTCACTGTGTAGGGATACGTCTCCCGGACCGGATAACATGCAGAATCAAATGTTAAAACATCTGTGCGAATCCAGTATAAAGCAATTGTTGGTCCTCTTCAATCGTATATGGATTGATGGGCAGTTTCCATCTCAATGGCGAGAGTGGATCATGACACCGGTTCCCAAGGCTGGACAGGATCCCAAACTTGTCAGCAGCTACAGGCCTCTCAAATGCCCTATGTAAGCTGCGAGAGAAGATGGTGAACCATCGACTGGTGTGGTTCCTGGAAGAGAGAGGCTAACTGTCAGGGTACCAGTCTAGATTTCGCTCCCATATGTCCACCACCATCTGGTGCGACTTGTGAGCGCCATACAGGAGGCATTTCTCCGAATTACCTACGACACCATATGGCGCTACGAGATCCTTTCCACCCTTCATGAGTGGGGACTCCGTGGTAATCTACCGACTTTCATTACGAATTTCATGTAGTCCGACTCTTCCGTGTAAGGGTCGGTAGAACATATCGCAATATTATACCCAAGAAAACGAAGTTCCTCAGGGTTCTGTTCTGTCACCTTGTTCGAGGTTGTTATATCTTTTGGCCAAAGATGCTACATTAAGATTGTTATTTTTTTTTCTCTATTATCTTTTTTCCACTGTTGTAAAATTAACTGTCATGGCATCCAGAAGTGTCAATAAATGGTTGTTTTGAATTGATATATTTTCTTTAAATATAAAAGAAGAAAGAATCTGCGATACGCCGGTGAGCGTAAAAGTAAAATAAGTGGCGACCAGTGATAGGATAAATATATCAATATATTTTAATTATGGAGACAACCCAACGTGAACTGGATTAAGTGATAAAGCTAAGTAAGGTAACACGGGCGGCGTTTTCGAGGCAGTTGAATAACCTCAAAGGTGAAATTGATGACGTCCAGATGACAGCTCATGAAAAGCGAAGGAAAGTTCAGGTTTCCCTTTCTTTACTTCGGAAGAAAAATGATGAGCTCCTGCAGCTGGATGGTAAGGTCGTAAGTCTAAAACTTGACGTCGGCCAAGAGGACTTGGACGACGAATGTAGACTTGCCGATGACTATCAACGTCAATTTCTTGATATAGAAGTATATTCTACCTTCAGGAGGCATCGCTCAAGACAACAGTGATTGTAGCAGTGTAGATCTTGTGAGTAAGAGAAAATTCAAACTACCTAAATTAGAACTAAGGAAATTCTATGGCGATGTAAAACAGTGGATACAGTTCAGGGGCCAGTTTGAAAAGATAGACAAGGATCCGGATATTGCACCGGAAGATAAGTTTCAATACTTAATGCAAGCTACAGTTAAAGGGTCTCGTGCTCGAGAAATTACTGAAAGTTTTCCACCTATTGGGGAAAATTATACGAAGTCAGTAGAATGTTTAAAGAGCAGGTTCGGTAGAGATGATCTGTTGGTTGAAGTTTACGTAAGAGAGTTGTTATCTTTAGTTCTTAAGAAATCTTCCACTCCCGGTGATGGCAATTCAATGTGTAGTCTTTATGACAACTTGGAATCGCACATACGGTCACTTGAAACCTTAGGTGTTACAACAGATAAGTGTGCATCTATGTTGTATACTTTAGTAGAGTCATGTTTGCCTGAGGAGTTTCTTAGGGCCTGGCAAAGAAGTTCCAATTTTGCACACACACGTGATTCGAAAGATAGGTTAGACAATCTCATGCTATTCATGAAAAGGGAAGTGGAAGCCGAGGAACGGATCAGTTTAGCAATTTCCGGTTTTGGAATCAAAGATAATAACAGGAGTAGAGACCAACCCAAATTGTCAGAGCACATTGCTACTGCAGCTGACTTGTTAAACACTAACCCAGTTGAGGAGAGGAGAGGGTACTGTATTTTTTGTGGAGGTCAATATGATGCCCTTAATTGCTTTAAAGCACACTAATTAGGTCTATCTGAGAAACAGAAGGTCCTAAAGGACAAGGGTGGGTGTTTTAAGTGCTTTAAGAAGGGACACTGTGTCAATAAATGTAAAGCCGTAGTACGGTGTATTATTTTTAGTAAGAGCCACCAAGTTCTGATGTGCCCTGATTTACCTCAGAATAAACAAAATATATCCCATAATAATGTCGAACACAGGCAATCCGGGGGGAAGAATGAACAAAAGACAAATTCGCTGAGTAATATTTCTAAATATCCTAAAGTTATTTTGCAAACTTTGGTTATAAAGATGAAAGGTATTGGCTCTTCCTTCTCTGTTAGAGCCTTAATTGACTCAGGACCCCAAAGATCCTATGTTAAGAAAGACATTGTTAAAAGATTAGGTTACACTCCAGTCAGAACTGAAACAATTAAACATGACCTTTTTGGGGGAGTGAAAACGAGTGTTAATGAACATTCATGTTACAAAGTAGAAATTGAAAGCCTGGATGGAAAATATCAATGTAATTTTGAAGTATTGGATCAGGTTTTAATATGTAATGGCATCCATTCGGTCAAGAAAGGACCTTGGTTGAATGAACTTGAGGAAGGGAATATCAGCCTAACAGATATTGGGGATGAGTCTTGGCCTGTGGACTTGCTGATTGGAGCGGATGTAGCGGACAAACTTCAGACAGGAAATATTAAAGTTCTATCTTCTGGTTTGGTTGCTGTGGAAACAAATTTAGGCTGGACTTTGATGGGGAAAGTTCCACAACAATCTTCTGTTAACTTGGCAGAAGAAGTTACAGCTCTGTTTGTTAATGAGATCAACGATCGCTGGAGCCTAGATACCATTGGAATCTCAGACTCAGCTGTTAAAATGTCCAAAAATGAAAGACAGCTTCAAATTAGAGATGATTTTCAAAGAGGTATTACTGTAAATGATGAGAGACGTTACGAAGTTTCATTGCTATGGAAAGAAGATAGCTTGGCTCTTCTTAGTAACAGGGAGCTAGCGCTCAAATGGTTAGAATCTACCACTAGAAAGCTTCAGTCTCAAAATCTTCTCATTTCATACGATGCAGTTCTAGCTGAGTGGGAAGAACTGGGAATTATTGAAGAAGTACCAGTCAAAGAAGTAGGGAATTATGGACACTACCTACCACATCGAACTGTTATTAAGGAGAATAGCACCACCAGAGTTCGTCCTGTATTTGACGTGTCAGCAAGAGGTAGAAATGCTCCTTCTCTCAATCATTGTTTAGAGTGTGGACCCAATCTGATTGAACTGATTCCTACCCTGTTACTAAAATTTCGGGAAGGGAGATTTGGGGTGAGAGCTGATGTAGAAATGGCTTTTCTACAAATAAGTGTTCGTCAAGAAGACAGAGATTTTCTTAGGTTCTTCTGGTGTGATCCAAATGACTGGAAGAATATAAAGATATTTCGGCATCGGAGGGTGGTATTTGGATTAAAATGTAGCACTTTCCTTTTAGGAGCAGTTCTTGATTACCATTTGGACAAGGCAATGGAAGGTTGTCAATATAGTAAAGGACAGATATCAAGACTTAAACAGAGCCTTTATGTGGACAATGTTGTAACCAGTGTTGATACTGAATCAGAACTGAAAGAATTCATTAATGAAACACGTGATATAATGCAGGAAGGAAAAGTTCGACCTCAGAGGTTGGCAGGCCAACAATGATGCTTTCATTCTTGTAGGACGGACAGCGGTGCTAGGTTTACGATGGGATTTGGAATCTGACAATTTATTGTTAAACTTGGAATGGTTACAGAACCATGAATTGGGAGTGATCACGAAAAGATCCATTCTGTCAGTTGCACAAAATATATTTGATCCGATTGGCATGGTTAGTCCAGTACTTCTAGTTCCTAAATTGTTATTACAAAATATATGGCTAAGTGGTATATCTTGAGATGAAGAGGTTACTACTGATATTAAGGACCAATTTGTAACCTGGTATTTAAGCCTTTTTCTCCTGAAAGAGATGAGAATTCCACGCTGGTTTCATTATTCCAAGAACCACAAGGATGTCAGTCTACATATTTTGTGTGATGCTAGTGCACAGGCCTACGCTGCAGTAGTCTTCATACGACTACAAATTGACGGTGAGAGTAAGGTACACCTTCTTGCAGCCAGAGCAAGAGTAGCCCCATTAAACACAGTCATCATTCCCCGACTGGAACTAATTGCTGCAACAGTGGGACCTAGATTAGATAATTCAGTGCTAGAAGGACTAAACTACCAAGATGTCAAGTTGAATTTTTAGACTGATTCGACAACGGTTTTAGCATGGATTCTATAGGAAGAAACATGGACTGTGTTTGTCAACAACCGTGTTAAAGAAATCCATCGATTGACTTTACCAGAAATGTGGAGATATGTTCCTGGCCATTTGAATCCTGCAGATCTTCCTTCAAGAGTTGTCTGGCAGAAAAATTGTTAGCACTTCAATGGTGGGAGGGGCCAGAGTTTTTACGAAAGGACCGGCCAGAGTGGCCTGGTGAATTTCCACCAGCAGAGGCAGAGCTGATTTTGCAAGAAAAGAGAAAATCAACTCAAATAATGAGTTACTTTGTAGATACTTCATGTAGCACCCCAAAACATGTAAATAATGATCAGTGCAGGTACCACGATTGGTATTACTTATATTTTTCAAGCTATGGAAAAATAATTCGGTTGGTTGCTTGGATAAAGAGGTTTATCCAAAATACGCGAAGAGCAAACCTTACAAAAGCTCGTGGAGAATTATCATGTGAGGAGATAATGTCAGCAGAAAAAATAGTCGCAAGATTGGTACAGGAAGAGCCTTTCTCTTCAAAAAATGACAAAAGTCTCATTAGCCTGAATGTGTTTAGGGATGAGAAGGGATGTCAAGAGTAACCACTAAAAGTGGTAGAGCTGTAAATACACCAAAGAGATTAGATTTATGATTACTGTATTTTGAGGTAATTATAGTTATTTATGTATGGTTGAGTTGTTCTTCCACCAACTCAAGGTTGGAGTATGTCATATCTTTTGGCCAAAGACGCTACATTAAGATTGTCATTTTTTTCTTTATTATCTTTTTTCCACTGTTGTAAAATTAACTGTCATGGCATCCAGAAGTGTCAATGGTTGTTTTGAATTGATATATTTTCCTTAAATATAAAAGAAGAAAGAATCTGCGATACGCCGATGAGCGTAAAAGTAAAAGAGGTTGCCATAAACGGCATTGTTACCGCCACCGGGCCCACGATAGTTCCATCGCTGTATGTAGCCGATTTAGCTCTGCTTTACAGCTCTGGAAGTATGTCAATCGTGGAACGGCAATTGCAGATAGCTATTAACCGGGTCGACAGGTGGGCTCACGACCGGTTTTCATCAGCGAAATCCTCCGTCGTCCATTTTTGTCCCCTCCGAAGGCTACACTTACACCCTGAACTACATCTCAGGTATGCTGCGTTGCCGTTGGTTGACGCTTATCGCTTCTTGGGGCTCCATTTTGACAGCAAATTAACGTGGCAGCCCCATATACGACAACTAAGAACGACGTGTCTCAGGAAACTGAACATGCTCAAGTTTCTTAGTAGCACTACGTGGGTGGCTGACGGAGCGGTGCTGCTACGGTTCTACCAAGCCCTCGTCGTGTCCCGGCTAGACTATGGTTCTGCGGCTTACGGTTCAGAAAGACCGGCAACCTTGAAAATGCTGGACAGTATCCACCATAGTGGCGTTAGGCTGGCTACTGGTGCCTTCCGGACCAGACCGATACCCAGCCAACTCGTCGAATCGGGTGTTCCACCTCTAAATTATCGACGCCATCTTATGCTTTTGGCATATACTACTAATGTGCGTCAGTACCCAATACGACCAGAGGTACGCCAGCCAGCCTCGAACCACTCGGCCTGTTGGTATTAGACTCGATAGCTCGTGTACTGAAATAGGAGTGGCTGTGGGCCCTAGCCTACTATTCACATTTTGCAAAAATGAGGAAAAAGTAGACTTATGAGATCGATCCGGGAAAATGTGTGTCTGTCTGTCTGTCTGTCTGTCTGGCTGTGTTTGTGTCCCCCCCTATCAACTCCTAAACGGCTGCAGCAATCAAAACCAAATTTAGTATGAGTAAAGATGTGCACCGGAATATCTCACGTCCATATTTGAAAATGATGTCAGTGCTACCAACTGCTGAAAAACGCACTAGAAATTTGAGCTCCATGTTGGATATCTTGCAAGGTATGCATGGGAGCTATTCCAAAATTGGCACACATGTAGATAATACTATTTCAGTTTAATATCCAGGAGGCCATACATGACAATGTTGCCAACATAATTTTAAGCCTTCTGATAGGTCCAATGTTTAAATGCATATAACTTCTACACTATTAATGGGATTTCAACCACATTTTGTATGTAAAATGTGTACGTAAACAGATATGACTGAGCGTATTCTTAAGAGCCGCCAAGGCTGCCAACTGTTAATAATTGCTCTCTCTATTTTTTTAAATCCAAATACCAATATATCAGAAAGTATGCAAGCCGACAGCTTTAAACTATGCACACGTATATTCTGACATTTTAGATTAATTTGGAGTAACTTATATACATCAGTTCTACCAACATGATTATAAGCCTGCTGATAGTACCAATTTTTGAATACATGTAACTTCTATACTATCAGTTGGATTTCAACCAAATTTCGTATGTGCTATGTGTAACATAACAGATATGACTATAAGTATTGTTAAGAGCAATCAGGGCTGCCAACTGTTAATAAATGCTGTCTATATTTTTTTACCCTAATATCAATATATCAGAAAGTATGCAAGCCAACAGCTCTATACTTTGCACACGTATAGCACCTGACTTTCTAGATTAATTTGGAGTAATTAATATAAGTCAGTGCTGCCAACATGATTCTATGTCTGCTGATAGGTCCAATTTTAAAATACATGTAACTTCTATACTAACAAATGGATTTCATCCAAAATTGGCACAACAAGATATCATAAAATTTCAGATTATTTCTGACCAGCACACGCATGGTATTGTTGGCAACATACTTTTACGCTGCTGATAGATCCAGTGTCTAACTGCATGTAACGTCCATTGGACTTCAACCAAATGTTGTATTCTGTACCTTAAGAGATGGAAATAAGAATATATTCAGTCACCAGGGCTGCCATCTGCAGTGCGTTATTAGGCTACATTACACCAGGTATGTTATGAACTTATTAGATATTTCGATATTACAAACTTAATTTCGTCATTATTCTAGATAGGTTCATATACTGTAGAATAATCATTGGCATAAAAAGTAGGCTGTATAGTTCTTCACGGAACTTCTTGTCTTACTTACGAAACCACCCAACCATCTTCTTCTTTCCTGGCGTTTATCCCAGTACGGAGTCCGTTGCTCTACCACTCAACCATCAGAATATAATAAATAGGGGCCGGATTTTGGTGGTTTTTAAAATTGTCATTTTAGGTTTTCAAAAATATAAAATTGTTCTTTTTAGTTTTTTATTAGGTAGAATGGGTTTTTACAATAGGTGCTTATGTTTAAAGGGTAGCGAAAGTTGACATATATTACATAAGGCTTAAAATTAATACCTCATTGTTAGTAGACAATCTGATTGCAACGAGAGAGTAAATATTTAACATAATGATGCGTAATCAAATTATCACCGATAACTTTACACTTTTAGGGATTGCAATAAAGCCAAGGATGTCAGAGATGATTTTCACACTCTATCTCGTTCAAATAATGTTGATTCTTTACTATATTGGATTCTTGGGAATAATAAGAGATTTATTCGCTCTTTCCTCTCGGTAAATAACCAAACAATAATATATAAGCTGGAAAGTGCTGAAAATATTTCATTTTTCCATTAGGTAGGATTGCTTTCAATCAACTGGAGCTAGGAATAAACACTATCTTCACATTTAATTTCAAGGATTATGGACAAAATTACTACAATATACTACAATAAATGGTACAAAACTGCAATTAGTTATTTTTAGGTAATCGCGTATTATTTAGTTTATTAGGTAGTACGGAATTTCAGTGTGATTCGTAAAAGTATTTAGAAGTATGGGAAAAATAGATAAGAACCTAAGAATCAGGTTCCTAATAATAGGCTAACTGCGCCCCGATAGTATAAGGTAGTTTCTCTGTTGCTGGATAGCGAATTTTTGTACAAACTCAATTGTCTAGAATAATGAAAAATATAATAATAATAGTATAATAATAATAATCATTATTGACTAATAATTATGAAAATAATAATAACATAACTGTCTAATGATGATAAAAATAATAATAACAATAGTCTAATAATAAGTATTTTGCTGTCCTCTTGGAGTGACGATGTGGGTAGTCATAATATAGCCTTATTCTGAAAGCAGAGACATGAAATGATTGTCAATGATATGTAAGCCAACCAAAATTTGATTAAACTAGAGAATCGTCTGTACTCCCCTCTCCAACTCCAGGCAGCTTGAAATGTATAATTTTTATATGTGGTCTCAAACCTCATGTCTCGGTGATAATCAACGTTGAAGTACAAACAAACACTACGGTGTTCCCGCAACTTAGATCTACTTAGTTATATACGGAAAATGTGCCACGGAACCGCTTGATAGAACTGTGCTTTGCCCATTGCCTTACCTCACAAATCGTGTACGGTATCCCAAAGAAATTTTGATCAACCGATCACAACGAGGGGACGGAGTCGCACAGCTTCTTTTGGGGTACAGGATCTCTACATTAGCTGAAACAGAAGGCTGGCGTGCTGTGAGGTGAGCGGGAAAATGGGATTGAGTGAGTAAATGCATGCACGTCGTCCCAATAAAAATAACAGCTACATCGCACGCCTTCTGCTTGACCTTGAGACGTCATAATGCAGCCTTGTAACAATACAATCCCGTTAAATTTGTAACGTTCCGTTCCGTCTGTTTGTTCCGTTATTATAAGTAGAATGTTCCGAACTGTAACGTATCGGATATTCCTCTGTTTATTTCGGTACGGGACAACGTAACGTTCCACCCGTCTCCAATACGCTGTACCGGTACAGGCTCGGCTAACATTCCACTGTTCCAGATACCAGGTACGGTTTCAGAATCAGTTCCGTTCCAGGACGGTAACGTTACGCTTGGAACAGACAGCGGTAACGTTACAACTTGGAAATAACCTTGGAGATAACGGAATTTCTCCGTTCCACATAGACAAGAGTTCCGTTCCGCGTTACGTTCTGTTCCGGGTCCCTGCTGCGAAGAACATTCCCTGGCGACCTATACTTTATCACCTCAAAGAAGAATATGCAACGTAATGAAAGAAAAACATTGTCACTCTGATGACGATGATCATCATCATTGAGGTCATCTGCCCATCACACATCCTGCTGACGAAACGCATAGGGCTAAGGTGGGAATCGAACCCAATTTCTCTCAGGTTTGCCTCACGAGCCTGATAGTACACCGTTCCAACCCTCAGGCCAGAATTAAATTTCTTGGCAGCGCCGAGAATCGAACCCGCACCAAGTGCGTCACGAGGCGAACAGGTTGCCTTAAGAACATTTTCTTAATCTTGAAGATTGAAAATCTGTTCAAAAGATTTTTTAAATAAAAAGAAAACACATACAAAATAAGTCGAGGAACGTCATAATTAGGTTTTGGATCGCGTTCCTCTACGTTCCCACAGAAATTAAGCACTAACTTTAACGTCCGTTTTAATATTGATGTTGTTTTAGCGCAGTGGTTCTGAACCCGTAGAAGTCTGCGTGAATCATGTACGGAACCCCCCTCCCCCGCCTCCCCCTCCTCCCCAATACACCTTATCAGTTGTAACCCTACCTCAGTAACACTTATTTTAAAGATATTTCAATTCAAAACCTGATAGTCATCGCCGCGAATACATTCGGTCATTTCTCGTTCAACGCACATCGTTTTCGAAATCACCATTTATTGGCCACTTCTTTATACGTGCTGGTGGACCCTTTTCTCCCGCGGACCACTCCCGAGACACTCGCGGACCACCTGTGGTCCTTGGACCACCGGTTAAGAACCACTGTTTTAGAGACATCGGAGTACTGGAATTTTGCACTAGAATGTGCCAGAGACTTGGTCTCAACCTTCAACCGACTCTGTCGGGATTCGGGCACAGTAAGCGAAAACCTTATTATCTAAGCCACAGTTCTGGGCTCATCCGTCTTCTCTTAGGCGTGGTTATCAATGAGACTCCTGGACGCTTCCTTTAGCTTTCAATTTTATTTAGGTTGTTGATACTTGTCTGAGAGTGGACATTGTCGTAAGGTGACCCTCTCCACTCATCAATTCAAGCTGAAACAGCACTTCCGTTGTGGAGTGCCCGGAGCGAATAGTGCTAGCGTCATTCATTGCGAAGTTTGCCATCAGCTCTAACAATCTTATCTTGTATGTTTCACAAAACTCAAGCTCCTAAACCAGAGAGAGTTAGAAGGTGTGGTGTGTACCAAAATCTTCCAAATCGTCTTAATGGTAGTCTACAGGAAAAATATTGTATTTCTTGAAACGTCAACGAAATATATGTAATTATTTATAAAGTCCTTTTAAACAAATAAACAAGACGATAGCCCTGGCAGAACTGTGTCGCATACAGCCCGCATAGCACTAGGGCCGGGCGGGTTCGTCTGTACACATGGGGCGCACAAAACCCATTATGCGAGAGTTCCCGCACTGGTCCGCTAGTCGGCTAGTGTATTACTAATACTGTAATTGGGAGTTGGGCGTGTGTGGGATCTGTCTGAAAACCTGTGCTATTGTGGAGAATTTACTAATATGTGCACTTGAACTTAGGACCAGTGTTGGTAGGGAGGCGACCGTGGCCTTAAGTTCAGTACTACCTCGGCCGGAAACCAGTTCTAGGATGGCTGGGGAGACCTTCAGAACGAGGACAGAGACACGGTGGTTATAGAGCCCTACGCGGATTAGCAAAACGTTATCTGCATCCGCACGTTTGTTATCCCATTACAATCATATTTTTAATTAGTATTAAAGCAACACATTTAGATACAGTGAAATCTCTATTAAGAGACCAGTGACGGTTCCATGGAAAACTGGTCTTTTAAGGGGGTGGTCTCTTAATAGGGGTAGGCATTAAAAATAATTTTATACTGCATTATTAATAAAGTACAGTTGGAACACAAACTTGATTACAATTTATCTGCATTGGTTCACATTTAGTACAAATTAATTACAATTAGTTATTTTCTGAGCTCTGTCATTTAAAAAAGTCACGAATTGATCTCTGTTTTAGATTAGCACTTTTTATATATATATATATTTTTTTACCAATTTCACTTTCTAGAATATTTCTGAGTGAGTTCGAAAGTTCATTAATTTGTTCTGGGTTCGAACAATCTTCTAGGAGAGCCGATTTTTTGTATTTTTTTATACGTTACATAACACTTTCTCTAATGACATTGTATGCTGATGCAGTTCTGTGCCAACAGAACCATTGTTTACATCATCACCCTCATCACCTTCTCCAATGGGAAGGCAGACGAGAAGTGGTCCTATGAAAGAGGTCAGACTGAGAAAATGCCTGGTCTTAGGTCGGGGAGAGGGGTGTTCCTTAAATAGAGGTAACAAACCTTATGAGGTTTTAAATCGGTTCCAAGAAAAATCGGTCTCTAAGAGGGGTGGTCTTTTAATAGGGGTGGCCTTTTAAAGAGGTTTCACTGTACGTCTAAACATCCCTTTTAGTGACTTTGAGTGAGAGAAACGTTCGGAGCGCTGCTCCAAAAGCGACACGCGGGATTCCACATTTTAACCGTATGCATATCTACGATGGAATCTCAGTCTGAAATAATCGTTGTCTCACGTTAGCAGCTGATCTCGTTATCCGTTTTATTGGAGAGGCTAAGCTAGGACTATATGTCTCAACTATTACATTATTTTAGGACGATTTGAATTAATGGAGTGAAATTTATTTTTTATTTTTGAGTTTGATTCTTAATTTTAATACCTTAGGAATATTCTACAATACAGTAGTTTTCCTTAAACCCAAAAATAATTTACTCCTCCACTAATTTCAGTCTTCAGCATCTTCCTCGGTTAAGCCTCTGGTAGCCATGCTTCTCCTTACGCCATACATCCATTGTTCTCTTGGTTTACCCCGTTTCCGTTTGCCTTCAGTTTGCCAATGTAACATTAAATTTGGAATACTACTATTCTGCATCCTTTTCACATGTCCAAACCATTGTAATTTTCATTCTTCAACCACTTCTAGTACATTTTTTTACCTGCATTCTTTCTCTGATTTTCGTATTTCCAATTTTATCCAATATTGATTTTCTTGCCGCCCTCCTCCAATAACCCACCTCTGTTAATAATAATTTGTTTGCTTGCTGTCTGTTTTAACGTCCAAGTTTGCTACTTTTAGTGTGTTTCTTTTGTATTATCCTCTAATGGTTAAATACCTTGGTTGGTTGGTTGGTTCTTAAGTTTAGGGGCTGCGACAACACGGTCATGTAGCCCCGTGTACTTTGGGTGTGTGTAGAATCTGTCTGATAATCGGTGTTAATTGTGATGACTGTATTAGTGTGTGTTATCTGTTTTTTAATTTAAGTACTGCAACCTAGAATTTTTCGAATAGTTCCTAATTTTGCCTCCAAGCGCCACCGTCAACGACTACTAGGCCAAGTTCAGAACTTAGTTACTAGACGCTACCGCAGTCGGCTCTTGACAACGAACGTCGAAACCAAAGAGCGTTGTTTACATTCTTTATCTACTCAATTTAGCTTCACACAAGTGCAATTAGTGGAAGGTTCTTTAACATGCCATAAATCTATGACATGGGACTGCCGGCTTTACTTCCCCTCCGAAGGAAGGCATACTGAGGGATTTTTAACGCTCTTAAAAATCCGACGGCTTCGACCGGGTTTGAACCCGCTATCTTGGGCATAGAAGCTCAGCATGCTACCGACTACGCCACCGAAGCCGCCGTTAAATACCTTCTTGATATGTAGTAGCCTATAACTCTGTGCTAAGAGGGGCAGATGACCTTATTGTTCTGCTTCTTACATCATCTATCATTACAACCGTCACTACCAGTGTGCCCGCCGCCGTACACGTGGCACGTTTCCCCACTCGCAAACGAGGAGCTCTTCTACCCTGCTCCTGATAAGGTTATCCATGTTCTCTAGGGTAAGGATGTCCTATTTCTCCAATAAACGACTGTAAATTCTCATACAAAATGGATGACCTTAATGTTCCGCCGCTTAAAAACATTCACTAGCAATAATATCCAATTAGCTGAAGACGGCGGCCAATATACTGTTGAACATGTTCTGAGCATGCTCATTATTATGATTCGTGTCTGGTGAATGTGCAGTCTTTACCATGTGGATGATGTCATTGCATACGGGGGTATGCACGTTGTGGCCTGGCTTTATGATGGACCAGAGGCATTAGTGCGTTCGTCTTGTGGGACACAGGCTGAGGAGCAAGGCGCATAGGCTATAATAACCGAGTATGGACTCTTAGGTAAATCTGCGATTTCTTAAATGCAGGGTGATTGCGTCATTGTTTGGGTTTCAACTCAAAAGAACGTTGCGTGCACATGGCAAATTCCAACGCCACTGAGATGCAATAACTGACTATCATGGAAGCAAAGAATATAACTGACCGAAAGATCTAGGAGGGTTTTGTCGACTGTAAGTACCAACTTATGCAATGAACGTGAACGAGAGTTACCACGAAATTAGATCATTATTGATTGTATCAAACAATCGATTTGTGTATTATAACGTAGAAATAATATTACGAGGCAATGCGCATGCGGAAATTAAGATCTGTTCAGTAGTTTTGTTCCACAATGTTGGCAACATTGCTAATTTAGACAGATGAGTCGTGGTGTAATTTGGCTCTTTTTAAATTACGGTATAGAGAGTGTGGGAGTACAGGAGAATCGCTTTTTGTAATGTATGAAGTTTGTTTTAATAATAAAACGTTAATCTGCTGCTATTCATAACATTATTTTACCATAACCTCACCGACAGTGGTGGCTACGCTCGCTAAAAGCGCAGCGTTAGGCCATTTAGAAAAAAATCTAGCACATAACTTATCATTGTAATGGTGTTGGTGAAGACATAGGTAGTGAACCAAAAGCAATTTAGTATATCACATGGAAATCCTTGTAATAGGCAGGACTTCCGGTAGGATTATGTATGACGGGAACATAAACCGTATTGTCTACAAGATGCTGAAATCGCAGAATACTTACCCCATGTCATAATATCAGAAAACACGCTGTAAAAAGCATTGACCCAACACAACCCTGGCTTCTGGCAAAACTTACATGGTAATTACAACTCAAGTCTTACACTGATCAATCTTATGAAGTCCTATACTTAGCCACAATTTACTTATTTATTCATTACTCTAAGTAGAACCAGTAGATCACTTATCTTTAATCGTTGTAGTTGATCACAAGGTAATACTTTTCAGGAGTACCGGTATGTTATCTTTCCCTGGCGGTTGCTTGTTAATTATGTGGAATTACTTGACGGTTACAAAGCGTTTAGGAAAGTTATGAAAAGCTATGAATAGTGCCGGACAAGCATGTATGCATGTATAACTCGTATAGTTGAGTTAGTTGGTTATTGTTGTTTTAAGGGGCAGAACTACGAGGTCATCTGCCCCTCTTAACACAGATTAAAGAATACAGATTTGGAATTGAATTTGAAATTTTGAGGTGGACACCTAAATTTAAAAAGACCAAAAATTAATAAAATAAAAACAAAAAATTAAATAAAAATAAAATTTTTAAAAATAAACAAAAATTACGGAAAAACAAAAAATTATAATTCAAAAACGAACAAGTCGTTGAGTCAATTTATACTGGAAAATTTAGATTGCTTAATCGCTCTCAGTATACTGGGCAGTGCGTACAGTTGAACGATATACATAAATGTATCACACGTTTTTGTAATAGAAAGATATTCACGAACATAATATTGTATGGTCTTTGTCTTACTGCCGGTGTGGTAGTCATCTTGTCTTCATCATTGAATCTGTATAAATGCTGGTATTCATTTACCACATGTCTTCATTGAAGGTATTGATACAGTATAGATATGGTTACTATACTGTGGTATTGATATGAGTCGTTAGTCGGTGACGAGTGTATTCCGCAGATATCTTCTATAAACGTATTAATATCTGTTCCGCCAGCTTGCCACGGTGGGTGAGTGGATAGCGTGTCGGTCTACCAACCCCAAGATTGCAGGTTCGCCCCTGACCGTGGTAAGTGATTTTTGAAAGGCGGCAAAAATACGATACGCATGTCATACAATGTTGGCATGTCAAAGAACCCATTTGAATTCAGTAGGCCGAGTTCATAATGGCAAAATTAATCTCGGGAGTTTCCGCCAGCACAAAGTTCCTCATTTCTCTACTAGAAAGCGCTATTGTGTTCAAGGAGATTAGATATCTAACATCTAACCTCCTTGACTTTCATAGTCAAGGAACTACGAAATTCGACATGCAAGCTACCCTCTGGGTGTCAAATAGCAAAGCTTGCACCAGGCATCCGAGGCCATACGATATTATTATCTGTTCCGCCCCTTAAAACAACAATAACTAAGCAATACATTCACTGCAAGTTTCTTGATCTAATTATACTCATGTCACTGCTCATGTCCACATAAGTTACTCACAACGAAAGTCACAGGCTCTACATCTGAACTTACTGTACGTGTTGCAGCTATTAAAGACAAAACAAATCCTTGAATCCTAGTTCGAGTGGATTCAACATGTAAATAGGTTATCTATAGCTGGCGTAGTTTTGTAAACCTATACAGTATAATTTTTTAATTTATCGTGCTTGAAAACACTCGGAACATCTAGAACATATAGAATATCGCATTTCTGCTGCTCATGAATTGCTCTCGACTTAAACGTACAAGCACCATCAAGCACTACATTGCCTACGTCACAAAAGGATTCGGTTAACGCGCCTTGGCCTGTCTTCCTCGTTGGCCGTGGCCAAAACACATGGAACAGACGTCTGAGGTGATTACTTTTCATTAGAACTGATATGAAATATAATATAGGCCTAACAATTCAACTGCTGATAAATTACTCTCGACTCTAACGTAAAGTGAAATAGCACGTCCCGATGTTCGCAGTCCACGTAAAAAGTCCAGTGGCTCATGATCGCGAGATTAATGGGCACGTAAAACTACAAGCATCTCAAGGGGAAAGAGGTAGACCATCAGGTGGCATAACAATGCTAATAAAGCCTAATTTTGCACCATTTGAGATACTCTACAAAACAGAAAACATACTTATGGTTAAAACCAGACTTTGTACCTTCGTGAATGCATACTTCCAACCGGAGTATAAAGCAGACGAAATTATAGGACAATTAGCCTCAGCAATAACTTTTAACAGGCAGAAATGAAACTTTAATTTTAGCCGGTGATCTAAATTGCCGAATTGACGTACCATAACAGAAGACATCAATTGTAATTGGATACATAGAAGGTGAAGGACTATCATTAATCAACGACAAAACGGAGAAAACATACTTCCGTCCAAATGGCACAAGCACAATTGACATTGTCTTCACGAACATCACTCGGGTATCTCAGAACGTTTTACACAGCATTGCGGTAAGGAAGCATATCTCTGTCGCTACAGAAATGTACTTACAGGACAAACAAGAAGGGGAATCCAAGAAGACAAAGGCGGACGAACTAACAAGGAAAATTGACATAGAGAGACTAAATGCAAAAGAAATTTCAAAAATAACCAACATGATAGAAGACAGAAGATTTGATGAAGCACTAAATTCAATAGAACAATACCGTACATGAAACAGGCCGCCGTACCAAAGGAGACAAGAACCAGAAGAGCTCAACAATGGTTCAACGATTAGTGTTACATAGCAAGGAGAGAAACAATAGCAGCCTTACATAAAGCCAAGATTACCTAGACATCCCAGGACCTCGAATTATATGGAAGGAAACGGAAGGAATACAAACTAACAGTCAAATACACGAAAGAGAAATACCAGATGGAAGAAGAAAACAGACAAATTCAAATGGCAGAGGAAAAATGGTACAAGGCTATTACATCTAAACAACCTCATTTCCCTAGAGACATACCCATTGAAAGATGGGAAACACATTTTAGAGAAGTACTACAAGCCAAGGATACAAGACCAACATCATCAGGAAATGAAACCTATGAGGCAGACGATCCAATAAATCCCTTTACCTATCATGAAATAGAAGATGAAATTCAACGCACAAGAGACAACAAAGCATGCGGGCCTGACGGTATATTTAACGAATACCTGAAAGCCACAGCCCCTTTCTTGATAGAAAGCTGGACATTATTATTCAATGAATGTTTACGGAAAAATAAATAAATAAATAAGATAAATGGCGACACGCCACCCTAAAGGTACTGTATAAAGGAAAAGGAGATGCTGAATATCTTAATTCATACAGAGGCATAGCTCTTGAATGTACAGTTTTCAAGATTCTAACAAGTCTACTAACAAGACGGTTATATTATATGACTAGCAGGGCTATTCCAGAAGAGCAATTTGGCTTCATGAAGGGACGATCAACAATTCAGGCAGTAACATGTCTACGGGATGATATTCAAACTGAACTGCAATATACAGGAGGGAAACTACATGCGGTATTTGTACTACACAAAGGCATTTGACCTAATGAGCAGGAAGAAAATAATGGAAAAAGTAGAAGAGATCACAGGAAGAACATGCGAAACAAGACTATTAAAGAACATACTAGCAAGAAACATCGTTGAAATAGACGACACGGTGACAAGATCTAACCCAATTGAGCAAACAAATGGAGTGCTACAGGGGGATCCAATCAGCCCCCTACTCTTCATAATAACCACAGCTGAAATTCCAAACGCTATTGACACCGAAAATGTAAAAATATATATGTACGCTGATGATATGGCCCTAGTATCACCAAGCATACAAAACCTACTAGCTTTTGACAAATTGACTAAATGGACAGAAGGAAATGATTTAAACTTAAACGAAGACAAAACTGTGGTGATGACTTTCAGGAAAGGAGGGAGACGGACAGCGAGCGACAATATCAGATATAAACAGACAACATTAAGACATGTAACAAATTTTAAATACCTAGGAATTACCTTTCAAAATAAGGGATTTGTATACACTATGCACATCAAAGAGCGAACAGCAGCAGCAACGAAGGCAATTAACGGCATAAGAAATTTAAGACGATTATCATTGACCACAGCGTTGACTCTCTTCCGCTTAAAAATGTTGCCCATACTGACGTATGGTTTAGAGATTATATGGGATCACCTTGGCAAAACGAATCTGAAAGACCTAGAGAACGTCAAAGGAAATTTTCTTAAAAAAAAGTATTATGCTTGTCGAAATACGTATACTCCAAATCGACTGGTCTATATTCTGACAAGTGAACCTTTTCTAATTGAAAAACTTCGACTCGACATGCTTTTACCCTGTACATCAGCATGCTCAGATTTACTAAAAGATCTGGAAGGCAAAAGAAAGGACATATGGGAAGATTTTTATGCCACAGATGCCATGATAAACAAGGAATGGATGAGAGCAGAATATGACCTTCGCCATCTAATGACAAGACTAGCAGTTCATGGCTTCCACCATCGTGTGTGCAAGACAGAGAAGTTCCATAAGGCTGACACAGAATGCCTATGCAGATTATGTGGAAAGCAGTGTGAAAGGTACCATGTGCTGGTGTGTACCGAGAGAAGGACATCCCTAAATTCTTTCTGCAAAGACTAAATTTTATTTATGTATGAGAGTGTGAAATGTGTATATATGTATACTGCATTATGGCTATTTGCCTGCATTAAATATTATTATTAAAACTACAAGCTTCCTTCCTTTAACGTAAAAACACTAAAATCTACACACGGGCAACGAAAATCTGCATTATCTACGTCACAGAAGGATTTGTTTTTCTCGTTGACACCAGGGTCAGTATTTTCTCGTTAGCACGACAGTGTTCCGCAGAAAGATCGCCTACTATATAGGGCTGTTTTAAAAGTGTCTCCCATGATGCCATTTCTGAGAGTAAAAGTCGGCTTAAAGCGCGAAGGCCTTTAGTGATCTCGTGGGCGACGGCATGGTATAGGCAAGACCATCTACAATCCTCAGACCTTAATGTAGAAAAAACACGGCGGCGATGGTTGCCCTACCAATAGCGAAGATCATGCCATCGGGCGTGTCACAGTTCGGGTAAATTATTATTTTTACTCACCTAAGAGCATACAAGATATCACAAGACGAGACTAGGTTCCGAAGAAATATGCATCAATAATTTAGACTTACCTGAATTAATTTATCTATATAGTGCTGGCCTCGAATTATAGATTTCTTCGTCTTCACCCAAGGGGCAGCTACACTACTCACTAGTCTCACTGTTTCTGTGGTTGAATAAGAAGCATTTTGACGAGTTATCACGATTTGTATTTACGTTCAGTAATTATAGATTAATATTATTAGCATAAAATCAAACAGATTCTGAAGTAGGAGAGAAGAAAGTACCCGGTTCCTGAAGTGCTGTCCCAGCACATGCGGAGTATTTGTGTACACAATCGGAATGAGAATAGTTGCCTGAAATAATCTAACCAACGCTATAGAGATACAATACAATTAAGACCTCTCGTTGAATTGTCTAAAATCTCGGGTAAAACATCACACCGAATTAGTTGATTGAAATATGGAAAGAAGTCGTCGTGTGGATATCTGAACATAATTATGGAGAATACTACGCACAAGGGACAATATAATATGTTACCTTCTAACCTATTAAACATTCGATGTTACCGATTGGAATAGTTAGTTGTACGCTGGAAATAGTTGATTTAGTAAAGTACTGTAGGTAGGAAAGCACCATATCCCTCTTACGGAATTATCGCGGCACACCAGCTCCCAATATAAGTACATAATTGGCAAGGTACTCACAACACTTTATTACACACATCATAATAAAAAATAACTTGCAAGCTGTAAGAATCACAAAAGTATGACTAATGACGGAACACAATGAGTTCACTGTTTGGCACAGGGGAAACATCTTCCTTAACCAATAAAACAGAAGTTCACAGTAGTATTTAGCGTGTATACAAGGCAGTGTAGAATATCTGCCAGACTAGTACTGTAAGGATTTACGAAGGCACATGTTGCTGAGCGTCAAGATAACGTCAACAGTTTGGTCTTGCCGTAGATGCTCATTGAGTTTTCCCTTTACGTACTTACTGCAAGTTCGACACTACTGAACTGTACTAAGGTATTATTATATTGTCACTAACTAGCAAATCATTGCGGTGTATATTCTTGAGACACTTCTATTAATGCTTTAGTCTTAGGTACTTCAACATCTGCAGTAAGTGACACAATGCCATCGGTCGACTGAACAATCATCACACAATCGAACCAGTCCATAATAAGCGTATTATCACATATTTACACCCGATTGCAGTTCATTAACGCGAACTGGACTTAACAGACATACTGGAGACACTCAGAATTACAGATGAGCGATAGTTTATCCCAACCTTCATCAAACGAAGCTAATCAAAGCCTCAAAGCTAATATTGTATCCCAGCAACGAATGTAAACAAAGAATATGTCGGGCTTCCGCAAAACGCCATTTTCACCCTTTCGATACCTGCATAATAAAGGTCTGAGTATTGTAGTTGGTCTTGGTATAGGCAAGGCCAAGACCAACTACAATCCTCAGACCTTAATGTAGAAAAAACATGGCGGCGATGGTTGCCCTTCAAATAGCTAAGATCATGTCATCTGGCTTGTCACAGTTCGTATAAATTATTATTTTTACTCACCTAAGAGCATAAAAGATATCACAAGACAAGACTAGGTTCCGAAGAAATATGCATCAATAATTTAGACTTACCTGAATTAATTTATCTATAATAGTGCTGGCCTCGAATTATAGGTTTCTTCGTCTTCACCCAAGGGGCAGCTATAATAGTTTCACTGTTTCTGTGGTTGAATAAGAAGCTTTTTGGCGAGTTATCACGATTTTGTATTAAAGTTAAGTAATTATAGATTAATATTAGGCCTATTAGCAAAACATCGAATATATTCTGAAGTAGGAGAGAAGAAAGTACCCGGTTACTGAAGTGCTGTCCCAGCACATGCAGAGTATTTGTGTACACAATCGGAATGAGAATAGTTGCCTGAAATAATCGAACCAACGCCATAGAGATACAATTCAATTAAGACCTCTCGTGGAATTGTCTAAAATCTTGGGTAAAGCATCACACCGAATTAGTTGATTGAAATATGCAAAGAAGTCGTCGTGTGGATACCAGAACATAATTATGGAGAATACTACACACAAGGGACACGATAATATGTTACCATCTAACCTATTAAACATTCGCTGTTACCGTTTGGAATAGTTGTACGTTGGAAATAGTTGATTTAGGAAAGTACTATAGGTTGGAAAGCGCCATCTCCCTCTTACGGAATTATCGCGTCACACAATCTCGCAATAGAAGTGCATAATTGGCAAGGTAGTCACAACACTTTATTACACACATCATAATAAAAAATAACTTGCAAGCTGTAAGAATCACAAAAGTATGAATAATGACGGAACACAATGAGTTCACTGTTTGGCACAGGGGGAACATCTTCCTTAACCAATCAAACAGAAGTTCACTGTATTATTTGGCGTGTATACAAGGCAGTGTAGAACATCTGCCAGACTGGTAAGGATTTGCTGAGGCACATGAAGCTGAGCGTTCAAGATAACGTCATCGGTTTGTTCCAGCCGTAGATGCTCATTGCATTTTCCTTTTACGTACTTAAGTTCGACACAACTGAAGTGTACTAAGCTATTATTATATTGTCACTAACTAGCAAATCATTGCGGTGTATATTCTTGAGACACTTCTATTATGCTTTATAGTCTTAGCTACTTCAACATCCGAAGTAAATGACACAATGCCATCGGTTGACTGGACAATCATCACACAAGCGTATTATCACATATTTACATACGATTGCAGTACATTAACGCGAACTGGACTTAACAGACATACATAAGACAATAAAAATTACAGATGAGCGACTGTTTATCAAAACTTTCATCAAACGAAGCTAATCAAAGCTAAATAGTGTATCCCAGCAACGAATGTAAACAAACAATATGGCGGGGCTTCAGCATATGTCTGTAAAGTCAAGTTGGCGGTAATATACTGCAATCGTGTGTAAATATGTGATAATACGCTTATTATGGACTAGTTTGATTGTGTGATGATTGTTCAGTCGACCGATGGCATTGTGTCATTTACTGCAGATGTTGAAGTACCTAAGACTAAAGCATTAATAGAAGTGTCTCAAGAATATACACCGCAATGATTTGCTAGTTAGTGACAGTATAATAATAGCTTAGTACACTTCAGTACCGGTAGTGTCGAACTTAAATACGTAAAGGGAAAATGCAATGAGCATCTACGGCAAGATCAATCCGTTGACGTTATATTGAACGCTCAGCTTCATGTGCCTCCGTAAATCTTTACCAGTCTAGCAGAAGATGTTCTACACTGCCTTGTATACACGCCACATATTACAGTGAACTTCTGTTTTATTGGTTAAAAAAGATGTTTCCCCTGTGCCAAACAGTGAACTCATTGTGTTCCGTAATTATTCATACTTTTGTGATTCTTACAGCTTGCAAGTTATTTTTTTATTATGATGTGTGTAATAAAGTGTTGTGAGTAACTTGCCAATTATGTACTTATATTGCGAGATGGTGTGCCGCGATAATTCCGTAAGAGGGAGATGTTGCTTTCCTACCTACATTACTTTACTAAATCTACTATTTCCAGCGTACAACTATTCCAAACGGTAACAGCGAATGGTTAATAGGTTAGATGGTAACATATTATCGTGTCATTTGTGTGTGGTAATCCCCATAATTATGTTCGGATATCCACACGACGACTTCTTTGCACATTTCAATCAACTAATTCGGTATGATGTTTTAGCCGAGATTTTAGACAATTCTACGAGAGGTTTTAATTGAGTTGTATCTCTATAGCGTTGGTTCGATTATTTCAGGCAACTATTCTCATTCCGATTGTATACACAAATACTCTGCATGTGCTGGGACAGAACTTCAGTAACCGGGTAGGCTACTTTCTTCTCTCCTACTTCAGAATCTGTTAGATTTTATGCTAATAATATTAATCTTTATTACTAAACTTAAATACAGATCGTGATAACTCGCCAAAAAGCTTCTTATTCAACCACAGAAACAGTGAGACTATTGTAGCTGCCCCTTGGGTGAAGACGAAGAAACCTATAATTAGAGGCCAGCACTATGTAGATAAATTAATTCAGGTAAGTCTAAATTATTGATGCATATTTCTTCGGAACCTAGTCTCGTCTTGTGATATCTTTTATGCTCTTAGGCGAGTAAAAATAATAATTTACATGAACTGTGACAACCACGATGACATGATCTTAGCTATTGGTAGGGCAACCATCGCCGCCATGCTTTTTCTACATTAAGGTCTGAGGATTGTAGTTGGTATTGGTATAGGTTATAGCTTCTGAGAAAAACTCGCCAGTCAGTTGTCATTAGTTTCTCAAGGTTTCTCTGTTAAGAACTGTGCATACCTAAATTTACTAAATAATTTACTCAAAAATATTGTTTAATTCATAGTCAATATAACCTAGGTGTGTACTGAATAACGAGTTACATAGGCAAGCAATCGGTAACTGACAGCATTCTTAGCGTCTAGCTACTTGGCTACTTGGAGCTATTAGACAGGTAAATATGAATTGTATTGTTTGTATGTGCCAAGGTCAGCGTATTGCTATCTTACTGTCCACATGGAGGACAAATGAGTGACAATCACGAGACGTACGCTTTTTCCCATGACGCCGATCACAGCTGTGACGCGAGCAATCCGTGCCGTTATTCGGCAGTATCGAGTGTGCCATGTCGGTGATGAGCAAGATTGTCCCCGACCTGGAGTCCGTGATCGGACCCAGGACCTGCCAGATCATCCACCCTGGCACCGACAGCTGTTTGGGGGCCGCCTTCGATATGGGGACGAGCTGCTTTATGGGGGGACTGCGCTTCTACGCCATCTGGTCCCTGGTAACCTTCATCTTACATAATTATGTGTGATAGTGACATATCTATTTGCCCATGCAGCACTTGGTGTGATTTTTTGTAGTTAGTTATTGAGGTTTTAAGGGGAGGAACTATGAGGTTATCTGCCCCTTGATTTTTCGTAGCTTAGTAGTTTGTGTATTTGTTAGAATTCAAAGAGTTACATATTGACATACCTTCAAGGATGTGTTTTACATTCCGTAAATTCTAACTATTTGCATTCGAAAGATTTAGTGATCAGCACATCATAACATAGGAGAATATCATAGAATGCGTGTGTAAGCGATGCAACAATTTCTGTGAGCGATATCATGTGCTGAAGTGTCCAGACAGGAGAGAGACTCTAACAAGTTCTGCTTGGATGAATAATAGTTATATCATCCACATTGCACACAATTTTAAATCTTATTAATGTATTTAGGTATTAAGTTAGTATTTATGTTCATTGGCCATTGGCTGCAATAAATGTTTATTATAGAAACGTTCTTCAGATAATTCA
This sequence comes from Meconema thalassinum, assembly GCA_946902985.2. NCBI lineage: Eukaryota > Metazoa > Arthropoda > Insecta > Orthoptera > Tettigoniidae > Meconema > Meconema thalassinum. The sequence goes on along the minus strand of OX336388.2, from coordinate 2,104,411,254 downwards.
GGAAAGGAGGCTTAAATTCAGAGACGCTAGCAGTAGTGTCTTTTAGTGAGATTATCAGCTTCACAAAGGAGTACAAACACTACCCCGAACCTTGGTTTTCTATCTATACGTGCTTCAACTTACATTTTTATAGGTACCGTACGTACAGAAATCCCCTTCTAAAGAATTCACAAACAATTGACTGTATTATCTAAAATTTTACAAATAATAGATGGCAGGCTACTACAGCACATAAATAATGGAAAAGACCAGACTGTGAGCTGCGTCACACATGGACAAGATTTGCAGTGCATGGTTTTCATTTTCGAGTCTGTAAGTCGGAAGTTTATCATTCGCCTGCTGCAGAGTGTATTTGCAAATTTTTGGGAAACGTTGTGAACGGTGTCACGCCCTGGAATGCGAACGGAATCGGTCGCTCAAGGAACTGTGTAGCGACAATGATCCTCCATGTTAGTCTGAAAAGTACGGTAGTATTGTAATTTTCTTTTCTTTGGCCATTGGCTGTAATAAATATTTATTTTGGGGTTTGAAGCCATTTTTCAGTGTTGCCTAAGTAAACAAAAGTTTGGTGCTTTTCAGTCGGTCAACACGAATGTACCCAAAAAGAGATGGGTTATGCCCTAATCCTGAACCAAATTACATGACATTAATAAATACACTAGGATGACCAGTTTCGATCGTCATGCGATCGTCATCAGATCCATTACAATTAGGCTATAACATCTATGTTTGAGAATATAGGTGAAAAATATTTACAATGTGTACAATTATTTAGTTGCAGTATTGGTAATGCAACTGTCGGTGTAAGCTAAATGTAGTATATCTAATGTTAGGTGAAATGCTAAAATGGTGATAGAAATCCGGAGTTTGTCTGTTTGGGGTGATTATATGGTTGTAAAAATCAACTATGGTTATACTGTAATAATACAGGCTATACTTATCCGGTTGTCTTCCTCGCTGGACCTTCGAACTGTTTCGTGTTCACTCTAACACCAGTTTTGGTCGACTGAACCCGGGTGTTAACTGGACGAAACTGGTTTTTCCTTTCTCCCCCCTTTGTTCCTATTTGCTTTCTGAGGTCAGTGCAATGTTTATTTGTGTGACGTTGCCAAATCTAGATAAGAATGTATTGTACATATTGTAAATATTTTTCACCTATATTCTCAAACATAGATGTTATAGCCTAAGTGATATAGATCTGATGATGATCGCTTGACGATCGAAACTGGTCATCCTAGTGTATTTATTAATCTCATGTAATTTATTTCAGGATTAGGGCATAACCCAGCTCTATTTGGGTACATTCGTGTTGACCGACTGAAAAGCACCAAACTTTTGTTTAAATATTTATTGTAAATATTTGATAATGTAACTTTCAATCGGTCAACATAAAATAACGTGTCAATAGCAAATCGAGAATTCAGTAATTATATCATCTCTACTTAATTATTTACTCGTTAATATTAATGTAATATTACCCCCTTAGTTGTTCGAAGCGCAAGATCACTCTTTAAATTTACATCCCGCTAGTTCGAAAATCCGACAAAAGCCCGTATGTTGTAATATTCTTTGTGAATGATTGATCATATCTCACTGCGTTGAGTCTCTATAGCCTGACCATCTCGTGGCAGTCTGAGTCCGAGTTCGATTCTCAGTTCTGCCAAGAAGGACTGGAACAGGGTACACTCAGGTTCATGAGACTTAACTGAGAAGAAGTGGGTTCGATTCTCACCTCAGCCATCCTGGAAGAGGTTTTCCTCTTCTACTCCAGGAAAATGCCACTATGGTTCCTAACTTAAGGCCAAGGTCATCTCCTTTATCGTTTTAATCTCAATGACAAACAAATACACTACTACAAAACACAGGTTGTCAGACGTATCCTACACACCCAAGTACAAGGGGCTAAATTACAACGATGTCGCAAGTCCTTATATGATACAACAACAACAAATTAAGCAGTGATGAAGAAATAAGGAAAATTGAAACCATTCTTTTTTTCAGTGTTGCCAATACAAATTGTGTTTTGCTGGTTTTCAGTCGGTCGACACAATTTGCACCCAATGAATTGGGTGGGGTACAAGTTATAAATATGTAAATACACTCCTGGGAAAAATTACATGTAGTTAGTTATCACACTTAAATGGACAATTTAGGATTACGAGTTTCGATCCTCGAGTGGCCATCATCAGATCCTGATCACCGTGTTAAGGTGCGGAAGTCCTTAAGTCAGCATCGCTGTGAGGAGAACAATACCAAGTTAAGTGTACATTATAATTAGTTTTTTCTAGTGCATGCTAAAATTTGTTATTTGATATATATATTTTTTTTTATATATATACATCGAGTTGAGCCTCTATGGACTGCGTGGTAACAACCAACTTCACTTTAGTGTCTAGGTCTTGCTCTTGTTCCGGCTTTGACTTCCTGCCAGTATCTTCTGACCCCAGCGACGAGTGCCTGTTTATGTTCCTCGGACAAAGGTCCTCTCCGTCTTCCGGAAGTTGATGCCATTTTAAAACCTTGGTAGTTGTTCACCAATCTTCTAAATGTGTTCCTGTCACGAATTTCTCGGTCTAGAATACCAATTTGTCTGAGATCTTTTTCGCATTCCTCGAACCATCTCGGCCTTGTTGCCTTAGACTTGATGAAACTCCATATTCTTTTGGTTAATCGATCATCAGTCATTCTCATCAGGTGACCGTAAAATAGTAGCCTTCTCTTCTTAATTGATGCTGTGATAGGGTCTATGTTCTTGTACAAGTCCTCATTCGCCACTGTCCATCAACCCATCTATTACCAAGAATTTTTCTTAATATCCTACGCTCTCTTTTTTCCAGTTGGTCGGCTTGACCTTTAGTGTTCATGGTTAATGTTTCGGACGCATATAATCCCTCAGGTTTTACAACTGTGGTATAGTGTCGGAACTTGGCCCCTATACTCATCGACTTTTTGTTATAGATATTTTTTGTAATGTGGTATGCCTGGTCTAACTTCCTCATCCTGACATTAATTGCTTCCTCTTCTAATCCATTCTGCTGGATGACTTCACCGAGATAACGGAAATTTGTGACTCGACTGATTTTTCCAAGGTTAGTGATAATCCATTCAGGTCCATCGCAGATGTTGGTCATATATTTTGTCTTCTGAATAGAAATCTGGAGTCCTACCTTTTCAGAAATTTCTGACAGCCTATTGATCTTGTTGACTGCTGAATCTATGTCGTTAGCAAAAATGGCCAGGTCATCCGCAAAGGCCAGACAGTCAACGTATATCCCTTTGTGCTTAGGACCAAGTCTGAACCGATCTTCATTTCTTTCTTCTTGGTCTAACATCTTCCTCCATTCTCGAATGACTTTTTCCAAAACACAGTTGAAGAGGAGTGGAGATAGTCCGTCTCCCTGTCTGACGCCCGTTCTAATTGTAAACGGTTCTGATATCTCTCCCATAAATTTGACTTTCGACACTGTGTTGGTCAGAGTTTGTTTGATCAAATTTCTAGATGTATCATCCACTCCAAACTCTTCCAAAATAATCATTAATGACTCCCGGTCGATGGAGTCATACGCTTTCTGAAAGTCAACAAACACGACCACGTAACTATATCCTCCTGTCTTCTTGTACCTGATGATGTTCTTCATGTTAATGATCTGTTCCGGGCATGAACGACCCTTTCTGAAGCCAGCCTGGTATTCCCCGATCTGTTGGTCAAGATGCGCTTCTATTCTGTTCTGAACTGCTTTGGAGAAAATCTTATACGGAACAGATACTAATGAGATGCCTCTATAGTTGTTGACATTCTTTTTATCACCTTTTTTGTGTAGAGGATGGATTAGTGCTGACAGCCATTCAATTGGTAACATCCCAGTTCTCCATATCTCTTCAAAAAGTTTGAGTAGTACATCTAGAGTTTCATCATTCGCCAGCTTCAGTAGTTCCGCCACTATTGAATCTTCACCAGCTGCTTTATTATTCTTTAAACTGTTGATAATTTGTTTGATCTCCTCTTTACACGGTGGGGATGAGTTGAGTAGTTTGTGGATCGGATCGCACACAGTGAATCGTTCTTTCGGTTCATCACAATTAAGCAATCTTTCAAAGTAACGAGACATGATCGTACAGTTTTCTTTGTTGGTCAGGCCCAGCTTCCCATTTTCATCTCTAAAACAGAGGCTGGGGGCTTGAAACCCTTTCAAATTGGACTTGAACGTTTGATAGAAGTCTCTGGTATTGTTTTTCCGGAAATCCTGATCGATCTCTTCTAACTGCTGCTTCTCATATAATCGCTTGGCCCTTCGGAAAGTTCTGGCTGCTTCTTTTCGAGCTTCACGGAACACAGTACAGTATGATATTCTAAATTGTATACACGTGCATATACACCGTTCCTCCCGTAATTCACAACACCTCGTAACACAAAACAAACCTAACGTATAACGAGATTCAAATTTCAAATGAACATTATACAATAACCATCTAACGACGTGCTATTGAACCACAGTAGTGAATTTACAATAGTGAAAATTAACCTTAACACAGTGATCAGGATCTGATGATGGCCACTCGAGGATCGAAGTGCGTAATCCTTAATTGCCCATTTAAGTGTGTTAGGGCCCGGATGTTGATGACATGTCATCTTTTTACTGAGCTGTCTAAAACAATTCTGAATTACATAGAAACTACGGACGGGGCACCCCGTCTTCAAATATGTCATTTTTATTTTGCATTTTTTTGCATTTTTTTTGCTATTTTTCCATTTTAAGAGTATTTTTTTAAGTTTGGTAGATATGTTGGTCATATTTTCGAGAAATCGGCCTTTTAAGGTCATTTTTTTTAAATATTGGTGAGTTTAGCCTATTATTATAAGATCATTTTCTCCATTTTACATTGCATTTTTCGAATTTTTGAAATATTGTTGAGTTTATTATAAGATCAGTTTCTCCAGTTTATAGAGCATTTTTCGATTTTTAGGTCATTTATCACAGTCATTTTTGAAAATTTTAAGTGCATTTTTTTAAAATTTACGGCATCAACATCCGGGCCCTACTGATAACTAATTAATACATGGAAAATTTTCCAGGAGTGTGTTTACATATTTATAACGTGCCCGCCCAATTCATTGGGTGCAAATCGTGTTGACCGACTGAAAAGCAGCAAAAGACAAAGTGATGAATAAAAGTTACAACTCCTGTTACTTCATATAGCTTCTTGATAAGTGTTTGATGTACGGGTACGTAGCCAATTGCACATTTTCGTCATTGATAAGACTCGACCTTGTGCTAACACGTCTTCCAGAACAAGCGATGTAGATGATATGGTGACATATCTGGACTATAAAGAGAGGGTGGCCCAAATATCCAATGCAATTCACACTTATGGAACCTTGGCTAATCGATTATCACCCCTGAACTGTGTACGCAATCTGCAAGAAATGTCATCTAATTTAGAACCTCCACATCTCTACTAATATAATAAAGCTGAAGAGTTTGTGTGTTTGTTTATGTGTTTAAACGCGCTAATCTCTGGAACTACCAGTCGGATTCGAAAAATTATTTTTGTATATGATAGCCAGATTCGAGAGGAATAGTTTAGGCTATGTAGCATTATACTACACCTCTCAGGTAACCATAAAGATTGATTTTTGTTCAGTAAGTCGGTAGAACAAGCGCTCCCGGATAGCTCCAATAACACCTAAGTCTATTGTTGCCTGGTAATGCGGGCTGCATCACGTCGCCCCTACCAGTGTTCTGGTGCAGAATTGCGAGCTGCTTATAAATTGCAGTCAAAGGGAGTAATTCGTGCAAAAAGATTTCTTAGGCCCTTTAAAACAGTTCATCATGACAATAGTATGTCTCTGTATAAGGGCGATGGTGTTGGTGCAGTGTACTGAGGTATCAGCTGCAATAAGCGTTGGTGCTTTCCGATCCTTATCCTTGAGCGCTCCAGTTCTGTAGTAGTACTCATTATCATCCATAAAACAAATAAATCCACCGGGCGAAGCCGGGCACTACTGATAGTACTATATAATTATGCGTTGCGCAATGGACACATGTACCTCCTGTTCGCTTGTCGTTATAATAAGTAAACAATCGTGTAACACTGCCAGCTACACGGTGTTAAAGTACGAACCCAACACTCGGGATATGGTTTGGCAGAATAATAGAACCTGTGTTACCTTCTTATTTCTCTGGACACTCCGAAGTGAAAAAGCAGTTTCCTTTTTGCCTGGATCATCAACAGAAGTGGAATGTCCTCTTTAGAATGGCCAACTGAAGTGCATCATTGAGAGACAGTGAAATATTTTTCAAGAAGAATAAAAACCAAACCCTGTTGTCGCTTCAAGCGGCTTTTGGGAGGTAGAAACATTGGGTCACGTGCTAGGTAGGATATTTTTGTAAAGAACTAATGAGGAAAACTCGGTACCACACGGTTCGGTCCAACATCGTCGCGTTATTAGAATCGCATTGCTTGGTGTAAGGCGGAAGGGGGGGGGGGGGGGGAGGGGGAGGGAGAGAAGAAAGCAATAATTTAGACTAACTTAATCGCTTTGAAAAGAATGTTGAGCAGGCACAGGATGAGAAGTGGGCTCAATATCTACCATAATATTCCTCACTTAAAAGAGAGATATAACGCTGTTGACAACACTATACCTGTCCGGCTCCGTGGCTAAATGGATAGCGCGCTAGGCTTTGGCCCGAAGTGCCCCGGGTTTGATTCCCGGCCGAGCCATCAGGGATTTTAATCTCCTAAGTGTTAATTCCCGTGGCTCGAGGACTGAGTGTATGCGACGTCTTCGTCATCACTTCATCCTCATTACGACGTGCAGGTCGCCCACGGGTGTCAACTAGAAAGACCTGCACTCGGCCTCTCCGGAGGCCACACGATCATTTAATTTCATACTGTACCTAGGAGGTACGGTGTCTTCTCTTTAGTGCATCAACAATAACAGGTGCATCAAGAACGGGAAGTAAGGGGGGGATTTGTAAGACTACCTTTTTCTTTAAAGTACCAGTAGCTCTCTTGTTACGAGGCTCTTGGTAACACTGGCAATCCAGTAGTCTACGATCGCTCATTAAGACCATGTGAGTTCGTACGAGGAAAGCCCATTAACATGAAGGTAGCCATATCCGCTGTTACCCGTGGGAAAGCACGGTCTCTCTACATGGGCAGTGTATTGTGTGGGAGTTCCTTTGGGTCACTAGCCCAGATGTGCCAGGCACCAGCAGTGGTTTAGAAACATACTGGGCTCTTGTAAAAGCCGAGAATCTGTTGCACGTAGCTTACAGTATTATGTAAAATGCTTGCCGCAAAATAATATCCTCCAGTCGACCAAAATATTATGTGTACTCTAGTTTGAAGGTTGTTTGTGAAGTAACCAATAGACATACATAAAATCCAATAACATCATCATTTTCGTCGTTCTATTTTACGTTAGTTCATGTAGATTTGGAATTTTTAATTTATATTTTTTTTAATCGCAGTTGGAACTCAAAAAGTGCTCGTTTTTAAGCGTGTTTCAACCATGCGTCAAATTTAAGAATTATTATCTCACAAACCCGTCATCAGATCGAATCCAAATTTTAACACAATATACATTGGAATGTCGTATAACTGGTTTATTAATTTCAAAATGTTGTGTGTCCAAGAAACCGCCGGCCTCTCACCGCTGGATCCGTGGTTCAAATCCCGGTCACTCCATGTGAGATCTGTGCTGGACAAAACGGAGGCAGACAGGTTTTTCTCCGGGTACTCCGGTTTTCCCTGTCAAAATTTCATTCCAGCAACACTCTCCACTATCATTTCATTTCATCTGTCATTCATTTAATAATTGCCCCAGAGGAGTGCGTCAGGCCTCGGCAGCCGGCACATTTCATATCCTCGCCGCTAGATGGGGGCTTCATTCATTCCATTCCTGACCCGGTTGGAGACTGGAAGCAGGCTGTGGCTTTTTTGTGTGTCCAAGAAACAAAGTTGTTATAATTTTTGGTAAGGTAACTTTTTCTCGGCTCGGGGTGGTTGGAAAATGTAGTTCTTGGTTGCGTTGTAATCCTTATATATCAAAAAGGTATGCTGTATTATTGTGAAATACGTAAATTAATTCACTCATTTTATATCGGTTAGTATTTGTACGGGGAATTAAGACATGGTTCACCAGTTAGCCGCTCCGGTGAAAGCTGTACAACGTTGCCAAGATGGGCTCCATCACGCTTCATGGCGCGCCTCGCTCGGAAGTGATGGGCTCCATATCAGCAACGCTGTACAGCATTTCCCGGAGCGGCTAGCTGGTGAACCATGTCTTAATTCCCCGTACAAATTCAAACCGATATAAAATAAGTGAATTAATTTACATACTTCACAGTCATACAGCATAACCTTTTGATGTATAAGGATTACAACGCAATCAAGAACTACATTTTCCAATGACCCCAAGCCGAGAAAAAGTTACCTTACAAAAATGATAACAACGTTCGTTCTTGAACACACAAAATTTTGAAATTAATAAACCAGTTATACAACATTCCAATGTATATTGTGTTAAAACTTGGATTCGATCTGATGACGGGTTTGTGAGATAATAATTCTTAAATGTGACGCATGGTTGAAACACGCTTAAAAACGGGCAATTTTTGTGTTTCAACTGCGATAAAAAATATTAAAATATAAATTAAAAATTCCAAACCTACATGAACTAACGTAAAATAAAACGATGAAAATGATGATGTTATTGGATTTTATGTAGGTCTATTGGTTACTTCACAAACAACCTTCAAATTCGAGTGCACATAATATTTTGGTTGACAGTGAATAATACCTAATGTTGCCATAATTTATGTTACAAAATGTTGAATGAATGACTCAGCTTATGCTTAATATTTCTTAGTTCTCTTTCCGTGTGTTCAACTTCGTGTCTTGTTCACATAGCACCAAGCAATCCTCGAGATGATCATCGTTTGCTTTGAATCGCCACCCATAGTTGGGGGCTAAACCGGCATTCACAAATGTTTAAGTTGGCAATCAAATTAATCTCTTCTCAGCTTTGCCGCACGGTGCTGAGTGTATCCCGTCCGGACACACACACCAGAATTAAGTTTATTGGTAGAGCTGGAAATCGAACCCGGATCTCGTCGTTTTGAAATTACAGCGCATTGAAATTACTGCATTAATGTATGCTTATTACTTTGTCCCTTACCAGATGTTCAATTTATGATCATACTGAACCCTTCAGAATAGCAGTGTTTATGTGCAAGAATCTTGATCAAGGGGTCGCGCTCAGTTCATAGTGTGATGTTTACGTCCGCCAAACAACATGCTCTACTGAGGCAAGGGTCATAGGATTAAAACTATAATTAAGAGAGTAAGGAGACAAGACGTAAAATAATAACATGATTTAATGACTAATTGTGCATAAAAAGAAAATAAACAACAATAATAGAAATATCCTCCCTGAATTTTCCCATGACAGGAACATCTATCAATGTTGAGGAGTCAGACGGATCTCCCCCTTTATAAAAATGTGGATCCATGTTCCACTACCTTGCATTTGGATTTTTATGTACGCGTGATGACTAACTACGAGAAATGAGTACTTGGATGACTGTTCGTTTACAACGGGTTAACAGCCACGGTGCTCACGAACAACCATCGCGTAAATGAACGTTTATGGATATGGGCATGACATTAATAAAAACCCTTAAAATCTAATGCTGACACCCATACTACAAATCTACTATTTACAGGAATCTCCCTGAGACCCTCATTAGTGCGATGACGCACTTAACAAGCTGAGCTGCCAACCTGGCCAATTGCTCAATAAACACACAAGGAAAGACAGCATTGCACGTGACTTCACGGGTCACTGAATGGAAAATAAACATGGAATAAAACCAACAACAACAAAAGCCTGACCGGCTAAGATTACTTTATATGAAGAAAACTGCATGTTAAGGTAACGCTTCGGAGATTATCGTGATTCGTAGGCAACTCCCATTTATTTAAACAATTTTTACCATTGATCAGTTCTTATTCTGTATTTCAAGTAATTACGGAGTCAATAAGCGCTCCTCACTAATGACCTTGCTTGCAATGGTTCAGACCGCCTTGTGAAACATCTCCCCCTCTTCAATACTCGTCATGTCCCAACTCCAGTGTATATAAATAACTGACCAGCTGTGCCGTTATCTCAAGGAACCAACAGCAACAAAAATCTCAACCACCTCAACATATGGTCAGACAATAATCAAAATATCCACAATTGCCCTCGCAAGGTTACAATATGGATCTGGCACCAAGCTGACAGAAATCAGTCTAAGCTGAAAATCCCGCTTGTAATGACCACAAAATACACACAATCACACCTCTGGGAATGACATGACGATTTTCACACAGGTCTGCTGAATAGATGCTCACAAACTATTAAAACAATATTTAAAACCTACGATAGAGCTGATTGCTCTTCGTCACAAATTACATTGCTCCAAAGGCAATAATCTCACTGAATCTGATCAATAATAAACCTTAAACAATTTTAATTACCCTCCAATCTACTGTATCGTTATATTAACTCAGTCCTACTTCTGAAACACAACATATCTCCGAGAGACGTTTTTAACCGCATTGCGTAACATATGCAAACACGGCCGTTCACATAGCTACGTTAGTTAAAACAACACACAAAAACAAGAACCTTCCACTAATAACATATGCGAGCTGTTTCCATGCAAAAGGTGTGTCAGACCAAAACTAAAATACTACGTTAATCAAACAAGCAAAGTATTTACAAAAATATGTCCCATAACCCATAAGTTAATTTATCAAATAATAAAGAATATTATATTGTACTCATCTCTCGCTCAGTCACCCGTCAAAGAACATCGGCTGCCATCTCCCAATTGAATGCTTCTGATCTCATCTCAGCCATCTGGACGGAGTGTTGAGAATTCCAAACTTCTTCTATGGTAATCGATGTCATCTCTCGTGCTGATTCAGAAAGTTAGATTAATATACACTTGATATCTGACTACTAAATTCGCCGTTCCAGGTACTACTTTCCCCGTAACAGTTTGTTGGCGAATTATCGACGATACTGCCCCTACAAAATATAGTACTGTGACTATCTATCACTGAATTTAACACATTTACAATAACTTCTATGTCCTCATGACACGCAAAAGTATAACAGCCTACGTCCTTAGACGCACAAAATAAAGTCACAAACTTGTGTCTTCGACACACAAAATGTAATACGTTCCGTCCTCAGACGAACACAAGTAAAAAGTCTACGTCCGTCGACGCACAGAGTAATAGTCGTTGTCTTGGCTCTTCACGCCACTTATAAATGAACTGGCCCTAGGTCTTGATGGGGGGGGGAAATTATACAAAAATTTCTCGAAATAATGGTGGTACAGTAATGAAATAAATATCACTGAACTCGTAACATTGCACAGGTCAAGAATATGCCCATTAATCCTAGAATCGATCGTAGAGATTTTGTCTAGGCGATTTCCCGCGTGAATGCTAGCCACCGCGTACCCAAGCTGGTCTTGCCGCGCTCGTAGGCATTCATTTCTCATTGGTTCCACATTTTCTGTAACTTGGCGGTTTTTTAGCGGATCTTGGCGTCGTAGGAGTGTCTATTATCTTCATCAGCCACTCACGTTACTGCATCATATTTCTTCTAGGCGCGAATATTACAATGAACATAGCAGAACCATGTCTCACTGCGCGTCGCTTCTATTTTGAGGTGGCCAACACCTGTCCTTCTGACACATCGCTAGGCTATTTCCTTTCACAGCTAAAGTATTTAGCCTTTTGTCAAACTGCTTCAGGTATGTCCCCGCTGTCTCCAACAAATGCTTGAAATTTCCTCATATCCGTCTGGCTACTTTCATGATGCTGGTGGAAATATTTATTAATTGAAGAAATAAAACATAGAATCATTTATCCAACTGAGGATAAAGGGTTCAATACGAAGACGCTTCAAAAAATAAGGCAACACGAGTTCGCACGGAGAAACTTTAGTTTTTCAGGCAAATAAAATGATACACTATAGTAGGAGACTGATACACGTGACCATTCAACATAGTCACCATTCCTTCCAACGTTGCATAGACGAAAACTGTGAAATTCTACACACCCAACTACACGGGGCTAAAGTGACCAAGTACCTAAATGTGAAGTTTTGAAGCCATTTTTTTAAATGTTGCCGGTACAAACTATCAATTTAAACTTTCCAGTCGGTCAACATGCTATTGCCCCATTAGATTAGGGGGAATTCCCCCTTTATCAGTGACTAGCAGTATTGCCCGGCTTCGCCCGGTGGATTTATTTTATGGATGATAATGAATACTACTACAGAACTGGAGCACTCAAGGATAAGGATCCGAATAAATGAAAGTAAATTTGAGGGCACCAACGCTTATTGCAGCTGATAACCTCAGTATACTGCACCAACACCATCGCCCTTATACAGATGCATACTATTGTCATGATGATAACTGTTTTAAGGGGTCTAAGAAATCTTTTTGCACTAATTACTCCCCGTGACTGCAATTTATAAGCAGCTCGCAATTCTGCACCAGAACACTGGTAGGGGCGACGTGATGCCGCCCGCAATGCCAGGCAACAATAGACTTGTATTATTGAAGCTGTTCGCGAACGCTTGTTCTTCCGACTTACTGAACAAAAATCAATCTTTAAGGTTACCTGAGAGGTGTAACCCAATGCTACATAGCCTAAACTATTCCTCTTGAATCAGGCTATCATATACAAAAAGAATTGTTACATCCGACATGTAGTTCCAGAGATTAGCGCGTTTAAACACACAAACACATAAACAAACTCTTCAGTTTTATTATATTAGTATAGATTAATACATGTGGTTTTTTTAGGAAAGTGTGTTATATATACCCCACCTAATCTAATTGGGAAAAAGCTTGTCGACCGACTGAAAAGTATAAATTGATAATTTTCTTTGAAATGCCGGTACTCCGATCATTTACCTACAGTGCTATGTGGCGAAAGATGACACTATTGCTCCCTGAGGAGCTCGTGACAGCCGGAAGGTTTCCAAACTGCTCCGATCATTTTCCTGCAACGCCATTTGGCAAAAGGCGAGACTATTGCTTCCTCCTTTTCTAACAGTTAATGAGATATGGGGAACGTCTTTTATTTCACATTATTGTTTCTTGTCAATTTTTTATCTATTTATTGATAAATTACATGTGCCAGTAGTTAGTAATCGTTTCCATTTTCATTATTATCATTTTCATTAGGGGCAAATGACCTGGATGTTACTCCCATTATGCTACTTTCACCATCACAAAAAGTCTTCCTCGGCTGTGAATATTTTTAGTTTGCGAGTTTGATATGGCAGTTCAGTAGAAGTTTTCATTGTTTGAGTCTTCAGTCTTTTGACTGGTTTGATGCAGCTCTCCATTCCCCTGTCCTGAGCTAATCGTTTCATCTCTACATAGCTACCACACCCTACATCCGAGGCAATATGTTTAACATACTCTAACCTTGGTCTACCCCTACAGTTCTTGTCCTCGACCCTTCCTTCCATAACTAAGCTTGCTGTTCCTGGGTGTCTTAGTATGTGTCCTACAAACCTATCTCTTCTCTTCATCAGCAGTCGCCAGAAACATCTCTCCTCTCCCACTCGTCTTAATACCTCTTCGTTTGTAACCCTATCTACCCATCTGATCATCATTCTCCTGTAACACCACATTTCAATCGCTTCAATTATATTTTCTGCTGCACCAATAGTCCAAGTTTCACTTCCATAGAGTGCGACGCTCCAGACTAAGGTTTTCAAAAATGTCTTCCTAATACCTAAATCTATATTCGATGTCAACAGATTCCTTTTCTGTAGAAATCCTTTCCTTGCCTGAGCCTACCTATTTTTATATCCTCTTTGCTTCGTCCATCACTGGTTATTTTGCTTCCTAAGTAACAGAAGTCTCCTACTTCCTTTAGTTTTTCCCCTGCCAATTTGATGTCCAAAGATGTTCCTGATTTATTGCGGCTGGATTCCAATATTTTTGTTTTATATTTATTAATTTTCATCATGAATTATTTCCTCAAGACGGAGTCCATACCATTCAAAAACTCATTCAAATCCTCAGGCGTGTCGGCCAAGATGACGATGTCATCAGCAAATCTCAGAGTTGAAATTATTTCTCCTTGAATCTTCACTCCCACTTTAAATTTCTCTCTAATTTCCTTCATTGCTTGTTCAATGTAAAGATTGAAAAGTTTGGGTGATAAGTTGCAGCCTTGCCTCTCACCTTTCTGAATACCAGCTTCTCTCTCATGTCCATCAGCTCGAATGACTGCTGTCTGGTTTCTGTATAGATTGTATATCACCCTCCTATCCCTGTACTTTATTCCAATCGACTTCAAAATGTCAAACAATTTAGTCCAATCAACGTTATCAAAAGCCTTTTCTAAGTCTACAAATGCCATGAACGTTCTCTTATATTTTCATATTCTACCTTCCAAAATCAGCCTAAGACTTAATACAGCTTCCCTTGTTCCTACATTTCTCCTGAAACCAAACTGGTCTTCACCCAACTCCGTTTCTATCTGGCTTTCCATCCTCTTTAAATTATTCTAGACAGGATCTTTGAAGCATGAGTAATCAAGCTGATTGGAGAGTAATCCTCACATCTGTCAGCTCCTACTTTCTTCGGTATAGGGATGATAACGTTCTTCTTGAAATCAGAGGGTACCTCACCTGTCTCATAAATCCTACACACCAAGTGAAATAACCTGATCAGACCTTCATCTCCTATGCAGCGTAGCAACTCAATCGGTATATCATCTATACCTGGTGCTTTGTTCCTGCTTAAGTCTTCCAATGCTCTGTCAAATACTGATTTCAATATTAAATCTCCTTTTGCATCCTCATCAATTTCCTCCTCCCTTTCCATTACATGATTCTCAATCTCCTTGGATGTAAGCTTTCCATCTCTCAACCTTTTCTTCACTATCTGTTAGAGGCTTTCCATTTGGGTCCTTAATATTACAGCACTTAAGGCTTGGTTTCTCAGAACCGACGCATGCGAGGTGCGGGGCCTCGCACATATCCAGACTACACGAGTTTATGGCAGTGGTTTCTCACGCTGCGCGGTGCGCAGTCTGCGCAACTTCGCAGTGAGACCTCGCAGCGTCACCCCGCACTGATTCGTCCCGCCAGATTTGTGCGAGGCGACAGCAGTGCGAGGCGTAGGCGACATTGTTCCTGTGTTTATATTTCCACTGTCATGAGTAACACGCTGAACTTGACGGACGAAATGGGTGAGAAACTGATTGAAGAAGTGCGAATCCACCCAGTGTTGTATAATTTGCAACACAAGATCTACAAAAACAACGTTACGAAAGACACAGTATGGAAAAATGATCGCACTGAAGTTGGAAGTTTAATGACATCGCTGCCTTCTCCGCCAAAACAACGCAGGATAATTTCCTCTTCATCATCCGCTTCCTCTTCCAAGACTAGCACACAGGCTGCGAGATCCATTGGACAAGGCATGTGCTCGGCAACTGAAATCTGCCTCGCAGCGTGAGAAACCACGAGCCTCGCAGCGTCATTGTGACAAAAGTACGCAACGTCGGCCTCGCACCTCGCAACTTGCATGCGTCGGCTCTGAGAAACCAAGCCTTTAGTCTTCTTTTCCCCAAATCTATTCTTAATCATTCGATAAGCTGTGTCTACTTTTCCTAATTTCATACAATTTTCTATACCAGCACGTTTCTCTTTCAACCATTCTTCTTTCGCTACCTTGCACTTCTTGTTAACCTCATTTCTCAGACGTCTGTATTCTGCTTTCCCCTTTTCATCTCTTGCATTCTTGTGTTTCCGCCTTTCATCCATCAATTCTAATATATCCTGAGTGATCAACGGTTTTCTGCCTATTCTTTCTTTCCTACCAATGTTTTTTTTTCTGCGGATTTTGTTATTTCATTCTTCAAAAATGTCCATTCGTCTGCAATTGAAGGTTGTTTAGGGGTTTTCATTAGTCCTTCCTTTATACTCTTCTTGAATCTTTCGTTTACATCCTTCTCTTTCAGTCTGTCTATTGCCCACTTTTTTGGCTTTTGACTTTTCTTCAGTTTCTTCAACTTTAATCTGCAATTCATAACAACCAAATTGTGGTCAGAGTTTATGTCAGCACCGGGATATGTTTTACAATCCAAAATCTGGTTTCGAAACCTCTGCTTGACCATAAAATAAATAAATAAATAAATAAATAAATAAATAAATAAATAAATAAATACAATTCATCACTTTGAGTGTTATCTGAGCTTAAGACTTCATGATCATTCCACCGGACGAAGACGGGTGCTACTGCTAGTTATTTATATAGTTCTAGCTGGTAAGAAAGTTAAGAGGGAATCTTTCAATAGTCTTCTGATATGTTATTCAAAATAATATTAGTACGTAACCTTATCTGAGATTAAACGAGTATGTTTGCTCCTATGTCATTAACATACATGAGAATCAAAAGTCCCAAATTACTGTCCTGGGGAATGCCACTCTCCACCCTAACCTATTCTGATACTAATCCTGCAACGCAAACCCTTAGACTTCAATCCTCTCTTATCCATTTCATTACTATATTGTTGAAGTTTAATACCTCCATTTTCTTTAATAACATTCTGCGATTTATCCTCTGAAAATCCTTGAATAGATCATGGATTGAAAACAGATTAAACCAACCTCGCTGTTTTGCCCCTTAAAACAACAAACATCATTATCATCATCATCATCATCATCATCATCATCATCATCATCATCAAAATGACATCTGTAGCAACCAGTGTCCCCTCTCCCTACTCTCATAATTTCCTTTGTAAACAAATATCATCACAGACTCTCACCAATCCTCAGACACTGCCCTGTTATTGGGACAAAATAAAAAACAAATGTTATATTAAAGATCAAAATCGTCAAAATACACAACATTAATATTGTATTACTCAGCAATTTTCTAGGTTTGTGCCGTACCTTGTGTGGGATTTCGCCTAGGACACCAAGCTGGCTCGTCAGCGGACTTTTGGTGTCCCCACCCGGACCCCCACAGGAGTACCGAACTGTTTTCTATGTACAGACCATGGCATGGCTACATCAACATTCATAGTATACGTCCAGTAAATTTAAAGAAATTAAATTAGAACTTCCTAGGTCTAGTGATGTCATAGTGGTATGAAATATGTACAAAATAAGGATAGTACCGTAATACATTACGCCCAATGGGGAAAATACTGCAAAATTAACATCTCTCCTGTCGATTTCCATCGGTGACTCCTGTTTTCGTTGATCCCGACGGTATGAGGGCTTCCATGACGTATATTTTCTTTAATATTCACTGCGTCTCTTATCTCTTGCAGTTAAAAATAGGAAACTCGTGTAGCCCACTGGCCACTTTATGTCAACGACACCTCAGTCAGAATTAAATTTCTCGGCTGGATCGGGAATTGAACCGGGCCTCCGAAGGGTAGCCAACAGATCCCCTACTATTGAGGCTATTGGTCTGCCCTAATGAATTTGATTCCCCTCAGTTTATTTTTCCTTCGTTTGTTGCCCAAAACCTAGTGATTTATGTCAAAAAGTGTGTAACATCAAGGTCATCTGCCCCACAAAACTGGCATTTCGTTGACTTGTAAAGGCATCTGTCTTGGCGCATCAACCATAGATCTCATTTTTCACCTATTCTATGAGGTTTCAGTGATTTCTTTCTTCTTTCAACATTTCCATTTAAATATTTTACTAAAATGCTCTATGTCATTATAAGGCCAAAACATTCATTCTATTCTTTCCTAATTTTCATCCTATTTTCATTTATGAAAAAAATAGGCTTATGCGATTACCTTTTGTCCGTGTGTGTGTCTGTATGTGTGCCCCCACCCTAATAAAATCTAAACGGCTGGAGCGATTTCAATGAAACTCGGTAAGGACATAGTACTATTTTGTCCAACCCTGACTGTGCCCTTAAATTGTATTACGTCTCACTAATCCGACATGGCGGCTGTGCAAAATATTTCACCGACATACTAGCCTATCTCCGAAACTATTACTGATATCACCTTGAAATTTTGAAGGGTGATAAAGGGCACTGCTAGACGTTCATCTATGTTACTTTCAAGCACAAAACGAACATGGTGGCCAAGCGAAGTTGAAACATTTAAATAGACTTTCTTCGAGATATAACATCCGAACGCAGTGAAACATAGTACAGCAAATGTTTATACGCAATGCAATGCATTGACATCTAATTTAGTTCAATGTTATTATTTACATAACCTCAAGATGGCGGCTGTGCGAAATTTTAAATTTAAGTTTTTATTTCTTGTGCCCTAATCATGCGATATAAGTCAACGTTTGAATAATGAACCTACGCAATAATCGTCATCTAATAGTGCATAACTCTATGGCCTACATTATAAAAATCCAATATGGCGACTATCCAAAATATTTATACGGTTCTCAATATCTACTAATCTATGACAGCAATCAAACTGGAAATTTGTATGTTGATAAAGGCCATAAATATAAGTTCACCTATGAGACTTTCAGTAACCTGGTGAGCACAAATCTAACATGGCGGCGACGCGAAATATAAGTATTTAAATGGACGATTCTCGCAATTTAACCATCCGAGCGCAGTGAAACTTGGTACGGTAAATGCTTATACAAATTTTAATCCACTGACATCTAATTTATTTCAATTGTTTTCATGACCTCAAGTCGGCTGCTGTGCGAAATTTTGAAATTAAGTTTTTATTTCTTGTGTCCTAATCATGTGATTGAAGTTTGAATAACAAACCTACGCAATAATCTCCATCTATTTGTACATAACTCTATGGCCTACATATTTAAAAATCCAACATAGGGACCATCCGAAATATTTAGACGGTTCTTAATATCTACGAATCTATTACTGCAATCAAACTGAAATTAACATAAGTAGGTTATATGAAAATAGGCTATTTAGTTCTTCACGGAACTGCTTGGTTTTTATAAAATCCTGCTTTATTTTTCTTGTCGCAAAACACGAGTATCTTACTTTGACTGTTTTCATCCAACTGATTTCTCACCAAACAATTATTATTATTATTCTTCCTTCGTTACGGCCAACTAAGGACCTCGTCATGTCAACTGTTTTTTCTGCATTTTAATGTTAGGCCAGTACTCCTTCATTCGCAATCGATGTTGCGCCTTTCTCTCTGTCGTCCACGCCTTCCCGGTTTTTAGCTTCGACTTAAGTTGAAAACTCCGATGTTTCTGAAGTTTCTCCCTAAGTGGGCCACGCTCTTGGATATCTTCACGTGTAATCCCAGTCTCCAACAGATCTTTCTCTACTTCATTGAACCAGGCCCCCTTTGTCTTTTTCTCACGGAGAAAAGCAAAAATTCTGTTGGATAGCCGTGTTGATTTCATTCGGGTTATATGTCCATAAAAAGAAATCCTCCTTTTCCTCATCACGTCCGTTATTTTCTCTACGTGAGTGTACAACTCGTGGTTGTGGCGTCTTCGGAACTCGCCGTGTTCTTTGACTGGACCCAGGATTTTCCTCAATATCTTCCTTTCCTTGGTCTCCAGTTTTTCCACTATGCCTTTTCTATTCATGGAGAGACATTCCGCTGCATACAAAGCTTCTGGCCGGATGGCCGTGCAGTAGTGCTTCAGTTTTGCATTCAGGGATATAGATCTTTTGTTGTACACATTCTTAGTTAGATGGTAGGCCATTTCAATTTTATTCAAGCGTGACGCAAAAGCCTCGTTTTCGGACATTGTAGGGTCTATCCATTCCCCAAGATACTTAAATTTCACAACCCGCTTGATTTTCCCATGATTCACTTCAATATGTTTTGGAGCCGTTTTGATGTTAGTAATAAATTCTGTTTTCTCGAAAGAGATCAGGAGGCCCGCCTTTGCAGCTTGTGTTTGAAGCTGGTTGATCTGTTTCCTGGCCGTATCCAACGAATCTGCAAAAACCGCAAGGTCATCTGCAAAGGCTAGACAGTCAATTGATAGGTTCTTACTTGTGACCAAGTCTGATTCCATTTTCGACTCCTTCATCACTCATTGTTTTGCGCCACTCATGGATAACTTTCTCAAGAACGCAGTTGAATAGTAGAGACGAGAGACCATCTCCCTGTCGAACTCCTGTCCTTATCTCGAAGGCATTGGAAATCTCGCCTCTAAACTTAACTTTTGAAGTGGTGTTGGTGAGAGTCTGTTGGATGATCGCTCTGGTTTTGTTGTCTAGGCCGAACTCCTTTAGAATCTTAAGTAGGGTAGTCCGATCAATGGAGTCATAAGCTTTCTTAAAATCAATGAAAGTTACTAAAAATTTCTTGCTCCTTAGTTTCAGATATGAAAGGATAGATTTGAGATTCATGATTTACTCCACACATGACCGTCCCTTCCTAAAACCTCCTTGATTATCACCCAGTTCTGTATCTAGCTGTTCTTCAGCCCTAGTTTGAAGAGCTTTTGAGAGGATTTTGTAAGTTATCAGTAGGAGGGAGATGCCTCGATAGTTGTTAACATCTGCTTTATCGCCTTTCTAATGAAGGGGGTGGATTAAAGCAGAAGTCCAATCACTTGGAAGTCTTTCGGTATCCCAAATTGCATGTATGATGTCCGTTAATTTATCCACTTTATTGTCACTAGCAAACTTCCCCAGTTCAGCGATTATCGAGTCTTCACCTGGAGCTTTATGGTTCTTTAGAGATCGGATAATCTGTTTGACGTCTTCTTTCGTGGGTGAAGAGGAATCTGGGTGGACTTGCGCACGGTCATTAAATGTGAATATGGAACTTGGAGTCTCACAGTTAAAAAGGGACTCAAAATATTTTGCAAGCACCTGCCAATTATCTTTGTCGCTATAAACTAGTTTTCCATTACAATCCCTGAACTGAAGACATGGAGGGCTATATTTCTTCAAGTTGCTTTTAAATGTTCTATAGAAGTTGCGCACATTATTATTCTGGAAATCCTGTTCGATTTGATCCATCTGGTTTTTATGAAAGGCACGTTTAGCATCGCGGATGGTTTTTGCTGCACTCGTTCTCTCATTCAAGAAGTCTGTCCAGTTGACTTGATTTTGTTGCGAATTCCATTATTATTATTATTATTATTTATTTATTTATTTACATTGTTTAGACCCAAAGGATCACATTAAGCAAATTATGTTCTGGTGCTGTTCTTCTTGTTCTTCCAGAACTCCTTCATCATCTCACTGTGTCGGACTCGACGTTCCTCCGTCCATCCTTTCCCTGGCCTCCTTGGTCGATCTTCATGTTTGACTTCCCAACTGTGGATCTTATGTCGGAATGTCATTCGATCGTCTATGTCTATTGGTATGATGTTGGCACTTTCGAGATCAATTTGGACTTGGGTAACCCAGACTGTTGTCACTTTAAGTTTTCGTAAGTGAGTCAATATTCTCTTTGTTAGCCGGTCGTCATTCAGTCTCATAATGTGGCCGTAGAATCTCAGTCGTCGCTTGCGGAAATCTGACTCGATGTTAGAGTATCTCTCTGTGATTGTGTGTGATTGCAGACGATATCCGTCATCTGTGAGTTTAGGGCCCAATATTTTACGGATGATGTTTCTCTCAGCCTTCTTGATGTTCTCAAGATCCCCTTTGTAGTTGAAGTTTAGTGTCTCGCTGGCGTAAAGTGTTTCAGGTTTGATGACAGTCGTGTAGTGTTGAATTTTGGTGTTGATGCTCATGCATTTCTTGTTGTAAATATGTGCGATTTTTCCGTATGCTTTCCGCAATTTAAGTTCACGAGATTTTTGCGCCACTCTTTCCATACCTGTGGGTTCAATAATTTCACCCAAATACTTGAATTGATTAACTCTGTTTATCATACCGTACTCTGTGAATAAATTTTGTGCCTGAATGTGTTTTGTCGATATAAACTCGGTCTTTGTGAAGGAAATTTGTAGTCCGACCTTTTCAGCACACTCTTTTAAGACCTCAATCTGAAGAATTGCCGTTCGTTCATCTGCGGAGAGGATTGCAAGATCATCCGCGAAAGCGAAGCATGTCACGTCGATATTATCCGTTTGCCTTCCTAGCATGACGGGCTTCCAGGTATTCCGACTCCTCAGTTCATTTCTCCATTCTTTCATGACCTTCTCTAGGACGATATTAAAGAGTAGAGGGGAGAGCCCATCACCCTGCCGTACACCTGTCCCGATGAGGAAAGGTTCAGATACTTCACCAAGGAACTTGACTTTGGAAGTTGTTTCAGATAGGGTCTGTTGGATGAGGCGTCGTGTTTTCGGGTCGAGCGTGTATTCTTCGAGTATATTAAAGAGGGATAGGCGGTCGACAGAGTCATAAGCTTTCTGAAAATCGACGAATACGCAGATGGTTGGGAGATTTCGTAAAGCTCGAAGTTTCAGTGTGGACTTGAGGTTGAAAATTTGTTCAGTACTTGATCTGTTTGGTCTGAACCCTGCCTGGTATTCACCAATGAGAGGCTCGAGCTGTTCTTGTGTGCGTTGTAGGAGGCAAGCAGAGAAGACTTTGTAAGGTACAGAAAGGAGGGATATCCCTCTATAGTTATTCACATCCAATCTGTCTCCTTTTTGTAGAGTGGGTGAATGAGTGCGCATTTCCAATCATCAGGGAGTTTTTCACTTCGCCAGACTTCTTGGATGATCTGTGTAAATTCCTGCAGTGATCGTGGTCCAAGATTTTTCAGCAGTTCCGCGACAATTCCGTCTTCTCCTGCTGTCTTTCCATTCTTGAGTTTTTTGATATGGCGAGTGATTTCTTCTTGTGTTGGTGGATCAGCGTCTGGCTTGATGTGTTCTGAGGTCGTATGCAAGAAACGTTCAGGTGGTTCGGGACAGTTAAGGAGCCCAGAAAAGTAGCGTGCAAGTTCATCGCAATTTTCACGATTAGTAAGTGCCAGTTTTCCATCCTGTTTCCTGAAGGTTAAATTTGGCGGTGCATAACCCTTAATATTATTCGCGAAGGTCCTGTAGAAATTCCGATTATCTGAGTTTCTGAAATCATTCTCCATGGACTTAAGTTGCTCAGTGATATAATCACGCTTGACTTTCCTGATAGTCTTGTTTGTCTGTTTGCGGATGTCGAGGAAGTGTCCCAGGGTTCCTGGTGATCTACTGCTGTTGTATTTTTGGAATGCGATTCGGCGATTGGCAATGGCTTGATCACACTCAGAATTCCACCATGGATGTTTTGTCTTTCTTTTTAGCGGGATCAGTGCTTTAGCTTGTCCGATAATTTTGCTACGAAAGTCGTTCCAGTTATTCGCCGGTTCCTTTTCCCATTCCTCTACAATATTTGTTTCTTGAATCATAGCTAAATCGAATTTCGGGATATGTGGTTTGCGACGGTGAACTCTCTTTGGGGTGAACTTTACTTTGATTCTTGTAAGGTAGTGATCCGAGTCGATATTCGCGTCTCGTCGGACTTGAACGTCGTGAATGGTTCTGTAGTGGGCATAGGAAATGGCGACGTGATCAATCTGATACTCACCGAGATGTTGGATCGGAGATCGCCATGTTTTCTGTTTATGCGGTGATTTTCTAAAGTGCGTGGACATAATTTTAAGGTTGAATTGGTGACAGATGTCAAACAGACGCGTGCCGTTAGTGTTCGTGTTTTGGTGTGCTGAATATTTACCGACGATTTTTCGATAGATTTTCTCTTTGCCAAGTTGAGCATTGAAATCTCCCATGAGGATTTTAACGTCGTCGCGGGAAATCTTGCTCATGATGTTCTCAAGTCTGTTCCAGCATTTTTCAACCGTTTCAGGGTTCTTCTTATTGTCAACATTGGTGGGGGCATGTGCATTGATGAGGGTGAAATTTTTGTTGGCGCATTTTATGCGCATGGTCATGAGCCGACTATTGACGGGTGTAATTTCCCTGACGGAGGTGATAATAGATCTGTGTACAAGAAACGCCATACCGAAAATTGGTGCACCCCTTGCGACTCTTTGTTGTGTTTTGCTTTTAAAGATGCGGTAGTTTCCGTAGTCCATAGTGTCGTTGTCTGTCATTCGTGTTTCTTGAAGAGCAAGGATGAGAATTTTTTGTCGATCAATTTCCTGCGTGAGGTCATGTAATTTACCTGTTTGGATCAATGTATTAATGTTTATCGTTCCAAGGAATGATTTCTGGTTGTAGGGAAGTTTACCAGAGATTTCCGATACTCTCTGTTGCGCACGTCTGAACTCCCCAGAATCCGAAAGTTCAGTGGCCGTCTGTTGACGGGTGGATTGTGTACCACCTGGGGTAAGATTGTATTTACTTGCACATTCCATATTTGCTTGTACTCAGTACTTGGCCTAGCAGATACCAGGACCATATAGGACCAGAGGTTGTTGAGGCCTTTGGAACTTAGATTTTCAGCCGAGCTCACTGAGCTAACAGACGCTGACCACTCGCCGCTGGATACCAGTACAGACGCTCATGGATTTAGGTAAAACTGACATCTAACCAAATACTAGTATAGATGCCTTTTATCCTATTAATCCCGGATACAAGGCCGCCTCGTCCGCCATTAACACTGTTCTATAGATCATCTATACCACCATCAATGCCGTTGAGGACTTCACCGTAACCCTGGCAAGGGACCCTTACAAGGTACTACCAGCCGGGTCAGCTGGACCTCGGTTTTTTAAAGAGGTGTTACTCCTCTATCACACACCGCTTTGTCCTGGCTTGTGACAGGCAGAGCCTGGCTTCCCAAACATTGGGCCCAGGTTGGCGGGGTTATTATTAATATTATTATTATTATTATTATTATTATTATTATTATGCTAATAATGATTTTACACTGCTCTTTGCTTGTAGATTCCTCTGATCTTGAAATATCGTGAAGTGGATATGGCCATGCTGCTGACGTCACTCAAGTACCTGTTAAGAAGCGCCCTTTTCGTGAGCGTCTTCGGTTCCAGTATCTACTACTTCCACTGCCTCTTCAGGTAGGCTACTGTTATAAAGGACAAGATTAGTGTATTCTGTCGAATAACCTGTAGCATTTCAGTGTCTGTACGGGAAAACTCATTGTGGATACCAATGAAGCACTGGGAAGATGGCAAGACTACTTCGAAAACTTGCTAAATGTTAATGGAGACTTACTGTATCTGGCAATGTGGCAGAAGGAGAATGCTAACGGGAAAAGGATCACAGTTGAGGAAGTAGAGAGAGTGGTAAATGAACTACAGTGCCACAAAGCGGCAGGGGTAGGTGAAATTAGGCCAGAAATATAGTGGGAATGCAGGGCTGAAATGGTTGTATAGGATAACCAAATTGGCATGGGTTTCAGTAAATGTACCATCTGACTGGACAAAGGCAGTAATCGCACCAATTTATAAGCAATGAAACAGGCAAGATTGCAATAATTATAGAGAGAGTGTCCCAGGCGAAGTGTACTCAGGTATTGTAGAAAGGAGACTTCGATCATTGGCCGAGAGTAAGATGGATGAAAAGTGTGGCTTTAGATCACAACAAGTATCAATTTTTTTAAATCAAATTTTTATCAAATTTTATTGAGAAGTGCTACGAGAGGAATAGACAGTTGTGTTTGTCTTCTGAGGATCTAGAGAAGGCATAAGATAGAGCACGCTGAGCATACTGAGGTATTATGGTATCCAGGGATGGCTGCTACAGGCAATCAAAACTATTTATGTTGATAATCAGACTGCAGTAGGATGATTTCATGGTTCAAGGTTGTTACAGGAGTGAAGCAAGGCTGTAACCTCTCACCATATGTGGACCATTTTCCGAATGGCTTAAACTGGTTGGTTGGTTCCTTAGTTTAGGGGCTGCGACAACGCGGTCATGTAGCCCCGTGTACTTTGGGTCTGTGTAGAATCTGTCTGATAACCAGTGTTAATTGTGATGGCTGTATTAGTGTGTGTTATCTGTTTTAATTCAAGAAAGGACTGCAGACAATAATTTCAAGTAATTCCAACTTTTGCTACCAAACGCTACCGTCCACGATACCTTGCTTGCGGACTTGGCTACTAGATGGCATCGCAGTCAGCACCTGGCAGCGAACGTTGGAACTAATAGAGCGTTATCAATTCTAACCTATACATTTTGGCTTCACACACGTGTAGTTAGTGGAAAGTTCTTTTCCATGCCATAAATCTATGACATGGGACCGCCGGCTTTACTTCCCCTCCGAAGGAAGGCATACTGAGGGATTTTAACGCTCTTAAATAACTCCGACGACATCGGCCAGGTTTGGCTTAAACTGGCTGGGTGGGATTCAATTAGGTGGAAACCAGGTTAGCATTCTGATCTATGCTGATGACATGGTAGTAATGGCGGACTCCGTCGACAGCTTGCAAGCCAACATGTTAGAACTTGAACAGAAATGTAGGGCGTGTGGTATGAAGATCAGTATTTCAATGACTAAGTACTTGGGCGGTGTATTCTCTCAGGATGGTGGAATGGGGAAGGAAATAGAGTTGATGTGTGGAAAAGCCAACGCAGTGAGTTCTCAGTTGCGGTCCACAGTATTCTGTAAGAAAGATGTTAGTGCAGCCACGTAACTCTCCCTACGTCGCTCAGTATTTAGACCAACCTTGCTGTTTGGAAGTGAGAGCTGGGTAGATTCAGTATATCTCATACATAAGCTAGAGGTAACTGATGAGGATTGCAAGAATGATTGCTGGGACAAATAGATGGGAGCAATGGCAGGAAGGTACTTGTAATGAAGAGATAAAGGCTGAGTTAGAAATTAACACGCCCCAGGACTCTCTTGGTGTTCTCTTAATGCAGGATGCATTGCGAGCCCACCTCGTTGCGTAGTGCTAACACTCTTGGCTGTTACCGCGGAGGCCCGGGTTCGATTCCCACCTCAGCCATCCTGAAACTAGTTTTCCGTGGTTTTCCCACCTACACTTCAAGCAAATGCCAGAATGGTACCTAACTTCAGGCCACGGCCACTTCCTAAGCAAATCCTATCTCAATTACAAATGCACACACTAGTACAGACACCACAGTAACACAGGTTATCAGACACAATCTACACACACATACACACACCCAAGTGCACGGGGCTTCATGACCATGATGTCGCAAAACCCCTAAAAGAATCAACAACAGGATGTATTGTATTTGCCCACAGGAGAATGCTGGGCAGATACACCACCACCACGCCTGCCTTGATCCCTCAGGACTCTCCTGGTATTCTCTCAATGTTGGATGTATTTCATTTGCCCACAGGAGAAAGCTGGGCAGGTACACCAACACCACGCCTGTCTTGATCCCTCAGGACTCTCCTGGTATTCTCTCAATGTTGGATGTATTTCATTTGTCCACAGGAGAAAGCTGGGCAGGTACACCAACACCACGCCTGTATTGATCCCTCAAGACTTTCCTAGTATTCTCTCAATGTAGGATGTATTACCTTTGCCCACAGGAGAATGCTGGGCAGGTACACCAACACCACGCCTGTCATGATCCCCTCCATGATCGGAGGACTCGCGCTGTTCATAGAAGATCCCGCCAAGTGGACTATCGATCTGTTCGCTTTCGTCAATGCGGTAAGATGCTCCTCACTACCCATCAAGGACAGAAGTGCATCTCAAACTCACTGCAAGTTTTGGGTCTACTAAAGTTCGTTCGCTGAGTCGAGATGGGCTGACTTATCGGATACATGCTACAGCGCGTTTTATTTATTGTTCGTTTATATATTTAATTAATTAATGAGTAAGTTCTTTACTGCTTATGACAGGCAACATTTTACAGTGCAGCAAGTCTTGTCTTTTCTAGGGCTACGGCATGACTAATGATCTCGGAGCTTCTTGGCTACCCCTGTCCGGCAGAGCCGGGTAGCCAGGGGCACTGTCTCGAGTCAGCGAATAGACTTTAGGTACTACTCCGTGTACAAATATAGGCATACTCTATGGCTTAAGCTCCCAATAAACAAGACACTCGGAAGCGCAGGGCACATACTGCGTGCCCATCGGCCACGTCTCACGACAGAAATCAAACTTATACAATCAAAATCTTCAACAGCATAAACTAATGAGTACCAAGTGCCCAGATCGTGAGTCTACGTGGTACCACCTCGGTTCAGTATTCGAAGCAGATGCCTTCAATGTTTCCCCCATTAAAATAACAATCACCGCCACCACCGCCTCATCATATCATTCTTTTCTTGGCGAATACCGTAGAAAACCGAAAGTGACAAGTTTGGGAGTCGTGTTCTCAGTCACTGAACTAAACGAAGTCAGGACGTTCGTGCTGTAGGTCAGGTTACTATTGTAAGCGAGGGAACTGGCGTCACACTTGACCTTTACTTCCGCAAACAAGCAAGATAAATATTGTAGCCTACATCCACAGCCATACGTGCTGCCATCGACCACGGGTACTTTCGGTGGCTTATGTTCTTAATCCAGGCAAATGCAGGGATAGTACCCTTATCCAGATCCACACAAACTGCATCTGCGATCTCGTGCAACTATACCATTTTATTGTGGTGTTTGAAGTCATTTTTCAGTGTTGCCTTAGTAAACAAAAGTTTGATGCTTTTCAGTCGGTAAACACGATTGGTTGGTTGGTTCTTAAGTTTAGGGGCTGCGACAACGCGGTCATGTAGCCCCGTGTACTTTGGGTGTGTGTAGAATCTGTCTGATAACCGGTGTTAATTGTGATGGATGTATTAGTGTGTGTTATCTGTTTTTTAATTTAAGTACAGACAGCAACTTATAATTTTTCAAATAGTTCCTACTTTTGCCGCCAAGCGTCACCGTCAACGACTACTAAGCCAAGTTCAGAACTTAGCTACTAGACGCCACCGCAGTCGGCTCTTGGCAACGAACGTAGAAACCTAAGAGCGTTGGTTACATTCTTAACCTATCCAATTTAGCTTCACACAGGTGTAATTAGTAGAAGCTTCTGTAACATGCCATAAATCTATGACATGGGACCACCGGCTTTACTTCCCCTCCGAAGGAAGGCATACTGAGGGATTGTTAACGCTCTTAAAAAATCCGACGGCTTCGGCCGGGTTTGAACCCGCTATCTTGGGCATAGAAGCTCAGCATGCTATCAACTACGCCACCGAAGCCGCCGTAAACAGGATTGTACGCAAAAGAGATGGGTCATTCCCTAATCCTGAAAGAAATTACATGAGATTAATAAATATACTTGGATGACCAGTTTCGATTGCCAAGCGATCATCATCAGATCCATTACACTTAGGCTATAAAATCTTTGTCTGAAAGTATGGGTGAACATATGTACAATAATTATATACACTTATTTAGTTGCAGTATTAGTTGAGATAATGCAACCCGTCAATATGTGTTAGTTGTGGTCTATGTGATGTTTTGTTGAGATACTGGAAGTGGTGATTGACCTCCGGAATTCGCTTGTTTGGAGTGAATATGTGGTTGTCAATTCAGATTGTATTGTACAGGCTACTTATTTGGTTGAGTCCTGTGCGGTCCTGTTGAGAGCAGTTAACTTGGTCACTGTTTGCACTCGACTTGACTTAACGAGTTACATTATCTCAACTAATACTGCAACTAAATAGGTGTACATATTGTACATATTTTCACCCAGATTTTTAGACATAGTTTTTATAGCCTAAGTGTAATGGATCTGATGAAGATCGCTTGACGATCGAAACTGGTCATCCAAGTGTATTTATTAATCTCATGTATTATTTTTTTTCAGGATTAGAGAATAACCCATCTCATTTGAGTACAATCGTGTTTACCGACTGAAAAGCATCAAACTTTTGTATATCATTTTAGGGATAAGAACATACAGTAGTTATATAACTTCACAGCAATCTTCTAGGTTTATGCCGTGTCGGTTGCGGGGGTGTACGAAGTCAGGCTCATTAGCAGGCTCTAGGTACATCCTGTACCAAAATATGACAGTGCTACAAGTACAGGGCATAGTGCGAGTTGCAGTGGCGTGACTACGGGGGGGGGGGGGGGGGGTGATCAGGGGGACCAATCCCCTCCCAGAGGCAAATAATTAAAATATGAAATTTGATATCCCTCCCTATATTAGGCTGGCTACCGATGCCTTCCGGACCAGCCCGATACCCAGCCTACTCGCTGAATCGGGTGTTCCACCGTTAAATTATAGACGCCAACATATGCTTTTAGCATATGCTGCCAATGTGCGTCAAATGCCGCAACACCCGCCGTATCAAGCCCTCTTCGATATCCAAAACCACCAGGGGTACGCCAACCGGCCTCGTGCCACTCGGCCGGTTGTTATTAGACTTGATAGCTCGTGTACTGAAATAGGAGTGGCTGTAGGTCCCTGTATGATCCGGACATATCCACAGCATAGTTCACCAATTTCCGGACCCTGGCATTCTCTACACGGATGGTTCGAAGGTGGACGAGAAAGTGGGTTGTGCTTACGTTATTGATGGTGCAAATACCAAGATCTCTTTGCCTGAGGCCTGTAGTGTGTTTACTGCGGAGCTCGTTGCCATCTACGAAGCTCTGCAGTTTGCACTACAGGATGCACGAATCCACTTTCTCGTGTGTACCGACTCTTTGAGTTCGTTGCAGTCAATTGCTACATGTTTCCCGCAACACCCCCTAGTGCAGCGAATCCATGACCTACTAGCCGGGCTGTGCCACGCTGACACTCGAATCACCTTTCTGTGGCTTCCAAGCCACATGGGAATTGTGGGAAATGAGTTAGCTGATGAAGCTGCAAAAGAGGCGGTATCACTACCACCTCGACCAATGGAGGTACCTGCTAGAGATATTCGCTCTCAGTTACGCCTACAAGTTCTGGCTTTTTGGGAGAGTCAGTGGCTAGCTGACCCACTGCCCAGTAAACTGAGAGCGATTAAGGGAACTACTCGCGTGTGGCGGAGCTCTTTTCGGTCACGGAGAGAGTCCGTCATTTTGTGTAGGCTAAGGATAGGTCATACAAGATCCACCCACTCGTATCTGATAAGAAGGGAACCCCCCCCCACTTTGTACCTGCGGAGCCGTTTTCACCGTGGCCCACATTTTCACCGAGTGTGTGGATCTTGCTGACTTACGAAGAAACCTTGGTTTGCAGATGACACTCAAACTTATATTAGCCGATGACGCGGTTGCTGCTGATCGCGTTATCCGCTTTATAAGTGAGAGTGGGTTAGGGCCAGCAATCGAAATTTTCCAGTATAAATTGACTCAACGACTTGTTCGTTTTTGAATGATAATGTTTTGTTTTTCCGTAATTTTTGTTAATTTTTATAATTTTTAATTTTTTATTTAATGTTTTGGTTTTTGTTTTATTAATTTTTGGTCTTTTTAAATTTAGGCGTCCACCTCAAAATTTTAAATTCAATTCCAAATTTGTATTCTTTAATCTGTGTTAAGAGGGGCAGGTGACCTCGTAGTTCTCCCCCTTAAAACAACAATAACTAACTTCCCTATATTATTCTGCTAAGGTCCCATTCCAGTTTTGTACCGAATATAAAGTCCCATTAACACCAACCTACACATATGGGGTACCTACAGGTTCAGCATAACCCAACGCGTAAGCGGAACGCACTCACTTACTCTTTAAATGCCTCACAATTAAATAAATACCTTAAAACATGTATATTTACAATGAATAATGAATAAATGCAACACGGTATCCATGGTAACAGAATCTCACAGGTCCATCTATTTCTGTAACTGCAATGCAATTCCAATTATTACATTACTGTGAAAGTTTCCAGACGGTTATGAGGTTATCAATGAACCAAATTAAGCTGTAAAATTCATCAATACATACAGTATAATGCGCTTAAGGGGGTCAAGGTGCACTCTAGATTTTTTCACGCAATTTTCACGTGTAAGTGTGGTACGAAAGGTTTTTGACACCCGGCTATAAAGGGTCTCCGAAAACCACTTTTAAAGACCCTTAAATTAACAGTGTCTGTTTCCAGAAAAGTAACTTCGCTCTGATATAACTATGAAGGAATGACAAACCCCTAACCACTGCACCAGTAGCTGAATTGATAAAGTCTGATTATTCATACCAAGGATAAATCAGTCATAGCATTCATGATTGAGATTTTGCTAAGTGTAGGCTACTCTTTACAACTAGAATATTCGCGGGCGAAGCCGTGACGAGTAATGCTAGTAGTATTTAATTTTGAATAAAATCACTCTTCGGATCGGCGGCTTCGGTGGCGTAGTCGGTAGCATGCTGAGCTTCTATGCCCAAGATCGCGGGTTCAAATTCGGCCGAAGTCGTCGGATTTTTTAAGAGCGATAAAAATCCCTCGGTATGCCTTCCTTGGGAGGGGAAGTAAAGCTGGCGGTCCCATGTCATAGATTTATGGCATGTTAAAGAACCTTCCACTAATTACACCTATGTGAAGCTAAATTGGATAGGTTAAGAATGTAAAAAACGCTCTTAAGTTCCAACGTTCATCGCCAGAAGCCGACTACGGTGGCATCTAGTAACCAAGTTCTGAACTAGTTGTCGCTGACGGTGGCGTTTGGTAGCAAAAGTAGGAACTACTTGAAAATTGAATGTCTGCAGTCCTTACTTGAATTAAAAACAGATAATACACACTAATACAGCCATCATAATTAACACCGGTTATCAGACAGATTCTACACACACCCAAAGTACACGGGGTTACATGACCGCGTTGTCACAGCCCCTAAACTGAGGGAGGAACCAACCAACTCAGTTATAGTAAACCTAAAAAACATAGATATTAGAGTTCAAATGAAGAAGTTGAATGTTGAATTGATTTAAGGGGAAGAATAGCGAGGTCATTTTCCCTTCACCCAAGAAAGGATAACACTGTCCTGTAGTCGTTTTTTTCTTTCTTGTAATTTGCTTACAGTGTTTATTAGTCCGCTTAATCGACCATTAGTTAGTAGTGAATGAAGAAAAAGTTCAACTGGTTTTGATTTTGCAAACTTCTTGCCAGAAACATTAGACGAATTACATACCGGTAATGAGTGAAAGAGTACATAAACTCATGGTATACTTGAGGCAGGTCATGGAAAAGAGCTGGGAATATGGAAATGATTTGGTCATGACCTTCATATATCTAGAAAAGGCATATCTATCCCCAGAGAGAAGGTATGGGAAACCATGGTTAAGAGACTGGGAAGAGAAATGTTGGAAATGGTGCAAGCAATGTACAACTGTGTTAGCAGTTGGAAAGACAGAATGGTCTAGGAACAAGACTGGACTAAGACAGGGGAGTGTGCTGTCACCTCTTTTGTTTATAATGGTAATGGATGAAATTGTAAAGGAAACAAAGGAAGCCTACGGAAATAAATAAATAAATAAATAAATAAAGTTACTGTTATTTGCAGATGACAGTGTGGTCTGGGGAAGGAACACCGAAGAAGTGCAAGAACAACTAGATGCACTGAATGAAAATATTCAGAAGTACTGTAATGTTTTTTAAGATGGTGGTTTGCTCACTGTTGGATGATAAATGTAATAGGTCATGAAATGAGATGAGACACATGTTAATACACACTGGTATTGTGAACTTACCTTCAGTAGTGCTCTCAAAATGAAATGTTGGGTGCCATGGTCGCAACAGAGTGTTGAAGACCAATAAAAGAAACGAGTGAGAACACAAATAATGATAATTGAGCATCAATGGTGCACCAGAGACCTCATTCTCCCAGCCCGTGACGAAATCAAA
Source organism: Meconema thalassinum (assembly GCA_946902985.2). Taxonomy (NCBI): domain Eukaryota; kingdom Metazoa; phylum Arthropoda; class Insecta; order Orthoptera; family Tettigoniidae; genus Meconema; species Meconema thalassinum. The sequence continues at coordinate 2,104,377,601 of OX336388.2, read as the reverse complement.
GTAATCAACCAGTTAGTTTTTGCATTGGGGATAAGGGATGACTTACATGTACTTCTAACTACTGAAAAAGGAATGCAAGGCATGGATTAAAATACTGAATTTAATTCTACACAAAAACAAAATATGAAAAGTTAATAATAATAAATAAATACTTTACTGAAGTTATGTTAACCTGAGGCGCGAGAAAAGTGATGAGACCGATATTAAATTTAACGTTATTTCCAAAACTGTGAAGTTACATGCCAGAAATATAAAAGAAGAGATTTTGAATAATATATGCTAGCCTAGCTTACCGAGGTTGCGTGTCGAAGGAATTGGTCTCCATAGTTAAGACTTGTAGTTGTTCCTGGGGCGTTGATTCATTTCTAGGAATGACGTCTTGAAGGATCCCAGCAGATAAGTTCCGTTAATTATATTTACTGGGCAGCGATGATATAGATTTAGCTGCTAGCTTGATCAGTGACGAAGTTCTAACTCCATAAATCACTTTACCGACTTTGGCCAAAAACAAAACCATTGTCGTTATTGCATGGAAAGACGAAGTAATTTAACATGTCTTATATGCACAATCAAGTCCAAACTACAGACGGTATGAATGAATTACTTCATTCCAAATAAGATTCTCAGTAGTGAGTGACTGCCCTCCTTGGCCGCGCAAACCCTGTAGTACCATCCGTCTTTCTCCCCACTCTTGCAGAAAAAAACCTTCGTCGACCAATCAAAATACCGTTGTTGTGGTCTTCTGTCTCGAAGATCCGTTCCAGTAGACCCCGTGTTCTTCTTAGAAAACATCAGTGAAAATCCTCTTCAGTTGGTAAAGGCACACCTTGTGATGCCAGGTAGCTTCATTGTTCGACACCCTCTTTGACACTAATCTCTTGAAAACTGTAGTAGCAATTCGTCCATTGTTCGCTTATTTCCGGAGAGCCCCCGCTGTGCGTGTCACTCAGAATAATTGCACTCGCCACGGTTTTAAAATCTGTCTTAAGAAAATAAGGAAAGGGTCTCATGACTTTGGTCACTTCACAAGTTAACATACTGTAGAATAAACTGAAATATGTTGAATCCCTTTGATTCGAATAGCGAAAATAATTGGAGTTATCGTACGTAATAAAACATCTCCATGGCTCAGTTAGCCTAAAATCCAAACTTAATAATAATAATTAATAATAATAATAATAATAATAAAGCATTCTATCAATTAATTACGAATAATAATAATAATAAATCTAAATATATTAATAACAAGTAATAGTTTGCCGTTATGAACATATTACAGTACGGCATGAAAATCTTTATGGAGAAAAGCAATACCAGGGTTATGACAAGAGGGGAAAGACAAGAAAAGGGCACTGTGGAAATTGGAAGTCAGTGTTTGGAAATTGTGGACATGTTCAAATACCTAGCAAGTGAATTAATGCAAAGTGGACATGGAGATTAGCAGGAGGGTACAGCAGAGCAGTGCATTCTATCAAAGTGCAAGAAAACTTGTTTGGGATAAGGAAGTTCCAAGGAAAAGCAAAGAGATGATGTATAAAGTGTACTATGTACCCATATTGACTTATGCAGCTGAGACTTGGACCATGACAAGCAGGCAAGAGAGTAGAATTCAAGCCAGTGAAATGAAATTCCCAAGAAGTATGATAGGAAAGACAAGGAAAGACAGAGTGAGAAATGAAGATGTTAGGACGGAAGTTGGGATAAGAAAACTAAATGAGAGAATTGAGAAGAATAAACTAAGGTGGTGTGGACATGTCAAGAGGACGGAGGAAAATAGAATACCAAGACAGATGCTGGAGGTAAAGTGCAAGGGTAAGAGAGCAAGAGGAAGACCTAGAACAAGGTGGATTGATTCAGTGAAGAACAGCATAAGAAAAAAGAAATTTGGACTGGGACATGATCGTGGAAGAGGAATGGTGGAAAGAAAGAGGAAAGTGGAGAAGTGCCATAAATACCCCGACCCGGCAGGAGCTGGATAAGGGGAAATGATGATGATGATGGTGATGATGATGATGATGATGATGGTATACTTGGTATTTTAATACCAATTACATTATAGTAATTGCAACATATTATTAATGTGTTAAATTACTCATCATTTGTGTCTTTTCTTTTCTTATCTGTTGCGTCATGACACCAAACTTTGTCAGGATCAAATATATCTAAAAATAAACTATTAGGTCCATACTGTGCCCAAATCCAGTTGCCTAGATTGAAGGGTACAAGCCATGAGCCTAGATTTGAGGGAACAGGCCACGATTCTAAGTTCGGATATGGATGTTTGAATAGCGCGCTCCAAACCTTCTTAGAAGCTTTTCGAAGGAATTTGCAGCCAAGAAGTGGGCAAGTGGCGTAGGAGGAGAGCGTCATAGTCGAGGCTATATGTCACTAAATATTTCCCTTTGTGATGGAAACATGAAACCTATTTCAGATTACTGGCAAGAACAAGAGAAGAAGAATGAGCTTTGTTTCAAAGAAATTGATCGAACAGAAGCCGAGTTATGAGCTGTTTTAGTTCCAGCATTTTCGCCGCAGTGACCTCGAGCCAGCAAGCGGATGGGTATATAAGGCGAGCCTCGCAGGCAGAGGTAGGTTCACTTCATCACAAGCACTCCGTTGACTTGGTCGTGCTGCGCTACGTAAGCGCTCTAGCCGCTTGACTATCACGGAACTTCGAACATCGTTATTATCGTCGAGCACATGGTTGCATTTAAACTTCAACTTACAGCACAAGCTGTGGACTTAGAATTTTCGACAGTACATGGTTACTGAAAGTGTTAAACTATTTCGAGTGAGTTTAGAACTTTTCTTCGATTTTACAGAAGTGAAATAAGTCTGTGGCACTTGGTAATTCTTACCGCTACAACTTGGACATATGGTAGACTATGTCTACAACTGTTTCTTCAGTCCACATTCACTTAGAGCTGGATTATTTATATCCAATAGTTGGACCAGCCAAGATAAGTCGTAACTTCAAAACCAGTCTTGCATATTACAATTCGAAAGCCGAATGGGAATACAGGTTTAGCCTTGTGCGATCTGAAAAATGAGGAGCTTTGCCCAGCCAACTCGACAGAATTTGTAATTGTGCTGAAAAGATTGTAAGAGTACTGATTGTATCACAGTGGGTCTTGGTAATTATTTCATCATGGATCGCTTAGATCAGACCCCTGTCAACTACACTCCAGCTCTTGAAGTTGCCAACATTTTTCTGCAAGACATTATAAACGCCACTATGTCTGCGTAAACAGCTTGTGGGTATAACATGGAAGCTGATACGAGAATAACTTATAAGTACGCGTCCGAATGGGACAGACAACAGGAAGACTGAGTAGTCTGGTTCAGTCCAGATTTCTACCATCAAGACCTACAAGAATGTAAGCTGCAATTTACATTATTTCAATGCGTAGTTAGTTGGATTTTCTCGTATTTTCTACAGTCTTGCCAACACATTTTTTTCTCTATAGTCATCGATATGTTTATTTGCTTTTGAAAATATTTTCTTTCGAAACCTGAGCTAGGGCCTGAGTTGACTTTTACTCAGATTTATACGATTCGATATTTATGGACGAGCAGAACGAGCATTTATTTTAGTTCGATAATTTTTTCTTATTGCTGTCATTAGCCGTCATAATTTGAGATTTAAGAATTAATCTAAGTTGAGGAATGGATAGTTATCCATCATTTTGAAGTCAAGGGTGATATTCCCCGAACAGTTTGATAACTTTAAACCTAGTTTTGAACATAATAATAATAATAATAATAATAATAATAATAATAATAATAATAATGGGATTTAATTATTATTATTATTTTTCTATTTTTCTGGAATAATAATAATAATAATAAACATTTGTGGTTTATAATAATCATTTTCTGGTTGTATGATTAATACAGTTGACATTTGAAGTCATACTCTAAATCGGATATTTGTTAATTCCGAAGGTTAGTTGTCAACACATGCCCACTTATAATGAACAGTTAAATTCAGTGAAATTGTTTCACGTTTGCATTTCATATTTAAATCTTTGATAAAGACACGGAAAGAAGTGAAATGGGAAGCTAAGCATGTATAAATCAGGGTTTTTGCCAGAGTTTATATAATATAAAATCATTATGACGCAGCCTCTTTCACAACGTTTGCTAATATTATCATTGTGTGGAATTTCTGATGGTGAAATTATATTGGATATTGTCGTAAACTCATTGGTGAGGTTTACTGATTTTTGAATCTTCCATTTGTCATAACAAGCAAAGGCTTGATTATTTTGTATAATTAGGGAAGATGTCATTGTGTGTGTGCAGATAATTATATGCCATTCTGAGTGCGCAATTTAAGTCGCAGGAATGAGGTTGTGTAAAATGGAGCACCAATCAAATTGTAGGTTGGATGTTTTTGATGTAGTAGGAGAGTCGTTTTTCGCCACACTTTCGTCGTAATATAACCACAGGTTATTTTGTGAACCATCATTATTAAATTACTGTTGATCCACGTGTTTGAAAATATTTCTAGTAATGGCTTACCCGGAAAATTATTATTCTACTAGTTCCTTTCATTCAGGAAAGCTTTACCGTTGTCTAAATGCTGATTTATAATTCTGTGATTTTTTTCACGTGTCAATCATATGGGCCAATGCTGTTTCTTGAAATTGTTACTTATTAACAACCACTATAAGCTGAAAGGCTTTTCAGATCCTATAAAAATAAATACACATTTTCTTTAATAAGTTGATGCTGAACATATTTGACATTTTGTCAAAATCACTTTGATAATAATAATAATAATTTGTTTCATTATAAAACATGTTGAATGATATTTCAAATTTCCTAATTAATGTTTTCAAGGAATAATTAATTAATTTGTTGACTGAATCCATGTGGAATGGAAGTTATATTTGTGATAATTATATTTTTGATTAAGTCAAAATCATTTTTGACAGACTTTGGATTGAGATCTATGTTTCAATTGATATTTTCTGTTTATTTGAATCCACAAAAATGCTCAAGGTCCATGTGAATCATAGTGTATTTCACTTACTATGAACAACTTTGTATTTGACAAATCCTAATATTACTACTGCCTAAGAAGTGTTAGTCGAAATGCTATGATAATAGTTTTGAGAAATGAACAGTGAAAGTGATTTTCCAACCAGTGATAAATTTTCTTATTGATCTTCAACGTGTGAATGCTAAATAATTTAGGGATCAGTATGGACGATTGACTTTGCGCTGATAAAACCCTACCCCTGTACATAATTATGTTGAACGAAGTCAACAGGACTGATATTCTGACCTCTCGTTTCAACTTTGTTAGTGTTCATGTGTAGCGATATTGTATATTGTATAAATAATTTATTCTTTTCCAGTCATCTTTTATGCCATTTTGGGCATATTTTCTTCATGTCATTTTAAAGTTTTAATAAAAATGAGATAATTTTATGGTATGCACCGTTTTTATGAATCTCCTTCTATCCATATGTGGTCGTCCGGACTTCGGTCCAAACGGGCACAATACATCGAGAAAGAAATAGACATGCGTCAGGAATAGTGACATAATAATTAATCATCATCCAAAAACAGCATTGAAAATGCAATGCAATGTAAAGTTATGAACCATTGGAAGATCACGAGATTTCTACATCATTCCAGAAGTCGCTGCAACAGCGCCTCTCCATCGAGACTTGGTTGGTTGGTTCCTCGGTTTAGGGGCTGCGACAATGCGGTCATGTAGCCCCATGTACTTTGGGTGTGTGTAGAATCTGTCTGATAACCGGTGTTAATTGTGATGGCTGTATTAGTGTGTGTTATCTGTTTTTAATTCAAGTAAGGACTGCAGACATTCAATTATCAAGTAGTTCCTACTTTTGATATCAAACGGCACCGTCAACGACAACTAGTTCTGAACTTGGTTACTAGATACCACTGCAGTTGGCTCCTGGTGATGAACGTTGGAACCTAAGAGCGTTAGTCAAATCTAACCTATAATTTAGCTTCACACAAGTGTAATTAGTGGAAGGTTATTTTACTTGCCATAAATCTATGACTTGTTACCCGCGAGTAAGGGAATTAGTAAGCGGCCTGCTGGGACAGCAGGAGATGCGGGTTCGAATCTCGACTGCAAGTCTTATTCAACAGATATGAGCACTCCAATTTAGAGACCAGTGATAGAAATATTTGCAGTTGTTTCATTTGAGGGGATTGGACATCGTGGTCATTTAAATATACAGAGTCCGCCAGAAAAATGCATTTACACTCTTTACGGAACAAAAACTATTTATTTTGTGTTTCATTTACATTTAAATTTTGATTACACATGTATAGTACTGTCTTCAGTGAAACATATGGTTACATGAGATGTTCAAACTGTTCACCGTTGGCTGCCAGACACATAGCAGAACGACGAGCGGTCGCTGCAATGACGTCCGTCAATGTTTGAATGGGGACCGCTGCACATGCCACTGTAATCTCCTGGCGAAGGGCCTCCAGCGTGCACGGCTTACGTCGATAGACTTGATTTTTCACAGTTCCGCACATGTAAAAGTCCATAGGGGTAAGATCTGGCGACCTTTGGGGGGAAATCAATGGGCCCTCTTCGTCCAATCCAATGTCCGGCAGATTGTCATTCAGGAAAGCTCTTACTGCTACATGGTAGTGTGGTGGCGCCCCGTCCTGTTGGTAGAAGACTTCATCATCGGCTCCAGAAAGCGCACGTACAGCTGGTAAAATTAATATGCGTAACATATCCAAGTAGGCTACACTGCTCCAGCCATTTCTTTTTCCCACTATCGTGATGTAAGTACCGACATATGTTGAGCGAAAGACCATACTACAACATTTAAAAACAATTATAATAGTTGACAATGCCCATATCCCGATATCGTCTGACAAAGAGTGTATACATTTTTCTGTCGGACTCTGGTATATACCGTATATAATTTGTCTGATTACCTCTGTTATTGTGGATCTGTAGTAGTTTCTGTATTTGCAATTCAGGTGAGTCTTGCGAAAAAGACTGCTTTACCTGTACCCTTACGTTGGCTGGAGTAAAAGTGGGAAACCATTGAATACCACTTCAAGGATGACTGAAGGGGAAATCAACCCCCTCTTCTCAGTTCTGCCTCATGAGGCTGAGTGTACCCTGTACCTGCCCTCAGACCAGAATTAAATTTCTTGACAGAGTCAGGGATCGAACCCGGGCTTCAGGGGTGACAATCAAGAATGCTAGCCACGGCACCACGTGGCGGACTGATAAAAAAAATGCAATGAATGGACTTCTACATTAACGGGCATAGTATAAATATGAAGAGATGACTTTTACTTCAACATCGCCTTGTGATGCATGTCAGGTGTTTCAGAAGTTGGAGTGGCTGATAGACTCTCCGGTGTTTCAGATGCTGGAGATGCTGTTTAACTTGGCACAGAGGGAGGCCATGGTGGAGATCTCGACAGGACAAAGGACTGCTGCCTTCATGCTCTTCAGCGCCACACTGCTCTACATGATACGCAGTAATAAGTTCCGGAAACATGTCTCCAAGTCCGGTCTCTGGTAAGTGGAGTACTGTATTCAAGCTGCGCAGTATCAAGTCCTGGGAACATGTCTCCAGGTCCGGTCTCTGATAAGTGGAGTACTGTCTTCAAGCTGCGCTGTATCAAGTTCTGGGAACATGTATCCAAGTCCAGTCTCTGGTAAGTGGAGTACTGTCTTCAAGCTGGTCAGTATCAAGTCCTGGAAACATGTATCCAGTTCCGGTCTCTGGTAAGTGGAGTACTGTCTTCAAGCTGCGCAATAACAAGTTCTGGGAACTTGTCTTCAAGTCCGGTCTCTTGTAAGTGGAGCGCCGTCTTCAGGGTGCGAAGTAATAAGTTCTGGGAACATGTCGCTGGTAAGTGGACTACTGTCTTCAACCTGAGCACTAACAATTTCCGGAAACACGTCACCAAACTGTCCCAAGCTTTTAAATAAAGCAACTACAACAACTGGAAATCACTGATCACCTAGCTGCCCTGAGTACTGACCACGTTAGCTGAGTAGCGGGACCTAGCTATCTCAGGACTCGGTAGACGGAAAGGTTCATGTTTCATGACGTTATGAGTGGTTGTTCTTCATGTCTGGCTGCGTGGCTCAGGGGTAACGTTCTCGCTTGCTGAGCCCAAGGTTGCAGGTTCGAAACCTGGCGCAGTCAGCTGGCATTTGAGGGTGCGCAAATGCGAGGGAACCGTGTCAGTAGATTTACTGGCACGTTAAAGATCCCCTTCGGGGCAAAATTCCGGCACCCCGGCGTCTCTAAAAACCAGCGTAGTTAAAAGGGACGTAAAACCAATAACATAAGACATATAAGGTTGTTCTTCGGAGGCCTCATGGTTTATGATGCCATGAGTGGCCTGCTCTATTATAGAGTAGACTGCATCTTCTGTGATGTCACGAGTGGTCGTTCTACAGTAGACTTCGTCCACTGTGATGCCACCAGTGGTTGGTCTGTTTCTAGTTCTCCGGCAGTGAGGTAGTAGGCCTACATGTCAGGTAGGAAGCAGGTCACATCACATCACATGACCTTCCCGTAATTCCTCAAACCTCATCCGAGCAATGTCAGGACTCTACCAGTCTGCCACCATTGGGCTGGGAGAGCAATCAGCAGATCCACTCCAGTGTCTTGTTCTCTTCTTCAGGTTCTACTTCCCACCGAGAGTCAGGAGGCCGGAGGACGATCAAGACAAACTCAAGGGTCGTGTGTGCCCGCACGAGGGCAGTTGTGTCTCCAGCTTGATCAAGGTCAGTTATCACATACAGTACTTGTATTGCTGTTTCTTTTTTCATTTAGGGGCTTGGATATCGCAGCCATCGGCCTCGTGTACTTGGGTGTTTGTAGAATGTGTGTGATAACCTGTGTTATTGTCATGTATGCACTAGTGTGTTTGTTACCACGGAAAAGCTCTTCCAGGATGACTGAGGTAGGAATCAAACTCAGCTCCCCTCAGTTCTACCTCATATCATGTTCTAACCCTCGGACCGGAATTAAATTTCTTGGTCTAGGGCCTTTGGGACCGAAATTGCAATATGTACCCCGAGTACATCGTTAGAATTTAGTACTCAACAGAGAGACTTGATCCACCAGTCTAGTCAGCCTACTGCCAATATGGTTTGCACTACAGGAACACTGCACTGCCAGGGCCCTGCATAGCTAGTGCCTGTAGTATGTTCTATCCTGCTGCACCCTTACGGGCAATCTAAGAAGTAAGCCACAAGCGCTTGACGTCATGTGCTTGCCTCTCCCCCACCTGCCGCTTGCTGCATGTGCGAGCGAGCTGTGTGTAGTATGGTGTGGTGCCTTGCAACCCTGGCAAGTGCTTTTAGGGCCGTATGACCTAGCCTCACACCGTCAGCACTGTCTACGCTGGAACTCGTCAGTTCAGGCCCGCACGGCCAGCCCGTCCCGACAGGGCTTCGTAAAGCCGTTCCTCTCTTCTCTTCATATTATTATTATTACTATTATTATTATTATTATTATAACACTATTAATATTAGCAATAAAATGTTATTGGGTACCAATAGACTACGTCTCATACTGTTCCTAAATACATTGAAGATGAATTCTCTATTATTGAATGGATTCATTGATAGCAAAATTAGGTCATTTATACTTAGGCATATAGGGGGCGTGGTAGCGCAGCGGCCAAGCTGTTGGCCCCTCACCACGGCAGACCGGGTTCGATTCCCGGTCAATGCATATAAGATTTTCTAAGTGAAATGCCATGTCCTGTGGTTCGGATTCCACGTAAAAAGGAGGTCCCGTGGCTTATGATCTCGCGATTAACGGTCACGTAAAACTACAATCTTCCTTCTTCCTTATACTTAGGCATACGGTACCCAAACTTGATGAGTGATTTAAAAATGTTGATGATGTTCCTCTCGCTTATTCGAAACGTACCACAAGCTTTCTCTTCTCTTTGAAGCCTATCGTTTTCTCTAAACGACCTGTTTTGTTATGCCGAAGGTTACTTCACATCTGATGGTGGGGTCCAGCATAAATCTTGCATCCTTCTTATGGCCAATAACAATTATTATGCCCATTGTATTTTTGCTTCTAACACGAGAAAGACACGAAAACATGGATCGCGTAACATTTCTGAAATGTTACAGCTGCATCTTGGATCTACTTCGGTGATTCCCAACGTTTTTAGTAAATCCCGTTCTTAATTATGTTTTTTGAACGTGAGCTAGGGTATCAGGCACTCCACAGTGTTTGCAGCATACAGTCCTGGCTACGCCCATGGATGTCTCACACAAGAGCAACCTTTGCTTCCACCTATTTGTGCTAGGCTACTCCATTTCATGTCTACTTCTGGATTAGTCAATCTCTATAAAATATGGTGATTGGGTAGTTTCTGTACTTTCTCAATCAACTTGCAAGTTCATTTTGTGTTTACCATAGATCCGCTTCAGTCTTAAGTATCAGCTATTTATATTCCCTTGGTTCCTAACTAGTAAATCACCGTCTTGATCGTTATCACCATCTTCATCATCATCATCACCGTCCTGACAACCTCATTCGTTGTACGAGCACAAATTACGCACTATGTCGCCATGCCTTCAAGCAATTCTTGTTCTCTCTGGTACAGACTCCCTACATGATGCTTACTATACTGTGGATGTTCATTCACTGAAAATTGTAAAATTAGCTTCGAGGTTTTCCTATGCCCAGAACTTACAATGCAATGAAAATCAAAAGTCTTAAATACCATATCTGGATTAGCCTACATATACACATGCAATTGGATTAACTCATGAGGGCTACTTGTAGCATAGGCCTTTGAGAATATTTTACGGAAGCTATTCTAACAACTCTACGGAGTGATGTGCTCTCAATTCGAATTGCAGAATAAGAATGTAGAAAAAAGGGAACTCGTGCCCACTGGCCTGGCGCAAGTCCTCGAAATGAGCACCGCTTGGATGACTTAAGTATCATCGATACAATTTCAGTACCCCAAACCGAAATTTAATTTCGTGGCAGGGCAGGGAATCAAACCCGTACCACAGGGGCGACAGCCAAGAATGTTAGCAGCTACACCACAAGGTGGTCTCTTTCATTGTCAGCACAATCAATTGCACGATACCATGTAATTTCTACACTGGGCGAACTATAATAGTACACATTTCTTCGTATTTTTGGCATTACATAGGCCGTGGTAAGTTAGGATGACGGTTCGCGTACCATAACCCTAAAGTCGATTAGTTCCAAGAACTAACAAACAAAACAGTTTTAGGCACTCCACCGAAAGACACACAGACAAGCTGGTAGAGAGACAGACAACATATTTTGTAATTTTCAGAGCAAAATAATTGTTTTATAATGAATACCACTCTTGGTCTAGATGGCGTTGGAATAATGCATATTGTCCTAAAACTTCAAAGGTTTGAACGATTTCGTGTCTTCTTGCTTATTTTGCCGTATATCTTATATGTAGGTAAATTCCACGAGGTATTGTTTCAGGCCATGTTGAATATAAGAAGTCTTTCTTTTTTTATCGTTTACCCTCCAGGGTTGGCTTTTCCCACGGACTAAGCGAGGGATCCCACCTTTACCGCCACTGGTAGTGTCCTGGAGTTTGAGACTCTGAATCGGGGATACAACTGGGGAGTGTGACTAGCACGTCACCCAGCGGCCTCACCTGCAAAGCGAACAGGGGCCTGATGAAGAGATGGGAAGAGTGGGAGGGTTAGGCAAGGAAGAGGGAAGGAGGCGGCCGTGGCCTTACGGAAGGTACCACCCCGGCAATTGCCCGAAGACGAAGTGGTAAACCACGGAAAACCACTTCGAGGATGGTTGAGATGGGAGTCGAAACCCCTCTACTCATTTGGACCACCCGAGGCAGAGTAGACCCCAATCCAGTCCTCATACCACTTTTCAAATTTCGTGGCAGAGCCGGGAATCGAACCGCGGACCTCCTGGGCGGCAGCTAATCATGCTGACCACTGCACCACGGAGGCGACTTGAATATAAGAATAAAATACATAAAGGCCTTAGATTGCGACGGAATATCTTTCATTTTAAAATCCTGATGAATTTACTAACGCATGTTTCTCGAACTCACATATCCATGAAGAGCATCAATCTAGTCATTTGGCGAATTCAGAATCTTGTTATTGAAATACAGGTTTATAGCTCTAATGTAGATTTTTGGTTCTACCCATAATTATTCCGGTTTCTATGAGGTAGAGGATGTGGTGAGACAGTTTCCTTGTGGGATCTCATGAGAGGAGTTAATGACGAATGAAATTAATGAGGTAATGTATGGAGTGGCTGTGTGTGGTCTTTCGAGTTTGGAGTAGTCTGACCATGCATGTTAACGTGTTTAGCTACCTCGGCTGGTTTGTGACATTATGTCAACAAATTGAAAACGAAAATCCACAGCCTGCTTCCAGTCTCCGACTGGGTCAGGAATGGAATGAATGAAGCCCCCATCTAGCGGCGAGGATATGAACTGTGCCGGCTGCCGAAGCCTGTCGCACTCTCCTGGGGCAATGATTAAATGAATAACAGATGCAATGAAATGATAGTGGAGAGTGTTGCTGGAATGAAATTGTGACAGGGAAAACCGGAGTACCCGGAGAAAAACCTGTCTGCCTCCGTTTTGTCCAGCACAGATCTCACATGGAGTGACCGGGATTTGAACCACGGACCCAGTGGTGAGAGGCCGGCGTGCTGCCGCCTAAGCCACGGAGGCTCTGTCAGCAAATTTAAAAAAATAATGTCAACAAATTAAACAAGAAGTTCCGTGAAGAACTATACAGCCTACATTTCATGCCAATGATTATTCTACAGTATATGAACCTATCTAGAATAATGACGAAATTAAGTTGGTAATATCGAAATATCTAATTAGTTCAAAATATACCTGGTAAAATGTAGCCTAATAAAGCACTACAGTTGGCAGCCCTGGTGACTGAATATATTCTTAGTTCCATCTCTTAAGGTACAGAATACAAAATTTGGTTGAAGTCCAATGGACGTTACTTGCAGTTAGACACTGGATCTATCAGCACGCGTAAAAGCATGTTGCCAACAATACCATGCGTGTGCTGGTCAGAAATAATCTGAAATATTATGATATCTGTTGTGCCAATTTTGGATGAAATCCGTTTGTTAGTATAGAAGTTACATGTATTTTAAAATTGGACATATCAGCAGGCATAGAATCATGTTGGCAGCACTGCCTTGTAATAATTACTCCAAATTAATCTAGAATGTCAGGTGCTATACGTGTGCAATGTATAGAGCTGTTGGCTTGCATACTTTCTGATATATTGATATTAGGGTAAACAAAATATAGAGAGCATTTATTAAGATTTGGTAGCCCTGATTGCTCTTAACAATACTTATAGTCATATCTGTTATGGTACACATAGCACATACGAAATTTGGTTGAACTCCAACTGATAGTATAGAAGTTACATGTATTTAAATATTGGTACTATCAGCAGGCTTATAATCATGTTGGTAGAACTGACGTATATAAGTTACTCCAAATTAATCTAAAATGTCAGAATATACGTGTGCATAGTTTAAAGCTGTTGGCTTGCATACTTTCTGATATATAGGTATTTGGATTTAAAAAAGAGAGAGAAATTATTAACAGTTGGCAGCCCTGGTGGCTCTTAAGAATACGTTCAGTCATATCTGTTTATGTACAGATATTACATACAAAATTTGGTTGAAATCCAATTGATAGTATAGAAGTTATATGCATTTAAACATTGGACTTATCAGAAGGCTTAAAATTATTTTGGCAACACTGTCATAGTTTGCCTCCTGGAAATTAAACTGAAATAGTATTATCTACATGTGTGCCAATTTTGGAATAGCTCCCATGCATACCTTGCAAGATATCCAACATGGAGCTCAAATTTCTAGTGCGTTTTTTCAGCAGTTGGTAGCACTGACATCATTTTCAAATATGGACGTGAGATATTCAGGTGCACATCTTTACTCATACTAAATTTGGTTTTGATTGCTGCAGCCGTTTAGGAGTTGATAGGGGGGGGGGGACACACACACACAGACAGACACACATTTTCCCGGATCGATCTCATAAGTCTACTTTTTCCTCATTTTTGCAAAATGTGAAAAGTAGGCTAAAAATGTATTTTAACTCTCCTGATTCCATACCGGCCCCTGTTACTGTCACATGCATGATTACCAATATGCTTGATTCTATTTTCGGACTATTATATCTCGCTGCACCTGCTACATCACCCAAAAAGTATGCAAATTCCTGTATCCTTGCTGCAGAACTGGTTCATGTGCATCCAAATATCATGTTTTATACGTCTTCGGTTTGTATCATTAATGTGTGACTTTCCCACTATGCTAATTTCGTCCTGCCCCTGCACAAAAGACGCTATGAGCACGGCATACCACACGCATATGACAAAATGTTGGCTCTAGTGCGCCTAGTGTCCAGGCTCTGCGCTCAGTACTGAACGTACTGCAGTACCCGGTCAATTGGACAGTGCTTGTGCGACTAAGCGCTGCAGTGCTAGTGTGCTGTCGTGCTGCACTACTCAGAAATGGACCGAGTAGGGCTGCGCTCCGCCAGCACGAGTAAATTTCTCGCTAGCACTGCTTCACCTTGCCCATTGCACGGCCCTGCTGCACTCCATGACCCTGGGATGCGTAAGGCAAACCAATGCTGTAATGCGTCTCGAAGGTACGGTAAATAATAAATAAGTCATTCCATCTATAGCAATGTCTCCTCGCACAAAGCATGCGTATATTGGGTCCAGTCTCAGTATTCTGCTGAAGCTGTCAACTTACCTATGGATCGTGCCGACAGAAAAGCAACGAGTGAGCGCCAAGAATAGTGACCGACGAGGTGCTGGGTCGGTGTGCTGCAAGACTGTCAAAGGGATTTAAAGTGGCCTAGTCTCAGGCGCGGATCTAGAGTTTGGCTTGGGGGGGGGTCAGAGAATCGAAATTGTTAAGAAAAATTGTATCACTAACAACGCAATCACAAAATAACCAAACGCACAAAACCAGACCAATTTTTTTGCAAGCCACATGGATAGAAATTTGATGCGTTTAGCGCACCAAAAACATTCGTACAAATTGCAACGGCGTGTTTTGCGACTTTTACATCGAGCTTCGAGAAAAGTATCAAGGTACGTTATAGTTTCGACAAGTAGAGTTGGTATGGAGAAAGGGAGTAAGTCACAACTTAAATTGCCAACCAAGCTTGCAGTTTGGACGTCGGCAAAATTTTTTGGTGTGAATAAAGCCCCAAATTCCTATCCGTGCATTGCTGCACATTCATCGTGACATCACTATAAACGTCGATTCGGTAATCACAAGGTTTGCTAAACAAAATAGACGAGTTGGTTCTGTTATATAAATAATCGTTTTTATGTAACAGGTATGAAGTTTTAAATATGTACAGTTGTAACAGAACATAATAATTGCAATAAAGATATTTTCAGTATTGAATAAAATGAAAAATACTGTTTTTCAGTTAAAATAATTCGTTAAGTTTTATTTGTATGGTTATTGTGTTTTCGTTTTTTGAGTTTGCAAAAAAAATTGGTCTCCGTTTGGGGAGGGGGGGGTCATGACCCCCGTGAGACACCCCCCCCCCCCCCCTTGAATCTGCGCCTGCCTAGTCTTGTGTGTTGAGGCGATCCACGAGATGCCCAGATTTCATCATTTCAATGAATAGGAGGACTCTAATTTGTTTTTGACTACGAACAATCTCTCCCCATCATTACCAGAAGTGATTTTCCTCACAAATGTGATCATAAGGAACAGATCTAGACACCAGTAGTGCATTTAGATCAATTGATTAATGTTGAGTGTAAGAGGCTAAAAGTCTGTCAATGGGCTGTGTCCTCAAACTAAATTATTTCGCAACACAATGCGATGAAGATGAAGCGCATCATGAACACGCTTTCGATGTTCAATAAACCACGAAATCAGTGTGATGAAACGTTTACACCCGCCTTAGCAATAGGGTGCTCTCAGTCCACTCCGGAGGCTCCCTGCATAGAAACACGTGGTTTGATTTTCGTGAAATGTCGTGTAAATTATTTGTATTTTGGTAACGAACACTTAAGTACAATTACAGTCATTGGGGAGGATAGGCGTACCTTCCCCCAATTATTATACAGGGTGTTTCAGGAGGAATAGTAAATATTTTAGGAGGTGGTAGTAGAGATGAATTGCAATAAAAAAAATCCATATAACATGTGTCCTATTTGTATTGCGTACCGAGATACAGCTGTTGGTATGTAACCAGGGCAGTTGTCGTTTCGTGTGTTGGCACACCGGTTACCATGGGCGTATTTAACGATTGTCAACAGTCGTGTGTTGTTGTTCAAGTTGTGAAATTGTGTTTTAGTTTTCATTGAATGTGTTCACCTGTCAGTGTGCTTTGTTGGCCAAGTATCGTATGTATTGTTTAAACATACACATGCTGAGTATGCCGATATGGTATTTGTGTGTGGGTTTTGTAATGGAAACACAGCTGCTGCTTGTAGAGAATACGGAATACGATTTCCTAACCGCAGACGACCAGATTCAAGAGTGTTTACAATACATTGCGTGACTCTGGTGCAGTACCCAGCTGTCTATATGGTGATACAACATCTAAACGTAACATTCCCCAGAAGATGGATCGGGAGATATGGACACGTTTTTTGGCCACCAAGGTCCCCGGACCTTATCCTTGGATTTTTGCCTGTGGGGATGTTTGAAGGGCGAAGTCTACAAGGAAAAAGTTAGCACAAGAGCCGAGTTGGTCGTTCGGATTACGCATAGTACAGCCCTCATAAGAAAAACGCTAAGACGCCCTCCGAAGAGCTACACGGGTGTTTCAAGAGAAGTGCAAAATGTATTGAAATTGGTGGTGGAAGTTTTTAAAATCAAATTTGAACAACCTCATTTGCCTTGGCTTTACATTTGTTTGGGTTAAATACTACCAGCTGTATCTCGGTACGCAATACATATGGGACACTTGTTATATGGAATTTTTTATTGCAATTCGTCTATACTACCACCTCCTAAAACACCCTGTATATACAGGGTGTTTGCGTGATGATGTTATCAACTTTCAGGGGTGATGGGGGAAGGCAAATGGATCCATTTTGGGATAAGGACCCATAGTCCGGAAACGATCGCGTCAACAGTTATTAATAATCGCAGTTGTTTAACGTCCGTCCTCAGTTCTAGTTCTTAACTGACGCCGGGGTGTGTAACGTCCCGCAGGCGTTCTTTAACGTGCTGGAAACCAATGACATGGGGTTGGCACGTGTACACACACGTAAACGCCACCGTCCACAGTCGGGTTTGACCCCGCCAACTTGAGATTAGTAGATCAACGCCGTATCCACTTCATGGCCAGCTCATTCACCTGATCTCACTCCACTGGATTTATTCTTGTGGGGCCATGTGAAAAGTTTTGTGGATGAGACACCTGTCGAAACGGAAGAAGATCTCCTGGCAAGAATTCTCGTTGCCTGCGACGCTGTTCAAACGGCACCGGGGACATTCGAACGGGTACGGCAGACTTTGTGCGACTATGACATGCCTGCATTGACGCAGGGGAACGCCATTTTGAACAGTTGTTGTAAATGTAGCAACTTGTGAAACGTGTGCAGGAAAACGAGTAGCATTTTGCTTATAACTTGTGACTCGATCGTTTCCGTACTATGGTTCCTTTACTCACATTGATCCATTTGCCTTCCTCCATAATCCCTGTTGAGTTAGCGGATCCAGCTGCAAAAGAGGCGGTATCACTACCACCTCGACCAATGGGGGTACCCGTTAGAGATATTCGCTCTCAGTTACGCCTACAAGTTCTGGCTTTTTGGGAGAGTCAGTGGCTAGCTGACCCACTGCCCAGTAAACTGAGAGCGATCAATGGAACTACTCGCGTGTGGCGGAGCTCTTTCCGGTCACGGAGAGAGTCCGTCATTTTGTGTAGGCTCAGGATAGGTCATACAAGATCCACCCACTCGTATCTGATGAGAAGGGAAGACCCCCACTTTGTACCTGTGGAGCCGTTTTCACCGTGACCCACATTTTCACCGAGTGTGTGGATCTTGCTGACTTACGAAGAAAACTTGGTTTGCAGATGACACTCAAACTTATATTAGCCGATGACGTGGTGGCTGCTGATCGCGTTATCCGCTTTATAAGTGAGAGTGGGTTAGGGCCAGCAATCTAAATTCTCCCGTGAACATTGACTCAACGACTTGTTCGTTTTTGAATGATAAAGTTTTGTTTTTCCGTAATTTTTGTTTATTTTTATAATTTTTATTTTTATTTATTTTTTTGTTTTTGTTTTATTGATTTTTGGTCTTTTTGTAGTTAGGTGTCCACCTCAATATTTAAATTCAATTCCAAATTTGCATTCTTTAATCTGTGTTAAAAGGGGCAGACGACCTCGTAGTTCCGCTCCTTAAAACTACAATAACTAACTAACTAACTATCATCCCTGAAAGTGTGTAACATCATCACTGATACACCCTGTATAAAACGCTAAGGTGTATGTTTCACAAAACTCAAGTTCCTAAACCAGAGGGAGTAAGAAGGTGTGGTTTGTATCGAAATCTTCCAAATCGTCCCAATAGTGCAGGAAAACTCTTGAATTTCTTGAAAATTCAACGGAAATATATTTAGGCTATTTGTTTATAAAGTGCATTTAAACAAATAAACAAGACGATAGTCCTTGCCAGAACTATGTCGGGTTGAGCCCACATAACAGTAAAGCCGGGTGGGTAGTTTATTACACATGGGGCGATTACAAGTAACCGATCGCAATCACAAAGCGGCTTCGGTGGCGTAGTTGGTAGCATGCTGAGCTTCTATGTCCAAGATCGCGGGTTCAAACCCGGCCGAAGTCGTTGGATTTTTAAGAGCGTTAAAAATCCCTCAATATGCCTTCCTTCGGAGGGGAAGTAAAGCCGGCGGTCCCATGTCATAGATTTATGGCATGTTAAAGAACCTTCTACTAATTACACCAGTGTGAAGCTAAATTATATAGCCTATAGGTTAAACATTCGACAAACGCTCAAATTCACTTGGCCACCATGTTCATTTTGTAGTTAATAGGTTTTTGAAAGTCTCATATGTGAACTTTTAGTAGTGCCCTCTATTACCGTACTACATTTCAGGGTGATATCATCAATAGTTTCGGAGATATTGAATGCTGATGAAATATTTCGCAGAGCCGCCATGTGGGACTGGTGAGACGTAATAAAATATAAAGGGCACAGTCGAGGTCGGACAAAATGGTGCTATGACCTCACCGAGTTTCATTGAAATCGCTCCTGCCGTTTAGATTTTATTAGGGGGTACACACACACACACATACACACACGGGAAAATGGTGATCTTATAAGCCTATGTTTTTAATAAATGAAAATAGGTTATAAAAAGCAATTTGGTGTTGATCGGACGAGGCATGAGCCACGTATGCCTTTTGTTTTTGTATAGCATCTTAAAAGCAACCATGTAATTCTAAAAATGCGGCGTTTATAGCGTGTGCAAGATGCCGAGAAAATTAATGCTTCCCCTGGTTTTTCTGTTTTTTTTTTACGATGAATATCACCCCAGCACGTGTAAATCATCAACTGTAAAATCATAAATGTATCTAATGCTATATGCGACGCACTCGCGTATGCCTTAATTGCAATCCCTTCCCGGAAATGTATTTAATAATAACGTTTTATTGCGCACAAGTTGTGCAAAATTACAAATAACATGCAAGGAAAGATGCACTTCAGCCTATGCAGTGATCTATGATGGGTTTCCCTCTATTCCTACAATGAAGAACGTAATAACGTTCACAGATTCCGTCACACAGCTCACAGACACAGGCCGGGTCCGGATCATGGAATGTCTTTGTCTTGCACATTCTATGGTGGAAACCGTGCACAGCCAAAGAGGTCACAAAGTGCCGCAAGTCCTGGTTCGGTTCCATCCATGCTCTGTTGATCATAGCCTCGGTCGAGTAGAATTCTTCCCAGATTTCACTTCTTTTCAACGTTCTTTCTGCTAGAACTCTCTTCCAGCAGGTCGTAGTAGGCAAAGCGAACTTGAATCTAAAATCCTCCATCAAGAAGGGTTCCCGAGTGAGCATATACACTAATCTTGATCGCGTGTATTTGGATACTCCAAGGACAGCCTTCAAGTATCTAGCCTTTACCTGTTCCAATGTTCGGAGGTCTCCTATGCTTAACTTGTCCCAAATTATCTCTATGCCATACGTGAGGATTGGAACAATTTTTGCATCGAAGAGTGCAATGGCGGATCTCAAGGATAATCTTGTAATGGCTCTGACGTCAAATATAGCCTTGGTAGCTGCTGTCGTTCTTTGTTTTATGTGGATTTTGAACGAGTTCATTGTCGTTTGTAACGTTACACCCAGATATTTAAAGCTATTGACAGTCTTCAGTGGTGTACGTTTGAAAAATATTCTCTGTTCTTGGGAAACACGTCCACCCTTCCTGAAAATCATATGCTCGGTCTTCTCTGTATTAACTTGCAATTCATTCTTATCTGCCCATTTCTCCAGAGCATGGGTTGCAATTTGGAGATCCCTGATGTTCTGCGACCCCAAAACCATGTCGTCGGCGTAAAGGTATATCTTCGTTTCCTTTGAAACTTCTCTGACTGCATGAACAATATCGTGCGTGGCGACATTGAAGAGCAGGGGACTGAGGGGATTTCCCTGAAGTACGCCGTTCGTTTGTATGATCTGTCTGGAAATGGTTACGTTGTCGGAGATTTTTATATTATTGCTCCTTAACATGTTATGAACCAGAATTGTGAGTGCTTTATTTTCTGTCGCTATCGAATTTAGTTTCGTGGAGATGATGGTCCTGCTTAGATTGTCGAAGGCTTTCGAGAAATCAATAAATACTGCATGGAATTTTCCTTGAGGTGTTCTAAGGGTATTCTCTATGTCATCTTTGAGATTTCTAATTGCCTGAAGCGTGTTTCTCCCTCGTCTAAAACCAAATTGCTCTTCTGGTATTTTAACGTCGATTTCTTCAGTGAGTCTTGTTTGTCATGAGCTTTGTAAGTATATTTAATAAATTGCTTTCTAGGGCAATCCCTCTGTAGGAGTTGGGGTCACACACATCTCCTTTTCCTTTGTGTAGTACCTTTATTGTAGAAGTTTTCCATGACAATGGGATGTCTCCTGATTGTAAGCATAGGTTCATTAGGTCTGTAATAGCTGGGAGTAATACCGTAACTGCTGTCTTAATATGCTCATTAAAGATACCGTCCGGTCCGGGTGCTTTTCCGTTTTTCAAAACAGACACAGCATTTCGAACCTCCTCTGTCGTGAACGAGCAGATATTGGAGCCGTCAGGGTCGATTTCTTTCTTATGATAAGCTGTTGTGGATCTATTCTGGTTCAGAATAAGTGTAAAATGTTCCTCCCAGGCTGACATATCGATTTTTCCTGCAGCTTGTGTTTTCCGGGGTCTGAGAGCTAAGTAAGGGTTTTTCTTTGCTTCCTCCACCATCCTGTATGTTTCGAGTTCGATGAAGTCATTTCGAATTTTCTTGAGTAAATTCTTATATTCCTTTCTCAGGTGACTATACGTTGTTAGGTCTTCTTGCTTATTGCTAACCTTTGCTTTGTGAAGGGCATGCAATACTCTTTTCCTTTCTAAGTAGCAGGTTTTATTAAACCATTTTTGTGATTTTCGTTCTGTTTTTGTGGCGGTTGAGGATTGAATTATATTCTCTAGCGCAATAGCAGCAGAATCGAGATCGTTCGCTTTTATTCTATCATTAAAGGGGGTGAGTCTGTCTGTACATTGCAGGAGCACACTTTCATTCAACTTTCTGGAGATATTCTTTGTGATACATTTTGTCATTCTGAACTTGAGCATTACCAGTAATTACGAAGCGTGCCACAACAGGACAATGTTTCTTAAGTGGTGCTTCTGCTCCTGAAGAACGAACTTTGTAGTCCAATAATTTCATCCCGACTCCCCTGAAGAAAATTAAATCTATTGTACTACTCCCATTGTATGCGAAATACGTTTTGTCATCTTTTTTATTGACGAGGGTAAATCCTTCTTCTTCCATTAACAATAGTAATTCTTTGCTCCTGATGTTGTCAGTATCTAATCTGCAGTTGAAGTCACCAGCAATGATTACATTGGTTTTAGGGTTTGCTTTCGTTAGTGCAGTCAGGACCGTTGTTATGACATCCTCTAAGGATGTTGAAGGTTCTATATAAAGGCCTATGAGTGTTAAGTTCTCTAATTTGATTATTATGGTCTCCTCGTCACTGTAGGCAGCTAGTAACTTTCCAATTGTGGGTTTGAAGTAACAGGAAATACCTCTCATAGGTCTTCCTCTTGGTCCTTGGGTAGCGAGGACATGCTCTGAGTAAAATCCGGTAATATGTATTGCCTTGGTCGCAAAAGTTTCAGTTAAGATGAGAATGTCTTGTTTATCAAATATATTTCTCGGGGATAGGTCGATGATGCTCTTTAATCCTTCCACATTCCAGATTAGTAGATTAATCCGCAAATCTTGCTACTTGCCATTTGGAGCGAAAAAGACGATATCTTCTAATAAGAGCTCCTGTTGGCCAGAGTTCAGGGATGACAACTTTGTTGAGATCTGTAATGGGGATTCCAACTTTGAAGGATTTGAGTGTACCTTTGGATTGAAGTTCTTCACAATCATATATCTCGTCTACTTGCAGCTTCTTTAGATGGCTCACTATTTTGTCAGTGGTCGCACTCGGAAGTAGTCGTCCAATGTACAGCCATGCTCGATGTGATACTGCTTGGAGTTCATCACATTGTCTTTCCTTTTCTTTTTCTACAGAATTATGTTTAGTCCTTATGATTGTTGGGGTATGAATTAACTGAAGGTTGCCCCTACGTCGTCGACCTACGGCCTCAGGCCATTTTGTTTCGTCAGATGGTTGTTCTGGACTGTAAGGGAATCCTTCATCTCGTGAGGGACGGGCATCCGTTAATTCTCGACTAAAGGGAGCAATGGAATCCGTAACTTTTCGACTAAAGTGAGCATATGATTCTGCTGGCAAATCTATTTTTTCTGTCATACGATTAGCATTGACTTCAGCTCTGGTGCCTTTCCTGGTCAACATATTACTTTTCTGAACCAACTCTTCCCTAGTGTTTTGATAATTCTTCTTTACGGGTGTGCGGTGAGATTTCTCAACATTACTTATTTCCTATAATGTGTCCTCCAGCTCTCCGTCGTTAGAGCCTATGGCATTCTTGATTTCAGTTGTAGTGATTTCATTATTTTTCCCGGTGGATCCTTTGGTTTTCATGAATTCCTCACTAACAACTTTACGTATGTCTTCCCTTATTATTGTTTGGAATTTAGTAATCATATCATCAACAGTTTCATTCTGACGGTACGGCAACATCTCAATGAAGGAGTTGTTGTTTGCATTAATTTCAGATTCTACGTGATGTCCCTGAGTATCCTCATGTGCCTGAGATCAAGGCTTCATAACTTAACATAACGAAAATGGTTGTTTGGGTAGATTATGTAACAAAATGGGTCTTGGTCACATTGTGGTCGTTACGTTTCTTATCCGGAAGTCATTTGTATCGCATGGTAACGTTATTGGGCCATATAACGTTATTCTGATATTGGTTATCGTAGAAACGAAATACTAGTGCCCACCTGAAATAACGTTATCGGAATACATATCTCGAAAAAAATCTCCTAATATCGTTATTTGGACTGATAACGTTATTCGAATATCAGTTAACCAAGGAACGAAATGGTAGTGCCCGCCTGAAATAACGTTATCGGAAAACATATCTCGAAAAATATTCTCTCAATACCGTTATTAGGATTAATAACGTTATTCGGATATTGGTTATCTCAGGAACGAAATGGTAGTGCTCACTAGAAATAACGTTATTTGAATAGATCTCTCAAAAAAATCCCCCAATACCGTTATTCGGACTAATAACGTTATTCGGATGTCGGTTATCGCGGGAACGAAATGGTAGTGCTCACTATAAATAACGTTATTTGAATACATCTCTCGAACATTATTCCCCAATACCGTTATTCGGACTAATAACGTTATTCGGATATCGGTTATCGCAGGAACGAAATGGTAGTGCTCACTAGAAATAACGTTATTTGAATATATCTATCGAAAAATATTCCCTCAATACCGTTATTCGGACTAATAACGTTATTCGCATATCGTTTATATATTACAAACGGCATCATCGATTGAGAATGGCACCATTTTGATACATTTTGCGTTGGAGAACTCCATAGAGTAGAAATAGTGGAAGTGTCACTTTGCGACCTACGTCGTGTTAGGTTCTGAGTTTAGCCGCGAGATTAATAAATACTCGGAAGTGTTTACCGTGATAGGGTATTGTATTTTTAGCCTACTTTTCACATTTTGCAAAAATGAGGAAAAAGTAGACTTATGAGATCGATCTGGGCAAATGTCTGTCTGTCAGTCTGTCTGTCTGTCTGTCTGTGCATGTCCCCCCCCCCTATCAACTCCTAAACGGCTGAAGCAATCAAAACCAAATTTGGTATGAGTAAAGATCTATATCTGAATATCTCAAGGCCATGAAAATGAAGTCAGTGCTACCAACTGCTGAAAAACCGCAATTGAAATTTGAGCTCCATGTTGGATATCTTGGAAGGTATGCATGGGAGCTATTCCAAAATTGGCACATAATTATATAGATAATAAGACCTTAAGAAACTAAACATCTCTACAGAAGACATCGCAGACAGGAGCAAATACAGAGAAAAACTTAGACTACAGAAGTTTGAGCAAACTCCCAAAGAGAGACAACCAGCAAAGAGGTGGACAGAAGAGAGAAAGAGGAAACATAGTGTGTATATGAGAGGTTTTTGGGAAAAAAGAAGAAAGATCCAGAATGAAACATGAAAATTGATTGTGTTGTAACGCTCTCCTTATGGGGAATTAACAAATAAATAAATAATAATTTCAGTTTAATTTCCAGGAGGCCATACATGACAGTGTTGGCAAAATGATTCTAAGCATGCTGATAGGTCAAATTTTTAAATTAATAGAACTTCTATACTATCAATTGGATTTCAACCAAATTTCGTATGTAGTCTACTATGTGTACATAACCAGATATCACTATGCGTATTCTTAAGAGCAACCAGCAGCTGACAACTGTTGATAATTGCTGTCTCTACTTTTTTACCCTTATATTAATATATCAGAATGCATGCAAGCCAACAACTCTAAACTTTGCACACGTATAGTACCTGACATTCTAGATTAATTTGGAGTAACTAATATTATGCCAATACCGCTAACATGATTCTAAGCCTGATGATAGGTTCAATTCTAAAATGCATGTAATGGATTTCGTCCAAAATTGGCACAACAATAGATCATAATATGTTAGATTATTTCTGACCAAGACATGCATGACATTGCTGCCAACATGATTTTACGCGCACTGATAGATCCAATATCTAACTGCATGTAACGTCCACGTTATCCATTGAACTTCAATCAAATTTTGTATTCTGTACCTTAAGAGATAGAACTAAGAATATATTAAGTCACCAGGGCTTCCAACTGTAGTGCAGGTATATTTCGAATTAATTAGAAATTTTGATATTACCAACTTAATTTCGTCATTAACGTAGATAGTTCCATATAGATTAAACATAGGCATGAATCTTTAAGTTTAAGAAAAATAGGCTCCTTAGTTTGTCACGGAACTGCTTGTTGAACTTGCGAAAGTGGCGAATGTCCGGAAAAACACTCTTAAATGCGCTTTTGAAGAAAGGAACAACAGACCGACACCACTTGAAATACATAGGCAAAGGTGGATAGCAAACGACCTGAAGCTTAATAAAGATCAAGTATTAGCGAATCAACTAGACAACGGGGAAAATTCAGTGTACATTAAATTAGTGTACACCTTACTTGATGAAAACATATTATCTCGACATGAAGGTGTGAAATCCTTCCGGCTAGCTAGCGGTAACACCACAAAGATAACTATCACTGCTTCAGACTCTTTAACAAAACGTGTGCGTGTCTGTTAAATCTCCTCCCGAAGTCAACAATGAAAGGCTCTCCCGCGTGCTTTCTACGCATGGAGTTCTCAAGGACATACGGAACGAGTGCTGGAATGAAGTATACGAATTTTCTGCTGTAAGTAATGGCATACGTATTGTAACAATTGAACTTAAATACCCCATTCCATCATATTTGACGGCCAATGATTGTAAAGTTCTGTTAACATATGAAGGACAAGCTAAGTATTGCTTTTATTGTAAAGAAACCTCCCACTTACAAATAGACTGTCCGAACAGAAGGCATCGCCCGGTACTTCATGTCAGACAACAAACCTACAGCACGGTGCTGGGCGAGTCAGATGGGAGTAGTAAGCTAAGCAACACTACCGACATGGAAACTGCAGTACCTTCCCCTGAATATCCAGCCATATCAGAGGCCTTTCATAACAGGCCCCATTCTACATACACATATAGCATTGCGGAAGTAACTCAACCATCAGATAACGTAGCTGAAACATCCCTGACTACTTTACATAGCAATGAAGAGGGAACTGTGACGTCACGATCGGACAGCACGGGGAAGGGACACCCCAGCAGGCAACACAGCAGTCTGTGCAGCAGCCAGATACTATTAAGACTAAATGTCCCGATTTTTAGTTTGTAATTCCGACACCACGTAGGAGCACCAAAGTAAGGCAATTTCTCTTGAATGGAAGCTCGTATTTGCGATGTCAAAACCCAACACCACCTAGAGAGGTGGTGTTGCAAAACCACTATGTATACTAGAGTGCAATAGAATTGATATCAATTCAATGCATTTTCCAAAATGTGAAAAACAAAGACGTTATTGACAGTTTTTTATATTTCTGCTTAAAATATGACAAAAAATCTGGTAATACGAAAACGGAGATTTATTTCCTGATTCCAATGCATTTTTCATAAATAAAATCGGGTGAATGGAATCGTCGGCATTAGTTTGGGAATTGTTTTGAAAAGGGTGGTAGGAGTAGCGGCGCGGCTATACAAGATCTCTAGCGCAAGGAAAATGATGAACACGCCGAGTTGACGAATATTGTAGTTCGGCGAGTTACATGTACAAGTGCCTATGCGTGGAACAATAGGCCTATCTGAGCAATAAAATTATAGCAATGTCATACTTATGTAACGTTGACACACTGTGTTTATACAGATACTTTCTTACTTCCTCAAACATTCTTGTTCTTGTTCTTGTTGATAATAATACATTCTAGGGGCTTGGGACATCTTGGTCATCAGTCCCATGTAGTTGACTATGTGTGTTACTGTATTAGAGCCAGGGATGGGGCAGGTGCCCTGAGTCTTCAAGTAAGGTACTATCTCGGCATTCACCTGGAGGGTGTGTGGAAAACCCTGCGAAACACAAGACACAACTGAACTTCAGGTGCAACCACAATGGTAGGTTGATTGACAGGTGAACTAGTCAATGAGAGATGTTGGACTGATGACAGTTTCCTAGGAAAAAAATCATAAAATAAGAAGGAATTTCTGAATGGCAATAAACATCTGCTGTATGAAACATTGTTTCGGTTCCTTACCTTTTATTTCGTTCAATACGCCAATACACAAGCTCTGCTGGGACTTTTCTTCGTTTTCTGTGAGCGTACAAAGGAAGTGGATATTTATGCAGGACGCTTGCACCTAGAGAACATGCGCTTGACTGTCGTCAGTATCTATGGAGACCAATTTTCCATTTTCGCAATGGCTACGTCTTACTTTTCCACACAACGCATTGTTTCCGTTTGAATACGAACTCTCTTCTCTGGAAAAAGTTGTCACTGAATAGTTCGTGGTCTTGTACTCTTACAATTATATATTAGAAGTTCAAAAAAAGACTAAACCCATGGCGCGACAGCCGTTGAAGGGCCTAGTTCTACGAAGCAACCGCTGTTCAGCCATGTAGCTTGCAGATTGCGGGGTGACGTTTAGTCATCCAACTTGTACAAATAAATTTAAAGTGAAATCAAAACTGCTCAGTACTTTACACATTCTCTAATGCAAGCGTAATTTCAAATATAAACTAGGGGAAAAATCTTATGTAGGCCTATGTGTAGAGGTTTTTCTTAGGGCCTGGCTTCCTTTTCTTGATACAGTACTTACTGTCGACCAAAATATTATGTGCACTCGAGTTTGAAGGTTGTTTGTGAAGTAACCAATAGACCTATATAAAATCCACTAACATAATCATTATCGTCGTTCTATTTTACGTTAGTTCATGTAGGTTTGGAATTTTTTATTCATATTTTAATTTTTTATCGCAGTTGAAACGCAAAAGGTGACCGTTTTTAAGCGTGTTTCAACCATGCGTCACATTTAATAATTATTATCTCACAAACCCGTCATCAGATCGAATCCAAATTTTAGCACAATATACATTGGAATGTTGTATAACAGGTTTATTAATTTCAACATTTTGTGTGTTCAAGAACGAATTTTGTTATCATTTTTGTAAGGTTTTCTAGGCTCGGGGTCGTTGTAAAATGTAGTTCTTGGTTGCGTTGTAATCCTTATACATCAAAAAGTTATGTTGTATGACTGTGAAATACGTAAATTAATTCACTTATTTTATATCGGTTTGTATTTATACGGGGAATTAAGACATGGTTCACCAGCTAGACGCTCCGGGATATTCTGTACAGCGTTGCTGATATGGAGCCCATTACTTCCGAGCGAAGCGTGCCTTGACGCGTGATGGAGCCCATCTTGGCAACGCTGTACAGCTTTTACAGGAGCGGCCAACTGGTGAACCATGTCTTAATTCCCCATACAAATACAAACCGATATAAAATAAGTGAATTAATTTTCGTATTTCACAATCACACAGCATACCTTTTTGATGTATAAGGATTACAACGCGACCAAGAACTACATTTTCAAACCGACCCGAGCCAAGAAAAAGTTACCTTACCAAAATGATAACAACTTCGTTTATTGGCCATACAAAATTTTAAAATTAATGAACCAGTTATACAACATTCCATTGTATATTGTGTTAAAATTTGGAATCGATCTGTTGACGGGTTTGTGAGATAATAATTCTTAAATGTGACGCATGGTTGAAACACGCTTAAAAACGGGCACTTTTTGTGTTCCAACTGCGATAAGAAATATTAAAATATATAAAAAATCCAAACCAACATGAACTAACGTAAAACAGAACGACGAAAATGATGATGTTATTGGATTCTATGTAGGTCTATTGGTTACTTCACAAACAACCTTCAAACTCGAGTACACATAATATTTTGGTCAATGGTAGTCGCAATTCCCCTTGGGATTTAGTGGTATGCCCTTGAATCAGGGCTGGCATGCGAAACGAAATGTTTGGCTGTGGGGGCGAATATATTTGAATTTCGCCGTGAGCGCGATACTCGGGAGCGAAACGACAATGATTGTCGACGGGAAATTAAATCGAAGCGAAACTTAATTCGAAGCGAAATGACATAGCGAAATCAACGCGAAACTTAATAGCAACGCGAAATTACATTGTACAATTGAATAAAATTTCACTCACGGCGCGAGAAAAAAAATCGTTACAATCTTTTAATTTCGCTCCCGGCGCGAAATACAATTCATTACAGACTTTTAATTTCACTCGCGGCGTAAAATAAAATTCGATACAGACTTTTAATTTCGCTTCCGGTGCGAAATAAAATTCGTTGCAGTCTTTTAATTTCACTCCCGGCACGAAATACAATTCATTACAGACTTTTAATTTTACTCGCGGCGCAAAATAAAATTCAATACAGACTTTTAATTTCGCTTCCGGTGCGAAATAAAATTCGTTACAGACTTTTAATTTCGCTCCCGGCGCGAAATAAAACTCGGTTACAGACTTTTAATTTCGCTCCCTGCGCGAAATAAAATTCGTTACAGACTTTTAATTTCACACCCGGCGTGAAATAAAATTCCCAAACGGTATTTAGTTTTGCCCTCCGATGTGAATTTAAAATGAATGGAACATTTCATTTCGTGGTTGAAATTAAAATGTATTCGTTTCGAGAGTGAAATTATGTTCGGAGCGATGTTCAAAGTCCTGACGTTGGCAGCAGTAGCAGTCTTATTACCGTTCACCGCCTGCACAATCTGCAGGGCTGCAACAGCAACGTGAGTCATTCAATGGTCATCACTCCAGTAGAGGAGAAAGTCAGTGCTATGGCATCAACATCACCATCGTCGTTGACTGCACCTCGGACTCGTGGCTGGCCCTCCCTGACGTTCATAATGCAATGGGGCAACAAGTACCTTTACTTGTTCTATAGCGAACAAGAAGACGAATGTGCTGTGTGGACAAACATTCAAGATAAGTGACGCACTCCAATTACAATACAAATTGTCAGTTGTAACTCTTCAGTCAGTCAACACTAATTTGCCCAATAACTGGGAGGGGTACAATGTATATACAGTAATATGTAAATGACATTATATGTATTAGTTTATGGTCACGATTATAATGCAGCAATTTTAGTGATCTTAAATCTAATACATGTATTTTTTTTTTCAGGAGTGTTACTTACATCTTATATACGTTGTACCCCACCCAGTTATCGGGTAAATTAATGTTGACTGATTGAAGAGTTACAAATAACAGAAAATCGTCTGTGGTAGTACCGCGGCGTATATGGAGTTCTGTTTCGGAGGCGGGTTACTCGAACAACAGGGTTGAGGGGTCATTCCTCTCATTTCTACATTCTTTATTCTTACACTTCCGGAAATTTGGGGGGGGGGCTTGGCATTCCTTACTACTTCCTTCTTACCCTCAGCGCATTTATACTGACCATGGCACGAAAGCAAACCCCTGTGCCACGTACAGTATTTGGTTTCGCACTGCAATTAGTTTTGCGTCGCCTTGCACTATGTTATTGTGCTTAGAATTACATTTTGCTTCCATTTTAATTTTCGCGCTTACAATCAATATCATTTCGCACCCGAATATCACGCTCATGGCGAAATTAAAATGTTAACGCGTCCACAACCATTTTGTTTCGCATGCCAGACCAGATTTAATTTCAGACATGAAATGATATGTTCCAAGCATTTTAAATTCACGCCGGGGGCGAAACTAAATGCTGTTTGGGAATTTTGTGTCATTAAAATAAACCGTGGCACTACATCCCATGAAAGGCCTAGGCCTACCAAGCGACCGCTGCCCAGGCATCTGCAGATATTGGTCAGCGCATCGGGTTGCCTCGGCCGTTAATCTTGGTTTTCGTGACTTTCAGACAGCTACTCTCGAGGCTGAGTGAACCCCGTTCCAACCCACACGTCCGTTTCTAAAATCACTAACGGAGCCGGGAATCGAACCCAGGGCCTCCAGGTGAGAAGCAGGCACGCTATCCCCAACACCATGGGGCCAGCAATTTTTGTCATACCAGGAGCAAAATTAACAGTCGTTAAAAATGTTATTTCGCGCCGGGAGCAAAATTAAGGGACTGTAGCGGTTTTCATTTCGTGCCAGGAGCGAAATGAAAAGTCTTGTATCGAATTTTATTTCAGGCCAGGAGCAAAATTAAAAGTCTGTAATGAAATTTATTTCGAGCCGGGAGCGAAATTGAAAGTCTGTAACGAATTTTATTTCGTGCCCGGAGTGAAATTGAAAGTCTGTATTTTTTTTTATTTCGCGCCGGAAGCGAATTTAAAAGACTAACGGTTTTTATTTTACGCCAAGAGCGAAATGAAAAGTCTTTAATGAATTTTATTTCACGCCAGGAGCAAAGTTAAAAGTCAGTTAAGAATTCTGTTTGTAGCCGGGAGCGAAATTAAAAGTCTGTAACGGATTTTATTTCACGCTGGGAGCGAAATTTGAAGTCTGGTACGAATTTTATTTCGCACCGGGAGCGAAATTAAAAGTCAGTAATGCATTTTATTTCGCGCCGGAAGCGAAATTAAAAGACTAATGAATTTATTTCGCCTCTGCAGCGAAATTAAAATTCTGTTACTAATTTTATTTTGCGCCAGGAGTGATATTTTATTCCTTTGAACAATTTAATTTCGCGACGCTAATTTAAATTGAGGATACATTTCGTTTTGCATGCCAGTCCTGCCTTGAATCGGTTTTGGTGGTGGCTCCATTTTTCACCTAAAATGTAAAACTAACTGCACTTGATGACCGTAATGCTCTCCATCAGTCGTACCTTTATGTACATCGTACATGTATATGATCTACCAGAGATACTGTCCAAAAATAAATTGCCGAAAATAGAACACCTAAGGAACACTAAAAATAATGGTGTTGCAGGTAAAATAAACTAAGTAAAAAGTAATTAAAGGGATCGATGAACTAAAAACAGGAAAAACAACATGGAAAATTAGAAGTCGTAAGTACAAACTGGTAAAATTTCAAAGGATCACTCAGAAATATCCAGAACTGAACAATAATTCAGAACTAGCCATCACAGTCACAGTCAATCGCAACATCGGACTAGATGCTCAGGAATACCATACCGTCAGGTAAGGGGTAAGGTCATCACTCTCTCACTTGACTTTCGCTCCCCTTTCCTGCTGCTGCGGTGGCCTTGGTCGAGCTTGTGGCGCGCCGTGGCCGCCTGCTTTAAGCGTGTGTACAATCCTGTATGAAATATTACCTTTTAAAAGATGCTGGAAGTGTCGTACTTCCTGGGTTATACAGGCATTGTATCCGGTAACCACATTTTGGCTCACGCGAGTGAGTTCTGCCACTGTAATGTTTCTGATTTTGTATTTTATGTTCTTTATTGAGCACTGAGTCAGTAGGCCTAGTGGAAAACTTATTAAAATTACGTGAATCTGTGCTAGTGAAGGTGGCACTTCATCAGGAAATTGCTGAACTTACCCACCGGGCCGACTCGTAATTAAAATAAGTTTTACATACAAAAATACGATGTTGCAATGATAACTGTCTGAACATGTTACGATCTGAGGTTCAGACTGGCGACTGACAACACCTGCACGCTTATTGCAAGGTCAAGTTTGTACTATGCGCGTGCTTTCAATACTACAGCAGGGGGCCGTGGGGCGCCATAAACTCGGCCAATCCCGCTGCAGTAGCGAATAACAAAAACGCCGCTCGTCGTTCTTACTTAATATGAAAGACCCTATATGTAGACCATAGAGTTATGTACTATTAGATGACTATTATTGCGTAGGTTCTATATTCAAACGTTGACTTCTATCGCATGATTGGGACACACGAAATAAAAAAATAATTTTAAAATTTTGCACAGCTGCCATCTTGAGTGTATGTAAACAATTTAACAAAATTAGATATCAGTTCATTACAATGTATATAAACAATTGCTGTACCAAATTTCACTGCGTTCGGATGGTTAAATCGCCAGAAAAGTCTATTTAAATGTTCAAATTCACTTGGCCGCCATGTTCGTTTTGTAGTTAACAGGTTTATGAAAGTCTCTTAAGTGACTTTTATCACCGTACAAAATTTCAGGGTGATATCGGTGACAGTTTCGGAGATATAGAATGCCAGTGAGTTATTTCGCACAGCCACCATGTTGAATTGGTGAAACATAATAAGCTTTGAAAGGCACGATCGGGGTCGGCCTAAATAGTAGGCCTACTATGACCTTACCGAATTTCATTGAAATCGCTCCAGCCGCTTAGATTTTATTAGGTGGGGTGTGGGGGGAAGAGGGGGGAGGGGTGGGGATGTACACCAAGGCTCGGCGTAGGTGCGTGACGTCATGTCATGTCAGTAGGTAATCTGTGTCCTTGACTCTCCCTTCCTGCCGCTAGCTACGTGTGCGAGTGAGCTGTGTATAGTATGTCGTGGTACCCTGCAAGCCAGGCAAGTGCTTTTAGGGCCATATGACCCAGGCGCACACTGTCTACGCTGGAACTCTCAGTTCAGGGGCGCGTGGCCAGCCTGTCGCGGCTGGATTTCTCGAAGTCGTTCTTCTCTTCTCTTCATATTATTATTATTATTATTATTATTAGACTATTATTATTGGCAATAAAATGTTATTGGATACCAATAGACTACGTCTCATACTGTTCCCGAGTACATTGTAGATCAATTCTCTTCTTCTTCTTCTTCTTCGTCGTTTGGGCCTACTGAGGACCACGGGGCTCGTATCTCCTCGTCGCTTTGTCTTTTCTCTTCTTCCAGTACTCTTTCATCATCTGACTATGAGCCAGCTTTCTTTCCTCCGTCCATGGTGGTCTGCTGACACCAGTGTCTTCCTAGCTGTCAGTGATACAGGAAAAACTCCCTGTCGGATGGCTTGACGGAATTGTTGGCGGTCCTGTATGGAATTAAGTGGGATCCCTAGGTGGTCTAAATCCGTCCTGACCGTAGAGATCCACTTGGACCTAGAGGCCTTCCCTCTTCCTGCCACTGTGAAGATCTTACTGGTGAGCCGGCAAGGGATCATGCGGGTCAAGTGTCCATAGAAAGCCAAGCGCCTCTTTCTTATACAAGTAACAATGTCTTCTTGATGGCTGTAAAGCTCATCATTGTGCCGAATTCTGTAGGTGCCTCCCTCTTCCCGTATAGGTCCTAGTATCCTCCGCAGGATCTTCCTCTCCTTGAGTTCAAGTTTCCTGAGTGGGCCTTTCCTGGCCATCACGAGGCATTCTGAGGCGTACTGAACAGATGGTTTTACTACTGAATTGTAGTGTCTGAGTTTTAGGTTTTTGGAGAGGAACTTCGATGCGTAGATGCTGCGGCAGGAGTGGTAGGCCCTCTCGAACTTGGTGCACCTGGTATCTATGGTGAGATTCTCACTCTGGTTTGCCGAGATCCACTCTCCTAGGTACTTGACCGCTGGGACTTTTCGGATGAAGACTCCCTCAAGTGGAATTGTGGACGGGGCTTCCTTGATGTTAGTCATGAATTCAGTCTTCCCAATGTTGATCTTAAGGCCAGCCCGAACCGCTACATCGTGAAGACTCTGTAGGTGGTGAGTAGCTTCCTCTATAGTGTTGGTCAGTATGGCGAGGTCGTCGGCAAAGGCCAAGCATGACACATGAAGTTTATCTTTCTTGTATCCAAGCTGCAGACCAGTCCTTGGTGTTAGTCGCACCATCCATTCCCTTATGATCTTCTCCAGGATGCAATTGAAGAGGATGCAGGAGAGTCCATCGCCCTGTCTAACTCCCGTCTTGATGGGGAAGCTCTCGGATAGTTCACCTCTGAACTTGACTTTAGATGTTGTGTTTGTCAAGGTGGCCTGGACTAGTTTAAGTGTTTTTTCATCAAGGCCAAATTCTCGCAAGGTGGAGAAAAGACTCTCTCTGTCCACCGAGTCGAATGCCTTCTGAAAATCCACTAAGACAACTACCCAGGGTTGTCCCCCACGACTCTTATAACTGAGGATGGTCTTGAGATTTTGTATCTGCTCTGGACAAGATCGATTGTTTCGAAAGCTGGCCTGGTATTCCCCTAATTGAGAGTCATTGAGAGTCTAGTTGGTTAGTGACTCTGGATAACAGCGCTTTCGAAAGAACCTTGTAGGTAACCTGCAATAAGGAGATACCTCGGTAATTGTTGAGGTCAGTCTTGCTTCCCTTCTTGTGTAACGGGTGAATTACTGCTGATGTCCACCCTTCCGGTAGGGTCTCTGTTGTCCATATGTCTTGTATGATATGTTGGATGCTCTGCAAGGACTGTTCATCTGCGCATTTCCACATCTCTGCTACTATTCCATCTTCACCTGAGGCTTTATTATTTTTCAGGTTATTGATTATACTCTCTATTTCCTCTCTGTCAGGCGGTTGAGAATCAGGATTCCTGATAGATGGTTCATGGAAGATTAATCTTGCACTAGGTTCTTCTGTGTTGAGGAGCTTCTGGAAATAATCTGCAAGAACGGTGGTACAATCGTAGTTATTTAGTTGGATCTTGCCGTATGGTCCACGAAGAAGTAAGGTAGGGGCAGTGCACTGGGTCGTCTGTTTCTTAAGACCCTTGTACAGGTCTCTGGAGTTGTGTCTCTTGAAGTCCTCTTCTGCCTGTTGTAGCAGGGTGCGTATGTAATTCCCTTTAGCTCCACGTACAGTGTTCGCTGTTGCCTTTCTTTGCGTGATGAAAGCCTCAAGGTTGAAATCATTCTTGTACTGGTTCCACCTGATCCAGGCTCGACGTCTTTCTTCTATGGCCTTATCGCAATCTGTAGTCCACCAAGGGTGTTTTCCTTTATTGGACGTAGCGGGAATAGTTTCATGAGCGGCATCCAGTAATGCTTTCTGGAGGGCTGTCCAACCTTCTTTCTGTGTATTCATCCGAAGGGTTTGTTGGAAGTTACAGTTTTCATCACGTAGGCGTTGAGTATTGAATCGAGGTATTCTAGAGCTCCTTGGTGGTTTTGCTACCTTTCTCAAGGGTTGAAAATTAGCTTTGACTAGTGAAAGGTAATGGTCAGAATCTATATTGGCTCCTCTCAGTACTTTGACGTTCTGTATCTCCCTGTGGTATAGTCTGTCTATAGCCACATGATCAAGCTGAAATTCACCTAGCAAAGGAGTTGGGCTTCTCCAAGTCTTGGCTTTCCTAGGTAGACGCTTGAAGGCTGTTGATTTTAGGACCAAGTGGTACTTGTCACAGAGTTCTATGAGGCGCTCACTTTTCTATATGTTCTCTTGTGGGCTGGGTAGAGACCTACTATCCTTCGGTATTTCTGTTCCCTGCCGACTTGGGCATTGAAGTCCCCCATGATTATAGTTGAGTGGTTATGTGGAATCTTGTCTAGTATTTCTTCTAGGGAGTCCCAGAAGTGTTCCACTAACTCGAGGTCTTTCCGGTTGGTGTCATTTGTGGGTGCGTGGAAGTTCACTATGGTATAGGCTTTGTTACGAGATCGGAATGATAGTGAGGAGGTCCTTCCGTTAGGTGAAGAAAAATCCAAAATGTGGTCAACCATACTGTGATGTACGGCAAAACCTGTGCCCAGGTGAGGGACTGTCCTGATCACTCTTTCACCCGGTTTCCCCTTGTAGATCCTATACGCACCTGACTCAAATGCATCCTCGTCCATAAACCGAGTCTCTTGGAGCGCTGCTATCTTTATTTTGTACTTGTCGAGCACTTCAAGTGTTTGCTTTAGCTTACCTACCTTAAGAAGGGAGTTAATGTTGATTATAGCTAGGTAGGTGAGGTTTCTCTTATTCTTCTCTTGTTTGTGTAAAGGTAATAGGGATGGAAAACATGAAAGTGCAGGTTCCCCAGACTCCGAAGACCTGCATACCCCATCCTGAGTGGGGGTGGATTGGGTACCACCTGGTGTAGATTTCCTGAGTGAACGTTTCTTCATGCTTCGAGTTCTACGAGAATTGTAGAGGAATGGTTACCTAAAAGGTAACGAGTTTTTAACTATCAAGGTAGTAAGCTTTGAAGCCTTCAGCACTGATCAGCTCACCGACCCAGCTTCCCGCTGGGATTAAGGACCCAACCTTTCACTGGGTTGCTCGGTTTAACTGGGGCACCTCGTGTAGATTACGTGCTGAAGTTGAAGTGAAAGAGGCTAGTTGGGTTCTCTTGCTGAACCCAATATATGACGCATTTCACTCCCATTTGCCAGAGTCTCAACGACTCCCAGGTCAATTCCTGCGACCCAGATCAATTCTCTATTATTGAATGGATTCATTTGATAGCAAAATTATGCCATTTACACTTAAGTTAGGCATACCCAAACACGATAAGTTATTAAAAAATGTTGATGTTGTTTCTTTCCCTTATTCGAAACGTACCACAAGCTTTCAATTCTCTTTGAAGCCTATCGTTAGCTCTAAACGACCTGTCTTGTTATGCCGATGGTTACTTCACATCTGATGGTGGGGTCCAGCATAAATCTTGTATCCTTCTTACGGCCAATAACAATTATTATTATATTGTACTTTTGCTTCTAACACGAGGAAGACACGAAAACATGGATCGCGTAACATTTCTGAAATGTTACAGATGCATCTTAGATCTATGTCGGTGATTCCCTTCTTAGTTTTGGTGTTTGAACGGAGCTAGGTTATCAGACACTCCACAGTGGTTGCAGCATACAGTCTCACACAAGAGCAACCTTTGCCTCCACCTATTTGTGCTTGACTACTCCCTTTCATGTGTACTTCTGGATAAGTTGTTCTCCATAAAATATGGTGATTAGACACTTTCGCAATCAACCAGCAAGTTCATTTTGTTTTTTTCCATACATCCGCTTCAGGCTTAATTCTCAAGTATTCCTTTGGTTCCTAACTAGTAAATCACCGTCTTCATCGTTACCACCATCTTCATCATCATCACCGTAATGAAAACCTCATTCGTTGTACAAACACAAATTACGCACCATGTCACCTTGCCTTCAAGCAATTCTTGCACTCTCTGTATATATGTGGCACGGTGTCCCTACATGATGATTACTATACTTTGGATGTTCATTCACTGAAAATTGCGAAATTAGCTTCGAGGTTTTCCTATGCCCAGAACATAGAATGCTATGAAAATCAAATGTTCTTAAATACGATGTGTGGATTACATATAAATATGCAATTGGATTAACTCACGACGGCTACTTGTAGCATTGGCCTTTGAGAATATTTTACGGAAGCTATTCTAACAACTCTACGAGGTGAGTTTCTCTCTGAGTTCCCATATGAATGTTCGAATTGCAGAATAAGAATGTAGAAAAAAAAAGGAAAACTTGTGCTCACTGACCTGGTGCAAGTCCTCAAAATGAACACCCCTTTGATGACTTAGGTATCATCGATACCATTTCAGTACCTCAAACCGAAATTAAATTTCTTGGCAGGCCAGGGGATCAAACCCGGACCACCGGGGCGACAGCCAAGAATGTTAGCCGCTACACCACAAGGTGATCTCTATCATTGTCAGCGCAATCTATTTCACGATGCCATGTAATTTCAGCACGAACTATAATAGTACACCTTTCTTCGTATTTTTGGCATTACATTGCCCCTGGTAAGTTAGAGAGATGGTTCGCATACCATAACCAAAGAGCCGAATAGTTCCAAAAACCAACAAACAACCGAAAGAAATACCGACAAGCTGGTAGAAAGACAGACAACAGATTTTGCAATTTTCAGAGCAAAATTGTTTTACAATGAAGAGCACTCTTGGTCTCCATACTGTTGAAATAATGAAAATTGTCCTAAAACTTCAAAAGTTAGAAGGATTTCATGTCAACTTGCTTATTTTGCCGTATATCTTATGTGTAGGTAAATTCCATGAGTTATTGTTTCAGGCGATGTTGAAAATACGAATAAAAGACATAAATTACCTCAGATTGCGACGGAATATTGTTCAGTTTAAAAACCTGATAAATTTACTAACGCACGTTTCTCGAATTTACATATCCCTGAACAGCACCAATCTAATCAGTTGGTGAATTCAGAATCTTGTTATTGAAATACTATAGCTTTATTGTCCTAATGTAGTTTTTTTGTTCTACCCGTAATTATTTAGGTTGCTATGCGGAAGGGGATATGGTGAGACAGTTTCCTTGTGGGAATGATATTACGGATAGATGCCCTTCATGACGTCAATCTAATGAGAGGATTTAATGACAAATGAAATTAATGAGGCAAGGTATGAAATGGTTGTGTGTGGTATTTCGAGTTCGGTGTAGTCTGATCATGCACGTTAGCGTGTGTAGCTACGTCGGCTGGTTTGTGACATTATGTCAACAAATTTAAAAAAAATATTTTAACACTCCTGATTCCATACCGGCCCCTGTTACTGTCACATGCATGATTACCAATATGCTTGATTCCATTTTTAGGATTATTATATCTCGCTGCACCTGCTACATCACCCAAAAAGTAGGGGCAGATGACCTCGTAGTTCCGCCCCTTAAAACAACAATAACTAACCCAACAAGTAGTTCCGTGAAGAATTATACAGCCTATTTTCATATATCCTACTTATGTTAATTGCCTCTATCAACATACAAAAGTTCAGTTTGATTGCTGTAATAGATTCGCAGATATTGAGAACCGGCTAAATATTGCGCATGGTCGCCATGTTGGATTTTATATCTGTAGGTCTTAGAGTTATGTACTGTTACGTGAAGTGTATTGTGTACGTGTAGTATTCAAACTTCAATCGCATGATTAGGACGCAAGAAGTAAAAACGAGATTTTAAAATTTCGCACAGCTGTCATCTTGTGGTTATGGAAACAAATGAAAAAATTAGATGCCAGTGGATTAACATTTGCAGAAGGATTTACTGTACCAAGTGTCACTGCACTCGGATGGTTAAATTGCGAGAAACGACCATGTGAATATTTATACTTCGCGTCGCCGCCATGTTGGATTTGTGATCACCAGGTTATTGAAAGTCTTATAGGTGAACTTATGTTCATAGCCCCAATGAAGACTAAAAAATTTAGTTTGATTGCTGTAATAGATTCGTAGATATTGAGATCCATCTAAATATTTCGGATGGTCGCCATGTTGGTTTCTTATATGTATAGGCCATAGAGTCACGTACCATTAAAGGAAAATTATTGCAAGGGTTCATTACTCAAACTCTCACTTCGATCGCATGATTACGACACAAGAAATAAAACTTAATTTTAAAATTCGCACATTCGCCATCTTGAGGTTATGTAAACAATTGAACTAATATAGATACCAGTGCATTACAATGTGTATAAACATTTCCTGTACCAAGTTTCATTGCGTTTGGATCATTAAATCGCGAGAAAGGTCTATTTAAAATTTTCAAATTCGCTTGGCTGCCATATTCGTTTTTTAGTTAACCGGTTTTTGAAAGTCTTATAGATGAAATTCCAGTAGTGCCCTTTATCTCCGTACAAAATTTCAGGGTGATATCGCTAATCGTTTCAGAGATATAGAATGCCGGTGAAATATTTCGCACAGCCGCCTTCTTGAGATTATGTAAACAATTGAATGAAGTTAGATGTCGGTACATTACAATGTGTATAATTATATACTGTACCAAGTTGCATTGCGTTTGGTTGCTTAAATCGTGAGAAACGTCTATTTAAAAGTCGCAACTTTGCTTGGCCGCTATGTTGGTTTTGTAGTTATCAGGTTTTCAAAAATCACATTGGTGAACTTCTAGTAGTTCCCTTTATCACCGTGAAATATTCCAGGGTGATATCGGTAATAGTTTCGTAGATATCGAATGCTGGTGAAATATTTCGCACAGCCGCCATGTTGGATTGGTGGGATGTAACAAAATTTGAAGGGCACGGTCGGGGTGGTGTGGAATAGTGCTATGAACTTACCGAGTTTCATTGCAATCGCTCCAGCGGTTTAGAAGTTATTAGGGGGGGGCACACACCATATCACACACACACGCGCACACAGAGACAGACACACTGACAAAAGGTGATCTCATAAGCTTATTTTTTCATAAATGAAAATAGGCTAATACGTATGAAACTTCTTGTATCCTTGTTGCAGATCTGGTTCATGTACGTCCAAATATCATGTTTTATACGTCTTCGGTGTGTTTCTTTAAGGTGTGACTTTCCCACAATGGTATGTTTGTGCTCCCAAGGCACAAAAGACGTTATGAGCACGGCAGACCACAAGCATATGACAAAATGTTGGCTCCAGTGCGTCTAGTGTCCAGGCTCTGCGCTCAGTACTAAACGTACTGCAGCACCCCGTCAAATGGACAGTGCTTGTGCGACTAAGCGCTGCAGTGCTAGTGTGATGTCGTGCTGCACTGCTCAGAAATAGGCAGAATAGGGCTGCGCTTCACCTGCTAGCACTGCTTCACCTTGCCCATTGCACGGCCCTGGTGCACACACACGGACAACAGGTGATCTCATAAGTAGGGATGGGCGCGACTGAAGCCTGGAATCGAGAGTGTCGACTCGATAGACTCCGAACACCGGTCTCGGTTCGCATGAAGCCTCGCGACTCCACGTTAATCTGATGCGTATTGCGGGGCCGCTTCGCATGAAGCCTCGCGACTCCAAGCTCACGTGATGGGTATTGCGGGGCCACACGGTCCCTTCGCATAAAGCCTCGCGATTCCAAGCTAACCTGATGAGTAAGGCCCGGATAGTTATGTGTTTATATGTATTTAATTTTAATAAATATTTTCTATTTATTTACATATATTTGCCGTTTTTATAAATAAATACATATTATGGCGAATTTATTTGTAAGTAGGCTACATATTTCCTGTATTTGGTGGTATGTCGCACTCCTTATATAAATGCTGCCGACATTTTCGACCCTTGGCAATTCCTTTAATTTGCCTCTCTATTTCGTGAATGTACCCCTGTCTCTGTATAGTAGTAGTATTTCAAGACAGGAATTCCCTGGCCATTAATTAGACTATAGCAGGGGGGCTTGTAGAAGACTCGCGACTCCAAGCTCACCTGATGAGTATTGCGGGGCCGCTTCGCATGAAGACTCGCGACTCCAAGCTCATATGATGAGTATTGCGGGGTGGCTTCGCATGAACACTCGCGACTCCAAGCTCACCTGATGAGTATTGCGG
The DNA here is from genome assembly GCA_946902985.2 of Meconema thalassinum. Taxonomy (NCBI): domain Eukaryota; kingdom Metazoa; phylum Arthropoda; class Insecta; order Orthoptera; family Tettigoniidae; genus Meconema; species Meconema thalassinum. The sequence goes on along the minus strand of OX336388.2, from coordinate 2,104,335,087 downwards.
GGCGCTTCGCATGAAGACTCGCGACTCCAAGCTCTCCTGAAGAGTATTTCGGGGCCGCTTCGCATGAAGACTCGCGACTCCAAGCTCACCTGTTGAGTATTGCGGGGTCGCTTCGCATGAAGACTCGCGACTCCAAGCTCTCCTGAAGAGTATTTCGGGGCCGCTTCGCATGAACACTCGCGACTCCAAGCTCACCTGATGAGTATTGCGGGGCGCTTCGCATGAAGACTCGCGACTCCAAGCTCTCCTGAAGAGTATTTCGGGGCCGCTTCGCATGAAGACTCGCGACTCCAAGCTCACCTGTTGAGTATTGCGGGGCCGCTTCGCATGAACACTCGCGACTCCAACTCACCTGATGAGTATTGCGGGGCCGCTTCGCATGAAGACCATCGACTCCGAGCTCACCTGATGAGTATTGCGGGGTCGCTTCGCATGAACACTCGCGACTCCAAGCTCATATGATAAGTATTGCGGGGTGGCTTCGCATGAACACTCGCGACTCCAAGCTCATCTGATGAGTATTGCGGGGCCGCTTCGTATGAACACTCGCGACTCCAAGCTCACCTGTTGTGTATTGCGGGGTCGCTTCGCATTAACACTCGTGACTCCAACACACCTGATGAGTATTGCGGGGTCGCTTCGCATGAAGCCTCGCGACTCCAACCTCACCTGAAGAGTATTGCAGGGCCGCTTCGCATGAACACTCGCGACTCCAAGCTCACCTGATGATTATTGCGGGGCCGCTTCGCATGAAGACTCGCGACTCCGAGCTCACCTGATGAGTATTGCGGGGCCGCTTCGCATGAAGACTCGCGACTCCAAGCTCACCTGAAGAGTATTGCAGGGCCGCTTCGCATGAAGACTCGCGACTCCAAGCTCATCTGATGAGTATTGCGGGGTCGCTTCGCTTGAACACTCGCGACTCCAAGCTCATCTGATGAGTATTGCGGGGCCGCTTCGCATGAACACTCGCGACTCCAAGCTCACCTGATGAGTATTGCGGGGCCGCTTCGCATGAAGACTCGCGACTCCAACTCACCTGATGAGTATTGCAGGGCCGCTTCGCATGAACACTCGCGACTCCAAGCTCACCTGTTGAGTATTGCGGGGCCGCTTCGCATGAACACTCGCGACTCCAAGCTCACCCGATGAGTATTGCGGGGCCGCTTCGCATGAAGACTCGCGACTCCAACTCACCTGATGAGTATTGCAGGGCCGCTTCGCATGAACACTCGCGACTCCAAGCTCACCTGATGAGTATTGCGGGGCCGCTTCGCATGAAGACTCGCGACTCCAACTCACCTGATGAGTATTGCAGGGCCGCTTCGCATGAACACTCGCGACTCCAAGCTCACCTGTTGAGTATTGCGGGGCCGCTTCGCATGAACACTCGTGACTCTGAGCTCACCTGATGAGTATTGCGGGGCCGCTTCGCATGAAGACTCGCGACTCCAACTCACCTGAAGAATATTGCAGGGCCGCTTCGCATGAACACTCGCGACTCCAAGGTCACCTGATGAGTATTGCGGGGCCGCTTCGCATGAACACTCGCGACTCCAAGCTCATCTGATGAGTATTGCGGGGTCGCTTCGCATGAACACTCGTGACTCTGAGCTCATCTGATGAGTATTGCAGGGCCGCTTCGCATGAAGACTCGCGACTCCAACTCACCTGATGAGTATTGCAGGGCCGCTTCGCATGAACACTCGCGACTCCAAGCTCACCTGTTGAGTATTGCGGGGCCGCTTCGCATGAACACTCGCGACTCCAAGCTCACCTGATGAGTATTGCGGGGCCGCTTCGCATGAAGACTCGCGACTCCAACTCACCTGATGAGTATTGCAGGGCCGCTTCGCATGAACACTCGCGACTCCAAGCTCACCTGATGAGTATTGCGGGGCCGCTTCGCATGAAGACTCGCGACTCCGAGCTCACCTGATGAGTATTGCGGGGTCGCTTCGCATGAACACTCGCGACTCCAAGCTCATATTATGAGTATTGCGGGGTCGCTTCGCATGAACACTCGCGACTCCAAGCTCATATGATGAGTATTGGGGGGTCGCTTCGCATGAACACTCGCGACTCCAAGCTCATCTGATGAGTATTGCGGGGTCGCTTCGCATGAACACTCGTGACTCTGAGCTCATCTGATGAGTATTGCAGGGCCGCTTCGCATGAACACTCGCGACTACAAGCTCACCTGATGAGTATTGCGGGGTCGCTTCGCATGAACACTCGCGACTCCAAGCTCATCTGATGAGTATTGCAGGGCCGCTTCGCATGAACACTCACGACTACAAGCTCATCTGATGAGTATTGCGGGGTCGCTTCGCATGAACACTCGCGACTCCAAGCTCATCTGATGAGTATTGCGGGGCCGCTTCGCACGAAGACTCGCGACTCCAAGCTCACCAGATGAGTATTACGGGGCCGCTTCGCATGAAGACTCGCGACTCCAACTCACCTGATGAGTATTGCGGGGCCGCTTCGCATGAAGACTCGCGACTCCAACTCACCTGATGGGTATTGCGGGGACGCTTCGCATGAAGACTCGCGACTCCAACTCACCTGATGAGTATTGCGGGGTCGCTTCGCATGAACACTCGCGACTCCAACTCACCTGATGAGTATTGCGGGGTCGCTTCGCATTAAGCCTCGCGACTCCAAGCACACCTGATGAGTATTGCGGGGGGCACACGGTCGCTTTTTTTCCGAATCTCTCATTATTATTATTATTATTATTATTATTATTATTATTATTATTATTATTATTATTTACAATCATTGTACCAAATTGTTGTAATATTGCACATTAGGCAGGTTGTATTACTATTATTGTTATAAATAATAATCATCATAATAAACACAATAACAATTACACCTACAACATTACCGATGATAACCCGAAACAATCTTCCATGTTTGCTGGCTAATAATCCTACTGTATTCATCGTAACACAAGGTATCAAGGGACGAACGTGGGTGGATAACAAGACCGTCACAATATGAGAGGCCTGTGCACACATCTTAAACAAAGCAATTAACAAACCATAACATAGGCCAAATCTTACATTAATTCAACACCCAACATTTGTTATTTGAGACACGTAAATGAAACACCCTATAATGAAAGTAAAAATACACACACAGTGCCAAGAACTTCGTAATTGGTATTCGACATTCCATATAACGATCCTGCCGGCAAAATAAATATCCCATAACTATGCAGCATATTCTCATACTGTAGAATCCTACAGTAGATCATAACAAAGAACGACTATGCATATAATCATTATATTGAATCGTTTTGCAGGTTATAATAGCTTGCCATGCATTTCAATACCAAAAAAGTATAACTGGCAAGCTAGCAGCAAGATTTTGTCAGCTGTATTGTAAACATGCCGCAGCGATGGCGAACAACGTTGCTGCTGGCGCTGTGTGGCATACATGTTCAAGCAGTTCCAAAAACAGATGTTAGATGGCGTTAGTGCATCAGTGGAGTCGAGACTGGAGTCGAGAGTATCGGTTCCAGCGGCAGCAGTCTCGACTCTTCGCGACTCCGTTCGCAACCCATCCCTACTCATAAGCCTATTTTTTCATAAATGGAAATAGGCTAAATACGAGATTTTAAAATTTCACACAGGCGCCATCTTGTGGTTATGAAAACAATTCAGTTTGATTGCTGTCATTGATTAGTTGACATTGAGAATCGTCTAAATATTTCTAAATATGTGTAGACCATTGAGCTATGTACTATTAGATGACGATTATTGCGTACGGTAGGTTCATTGTTCAAACGTTGGCTACGATCGCATGATTAGGACACAAGAAATTAAAACTTAATTTTTAAATTTCACACAGGCACCATCTTGCTGTTATGTAAACAATTGAGCTGAATAAGATATCAGTGCATTACAAGGTGTATAACATTTGCTATACCATTTGACGGCGCTCGAATGGTTTAATCGCGAAAAAAAAAAAAAGATCTATTTTAATGTATCAACTTCGCTTGGCCCCCATGTTCGTTTGTTACTTAACAGGAATTTTGAGAGTCCCATCTAGTAGTTCATTTTATCACCGTACAAAATGTCAGGGTGATATCTGTAATAGTTTCGGAGATATGGAATGCCAGTGAAATATTTCGCACAGTCGCCATGTTGGATTGGTGAGCTGTAATAAAATTTGAAGATCACGGTCGGGGTCGGACAAAATAGTACTATGACTTTACCGAGTTTCATTGAAATCGCTCCAGCCGTTTATATTTTATTAGGGGACACACACACATACGCACACACACGGACTAAATGTGATGTCATAAGCCTATTTTTGCATAAATGAAAATAATAAAGAAAGCTTTTCATTCGGTATACGCGAATTTCGTGTTGACCGACTGAATAGCTTTCTTCATTAGAAATAATCATCACTGAAAAATGGCTTCTATCACTACTAAATGAAAATAGGATACCAAGTAAACGAAAAGCAAGAACGGGAGGTTTCATTTAGGAAAGAAATATTCTTATTGGTCACAAAGGAGTGAAAGTTTGGGGTGTAGGTTACACTCTGCCTTATATGGCAACACTGCGAGAAGGTGAGTTCGATTCCCATCTTAGCTATCTTAGAGTGTTTTTCTGGGGTTTCCCACTTCCACTCCAGGAAAATGCGTGAATAGTTCCTAAGTCAAGGCCATTGCCAACTGCAAAAATAACAAAGTTTATCAGACTTCAACTACATGGGACTGATGAACAATAGGCTATGTTCCAAACCCCTATATGAAGCAACAAGAAATATTTCGAATCAATGGGATCCATCGTATTGATTTTAGGAAACATGTTTCTAACGTAGGCTACAATATGACCGCGATCGAAACGAGCATGGTGCCTTGCCCTGTCTGATGGGGCACGCGCTCAGATTGAAATCATTATGTTGATTATTATTGATATTTCAAGAAGTAATTATCCTATGTTTGAATAAATAATTGGCCTGGAATTACATATGGCCCAGCATCGTCAGTTCACGGTCACCTTCCATGCTTGTCCAGGAAGCGGGCAAATAGACACTTCCATAACGTTATTGACGAGATTCTTTTCTGAAATAACGGAATCAATTTCTCCGCTTAGAATAATGCTACTGATAGCGCATAGCTGGTAAAAATCGCATGCATACCGTTATTAGACTTATAACGTTGTTGGTGGGTTCGCATTTCAAAATAACTGAATTAATTTTTCTGCCCTGAAAAACGTTATTGATAGCGTATGGCTGGTAAAATTCGCTCGTATACCGTTACTAGACTTATAACGTTATTGGTTGGTTCGCATTTCTAAATAACGGAATTATTTTTCTGCCATGAATAACGTTATTGACAGCGCAAAGCTCGTAAATATCGCTCGTATACCGTTACAAAGCTTATAACGTTATTGGTGGGTTCACATTTCTAAATAACGGAATTAATTTTTCTGCCCTGAATAACGTTATTGATAGCGTATAACAGGTTAAAATCTCTCGTATACCGTTACTAGGCTTATAACGTTATTAGTAGGTTTGCATTTTGAAATAACCGAATCGATCACTCTGCCTGAATAACGTTATTGATGGTGCGCAGCGGGTCAAAATCGCTGTCATACCGTTACTAGACTTATAACGTTAATAACGGGAGCGCATTTTAAAATAACGGAATCTTTTCCGCTGCTGGTTATAACGTTAATAGCACAAACCAGGGAAAATTATAACCCTTTATTTCGTTGCCGCACTATAAACGTTATTCATATACCATTTGTTTTGGGTACGGAAGCAGTAACGTAACAAAAATTAATTCGTTATTTCTGACAATTCTGTTACGTTATGAAGCCTTGCCTGAGATCCTAATTGGCACTGGATATTTATTTGACTTTGTTGAATTTTGTGAACTGGTTCACTAGAACTACCTTCTACTGTAGCCTGATTTAGCTTATGAATTTCATTAGACAGACTATTTAATTTTGCATTGACGTCAGCTTTAATCGATTCTAATTCATCCCGTAATCCCTTACTTACTTTGAATAGTTGAAAGTCCTGATCACATTTGTAGCGCAACCATAGAAGTTTTTACTTCCTCTTGTTGGATGATTTAAGTGCATTGTACTGCCCCTGCTGTAGTTCTGTGCCAAGGCTTGTAAACTACAGAGGTTGCCTCAATTTTCACTCACCAATCAGCGCTCACAAGGCGGATGACGTCACAAGATACCAAACTCGCCATGTGGGAAACGTAACGAAACTGTCAACATCAGCTGTTGAGTACACAAAGAACAGTTTATTCTCATGAAATTATTGGTAAATGGGTGATAAAATAACTGAATGTAGCCTACTTACATTTTATGTTGTGATCTTCTTGAATTTCTTGGTAATTCGCCTAGACTCGGTAGCAGTATCGTGGGTGTTTGTGACTTCCAATAACCACTTCTTATGCAAGATTGGAATGTTTCAATCTGATGAAGAAAATTGTTATCACAGCTGCCTCAACCCCACCGGACGGTACGTCAGGAACTTCTCTGGACACAAAATCTGTTGTTCTTCTTAGAACGTTCTTGCCTCGTTGAAATCCGTATTTTCCGTGAAATGTGACGAATTTTGCTGAAATGTGCTGGAACTGGTTTAGCCAAGTTTCTGAGGGATCGGTCATACCACCGAATGACAAGTGTTTAATTCAGGTTGGTAATGCATAATCGTGTTGAGTTTGCATTCCATAGGTTAAGTTCCCAAGTTGTGGAAATTTATCTTGGAACTTGTGGGCTACATAACCTGCAACATAAGCCTTGCCATCTTCTTCACTTTGTTCCATGATATTGGCAATGAAGGACTCTGGTCGCACATTGCTCCCTGCAGGGGCGTATATAAGGGGGGGTGCTGAGGGGGCTCCAGCCCCCCCCCCCCCCCCGAAAAAAAGCCAATAAAATTAAGAAATTGTTGCTTTGGTAAGAGCATAAAATAATTGTTAACTTGGTTATACCCTAATCTTAACTTATCGGGTAAGTTATAAACAATATTAAAATTGAAATTATACTAACTCGTGGTGTAGTGGGTAGCATTCTTCGCTGCCGCCCCGGAGATCTGAATTCAATTCCCGGCTCTGCCAAGAAATTTTAATTCTAGTCTGAGGGCTGGGACGGGGTGCACTCAGCCTTGTGAGGTAAAGCTGTGAATTCCACAGTACGTTTTTTGAGAAATACATGTAAAAAAAACTGTTTACCCTTCTGCTTAGTAAATTGACAAATATTTAGATATTTGCCATTCATACTCCACAGACCTTAATAGAAAATGTATTAAATATAAAGTTTTATTTTGTTTTGTGTTGTATTTTACAACTTTGTTTGTATTGACAGTAATTGTAGGCTATACAAACTTTGAATCTTATCTAAAATATTTACACAAAGTTATATGCTCCAACATATTGGTTGATATTTCTGGGTATTTTGCGGTGACAATCCCCTGAGAATACTCTCAATTTTCCAGGATAGTCAGCCCCCCCCCCCGAATTTTTTTCTATATACGCCCCTGTCCTAAGGTTGGTTCTGGAAGCACGTTACTTGATTCAGACACTTTGCCAGCTTTGTTTAGTGCTTTAGCAACTACATATTCATCTGAATCTGGATCAGCAGTGTTTGTTTGCTTTTGAACAACTCCTGGATTTTTTCCTAAAATAATCATCCTCAGTCTGTAAATGCAGTCAAGGTGACAAGGATGATCGTGTAAGCCACCATGGGTTCGCAATTGTGAAAAGAGATTTTCCAGTACATCTAGTACATCTTGATTTAGCCTATGTGTGAGAATGTACTTTGTATTATGCCTACGGGCCATATCTTGGTACAGAAGTCGAAGGGATTTTATTGAAATGATGACTGCTTTCTAGAATATTTGCAAAGAATTTTTACCAATGCAAAGAGAATTACTCATGAAATGTTCCATCTTGTCCAAAATCAAAATACCATATAAGGGGGGGGGGGGAGGGGTGCTGAGGGCCTCCAGTCCCCCCCCCCCCCCGAAAAAAGCCAACTTGGGTAAAACATACAACATACAGTAGTCTACCTTTAAGAAATAATTATCAATTTGTAAAAGAGAATGAGTGTTTACCTTTCTGCTTTATAAATTGACAAGTCGCCCATTTAGATATTTTCCATTCATACTCCATAGGCTATGATAGAAAATTCATTCCATGATAGTCAGCCCCCCTCGAAAAAATCGTATATACGCCCCTGATACCATGTACGAAATATGTCAAAAATATTAACAGCTTTAAAATCATCCTAGCAGGTCATCAAAACTTAAGAGTAGGCCAGCTAGGCTCACTTACCATTTGGTTTTAGATTCCTTGGAAATCTTGGCTTTATATTACGCAATTCGGCCCTGTAGTCTAATTCGAAGTCTTCAGTCTTAAAGTGGAGGGAACATATCCTACTTGTTTGAGGGTTGCAATGATATTTTCGCTTACATGCAGCAATCCACTGATTGCGAAGGCATGCGTCTTTGGTCACCGTGAAAAACGACACGGCATTTCCAACTTTGTAATAACTGTGACAAACTGCCACAGCACATCTTTGGCCTGGCATGATTATAAACAAAAGGGCTTAAAACACGTGTTTAAACCACTGCAATCCATACAATATAATATGTGGGAAAGTTGACTCTCCTTGCATATCTCGCGCCTCGCGCGCTACGAGGAAACGTGTGACGTCACGTCCTTTCCCTTCCCTCCGCGATCCCCTCGCCAAAGAGCTCCATATTGAGGCAACCTCAGTAGTTTACTAACCTTGGTTCTGTGCAGCTTAAGTGGTGCCATCTCTGGCATGCGACGGCCAACTCATCTTCACATTTTCTTTCACAGATGGGGCATACATCTGTTAACTCATTGGATGTTGATACATGTTGAATGCTTACGTCAGGCATAATTATTATGGGGAATCCAAGAGGGCGGTGACAAAATGCCAAACTTGTATCCGATATCCAATAAAGAATTAAATTAGTCTCCTATTTTACGATTCTACAGGACTTCCCAAAACAGTATTAGATCCTTACTTACTTACGTCTATCTTAATATTATTCACTGGTTTATAATCACACGATGTCGTCTGGTATTCCACGAAAATCGACTGCTTATACGTCACTGATTGCATAGAGCCGCCATCCCAAATTTTCCTCTGTCTTTCCGTTTCATGACGTTTACGCAAATATTAATACTGTAGATACAATACGCATTGAGCATTATTTCAGTTTGTTTGCAGTATAAGAAATGTAGCCTACAAATTAAAAATGAAAACAAGACAAAAAAAGTCGGGCAGAGACTCGACCCCACGACCTTCTGATTACCGTTCTGTACTCTCTCCGCTGCGCCAACTGCTGTCTGGAAACTTCGCTAATATATACCTAACATACGTCGTTCATGCCTCGCCCGAGCCACACCAAAAATGCTATTTTTTAGACTATTTTCAAATTTATGAAAAAATAAATTGGCTTATGAAATCACCTTTCATCCGTGTGTGCGTATGTGTGTGTACATGCCCCCCTAATAACTTCTAAACGACTGGAGCGATTTCAATGAAACTCGGTAAGGTCATAGTACTATTACTGCCGACCCCGACTGTGCCCTTAAAATTTTATTACGTCTCACCAATCCAACATGGCGGCTGTGCTAAATATTTCACCGGGATTCTATATACCCGAAACTATTACTGATATCACCTTGAAAACTTTGTATGGTGATAAAGGGCACTACCAGACATTGACCTGTGAGACTTTCAAAAACATGTTAACTACAAAACGAACATGGCGGCCAAGCGAAGGTGAAATATTTTAATAGATTTTTCTCGCGATTTAACCATCTGATTTCTGTGGCTTCCAAGCCACATGGGAATCGCGGGAAATGAGTTAGCGGATCAAGCTGCAAAAGAGGCGCTACCACTACCACCTCGACCAATTGAGGTACCCGCCCTAGAGATATACGCTCTCAGTTACGCCTACAAGTTCTGGCTTTTTGGGAGAGTCAGTGACTAGCTGACCCATTGCCCAGTAAACTAAGAGCGATCAAGGGAACCACTCGCGTGTGGCGGAGCTCTTTCCGGTCACGGAGAGAGTCCATCATTTTGTGTAGGCTAAGGATAGGTCATACAAGATCCACCCACTCGTACCTAATGAGAAGGGAAGACCCCCCACTTTGTACCTGTGGAGCCGTTTTCACCGTGGCCCACATTTTAACCGAGTGTGTGGATCTTGCTGACTTACGAAGAAACCTTGGTTTGCAGATGACACTCAAACTTATATTAGCCGATGACGCGGTGGCTGCTGATCGCGTTATCCGCTTTATAAGTGAGAGTGGGTTAGGGCCAGCAATCTAAATTTTCCAGTGTAAATTGACTCAACGACTTGTTCGTTTTTGAATGAGAATTTTATTTTTATTTTAGTTAACTTAGTTATTGTTGTTTAAAGGGGTGGAACTACGAGGTCATCTGCCCCTATTTTTTTCTCGTAATTTTTGTTTCTTCTTCTTGTTTCGAATGGGCCTACTTTGGACCACGCTTGTTCAACTGTTGAGCTTTGATCTTTGCCCAGTGTTGTCGCATTTTCTGCCGGTGTAACTCCTTCCTTTCATCTGTCCAAGGGGTACCTTTCTTCCGGGGTTTTTCCTGAAATCCATGGACTTCCTTCAGGGCATGTCTCACAGATTGCCTGTCTTGAAGATCTGATATTCCCAGTTCATTAATGTCTTTCTCAGTTTCTGTCAGCCAAGTGGTACGAACCTTCTTGTTCTGCCAGAAAGTGAACAGCCTATTGGTCAGTCTTTTGGGAGGCAATCTTGCCACATGACCATAGAATGCTACTCTCCTTTTCCTAGCACAGTCAGAGAGCCTTTCTATATGTTCGTAGAGCTCGGAATTGTGCCGCCTACGGTATTCCTCATCTTCCTTTACCGGACCTAGGATCTTCCTGAGAATTCTCCTCTCTCTGACTTCCATTTTCTCCATCAGACCACTTCGGTTCAATGAGAGACACTCCATGGCATACAGGGCTTCTGGTCGTATGACTGAGGTGTAGTGCTTCAGTTTCAGGTTGCGTGACAGGCATTTCTTGTTGTAGATGTTCTTTGTCAGTCGATAAGCCAGTTCCAGCTTGTTGACTCTCATGGATAATGATGCTCTTTCTGATAAGTTGGGTTCAATCCATTCGCCGAGATACTTAAATTTCTCAATCCTCTTGATTTTTCCCTGTTCTAGTAGCATCTCTCTGTTAGCTTCTTTGATGTTGGTGAAGAATTCTGTTTTTTCCAGCGACACTTGAAGACCCACTTTGGCTGCCTGTCTTCTGAGGCAATTGACCTGCATTGTTGCTGTATCCAGAGAATCGGCAATAAGTGCCATGTCGTCAGCAAAGGCCAGGCAATCTACAACCAGTCCTTCCTTCCTACGCCCCAGGTATATCCCACTCTGGACACCCATATTGGTCAGTTCCTTGCGCCATTCTCTCACAACCTTTTCAAGGACACAGTTGAAAAGAAGTGGAGAAAGTCCATCCCCTTGTCTCACCCCTGTTTTTATCTCGAAGCTTGCTGAGACCTCGCCTCTAAATTTAACCTTGGAATGGGTATTGGTCAAGGTTTCTAGAATGAGTTTGCGGGTTTTGTTGTCTAACCCTAGTTCTTGGAGAATTCTATTAAGTGTTTCCCTATCAACAGAATCGTAGGCCTTCCTAAAATCAACAAAGGTGACAACCACCTTGCGGTTTCTCAATTTGGAGTATGCAAGTACAGTTTTCAGGTTGAGGATCTGTTCAGCACAGGATCGGCCCTTCCTGAAGCCTCCCTGATATTCTCCGAGTTGACTGTCCAGTTGACTTTCTGCCCGTGTTAGTAATGCCTTGGAGAAAATCTTGTATGTTACCGGGACGAGAGAAATCCCACGGTAGTTGTTTAGGTCAGTAAAATCTCCTTTCTTGTGGAGGGGATGGATCAGAGCTGAGGTCCAGTCAGGTGGTAATTTCTCTGTTTCCCAGATGTTCTGTATGATCTCGGTGAGTTTGCACACAGCATTGCTTCCAGCACATTTCCAGAGTTCACCAACAATGGAGTCTTCTCCAGCTGCCTTGTTGTTCTTAAGAAGTTGAATGATTTCACGAACTTCTTCCAGTGAAGGAGGCAGCGAGTCCGGGTTTGGTGTTGTTTGTATGTAGTCAAAGTCTTCGCTGGGTGGAACACAGTTGAGCAAGTTCTTAAAGTACTGAGCTAAGAGGCGACAGTTGTCCTTGTCGTTAAAAGTCAGTTTGCCCTGTGAGTCTTTGAAGTGGAGACTTGGTGGAGTGTATTTTCCGAGTGACTGCTTGAATGTTTTGTAAAAGTCTCTGGTGTTATTTTTAGCGAAGTTCTCTTCGATTTGGGTTAGTTGGTTGCGTGTGAAGGCCCGTTTGGTTCCTCGGATTATCTTGGTTGTAAGCTTCCTTTGTTCCAAGTAGTTCTCCCAATTTTCCTTAGTCTTTTTAGAGTTCCATTTCATCCAGGCTGTCTGTCTTTGAGCTATTGTGTTGTCACAGTCTTCAGTCCACCACGGATGTTTCTTTCTTCTAGTGAGGGGAGCAAGTTCACTAGCCGTCTTGACAAGAGCTTCTTTCAGTTGGTCCCAGTTGTTAAGATCTGCACTGTTCAGTCTTCGACTGACTTCTTGATTGTTCTTAAGTCGCTCTATATCAAATCTGACCATCTTGGAGGTTCTGTGTAATCTATTGTTTCTAGGTTGGAGTCGCAGTTTGATCTTTGAGAGGTAGTGGTCTGAGTCCAGATTGGCGCTTCTTAATACCTTCACGTTTTGTATTTCCTTTTGGGATTTTCTTGAGATGGCCACATGATCTATCTGGAATTCACCCAGGTTGATGTTAGGAGAGATCCAAGTCTTTTGCTTTCTTGGCAGATGTTTAAATGCTGTAGACTTGTTTTATTAATTTTTGGTCTTTTTAAATTTAGGTGTCCACCACAAAATTTTAAATTCAATTCCAAATTTGTATTTGTGTTAAGAGGGGCAGATGACCTCGTAGTTCCACTCCTTAAAACAACAATAACTAACCATCTGAGCGCAATGAAATATGGTACAGTAAATGTGTATACACATTGTAATGCACTGTAATACATTGTAATTTAGTTCAATTGTTCACATAACCTCAAGATGGTGGCTGTGCGCAATTTCAAAATTAAGTTTTTATATCTTGAGTATTAATCGTGCGATCGAAATGAACGTTGGAATAATGAACCTACACAAAAATCGTCATCTAATAGTACATAACTCTATGGTCTACATCCAACATGGCGACCAACCGAAATATTTAGACGGTTCTCACTCAATATCTACGAATCTATTACAGCAATCAAACTGAAAGTTTGTATGTTGATAGAGGCAATTAGCATAAGTAGGATATATGAAAATAGGCTGTATAGTTCTTCTCTGAACTACTTGGTTTTTGTTTTAAACGTTTGGCCATCTGGAGCTCCCGCTTCTGTCACTTCCATTTCTGGTCAAGCTTCTACAGCATTCTCATATAATTGCCGCTCACTATTCTGGGATATAAACGCATCTTAGTGTAAATCTGTCACCACTGTTCGAGCAGTCTGAATTGGAGGGTGAATGTAAGTGGCTGTGGTTTGGTTGTCTTTGTGGTTAGTGTGATGCTTTTAAGGTGCGTATACACTTGCGCGCCGCGCCGCTCGCGCGCAGCAAGTTCGCTAGATTAGTACTGGGTTTCGAAGCTGCGCGCGAGCGGCGCACCACGATCCATCTCCTGTCGGTTTTTTCCACGTGCACTTTGAGTGTTCGCAGTTCAGATTTAGACGGGATTGTGAGAAGTTCGTTGTATCTCGCACGCATCTGATTGCAATATTTGTGCGTTTTTAGTGGTGATAATGGAGTGGTCAGACGAATCTGTGATAAAACTGATCGATGCTTATCGCGAAAAGCCTCTTCTGTGGGATCCTCAACATAAGGATCATTTTAAGAAACCATTAGACTAAAATCAGATGCTGAGATGGATATATTTGCGGACCAATGCAAGAAGAAGGTGATATGTCTGCTCTCTTCCTACCGGCTTGAGAAAAGTAAAATAAATCGCAGGGCGGAAATACGTATCTTCTATGGAAATGTGGGGTCCAATCTTCTGCAGCAGATTCTCAAAGTCGGTGACATTCGAGTAAAATTCTTATACTGGCCGCTTATTTATTGAGACTTCAGGTCCATCATTAGCTCCACGCCATTCTTTTTTTTTTAAACAGGCCAGTGTGCCACCAACGTCGTCGTCGTTTCTTTTTCTTTTTGCACAAACTTGCCGTTAAAAAAAGCCGCACAACTCATCACCGCAATCGCGAGGTTTTCCTCGTACGGCGGAGACATGATTATATTTACCACATTCCAAACTGACTAGTGAATGTTCGTGGGTTTCCTATGGATCGTGGGATGTTCGTCTAATAAATAATAATTCTGGACGAGCAACACACGCGCGATGCACGCACCGCGCGCCAGTGTATACCCACCTTAAGATGGAACATGCAGCTGAAGGTATGATCTTTGTAACGTGTTTCATTTATTAATGGGCGTAATTGTTACGTAATTTTAGCTATATTTGCATTATATAATATTTAACTATTATTTTTAAAATTATATTTTCACTTAGGTTTTTAGTATGTCGCGTCACTCTGCGTCACTTTCTACTTAATGTTAAAATGTAGATCAAGTCTTGTAGTTTACGCCTGTTATAAGATTTTTTGCATCTTTTTGCAACTTAGTTATTTTACGTTTTAGAAGATGCCGCGCAACCAGTTCTCACATGTTTACAACTGTTTGAAGCACTGGGTTCGACGATTATCTCAAAAGTGAACTTTGTGAATTTGTTAAAAGTAAATTAGGGGTAGAAAATTGTTCTGAAGAGATAACTGAATGCTCTATCCAACTTCTAGTCATAGACAATTTCTTGCATGAGTAGACGGTAGCTTAAAAAAGGTCTTAACTGGTGTTTATTATGAAGTAAACAAATTATATACGTTGCTTTCCCTCTAAATTCATGATTAAAACGTAAAAATAATTTTGTCTCCCTAGATTTCGATTTTGACCCACTCTGCGACGGTGAGGTTCTAAGCCACTCGTTTACTGAGTCCGGAGCAACCGGCTCCATGACCTTACACCTTACCGCGACCGGTTTACAGCACATACTTATGTACCGCCGTAATTGAATACAGTATGTACTGTATTCCTTAGAGACACTCTGCACATGTACAGCTCAATAACTTTAATTTTAATATATGGAATGAGCAGTGGCGTACGCATGATTTCCTTTGAGGGGGGTGGGGGTTCGTTAATATAATAGGGTAATTGTGTACATTATTATAGGGACAGATGATCTTGCTGTTCCGCCCCTTAAAACGACAGTCATCACCATAATTAAAATGATATTTCGATTAATATTCGTAAAAAACAAAAACAATAATTAAATAACCGTTCTCTTTGCATGAAAACTATCTGTTTTAATTCAAGTAAGGACTGCAGACTTTTGAATTTTTCATATAGTTCTTACTTTTGCCGCCAAACGCCACCATCAACGACTACTAGTTCAGAACTTAGCTACCAGACGCCACCGCAGTCGGCTCTTGGCAACGAACGTAGGAAACTAAGAGCGCTGTTTACATTCTTAACCTATACAATTTAGCTTCGCACAGGTGTAATTAGTGGAAGGTTCTTTAACATGACATAAATCTCTGACATGGGACCTCCGGCTTTAATTCCCCTCCGAAGCAAGGCATACTGAGGGAGTTTTAACGCTCTTAAAAATCCGACGACTTCGGCCGGATTTTAACCCGCGATCTTAGGCATAGAAGCTCAGTAAACACATCGGCTACAAGTGTTAAGACGCCTAACTAGCGGTAACGTAAAACAGATGATAGATGGAACAATATAAAGATTCAAGTAAAGAAATGTCTTTGTGGGGGGGGGGGGGGGTGAACCCTAACCCTCCCCGTCGGTACGCCACTGGGAATGAGTCGTACCCCAGGATCCGAAATATATTGGTGCCACTGTTGGCCTCCTGCTGATAACTGTGCCATTCGCTGCAGTGAAAGCCAAGAGTAAACACCTCCACACTATCATTACGTCGGCAGCTGAACGCGTTCCAAATATCAAGCAAGCTTCATCGTGATATTTTGCTGAACGTGTGCTTCCAGAAATAAATTAACTCAGCTTGCCACATGTTACTGCTGCGAAAATAGCGAATTCTGGCAAGTTTACATTTCGCTTCCTTGGGCTGTGGTTCACCATCACACACACATTATGATTCTCATAGACACCCTGTGGTCGCATTGATACTCCTGTCTAACAGGTCTTGGATTCGATACCCTTGTCTGCCTAAGTTAATTCAACCTCGTGATAACAACTGAGAAGATGACAACTGATGCCAATTATATTTCCTCCTCAGCCAATCTAAAGCCTCGTCCACACCGGCAGATTTGTTTCCAGAAACATTGTATGCAGACTGTTTCCCAAATGTTTCTCATTTCTATGCGTGATGTTGGCAGACTTTTTGAAAACATTCTACATACAATCGGGAGACTCGAGTGATGTTTGGAAACAGTCTGCATACAGTTTGCATACAATTGACATACAAATGACAAACAAATCTCGCGTTTCAAGAGACAAGATACAATGTTTTCTGATTTCCAACGAAATGGAAAACACGCATACAAGAAACAAGTATTTTGTCTCAAGTCTTCCTGTGTGGACGTGTTTTGAAACTGTAGACCGGATACAAACCACAGACGCATCCAGCTAACCACGTTTTTCCACATCATATTGTGTTGATTTAGTTTCCTTCTTTACGGTGCACCATGTAAGGTTTAATAACAAGGTACTTTTTGTTGTTACGCTATACATTTCGTGTGTCTTTGACATTTATTAATTCATATCGGCTGATGAAGGGACCAAAACTAATTAGGCCTTGAAACATGTCCCACCAATGACCACACAGTGATCTCATTATATTGTCACAAAATGTAGTTTAGTGGGGCTACCGGCGGGATGTCAAATTTCACCCCCTCCCCACAAAAAGAAAATAGCGGTTGTTATATGAAATATTAGTAGAATGAGTAGGTTGGTTAATTATTCGACTAATACAAGAGGTACATTTAAACACAATCCCCCTCCCACCAAAATCGTTTCACTTTGATCCCCCAATTTACACATTCGCAGACTTTATAAGAAATCACCCTGTGGTAAAGGTATGAATGTGGACTAATTCTGGTGTGGACGCAAAGCAAGTAACATACTTGTATCGGATACAATGTTTCAATACAGTCTGCAAACAATCTACATACAGTCTGCAAACAAATCTGCCGGTGTGGACTAGGCTTAAGAAGCGGCTTTCAGAGGTTTCCAATTTCTATTCCATGTAAATGTCGAAATGGCACCTAACCTATCCAATGCTTGGACAGGGAAACGGCTATGTACCAACTACAGAACTGACACATGTAATTTAAAAACGAATTGAAAAATATGATTAGAAAGATGAGTAAGTGAAATAAAAGACACTGCCTAGGGCCTATATCTCATTGGCTGTTGGAAATGTGGAGACCAACAGTGCCGTCATTTGTCGCATAGCGCCGTAGAAAAATAATCAGAGCACTTTGGAAAACTTCGGCTGTCCCGAGCTCCTGAGCTAGCAATAGTGTTATTTATCGCCACATAGAGCTCAAGGATGATCGGAATAAATGAAAGTAAATTTTAAAGAACCAACGCTTACTGCCTTTGATAATCTCAATGTCCTGCACCAACACTATCGCACTTATACATACGCATAATATTTTCATTATGATAACTGTTTTAAGGGGCCTAAGAAATCTTTTTGCACTAATTTCTCCCCGTGACTGCAATTTATAAGCAGCACAAGATGTGACTATTTTTGCAAGTCTGCACCAGAACACGGGTAGGGGCTGCGTGATGCAGCTCGCATTGCCAGCCAACAATAGACTTATTAAAATATTCATAAAGTTACTCTACTACGGACATGAATGGGTTCTAGGGCCTTAAAACGTGGTTTTCAAGTTCCTCTGGTCTGTTATTCTAAATGTAGGGAATGGAGAAGGTTCTCCAAAATATCAGCAGGGTTTCAAAGGGTATGTAAAATTTGGTGCAATTAAGTGAAACGGTGCAGATTTGAAATAAAGGGCCTAAATGCAGGGAATGGAGTAGTCTGTCCGAAATTTCATGTAGTAAACAGTGTTACTCGTCGGTTTCCAAAGGGTAAGTATGTAAAATTTGGTTCAGATCGGTGAAAAGGTTTAGATTTGTTCCAAAGGGCCTAAATGCAGGGAACGGAGTGGTTTGTCCGAAAATTAAAGTGGACAGTGTTACTGGTCGGGTTCCAGAGGATAAGTTTGTAAAATTTGGTTCAGATCTGTGGAACTATGTAGATTTGTTCCAAAGGGCCTAAATGCGGGGAATGGAGTGGTCTGTCCGAAATATAATGTGAACAGTTTTACTCGCAGGGTTCCAAAGGGTAAGTATACAAATTTTGGTTCAGATCGGTGAAACGGTGTAGATTTGTGCCAAAGGACCTAAATACGGGGAATGGAGAGGTCTGTCCGAAATTTAAAGTGGATAGTGTTACCCGCAGGGTTCCAAAGGGTAAGTATGCAAATTTTGGTTCAGATCGGTGAAACGGTGTTGCTTTGTGCCAAAGGACCTAAATACGGAGAATGGAGAGGTCTGTCTGAAATTTAAAGTGGATAGTGTTACCCGCAGGGTTCCAAAGGGTAAGTATACAAATTTTGCTTCAGATCATGAAATTGTGTAGATTTGTGCCAAAGGGCCTAAATGTAGGAAAAGGAGTCGTCTCTCTGAAATTTAAAGTGGACAGTGTTACCCGCAGGGTTCTAAAGGGTAACTATACAAATGTTGGTTCAGATCGGTAAAACGATGTAGATTTGTGCCAAAGGGCCTAAATGCAGGGAATGGAGTGGTCTGTCCAAAATTTTCAAATGAACAGTTTTACCCGCTGGGTTCCAAAGGGTAAGCATACATGTTCTGGTTCAGATCGGTAAAATGGCGTAGATTTGTGCCAAAGGGCCTAGATGTAGGGAATGGTGTGTCTGTCCGAAATTATTAGTGGACAGTGTTAATCGTAGGGTTCCAAAGGGTAAGTATACAAATTTTGGTTCAGATCGGTGAAACTGTGTAGATTTGTGCCAAAGGGCCTAAATGCAGCGAATGGAGTGGTCTGTCCGAAATTATAAGTGGACAGTGTTACTCGCAGGATTCCAAAGGGTAAGTATACAAATTTTGGTTCAGATCGCTGAAACGGTGAAGATTTGTGCCAAAGGGCCTAAAAGCAGGGAAAGGAGTGGTCTGTCTGAAATGTAAAGTGGACAGTGTTACCCGCAGGGATCCAAAGGATAAGTATACACATTTTTGTTCAGGTCGGTGGACAGATTTGTATACATAACAGACAAACAAACTTTGTGCTTTATCCATATAGAAGATTAGAATTCCAGTGTTAGCAATTTTTCAAAGATTAAAAAAAGTTGCCATGATTCAAGAATACAACTCTTTTCTACCCTATTCTTCTTTCCTCCTCCCTAGATCTTAGCACCTAGTACAACTACAGTACCGTATAGATCAGTAATAATATTAGAATTTTGTTGTTAATAGTATTTACTAGTATTTAGTATTTAATAGTTCTGGTTTCATTATTATAGACTTGAACTATGGTTTGTACTATCTTATTATTAGCTAACTAATTAATTAATAAAGGACCAAATTATTATAGGGTGGTGTACTATTTACGTGCTAGGTATAAAAATATGTGTATATTTTAGTTCTGTGTAAGAGAAGGCCATTTATCCTTAACACCAAGACATAAATAATTACATAAATAAATACTTAATGCCAAGAATCGTTAACAAGAGAAGTAGCTCGACGAGTGCGCCATGATCAAATTGATGTGGTTCGAACACGGGACTGGTTCAGATCGACGGATTGTGGGATAGTTTTGTTCCGTACAGGTCGTCCAAGTTCGACATCTGCACCTGATGACCGCTCTCACCGAATTTTGGCTTGGAGGCTCTACTAGTCAGGCCGTACAAATATGCATTCCTAATGACTCCGCTTAAATTTAAGGGAAGTTTGTAGCCTTACACATCCAAAATTGTGCCTTTTTCCCTATATTATTTTTTTCCAGAGCCTTTTTGTAGCTTTATTGTATTACTTTTGTGTGTGTGTGTGTGTGTAATCAGCGTCTCTTCATTTCTCTAAATATATAATTATTGTATAGTTATCATTGTGTTCAGTTCGCATTTCCTTCTTCATTCCAACCTTCATTATTACCAACTTTGGCAGGTTGCACACTTCTCTTCAATCTCCCTATTATATTTTGCCCATCGCAAAATATTCAAATAGGAAAGGGGAAGATGAGAAGGTCCACCGGTTGGTTGGTTGGTTGGTTGGTTGGTTGGTTGGTTGGTTGGTTGGTTGGTTGGTTCCTCAGTTTAGGTGCTGCGACAACGCGGTCATGTAGCCCCGTGTACTTTGGGTGTGTGTAGAATCAGTCTAATAACCGGTGTTAATTGTGATGGCAGTATTAGTGTGTGTTATCTGTAATTCAGGTAAGGACTGCAGACGATCAATTTCAAGTAGTTCTTACTTTTGCTACCAAATGCTACCATCAACGACACCTAGCTGCGAACTTAGCTACTAGATGCCACCGCAACCAGCCCCTGGTGCCGAACGTTGGAACTTACTGAGCATTAATCAAATCTAACCTACACATTTTAGTCACACAATTGTAGTTAGTGAAAGGTTCTTTTACATGCCATAAATCTATGACTGGGGACCGCCGGCTTTACTTCACCTCCGAAGGAAGGCATACTGCGGGATTTTTAACGCTCTTAAAAAATCCGATGACTTCGGACAGGCTTGAACCCGATATCTTGGGCATAGTAGCTCAGCATGCTACTAACTACGCCACCGAAGCCCCTACAGAGAAACATGGAATCATGGATTTGTTTTTAGGCCTAGAAGATGATCACTTGTTGTACTGTCGTACATTTGTCCTTGCTTAACACAGATAGACACTCAGCCTTAGAGGTGTAATGGTTTCTATTGCCCTCACAGTTGGGTGACAAGTGTAACTGTTTCTTTTGGCCTCACTGTTGCGTGACAAGTGAAACGTTTTTACTAGCCCTCCCTTGCACTTTGAAATATTTACTCTGACTAAGATATGTTGTATTAATGGCCACCAAGACCTCAACGCTATGCTGAAATCTAAATTTATATTTAACAACACCTAGCTCTGGTAGAACACCTTTAAGATTCTTTACACTCAGATCGTGGTATGATTTGATCATTAACCCAACTAACAATTGTATCAGGAGAAGGAATTTGGTCTGTATCTAATGCTACCTACTGAAAGCAAAGATTGCATGGTTAAAAGAAATGAATTTATTATATAAAACAAGTATGGCAAAATTAAAAATAATAATAATAATAATAATAATATTTTAAATTTAAATTGGAGCGTTGCGATTTGAATATTACCGCTAGAGAATTACGTGAAAACGGAGTCGGTTGAATTACTGATTTTACTATTATTCCCAAGCTATGAAGTTACTGAAATACTGAATATGAAACAAAAAGACGAGAGATTATGTAGTTCTGAGTCATTCGCGCTTACCATTGGAAATTGCCGTAGCATTTCCCTCGTACTGGATGTTGAAGAGAGCTTCCCACAGCCTTCTGGACGTCGTCATCTTCTTCGTTAGTTGAAGAGATACTTGTAGATATGTTAATTATGGTCCGATCACATCGGAACCAACCACACGTGCAACCACAATGGTCAAGTTTTACAAAGATAATCGCCCTGCCTCCTCGGCGCGCAAACCATATATGCCCTCGTCGCCTCCCCTCTCTGGAGCCGTCTTCTAGTTGCTCGCTCTTCACTGATTGGCTGAGCCACCACGCGATACTCCCCTCCTCAGGGTCAATACACTCGGCTCGATGAAGATGTCGATTACCGGTCCAGGCCATTTCGCCTTTTCTTGATGCAGCAACCCCGCTTGCGTCACGCTTCTCGACAAGAATAAGCCTGTAGCCGAATTCCCAGTGACTCATCTCTCTCACAATACCCTAACTGACAAAAATCCGTAAAATTCCGTAATCATATAATTTTCCGCGATAATGTTGTTCGTAATAATTCGCTTGATAGTGTTTTCTAAAACATCGAAAACCTCTCTGTATACTTATAATTTTATAAAAACGCTCCAAAAAATACCTTAATAATAATAATAAGTTAATAATAATAATAAGTTACATGAAAACTTCTCTTGGCTGAACAATTTGCCGCGTAAATAAATATAGAATGGCTTCCTACTGACTTATGTCAGTGGCGTAAAATACCCTCGTAAAACACGTTACAGAGGGGCAGATGACCTTGTAGTTAAGTCGCTTAAAACAACAACAACAATAACAACAACAACAACAATAACTAACTTACACTCAGTCCTGAACTAAAACAGACCCATTCCAGGAATCCCTCCGGGGTCGCCAACTTCCAAGTTCACTCACTACCCTCGAACTCTCCAGTGCGCACGCCCTGCTTCCGTTCGGTCAACCAATTCACTTATCTCTTAGTTGTAAGCAGGGCTAGATAACTTAACCGTAACCATAACGTAACGTAATTAGGGAATGTACCGGAAAACTCCATGAGTGCATTTAGGTAAATGCGTTGCAGAACGAATTACTTCGTTTCCACAAGAATACCGTATTTATCATATACTATCACAATAACGTTATATTCAATAACCGAATTGAAGAACGCTATTATTCCGGTCCCTACCAATAACGTTATTGGGAGGGTGGCTCACATAGTGAATAACTGAATAACGTTATTGGCATCATTTCGTTATTAGTTCAACCTGATGTCGAAGAACGAAATTGAACGAACTGCTGACAATAACGTTATTCGAAAGGCGGGTAAAGGAAGTTCCTCATAAAAACGTTATTCGCCGGTTTTCGTTATTTGTCTTACCCAATCTTTAAGGAACAAAATTGTGAGTACTACCGACGATAACGTTGTTTAAAAGACGGCTAAAATTGAGTTCTACAAATTAATGTTATTCCCATTTCTTGTTTATTATTAATCAAATCCAATCTTAATGACAAGAAATTATGTATATTCCGTCAAGAACGTTATTAAGGAAACAGCTCGAACAGAGGGCCATAACGTTGTTACTAAATGTGATGTAGAAAGAGCGACGTTGTGTGGGATTAGTCACATTATACAAAGAAGGGTCATATGAAATATTTGAGCACATTGCAATAATAAAGTAGGTGCCTTTTCCCATGACAAAATTTAATAGGTAATAGGCCTACTAACATTTCTAATTAGATTGGAATATACCTGAAATATTCTAATACAGCACTACAGTTGGTAGCCTAGGTGACTCTGAATATATCCTTAGTTCCATCTCTTAAGGTACATAATGCACATATAACATTCGGTTGAAGTCCAATGGATAGTATGGACGTTGCATGTTATGAAATATTGGATCTACCAGTGTATGTAGAATCATATTGGCAACAAAGTCATGCACGTGTGCTCAGAATTAATCTGAAATAATACTATATTTTATAGTGCCAATTTTGGATAACATCCATTTGTTGGTATAGAAGTTACATGCATTTTCAGCAGGCTTAGAATTATGTTGGCAGCACTGACGTACATTAGTTACTCGAAATTAATCTGAAATTTCAGGTATCATACGTGTGCAAAATTTAGAGCTGTTGGCTTGCATACTTTATTATATATATGTATTAGGATAAAGAAAGAGAATGAGCATTCATTAGAAGTTGGCAGCCCTGCTGGCTCTCAAGTATGAGCATAGTCATATCTGTTACAGTAACAATAGCGCATACGAAATTCGGATAAAATCCAATTGATAGTTAGAAGTTAGATGCACTTAAACATTGGACTTATCCGCTGGCTTAAAATCATGTTTGCACCACTGTCATATATGCGCTACCTAAAATATATATCTGGAATGTTATTATCTCTATCTGTACTAATTTTGGAAGGGTTCGCATGCATAACGTCTGATAAATCCAACATAGAGCTCAAAAGTGAATTGTGAATTTTCAGCAGTTACTAGCACTAAAATAATTTTCAAAAATGCCCGTGAGATATTCAAATATAGGTCTTTACTTATACCAAATTGGGTTTCAATAACTGCAGCCGTCTAGGAGGGACAGACAGACATTTGCCTGGACCGATGCCATAAGTCTACTTTTCCCTCATTTTTACAAAATGTGAAAAGTAGGCTAAAATATTACGAAGAATATACGATAGCTACTGTATAACATCCAACCTTAGGTGTTTCGATACTGTGCTGATCAGTACCCTCTGCTTATGGACATATCACATGTGTTGTACCGCAATCATTGACCATCAGAATACAAATGGTACAGATTATAACGTTAAAGCTTGTATACAGGCACAATTCCGGTATAGGCTTGAATAACGTTATTCGCAGCAGCATTCCGTGTTCCGATTGGCTAAGCTGCAAGAAATCAAACATGGAGGAAAGTTGTGGATTGAGAGTAATATTTGCAGTTCATTGGCATTATTAATGCAAACCAGTCATTAAGATGCGTTACGTTGAATACATGAAGGGGCACTGACTGATTGAACGCATTCCTGTCAGTATTTACGATTTAACTGAAATAATTCGGCATTTAGCTATACGCATGAAGTTACGTAACTATGAGCTAGGCTACAAAGTGAGAAGTGTACGGGTGCTATAGCTGCAACTTAGTGTCCAATGAGTCTCGGGTTCAAGACGCGCTAGGGCCAAATTTTTTATTCTTTTTGAATTATTATGTTGCATTCACACTACAGTCCTTGTGAGTTTCCAACTACGATTTATTCGCATAATCTACGGAGATGATGTTAATAATGGATATTGGAAGGGAAAATTATTCTATTCTATCATTCAAATTTGTACTTCCCCATACAAAACCATGAATATTTGTACTATTCATGAAAGTATACTAATATTTTCATACCTCAATAATAGTCTATGTTTACTCCACAATAGATAATAATATTAAGAATAAGGAGAAATAGTTTCGTGACGATCTAAAGAGCATACTTTTCTTTATATTTAAGATTCACGCCAATTTTTATTTTATTTTTAGTCGTTTACCCTCCAGGTTGGTGGAATCCACGGACTCAGTGAGGGAACTCACCACTACCGCCTCTATGGGCAGTGTCCTAGAGCTAGGAACATCGAATCGGAAGGGATACAACTGGTGAGGTGGGATTGGCACCTCGCCCAGGCGGCCTCACCTGCAAAGCGAACAGGGGCCTCATGAGGGATGGTAAGGGATGGGTAGGATGGATAGGCAAGGAAGAGGGAAGGAGGCAGCCGTGGCCTTGAAGAAGGTACCATCCCGGCATTTTCCCGAAGACGAAGTGGGAAACCACGGAAAACCACTTCGAGGATGGCTGAAGGGGAATCGAACACCCTCTACTCATTTGGGCCACCCGAGGCTGAGTAGCTCCCGTTCCAGTCCTCGTACCACTTTTCAAATTTCGTGGCAGAGCCGGGAATCAAACCCAGGACCTCCGGGGCGGCAGCTAACCATGCTGACCGCTACGCTACTGAGGCGATATCTGAAATAATACTTTATCTAATAGTGCCAATTTTGGATAACATCCATTTGTTGGTATAGAAGTTACATGCATTTTCAGCAGGCTTAGAATTATGTTGGCAGCACTGATGTACATTAGTTACTCGAAGTTAATCTGAGATTTTAGGTACCATACGTGTGCAACATTCAGAGGTGTTGGCTAGCATACTTTCTGATATATTTATTGGTATTAGGATAAAGAAAGAGAATGAGCATTCATTAGCAGTTGGCAGCCCTGCTGGCTCTCAAGTATGAGCATAGTCATATCTGTTACAGTAACAATAGCGCATACGAAATTCGGATAAAATCCAATTGATAGTTAGAAGTTAGATGCACTTAAACATTGGACTTATCCGCTGGCTTAAAATCATGTTTGCACCACTGTCATATATGCGCTACCTAAAATATATATCTGGAATGTTATTATCTCTATCTGTACTAATTTTGGAAGGGTTCGCATGCATAACGTCTGATAAATCCAACATAGAGCTCAAAAGTGAATTGTGAATTTTCAGCAGTTACTAGCACTAAAATAATTTTCAAAAATGCCCGTGAGATATTCAAATATAGGTCTTTACTTATACCAAATTGGGTTTCAATAACTGCAGCCGTCTAGGAGGGACAGACAGACATTTGCCTGGACCGATGCCATAAGTCTACTTTTCTCTCATTTTTACAAAATGTGAAAAGTAGGCTAAAATATTACGAAGAATATACGATAGCTACTGTATAACATCCAACCTTAGGTGTTTCGATACTGTGCTGATCAGTACCCTCTGCTTATGGACATATCACATGTGTTGTACCGCAATCATTGACCATCAGAATACAAATGGTACAGATTATAACGTTAAAGCTTGTATACAGGCACAATTCCGGTATAGGCTTGAATAACGTTATTCGCAGCAGCATTCCGTGTTCCGATTGGCTAAGCTGCAAGAAATCAAACATGGAGGAAAGTTGTGGATTGAGAGTAATATTTGCAGTTCATTGGCATTATTAATGCAAACCAGTCATTAAGATGCGTTACGTTGAATACATGAAGGGGCACTGACTGATTGAACGCATTCCTGTCAGTATTTACGATTTAACTGAAATAATTCGACATTTAGCTATACGCATGAAGTTACGTAACTATGAGCTAGGCTACAAAGTGAGAAGTGTACGGGTGCTATAGCTGCAACTTAGTGTCCAATAAGTCTCGGGTTCGAGACGCGCTAGGGCCGAATTTTTTATTCTTTTTGAATTATTATGTTGCATTCACACTACAGTCCTTGTGAGTTTCCAACTACGATTTATTCGCATAATCTACGGAGATGATGTTAATAATGGATATTGGAAGGGAAAATTATTCTATTCTATCATTCAAATTTGTACTTCCCCATACAAAACCATGAATATTTGTACTAATCATGAAAGTATACTAATATTTTCATACCTCAATAATAATCTATGTTTACTCCACAATAGATAATAATATTAAGAATAAGGAGAAATAGTTTCGTGACGATCTAAAGAGCATACTTTTCTTTATATTTAAGATTCACGCCAATTTTTATTTTATTTTTAGTCGTTTACCCTCCAGGTTGGTGGAATCCACGGAATCAGTGAGGGAACTCACCACTACCGCCTCTATGGGCAGTGTCCTAGAGCTAGGAACATCGAATCGGAAGGGATACAACTGGTGAGGTGGGATTGGCACCTCGCCCAGGCGGCCTCACCTGCAAAGCGAACAGGGGCCTCATGAGGGATGGTAAGGGATGGGTAGGATGGATAGGCAAGGAAGAGGGAAGGAGGCAGCCGTGGCCTTGAAGAAGGTACCATCCCGGCATTTTCCCGAAGACGAAGTGGGAAACCACGGAAAACCACTTCGAGGATGGCTGAAGGGGAATCGAACACCCTCTACTCATTTGGGCCACCCGAGGCTGAGTAGCTCCCGTTCCAGTCCTCGTACCACTTTTCAAATTTCGTGGCAGAGCCGGGAATCAAACCCAGGACCTCCGGGGCGGCAGCTAACCATGCTGACCGCTACGCTACTGAGGCGATATCTGAAATAATACTTTATCTAATAGTGCCAATTTTGGATAACGTCCATTTGTTGGTATAGAAGTTACATGCATTTTCAGCAGGCTTAGAATTATGTTGGCAGCACTGATGTACATTAGTTACTCGAAGTTAATCTGAAATTTTAGGTACCATACGTTTGCAACATTCAGAGGTGTTGGCTAGCATACTTTCTGATATATTTATTGGTATTAGGATAAAGAAAGAGAATGAGCATTCATTAGCAGTTGGCAGCCCTGCTGACTATCAAGTATAAGCATAGTCATATCTGTTATAGTACACAAAGCACGTACGAAATTCGGTTAAAATCCAATTGATAGTATAGATGTTAGATGTACTTAAACATTGGACTTATCAGTAGGCTTAGAATCATCTTGGCAACACTGTCATATATGGGCTCCTTAAAATGTATCTGGAATGTTATTATCCCTGTGTGTGCTAATTTTGGAAAATTTCGCATGCATAACATCTGAGATATCCAACGTAGAGCTTAAAAGTGAATTGTGATTTTTAGCAGTTGGTAACTCTGAAATCATTTACAATTATGTCCCTGAGATATTCAGATTTAGATATTTCCTTAAACCGAATTTGGTTTCGATAACTGCAGTCTTTTAGGGGTTGATAGGGGGAGACACACAAAGACAGACAGACAGACATTTGCCTGGATCGATGTCATTAGTCTAACTCATCATCATTTAAACAAAAGTGAATAGTAAGCTAATATACCACGTAGAATATACGATAGCTAATGTATAACATCCTACCTTAGGTGCTTCGATACTGTGCTGACCAGTACCCTCAGCTTATTGACATTACACATGTGTTGTACCGCAATCATTTGCCATCAGCGTACAGATGTTACAGATCGTAACGTAAAAGCTTGTATACAAGCACAATTCCGGTATAGGCTTCAATAACGTTATTCGTACCTGCATTACGAGTTCTTATTGGCTCAGCTGCAAGAAATCAAAGATGGAGGAAACTTGTGGATTGAGATTAATAGTTGCAGTTCATTGGCATTATTAATGCAAATCAGTCATTTAGTTCCGTTACGTTGAATACTGGAAAAGGCACTGACTGATTAAACGCATTTCTGTCAGTATTTATGATTTAACTGAAATCATTCGACATTTAGCCATATGGATGAAGCTGTGAATCTGCACAGTACATGAAATGTGTACGAGTGCTAAGGCGTTAACTTGGTACCTACGGGGTCCTGGGTTCGAGACGCTCCATGGCCAGAATTTTTATTCTTTTTGAATTATTTCGTTGTGTCAACACTACTGTGTGATGCAACTTTTCAACTTCGATTTACTCGCATGTTCTAGGGGGGCGATGTTAATAATGGATATTGGTAGGGAAAAATCATTCTATTTTATCATTCGTATTTGTACTTTCCAAATCAAAACCATGAATATTTGTACTATTAGTGAAACTAATATAATTTTCACAGCACTGATTACTCCACAGTAAAATAATAATAATAATAATAATAATATTAACAATAATATGAAGTAGTTCCGTGACGATCTAAAGGACCTAATTTTCTTTATACTTAACATTCATGCCAATGATTAATCTACATAGACCTATCTAGAATAATTACGAGATTAAGTTGGTAATACTAACTTTTCTATTTAGATTGGAATATATCTGAAGTAATGTATTCCAATACAGATCTACAGTTGGCAGCCTTGGTGACTCTGAATATATTCTTAGTTCCATATCTTAAGGTAAAGAATGCTCATGCTAAATTTGGTAAAGTCCAATGGATAGTATGGACGTTGCATGCTGTGAAATATTTGATGTATCAGTGCGAGTAAAATCATATTGGCAACAACATCAAGAAGGCGTTTTCAGAATTAATCTGAATTATTCCTATATTTTATAGTGCCAATTTTGGATAAAATCCATTTCTTAGTATAGAAGTTACATGCATTTAAAAATTGGCCCTATAAACAGGCTTAGAATTATGTTGGCAGCACTGATGTGCATTAGTTGCTCCCAAATAATCTAAAATTTCAGGAACTATTCGTGCGCAAAATTTAGAGCTGTTGGCTTGCATACTTTCTGATATATTGGTATTAGGATAAAGAGAGTGAGCATTTATTAACAAATAATAATAATAATGCTAACTGCGCCAGGATACGATCCTGCAACCTTGGGTTCAGGAAGGGAGAACGTTACCCCTGAGCCACGCAGCCAGCCGCATTTATTAACAGCTGGCAGCGCTAATGGCTCTTAAGTATAAGCATAGTCATATCTGTTATAGTACACAAAGCACGTACGAAATTTGGTTAAAATCCAATTGATAGTATAGATGTTAGATGTACTTAAACATTGGACTTATCAGCAGGCTTAGAATCATCTTGGCAACACTGTCATACATGGGATCCTTAAAATGTATCTGGAATGTTATTATCCCTGTGTGTGCTAATTTTGGAAAATTTCGCATGCATAACGTCTGAGATATCCAACGTAGAGGTTAAAAGTGAATTGTGATTTTTAGCAGTTGGTAGCACTGACATCATTTTCAAATATGGGCGTGAGATATTCCGGTATACATCTTTACTCATACTAAATTTGGATTCGATTTCTGCAGCCGTTTAGGAGTTGACAGGGGGGGGGGGGGGCACACACACACACAGCCTGACAGACAGAAGGACAGACAGACAGACTCACATTCTCCCGGATCGATCTCATAAGTGTACTTTTTCCTCATTTTTGCAGAATGTGAAAAGTAGGCTAATAAGGAGTGGTGAAGCAGCTGCCTTTAAAGCAGAATGGGAAAAATTATTTTTCTGTACAGCTTATAAAGGGCATGCCAAATGTTTAGTGTGCCACCGAGATTTAATGAGTAAAAAAAAACACAATTTGGAACGGCACTGCAGTGCCAACCACAGGGATGATTACGGTGACTTGACAGACGCCAGTCGGCAATCGAAGTTGGAAGAATTGAAAGAAAATTTCAAGCAGCACTTTCCTGTAAGTATTATTGCCTTAATTTTAAAATGCTTGCTTACAAATGGGAATGAACAAATGATTTAATTATCTGAAGAACACTAAAATTGTGACTTGCCGTATTTTTGTCTGACAGGAGATAGAGGAGAGTGAGGTTGGTGGACCGATTTTACGAGCAAGCTACAAATGTTCGATGCGAATTGCCGAAGCTGGGAAGCCCTTCGCGGAAGGGAATTTCATCAAGGAGTGCCTAATGGACGTGGCGGCATGTATTTGTCCTACGGAGGTAGTTGAGAAATTTGAAAACATCTCTCTTTCTCCTCAAACTGTGGCTCGCAGAATAGACGATATGTCCGTTGATATGGAACAGCAATTAATGGAGAAGGCAGCAAAATTTGTATAATTTTCCATCGCCCTCGACGAATCAACCGACATTGCGGACATAGCATAGCTCGTTATTTTTATTCGAGGGGTGGATGACGATCTTCGGGTCACCGAGAATTTCCTCGACTTGGTAACACTCAAAGTCACCACTACCGGTTTCGATATTTTCCAAGCTGTGGAGGGTGCTTTTGAATCAATGGGATTAAAATGGGAGCGGTTGACGAGTATAACGACGGATGGAGCTCCAGCTTTACGATGTGTACGCATGGGGTTCCTCAGATATGTAAAGTTAAAAATGGCTGAGAACGGTAGTACCCTAATGGTGGCGATCCATTGCTTCATACACCAGGAGGCAATCTGTGCAAAAGTCGCCAAGCGCAAAGATGTAATGGGAACAGTTGTGCGAATGGTAAATTATCTTCACTCCCATGAACTCACGCACCGTCAATTCAAAGAGTTCTTGGATGACATCGAAGCGGAGTGTCCGGATATCCCGTACCATGCAGAAGTAAGATGGCTGAGCAAGGCGAAGGTGCTGAATCGTGTGTTTTTCTTGCGGAACGCAATACATACATTCTGTGACATGAAAGGGCGGCCCGAAGTTCTTTTGCGTGACCCTAAGTGGGTGGCGGACTTGGATTTTTATGTGACATTACTGCCCATCTGAATAATTTGAACACTTCGCTTCAGGGCGAAAAGCACAACATCTGCGATTTGGTGGAAAAAATTGAAGCGTTCACAAGAAAATTGATTTTGCGGGAAAACCAGTTACGTGCAAGGAACACAGGACATTTTCCATCGTTTGAAACAGTGAAAGGTGTCGACTTTGATGAGTACTTGGAGGTAATTCGCCAAATACAAGAAGAGTTTGACAAGCGATTTTCAGAATTATCAGAACTCCAAGCGGTGTTAGATGTATTTGTTCGACCATTTTCTATTAGTGCAGACAGTGTTCCACAGCTATTTCAATTAGAGCTGATTGAACTGCAATGCAATGTTCGTCTTAAATACCTCTTTCTAAATGTCACGAAGTTAAGAAAACTGCAATGCAATGTTCGTCTTAATGACCGCTTTCTAATGTCACGAAGTTTAGAAGAATTTTACAGTGGCTTTCCGCAAGGAGAATATCCCCTTTTGTAAAGACATGCAAGTGAAGTTCTGTCAATGTTCGACTCAACGTACATTTATGAGCGCTTCTCTTCAGTTCTTAAGCTTACCAAAAGTAAACATCGTGCAACGATGAGTGATAGAAACTTGCGCAATTGTTTACGAATAGCTGTGTCCAGAAATATTGTACCCAATTTGGAGAAGATTGTTTCCTCCAAAACTAGAAATTCGTAAAAACGACGGAGAAAGAGTCACTCAAGGCCTGTACTATCTGTTCATATTGGTAAAATGTTGTTGAATTTTCCTCTCTAATATGTTCTCATTTCATTTTGTAATAAAGCACAATATTCTTTACTTAACACTTGCGTTCGTTTCCTACACATTCCATGCATCGGAGTACCATTCGATTTGTATACATATATATTATGGCAGTATATATCCTATTATGGTAAAACAGCCCTATCAATATGATGTCAACAATGCCACAAAAGCCGTCGCCTGCATCTGTGCGTTCGTATCTAGTTATTGCGGTACGAACATAGTCCGTGTGTCTCAGATCTCCTCGCTGCCACAGTGTAGTGGTGGTAGGGGAAGGAGCGCTAGTCTGACTGCCCAGTGCTCCCCGAGCGCGGCCGCGCTCTCGGAGCGCAATGACTGGATGGTCCTGATCTAGGCTTACAGGATAGAGCCACATCGGTGAAGTGGGATACATACTTGTTATTCCCCACCCCATTTAATTGCGCACGTTAATGTGCTGACCCACTGAAAAGCGATTCGTTTATCAGATGTGAAAAAAAAGGCAGCAGAAATCTTCACTCAGATAAAAGAAAGGGTTATACTGAGATTACAGTTTCAAACATGATATCTGATTACTTCATGTTATATTGGCATAACAAATGCCAAGTCTCACTTTTCTAAACAACATACTTCTTGAACCTTCCAACACAAAATTCTAATCACTAGTCTACATTCCCGATCTTTATCATAATGTTCAGACGTCACTGCCGTGGAACTCCCAATCGTCCTCTTTAATAAACATGAATGAATGTAGTGAATTATCCCCTGGAATAAGCTGTAAAATATAGTTATTAGAGAGTAAACCGCATTTGAAATAGTAAGTAGGCTAATGCAATGTGTCCGGTCCTAATCTTGAACACCTCCTGTTTAGTCTCTATCTTGCCATTTCAGCAATTTGTCTTCAACTTGGGTCGAGCTTCTACAGATATATTTTTGTATTTTTTTAAAATATTTAAAAATGTTTGGCCATATCTCAGAAATTCTTTCACACTTGCAATGGAGATGGATCGTATATCATGGACACATACCTCCACACTGATTTTACGATGATTTTGTCACACATACATCAATATAATTTCACCTTCTGGTCATGAACAACTGTGCCTAATCATATACTACGTACTCTTCCTCTTGAAAATTAACTATTAACATTGAACACAATCAACAACCCATTTGCCTAATACAATATTAAAACGTATGTGTCACCCCTTCCATTTGCTATTTCTCTTATGAATGCTGTTCTCTATTTCCTCCTCCCTTTATTTAAAATTGAAATCCATTGGCAGATTAATCACTCCCGCACCTGGGCACAACACTACTGTGAGCGAGGCTCCGCTTGGACAGAACGTGCTCATGAGATGACTCAATTCAAGAAGTCTCGTCATAACAGGTGGGACACCTCAAGTCTCTCTATCGCTTTAACAGTAGAAAGTGCCGGGTGGGTTGTCGTATTCATTAACAGCAGTGTAATTCTGGTTTAAAAGTAAATAATGCCATTCATACCGTTGACGACAAATCGCAGCGTAAATTTAAACGTACCACCACATCAAACAACATGGAGTAGTGGGCTACGCGTTGGAGCAACTTAGCCATTTTCCGTCTTGTCTTTAAATGAATAATGGCATTTGCTCTTTGTTCCCTTTCATTTCACACAGTACATTTATTGTTACAAGAAAAATTATTTCGTACTGGAATGCTGTGAATGATACACAACCCGTTGCTGATATGATCTCTAAAGCCTAAACATACCGTACTGAAAAATCAATTATGTCGAAGAAGTTAAAATATTGTTTACTAATTATCATATACTGTACTAACATACGCTCTACCAGTAGCATACCAGTAATCCTATCATAACCAACCAGAGGTTTCCTCTGAAATATCAAAAACTTTGATTGCGTCAAATATTATACATAATGTTGTATATACTATATACAGGATGAAGAACAAATCCCGTACTTGGAGGTCAGCATGCGGTTCCTCGTCGAAATTCATAGCAAAGGCTTATCTAGGAAGGCCTGGTCCTGCCAATACGTTTAATAGAAATGCGAGTTAAGAAACGAGGCTCTGGCAACGCTGTAACTGCGTGCAGCATGGCCAAGAGAACAGCACGCATGAAGTCTGCGCTGTGCCGGTGCTGTCTCATTAGCTCAGTGCGAAAAGGTATGCCGTGAAGGTCGGTTATGGTCCAATGGCGTTCGCGTCAAAGAGTTCTTCAGTTAAAGTCTCAAATTGTATCCAATGTACACCTCCACAATGCAATCAATACATTATGTTGTGTACTGTGTCTTACATTGCTGTTACTTCTCTACTTCTTTCTTATTTCGATGAGACCCGCTACGGACCACGCACCAATTTCAATTCTTCACTCTTTGTTGTTTTCTTCCCAATATTTCTTCGTTCTTAGACTATGTTGCTTCTTTCTGTCCTCAGACCACTTCGCCCCAGGTTTCCTTTCCACTCTACCCTGGCGTACTTCCAAACATAACACCTTCTCTGTCCAAAGTGTCTTCATCTCTTATATTATTTCCTTCTGTTACCTTTATTTAAACATTAAAACATAACATGAGCCTCTTACATACGTAAACGACCACTTAGTTTCGTCCATGGCACAAATAAAGCCAGTAACATCGTCTGCATCCAATGATATACACTAGATTGCCCATTATGATACGCACAATAATTCCATTCCGTACGCTGCCACGAAATTTGAAAAGTGGTATGAGAACTGGAACGGGATCTACTCAGCCTCGGGTGGTCCAAATGAGTAGATGGGGTTCGATTCCCACCACATCCATCCTCGAAGTGGTTTTTCGTGGTTGCCCGCTTCATCTTCGGGCAAATGCCGGGATGGTCCCTACCGTCAGGTCACGGCCGCCTCCTTCCCTCTTCCTTGTCTATCCTTTCTATTCTTCCCATCCCGTCCCATCCCACATGAGGCCCCCTGTTCGCTTTGCAGGTGAGGCCGCATTGGGTGAGGTGCTAGTCCCGCCTCCCCAGTTGGATCCCCCGACTCACTCTCAAGCGCCAGGACACTGCCCGTAGAGGAGGTAAAGGTGGGATCTCTCGCTGAGTCCGTGGGAAAAGCCTACTTGGAGGGTAAACTGACTACGAAAGAAAAATCGTTTGAAGTCCAGTCTTATCTTCACAGAGCCACGAACTGACGTCACACAAAACGACGACCTGACGTAGATTCGAACCGTAGTTCGTTGGTGGTTGTGGTTTGGATAATACAGCAGCCTACTCAGTGAGCTACGACGGCTGGTACGGTGATATGATACACATTCCGCCGCAGGATGCGACAGTGTTGCCGGCTTCTCGTTTTCATACTCGTCTTTTCAAATAACACCCGCTCCGATTTTGCTATAGAAACTTTTGTCTTGCATTTGGATGAGAAGTCGCATGACGACCTCCAAGTACGGCATATTTCTTCACCCTGTATTACTTCTATAAGGGGCTTCGGTGGCGAGGTCGATAGCATGCTGAACTGCTAAGCCCAAGATGGCGTGTTCAAACCCGGCCGAAGTCGTCGGATTGGTTAAGAGCGTTAAAATTCTTCAGTATGCCTTTCTTCGAAGGGGAAATAAAGCAGGCGTGCCCATGTCATAGATTTATGGCAGGTAAAAGCACCTACCATTACAATTGGTAGTGTGTAGAAAAGTGTTTAGGTTATATTTGGCGAGTTAGAAACGCTCTATCAAGTTCCAACGTTCTCCGCCAGTGTTAGTGACAGAAGCATCTGGTAGCCACAGTTGGAAATAGTTGAAATTGAACTTCCATACTAAGAAATGGATTTTATCCAAAATTGCCACTGTAAAATATAGGAATAAATCAGATTAATTCTGAAAACGCCTTCTTGACATGTTGCCAATATGATTTTACTCGCACTGATACATCCAATATTTCACAGCATGCAACGTCCATACTATCCATTGGACTTCAACCAATTTTGTATGTGCATTCTGTACCTTAAAATATGGAACTAAGAATATATTCAGAGTCACCAAGGCTGCCAACTGTAGAGCTGTATTGGAATACATTACTTCAGATATATTCCAATCTAAATAGAAAAGTTAGTATTACCAACTTAATCTCGTCATTATTCTAGATAGGTCTATGTAGATTAATCATTGGCATGAATCTTAAATATAAAGAAAATTAGGCTCTTTAGATCGTCACGGAACTACTTTCATATTATTGTTAATATTATTATTATTATTATTTTACTGTGGAGTAATCAGTGCTGTGAAAATTATATTAGTTTCAAGAATAGTACAAATATTCATGGTTTTGATTGGGAAAGTTCAAATTCGAATGATAAAATAGAAAGATGTTTCCCTACCAATATCCATTATTAACATCGCCCCCTAGATCATGCGAGTAAATCGAAGTTGAAAAGGTGCATCACACAGTAGTGTTGACACAACGAAATAATTCAAAAAGAATAAAAATTCTGGCCATGGAGCGTCTCGAACCCAGAACCCATTAAGTACCAAGTTAACGCCTTAGCACTCGTACAGATTTCACGTACTGTGCAGAATCACAGCTTCATCCATATGGCTAAATGTCGAATGATTTCAGTTAAATCTTAAATACTGACAGAAATGCGTTTAATCAGTCAGTGCCTTTTCCTGTATTCAAAGTAACGGACCTAAATGACTGATTTGCATTAATAATGCCAATGAACTGCAACTATTAATCTCAATCAACAAGTTTCCTCCATCATTGATTTCTTGCAGCTGAGCCAATAAGAACTCGTAATGCAGGTACGAATAACGTTATTGAAGCCTATACCGGAATTGTGCTTGTATACAAGCTTTTACGTTACGATCTGTAACATCTGAACGCTGATGGCAAATGATTGCGGTACAACACATGTGTAATGTCAACAAGCTGACGGTACTGGTCAGCACAGTATCGAAGCACCTAAGGTAGGATGTTATACATTAGCTATCGTATATTCTACTTGCTATTTTTAGCTTACTTTTCACTTTTTTTTAAATGATGATGAGATAGACTTATGGCATCGATCCAGGCAAATGTCTGTCTGTCTGTCTTTGTGTGTCTCCCCCTATAAACCCCTAAAGATTGCAGTTATCGAAACCAAATTCGGTTTAAGGAAATATATATCTGAATATCTCAGGGACATAATTGGAAATGATTTCAGAGTTACCAACTGCTAAAAATCACAATTCACTTTTAAGCTCTACGTTGGATATCTCAGAGGTTATGCATGCGAAATTTTCCAAAATTAGCACACACAGGGATAATAACATTCCAGATACATTTTAAGGATCCCATATATGACAGTGTGCCAAGATCATTCTAAGCCTGCTGATAAGTCCAATGTTTAAGTACATCTAACACCTATACTATTAATTGGATTTTAACCAAATTTCGTACGTGCTTTGTGTACTATAACAGATATGACTATGCTTATACTTGAGAGCCATTAGGGCTGCAACTGTTAATTAATGCGGCTGGCTGCGTGGCTCAGGGGTAACGTTCTCCCTTTCTGGGCCCAAGGTTGCAGGTTCGTATCCTGGCGCAGTCAGCTGGCATTTGAGTGTGCGCAAATGCGAGAGAGCCGTGTCAGTAGATTTACTGGCACGTTGAAGATCCCCTTCTGGACAAAATTACGGCACCCCGGAGTCTCTAAAAGCCAGAGTAGTTAAAAGGGACGTAAAACCAATAACATTATTATTATTTGTTATTAAATGCTCACTCTCTTTATCCTAATTCCAATATATAAGAAAGTATGCAAGCCACAGCTCTAAATTTTGCGCACGAATAGTTCCGGAAATTTTAGATTATTTGGGAGCAACTAATGCACATCAGTGCTGCCAACATAATTCTAAGCCTGTTTATAGGGCCAATTTTTTAATGCATGTAACTTCTATACTAAGAAATGGATTTTATCCAAAATTGGCACTATAAAATATAGGAATAATTCAGATTAATTCTGAGCACGCCTTCTTGACGTTGTTGCCAATATGATTTTACTCGCACTGATACATCCAATATTCCACAGCATGCAACGTTCATACTATCCATTGGACTTCAACCAAATTTTGTATGTGCATTCTGTACCTTAAGATATGGAATTAAGAATATATTTAGAGTCACCAAGGCTGCCAACTGTAGAGCTGTACTGGAATACATTACTTCAGATATATTCCAATCTAAATAGAAAAGTTAGTATAACCAACTTAATCTCGTCATTATTCTAGATAGGTCTATGTAGATTAATCATTGGCATGAATCATAAATATAAAGAAAATTAGGTTCATTAGATCGTCACGGAACTACTTCATATTATTGTTAATATTATTATTATTATTATTATTTTACTGTGGAGTGATCAGTGCTGTGAAAATTATATTAGTTTCACGAATAGTACAAATATTCATGGTTTTGATTGGGAAAGTACAAATTCGAATGATAATATAGAATGATTTTTCCCTACCAATATCCATTATTAACATCGCCGCCCTAGATCATTCGAGTAAATCGAAGTTGAAAATTTGCATCGCACAGTAGTGTTGACACAACGAAATAATTCAAAAAGAATAAAAATTCTGACCATGGAGCGTCTCGAACCCAAGACCCATTAGGTACCAAGTTAACGCCTTAGCACTCGTACACATTTCATGTACTGTGCAGATTCACAGCTTCATCCATATGGCTAAATGTCGAATGATTTCAGTTAAATCTTAAATACTGACAGAAATGCGTTTAATCAGTCAGTGCCTTTTCCTGTATTCAACGTAACGGTACTAAATGACTGATTTGCATTAATAATGCCAATGAACTGCAACTATTAATCTCAATCCACAAGTTTCCTCCATCTTTGATTTCTTGCAGCTGAGCCAATAAGAACTCGTAATGCAGGTACGAATAACGTTATTGAAGCCTATACCGGAATTGTGCTTGTATACAAGCTTTTACGTTACGATCTGTAACATCTGAACGCTGATGGCAAATGATTGCGGTACAACACATGTGTAATGTCAATAAGCTGAGGGTACTGGTCAGCACAGTATCGAAGCACCTAAGGTAGGATGTTATACATTAGCTATCGTATATTCTACTTGCTATTTTTAGCTTACTTTTCACTTTTTTTTAAATGATGATGAGATAGACTTATGGCATCGATCCAGGCAAATGTCTGTCTGTCTGTCTTTGTGTGTCTCCCCCTATAAACCCCTAAAGATTGCAGTTATCGAAACCAAATTCGGTTTAAGGAAATATATATCTGAATATCTCAGGGACATAATTGGAAATGATTTCAGAGTTACCAACTGCTAAAAATCACAATTCACTTTTAAGCTCTACGTTGGATATCTCAGAGGTTATGCATGCGAAATTTTCCAAAATTAGCACACACAGGGATAATAACATTCCAGATACATTTTAAGGATCCCATATATGACAGTGTGCCAAGATCATTCTAAGCCTGCTGATAAGTCCAATGTTTAAGTACATCTAACACCTATACTATTAATTGGATTTTAACCAAATTTCGTACGTGCTTTGTGTACTATAACAGATATGACTATGCTTATACTTGAGAGCCATTAGGGCTGCAACTGTTAATTAATGCGGCTGGCTGCGTGACTCAGGGGTAACGTTCTCCCTTTCTGGGCCCAAGGTTGCAGGTTCGTATCCTGGCGCAGTCAGCTGGCATTTGAGTGTGCGCAAATGCGAGAGAGCCGTGTCAGTAGATTTACTGGCACGTTGAAGATCCCCTTCTGGACAAAATTACGGCACCCCGGAGTCTCTAAAAGCCAGAGTAGTTAAAAGGGACGTAAAACCAATAACATTATTATTATTTGTTATTAAATGCTCACTCTCTTTATCCTAATTCCAATATATAAGAAAGTATGCAAGCCACAGCTCTAAATTTTGCGCACGAATAGTTCCGGAAATTTTAGATTATTTGGGAGCAACTAATGCACATCAGTGCTGCCAACATAATTCTAAGCCTGTTTATAGGGCCAATTTTTTAATGCATGTAACTTCTATACTAAGAAATGGATTTTATCCAAAATTGGCACTATAAAATATAGGAATAATTCAGATTAATTCTGAGCACGCCTTCTTGACGTTGTTGCCAATATGATTTTACTCGCACTGATACATCCAATATTCCACAGCATGCAACGTTCATACTATCCATTGGACTTCAACCAAATTTTGTATGTGCATTCTGTACCTTAAGATATGGAATTAAGAATATATTTAGAGTCACCAAGGCTGCCAACTGTAGAGCTGTACTGGAATACATTACTTCAGATATATTCCAATCTAAATAGAAAAGTTAGTATAACCAACTTAATCTCGTCATTATTCTAGATAGGTCTATGTAGATTAATCATTGGCATGAATCATAAATATAAAGAAAATTAGGTTCATTAGATCGTCACGGAACTACTTCATATTATTGTTAATGTTATTATTATTATTATTATTTTACTGTGGAGTGATCAGTGCTGTGAAAATTATATTAGTTTCACGAATAGTACAAATATTCATGGTTTTGATTGGGAAAGTACAAATTCGAATGATAATATAGAATGATTTTTCCCTACCAATATCCATTATTAACATCGCCGCCCTAGATCATTCGAGTAAATCTAAGTTGAAAAGTTGCATCGCACAGTAGTGTTGACACAACGAAATAATTCAAAAAGAATAAAAATTCTGACCATGGAGCGTCTCGAACCCAAGACCCATTAGGTACCAAGTTAACGCCTTAGCACTCGTACACATTTCATGTACTGTGCAGATTCACAGCTTCATCCATATGGCTAAATGTTGAATGATTTCAGTTAAACCTTAAATACTGACAGAAATGCGTTTAATCAGTCAGTGCCTTTTCCTGTATTCAACGTAACGGTACTAAATGACTGATTTGCATTAATAAAGCCAATGAACTGCAACTATTAATCTCAATCCACAAGTTTCCTCCATCTTTGATTTCTTGCAGCTGAGCCAATAAGAACTCGTAATGCAGGTACGAATAACGTTATTGAAGCCTATACCGGAATTGTGCTTGTATACAAGCTTTTACGTTACGATCTGTAACATCTGTACGCTGATGGCCAATGATTGCGGTACAACACATGTGAAATGTCCATAAGCAGAGGGTACTGGTCAGCACAGTATCGAAGCACCTAAGGTAGGATGTTATACATTAGCTATCGTATATTCTACTTGCTATTTTTAGCTTACTTTTCACTTTTTTTTTAAATGATGATGAGATAGACTTATGGCATCGATCCAGGCAAATGTCTGTCTGTCTGTCTTTGTGTGTCTCCCCCTATAAACCCCTAAAGATTGCAGTTATCGAAACCAAATTCGGTTTAAGAAAATATCTATATCTGAATATCTCAGGGACATAATTGAAAATTATTTCAGAGTTACCAACTGCTAAAAATCACAATTAACTTTTAAGCTCTACGTTGGTTATCTCAGACGTTATGCATGCGAAATTTTCCAAAATTAGGACACACAGGGATAATAACATTCCAGATACATTTTAAGGTGTCCATATATGACAGTGTTGCCAAGATGATTCTAAGCCTGCTGATAAGTCCAATGTTTAAGTACATCTAACATCTATACTATCAATTGGATTGTAACCAAATTTCGTACGTGCTTTGTGTACTATAACAGATATGACTATGCTTATGCTTGAGAGCCATTAGGGCTGCCAACTGTTAATAAATGCGGCTGGCTGCGTGGCTCAGGGGTAACGTTCTCGCTTGCTGGGCCCAAGGTTGCTCGTTCGTATCCTGGCGCAGTCAGCTGGCATTTGAGTGTGCGCAAATGCCAGAGAGCCGTGTCAGTAGATTTACTGGCACGTTGAAGATCCCCGTATGGACAAAATTACGGCACCCCAGAGTCTCTAAAAGCCAGAGTAGTTAAAAGGGACGTAAAACCAATAACATTATTATTATTTGTTATTAAATGCTCACTCTCTCTATCCTAATACCAATATATAAGAAAGTATGCAAGCCACAGCTCTAAATTTTGCGCACGAATAGTTCCGGAAATTTTAGATTATTTGGGAGCAACTAATGCACATCAGTGCTGCCAACATAATTCTAAGCCTGTTTATAGGGTCAATTTTTTAATGCATGTAACTTCTATACTAAGAAATGGATTTTATCCAAAATTGGCACTATAAAATATAGGAATAATTCAGATTAATTCTGAGCACGCCTTCTTGACGTTGTTGCCAATATGATTTTACTCGCACTGATACATCCAATATTTCACAGCATGCAACGTTCATACTATCCATTGGACTTCAACAAAATTTTGTATGTGCATTCTGTACCTTAAGATATGGAATTAAGAATATATTTAGAGTCACCAAGGCTGCCAACTGTAGAGCTGTACTGGAATACATTACTTCAGATATATTCCAATCTAAATAGAAAAGTTAGTATTACCAACTTAATCTCGTCATTATTCTAGATAGTTCTATGTAGATTAATCAATGGCATGAATCATAAATATAAAGAAAATTAGGTTCATTAGATCGTCACGGAACTACTTTATATTATTGTTAATATTATTATTATTATTATTATTATTTTACTGTGGAGTAATCAGTGCTGTGAAAATTATATTAGTTTCACGAATAATACAAATATTCATGGTTTTGATTGGGAAAGTACAAATTCGAATGATAAAATAGAAAGATTTTTCCCTACCAATATCCATTATTAACATCGCCCCCCTAGATCATTCGAGTAAATCGAAGTTGAAAAGTTGCATCGCACAGTAGTGTTGACACAACGAAATAATTCAAAAAGAATAAAAATTCTGACCATGGAGCGTCTCGAACCCAAAACCCATTAGGTACCAAGTTAACGCCTTAGCACTCGTACACATTTCATGTACTGTGCAGATTCACAGCTTCATCCATATGGCTAAATGTCGAATGATTTCAGTTAAATCTTAAATACTGACAGAAATGCGTTTAATCAGTCAGTGCCTTTTCCTGTATTCAACGTAACGGTACTAAATGACTGATTTGCATTAATAATGCCAATGAACTGCAACTATTAATCTCAATCCACAAGTTTCCTCCATCTTTGATTTCTTGCAGCTGAGCCAATAAGAACTCGTAATGCAGGTACGAATAACGTTATTGAAGCCTATACCGGAATTGTGCTTGTATACAAGCTTTTACGTTACGATCTGTAACATCTGTACGCTGATGGCCAATGATTGCGGTACAACACATGTGAAATGTCCATAAGCAGAGGGTACTGGTCAGCACAGTATCGAAGCACCTAAGGTAGGATGTTATACATTAGCTATCGTATATTCTACTTGCTATTTTTAGCTTACTTTTCACTTTTTTTTAAATGATGATGAGATAGACTTATGGCATCGATCCAGGCAAATGTCTGTCTGTCTGTCTTTGTGTGTCTCCCCCTATAAACCCCTAAAGATTGCAGTTATCGAAACCAAATTCGGTTTAAGGAAATATATATCTGAATATCTCAGGGACATAATTGGAAATGATTTCAGAGTTACCAACTGCTAAAAATCACAATTCACTTTTAAGCTCTACGTTGGATATCTCAGACGTTATGCATGCGAAATTTTCCAAAATTAGCACACACAGGGATAA
This sequence comes from Meconema thalassinum, assembly GCA_946902985.2. Taxonomy (NCBI): domain Eukaryota; kingdom Metazoa; phylum Arthropoda; class Insecta; order Orthoptera; family Tettigoniidae; genus Meconema; species Meconema thalassinum. Next base: position 2,104,290,903 of record OX336388.2, on the reverse strand, counting down.
TAACATTCCAGATACATTTTAAGGATCCCATATATGACAGTGTGCCAAGATCATTCTAAGCCTGCTGATAAGTCCAATGTTTAAGTACATCTAACACCTATACTATTAATTGGATTTTAACCAAATTTCGTACGTGCTTTGTGTACTATAACAGATATGACTATGCTTATACTTGAGAGCCATTAGGGCTGCAACTGTTAATTAATGCGGCTGGCTGCGTGGCTCAGGGGTAACGTTCTCCCTTTCTGGGCCCAAGGTTGCAGGTTCGTATCCTGGCGCAGTCAGCTGGCATTTGAGTGTGCGCAAATGCGAGAGAGCCGTGTCAGTAGATTTACTGGCACGTTGAAGATCCCCTTCTGGACAAAATTACGGCACCCCGGAGTCTCTAAAAGCCAGAGTAGTTAAAAGGGACGTAAAACCAATAACATTATTATTATTTGTTATTAAATGCTCACTCTCTTTATCCTAATTCCAATATATAAGAAAGTATGCAAGCCACAGCTCTAAATTTTGCGCACGAATAGTTCCGGAAATTTTAGATTATTTGGGAGCAACTAATGCACATCAGTGCTGCCAACATAATTCTAAGCCTGTTTATAGGGCCAATTTTTTAATGCATGTAACTTCTATACTAAGAAATGGATTTTATCCAAAATTGGCACTATAAAATATAGGAATAATTCAGATTAATTCTGAGCACGCCTTCTTGACGTTGTTGCCAATATGATTTTACTCGCACTGATACATCCAATATTCCACAGCATGCAACGTTCATACTATCCATTGGACTTCAACCAAATTTTGTATGTGCATTCTGTACCTTAAGATATGGAATTAAGAATATATTTAGAGTCACCAAGGCTGCCAACTGTAGAGCTGTACTGGAATACATTACTTCAGATATATTCCAATCTAAATAGAAAAGTTAGTATAACCAACTTAATCTCGTCATTATTCTAGATAGGTCTATGTAGATTAATCATTGGCATGAATCATAAATATAAAGAAAATTAGGTTCATTAGATCGTCACGGAACTACTTCATATTATTGTTAATATTATTATTATTATTATTATTTTACTGTGGAGTGATCAGTGCTGTGAAAATTATATTAGTTTCACGAATAGTACAAATATTCATGGTTTTGATTGGGAAAGTACAAATTCGAATGATAATATAGAATGATTTTTCCCTACCAATATCCATTATTAACATCGCCGCCCTAGATCATTCGAGTAAATCGAAGTTGAAAATTTGCATCGCACAGTAGTGTTGACACAACGAAATAATTCAAAAAGAATAAAAATTCTGACCATGGAGCGTCTCGAACCCAAGACCCATTAGGTACCAAGTTAACGCCTTAGCTAGGGATGGGCGCGACTGAAGCCTGGAATCGAGAGTGTCGACTCGATAGACTCCGAACACCGGTCTCGGTTCGCATGAAGCCTCGCGACTCCACGTTAATCTGATGCGTATTGCGGGGCCGCTTCGCATGAAGCCTCGCGACTCCAAGCTCACGTGATGGGTATTGCGGGGCCACACGGTCCCTTCGCATAAAGCCTCGCGATTCCAAGCTAACCTGATGAGTAAGGCCCGGATAGTTATGTGTTTATATGTATTTAATTTTAATAAATATTTTCTATTTATTTACATATATTTGCCGTTTTTATAAATAAATACATATTATGGCGAATTTATTTGTAAGTAGGCTACATATTTCCTGTATTTGGTGGTATGTCGCACTCCTTATATAAATGCTGCCGACATTTTCGACCCTTGGCAATTCCTTTAATTTGCCTCTCTATTTCGTGAATGTACCCCTGTCTCTGTATAGTAGTAGTATTTCAAGACAGGAATTCCCTGGCCATTAATTAGACTATAGCAGGGGGGCTTGTAGAAGACTCGCGACTCCAAGCTCACCTGATGAGTATTGCGGGGCCGCTTCGCATGAAGACTCGCGACTCCAAGCTCATATGATGAGTATTGCGGGGTGGCTTCGCATGAACACTCGCGACTCCAAGCTCACCTGATGAGTATTGCGGGGCGCTTCGCATGAAGACTCGCGACTCCAAGCTCTCCTGAAGAGTATTTCGGGGCCGCTTCGCATGAAGACTCGCGACTCCAAGCTCACCTGTTGAGTATTGCGGGGTCGCTTCGCATGAAGACTCGCGACTCCAAGCTCTCCTGAAGAGTATTTCGGGGCCGCTTCGCATGAACACTCGCGACTCCAAGCTCACCTGATGAGTATTGCGGGGCGCTTCGCATGAAGACTCGCGACTCCAAGCTCTCCTGAAGAGTATTTCGGGGCCGCTTCGCATGAAGACTCGCGACTCCAAGCTCACCTGTTGAGTATTGCGGGGCCGCTTCGCATGAACACTCGCGACTCCAACTCACCTGATGAGTATTGCGGGGCCGCTTCGCATGAAGACCTTCGACTCCGAGCTCACCTGATGAGTATTGCGGGGTCGCTTCGCATGAACACTCGCGACTCCAAGCTCATACGATAAGTATTGCGGGGTGGCTTCGCATGAACACTCGCGACTCCAAGCTCATCTGATGAGTATTGCGGGGCCGCTTCGTATGAACACTCGCGACTCCAAGCTCACCTGTTGTGTATTGCGGGGTCGCTTCGCATTAACACTCGTGACTCCAACACACCTGATGAGTATTGCGGGGTCGCTTCGCATGAAGCCTCGCGACTCCAACCTCACCTGAAGAGTATTGCAGGGCCGCTTCGCATGAACACTCGCGACTCCAAGCTCACCTGATGATTATTGCGGGGCCGCTTCGCATGAAGACTCGCGACTCCGAGCTCACCTGATGAGTATTGCGGGGCCGCTTCGCATGAAGACTCGCGACTCCAAGCTCACCTGAAGAGTATTGCAGGGCCGCTTCGCATGAAGACTCGCGACTCCAAGCTCATCTGATGAGTATTGCGGGGTCGCTTCGCTTGAACACTCGCGACTCCAAGCTCATCTGATGAGTATTGCGGGGCCGCTTCGCATGAACACTCGCGACTCCAAGCTCACCTGATGAGTATTGCGGGGCCGCTTCGCATGAAGACTCGCGACTCCAACTCACCTGATGAGTATTGCAGGGCCGCTTCGCATGAACACTCGCGACTCCAAGCTCACCTGTTGAGTATTGCGGGGCCGCTTCGCATGAACACTCGCGACTCCAAGCTCACCCGATGAGTATTGCGGGGCCGCTTCGCATGAAGACTCGCGACTCCAACTCACCTGATGAGTATTGCAGGGCCGCTTCGCATGAACACTCGCGACTCCAAGCTCACCTGATGAGTATTGCGGGGCCGCTTCGCATGAAGACTCGCGACTCCAACTCACCTGATGAGTATTGCAGGGCCGCTTCGCATGAACACTCGCGACTCCAAGCTCACCTGTTGAGTATTGCGGGGCCGCTTCGCATGAACACTCGTGACTCTGAGCTCACCTGATGAGTATTGCGGGGCCGCTTCGCATGAAGACTCGCGACTCCAACTCACCTGAAGAATATTGCAGGGCCGCTTCGCATGAACACTCGCGACTCCAAGGTCACCTGATGAGTATTGCGGGGCCGCTTCGCATGAACACTCGCGACTCCAAGCTCATCTGATGAGTATTGCGGGGTCGCTTCGCATGAACACTCGTGACTCTGAGCTCATCTGATGAGTATTGCAGGGCCGCTTCGCATGAAGACTCGCGACTCCAACTCACCTGATGAGTATTGCAGGGCCGCTTCGCATGAACACTCGCGACTCCAAGCTCACCTGTTGAGTATTGCGGGGCCGCTTCGCATGAACACTCGCGACTCCAAGCTCACCTGTTGAGTATTGCGGGGTCGCTTCGCATTAAGCCTCGCGACTCCAAGCACACCTGATGAGTATTGCGGGGGGCACACGGTCGCTTTTTTTCCGAATCTCTCATTATTATTAGTATTATTATTATTATTATTATTATTATTATTATTATTATTATTTACAATCATTGTACCAAATTGTTGTAATATTGCACATTAGGCAGGTTGTATTACTATTATTGTTATAAATAATAATCATCATAATAAACACAATAACAATTACACCTACAACATTACCGATGATAACCCGAAACAATCTTCCATGTTTGCTGGCTAATAATCCTACTGTATTCATCGTAACACAAGGTATCAAGGGACGAACGTGGGTGGATAACAAGACCGTCACAATATGAGAGGCCTGTGCACACATCTTAAACAAAGCAATTAACAAACCATAACATAGGCCAAATCTTACATTAATTCAACACCCAACATTTGTTATTTGAGACACGTAAATGAAACACCCTATAATGAAAGTAAAAATACACACACAGTGCCAAGAACTTCGTAATTGGTATTCGACATTCCATATAACGATCCTGCCGGCAAAATAAATATCCCATAACTATGCAGCATATTCTCATACTGTAGAATCCTACAGTAGATCATAACAAAGAACGACTATGCATATAATCATTATATTGAATCGTTTTGCAGGTTATAATAGCTTGCCATGCATTTCAATACCAAAAAAGTATAACTGGCAAGCTAGCAGCAAGATTTTGTCAGCTGTATTGTAAACATGCCGCAGCGATGGCGAACAACGTTGCTGCTGGCGCTGTGTGGCATACATGTTCAAGCAGTTCCAAAAACAGATGTTAGATGGCGTTAGTGCATCAGTGGAGTCGAGACTGGAGTCGAGAGTATCGGTTCCAGCGGCAGCAGTCTCGACTCTTCGCGACTCCGTTCGCAACCCATCCCTAGCCTTAGCACTCGTACACATTTCATGTACTGTGCAGATTCACAGCTTCATCCATATGGCTAAATGTCGAATGATTTCAGTTAAATCTTAAATACTGACAGAAATGCGTTTAATCAGTCAGTGCCTTTTCCTGTATTCAACGTAACGGTACTAAATGACTGATTTGCATTAATAATGCCAATGAACTGCAACTATTAATCTCAATCCACAAGTTTCCTCCATCTTTGATTTCTTGCAGCTGAGCCAATAAGAACTCGTAATGCAGGTACGAATAACGTTATTGAAGCCTATACCGGAATTGTGCTTGTATACAAGCTTTTACGTTACGATCTGTAACATCTGAACGCTGATGGCAAATGATTGCGGTACAACACATGTGTAATGTCAATAAGCTGAGGGTACTGGTCAGCACAGTATCGAAGCACCTAAGGTAGGATGTTATACATTAGCTATCGTATATTCTACTTGCTATTTTTAGCTTACTTTTCACTTTTTTTTAAATGATGATGAGATAGACTTATGGCATCGATCCAGGCAAATGTCTGTCTGTCTGTCTTTGTGTGTCTCCCCCTATAAACCCCTAAAGATTGCAGTTATCGAAACCAAATTCGGTTTAAGGAAATATATATCTGAATATCTCAGGGACATAATTGGAAATGATTTCAGAGTTACCAACTGCTAAAAATCACAATTCACTTTTAAGCTCTACGTTGGATATCTCAGAGGTTATGCATGCGAAATTTTCCAAAATTAGCACACACAGGGATAATAACATTCCAGATACATTTTAAGGATCCCATATATGACAGTGTGCCAAGATCATTCTAAGCCTGCTGATAAGTCCAATGTTTAAGTACATCTAACACCTATACTATTAATTGGATTTTAACCAAATTTCGTACGTGCTTTGTGTACTATAACAGATATGACTATGCTTATACTTGAGAGCCATTAGGGCTGCAACTGTTAATTAATGCGGCTGGCTGCGTGGCTCAGGGGTAACGTTCTCCCTTTCTGGGCCCAAGGTTGCAGGTTCGTATCCTGGCGCAGTCAGCTGGCATTTGAGTGTGCGCAAATGCGAGAGAGCCGTGTCAGTAGATTTACTGGCACGTTGAAGATCCCCTTCTGGACAAAATTACGGCACCCCGGAGTCTCTAAAAGCCAGAGTAGTTAAAAGGGACGTAAAACCAATAACATTATTATTATTTGTTATTAAATGCTCACTCTCTTTATCCTAATTCCAATATATAAGAAAGTATGCAAGCCACAGCTCTAAATTTTGCGCACGAATAGTTCCGGAAATTTTAGATTATTTGGGAGCAACTAATGCACATCAGTGCTGCCAACATAATTCTAAGCCTGTTTATAGGGCCAATTTTTTAATGCATGTAACTTCTATACTAAGAAATGGATTTTATCCAAAATTGGCACTATAAAATATAGGAATAATTCAGATTAATTCTGAGCACGCCTTCTTGACGTTGTTGCCAATATGATTTTACTCGCACTGATACATCCAATATTCCACAGCATGCAACGTTCATACTATCCATTGGACTTCAACCAAATTTTGTATGTGCATTCTGTACCTTAAGATATGGAATTAAGAATATATTTAGAGTCACCAAGGCTGCCAACTGTAGAGCTGTACTGGAATACATTACTTCAGATATATTCCAATCTAAATAGAAAAGTTAGTATAACCAACTTAATCTCGTCATTATTCTAGATAGGTCTATGTAGATTAATCATTGGCATGAATCATAAATATAAAGAAAATTAGGTTCATTAGATCGTCACGGAACTACTTCATATTATTGTTAATGTTATTATTATTATTATTATTTTACTGTGGAGTGATCAGTGCTGTGAAAATTATATTAGTTTCACGAATAGTACAAATATTCATGGTTTTGATTGGGAAAGTACAAATTCGAATGATAATATAGAATGATTTTTCCCTACCAATATCCATTATTAACATCGCCGCCCTAGATCATTCGAGTAAATCTAAGTTGAAAAGTTGCATCGCACAGTAGTGTTGACACAACGAAATAATTCAAAAAGAATAAAAATTCTGACCATGGAGCGTCTCGAACCCAAGACCCATTAGGTACCAAGTTAACGCCTTAGCACTCGTACACATTTCATGTACTGTGCAGATTCACAGCTTCATCCATATGGCTAAATGTTGAATGATTTCAGTTAAATCTTAAATACTGACAGAAATGCGTTTAATCAGTCAGTGCCTTTTCCTGTATTCAACGTAACGGTACTAAATGACTGATTTGCATTAATAAAGCCAATGAACTGCAACTATTAATCTCAATCCACAAGTTTCCTCCATCTTTGATTTCTTGCAGCTGAGCCAATAAGAACTCGTAATGCAGGTACGAATAACGTTATTGAAGCCTATACCGGAATTGTGCTTGTATACAAGCTTTTACGTTACGATCTGTAACATCTGTACGCTGATGGCCAATAATTGCGGTACAACACATGTGAAATGTCCATAAGCAGAGGGTACTGGTCAGCACAGTATCGAAGCACCTAAGGTAGGATGTTATACATTAGCTATCGTATATTCTACTTGCTATTTTTAGCTTACTTTTCACTTTTTTTTTAAATGATGATGAGATAGACTTATGGCATCGATCCAGGCAAATGTCTGTCTGTCTGTCTTTGTGTGTCTCCCCCTATAAACCCCTAAAGATTGCAGTTATCGAAACCAAATTCGGTTTAAGAAAATATCTATATCTGAATATCTCAGGGACATAATTGAAAATTATTTCAGAGTTACCAACTGCTAAAAATCACAATTAACTTTTAAGCTCTACGTTGGTTATCTCAGACGTTATGCATGCGAAATTTTCCAAAATTAGCACACACAGGGATAATAACATTCCAGATACATTTTAAGGTGTCCATATATGACAGTGTTGCCAAGATGATTCTAAGCCTGCTGATAAGTCCAATGTTTAAGTACATCTAACATCTATACTATCAATTGGATTGTAACCAAATTTCGTACGTGCTTTGTGTACTATAACAGATATGACTATGCTTATGCTTGAGAGCCATTAGGGCTGCCAACTGTTAATAAATGCGGCTGGCTGCGTGGCTCAGGGGTAACGTTCTCGCTTGCTGGGCCCAAGGTTGCTCGTTCGTATCCTGGCGCAGTCAGCTGGCATTTGAGTGTGCGCAAATGCCAGAGAGCCGTGTCAGTAGATTTACTGGCACGTTGAAGATCCCCGTATGGACAAAATTACGGCACCCCAGAGTCTCTAAAAGCCAGAGTAGTTAAAAGGGACGTAAAACCAATAACATTATTATTATTTGTTATTAAATGCTCACTCTCTCTATCCTAATACCAATATATAAGAAAGTATGCAAGCCACAGCTCTAAATTTTGCGCACGAATAGTTCCGGAAATTTTAGATTATTTGGGAGCAACTAATGCACATCAGTGCTGCCAACATAATTCTAAGCCTGTTTATAGGGCCAATTTTTTAATGCATGTAACTTCTATACTAAGAAATGGATTTTATCCAAAATTGGCACTATAAAATATAGGAATAATTCAGATTAATTCTGAGCACGCCTTCTTGACGTTGTTGCCAATATGATTTTACTCGCACTGATACATCCAATATTTCACAGCATGCAACGTTCATACTATCCATTGGACTTCAACAAAATTTTGTATGTGCATTCTGTACCTTAAGATATGGAATTAAGAATATATTTAGAGTCACCAAGGCTGCCAACTGTAGAGCTGTACTGGAATACATTACTTCAGATATATTCCAATCTAAATAGAAAAGTTAGTATTACCAACTTAATCTCGTCATTATTCTAGATAGTTCTATGTAGATTAATCAATGGCATGAATCATAAATATAAAGAAAATTAGGTTCATTAGATCGTCACGGAACTACTTTATATTATTGTTAATATTATTATTATTATTATTATTTTACTGTGGAGTAATCAGTGCTGTGAAAATTATATTAGTTTCACGAATAATACAAATATTCATGGTTTTGATTGGGAAAGTACAAATTCGAATAATAAAATAGAAAGATTTTTCCCTACCAATATCCATTATTAACATCGCCCCCCTAGATCATTCGAGTAAATCGAAGTTGAAAAGTTGCATCGCACAGTAGTGTTGACACAACGAAATAATTCAAAAAGAATAAAAATTCTGACCATGGAGCGTCTCGAACCCAAGACCCATTAGGTACCAAGTTAACGCCTTAGCACTCGTACACATTTCATGTACTGTGCAGATTCACAGCTTCATCCATATGGCTAAATGTCGAATGATTTCAGTTAAATCTTAAATACTGACAGAAATGCGTTTAATCAGTCAGTGCCTTTTCCTGTATTCAACGTAACGGTACTAAATGACTGATTTGCATTAATAATGCCAATGAACTGCAACTATTAATCTCAATCCACAAGTTTCCTCCATCTTTGATTTCTTGCAGCTGAGCCAATAAGAACTCGTAATGCAGGTACGAATAACGTTATTGAAGCCTATACCGGAATTGTGCTTGTATACAAGCTTTTACGTTACGATCTGTAACATCTGTACGCTGATGGCCAATGATTGCGGTACAACACATGTGAAATGTCCATAAGCAGAGGGTACTGGTCAGCACAGTATCGAAGCACCTAAGGTAGGATGTTATACATTAGCTATCGTATATTCTACTTGCTATTTTTAGCTTACTTTTCACTTTTTTTTAAATGATGATGAGATAGACTTATGGCATCGATCCAGGCAAATGTCTGTCTGTCTGTCTTTGTGTGTCTCCCCCTATAAACCCCTAAAGATTGCAGTTATCGAAACCAAATTCGGTTTAAGGAAATATATATCTGAATATCTCAGGGACATAATTGGAAATGATTTCAGAGTTACCAACTGCTAAAAATCACAATTCACTTTTAAGCTCTACGTTGGATATCTCAGACGTTATGCATGCGAAATTTTCCAAAATTAGCACACACAGGGATAATAACATTCCAGATACATTTTAAGGATCCCATATATGACAGTGTGCCAAGATCATTCTAAGCCTGCTGATAAGTCCAATGTTTAAGTACATCTAACACCTATACTATTAATTGGATTTTAACCAAATTTCGTACGTGCTTTGTGTACTATAACAGATATGACTATGCTTATGCTTGAGAGCCATTAGGGCTGCCAACTGTTAATAAATGCGGCTGGCTGCGTGGCTCAGGGGTAACGTTCTCGCTTGCTGGGCCCAAGGTTGCTCGTTCGTATCCTGGCGCAGTCAGCTGGCATTTGAGTGTGCGCAAATGCCAGAGAGCCGTGTCAGTAGATTTACTGGCACGTTGAAGATCCCCGTATGGACAAAATTACGGCACCCCAGAGTCTCTAAAAGCCAGAGTAGTTAAAAGGGACGTAAAACCAATAACATTATTATTATTTGTTATTAAATGCTCACTCTCTCTATCCTAATACCAATATATAAGAAAGTATGCAAGCCACAGCTCTAAATTTTGCGCACGAATAGTTCCGGAAATTTTAGATTATTTGGGAGCAACTAATGCACATCAGTGCTGCCAACATAATTCTAAGCCTGTTTATAGGGCCAATTTTTTAATGCATGTAACTTCTATACTAAGAAATGGATTTTATCCAAAATTGGCACTATAAAATATAGGAATAATTCAGATTAATTCTGAGCACGCCTTCTTGACGTTGTTGCCAATATGATTTTACTCGCACTGATACATCCAATATTTCACAGCATGCAACGTTCATACTATCCATTGGACTTCAACAAAATTTTGTATGTGCATTCTGTACCTTAAGATATGGAATTAAGAATATATTTAGAGTCACCAAGGCTGCCAACTGTAGAGCTGTACTGGAATACATTACTTCAGATATATTCCAATCTAAATAGAAAAGTTAGTATTACCAACTTAATCTCGTCATTATTCTAGATAGTTCTATGTAGATTAATCAATGGCATGAATCATAAATATAAAGAAAATTAGGTTCATTAGATCGTCACGGAACTACTTTATATTATTGTTAATATTATTATTATTATTATTTTACTGTGGAGTAATCAGTGCTGTGAAAATTATATTAGTTTCACGAATAATACAAATATTCATGGTTTTGATTGGGAAAGTACAAATTCGAATGATAAAATAGAAAGATTTTTCCCTACCAATATCCATTATTAACATCGCCCCCCTAGATCATTCGAGTAAATCGAAGTTGAAAAGTTGCATCGCACAGTAGTGTTGACACAACGAAATAATTCAAAAAGAATAAAAATTCTGACCATGGAGCGTCTCGAACCCAAGACCCATTAGGTACCAAGTTAACGCCTTAGCACTCGTACACATTTCATGTACTGTGCAGATTCACAGCTTCATCCATATGGCTAAATGTCGAATGATTTCAGTTAAATCTTAAATACTGACAGAAATGCGTTTAATCAGTCAGTGCCTTTTCCTGTATTCAACGTAACGGTACTAAATGACTGATTTGCATTAATAATGCCAATGAACTGCAACTATTAATCTCAATCCACAAGTTTCCTCCATCTTTGATTTCTTGCAGCTGAGCCAATAAGAACTCGTAATGCAGGTACGAATAACGTTATTGAAGCCTATACCGGAATTGTGCTTTTATACAAGCTTTTACGTTACGATCTGTAACATCTGTACGCTGATGGCCAATGATTGCGGTACAACACATGTGAAATGTCCATAAGCAGAGGGTACTGGTCAGCACAGTATCGAAGCACCTAAGGTAGGATGTTATACATTAGCTATCGTATATTCTACTTGCTATTTTTAGCTTACTTTTCACTTTTTTTTAAATGATGATGAGATAGACTTATGGCATCGATCCAGGCAAATGTCTGTCTGTCTGTCTTTGTGTGTCTCCCCCTATAAACCCCTAAAGATTGCAGTTATCGAAACCAAATTCGGTTTAAGGAAATATATATCTGAATATCTCAGGGACATAATTGGAAATGATTTCAGAGTTACCAACTGCTAAAAATCACAATTCACTTTTAAGCTCTACGTTGGATATCTCAGACGTTATGCATGCGAAATTTTCCAAAATTAGCACACACAGGGATAATAACATTCCAGATACATTTTAAGGATCCCATATATGACAGTGTGCCAAGATCATTCTAAGCCTGCTGATAAGTCCAATGTTTAAGTACATCTAACACCTATACTATTAATTGGATTTTAACCAAATTTCGTACGTGCTTTGTGTACTATAACAGATATGACTATGCTTATGCTTGAGAGCCATTAGGGCTGCCAACTGTTAATAAATGCGGCTGGCTGCGTGGCTCAGGGGTAACGTTCTCGCTTGCTGGGCCCAAGGTTGCTCGTTCGTATCCTGGCGCAGTCAGCTGGCATTTGAGTGTGCGCAAATGCCAGAGAGCCGTGTCAGTAGATTTACTGGCACGTTGAAGATCCCCTTATGGACAAAATTACGGCACCCCAGAGTCTCTAAAAGCCAGAGTAGTTAAAAGGGACGCAAAACCATTAACATTATTATTATTTGTTAATAAATGCTCACTCTCTTTATCCTAATACCAATATATCAGAATGTATGTAAGCCAACAGCTCTAAATTTTGCGCACGAATAGTTCCGGAAATTTTAGATTATTTGGGAGCAACTAATGCACATCAGTGCTGCCAACATAATTCTAAGCCTGTTTATAGGGCCAATTTTTTAATGCATGTAACTTCTATACTAAGAAATGGATTTTATCCAAAATTGGCACTATAAAATATAGGAATAATTCAGATTAATTCTGAGCACGCCTTCTTGACGTTGTTGCCAATATGATTTTACTCGCACTGATACATCCAATATTTCACAGCATGCAACGTTCATACTATCCATTGGACTTCAACAAAATTTTGTATGTGGATTATGTACCTTAAGATATGGAACTAAGAATATATTCAGAGTCACCATGGTTGCCAAATGTAGAGCTGTATTTGAATACATTACTTCAGATATATTCCAATCTAAATAGAAAAGTTATTATTGCCAACTTAATCTCGTCATTATTCTATATAGGTCTATGTAGATTAATCATTGGCATGAATCTTAAATATAAAGAAAATCAGGCTCTTTAGATCGTCACGGAACTACTTCATATTATTGTTATTATTATTATTATTATTATTATTATTATTATTATTATTATTATTATTTTACTGTGGAGTAATCAGTGCTGTGAAAATTATATTAGTTTCACGAATTGTACAAATATTCATGGTTTTGATTGGGAAAGTACAAATTCGAATGATAAAATAGAAAGATTTTTCCCTACCAATATCCATTATTAACATCGCCCCCCTAGATCATGCGAGTAAATCGAAGTTGAAAAGTTGCATCACACAGTAGTGTTGACACAACGAAATAATTCAAAAAGAATAAAAATTCTGGCCATGGAGCGTCTCGAACCCCGGACCCATTAGGTACCAAGTTAACGCCTTAGCACTCGTACACATTTCATGTTCTATGCAGATTCACAGCTTCATCCATATGGCTAAATGGCGAATGATTTCAGTTAAATCATAAATACTGACAGAAATGCGTTTAATCAGTCAGTGCCTTTTCCAGTATTCAACGTAACGGTACTAAATGACTGATTTGCATTAATAATGCCAATGAACTGCAACTATTAATCTCAATCCACAAGTTTCCTCCATCTTTGATTTCTTGCAGCTGAGCCAATAAGAACTCGTAATGCAGGTACGAATAACGTTATTGAAGCCTATACCGGAATTGTGCTTGTATACAAGCTTTTACGTTACGATCCTAGTACGAGGCTAAAAACGTTATTCAACCCGGGACCCATACAACAGAACACGACGTTAATAACGTTATTCGACCTGCGAGGCATGCAGCATAACACAATGCTATCCGGTCTTGTGAATAACGTTATTTGATGTTCGGAATGAGTGGTAGTTGTTCGCGACGTGTTAGAGCACGAATAACGTTATTCGACCTGCGAGGCATGCAGCATAACACAATGCTATCCGGTCTTGTCAATAACGTTATTTAAAACAACTGAGTGAATGGGGTACATTTGATTGTGTTACAACGCCAATAACGTTATTCGACTTGTGTCTCCTGCGATAACTAAAATGGTATCCGGTATGATAATAAAATATTTAAAATAACGGTATATATACAGTATCCGTTTATTCGTTCTTCGTATGAATAACGTTACAACAAACTTTCTGTTATACGTTACGCGATGTATACCGTAACGCCAAACAATTCGTTATTGAAGGCCATTATGTTAAGTTATCCAGCCCTGGTTGTAAGCCCCTGGGAGGGTGAAACAAGATATGTGATCGATTATAACATGCTATTTATGGACGTCCAGGCCAACTGCAGAACCTACGCCGAATCATCATCGTGAAATAGAACAAATTGCACTAAAATTGGTTTTGCGACCTAGTGGGTGGTATGCCTAGACGGTTTCAACCATTTCTCCGAGCTAGGGGACTTGTTGCCACGGCTGATATCTGGTACGGAAATGTCATTTTTGATTTGCTAAGCAGGAATATGTGCAACAATGCCCTTCTTTCATGCCACAGCTCATCTGTGTTCATAGCTAATATATTCCAGGAAACTGGCAAACTTATGGGTCTTGTACGTGTACTGTCACTGAAGTTATAGTGTTATCCCAGGAAGCTGGCAGGCTCATGGATATTGGATTAGATGTACAGTTACTGAAATTATTATTATTATTATTATTATTTAGCGTATGGCAACAAGTTAGATACATACAGGGTGATTCTTATTAACGTTTAAAACTCTCTATAGCGACGTAGATGGCATTGAGAGAAGTAATTTGATATAGGACACTTAGGGTCGCAAGTGTCCGGAAATACCTTAAAAGTGAACCACAACCGTTAAACATATGACGTCATCAGGTGACGGCTCGGCTCAAGTGGTCAGGCCCGTGCTCCCTTTCGCACACCAAAACAAACGTTGACTATCATATCACTCTGGTTCCGTGTCTTAATGTCAACAAACAATCTGCTTCCACTTGAAAGGAGAAGCGAGAAAACAAAGAAAGCTGATAGATAGACACCGGATTTGAACTTCGAAGCCCACGCGCCCGAGTCGCAGACTCGGGGCCAGAATGATATGCTTTGGATGCTTTGGCGTGCGTAAGTAGGATGGGCCAGACCGCTCGAGCGTAGCCACTGCCATCGTAATGTACAGGCCGTAAGGCTCCTACTGTGACGTCACGCCTAGGGTCGTTATAGTCGCAGCAGCAAGTCACACGCAGTCTCTTCAAACCTAATATAAATTAGCTCCCGCTTCAAGACGTAGAATCCATCCGTTACCACTACATACGCCTAATTATCGCTCCGCTTGTTCGAATCCGGCCGATGTAGCTGGTATTTTGAGAGTGAACAAAATGGTACATAGCCGGTACATTTACTAGGACGTTGAAACACACAAACAGGGCTAAATTGCAGTATTTTGACGTCGAGAATAAGATCTATTCTTGGCCATTTTCTCGTTGTTCACCGGTTTGAAAAGGTTTATGGTAGATGCCTGAGAAAACCCCACATCACTCTTGGCTATTCAACAGATCACGTCCTAAACTGTAATCAATGCACAGGCCACCCTCAAGGTGACTTAAACAGGGCCTATCCTAACAGCACTTATTTTCTATGACTCAATCTAACTTGTTTCTTGCATCAGGAATTTACAATGGGTTGTAATTTTGAAATCAGGTATCAATAACCTACAGTACATACACCAGGTGCTAACAATCCCATTAATGTAAATACAGTAGCCTACACAAATGCTACCACGAAAACATTACCATATTCACTTGAGCTTGATCGAGAGACCATTCTCACAAATAATGTAACTTGGACTGACTTCAGTAGATACTGAATACTGGATATCGCTTCTCTGATTTACATATGGTAAGTAACTTAACCTCAGCATTATCATATTAGAAATGTTTCCAGTCCTGGCGTGGGCTGAAGTTTGGGAACTTCTTACAATAATTGAAACCATATTAACAACCTACCATCAATGCGATTAGCTCTTCTCTCCCGAAGAATGGTATCTTACTTTCAGGGAAATGTCACACTCTTGTATTCCCCGTAATGTACAAATAATTTCTAGGAATGTTGTGTATGCATTGCTTTCTTAAATTGTCGTGGTGGGGAAGGAGAAGCAAGCCACATTATCATTTCTTTCATAATACCGGTAGTTGCTATAAACAAACTTTTGACATACCTGCGACCTGGGAAGGAGGTTTCCTGAACTAAAAACATTTTATTACCATCCAAAAAACCTTGTATGAGTCGAAATAATAAGTGATATAGAGGTCCTAACTAAAACATAACCTTCTGTGTGATGACAAACATGCAACGTAACATTTGCGTAGATACAATAACCTACCTACAAAATGAACATTTGTTTCAGAAAATAAGTAATCCTCATTCTAGATGACGTAAGTAGAAGCGTTCTCAAGTATCACTTTTCACGCGGATACTCATTAATAAAAGATATAAACAGCACAACACAAAGCAAAATGGTCGCCCCCCCCCCCCCCTCGTGTGGGTGCGGGATAGAAATACATACAACGGTATGCCCTGCCTGTCGTAGGAGGCGACTAATAGGGCCGACATGGCCGAATAACTTGCCAGTTTTTTATTGTTCAGACCCCCTGTGATGGGGAGGGCAGAATTCATCCACGGTATCCCCTGCCTGTCGTAAAAGGCGACTTAGAGGGGGCCTTATAAAGTTCGATTTTGGTTTTTTGGTCCCAGCTCTGGTTTGACCAATAGAAATAAACATGCATGCTGTTAGGGGAAGGGCCACCAGCTTGGCCATCTGGCCAGAAAGCCTAGACGGTATGCCCCATCCCGTCAGGTGGGTGCGCCATGTACCCTACAGTAGTATCCGCCTTACAACGAGGGTCCCTGCATGGCCGAATACTGGAGCTGCATAAATCATGTGCATGCCGAGGGGGAAGTGCCTGTTCGAGGCACTGGGACCCCGGGCAATATCTGCTATGCCAGGTAGGTATTGCCTTGGCTGGGTGGCGCCCACAGTGATAGCCCCCGTTCGGAGTGGGCAGTATTCGGGGAGGATTTCGTCCGGGATGCCATCAAAGCGTTCACGGACACCTGTACAGGGTAGCACCCTTAAAAGGCCGTCTCTGGAGTGTCGAGCTAATCCCAAGGTGTATACGCCTTGGGATGAAGCCTCTAACAAACGATTTGCGACAGATATATCACCTCGCTACCTGGTAGCTACCAGGACAGACGGGGATGATTTCAAGCTCGTAAAATCGATCATTTTCGCTGAGGAAATCGAGGGGAAATTTGGTGATCTTAACGGTATTTCCAAGCTCCGGAACGGGCAGCTCTAGCTGCATACCGTTAGCCGGCAGCAAACCGAAGCGTTGTTGGAATGCACGCAATTCGGCGAAATCCCCGTTCAGATCACAAAGCACGAAACGCTGAATGAGGTCCGTGGAGTTATTTTCCATCGTGACCTCATTTTGAATAGCGATGCTGAACTGTTGCGGGATCTGGGGAAGAGAGGCGTCACAAAGATTAAGCGCATCACCCGAAAGATTGGGGAAAGGAGCGTCGATACCGGCGCTTTTATTCTCAATTTTGAGGGTGATGTTGTACCTAAGCAGGTGAAGGTCACATCGTACCACTGCGATGTGCGACCGTACATCCCTCCACCTATGCGCTGCTATCAGTGCCAGAGATTCGGGCATGTTTCCGCCAGGTGTACTGCGAAGGCCGTATGTAGAGAGTGTGGCAAGGGGACACATGAGGGTGACGAGAGGTGTACGCCTCCCCCGATATGTCCCAACTGCCAAGGAAGTCACTCTCCACGGTCAAAACAATGCCCTGAATTCATTATGGAAGCCAAGATCCAGGAAATCAGGACTCTTGACGGGCTTTCATATCACGACGCTCGCAAGGGGTACCGTGATATGAATGCCCCCGAATTTCGGGTATCGTTTGCAGATGCAGCGACGCCCTCAATCACCCCTGCCATTAAAGTTTGCAGTGCAGTACCCTAGATGTCCTCTTTTAGTACGAGATGGAAATCTCCCCTCGCTGTACCAGCGAGCACTGTCAGAAGGCGCCGGTTTTAACACCTAAACCGGCGAATTCGGAGAAGAAGACTGTCGACCAGGGCTGGTCCTTCTTCCAGCACACCTAATACGAAAAATATAGGGGAGAAGAGGGAGACGGTTCGTCGCCGTCTCTCTCGCCCTCCTGCTGACGGGGTGGCTACTGTCTCTGCTGGCCTTTCCGCTCCCACAACCACCAAGGGAGCGAAGCCTGCTGAAGCCAAGCCCGTCCGTATGGAGGAACTCCCCTATAGAAAAGAAAATAGATCGGCGGAGGAGAGGGGAACGGTTCAGCGCCGTTTCTCTTCCTCTCCTAAAGGCAGGGCTGCTCACGTATCTGCTGGCCATCCCGCTCCCACCACTACCAGTGGAGCGGTGCCAGCAGGAGCGACCTTGTTTTATAAGGACCCGGCGTCTGTGGGAAAGGGACCATCTACTTTCCCAAACACTCGTCGGCGCCGATCCAAGAAGAAATCTCTTCGGGACGTGTCGGGGACAGACACCCAGTCTTCGGACCGGGAGAACGTCCCTCGACACCGCTCTCGCTCTTCCCCAAGAGAGAGACTCGTGAGGTAAGACGACGACCGCGCGCAACCCAAGAGAGCGCCCGCTCCATTTTCTTCGTCTTCGGAAGGAGATGTGGAGATTGAGGTGTGCTCTCCTGCCCCATCATCTCCAACTAGAGATGGGGAAGGGTGGCAAACGGTCAAGCATAAGTAGAAGACCCACTTCTACTTAAGTCCACACCATGGCACTATTACAATGGAACTGTAATAGCTATTCTGTTCATCTCGCTGAGTTACGACAATTAATATCTTCGTTTTCGGCAACCATTGTCTGTCTTCAGGAATCCAGGTTTCGTCCTGGACATGAGACAACAATGCGTCACTTCAAACTCTTCTCTAAAGACCGGGAGGATGGAGCTGTGGCCGCTGGTGGCGTCTGCACTCTCGTCCACTCTAGCCTCTTTAATGAAGAGGTGCCGTTGCGTACTCAGCTAGAGGCAGTTGCAGTTCGTACTTCGTTGCCAGTAATGGCAACAGTATGTAACGTGTACATCCCGACTGATTCTCAGCCGGATTACGACCAGCTGGTGGATCTAGTCTCTCAGCTCCCCCCTCCTTTTCTCCTTCTGGGAGATGTTAATGCCCACAACACCATCTGGGGCTCCGCTACCACTAGCGGTAAAGGGAGAGATTTTGAGAGGCTGATCAGGCGGCTGGACCTGTGTCTGTTGAACACAGGGGAACCTACGCACTTCTCTATTGCACACGGTACTTATTCAAGTATCGATATTACCTTGTGCAGTCGTGCGCTGGTTCCCCTGCTACAGTGGGGTGTACACGATGACCTTTGTAATAGTGACCATTTTCCAATTATCGTTACTCTTCCGAACTAGAGAGCCATCGAGTTACCAAGTCGATGGCTTCTCCGTCGGGCTGATTGGCCAACTTTCACGGCACGTGCGGTGTTTGCCGAAGATACCTTTGAGAGTGTCGGCGATCATACCATTCACATAACGAATGGTGTTTTGGCTGCTGCTGAGGAAACAATACCTTCCTCATCCGGCAACTCATGCCGGAATGTTAAAACATCTATGCGAATCCAGTTAAAAAAAACTGTTGATCCTCTTCAATCGTATATGGATTGAAGGGGAGTTTCCATCTCAATGGCGAGAGGGGATCGTGATACCAATTCCTAAGGCTGGAAAGGATCCCAAGTTTATAAGCAGCTATAGGCCCATTTGTTTGACAAGTGCTCGAAAAGATGGTGAACCGTCGACTGGTGTGGTTTTTGGAGGATAAAGGTCTCCTGTCTGAGTACCAATGTGGATTTCGCTCTCATAGGTCCACCACTGACCATCTGGTGCGACTTGAGAGCGCCATACAGGAGGCTTTTTTTTTCTTTGACCTCGAGAAAGCCTACGACACCACATGGCGCTACGGGATCCTTTCCACCCTTCACAAGTGGAGACTCCGTGGTAACTTACCGACTTTCATTGCGAATTTCTTGTCCGTCCGACTCTTCCGTGTAAGGGTCGGTAGGACATTATCGCAATACTATACCCAAGAAAATGGAGTTCCTCAGGGTTCAGTGCTGAGTGTCACCTTGTTCGCGATTGCCATTAATGGCATTGTTGCCGCCGCCGGGTCCGCGGTAGTTCCATCGCTGTATGTAGACGATTTAGCTCTGCATTACAGCTCTGGAAGTATGGCAGTCGTGGAACGGCAATTGCAGCTAGCTATCAACCGGGTCGACAGGTGGGCTCACGACCGGGGTTTTCGTTTTAAAGCAGCGAAAACCTCCGTCGTCCATTTTTGTCGGCTACGGAGGCTACACTTACCCCCTGAACTACATCTCAGGGATGCTGCGTTGCCGTTGGTTGACACTTATCGCTTCCTGGGGCTCCATTTTGACAGCAAGTTAACGTGGAAGCACCATATACGGCAATTGAAAATGACATGTCTCAGGAAACTGAACATGCTCAGGTTTCTTAGTGGCACTACGTGGGGGGCTGACCGTGCGGTGCTGCTCCGGTTCTACCAAGCCCTCGTCCTGTCCCGGCTAGACTATGGTTCTGCGGCGTACGGTTCAGCAAGGCCGGCAACCTTGAAAATGCTGGACAGTATCCACCATAGTGGCGTTAGGCTGGCTACCGGTGCCTTCCGGACCAGCCCGATACCCAGCCTACTCGCCGAATCGGATGTTCCACCTTTAAATTATAGACGCCAACATATGCTTTTAGCATATGCTGCCAATGTGCGTCAAATGCCGCAACACCCGACCTATCAAGCTCTCTTCTGTACCCAAAACCACCAGGGGTACGCCAACCGGCCTCGTGCCACTCGGCCGGTTGGTATTAGACTTGATAGCTCGTGTACTGAAATAAGAGTGGCTGTAGGTCCCTGTATGATCCGGACATCTAGCGAGGTGCCTCCGTGACAAGTCCCGCGTCCGGAAATTCGGTTAGATCTTCAACAAGGTCCTAAGGTGAACATGGATGCGTCCGTTTACCGGAGGCAGTTCCACAGCATAGTTCACCAATTTCCGGACGCTGGCATTCTATACACGGATGGTTCGAAGGTGGACGAGAAGGTGGGTTGTGCTTACGTTATTGATGGTGCAAATACCAAGATCTCTTTGCCTGAGGCCTGTAGTGTGTTTACTGCGGAGCTCGTTGCCATCTATGAAGCTCTGCAGTTTGCACTACAGGATGCTCGAATCCACTTTCTCGTGTGTACCGACTCTTTGAGTTCGTTGCAGTCAATTGCTACATGTTTCCCGCAACACCCCCTAGTGCAGCGAATCCACGACCTACTAGCCGGGCTGTGCCACGCTGACACTCGAATCACCTTTCTGTGGCTTCCAAGCCACATGGGAATTGCGGGAAATCAGTTAGCAGATCAAGCTGCAAAAGAGGCGGTATCACTACCACCTCGACCAATGGAGGTACCCGCTAGAGATATTCGCTCTCAGTTACGCCTACAAGTTCTGGCTTTTTGGGAGAGTCAGTGGCTAGCTGACCCACTGCCCAGTAAACTGAGAGCGATCAAGGGAACTACTCGCGTGTGGCGGAGCTCCTTCCGGGCCCGGAGAGAGTCCGTCATTTTGTGTAGGCTAAGGATAGGTCATACAAGATCCACCCACTCGGACCTAATGAGAAGGGAAGAACCCCCCCCACACTTTGTACCTGTGGAGCCGTTTTCACCGTGGCCCACATTTTCACCGAGTGTGTGGATCTTGCTGACTTACGAAGAAACCTTGGTTTGCAGACGACACTCAAACTTAAATTAGCCGATGACGCTGTGGCTGCTGATCGCGTTATCCGCTTTATAAGTGAGAGTGGGTTAGGGCCAGCAATCTAAATTTTCCAGTGAACATTGACTCAACGACTTGTTCGTTTTTAAATGATAATGTTTTTGTTTTTCCGTAATTTTTGTTTATTTTTATAATTTTTATTTTTATTTAATTTTTTGTTTTTGTTTTATAAATTTTTTGGTCTTTTTAAAATTTAGATGTCCACCTCAAAATTTTAAATTCAATTCAAAATTTGTATTCTTTAATCTGTGTTAAGAGGGGCAGATGACCTCGTAGTTCCGCCCCTTAAAACAACAATAACTAACTAACTAAAATGGTCGCCATCTCTACCCCTACCGATCAGCTGATCAATCGTTAAGAGTCGCTGCATGATGGCCTGTACATTACGATGGCAGTGGCGTAGCCGTCACCTGATGACGTCATCTGTTTAACAGTTGTGGTTCACTTTTAAGGTATTTCCGGACACTTGCGACCCTAAGTGTCCTATATCAAATTACTTGTCTCAGTGGCATCTACGTCGCTATAGAAAAAGCCCTGCGCGGATGCGGATATCCGCAAATATTTTCGCCACGTGGATATAGTTTGCATGGCGTGCGGATAGCGGATACGCTGCGGATAATGTTTCGAGTAAATTTGCGGATAGTTTTTAGAATACAAACTTACGATAATATTACATATTTGATATGCCAACTACTGCTTCATGCTTAAAAGAGGACTACTCCTATAGCCTATTGCCTACGAAATATTCAGGCACGCATTGCAGTTATACACGAGAAGATTATTTTACTCATTATGCTTTCAACTACATTTTATTAAGTACCGTATGTTCGTAGTAAGCAGTCAATCGGGGCAACATTGGTTCTCAGTGTAACTTTGACCCACCAGTGCAAGATGCATTATCTCTAAGGAAATGTATTTCTCTATGAGGATATTTAGTGTAACCTTAGTTTAAGTTGGCATATCTGACTCTGCTGTGATGTCATCACACTAACAGGAAGTGGTTGTATAGCTGTGATTCCTGTTACTGGTGTTGAAGCTGGATGCATGGGACCACATGGTTTTCAAGGTGAGTTTTACTTTTCATTTTACTGTATATATCTTGCCCAAAATGTTAATAGAAGCCATATATCTGCATAGTGTGATAATTCTTTTAAATGTATATTAATCATTAATGCATGTATATAAGGTTATCCTTATGATGTGAGTATTACAAGAGAAGTGTGCAGAATTAACATGATTTTAGGTTAACTTTGACCCGGGTCAAAGTTATCCTGTTCAGTTTGGTTACCTGAATGAAATGTTTGTTGATGTTTAAAAATGACTATTAAGTATAAAAATACCTCAAAATTAAATCTGCTCCATTTTTATTTTGTAGGAAAATGGCAAGAAACAGAAAAATGGCTCCTGGCACACGTCAGTATGGAACGAAGACTAGATATACTCCTGAGAAGCTGGAAGAAGCTTTAGCTAAAATAAGAAGTGGTGAAATAGCAATCAGACAGGCTACAAGGGGTTATGGAATTCCACGTAACACCATACGAAATAAGTTAAAAAATGTGCACAGTAAAACTGTAGGACGTCCCACAATATTAACGCAGGATGAAGAAATCATGCTCAAGGAGCATGCGATGGTTCTCAGTGATATTGGATTGCCCATTACTATGCATGACTTGAGGTGCATCTGTAGGAACTATTTAAAATCGCAAAACAGGATCATTCCTCATTTTAAAGACAATATGCCTGGTTGGGACTGGGGAAATGGTTTTCTTAAAAGGCACCCTGATCTGAAAGCTGTATTCGGCCAGAATATTTCAAGGAAACAAGCACAAGTAGGCAGTAATGAAGTTGGGAAGTATTTTGACCATTTAGAAATTGAACTTAAAGATGTACCACCCGAAAATGTGTTTAATTTTGACGAAACAGGCTTTCATGACGTCCCCAAAAAAGCAAAACATTTATTTCGTCGTCAGTCTAGGCATCCTCAAATAATCCGCAACTCCACTAAATCTTGTCACACTGTTATGTTTTGTGCCAGTGCTTCTGGAGAGATGCTACCTCCTTATTTTGTGTTTAAAGGAAAGAATAAAATGTCAGACTGGCTCCTGAATGCCCCTAAGGGTTCTCGTATGATTTTGTCTTCCTCTGGCTGGGTTGATATGGATGTTTTCGAAGATTGGTTTCAAGAACACTTCCTATCGAATATCCGTGGTAACCCAGGGAAGAAAGTCATCATTGGTGACAACTTATCAGCCCATATGAGTTTAAAAGTATTGAAGCTGTGCAAGGAAAACGATATTTCTTTTATTTCCTTGTTACCAAACTCCACACATCTTTTGCAACCATTGGACGTATCCTTTTTTTCTCCTCTAAAAACACAATGGCGAGCTGTCTTAAAAAAATGGCGAGAATCTCCCCAAGGAAAGAAACTAGTGTCATTGCCCAATAGTGTGTTTGTAGCTCTCGTTAAAAGAACACTTAAACTCGGGGAAGACAAATTGGTGTCTAACATTGTTGCAGGATTCCGAGCAACTGGAATGTATCCTACTTCAAGGCATCATGTCCTTGAAAAACTGGCAGCGTATACCAAAACTGAAATTGACCACGCAACTGCGTCGTCTAGTATCGGGAATGAGTTCAAGATGTACCTGGAGAAATTAAGAGATGATGATCTATCACCAATCCAGAGGGGGAAAAGGTTTTATCTTCCTGTTGAACCAGGGAAATGGGTTTCCTATGATGAGGTCCAAGAGTTTGTTGAAGCACGACAGAATGCAAAAGGAAGAAATTCAAGGAAGGGAACGACAGGAGAAGAAATAATCGATACTGCAAAAGAATCCTCAAGAAAGAGACTACAAATGACTGAAACACCTGATGGTATTACCCACAAGAAGAGCAAGAGGGTAGTTGAAGTTAGTGAACCAGAAGTGAGTGACATATCGAGTGAAACAGTGGGATCAGAAGTGAGTGATGTTCCAATTGGAAATTTTGTGTTTGTTTATGTAGTAGTACATTATGAAGGATCTTTTTATCCAGGCACTGTAAGTAGCATTACTGCAGAACCTAAAATGAAACTGTGCGTCAGTGCAATGATTCCGCATGGGAAGCATTGGAAATGGCCCGAGACTAAGGATGAAATTCCTTATGACAAGGCAGATGTTATAAAAAGAATTGATCCTTCTCAGGTCATTCCAGTAAACACAAGGGGAGATTTTAAAATAGAAGATTCTTTCTTAAAAGAAAAGTGGTTTTTGTGAGCATGAACTTTGGGACTGCGAGTATGAAATGCTGGCATGAAGTGTAATTTTTTTGTGTTTTCTTATTCAGTGAACTATGTATATTTTTTTTTGAATATAGAAATGTTGATTATTCAGCCTTATTTATGTTATTTATGTATAATTTTCCGAGCAGAGTATGAGGAGCAGGAATCGTGCGCACTTATTTTAAAGGTATAAAGGCCTCATTTCTTTGGTTTAAGATTTGATTTCTGTATGCAGCATAGTTAAAATGCCATACAAGATGGGCCAAACTAAGACTGATTCAATAAGTGGTTATAATGTATGTATTTTTATGGAAAACTTATAGAATGAGTCAAAGTTAGACAAGTCATGGGTATAACTTTGACCCTCTTTAATTTTCATATTTTAAACATTGTAATATCATACTAGTGCTTGGAAAGTAATATAATTTGACAGTTCATATACCAGTTCAAAGGATTTTACATACTTTTCAAAGCAGCTGACATTTAAAAAAGAAATACTTTCAAAAATTGTAACGGGAAGGGTCAATGTTGCCCCAATTGACTTGTAGATGGTCTTGACATTCCATCATCATCATCATCATCATCATCATCAATTCTCACTGGCATTATTACTATACGTACGAGATATAATGCTGTCAATAAGCTTGTTAGTTCATCGTGGTGACATCATTAACATTTCTCAAGTCAGCTATACTTCGCAGTCTAAGCTATCCTGGAAGATCTGGTTCCAGGTTTATCTGGGAGCTCAAGTCAACGATATGGCAGACGTTTGGTTACGTTTTCAATGGAAACGAATAGGTGAACGATATAGTAGGATATTTAACCAGTAAAAATTGTATTCATACTCAGGACACAAATCAGGCACATCAAACTCACTGAGGCACAAGTGCAAAATTAGCCAAAAAAGTATAGCCAGTTTTTTTTTTTGTTTTTTTTTGGGGGGGGGGGGGGGGTCTAAAGCGGAGGTCAAGGAACCAGAAGTGACATCCAACCTGAGTCCCTTGCAATGAAACAAATTGTCATGAACGACTTTCTCCTCACATGTTTAAATGTGTTGGTTTAACACTGTATGCTTTATCTAATAAATTAAACATAATATTGAAACATCAGCGGATTTGGATAAAAGTCATGCGGATGTGGGGCGGATGCGGATAAAAGTCTTGCGGATGCGGGGCGGATGCGGATATAAGTCGTGTGGATGCGGGGCGGATGCGGATAACAGTTGTGCGGATGCGGATATAAGTCGTGCGGATGCGGGGCGGATGCGGATAACAGTCGTGCGGGTGCGGATGCGGATATAAGTCGTGCGGATGCGGGGCGGATTTGGATAAAAGTCATGCGGATGTGGGGCCGATGCGGATAAAAGTCTTGCGGATACGGGGTGGGTGCGGATATAAGTCGTGCGGATGCGGGGCGGATGCGGATAACAGTCGTGCGGATGCGGGGCGGATGCGGATAACAGTCGTGCGGGTGCGGGGCGGATGCGGATAACGTTTTGTTTAACCGCGCAGGGCTCTAGCTATAGAGAGTTTTAAACGTTAAGAAGAATCACCCTGTACATACAAGTACAAATATACACAGTCAAGAAACATGTTTCCCAGGAGCAGGATTTATTAATATTGCAATGTCCAGTTGGGTGATCCACTGTATGGCTTCCTCTGTTGGTTCCAGAAAGCCATTTGGGCTACCTGTATAGGAACGTCGCACACATTCACTTACAATATGGGGGATTGTTTGTTGAGAGGCACCACAGTCGCACTCCGGTGATGAAATATATTTCCACTTATAAAGAGCGTCCCTACATCGTCCATGATTTGTTCTCACCCGATTCAGTGTGGTCCAGAGGTTACGCGGTAGATGATGTCCACTAGGAAGATGTTCGCCAGAAAATATGTGTAGGGAACTGTCTGTGGCAACTTTCCATTCTTCTAAGGGGTAGAAATTCCCATTGGCCAAAGCGACAGCATCACGCAAAGATGGATGACGTGACTTGGGCCTCGATATCTTGAGAACGCGAATATCATCCAGAACAGGCAATTGAGTGTTCATTTCAATTTTCCTGTACCCTCGTATTAGAACATTTGATCTTCTTAAATCAGACGTCATTTTATACCTGACAGAATTGGAAGCCAATACAGTGGTGTGGGCTAGATAGTACCAGATATTAACCGCATGCTAGCGTTTAGTTGGGTATCAATGTGTCTTGTATACGAGCTATTTAGCCAAACTGGTACACTGAATGAAGTTAATAGTGTTGTTATATATTCCAGGAAGCTAGCAGGCCCATGTATCTTGGATTAGCTGTACAGTCACTGAAGTTAATAGTGTTGTTATATATTCCAGGAAGCTAGCAGGCCCTTGTATCTTGGATTAGCTGTACAGTCACTGAAGTTAATAGTGTTGTTATATATTCCAGGAAGCTAGCAGGCCCATGTATCTTGGATTAGCTGTACAGTCACTGAAGTTAATAGTGTTGTTATATATTCCAGGAAGCTAGCAGGCCCTTGTAACTTGGATTAGCTGTACAGTCACTGAAGTTAATAGTGTTGTTATATATTCCAGGAAGCTGGCAAACTCATGTATCTTGGATTAGCTGTACCATGCTGAGGGGTGCAAGTTCTTTTTACAGTTCAAAAATAGCCTAACCAGAGTTTTACTACTTATGATTTTTTTCAACAATTTCATAGAATTTTATGATTTAAATTAATCTTTCCAAAATTTTGACTCTTTTCCAATTTATATTGAGGCCATCGTTTTCCAACAGCAGATTATTCGACTTCAGCCTTAGAACAGGAACATTTCATGATTTTAGGAGAAAAGTCTAACAGTTTAATTTGAATAATTCATTTTGCATAGTTGTGGGTTGTATGATGTGGTGTATATGTAGCCTATATCTGAATAGCCTATCTGTAAGTGTAAGTCTTAAATGGTTTAACTTATTTTAATATCTCGTTGGCCTATTTATTCATAGTTTAGAAACAATTGATTATCTCATTATTTTAATTTATTTAATTGATTTTACTTAACGATACATTAGAATAAAATAATAATTACCTTCACAAAAACCTTTCTATGGTCTAAATTCTCCCTCCTTCACGATGGTATGATGAGGGGGCGGCAAAAACCCACGGACCTAGGAGCGCGTATAATCTAAATTCGGCCCTGAGTGTTGTTATATATTCCAGGAAGCTGGCAAACTCATGGGTCTTGGAGTAGCTGTACAGTCACTGAAGTTAATAGTGTTGTTATATATTCCAGGAAGCTGGCAAACTCATGGGTCTTGGATTAGCTGTACAGTCACTGAAGTTAATAGTGTTGTTATATAAGGTGCGTTCAAAAAGTAACGAGCCGGAGGCTGAAATGCGCATACCGGTGACTAAATCGGCTAATCGTGGCGTGTGTAAAGAGGTGTGGTTCCGACCAGAGTGTGGAAGGTCAGAGCCCGTCGCTAGAGGGCATGCGTGCACGTCACGTGACGATACAAAGCGAGCAGCATCATGCATCAATCGTCCAACGCTGCCAGTCGCATTGCAGACAGTGACATGGAGGCGTCAACCGAAGAGCAAAGCGGTGTTGTTCGGTTTCTGACAGCGGAAGGAGTAGGGGGAACGGACATTCATCGCCGAATGTCACAAGTGTACGGCGAACACTGCATGTCCCTTGCAAGGGTCAAGGCGTGGCACATGCGCTTTAGGGAAGGACGGGTGTCGTTAGCCGATGATGCCCGGTATGCCCCCCCCCCCCCCCCTGCATTACCGATGACAACGTCCAGCTGGTTGATGCACTCATTACCCAGGACCGCCGAGTGACAGTGAACACCATAGCCGCCGTGGTCGCTCCACGACAATGCACGACCTCATATGGCCAACACAGTCGCGGCACTCCTGCAGAAATTCAAATGGGAGGTTCTCGGCCACTCTCCATACAGTCCAGACCTCTCGCCCTGTGATTACGCCATGTTTGGTCCCCTGAAAAGCGCTCTGCGGGGCCAACGATTCACCTCGGACGCCGACGTCCAGCTGTACGTGCGGAACTGGTTCACATCGCAGCCCAGGGAATTTTATGAGACAGCCATTCACCGCCTCATGGCACAGTGGGACAAGTGCCTCAACAGCCAGGACCAATACTTCTAACATACAGGTACTGGTTTCTGTAATTATGTCTCCGGCTCGTTAATTTTTGAACGCACCTTATATATTCCAGGAAGCTGGCAAACCCATGGGTCTTGGAGTAGCTGTTCAGTCACTGAAGTTAATAGTGGTGTTATATATTCCAGGAAGCTAGCAGGGCCATGTATCTTGGAGTAGCTGTACAGTCACTGAAGTTAATAGTGTTGTTATATATTCCAGGAAGCTGGCAAACTCATGGGTCTTGAAGTAGCTGTACAGTCACTGAAGTTAATAGTGTTGTTATATATTCCAGGAAGCTGGCAAACTCATGGGTCTTGGAGTAGCTGTACAGTCACTGCGACTGTGTGCTAAGCATATCACGGCCGGGCCGAAGGTTCTTCTGCGACAACTGTTCAGCAAGGACAACTTTCTGTTGGGCGCCTTCCTCGGCTCCTACGTTGTTATTTATAAGGTGAGTGCCCTGTTTCACGTGTCTTCTGCTTGTAACAAGGGGGATATAATTATACAATACGAATAGCCTACATGCCCGGCTAAACTAGATGGCAAATATGAGATTCCACCTAAAAGATTAATTATTAATGGCCCAGATTACACGGGAGGAGTTGAAAGGATCACATGTTTCGTTGATCAAACGAACATCTTCAGAGCCAGGACATATATCTAAAGGTTAAGAAGGTTACGGGCTATTTACAGGCGGTGAGCTGTCTGCTCTGTCGGCTGAGTGGACGAGACTCTGAACTCCACGCAGTTCCGGCCGGTATCCTGGCAGGAGTCGCCTTCAGGATCAACCCGGACAACACTGTCGGTTTCTCTGCACTCACCACTATCCTTCAGGTAAAACCAGTAGCATACATAGGAGAGGACTAGTGGAGTTCTGAATGAATATGCTGACATATTACTCTCTGTTCCAGATTGTGGTCAGTAGGCTGTTGGCTGCAATGGGACTCGGCAACCTGCCGCAACTCAAAGGCCTCGCCTTCAGTTTATGCACAGGGATCATGGTAAACGCCTACCTTACGGATCCCACCAGTACCCCTCGGATCTTCAACAACACGCTGGACAAGACCACGAACGGAAGGTATATAGCCTTAAGTTTGGTCCAGGGAGGTCTCCTGATGTCGAGGTATACTAGTCATAAACTGAAGGAAGGAAGCTTGTAGTTTAACGTGACCGTTAATCTTGAGATCATGAGCCACGGGACCTCCTTTTAACGTGGAATCCGAACCACAGGACATGGCATTTCACTTCGAAAATCTCACATGCATTGACCGGGAATCGAACCCGGGCCGCCTTGGTGAGAGGCATACAGCTAGACCGCTGAGCCACCACGCCCCTAGTCATAAACTATCAGCAGCTGAGGTAAGGAGGACAGTTGTACCAACAGACATTCTCCCGATAAAGATCAACTTAGGGTAATATGTGGAGCAGGCATGGATTGGGGTAACAGATGAGTAAACGAAGAATCGCACACATTCTCCTCACAAAAGTACACGTATCACTTTGGTGATTTATTGACAAGCCAGCAGAACAAATTGAAATGAACAGGGCCAACAAAGATTCAGAATAAATAATGACATAATTTTATAAGGGTGAAGGGGCTAATAAACTTCCAGTAAGGTTTGACAAAGCGAAGGGACAAAATAATTCTCGAGAAATGTGCAATTAATTCGCGTAAATATTGTTACGGCTGTGAGTTTGTTTCGTCGCTCGCCGCATGAGTCACAACTGCCCCCGGGCTGGGCTGTGCTCTGCCTCAGTGTATTGCGTACGCCTTACGCAACAGGACTACTAGGACAAAGGGATGGTCCAGAATATTCGTGAAACAGCCAGTGATGGAAACCTCGAGAAGCCGTGAACCCTGGATTGGTCTAGACGCATTTATTGAGTCACCGGCCTGCTATATAAGAGCGACCTGTCAAGCGGTGTGTGTGTGTTTTTCGAGCTAGTGCGAGCGCTTACCTTGAGCGACAGTTGTTGGCGACGTGACTTGAGAAACCCTTAGTGAAGCTGATTCTCTTGACAGCGAGGGAGTGAGAAGCATACAGGGGACTGCCTGTGTTTTGAGCGAGTGTAATTTCACTGAGCGACAGAGGTATTGTGGCGAAGTGCCGTGCGAGTTACGAAATCCAGTGACATTGTTTCCCAGCTTGTGGACAGCGAAGCAGCGTGTAGCAAGTTATCGTAAGTAACTGTAGTTTGTGTACATACGGAAGAGGTGCAGGTGTTCCTAGCGAGGACACGGGTCTCATTAGTGGAGGATTAGTTGCATGACTAAGTGAAAGGGGCAAGAGCGCTCCATAAGGAAGAGACTTGAGGAAACTGGAGTAAGGTTCTAATTGCTTGTATTTGCTGTTGAGTGGTGTATCTTTCTGGCCGCAATAAAGTTAATTATTTCTTTAAAGGAATACTCTGTGTTGTGCTTCAACCCACCGTAATCCAGTTAACAAAAGTGCCACTAGGGGGGTGGCACGTAACAATATTTTAGGTTAGCAGATGTGATTACCTAAGTTAGCAATTCATTTACTGGTCCGGTAACTCCCACGCTAAGCACTAACCTGGTACTTCGTATAAATGAACAATAAAATTTCTGTATTCAATAAGAGTCAGGCCAACGGGCATTGTCCATCGATTGCGGAATACATTACAATAACGTGTACTTTATATACTAGTCTAACCATCGCTTTCCTGTAACACCACATTTCAAATGCTTATATTCCTTGTAATTTCTGTTGCACCAGCAGTCCAAGATTCACTTTCATAGAACACCACGCTCAAGACAAAGCTTTCAAAAATAACATCCATTGAGAACCTTTCCTTGCATTTGCTAAGCTACTTTTCATAACCTCTTTGCTTCGCCCATCGTGTATTTTCCTTCCTAAGTAGCAGAATTCTCCTTAGCCTTTCGCCTGCCAATTCGATGTCAATAGAGGTTTCCGATTTTTTTCCAACTGCATTATACACTGGCGGAAAAAATATCCCAAAACCATGAAATAAGGAATGTAGAGTACGGAAATTTCGGCAATATATTTGGCGAGATAACATATTTTATTGATTAAAGGTACAAGTCAACAGGTTATTGTCCGCGCGAGAAAAGCCATCGCAAATGTGCCATGCTGGTCCATTAATAACCGGTATAATCGTCAGACTGTTGAATGCAGGCTTGAAAACGTGCATGCATTGTGTCGTATAGGTGCTGGATGTCAGTTTGTGGGATGGAGTTCCATGCCTGTTGCACTTGGTCGGTCAATACACGGACGTTTAATGCCGGTTGTGGATGACGCTGGAGTTGTCGTCCCATGATGTCCCATACGTGCTCGATTGGGGACAGATCAGGGGATCGAGCAGGCCAAGCCATCATGTCGACTCTCTGTAGAGCACGTTGAGTTACAACAGCGGCATTGGGGTGTGCGTTATCCTGTTGGAAACATCCCCGGGAATGATGTTCATGAATGGCAGCACAACAGGTTGAATCACCAGAGACGTACACATCTGCAGTCAAGGTGCGTGGGATAACCACGAGAATGCTCCTGCTGTCATAGGAAATTGCCCCCCAGACCAGAACGCCTGGTGTACGTTTAGTGTGTCAACGCCGCAGACAGCCGGAATCCAGGCGCTCACCTGGCCTCCTTCTAACCAACACACGGCCATCACTGGCACCAAGGCAGTATCGACTTTCATCGGAAAACACAACGGACCTCCACTCCATCCTCCAATGAGCTCTCGCTTGATATCACTGGTCGCAGACGGCGGTGGTTTGGGGTAAGTGGAATGCACGCCACAGGGCGTCTGCCTCGGAGCTGTCCTTCAAGTAACCGATTTCGAACAGTTCCGTCGCTCTGGTGCCAATTGCCGCTCGCATTGCTGCTGCAGATGCCGTCCGATGCGCCAAAGCCATACGCCGAATACAGCGGCCCTCCCTCTCTGTGGTGCCACGGGGACGTCCGTACATTCTCGTGACCACTGATACCAGCACGCATGCACAGTGGAGACATTCCTGCCAAGTCGTTCTGCAATAGTGCGGAAAGAAAATCCACCTTCACGTAGCCCTGTTACACGGCCTCGTTGAAACGCTGTGAGCTGTTGATGCTGGCCTATTCGTCGTCGTAAAGGCATTCTTGACTCACAGTCAATCCGTCCAATCTCACAGATAACTAAAGCTCTCGCATAGTACAGCCCGCATTTAAAGCAAACTGATATGCAACGTCATGGAGCCACTACTGGCGACGCTAATGCGATTTGGGGAAATTTGAATCAACGTCATCTTTCAGCTGTATAAATATGCCTACCAACGTTCGTTATTCTAGCACAACCCCTTCTTAGTGTTGGGATATTCTTTTCCACCAGTGTATAATTTTTATTTATAATTTATTGATTTTCATCAAGACTGTGTCCATGGCATTAATTAATTGATTTAATAAAGCACCGTGGCCCACATTTTTACCGAGTGTGTGGATCTTGCTGACTTACGAAGAAACCTTGGTTTGCAGACGACACTCAAACTTATATTAGCCGATGACGCGGTGGCTGCTGATCGCGTTATCCGCTTTATAAGTGAGAGTGGGTTAGGGCCAGCAATCTAAATTTTCCAGTGAACATTGACTCAACGACTTGTTCGTTTTTGAATGATAATGTTTTGTTTTTTCTGTAATTTTTGTTTATTTTGATATTTTTATTTTATTTTTATTTAATTGTTTTTTTATATTAATTTTTGGTCTTTTTAAATTTAGATGTCCACCTCAAAATTTTAAATTCTATTCAAAATTTGCATTCTTTAATCTGTGTTAAGAGGGGCAGATGACCTCGTAGTTCCGCCCCTTAAAACAACAATAACTAACTAACTAACTAACTAATAAAGCACACAAATTCGGACGACCGAAGCAGCGTTGGCAAGACACTATAAATGGTGACTTAAAAATTACAGGCCTAGATCCAGCTGACGCACGAAACCGGACAAAATGGAGATCAATGGCCAAAAAGCGGACCCTGCACCAGCGGGACAACGCTAGGAAAAAGAAGAAGAAGATTAAATTTCATCTAAACATAAGTCTATTATAGGCCTATTTCGCTTTGTGCATTCCACAACATGGTAACGAGGACAAGTCGAATCACACAGTGCACACACACAACTTTCGTCAGGTTCATGAAAGATCTTAGTTTTTCAGAGTTTATGGTGGTATCCATGAACTGCCATAGCATTGACAAAATGTCGGAGATCCTGGTTAGTATTGGTCCAAGTCCTATTCGTCATTGCTTCAGTCGAGTAGAAGTCAATACAAATGGCATTCCGTTTGGCCAATCTTTCGTCCAAGAGTTTCTTCCAATTGTCTGTATAAGGTAGTGCGATCTTGAATCTCAAATTAAAAAAGTCCCCTTTGCAAGTTCATAAACCAGTCTTGATCTAGTAAATCTGGATACACAGAGGGTTGTCTTTAAAAAACGGGCTTTGATTTTTCTAAAGTGTGTAGGTCATTCTTCGTTAGCTTATACCAAAAGATTTCCAGACCATATGTTAAAAAAGGAATTATTTTTACGTCAAACAAGATCATGGCCGTCTTAAGAGATTAATAAACTCATTCAAATTCTCTGGTGACTGGACTAAGATGACAATGTCATTCCCTAAATCTACTTTAAATTTCTCTCTCATTCCCTTCAATGCCTGTTCAATGGACATGCTGAAAAGTATGGGCGACAAATTTCCGCCTTGCGTCAGACCTTTCTGGTTTCTGAATACTGTACCTGCCTCTCTCTGATGTCCTTATATACTAGAGACTGGCTGGGTGACTCAGCGATAATGTTCTCACCTGCTGTACCCAAGGTTGTAGGGTCGATTTTGGCGCAGTCAGTGGGCATTTGAAGGTGCGTAATTGCGAGGGGCAAAATTCCGGCACCACGGCGTCTCTAAAAGCCAAGGGACGTAAAACCAATAACATTATTATTACTTATATGCTACTCTAACAACTCTAGCCTCATTGTACAGTTCTCAGTAAAAGGTTTTGCATATGACGATTACACATGGGTGACGGGACGATGCTACAAATACGTTTACAGTACGCACTGTACGTCATGTTTAGAGCCAATGACTGTACATCGTACGAATCATTCAATATTTATCCGCTAGGAGGCACGTCTCATGTCCGTCCGTTTAACACCACCACGTGTACAATGGTTTCGAGAGCACGGGGAATATGAATACTGTAGCATACTGTAAACATGGCAAGAGTTCGCATTCGTACGTCAGACCGCATTCGAATTGTAACATTGATTCAGGAGGGATTCCGACTAGTAGATGTTGCTACTCGTGTTGGAGTGAGTTAAAGTGATGTCTCGAGGGTGTGGAAAAAGTCCAGGGAGACCCAAACAGTTGCTGATCGATCAAGAACTGGACGCCCCCGCAAAACCACTCGCAAGGAGGATCGGTATCTGTTGCTTTCAGCACGTCGTAGTCCCATTGTTACTGCCACGTCCTTCCGCCAGGATCTTCGAAGGGCCACTGGAGTGAATGTGTCCGGTCAGACAGTGCGCTGTCGGCTGCATGAAGCAGGGCGGATGTCAAGGGTGCCTGTGCCAAAACCTCCTCTGAAGGCACAGCATAAGGCAGCTCGTGTAAGGTGGGCAACAACTCATCGGACATGGCAGCAAGAATATTGGAAGCGTACTCTCTTTACGGATGAGGTTTCCAACGGTTTGCACCCATACAAAGAAGAATTCGAGTGTGGCGACGAGTGGGTGAGAGATTTCACGCCACCAACAGCAAGGAGGTGAAGTCATGTTTTGGGGTGGAATCATGTTTGTTCGACGTACGCCTCTAATTCCTATCCACGGTAACATGACTGGTCTGGTGCACAGAGACAACACCCTTGAACCTGTCGTTACAGGATTTGCTGCCACAGTGGGTGAGGACTTCACACTATTGGACGATAATGCTCGTGCCCATCGAGCTAGGGTGGTCAATCAGTTCCTTCAGATGCATGGCATACAGAGAATGGAGTGGCCTGCCTATTCTGCGACACATGAACTGTATTGAACATATATGGCAAGAGCTCAAGAGGGCAATTTCGCACCGTCCCAATCCTCCAACAAACAGCAACTGATTGAAGCTGCTGTCTAAGAGTGGGATAATCTGCCCCAAAGCCCAAACCATGTTGGTTTCGTTGGTGCTCAGAATGCCTCGTCGTCTACAATCATGCCTTAGAGCTCGTGGTGGTCATACACGGTATTGATATGCCCCAACATGAAAAGGACGTTTGTGTGCTCAGTCCCTCATTATCACTTTTGTTATTCCTTGTGTGTTTCTGTACCTTTTGTAGAGCAGATTGTGTGTTGCTTTTCTTTGTATGTACCATATTAATAGTGTATAATGTGATTACATACACATAGCAAAATAAACAAGTCACTAAATCGCAATATGCAAAACTTTATTTGGGCTCTGTAGATCACCCTCATAACCCTGTGCTTTATTCCAACCCTTTTCAAAACTCCAAACAATTTACTCTAATCAACATTACCAAATACGTTTTCTAATGTCATAAACGATGTCTTATCATTCCTAATTCTCCCCTCTAAGATCAGACTTAGTACAGCTTTTCTTGTTCCTACGTTTCTCCTACGTAAATTGGTCTTCACCCAACTGTACTTCAACCTGTCGTTCCATCCTCCTATAAATTATTCAGAATGTTTGACGCTTTAATGATCAAGCTGATTGTACGACAGATTATACCAGCTTCTGTTTTCTTGGGTATAGAGAAGGTAACATTTTGTTAAAATCAGAGAGTACCTCATAACTCACATGAATCCTACACACTAAGTGAAATAAGCTATTCCCCTTCATCCACTATGCAACTTAGCAAGCCAGTTGGTACATCATCTATTCCTGGTGCTTTGTTCCTACTTACAGTAGGTCCTTCCAGTCCAGTGCCCTATGAAACTCGAGGAAGGTGAAACACGGTCAGTTCCTTAACAAGCCTAATCTAGACCAGATACAAAATGTACATTGAACTGCAGACACCGGAATAATGCATTCATGCATTCGATACATAGGACTGATTCCTTTGATATCTTTTAAGCTTCTAAATCAACGTATATCACATAAAAAGCAAGTTTGGCTTTGAGAAATTGAACGCGTGCAGGCTGTGTGAGTGGGACTAAAAAGAAAAATCACTCATCCCACGTCTCCATAAGGAGTGTCTTTGTCATTGATATGTAGTCTACTGGTTCAACACTGGCGCTGGGAGATCGCTTGTTCGCAAGGGAAGGGAGAGTCAGAGAGGGGAAACATGAACATGTGCTGCGCAATACGTGCATGCCTGATCTAACTGAAAGAACAGTAACGTCTCGCAATCTAATTGCCTTTAATCTGTACCATTACCCTCAGTATTAGCTGGTGTTGATGATGTTAAAATGTGTGTTTCCAGGACCGCGTTTCTCAAGAATGTGGTGGTGAACCAGTACAAGCGGTACCATCTGGAGCAGCTTCCCGTCAGACTCGCTGGGTTATGAACTAAAGACTCTCTGAGCGGACTTCGAGCTCCTTTCTACTCCGTCTCGTGAACCCCACGAAACATGATAATAGGTCATGTATTCATCGCCCTAAGGGCGACGCAAGTGGTAATGGCGCCACTCGATACGACTGAATAGCGCGCAAAACAATAAAATACATTATCAAATGTCATGTGTGTTGTGTTTCTCCTTTTACTCTCTCCTGTATCCATCTGTCCTCTACAGTACTTTGTGAGCCAGAGCAGAGTCAGCTAAACTGTGTGTAATGGGGAGAGAATAACCGCTTCATTTCCTGAGCCCCGGACCATACAGCTCAACTTTTTCAGAATGTTATCTTATTGTTTATTTATGTGTTTTAGGGCCCCTTCAGACGAGGCCACTTAGCAGCGCTGCTCAGGCCCGACGAGAGGGTGGGGCAAACGGGGCTGTAGCCCTGGGGCCCAGACTTGCTGAGGGGCCCGAGGCGGTGGAAGAGCCCAACGTAGTAAATTTCACTGAACTTATTTTCTTATGAGTTTCTAGTTCTTCCGACAATGCTATATTATTCAATGTACCAGCAACTAGTGAATAATCTGCAAAACATCATAAGAGAACATAAAATGAATTAATGATAATGATAACATGATACTTTTAGCGTCTCTTCCAGGAAAATGCCAAAGTTTCAAGAGTTATTAATTTAATGTAAGACATATTGAAATTAAAGAATTGTTATAGGGCGGAAAGTTTCTAAATCGATATTTGAAAAATCGAATGACTGAAAAGCGACTTTCTTGTCCTTGTATTGAGCATAAACGGTCACATGCAACAAAAATCACTAAACTCCACATTGATAAAAATCAAGATGTAAAGCAAAACAATCAAGAATTGAGCTCTGAACAACGAGGAAACTCATAGTTATTTAATATCCTAAATTACACGGAGGTTTTTTTTTTTGCGTGGGGTGGGGGGCTTGATAATGAAACGGGACGAATAAAAAGTAAGGGACCCGGAAGTTCTAGTCCTAGGGCCCGCGGTCACTCTCTACGGCCCTGGCGCTGCTTCATGGCGCGTTGGTGGCGCTTCTACCAAGCGATAGTGGCGCGTTGGTGGCGCTTCTACAGAGCGTTAGTGGCGCTTCTACCAAGCGTAGCTCAGTTTACCAATAAACATGGACTTAGAAGGTGATATGATTCTTACCATGCTCCTCATACGGAGGAGGAAGAGACTTCAACGGAAAACAAGAAGATTCTGGGTCCATCCATTGGGTTTGGAAAGGCAGAATCGAGGACTGTTCTACACCTTATTCGATGATCTACAACAGGATGACGAAAAGTTCTTTACGTACTTTCGCATGTCCAAACAATCATTTTAAGAGTCCCACGCCGTAGTTGTGATCGTAGTTAGTTGTTTATTGAGGTTTTAAGGGGCGGAACTACGAGGTCATCTGCCCCAGTAGTTGTGGTCGTTTAATCGTGCACCACGGCTGTGAGGGCAGCTGTAGCAAGTCTAGAGATCGTAGGTTCAATACCCAGCACTGACAGAAAATATCCAGAGTGTGGTTTTTCTACACTCCATCTAGGCAAATGCCGGGATATTACTTTACCACTGCTAGTAACGCACATGTTAAGGACTTTCTGGCCTCTGAGACCTACGAAGATATCCAATTAACTACGGAATCAACCGGCCAGTGCATATCCATAAGGTATCTTCTGAAAAATGGGTATCATAATGTTTTCTTGCGATTCTGTTGAATCATTCATCAGTACATCCCCTAGGGGCTTACGACTAGTGGGACGTGGGTTTGGTGACCACGGGACCCCAGCTGAGTCCGGTATTACTTGCACTTACTTGTACCGGGCCCCTTTCCGTCATCTTTCATGTCAACCACCCTTGATCACCTTTCGTTTACTTGCGACATTACGACACTCCCCCTACCTTAGGGGCTTACAACTTGTGGGACGTTGGTTGTTGACCACGGCCCAACTGAGTTCGCGATTGCTTCCACTTAATTGTGCCGGGGTCCTCTCTGGAATATTTCCTGTCAGCCTCCCTTGATCAACTCTTGTTCTCTTCCAACCCTGACGGTATTAGGATATCCAAGGTCTAGGGAGTCTTTCAAATTCCCGCCTTAATTGTACATTGTCTCATCTTTCCTGATACCCTCGTTCTTCAAAGGGTCAGATCTCTTGTTTTTCTTGTCATCATATCTCTTTCCTTCTGCACAAGGTCATAAAGGAGGCACGGGGTGTGTAGACCCACCACTGAAGGTGCGCCCTGGATAGTGCTACACCCTCAAGGGCTCACGGCTGATGAGTTCGGGAGGATACCTGAGCTGGATCTTTTTTTTTTTTTCCTTTTTCCAGTGACTCTGGGGTGGACTCTCTTATTTCTCTTCCTATGTGCCTTCCATGGCTCTACATCCTTCCTAATCCATCAATTCTCATTTTTCGAGGGTTTAGGGCATTTCTGTTACCTGTATTTTATTTCCCTTATTCCTTCCTTTTGTCCTTTTCTTCTACTAATCCGTAAGTTAGTTGTAAGTTTTAGTTCTGGTGTTCATTTCATCATATTTCATTTTCGCAAAAAAAAAAAAAAAAGAGGCCGATAACCTCGATG
Organism: Meconema thalassinum; assembly: GCA_946902985.2. Lineage (NCBI taxonomy): Eukaryota > Metazoa > Arthropoda > Insecta > Orthoptera > Tettigoniidae > Meconema > Meconema thalassinum. The sequence goes on along the minus strand of OX336388.2, from coordinate 2,104,250,640 downwards.
TTAGGCCCTTTAACATCAACAAACATCAAATTACAGTTTAAGCAATACCTTTGCCGACAATGAAAACTGCAAGTCTGGGTTACGTTGTATGCACAGTGGAAATAATTTCTTGTGTGAAATGCTTGGATTGCATTTCTCAGAACTCTAATTCTCTCCACTCATTAATCTAACCGCAGCAACGGACTTGCCAGCGTCATTGCAGAGAAATTTGTATCACTGATAACGAATATTAGACCGTATTGCACAAGCCGAAATAGGCTACCGGTTGCTTACAAATGCCTTCTGTACTAACCACTCAGCAGGAAAGTTAATGAAGTTTTATAAAAACCGAGTGAACCTAATGGAATTCTATTTTAATAAAGTGTAATGTATGCCTAGTTTCTCTCAGATTTAATATCACGCTATTTTATTTTGTGATATAATTTGCATTTTCATATTGCGGAAATTATAATAAGTCATAAGTCTTTGTTATGCTATGCGGTGTTGACTGCGCTGTGTGAGCAGTTGAGTAACTAAAGGGATTTCATGTAAAAATAATAAGAACTTTATTGCAGCCAATGGCCAAATTAATAAATTAACATTAAAAGACAAAAAATATTGCCCTAGTCTTCACTACAAAACATTGTAAGTGTGACCCGTCTTTGTTTGCACAACATCACGTGATACCTATCACACTGTTCTCCACATAGCACACAGATGCACTGCTGGTCCGGCTGATGAAATCTCTTCTTGGTGCATACTTTAAAGTGAAAGCCATGCACCGAAAATCTCGTGACTATATGACGCAAATCGTACAATGCATTTGTCCATTCAGTTGAAAGCATCGCGTCAGTGCCGTAAAAGTCGTCCCATATGTCTTCTCTCTTCCTTTTCAATTCTGTCAGTAGAGTCTCATATCCAGGTGTAACGGGCAGCAGTAGGTTCAGTCTCAGGTCTTCAACAAAATATGGCTCTCTAGCTAGCAGGTAAACCAAACGGGATGGCGTGTACTTTGAAAGGCACAAAGCTCTCTTGAGATAGATGGATTTTACTCTTTCCAGATCTGCCAGGTGTTTTCTCTTGAGGTGTATCCATATATTTTCCAATCCATACGATGCAATTGGTGCTATTTTTACATGAAACAATTGGATTGCAGTCTTTAGGGACAATTTATGAATTTGTTTTATGTCACTTATCGCTTTCACTGCAGCGGTCAGCTTGTCTCTCATATGGATTGTAAAAACGTTTCCCCGAGTCTGCAAAGTTATCCCGAGATACTTAAAATGAGTCACCGATGGTTTTGACCTACCAAGGAACCTCTGGTGCCGTATCAACAGGTTGAGGACTGGACATGGGTGTTGTAATTATTTCAGGTACAAGTGGGGCTGGATCAGTTCACCAATGTGTGAATGTAACTTAGAAGAACAGACGATTGAACACCTGGTCCTACGCTGTCCTCTTCATTCATACCCTGGAATTCCTGACGACTTGTTTGATCTCACACCTAGTCTAACCGAATGGTTGAAAAGGAAGGACTTTAAAGTTTAATTTTGTCTTATTTGTATTCTGTATTGTATCACCATACGATTAAATAAATAAATAAATAAATAACCGATGGAAGAAGTCTGTCTTTATAGCTTATCTTTCCCCGCTTCCCTCCTTTCCTGAATGTCATCATAACTGTCTTGTCCTCGTTTAAGCGTAATTCATTGACTTCAGCCCAATCCACCAACTTGTTGAAAGCTCTTTGGAGATATTCCATACTTGATGGTGATAGAACCATGACGTCTGCGTATATATATAACCTGACTTTGTCCGTCAATGTTGCTTCTACTATGTCCGCAGTGGCGATGTTGAACAACAGGGGACTTAGAGGGTCCCCCTGTAGTACACCATTAGTTTGTTGTATCGGCTTAGACTTGGAGATGTTGTCATTAATCTCCACACAATTCCAGCTAAGAATATTCCGTATTATAGTGGTCAGGTAGTGCTCCTCGCCTATGAATTTCTCCAATTTTTTCAATAGGATAGTTCTGTTTAATGTGTCAAAAGCCTTGCTGTAATCAATGAACACTGCGTAAAGTTTTCCACTTGGTGGTGCTAATGCCTCCTCTATTTCCATCTGAAGACACTGAATAGCTTGTAAGGTGGATCTACCTCTCCGGAAACCGAATTGCATATCTGGCATTTTTATATCCACGTGCTCTGTCAGACGTTCACATATCAGCTTCGTCAAAGTTTTGAAGAGTGTACACTCAAGAGCTATACCTCTGTATGCATTCGGGTCACTGGTATCCCCTTTTCCCTTATAAAGCATCTTAATTGTAGATCTCCTCCAGCTGTCCGGTATATTCCCACGGCGGATGCATTCATTTAAAATAGACAATATTCCCTCTTTAAGGACTGGTGCTACGCTTTTAAGGTGTTCATTATAGATAAAATCTGGACCACATGCCTTGTTATTCTTCGTACTGTTTATCACTCTCAACACCTCTTCTTCTGTAAACAATTGTAAATGATCTGTTACATGGGAGTTTCCTGATGGACGTGTTTCCCTGTCTTGGAGAATAAGCGACAAATGTTCTTCCCAGATCTCCATTGGGATACTCCTTGGGAATCTGGGCTGTCTTGGGTTTAAAGCCCTGTAGGGGTTCTGTTCTGCTTCTTCAACAAGTTTTCTTTCTTCATTCTCTTGGTATGAAATCCGTGTTGCTTTCAAGATGACCTTATATTGTCTCCTTTTTTCGCTATAAGCTTGAAGATTCTCAGGTGAGAAATATTGTAAGGCCTGATGCAAGGCTGTTAAAGCCACCTTACGGGCAATATAACATTCTTCATTAAACCACAATTTAGATTTCTTCGCCACAACATGTACAGGATATGCTGCATGCAGAATAAGCTGTTCAATTTCATTCGTCGCAGCGTCAAGATCACCCATTGACATTAATTTCAAAATGGCCTGGTTGTCCGTGAGGTTTATCAGTTTCGTATCTACTTTTCTCGAGATCTTCACAGGCACATTTTCATTTTGGAAATTCTCTGGTTTCAAACTGAAAACCGTTACAACAGGAAGGTGTTCCCTCGTTGAATCCCTTATTATTCTTTGGCTTACAGGAACGATATGTCTCCTGCTTGTAAGGACTAAATCAATAGCACTAGATCCATTGTAGCATATATAGGTCATCTGCTGCGCGTCATTCACAAGAGTCAATCCTTCCCCTTCCAAGTAGTCTAGCACTGAAGACGTCTTGTGACATGTCTTATCGATGCGACAGTTAAGGTCTCCGGCCAATATTAAAGCATCAATTGCTGTTGTCTTGTTCATTGCATAGGCTATCTCTTCAATTATATCAACAGCTGACATGTAAAAAGCCTCATTGTCAAGGCCGGTAGTGGAGAGCGCAGCTGGCATCCATTCGGCCGTGAAAATGCACGACCATGTGGCGAGCCGTCCCTTAGTAGCGCTACCGACGCGCCACTAACGCGCTTCGTATGCGCCACTAATTAGTGGCGTGGCTGCAGCCTCGTATGAAAGCAACAATCTAGTTCCTGGTTTCGCGAAGAGAAGCGCTACTTTTTGTGGCCGCCACCAGCGGCGAAGTCAACTACACAGAGCGTCTGCAGCGCCACTTTTCTGTGGCGATGGCTGTGTGTGAACCGTGAACGCTCTCATTTATCTACAGTATTTATGAACGGAAGCGCTTCAGAGAAGCGCTGCTAAGTGGCGCGTTGGTGGCGCTTCTACCAAGCGTTAGTGGCGCTTCTACTGAGCGTTAGTGGCGCGTTGGTGGCGCTTCTACCAAGCGTTAGTGGCGCTTCTACCAAGCGTAGCTGGCCCTGCTATTGTTTGATACCTGGGTGGAGAACTCTTCAGTTTTCCAGTAAACATGGACTTAGAAGGTGATATAATTCTTGCCATGCTCCTCATACGCAGGAGAAAGAGACTTAAACGGAAAACAAGAAGATTCGGGGTGCATCCATTGGTTTTGGAAAGGCAGAATCGAGGACTGTTCTACACCTTATTCGATGATCTACAACAGGATGACGATGGTATCAGCAACAATATTCGGAATAAAGACTCCGTCATGAGACAGACCATTCCACCAGAAGAGAAAGGGGAGGGTAGTCCAAAGATATAATATTTAATATAAAATAACGTGTAATTGGAAATTTTCCTCTAGTTGCCGATAGAGCGCACCTCTAACCCATGTATAGGCTACTGTAATGTGTAAACTGCTGTAATATTTTCATTGTGGATAATAATAATAATAATAATAATAATAATATCGTATGGCCTCGGGTACCGAGTGCAAGCTTTGTGAATTGACGCCCAGTTTGTAGATTGCAAATACTGAATTTAAACTTTACCTTAGTGTCAAAGCCAGTTTCAATTACTGTAAGTAGTCGATAACAATATACTGAATTCCTACGTTGTTTGGAGTGTTTGCTGATGAAATTGTAAAATGCTGGGGAAAATTATAAACTATGGTTTGAACGCCGCTGCTCAAATCCAGTACCGTATGTCATACTGTTTTGTGCCATTTTGCACTTCGAATAGGAAGAAAATAGAAGTGCTTTCATTTCACGAGTTTCCGTGTGACAGTGATGGGTGTGATGATTGGCTTAACGTGATTTCCCGTGATAACTTTGTTCCGGACACAAACTCTCCTTCGGATGTTGTGTTGTGCGTAGTCGTCATTTTAAGTGTCCCACGCGGTAGTTGTGATCGTAGTTGTTTATTTATTGAGGTTTTAAGGGGCGGAACTACGAGGTCATCTATCCCTGTAGTTGTGGTCGTTTAATTGAGCACCACGGCTGTGAGGGCAGCTGTAGCAAGTCGAGAGATCGTAGGTTCAAAACTCAGCACCGACAGGAAATATCCAGAGTGTGGTTTTTCTACACTCCATCTAGGCAAGTGCCGGGATATTACTTTACCACTGTCAGTAACGCACATGTTAAGGACTTCCTGGCCTCTGAGACCTACGAAGATATCCAATTAACTACGGAATCAACCGGCCAGTGCATACCCATAAGGTATCTTCTGAAAAATTGGTGTCATAATGTTTGATGAATCATTCTTCAGTACATCCAGCAGAGGCTCACGACTAGTGGGACGTGGGTTTGGTGACCACGAAACCCCAGCTGAGTCCGGTATTGCTTGCACTTACTTGTGCCGGGCCCCTTTCTGTCATCTTTCATGTCAACCACCCTTGATCACCTTTCGTTCACTTACGACATTACGACACTCCCCCTCCCTCAGGGGCATTCAACTTGTGGGACGTTGGTTGGTGACCACGGGCCCCAGCTGAGTTCGCGATTGCTTGTGCCGGGGTCCTCTCTGGCATATTTCCTCCCTTGATCAACTCTTGTTCTCTTCCAACCCTGACGGTATTAGGATATCCGAGGTCTAGGGAGTCTTTCAATTTCCCGCCTTAATTGGACCTTGTCTCCTCTTTCCTGATACTCTCATTCTTCAAAGGGTCATATCTCTTGTTTTATTGTCATCATGGCTCTACATCCTTCCAAATCCATCAATTCTCATTTTTCGAGGGTTGAGGGCATTTCTTTTACCTGTATTTTATTTCCCTTATTCCTTCTTTTTGTCCTTTTCTTCTCCTAATCCGTAAGTTAGTTGTAAGTTTTAGTTCTAGTGTTCATTTCATCATAATATTTCATTTTCACCCCCAAAAAATTACAGGCCGATAACCTCGATGTTAGGCCCTTTAACATCAACAAACATCAAATTACAATTTCAGCAATACCTTTGCCGACAATGAAAACTGAATATCCGGGTTACGTTGTATGCACAGTGGAAAGAATTTCTTGTATGAAATATTTGGATTGCATTTCCCAGAACTCTAATCCTCTCCACTCATTAATCTAACCGCAGCAACAGACTTGCCAGCGTCATTGCAGATAAGTTTGTATCACCAATTACGGATATTAGACCGTAATGCAACAGCCAAAATACCGGTTGCTTCCAAATGACTTCTGTACTAACCACTCAGCAGGAAAGTTAATGAAGTTTTATTAAAACCGAGTGAACCTAATGGAATTCCATTTTAATAAGGTGCAAGGTAGGCCTAGTTTCTCTCAGATTTAATATCACGCTATTTTATTTTGTGATATAATTTGCATTTTGATATTGCGGAAATTATAATAAGTCATAAGTCTTTGTTATGCTATGCGGGGTTGACTGCGCTGTGTGAGCAGTTGAGTAACTAACGGGATTTCATGTAAAAAGCCTCATTGTCTAGGCCGGTAGTGGAGAGCGCAGCTCGCATCCAGTCGGCCGTGAAAAGGCAGGACCATGTGGCGTTACGTCCGTTAGTAGCGCTACCGACGCGCCACTAACGCGCTTCGTATGCGCCACTAATTAGTGGCGTGGCTGCAGCCTCGTCTGAAAGCAACAATCTAGTTCCTGGCTTCGCGAAGAGAAGCGCTTCTTTTTGTGGCCGCCACCAGCGGCGAAGTCAACTACACAGAGTGTCTGCTGCGCCACTCTTCTGTGGCGGTGGCTGTGTGTGAACGCTCTCATTTATCTATAGTATTTATGAACGGAAGCGCTTCAGAGAAGCGCTGCTAAGTGGCCTCGTGTGAAGGGGCCCTTAGTGTTGACAGTAGTGTTGTAAGGGGACTTATCCTTCACTTAGGAAGTTGTGAGCCCCTGGCGGCCTTGTGAAGGAAGGAGTAATGGTAGGAGGGTGTGCGTAGATTCGTGTTTTTTTTTTTCGTCTCGTTGTCCTCTTTACGGGGATGTAGGCCTTTGTGGTGAAAAGGTGAACACATGGTTTTTGGTCAAATATGCGTTTTTATCATTTTTCCAGATATTTGACAAACGGATAAAGTTATGGCGATGATTGAGATGTTGTTGTTTTCATCTTGTTGTCCTCGTTACGGGGATGTATGTGGTGAAAAAGGTAAATCCATGGTTTTTGGTCTAAAAATGCGTTTTTTGTGTGTCATTTTTCCTAATATTTGAGAAACGGAAAAGGTTAGAACCAGGTTAGAGGTGACTTCGTGTTTGTTGTATGATTGTCTTGAAGAGGATGTGGGTGTGGAGTGGTTAAGATAAAAATTTGAGGTGAAACATGTGTTTTTGAAAGTGTTTATTTTCGTGGAGGTTTGGATGATGGACTAGCGAGAAGAAAGGAATTGGAAAAGAGCCTGTCCCGCTGTAATGTTGGTAAAAGCCATTTGACGTTGGGGCTTGATTCATACATGGCGAAAAGAGATGTCAAAGCTTGAGGCTGTGCACTGCTCGGGCTAGTCTGTTATCATAGAAATAAATAAAAAATGGCGAGTGACGTGTTATCTGTATGTCTGTCTTGCTTTCTCTACCCAACTTGATTGGTTATAACATACATGTTAGAGGTGTGACTAACACTGTTGGAAGGATGGTGGTCGACCCACGCAAGAATAATAAAAAAGGAAGGAAGCTTGTAGTTTAACGTGACCGTTAATCTCGAGATCATGAGCCACGGGACCTCCTTTTTACGTGGAATCCGAACCACAGGACATGGCATTTCACTTCGAAAATCTCACATGCAATGACCGGGAATCGAACCCGGACCGCCTTGGTGAGAGGCATACAGCTAGACCGCTGAGCCACCACGCCCCTGGCAAGAATAATAAGATCATGTGCTTATCATACAGTGTGGGTTTATACTGACTACGTCATAGCCTTCAGCCATGTTGGATTTGATAAAGCACCGCCAAGTTTGAAACGACGGGGTGCATAACATGATGATAAAAGAATGGAATGGAGTGGAACAAAGAGGTCATTGGACATGTGAAAGAGGGGATTAGTGAAGGGGAAGTTATACATCTTTTTGGAAAAGGGGATTAGTCTAAATAAATTAATTAATTAATAAATAGGGTTGTCAAGCCAGAGGGACTCTATAGCTCAGAATGCTTGATATTGAATAAGAAAGGGGAAATCAAGGATTTAGAGAAGAAGGAAAGGAAAATCTTGAGAAAGATCCTAGGACCTGAAAAACAAAAAGATGGTACATGGAGGAAGAGGAGAAATGAAGATCTCTACAGACAGGCAGAGAAAATCACAGACACCATCCGTAAGAGGAGATTGAAGTTTTATGGACACCTCATGAGAATGAGCGAGAGTCGACTAACGAAGAGAATCTTTAACTACATCACCAAGATCAAGGCAACTACATTATGGATAGAGGAAACGAGAAAAGACATGGAGGAAGACATTTGGAATAGAGATGTGTTTCGAGCTAAGATTGATAAATTCAAGGGGTTCCAGGAAAAGCAATGTAAAAGGGCCAAAAACACCTGGTCAGATGAGAGGAGGAGGAACCACAGCGAAAGGATGAAGAAATTTTGGGAGAAGAAAAAAAGACTAACCAACAAATCAGTTGTTTTCCGTGGTCCACAGTAGGCCAAAATCGAAGGAAGAAGAAGAAGAAATAGGGCTTTATTACAAAAAAATGTTTATTGGCCCATGAATTAAAAGTGGGAGGGAACCCCAACCACTTTACAAAACATTGCTTGCCGTAGACTTTAATTATTCTTTCAATAAGATATTCATTTGGATATAATGATTTTTTCAGTTCTTCATAATAAAATCGACCTTGAATGGCTTGTCCAGTTTTATCTTCTAAAAGATAAGCCTCTGGTCGCCCTAGCTTGACTAAACGAATTTTAAAAATATCTGTTGTCCATTGCGTGGTGAAGGATTTTGTAAATACAGTTCTATGTCTACTAATGCGAACAAAATCACCAATTTTAAGGCGGTGTCGCCTAGGGTCAGCCCTTTTTATAGAGTTAAACAGTTTATTGAGTCTGGGTAGGTTCTTGGTGACGAGACGGGGTTTCATGCGAATGGTGAAATGAACAGTGTTATTGCATCGTGGTACACGAGTTGAGGTAACAACTCTAACCATCGATATGAGCAACGTATAGTGAACTCTTTCCACATATGGGTTTTCAATGTTAGGTTAAACCGCTCGACCACGCTGGCTTTGAAATTGCTGTACGTGGTGTGATGGTGAATATACAAAGATTTGAGAAACCTGGAGGAATCCTTGTTGAAAAATTATTTTCCCTGGTCGCTCTGGAAGAATTTCGGTAGACGTTTGGATTGTTGAATAATATGTTTAAAGGCCTTCGTGAAGGCAGTCACCAGTTTTATTTTTAATGGTTCAACAAAAGCCATTTTAGAATACACATCAATGACCGTCGACATATAGCGTACACCGTCGTTAACGTTAGAATAAGGGATCATTTCAACCAGGTCTCCTTGCCATAAATCATCCACTCCCTTGGAAATGACACGACGGTGTTAATAAAAACGTCGAGCAGGTTTATGCAATTCATGAGCGATGCCAAGTTTGATGGGGATGGATTATAAGATAATTTGGGCATCCCGGAGTTGTTCTTCAATGTGGGAGATTTCTGCATCATGTCCTGTGTGGCCGGCTTGTTTTGACGCAAGTATAAGCGCTGTACTAACTCATTGGGATTATTCCAATAGCTTATATCCACTTAGGGTTTTAATCTTTTAAACCTTACGCCAGATGTAGAGTGGTGTTTTCGCTTACCAAACATGCTTGCAATGATGGTTTTATATTTCTGAGATATATTGGCATTCACTTGCTGAGAGGATTTATATTTTCTTTTGTGAGCGTTGGTGTCTAATAAAATGGATTTATATTTAGCAAGGTCCTCTGTCGTAAAATCTTGTACGAGAGAATAGCAGCTTTAACAGTCCTGGTGTTAATTTATAGTTTATGTTTTAATGACAGCACTAGTACGAGCAAATTTAATATATGAATCCCCAATTTTAAAACCATCATCCTCATAGCGAACACCATACGTCGTGTCTGTGTTTCCAATAAATAGATTGGTGAGATACGGTTGCAGTGTTGCTCCATAATGATTTATTAAAATGTTTTTGAGTTGAGCTTTATTTTGAGGGGTGCCAAGAGTTGTGAAAACGGAGAAGATCTGGAGGAAGACGGTGTTCCCGCTATGACGGATTTTGTTTTTAGAAACTGTTGAAGGGGCGAGGATTTTTTCTTTCAGGACTAAATATGGTATCGCTTTCACTTTGACCATGTTGTTGTTGTTCTTCTTATTATTATTGTTCAGTATAATCGGAGGAGATTTTATCCGCTGTGATGAATCTGTTTGAGTAAATTTTGAACTTGTTAAGGGTTTGGTTTGAGAGGTAGCAGCAGTAGCATTTGGTTTGATACTCATGGGATGAACCGATGATGGAGCATGTTTTATCATGGGCAAAGGATTGATGTTTTTAAACGTTGTAATTCACGAAATTTGTGTCGAATATTATTTCGTGCCTCAATGACACGCTGCATGATTTGAACATGTTTCTTGTACCCTATGGCTCTCGCCATGGTGGAGGTAAAAACACCAACAGGAAATGTCAAAACATGGATCTTTTTAAAGAGAAATAAAATGATCAAAACCCAAGTGGCAACGTCCTTCACATCGTTCACTGTGTTTATTAATCACAAATTCTCTCCGCCTTGACGTTTACCAAGAGCAACAAGGGGACTAGAGTGGTCCCACGATGACGCAGTGGGGACAGCGGACCGCAGCACCGGCCCAATTCAGGAGTTCTGATGCGCCTAGGCCTTAGTGATCCAATAAGAGTATCTTCTTTGGAGCGTCGAGCGGGATTGTAAATAATTATTATTTCATTATTCTTTATTCTTCATGTGTTTTGTATGAGCTTATACATGGAAAGTTTTTCCTTTGTGAAGTTTTGTTGGACAGGCTGAGGAAGGGGGAGTATTAGCCCCCAAAACTAGTCCCTGTAAGTAGTTAGAAATAAACAGTATTGAAGGCGGAAAATCTATTATTCTTTCAAAGTTATAGTTACGTCAATACGGACCTGAATAATCGACATTATAACTATGGAATGGCAACAGGTTTCATGTAAAGGTTGAAAACCAAAATTACCAATAATTAAAATAATACTTTCGCTCCACCACTGGCTAACTACAGGAATGAAGTCAGAATAAATATTCTAAGAAACTCATGACGTTATGTATCCCCACGAAGTGTCTATTACCACCCTTAATTGCAACGCATGCCACTTCAAAACAGCAAGATAAAATAACACAGAGGAAACATAGCGAAAAGAAACATAACCCCATTTATTTCTCAACTACGACAACAAACCGCACTTCATCAATGACAAGACATTACGTGACATACAACCCCTTAAAGATATATAGAAAAGTTCAAAATTAATCCCGAGAGAGAACAAGAAAAAGAAAAAAATTAAGCTACGAAATAAAACAACTTCATTCACTTCTAGAATACACCTTCTTTTCGAACGAAAGTGTGAGATTCGGTTATCTAACGCGAGGCAAGATGAGCATCGATTACAGTTTCCGGACACTTGCAAAAGATACACATATCACTACTCGAAAGAATAACCGATACATCCCATTGAATAACGTAGTATGTTCACGCGTTGTTTTTTGACTGAATGCAAAAAAAAAACACAAGAACGGAGCTAAAATGACCCAATGTTCAGTCAAGACCCACATTAAATATAACATTTAACCACCCTTAATTAATTGTCCGTAAACGTAATTATGAAATGAAACATATTTCCATAACAAACACAAATGTCGTCTGTCCTGTCCCGTCCCAACGAAAAAATTAAAAACCCCGAAGGCATACCTGAGGGCAGTACAGACAACGCATAAACAAAATTGATGTGCGTTCCAACACATAAGGAAATTTAATACACAAGGTCATGAACGCACACCTACCACGTATGGCAAATCCCATCAAATATGACACCCCCCCCCCCCCCAAAAAGAACACTTAAGAACTAAGGTAACCAACCCCTAAAGACCTCTGAAAGGACCCATACCCCCGCAGAGAATTAAGAGTTAGTTAGAAACACCTCTCAAAACACAATTACGTTTCATGACAACCAAACGCAAACAAACACGAACAAATTAAATAAAACAAAACGAACAGAAACACAACAAGAAACCAAATACATGTTAACCCCATTAAAACAAGCAACGCGCTTCCTCACTACGTACGTCTATTTCAAAGGAAGGAACATGAACCAAAGACAAGATTAACCTCAAATAAATGAACGACCTCCAACCTTGGTCAATATTAGAAAGACGTAAGGGACATGTTAAACACTGAAATTTGGGGGATATTTGTTATGATAATCAAAAAGTCTTCAACGAAATGCGTGCATGATGATACAGATATAATAAGTTAAATAGACGATCTGGACGTTCACTGATGATACTACATATAATAATTCCATTTTCATCCAACTTTTAGCTGTAGGATCAGGGAGCAGTATCGCAACGCGACTTCACAACATTTCAACCACAGTAGACAAATTTAGAATTGAGAAATCGAAACATATTAAACCCAAGTTGCATTAGGAGCTATGTCTGCCAGTCATCTTGACTGTAGAATTGGAATCCTGCTCTGTAACATCCATTTACAAACCACCCAATGAACTCTTCTTCTTTGAAAGGCCAAGTAACTTTGACAAGCAGAATATCAAAATTGTCCTGGGGGATTTTAATTGTAAGAGCATCAGTTGGGGATATAATATCACAGACAAGAATGGGGAGGAACTCGAGCAATGGGCAGAGAGGGAAGGATTGAGATAGATTCACAACCCCAAACTGAGACCATCTTTCAACAGCGGTAGATGGCATAGAGGTTACAACCCTGACAACATTTTCATAAGTGAGCAAGTGACAAAACATGTAGTTAAAGCGGTGGAGGAACCCATCCCTAGGACACAACATAGCCCAATCACATGTTCAGTTCGAGGAGTGGTCAGCCCTGAGGAAGTCCCTTTTAAACGACGTTTCAATTTTTAAAAGACAAACTGGGAGGGGTTTTCCATTGAGCTGGATGAGGAACTGTCCAATTTACAACCAGAGCCAAGTCATTATGAAGACTTTGTTGACCTTGTGAAGAAGATCTCTCGTAGACATATTCCCCGAGGCTGCTGTACCCAGTTCATTTCTGGCCTCAATGCTGATTCTAAGGATCTGTTAAAAGATTACCAGGAGAAGTACGAGACAGACCCTTTTGCAGATGACACCATTCAGATGGGTGAAGAACTCATGAGGAGCATCACTGACGGAAGAAAGGAAAGATGGATGAACTTACTAGCAAACCTTGACATGGTCCAGAACAGTAGAAGAGCATGGAAGCTGGTCAAAAACTTGAGCAACGACCCTAAGAGTCCACCAGTGGATCTCACCAAGGTTACACCAAATCAAATAGCTCATCAGCTGCTCCGTAACGGGAAAACCATCACGAAGACTCAGCCTGTGAAGCTGAAGCCTAGTGAAGATGAGAATAATTTTCTCGGTCGTCCTTTCACATCAGCAGAATTAGAACATGCCATCAAGCTGATGAAAGTCAACAAAGCTGCGGGCCCGGATGACATCAGGACAGAACAAATCAAGAACTTTGGACCAGGAACGATCCAGTGGCTGGTGAATATGATGAATAGATGTATCGAGACCCTGCACTTACCAAAGCTGTGTAGGAAAGCTCATGTGGTCGCACTGCTAAAACCAGGCAAGGAACCAACGGATGCAAAGAACTTTCGTCCTGTCTCTCTTCTTCGCCACCTATACAAGGCATTTGAAAGGTTGATCCTTGAAAGAATTGCAACATTCATTGATAACCGGCTAATTCAAGATCAAGCTGGATTTAGACCAGGGAAATCATGTTCCAGCCAAATTCTGAACCTGACACAGCATATCGAGGATGGCTATGAGAATAAACTTATCACTGGTGTCGCCTTTATAGATCTCAGTGCTGCATATGATACAGTGAACCATAAGAAGCTCATAGCCAAGCTGTACAACATCACTAAGGACATGAATCTAACAAATGTCATACGTGGGATGCTCCAGAACAGAAGGTTCTATGTTACACTTCAAGGGAATAAAAGTCGATGGAGGAACCAGAAAAACGGGTTACCTCAAGGCAGTGTGTTATCCCCATTACTATTCAACATTTATACAAATGACCAGCCAGAATATTTAGAGGCCAGGCGATTTATTTATGCGGATGACACCGCTATTGCTGTACAGGGTAGGAGCCTTGAGGAGGTGGAGGGAAAACTGTCCAATGCTCTTGAGAGATTAGACAATTATTACACCCAGAATTACCTGAAACCTAACCCTGGAAAGACACAAGTATGCGCATTTCATCTTCGCAACAAAGAGGCCCGGAGAAAGTTGAATGTTGTCTGGAAAGGAGTGACACTCGAAAGCTGTGAAACGCCTCGATATTTGGGAATCAAGCTTGATCGTACCCTCAGCTTCAAGAAATATTGTAGAGAATTGAAGTGCAAGATCAGCTCAAGAAATAGCATAATGTGGAAGTTGATAGGTTCAACATGGGGAGCGAACCCTCAGGTTCTACGTTCAACAGCATTGGGACTTTGCTTCGCAGCAGGAGAGTACGGATCATCAGTGTGGGGAGCATCTGCCCATACCAAGCAAGTGGACATAGCTCTTAACGAGTCCACACGTATTGTCACTGGATGTCTGAGACCTACTCCAGTGCAGAAGATCTACCCTCTCGCTGGCATTGCACCTCCAGTTATTCGACGCAGGGTGGCAGCAGAGAAAGAGAGACAAAAGCTTGAAACAGATCCCAGACATTCTATGTTCAACCACAAGGTGACCACTCCTCGCCTAAGATCCAGGGAGAGTTTTATTAAGAGAACAGTACCCCTCCATACCAAACCAGACGTCCGGCGTGTGTCACTCTGGAAACAAATTGTACCAGAGGGGTTTACCCCTAAAGAAGAACTGAGCAGTGGTAGTCATTTGTCTTATACCACCTGGAGGTCCTTAAACCGGATGAGAACAGGAGTGCCTAAGTGTCGTAGCAACCTTGTGAAGTGGGGTTATGCAGAAGATCCACGATGTGCCTGTGGAGAAATCCAGACTCCACAACACCTGCTCACGTGCAAAGATCTTAATGAAACCTGCAGCCAGGAAGACCTTATGTTGGCCACAGACCGAGGGATAAGAGCTGAAGAGTTCTGGAAAGGAAGAATTTAGTGTCTCTCCCAGACACGGAAAGTAAGTATCTTCACTTCTTCCCTGTAATAATAATCCGTCATCTAAGTATTGTTAGGTTCCATTCCTTTGCTAGAGATGACATACATTTAGCGGACGCTTTTCATTTACGAGGAATAGCCGGCTAAAAGCGATCACTTATAATTTGAAGAAATAACCGCTAGGTGGAAATAGCGTCGAAGCATTTGAAACGTGTCAATAATGGTTATTTCATCGTCACATCAAGTCCTATTTGACAAGTAATTAAGCTAAGCAAACGTGTTTTGTATCATCCGTGAGTAATATTACCGGTACATAATTATATTTCAAAAGTATCATTGTAAGCTTCACTTACGATTCGCAATAATAATTCAACACGATCCATATTTTAATCAATAAATTCCTTCACTTCCAATTTCAATTCTTAAAACTCATTCGTGGTACAAAAATATTCCTACATATGTTTTCTGACAATATTGCTCGTGCTCAATCACGATTAAAAACTTACATCATAATTAACCAATAGACTTCCAATATGCTCGCATTATAATTCAATAAATTCATCAATAACTTTACCATTCTCACTATATTCCACATTACTCCATACATAATTCCACCACTTCTCATAAAATTCGACGATGTTATATTACAACATTATAGTTCCATTCAACCACTTGTTAACTCATTTCAATACATTAATTGTTTAATATAAATATGTTTTAAATTCTTCTACCACTTCAAAGTTCTTCAAACATCAATTCTGAATTATCATATATTTATGTTCATGATCATTTTATGTTGAACACCATTCGAAAAACTCTTTTGTAACATCCTTAATCATTTCGTAATAGAAATACAACTATCGACAAATGTGACCATCAAAGGCAATGAGTATAAGTATTGGTAAGACTCAAAACAGAAGTCTCAAAAATGGAAATATGCCGGACTTTCATGAAGTTCGATCATTCCTACGCCATGGAGTGTTTATTTCAAATGTTTATAGAATTTAATAAAAACCATTAGAAATGATCGACTTAATAAGTAGCTATCAATGATCTCAGATCAATGAAAATCATGACCTTAAACGTCATTCAAAACTTGAAGTCTTCTCAAAAAGAGTAGTAAAACTATTAATACAGAATTCAAAAATCTCATTTAGTTCAAATCTAAGATCCAAATCGACGAATTATTTCAATTACCAAAAAACTCTTCTATTTCATCGTAGCTAGTTCTGGGCAAATATTAAAAATTATTCGTGAATGATTCCTGTAGAATGTTCATTAATTTCATTCGAAAATATATTCTTCTTGTAAACGCAATCTTCTTACATACGCAATCTTCTTCCTATCGCAAAATCTTCATAACGAATTGCCAAAATAAAAATAGACGAAATTTTAAAGTACTAAATTCAAAAATATTAAAAAAAATAAAGCGAAACAGGCATTCGTAATCATATCTTGGTAAACGAATAGCTAAAAATGACAGAAACGTCATAATTAAACTATTGTTCACTTCAACATACATGAAAATATGGTGAAAAAGGTTACTCCACAAATATCTCTAAATCTACTGTCTACATAATGAAAATCTTCCCAGCTACCTTGTGATGGCTTCCTGATGAAGGTATATATTGGAATACACAACCATTCCTACTCCAAACGACACCTTGGTTCCGAAAAGCTGTTGACCCTCCTGGCATCGAACCGGGAAAACGAACTCCTACCCCCTTCTCGTCCTTCCTCGAATAGTCAATGGCATCTCTCCTGGACAATCCTTGGATCTCGTTCGTAGCGATAGTCGACACCTGCTCTCTTGGTTGAAGATCTCTCCATTTGTAACAGTATTCCATCTCAGAGTGCTATCTGTAGAATTCCCTTCACTGACTTTGTGGTAATTTACTGTATAATTCTTATACATGTTCTATTGCGTAGTTACTCATGATATTCGATACTGCTTTGTCTGTTACGTTCATTTAGTAGTTTAGCACTTCATAATAGCAAGTTAATAAAACTGCGTAATCATTCCTCCCGACTCCAGTCTTGATAACATGTTGCTAATATATAGAGAGCAATCTCTATGTCGAATTGTTTCTCCACTACGACGTATAATTTATAAAGTTCCACTGTAGATATTCTAAGTTCCAGATTTAACAATCATAGAATGAAGAACAAGTCTTCTGTATGATAGTATCGATGGTATTTCCAACTTCAAGTTCCGTCTCGTAACTTGCTCCGCGTGTGTATATGGTATAACGCTGCACGATACGCACTTCACATATTCACGGTACTTTTGACGTCCGAGTGTTCTTGACCGGTGGAATTCAAGAATCAATCTGTCGTCTCTTCTCACGACACAAAACTCCCACTGACTGAGCATACCCCCACTCCACAGGGTAGTATATCGATGTATATCGAAGTCTATATACGTAAATATGCAATTCCTGCTACTTAACACCTTATATGGAGTAAAAACTCAATACGGTAGATCTAGCTTCATAATACAGTATGTTAATATTCATAACATTTATGTTGTCTGCCCCCTCTGTAATCTGTGTAATTCATTAATAAACGTCTTCTACGAGTATATTGCGATACATATCGCCCCGTTCCATCTACGGAATGCTGACCTTGGCTGTCATCTGCTAGCGCATGACGCAACTGTGAACTCGTCTGGCCACATGTAGTTGTTGCGGGATAGTATCAGTTCTCCTTAACCAGCTGGAATCCAGTTTGCGTAAATATTCTCGTGCATTCAAAAGATCGCGGCACTACGTAAAATATCCAAACCAAAAGTGCTTTAATCTCAACAGGAAAATACTGGTACAGTACCATCACGGCATTTGCCCGAAGACGAAATGTACTGCACTATCACGAGCCCCGGCTCAGCTGCCCCTTATGAGATAATAATTAAAAATAATAATAATAAAACTACGGAAAAACACTTCGAGAATGGCTGAGGTGGGAATCGAACCCCCTCTACTCATTTGGACCACCCGAGGCTGAGTAGACCCCGTACCAGTCCTCATACCACTTTTCAAATTTCGTGGCAGAGCCGGGAATCGAACCGCGGACTTCCGGGGTAGCAGCCTCTTAAAAGTATTCATAATTTAATTTTCTGGCATAATAGGCTCTATCGTGGCAGATAACCTCGCTGTTTCGCCCCTTAAAACAATAACTGTTCAGGTTTATGAAAATACAAATTAACAACACTTTTATTTTTATGTTCCACATTATGTAGATTAGCATATCAGGATCTAGGATGAGAGAGGGCGAATCTGCAACAAGATTATATACAGTATTCGCCCTTTCAGCTGGGAGGAGAAAGGGCGAATCTGCAATAAGATTACTGTACATACAATATTCGCCCTTTCAGCTGGGAGGAGAAAGGTCGAATCTGCAATAAGATTACTGTACATACAATATTCGCCCTTTCAGCTGGGAGGAGACAGGGCGAATCAGCAATAAGATTACATACAATATTCGCCCTTTTTCCTTCCCGCTCCTGATATTTAAAGAAAATGACGTACGGCAAACATTGATATCACGTATTAGTAAACAAATATTAATTAGATCACCTCGTGGTGTAACGGCTAGCACTGTAGGCTTTCGCTCCGGAAGTCCAGGTTCGATTCCCGGCACTGCCAAAACATTTAATCCTGGTTTGAACGGGGTATATTCAGCCTGGTGTTCAATATCCACCTCGACCTTCCTAGAAGTAGTTTTCCGTGGTTTCTCCATTTCTACTCCAGGTAAATGCCGGGATGGTTCCTAACCTAAGGCCACGGCTGCCTCCTACCCAAATCCTAAAACAGATAGTTGCAGATAGTCGAACCTTTCAAATCCATCAAACTTCACGGTTCGTTTATAGTTATTTTTTGTGTTGAGTATAGAGATGGACTGGTTGTTGTTAGTTTCATTCCCACATGCTATTGACAACTGATTGCCCCATCTTGAAAATATAACGAGCATTTACGTTATTTTGATACCCTAAAAGTAACGGCGTTACAGTTAATTATTTTAAAAAGTAACTTTGTTACTCTCTCAAAACCGTAAAACATAACTGTTACTAGTAGCCTATAATAACGGTGTTAACGGTACTCCTCATCCTGCCAAGAACCTATTACCGGTAACTGAACATACGGTATCTCACTTACAGAGGGCCACTTAGACTTTGCAGTCACACATTACGGAGGGCACACGCTCACTACGCTTGGCGGCCGGTAATAAGTTTTCAGTGTTGCACAACGACCAGATTAATTCAAGAGAAACAATACCGTAATAATACTTTTAGTAATAAAAGCTGTACGTTTCCTTTTATATGTATAGGAATTCATAATTCTGTTCTTTAGTAACTCAGGAAATCTTATAGTAAGTTCTGTGAACTGTCTGAGAAAACGAAGCGCGCCAACAGTCTATAGAGCATCCGGCGTTTAGAAAAGACTGTTGGTCTTATGGGGTTTTACTTTTAACGGACCCCCCCCCCCCCCCCCCTACACTGGTTTTGTTACCTCACCTTTTATCATGAAGGAACTCTGAAAACATATATTTTTCGTCATAATAGCTTCCTACAATAATCTGCCAATTGATTACCTTTGTTATTGCATACAAGTATCGTTTATATTACGTCTTAGTGATTTAAACATTTTCGAGGTTAGCACGCTGGAAAGAAGAGCCCTCGTCCAGTGCTGCATGCTCGCCTGGAGTGGAGCTCGTGCTCAGTTCCGCCGGCAACATAAGTTCTGGAGCACTGTCCGTCATTGGTGTTATTGTTGTGTGTCTGTATATTTTCTGTTCGATCGAATCAGGGCTGCCGACCGTTGGGTTCGAACCCACTATCTCCCGAATGCAAGCTCACAGCCGCGCGCCTCTAACCGCATGGCTAACTCACTACAATATTACAAATATTAATCTAAACATAACAACAAGAATAAAATTGAAAGAAACTAAATTAGTTACTATTAACAACAACAAAAAAAGAGTGATGATCAACAGCATTGTTGACGTAAAAGTTGTTAACATCGTCAGCATACAGTACATCCGAGAAGGAAGGAAGGGTTGTGCTCTCGACATCTGTCAATCAGTAATGCGTCATATCACAACGAAATGAATGTCGTTATTGGTTCTCTTCGCATACGGTATCCTTAATAATGGTCAAATCCGTTAACACCTGCAAAACTGCTCCTTCCTGTGCGTGTTCTACTTTTGGTAGCTGGTGGGGTTGAGATGTCTCTCTAACTTATGAAAGGACAGTACTCAAAGCGGGTGAACATAACGTATGACGTCACCGCTACCTCTACCTAGAGTTAGCAACACTGTCGCCATAAAGCTCCACAGTCTTTTCTAAACGCTGGATGCTCTATAGGAGCAATCGTCCCGACCAGATCTCAATAGTGAATAGTGAAGGGTATGGCAGAGATGCTAGACCGAGTAAGTACTATCCCAACAGTTAACTCGGCTGGTCGTTGCCCGCTGATTGCAACAAGGGAGCCGAGGCGCGGACGGAGACATCCGAGATGCTCCGTCAACTGCCGATACCATGCCTTGCAATGTTGCGCGTACGTGTGACACTCGCGGTTCTTTCTCACCTTCGTATTATATAATTTAAGTTGTTTTGTTCTCGTGAAGATTTAAATGTAGACTAACTATTTAATCCGGTGACAATGTGATGTTCTCTGAACTGTGATGAATGAGGTACATCCGTTTTACCACGCAATTAAATACAGTTTTCTCTTATATCAAGCAGTCTTTTACCCTACCACCTACCCCCCCCCCCCCCCTCCCATTAATGAAAAAGGACATCACCCAGAACAATTAACCGCCAGCCGCCGCTGTCACACGTGGAATTGGTGTCTATTTTTAGCCTATTTTCTTATATGAAAAATTGCCTTATGAGATCACCTTTTGTCCGTGTGTCTGTCTGTGTGTGCATGTGTGTGTGTGATGTTGTGTGCCCCCCCCCCCCCAATAACTTCTAAACAGCTGGAGCGATTTCAATGAAACTCGGTAAGTCCATAGCACTGTTCCGGGAGACCCCGACCGTGCCCTTCAAATTATGTTACTCCAATCCAACATGGCGGCTGTGCAAAATATTTCACCAGCATTCAATATCTCCGAAACTATTACCGATATCACCATGGAATATTTTACGGTGATAAAGGGAACTACTAGAAGTTCACCTACGTGACTTTTGAAATCCTAGTAACTACAAAACCAACATGGCGGCCACGCGAAGTTGCGACTTATAAATAGACGTTTCTCGCGATTTAACCAACCAAACGCAATAAAACTTGGTACAGTATATGTTTATAGATATTGTAATGTACCGACATCTAACTTCGTTCAATTGTTTACATAACCTCAAGATGGCGGCTGTGCGCAATATATCTGGCATTCTATATCTCTGAAACTATTAACGGTATCACCCTGAAATTTTGTACGGAGATAAAGGGCACTACTGGAAGTTCATCTATAAGACTTTCAAAAACCGGTTAACTACAAAACGAATATGGCGGCCAAGCTAAGTAAAAGAAACAAAAATAGACCTTTCTCGCGATTTAATGATCCAAACGCAATGAAACTCGGTACAGGAAATGTTTATACACATTGTAATGCACTGGTATCTAATTTAGTTCAATTGTTTACATAACCTCAAGATGGCGGCGGTGCGAATTTTAAAATTAAGTTTGTATTTCTTGTGTCGTAATCATGCGATCGAAGTGAAAGTTTGAATAATGAACCTACGCAATAATTTTCCTTTAATGGAACGGTACATGACTCTGTGGCCTATTACATATAACAATCCAACATGGCGACCATCCCAAATATTTAGATGGATCTCAATATCTATGAATCTATTACAGCAATCAAACTGAATTTTTAATGTTCATAGGGGCTATGAACATAAGTTCACCTATAGGACTTTCAATAACCTGGTGATCACAAGTCCAACATGGCGGCGACGCGAAGTATAAATATTCACATGGACGTTTCTCGCAATTTAACCATCCGAGTGCAGTGACACTTGGTACAGTAAATCCTTATACAAATGTTAATCCACTGGCATCTATTTTTTTTTTCAATTGCTTCCATAACCACATGATGACAGCTGTGCGAAATTTTAAAATCTCGTTTTTACTTCTTGTGTCCTAATCATGCGATTGAAGTTTGAATGCTACTTGTACACAATAATCTTCATGTAACAGTACATAACTCTAAGACCTACAAAAATCCAACATGGCGACCATCCGCAATATTTAGTCGGTTCTCAATATCTACGAATCTATTACAGCAATCAAACTGAAATTTTGTAGGTTGATAGAGGCAATTAACATAAGTAGGATATATGAAAATTGGCTGCACAGTTCTTCACGTAACTACTTGTTTTATAATTGTGCGCAAGGGACGTCGGAAGTCCACGCGCATGCGAATTACGATTTCATAATTATGATCTTAAAGGATACGGTATTCTTTGTATAGATGGGCCGGTCATTTGTGACCGGTCGAAAGCACGTGAGAATTCTTGAAGCCAGAGTAGATCACTGAGACCACTAAATATGCACATGCGCTGCCGAGGACAAATTGCGCACTTTATTTGCATTGATCACAAAGGTATGAAGGCTGTGAGTGTTGACACCATTGCGAACGTAATATGTACCGGTCAAGAAGGAACGGCCCACGTATACGAGGACTTCAAATATTGGGAGCGGCTCTTTTAATCTCAATTATTGCAGGGGTGCACCTCCCACCACCAGGCATGCGCGTGGTTATGTAGGCTACCGTATCAACGACGTCGAATGTAGAAGTAGTACGAATAATATTAAAGATCACAGACGGCATCATAGAAAATCGTGGAGCCTTTAGTACAATAGTACGCAAGTACAAATTCGTGGAGAAACCTTAACAGAAAACTGGTGGGAAGTTGTCCACAGGACGCAAGATGTAGGCTAACACAGTGCATTCATGAAAGGATTTTGGGAGGATAAGGCGAAAACCGTCAAACCAACTAACAAGTTCAAACGCGCTCTTTGAATGAGCATAACGAAGAAGAAGAAGAAGAAGAAGAAGAAGAAGAAGAAGACGACGAATTTATGAGGTAAATGAGTAGCCTCGCCTGGAGGGGCAACGCTGCCCCATTGGTGGAGTGGAGTGAAGAGATGATTGCGAAGGATATTCACAAAATTCTTGAGTGGGACCCGATATATCTGTCTGCACAACTGGTTGGTTCCTTACTTTAGGGGCTGCGACAAAGCGGTCATGTAGCCCCGTAGACTATACTTTGGGTGTATGTAGAATCTGTCTGATAACCGGTGTTAATTGTGAAATTGTGTTATCTGGTTTAACTCAAGTAAGGACTGGAGACGATAATTTCAAGTAGTTCCTACTTTTGCCGCCAAATGCTACCGTCCACGACACCTAGCTTGTGGACTCGGCTACTAGATGCCATCGCAGTCACACCTGGCGGCGAGCGCTATCAATAATTCTAACCGATAAATTTCGGCTTCACACAAGTGTAGTTAGTTGAAGGTTCTTTTACATGCCATAAATCTATGACATGTGACCGCCGGCTTCACTTCCCCTCCGAAGGAAGGCATACTGAGGGATTTTTAACGCTCATAAAAAATCCGACGACTTCGGCCGGGTTTGAACCCGTGACCTTGGGCATAGAAGTTCAGCATGCTAACTACGCCACCGAAGCCGCCTGCCTGCACAACTACGAGTATTTCCACGCTGCCGCACAGGAGAGAAAAAAAAAACAGTGCAAGTAGCGTGCGTTGCCATGGAGACATCACTAAACAGCCGACCGAAAGTAGACGGGAAATACGCGTTAAAGACGTTCCCACGACGAATTTTTGTCATTGTGTGTACAATGTAAGCTTTCGACTTCAAAGCAAATCAGTGTGGGATAGATGGCTGAGGATAATGGAAAGAAGAAGGGCAAACCACCTAAAGCTACCAAGAAATCAGAAGGTCGTTGTACTGTCGATATTTTTAATGAATACGCCATGGAGAACGCATATTATACTTGCCATAACGTCATGGATTTGTTACGGTATCGGGGATTTCCATGGCCTGACGCTAAAAAGAAAAAGGGGAAGAAACGGTAATAAAAATGGAGGCAAGTGCTTTGTGTTGGATTAAATGCGGCTTCCACATTTCTTGGGAAATGGATTTATAATGCGATGGTAAGAAATCTTTTTTTTCCCCTTTTTTTTCTACATTCATATCTGGAGATCACCTCACCTATTAGTTTAATTTTAATTTAATATCGTATGGCCTTGGTGCTGGGTGCAAGTTTTGTTATTTGACACCCAGAGTGTTGTGAATGTGCTTCTGTAATTTTGTGAATGTATTTCTGTAATTAAATTTGATTTTTGTAAGTTGGCACCCGTGGGGCGTTGATGAGCAAGATGGAACAGGTCTTGAGTAACTGAATGTAATGGCTGGATAGTGATGCTCTTTGGGTACAATAAAAGTGATTGTTCTTGAATTGTGGACATGAGTTGAAGAATTGATTTGTAACACAGAGGATAGCTTGCATGTCGAATTTCGTTGTTCCTTGAAGCACTATGAAAGTCAAGGAGGTTAGATATCTAAGCTCCTTGAATACTATGGCGCTTTCTAGTAGAGAAATGAGGACCTTTGTGTTGGCGGAAACTCCAGAGATTAATTTTGCCATTATGAACACGGCCTACTGAATTCAAATGGGTTCTTTGACATGCCAACATCGTATGACGTGCGTGTCGTAATTTTTGCTGCCTTTAAAAAAATCACTTGCCACGGCCAGGAGCGAACCTGCAAGCTTGGGGTTAGTAGACCGATACATTAACTACTCACTCACCGTGGCAAGCTACCTATTAGTACAAGCGTTTCAGTCTGTAAAAAGCTTCTAGTCGCCTCCGTGGTGTAGTGGTCAGCGTGCTTAGCTGCCACCCAGGAGGTCCGAGGTTCGATTCCCGGCTCTGCCACGAAATTTGAAAAGTGGTATGAGGACTGGAACGGGGTCTACTCAGCCTTGGGTGGTTCCAATGAGTAGAGGGAGTTTGATTCCCACCTCAGCCATCCTCAAAGTGGCTTTCCGTGGTTTCCCACTTCGTCTTCGTAAGGCCACGGCTGCCTCCTTCCCTCTTCCCATCCCTCATGAGGCCCCCTGGGCAAGGTGCTAGTCCCGCCTCCCCAGTTGTATCCCCCGACCTGATGTCAAGCTCCAGGACACTGCCCGTAGAGGCTGTAAAGCTGAGTCCGTGCGAAAAGCCTATTGGAGGGTAAACTGACTACGAAAAAAAAAAAACTTTTAATAATAGATTACTTAGGCAACACTGCAAATGAAAAATGGCTTCTAACATTACCTCACCTGTACAATCATAAGCATAAACCTTTTGCAAAAAAAACGTGTCTAATCCATTACAAGTAGCAGGGTTACAGTAGGCTATATAAAGAGCTCTTAAAGCTTGGGTGTGAGGGGGAGGGGGGGCACATTTTAAGTGCCATATTGGTGTGCTCAAGACAAAAAAATAAAAAATAGAATGATGCTTCGAAATAAGGTGGTCTCCAATGGATTAAAAGGAGATCCATGACTGACTTCTTAACTTATTTTTAGTTGTTTATTGAGAAACTTGAACATCTGGGTGGTCAGCCCCGTGTAGCCTATTTACATGTCAGATCTACATGGAATCTGTCTGATAAACTGTGTAATGTGGGTACAGTGTGTAATTGGAGCAAAGATTGCGAAGAACATGGTCCATCCCTGCATTTGCCTGGAGTAACTTAGTGGTGGATAACTACTTCTAGGATGACTGAGGTAAACTCATCTTTTCTTAATGATCCTTACAATGCCGAGTGTAGCCCATTCCAGCCCCCAGACAAAAATTTATTTGGGGCAGATGACCTCGCGGTTCCAACCCTTAACAATAATAACTAACTAAAAAATTAATATCTTGGCAGAGCTTTAGGACAGGAATCTCATTACTGTACTGGTCATCAATTATTATTTAATCCATAATTCCGATAACGGCTCATGTAATGATTGTTGTTGGTTTCGTCATAATAAATGAAGAGATGTAACCATCAGGGGTCATAAGAATATTCCCTGGTAAAAAGATAGGACCAAATCAATTATAAATAGTGGTACAATCGAACTATTTTCAAGCAATGAATTGATAAACTTCTTTTGTGGGAGAATAGTTGAAATTTTGAATGGATTATTTTCATGAAACACTGATTTTGGCTCCTACTACATGAATTCACATGTTAAAAATGGACAGCATCTGTTTTATAAATGAGCCCCTCATACCCTTTTATGTAGGATTTTGGAAATATAACTCACACTACACTTAAAAAGAAAAAAAACATTATTATTCACCAGTTGAAGATTTTTTTCTGCATATTTATCTCTCTCCCAAACCTTTTGGCATTCTTTTCAACAAGTATGCCTGATATTACCTGTTTAACATTTGATTGCCGCTGAACCTGGCTGCGCCAGTGTTTGTTGTTGATTGTAGCAGCTGCCCCGCGGGATGAAGCGGGGAACACAGCGATGACGAGTTCGTTCTGCACATAAGACAAGCAGCATTGCGCGTCACAGGAGCTCATGTCACCACGGACAGTCAAACGATAACTGACGAAATGGAGCTGAGTCATATCCTACTCACTCAACTGTACCTGTCAATGAAGCAGGCTGAAGAGTGACACAAGTAAACAAGGAATAGTTCCCATCTCGACCGCCGACAATCAATTCATGAAAGGGTAATAACCCTAGACATCATAAAGATCAAGAACATTATCTTTTCAACAAGAAGTAATTTCCATCATATACCAGTGCGGTCTTTTACACTACCCTCTATTGCAAATACAATACACCCTTTAATAAATACCACCTTGTTTGGATCGTCATCCAATTAAATCACCCCACCTCCGATTTTTTATATAAAAGAAGGTTATTTTAGTGATAAATATTTCATGTATAAGCACCATTCAAAAAGTAACGAGCCGGAGGCTGGAATGCGCAAACCGGTGACGACATCAGCTAATCGTGGCGTGTAACGCGGTGTGGTTCCGACCAGAGCGTGGAAGGTCACAGCCCATCGCTAGAGGGCACGCGTGCATGTCACGTGATGATACAAAGCGAGCAGCAGCATGCATCAATTGTCCAACGCTGCCAGTCGCATTGAAAACAGTGACATGGAGGCGTCAACTGAAGAGCAAAGAGGTGTTGTTCGGTTTCTGACAGCGGAAGGAGTAGGGGGAACGGACATTCATCGCTGAATGTCACAAGTGTACGGCGAACACTGCATGTCCCTTGCAAGGGTCAAGGCGTCACACAAGCGCTTCAGGGAAGGACGGATGTCGTTAGCCGATGATGCCCGCGTCCAGCTGGTTGATGCACTCATTACCCAGGACCGCAGAGTGACAGTGAATGCCATAGCCGCCATGGTCGCTCCTCGACAATGCACAACCTCATACGGCCAACACAGTCGCGGCACTCCTGCAGAAATTCAAATGGGAGGTTCTTGGCCACCCTCCATACAGTCCAGACCTCTCTCCCTGTGATTACGCCATGTTTGGTCCCCTGAAAAGGGCTCTGCGGGGCCAACGATTCACCTAGGACGCCGACGTCCAGCTGTACGTGCGGAACTGGTTCACATCGCAGCCCAAGGAATTTTATGAGACAGCCATTCACCGCCTCGTGTCACAGTGGGACAAGTGTCTCAACAGCCAGGGCCAATACTTCTAACATACAAGTACTGGTTTCTGTAATTATGCCTCCGGGTCGTTACTTTTTGAACGCACGTTATAATATTTCTTTCAAGTTAGGGCATTTAAATACAGTACTTGTTTTCCTGCCTAATGTAATTGGCCACAATTTGTGTTGTTTTCTATAATGATTTTAGTCCCAATTGTCTTGCCAAGAAGCTACTCCACTGGGGCAGATGACCTCGTAGTTCCGCCCCTTAAAATAAAAATAACTAACTAAAGTACTCCACTGATATATATTATATTTTCGTATCCAGGACAGTACAATACAGCTATTTACAATTCAGAACATATTTACAATACACACACAAATTGTACTCCACTGATCATGAAGTACGGAGGTTGTTTCCGTTCTCTGGAAATGAAAAGCCATGTCTCCACCATTGGTCGTTCTCTATTTGATGTCCCTTCATATGAGCTATAGCTAAAGCCCTGCGTGGATGCGGATATCCGCAAATATGTTTGCTACGCGGATATAGTTTGCATTGCTGTGCGGATAGCGGAAAAGGTTTCGAGTAAATTTGCGGATAGACTTTAGAATTCAAACTTACGTTATGAAAATCAACAGCTTCATGCTTAAAAGAGGAATACTCCTATAGCCTATTGCGTACGAAATATTCAGGCACGTATTGCACTTATACGAGAGAAGATCATTTCACTCTATGCTTTCAACTACATTTTATTAAGTACCATATGTTTGTAGTAGATGGTCTTGACATCTCATCAATTCTCACTGCCATTATTACTACACGTACGAGATATAATGCTGTCAATAAGCTTGTTAGTTCATCGTGGTGACATCATTAACATTCTTCATGTCAGCTACTTCGCCATCTAAGCTATCCTGGAAGATGGGGATCCAGGTTTATCTGTAGATTTTATTTCCAACTTGTCACTGAAGCATGTTGGCTGTGATATTGCAACATCAACTATGCGAACATGGATGTGTCCAGAAGCAGAAGGATGATGACTGACTTGGAATTTCCGGCCAAATGTCAATCCCTTTCCCCAAGTGTAAAGAGAAGTTCACTTATTAGTGAATGTTACCGCGACCGTGAGTATGAAAATCATTTCACCAACATGGATAAACTATACATTAAAATAAAACAAGGTGAATATTCAATAGCGCGTGAAACAAAGCTCAAGTCAACGATATGGCAGACATTTGGTTACGTTTTCAATGGAAACGAAAAGGTGTACGATATAGTGATGTTTTACCTGTAAAACATTGTATTCATACTCAGGACACAAATCGGGCACATCAAACTTCCTGAGGCACAAGTGCGAAAGTAGCCAAAAAAGTATAGCTAATTTTTTGTCTAAAGCGGAGGTCAAGGAACCAGAAGTGCCATCCACGTTGAAGTCCCTTGGAATGCCAACTTGAAGTTCCTTGCAATGAAGCAAATTGTCAGGAACGACTTTCTCCTCAAATGTCTAAATGTGTTGGTTTAACACGTTATGCTTGATCTAATAAATTAAACATAATATTGAAATGTCAGCGGATTTGGATAAAAGTCATGGGGATGTGGGGCGGATGCGAATAAAAGCCATGCGGATGCGGGCGGATAACAGACGTGCGGATGCGGATGACAGTCATGCGGATGCGGATAACGTTTTGTTTATCCGCGCAGGGCTCTAGCTATAGCGCTGCACCTCAATTTTCACTGAAGAAGACTTTTACGTAATTCAGCCATGTCTATGTTCTGCAGCTCCTCCTCACAAGCTTTCCTTAAGCCTTCCACAGTCCGAGGTTGCCTGTTTCCCAATGCTCTTTTCAGAAGTCCATACGCCCAAAACTCAATGGGAGAAGCATCAGGCGACTTCACTGGAATATCAGTGAAGGGTATATCGTGTATTCCTGTTCCTTATTCCATTCTCTCGAAGAATGAACTGGAAGTATGACTGGACGCTTTATCTTGATGCACCCATACCTTCTCTGAGTCGTCACCATACAGAGCTGGGATCTCAGTTTGGTAAATAGCGGTCAGGACTTCATTTTGATAGTATAGGGAGTTAACTTTGTTTTTTTAGCAACACGGCAGATTTTTAACTTTCCATTATAGCAGAACCCAGCATTTACCATAAATCCCATGGAGAAAGTTTCTTTGCATTCTGCATACCATTTTGTCTGACCTTTTCCACGCTTCTCACGGTAGTAAATCACACGGGATTTGTTGCAGTCACTTACATAGACATATTTGCTTCATCTACTGTGACCACAAATTTCCATTTTTCACCTGCCAGGTGATTATCATAAAGTTTCCTATTGTTTGTGCGCTGTTTGGCAATGTGACGATCCAACAACTTATGAACCCTGCCCCTTTTCCGTTTCTCTAATTTTAAATGCCAGTTGATTATTGTGTTAACAGTTTTTAATGATGTCCCTAACTTACTTGCTATGGCCCGTTGGGTGGCTGGTCTGCTGCTGGAGACGAGGGTCTTCACCTTCCTTACGACCTCTGGAGTACGACTTGTAGAAGATCGTGGGTTTGGTCGTTTCTTGTCCTTCAGAATTAATCCCATTCGACTCTTTCCTTTTTTATTCAAGACACAGTTGATCCCTTTCTTTGTCACAGTAAAATTCTTCTTCCTGCAGTGTTCAATAATGGCAGAATAGCTATAGTTTGCGTCCGAAAGGGCTTTAATGTAGCCTTCCTAGTAAAGTTCAATTTTTGTTGGCATCGCTTGAGCTGCAAGCTTGTGAACACTACTCACACACAAACAGAAGTGGTTGTAATAATCCCATCCAACAATGGCACTGACATGCATGCCAAACTGCTACAATGCGACCTGAAAGTCTGTTCCAGAGATCAGACTTGCTGTCCTCTCTAAATTCACAAAGGCAGTATTTTGAATGCCTCGTTGGCACCAACTGACAGGAACTAATACTCCTTCTGCTCCATGTCAAAGGAGAGAAAACATTATTTCTTCATGATTTACTTTTTGGCAGAAAATTGTGTAAGAGAGTACAAGCGTAAGTAATAGCAATTGCCCTGAACGACTACAAACACATTTCTGTTTGGAAAATTTGAAAGACACTATAAAATACCAAACGCATTCTCCACTATCCTTGGGGCTCAACAGAATTGATAGTTGAATACCTATTCTAAGGACTTTTTTCATTCTTTCCTGGGAATGGCTTCAACAAATATTTGCTTAAAGCAGAAGAGTTGTCTATCAATGCATACAGTACAGAATCATTTCTACCAGGAAGTGGTTCACTGGTTGGTACATTCATGCCTGTTCCTGGTCTTCTTTACAAATTAGTGGTGTTGAATACACCAGAATCATACACCTTACCTTGAGCATTGACATTGGCAAATAAGAAGCAATTGTCTGCATCCACTCCAGCAAGTAGAACAATGATGTAGGTTTTCTTGTAGTTCAAGTACCCTGTTGTAACCTGCAGCAAAAAAAATTCCATCAATTGCTCCAAGATGGTGAGGGAAGTTACATTTCTCTTTGAAGCCTTGTAGTCCAGTCAAATTAGACATAAAAAGGAGGCCGACCTTGCAAAAGGTCATGTAGTTCTAATTTTTTTATATGTTGTTTGGACCTCTGCCAATAGTAAAAAAACAAATTTGCAACTTCGAAAGACCTGTGCTAGTTGTGTAATACCCAAAAAACACCTAGCTTTTTGCACAATTTTTGGTTTTTGCTCAATGTCGTTTAAAATATGCATCTGCCAGAAAAAAACTCATACTTATCTTTTTTAATCTAGATTAAATTTACTACAATTTGAAATCCAAGCGAATACTGTATGTTTAGTAGATCACGAGATACAGTTCTTCAAAGATTGAATAATTTTCATAGAAGTAAAAATTGTTGGTTTTGGTCTCCTAATTTGACAAATAGTATCAAAAATACTCATTCCATCAAAAAGGGATAGGCAATGAACTTGAAGTTTATTTGTTTAGCTTTAATTCGAGCTCTGATTGGTACCGGTAGGCCTAGTGCTTCTCTCAAAAGTGGCATGTAATTGAAAACCGTGAAGTATAGAAATCAGGAAAAATGAATGGAAACAAGTTTTGAGTGCATCAGATATCAAGTATAAGGCCGATAATGATGATGTGTAATTTACATATAATATTTACTCGTCCGAATGGCTTGAAGACGAGTGAGGTTCATTGTGTGTGCGAGAGCAAGCGTCGGGACCTCAACAATGAAGGCGAAGCCCCTGAACAAAGAATCGACCATTCCCTCTTCCCTGAAGTGTTAGTGTACTCGAAACCCTTGCGCAATGCCTATTCCTCCAGGTGTTTGTTTTAAATGTCGTAAGCCCCTGAGTGAAGGCACAACCATTGTCGTAAAACAAGTAGGTATTCGCTCACATTAATGTGAGTGTGAAACGGGACCTTAAAGAAAAGAAAATGTTCTCTCGAAAACTTCAAGAGGAAGTAGGAAGAGTTACACTGCTGCAAGCAATGTTAAAGCATCTGTTCGACGTAAAGCAGATTCTGATCTCCAACCATCCAGACCCTCAAGATCGTCAAGTGAACTCGGCAGGATATAACTGAAGAATTCATCAGGCTATAAAAAGAACTGCCCAAATCACAAAGAAATGATGTCCACAAAGTTGATAAGTTGGGTTTCAGGATAACAGTCCTAGATGCAGCTGAACGCCGAGGTGGCCAATGGGGAAAGAAAATTATACAGTGGCTCTTAAGTGTAAATAACTGGGTAGTTGCTGATACAAGATACCACGACCTGTGTAATAAAACATTATTCACCAAGCCATTAACAACTGGACAGAAGAGAGGACATCGACCGGCAATTGATATAGATGAGGCATTGGAAGATATAGGCTATACACTTACTTCTTGGAGAACTCTGAGGAACATCCGTTCTCAATAGATGATATATTGAAACAGATCAAAGGAGATTATCCTGATATAACAACTGTGAGATCTCATAAGTGTATGAAACCAATTAATATCCTCCATCCGGTGACTTCTTAGGCAATGGTAATTCAGTCATCCCTGAATCCGTACAGTAGGTCTACTACTGTGTCATTCCTGAATCCATACCATACTACTGTTTTATGAAACCGGTGTTCCGAAACAAAAAAGTGCTGTTCTTAACACTTGGAGAACTGATGTGTAGCTTTTTAACATACTGTACTCTCAAATGTGCTGTACGACCACGGTCTTTCATCTCCTCACTCATGTTAGGCCTTGGGACCTACTTATACAGAAAACTTGGTTCCAAGCATTTAGTTAATATGTATTCAGCTCTGGGATTTCCATCCACTTTAGCGATGCAGCGCAGCTTGAAAGTTTTGCGATCAGGAGGTTTGAATCCTCACCACCTATTGATAAAGGAGCTCTCATCCAGTTTGTCTTTGACAAAGAAAAATCCCCAACTTCTAGAACTGGCAGAACTTTTCCTGCTACTAGACTCCAGTAACGAAACCATAGCAAAAGCTGGGGAGAAGTGCTTTGTGGCTTTGTACGGGGTGATTTCCTAACAAACACCCTGAATAGCCTTCCTTACCAACTATTTGTTACATTTGTAGCCAAAACCAAAAACAATCATGCTTGCTTCCCCCCAACGGAGGATGCAGTACGCCACCATGCTTACAGAACTTAGGCTACGACCAAGTTCAAAAATGTTTGGGGTCAATAAAAATCTTACAAATTGGGGGTAGAAGCTTGATGATCATGGTCCTATCCCTATCACTACAACTATGGATCCTGAACCTCAGCTCCTACTGCGCATGATTTCCTGCAATTGCAGAAAAGGTTGCAGCGGCAGTTGGAGTTGCCGTAAGCTGAACTCAAATGCTCAGCCCTTTGTCGATTTTGTGGTGGCAAAATGATGTAAAAACACGCAATCTCTTCAGCTAGAGGATTCCGACAACGAGGAAGAAATCCCCACCGCTAAACGAGCCTGTGCCTGCTGTTAGTTCGAGAACTCCTCCAATGAACGTGCGCCATCATCACAGGAAGATTTTTCGAGACCCAGTCAATCAAAACAAATGGAATTACGATGGGACCTGTTGCTTCATAAATGAAAAAACTTATTTTAAACGTTACGGTTTTCCTTGTAATAAAACAAAATAGTACCTATGTGAACTGATACTTTCAAATTCACTTTTGAGAGAAGCACTTGGCCTACAGGTACCCGTCAGAGCTCAAATTGAAACTAAAGAAATATCCTTAAAGTTCATTTCCCGTGAATTTTCTCATGGAATGAGTATTTTTGATAATATTTGTCAAATTATAAGAAGGAAGGAAAGGAAGGAAGATTGTAGTTTTACGTGACCGTGAATCTTGTGATTATGAGCCACGGGACCTCCTTTTTACGTGGAATCCGAACCACAGGACATGACATTTCACTTCGAAAATCTCATATGCATTGGCCGGGAATCGAACCCGGACCGCCTTGGTGAGAGGCATACAGCTAGACCGCTGAGCCACCACGCCCCCCAAATTATAAGACCAAAACCAAGAATTTTTACTTTTATGAAAAAAAAAAAAAAAAAAAAAAAAATCAACCTTTGAAGAACTGTATCTCGGGATCCACTAAATATACAGTATTTGCTTAGGTCTCAATTTGTAGAAAATTTAATCTAGTTTACAAAAGATAAGTATGTTGTTTTCTGTAAGATGCATATTTTAAACGACATTGAGCAAAAACCGAAAAATGTGCAAAAAAATAGTTGTTTTTTGGGTATTACACAACTAGCACAGGTCTTTCAAAGTTGCAAATTTGGTTTTTTACTATTGGCAGAGGTCCAAACAACATATAAAAAAAATTAGAACTACATGACCTTTTGCAAGGTCGGATGTCTAATTTGACTGGACTATTGGGCCACACTATTTCATTTATTTCTAGAGTATGGTAGCTGTAACGAAAGGGGAAACATGTTTACACTCTGTATAGCTAGGGAATTAATGTGGTTATGTATATGATTGCAGGAGGGCTGTCCTTCGGAAGCAAAATAGGCAGCGTTTAGTTCCTCGCTCAGGCGCCTGGGATAGATTCCCAGTGCATAAAGTTACAAGGAAATTAAGTTGAGAAGGTGGACGTAACAACTGATGTGTAATGTACTTCATTTGGGTAGAAAAAAATTAAGTGTAAAACAATATAGTACACCCCTCGTATTTTTATGACATAAGTCATTCCTTGGCCATATTGATTTGTTGATTATATTCTTTCCATCTCCATCCTAATCCTAAACTCGACCTCGCTGATTTTTACGTTTTGGTTCTATCTCTTCTAGTCTTGTGGATAGATGTTTTCAAGAATGTCATTTCAGTTGCTTCGATCTTCATATTTTGCCCCTTGTTAGTATTGTTTCTAGGCCATAGGTTATAATTGGAAAAACATATTATTTACGGTACATAATGTTAATTTTGTTTTTTGAGATACTTTGACATCTAGGATTATTATTATCACTACCTGTTAAATTGTCACCAGCCACCACTGTTAAATAGTAGTTTAAAGGTACAGGCTTACATATATCAAAACGGTACTTACTTAAAACACACTCCTCGTATTATTTTCCATGTTAGTAGATTCAAGTAGATAAGCGTTATTTCACACCCAATTTAATTTGGCACAGCAAATGAAATTTACTGTAGCCTCTGTGGCTTAGGCGGCAGCACGCCGGCCTCTCACCGCTGGGTAAGTGGTTCAAATCCCGGTCACTCCATGTGAGATCTGTGCTGGACAAAACGGAGGCAGATAGGATTTTCTCCGGGTACTCCGGTTTTCCCTGTCAAAAATTTCATTCCAGCAACATTCTCCACTATCATTTCATCTGTCATTCATTTAATCATTGCACCAGAGGAGTGCGTCAGGCCTCGGCAGCCGGCACAGTTCATATCCTCGCCGCTAGATGGGGGCTTCATTCATTCCATTCCTGACCCGGTCGGAGACTGGAAGCAGGCTGTGGATTTTCATTTTCAAATGAAATTTACTGCAAAACAATTCTTTCACTACACTCATTTCAACATGTAGGGATCACACTTCAGCCATCACCGACTTCAGTTAGGAGTCATGTAAAGAAGAGTTATTTGGCAGGTATCAGGAGTATATATGATAGTGAGGTACCCATTACACTGTAACCTAAGCACAGCAGCAACCTTATTCTATGCCATATCCGACCTCTGAGTTATCGAGAGCTTCAAGGCTGGACTCTTATAAAGAGCTCTAAGGATCTCCAAAATGTCACCCTAAAGACTAGCATCTGAGTTAGCTGCAAAAACTATTTTACAAGGAGAGGTCGCCATGTGATTTACTAGAAAAGCGTTCAAATTTGGAGGGTTCAGTTCGTTCTTCATAAAAAAATATTTTGTCCCTGTTCGAGCGTTTTTGCCAGTGGGCCTTAGTGTGTTCAAAATTGAACGTTTAAAATCAATCCTCAAACTTTTGTAGTCCTATTCCTGCATACGTTCTCGGATCGTCTCCGTGGCGTAGTCGCTAGCGCGAGGTTTCGAGTTTGAGTCAGACCTTTTTATTCTTTCACTGATACATCCCTTATTGTTTTTGGGTTTCCTATAATGTATTTGCTGTGGTTTCTTCAGGTTTGGAGCTATGTAGAAATCATCCCACCACATTGCACCCCGTTCTGCCAACTTTTTACGACAAATAAAGAAAATACGAGCGTCTAATGAATACTTTGCTTATCATATGAAATATAGGTGTGAGCATACTCTCTTTTGTGTTTGCAGGTCAAAGGTCACATTAAGAAACTACAAAACTTGGTCCATGCTGTACACGGGGACAAAGATCTTTCTATGAGAGAAGATGCTATCAAAATCCATTCACTAATTCATTACCAAATTTCATCTAATGCTTTCGTAGACATGTTAAAATATGCTTTCTTTGCAGCAAAGCTAACAGACGAAGAACAGTGTTCGGAAATGTGAATACCATCCGTTTTCTGCGTGAAGTGATGGGATGCTATTCTTGCTCCTCACTCGCATTTATTAAATATGCTCGTTGTCACGAAATGCTTTGCTTCCGATGTTTTTATGAAAAATACCACCCAAATAAGTGTAAAAATGGGTCAAGTTCAAGCGATTCATTGTCAGACGAACAGTGAAAATGTGACAAATATTGTAGATAAAGTAAACAATAACGTAAATATTAATTTATTAATATTGTAAGTAAAAAAACAACAAATAAAAAAGTACTTGATGTGATCTGCGAACTTAAATATTGTACCATAAGCATAAAAGAAAAGAAACAAGAAGTTCCGTGAAGAACTATACAGCCTACTTTTCATGCCAATGATTATTCTACAGTATATGAACCTATCTAGAATAATGACGAAATTAAGTTGGTAATATCGAAATATCTAATTAGTTCAAAATATACCTGGTATAATGTAGCCTAATAGAGCACTACAGTTGGCAGCCCTGGTGACTGAATATATTCTTAGTTCCACCTCTTAAGGTACAGAATACAAAATTTGGTTGAAGTCCAATGGATGTTACATGCAGTTAGACACTGGATCTATCAGCACGCGTAAAAGCATGCTGCCAATAATACCATGCGTGTGCTGGTCAGAAATAATCTGAATTATTATGATATCTTGTTGTGCCGATTTTGGATGAAATCCATTTGTTAGTATAGAAGTTACATGTATTTTTAAATTGGACATATCAGCAGGCATAGAATTATGTTGGCAGCACTGCCTTGTATTAATTACTCCAAATTAATCTAGAATGTAGGTGCTATACGTGTGCAAAGTATAGAGCTGTTGGCTTGCATACTTTCTGATATATTGATATTAGGGTAAAAAGAATATAGACAGCATTTATTAACAGTTGGCAGCCCTGATTGCTCTTAACGATACTTATAGTCATATCTGTTATGGTGCACATAGCACATATGAAATTTGGTCATGTAGCCCCTTGTACTTTGCGTGTGTGTAGAATCTGTCTGATAAAAGGTGTTAATTGTGAAGAATGTATTAGTGAGATTTCAGTGGAAATACATTATTGGTTGATTCCTTAGTTTAGGGGCTGCGACAACACGTCATGTAGCCCCTTGTACTTTGCGTGTGTGTAGAATCTGTCTGATAAAAGGTGTTAATTGTGAAGAATGTATTAGTATGTGTTATGTTGGTAGAACTGACGTATATAAGTTACTCCAAATTAATCTAAAATGTCAGAATATACGTGTGCATAGTTTAAAGCTGTTGGCTTGCATACTTTCTGATATATTGGTATTTGGATTAAAAAAATAGAGAGCAATTATTAACAGTTGGCAGCCCTGGTGGCCCTTAAGAATACGCTCAGTCATATCTGTTTATGTACAGATATTACATACAAAATTTGGTTGAAATCCAATTGATAGTGTAGAAGTTATATGCCTTTAAACACTGGACCTATCAGAAGGCTTAAAATTATTTTGGCAACACTGTCATGGTTGGCCTCCTGGAAATTAAACTGAAATAGTATTATCTACATGTGTGCCAATTTTGGAATAGCTCCCATGCATACCTTGCAAGATATCCAACATGGAGCTCAAATTTCTAGTGCGTTTTTTCAGCAGTTGGTAGCACTGACATCATTTTCAAATATGGACGTGAGCTATTCCGGTGCACATCTTTACTCATACTAAATTTGGTTTTGATTGCTGCAGCCGTTTAGGAGTTGATAGGGGGGGACACACACACAGCCAGACAGACAGAGACACACACACATTTTCCCGGATCGATCTCATAAGTCTACTTTTTCCTCATTTTTGCAAAATGTGAAAAGTAGGCTAAAAATGTCAAAGAAAGAAAAAGAAAATAATTTAAAAAGATTAAGGTAGGTTTCGATCACGGTAGCTTCCATTCCCAACGCCAACACGCTAGCGACTACGCCACGGAGACGAGCCAGGATCATGTGCGGGAATAAGACTACAAAAGTTTCAGGATTGATTTTAAACGTTCTTTTTTGAGCACACTAAGGTCCATTGGCAAAAACACTCAAACAGGGGTAAAATATTTTTTTATGAAGAGCAAACCCACCAAATTTGAACACTTTTCTAGTAAACCACTGGGCGACCACTCCTTGTTAGTAGAAGACTTACGAAGTAGACTACAGCTACCTTCCACAAAGCAGGGCAAGGATCTTCAGATGACATCGAGTAATAGGCAGAAATAGACCTGGGATTCTACACAATTGACACCATGATAAATCAGAGTTGGACTGAACCAAACAACGAACTGGAAAAAGGATGTATCCAACAAATATTTGAAAAGTGAGATTTCAGTGGAAATACATTATTGGTTGATTCCTTAGTTTAGGGGCTGTGACAACACGTCATGTAGCCCCTTGTACTTTGCGTGTGTGTAGAATCTGTCTGATAAAAGGTGTTAATTGTGAAGAATGTATTAGTGTGTGTTATCTGTTTTTAATACAAGTAAGGACTGCAGACAATTTCAAGTAGTTCCTACTCTTGCATAATCTCAAAATCTGTCATACTGCTAGATTAGTCTCCACTTAAATTTAGCAAGTTATCAAAATATTCTTGCCATCTCTTCATTGCTTCAGTTTTCCTGAACTATCTAAATCGCTACTCATTTCTGTATTTCTTCCATTTCCAAGAATATTTTCGACACTCCAAAAAGACTTTCCTGCTTTGACCTAATGTTTCTAATTTATCTCCAAATTCCTACTATGATTTCCTTTTGGATTGTATTATTCCTTGTTTGGAGGCATATTTTGTAAACCTTCTTTTGGTTTCTACTGGGGCTGTTACTTTTAATTGATTAATTTCAGATTTTGATTAATCGAAACCGAATAATCGATTAATTATCGCAAATATCAATTAATCGGTTTTCAGAAAAATCGATTAATCGGTTATTCGAATAATCAATTAATCGGTTTTTGATTTGTTTTGTCGATTTATTTCGCAATTTTAATTATGCTCTCACAGAATCAACAAACTATGACACAACTTGGTTTCTTAATGCAATCACTCGACAACGTTAGCTGGGGCAGTCCCATGATGGATGATGTTTTTGATTCTTTTAGGGGCTATGCAACATCGTGGTCACATATCCCCGTGTACTGGGGTGTGTTTAAGACTTGTCTGATAACATGTGTCACTGTGATGTCTGTACCAGTGTGTGTATTTGTAATTCAGGTAGAATATGGGTAGGAACCGACCGTGGCCTTCAATTAGGTACCATCCCGGTATTTGCCTGGAGTAGAAATGAGAAACCATGGAAAATCACTTCCAGGATGACTGAGGTATGAATCAAACCCGCCTCTTATCAGTTTTGCCTCACAAGGCTGAGTGTGCCACGTTCCAGCCCCCACACCAGAATTAAATTTCTTGGCAGAGCCGAGAATCAAACCTAAAGCTCTGTGGTGACAGCCAAGAATGCTAGCCACTGCTCAACGCCCGCTTTGAAGTTTCATTTAACTTCACTCCAAGGATTACCGTGTTGGAAGCCCTTTCTTGGCTTGCCTTAGAAATCAAAATGTGTTCACTAATCCTGAAAAAATACTACATGATGTTAATAAATACACTTGGACGACTAGTTTCGATCGTCAAGTGATCATCGTCAGATCATTTACACGTAGGCTATTAAATCTACCGTATATGGAGAAGTATGAATTAATAATTACAATATATACACTTACTTATTTGCAGTAGCAATTGAACTAGCAAACTAGTCAAGATATGTGCTTTTTGTTGAGATACTGATGTTATTAAATGGTGCACTTAGCAGTTTGAGTGATGTGTGGCCCGTTTTTGTGCACAGCGTGTGGATGTTTTTGCTGAAACTATAACCTGACCAACAATCACATAATGGCACTAAGCATGCAAACTTGAAGATCAATCATCAAATCACTATCTCAACAAAATACAAAAAATAATTCATGTTTTTGGGCTAATGCCGTGTGTGTTTAGATTAGAACCAAACGTTTCGGAGAAACCTTGCCTCCTTTTTCAATGGAAAACAAACACAAAATACAAGAAGTTCCGTGACAAACTAAAGAGCCTACTTTTCTTAAAATGAAAGATTCATGCCAATGATATGGACCTATCTAGAATAATGAAGAAATTAAGTTGGTAATATCGAAATTTCTAATTAATATTGCCCAATAGAGCACTACAGCCTGGTGACTGAATATATTCTTAGTTCCATCTCTTAAGGTACAGAATGCACATATAAAATTTGGTTGAAGTCCAGTGGATAGCATGGACATTACTTGCAATTTGACATAGGATCTATCAGTGTGCATAAAATCATGTTGGCAACAATGTCATTCATATATAGGTCAGAAATAATCTGAAATATCATGATCTCTTGTTGTGCCAATTTTGGATGATATCCATTTGTTAGTATAGAAGTTACATGTATTTTAAAATTGGACCCATCAGCAGGCTTAGAATCATGTTGGCAGCACTGATGTATATTAGTTACTTCAAATTAATCTAGAATGTCAGGTACTATACGTGTGCAAAGTTTAGAGCTTGCATACTTTCTGATATATTGGTATTTGGATAAGAAAATAGGGAGAGCACTTATTAACAGTTGGCAGCCCTGGTGGCTCTTAAGAATACGCTCAGTCATGTGTGTTTATGTACACATAGTACATAAGAAATTTGGTTGATATCCAATTGATAGTGTAGAAGTTATATGCATTTAAACATTGGGCCTATCGTCAGGCTTAGAATCATTTTGGCAACACTGCTGTGTATGGCCTCCTGGAAATTAAACTGGAATTTTATTATCTATATGTGTGCCAATTTTTGAATAGCTCCCATGCATACCTTCCAAGATATCCAACATGGAGCTCAAATTTCAATTACGTTTTTTCAGCAGTTGGTAGAACTGACATAATTTTCAAATATGGGCTTGAGATATTCAGGAATAGATCTTTACTCGTACCAAATTTGGTTTCGATTGCTGCAGCTGTTTAGGACTTGATAGAGGGGGACACACACACAGCCCGACAGACAGCTGATATTTGCCCGGATCGATCTCCTAAGTCTACTTTTTCCTCATATTTGCAAAATGTGAAAAGTAAGCTAATAACATAAATCTTTACTATTTATGCTAGATTAATTACTACTGCACCCATTAGACAATTGGATATTGACTGTCCGAAAAACATTAAATTTCGTCTCCAAAGATACAAATGTGACGTCTTACGAACGAAGGTATGTCTAAAGTCAACACTTAGGCATGTTCGATAAAAACTCATGTTCTCA
This sequence comes from Meconema thalassinum, assembly GCA_946902985.2. Lineage (NCBI taxonomy): Eukaryota > Metazoa > Arthropoda > Insecta > Orthoptera > Tettigoniidae > Meconema > Meconema thalassinum. The sequence continues at coordinate 2,104,208,657 of OX336388.2, read as the reverse complement.
TGGTAGGGCAGTTAGAGAAAGCACGGTAACAATAAGAAATCTTGTAGATGTTGCATAAATATTGCAATCATTGTAAAAGACGAGCTGGAAGTCTATCTTGGGAATTCACTGCCTGACTTGCATACTCACCCTTTTTCACAGGTGGAAAATGAATAGACAATATATCCAAGGCACGCTAAACTAGCGACAAAATACGTGATATTCCCGGCGACCACCTGCAGCGCTGAAGGAGTATTTTCAATTGCTGGAAACATTGTGACTTCAAAGCGGAGCTGCCTCGCCCCAGAAAATATGTACTTGCTAATATCTTTGCACCAAAACAGACCGACAATTGAAATATATTGTCACATTTACTTTTATATAATGCATCTTGTTTGTGAGCTGTTGAAGCCATTCTTTCAGTGTTGCCCATACAAACTGTCAGTTGTAACTCTTCAGTCGGTCAACATGAATTTGTCCAATGACTGTGTAGGGTGCAATGTATATGTAATATGATTAAAAAGTAAATAAACTCCTTGAAAAATTACACGTATTAGTTATGATCACAATGACCCCGGCGGGAGTAGGCAGGCAAAAGCATAACAACTGTACAACCAAGGCTCCGCTGAGATATGTAACCTTATGCATAATAGAATTCAAGTGCATGCTCTAATTTTATTTTATTGTATTTATTATATTGTGTTATTTTTATTTGTATACACAATCATAATACTCGTAAGTAATTCACAAACCCTTATTTAACAAACTAAACTTATACAGTGCTCAAAAAAGGTTTTGCATATTGTGATTTAGTGTGGTAACTTGTTTATTTTGCTATGTGTATGTTATATTATACACAATATAGGGTATATACAAAAAAAAAAACACACACAATCTGCTTTGCAAAAGAGACAGAAACACACAACGAATAACAAAAGTGATAGTGTGGGACTGAGCACACAAACGTCCTTTTCATATTGGGACATATCAATACTGTGTATGGCCACCACGAGCTCTAATCCATGCTTGCAGACGACGAGGCATACTGAGCACCAACGAATCCAACGTGTTTTGGGCAGATTACCCCCTCTCTTGGACAGCAGCTTCAATCAGTTGCTCTTTGTTTGTCGGAGGATTGGGACGGTGTGAAATTGCCCTCTTGGGCTCTTTCCATGCATGTTCAATGCAGTTCATGTCCGCAGAATAGGCAGGCCATTCCATTCTCTGTATGACATGCATCTGAAGGAACTGATTGATCACCCTAGCTCGATGGGCACGAGCATTATCGTCCACTAGTGTAAAACCCTCACCCATTGTGGCAGAAAATCCTGCAACGACAGGTTCAAGGATGTTGTCTCTATACACCAGACCAGTCATGTTACCGTGGATAGGAATTAAAGGCGTACGTCGACCGAACAAGATTCCACCCCAAAACATGACTGAACCTCCTTGCTGTTGGTGGCTTTCCTGGATGAAGGGCTCGTGAAATCTCTTACCCACTCGGAGCATTGAGTGTGGCGACTAAATAGTGATGGTGATTGTAATAGTGATCGTAACTAACACATGTAATGTTCCCAGGAGTGTTATTTACTTATAATTCATCTATTTTATACATTGGACTCCGCCCAGTCTTTGGGCAAATTCAAGTTGACCGACTGAAGAGTTACACCCTACAGGTCTTTGTGGAAATTAGGCTAATCCCGAATAAAACAAAAATGTTCCTGTCCTAAATTGTAAACAGCCTTCCCAACAAAAATTGAACAAGATTCAAAAGCTTTGCTGAAAACTCCTCGTTTTCTTTTCCAGAACCCCTTCCCAATTTGATTGATGTTTGTCCTTCCACAGTCACTGACTGTTATTTGGTTATTGTTAACATAAACAAGGAAGGACACGTCTCTTTATGCAAAATTTAACTTTTATAGATTTCTATACATCATTCCGAAAATAAGCCTAACTCAACTTAAGCAATGACTTCTCATTTAAACCATTTTCAAAACTTATTTTCTTATCTCGTGTCTACTAAGCAATTAATCGGTTAATCGATTTTAAGAATGCTCGGTTAATCGATTCCAATTAATTTCAAATTAATCGATTAAATAATCGATTAATTGAAGAAGAAAAAACACAAGGCAAATGCTGGGACGGTACCTTCCGACAGGCCACGGCCGCTTCCTTCCCCATCCTTGCCCAGTTTTATTCACCATCATTTATTTCATCTCTCATTAACTCCTCTCACGAGGTTGGCATCAGGAAGGGCATCCGGCCGTAAAAACCATCGCCACAAAGACTTCCATCGCATCTCATCCCCGACCCCGTTGGAAAACAAGAATAATAAGGGGTAGACATACATACAGAATCGATTAATTGAAAATAGATTATTACCAGCTCTACTGTAGTTTCTACAAGCTGGCTTCACTATGTCATTCCACCAGGATGTGCACTTTTTCCTTTCTTCACACACTGTTGTCCCATATGCCTTTGCTACTTCTAGTACAGCATCCTTGTATCCTAACCACTCCGTTCCATTGTCCTACAATTCTTTACCATCTACTCTTTGGAATTTCTCAAGTCATTTCTTGTATTTATGCCCAAGTTCCTTATCCTGGAGATTTCCAACTCTTAATCCATCTGCAAACAGCCCTCACTTTCTACATTTTATGTCTAACTATGCTTAATTCACAGCAAATTAGTTTGTGGTCTGTTTCATTAAATAGCCCCTGAACACCCCGAAACTCCTTATCAATTTCCTAAATTCAAAGTCAGTAATGCTGTAGTCTAGAATTGACCTGGTTCTTCTACCCTCCCATGTTCCACTCACAAAGTTTTGCCTTCTTTGGTAGAATTCATGAGTATTCTTCGCTTACTTTGCTGAATTTGAAATTCATCACCAGATTTCAGAATGTATATCTTTATACTAATTTTAATAATACGGTAATAATGCTATTGGTTTTACGCCCATTTTAACTACAGCAGCTTCTAGACGCTGGGGTGCCGGAATTTTGCCTTGGAGGGGATCTTCAACGTGCAAGTAAATCTACTGCCTTGGCTCCCTCGCATTTCCACATCCACGAATGCCAACTGACTGCACCAGGATTCGAACCTGCAACGTTCGGCACAGCACGCAAGAAAATTACCACTGAGCCACACAGCCAGCCATGCATTCTAATTTTTTTCTTTTTTTTTACATAGATAATAACAAATAGACTTCACATACTTTATGATGATGAAACATAATTATTGTAACGGGACTTCCACAAACAAGAAAAGAAGAATGGTAGGAAGATCTATAGTGTCGTATACAATGGAACTGCATCAAGAGACTGATTGAACACTGTACAAGTATGTTCTAATATTTAAAAATCGATATATTTATTGTATTGCTGGATGTAATACAGTTTAATAATCCCCTCTTCACTAACCCATTAACTTACCTTCTCATATCCCTCAGTCCTATTTCCTATCCTAAAAATCTCCCATTAGTACTGCATTATCCTTATTGTTAACTCTCGCTAACCAATCACTCAGTGCCTCCGAAAACCTGTCTACATTGTTTTGATCTGCCTCTTCACGTGGACCGCACACTGGAATAATCCTGACTCGATTTCCTGATATTTCCAAACCTATCCACATTAATCATTCATTTACATACCTTACAGAAACTATGTTGAATTCTAAGGTTCTTTTTGACATACAGCCCTGCTCCCCACTTTGGCCTGCCTTATTTTACACCTGACAGGTATACCTTGTAATCTCCTACTTCCTCCTCTCTATCTCCCTTAACCTGAACTTCACTAATCCCTAGAATATCTGATACCATCCTTCTTGCTGACTCAACTAACTCTACTTTCTTCCTTCTATAACTCCTCTCAATATTAATAGCACCCCATCGAATACCAGCTCATTTCCAAGGAGTCCCTGATCTGTAAAATAGGACAGGGACTCCATCACTCCCATAGGTCTGAGACATTGTTAGCAGATTTACAAAGTTCAAGTGAAGAGACTGCTAGCCTTACTTACACAGGGCCTTCGAGTTTCACCTCAGGGAACAAACAAGTGAGTTGGGCAGTCCTAGCCGCCTGAGCACAAGCAGGGCCACAACTCACAATATGTCCAAGTTACCTATTTCATAGCACATTGGCAACAAGAAAGATAAAGAACAATATACCACCAACCAATTTAATCCATGAAAATGGATGTGTGACAAACATGAAATTACAAAATAAAATTAAGCTTAAACACACATCTGTCAGAAATCAAGGAATATTGCTCAGGACATAGGACCAATGACATAGAAGTTGAAAGATGGAAGCATTAATACAGGAAGAATGGTACAGACTGAACTGAAACTACCTTTCCACTTTCTCTCATGTATTTGATTATTCATTTTACAAAAGAAAATATATAGTTCCCTTCTAACCCAAGAGCATTATTTTAAATTTGTTTTTTTGATAAGGCAATTGAAGAGCACTGTACACTTATTGCAGGAAATACAAGGGAGTCAGGTGACGGAGAACAGGTAAAAAATAACATTAATTTCAGCCACACACATCCTACCAAACACATGTTCACATCACGTTCACCTAGAATAATGTTAATTCACTTCTGTTATCATTAAAAGATGTTATAATATATACATATTTTACTTAGTCCTCATTTATACCAATACTTAAAAGTAAATTATAGTTCTTGCAGAGAAAAACAAATTACCATTCATAGCCTGAAATATTTCTGAAGTACAGAAAAGCTAGGATCTAACTAGGATAGAATGTAGTCTAAGAGCAACCTGCAAGATGTGTACACTAAAGATCTTCATGTCTGACTCATGCCATACTGCTTCCAGCTAAAACACTCCAACAGTCACATTTATAGCAATTTTGGGTATATTGATGCAATTTCTTTACTAATATGATGCATAAACCACTGTGTAAACACCAGTACTACCTACAATAACAGCCTTAAAAAATTAAGGCTCAAATGTTTCTGGGAAAATATTTTACAAAGGTTATTTCATCATATTAAAAAAAGTGTATTATTGACAACTCAAAAAGCACAAGATTCGATGTTTCTTTTAAAGAAAATTGACAGTCTAGTATCAATTTTAAGCAAAAAAATGTAAGAGAGGAAGGTGAATCATAAATAATTTAATCCCATTTAAAAGTAACTGTAAACTAACATTACAACTATTGTACTGTTACATATGGTGTAGTTATATTTTGTAAAAATTTATTTTAACATTACTTTTTGTAATGGTAACTGTACGTTTAAAAGTATGACTTAACTCTGCTTCTTCGAACATAAAGTATTACAGTACCAACATTAGCAGGACTTAGTATACCAATTATACTAGTGCTTATCTTCTAACATATGTAGCTGGAAGTTTTTCAAGGATTGCATTAAGTAATCATAGTCAAAGATCTTGCCACCAATGACCTGGAGTGAGGTAGCATACATCACATAATGGACTGGTTCACATCCACTAAGCCAATGGCAAAATACAATGTAGATCTCTAGTGTACAGCTGGTTGGTGCCATTATTCTAAACTATATTTTACAATGTTCAGTTCTACACATGACAGCATTACTACAACTATAATACAGAGATTGTGAATGGTGTGGCTAAGCAATGCTATCGATGCAGAATGAACATGACTAGAGTTTGTATCAAAATGCTCTGTTCAGCAAGTCCTTCCATACCATCCTCATTTAAATAATGGAAGACTTATATACTATTACAAAAATACAATGATTTAAAGTGTGTCTTCAATTAGAGAAAAATACATTTCCGACCATAAGTCAGTATCTTACACCTTAAACTATCACCCTTGGCATAACTTGTAAGTTAAGGTAATACCTTCAGATATGTATTCAAGTATTTATTACAGCATCAAAAGATTAATCCTCAAATCTTGATAGCAGCTTGCTGCATCCATGACATCTGGTCAGGATTCTTGCTTCAAGAACAAAATTACTCTCAATTTCAATACTTCTTGAATACATTATCATGGTTTAGTCTGTTCCACAAGTGAATAGACCACTCACACAAATACTCAGCTCTTTGTTTGCATGACAACTGGTACTACCTGAATATTTACTGAAGGACTCGATGGACGAAATATATATTCCACCATTTTAATTCTTGAAGGAAAGAAAACAAAAATTAGCATTCTTTCAATGAAAAGAAAATTCAAAGCTTTGCATGGACTTCATGCTTTTGGGTAGGCCTACATCTTAACAAATCTGACTGCACAGGGAGAAAGGAGGTGAGAAAAAGAGAATATGTATGGAGCAATATGTTCAATAAACGTTTGTAAACCCAAGTCAGAGAATTATACTGACTGAAAATTCTGAAAGACATAGGAAAAAAAAATCATATTTCATCATACTTTGTCAAAAATTATTCATATTTTCAGTTTTAAAATAATAACATATTGAAATTCTATTATTATTACTAGAAACTAGAAGGATGCATGTGCAGAAAGGTTGTTGTGTTTGTCAACTATTGAACAAATTACATAAAGGTGTTGGTGGCCATAATTAATTTGAACACTATGAATCAAAATCACAGCCACTATCTCTTATTTCTCTTATACCAGCTCCACCCTATTACTAACAAAGTCTTGCAGGGAAGAATTCTTTTTTGCTAAATGCTTGGAATAATCTAGTGTGATGATGATTTGGAACAAAAAGTAGATGACTAGAAATGGATATGAAACATGAACCATTACAACTAATTCTGCCCTGTCTCTCTTTGTGTTAAATCCAAGTACTTAGCTCTAAATTTAAATGTTATGCAGATAGTTAATGAAATTAAATAGCTATTTGTATTGTTTACTAAAATAGTTAAACAATTTCAGTAATATGCAATTCCCCAAGTACTGACCTTAACTACGGTATTCATGATACAAATAAAACAATTATTTCCTGATAGAAGCACATGCATCTAAGTTTTAAGAAAAAAAAACTAGAACTGTGAGGGAACACAGCAGGCATTGTTGAAATGACTTACTAGTGATTACTTAATACTAAATTTAAAAGGCTACTACATGGTTTATGCAGCTAACCCTTTTAGGGGCCTTGGACACTTTGAATCCAGAGGTAATAACACAAAATCCAGCAATGTTCTGAGCGATTTCTTGTTCTTGCTAGGACTTTTGAAATCAGGTCATATGATTAATCAACTTTGGTTGGTTGGTTCTTAAGTTTAGGGGCTGCGACAACGCGGTCATGTAGCCCCGTGTACTTTGGGTGTGTGTAGAATCTGTCTGATAACCGGTGTTAATTGTAATGACTGTATTGGTGTGTGTTATCTGATTTTTAAATTTAAGTACAGACTGCAACTTAGAATTTTTCAAATAGTTCCTACTTTTGCCACCAAGCGCCACCATCAACGACTACTAGGCCAAGTTCAGAACTTAGCTACTAGACATCACCACAGTCGGCTCTTGGCAATGAACGTAGAAAACTAAGAGCGTTGTTTACATTCTTAACCTATCCAATTTAGCTTCAAACAGGTGTAATTAGTGGAAGATTCTTTAACATGGCATAAATCTATGACATGGGACCGCCGGCTTTACTTCTCCTCCGAAGGAAGGCATACTAAGGGATTTATAACACTCTTAAAAAATCCGACGGCTTCGGCCGGGTTTGAACCCGCTATCTTGGGCATAGAAGCTTCGTAACTCACTTTATGAATTTATTAAGCTCACTCTTATTGAAATATAAATGTTGAGGCAGAGGTATACTAGGCTGACGCATCTCTTCCTGACGTATCTATGGTGGCAATGCACTTGCTCATTTTGCCACTAGGTGCATGCTGCAATAGCGAGCTATTTAGGAATGTAACAATTAATTTTGGATCCGTATTGACTGCAGCAGAAACGACCAAGGGGAAGACCAAGAAATAGATGGCTGAAAGGAGTGGAGGAATGTGTCAAGAAGAGAGGCGAGGACTGGACCAGAGTGACAGCGGAGAGGTGGTGGGAAGAAAGGATTAAGTGGCGAGGCTTATGTTCCAAACAGACCCAGCCTGGGGCTGGAAACTGTACAAGATGATGATGATTGACTGTTAGTTATTATGTGAGTTTTAACTAAATAGTCCGCCAAGGCAATACCTTCTTTGTTAATGTTGTTATTAGTGTACATTAGAGGTACATATTTCGAAAGATGTATACTTTCTTTTTCAGCCTCATAACTTATGCAAACATTCCTCAATAATACCAAAAAAAATTCTTCGTTAAAATCGTCCACTCTTACAGACTAATGACAGCACGGGTGAAGCCACCAGCCATGGAACGAAGGAGCTGGCCGGGTCTTTTGTCCAATTGCTTTATTCAAAAGAAAGAGAGAAAAAAAAAAAAGAGGTCAAAACGGACAACCAAAACAAGACAGATGTTAAAGCTTACACAGGACAAAATAAAACAAATAAGTGTCACTACCCTTTTCCCCAATGGGGGATACAAGTCCAGCGATCAGTCGAGATGATCGTCGAACTCCTCCCCTGGGGACCTCAATTGCTGTTCTTCCCACCTGTGTGATCTGCGACCTTGACTGCGCCTTCCTCATGGGGCAGAACGGGAGACCGCGGGTTGGCGAGAAGTTGGGAGTGTACGTGAATCCTGGCGATTTCTTGTTCTTGCTAGGACTTTTGAAATCATGTCATATGATTAATCAACTTTGGTTGGTTGGTTCTTAAGTTTAGGGGCTGCGACAATGCGGTGGCACTGTCCAGTTGGACTGCGTAACCCCAGCCTTTTGTAAGAGCTTCATATATTAGGTTGGGTCTGTTGTATATGCACTTTCGTTGTCCGTCATCTAGTGCATCCCATGTCGTCAGGAACCATAACATGTTGGTGTCGCCGTGATAATCTCTTTCTACTGGAGCCAGTTGGAGCCGTTGATGAAGTCGCCAGGTTTTACACCTGTTGGTCTGATGGTACTGGAAGCCCTTTGGGATAGTCCATCGGCTGTAGGCTTCGCCAACTGAATTCCACCTCGCTGGATTGGTCGTCTTGGTCAGGTGAGTGCTCTCGTGGTTCGCCTGACTTGAATAAATCCAGGCGCATAGTAATTCCCTATAAGGTGTCTAGAAGAGTCTGGAAGTTCTGGGAAGTCATTACTGTGGTGTCAGATGCATGAGAGACGTGTGCGATTGCACTTCCTTGTTGACTACTGTTATCGCCATTGCTAACAGAGTGCTCTGAACCTCCATCGGTGTCCCTGTCTACTTGGTTTTCTCAGGTGAAATTTGCTCTACCCTGAGCTGGTCTTCCATTCCTGGAAGTGTCTGGTGATCTGTTGCTTGGCTGGTGTCTGCCCCACTCCATGCTATTTATCACTGGGCATCCTCCAACTATTTCCGAGTTGGATGGGCCACTACTTGTGACATCAGGAGAGAGAACTGTTGCTGGCCCGCTTCTCCGTCCGAAATCAGACTGCTCCTGAGTTACACACTCCAGCTCCTTATATACGCAAAACCGGAATGCATGTAACGTGTTTCTAAAATTATACAATAATAATTGTGGACATGTATATAAGAAATTCTAAAAAGTTTAGTCTTTTACATGTGTGAATTAAGATCATTAAGATTGACTTCCAGTATCTTCTTCTTCGCGTTTTCCCGGATCATGGAGCGCCACTTCACTCGGTCAGCTGCATTCCACCGTTGTTTGGGCCTTCCTTTTGGTCTTGTCCCATCAACCTTCAGTTGGTAGGCAGTATCTACCGCAGTGTTACGTCTTGCTCTCAACACATGGCCATACCATCGGAGTCTTTGTTCAGCCATCTTATCAGGAATTGGGACCACTCCAAATTGTCGCCTGATAATATCGTGTCCACTTGAAGCAGCTACAGACTCGGGCAAGCCGAACATGTCCTTGGACACTCCCGACACTAAAATCCATACGATAAATATAAATCGTTATACAAGTGCTCTCGTAGTGAAATGCACATAGTTCGTCACAGCATCCACATTTCCATTGCGTGGAGAGAATGTTCAGCACTTTTAGTGACAGCCCAACAATCGGTGCCATACAGTGCAACTGGTCGTATGACTGTACGATAGATCTTAAGACTTCAGGCAAGTTGGTATTTGCTTATCACACAGAACCCGTGACATCTCTCCAACGCATCCATGCTGCATTGATCCTTCCTTGTACATCATTACTGATGCATCCATCACTTTGCAACCGGGATCCTAGATACCGGAAGGTGTCCACCTTGGCCAGGAATGTACAGCTAATTTGAATAGATCCTGGAGATGGAATGATTTCCAGGTATTCGGTCTATTGTATGTTCAGGCGCAGACCAAATGGTTGTAACCTGTCATGCCATGTTTGAACTTGCTGTAAATTTTCCCTAGTTGTAACAGCAATCATTACGTCATCCACATACAGTAATGTCCATGGGACATCTCTTTGCAGATCACGAGTTATGGTGTCCATGACTAGGATGAACAGAAGGGGGGACAGCGCTGAACCCTGGTGAACACCCGCTGTGATAGGAAAACTGACCGACAAACCTGCAGGGCAATGTACTTTGCTGCTGGTGTTTGAATACAGCATTTTCACCCATCAATAATTAATTCAGGCACAGAGTGCTCACGGAGAGCATACCAAATCAGTTTGTGTGGCACATGGTCAAATACTTTTTCTAGATCAATGGAGCGGCTTCGGTAGCGTAGTGGTAGCATGCTGAGCTTCTATGCCCAAGATCGCGGGTTCAAACCCGGCCGAAGTCGTCGGATCTTTTAAGAGCATTAAAAATCCCTCGGTATGCCTTCCTTCGGAGGGGAAGTAAAGCCGGCAGTCCCACGTCATAGATTTATGGCATGTTAAAGAACCTTCCACTAATTACACCTGTGTGAAGCTAAATTATATAGGTTACGAATATAAACAACGTCCTTAGGTTCCTAAGTTCGTTGCCAAGAGCCGACTGTGGTGGCATCTAGTAGCTAAGTTCTGAACTAGTAGTCGTTGACGGTGGCGGCAAAAGTAGGAACTATTTGAAAAAATTCAAAGCCTTCAGTCCTTACTTGATTTAAAAAACAGATAACACACACTAATACAGTCATCACAATTAACACCGGTTATCAGACAGATTCTACACACACCCAAAGTACACGGGGCTACATGACCGCGTAGTCGCAGCCCCTAAACTGAGGAACCAACCTTCAGATGGTATAACTTTTGAGTTTGTAACGATTGTAATTCATACATGTAAAGGATGAAGCTTTTTAGAACTTCTTGTATACACGTCCATAATTATTGTATAATTTCAGAAACGCATATTGTCATTAGTCTGTTCGAGTTGATGATTTTAACAAAGTTTTTGTTGTGTTTTTAAGGAATGTCTGCACATTTCTTTGAAGTCTTAAGTTAAGAGGCTTTTACGAGAGGCTGAAGAAGAGAGTATACATCTCTCGAAACATGTACCTCTAATGTAATAAGAACATTAAAAAAAAAAGAAAGGTATTGACTATTTAGTTAAAACCCTCATAGTGGTGAGCCATGGTTTCCTTTTCTGGTGAAACACTAAGCAGTATCATTGGGCCGAGGTCATAAATTATTTATTGCAACAATTGCCAAATTAAAGGCAAGGTTTGAGGAAACCCTTGAAATAACTGTGTGTGTATACTGTATGCTCGCCTTGTGATCCAACAACATTAGAAGATCATCCCCATTCTCCATGATTAAGTTAGATTGATATTTGCAATCGGTGATACAGAGAACTACTCCTGTAACAATTCTGTGATAAATGCCTCCTGAATTGTAACACTACAAGCCTGCTGGTTCGATGCTGTGAACAACATAATAGCGATGATGGTAGCAATCTTGTTCCATAGAACTCCCTAACTCAAGGACAGTATGTATTGTATCAAGGTTGCTAATACATAACCCGCAGGGCTTCCATCCACTCACTCGTTCAAAAATAGTGAAATAGTGAGTGGTTTTATTTCAAAAAAGTGAAAAAAAAAAGGTGAGTTTTTATATGAAAAAGTGAATAAATCCATAGCATTATTTGCATTTATGGCCGTAGGCCTATATCTGGTTCATAATTTTAACGTATGTTAATATCTGTAGGCGCAATTAGGGGGGGGGGGGATCTTGGGTGGCTAAGCTCCCCAAAACTAACCATAGCCCCCCAAAAAATGTGACAAAACTGTATTGAAATAGACAACATTTTTAAGAATGTGTATCTGAAAAACAAATAACCTCCCCCCTCCCCCCACAAAAAAAATCAATCAAATTGCGCCTAAGTTAATAATATCTCCGAGTACTGTTTGTGATTTTTTTCGTCGATCGCTGCATGGCACTGGCTGTGGTATTGCACCATGGAAGCTTTATATGCTTTCTGGCCGCCTGGCTCGCTGCCGGCAGCGGTGGCAGAAAAACCAACTACCCATTCATGGGTATATTTTGGGTAATTTCTAACCTGATTGTGCATGAGACCATTTTTAACGCAGAATTTGACCAATTTTGAAAAAAGTGAGAATAGTGAGCAATTTTATCAAATAGTGAGAAAAGTGAGGCTGCTTTGAAAATAGTGAATAATAGTGAGAAAATTGAGTCGCTAGAAGCCCTGAAAACCCGCTACAGTAGAGTGGTAGAGGCAATGTAAATGATGTGAATGAAGGAGCCACTCATGTTAGCGGCATGATGGCACTAAGGTCAGGCGGCTTGCCTCCAATGTATATGAAAGTTTCGAGTTGAAATGTCACCACCAGTGTTTCTGATTGCACATTACCTTACCTTACCCCATAATGATAGAAGTAATTATTTCAGTGTTGCCTAGTTCTATTACAGAAAGCTTTCCAGTCGATCAACACAAATTGTCCCAATTGCATTAGGTCCTTGGTCTGCTCCATCCCACACCGCCAATCTACTCGATCTTGAGCACGCCTTCTCCAAGATTTTATTCCGAGGACTCAAGATCCTCCTCCACGTCATCCTGCAACCGCCTTATTGGTCTTCCAGGAAGCCGCCTCCCACTCGGTCTTTCCTGGAAAACTTGATGTGCCTGTCTACATTCAGTCATTCGTTCTACATGCCCAATTCATCTGATTCTACTCTTTTTGATCTCTGCTACAATTGTTGGTTCCCCATATAGGTTTTAGGGGTGCATGTCCTCGTAGTTCTGCCCCTTAAAACAACAATAACTATCTAACCCATATAGTTTATACACTTCTTTATTAGTTCGTATTTTCCACTCTCACACATTGGATCATAAATTTTCCTTAGCACTTTCCTTTCCCATCTATTCAAGATATCCTCACTCATTCTTGTCAACACCCATGTCTCACATCCATATGTTTCAACCGGTCGAATTACTGTTCTATACAGTATATTACCTTTATGGTCTTTCGTGAAATTGATCTTGACCTGAGAACCTTAAGTAGGTTCGATTTCCTCTATTTTCTCTAATATAAAAAAATCACTCACTAAGAGTGCCTTAGACTAACCTCAAATAATGTTATGTTTTCTGTCCCCATAAGACAATATAAATTTAAAGGCATTTATTATAAACATGAAACACAAAATCCATTCAACTCACTTTGCACAAAAAGTAGTAAGAAATAACATCTACATTCATCAATATCTCACTTTTTACCCATCCTATGATAATACACCAAGAGACATAAAAGATCCAACATATTGTCCACAACTTATGTTAACCGAGATATTTCAGATTTCATGTTTTGAGCTTCATAACTCCCCCTCCAAACTGCAATACTAAAATAAAAATTATGTAGCCTACGTTGCATTACCCCTTTTCCTCAATCCTAATACAAGGTTTCATGATAATATCTTCAGCCGTTCTCAGATAGCATGCTGAGCTTCTATGCCCAAGATAGCGGGTTCAAACCCGGCTGAAGCCGTCGGATTTTTTAAGAGCGTTAAACATCCCTCAGTATGCCTTCCTTCGGAGGGGAAGTAAAGCCGGCGGTCCCATGTCATAGATTTATGGCATTTTAAAGAACTTTCCACTAATTACACCTGTGTGAAACTAAATTGTATAGGTTAAGAATGTAAACAACGCTCTTAGGTTGCTACGTTCGTTGCGAAGAGCCGACTGTGGTGGCATCTAGTAGCTAAGTTCTGATTTAGTCCTAGTAGTCGTTGACGGTGGCGTTTGGCGGCAAAAGTAGGAACTACTTGAAATTAAATGTCTGCAGTCCTCACTTGAATTGAAAACAGATAACACACACTAATACAGTCATCACAATTAACACCGGTTATCAGACAGATTCTACACACACCCAAAGTACACGGGGCTACATGACCGCGTTGTCGCAGCCCCTAAACTAAGGAACCAACCAACCGTTCTCAGATAATGCCGCATGAAGCATTTGCCAATGTAGTTTGTTATGCATATTTTTTAAATTTCAATCCCCTAAAAACACTGCTTTACAGAAAAAGAAAAAATCCAGATTTTGTATGGTATCCATGCTGAAGTACTATATAAGTTCCTGGCATCTCTGGCATAGTCAGAGCATTTCAGATATCCATACATTTTGGACATCCGTACATCTATATATAGATATTGGCTTTCTCAGCCAATGAAGCACGAGCAAATTGATGTTTAATTACTTGGTCATGAGAACCCAAACTCCATCTTTTGGCACCTCTATAGGGAGAAAATAAACCTCCCACAGTAACGAAGCTCTAAGACGTGTTTGAAGTAGGGGATGTTGCACATGGTTCACTAACCCAACAGGATGTACCAAATGCCTGCTGATGAGCCAAATTTGGCACACTTAAGCGAAACCTTGCAACAAACATGGTTTTGACCTAGAAAATTTGCTTGTGTTTCAGGGTACGGTAATTATGTTGGCAATCAGGCAGCACTGAGGGTCAATGCATTAAAGTAGTGTCTGGGAAGATGACCTTGATGTTCTGTCCCTTAGCACAACAATCACCACAACCAGAAGTAAGGTAAGATTTTCACCTTTTGCTATTTCTATATTTTCTGTGCAAGGTTCATTTGTTGATCATAAACTTGCAGGAAGGGAAATCATGTAAGCAGTTTGGCTTATGCCGAGGACCTAGCTGTAATGACAGACTCTATTAAAAAAATTACAGTCAGTCTGAAAGACTAGACGTTATATCATTTCAATGATGCATGCTACAAATGTTAGAAAGGCTCAGGAGGACTCTTTCAACAGACTCCATTGCCCATTAAATTAGGCTTCCCGCACGGGCACCTCTTTAAGGGTCACCCTGTATTTGAGTCTGACATCTTTTACAACTCTTTAAGAGTCACCCATTAGTTGAATCTGATGTCTCGCAAACCTCTTTAAGGGTCACCCTGTATTTGAATTGAATCTAACATACTGTACACCTCGTTAAGTGTCACCCTGTAATTTGCTCAGACACTCTGCACACCTCTTTAGGAGGCACCCTGTATTCTTATCTGGCATCTTGTATATCTCTTTAGAAGTCACCCTGTATTCTTGTGTGACATCTTGTACACCTCTTTAGGAGTCACCCTGTATGCTTGTCTGACATCTTGTGCACCTCTTTAGGAGTCACCCTGTATTCTTCTCTGCCATCTCGTACACCTCTTTAAGAGTCACCTTGTATTCTTATCTGGCATCTTGTATATCTCTTAAGCAAGCAAGCTTGTAGTTTAACGTGACCGTTAATCTCGAGATCATGAGCCACGGGACCTCCTTTTTACGTGGAATCCGAACCACAGGACATGACATTTCACTTCGAAAATCTCACATGCAATGACCGGGAATCGAACCCGGACCGCCTTGGTGAGAGGCATACAGCTAGACAGCTGAGCCACCACGCCCTGTATATCTCTTCAGGAGTCGCCCTGTATTCTTGTGTGACATCTTGTACACCTCTTTAGGAGGCACCCTGTATTCTTGTCTGACATCTTGTACACCTCTTTAGGAGGCACCCTGTATTCTTGTCTGACATCTTGTGCACCTCTTTAGGGGTCACCCTGTATTCTTCTCTGGCATCTTGTACACCTCTTTAGGAGTCACCCTGTATTCTTTTCGCTTCGCTCAAAGCCCCAGGTTGCTCGACGCCCCAGGACTCTTTCAACAGTCTCCAATAACCATTAGCTTCTGCTTCCCGCGTGGCTGCATGACGTCACCCACTCTCTTCCGCGCGACTGCATGACGTCGCTTCCGTCTCCGTAACGCATAACGTTGGACCCAAGCATAACGACGAAGTCGACAAGATCATTTGAAATGATAAAACTTGCAGTCCAACATGTCAGAAATAGAGGGAGTAGGCCTATGGTATGAAAATCAGCCATTATGTTGTGCAGAGTACATTTGAGTGCAAGCCAAATAAAGCTTTCAATTTAAAATGCTTTTGCTGCAGCGACCTAATAGTGAGCACTTCACTTCAACACAGTGCGAGTGCTGACTTAGGATGTTGTAGTTACATTTAAGGGGCTTGAACATCAAGGTCATTTAGCCCGGTGTACTTGGGTGTGCATGGAATTTTTTATGTGATAACCTGTGCTATTGTGATGGCTGTATTAGTGTGTGTATTCGTCAATCAGGCGAGGATTGGAAAGGAGGTGGCTGTGGCCTTCAGTTAGGAATCATCCTGGCATTTGCCTGGAGTAGAAGTGGAAATGCACGGAGAACCATTTCCAGGATGGCTGAGGTGTGAATTGAACCCATCTCTTCTCAGATTTTCCCCACGAGGCCAAGTGTACAGTCCTCGCATTATATATTTGCCGGTGAGGACCTTTGCATTTTTGAGAATTCGAGCCGTCAACTCCTCTACTCCTGTTCATAAGATATTACCCCACATTGTGGGGCTCAGGAGTTCTGGCGGCCGACTTAGCATAATGCACTTGGCACACTCATTAGTGCTTGCTGATTTAAGAAATGTCTTTGGTGAGGCTAGTAGTCAGTATCTTAAGACCAGAATACATTTCTTGGCACAGTCAGGACTCGAACCTTTGGGAAGACAGCCATGATTGCTAGCCATTACACCACTAGGTAGTCTATCACTAAGAGAGCCAAGAGTGCTGTCCAACTACGGTGACTTTCTGTGCAAAGTATATTTTTTAATATTGATTCTGCTCATTCAATTCTAAGGGAATTTTCAGTGCTCAATAAAAATACACAGATGAAGAAGACCTGCAGCATTAACATAAGAAAAGGTAGACTAACTCAGCACTAGTCTAGTTTGTTCCCAGCGGAAATCACTTCTCAAACTTGTGTAACAAGCGAATATCTCTTTAGGTTCTACACATAAAACTACCAAACCCTTGTACTAAAAACCTTATAAAGCAACAAGTTCATGCGCTGAAGCCTGAAGATCTGACTTCCCGAGTGGTTTTTCAGTCTGTAACCAATGGCTTATTGGATCCACAACTTTTGTTTTATTCTGATGAATCCTGTTTTGTTTAAGCAGGCGAGTCAACACACATAACAATTAAAAATCCTTCAGTATGCCTTCCTTCGGAGGGGAAGTAAAGCCGGCAGTCCCATGTCCTAGATTTATGGCACATTAAAGAACCTTCCACTAATTGCACCTGTGTGAAGCTAAATTCGATAGGTTAAGAATGTAAACAACACTCTTAGGTTTCTACGTGCGTTGCCAAGAGCCGACTGCGGTGGCGTCTAATAGCTTGCAATGGCCTTCCCAGTGTGTACTAGACAGTGTCTTGGTGAGGTGTGCTTTAACCAACTGAAGAGCCCAATCGCACACCGGGGCGAAACACTCATTTTGTTGAGTTATGCCGGAACATTTAGCACAATTTGTGTTTAAATATATAGTGGCTCAACGGACAATACATATTTTTCTTTTGAAAATATATATTCAATGCCAAGGTAAGGTTATAATTGCTTTGGAGTGAAGTTTCGACTCCCATAGTGCACTGGCTTTGCTCGTGACGTGGATACACATGTATCAAATACGTCTTGCAATGGCCTTCCCAGTGTGTACTAGACAGTGTCTTGGTGAGGTGTGTTTAACCAACTGAAGAGCCCAATCGCACACCGGGGTGAAACACTCATTTTGTTGAGTTATGCCGGAACATTTAGCACAATTTGTGTTTAAATATATAGTGGCTCAACGGACAATACATATTTTTCTTTTGAAAATATATATTCAATGCCAAGGTAAGGTTATAATTGCTTTGGAGTGGAGTTTCGACTCCCATAGTGCACTGGCTTTGCTCGTGACGTGGATACACATGTATCAAATACGTCTTGCAATGGCCTTCCCAGTGTGTACTAGACAGTGTCTTGGTGAGGTGTGCTTTAACCAACTGAAGAGCCCAATCGCACACCGGGGCGAAACACTGTCATTTTGTTGAGTTATGCCGGAACATTTAGCACAATTTGTGTTTAAATATATAGTGGCTCAACGGACAATACATATTTTTCTTTTGAAAATATATATTCAATGCCAAGGTAAGGTTATAATTGCTTTGGAGTGGAGTTTCGACTCCCATAGTGCACTGGCTTTGCTCGTGACGTGGATACACATGTATCAAATACGTCTTGCAATGGCCTTCCCAGTGTGTACTAGACAGTGTCTTGGTGAGGTGTGCTTTAACCAACTGAAGAGCCCAATCGCACACCGGGGCGAAACACTGTCATTTTGTTGAGTTATGCCGGAACATTTAGCACAATTTGTGTTTAAATATATAGTGGCTCAACGGACGATACATATTTTTCTTTTGAAAATATATAATAGCTAAGTTCTGAACTTGGCCTAGTAGTCGTTGACGGTGGCGCTTGGCGGCAAAAGTAGGAACTATTTGAAAAATTCTAAGTTGCAGTACTTAAATTTAAAAAACAGATAACACACACTAATACAGTCATCACAATTAACATCGGTTATCAGACAGATTCTACACACACACCCAAAGTACACGAGGCTACATGACCGCATTGTCGCAGCCCCTAAACTTAAGAACCAACCAACACAACAATTGGTATTAGAGCACTGAGATACCAGATGAAATTCCACAGTATCGTGTAGAAACTGGTATTTGGTATACCATTGGTACTAAGAGGCCAGGAATTCTTTCTCAGAGATATTGATTCTTTGTAAATGACCCGGAATTCTTTCTCAGAGATATTGATTCTTTGTAAATGACCCATCTGTTGGTTGGAACCAAACAGCAATTTTCACAGCCTGGGAAAATTAGCAGTTATCACAGTGTAGTATTTCAAGCTTGTTTGAGTTCAGTTTTCTGGATTGCACTCTCAAGGGTCAAACCTCTGGGCTTGATGTGAATCAGATACCTTGATAACACACCCAAAGTACACAGGGCTACATGACCGCGTTGTCGCAGCCCCTAAACTGAGGAACCAACCAAGAGATGGATATGAATTTCGCAATTGCCTTATTGGTTGGATTTCAGTCTTCCTCTTACCCCCTCACCACTTTGCATTACATGAATAATTTGTACCCTTCTACTTGAATACAAATTTTTATGACATTCTCTCCAGTAGTTTTGATGTCAAACCATAACCAACAGAGGGTATACTTGGTCCTATCCACCTCACCCGGGATAAATACGAAGCTTTAACTGAAAATTCAAAATGTTATGACAGATAGCTTACTTTATTTATAGAGATGAATTTATTTAAAAGGAAGGTTTTAATTTTACACGACTATTAATTTTACGATTATGAGCCACAGCACCTCTATTTTTACGTGCAATTCAAACCCCAGGACGTGATATTTCACTTCAAAAATCTCACATGCATTGACCGGGAATCGAACCCGGTCCGCATAGGTGAGAGGCAAGTAGCTTGGCCACTGCAACATCATCCCCCCTGAATTGATTTAGTGATGAGCAATCTGAAAGTCACTTTCCTGGTTTTGTAATGGGACATATTATACCAATGACGGCAGTTTTCCAGTAACTAAAATTTTACATTTAAGAAATGCACTACGGTAAGCAGTAATCGATTGTTAAAACTATCAGATCGTATAAGAAACAAACATGTCAGAGTTATCAGTCCCTGCAGTAAAAATATAACGGCAATATGTGCGTAGTTCTGAACCGGTATAGACCTACTGCAAAGCTGCTTCATTTGGGGATGCTGATAGCCATTTTAGAGTGGTTTCCACCAGATTTTGCCACATTCACCCAAGGATGATTCTGGGATGACATCTTGTTTCAAGTCTGGGTGCCTACTCCAATCCTAGCCCCCACATCAACACATTTCAGGCTGATGACCTAGAAGTCACACTCTTCAAAACAACAATATTTTCGCCATCATATAATGTATAAGTATGGTATCATACACAGATATGAACTTTATCTTCCTACTGGGAAGTGCTTGCCTTAAGATTTTGAAGTTTGGTAGGGACATTTCTTCCCAAGTTCAAACAGATGCTTTGGTAAATCGGTAACTTCTCAAATAACAAGCTTCCTTCATGAATATAATAATAATAATACCATGGGTCTAATGGCAAAACATTTTTCCCATTCAATGAGGAAGCAAATGTACTGTACAATAGTAGGCCCGACACAACGGGTACTTAGGATTTACTCTATTTCCCAATAGCCATCATGATCTGATCTAACATTTATTGTTTACTAAAAATTAACAAATACTTAGATGTTCAGCCTGAAATGGACTTTAAATATTGCTGGGAAATTAATTGTAAATAGGTTGAAGGTAGAAAACTTTTACAGTCTGATAAATCATTTGAAAGAAGAAAAAAAAAACCTTCCAATTCAAACTTGATAATAATTATGGTGTTTGAAGCCATTTTCAGTGTTGCCTTAGTAAACCCATCTCTTTTGGGAAAAACTCGTGTTGACCGACTGAAAAGCATCAAACTTTCGCTCGATAATAACGTTATTTGTTTTACGTCCTTTCCAACTACTGCGCCTTTTAGAGATGCCAGGGTGGAGTTAATTACACTACAGCAGAATGTTTCTTGAAGAATTAAGAACATACTAACATTGGAATCGATCTATTTGCTCCAAAGGGAATCTTTAAGATGCCAGTAAATCTACTGACACAACTCCCTCGCATTTAAACCCCCTCAAATATCAACTGACTGCAATGAGATTTGATCCCACAACCTTGGGTCCAACAGGCGAGAATTGCTGCATCATGCAGCCAGCCTAATTCAAACTTGATATTTTAACAAATGTGCTAAGAACAAATTCACTTTTAAAATATTAAACATGATGGTATTTTAATGGAAATAAAGTTTTTATTTTAAATTCGCTTTTATAAAGCAGTGTGCTCATGAAATATTTGTATACTTTCAAGTGTCAGGTAACTTCGATGTTCTGCCTCTTAAAGCAATCATCCATTTAAATAACTAATTTCATGTTATTTGCTTGCTAATTTTTAAATCACCAGTGATCTTCTAATACCATAATGGAGGGACCAGGGATTGATTTCACAGATTGTGGGCAATAACATTGAACTGGCTGATGAATTTCTGCCAGCTTCTAGTAGTAATAGTAGTACTACTACTACTAATAATAATAATGCACATATGCTCATTGCATGTGTAGTCTGTGGTTCAGATGTTTGCCTTCGCTGCAAGTGTTCCAAAGTTTGAACTTAAGTCAAGTAACCTGACAGTATTGTCAATGTCTTTAAAACCTGGATGGCAGTATAGTGAATGAGATATAGTCCCTTTCAAGCACAATCAATGCAGCGAGTTCTCGATTCTGTATACAGCAAGTTACGGGCTGAAACAAAACTCTCTCTACATTGCTCAATATTCAAAGCAAAAGCTGAGTCGAAACTGGTTATATTCACGAGCTGGAAGTAAGACTTGTACGGTATTCATACTGAGGAAATAAACCTCATTACATGGATTGAAACTTAGGAAAAGAAGAAATGTTCAAAAAACCAAATGTGAAACGTCTGTGGTGTAATCAAAGTACACGAGGGAAAAACGCTGGGATTTATCTGCAGCAGAAAGACATGAGTGTGGCGTGTGTGATTGTGGTCACTTGTGCATTCCAAGTGCCTATTTTTAATGTGTTTGATATGTGTGATATGAATGCTACTTAAGTGGCTGATGAAGGGTGCAGACGAGCCCCAAAACATGTACCACTAGTTATAAAGGAAGAAATATTGTATTGATTGCACATTTTCTAACAATATACACTCACCGGCAAAAGAAACGCAACATTTGATTTTTTAAATTAAAACTTTCGTATTAGCTGCATACTGTCTCAATTATGCCACTTTATACTATTATCAGACCTTTTTCTGTTCAGAGTGTTTGTTTTCCTTCAAATTATCGATATAAAGTTTGATTGATGACACCCCAGTTCGCTATCTACCTCAGGCAGACGGTACCTACCTCACCATTTCCAATAGTTCATTTCCTGCAATAAACTTAAAGTGCTTGAGTGATAAGTCTCATCCCTACAAACCAAATTTGCTTTGTTTGATAAAATGTATTCTTCAAATGATTTCTCATCAGTTTTTAAGTTCATTTCGCAAAGGAAACATGGTTCTTACACGAGAAGAATCTGCAAAAGCTGTAGCCTTGATTGAAGATGGGAGAAACATGCGATATGTTGCAAGACAGTTAAATGTCAATGTTTCGACCATCCAAAGGACATACCAACGGTATAGGTAACTTGGAACATACTCTAGGAGACGTGGGACAGGCCACAGAATGGCGACATCAGACAGAGATGACCAGTATTTGCGACTCCAAGTTCTGAGGGACCGACACACCACAGCTGTAGAAGCAAGAAATCGGCTTCAGCAGGCGACAGGTGTCAATGTCAGTGAGAAGACAGTAAGGAGAAGATTAAAGAGGTGTAGAAATCTTCTCCAGAAGACCTGCTACCGGCACCAGATAGGAACCTCAACATCGCAGGGCACGTCTTCACTTCGCTCGCCTCCATCAGCAATGGCAAGCCGTTCTCTTCACAGATGAGAAGAGATTCTGTCTCAGATCACTTGACAGAAGAGAAAGAGTGTGGAGGAGGGTTGGAAAAAGGTTTCCTCCAGGACAGCATTCGACGGGGGTTCTGTCAAGGCCAGGGCCGGGGACAGTATGGATGCCAGGACTGAACTTTACCTAATTGAGAATGGGACTCTCACAGCTGACTGGTACATCATTAAAGTCCTTGAAAACCATGTTGTACCATTTGCTCCATTTGTCGGGGATGAATGTCGCCTGATGCACGACAACGCACGAGCACATACTGCCCGATTTGTCCAGCAGTACCTGCATGTGGTTGGAATCTACGCACTGGACAGCGTAACCTCTCTGCCATACATGCGATGATTTGTGAAATGCTTTCCTGTGTGATGCGTTCCCACTCCTCATGCAGCATCACAAGTTGCTAGAGAGTCTCAGGAGCACGTTGCCGAATATTTCTGGCCAACATATCCCAAACATGTTCAATTGGATTGAGGTCAGGGATTAAATATACTCGATATGAACAGTATAAGATGTGTAAAAATATCAACACTCACTCTAGAAAAAGGGGCTGATAACCTAGATGATCGGCTCCATTAAACAATAATCGTCGGGGCAGATAACCTCGTAGTTCCGTCCCTTAAAACCTCAATAACTAACAAAAATCATTGTTTTTTTCCACCACCGTGAAAGTATACATTTCGGCATACAAATGTCTCGTAGAATGCTAGGCAACACTGAAAAATGGCTTCTCTCTTCAAGTATATAAATCTTGCGATAGAAATTAAATCCTTTTAAACAAAGTGTATTAAAAAGATATACTAATTGATATGCACGAATTTCAAGAATCTTTATTGTTTCTCTTTCCGTTTCTAATTACTGTATGTTCTTTTATTTAAACTAACATGCTTCTTTCAGGAACTATTTACACCTAAACATTTATGCAGTATTTCATTTTAGATTTAGTCTTTAAGTTGATTAGATAATTAATTTGAAATGAACTATTAATTTCCGCCAATCAATACAAAATGAGTTTGAAAGATCATGCTTTAATTAGGGACATGTTTCGGGATATACAAATTAATAGTTCATTTCAAATTAATTAGGATCACAATCACTCAGCTGGGTTTTGCTTCCTACGTCATGATGAAGAGAGCTGCTGAAGATCGTGGGCTGTGGCTGCCTTTATATGATGATGATTATATCAATACGACCACAATGGATATTAATATTCCCATTGATCAGATAATGTTTACATATGAATCCCAAATCAACCGTTTATTGAGATTCACCATACGTTAGAATACTCCAAACATTTTATAGAGACTAGTTTTTCGAGTTGACATGCTTATTCGCAAAAGTTGCTTAATTTAAGACCACCAACACCATTATTTGTTACATGCCACCTTCTCTCTTTTTTGTTTGTTTTAGGAATAATTCTAGCATTTCATTAAAATGCTATTTTTAAAACTGTGAAAATACGAAAATTCATTAATAATGAAGAATATGATACTTTTTACAAATTACGATGAAACATGCAACATATTTCTAATGCCCATAATAATCCTCTGCTCTTGTAACAAGCATTTTTAGCCTCCATAATATGATTTAAAACAATGTGTTCTAGATATCAGTAATGCCCTTCAAAACTTACTGGCTCAAAATACAGGAATAAGGAATCAAGAATAAAAACCAAGGTATAGCACACTGAACAATAAATAAAATGTAAAAACATGTGCTTCACAACAGTCAGGGAAGTGAGGAATCCAAACAAGGGTTAAGCAATGAGAGACCTATAGAATCACTGAATAAAATGATTAAAGGAGACCAAAACACAAAAACATACACACTGAGTGGCCAAAAGTCGGCTAGCTGCAGTGGAACAGAGCAGTCTGTCACAGACAAGAGTGTAACGAAGATGGCAACACGTCGTGAGTTAACCGACTTAACGCGGGATGATCATTGGCGCACAGCGCATGGTTCATAGCATTTCGGAGGTTACACACGAATTCCGGTTCCAAGGACAACAGTGTCGAGGGTGGATTTCAATATCGCAGAGATAATGTTTCCACAGCACGGGACGATCATAGGGTTTAACGAACGGACATCATGTCGCCTCGGCAGAACCATACGGGGTGATTGAAGGGGTATTGTGAGTCAGATCACCACCTTGTTGAATGTAGGGAGTCAGGAACTCACTTCTTGTCGAGTCGATGTCTCGCCATATTCCTGCCGTTTTGAGGGCTCGCAACTCGTTTTTAACATCATATTCCGTGCCTTCCCATGTCTTTTAGACACTTAAGTGTATTCCAGTATTCATTGCTAAAGAAGACATGATTTTCAATGTTGCTATACTCAACCATTCTCGAGTGAAGTGATCCTACTGGGCAGCCTTGCACTGTGTATAAACTCAGGCAGTCTTTCCCACACCCCATTCGCTGTTGCTGTGTTCTTATGTTGCCATTGTCAGTGGACTTATTTCGAGTTACAATGAATTTACACAACATTCGTCCTTCAGTTTGAGCCAGAACAAACAAAGTTTGCTGTCAGTTTAGATAGCAATTCTGAGCCTGTAATGAGTGTGTCATGAACACTGACAAAGACAGCGGAAGTTATGAATTAGACAATGTAAAAAAGAGTAAAATTTGAGAAATTTTATGCATATAACAATCTCCTCATTTGCAAAGATTGATTTAGACCGTGAAGGCATGACTTGAATATGAAAGCAATGAACAGGGCTAATAAGGAATACTCACCAAATCGACCACTCCGATTTCGATGAAATCAGAAGATGACTGACCTGAGGTACCTCACATTTGACATTGATATGGGCTGTTCAAAATAAAGAGTTGGACATTGGCACACACTCCTTCTCTGCCACTGCCTGCACAAGAGGTGAGAAGAAAGCCTAGTAAGCATGGTGCCATGCATCAGAAGTCTCCCATCTAATTGAAGGCATAGCCCCCAGCTTTAATTTTAGACATTGTACTGTATCAAGTTCCAATTTCAAAATTATTTTCATCTTTGTACAGAAGAACCTCGATGCATCGTTCCCAGAACTGTCGTTTTCCCGCATGCATCGTTCAATTTATTTAGTCCAAAAAATTTTCCATATAAACTAATGTTAAATTTCACCCCATCTATCGTTCCTCGAACTATAGTATTTTCGCAATGGATCGTCAAAAAATCACTAGTCCTTGGCCACAATTTTCCCGCATTGATCGTTTGAGAAAAATATATGCAAATGTTCCTTTGAATTTGAAGCGGCATAGAACAGCGGCAACCTGTTGCGCGAGAATGGACGAGGTACGAACGATTAAGAGTTCCCAGGCTTGAGCAAGGTTCAAGTAGGCTGGACTGCAGTGCGCAGATTGTTTACGCCCAATCACACTATATAACCATGCCTACGAGCCTTCAGGCACCAACGATTCTGCTCGAAGTGCCAAGCTGTCATTGTGCTGTTTCATTTCATTCTGAGTGGTTCTGTGTAGTATCTTGGTTGTGTGCGGCGATAACAATTTTATCTGTAGTTCGTAATTACGTTGTCTTTCTCATTTTAGTTCCTGTGTAGTATTGTTATTCAGGACATGTCATGTACCGTGAAAAAGTAAGAACTCTCGAAGAACGCTTGAAAATTATAGAAGAAATTGAATCAAATCCTTTCGAAAAAAGAGTTGATACCGCTAAACATCTTGGGTTATCACTTTCAACTTTAAATTCCATATTTGCCAAGAAGAATGAGAAAAGAGAGTAAATTGATAAATATGGCAGTCGCATGATATCAGTGATCGTGAAGAAAAGAACATTATGCAAGTAGAGAGGCTTTGTTTCATCTGAAACGCAAAGCTTCGACGAAACAAAAAACCAATTAATGACTTTTTCACTAAAAAAAGCAAGTGATAAAATGACACGCATGAAATCATATCGTATACATCGTGGGGAAATATTTTGATGCCTCTATGAAGTTTACATGAAGAAATATGTCCAAATACAGTAACCGTACTTCATTATTTTTTTTACTCAATTTTTTTATGTTACCCGCATTTATAGTTTCCCGCATCCATCGTTATTTTCCCCCTTGAAAAACGATGCATCGAGGTTCTACTGTATTTCTTAAATGGCCTGAACTCACAGTAGCTCTCTTGTCAGGAGAAAAATGTTTGCTCTTGCAAAATTTTTACCCAACTGCCATTTCTCCTCGGGGGACTTGCTTCAATTTAGAAACCTATGGTTTCTATAAGCTGTTCTTTACAACCATACACACAAGTACCCAGGGTTGCAGGATTGCATCCTAGTGCAGTCAGTTGGCATTTGAGGGTGTGCAAAGGCAAGGGAGCCATGCCAGTACATTTACCGACATGTTAAAGATCCCTCTGACACCCCGGCATCTCTAACAGTTGCAGTAGTTAAAAGAGACGTAAAACCAATAACATCAATACCACACTACAAGCAGGCAGATCGACAAACAGTTTGCACACTCGATTATATAAAACAAAACTTCAAATAAACTGGAAGTGACAACACATGTATTGTAAGAATCAACTGGATAGAGTGGTTAGCTCACAAACATCAAAGCTAGGTGTGTTTCCCTGGTTTACCGGTCAGCAGAGTAGTGCACAGGAAAAGAAAATATAAAATTGAACAATAATTGATAAAGGAATCCATGTTCAATCATTGACTGTATATAATGAAAAACTGCTTAATACACTTTATTTTTTTAAATTTTGTTCTTCTTTAAGTTATCCTGTATTGGTTGATATGTACGAGAGTATTTACATCACAGTGGTATGCAATGGTTGTGTAGTATAACGTGTAATCAATACTAAGTTTAACAGTAACTGATGCTCTGGCACATTGAATATCCTGACGTAGGACGGAAAGATTCAAAGACACTTTTCTACCAATATTATACATAATCTGACACAGTCACTGAACTACCAAAGCTATAATGCAAAAAACATGTGGAATGGTGCCATGAATAGAGGGCAGATTCATATAAACTAGAGGCACTTTAAAGAATTGGAAAATCATAGCATACTTTAATAAAATTCATTAATTTTAGATAACTTACTGGCAATGTCACTACACAATTCATATTTTTCACAATTTTCAGTCATAAATTATTGTTTTATAATGGATGATGATTATAATTGTTGTTTTAAGGGGCCTAACATCTAGGTTATCGACGACTAAACTGTTTTATAACTGTTAGGTTCCATCACTGGTTGTAATGAAGATACATGCAGCTAAATACTTATGGAGTTCTCTTGCACATTTTCACGACAGCACTTTACTATCATGTTGAATCAGGTCCCAGGGTTTCTCTTCTATGACTTCTCATAGTTCACTTATTTGCAATAAATGATGACATTTATTAAAACCAATCCTTTTTAGATATTGAATTGTATTATTTAAAATAAAATAGAAAAAAAAAGGTAACGAATGCCACATAACAGAACATTTATTGTTAGTTAATACCCAAGTTATTTCTCAGGTTGGCAATAAACATTATGAAATAAGAATACACTACCACCAGCACGCAGCATATAGCAATACCTGCAGTTGCCAAACTAGATATACATAGTTTCCTTTTTTAGTTTTGGCAACTACCGTATGTTATAAATTGATAAATAACACACCTACATGGTTCCAAGTTTCATAGGCCCTCGATGTAGTCTCCAGCACTGAGTACAACGTGTTCCCAGCGACGCGGAAGCCATTGGATTCCGTTGGCACTGCCCAATCTATCGATGGTGCGAAGAGAGCTCTCGGCAGCCTGCACAACATCTCCAATTGTAGGGTAGCGGTTCCCGCGCAGTGGCTCCTTCATCTTCGGAATGAGATCAAAGTCACAGGGACTTAAGTCGGGAGAGTAGGGGGGATGATACGAGCACCTCCCAGTTCCAGCGATTCAACAATGCAGACACAACTCCTGCTGTGTGTGCCCTAGCATTGTCATGCAGAACGATGGGCAGAGTATCCATGTGGTATCGCCGTTTCCTTCTCAAAGCTGCTAGGAGATGGTCTTGCAGAAACGAACAATAGTACGCCACATTAACGGTTTGCCCTGGGGGAACGGCATGTTTTATGATCACACCATCCCAATCATATGCAAGAATCAACATTACCTTCACATTGGTTAGGGGTTTGTCGAACTGTTTGTTTTCGTGGTGATCCGTGGTGCCGCCTCTCTTCAACTGTGGCTCATAAGATTTGACCCACGTCTCGTCAGTGGTTATGATACGCCGTAAGAAGTCCTCTCCTTCGCGCTCATAACGCTGCAAGTGCGTATGAAAAGCGTCGTATCGCAGCCATTTCTGCATGTCGGTTAAGTCATGCGGAACCCATTTTGACGCAATTTTCCTCATTTTCAGGCAGTCCTTCAGGATGTGGAGGACAGTCGAATTCGCCAGTCCTGTATCTTGCGCTAATTCACGAAGCGTTACTTTCCGATCCACCTTCACTAACGCGAACACCATCTGTACATTTTCATCACTTACTGGTGGGTGACCAGAACGAGGCATGTCCTCCACATGTTGGCGCCCATCTTGAAAGTCTGCAACCCATCTTGCTACCGTTCTGTAAGGTAACGCAGCTACACCGCACGCTTCCTGCAATACTCGGTGACACTGTTTAGCACTGCGACCCCTAGCACACTGAATTTCTATCCACGTTCTCTGCTCCTGCTTCGAAAACATTGTGACCGTCTTGCGCGAGCGCTTGCCCACAACTACTCATCTAACAGGCACCACTGCATACGAATGTGGGAGGAGATGGACGAGGTCATGTGCTCTAAGGGAGGGGATACAGGTTAGCAACTTTTGGTAACAATGGCAGAGTCCAACACCATTGCAACATAAAGCAGCAGCATCGTTGCCAAAACTAAAAAAGCAACCCTTGTATTTTCACTACTTGCAATTATGGTCTATCATGAACCTCTACTTATTCTTACAGTAAAACCTTGACAATTCGAAAACAGTTTATTCAAATTCTCGCCTCATTAAAAGGACTTTCAGTGTGTCTTTCTATACAAAACTTACAAGCCATTTCTTCAGTGCTGACTTGTTATGACTGTTCATCAATCAGTCAACCTGCTCCCCTATATTCGAGTGACTGAAGAACAATATCAATTGAACTTTTTTATATAAAAGAAGTTTCTACCATGGAAAATAGATGATAAATATACACACACAGTAGAACAGGATGTCAAATATATACCATATTTACCCAAATGATATGCACACTTTTGTTGGGCAAATTCTGTCCTGAATATCAGGGTGTGCATTAGAAGTGATGACCCACTAGAGCACAAACTTGGAAGTATTCCTGATCACAGTGGAGTGCCTATCTCTTCTAGCGTACCCATGTCGTATGTCTTTTTAATTCGGCTTAAAAATGCTACTTCACTCCACAGACATGCTTTCACGTTTAAGTCTGGTAATAAACTGGTTACGACTTTACTTAACCATGGTAAATCGTTATGAATGGGCAGAACTTAATATAAAGCCTAAACAAGGATTATGAAATTCACGACTTGTCATAAAGAGTTTATTCAAATTCTCGCCTCATTAAAAGAACTTTCGGTGTGTCTTTCTATACAAAACTTAGAAGCCATTTCTTCAGTGCTGACTTGTTGTAACCCCGCCATGGCCAAAGTGTTTCAGTTGAGATTTTTTTAAAGGCAAGAATGAAATCAATTCGATGAAAACGTCCGTCGGTGCTGTTAGAGCTTATGATGGGCATTTGACACAAATGCAACGCATATTGCGTAATTGAAAAAAACTCAAGTGCAAACAAGCCGTCTTTAAAAAGCAGGATATCAAACACCGTACTTATCCATTTGAGGCTATGTTATCGGTGACCTTAGAAAATGGATTTTGTAAAATACATATGAACATACATTCAATTTATATGTAATGGAAATAACACAAAAGAGTTAGAAACAGACCCAATGGTCATAAAATATCACTATTTAGGGCAATATTGTTGGCCAAGAAATGCATATGTTACTCTTCGGAATTCACATTGTGGAATGTTGTCACGAGATCAATTGTTGCAAAGTTGCGATGTATTGATATACGACAACGATATATATAATTTAAGTTTTTGCGTCAAATGTAGATCTTTGTAAATATTTACTACGCAAATCGAACGGTCTAGTCTCATAAAATCATTCGCTGTCAGCCATGCATCTGAGATTGACCTCTATTTGATACGTAGTCGTGTAAACACAAAGAATATCTTGTGGCGAAAGTTTATTACATAGAAAGGGGGAGAAAAAAAAACACAAATAGACTGCTGACGTTGAATGCGGCATAATTTATCTTTGCATTCATTAATATGCGGCGATCACATTTACACTTATTTTGTTCATATGCATTGAATGCAGCTTCAGTTTTCTTGTGTACATTACTAAGTGGCGATGAAGTTTACATTTATTTTGTTGAAATTACTTCACAAGAGGACCAACGCCGAGGATTATACAGATAACGTGTCCCTCATTAAGACCGAGGAGAATGCGGAATAAATTTGACATGGATGACTAGGAGTTCTCCGATGATAAGAACAGTGCTAAAAATTAGAGTTGCATTTCAACTGAAATGCCATTCGTATCTATTAATACAGTAATAATGAATTTAACAAAGAATCATGTATCATTGTAATACAGATAACATCGTACAGTCCTTTGATGTATCAGATGTACTTTTTGTTGATGAGCATTATATTCACCAAAAAATCTGATATTTATTGAAGATTTAAGGCTAGGGTACGCATTAGATTAGAGAAAATACGGTTTATAGTATGTTTGTCTCTTTCCCATCACATATTTCTACTAGATGTGTATATTGTCTACTTACTCCAGCAAGTTGTTCTTTATTATTCCCTTTCTGGCTTGATGTTTTCATGTCAATTAGAACTAAGGATAAATTACAATTCGAAGGACGATGCCGATTCTGAGAATTAAATTAAAAATGCGCAATTTTCTATAAAAGCTATTATTTTAATGTAAATGCAAAATGCACTGTGCAGTGTTACGAGTTGTTAGGCGAGTGTTATTCAACACACAACTTCCTAGTGATGCAACAAATGATTTTAAACTATCAAATAAATCGACAATTCATATTGAATAATAAAAAATAAAAAAATAAAAAAAGTCAACCCCTGGCACTATCCAGCCCATGACGGGCTAAGGCCGACCAAGCGACCGCTGCCCAGCCATTTGGCCTGCAGATATTGGGGTGACGCGTGATCAGCGCGTCGGGTCCCCTCAGCCGTTAATCTTGGTATTCGTGATCGGGGCGCTGTCTCACTGACAGACAGCTACTCAATTGTCCTCACGAGGCTGAGTGCACCCCGTTCCAACCCTCACGTCAGTTTTTTTTAAATCCCTGACGGAGCCGGGGATCGAACCCGGGGCCTCCGGCTGAGAAGCAGGCGCCCTACCCCAACACCATGGGGCCAGCGATATTGAATAATGGTGCAATCAACTACAGTAAAAATCAATCATCCGAACAAGTATTTCTTTCTTTAAGTGTAATTTTTTCCATTTTTACTGGATCTGTATATGTAATTTTCCTGGTATATTAGTTGTCATGGCATAATCATCGCATCCTACTTTTCCAATTCAAAATTGGATAGTAAAATTTAATTTTGTTGACAAGAATTAGAGATGTAATGGAATCTGGCCAGTAATCGCTGAATCGCTATTCAGTCAGTCAAAATGAGTGTACCCAATTCAATTGGACAGGGATACACAATTAATTTCCCAGTACCTGAAATAAGCACACGAGTTATTTATTAATATACCTAAAGAATTGCAGTCAATGGCCATAGCTGGATATTTTTGATTGAACGCCCGAGGGCTCCCAACAATTTAAATTTCAAGTAGTTCCAACTTTGGCTACCAGATGCTACTGTCACTAACACCTAGCGGCGAACATTGGAACTTGATAGAGCGTTTCTAACTAGCTAAATATAACCTACAAATTTTGCTACACACTACCAATTGCAGTGGTAGGTTCTTTTACATGACACAAATCTACGACATGGACCCGCCAACTTTACTTCCCCTCCGAAGGAAGGCACACTGAAGGATTTTAATGCTCTTAAAAATCCGACTTGGGCGGGGTTTGAACCTGCGATCTTGGGCAGAGCAGTTCAGCATGCTACCGACTACACCACTGAATTGTGAAATCTGTCAACACGGAAGTTGAAATGGATACTTCTTCGAATATACACCACTGAAGCCGACGAGTTATTTATACACTTAATAAAATACTTCTCATACAAACAGGGCGGGGGTTCCTAACTGAAGAGCAATCCTACTAACAGATACTAGACAACACTGAAAAATGGCTTCTAATATTTCAATATCTGTTGAGAAAGACTAGAAAAAGTGACCACAGTTGATTCAGACCTTAATTTCTAGATGATCCGGCAGTCACTCTAAACCACTTACACAACCGCGATATATTTTCAAGTCTTGGATGGATAGTCACTGTTGCGGCAACTACTGATTTTGAAATAGGCCCTATCGCCAAGGTCCATAATATTGTACACTTAATTCATTGATATTAGTTAATTTGTCTTTTGATTTCTTCAAAGTTTCAATGATATTTGATAATCCATACCTCCCCTGGTCCCATTAGTTCAGATTATCAACATTCTACAATAGTTTCATTTGGATTCGTAAATTGCTATTTGTTCATGCGTCCATAGTTGCGGCAGAAAAAACAACTATGCTTTTACTTTCCCTCCCTTGCCCTTTCCCATCAAAAGGGGTCAAGCATTTCAAAAATCCTGAGGTGCCATTTGCTGTATGCCTTGAGATTAATGTGTGTTTACAGGCCCGTAGCCATCTGATGCCAAGGCTATATGCTTTTGCAGAAATAATATTGTAGATTTATTTCGTTGTTTTTGTTTGAATCTTCAGTCTTTTCGCTGGTTTGATTCAGCGCTCCTTAGCTATGTTGATAAAAGCAATTTTTTCTTTTCTTTTTCTCTTTCTTTTTCTTAAGGTTCATATTGTACCAACCATCCATTTCTCCTAGATAAACGTATATGTTTAGAAAATATTTATCACAATAGAATAAGACCATGTTTATTTCACGTTCTCCACTGATTTCTAGAGTTCAGAAAAGATTTTTCCGCTGTGCGTGAGACTATGTTTCATGACATACACCAATTTCTCCTCGTATTTTCCGATACATTTAATCCAACTTTAGTTTCACGAGTTGCAGAATGCCAATTAGTCAATGGACAATGACTGTATGCCCACCTTGTATTTTCATATGTAGAAAAATCAAATCAGTAATTTCAGGTTTCCATGGGCCTCTGAGTTGACACTTGGTGAAGATGTTGAGAAGTGGGGAGTTAGTTCAATGACCTATCTTTCTGTCCAATAATTTTAAGCAGTATAATTATTATACTCTGATTGCCTTAATGTTTAGCCCCTTAAAACAACAATCAGCATCACCATCCCAATCATTTTGAATATGATGAATTTCTGTAGTTGTATAGCGAAACTCAATATTTTATTAAATTAAAATCTTATTCAGATGCTTCTTTGCTCCAGTTTATATTCCTATTTTATAACAGTTTGACAAAATATGAAATAAATATGCACTTGTCCCTCACACCTGCCTTAAAATACTTCAAATATCACAAATATCAGCAGCATATATGCAAGAACTATACAGAAATCTGCCCCCTAGTCATGAGATTGCATTAAGTTGTGTCCTCTTCACCGTCTTGGATACAAAGTGCACACCTTCCTGGATGTTTCATAAAACTGAAAACAAATAAGCTCTCAGAGTGCATTATCTTGAGTTCCGAGGCATTTTTGGTTAGAATCAAAAGTAGACATCTTTTTGGAATCATCTCATTTTTACTAATATTATTTTTAATAAATATATAATTTTATACACAGACGTTATTGTTTCACAAATCTACATTAAGGCACAGGATCGGAGAAAATACATGAGGTTTCTTACACCCTGGAGTGCCTTTAGCAAGTAAGCTGCCACAAACAAAAGACCTACCAGTCAGCTACACATAAGGCAACAAATCGGGAGCTGCCAGTTACAAGGAACAGCTCCCAAGTTTCATAGCACCAACATTTTTCTCGACTAAAACATCTAACGGCTTCTAGCATCAACTGCAGACAGCTATTCAGAAATGTCTGAATGGAGGAGTATTCTCACTGCTTGCGACAATACTGCTCCAAGAGTCATTTTCTGTGGTTTTAATTACAGATATGCAAATGATTACAACAGCAGCCTTGAAGAGCTGCAAGCTGGTGAATATACTGCATATAATTCAGGATTCTTTCAACAATATTTCCTTCTGCTCTTCAGAACAAAGAAATTATTTCTCAGCAGCATCTCTGCAATGCTTGTAAAACTCACCCTGGAATCTCCAGTCGGATACGCTCTCACGGGAGGTGCCCCTACAGTGCTAAGCTGTTTACTGAAAACTCAATGGAATATCACAGCATTGTTGTCAGTGCGGACACACCGCTGCACAAAGCCATGTGCAATAGTAACAAAGTATTCCAAACCCTCAACAGGATTCAGCTTTTGACGTTATGTCATACATACACGGGCCCTTGATTGTCATTGTCATCCAGACTGATCTTATTGTTATATGCAGGGCCACCTCCATCGTCAAAAAACCTGCGGAAAGTGAATTCAAAGAACCCATGGTAAGGCTTCCCATTGTCCAAAAGCTCGTCGGACATATCTGATCCAGACGATCCAGAATTCCTGAGACGTTCAGGATCTACAGGATCAAAATTAGAGGTGTCAGTTGGATACTGAATTTTTGGTATGTGAGGTGCTACTTGCCGACGCAAGCCCTTATCAAAATCAATGTTGCCAAAAAATGGATGCTCTTTAACTTCTCCAGCGTTCTTTCCAAGCCTCTTATCAGCTCCCGTACATAGCTTTTGGATGAGGTCCATTCCCTCATGGGACAGGTTGGCTTGTTTAGGAATATGAAGAGTCGTCTCCCAATGGATAACCTGCAACACAAAAATAATAACAATAATAAATTCACAAAGTTAAACTGTTATCTCTGCAAATCATGTCATTCCAAATCAGTACCACTCCTAACCTAACGCTCACCAATCAGCAAGGTTTCTGAAGAAAGGTGTAAAAACTCACAAGATAAAACATTATTTGGCAAACAAATTCCATTAAAAATAATTGTAGCTTATAAAGCAACAGTGCATTATAAAGGTTCTGGAGTGTATGATGAGCTGATGAATGCTAGTCACTAGCTGAAACATGTTCACTAAAAAATTGTTACAACAATAATGTTACTGTGTTGACTAGGCAGACAAAATATAATATAACTATACTTGTGCTCTAAAGATAGGTTACTTTCATGATCTTCATACTGGATATTGGTATTAAAATTATTACTATGGTATTTATTTTTTGCTTGAAAAATATAAGTGCATACAGATGGCTCACAAGACAAAGAAAATAGAACTGGAGCAGGAATACATACATCTCTCTTCTCACTCTACTTTCCAGTAGGCCAAAACAAAACAAGCTTTGATGCTGAGATAAGAGCAATTTCACATGCACTCCATCAGTTATTAGGCAGAAACATTGATTATCAAAAATGTGTTATCATTACAGATTCAAAAGCAGCCATCCAAGCCGTCTCGTCAAATTATAAGCCTCAAAATAAAGAACTGAAAGAAATTTTTTGTATGATAAAAACCCTTCAAAGACTCCACAGACAGATCTTATTTCAGTGGATCCCTTCCCATGTTGGAATAGCAGGAAATGAAGAGGCAGACAGATTAGCAAAAAAAAAAGGTACCACACTACAACAACCTGTCAGTCAGACTGATTTTATGTCAGCAAAAAGGATTTTGAAAAATACTATCAAAAACAGGTATGAAGAAATAGCAAAGAAAACAGCAGAAACCAAATTATGGAAGGACATTGATGCTAAATGGGATCAATATAAATTAACAGCAAGAAGAGAAGCTGTAGCCTTCGTCAGACTTAACACTGGTCACGATTGCCTTGCAGCTCATCTGAAACGAATCAACATCCTGAGATCTGAACAAGTAGTTCCGTGAAGAACTATACAGCCTATTTTCATATATCCTGCTCATGTTAATTGCCTCTATCAACATACACAATTTCAGTTTAATTGCTGTAACAAATTCGTAGATATTTAGAATTGTCTAAATATTTCAGATGGTCGCCAGGTTGGATTTTTATTTTTGTACTATTACATTAAGATTATTGTGTACGTGTGGTATTCAAACTTCAATCGCATGATTAGAACACAAGAAGTAAAAACGAGATTTTAAAATAACGCACAGCAGCCATCTTGTGATTATGCAAACAATTGAAATAAATTAGATGCCAGTGGATCAACATTTGTATAAGCATTTAACGTGCAACGTTTCACGGCACTCGGATAGTTAATTCGCGAGAAACGTCCATTTAAATATTTATACTTCGCGTCGCCGCCATGTTGGATTTGTGCTCCCTAGGTTACTGAAAGTCCTATAGGTGAACATATGTTCATAGTCTCTATGAACATAAAAAAATTCAGTTTGGTTGCTGTAAAAGATTCATAGATATTGAGAACCGTCTAAATAAATCGGAAGCTCGCCATTTAGGATTGTTATATGTATAGGCCTTAGAGTTATGTACCATTCAAGGACAATTATTGCCTAGGTTCATTATTCAAACTTTCACTTCGATCGCATGATTACGACACAAGAAATAAAAACTTAATTTTAAAATTTCGCACAGCCGCCATCTTGAGGTTATGTAAACAATTGAATTAAATTAGATGGCAGTGCATTACAATCTGCGAAATCATTTACTGTACCACATTTCACTGCGCTCAGAGAGTTAAGTCACGAGAAAAGTATATTAAAATATTTCAAATTCACTTGGTCGCCATGTTCGTTTTGTACTTTACAGGTTTGTGAAATATACATAGGTAAACTTGTATCAGTACCCTTTATCACCGTACAAAATTGCAGGGTGATATCTGTAATAGTTTCGGAGATATAGAATGTCAGTGAAATATTTCGCACAGCCGCCATTTTGAGGTTATGTAAACAATTGAACTAAATTATACTCCAGTGCATTACAATGTGTATAAACATTTGCTGTACCAAGTTTCATTACATTTGGATAGTTAAATCGCGAGAAAAGTCTATTTAAAAGTCTCAACTTTGCTTGACCGCCATGTTGGTTTTTTAGTCACCAGGTTTTTGAAAGTCTCATAGGTGAACTTTCAGTAGTGCCCTTTATCACCGTACACAATTTCAGGGCGATATCGGTAATAGTTTCGGAGATATTGAATGCTAGTGAAATATTTCGCACAGCCGCCATGTTGGATTGGTGAGACGTAGCAAAATTTGAAGGGCACGGTCGAGGTCGCCGGGAATAGTGCTATAAACTTACCGAGTTTCATTGAAATCGCTCCAGCCGTTTATATTTTATTAGGGGGGACACAAACACACACACACACACGGACAAAAGGTGATCTCATAAGCCTATTTTTTCAAAATTGAAAATAGGCTAAAAATGCACTTTGTCACGAACCCGGAACTAAAATGGATAAGTGGCACCTGCTACATTGCAACAAACTTGATGTGACTGCTAGAACTTCAGGAAACCTCACAAAACTCTATTGGAACGCAAGAAAGCTGGTGGATTGGAATCCGAGCTAGCCATAGGAAACAACAACATCATTTAAAATAAAAACAAGATGTTCAGTAAAGAACATAGCCTACTTCCTCTTACATGTATGGGTATACTAAGGAAACACTGAAAAATGGCTTCAAACACCATAATGTCCACGGCTAGTCAGGCAAATCGTGAAGCCAAGAGATTTAAATCACTCAGGCTCAAACTCATGAACTTAGACAAGTCAATTTGGTTCAACAAAAAATGTATAGAACCAATTAAAACCGTACCGAAAACACCAGCGTCGATCATTTCAACAATACAAGCCAAAGCTCTGTGGATAAAAAAAGAAATTGAAGTTCGCATACATTAGAAAACAAAAAAATCAACCAACAATTGAGTCGTCTAGTATCAAAACCGGCCAAGTCACTGAAGGCATATTTTTCAGTATGGATGAAAAACCTCTAGAGACAAAGCAATGGTGGTCACAAAAGATTTTATTGCATAGTTATATCCGTAATGGTTTAATATTTAAGTTCTGCTATTTTGAGAAATCTGAATCATAATGAACCCATCTTTTTTGCTAATATTAATTTTGACTTGGCCGTTTTTGTTGCAATTTGGTATAATTTTAGTCTTTTTTGGTAAAACTTTTCTTTTTAAGTTCCAAATTCCAGTGAAAAAAGGCATTTAAATTAAAATAAATTGACATTGCAATAAAAACGAAAGCATTCTGCTTAAATTGGATAGTAATATATGAAGATCAACATCAGAAAGCTGAGGAAAATACAAAATAGGTATTATATCATTAAAAGTTAGTAGTTCACTTAGATCTTGAACACAGTAAAAGAAAATGAGTCACTTATTAAAATAGGAACAATATACACGTTACACTACACATTAATGACAAAATACGAGCGCACAGGATATACGATTGCTTTCGCGCCTATGCGGTAAGAAGACCGCGAATACGGAAGTCCGTGTTGTAAACGAACAAAATACAAATTATTATGACTTCAAAGGGTATACAATATAAGGAACAATGTTGCCTACTGATATTATCACATTCTTGCATCATCTAACAACGCAAGATTCCAAACAATGATGCTGCGACATGAAGATTGCTACTCGTTCTTTGACATGGCCGGTTATGAAAGCACTGCCTGCATGACTTGGCCCATTTTGTTGCACGACCAAGAATTCATTGCTCTGTAACATGGAGACATGGACGATTTTGAAGCATATTCTTGTTTCACCTGATAGTGCTATACTTCTACTTCAAATTGATAACCATAACTCATTTTCGTAAATTTTGTGACTTGGCCGGTTTTGATACTAGACGGCTCAATTGTACGACATTCAATTGCAATTCAGTAATTTCTGGCATGCATCCCAATGGAACTGCTTCACTGAGCATTTACATGACACTGTCAAAATAAGAGCAACGAGGAAGCATGACTCGCTAGAAATTAAATTAAGAAAACTAGCAGAAACACAAAACAATCAACCCAATAAACAACACACGAATAACAATGAATTCAACTTCCACAGCAGAGTAAATAACTGAACGAACTTAACTTTTTCCAAACAAGAAATGAATATGTTAGACAAAGGACTGAAATACAATTGCAAGGACTCACACAAGAACCACAATATTAAACAATAATTAATCACAGATATTGAGATAGCCAGTCACAAGCTTCCAGCGGAAGATAGGTAAATAACCAAAAACCTGGCCACCAACGAAGCCAAAAAATCGTCAAACGAGAGAGCGAAAGCAACAACAGTCACGGCAACAAGCAACTCAAAAGATGAAGTCACTGAAACAAAAAATAAAAGAATATGACTTAGTCATCATAAAAGCAGATAAGGGGAACACCACAGTAATTCTGAACAAAACAGAATACATCGGTAAAACAGTCGAATTTCTAAAATTCTTAAAACACCACCGTTCCAATGACAAAAACTATTCTGTAAAAGACACAACGGAATTAGTAACTGCATTAAACATGTTACAAATGAAACCTAGCTTGTTGCTAGTATCTTTCGATATAACTAACATGTACACAGGGTGTCGAGCGATGACCTTTTTTCAAATTCCCGTATAATTCCCTTATTTCCCGTACGAAAATCCACCAAATTCCCGTATATTTTAGAACCCTCTAAGACAAGAGTTCGCATACCGATTGGCTGAAAAATGAACCTTAAAGCGCGAATCAAGATTTTCTGGCGTAAGTGTAACTACATTTTTGGAGACACTTCCGCAGCCCATGGGTGATGGCGAGATTTAGGCCTAATCCGTAGCGTGAGCAAAGCGCGCGCGCGCGCGAGTGAACTCTCGCCGATGGGATGCTACGAACAGAAGTAAAATACCGTTTACGTGGGGAGAGCTGATATAAATGACTGTTTTACTGAGGAGGGTTGAGAGAGTAGAGAATAGGAGTGCCACATATGTTTACGGGAAGTGACTGAATTGGATGGTACCGTAACCGTATAGAGCTTCCACGAGTTAAAATGGCACCGAAGCTTATGCATAGCGAACTTCCGGTCCGTGAATCTCCATTTGGTTTTCATGGCAGTGAATCGTTCGTTCGTGATTATCTTCTTTATTATTTCGGATTGTGGTTTTGTTTTTAGGCGTTCAACTTATGAAATAAGAACTAGAGGGTTGGCCTTTCATGAATATTCCAAAGACAAGTTTCTCCTAAAAGAGTAATTAGTAACACTTCGCATCAGAGGCGACCATAACAAACAGCTTGCCTACAAAGTGTGCGATTTGCACATTTAAGACGGCAGTGGTCAACATATCTTAGACTACAATAATTAAGTTGGTGCAAATTAAATATGTTATATGTGGGAATATTATTATAATTTGCTATCCGGTTGTTATATTAGTATATTATAAATTAACGTGGCCCGTTTAAATGCTAAATTGTGACGGATGCTACGAGTCATAGGTTATTCGCCGTACCGGTAGGCCTAATATTTACTAACAACGCTTCGTTTCTTCTTTAATATTTATTTAATCATTATAATTATAATAGCCTACCTATTAACACTTATTTAACCAATAATCATTTTATAATTCTCTACATATTCCAAGTATTGCAAAAAAGCGATATTTGATAGCACATGCGGTTCCACCTTAAAATCCAACCGTGCCCAGTTTTCAGTACCTATGGAAAATATTACCGTAAGTTAATAAACCAAACAACTGGCGACAATTTTTTTTGAAATGCTCATTTACATCTTCACCCTAGTCTACGTAAAGTACCATACGGTAATCACTGAAAGGATAGGGGGGACATGACCTCAATTTCACAAACGAACGAACCTCATTTTGCATGAATTATGGAACCAGAATCCTAATGGAGGTATAGAATGTCTGCATTTAGAAATATGTTAGTCGATAATTTAAAACAAGATGCCAAAAACTAAATACAAAAAGCTGCGTGCCTACTACGGTGTAAAGTTGCTCCGTGAAAAAAAAAAAAAAAAAAGAAAAAAAAAAAAAAAAAAACACCCCGCCAAGATT
Organism: Meconema thalassinum; assembly: GCA_946902985.2. Classification (NCBI taxonomy): domain Eukaryota; kingdom Metazoa; phylum Arthropoda; class Insecta; order Orthoptera; family Tettigoniidae; genus Meconema; species Meconema thalassinum. The sequence continues at coordinate 2,104,166,610 of OX336388.2, read as the reverse complement.
ATACGATGTGCATACAGTTAAATACAATCATCCAATTGGAGAAACACTTTCTTTGTCACGATCTTATAAGCAATTCAGACATAAACTGATGTAATTTACGGGAAAATGTGCAACATTTAGAGACTAAGAGTGTTGTATGTGGCACAACGTTAGCTGACATTTCGCATCATTAATACATAAGGAATGAACACATACAGAGCTTTCTCACTGCACACAGCTGAAGATCATATCATTCTTGGTGCATTTTACGTTCTCATAACAACAATAATTTGCTTAGTTACATGCAAGGAAAATTGTAGTACACAGTTCCCATTGCTTCCATTACCTGACTATTAAACCAGAAGCTGGTAATGCATAACCATACACCGGTGGCACGTCCTATGGCAAATGAAAGATCGAAAGAAAATGTAAGCTCTATAGGAGCCCGGAACAAGGCGATAAAATTTTCTAAATTACTGAAAATAGTCAAAATACCCTTTGTAATAATGAATAATAATTTTGGGGAGCATGTAGTAATAGATGTTACCCACCCACTATCCCTTTTTAGATCACGACTTTTATAGTAAAATTGGAGGTGTGTCCGCTATTACACGCTTAAATTATGGAACAAATACAGTATTGCTAATCCCGTGCATTCGGTACTGACCGCCTTCCTGTCACTTTGCCCCGCTTTTCCTCTCCGCAACCCACGGTCGCCACATAACAAGACCCTACGTCCAACCGCCACACGGCAAGAATTCTGAGCATGCTTCTCACCTACACTCTGTATTTCGAAGGAAACAAAGCGAAGGATATGTCGGGAGCTTGGAACAGCTGAGCTGTGTTGCTAAGTTTTTAGTGTTGTTGTAAATCAACTGATTCGAATAATACACAGCGCTACACTTCAGACATTATTTCTGTACAATTATACGTAATATATTTTTAAAAACAATAAAGAAAGTAGGTAATGTGAATATCAGCATGTTTGCAGACGATGTCAAGATTCCTTTCACAAAGAATGATCAATGTTCGTTACAACAACAAAACTTCAGGTTGCAAGCAATCTAAACTAGGCCTCCCACAAGGAGCTGTATCAAGCACAACTTTATTCAATGTGTACATCAACGATCTTCCAAAAACAGTAAAGAAAGTAGGTAATGTGAATATCAGCATGTTTGCAGACGATGTTATCATTTGGACCACAGCACGTAACAGCCCAAATCAGCAAATGCTTCTTGAACACAGAATGAACCAGGCACTTATAAAACTCAAAAACTGGACTGAAAACAATAATATGGAAATCAATACTTCCAAAACAGTATACCAGTTTTTCTCCCTGAGACACCACAATCCAACTTTTAGTCTCAAATTTAGTAATCAAGACCTTCCAAAAAGTGAAAGTACAAAGTACCTAGGTATCATCATGGACAAGAAGCTGAATTGGACCAAACACATAAAACATGTGGAGGATAAGGTAAGCAAACGGATGAAATTACTGAAGAGACTAGCAGGAGCTACTTGGGGGAGCACTCAAGACACACTCAACAAAACCTACAATACTTACATCAAACCCATCATAAAATATGGCAGTGAAGTACTCTCTACAGCACCCCAGACAACTATTGATCGCCTCGAGAGGTGTCAGAATAATGCCCTACGAATCATAACAGGTGCAATAAAAACCACACCTATAACCGCCTTGCAATTATATACCCACAACTTACCAATAGAAGAAGAGATGAAACATCAAACAGCCAATGCATATCTCAGTATACAAAGACTACCTCAAATGACATGGATCAAAAAACCAGTTTCTAGCCCCAATCTTAAAACACAAAAAGATCCCAGTCTCGCCAAAGAATACATCAATAAGAGCAATCTGCAAATAAAACTTGAACCACTCTGTATGCCAGTCAACCCCATTGAATATATACAAGTGACTACAGATCTTACTTTGTTAGAAGAGGTCTGCAAGAAAGGCTCTTCACCACAAGATCTAAAACACCTGGCCCTCTGTACAATAGAAGAAAGATACCCATCTAATCAATGGCTAAAAATATTTACAGATGGCTCACAAGACAAAGAAAATAGAACTGGAGCAGGAATACATTCATCTCTCTTCTCACTCTACTTCCCAGTAGGCCAAAACAAAACAAACTTTGATGCTGAGATAAGAGCAATTTCACATGCACTCCATCAGTTATTAGGCAGAAACATTGATTATCAAAAATGCGTTATCATTACAGATTCAAAAGCAGCCATCCAAGCCATCTCGTCAAATTATAAGCCCCAAAATAAAGAACTGAAAGAAATTTTTTGTATGATAAAAACCCTTCAAAGACTCCACAAACATATCTCATTTCAGTGGACCCCTTCTCATGTTGGAATAGTAGGAAATGAAGAGGCAGACAGATTAGCAAAAAAAAAAAAAGGTACCACACTACAACAACCTGTCAGTCAGACTGATTTTATGTCAGCAAAAGGGATCTTGAAGAATACTATCAAAAACAGGAATGAAGAAATGGCAAAGAAAACAGCAGAAACCAAATTATGGAAAGACATTGATGCTAAATGGGATCAATATAAATTAACACCAAGAAGAGAAGCTGTAGCCTTCTTCAGACTTAACACTGGCCACGACTGCCTTGCAGCTCATCTGAAACGAATCAACATCCTGAGATCTGAAGAATGCACACTTTGTCACGAACCTGGAAGTAAAATGGATAAGGGGCACCTGCTACATTGCAACAAACTTGATGTGACTGCTAGAACTTCTGGAAACCTCACACAACTCTATTGAAACGCAAGAAAGCTGATGGATTGGAATCCGGGCTAGCCATAAGAAACAACTACATATTTTTTAAAAAGATCCTGAGTCAACGCCGAGGAAATTCAAGGAGAGAAATACGATATTTTTAGATGAATAAATAAATTACACACCGAAGCTATGATACCTTTATCATCGGTATTCAATTCAATAAATACGACAAAGAGGGCAAACACTCTATAGCTAATGAATATAAAAACACTCACCAATCAATGATTATCCTTTAACATGAAACAAGAGTCTGAGGTCGTTCACAGCTTACTACAGTAGTTGACAGATAACACCATGCGCACTCAATGAATCGCGACTCTCTACGGTTCATATTTGCCTTCGTGATAATACAAAAGTAAAGTTAAGGTAAAGACATTTAGCACTGAACACTCAAACAAGCCCCTCTGTGGCGATATTATTGCCGTGGTTTTATATTGTCGAGTTGTAGGCTATTGAATGGCAACGGTATTTTGAACACTATGACAGGAAACAATAGCCTGTGCTCTATTATCGATTGACGCAAGCGAACTGACACCAATAAATAAATTATCCTCAGTCACTTGGCAAGGATTTCTTTGACACTCTCCATCCCTTCACTGTCCCTATCATCACCACCACCATCATTGTCTTCGTCAGAGCTTGATGAATTGCCAGGGTTAATAATCATTTCATCCACCGCGATATCCAGACCGCCTTCAGTATTTCTTTCTGTACATGCTGTGCGGGATGTGTCCAGTCCTCGGGTCGAACTTCGGCGAAGTAAAAGTAACGAAACAATTACAATAAAAGGAAATCCGACACAGACAGTGGTTAACAAGCGACTGAAACAATGCCTGCCCATACGAGAAGAATTCTGTCACTTGTGTGGTGTATTTTGTAGCCACGTTGGTGACGGGTGTTTGATAATAAAATGTCGAGAGCTGTGAGATATTGTTAGGAGTTATTGAAATTTATGCATGTTATGTGATTTTGTATCACAACAATGCAGCTCTAGACAGAGGTTTTTGAACGCATTTGCATTGAGTGTTTCCACGGACTTGAAAACGATTTGGTATGTGCATCTCCCCTGCAAAAGAAGACCATGGAAAGGCTAAAAACAGTACAATTCCACACGCGACACGCCGTGAATACTTTTTAATTCAGATTTATTTTATCGAAGTAGATGATAGAAAATAAAATAATGCAAAACGAAATTATATAAGTCACTTTGACAAATACGAGATTGTTATGGTACTAGGAACTTCAGTTATACACAGCACAAAATTAAGTTCTTTTGACAGTACTTTTTTTTTCCAATTCCTGGAGATCTTTCGTGGCTTTTCTTTCGTCTGCCACCTTAGCCGTCGCTTCGCACCTGTTTTGCTTCCTTGAACACTGCGTAGGAGTTTCGTGCAGTATGGACTCTAGCTCACGGTTATCTTTTCTACTCCACCAGCTGCCATCACAGCGTCCTGAACAGTATAGTATGCATGCCAATCAGACTTGCTTCTTTGTGATTGACGATCATGCACTCCTTGTTCAGAGAGAAACCTCTCTCTAGAGCTGCATTGTTGTGATACAAAATCAGTATCATTTTAACGAAGCTTGTGAGATCGTTTTTGGCAGGAACTGAGGAAGGTGCTGAAGCCACTAATTCAGACCACAGCACGTCGAGCCATGGCTATTTTCCGTCGAACTGCTTCAAACGCGCAGTGGCGGAGGGCAGTCTCAGAAGTGCGGAGTAGCTGCTCTCGATGCGGTCAGCCATTGTGCCAGAAAGCAAATTCTTCTGATTACAAAGAATTTCCAGGGCAATGACGACCCTAACTGAGCAGGAGGACTCTACCGAGCGTTCGGGGGCTAAGAAGTCAGGCATTATGAGACTTTTCAGCGACTCCTATAGGGTCTAGACAGGAAATAGCATGGGTCTCTTGTGAGCAGGAGTTGACCTCTCTTTGTTTTTTCAGCCATAGGATACGAATGTACAATTTTCGGCAGTTGGTGCGAAATTGCAGCATATCCGCATCTGGAATTTTCTGAGATCTTGAGCTGTAAGCTTCTTCAGGGGCTGCTCTTGTCGAGAAACCCAGGTCTCCTCTGTGAATAACAAAGCGGACTGATTCCTGTATGTCATTGTCAGCAACGAGCGCGGAGAGGGTACGGCCGGCAGTCGGCCAGGCAAAGCATGCACTGGACGTTGGCTGGGTCCTCATACCGCTTAGCACTCTATCGGTGGCGCAAATTGCGGGTGGCAGCGCGGTCTGCAGGCGAAATGGAAGACTGAGCAGGAGGACTCTACCGAGCGTTCGGGGGCTAAGAAGTCAGGCATTATGAGACTTTTCAAGATTTCCCGTATCAAGTGCGAATTTCCCGTATAATTCCCGTATTTTTCCCGGGTCACTAAAATTCCCGTATAATTCCCGTATCGCTTGACACCCTGTGTACACCAACATTCCAATTAACAAAGCAATCAATATTATCGAAAACAACTTAAAGTCCAACAACTCGGCAAATTAAATTGAGGTTGTGAGATTACTGAGGGTCGTACTCAGCCAAAACGTGTTTCAGTTCGATAATAAAATATACAAACTAACAGAGGGCCTAGCCATGGGGCCACCACTAAGCGGGCTAATCGCCGACATCTTCATTAACGCACAGGAAAATGTGTTCCTAGGAAAGACCTCAACAAAGGAAATAGTAATATGGAAAAGATACGTGGATGATGTATTTTGCATCTAAGACACTGAATGAACAAACGAAGAAACAATTCTCCATACCATTAATAGCCTACACCATTCAATCAAATTCACTAAGGAATCCGAAAACGATCGGAATATAAATTATCTCGACATAACTATCGAACATAAAGCTTTCATATTCCATATTCCGAAAAAACACACAAACTTCGCATGCAACTGACTAACAGTCCAATCACCTAGTACGCATAAATTAGCGAGGTTCAATTCAATGGTCCACAGGGCTTTAAACATACCCATGTCAAAAGACAATTACAATAAGGAAATCAGAATAATCAAGCAAATAGCAAAGTAAAACAATTTTCCGTCCAGCAAAATAGATCAAATTGTAGCCAGACATAAAAAATAAAACTATTCAAAAGCCTGACGATAATGAGAAACAATTCGCGCATTTCAATTATGTGACAGGGCGTGGTGGCGCAGCGGTCAAGCTGTTGGCCTCTCACCACGGCAGACCGGGTTCGATTCCCGGTCAATGCATGTGAGATTTTCAAATTGAGGTGCCTAGCAGTTGTGTTTTTCGTCCTAAATAGTAATCTAAATAAACGTGACCCGTATTCAAGGTCAGGGGTATATTCTATAACGTGCCAAGACACCGATTGTCAAGCTAATTACATCGGGCAGAGTGGAAGGAGAGTAGACACACGTTATAATGAACATAGGAATGCGATAAGATACGGAACACATTCAGCCGTGTGCGAACATATGTGTGACGCAGGGCACAGCTTTACCAACATAGAGTCGGACCTTAAAATAATCCATCACGAATCGAAAGGCAGAGCTCTTGACATAAAGGAAGCAATCGAGATACACCTAGCCAAACGAAACAATCCCAACAATCTAAATGAACACACGTTCATGGAGAGCTCACCCCTCTTCACGCTACTAAAAAACACACCCTGTCGGAAACAAAACACAATTTAGCGACACAGCCAAGCTAGATAAAAAAAGGGGGGAAATTAGGGGGTTTTTAATAGGTAAATGTTATCTGGATCAGGTGTACGATGTACTTTGCTTCTGCAATAAACCAAGGCCCATATTCGCGGCAGTATTAAAGGTGCCGGGACGTCCTCATAAGACCGTCAACGCTTAGTTCGAATGGGTTATGCTCCACGCGTGGCGAGGGCCAATCCACGGTCTTTAATAGTTGTGGACCCACCTCATTCAATAACATACATCTTATCTAGGTTGGCAACACCTCACATAAACACATCGCTATCACTCCCCACAGCACGTAGGGACAGGGGGGAGGATGCAGGGGAAAAACCAGTCGTTAAGATAACCACCGCAGTCGACCGCACAGCGAGTTCCAGTGAGCACGAAAACTGCGAGTAGCTGTAATACGGAAGACAATCAGGTAAGTAGTTAGCCAAAAATTTTATAGTTTAACCATAGTTTACAACCATATAATCTCTCTAAAGTACAATCTCCGGATAGCTATCACCATTTAGCATTTCACCTAACATATATACTGCATTTAGCATACACTGCCAGTTGCAGTACCAATACTGCAACTAAATAATTGTACATATTGTAAATATTTTCACCTGTATTTCAAACATAGATTTTGTAGCCTAAGTGTAATGGATCTGATGATGATCGCTTGACGATCGAAACTGGTCATCCTAATGTTTTATTAATCTCATGTAATTTATTTCAGGATTAGGGCATAACCCATCTCTTTTGGGTACATTCGTGTTGACCGACTGAAAAGCACTAAACTCTTGTTTACTAAGGCAACACTGAAAATATGGCTTCAATCACCACAAAAAGAAAGCATGTAGTTATAATTATGTTAAGCTGATAGTGCATACATGGCATTAAAGACAGATATTGACATTGCTTCCAAAAACACAGATAATATTGTCACTCTGTGTGTTGATTTACAACAAGTATTGTTTTGCCCTACTTTGACTCACTCTAGTGTGTTCTATCAACACCAACTGTCAAACTAGAATTTTGCAATACACGACATGGGTTCAGGGAGTGTAACAATGAACATCTGGTATGAATGAGTTGCGAAAAAGGCATCGACTGAAATTGCCTCATGTATTTTAAAGTCATCATCATCATCTTGTACAGTTTCCAGCCCCAGGCTGGGTCTGTTTGGAACATAAGCCTCGCCACTTAGTTCTTTCTTCCCACCACCTCTCCGCTGTCACTCTGGTCCAGTCCTCGCCTCTCTTCTTGACACATTCCTCCACTCCTTTCAGCCATCTATCTCTTGGTCATCCCCTTGGTCGTTTCTTCTGCATCTGCATCTCATGTATCCTCTTGGGAATCTTCTTCTCATCCATTCTCTTTAAGTGTCCATACCACCTCAGTCTTGATGTCTCAATCCTACCTTGCAAGGGCTCCTCTTTCACCATTTCCCTGACCTTTTCATTCCTCACCCTGTCTCTTCTTGTTACTCCGATCCTACTTCGCAGGAACTTCATATCACCTGCCTGTATTCTGCTTATGTCTCTTTTCTTCATTGTCCACGTTTCTGAAGCATAGGTCAGTATCGGGATATAGTAGCTTCTGTATAACACTTCCTTGCTTTTTTGTGGGACATCTTTATTCCACACTAAGCTCCTAATGCTTCTCAGAAATGCTTCTGCCTGTCTGCCACGTTCCGAAATCTCTTTGTCATTTCTCCCAATTTCCTCCACTATACTTCCCAAGTACTTGAGACTTTCCACCTTCTTCGGCTGTCCATCTCCAAGTGTTATCCCACTCATTGGTCTGTCCTTTTTCCTGGTCGTTAACAAGATCTCACATTTACTGATGTTGAACTTCCATCCGTACTCTCCCACTGTTTCTTCCCAAGCCTTCAGTTGCTCCTGAATTTCCTCCTCCTTGTTTCCCCAGACCATGAGATCATCTGCAAACACCATTGCTTTCATCTTATCTTCTCCTATCTTTCCTGCTATTCGTGTCATTACCTCGTCCATAACCACAATAAAGAGAAGGGGTGACAGCGCACTACCCTGTTTCAGGCCACTCATTTGTCTGAACCAGTCTGTTCTTTCCCCTCCAACTTTCACACAACTCACACTTCCACAATACATCTCCTTCACTCTGCCTACAGTCTCTTTTTCCACTCCCATGTTTTCCATTGCTTTCCAAAGCTTCTCCCTACACACACTATCATAGGCCTTTTCGATGTCCAGGAAGGCCATCAACAGATCCTCTCCAAATTCGTAGTGGTGTTCCTGGAGCTGTCTCACTGAAAATATGAGATCCACTGTTGATCTCCCAGGTCTGAATCCAAACTGCTCCTCTCTCAATTTTCTCTCCACTTTGGCTCGTATTCTACTTTCTAATATCTTTTCATATATCTTGGCACAGTGAGGTATAAGTGTGACTCCCCTGTAATTTCTGCACTCCTTTCTGCTTCCTTTCTTAAATATTGGGACAATTAATCCTTTCTTCCAATCTTCTGGGGTCTTTTTCTCCTTCCATATCACCCTCATCACACAGTACAGCCACTGTTTCCCAACCTCCCCTGCTGCCTTCACCATTTCAACACTCACTTCATCCACACCTGGTGCCCTTCCTCCTTTCATCTTGTCTATAACCGTTTCCAGTTCTCTCCAAGTTAGGTCCTTTTCCATTCCTGTGTTATCTTCTCCATCTTCCAATACATTGTCTTCCTCCCTATGACCATTTGGATAAGCAAATCCTCAAAGTACTCTTTCCACACTGTCTTGAGTGCCTCTTTGTTGTGTACCTCATTTCTGTTTTTGTCCATCATTACCACATCCTCTCGCAGACCTCTTCTCTTACTTTTGACCATCCCATAAAATACTTTCTTATTTCCTCTGCTCTCTTCCTCCATCATCTCTGTCCACTTAACCATCCACTTCTTCCTCTCCTCTGCGACAATCTTGTATTTTAAAGTATGTTGTAGAAAAGTACAACATTCTTGAGCCACACATAGACCGAACGCTTATTGTCTGGTGTGATCGCTGCGTGGGCCAGAATAATAACTGGCGAATTCTTTCTCTATATACGTACTTGGTCCATTGTGGTTATTTCACTGAAATAAGTCAGAAGTTCTTGTGTTCTGGACACAGTTTCCTACCCTGTGATCGGGATTTTGCCTTGATAGAGAAGCGTAAGAAGCTGTACCAGGTTATGGTTCCTTCCGAGTGGAAGTACGTTATCGCGAATGCATCCTTAAAAAAGCCTTTCGTTGTTAATGAGTTACAGCAGCATGAAATCAAAAATCTTACCTGTATTGAGAGTAAGATTAAGAGAGATCCCAAAACTAATGATTACGCAAGGAATGTGGTTCAAATTTCTACATGATGACCCATTGGCTGTTTATGTCCGCAAAAGCCATAATTTACTGCAACCATGGGAGCAGCATGTCATTCTGAGAAAAGGAAGAGGCTATCCATCGGTACAGTTCGTCCTGCCTCTAAATCTCCCCCCTCTTTACAATGTACTACTTCCCCTAACAAAGGAAAAGAAGGAAGATCTGAAGGACATGTGTCAGTACATGAAGCAAGAGTAGAGGGAATTCTATGAGCAACTGCCCTCACTGATGTGATCAGTTTGAGACACTGGAAGAAAGAAGTATGTACTCTTTTAAATGTTAGAAGTTTTAAATACCATACATTATGAAGTGATAAGTTTGTAAAAATTGATTTGGATTAAGGGGTGTGTGCTACCACAAGTAACTACGATATTTACATGCTACAGAATTGTGAATTGCTGCATGTAGTATGTTATTTTTGTGACTTTTCTTTGTTTTTTATGTTTATCAGTTTAGAAGTTCATGTATTATTCGTAAGTTCATAAATAGGAAACATACAGCATTGTTCCACTAAGTAACATACATCGTTGTTCCACTGAAATTCTCTATAAAACAACTTCAGTTTGGAAACATTTAGTAATAAACTGCTGATTAAGAGTAAACATGTATTGTGATGATGTAATGTGCCTGTTTCCTTGATATAAGGATTCAATTATAATTTATTATTGTGATATTATGTTTTATGCCTCTCCTGTAAAATTTGGAAAATGTGCCATGCAGCGTTGTTCGGGGGCGTACTTCAATAATCGATGCGACATGCCTGAGTGTCCCTATTTTTCATTATCAGAATTTGGTCACCCTACTGTACACCCAGCCACCATCTTGAATGCATGGAATCGGTTATTTTATCTTCGGCATAAGAAAGAAATAAAAAGCTCTACCTTAATACTAATTCTTAGTATCGTAGCTCTAAAATAGTTATTTCTTATCATATTCTGGAAGTTCAAGATGGCCGCTGCATGCTATATTCAGTGTGATATTCATATGAATAATGCTATCGAGGTATTTTATATAGTACTTCCTTCTCACTAAATTTTGTGTTGATTGTAAGAATATATCATGAGGTAAAGATATTCAAGTTTTGAGAACACACAGCCACCACCATGAATGTATGGAGTCACAAGGTTCTGCATTCCTTGAAACAAAAATTATTTGGTTACATAGCTCACCCTCACGTTTTCGCCTTGTGTTTAATGTTAAGTTTTTAGGTTAGAAGCTTGGCCACCTGTTGATGGGGGCACTGCAGAGAGTCTAGTGGATTCTTTGTAGTGGCCCAGCATTTTTTTTGGTATATATCTTTTTTTATGTCCGTTTGTTGGGATGATATTTGTGTAGGCTTGTTTGAATGGTGATGTTATGTTTCCTTTCTTGGATCGCATGAATGTATGTGTATGAGGGCTTGAATAAAAAGGAATAGATGAAGCAAGGAAGTGTTATACAGAAGCTACTATATCCCGATACTGACCTATGCTTCAGAAACGTGGACAATGAAGAAAAGAGACATAAGCAGAATACAGGCAGGTGAAATGAAGTTCCTGCGAAGTAGGATCGGAGTAACAAGAAGAGACAGGGTGAGGAATGAAAAGGTCAGGGAAATGGTGAAAGAGGAGCCCTTGCAAGGTAGGATTGAGACATCAAGACTGAGGTGGTATGGACACTTAAAGAGAATGGATGAGAAGAAGATTCCCAAGAGGATACATGAGATGCACATGCAGAAGAAACGACCAAGGGGAAGACCAAGAGATAGATGGCTGAAAGGAGTGGAGGAATGTGTCAAGAAGAGAGGCGAGGACTGGACCAGAGTGACAGCGGAGAGGTGGTGGGAAGAAAGAACTAAGTGGCGAGGCTTATGTTCCAAACAGACCCAGCCTGGGGCTGGAAACTGTACAAGATGATGATGATGAGATGAAGTGTTATGAATTGTGCTATTAAATTGTATCAGTGACAAATAAAATAAGGAAAATGATATGTATTGCATGAATATCAAATGTGAAGGAAATGTGTCCAACCCAGAGTTATGTTTTACAAGGAATTGAGTGTGTTTCCCTTGTGTGCTAACACCAATCACGACCCCGACCATTACTAGCAGTTAGGATTACGTTAAATACTACTGATTTCGTTGTTGAAGCTCAAAAACATAATAATGTTATTGATTTTACGTCCCTTTTAATTACTGGGGCTTTTAGAGATGCTGGGGTGCCAGAATTCTACCCGAAGGGGATCTTTAACATGCTAGTAAATCTACTGACACGGCTTCCTCGCTGCCAACAGGTGTTTCATTAAAGCAAATGTTCGAAATGATGTCCGTTGTTTCTAATGCACATTGCAACGCTTTTGAAAGTTCTATCAAATGACACCTCCCACAATCATGCGTCACAGTACGTGGTCAGACTGTTCATTTTACTTCAGTGATTCGAACTGTAAACATCTCTTCTCAATTGTTCCACAATGTTAACGATTGCAGGGAGAGTAGATATCATTTCCTCGTACTTTGAGGCTCATAGAAATATTGAAGGAGCTCGTCAAAGGTATGCTAATCTGTTCCCTGATAGTAATGTTCCTTCTGCAACGACTTTTCACAGTATTGTCCAACTGTTTACTGAAACTGGAGGTGTTAAACCAAGAGAAAGAGTCTGACCGCGGCCTGTGACAAACGAGAATAACCCAGTGAATGTTTTAGCGGCAGTTGCTGCAAATCCTCACATTAGTTCTAGGCAAATTGCACGAGGTTCAGGAATTTCTCAAAGAAGTGTTCTACGCATACTGCATGAACACAAATTTCACCCATTTCATGCATCGCTGCATCAAGAATTTTCAAAATCGCTTGAATTTTTGCAACTGGATACAGGAACAACTGGCAGCCAATGATAATTTCATTTCACAGATACTTTTCTCTGATGAATCAAATTTTACGAATCGTGGTCAAGTGAATCGACATAATATGCATTATTGGTCAGTGGAGAATCCCCATTGGTTAGGGCAAGTTGAACATCGACGCCCGTGGAGTGGCAACGTTTGGTGCGGTATTTTAGGTACTCAGGTAATTGGCCCATACTTCATAGAAGGCAATCTGAATGGTCAAATGTACAGCGACTTTTTAGATAATGTTTTACTCATACTAATGGAAGATGTTCCCCTTCAAACAATGGTTATGTGGTTTCAACACGATGTATGCCCAGTGCATTATTCACGAATATATCGAGAAGTTTTGAATTGGAACTATCCGGGTCAATGGATTGGACAAGGAGGTCCTCAAAATTGGCCCGCACGTTCACCCGATTTTTTCTTGTGGGGAAGGCTACAAGAGAGAGTTTACATGGATGTACCAACTAATGGCTACACTGCGTTCTGCTGCACGGCTAAAAGCAAAGGGAAACTACAGCCGTAATGCTCTTCCCGAGGATATGCACCTCTCTACGCATAATTACATGTGATGATGGCCTCCTCCCTTGTAAAATTTCAATCCGGAGGTAAACTAGTCCCCCGTTCGGATCTCCAGGTGGGGACTACTCGAGAGGGGGTTAACATCACAGAAGTAACAAAGAGGAAATCTGACATTCTACGGATAGGAGCGTGGAATGTTAGAAGTTTGCTAGGAAATGGAAGGTTAGAAAACTTAGAAAGGGAAATGGATAGGTTGAGGTTGGATTTGGTTGGGATTAGTGAAATGCGCTGGCAGGAAGAACAGGACTTTTGGTCAGGTGACTGTAGGGTCATTAGCACTAAATCAAACAATGGACAAGCAGGGGTTGGTCTCATATTGAGTAGCAAACTTGGATGCCTACCAGTCAAGCTAATGATGAAGATGTTGAAAAAGTCTACGAAGAAATAGATGAATTTTTGAGGTATATCAAGGGTGATGAAAATGTTATAGTAATGGGAGATTGGAATGCTGTGGTAGGAAAAGGGAGAGAAGGGAAGATAGGAGATTTCGGATTAGGTGAAAGGAATGATCGAGGAAGCAGGCTGATGGAATTCTGCTCCGAGCATGAGTTGATGATGATGATAATTGTTGTTTTAAGGGGCCTAACATCGAGGTTATCGGCCCCTAATGAAATGAAATGGTGTGAAATGAAAGGATGTAGATAAAAACAGCTCACTGCCATGGATGAAATGAAAATGGTGTTTATAAAACAGACAGTGAGCCCCAAAAATTATGCTTTATTTGAATAAAAAGAATAAAAGGTGGATGGTAAAAAAAAGAATAAAACAAATAAGGCATAGTGAAGAATAAAATAGATGAACGCAATAAAAAACATAAAACAGACTTAACCTGAATTAAAAGGCGTAACTACACATTAAAACTTTAAAAAGTACCGTATTTACTCGAATACGACCCGCCCCCTGATTTTGAAGAACAAAATAATAAAAAACTCAAAATTATTTACTATCTTAACTAAATAAACAGAATAGCATTTATCCAAAATAGTTTCCAACAGTTTTGAAGTCGTCCTAAAATAACACACATCAAACTATTAAAAATACAAATAAAAGTACACAAACACTTCATTCATCGTCATCAGAAGTACCAACTACGGAACTTTTATCACCATCACTTTCCCACTAAATGTCGTCATCACTGCCATCCATAGCATTCGAAATACTACATTTCTTGAAGCTCTTCCGTATGAGATCTCCAGAGATACGATTCCATGCCGTCAAAATCCACGAACACAGCAGCTGAACTTTCGGGCGCTGAATACGACCAGTTGGAGTCGGTGTGTGCTTATCGGCCGCCATCCGCTCCGTATACAGCTGTTTCAAGGCTGCTTTGAACGGGCGGTTCACGCAGACATCCAGTGGTTGTAGCATAGACGTCATCCCGTTCAATCACGAATACATGACTCGTCAATATCATATTTCCTACCGGGCACGATTTCCAATAACTTCAGCTTCCCTCACAACTTTCAATTTCTCACTCACAGTAAATGACCGCAAACGTTTCGTAGCATTCATGTTTACACTCTGAGAACGTGCGCGTGACTGTATGACGCCGCGTGCTTACGGTAAAACAAAGTTATAGCCGGAAGAAGGCTAGCACCATCTAGCGGATACTCGCAACAGCCGATATCGCACGCGGCGGGCAATTTAGATCTTTCAAATTTGGATGACTCAAATAACACCCGCACCCCAATTTTTCACGTCCGAATTTGTTTAAAAATGTGCGGGTGGTATTCGAGTATATACGGTAACCACTCTCCCTCATGAACCGGATGACGAGGTCTACTGACGGTCCGTCATCACGGAGAATAAGGGAGAGGTTATTAGGCAGTTTAAGAGTCCATCGCAGATCGGCCAGATCCACACACTCCAAGAGAATGTGTGCCACAGTTAGGTGGGCACCGCAAATACACACAGGGGGATCAGAGCATGAGTTGGTCATAGCTAGGGACCTGAAAAAATCGCATTTGCGATAAATGCGAATTTTTAAATTTCGTACAGAATCCAAGCCTCCGATAATTTCAATGTGAAATAAAACCATTTTTACGCGTAAATCAAAGTGCGACAAAATGCGAATTGTGACCCAAAATGCAAAAATACCAAATAAGTGCGATTTTATAGCGAAATTACTTTAAATCTGCTAATTTATTAGCGAATTTGTTTATAAAACAAAAGAAAATGTTTAGTAGGTGGCCTAATCGCTCGCTAGCGATACCTCATCTTGGAATCGTAGTGTGCTACGTACGCATATTGGTCGATATAACAATCGATTTCTGTATCGATACGAACTTTCGACTATCTATAACTTATTCAGACAGCTGACGAACGAAACTAGTTTGTGTACTTGGCGCATCTCCGCGACTGGTGGTTTGTCGAACACGTGGACTTCGCTAAATGGAAAATTTTGCGGCTTGCCGCTTGAATAGTAACCTTATTCTTTTTGTAATCCTCAAGCACTTCAAGATATTTTATCCTAGACACGTGGTATTGAACAATGACAAAGAAACCGATATTCAAAAACTTCCGGGCTTTACAAACATTCCATGTCATGAAATAAGGAAGGGCTATGATTCTTTCAAGAATATTATTGAATCGCAGTTAAAACAAAATGACGAGTGTGAAGTAGTACGTGCCTTGACTGCTGTTCAATATGAACATGAACATTTTGCCAAGAGTTCTTTAGATCTTTTGTGGACACCAACAAACAATGAGGACAGTGAGCGTGTTTTGTCGCACTACAATACAGATGTTACAGACAGAAGGTGTATCTTGAAAGAGTGCAACGCAGAGTTATTTAAAATGCTTTCATATGAACATTAAATTGTATCTCAAGTGTCGCCAATAGTCATATAGTCCGTAAGAATCCGGAAAAAAATAGATGCTAATTTTCCAAAAAATAGATGCTAAATAGGGAAAATATAAATGCTAATTTGAAGGAAAATAGATGCTAAATTTTCAGGTTCCTAGTCATAGCTAACACCTTATTCAATAACCACAATAGAAGAATATACACATGGATGAGACCAGGAGATACAGGTCGTTACCAAATCGACTTCATTATGGTCAAGCAGAGGTTTCGAAACCAGATTTTGGATTGTAAAACATATCCTGGTGCTGACATAAACTCTGACCACAATCTGGTTGTTATGAAATGCAGATTAAAGTTGAAGAAACTGAAGAAAAGTCAAAAGCCAAAAAGGTGGGCAATAGATAGACTGAAAGTGAAGGATGTAAACGAAAGATTCAGGAAGAGTATAAAGGAAGGACTAATGAAAAACCCTAAACAAACTTCAATTGCAGACGAATGGGCACTTTTGAAGAATGAAATAACAAAATCCGCAGAAGAAAACATTGGTAGGAAAGAAAGAATAGGTAGAAAACAGTGGGTCACTCAGGATATACTAGAATTGATGGATGAAAGGCGGAAACACAAGAATGTAAGAGATGAAAAGGGGAAAGCAGAATACAGACGTCGGAGAAATGAGGTTAACAAGAAGTGCAAGGAAGCGAAAGAGGAATGGTTGAAAGAGAAATGTGCAGGTATAGAAAATTGTCTGAAATTAGGAAAAGTAGACACAGCTTATCGAAGGATTAAGAATACTTTTGGGAAAAAGAAGACTAAGTGTTGTAATAGTAAGGACACAAATGGAAAGCCTCTAACAGATAGGGAAGAAAAGGTTGAGAGATGGAAAGCTTACATCGAGTGTTTGTATAAGGGAAAGGAGATAGAGAATCATGTAATGGAAAGAGAGGAGGAAATTGATGAGGATGAGAAGGGAGATTTAATATTGTCATTTAGACTTTCACGGCCCGTGTTATTATTCATAATGTTGAATTTTGGGCTTATGCCGTGTTTTATTATATTGCAATTCGACGCGTTTCGAAAGAAACCATGTCTTTCATCGTCAGGAATAATCTGGAATACGACAATGTTGCTAAGAGAAAGCAACGAAGAACATATAGAAGGTGCCCAAAGATGGACGCCATTATAGCCCCATGTTAGGGACAACGGAAAGCAGCAGTGAATTACTTTCTCAGGGTTCTGATAATAGGTAGCCAGGATTCACTGAGATTGTAGTCCCAGAATCATCAGGGAGGCGGTTGAAATACGTAAACACCCAGATAATTTCAACCGCGACACCGGCTACAATCTCAGTGAATCCTGGCTACCTATTATCAGAACCCTGAGAAAGTAATTCACTGCTGCTTTCCGTTGTCCCTAACATGGGGCTATAATGGCGTCCATCTTTGGGCACCTTCTATATGTTCTTCGTTGCTTTCTCTTAGCAACATTGTCGTATTCCAGATTATTCCTGACGATGAAAGACATGGTTTCTTTCGAAACGCGTCGAATTGCAATATAATAAAACACGGCATAAGCCCAAAATTCAACATTATGAATAATAAGGGAGATTTAATATTGAGATCAGAATTTGACAGAGCATTGGAGGACTTAAGCAGGAACAAAGCACCAGGCATAGATGATATATCGATTGAGTTGCTACGCTGCATAGGAGATGAAGGTCTGATCAGGTTATTTCACTTGGTGTGTAGGATTTATGAGAAAGGCGAGGTACCCCCCGATTTCAAGAAGAATGTTATCCTCCCTATACCAAAGAAAGTGGGAGCTGACAGATGTGAAGATTACCGTACAATCAGCTTGATTACTCATGCTTCAAAGATCCTGTCTAGAATAATTTACAAGAGCCAGATAGAAACGGAGTTGGGTGAAGACCAGTTTGGTTTCAGGAGAAATGTAGGAACAAGGGAAGCTGTACTAAGTCTTAGGCTGATTTTGGAAGGTAGAATAAGGAAAGATAAGAGAACGTTCATGGCATTTGTAGACTTAGAAAAGGCTTTTGATAATGTTGATTGGACTAAATTGTTTGACATTTTGAAATCTATTGGAATAAAGTACAGGGATAGGAGGGTGATATACAATCTATACAGAAACCAGACAGCAGTCATTTGTGCTGAAGGACATGAGAGAGAAGCTGGTATTCAGAAAGGTGTAAGGCAAGGCTGCAACTTATCACCCATACTTTTCAATCTTTACATTGAACAAGCAATGAAGGAAATTGGAGAAACATTTAAAGTGTGAGTGATGATTCAAGGAGAAATAATTTCAACTCTGAGATTTGCTGATGACATCGCCATCTTGGCCAACACGCCTGAGTATTTGAATGGTATGGACTCCGCCTTACGGAAAGAATACAAGATGAAAATTAATAAATGTAAAACAAAAATACTGGAATGCAGCCTAAATAAATCAGAAACCTCTAAGGACATCACATTGGCAGGTGAAAAGCTGAAGAAAGTAGGAGACTTCTGTTACTTAGGAAGCAAAATAACCAGTGATGGACGAAGCAAAGAGGATATAAAAAGTAGGTTGGCTCAGGCAAGGAAAGCATTTCTAAAAAAAGAAATCTGTTGACATCGAATATAGATTTAGGTATTAGGAAGTAGTTTTTGAAAGCCTTTGTCTGGAGCGTGGCTCTCTATGGAAGTGAAACTTGGACTATTGGTGCAGCAGAAAAGAGGAGAATTGAAGCATTTGAAATGTGGTGTTACAGGAGAATGATGAAGATCAGATGGGTAGATAGGGTTACAAACGAAGAGGTATAAAGATGAGTGGGAGTGGAGATATGTTTCTGGCAACTGCTAATGAAGAGAAGAGATAGGTTAGTAGGACACATAATAAAGACACCCAGGAATAGCAAGCTACTTTTTAGCTACCTTTTAATTCAAGATGTGTCTGCGGTCTGCAAGCATAGAAGCTCATTACGCGGTGTAAACCAAACAACAATGAACGGTGTTTAAAGCTGTAAATAAAATTCACTTGCGGTGTTATAAAACTTAAATAAATAATATAAATTTAATATCAACTTTAACATAGTTATGGAAGCCGGCCATGAAAGCCTGAGCTGTTATATCAAACAAAACCATCCATACAACATTTTACAATAAGGGGAAGTCCTACCACAACTCACCTTATACTGTGTCTCTGCAGGAGTGTTTGCCAGGAAAGGAGGAGATCCCACCAGCATCTCGTATAAGATGACCCCAACACTCCACCAATCACAGAGCTGTGTGTAGCCAGTTCGCTGCAGCACCTCAGGGGCAATGTAGTTGGGTGTACCCACAAGAGAGTGAGCGAGGCAGCGCTGATGCTCCCTTCTTCGCCGCCTTTCCAGAGGTTTCAGTTGATGGCAGCGACACTCGTTATTCCAGTCATCTGTGGGGTCCATCGAGTCTTGTCGCCCGTGTTCCCCTGAATAACACATCAAAATATCACCTAGAGACTAACCTGATGGTAACACAATAAATTAAAATGCTAATAAGATTGTTTCATTTCTATACTCATAAAAACATAGTCATTTTTCCTTAATAAAATATTAAGGAAGAAAAAAATCCACCTACAGTATGTATAATGAAATACAATAATAAATTTTGACTATCAATGTGACTCAATAAGTTAGCCTCTTCTTTAGTCACATAAATTACTAAATGTGCTTTTAACAAAACTCATGGATTTCATCGTAATATCCAAGTTAACCACGTCCACTTATTTTTATTTTCAGTATTATAATGTCACCAAAGAGCTGGCAAGTTAAACAAGCTAACAATCACAGTCTGGTTGGTTGGTTCCTCAGTTTAGGGGCTGTGACAACGCAGTCATGTAGCCCCTTGTACTTTGGGTGTGTATAGAATCTGTCTGATAACCAGTGATAATTGTGGTGACTGTATTAGTGTGCGTTATCTGTTTTCAATTCAAGTGAGGACTGCATAAATTGAAATTTTTCAAGTAGTTCCTACTTTTGCCGCCAAACGCCACCGTCAACGACTACTAGTTCAGGACTTGATTACCAGATGCCACCACAGTCGGCTCCTAGCGACAAACGTCGGAACCTAAGATCGTTTGTCGAATGTTTAACCTATGTTATAATATAGCTTCACACAGGTGTAATTAGTGGAAGGTTCTTTAACATGCCATAAATCTATGACATGGGACCACCGGCTTTACTTCCCCTCCGAAGGAAGGCATACCGAGGGATTTTTGAAGACTTCGGCCGGGTTTGAACCCGCGATCTTAGGCATAGAAGCTCAGCACGCTACCAACTACGCCACCGAAGCCACTAAAATCACAGTCTAAATATTATGTTTTCTTTGTTTACATAACAAAATACCCAGTATGCCATAGATCACATTAAGATTGTTTAAAAGTAGTTTTATTAAATTTTGTCATTGTAGTTGTTCATGTAGTCGAATACGGCAGCGGAGGGAGTGCGATTGCCATTCGACTACAGCCGAACATGGCAGCATAGGGGTTAAGAATAAATTTGTTCTTTACTCTGTTATGTGGTTCCATTAAAATGATGATACATGAACTTCCGAGCGAGGCACGCCATGATGCGTGATAGGCTCCATTTCGGCAACGCTGTACAGCTTTCCCCGGAGCGGGTAGCTGGTGAACGATGTATTATTTCCGCCTACAAATACAAACCGATATAAAATAAGTGAGCTAATTTACGTATTTCACAGTCATACAGCATAACTTTTTGATGTATAAGGATTACATCGCGACCAAGAACTAAATTTTCCAACCACCCCGAGCCGAGAAAAAGTTACCTTACAAAAATGATAACTTTTTTTCTTGGACACGCAAAATTTTGAAATTAATAAACCAGTTATACAACATTCCAATGTATATTGTGTTAAAATTTGGATTCGATCTGATGACGGGTTTTTGAGATAATAATTCTTAAATGTGACGCATGGTTGAAACACGCTTAAAAACGTGCACTTTTTGTGCTCCAACTGCGACAAAAAATATTAAAATGAAAATGAAAATTCCAAACCTACATGAGCTAACGTACAATAGAACGACGAAAATGATGATGTTATTGGATTTTATGTAGGTCTATTGGTTACTTCACAAACAACTTTGAAACTCGAGTACACATAATACTTCGGTCGACGGTAGTTCAATTGTTTCCACAAAACACCTTTCCACCTTCCACAAAATTGTGGGAAATTTTAAAATTAGGTTCTTGTTTCTTGTGTCCTAATCATGCGAACGAAGTCAATGATTGAATAATGAACCTACGCAATAATCGTCATCTAATAGTACATAACTCTATGGCCTACATATATAAAAATCCAACAAGGCGACCATCCTAAATATTTAGACAGTTCTCAATATCTACAAATCTATTACAGCAATCAAACTGAAATTTCTTATGTTGATAGAGGCAATTAACATAAGTAGGATATATGAAAATAGACTATTTAGTTCATCTTTATTACAATAGACTAACTCTAGAATGCTGAAATAGAATATTTTCACAATTATTTGTAACATGTTTACATTATGTTGAACTACAGTGTAAAAATAGAAAAACAGCACCACCCTGACAGTCCATGTGCTAATGGCACAAGTACCGTACTCATTGTAATACTTGAACGTGTGATACTTTTCAAAACATGGCGCAATACACAGTGGTGGATCTCCTGGGCAATTGCCACAAAAGTAAGATGTTTGCTTACGCCAGCACGCCCCATTCCCTTTCTTTGTGCAATGATGGAACACTGTACAATTGGGTTTGTGTTTCTTGTCCTCAAATTGTTTTGGAAAGTGCCTCTCTGTTTAGGAGATGAGTGTTTTCTTCCCCTTTTGTGAGATACCTGACATGCATAATATTCTAGGAGGGTTTGAATAATATTCTTCCGAAGTATTCTGTGAGATATGTAGGCCTATATTACTAGGTGATAATTAACCTTCAAAGCACCCCTAGCAGTATAAATAAAGAGTTCAACTCAAATGTCACATAAAATAACATCCAAGTACAATAATGGTTTACATACAACACAACCTAACTGAGATGGATGCTTGACTCACTGCATTAAAATGTGAAGTTTCTGGTATTACCACTAAACGGCAGCACATCACAGAGCAATACAAAGACAGTCCTTCACTTATTTGACGTCAGAAGAACGTTGTAACAAGCGGTTACAAAATTCTGAGGCCATGGACTAAAGTCGAATACGGCAGCGGACGGAGTGTGATTGCCATTCGACTACAGCCGAACATGGCAGCATAGGGGTTAAGAATAAAGTTGTTCTTTACTCTGTTATGTGGTTCCATTAAAATGATGTTCAGATTTCCCAAGATTTTGGATTTGAGGTGTTCAGATTTCAAGGGTTCTACTGTGATATAAAAACACATACTTCTCTTTGTTCTAGCAGAGCAGGGTCGGCTCTTCTGCACATTTGTCTCCATCTTGCATGGTCTGCAGCGTCCTTCTTCTCAATATTAGCAGTTTACATGTTCTCCTTGGTTTGGTCAAGCCACCGCTTCTTGTGTCATCCTTGTGGGCGAAAAAAATTGTAATGTCTCTTTGCAACTGTGTCTTCGCAACTCTGTAGTACTTATCCATATTACCCATTTAAGATTTGATTGCCGCTGAGCATGGCTGTGCCACCGTTTGTTGATTATTGTAGCAGGAGCCCTGCGGGGTAAAGAGGAGGACACAGTGCAGTCTACACATAAGTCAAGCAGCATTGCACGCGCTACCTGTCTTAGAAGCGCAGATAAGCGTCACAGGAGCTCATGTCAGCACGGACAGATACTTGAGCTTAGTCATATCCTACACGCGCAACTGTACCTGTCAACGAAGCAGAGTGACATGTGACACAAGTAAACAGAGAATAGATCCCATCTCGACCGCCGGCAATCAATTCGTGAAAAGGTAATACCAACGTAAGTGAGTTTCTGGCATCTTTTCAGGGATTGGTGCTACACCAATGGTGTCGCTTACATGGACAATGGTGACATGGTCTAGTTTTGTCAGGCCAATGGACCAGAGGAGTACCCTCATCTCAATGAAGTGCAGTACTTGCTCAAATATGGTGATTCCTGGCCAATACTCAGCTCCATACAATGCTACAGGTCTGATCACAAAGCAGTATACTTTGGATTTTTTCCATATAGGAATTTTACCTTCACATAAGACTCCTGTCGCCATTTAGCCCAGTCGGTATTTGTTCGCAATCACACCCCTTTTAATGTATCCCCACCTAATGTTACGTATGAGCCTAAATATCTGAATCCAGTGACCTTCATGAATTGTTTTCCATCGATCGATATAAAGCCGTTTGCTTGCCACACTCCATATATTCAGTTTTGGAGATGTTCAATTTCATTCTATATGCATCAAGGTGGTCCTTCCAAGTTTGTGTTTGCTCCACTAGGCCTTGGCGTGTTGTGTTTGCCAATAAGACATCATTGGCGTACAGAAGATTCCAGAGATGTTGGTCTGGATATCTATAGTTCCCACGTCCATATACAAAATGAATAGAAGCGGTGACAGCGCTGAGCCTTGATGAACACCAATGTTGATGTGGAAATGAGGCGAAGTCCCCGCTGCACACCTTACCCTACTGATGACATTTTGGTAAAGAGACTGTACACATTCAATGTATACTTCAGGCACTCCATGGGCTCTTAAGGATTGCCAAATAAGTTCATGGGACAATCTGTCCCAGGCTTCTTCCATGCTCAAGAATGTCAGATGTAATGATGTTCTCTCTTTTCATGATGCCATTCGAAGAGTAATCTGACTGCAAGGATAGCGTCAACTGTTCCAGTACCTTTTACAAAACTATATTGATTGTTAGTAACTGAGGCGATTTCACGCAGGCATATGTCCAATACAAATTCATAAATGTTCATTGTGCGGAACAACAATCGGATTCGCCTGTAATTGGCGCACTCATTGACAACACCTTTGCACTTCCAAATCAGGACAGTGATACTTAAATAGCCTTTGGGCACATTTTGCATTTCGATGATCTTGTTGAAATGTACTGTATGAAATTTTGTGCTTTGGGGGCAGATAATCTCATAGTTCCGCCCCTTAATACAACAATAACTATCTAAATGTTGTGCCCCTATGCTCCATTAGATTCCAGACTTTATCAGGTATGTCATCTACTATAGGATTTTTTATTATGGATACTCGAGTTTAGGCTTTAACTACAACCAAACCAACAGACCTTTTGAAGCATGAGTTATACCAATACTTTCCTTGTTTAATTCTGCGTTAGACTATATAAACCAATTATTTTCAAGTTGATTAATTATTTATTTATTTATTTGTGGTTGTAAGAAAAACTGTCCGTGTTTTTGACGTCTTTACTTGGAACCGCTCACTTAAAACTATATACATGGAAAACTACTTGGCTGAGGGTAATGAAATTTGTATATGTGATAGGCACAAGTATTGATAGTGCAAATCTCAAGTTTCAATTTTTTTCAACTACCCGATAAAAAGTTCTTATACTTTTTCTGACGTAACATTTTCTCAGCCCAGGATGAACGCACAGCAGGCAACTTGGTCTCATTTTGAAGCTCTCATTCGTGATTATCGGAAACTACGACCACTGTCAACGTACAGTGTGATGATGAATTTATGAAGAGTAATATTAATGGGAGGTTTTGTGCGTTCCGGCCCTTGCGAGCAAAAACGAGCGGACTTGTGAAATCCGGTGCAGCGTTGCCACGTTAAGTTGAAGTCGTTGCGGCTCGCTACGAACGAACACTGCTTTAAGTTTCCTTTCAACCTTTTATTTTCTTTCCTTGTACAAATTTCATTTTCCGTCACCTTTTCCACATAAGGGGTTTAGACCTTCAATGGCAGGTTTAAAAGTGGGTTGTCTTCCTAGTTTGGAAATGTCAGACTGCACAATTTTTACATGGGCTATCTTTATTATTTACATAATATCTTTACAATATGTAATTCAGTCAGTATTCTTCGTCTGAAGAATGACTCTGTTCCGATTAATGAGAACTGCTGGCATTCATGTTAATAATGACCTGCTCGAAATGAGGGACATTTTCAGACAGGCCATCTATCTCCCAGTAGTGGTCTTAAATTCTTTTAGCGTGTTTAATACATTGTTTCCAGAGTTCAGGAGCAACGGTAAGCAAGGCTTCTCGGCATAAAACATCCATTGCTTCCATACTTCTACCATTTTGTAATATGTTAGCGCAAGTTCGCCCTCAGACAATGGTGGTCTCTTAGGCATTTGGATGTGATGTGATATAAGTAGTAAACAAGAAGACTGAAAATAGCATGTGGACATAGCCAGGTGACTTGCATTCCATTGCACAACTGCCCGGCAACGCTGCACTCGAATTCACCGGCTCGCTCGCTTTTAGTCGCACGGACCGGAACGCGCAAAACCTACCATTAATATTACTCTTGATAAATTCGTCAACACACTGTACATTTACAGTGGTCGTAGTTTCCGATAATCACGAATAAGAGCTTCAAAATGAAACCAAGTTTCCTGCTGTATGTTTATCCTGGGCTGAGAAAATGTTACGTCAGAAAAAGTATAAGAACTTTTTATTGGGTAGTTGAAAAAAATTGAAACTTGAGATTTGCACTACCAATACTTGTGGCTATCACATATAAAAATTTCGTTACCCTCTGCCAAGTAGTTTTCCATGTATATAGTTTTAAGTGAGTGGTTCCTAGAAAAGACGTCAAAAACATGGACAATTTTTCATACAACCACAAATAAATAAATAAATAATAAATAAACTTGAAAATAATTGGCTTATACAGGGTGTTACAAAAAGGTACGGCCAAACTTTCAGGAAACATTCCTCACACACAAAGAAAGAAAATATGATATGTGGACATGTGTCTGGAAACGCTTAATTTCCATGTTAGAGCTCATTTTATTACTTCTCTTCAAATCACATTAATCATGGAATGGAAACACACAGCAACAGAACGTACCAGCGTGACTTCAAACACTTTGTTACAGGAAATGTTCAAAATGTCCTCCGTTAGCGAGGATACATGCATCCACCCTCCGTCGCATAGAATCCCTGATGCGCTGATGCAGCCCTGGAGAATGGCGTATTGTATCACAGCCGTCCACAATACGAGCACGAAGAGTCTCTACATTTGGTACCGGGGTTGCGTAGACAAGAGCTTTCAAATGCCCCCATAAATGAAAGTCAAGAGGGTTGAGGTCAGGAGAGCGTGGAGGCCATGGAATTGGTCCGCCTCTACCAATCCATCGGTCACGGAATCTGTTGTTGAGAAGCGTACGAACACTTCGACTGAAATGTGCAGGAGCTCCATCGTGCATGAACCACATGTAGTGTCGTACTTGTAAAGGCACATGTTCTAGCAGCACAGGTAGAGTATCCCGTATGAAATCATGATAACGTGCTCCATTGAGCGTAGGTGGAAGAACATGGGGCCCAATCAAGACATCACCAACAATTCCTGCCCAAACGTTCACAGAAAATCTGTGTTGATGACGTGATTGCACAATTGCGTGCGGATTCTCGTCAGCCCACACATGTTGATTGTGAAAATTTACAATTTGATCACGTTGGAATGACGCCTCATCCGTAAAGAGAACATTTGCACTGAAATGAGGATTGACACATTGTTGGATGAACCATTCGCAGAAGTGTACCCGTGGAGGCCAATCAGCTGCTGATAGTGCCTGCACACGCTGTACATGGTACGGGAACAACAGGTTCTCCCGTAGCACTCTCCATACAGTGACGTGGTCAACGTTACCTTGTACAGCAGCAACTTCTCTGACGCTGACATGAGGGTTATCGTCAACTGCACGAAGAATTGCCTCGTCCATTGCAGGTGTCCTCGTCGTTCTAGGTCTTCCCCAGTCGCGAGTCATAGGCTGGAATGTTCCGTGCTCCCTAAGACGCCGATCAATTGCTTCGAACGTCTTCCTGTTGGGACACCTTCGTTCTGGAAATCTGTCTCGATACAAACGTACCGCGCCACGGCTATTGCCTCGTGCTAATCCATACATCAAATGGGCATCTGCCAACTCCGCATTTGTAAACATTGCACTGACTGCAAAACCACGTTCGTGATGAACACTAACCAGTTGATGCTACGTACTTTTGTGCTTGATGCTCGTACTGTAGAGCAATGAGTCGCATGTCAACACAAGCACTGACGTCAACATTACCTTCCTTCAAATGGGCCAACTGGCGGTGAATCGAGGAAGTACAGTACATACTAACGAAACTAAAATGAGCTCTTAACATTACGTCAACATTACCTTCCTTCAAATGGGCCAACTGGCGGTGAATCGAGGAAGTACAGGACATACTAACGAAACTAAAATGAGCTCTAACATTACGTCAACATTACCTTCCTTCAAATGGGCCAACTGGCGGTGAATCGAGGGAGTACAGTACATACTAACGAAACTAAAATGAGCTCTAACATGGAAATTAGGCGTTTCCGGACACATGTCCACATAACATATTTTATTTCTTTGTGTGTGAGGAATGTTTCCTGAAAGTTTGGCCATACCTTTTTGTAACACTCTGTATAGTCTAACGCAGAATTAAACAAAGAAAATACAGTGGAATCTCGTTAGTACGTTTTTCAAGGGACTGAAAAATTTGGACGTCATATGCGGGAAAACGTACTACCGAAAAACGCCATACTGCATTTACAACGTATAAGAAAGAACGCGGCGTATATATGGACGTCAAATCGCCGACCTTAGTAAGTGATTGTATGCACTACTACAGTCACGACATAAACATAGGTTATCAGTAACTTACACGGAATAAATAACATAAAAATGAATTACTGTACCTCTACACTACAGTATAATACAGGGTCTTTATTTCTGCTTAGCAAGGACATTCTCGCTCTCGCGCTCCGCCAGTGACGGCTCAGTTACCGGCGACAGCGCACGCATATGTTTGAAGCACGGGCTTGCTTGAACCACTTCAATAAAGCCCTTTCTAGTTGAGGAAACTGTCCCTCTCGCACACGTTTCCTTTTGCCGCTCATTCCTTCTTCAAATGCACGTTCGATTTCCTTCCTTTTGCCGAGAATCGTGTTCAGTATAGACGGAGGAATGTTCCACTTTCGCGCTATATCCACACGCTTCATGTGAGGATTGCATTCCACGCCTCGAATGTATTTCATCTTCTCATCATTAGTTATCTGCCGTACTTTCTTCTTATCCACTACGAAACACGCAATAAAATAGGTCATAACTGGACGTGAACACTAAGAACTAGAAGACAATAGTGCGGAATACGAAGACAATAATGCGCCTACGTGAGAAATAAACAAAGGGGATGGGGTGGAGGGCAACGGGAGAGAGACACGTCACCTGTGTTGAGTCATAGCTATAGCCACTTCTACGCCGTCAAACACAATAAAATCATCTACACTGTCAATAACTATCAGAGAATATGCGGCAATATCGCGTCGTGTTTCCCAGAAGCCGATTTTTTTAATGAAATAAGAATAAAATACGGTTCACTAACAAATAGTTCAACGGAAATTTGATCGTTGTAAGCGGGAATAGAGAACGTATTAAGGGGATATATCAACATGAATTTAGTAGGATAGGGACTTGAGAAAGGGCAGTGGGAGAGAGACACGTCACCTGTGTTGCGTCATAGCTATAGCCACTTCTACGCCGTCAAACGCAATGAAATCATTTACACTGTCAATAACTATCAGAGAATATGAGGCAATATCGCGTCGTGTTTTCCAGAAGCCGAATTTTATAATGAAATAAGAATAAAATCAGGTTTGCTTACAAATAGTACAACGGAAATTTGATCGTCGTAAGCGGGAATAGAGAACGTATTAAGGGGATATATCAACATGTATTTTGTAGAATTGGGACTGGGACTTGAGAAAATCATCGCGCTAAACGGGAAAACGTCGTAACCGAGAACGTGCTAACGAGAATCCACTGTATTGGTATAACTCGTTTTTCAATAGGTCTGTTGGTTTGGTTGTAATTAAGGCCTAAACTCGAGTATCCATAATAAAAAATCCGATAGTAGTCCAGTCGCTTTCCCATTTTTCATCCATTGCACTGCAGTCTCTACCTCCTCAATTATTGAGATCAGTGGTATAGGTCCTAATTAAAGAAAGCTTACCAGTTGGTCAACACAGATTGTGTCCAATTACATTAGGTGGGAAAACAAGTATTTATATACCCAAACCTGAAAGTAATATTAAGTAATAAAGTGCTTTTATGTACAAAAATGGGCATACTTAATTGGATGACATGTGTCGATCGTCAAGCGATCATCATCAGATCCTGCTCACTTAGGCTTAGGCTAGTTAATGTATGATGTTTATGAATTAAACTTATGCACAAATATAATTATTACAATATTTAGATTGCAAAAGTTTTACAGTATTATTGATCACTTCTTAAGTTATTGTATGAGTCTTCAGTCTTTTAACTGGTTTTAATGCAGAACTCCATGCTTCCCTGTCCTGAGCTAATCATTTCATCTCTACTTAGCTACACACCCTACATCCAACGCAATCTGTTTAATATATTCTAACCTTGATTTACCCCCACAGTTCTTATCCTCGATCCTTCCTTAAATAACTAACTTTGCTATTCCTGGGTGTGGCTGGCTGCGTGGCTCAGCGGTAACGTTCTCGCTTGCTGAGCCCAAGGTTGCAGGTTCGTATCCTGGCACAGTCAGCTGGCATTTGAGGGTGCGCAAATGCGAGGGAGCCGTGTCAGTAGATTTACTGGCAAGTTAAAGATCCCCTTCGGGGCAAAATTCCGGCACCCCGGCGTGTCTAAAAGCTAGAGTAGTTAAAAGGGACGTAAAACCAATAACATTATTATATTATATTCCTGGGTGTCTTGTTATGTGTCCTACCAACCTATCTCTTCTATTCATTAGCAGTCACCAGAAACATCTCTCCTCTTCCTCGTGTCTTAATACCTCTTCATTTGTAACCCTATCTAGCCATCTGATCATCATTCATTCTCTTGAAACACCGAATTCCAAACGCTTCAATTCTCCTCTTTTCTGCTGCACCAACCAAGTTTCACTTCCATAGTGTGCCATGCTCCAAACAAAGGCTTTAGAAAATTACTTCCTAATACCTAAATTTATATTCAATGTCAACAGATTCCTAACAGATTTCGATCGAAACTGGTCATCCAAGTGTATTTCTTAATCTCATGTACACTTTTTCAGGGTTATAGAGTACTGTGTGATAAGAAAATACCTATCCACCAGAAAGGAAAAGTTTACAAGACCATGATAAGGCCAGTGGCACTCTACGGCACAGAATGTTGGCCAGCTTCAACCAAACACGAACAAGCCCTCCATGGTATGGAAAGGAAAATGCTGCGTTGGTCCATGAGTATTACAAGACTTAACCATGTCCGAAATGAACATGTAAGGAAGCAAATGGGAGTTGCAACAATAAATTAAAGACAAAATGAGGGAAACACGTCTTCGCTGGTATGGGCATGTCACTAGAAGTGATGAGCACTCTGTGATAAAAACGGCCCATTGATACGATCCAGGAGAGCATCGATCCCGTGGGTGCCCAAAGAAACGATGGATGGATAGAATCAGTGAAGACCTACTGGTGTGCAGCCTCAAAACTGAAGATGCCCTTGACAGGAAGAAGTGGCAAACAACAACCAAGCAAGCGGATCCTGCGCCAATGCGGGAAATACGCTAGGAAAGAAGACCCATCTCATTTGGGTACAATCGTGTTGACCGACTGAAAAGCATCAAAGATTCCTATTCTGTAGAAATACTTTCCTTGCCTGTGCTTTGTAACAAAGGCACTCCCCAGCTTGCTGGATTAGATTTGTGCCACTTTCAAATCATTATTTATTGTAAAAAATTTAACCAAATTAATATACTTTCCTCGCTTGTGTTCTGGGATTTGGCCCCCAAACACTACTAATTATAATTCATGGAATTTTTGTCTGGCTGGTATCTTGGGATTTACTCCCCAAGTGTCTTCCAATTATTGATTAAAATTATAGGAACTTTCCTTTTGCTAACAATTGGGGATTCGCCCCCAAATGTATGAAACTAGTTCCTAACTATTCATGGCATGCTTGTATCTTGGGACTTGGCCCCCAAGTGCATGCAACTTGAAACTTTCTTTGTTCGTTTGTTCACTGGAATTTAATATACAACCACTTGAAAATTATTTATGTAAATTACTCAAATTGTTGTTAAAAGTTAATGGGACTTTTTTTTCCTGTTTGTGAAAGTGGGCTTGGATCCCTCTTTTATTGTTACCTGCTATTCCTTTCAGGTACATTACTATTTATTTAAATGATCAGAATTTTTCTCTTTGTTGAACAAAAGCTAAACTCCACTTATTCTTCTCTACATTGTGAGAACTTATTGTTATGAAAATTCTTTCTTGTTTGGTAATGGTTGTTAATAAATTTAATGCATTTAAGCAACTTGTTCTTCCTCTCTGTTCTCCTAACCTACAATCGTCTCATTCCCTTTTAACGATTAACTTGGTTCGATTTGAGGCTTCTCCTCTAGTTCATTCTGATAAAGGAAGTTTAGCATTGACTGATCCGTACCAAGGCTTATGAGATCACCTATTGTCCATGTGTGTGTGTATGTATGCGTGTCTCTCCCCCCCCCCTCTCCCCCTAATAAAATATAAACGGCAGGAGCGATTTCAACGAAACTCAGTAAGGTCATAGTACTATAATTAAGTACAAGTTTTTCGGATACAGCAATAAGGAGATTGAGCGAGCCTCTCATCCCAGGCGCCGGAGCACGAGGAAAGAATCTGAGGAAACTCCGGTGGCCACAGCATTCCTGCCATACGTGAAGAAGGTGACGGACAGGATAGGCAAATTACTCAAGTCCTATGGGGTGAAGACGGTTTATAAACCCAGCGCCAAAATCCGGGACTTGCTGCGATCCGCTAAAGACAAGCGCCACCCACACTCCACTGCAGGTCTACAGAATCCCGTGTTCCAGTGGGCAGGTGTACATAGGAACTACGAAGAGGAGCGTGACCACCAGACTCAAGGAACATAACAGACAGCCGCCTGGGTCAAACTGAGAAATCTTCAGTCGCTGAGCATTCTCTCTTGCCCGGTCACGCTATACAGTACGGGGACACAGAGATACTCTCCACGACCACACACTACCTCGCCAGGCTGCAAAGGGAAGACAGAGAAACACCCCAACAACTTCAATCAAAGGAAAAAATTGAACATATGCGTAATACATGGATCCCTTAGGAACACCCAGGCCAAGATATCACGCACCCCTCAACCTGAAGAATGTGCTCTAAAGTTCGTCAGCTATGACGACTACTGGACACGATGATCAAAAGATAATTTAATTAATACAGGGTGCTTTAGAGCTACATTATAAGTATATTGCCGCTGTTAGTTAGGTCTTACAAGGAGAAATGACAATGGGCCAGTTTTCATCAAGACAGCTCAGCTCACAGGAGATGTTTGACGCTGGGAATCACCTATTACATCGCACACATGATTTAGAAAAGTTGCTCCTTATCGGCAAGGAAGGTATGATGCATCTCGTAAGACTTCGTGCGTTCAGAAAGACCCGTTGACATGCTTATTTTTTGTACTTATATACGAGAGTGATGATGACTGGATCAGTGACGAAAACCGGTACAGTTACCTTAGATGAACTGTATTTAAAACTGGTGGCCTATTGTTATGTGGTTATCTTGTCAGTGTGACAAATGCACAATGAGCTAGCAGGACCATTTTATCAAATTTCATTTGTGAATTTGTTAATGCACAAATGATACAACACACTAGAATGGAATAAGGTTATGTAAACTTAGCTGGTATTAGAAACCTGAGTCCTTTACCACGTCCATCCTCGCTCACTGCTCACCTCGGACCAAGGAGTAATAAGGAGACGCCCTGCCAGCGCTATAGCATGCGGAGAGTTGAAGCACTGATCACGTCCCCATACTTGCCCGTCTAGAGCGGTAAATGGGGCCTACGAGCGTAGACTTATTAATTAGTGGGATTTAAGTATGATTACCAGTAAAAGATTCGTGTGCAGGTATAGTACGAAGTTGTAAGGTAGGCCTATATGACGATGGAAATCAAGGAATATTTGTTGATCTTTGCAGGCTAGCGTGAAGTGTACGGCAGTCACAATACTTTCTATCGCACTCGAAAATCATGTAAACCGCCGTAAAACGTTTAATTTTACAACATAAACTAGAGCAATACACCGAACTAAAATATAGCATAGCACTTGGGAAATGAATGTATTATACCGGTATGCAGTTTTTATAACCTGTATTATTGTGGATTTCAGGCAACCAGACACCCACCACTGTTCTTAACTTTAAACATACCAAATAATGGGCAAATAATTACCGAGATACCAGTAGGCCTGCCATTATATTCATGAATGTGTATTAAATAAATTAAATAAATTTAAAATATTAAGTCATGTGAACTAATTGGGTGGTGGCGTTATTGTTTTTATTGCACGATGTTTAAAAAAAATAGGCCAGTTCAGTTCCGGCAACAAACTAAACAAGGTCTAGGCTGAGGTTTGAGATTAACACGCTAAAATATGCAAATAATGGCATATCAATCTTCTAACACCCACGAGCAATAAATCTAGAGCTCAAGCCACGTTAAAAATAGATTGGGGGTAATTAGATTACAGTAATACCGTTCATTAATTGACATGCAGAAACTATTTCCAGTAAGAAACGAAGGAAAATATCCGTAATTAATTCCTAGCAATCAAAATACTTATATTGGTGGGCACAATGCCAATATTTGAACATTTAATGAATGATACTAGAACTCTTGATAGAACTTTGTCCTACAAGAAACACATAGAAAACATCGCTACAAAGTTGAGCTCACGTAATAACATCAAACAGAAGTCGAGTGGAAGTTCATGGGGTGCAACAGCTACAACTTTAAGATGCTCTTCCTTAGGTCTCATCTACTCTGCTGCTGAATATTGCGCCCCAGTATGGCTTAATAGCCCTCATGTGAGGAAAATTGATGTTCAACTACATACAGCAATGAGGACAATAACAGGATGCATTAGATCTACTCCTCTACAATGGCTGCCACCTTTAAGTCATAGTGCTCCACCAGATTTGCGAAGACAGAATGCCCTTCTCAAGGAATATGAAAAATTGATTAAAAATCCACAGCTCCCAATTCACTCTGATGTTCCTATGCTTAAAAGGAGTAGATTAAAATCCAGGCGGCCATCCATAATATTGGCAGAATCTTACAAGAAATGGGCTTTAACATGAACAAGTGGTCGGAAATGTGGAGTAGAACTAATAACGTCAAACATCAGACTCTAATGAGAACCCCCACAAAGCCACCAGGCATGGAACTCCCGCGACATGCATGGGAGACAATGAACAGGATTCGAACAGGCCATGGCATCTGTGCAGAGTCTCTTCACCGCTGGGGAAAGGTCCCATCTCCCCAATGTGATTGTGGCAGTGAACATCAGACCATCCAACACATTATATCAAGTTGCAGCCGTTGAGCGTACCCTGGAAATCTTTAACGATTTCTATGAAGTGACAGAGGCAGCCCTTCAATGGATAGAGAATTTAGATATTAAATTATAAATTTAATGACTTAGTTAAATTAATTTTGTATATTTATTATGTTGTAATTCAGTTTCGTTATTGCCATACGCTAAATAAATAAATAAATAGTACCGTACCTTAAGGTGGCTACTCTTAAGGATGAAAACTTAACACAATAAATGGCAAATAACGTGCATTTACTTGTGAAATGGCATTAATTTGGCAGGTGGGAGTTCTGTTTGTGCAAACATGCCCCACATGTCGACATTTCGTCCCACACGCGAAATATCACCACTTTTAAGTACGTACGTCACACCATTACATGCTTTTCTTATGGGACTACCGCAATGTTTTGAGCATATGTGAAGGAGTAACTTCTGGCTTCATTTCCTTGCCGTTAGGGCCTCTCCTTATTACTCCTTGCCTCGGACCGTGTATTCACCACACTGACAAGACAACTTTAAATTTGATTTCAAGGCATTCCAAGTATCTAAAAAAACTAGCTGTTCTTTTTTTTTTTTTTTCTTTCTTCAGTGAGTAACGAAAAACTGAAGTAAGTTGTATGGTGCTATACGTAGCTAAGAAGGGATCGAAGTAATAGATTCTAAGAATTGGATTTAATGACCTCAAAAATGACAAATGAAGGCTTTAAGTAATAGTTACCATTTCTCTGATAATACTTGGAGTTGTGTGTCCATCGAAAGCCTGTACAGAGGCCAAAATCTGTCAGCTTTATGTGGCCATCTCGATCGATGAGGATATTGTCTGGCTTTATATCTCTGTGGATGAAGCCCATCTTATGGACACTTTCCACTGCACAGGTCAGCTCTGCAATATAAAACCTGCAACGACCATATACATACAGCTTATATAATTACTGTAAGCTCTCTCAGGTACCATCCAAATGTTGTCAGTAGTTGAATATTCATAAAATAGACTTATTTTAAGCAAATAGAACACACTTTACAAAGGATAATCAATACTGGCTAAATTAAAGGAACAAATTAAATACAACTTGTAAATTCTAAAAGCAATTTGTATAATTAATACAGTATTTATAAAATAAGAAGAAGAAGAAGAAGAGATCCTGAAAATTAATTCCCTTCCTCCAACTAGAAATGTCATCTTATTTATCTGAAAACCTGGAATACTGTAAAAGTTTTTTTTTTATAAAAATCAATTTAAAAAATAAGAAAAAGATAAATAATTCTATAGCCTGAAAAACAGGTCAAAATTTATTTCACGAATTTCTATAACATATCCTGACGAGGTTTGGTCAACAGGTTTGTAGTTAAACACTTTATATTTTTAATGGTTCCAGGGTAAGCGCCTGATGAGTACACTTTACTTCGACACATAAAAGGTAAACTCGTGTAGCTAACTGGCCTGGCACAAGTCTTAAAAATTGACACCACTTGTGGGACTTGCATGTCAACAACTCAGTACTTCAAACCACAATCAAATTTCTTAGTAGTCAGGAATTGAGCCCAGGCCACCGGGGTGGATGCCAAGTATGCTAACCACTAAACCCAGTGCATATACATGCAAATCAACAAGGTGGAGCAATAAGCAATGCTTGAAAATGAATATATAAGTGACTGACTTGATCAAGAACCTGGTGTTCAGAAAACTAATTATTTCTCACTAACACAACCTACACATTAGCATACTAATAGTGCTCCTTTCTACTAAGGGAAAAAAATGTTTGGGTTCGTACAAGAAGGGAAAAATGCTGATTATGATTATATATATTATTTCAGTACTATAGATCTTTTTTATGTCACTTGGAAGTAACCCATCGTAACAAATAAGCATTCAAAAGAAAAAGCGTTTGTGTTTGCCTGGAGTAGAAGTGGGAAACCATGGGAAACCACTTGCAGGATGGTTGAGGTGAGAATTGAACCCTCCTATTCTCAGTTGTCTCAAGAGGCTTGGTGTACCCTGTTCCAGCCCCAAGACCAGAATTAAATGTTTTGGCAGAGCTGGGAGTTGAACCCGGAACTCCGTGGCAACAAGAACTTACTTTCTGGACATGCCTAGTATAATATAATAGGCAGCAAAAGCGGACAAACCAATCAGATTGTAGAATGTCCCCACCATGCTTATTGCACACACGTATGTCATTCTACCGGTAACAACTATTGCTCACCGAGGACTTCACATCCATGAGCGGACAGGTAATCGAACCACAAGAGGCTGGACGATGCTACAGTATCCCACCAAGGGCTACGCATTGGATACAATGTTTTAGATAATCTGGATAGGTTCGGTTGGTTCCTTAGTTTAAGGGCTGCGACAACGCGGTCATGTAGCCCCGTGTACTTTGGGTGTGTGTAGAATCTGTCGGATAACCGGTGTTAATTGTGATAACTGTATTAGTGAGTGTTATCTGTTTTCAGTTCAAGTGAGGACTGCAGACTTTTAATTTCAAGTGGTTCCTACTTTTGCCGCCAAACGCCACCATCAACGACTAATAGTTCAGAATTTAGCTACCAGACGCCAACGCAGTCGGCTCTTGGCAACGAACGTAGGAACCTAAGAGCGTTGTTTACATTCTTAACCTATACAATTTAGCTTCACACAGGTGTAATTAGTGGAAGGTTTTTTAACATGCCATAAATCTATGACATGGGACCGCCGGCTTTACTTCCCCTCCGAAGGAAGGCATACTGAGGGATTTTTAACGCTCTTAAAAAATCCGACTACTTCGGCCGGATTTAAACCAGTGATCTTGGGCATAGAAATCAGCATGCTACCAACTACGCCAAATATATAATCTGAATAGCTAAGCCTACGAGCTGGGCCTTGAACCGGGAACAGGACGATCGCTTGATTGCTGAGGCCCATTCAACCCATCATACACTAGGCCATGCATTATACTGGTAGTTCTAGCATGCCTGAATTAGCACGTTACAATCCTAGTGACAAGCTAAGAAACAATAACTCTTATAACATGCAAATAAAATGATTACACAAAACAGAACCAGCAATGTGGATAAGCCTGTTCCCTAGTTACGGTATTCAAGTTACACTTAGGTATTTTTAGTTTTCTATGTACTAATTAATTAATGCCTTGCATTTACCGAGGACAAAGTGCTACACGATTGGTCCAATGTCATATCGTCTGATGAGAGCACATTTTCCTCAATGAACGATGGGTGGTAAGCATGTTTCGGCCTTTTGCACCTGATACAAACTAGCATACGTGGCCAAAATTTGCGCTCTGGCCGTGTAGCTGTTTCGTGTAGGGTCTGATGAGCCTTTGCGGGAAAGGAATGCTGCACAGAATCGAGCAATGTCCACATGAACATGCTCTCACCGCTGGGCAAATGTACACATTCTAGAGAATATTATGGTCCCTTCCATGTGGGTACTTCATTCCGCTGCTGTTATACAATTTCAGCAGGACCCGTCTCCGATCCGCACGTCCCAATCAGAATGAAGAGACTGATAATAAAATGATGCAAAACACAGTAAACACATCGTTTCAACTAATTGTATTGGACATGCTGGTAAATCAAAATATTTAAGACCATGAAGATTCAAGAAATGTGTTAAAGAGAGAAGATTAAGTGACTTTCAGATTTTTATTAATTTATATAAGAAGACCTTAGGATTTTATATATCGAGTTTTCATGTTTAAATAATATATTGCTGAAGATGAGCTAAAAAGCAAGCTCGAAACATGTCCAAATAAAAATAAATAAATTATATTGACTGGGCAGACAGAAACAAATCGTTTCATTGCACACGTTTCTTTCACTCTACTGCACGATGAGAAACAACATTTACAACGCTAAGGACTCTCAGGATATTGTAGGTCCATTATGTGTATACAAAAATAAGTCAAAAAGAAAAAAATTACATAACTGTGCCTTGCAATTTCACGGGCCTATTATTAATACCTACAAATCATAAAACAAATACGGTATATAGAAAGAAAAGAAGATGTACAAATTATTTGGCCGCAAACAGCTCTCTCAAAACTGAAAGACAAGTTGATATGTTGTTCTGTTGTTGTTGATTAATTTAGGGACTTTGCAACATCATGGTCATGTAGCCCCGTGTACTTGTATGTGTATGAAATTTGTCTGATAACCTGTGTTACTGCAATGGCTGCATTAGTGTATTTGTAATTCACATGAGGATTGGGAAGGAGCAGCCGTAGCCTTAATTTAGGAACCATCCCAGCATTCACATAGAGTAGAAGTGGGGATACCATGGAAAACCACTTCCAGAATGGCTGAGGTGAGAATCAAACCCGCCACTTCTCAGTTTTGCCTCACTAGGCTGAGTGTACCCCATTCCAGTCTTCTAACCAGAATTAAATTTCTTGGCAGAGCCGGGAATCGAACCCGGGCCTCTGCGGTGACAGCCAAGACTGCTGGCCAATTCGCAATGGGGCAGACGATATGTTGTTTTGCATGCATTGTCCCCCCCCCACACACACACACAGAAATATTTGACAAGCCCACATACCTTGCAAGAGGCTCTTCAAAAATTCCTAACTTAATTAGCAGGGACATCAAGTCTCCACCAGGGATATAGTCCATCACAAAGTAAAGATTGTCCTTGTCTTGGAAGGAGTAGTATAACTTAACCACCCACTCATTGTCTGCTTCTGCCAATATGTCCCTCTCAGCTTTCACGTGAGCCACTTGGTTCCTCTTGAGCACATCGGCTTTACGCAATGTCTTCATGGCATACAGATGGTTTGTGTCTATTTTCCGAACGAGGGCAACTTCACCAAATGCTCCCACACCTATAGGTTTAATTTTTGTAAACATTGACTTGTCCATTTTTGCCCGCTTCAGTCGGATATAATTGGATTCTTTTTGAGAGAGCATTTTACGCATTTGACACTGCGCATCTGGGCTAAGACCGATCTTTGCCATTTCTGTCTCCAGTTGCAGCCGTCTAAACACTCTCTGCTTGTGAGACTTGAGGACGTTCTCAACATGCTGCTCCATGAAGAACT
Organism: Meconema thalassinum; assembly: GCA_946902985.2. NCBI lineage: Eukaryota > Metazoa > Arthropoda > Insecta > Orthoptera > Tettigoniidae > Meconema > Meconema thalassinum. The sequence goes on along the minus strand of OX336388.2, from coordinate 2,104,126,928 downwards.
TGAAGGCCTGAGGAGAGTAGTTACGTACTTTGCAGTCTCTTCGCTCCTCCTCCTTCTCCTTGCTCATGAGCTTCCTATTGGGAAGGGGAGACTCGTGGTCGATCTTGTAGGGTGGACCACCTGGGTGGCTAGGCCTACGCTCGCCACCATTCTGGGTCGGAATTTGATTGTTCTTGTTTTTACTGGCCACTGACGAGGATGCTGTGGGGGGAAGGGGTGGGGTCTGCTGAGGCACTCCCACCGTGTTTTCTGCAGAAGATGGAGAATATCCCGTTGCTACTTGTGTCTGGGGCGCCGTTCGACTCTCAGCCGAGGATACAGAGACAGGGCTTTCTGAGCGTGTCGTAGCACTATCTACATTCACAACAGGTGAATACTTCCGTTGAAGTGGAGGATGCAGATGAGACGATGGTGCAGACTGAATGACAGGCGAAGGTCTAGGAGCGACGGCACTTTCCACCGTAGCTACTTGAGCACCGGCAAGCATTTGAGGAATACCTTCTTCACCAGTAGGTCCATAGGGAGGCGGAGGCAAGGGATGGTGCAGGTGAACAGCAGGAGAGACGATACCCCTCTGGACAGCCAGTGCCTGCATGGTGCTGGCATAACTCGGTGGGTCTGTTGTGGGCACGGTCACAGGGCTAGCAGTCGTCACAGGAGAAACAGAAGGCTGCTGAGGAGGAGTTGGAAGAGGTGTCTGTTTCGGAGTTGCGATCTGGTATGGAGGTGCTTGAGTCTGCTTCTGCTGAATGGACGACGCATACGATGGCGGGGGAGGCTGAGAGGGGCTCTGTGGTGAAGCTGTCACAGCTGGAGGAGCAGTTGGAGCAATGGCTGTTTGTAGAACTGGCTTCTGAACTTGAGTACTTTTCACAGACTGCATTATGATAGGAGACTGTGTTTTTGTCTGCCGCGCACTCCATGCCTGCAGGGGTGTGGGCCGTGCAACAGAAGGTGGTGTGGGACTTGAAACAGACACTGTGATGGGACTGGGTGAACCAGCTGATGTAGGACCAGAATAAATTCCAGACGAAGGACTCTTCCGGTAATCCTGTTGGGATTGTGTGGGGCTTTGGCGATTCTGAAGAGAGGAAGTGTAAGGAGGTGGTGGAGGGGGTACTGTAGGTGAGGAGGGCACAAGGGGGTATGGCGGGGGAGGTTCCGAAGAGGGAGAACTAGTTGCAGGATTATTCTGGTAAAGATTCAATGCCTGCATTTGTTGGGTCAACTGCTGCTGCACTTGTGGTCCATTCTGAACGATCATCGGTTGTCGGCCCGAAGAAGTGCTGCCCGCTCCATTGTTCGTTGATGCGACCGGACTCGTGCCCCTCTGCGGTGGTTGTGGACAGTTCTGGCCTGAACCAGAATTGACAGGAAGGGCAGCAGGAGGCCGTGATGGCACTGGGGCAGGAGACATGCGCTTCAGTAGCTGCTGCATGTTGGTGGTTACATTGGGATAAGGGTGCGTGGGGTGTGGTGGAGGAGGTGGAGGAGGAGTAGAACTACAGCGTGGAGGAGGAGGGGGAGGTGGCTCAGCAAAGCTGCTAGGTGAGTACTGCCTGCTCAGTTGTGGATGAGAAGACAGCTCTGTCAGGCGAGGACTGTCGGATCGAGAACTCCCTGCACCACTATCCAATGCTGGACTACCACGGTGCACACTCAGTTCACGTTCCAAGCTCGGTTTGCGAATCAGTTTTGTGCTCAAGGCAGAAAATCCTGTAGACACACAAATTATAATAATTTATATATCAAAACAATAAACATTCTGTGAAGAGAAAGAAGTTGAACTACTCTAGAATAAAATGTTAAAAATGAATAAAAATGCCAACACATCTTCTAGAACTTTGCCATGCCTTTTGCAGGGTTTCAACCAGGTGTACCTAATTGGGCTCATCAGTAGGCTTTAGGCACACTCTGCCTGAACTCCATTGGGGTAGCAAACCTTGTGATGTGACCCATACTAGGAGGACAAAATAATACTCTTCTGCTATAGGGGCTAAGAGCTTTCTCTGCTTGATTCCTTCCCTACAGAGATGTTGGAGGCTGTGTTGGGATAAAGGTGCATGAGGTATGGCCAATGGGGATGGAGGAGGAGTGGAACTACAGTGCTGTGGAGAAGGGGGAGGCATGAGGGGAAGAGAGAAAGCTGAAGGAGCTCATAGCTCCTGAAGCAAAAAAGCACTAAAATGTGCTTCAAATATGGGATGTAGCATGGGGTCCAGGCAGGGTGTACCAAAGGCCAGCTGATCATCATCATCAATTTCCGCTCTCCAGCCTGGGCCGGGTCGGAGCAAATATGACACCCCTCTACTTTACTCTGTCCACCATCCTTCCGCAACTACTGAACTCCACTCCAGGTTCTGTTCTCTCACACTGTCCTTCACCAAATCCATCCACCGTACTCTAGGTCTTCCTTGTCCCCTCTTTCCAGTAATCCATCTCTCTATCACTTGTTTCGGCATTCTTTTATCATTCATCCTTTTCATATGTCCATACCATCTCAATCTGTTCTGCTCCAGCTTGTCATTCAGCTGCTGTTCATTCACTTCCTTTCGGAAGTCTTCATTCCTCACTCTCTCTCTCCCAGTCTTCTGTACCATACTCCTCAGGAAGTTCATTTTGGCTGCCGGAATTCTACTTTCATCTCTCCCCATCATTGGCCAAGTTTCTGCTCAATACGTTTTTATTAGTAAGTAATAGGGCTTATACATCACTTTGCTAGAAGAGGTCTGCAAGAAAGACTCTTCACCACATGATCTAAAATAGCTGGCCCTCTGTACAATAGAAGAAAGATATCCGTCTAATCAATGGCTAAAAATATTTACAGATGGCTCACAAGACAAAGAAAATAGAGCTGGAGCAGGAATACATTCATCTCTCTTCTCACTCTACTTCCCAGTAGGCCAAAACAAAACAAGCTTTGATGCTGAGATAAGAGCAATTTCACATGCACTCCATCAGTTATTAGGCAGAAACATTGATTATCAAAAATGCGTTATCATTACAGATTCAAAAGCAGCCATCTAAGCTATCTCGTCAAATTATAAGCCTCAAAATAAAGAATTGAAAGAAATTTTTTGGATGATAAAAACCCTTCAAAAGACTCCACAAACAGATCTCATTTCAGTGGATCCCTTCTCATGTTGGAATAGCAGGTAATGAAGAGGCAGACAGATTAGCAAAAAAAAGGTACCACATTACAACAACATGTCAGTCAGACTGATTTTATGTCAGCAAAAAGGATCTTGAAAAATACTATCAAAAACAGGTATGAAGAAATGGCAAAGAAAACGGCAGAAACCAAATTATGGAAGGACATTGATGCTAAATGGGATCAATATAAATTAACACCAAGAAGAGAAGCTGTAGCCTTCTTCAGACTTAACACTGGCCATGACTGCCTAGCAGCTCATCTGAAACGAATCAACATCCTGAGATCTGAAGAATGCACACTTTGTCACGAACCTGGAAGTAAAGTGGATAAGGGGCACCTGCTACATTGCAACAAACTTGATGAGACTGCTAGAACTTCTGGAAACCTCACACAACTCTATTGGAACACAAGAAAGCTGATGGATTGGAATCCGGGCTAGCCATAGGAAACAACAACAACATCACTTCTTTAGCCTTAAGTGCTATGTCTTAAATTAAACTCTGAAACCTGATGGTAGAAAACACTCCCACATTGTATTCTCTTGTTGATCTCCATATCCAATCATGCATCTTCCATCAATTCCCTGACAAAGAGCCCAATTTGGTACACCTCCTGTGCAACAGATATGGAAAAAACCTAAAAGATTTGCTGGTGTTTAATTACTTGATTTAGAATTAATAGAAAGTTTACCTGAAGCAGGTCCCTTCGTCATCCCATTCACTGGTTCACCACCTTGCTGCTGTTGCTGCTGCTTCACCAACAAGTCATATGCTGCCTCAAAACGACCGCCAGCAAGCTGAAGAGCACGCTTTGATGAATCCTAAAATTAACAAAAATTTATATTAGACACAACACAGTATTCATCCCACCCATCAAGATCTGCACTGCTTAGTTTAATCACTTCTTTCACAAGCTTCAACTTCTTAACGATTCTACACTATATCCCATTTATTTATATTTACAAGGAATAATTTAATAACACCCCATGTGAATATTCCAAAATTTCTTCACTTTAAAAGTGATTTACAAAATTTTCATCAATTTTAAAACCCACACACCACCGTAGGTGCACCATTTCCTCTCATCAGAGCAAATTACACCATATGCCACAAATGCATGATCAACAATTTTCTGAGATTCACTACTGCCTGGTGGTACATACGGCAATTAGCTAACCTATAAATATTATCAAGATTGGTACAAATGTTCAGGTGCTAAATGCAGAGAAACAAAACAAACTTTTGATTTAAAAAATGTGATTTAAAAAATGTCTATTTATTTAGAAATGTTCTCTTGGAGCTCATTAAAAAAAAAAAAAAAAGTTTACTTTTCCACATGCAGATTTCTTTTTCTTTTGAACTGATCACAATAGTAGTAGGCCTACCAAGGGAAAAGATGTGGAGCATCCTTAGAGATTATGGTATTGCGGAAAGGCTTCTACAGGCAATCAAGATCATCAGGTTGCAGTGAGTTGATGGTAGGATGAGTTCTTAGTTTAAAGTTGTTACTATGGTTTATTTTATACATGGACCATTTGCTAAAGGGCATAAACTGGCTAGGTGAGATTTAATTACATGGAAACCAGGCAAGCAGTCTCGCTTATGCTAATAACATGGCTGTAATGAGACTGTCTAAAGCTTACAAGCCAACATGTTAGAACTTCAACATAAACGTAGGGAATATGGTATAGAAATCAGCATTTCAAAAACCAAAGTTAGTTAGTTATTGTTGTTTTAAGGGGCAGAACTATGAGGCCATCTGCCCCTCTTAACACAGATTAAATTATACAAATTTGGAATGGAATTTAAAATTTTAAAAGACCGAAAATTAATAAAACAAAAAATTAAATAAAACTAATAACTTAATTATAAAAAATAAACAAAAATTACAGAAAAACAAAAATCATCATTCACTAGAAAATTTTAGATTGCTGGCCCTAACCCACTCTCACTTATAAAGAGGATGACGAGATCAGCAGCCACCGCATCATCGGCTAATATAAGTTGGAGTGTCATCTGCAAACTAAGGTTTCTTCGTAAGTCAGCAAGATCCACACACTCGGTTAAAATGTGGGCCATGGTGAAAACGGCTCCACAGGTACACCCCATACCCTTCTCATGAGGTATGTGTGGATCTTGTATGACCTATCCTTAGCCTACACAAAATAACGGACTCTCTCCGTGACCGTAAAGAGATCCGCAACACGCGAGTAGTTCCCTTCATTGCTCTCAGTTTACTGGGCATTGGGTCAGCTAGCCACTGACGCTCCCAAAATGCCAGTACTTGTCGGCGTAACTGAGAGCGAATGTCTCTAGCGGGTACCTCCATTGGTCGAGGTGGTAGTGATACCGCCTCTTTTGCAGCTTGATCATCTAACTCGTTTCCCGCAATTCCCATGTGGCTTGGAAGCCACAGAAAGATGATTCTAGTGCTAGCGTGACACAACCCGGCTAGTAGGTCGTGGTTGCGCTGCACTAGTGGGTGTTGCGGGAAACATGTAGCAATTGACTGCAACGACCTCAAAGAGTCTGTACACACCAGAAAGTGGATTCGTGCATCCTGTAGTGCAAACTGCAGGGTGTCCATCAATAACGTAAGCACAACCCACCTTCTTGTCCACCTTCGAACCATCCGTGTATACAATACCAGTGTCCGGAAATCGGTGAACTATGCTGTGGAACTGCCTCCAATAAACGGAGGCAAAAGAACCCAAGTTACATCGATAGGGAAGAGAGACAAAAAAAAAATTGAACTAAATTGGGGTATACTGTGTATTTTCTCAGAATGGTAGTGTGGGGACAGAAATAGAGTTGAGGTACAGAAAAGCCAATGCAGTGAATTCTCAGTTGCAATCTACAGTATTCTGCAAGAAAGAAGTTTGTGTAGCAATGAAACTCTCCTTACATCGCTCAGTATTTAGACCGAGCTTGTTGTATGGAAGTGAGAGCTAATTAGTAGGGCTCGGAATTTTAGGTGCTAAAAATAGCGAAAATATTTATTTGTTATGTATTAGGCCTAAGTTAAAAATACCTGAAATATGGGTCAAAAAGTAAAAATATTTAATTATAATCTAGTTTATTAATGTGAACATAAACAATATGCAGTACGCAATTTATGCTATGTCTCACCGACTGTTGAAGCATTACAATACACAACGAGATACATCTTCTGGTTGTCCTTCACAAATGACCGACGATTATCGCGAAACACTTCTTTTGAAGGCGCGAAACTGCGGCAATAGGCTATGTTTCTTGCCCTTGAGGTGTTGTGTATCGCTGTTCAGCCTTGATTGCTTTCCCACATGGTTGGCAGAACAGAACACCCCCATCAGAAGTAAAATTATCTTTAAATTCTGAAAAAGACGATAACTTGTAGTTGTTTTTACTTTAGGCATCGTAGAACTGCATGTGAGTAACACTGGTTCCAGGTAGCTGGGGGATGGGGAGGTCTAGCACGAGGTGCAATATGGCTATGGACAAGGAAATCCCCGGCTTCCACAGTGAGTGGCACGGGGGGACAAGTTAAGAATAACACAGTTGCAAGCTGACATACGCTCTGCATGAAGATCAGATGGCCCACAGGTTATTCCCCGTCGAAGTAACACAGAACAAAAATGCAATAAACAGAAAGATCTAGCATACTGATTTTTAAAAATGTAAATATTATGGGTTTTTATGTGCTAATAAGTGAAAATCAGGAATTTATGTATTTATAGAAAAAATGCTTAAAATATGTATTTACATAAAAAATATTTATTTACCTAAAAATCTGAGTCCTACTGATTAGATTCAGGATATCTGATACATCAGCTAGAGGTACCTTCACTGACATTAAGGTGGTACAGGCCGACTCAGATGGTAGGGTCATGGAAGAGGATGGGGAGGACAGATTACCTAAGAAGTTAATGAGTTTGGCTGTAGAGGGTAAGAGAATCACAGGTAGACCTAGGAGGCAATGGTTAGATTAAGTGTTCAAAGTGTTCAAAACGATTTCAAAGTGAGCGAGTGTTGAACAAGAGGTGTAGAAGCAAAGGAAGCAGCAGTGATAACTGTTAAATGGGGATCATGGAAGCAACGTGTTCACAAACTGAGGCTTGCAAACTAGGCTGGACACTGCAAAACAGTCTCAAATGAAAATGTATGTATGCATGTATGTATTATGTATCATCATGAGCAGCACATTGTGCCAGGATATCTAATTTTTGTACTTTTCATTGAAACTGCTTTAGGTTCTGTTGCTGATGTTCTAGAAAAAGATACAAGAGCCAAACATACCCATGTAGTTAAAACTATTGTCCAAAGATTGCATCTGGCATATCTCAATTACAGTTTCCAAAGGGAATCATGTAAGTGCTTATGAACTTTGAGAGTGTTTAGAGGACATGGAATCGATTCTGACAAAGACTATCAAACACTGTCTTTCAGAAAGCACATTTCTTCCTGCTGAAGAAGTTCAGGAAATGATCAGTAAGCCAAATTGAAAAATCCCTTCACAGTCCTTCACATGCAAAACAAGAGGATTTGTGATATGGCTCACTAGTGGATGTATACCAATACATCCAAATTCCAGCTGACTTAAACTCTCTTCAATAAGAGTGTTCAATAATTCTAGCACATTCTGGTCGAGAAAAGCTTCATTGAAACTGAAAAATGGAATGCCTATTCAATGCTCAAGAAAGGTTATAGAATGCAATGTGTGACATGCCTGGCTAATATTTCTCAGTTAAATCAATCGACTCAAATACAAGTGGTGGAAGAAAAAAACAACGCTCTGTCCATGCTTGATTTCAAGGATAATAAATACCACAGATTTTTCAGAAACATTTGTCAATAGAGTAGGCCTAATTGTTTTGTGAAATTTCAGAATACTTTAAAGCACACATCCAGGATTTCTTTCCTTTTTTTAAACATATATCTTTTTGGACTGGCGGTCTATCTGAAGTCAGCGTGGGTAGCTTAGTGTGGAAAAATTTCTAACATCTACCTGCCATGGCAACAAGTACAAGTACATTAGGTTCCCACTCGGTTGGTTCCTTAGTTTAGGGGCTGCGACAATGCGGTCATGTAGCCCCATATACTTTGGGTGTATGTAGAATTTGTCTGATAACCAGTGTTAATTGTGATGGCTGTATTAGTGTGTGTTATCTGTGATTCAGGTAAGGACTGCAGACGATCAATTTTCAAGTAGCTCCTACTTTTGCTACCAAATGCTACCGTCCACAACATTTAGCTGCGGACTTTGCTACTAGATGCCATCACAGCCAGCACCTGGCGGCGAACGTTGAAACTAATATAGCATTATCAAATGTAATGTACAAATTTTGGCTCTACACAAATGTAATTAGTGGAAGGTTCCTTTTCATGCCATTAATCTACTGTATAACATGGGACCACCGGCTTTACTTCCCCTCCGAAGGAAGGCATACTGAGGGATTTTTAATGCTCTTAAAAAATCAGACGACTTCGGCCGGGTTTGAATCCGCGACCTTGGGCATATATGCTCAGCATGCTACCAACTACGCCACCGAAGCCGCAGGTTCCCCACTCGTTGAAGTAGCCTATGTTGCGGCGATACATTTCCGTCACCTAGGCTAGTTACCATAACAACAAGTGCAAGCACACTTACTTCCTATTCGTTGAAGCTTGTTTGAAAAGTTCAAATTCCAAAGGATAAGTCCAGCAGAGATCTTATTTGGTGTTGTCATTTCATTTCAGGGTATACAATCATCAATTATTAACAAGGCAACACTGAAAAATGGCATAGCTATCACTTCAACAATAGTTAAGTATTGTTTAAGGAGCGGAACTACGAGGTCATCTGCCCCTCACTTCAACTATGTTATATACCGGAGAGAGAGTACAGGCCGCGGTGGCCGAGAGCGCGGTCCTTCGTGCCTCGCTGGCATCTGGAAAGCGTGGGTTCGAATCCCACCTCGGCCGTCCTGAAAATGGTTTTCGTGGTTTCCCATTTTCACCACCAAGCAAATGTCAAGACGGTCCTAAAAAGAACCGTCCTGAAAAGAAATGTACATGGCCATTGGCTGCATTAATAAAAATTAAAATATTCTCGATATACCGGAGTGTGTCTGGTAGCAGTTGCATTGTTTATTAGTTCTAGTTCATTGTTTCAGTAGACTGTGATGTGTGTATGTATGTATTCTTTATTGTCAGACAGATAGACTCCACTAGTGACAATATAATAATTAACAATAAAATTTACAATTATAAACAAAACAAAAACAGCAAACACGTACAAAAATAGCAATACACTAACCTATTATAAATCAGCAACCACAACCATACAGACACACACTCTAACATCCTATCTCAAGCATTCATTCATGCAATCCCTTTGTACAAGAACATTACAATAATTATTACAGAAAAAAAAAACTATCAACAGTAAACAGAAACAGGCAAAAACATAAAATAAAAGATAAGAAGACAAGGTTCAGAAACTAGGGAAAGTAATACAAGAGCGACATTCAAGGATCTAGATAACAGCAAACAAAAAATACATTACTTCATTCACTCGTACATTCAATCAAAAAATCAATCAACCATTCATTCGACCACATGTTCAATCAATCAACGCAAATAGAAATTAACCCAATATGCAATACACTATTTTACAGCCCACTTGAGATATCTCTCATAACAGTTAATAGAGAGTCGAAGTGAATATCAGTAGCACTTCTACTCTCCATCAAGCTGTATGTTGACTGCAACCGGATCAGACATGAATTTTTGTGCACATTAATTCTCGATCTGACCCCATCGAACGTGTGCTTCCGTCTGGTGGTTCTCTGAGGGACGTGAAAACCCAAGTTAGCTAGCAACTGATTAGAGTCAATTCCGCCATTTACCAGCTTCCAAAGGAATCTCACGTCACCCACTGTGCGCCGACTGCTAAGTGGAGGAAGACCGTACACGTTGCAATAACTCTCATACTCAGCTCTATGGTACGGTCGTCCACCCCTGTAACAGAGCCATTTAATAAATCTCTTTTGCACACGTTCGATGGCGTCAATTTTATTACTGTGAAAGGGATTCCAGATCACACTACAGTATTCTAATTTAGGCCGAATGAGTGACTTAAATAATTTGGATAGAGTTATGTCCGAAAAATAATTTAAACAATTTCTTTTTAAAAATCCCAGGATCCGGAAACTTTCACGACATATTTTTGAAATATGTTCATCGAACGAGAAATTATTAGTGATTGTCACCCCTAGATCCTTAATGGTTGACACTCTACGTAGCGTTTCATTTTTAATACAGTAATTAAACCTGGGTAGGAGGTTACGTTTCAATGAAACTGACAACACTTTACACTTTTCAGTATTCAGTTTCAGTTTCCATGTTTCACACCATTCACTGAGTTGGTGTAGGTCTTGTTGCAACAACTCACAGTCATTTATAGTACTGATGGGCATTGTTTTAAGGAGCGGAACTACGAGGTCATCTGCCCCTCACTTCAACAATGTTATATACCGGAGAGAGAGTACAGGCCGCGGTGGCCGAGAGCGCGGTCCTTCGTGCCTCGCTGGCATCTGGAAAGCGTGGGTTCGAATCCCACCTCGGCCGTCCTGAAAATGGTTTTCGTGGTTTCCCATTTTCACCACCAAGCAAATGTCAAGACGGTCCTAAAAAGAACCGTCCTGAAAAGAAAAGTACATGGCCATTGGCTGCATTAATAAAAATTAAAATATTCTCGATATACCGGAGTGTGTCTGGTAGCAGTTGCATTGTTTATTAGTTCTAGTTCATTGTTTCAGTAGACTGTGATGTGTGAGGGTGCATGTGAGTGTGCCTGGTGACAGACTGTTTTAGTGGTAGTATTTGTTGTTGGTGGAACTTAAGTATTTTTTTCGTTAGTAGAATTTTGGTATTTAATTGTTAGTACGGTAGAAGGTTAGTATTTTTGTTTAGTAGAATTGCTCTTTACTTATTCTGAAAGGGAGTAGCAGCCTTTCAGAATAAATCAATTCTTTACTAGTCTTATAGACTGTTAAGATATTGATAATATAAGCCAAATAATGGCTACACTGCGTCCTGCTGCACGGGAAACTACAGCCGTATGCTATTCCCGAGGATATGCACCTCTCTATGCATAATTACATGTGATGATGGCCTCCTCCCTTGTAAAATTTCAATCCGGAGGTAAACTAATCCCCCGTTCGGATCTCCGGGTGGGGACTACTCGAGAGGGGGTTAGCATCACAGAAGTGACAAAGAGGAAATCTGACATTCTACGGATCGGAGCGTGGAATGTTAGAAGTCTGCTAGGAAGTGGAAGGTTAGAAAACTTAGAAAGGGAAATGGATAGGTTGAGGTTGGATTTGGTTGGGATTAGTGAAATGCGCTGGCAGGAAGAACAGGACTTTTGGTCAGGAGACTATAGGGTCATTAGCACTAAATCAAACAATGGCCAAGCAGGGGTTGGCCTCATATTGAGTAGGAAACTTGGACAGCGGGTGGAATATTATGAACAATATAGTGAACGGATTATTGTAGCAAAAATCAATACTAAACCTACCTACACCACAGTGGTACAAGTCTATATGCCTACCAGTCAAGCTGATGATGAGGATGTTGAAAAGGTCTACGAAGAAATAGACGAAATTCTGAGGTATATCAAGGGTGATGAAAATGTTATAGTAATGGGAGATTGGAATGCTGTGGTAGGAAAAGGGAGAGAAGGGAAAATAGTAGGAGATTTCGGATTAGGTGAAAGGAATGATCGAGGAAGCAGGCTGGTAGAATTCTGCACCGAGCATGAGTTGGTCATAGCTAACACCTTATTCAATAACCACAATAGTAGAATATACACATGGATGAGACCAGGAGATACAGGGTGTTACCAAATCGACTTCATTATGGTCAAGCAGAGGTTTCGAAACCAGATTTTGGATTGTAAAGCATATCCTGGTGCTGACATAAACTCTGACCACAATCTGGTCGTAATGAAATGCAGATTAAAGTTAAAGAAACTGAAGAAAAGTCAAAAGCCAAAAAGGTGGGCAATAGACAGACTGAAAGAGAAGGATGTAAACGAAAGATTCAAGAAGAGTATAAAGGAAGGACTAATGAAAAACCCTAAACAAACTTCAATTGCAGACGAATGGGCACTTTTGAAGAATGAAATAACAAAATCCGCAGAAGAAAACATTGGTAGGAAAGAAAGAATAGGTAGAAAACCGTGGATCACTCAGGATATACTAGAATTGATGGATGAAAGGCGGAAACACAAGAATGTAAGAGATGAGAAGGGGAAAGCAGAATACAGACGTCTGAGAAATGAGGTTAACAAGAAGTGCAAGGAAGCGAAAGAAGAATGGTTGAAAGAGAAATGTGCAGGTATAGAAAATTGTCTGAAATTAGGTAAAGTAGACACAGCTTATCGAAGGATTAAGAAGACTAAGTGCTGTAATATTAAGGACACAAATGGAAAGCCTCTAACAGATAGGGAAAAAAAGGTTGAGAGATGGAAAGCTTACATAGAGAGTTTGTATAAGGGAAAGGAGATTGAGAATCATATAATGGAAAGGGAGGAGGAAATTGATGAGGATGCGAAAGGAGATTTAATATTGAGATCGGAATTTGATAGAGCTTTGGAAGACTTAAGCAGGAACAAAGCACCAGGCATAGATGATATACCGATTGAGTTGCTACGCTGCATAGGAGATGAAGGTCTGATCAGGTTATTTCACTTGGTGTGTAGGATTTATGAGACAGGTGAGGTACCCCCTGATTTCAAGAAGAATGTAATCATCCCTATACCAAAGAAAGTGGGAGCTGACAGATGTGAAGATTACCGTACAATCAGCTTGATTACCCATGCTTCAAAGATCCTGTCTAGGATAATTTACAAGAGAATTGAAAGCCAGATAGAAACGGAGTTGGGTGAAGACCAGTTTGGTTTCAGGAGAAATGTAGGAACAAGGGACGCTGTACTAAGTCTTAGGCTGATTTTGGAAGGTAGAATAAGGAAAGATAAGAGAACGTTCATGGCTTTTGTAGACTTAGAAAAGGCTTTTGTTAATGTTGATTGGACTAAATTGTTTGACATTTTGAAATCGATTGGAATAAAGTACAGGGATAGAAGGGTGATATACAATCTATACAGAAACCAGACAGCAGTCATTCAGTTGAAGGACATGAGAGAGAAGCTGGTATTCAGAAAGGTGTAAGGCAAGGCTGCAACTTATCACCCATACTTTTCAATCTTTATATTGAACAAGCAATGAAGGAAATTAGAGAAAAATTTAAAGTGGGAGTGAAGATTCAAGGAGAAATAATTTCAACTCTGAGATTTGCTGATGACATAGTCATCTTGGCCGACAAGCCTGAGGATTTGAATGAGTTTTTGAATGGTATGGACTCCGTCTTACAGAAAGAATTCATGATGAAAATTAATAAATGTAAAACAAAAATACTGGAATGCAGCCGAAATAAATCAGAAACCTCTATGGAGATCAAATTGACAGGTGAAAAGCTGAAGGAAGTAGAAGACTTCTGTTACTTAGGAAGTAGAATAACCAGTGATGGACGAAGCAAAGAGGATATAAAAAGTAGGTTGGCTCAGGCAAAGAAAGCTTTTCTACAAAAAAGGAATCTGCTGACATCGAATATAGATTTAGGTATTAGGAAGTCATTTTTGAAAGCCTTTGTCTGGAGCGTGGCGCTCTATGGAAGTGAATCTTGGACTGTTGGTGCAGCAGAAAAGAGGAGAATAGAAGCATTTGAAATGTGGTGTTACAGGAGAATGATGAAGATCAGATGGGTAGATAGGGTTACAAACATAGAGGTATTAAGACGAGTGGGAGAGGAGAGATGTTTCTGGCGACTGCTAATGAAGAGAAGAGATAGGTTGGTAGGACACATACTAAGACACCCAGGAATAGCAAGCTTAGTTATGGAAGGAAGGGTCGAGGACAAGAACTGTAGGGGTAGACCAAGGTTAGAATATGTTGAACAGATTGCCTCAGATGTAGGGTGTGGTAGTTATGTAGAGATGAAACGATTAGCTGAGGACAGGGAGGCATGGAAAGCTGCATCAAACCAGTCAAAAGACTGAAGACTCAAACAACAACAACAACCAGTTATCCCCCGTTAATGATGAAATAATGATGATATATTGGCTTCACGGTCAGTGAATTAAAACTAGCAATCTTTCTCGGTTCATGCCGTGTCTTGTGTGGGGTTTCGACAGAAGAAAAAAAAAGAAAAGACAGGGCAAGTGCAGTCTGCTGGGAAATTTATGGCCACCGTCTTCTGGGATACAGAGGACGTGAAGAGAGCAGTGCATCAGTGCCCTCGGCGTACCGGAACGAACTTCTACCGATTTTCAAACTTACACAACGGTGTAAGTCTCAAAAAATGGAGACTATGTAGAAAAATAAACAAAAATTTATAGTTTGAAATTAAGCGTTTCGCAACTTTATTAATAAACATAACGTATTTCTATTTTAAAAAATGTTCAAGACTTTCAGTGAGTATGCCCCCTCGTATTTTATCTTTTTGTTATTGTTTGCTTGTGTCACCCTATTGGCGTATGTCACCAGGGATGTACGCTCCTTCTATCCCCGCTAGCAACGTAGTACGGTGATTGAACATTATGAGAATAAAACGACTGAGTACACACGGAGTGCCCTGTTGTCGTTGACAGAAACGAGAAATATTATTACGTCTCCTTTGCCATTCCTCGCTGGTAGCGATCCCCTCAGTCTTATCCAGAATCCCGTGAATGTGCTCTGGTGTGAAGGTGCGTCCCTTTCAGGCGAGCCCGGTATAAACCACGGCTCTGTCAAGAGGGTTGGACTGGGATCCATTTAAAACTCGTACGTGAAGGCAATTGAGGGGGGGGAGGAGGTTAGGATCAGTGTTGTCAATCGAGAGGATGTACCCTACGCGCTGAGATTTTGGACTGCTTCCAGAATAATGTAGGTAGGTAGAACGGATTTATGATTAAAATTCAAAACGCAGGGACATTTGGTCATTCGCCTAAATTAATTATAAGAATATGACGAAAACTACTAATACTTGAAGAAATACAGTTTGTCGAGGCAATTAAATTAAATAAAGCTTTTATAGGAAAATTCGTGTTTGGACATGTAGCCTTTGAGTCAAGTTCTGTGTTGACGCTGTCAGATTCAAGTGATTGTCTAGCCCTCAGAAAAGAAAAAAAAAGCGATGAGCTACTAAACCAAAGAAGGGCGGCTACCTTAAATCGTTGTTCTAAAAGCGCTAAACAAGAACCTACCAAACATGTTACCAGCACCTGGCTCTGCACAACGAACAAATCAAATGAGTGACTATGTAATATGAAGTACTGTAGGTACGGTACGTCAAGTCATCAATCGTGTTAATACTTTATTTTATTTTTTGCAAATTTTTTACATGCCTTCATGTTTGTAAAGTAGTAGTTTTATTTTAGGGACTTTGACATTGTGTTCATTTAACCCCGTGTACGTGTGTGTAGAACTTGTCTGATAACCAAGTCATGTTTGTTAATAGGTTTTAGGTTCTTATCCACATTTCCAGTCGTATAGGAACTTAAACCGATAACGCTGTTCTATGAGAACATGACAAAAATTGAGTAGGAAATACTGATTGGAATCGCACTCTCGACCATTCGGAAAGTGGCAATTCCGGTCAAATGTCTAACTTACGGCCACGGCTCTCTCCTTTCCTATCCTTCCCAGTTACACATCCAAGTATTCGGGTCTAATGATAACGGCGTTTCAAGCTCCCACGTAAAGTAAAAATAAAACTTTACCCCGAGCTGTGCTTACCAGATGTGCTACGAACCAGAGTACAGTAATGATACCCCATGTGTCAAAGAATCGGCTTTAGACGAATCTTCGGGATTGATCAACAATAGGCGTGGAGAATACTTGGAGCGGTGGCAGGTTGCTGTTGCCACCCCAACGGAAGTAAATTCGGCTCAGTATACCCGTACCCTATAGTAGCTGCGAGGCACTAACTAGGTCACAAACGTCAGGAGAGGGGGAGTCATGCTTTGTACCTGTACGCCGTTGTTCTTTATTAGTTATGTTTTATCCTAACGATTGCTTAGCAACAAACAACACAATGTTCTGGAGCTTTTGTGAACCGTGATTATATTCCACATGAGCACGATCGATAGTCTTGGAGAATGTGCTGAAACTATGCGCCGCACTGAATGTAATTGTAAATCTACCATTATGTCCTAAAACTAAACATTTACTACTTATTCATGCATCAAGAAGCTGAGTGTACGCAGTTCTAACCCTCAGACCAAAGTTAAATTTCTTGGCTGTACACCAACGGAGGCACTGCTATAACTAGTGATGTTCAGACTACGTAGTATTAGTCAGCATACACCCGGAGTCAGAATGAACCGACATTGAGATTGTCTCAGATAGGAGCAAGAACACTTTCACTCGACCAGGCCGGACCACCACAAAACATTCCAATCATTCGATACGCTGTCTACCACCTTCCGGTACAGGTTATGTGACCCAGCGGTCAACGACAGGTCAACTCTCCACTACACGTCACCCACTTACCATCAGCGCATTCTAGTAATTTTGAATAATGCTGTGCCCTGCCCAATAAAGTAAACAGCGTATTTCGTGAAACGGTTACAGCAGATTGTCTTCATAGACCTAGAGAAATAATTTTGCAAGTAGGATATTCTACCTATTAAAAACCAACACCTGTCTGCCCGTCTAATCAGGATAGACTCGGAAAGATCCTTCCTTTCTGAAATTACTAAAAATAAATACGAAGTAAAAGTCTGCAATGGTCACCAGGTAGAGTTGTTATTAATCTTTAGGGGCTTTGCGACATCGTGGTCATGTAGCCTCGTGTACTTGGGTGTGTGTACAACTTGTCTGATAACCCGTGTCAACTGCGATGTCTGTACCAGTAAGTGTATTTGTAATGAGGTAGGATTTGGGTAGGAAGCGGTCGTAGCCTTACGTTAGGTACCATCCCGGCATTCGCCTGGAGTAGAAGTGGGAAACCACGGAAAACCACTTCCAAGATGGTCGAGGTAGAAATCGAACCCATCTCTTCTCAGTTTTGCCTCAAGAGGCAGCCCTCAGATCAGAATTAAATTTCTTGGCAGAGCCGGGAATCAAACCCGGACCTAGGCGGTGACAGTCACTACGCAACGAGGCGGACTCACCGGGTAGAAAAACGTAGCGTACGGTGTGAAAATAAAATTAAGGCGTCCAAACAAGCACGACGATCTTGTTGTTGTTTCAGTTGAGGGGCTTGGACATCGTGGTCATTTAGCTCCGTGTTCTTGGATGTATATTGATGTTTTGCCTGATAACATATGTAATTGTGGTGTCTGCAGTAATGTGTGTATTTGTACTTCAGGTGAGAATTGCGAAGGAAGCGGCCGTGGTCTTAAGTTAGGAATCATCCAGACATTCGCTTGGAGTAGAAGTGGGAAACCACGGAAAACCACTTTCAGGATGGCTGAGGAAGGAATCGAATCCAACTCGTTTCAGTTTTGCCTCAGGAGGCCGAGTGTACCTCGTTCCAGCCCTCAGACCAGAATTAAATTTCTTGGCAAAGCCGAGAATCGAGCATGGACCTCCGAGGCGACAGCCAAGAACGCTAACCGCTACACCACGAGGTGGTCACACCTATCTTGATGATGAGGGGTCTTGAGAGATTCATTAATTGTGTCTCACTCAAAAACATACACGCTGGCGTACCGCAAGGCAGTATAATAGGACCTTATTTATTCCTAACCAGGAATGATACCCATTATCGGAACATACTTCCATCCATGTGTTCGCCGACGACACTGCCATAAATCTCGAAACGTAGTCCTAACCATACGCCAGTTACACGAACACGTAAACCAACTAAAACATGACTAATTCAAAACAAAATTCAGTTCAACACAGACAAAACAAAAGCAATCACATTCACACACAAATACAAAAAATCAGACAGAGCTATACAAATATGCAACAACATACAGTGGACTTCGGTGGCGTAGTTGGTAGAATGCTGAACTGCTGTGCCCAAGATAGCGGGTTCAAACCCGACCGAAGTCGTCGGATATTTAAGAGCGTTGAAATCCTTTTTGTGCCTTCCTTCGGAAGGGAAGTAAAGCCGGCGGTCCCATATCATATGACATGTAAAATATCCTTCCACAGACTAAACTTGTGTGAAGCTAAATTTCTTGGTTAGATTTCGTTGGAACGCTCTATCAAAGTTCCAACGTTCACCACTAGGTATCACTGACATCTGGTAGCGAAAGATGGAACTACTTGAAATTGAACGGAACTTGTAGTTCACCCTATGGGTGTCCGCTGGAAGCAGCTACAACCTCTGGCGAGTGGAACATGTCCTCGGACACTCCCGGCACTAAAGGCCATACGATAAATAAATATTAGTGGACTCCTAATATCAAGTACCTAGGAGTTACACTAGATAACGTGCTAACACTCAGAACACATAATGAACAACTCCATAACAAAAGCAAAAAGAAATATTAAACTACTATAGGCCTACCCAATGATCAACAAAAGAAGCACACTATCCACTAAAAACATCCTACTCATCTACAAGACACTAATAAGACCTATCCTAACTATGCTACACCAGCCATCGCATCCATGGCCATACACAATTACTCACGACTTCAACGAGTACAAAACTGGATGCTGAGACTAGCTCTCAAAACCTCAACATTCACAACAATCGAAGACTTACATACACGCACCAACACCCCATACATGCTAAACTTGACCACTAAATACTATAACAAAATCCAGCACCACCTAAACCCACTACTACAAAACCAGAGAGCGTACCAACCCGACAAACGAGACACCAGGAAAAGATGACCTAAATATATCTTCCTTACTAAAGGCATACTGAGAAACAAATGCTAATCAAATCAAATCCCTAAGTTAAACAAACTTGCATACTTGCCTCAGGGGTCGGCCACGGCCGCCTCATATGGAGGAGCATGCTGCGCACGCGATGGAAAACATAGCCACTACACTATCAAATCCAGTCAGGCCACTAACTACGTCCTACGCAACAACTTGACAATTACCTACACCACACCACTTACATAACACACACAATTACACCAACCCAAAGGGCCGTTTTTCTTACCCAAAGCTGATAAACAACACCTAGAGAGGCCAAACCCTGGAAGGGTGACCTCCAAACCAACAACTACAACGGGCATCAACACGGCTCATGGCGGTTTTCACCATTATGTATAGGATTTCTCGAGGAAGGTTTCAAAAAAAAAAAAAAAAAAAATGACCAAAGGAAGCCGAGCAGAAACGATTTCAGTGAATCGAGTCGAAGAAAAACCTGCCATCCGTCGCCTTTTGATCTTACGATAGGTAAACCGTTAAAAATATCTGGGAGTGTAAGAATTGTTCAGCATGAAAAGTTCTACAAAAAATCCGCGACAGCATATCTTTATTTTTAATAAATCGCCCAATATGTGTGTTTACGTTTCCATTTCTTCCAACGATCTCTATTCAGTGGAAATTTAAATTAATAGCTTCGGAGCGAGTTTACGAGCTAGCGAGCGTGCCTATCACCCCCAGCTTCGGCCAGCATCAGTCGAGTCGTGTCGAGTTATTTCAGAGAAGGGTATAGCCTATGAGTTTGGAGTTTCGCTGTTCACCTCGGCTTTTCTGAATTGCGTCTGGGGCATGCCGTCAGTGCGCCTTTTAAACTTACGCTGGTTAAACCATTAAATATACCTGGCGAAGTCGGGGCGGGTTGCTAGTTATAAATAAATGAACAAGCTACTAAATATTAAAATACCCTAACACCCGAAACCGAGGTGGCAGCCACCGGCTTCGCCGGCGACTGCCCCAGCGGAAATTCAATTGCACCGGTGGCTGGTACGCCACAGCCAATGGCTCAACACCTCACAGACTAGAAACGTGCATTGCGTGATTTTAAAGGCCCAGCGAACAATTTTGCGTTCAAATTTTTAATATGACTGTACTGTATATTTGTGAGCGTAAGTTTAAATAAGGTGGTTCGCGAGTGCCTCGGGAGTGGTCCGCAGGAGAAAAGGGTCCACTAGTACTTATGAAAAGTGGCCAATAAATGGCGATTTCGAAAACGATGTGCGTTGAACGAGAATCGTCCGAATGTATTGGCGGCGATGACTATCAGGTTTGGAATTGAAATATCTTTAAAATAAGTGTTATTGAGGAAGGTGTAAGGTGTATCGGTGGAGGGTGGTCCGCACACGATTCAATTTCACGCTGAGTGGTCCGCAGACTTCTACGGGTTCAGAACCACTGATTTAAAAGGAGCTTGCGACAACGTGATCATGTAACCCCGTGTACTTGTGTGTGTGCGTGGAATCAGTCTGATAATCCGTGTCATTGTGACGTTAAAAATTAGTTATTGTTGCTTTAAGGGGCGCAACAGCGAGGTCATCTGCCCCTATGTGATGGCAGGACTAGTGTGTGTATTTGCAATTGGGGCTATAATTTTGATAGGATGCGGCCGTGACCTTATTTGCTGTAGTTACCATCCTGGCATTTGCCTGGAGTAGATGTGGGAAGCCACAGAAAACACCTTCCAGGATGGCCGAGGTGGGAATAAAACCCACCTCTTCTCAGTTCTGCCTTATGAGGCAGCCCTATTACACCCTTAAAGCAGAATTGTATTTCTTGACAGAGCCGGGAATCGAACCCGGACTTAAACAAGGGATGGACCATGGGGACACAGCAGCGAATAAGAATACTGTGACGTCACTTTTTCCATGGCCAGATATTGTTCCGTCAGTGCAGGCCTCAGAAACTTGTACTGTAATGTTGTATCATGTCAACAATGCTCACAAATGGGAGGAGGGAAACAAATTCAGGAAGTGAGAACTTCATTCCAATAAGGTTTGGATCAGACCTTTTAAGGATCTCCAATCCTGGTAACCCCTAGATGGCGCGTCCCCGGGTGGCGGACAGGGGACCCACAGAAATATGGGCTGGTTCAGATACCCCGGGAATGAACCCAAGAACCTACAGACAGCCCAACTCCTGGGGGGCTTTAAAACGCTGGGACACCCTCTCTCCAGCTGATATAAATATTAAGGACCCACGTTCGGGGTGTCGGGCAAAGATCTCAGCTGCGAGGTCATAACAGCTACAGTGGAGAAGTTGGACTTTGGTGCAATGTGACTGGCGGAAGACGCAGCCTAGTGCTCGGTATTAATTGAGAAAAGGTATCTTTCCCAAGACTGGTGCAGGTATCAGATTGGAAACAAGCGGAGGCCGCGATAAGCTTCCAAATTTATCTTCAGGATGAAGCAGGCCACTCTTGTCCTTAGGGTAAGAAATTACCCTTAAAGGTGGAGGAAACAGTAACAATTGATCAACATTATGGGAATGTAGAAGGCAACGGGAAACTACCACATTATCTTCCCCAGAAAAATCTTTAGCATTACTGGGATAACCTAAAACCAAGGCCCCTAGTTTCTGCTTAATCATACACTAGGAGGCGTTGCAAAACTATTGTTTAAATACTTATGAATGAAAATCCACAGCCTGCTTCCAGTCTCCGACCGGGTCAGGAATGGAATGAATGAAGCCCCCATCTAGCGGCCAGGATATGGACTGTGCCGGCTGCCGAGGCCTGACGCACTCCTCTGGGGCAATGATTAAATGAATGACAGATGAAATGAAATGATAGTGGAGAGTGTTGCTGGAATGAAATTTTGACAGGGAAAACCGGAGTACCCGGAGAAAAACCTGTCTGCCTCCGTTTTGTCCAGCACAGATCTCACATGTAGTGACCGGGATTTGAACCACGGACTCAGCGGTGAGAGGCCGGCATGCTGCCGCCTAAGCCACGGAGGCTTATGGAAGAAGACAAATACCGAGGCAAAGCGTAGTCCTTGTCTGCGAAAGAATGTCAACTGGTTTCACCTTTCTTCAGAGGTACGGGATGTTTAACAGGTGAGCTAGGACTGGTACAAAAGAAATAGTAGTGGCTGTGGCCACGTAGATTCACACAATCGCGACGTGCTTGTCACTTCTTCAGTAGTAAACAAACACATCAACTTTCTGTGCAGGCTCCCTACTCCTTCAGCAATTATAGTTTTTTTTTCATTACAGTATCATGATTATTTTTTTGTCGTGTAGCCTCCTGAGAGGCCGAGTGCAGGTCTTTCTAGTCGACGCCCGTGGGCGACCTGCGCGTCGGGATGAGAGATGGAATGGATGAAGATGAATGAAGATGAATGAAAATGGGCAAGGATGTGGTGATAAAAGTGGAGAAATGTGAAAAACTTCAAAATTTGAAAAACTCTGAGTTTTTTGATACCGGTAATATAAATATTTTGCCGAATTATGATGAAATACGAATGTTTCGCTCTAGTTTATAGGAATCGCCTCTTGAAATGTATTTTCATACATAGCAAATGCAGTTTATGACAAATCTACTCTCTCATACTCAGGAATTTACAACTTTTGAGCCCAGAAGATGTGAACATCGGGCAAGGTAGCTTGATAAGGCTAGAATTCTTTCCCAAATCGAATGATGAAGTTACTGTTGTTGATTCTTTAGGGGTCATGTAGCCCCATCTACTTGGTTGTGTATAGAATTTGTCCGATAACACGTGTCACTGTGCTATACTACTGTGTTTATTAAATAAATTACAAATTTTGTAATTCACATAGGATTTGGATGGGAAGCGGCCGTGGCCTTAAGTTAGGTACCATCCCGGCATGTGCCTGGAGTAGAAGTGGGAAATCACGGAGAACCACTTCCAGGATGACTGAGGTAGGAATCAAACCCGCCTCTTCTCAGTTTTGTCTCACGAGGCTGGGTGTACCCCGTTCCAGCCCTCACCAGAACTGAATTTCTTGGTAGAGCCAGGAATCGGGCCTACGCGGCGACAGCCAAGAGTACTAGCCACTACGCAACGAGGCAGCGGTACAGAAATTGGACAATGGCAAACAAAAGTACAGAACACTGATATACTTAAAACGGACCACAGGTTCGGAATAACCTAGATCAATTTTCACGAGTAATAACATGTATTACACAGATTAATTGTGCAAATACATTTTAGAGTAAAACACTGTAAGCAAATGAAAAGCTCAAAGGAACAAAAGCCTTCTCAACTGCTGAACACAAAACCATTCTGAACGGTACAAGTTCAAAAAGATTTTGCTTTCATAACAACTCACTATTAGGTCATAAAAAATGGTCTAATTTCAGTAACTTCATCATTCGATTTGGGAAATAAGTCTTATTTGCAGTCACTAAAAAATTAGTTATATACCCCTGGCCATTTAGCTACGAGACGTTCTGCTCATGGGATGTGGGTACGAAAGAATGCAGGAGTTGAATCTAATGCTTCAGAAGAGCTGGTGTCAGTGAAAGTTTGGTTGATGATGCAACGGAATCACGTCCACATGCCATCGGCAGTGTTTTTCGTGCATTCCAAGCCGCATAGCACACAACCGGCCCGCGGGCACCTGTCAACTCACAGCATTCCACTCGGCCAGCATCGTAGTACGATCTTACTGTAGCACGGAAGAGCACACCTCACGACAGGGAAATGGACCATTACGAATGAATCACATGGCAGATTTACGAAGACGGTGGTATTTTTTCGAGAAATCCCGAAATGATCGTGATGAAAACAAGAGTGTGCAGAGCATAAATGGTGTAAGACCTAAGATGTGATGCTGAGAAATCATCACATATAGAAAATCAAAGGCTACATCTGGTATGCAGGTAATTATTTATTGCTTATCGCCTGTGTATAGCATACATCCTCGACTAGCACACACAAGAATAATAATAAAAATAATAATAACTAGTCAGTTAAGCACATCAGAACTGATTTGGTCCTTGTAGACAAACATCTATAAGATGTGTCGATTCTAAACAATGGTAACATGCAAACGAAATACTGTATTTGGGATTAAGTTTATATTGATTTCCAACAAATATGCTGAAAGTGTGCATGCTCTAAGGATTTTACGTCCCTTTTTATTGAGTATATCTATGACACGGGCCTCACGCAATTAAGCTCCCTCTAATGGCCAACCGACTATGCTGGGATTCGATCCCATAATTTTGGGAAAAGCAGACGAGAACCATACCGCTGCACCACGCAGCCAGTCAAACAATAAAATACTGTGGATGGTCATGAACTTACGGCGGTTCCGAATTGAAAATTAACCATTTTTTTAAATTGGTTGAGACCTAGCTTGCTATCAAAGCACCTACGCAACAATGACTCTTCTCAACTAATCATAAGAATATTGGAACACTTTATTTTATTTTCGGGGCATACGGTAGGTGTAACACAAGATGCATGCCTTACGCGTCATCTTCAATTACTATAACAATGTAACCTTCCATCAACGTAAACTGGTGTTTTATAGTATAATTTATTTCTGTTGGGCTGAATCAGTGTTGTACCCACTGTTTCTAGGCTACTTATGTTTCAAAGACACTGTAACTGGCAAGCATAGTGCAACTTGAAAGTTGACAGTATAAGCTCATCGTCGTCAGTCTTTTCGTCAGGACAGCTCCGCCCCTATGAACAACAATCTTCTTCATCATCATCATAATATATTTTAATGACGCCATTCAGACTCTCCAGTCTTCAAACCATTAGCTAGATAAGCAACGCCTATTTATACATTTTCACTTGACTGCATATTCTATCCACTACCGGTACGTTTAAGATTGGCATCTATAATGTTATATTATTCTATATGAAATGCAGCCAATGGACATAGCAGGGTATTTTAATTGAACACCCTTAGGCTCCCAGCAAGTTCAATTTCAAGCACTGCTCAGGTCTAAGCTGCGTGAACCTGAGACGAATGTGCATCGCGGACTAGGAGAGGTGGTGTCGACGAGTGATGAAGTTTCTCGGTCCGTGCATAGTACAGAACCAAATACATTAGTCGGTGACTCACTAAGTAACTCATTCGCAACACCACAGTGGTATGAGCAACGGCTCTATGTTAGCAGTATTGGAATAGAAAGGAATACCAGATATCACGGTGGGCTGTTGACAGACCCTTCTCTTCTCACCTGACCCTTCCCTGCCCTTTCCCCTCACCACGCAAGTTCACAGAGCTTTGGAGCGTGATTTTACGACAAATTTTCTTCAAAGAATAAATAGTGGTTAAAGTGCCTACCCATACAATCAAAAGACAGTAAATGTCTCCCTCGTGCAGTATTGGCACAGAGAACGGCACTTCGGAATATTATTAATTGGTGCTTGTAAGTTACAAGCAACGCCATCTCCTAACGCAATACATAATACGTGTTGTTTAAAGACCACTCACTGGTCTGCTGCGTAATTATGTACCAGTTACGCCCATAACGGACATATGAAGATTCTTTTCACCGATTAGAAAATTCACAATTGAGCAGAGTTTCAACCGCCAGAATGATCGGGTATGCGCATCAAACTCCCTGGAAGCCCGTAAAAAGACTTCAAAAGTTCAGAGAGGTCATCATCCCTCCTCAGTAAAGGTTTGGTGGTGGTGGTGGTGGTGGTGGTGGGGAGTAACGCAAGAGTGTTTTGAGCCCCATGTTTCTGATTTCATCCCTCGTACAGGTTGGTCGTCTAGCAGCCCGGACCTGAAACCCTTGGATTACGAACTCTGGCCGGTGCTTGAGGACACCGTCTGAAAGAAGAGGCACCCTACAATTGATGATGATGATGATGATGATGATAATAATAACAACAATTATTGTTGTTTTAAGGGGCCTAACATCTAGGTTATCGGCCCCTAATGATCTGGGTTATAGCGAAAATGACAATGAAAGGGAAACAAGAACGAAAATTAAGTGAGACGGAAAATAATTACAAAAAGGAACTCAGATTGAAACAACTCAAAAAATGTTCGTACAAAAGGGAATTTAGAACGAAAATATTCACAAAAGGAATAGATTGAAAAATACGCACAAAATGTAGGCTATATTCAAAATACGAACAAAATGCAATGTTGAGTCGAAATACTTACGAAATGTAATTAACATTCAAAATACTTACAAAATGCAAATGAGATCGAAAATACATACAAAATGCAATTTAGGTTCAAAATACTTTCAAAATGTAATCGAAATTGAAAATACACAATGCAATTCAGATTGAAAGATCCCATTTCCAATCCAAAATATTCGCAAAGTGCAATTGAAATTCAAAATACTTACAAAATACAATTGAAATTGCTTACAAAATGCACGGTAGATTCAAACTACTCATTTGGATTGACAGTACTTAAAAATGCAATTTAGATTGAAAATACTTGACAAAATGTAATTTAGATTCAAAATACCCACAAAATGCAATTGAAAATCAAAATACATGCAAAATGCCCACCACACAAAATGCAATTTAGATTTAAAATTCTTGCGAAATGCGGTTTTGGTTGAAAATACAAAATGCAATTGAAATTCAAAATACTCACTAAAATGCCCTGCTCCCACATTGAAAGACTTACTAAAAAGCAATCTAGATTGTCAATCTTTACAAAATGCAATTGAGGTTGAAAACAATCGCGAAATGCAATTTAGATCGAAAAAAAATACAAAAAGCAACGTAGATAAAAAATACCTACAAAATGTAGTGTAGATGCAAAAAAAATTCTAAAGGGAATTTAGATACACGGGGAGCCAATTAACAAAAACAGTGCGGGAATCTTAAAGATAAAAGGAAATATAATGATAAGAAAACAAGAGGTCTGACCCCTCGAAGAAGGAGGGATCAGAAAAGATGAAACAAGGGCCAATTAAGGCGGGAAAGTGAAAGACTCCCTAGGCCTCGGATACCCTAATACCGTCGGGGTCGGAAAAGAACAAGAGTTGACCAAGGGAGGTCGACAGAAAAGAAGACGGAGAGGAGCCCAGCACAAGTAAGGGGAAGCAATGCCGGACTCAGCTGGGGTCCCGTGGTCGCGAACCCACGTTCCACAAGATGTGAGCCCCTGGGGGACCTACAATTGAAAGTTTGATACATTCCTTGTTAGCAGCAGTGGCTGATTTAGCAATGGATGTCATGCATACTGCAATAGATTTGTGGCCTCAAAGACAGAGCCTCTTCGAATACAATTGGGTGCCATTTTGAAAGGTAATTGGTGCTTAGTGCTGTCATTACAAGTAAATGTAACAATAAAGAAAGCTTTTCAGTCGGTGTTGACCGACTGAAAAGCTTTCTTTATTAGAATTAGGCAACACTGAAAAATTGCTTCTATCACTAGAATAAATGTAACATATTAAACAGAAATAGAAATATCTTTAATCATGGCATAGTTCAACAGGTTTTAAGTTTTTAAGTAACTAGACTAGGTTCAATGCTCCCTGAAGAGTTATTACCCCACCAAAAAGTCGCGATCTGAACCCTACTATGAACTTGTGGGTTCATCTCAACACACAAGTCAGACAAAGACGTTCGTCCGGAAGAGAGCACTTTGAGAAAATACAGTACTCCTGGAGGAATGGTCGAAAATTACTCCTGACATGACCCGGAACTGAATCAATAGTTACATGGCCATTTACTGGCTGTTAACAAAACTAGGGGGATGCACACTGGTTGCTAGACTGAATTTTCGTGAAGGAAACGAACACGCCAATCAGTGTCCACGCATGTGCCAAAACTTACTTGTGTGCGGAAGAGTTAATTATTGTTGTTTTAAGAGGCGGAACAGCAAGGTCATCAGCCCCTCTTAACACAGATTAAAGAATACCTACAAATTTAGAATTGAATTACAAATTTAGGGGTAGGCACCTAAATGTGAAAAATAATAAAACAAAAACAAAATAAACAAAACTAATAATTATAATAATAAACAAAAAAGTACAGAAAACAAAAATTCAATTTTCAAAAAAGGAAAAAAATGTTATTTGAGTAAATGTACACTGGGAAATTTAGATTGCTGGCCTAATCCACTTACACTTATAAGGCGGATGACGAGATCAGCAGCCACCACGTCATCGGTTAATATAAGTTTGAGTGTCATCTGCAAACCAAGATTTCTTTGTAGATCTGCAAGATCCACACACTTGGACCGCCTCTTTTGCAGCTTGATCCCCTAACTCATTTCCCGCAATTCCCATGTGGCCTGCAAGCCACAGAAAGGTGATTCGAGTCTCAGCGCGGCACAACCTGTATAGCAGGTCGTGGATTCGCTGTGATAAGGGGTGTTGCGGGTAACATGAGGCAATTGACTGCAACGAACTCGAGTTGAACCTGTATAGCAGGTCGTGGATTCGCTGTGATAAGGGGTGTTCCGGGTAACATGAGGCAATTGACTGCAACGAACTCACTCACTGAGTTGGTACACACGATAAAGAGGATTCGTGCTTCCTGTAGTGCGAACTGCAGGGCCTCATAGATGGCACGTAAGGACACCTACTTTCTCGTCCACCTTCGAACCATCCGTGTAGAGAATACCAGCGCCCGGAAATTGGTGAACAATGCTGTGGAACTGCCTCTGGTAAACCGAGGCATCCGTGTCCACTGTAGGATCTCGGTGTACATCTAACTGAATTTCCGGACGCGGAAATTGCCGCATTTGCCAGTCAAAAACGACACCAAAAATCGCTAAATTCGCAAAACATGATGTATCTCTGATTTTTTAGTATGCTGTTTGGACCCATTAGGGCTATGTATTCCCAAGTTTGCAACTCTCAAAAGTTGTGGAAAAATTTTACACGCCAAAAACCGCAAAATATTTGGACTTGTTTCAGATTCTGCTCTATATCTTCTAATCCATACATTCTTCGTCGAAGGCTACTCTATATGTTTGTTAAGAGCATTAAATGTTTGACAAATTAAGCCCAGCCGGAGCTCTGTAGGTTAATTGGTTACCGAATTACGGCACTTTGAAAATAGGCCAGTTTTTTTTCCAAAAATTGAAAATTTTATTTTTAAGCCTTCTTTGCTCCGAAACTGCGTCGAAACCATTGATTCTACGAGTAGAACTAGCAGAGTATAATTAGTAGGCCATTTAATTAACTTTAAATTAAGCGCAGAGCGGGGTCTGTAAGCCTCGTAGTTCTCTCTAAATCTCAAAACAACCCATATAAGGTAAAATCTCATTCCAGAAATGTTCCGTAACATTTCCTAATTTTTTTTTGTTTTTGTTTTGGTAATGAAAATGAAGTCATATAATCATTTAAACAAGCGGTGAAATGTATTTTAATATAATAATAATAATAAAATAAACGTAACTAATCTAAAGTCAGTAACTTAATCAATTAATCAGTCAATCAAATTAGACACATAGTTAAACTCGTCGGACGGACATAAAGTTCGCTATAAATGTTGGTAGATTGCCACGGAAGCCACTCGTGAAGGGTGGAAAGGAATCGGTTGCGCCATGTGGTGTCATAGGCATTTTCAATGTCGAAGAAAACCGTGACTAGATGCTCCTTTCGGAGAATAGCCTCCTGTATGGCACTGTCAAGTCGCACCAAGATGGTTGGTGGTGGACCTATGAGAGCGAAATGCACTAGTACGCTGGCAAGAGGCCTCTCTCCTATAAGAACCACACCAGACGACGAATAACCATCTTCTCCAGTTTACATGGGTCATTTGTCAGACCAACGGGTCTGTAGCTGCTGATAAGTTTGGGTTCTTTTCCAGTCTTGGGAATAGGTATCGCGATCCCCTCTCGCCATTGAGATGGAAACTCTCCTTCAATCCATAGACGATTGAAGAGGATCATCAGTTGTTTAATACTGGATTCACACAGATGAATCAAAATTTCATTTTGGATGTTAACCGGTCCAGGAGCAAGCTCACTGAGCAGCTCCCATTCAGAGAATGGCACTTTGTAGAACTTCGAAGTAGCAGTGGAAAAGGACCAAGGGTTGAGCCTCTGCCTCCCGCTCCAGTCACAAATGCTGGATCATATCTGCCAGAGCAGGACACATCAGAAGCGCAATCCAATATTGTTGGCAATGGCGAGATGGTCCGTGATGATGACTCCGTTGATGGAGACTCCGGGTACGGTATTGTTAATGATGTTGGGAGTCCGGAGATCCGACGAAGCTTAGTCCACACTTGAGATAAAGGAGTATGTGCCGCCATAGTCTTAATCTCCCGAATCACATATCGGACTCGAGCACGCATCCTTTTCAAGGTGATAAGGTTGGCCATGTTGTTTTGCCTCCGATAGCATTTGAACGGCGACGATCTTTAATGGCTGCTGCAATTTCGGCTGTCTACCAAGTTACGAGCTCCCGGCGGGAGTTGCCCGATGAGGAAGGTATTGTATCATCTGCCGCAGCCAAAATACCATTCCTTCGTTATAATGAATGGTTTGATCATCGACACACTCAAAGGTATCTTCGACAAAAACCGCACGTGCTGTGAATTCTGGCCAGTCAGCCCGACGGAGTAGCCATCGACTTGGTAACTCAATGAGAATCTGGTGGAATGTACACGTTACATACTGTTGCCATTACTGGCAACGAAGTACGAACTGCAACTGCTTTTAGCTGATTACGCAGCGGCACATCTTCACTAAAGAGGATAGTGTGGACAAGAGTGCAGACGCCACCGGCTGCCACAGCTCCATCCACCCGGTCTTTAGAGAAGAGTTTGAAGTGACGCGTTGTTGTCTCATGTCCAGGATGAAACCTGGATTCCAGAAGACAGACAATGGTTGTCGTAAACGAAGAAATTAATTGACGTAACGCAGCGCGATGTCGAAAGTAATTCTTAAAAGTTCTATTGCAATGGTGTAGTGTGGACTCAGGTAGAAGGGGGTCTTCTACTTACGCTTAACCGTTTGCCACTAATCTCCATCTTTAGGTGGAGATAATGGGGGAGGAGAGCACACCTCGATCTCGATATCTCCATCCGAAGACGAAGTTGATGGAGGGCGCGCTCTCATAAGTGGCGCGCGGCGTTTGTCGGACTTATCCTCTCTCGCTCTTGGGGTAGAGCGAGAGCGGTGTCGTGGGACTTTCTCCCGGTCCGAAGGCTGGTTGTCCGTCCCCGACACGTCCCGACCTTTTATCTTTGTTGAACAGCGCTGACGTCTATTGGGGAAATAGTTGGTCCCTTCCCTCCAGACGCCTGCTCCTTGCAAAACAAGACGGTCCTTGCTGGAGTTGCCTTCTCTGAACTTCTCCGAGGGCGCCGATATAGGTGGTGGCACCGGCGCCTTCAAATTGAGGGCCGAATGAGATCCCGGAACCATCTTCGGACCATCAGTTTTAATATAGCCCCGGTCGATTTTACCACCAGTGCTGCCGTGGATTGTATCACTTGAGGGACAAAATTCAAAGGTGTTATCGCTGGAGTCGATACTGATGCATATGACGCTTTAAATGCAGGGGCATTCATATCACGGTATCATTTACGAGCATTGTGATATAAAATACTCTTCAGTGCCTTTATCTCCTGAATCTTAGATTCCACGATGAATTCAGCGCAATCGTGAAATTTAGGAGCGTGGAAGTAGCCAGGATACAGCTATGGCAATCCACCATACCACCAGATTGGATGAAGGCCAAGGAAAGGCTTCCAGCAGGCCACAACAACAACTGGGAAATTTGGCGGTCACTCAACAGAAATAGGTGCTGGGAGATGCAAAGTTAATTTCCACAAATGGGAATACCTACAGGAATAAGAACTCTGTGAGTGTGGGGAGAGTAGTGATGTGGGCCGGGCAAATGCCCAGTGGGCAGGACATCTATAAAAGGACATTTGCCCGGACATTTGCCCAAAGCAATTTTAAGCGCCCAAAATCGGGGCATTTAAGAAAACTTCTTTTTTAACTTTTTACTACTTGTGATTGTTACTAGAGCATCTAAAACATAATAAAAACCAATAATCAAAGGTACATTTCATGGATAAACTAGTAATGCCTGAATATTGCTAATAATAATTTAATTATCCTGTGTCAATGTTTTCAATAACATCTAAATGGGAATTATGTATATCTGGTTTGAATAAAACATTGTATTACTGAGTTAGGCCTGCAGGCCTACTCATTTATATTTAGGAAAATTAGGTAGGAGTTTGATTGAAGCCTCCGTGGCTTAGGCGGCAGCACGCCGGCCTCTCACCGCTGGGTCCGTGGTTCAAATCCCGGTCACTCCATGTGAGATCTGTGCTGGACAAAACGGAGGCAGACAGGTTTTTCTCCGGGTACTCCGGTTTTCCCTGTCAATATTTCATTCCAGCAACACTCTCCATTATCATTTCATTTCAACTGTCATTCATTTAATCATTGCCCCAGAGGAGTGCGTCAGGCCTCGGCAGCCGGCACAGTCCATATCCTCGCCGCTAGATGGGGGCTTCATTCATTCCATTCCTGACCCGGTCGGAGACTGGAAGCAGGCTGTGGATTTTCAATTTCAGGTAGGAGTTTGATTATGGTGTGAATAGTGGCTTTGGGGGCAGGGTGGATGGGCTAGGCCCTGGGCAGCCATTGTGCTATGATCTTGGAATGGGGGTAGGGTGGTTGTGACCTTGAGATTGGCAAGGCATTCTACCACCAGCAGCCCAGCCCAGTTAGTTGTGGAGTAGAGCTGTCTGTTGAGTGGTCAAGTCTGAGATTTCTTAGGCTATTTATATTTTTAAGTGTTAGATGAAATCATTACAAAATGCTTAGGAAAAAAGGACCTATTTGGAACTTTTTTAATTTGAAAGGGAAAGGAGTATCTTGTAAATATTGTAATAAGGACTATTAACAGTCACATTGTAACAAAATGGAAAAGCACATAAAGAAGTGTTTTAAGTGCCCTCATGAATTTTTTTAAAAGTGCTTCAGTTAGGTACAATTACAGTGGTTGAAAAACCTTTTCGAAAGAAAACCACCTTATGAACCTTTATTAATTGAAGTGGATGATTTCAACAACAAATCTGCAGTATCAAGCACAAGCTCAGCCTCAGAACCAAAATCAAGTTCTTTCAGTGAATTCCTACAACTACCACAGCCCATTTTGGCCTCAACTCCTGTTTTTATGGATAAATATATAGAATACATATATGGCTAAAACAATATTTATATAAGCCTTGCATTACGAATATGTTTTTAAAAGTGGTAAATGCCCAAAATGCCTGGGCATTTATGGGTTTTGGGCATTTGCCCGGACATTTATCCTAGACATTTGCCCCTACTTATAAATGCCTAGACATTTTACATCACTAGGGGAGAGACAGACCATGATACACCTGTGTTCCTATGAACTGTGCCCGTGCACTTGCACAACGCAGGAGTTAATGGAAGGCCATGAAAGGGGTGTGACAGTGGCCCATTTCTGGGCGAAGAAAATCTAATTTGAGACATTGTTGTATGTATTATTCCTTTTTAATATTGTGTATGTTGTAGTGCTTTTGACTCAAATAAATAAATACCATATTTATCTTCGAACACAATAGACTTGACCAACACGGAAAGTTTCCCGGTCAGTTCTGGTAGCTACCACAGTGGGGGGGAAGCGTTGTCAACCGGGAATCTTTTAATAGAGCTTCATCCCCCGTGTGGATGCGGGTCAGAATACACCCACGGTACGCCCTGTCTGTCGTGTAAGGTGACTAAGAGAGGGCCTAGCGTACCGCTAGGGTACATGGCGCACTCACATGACGGAATGGGAAATACCGTCTAGGCTTTCTGGCCAGAAGACAAGTTGGTGGCCCTTCGAAGGGTCAAACAAAAATGGGACCGGAAAATCGAAATAGTCCTCTAAAAAGGGCCCTCTATTAGTATTCCATCACGTGGACAGCAGTTATGAGCAGTCAAAACATCCATTCAGCTTGCATTATCAGTTGAATTAACATTTTTATTAATATTTCTCTTGGACATTTATCCGATTATAAATGTAGTAAGGTTGTTCGAAACTAGCGCATAAACAAGGACGATTCTTATATGAATTCCGCAGCACATATTTCGAGGGGCCCATTTGAAGGCAAGGTTCTAAAAGGACATATGTTTGAGTACCGTACTATCAGATCCACCTACTCGTAAATCACAAATAACTGTTAACTAAAATCTTATTATTATTAGCCTATTTTCATTTATGAAAAAAAAAAGCTTCTGAGATCAACTTTTGTCCATGTGTCTGTGTGTGCGTGTGTCCCCCCCCTCTAATAAAATCTTAACGGCTGGAGCGATTTCAATGAAACTCGGTATGTTCATAGCACTATTCCGGGCGACCCCGACCGTGCCCTTCAAATTTTGTTATTTTGTTACGTCTCACCAATCCAACATGGCGACTGTGCGAAATATTTCACCATCATTCAATATCTCCGAAACTATTACCGATATCACCCTGGAATTTTGTATGGTGATAAAGGGAACTACTAGAAGTTCACTTATGTGACCTCTGAAAACCTGGTAACTACAAAACCAACATGGCGGTCAAGCGAATTTGAGACTTTTAAACAGACGTTTCTCGCGATTTAACCAACCAAACGCAATGAAACTTGGTACAGTATATGTTCATATACATTGTAATGCACTGACATCTAACTTCGTTCAATTGTTTACATAACCTCAATATGGCGGCCGTGCGAAATATTTCACCGGCATTCTGTACCTCTGAAACTATTACCGGTATCACCCTGACATTTTGCACGGAGATAAAGGGCACTACTGGAAGTTCATCTATGATACTTTAATAAACCAGTTAACTACAAAACGAACATGGCGGCCAAGCGAAGTTGAAAGTTTTAACTTAAATAGACTTTTCTCGCGATTTAATGATTTTGTTTCTTGTGTCGTAATCATGCGATCGAAGTGAAAGTTTGAATAATGAACCTAAGCAATAATTTTATTTTTAAAGGTACATGACTCTATGGCCTATACATATAAAAATCCAACATGGCGACCATCCGGAATATTTAGACCGTTCTCAATATCTACGAATCTACTACAGCAATCAAACTGAATTTGTTTATGTTCATAGGGGTTATGGACATGAGTTCACCTATAGGACATTCAATAACCTGGTGATCACAAATCCAACATGGCAGCGACGCGAAGTATAAATATTGACATGGTCATTTCTCGCAATTTAACCATCCAAGTGCAGTGAAACTTGGTACAGTAAATCCTTATACAAATGTTAATCCACTGGCATCTAATTTATTTCAATTGATTCCATAACCACAAGATGGCAGCTGTGCGAAATTTTAAAATCTCGTTTTTACTTCTTGTGTCC
Source organism: Meconema thalassinum (assembly GCA_946902985.2). NCBI lineage: Eukaryota > Metazoa > Arthropoda > Insecta > Orthoptera > Tettigoniidae > Meconema > Meconema thalassinum. The sequence continues at coordinate 2,104,091,615 of OX336388.2, read as the reverse complement.
TAATCGTGTGATTGAAGTTTGAGTACTACACGTACACAATAATCTTCATGTAACAGTACATAACTCTAAGCCCTACCTATATAAAAGTCCAACATAGTGACCATCCGAAATACACACATCAAAAAAAGTTTTGCATCACCTCGGTTCCCAGATCTCCGGCATATAGACGTTGACTGTGTATATTGTATCCAAGATACAGTCCCTTTGACAGTTCATAGATGTCACTAAAACTGCTCAAAGATGTAAACAACCATGCATGAGCAGGGCCTATTAGACGGAGGGGGTACGACAGCCGATCAGTTCCAGTCATTCCACCAGGACGAAGGTACGCTGCTCATGTTGTCTGTAGTTCTACCATGCCTAGAAGGTCAATACCGCAGTTCGATCGCGTCCGCATTGTTACTTTGTGTCAAGAAGGGCTCTCAACAAGGGAAGTTTCCAGGCGTCTCAGAGTGAACCAAAGCGATGTTGTTCGGACATGGAGGAGGTACAGAGATACAGGAACTGTCGATGACAGGCCTCGCTCAGGCCGCCCAAGGGCTACTACTGTAGTGGATGACCGCTACTTACGGATTGCCGCTCGGAGGAACCCTGACAGCAATGCCACCATGTTGAATAATGCGTTTCGTTCAGCCACAGGACGTCGTGTTTCAACTCAAACTGTGCGCAATAGGCTGCATGATGCGCAACTTCACTCCCGACGTCCATGGCGAGGTCCAGCTTTGCAACCCCGACACCATGCAGCGCGGTACAGATGGGCCCAACAACATGCTGAATGGACCCCACGGAATTGGCATCACGTTCTCTTCACCGATGAGTGTCGCATATGCCTTCAACCAGACAATCGTCGGAGACGTGTTTGGAGGCACCCTGGTCAGGCTGAACGTCTTAGACACACTGTCCAGCGAGTGCAGCAAGGTGGTGGTTCCCTGATGTTTTGGGGTGGCATTATGTGGGGCCGACGTACGCCACTGGTGGTCATGGAAGGCTCCGAAACGGCTTTACGATACCTGAATGACATCCTCCGACCCATAGTGCAACCATATCGGCAGAATATTGGAGAGGCATTTGTCTTCATGGACGACAATTCTCGACCTCATCGTGCACATCTTGTGAATGCGTTCCTTCAAGATAACGACATCGCTCGACTACAGTGGCCAGCATGTTCGCCAGACATGAACCCTATCGAACATGCCTGGGATATGTTGAAAAGGGCTGTTTATGGACGTCTTGACCCACCAACCACTCTGAGAGATTTACGCCGAATTGTCGTTGAGGAGTGGGACAATTTGGACCAACAGTGTCTTGATGAACTTGTGGATAGTATGCCACGGCGAATACAGGCATGCATCAATGCAAGAGGACGTGCTACAGGGTATTAGAGGTAGTGGTGTGTACTGCAATCTGGACCACAATGCTGAAAGTCTAGCTGTATGATGGTACAACATGCAATGTGTGGGTCTCATGAGCAATAAAACGAGCTGAAATGTTGTTTGTGTTGATCTCTATTCCCTTTGTATTTAACGGTTCCGGAACTCTTGGAACCGAGGTGATGCAAAACTTTTTTTGATGTGTGTATTTAGATGGTTCTCAATATCTACGAATCTATTACAGCAATCAAACTGAAATTTAGTATGTTGATAGAGGCAAATAATATTAGTTTCACGGAACTACTTGTTTTTATTACGAGAGAGCAATGGAATGAATTACTTCTAAACTAAATAGGCAAAATCAAAATCACTTCATATGGTTGCAATCCAGCAATTTGAAGGCAGATTTAGTTCAGGTGAAAAGTGGGAGTTGAAGGATTCCTAACGGAGCGTGTATCTCTTAAACGACATAGGCGATGAGTTTGGAACTCAGCCGAAAAAAAATCAGCATTAAAAATAACTAAACAGGTGTTTGACCGTTTTTTCATAAATCCAATTTAAGGGGCCTATGGGGAGGGGTGAAATTATGGGGGGGGGGGGACGTAATATGTCTGTGTGTAAAATTATACATGGCCTATGTTGTAGACAATAACACATCACATCTTTTTTGTCTCTTGCTATTTCATCATACGACGAATACTTACGGAGTTATTAATGATTTTGTACTTTTTGGCCGGAAATTTCTAAGTCCCATGAATGACATAAAACATTGATTCGAATGAAATTTCAAAAAAGTTTTTTTTAAATACTTTTATTATATTTTTCGCGTCTTTTAGGGTCCGAAACCAACATGATATTTTGATGTTTTTTATTCGTCCCATGCATTTTTGGTTTCAGGTGATAGAATTATTTTCCACTAGGACCGATGCTTATCTTCTACTATATAAAGCTCAAATACCACTGACTCACTCATTCATTCATCACGAAATCTCAGAAACCACCGAACGGATTGGAATGAAATTTGGTATCCAGCTTCCTCAAGGGCCGCAAACGCCCACTAAGAAAGGATTTTTGGATATTCAGGTTCTAAAGGGGAGTTAATGGGGTAGACCTGCATTTCATTGAATAGCAATATCTCCCGATTGGTTTCATTGGGGGATGTGAAACTCGGCATATAAACTCATCATTAAAAATAAGAAGACACATGTCTGAGGGTTTTTCGATGTGGTGTATATTATGAGGTGAAAGGGGTGAAAAGTGAGGGTTGAAGGATTCCTAACGGAGCGTGTATCTCTTAAACGACATAGGCGAGGAGTTTGGAACTCAGCCAAATCAACATAAAAAATAACTAAACAGGTGTTTGACCGTTTTTTCATAAATCCAATTTTAAGGGGCCCATGGGGAGGGGTGAAATTATGGGGGAGGGGGGGAAACGTAATATGTCTGAGTGTAAAATTATACATGGCCTATGTTGTAGACAATAACACATTACATCTTTTTTGTCTCTTGCTATTTCATCATACGACGAAGTCCCAGGAATGACATAAAAATTGATTCGAATGAAATTTCAAAAAATAGTTTTTCTTAATACTTTTATTATATTTTTCACGTCTTTTAGGGTCCGAAACCAACATGATATTTTGATGGTTTTTTTCGTCCCATGCATTTTTGGTTTCAGGTGATAGAATTATTTTCCACTAGGACCGATGCTTATCTACTATATAAAGCTCAAATACCACTGACTCACTCATTCATTCATAACGAAATCTCAGAAACCACCGAACGGATTGGAATGAAATTTGGTATCCAGCTTCCTCATTGGCCGCTAACGCCCACTATGAAAGGATTTTTGGATATTCAGGTTCTAAAGGGGTGTTAAGGGGGTAGACCTGCATTTCATTGAATAGCAATATTTCCCGATTGGTTTCATTGGGGGATGTGATACTCGGCATATAAACTAAGCACAAAAAATAAGAAGACACGTGTCTGAGGGTTTTTCGATGTGGTGTATATTATGAGGTGAAAGGGGTGAAAAGTGGGAGTTGAAGGATTCCTAACGGAGCGTGTATCTCTTAAACGTCATAGGCGATGAGTTTGGAACTCAGCCGAAAAAATCAGCATTAAAAATAACTAAACAGGTGTTTGACCGTTTTTTCATAAATCCAATTTAAGGGGCCCATGGGGAGGGGTGAAATTATGGGGGGGGGGGGAACGTAATATGTCTGTGTGTAAAATTATACATGGCCTATGTTGTAGACAATAACACATCACATCTATTTTGTCTCTTGCTATTTCATCATACGACGAATACTTACGGAGTTATTAATGATTTTGTACTTTTTGGCCGGAAATTTCTAAGTCCCAGGAATGACATAAAAATTGATTCGAATGAAATTTCAAAAAATAGTTTTTTTAATACTTTTATTATATTTTTCACGTCTTTTAGGGTCCGAAACCAACATGATATTGATGTTTTTTTCGTCCCATGCATTTTTGGTTTCAGGTGATAGAATTATTTTCCACTAGGACCCATGCTTATCTTTATATATATAATTCTTCGACACGTGTGTATGTGACTGAACTCCTCCTAAACGACTGAACCGATTTTGATGGAATTTGGTATGTATATTAGGGTGGGTCCATGTATGGTTTAGATTCACAATCTGACCCGGTAGGTGGAATGAATACAATTTTAGAACCACAATTTACACACCATTTTAGAACCACAATATGCAGTCAAAAACAGTCGTCATGGAAACCACTAGCCTTGGCCTTCGTGAAAGCTGATGTCTTTGGATGGTTTGTCTCTGCACGTTAGAGCCACCTGGTCGCAACCTGTGCAACTACCGCCATTACAGACACTCCGCCCGTGACGAAAAGTTGTGTTTTATACCAAAGGTGGCAGTGATGTCGAATTCTACTGTTTGTCTCTGCACGTTAGAGCGTTTCAAAGTCCCGTATGCGTTCATATACCAATCATCCGATTGCCATAAAAATTGGGTGATATGTTGAGTGAGTCCCAGGGAAGGTGTTTGGCTTAGTAAATCCATTTTACAATAGATAGCGTACGAATAGATTCAACAAATGAGCGACGACGAGCGAAGCGTTTCAAAAAAGTCCCGTATGCGTTCAAATACCATTCGTCCGATAGCGATGAAACTTGGGTGAGCTGTTGTGTACACTCCAGGGAAGGCTTCTGGCTTAGTAAATCAATTTCACATTAGGTAGCGCTTCTAGATTCAACAAATGAGTGACGACGCGCGAAGCGTTTCAACAAAATCCCGTATAAGTTTATATTCCATTCATAGATTGAGAAGAAACTTTGATGAGTTGTTGTGTACACTTAAGTGAAGGCTTCTAACTTAGTAATCCATTTTACAGGAGGTTGCGCACGAGTAGATTCAACAAATGAGCGGCGACGTGCGAAGCGTTTCAACAAAGTCCCGTATGCGTTCAAATACCATTCGACCGATAGCGATGAAACTTGGGTGAGATGTTGTGTACACTTACGTGAGGGTTTCTCACTTAGTAAATCCATTTTACAATAGGTAGCTCACGAGTAGATTCAACAAATGAGCAACGACGCGCGAACTTTTAATCAAAGTCCCGTATGCGTTCATATACCATTCATCCGATTGCAATGAAACTTGCGTGAGATGTTGTGTACACTTACGTGAGGGTTTCTAACTTAGTAAATCCATTTCACAGGAGGTTTCGCACGAGTAGATTCAACAAATGAGCGACGACGCGCGATGCGTTTCAATAAGGTCCCGTATGCGTTCAAATATCATTCGTCCGATTACGATGAAACTTGGGTGAGATGTTGTGTATACCCTACGGAAGGTTTCTGGCTTAATAAATCCATTTTACGATAGGTAGCGCACGAGTAGATTCAACAAATGTGTGACGGCACGCGAATCATTTCAACAAAGTACCGTATGCGTCCATATAGGCTACCATTTATCCGATTGCGATGAAACTTTGGTGAATTGTTGTGTACACTCCAGGAAATGTTTCTGTCTTAGTAAATCCAGTTTTTAGTAAGTAGCGCACGAGTAGATTCAACAAATGAGTGACGGTGCGCGAATCGTTTCCACAATGTCCCGTATGCGGTCATATATCATTCATCCGATTGCGACCAAACCTTGGTGAATCATTGAGTACACGCCAGAGAAGGTTTCAGGCTTAGTAAATCTATTTTACAATAGGTAGCGCATGAGTAGATTCAACAAATGAGTGACGGCACGCGAATCGTTAAAAGAAGATCACTTATGCGTTCATATGTCATTCATCCGATTCCGATGAAACTTTGATGAGTTGTTGTGAACACGCCAGAGAAGGTGTTCAACTTGGTAAATCCATTTTACAATATTGGTAGCGCACGAGTAGATGTAACAAATGAGTGACGACGCGCGAAGCGTTCCAACAAAATCCTGTATGCGTTCATATAATATTCATCGATTGCGATGAAACTTTGATGAGTTGTTGTGTACACTTATTTGAAGCTTTCTAACTTAGTAAATCCATTTCACAGTTGGTAGAGCACAAGTAGATCAACAAATGAGTGACAGCGCACGAATCATTTAAACCAAATCCCGTATGCGTTAAATGCCATTTATCCCTTTGCGATGAAATTTTGGAGAGTTGTTGTGCACGCTCCAATGAATGTTTCTAAATTAGTTAATTCAATTCACGATAGTTTAGAGGCAGTTAACAGAAATTGAAAAAAATATTGTGTATCCAAAAGCACTTCAAGAAATAAAGTTACAACACTTTCTTTGATTGGCAGGACAACGTCTGCCGGGTCAGCTTGTCTATCTATATAACCAATGTTATAACGGGATTCCAAATGTTATTGCGGGCGAAGCCGCGGGTAACAGCTAGTAAAAAAATATTCGTCAAAATCTTACAAACAATTTCTTTATAACAAAATGTCATTTTACAGTCCTGTTAATTACGTAGTTTTAGTAAACATACTTCACACACGAAAACAATATTATTTCTCTAGAAAAGCATGGAAATAAAGACAACATATATTGAATATTAGGCCTATTTCTCCTATTGCAAATAAAATGAAAACTTCCATTCGTCAAGTAATGTTCTCATTAATCTCACTCCCCTTAATAATAACAAAATGTCCAATGTTCATTCGTCACCTGATTCTTCTGTATAGTCCAGAGCATCGTAGTCATTGCTATACTGGTCTTCATCATTTGATGTCAAAGTTCCTTGGGGGGCATTAAGTAACTCAATAGCTTCCATAGGTAGATTACCTATATAGGTGGCATTGTTCTTCCTGCAATCTCCCATTTTTGTTAATATTATGGGATATCAACTTAATTTTGTTTCTTAGCTCCTGCATCCGAGTGTCAGTGAGAGTTGTAGGATCAAATTTATGCATAACATATTGAAATATGACGTCTGTACGCCCATATTTACGACACGACCGCCACGCGTTGAAAAATTCTTCTCGCGGTAATGCCCACATGGTCACTGAAAATAAGAAAATAACCCATCATGCACATTCGTACGCAACCAAACCACTACAGATCCTGAATCTACATTAAATTTCCTATCGAATGACGTTTAAAGTAAAGTGGCACTATGAGGCACTCATAAAGTAAATAATTTATTTAGTTCAGAAAGCTTGTATTACGCGTAAAAGTGCGAACACATACCAATTTTCACTACTCCATGAGCCGCAGAAAACAACACCTCGTTCAACTCACTAGAATCACAACGTTCGGTTCACTCAGACACCTCCTATCAAATGACCTGATAACTGCCAGGAAGACGTTTCAGCACCTATAACCTCCCTCCTACGCACCAGAGAGCGGAAAGGAAGACCGAAGGTCACCATCTGGTTTGTTCACTATCGAATGAGCCAGTTTTCGCTTTCATTTGCGACAGTGAATTATTTCCACCTAGATATGGGATTCGACACACTGCGTTCATTATTTTCAGATTCCCACAATCGGCCATCCTGCAGATCATCCGCCTCGGATGATGAGAAGTCTTCAGTCCAGGGTTTGAGGAATTCAGCACAAGTAGTTGTTCGTTTAGCGCCTAAATGATTCCCTTCACGGCAGAGGTCTAAGTGTCATTCAGCTTGACTCTGGGGATTCTGTAAGGCCCAAGGTACTTTTTCTTCAATTTAAGGCCTGGTTCAAACTGGGTCCTCTTGATGGTTTTGATATCGCCAACTTGGTACTGGCGAGCAGGCCGTCGACTTCGATCAAACGACACACTGTTTTCTTGATGCACTTTCTGGATTTGTGCTCCCGCTTCTTCACGGTGTTCATCTCTCCTGGTCTCAAACTCGTCTACCATCTCTTCATTGATCAACTCAACTATTCTCAGGTCATTTTCAGAGCGCATTTTGGCTCCTGTCAAAAGTTCGAATGGCGTCTGCTTGATACTGCGGTTGTAAGTGGAATTCATGGCCCTTCGATCAGGTTCGACGTGCTTGTTCCAATCTCCAGGGTTTTCGATGGACAACTTGGCCAGCACGGAAATGATCGTGGAGTTCACCCTTTCTATCTGGCCATTGGCACAAGGGAGTCTGGTCGTGATCAGCGAGTGGGTGATGTTGGCAGTGCAGTACTCTTCGAATTCATGTGAAATATACGCGGTTCCACGGTCGGTGACGATCTGCGCAGGATTACCAAATACTCCTTTTTGCACGTCCAATTTCTCCGTAGTTTCTTTCGTGATCGTCATTTTAGTGGGATACAGCTACACAAACTTTGTGAAGCTATCCGTTACTGCGAGAATATGCTTGCATCCTTTTTTCATTGAATCTAAGGGTTCAAGATGGTCAGCATGGTAAGTGTGAAATGGTGTGCTTTCTTTAAATAAGGGATGCAATAGTCCTTGTTTCATCGTGATGCTCATCTCAACGCTGGTACTCTTCGTCTCTTCCGATGCCTTTCCTATGTCCCTCTCATCGGCTACCACGTCGATTCGGTACAAGTACGCTTCTGATATGTCCTTGGACATCTTGACACCGGTTTTGCTGATGGTAGTTATGGCTTGGTCCAGCAAGTCGTTACCCATGATAGCTGGCAACTTTAGTACATCTCCAGACACCACATAGACATCAGTCAAGAAAGTGTCGTCTTCAACCTGGACGTCGGTTGAAAAATATCCTAGGGGACGCACCTCACTATCTCCGAAACCCTTGAGTACTATGGCGGTAGTCTTCAGCTCCAGATCGCCCATCTCTGTGTAAATGTCTTCACGGATCAGATTGATTGGGCAGCCCGTGTCAACTAATGCATTGATCTTCTGGCCCTGGAGCAACAATTCGTATTCGACTTGGTTCCCAAAGCAACGTTCACTGTCTTCTTCTCGGCATTCTGCTCAGGGTTTGGGCACTTGGAAGCTATGTGTCCGAAACTGCTGCAATTGAAGCACTTTGGACCCTGACTCTTGTGTGGACATTCTCTGGACTCGTGACTGTTCTTCTGACCACAATTGTAACATCTCTTTACAGGCGAGGTCTGCTTCTGCCTGTTGTCTTCTCTTGGTGTATGATTGTTTGTCGTCCTCTCATTTATCGTCACCTTCTGGGAGTTTCGTGCGTAAGCACTCTTATAGATCTTCAACTTGTCCTTGAATTCCTTGATGTCCTTTGCTCCATATAGAATCATCTTGGATCCAGTGTCATCTTCGATGCCATCGATGACATATTGTATCAGTGATTCATCATCGATTGTCGACCTGCTGGCTATTTCTAGCATCACCAGGAAATATTCGTGAAGAGTTTCAACTTTTGTTTTTCGTCGGTTGGTTAGCAGTCGATGAATCTCTGCTGCGCTGGCATCATCTCGGAATTCCTTCTTCAGGGCTTTCTTCAACTTGTGCCAGGATGTGATGCCACGTTCACTTTGCACGAACAACTTAGCCAGGCCTGTCAGCGACTTTTTTGCAAATACGTATTTCTGCATCTCGTCCCAGCCCATCAACGTTGCTGTTTCCTCAAAGTCCTCAATCCAACGTCGCACCGGATAGTTCTCACTGCCGTCATAGTTTCTGACAGAGCCCTCTACATCTCGGAAAGTCAACGCAAACTTGTGTGCGACTCCACAGTTTGCAGTGTGTCGCAAGTCCACCACGTCCTGGTCGACTTCCCCTTCACTTGAGCTTTTTTCTACAGTCTTCGCTTTGTGTTTGGTCTTTGATATTTTCTTTTGTTTACCTCCTATTGCTTTGGTGAGTTTCTGGTCTTCGGACGAGCTAGATGAATCTGATGATGATCCTGACGTGCTAGAGGTTGAATGTTTTGAGGATTTCATCCCAGCCATGTTCTCCTTTAACTCACGTAATTCCTCCGCCAGTGCTTCGTTTTCCTCTTTCATCTTGGTCATTGCATCATTCTTTTTACCAGTCTCTTCTTCGTCTTCTTCACCTTCTTCGTCTTTACGCATCCCCAGCCACGAAAGGTCCAATAAGTTATCACAGACGCGTTGCACAAGCACAGCTTTCTCTCCCGTATATCCAATTTTTAATACTGTGCACATGGCAATCAGGTCAGCCTCGGTGAATTCGGTCTCAATGAACTTCAATTTCACCAGGTGTTCTGGTGAGTCACGTTCAAACTCGAATCCCGGGAATTCTCTTAAGCGCAGTCTGTTCTTTCGATCACGTGGCAGTTTTTCGAAAATGAGGTTACGTAACGTCTTAATCACGGCCGTGGGCGCCGTCTTACTGTTATTATTCACTTTTTCAATATCTTGTAAACACGCCACTTTGTCCGCCATTTTTCTTTGTCTTTCGGCACTCGCGCTGAACTCTTTTCTTTTCGTCGTCTTCGTAGGCTTCAGGATCCTTAAACTCGTCTTTTATAGCCTGCTCGAACCACCACGTCTTTGGAGGTTGAACAGCTGCTCGTCTTCTATATTCCACGGACCCACGTCTTCGTCGTAAATCTTGCCAGAAAAATGCCGTCAATTCGCGCCTTGTCGTCTTTGGTTTTATCGCTGTAGGCCTAGCCAAAATTGCTGTTCCGCACTCAAAACCCTTAATATCTCGGACGAGCCCCCAAATGTGGGAATTAATTTTGGCAAGCGAATAAACCGAACACGTCTTGAAGTAGTTTTAAGTATAAAAACTGCATTTAAACGTAAGATTACATAAGATGAGATTTAACAGAACTTGACGTGACATGACTCAACACAAAAACTGTAACTGATCGTCTTAGTTTCTCGCGACTTCCACTTGACTCCTCTACGCGGCGCCACCGGGCAGTGTCGAAGCTGGCGGGAAACCCAAAAGCATTCATTATTTTCAGATATATTATATATATATATATATATATATATATATATATATAGTTCGATCAAGTAGGGAGTGATAGAGGAGTAACACCTCTTTAAAAAACCCTGGTCCAGCTGGCCCGGCTGGTAGTACCTTTTTAGGGTCCCTTGCCAGGGTTACGGTGAAGTCCTCAACGGTACCTGCAGTGAAAGAGGTGAACTCTGGCACAGTGTGGTTGGCGGAAGGGGCAGCCTATTGCTCAGGTTTAATAGGGCAAACTATTGTTCATAGTTATGATGGGCAGGTTTTGGTCCAATGGCAAAATGAGCGGAGGAGGAGCCAATCACTCTCATGGCTCCCAACGGTCATAGAGGCGGAAGAGGCCACGCCAGACGGACTGGCTGTAAAGGCGCACCTCAGTAGTACTTGAGTATGCGGCAGTTCGTTGCAGTCTCTGTGTTCGGTCCTGCATGCCTCATTCTTTGTGAGCCGCAGGATAAGGCTCAGAGATCATAGTGTGTGGGTCTCGTCCTGGCAAGCTGAGATCCACCCTAAACAAATTCACGCCAGTGTCACTTCTTCCGAACGACACTTTTCAAAGTCCAACGGCGACGGGATATGGACGGTGGGGGCAGGTTATGGGTGTAACTGGAAGCCCCTAGTTCGGACCTGCACGTTGGCAGCAGATGTGTGATGGTCGTCTTCCGGAGACTCTGTGACTACTCAGGAATTCGGTCCTGCATCTGTGTTTGGGCAGGCCTATTTAGGATCACCGCTGCCCACCCCACATGGGGAAGGCCCTAGAAAAGGTGGGCTAAACATCAGAAGTCACAATCTTGGTCCGGCTGGGCAGCCGCACTCAGCAGGTCACCCCTCATGCGGTCGAAACTCAAAAACAGTAAAGAATCACAAATTGGTTATTGGATCATGGAACATCAGAACCTTGCTTGATTTGGACAATAACGTTAGACCTGAGAGAAGGTCAGCTCTCGTAACCCATTAGTTATCAAGACTCAACGTTGGCATTGCTACTCTCAGTGAAACTAGGCTGTCTTCTGAAGGCAAGATTACTGAATCTGGAACAGGATATACCATCTTCTGGAAATGGAAGGAGGAGGGTGAATGTCGTATTCATGGTGTGGGCTTCGCTGTGAAGACCAAACTGGTAAATTATCACCAACTTACGCCCATTGCAATCAGCGAAAGGCTCATGACTCTCCGCATACCACTCTCAGGAGGTTCCTTTATGACACTCATCTCTGCCTATGCTCCTACCTTAGATTCTGATGATGAAGTAAAGGCTCAGTTCTATAATCAGATAAGTGAAATCATCTCCAAGGTACCATCTGCAGATAAACTCTTGCTCCTCGGTGACTTCAATGCCAGAGTTGGGAAGGATCACAGGCTATGGAATAATGTGATGGGCAAACAGGGACTTGGAAAATGTAATCCCAATGGACTGTTGCTTCTTGGTCTTTGTGCAGAACACGAACTTTACATTACCAACACGCAGTTCCGGCTACCTGACCGCTTCAAAACCACGTGGATGCATCCTCGTTCCAAACATTGGCACATTCTTGATTATATCATTACCCGGCAATGTGATAAGAAGGACACTCTTATTACCAGAACAGCAAGGAATATAGACGATTGTTGGACAGATCATAAACTTCTTATATGTAAGCTCAGGATATCCATCAGACCTAAACCACCTAGGAACATCAAAAATTTGCCAAGAAAGAAGTTTAATACATCCAAACTTCAGGATGAATCCATGTACAAACATCTTGGAAACAGGATCGTCACCCAGTTATCAGAAAACCCAGTAACAAATGATATTCAGCAAGAATGGTCCACATTACAGAAGATTATCACACAGTCAGCTGAGGAAACCATTGGTTTTATAGTGCGGAAAAGACAAGACTGGTTTGATGACAACAATGTGGAAATTCTGTCTCTCATCAATGCCAAAAGGAATGCCTATCTTGCCCATCTTCAAGACCCAACTTCCAACACAAAGAGAGATAAACTACTGGAACTCAAGGGTAAATGCCAGACGCAGATAAGGCAGATTAAAAATACTTGGTGGCAACAGAAGGCTCAGGATCTGCAGAGACTATCGGATGCTCGAGACTTGAGGAACTTCTATACCGTACTCAAGGAAATATATGGACCATCTCGCTCATCATCAGGTACACTTAAAAGCGCTGATAATTCTACTACCTTTACTGATAGTCAAGAAATCTTGGAACGCTGGAAGGAGCATTTCTCCAATCTCCTAAATCGTCCATCAGAAGCTGCTGAAGACTTCCTCTGTGATGTGCCGCAACAACCTGAACAACTGTGGTTGGCAGTACCTCCTACTTATCATGAATTCAGTGCAGCTCTCACCCAATTGGAACCCAGAAAAGCACCTGGCCCAGATAACATCCCTCTGGAACTAATTCAAGCCGGAGGTCATTCCCTTAAAACAAGAATTTTCATCCTTATCCTCAGAATATGGGAATCAAGAAAGGTACCTGGAGACCTAAAGAATGCCACTATCGTCACTATCTTTAAAAAGGGTGATCGCAGTGTTTGTGGCAACTACCGTGGTATATCACTGCTATCAATTGTGGGGAAGATTCTTGCAAGAATTCTACTTAACCGCCTCAAGGTTAACTCTGAGAGGATCCTCCCAGAGTCACAATGCGGATTTAGAACTTCCAGAAGCACAATTGACTTGATTTTCTGTGTGAGACAGCTACAAGAAAAATGTAGAGAACAACAGAATCCACTCTTCTTAGTCTTTTATGACTTGGAAAAGGCATTTGATTTGGTTCCAAGACCAGACATGTGGGCAGTGCTGAAGCGGTTTGGTTGCCCTCAGCGTTTTGTAGATCTAATCAAGGCTCTCCATGATGGCATGACAGGTCAGGTTTGCCATCAGAATAAGATGTCCGATGAATTTCCCATTACCCATGGACTGAAACAAGGATGTGTACTGGCTCCAACGCTTTTTGCGCTGTACTTGGCTGCAATGCTTGATGATTCACCCACAAACATCCCAGGTGTGGAGGTCAAGTATCGTTTTGATGGAGGGCTTTTCAACCTAACTCGTCTCCGCTCCTTGAGGAAAACTCAGGTTACTAAGGTTACTAACATGTTGTATGCAGATGATGCTGCGTCACCAACTCTCACACCAGAAGAGCTGCAAGAGTCAGTCAATTGTTACAAAAGTGCATGTGATCGCTTTGGTCTTACCATAAATGTCAAGACTAAAGTCTTGGCACAACCTTCACCAGGCACACCTCTTCCTCAGTTCAATATCTCCATCTCAAATTTGCCATTAGAACAGGTAGACCACTTCTCGTACCTGGGCAGTACCATTTCTGTGAGCTGTACCTGTGAGCAGGATGTAAATAAGAGAATTGGCGCAGCCCATGCAGCATATGGACGATTAGCGCACCGGGTCTTCATGAATAATGATCTGTCCATGAGTACAAAACTTATGGTGTACAAAGCAGTAGTCATTTCTACATTGTTGTATGGCTGTGAAACGTGGACCCTTTACCGACGTGATCTTATGAAGCTTGAGCGTTTCCACCTACAAAAACTTCGATCAATCCTGAGGATTAAATGGGAAGACCGCAATTATGCAATAATGCTGTTCTGGAAAGGGCTCAAATCAACAGCATAGAAACACCCATAATAGGTCACAAATTTAGATGGATTGGTCATGTCCATCGGATGGATGATGTGAGATTACCTCGTCAAATGCTATATGGTGAGTTATGCTATGGCACCAGGCCTCATGGTGGTCCTAAGAGGCGCTACAAGGACCAATTTAAGCAGACCCTGAAATTGACAGGTCTTGATTCACAAACCTGGGACATGCTGGCTGAAGACCGCTCAACTTGGCGCCGTACCATCTCGGATACTGTAAAGACGTTTGAAAGGGATCGACGCACACATGAAGAGGCCAAGTGTCAAGCTAGGAAACTTCGAGCAGTCCAACCACGTCCTCCTCCAGCAATACTATGTGACTTGTGTGGACGCTTGTTCCATACCAGGATTGGACTCTTTAGTCACCGTAAACACATTCACAAACTGGATGATGATAATTGTTGTTTTAAGGGGCCTAACATCGAGGTTATCGGCCCCTAATGATCTGGGTGATAGCGAAAATGATAATGAAATGGAAACCAGAACAAAATTATCTGAGACGGAAAATACGTACAAAAAGGAACTCAGATGGAAACAACTCACAATATGGTCTTACAAAAGGGAATTTAAAACGAAAAGTTCCACAAAAAGAATAGATTGAAAAAGACCCACAAAACGTAGGCTAGATTCAAAATACGTACAAAATGCAATGTAGCGTCGAAATACTTACAAAATGCAAATGAGATCGAAAATACGTACAAAATGCAATTGAGGTTCAAAATAATTACAAAATGCAATTGAAATTGAAAATACACAATGCGATTCAGATTGAAATAGGCCCTAATCTCAGTTCCAATCCAAATTATTCACAAAGTGCAATTGAAATTCAAAATACTTACTAAATGCAATTGAAATTGAAAATGCTTACAAAATGTACGGTAGATTCAAAGGACTCATGTGGATTGACAATACTTACAAAAAGCAATTTAGATTGAAAATACTTGACAAAATGTAATTTAGATTCAAAATACCCACAAAATGCAATTGAGAATCAAAATATGTGCAAAATGCCCACCAAACAAAATGCAATTTAGATTCAAAATTCGTGCGAAATGCGGTTTTGATTGAAAATACTTACAAAATGCAATTGAAATTCAAAATACTCACAAAGGTCCCTCCGCCATATTGAAAGACTTACTAAAAAGCCATTTAGATTGTCAATCGTTACAAAATGCAATTGAGGTTGAAAACAATCGCGAGATGTAATTTAGCTCGAGAAAACATACAAAAAGCAACGTAGATTAAAAATGCCTTTACAAAAATCGCTAGAAGGGAATTTAGATACACGATGAACCAAGTAACAAAAACAGTGCGGGAATCTTTAAGAGAAAAGTAAATATAATGAAAAGAGGAGAGGGGAGGGGTCACAAACTGGACTGAAGGAAGAAGATTTATACTCGGATTCGAGTTAAAGCCGATGATGGTACGCCTACGACTCATCACCAGATACGATGCCCTTCCGCAGCGTAACGCGTTAAGGCTGTGCGGTCAAAAATTGAAATTTTATTTTTATTTTTACTCTTAATCTCTAATGTAGGTCTTTGTGAGATATTATATGCGTTTTGAAGAAAATAACGACGGCTCGTTTGCTGAGGACATGGCTTCAAAGTGGCTATTTTGAGCGTTAAAGGTACAATCTCCACGACGAAACTAATAATCGGAAGACACCGAAATTTATGTACAACAACCCCTGTAGTAGTACCTGCAATAGGAACAATTCTTATTACGAAATTCAAATTTTGTATTAACCTCTTCAGATTTGAATACCATTTTTAGTGAGAAAAAATTGTTATATTAACTTCAAAGTTTTATTAATTTGATGTGGCTCTTATTCTGAGCAGTAGAAAAGTTCGATAAAGAAATTTGGTTCAGCGATATACCCGTGGTGATTGTACCTTTCAGACTCTACAAAACGCAGGTTGAATCAGTCACACACACACAGCGGTAAGACAAGGTCTTGGGCAAGAGCGCGCTCGGGCACCTGCCTTATCCTCTCCCTCAACACCTTTGCTATCGCAGCTTCCGCCTCCCTCCCGCCCTGACTCATCATGCCAGTCCACACGACCACAGACTAGAGCAGAGTTTACCAACCTTTTGAAGTTCACGGCACCCTTGGGAATAACATTAAACACTAGGGGCACTCTTCCTTGAATAAAAAAAAAATTATGTTTCATATGTAAATTTATTGAAATATTTTATAATAAGTAACGTACACCATAACATAATACAGTCTACTTTACTACAGTCAGTGAGTAAAAATACATCAAAATTTTGTTCGATAAATCGTTAATATGAAACTTGTGATTGATGCTTAGAGCACAGGTACGTGATATCGGGCCTTGCAGTTGACAATGAAACACGCAAATCATCCTCAAGGTTATTCAGTCTATTTCTTGCTTTGGATTTTATTGTCACCAGAGCAGAGAAGGCTTGCTCGCATAGATAGGATTTTGGAAAGGGCGAAAGTGTGTTAATTGCTTTCTTCATTAGGTTAGGATACTACTCTCTCCGCTGAAGCCCAAAAGTAGCCACCGACGCCTCACTCTTGGTGGACTTACTTTTGAGTGTGGAATCGGCACAAAGATGAATAAATTCATTTCGTTCGCAACCAGTGAAATCTATTTCCTCGCACTATCTATGAAATCAAATGGTGAGACAACCCAGTTGACATTCATAGTGGAAATAGATGGAAAGTATGTATCTATTGCTTCTTGCAATCTTGATAAGTGATCACAAATGCGGTCTTTCAGCTTACCCAGATCGTTATCTACTGCCAGATGAAGAAAGTTTGAAAGATCTCCTTTCTGAACTGCAGACGTCCAAGAACTAAGTTTTCTTTTAAAATCTTTCATTTTATTGGTTGAGGAAATTATTGTTTCCTGTCTACCCTGCATTGAAACATTCAGTTAATTCAGTTTATGAAAAATATCTGCCAGATACGACAGTTCCAAGCACCAAGAATCAGTTAGTAACAGCTCATAAAATGTATCTTGATTTTCATCTTTAAAAAGAGTTTTCACCTGTTCTCTAAGTTCAAGAAACTGCTTCAATACACGACCCCGCGACAACTACCTTACTCTGTATGAAGTAACAAAGAGGTATGAGGTGCATCCGTTGCGAGACATAACTGTTTAAAAATCCTGCACATTAAAGGTCGAGACTTGATCTAGTTCACCATTTTCACAACTTCGTTAAACACTGCAGCAAAATCTTGAGCTCTTGCAGTAAAAACCTTCAAATTTCCCAGACATAGATTGTGCACCATCTGTACATATACCACAACAGTCTTTCCATGCCGGCCGAAGTCGTCGGATTTTTAAGAAAGTTAAAAATCCCTCAGTATGCCTTCCTTCGGAGGGGAAGTAGATCCGGCGGTCCCATGTCATAGATTTATGGCATGTTAAAGAACCTTCCACTAATTACACCTGTGTGAAGCTAAATTATATATAGGTTAAACATTTGACTAGCGTTCTTAGGTTCCTACGTTCGTCGTCAAGAGCCGACTGCGGTGGCGTCTGGTAGCTAAGTTCTGAACTAGTAGTCATTGACGGTGGCGTTTGGCAGCAAAAGTCGGAACTATTTGAAAAATTCAAAACACTGCAGTCCTTACTTGAATTAAAAACAGATAACACGCACTAATACAGTCATCACAATTAACACCGGTTATCAGACAGATTATACACACACCAAAGTACACGGGGCTACATGACCGCGTTGTCGCAGCCCCTAAACTTAAGAACTAACCAACCAGTCTTTCCATGAAAGATCTTGGTCATTGAGAAAGGAATTAATAGAAACAAAAATATCATGTCCTGAGGTTGTAGTCTCCAGCGGTCTACAGAACAGAAACGCCTCATTAATATCTTTATCATCAATATATCTGGTAAAACCAAGGAGTTGCAGTTTGTCACCACTATCGATACTCTCATCTACTTGCAAAGCAAATGCTCTATCAGTTTTTATTTTCCCCACGACTTGTTCGTTGATATTGCAAACATTTCAGATATCCTGCGACTGATTGTGTTGTTGGAAAGAGGAAATTTCGAAATTTGATTACTGCTCCTTCACCAAGTATTGTTGAAACTATAATTTTCCATGCAGGACCTATGATTTCCTCTCCAAGAGTATGAGGTGTGTGTGTGATTTTTTTTCCTATCAGTTCTGCTACTTTAAACGAGGCTTCAAGAGCAGTATCACTTATGGTCATTCTCTTTACCATTCGCACAGCTGTTTTTTTTTCTCCCCTTCTAGTGCACGTGAAAAATACATCACACTCTTCCCAGACCCACTAGGATGCTTAATTGTGAGATGCCACTTCAGTTTGCTAGGTACCATGGCCTCGTGTTTCGCCACAAACTAAACACACAGGGATAGGGTTTTCCTCGTTCTTATTCCACGTAAATCCATACACTACGTAACTGTCCTGGTATGTTCTTTTCTTTCGTTTGTCTTCTTTATGTTGAATTCGACGGTTCGGGAGTAGGAGCCGACTGCTCACTTTCACTCTCCAGGTGTTGACGTTTAACAATGAACTTGTCCATAGCTAAACACTGCTACTGTAATCAACGCCAAGAAAACATGTTAAAGTGGCGTAGGAACGGGTACACTTTTATATA
The DNA here is from genome assembly GCA_946902985.2 of Meconema thalassinum. Classification (NCBI taxonomy): domain Eukaryota; kingdom Metazoa; phylum Arthropoda; class Insecta; order Orthoptera; family Tettigoniidae; genus Meconema; species Meconema thalassinum. The sequence continues at coordinate 2,104,072,666 of OX336388.2, read as the reverse complement.
TTTATATATATGTAAGTGACTGATGTGAAACAGCTTTTGTCAAAGCATTTCGGCCCTGAGTGGCACAACAGAGAGGATCTAGGCTTCTACCGAGACTTGCTACTATGTGGCGAAGACATAGCTCGACAAAATGTATCTGAAGTAGAAGAAGAAGAAGAAGAAGAAGAACCCATGGAATGACGTTGCTGTGCAGTCCAATGGACTCTATTTCGCCTAGTTTGAAAAGCTGTGAGCATATTGTGAATGGAAATTTAAGGTTGAAAGGTTTACTTTTATTGTATACTGGGTAGTTTCTTAGAGAACTTTAAAATATAGCAATAATTTCACTTTCACATAGAAACCATAATTACTGACTTAATGAAACTAATCCAAAACTACTTAAGTCCTAGATCCTGTATCAAAACTGCTTAAGTGCAATATATTTTCTATTATTACGTAAAAACTGCTTTTACTGTATTTTTAAAACATACATAAAATGAAAACTAATCGTATTTTGTAACTATTATACAAACTGTTTCTATTTAAACGCGCACGGATAACTCAAGACAGTTTTTTGCCCTTTCTCACAAATTTCATGAAATTGACTTAGGTAGTTCTGGAATTGGACGACTCACATACATATCTTTATAACCTCTGTTATTTATTTTATTTGTTATTTAATTTCCAATGAATTTGTTATTATTAAGTCCCTTTTTTTGTTAAATTTTATTCTTTGTTTTCTTACTGTCAATACTTTATATTGTTATACAGTCAGTATAAAATGGTGTACTTCGTACCTGTATCAGATTATTACTAAAAAAAGATGTTTCAATATAGAACAATATGATATGTAAATGATTTTTCAAAATCTGAAATAATAAAATTTATTTTCATGGGAATATTTGCTCATAATAAAATATGTGTGTGTTTCGTTTACAGAATGTTAAAAATTATTTATGAGTTACTTTATAAAATTCTGTAGGTTATATTCGCAGAATAAATCATGTTTAAGATCAATAGAACTTTATAGGCCAGGCGACAGGTCGAAAAACAAAAGCCTCAATAAGGAAATAATTAGTGGAAAGCTGGAAATTGCTTTAATCGCTTTATTTTGACCCAGATATTACTCTCCCAAGTTTTCCCCCTCAAGCGAAGTCGGCGTTGGCCCTTCTGGCCCTAAGAAGGTACCATTTTTCCTTTTTTTTTGCTAATATCTCCCAAACCATCAACTTTATCAACAAAATGCCTATTATGAAAATAATCTAGAGTACATTTTCTACAAAAATGCTCTCTACCTTTTGTCTCTAATGTGAACTGTTACGATGCTACGACCATTCAAATTGGAGCCCTTTTAGATTCTTGCGGAAAAGCTATGGAAATGATATGCCATATCAAAGTTTCTACATATTATAAAATATTTGTCAGCATTCCAGGTGCACAAGCTGTTAACTTGTTACAAGTATAACAGATTTTCAATGTAAACAGCTGTGGCCTCAATTTCTCCGTCATCGCTTCCATCGTCTGTATCGGTACTTTTGTCCGACGTCACAGGGCGCTCAAGATTAACATCGATGTCTCCGTCACAATCATCCATATCATCTTCCTCGGCAGCATTTGTACATGACCGTCCCATACAATTCATGCAGATTCTGGAGCATCGGAGGCCCGTTTTCCTGCAACCACAAGCTGCGTTACATCCTTCCGAACATTTGCTGGACACTGTGTTTAGAAGCGTTTGTGGCACCGGATCCCTCGTAGGTATGGGAGCCAAACCACATTGAGAATTTTTCCAGCCCCAATCCAGTGGATTTGTATCATTTCCATACCATGTTTGGATTTGATGATATGTTCTTAAAGAGTGATCACGTGCCGCTGATTCGGTGGGAGGTAAGCTTGCGAGATTAAATCGATGTTTGCTTAGAGATTTTTCAAACAGTTGGAACCGCAGCTCATTCAGGGTATTTCCCGTGGTTTTGTTGTCATAAAGCCCAGCCAAAACCAACTGGCCGGCTTTGTCAATTTCATCAGGGTTTGCGTTCACGTCTCGGAAAACCCTAACAGCTGTCTGCAGTTCCTCATTACTCTTCAGCAGTGTTACGAATTTCATTTTGCACTGCCTGTGAAACGAAGACGTTATATCGCACCCACTAAACGCATGCAAAAAGAGGAAGTTTTCTTGCACACATGTTGGGAGATTGAAACTTGTTGTGCAAAATAGTTGTTGTTTGGTTGAACCTTGGCCGGGTTTCATAAAATACATTTTCGTGGAGGGTGGCACACAAGCCGCCAAGATGACCAGGATATCTATATCTTCAGCCACTATAATGACTGAATTGTCGGGCCGAGATAACTCGAGTGGGGTGGTAACGATCAGCACATCGGCATGTGGAGCTTGTCTGGTTTCGATTCCTTCGCTTTCGAATTTGACGCGCAACAAGTCGATCAATCTTCGTTTGTTTGTGACATTAGACAAAAAGTTTGCTTGTGGCATAGGTGCCGTCATGGACTCATTAAAAAAAAAAAAAACATTAGCAGCTTCATGCTTGTGCGATCGTCGAAGACGTTCAACAGACTTGGTACTGCGAGCTGCTGGGTCGTCAGGATACCCAACGAAAATAATGACACTGTTTTTAAAGTATCTTTTAACGTAACTCGCATATTTGGCACTAATGTCGACAAAAGTATCGGTTTGGTGCCAAATTACACGGTGCAGAAGATATCCTCCGTCGAGAACATGATGTAGGTCCTCAAATATGGGCTCATCGGTAACAGGATCGAATAATTTATAGAACACAGACTTTTGCGTCTACGCATTCCCGCTTTATCAAAGATCGCAACCGGATACGGAGCTAGTTCAAACTGGAAATATTGTTTCAATTCTGCATTGGATTTCTTTGCAAGGCAAATGCATTGGAAAAGCACAAGAGGATCACCAGGAATATCCGTGTTGCGGATTTTTAGCCTATTTTCAATTTTGAAAAAATAGGCTTATGAAATCACCTTTTGTCCGTGTGTGTGTGCGTGTGTGTGTGTCTAAACGACTGGAGCGATTTCAATGAAACTCGGTAAGTTCATGGCGCTATTCCCGGCGACCTCGACCGTGCCCTTCAAATTTTGTTACGTCTCACCAATCCAACATGGCGGCTGTGCGAAATATTTCACTAGCATTCGATATCTCCGAAACTATTACCGATATCGCCCTGAAATTGTGTACGGTGATAAAGGGCACTACTAGAAGTTCACCTATGAGACTTTCAAAAACCTGGTGACTACAAAACCAACATGGCAACCAAGCGAAGTTGAGACTTTTAAATAGACTTTTCTCGCGATTTAACTACCCAAACGTAATGAAACTGGGTACAGCAATTGTTTATACACATTGTAAAGCATTGGAGTCTAATTTAGTTCAATTGTTTACATAACCTCAAAATGGCGGCTGTGCGAAATATTTCACTGACATTCTATATCTCCGAAACTATTACAGATATCACCCTGCAATCTTGTACGGTGATAAAGGGTACTGATACAAGTTTACCTATGTATATTTCATAAACCTGTAAAGTACAAAACGAACATGGCGAACAAGCGAATTTGAAATATTTTAATAGACTTTTCTCGTGATTTAACTCTCTGAGCGCAGTGAAATGTGGTACAGTAAATGATTTTGCAGATTGTAATGCACTGCCATATAAATTAATTCAATTGTTTACATAACCTCAAGATGGCGGCTGTGCGAAATTTTAAAATTATGTTTTTATTTCTTGTGTCGTTATCATGCGATTGAAGTGAAAGTTTGAATAATGAACCTAGGCAATAATTGTCCTTGAATGGTACATAACTCTATGGCCTATACATATAACAATCCTAAACGGCGAGCTTCCGAAATATTTTGACGGTTCTCAATATCTATGAATCTTTTACAGCAAACAAACAGATTTTTTTTATGTTCATAGAGACTATGAACATATGTTCACCTATAGAACTTTGAGTAACCTGGTGAGCACAAATCCAACATGGCGGCGACGCGAAGTATAAATATTTAAATGGACGTTTCTCGCGAATTAACTATCCGAGTGCCGTGAAACGTTTCACGTTAAATGCTTATTCAAATGTAGATCCACTGGCATCTAATTTATTTCAATTGTTTGCATAATCACAAGATGGCTGCTGTGCGTAATTTTAAAATCTCGTTTTTACTTCTTGAGTTCTAATCATGCGATTGAAGTTTGAATACCACACGACCACAATAATCTTAATGTAATAGTACAAAAATAAAAATCCAACCTGGCGACCATCTGAAATATTTAGACGGTTCTCAATATCTATGAATCTGTTACAGCAATTAAACTGAAATTTTGTATGTTGATAGAGGCAATTAACATGAGCAGGATATATGAAAATAGGCTGTATAGTTCTTCACGGAACTACTTGTTATTTTCGAATTTACCGCGCGGAGAGGCATCACGCCATTTTTTCTAAGGAACTTCACATCGTGAAAATTGTTGCCGGTTATGCCTTTTTGTACTGCTATTCCAATTTCATAGGTCATATGACAAGTGATTTGTCCATCCCCGACAACTCCTGTGCTTAACGAAACAACGTGTTGTCCACGAGGAAAGGGCTCTTGAGTTGATAACCATCCAACAAATTTTCTCAAGTCCGCATCATTCCGCGAGATCCGCGCACACCGTGCATCCACATGCTGTTCTGTAGTCGAAAACTCAATATTGCAAAATGATACTAATGGTAGGTATTTTTCCACAGCTGTTTACATTGAAAATCTGTTATACTTGTAACAAGTTAACAGCTTGTGCATCTGGAATGCTGACAAATATTAAAACATGTAGAAACGTTGATATGGCATATCATTTCCATAGCTTTTCCGCATGAATCAAAAAGGGCTCATCTTTGAATGGTCGTAGCATCGTAACGGTTCACATTAGAGACAAACGGTAGGGAACATTTTTGTAGGAAATTTACTCTAGATTATTTTTTATAAGAGGTATTTTGTTGATAAAGTTGAAGATTTGGGAGATATTTGCAAAAAATTGAAAAATGGTACCTTCTTAGGGCCAGAAGGGCCAACGCCGACTTCGCTCGAGGGAGAAACTTGGGAGAGTAATATCTGGGTCCAAATAAAGCGATTAAAGCAATTTCCAGCTTTCCACTAATTATTTCCTTATTGAACTACCTGTCGCCAGGCCTATTATGCGAGTTGCAATCTTCAATATATATCAAAATAATATATATATTACAATTTGCCTTACGTCGCACCGACACAGATACTGTAGGTCTTATGGCGACGATGGGATAGGAAAGACTAGCAGTGGGAAGGAAGCGGCTGTGGCCTTTATTAAGGTACAGCGCCCATTTGCCTGGCGTGAAAATGAGAAATCAGGGACAACCATCTCCAGGGCTACCGACAGGGGGGTTCGAACCCACTATTTCCGGAATGAAAGCTCACAGCTGCACAACCCTAACCACAACCTCACTCCGTGAATCATATCATACTATATCAAAATATAATCATAATAGGCCTATATCATAATATATTCTTTTTTATTGGGCTGGACGGAGGGAGAATACCTACTGTCGACCAAAGTATTATGTGCACTCGAGTTTGAAGGGTGTTTGTGAAGTAACCAATAGACCTACATAAAATCCAATACCATCATCATTTTCGCCGTTCTATTTTACGTTAGTTCATGTAGGTTTGGAATTTTTAATTTATATTTTAATATTTTTTATCGCAGTTGGAACACAAAATGTGCCCATTTTTAAGCGTGTTTCAACCATGCGTCACATTTAAGAATTATTATCTCAAAAACCCGTCATCAGATCAAATGCAAATTTTAACACAATATACATTGGAATGTTGTATAACTGGTTTATTAATTTCAAAATTTTGTGTGTCCAAGAAACAAAGTTGTTATTTTTGTAAGGTAAGGTAACTTTTTCTCGGTTCGCTCTTGGTCGCGTTGTAATCCTTATACATCAAGAAGTTATGCTGTATGACTGTGAAATACGTAGTCTAAATTAATTCACTTATTTTATATCGGTTTGTATTTGTTCGTGGAAATAGGGCATGATTCACCTGCCAGCCGCTCCGGGGTAGGCTGAACAGCGTTGCTGAGATGGAGCCCATCACTGCCGAGCGAGGCGAGGTCGTATTTCCCCGTTCAAATATAAACCGATATAAAATTAATTTACGTATTTTAAAGTCGTTCAACATAACTTTTTGATGTATAAGGAATATAACGCGACCAAGAACTACATATTCCAACCACCCCAAGCCGAGAAAACGTTACCTTAGACAATAGATAACAACATTGTTTCTTGGACACGAAAAATTTTGAAATTAATAAACCAGTTATATAACATTCCAATGTATATTGTGTTAAAATTTGGATTCGATACAATGAAGGGTTTGTGAGATAATAATTCTTAAATGTGACGCATGGTTGAAACACGCTTAAAAACGGGCACTTTTTGTGTTCCAACTGCGATAAAAAATATTAAAATATAAACTAAAAATTCCAAACCTACATGGACTCACGTAAAATAGAACGACGAAAATAATGATGTTATTGGATTTTATGTATGTCTATTGGTTACGTCACAAACAACCTTCAAACTCGAGTACACATAATACTTTGGTCGACAGTAGTCCACAAATTGGCAATACGGCTCGGAAAGCAAGTCTGGTTTGTTTTTCAGATGCAAAGCAACGCTATCAGTGAGAGAGAGAGAGAGAAGACGTTGAGTGACGAGGAGAAGCGGGGGGAGTAGGGGCGGAAGGAGGTGATAATTGAAGGGTAGACACGTCACTAACACAAATGCAGCGGCTGCTATCGGTGATACAGTAGTGCTGCCATCTCTTGCCATGCGATTGACGGCGGTGGAGATCGCACAGCCTTAAGTGATCCAAGCTTGTCATAATTCGCTAGCCCCTGCGGTTGCCTGTCAGGTTCTTAGACACCCAGCGAGCATTACTAACTTTACGGAATTTCAACGTGTGATGTGCAATGTCGTACATCGCCCCATAGGAAATGTTGAACGTCTTCAATAAGGTTCGCAGGTGCACACGCCGGTCTTTCAAAATTGCTGCCTCAATGGCTCGGATATTCTGCGGGGTTGCAGCTGTTACCGGCCGCCCGGAGTGTGGCGAATTTCTAAGGTTCACATGGCCATCTTGGAAGAAAACACACCACCTGGAGACATTGCTACGGTCCATACAGTCGTCCCCATACACGCCACACATGTCCGTGTGAATTTCACTTGGTTTATGTACTTTGGCCCAAAAATATCGAACTACACTTCGCATTTCGCTAGTCTTCATAAGTTGACGACAGTAACATGCAAGCTATGTTTGTTTCATAGTTCAGGCTTCTCTCGCTAGGAGTTGCACATGAAAACAAAATACACTTTGTAGTGCAAACTTCAAAATATATCGTCGTGAAATTTCACCATTCCAGCTGCAATAAAGACAACTTTCGGTTCAACACTTGGCATGGATAGTTTTGTCTTGTAAACACACATAACTGGTACAAAACCAGGATAGAGCAGAAGGTAAAAGGATGCAAGACAATGAGCATGTTTCATAATATATATTATTTTAGTACAATGGATCCCTTTACGGGCGCTCTCAAGTAACCGATCGTAACAAATGAGCATTAAAAAGAAAGAGAATTACCCGGAGCAGAGAAAAATTGCAAATATCTATATACCATACCTATATAACAATTCAGCCTACATATGTTTGTGGCCGGAAAACTCTTATAACTACTGCTCCAATTTCGATGCAAATTTTACATTTTGTTCTCATTACGGCGAAGAGTGTTTAGAAAGTGGTTTGAATGAAATTGGATAGGTAATTCTTTTATGAATAAGTTTATGTAATAAATTCGAATTACAAAGCCACGCCAATATTGAATCTGACGGACTGTCGCTAGGCGAGAATGACTAACTCTATTATCATGATTAGGGCACGGATTTCTAGGTGCTAAAAATCGGGAAAATATTTATTTTTTATGTATTAAAAATACCTGAAATATGTGACAAAAAAGTAAAATTATGTAATTATAATTTAGTTTATTAATGGAAATATAAATAATATGCAGTACTCACGAATGCAATTTATTAAATGTCTCGCTGACTGCTGAAGCATTACAATACACAACGAGATACATCTTCAGGGTGTCCATCACAAATGACCGACGATTATCGCGAAACATTTATTCTGAAGGCGTGAAACTGCGGCAATATGTTTCTGGCCCTTGAGGTGTTGTGCAACTTGAGATCGCTGTTCAGCCTTGATTGCTTTCCTACATGGTTGGCAGAACTGAATGCTCCCATCAGAGGTAAAAATATCTTTAAATTCTGCAACAGACGATAACTTGTAGCTGTTTTTACTTTAGGCATCGTAGAACTGCCTTACACTTCACAGTGCCAGAAATGAACTGCATGTGAGTGACACTGGTTCCAGGTAACTGGGGGAGGGTGTAACGTTTACTGAGACCATATAGGCCGTGATTCGTTTATATAAAAATGATTAGTGTTCTTTGGAGGTGGCGTTGGTGCGCTTGAGTGGAGGAAACTTGCACTAGTGAAACGAGAGTGTCAACTCTGACGATAGCAGAGATGAGTTTAGACAATGAGAGTTAAACATTGATATTTTATTTAGCGTATGGCTTTACAGATACAATATGCACATAAAAGATAATTAGTTTATGAAGACAAACTATATGTTCATGTCTAAATTGTTTATATAGTTAATTGTCTCTGATGATCCATGAGCGAAATCAGTCACGTTGCCACTGTACTTTCGTTTAGGACATTCGGTGATGATATGCTGGATGGTCTGCTTGGGGGCACCACAATCACAGTTAGGTGAAGACATTATTTTCCATTTGTAGTGGAAGTCTGCACAGTTGCCGTGACCCGTACGAATCCTGTTGAGAGTTGACCATGTTTTCCGAGGAAGCTCAAATCCAGGTGGCAACGATGATCCAATGCGTGGTAAGGTTGATCCAGGCCTATTATCTTGTCTTCCCTGCCATTGTTTAGTGATGTTGTAGTTGGTATTCTCCAAGTCTATTGCAGTCCTTGTTGGTGGATTTCGGGATCGTAGGCGATTCAGGCAAATGTCAGCAATGTCACAGTGTATTGGTAGCTGTGGGTTATCCATTATTTTCTTGAACTCCTTGAGGAGAGCGTTTTTACGTCGAAGATCTGGTGGAGGGATGTGGCTGAGGATAGGTAGACAATGTGTGGGTGTAGACCTTATTGTGCCAGTGATTAGGCGCATGGTGGTGTTGAGCTGGGTATCTATGAGGTTAGTGTGAGGACTATTCAACCACACCGGGGCACAATACTCTGCAGCTGAAAACACAAGTCCCAAAGCTGTACATCGAAGTGAAGTTGCCGATGAACCCCAAGTTGTGCCACATAATTTTTGGACTATATTGTTACGGGTTCTCACTTTGGATTGAGTATTGCGGAGGTGTTGTTTGAAGGAGAGTGTTCTATCCATTGTGACCCCCAGGTATTTAGGGAATCTATTATGTCTCAATAATTGATTTCCAATATACACCTGCAATTCTTTATTAGCCATCTTGTTGTTCAAATGAAAGCAGCACACTTCTGTCTTGTTAGTATTAAGTGTAAGTCTCCACATCTTAAAGTATTGAGTCAGTTCTTCAAGATCGTCTGTTAGGTTCATCTCTGTTTTCTCAAAAGTTGTATCTCTAGTAGCAAGTGCCCAATCATCTGCATAACCAAATTTTCTTGAAGTTGTGGCAGGCATATCTGTGATATATAGGCTAAATAAGATTGGAGCAAGAACAGAGCCCTGAGGAAGTCCATTATTTAGTGATCTTTTGGTGCTCACATTATTCCCCATATGTACTTGGAAAAGTCTCTGACTTAGCATATTATTCAGGAGTCGGGCAGTCGTCTTACATGGTATCGCTTTCAGGAACTTGAAGAGTAGGCCATCCTTCCAGACTGTGTCGTATGCCGCTGTCAGATCGATAAAAGCCGTCGATGTCTTAAGTTTTTTCTGGTAGCCTGCTTCTATGAAAGTTGTAAGGGACAGTACTTGATCTGTAGTGCTTCTGTGCGGTCTGAATCCTGCCTGCTCCACTGGGATTTTCTTGATTATCTCTGGGCCAATTCTATTGAGAAGGAGCCTTTCTAGTAATTTATATGTCACACTAAGCAGGGCAATGGGGCGATAGCTCTCTGGTGTATCACTTGCTTTGCCTTTCTTCAAGATGGCTATGATCTTCGTTTGTTTGAATAACTTTGGCAATTGCCCACTCTGTAATATGTTCGTGAAGAAGTTAGACAACCATACTTTAGCTCTGTCTCCACAATGAGTAATAAATTCCGGGTGGATGCCATCCAAACCTGGTGCTTTGCCTGGCTTAATGTCTTTAATTGCAGTAGTTATCTCATCCTTAGTAAAAGGTCTGGAGTATTCCAAGATATCTGTGGTATTCTCTTTTAAAATTTTTAATTCCTTCTTTATGCGTTTTGTGAAGATTTTATCCCTGCTACTTTCAGAAGTCGTGACTATGTGAGAAGCGATCTTGTTTGGGTGAATATCTGGACTCCTTCGTGTAATAGGTTTACCATCTCCCAGTTTCCTGAGAAGCAGCCAGGCTTCACGACTAGATTTTGTAAAGTCAAGAGATTCCACTTTCGTAATCCACTTTTGTTTTCTTGCAGCATCCAGGCTATGTAAAAGTTGATCTGCAATTTCGTGATCACCACTGTCAATGTATTGTTGGTAAAGATTATCAGTTTCGTCACTCCATCCAGGAATGTACTCTCTACGGAAGCCCCTAGGGATGTGTTTTTTCGCTGTAGATATCACAGCTCCCACAAATCTCTCATATGCTTTTCTTGTTGGTGGTATAAAACATTGATAAATAAAAAGTGATTAGAGGTTATTTGCAGATTATAAAAGAAATGTGTTTGTATAAAAAAAAAGGACACGAAGGAGAATATACTTGTTTAATCTGTCTTATTTAATACGTCGTATTAGTTATAGTATTACGGCTTCATCTATAGCTCTTCCACGGGAGTAAAAATTAATAAAGGATATAAAGACTAATGATAAGCCTCCGTGGCTTAGGCGGCAGCACGCCGGCCTCTCACCGCTGGGTCCGTGGTTCAAATCCCGGTCACTCCATGTGAGATCTGTGCTGGACAAAACGGAGGCAGACAGGTTTTTCTCCGGGTACTCCGGTTTTCCCTGTCAAAATTTCATTCCAGCAACACTCTCCACTATCATTTCATTGCATCTGTCATTCATTTATTCATTACCCCCAGAGGAGTGCGTCAGACCTCGGCAGCCGGCACAGTTCATATCCTCGCCGCTAGATGGGGGCTTCATTCATTCCATTCCTGACCCGGTCGGAGACTGGAAGCAGGCTGTGGATTTTCATTTTTCATTCATAAAGACTAATGATATAAGTTGGAAATTATATCATTGTGACTACATTACCGGAACAATTTATATATACATCCCGTAATACCACTAAATAGTAAGTAGCATTCCAATGATTTATTGTTATGTTGCAGTATAATATTAAGCTGCCTTGTTTACTGTAGTGTCCTGGTTGGTGTTATAAACACACCATTCCTGAGATGAATGAGTTCTCGTGTCTGTATTAAAAGAATATTCATTCATAGTAGGCTATTCTATCTATGAATTGGCGCCCTCCCGGAAATATTTATATCACACCAAAAGAAACAATTACAAATGACACCTCAACGTAGGGCACGAGAACCAGGACACATCAGTGTAGGGGTGGGAATGCATATATATTGTGCGAGTGATTTTGGGGCTTGTGTTTAGAAGTGTAATTCAGTATGTCGGAGAAAGATATGAAGCTAAGAAGTGGTCTTGATAGTGAAGAAAGCGTAGATGATAATACTATGATGTCAGAGAGTAACCCGAATACTAGTAAAGAGAAAGGAATTTCGGAACATTCGTTAGCTGCGATCATGAGAATGCTGAGTGAAAGATTTGATGAAAGTAAGAAAGATAATCAGGAGATGCGAGAGGAAATAAGTAGGCAAAATCAGGAGATGAGAGAGGAAATAAGTAGGCAAAATCAGAAGAGAGAGACTATAGATAAAAATAAGGAAATTCATCAAAAGTTAGACAATGTGGTCAAGGAAAATGAGGAATTAAATAGGAAGTATGGGACTCTGCAGGAGAGTATTCAGGGGGTGAAACAGGAGATCAGATGTGAAATTAGGAATATGTTAGAAGAAGAGGCTAAAAGTATTATAAAGGAAGAAAAGGCTGTAGGTGAAAGTAGTTTGGAGTTAAAGGAGATGGTAGATGAAAGTAGCATAGAGTTAGAGGAAATTGTAAGTGAGAATAGAGTAGATGAGAGGAAGAATTTGTTAGAGGAGACGTTACGCGAAAGTAGCATAGAGTTAGAGGAAATTGTAAGTGAGAATAGAGTAGAGAGGAAGAATTTGTTAGAGGAGACGTTACGCGAAAGTAGCATAGAGTTAGAGGAAATTGTAGGGGAGAATAGAGTAGATGAGAGGAAGATAGTTGAGCTTGAAGTAAAATTACGATATAAGATAAGGCGATGTTGTAAAGGCATATATTGGAGAGGACGTAGTAGGCGTCAAAGAGGAATCAAATGTGGAGGTAGACGCCGCGGTTGTATAGGTCGAAATCGCTTAGGTTATAGAGATAGACGTGGGATAGGCCATAATAGGCCATAATAGGCAAAGAAGAAAGAAAGGTTGTAGAGGTAGACGTAGAGTTCGCCGCCGACACAGCAGAGGAGGACACTTTAATGGAAATAGAGGGGATGGATATTGTAGGCGTGATAACGATGAAAATGGTACTGGGGATACGTCTCGTTTTAGAATAAATGATACAGATAGGTCTAGAAGAGCAGTAGGAGTTCGCTATATTAGAGCATGGACAAGACATACAGCCCAATGCTATAATGAATCTAATGATGATGATGATAATGAGCCTAAATGTATTGACAATTTTGATAAAGTTGATGTCAAGAAAAGAGTTAAGTTGGAAGTTAAAGCTGGGAAGTAAATCCATAGAGACACTGAATTAAGAAAACAAGAAGAAAAGGTTTATATTACTTAGATGTATTTTTGAAGTTGTCAAGATAATTTTTTATCTGGACGTAAAATTAATGTGTTGGGGGCGCGTTCCGCTATTTGTTGTTCTAGTTATGAATTGGGTATTGAGGGATATACAGTATATATCTATTTTCTTAATTTTTGATACAGTTGCACAATGTATATGTATTCGTTTGTATGCTGTAATGTATATGTTTTTCATTGTGTGTGTAACCTAGTATATTTCTTAATTGTGAGTTATGCTGTGGATATTTTTCGTTATCTTCTATTTAACCTTTTGTCCATTCATATTATTGCAGCTTTTGTTTTTTTACTTGATTTTGTGTAGTAATTCTGAACAATTAAAATATAATTTCCAAGTTTTTCTAAGTCATCAAATTAAAGTTGGAACATTGTACAGAATACTTCAAGGAATGCCCTACACTGCATTCTAAAGTGGACAGATTTGACAAGCTTTTGATGGTGGAGCAATATTTACAATTAGCTATAAGCAATTGGGAATTGTATCGTGTGATCTACAGCAACGAACCATGGATCGCCTAAAAATGGATGCTGAACCAATATCAGAGGATATAGTACCAATATATATATATATATTCACTGCAAAAATGAACGGCCGACCTATAACCAGTTTTGCAATAGCCTTCTCTGTGTGTACCATGCTTAGGAAAATGTGGTAGTTACGACTAAGCCACCTTGTGCTAGCGGCAGTGGAGGTGGAGATGGTGATTTGGTATCTTGATATCCAATTGTGGATGTTATTCTTCAAGAACATTTCAAATTAATCAGGGTGAGCTTGAGGTATGGAGAGGAGACTACAGAATTGGTTGAAGAGGCGGATAACGGTTGGAAGATGGTGTGTTGTGCAGCTTGATTTGGACAAGATGATAGTATAATCACATGAAGAAGAGGGAAGTCCAGATCTCCGTGTATCACGCTCTTATGTATTTTTTTGTGTTGTATGTGTATCAGAAAGCCCTTCAATATGACATAGTTGTCAGGCTTTCTGGGGGCGATTGTAACGTTTACTGAGACCATATAGGCCGTGATTCGTTTATATAAAAATGATTAGTGTTCTTTGGAGGTGGCGTTGGTGCGCTTGAGTGGAGGAAACTTGAACTAGTGAAACGAGAGTGTCAACTCTGACGATAGCAGAGATGAGTTTAGACAATGAGAGTTAAACATTGATAAATAAAAAGTGATTAGAGGTTATTTGCAGATTATAAAAGAAATGTGTTTGTATAAAAAAAAAGGACGCGAAGGAGAATATACTTGTATAATCTGTCTTATTTAATACGTCGTATTAGTTCAAGTATTACGGCTTCATCTATAGCTCTTCCACGGGAGTAAAAATTAATAAAGGATATAAAGACTAATGATATAAGTTGGAAATTATATCATTGTGACTACATTACCGGAACAATTTATATATACATCCCGTAATACCACTAAATAGTAAGTAGCATTCCAATGATTTATTGTTATGTTGCAGTATAATATTAAGCTGCCTTGTTTACTGTAGTGTCCTGGTTGGTATTATAAACACACCATTCCTGAGATGAATGAGTTCTCGTGTCTGTATTAAAAGAATATTCATTCATAGTAGGCTATTCTATCTATGAATTGGCGCCCTCCCGGAAATATTTATATCACACCAAAAGAACCAATTACATGCCTTACACTTCACAGTGCCAGAAATGAACTGCATGTGAGTGACACTGGTTCCAGGTAGCTGGGGGAGGGGGAGGTCTAGCACGTGGTGCAATATGGCTATGGAGGACAAGGAAGTCCTCTGCTTCCACAGCGAGTGGCACGGGGCGACAAGTTAAGAATAACATAGTTGCAAGCTGACATGCTCTGCATGAAGATTAGATAGCTCACAGGTTTCTTCCCCGCTGAAGTAACATAGAACAAAAATGCAATAAACTGAAAGATCTTGCATACTGATTTTTAAAAATGTAAATATTATGTCTTTTTATGTGCTAATAAGTGAAAAGCAGGAATTTATGTAGTTATAGAAAAAATGCTTAAAATATGTACACTGACCGGCACAAAAAATGCAACACTTCAATTTCTTACAAAAACTGAAATTTATTTTAAATTTATGACACTCTTATGACAATAATATACTATATGATGATGAAATATTGTAGTACGGTCCCATGTAGGTGTCTAACAATGAAGAAAATGACAATAGTAAACAAATTTAACAAATTAAACCAGAGATACACACTTCAAGGAAAGAGCGCCATAAGCGCGGGAAATTTTGAGTAAGCTCCTAAAGGTAATGCACTTCTGCTTTGATTTTATACACCTCACACTTTACTTCACAGACCTCGGAGATGATCTTGGAGACCTCTGATCGCAGCTTCAAAAGCGCATATTGCCACCTCTTGCACCAATGATGGCATTCAACCTTTCTGAGATGCTCCTGATTAATGCTGTTGAGGAATCATCTCCCACTCTTCCAGGAGGGCATTCTGCAGGTCCTGTAGGGTCCTGTATGGTCTCTGGATAGTGCTGACGGGCTCCTCTCCCCACCCGATCCCAAACGTGATCAATAGGATTCAAATCAGGGCTTCGAGCAGGCCAAGCCATAGCATGAATCCCTGCTTCATCCAAGAACTCTCACAACATGTGGGCATGCATTGTCTTGCATTGGTGATAAATCGTCACCAATAAATGGAGAGAAAGGCACAACATGCTCCAGAAGGATTTCCTCCACATACCGATGTGCGGTAAAGCTCCCATTCTCCACGATGACCAAATCCATCCTTGCAGCCATACTGATTCCTGCCCACACCATCACAGAACCACCCTGAAAAGGTGTCCTGGATGAGAATGTGCAAGGGGAATACCTTTCCCCTGGCCTTCTCCAGACCCTCTCTCTTCCGCCAGGTGATCGGACGCCAAATCGCGACTCATCGGTGAACAACACTTGTTCCCATTGTTGTACTGTCCAGCCATGATGTTTCCTTGCGAAACGTAGTCTAGTTGTGAGATATTCTCTGGTAGGTTCTGGGCCTGTAACTGGTCTTCTGGATTGATGATTGGCTTCTTCCAATCTTCTTCGGACGGTTCTCTCACTAACATCGACTCCTTGAACTTGGTGGAGTCGATTTCGTGCTTCAATGGCGGTGGTGTGACAGTCGTGGAGAACTTGAAGTTGTAAGAAGCGGTCTTCTCTCTCCGATGTTGCTCTTCTCGGACCTGTTCCTGGTCTCCTTGCAAAGCCTCCAGTTCCCCTGTACCTTCGTACAGTTCTGGAAGTCGTGGAAGGTGTAGTCCTCAACACTTCTGCAACGTGATGCATGCTGCGACCATCTTCGCCAAAGCAACAGCTTTTGCAGCTTGTTCAGGGCATAAGGGCATGTTTGCTCCAGAAAGCTAATTACGACAATCACAGAAAGATCCTACAAACACATGTGATTGAGAAGGGAAGAATTCAAAGTACAACAATAAGCGCTATAAGAGCGGTGACACATTATTGGCTCACATTCAGTGATGAGTTTTCCAGATTGTGCGGGAAAAAACAATTGAGGCTGGTGCAATCAACAATCGACACCTCATTGTTTGCTCGCAAAACAACGCCAATATCATACCCCATCTAAAAAAATAGGTTTGAGTGCTTCACTTTGATTGAGTAGATAATTACACATCATTTATTGTGTGTTGTGTTTTTGGTGCCGGTCAGTGTATTTGCATAAAGAAATATTTATTTACCTAAAAATCCGAGCCCTAATCATGACAGTCAAACTTGCACCAATACTGCATCTACTGACCGTCTTAAAGATTGTCGCTAGGCGACAACGACTTACTCTGTATCATGATAGCCCGGTAAAAATTGCTGAAGGACATTACCCATCTTAAAGATGGTTGACCTAGGCAACGCCGTGAATAGAAAGTAGAGTGCACGTGGTTTTCATGGTAGTAATGTGCATTCACTTAAAAATCTTCCTATCAACTAAGAACAAATCTGCTTGGCGACATAGTGCATCCACTTATAAATCTTCTATGAGCAAAGAAAACATCCCATACTATAATCCCGTTGATCAATACATGTAATTAAAGTTCCACGAGTTGAATCGAGAAGAAGAGCAGCACAATTGTCTCAACAACGCCAAGAACAATTAGATCGACAGCGAAAAGGTATGCAGTTGCAATATTGGAATGATCGAGTTTCATATCACCAAATTGCTTTTTCATTTGAACCAGATATTCAATACAATACCTCATGTAAATTCACTCAAATCAGAAAAATGCACTGCACAGCAATGACAATTAATGGAGAAACCCCGGGAATGTGCAGCGCGAGCGGAAAAATGCAGCTTCCTGAACTTCAGCAACCAAAAGAACCACTGAAAAGTTTGTTAAATGGAATTACTGATGATTCAAAACATTTCCTCAAAAACATCAAATAATACAATTCCTGTTTTCAAATGACTCATTCGGCGCTAACATTATAGCAGAGCATCCCATGCCCACATTTAAAATTCAGGGACAAATTTACCACCGAGCAGGCTCTTTGCTTCCATAACAAATGATTTCATGTGAAAAACATTGTTTTTTCCTTTCCTTTCATTCCACAGCATAGCCACAGCAACACAAGGCAGGATATTTCATCAAATGACGTGTTTTCTGGATGAATCTATGTTCGGTACAATACTTTCATATCCGACTGAGCCTCAGCGAAGCGTGGCCGGGTTCAGCTAGTATTTAATAAATACCGACAATTTGTTTATAAACAAACGTTTAAGCAAATAACCACAAACATTTAAGCAAATAAACAAGACGGTAGCCCCTGCCCCTTCCACTACTGATGTATGAAAGCTCCTGTTTTTACTCCATGCAGCACTTGCTGTGCTTGATTTCTGTCATGCGTTGTAGTCAATTACAGTATAATCATAAAGGACTCTTGATCAAACTGTAATGTTTGTTTCCTTTTTCAATTTTGAAAATATGTGCCACCACCATGTTAGCTTTTCATGATTTCAAAAGTCACATTTTTGAATTTATTCTACAGTCTTTTATCATGATGCAAGATTTTAGGCTTCTGGAAAATGCAATTTAATTTGGAATGTTCACAAGGCCGCCATATTGGTTTCTTCCTTGTCACGATTTTCAACTTCTTTTGTAGTCCCTTTATCAAGATGCAATATTTTAAGTAATTAACTTTAATCATGGTGGCCACTCAAATCGGTCAACGATTTTCCAGGAGTTTTCCAGGAGTAATTCTCATTTTTCCAGACTTCAAAATAAGCGCGAATCCCGGGTGGGGACTTTATCGGTTGCCCAATTCAAGACCAAAGTAAAGCAGTTGTGTTTGGTCTACTTATACAGATGTTGACAAAAATTAATGGTGATTGCGTTATTGATACGCAAGCCTACACACAAATGATTTGTTGTTTAAAAAAAAGCCTTTGTGACTCAAATATCCGCTTAAAAAAAAAAAAAAGAGAAAAGAATGGCGCCTGCAATTTTATTGCGGTCAAGTTGTCTATACTCAATATGTTTCACATAAATACTATCGCGTGTTCTCCCACACAGAAACAGGTAGCCTGAGGAAATTTCTTTCATTAACAATAGAGTGCTCACCCAAAAACAGCAGCGGGAGTATGATTTAAGATAAAACACGGCACGTAAATTTCCGGTTAAAAATAAACAGGGTTTGCAGAGCGACCGCTAGATGGCCCTTGCTACCCCATCCGCGATATCATGACGTCGAGGACTAAGAGCGGACTGGGAATTTTAGCAGTGGATGGAAAGATTTTTATAATTAATTAACAGTGGCTATTTTCCAGGAGTTTTCATATTTTTCATCATTTTCCAGACCTAATAAAAATCCAGGAGTTTTCCAGGTTTTCCAGGAGTAGTGGCCACCATGTTTATTATACCAATATAATGAATACTGGTAAAATACTTCACATGGCTGCAATGTTGAACTGGTGAAGAAGTATGGAAATTTGAAATGTACAAATGTCTCGAAACTATTTTATTGTTTGAGGAAGGATGGTGGAAGAACCCGGCTTAGGTAGGAAAATGGAAATGATGATGACAGATCTTAAATACCAATTGGCATTCGTTCAGTGTCTAGCATGTTTTCAAATTTACTTAAAGCAAGTTTCACGACTGATTTGTGTTAATAATGCGAATCAACAGCATATGTTACCCACAAACGACAACACTCCTCCAGGTTTTATTTCTTACAATTTGGTGCAAAATATGCTGGCGTGTGATTTACTTTGGTCATAAAAGCAGGTGTACTGTTGAGGATGAACAGAATCATACAGGATTTTGTACCAGCCATCACAACAGCTTCCTTGCCAGCGAGTGTTCTGTGATATGAACTGCCCTACTACGCTTTATATGATTTCACATTGTAGTGGCAAAGATTTGAACCTGGGTTGAAGTGCAACAAAGCCGCCTTACAAGGCCTTAGAAGCAAATATTACAAGGAAAACCAGCTAAAACCAAACCCTACGAAAACGCAAACTTGCGCATTTCATCTCAGGAATAAACAGGCAACTAGACAACTAAATGTGTTGTGGGAAGGAATTCAACTTGAGCACTCCCCCACCCCTAAATATCTAGGCCGGGGTTACTCTAGATCTAACTGTTACCTATAGAGCCCACTGCCTGTAAACGAAACAGAAAGTATCGGCAAGAAACAATATCCTAGGTAAACTCTCTGGTACCGGATGGGGGACACAACCTAGCACGCTTAGAACTGCTGCTTTGGCTCTATGCTACTCCACTGCAGAATATGCATGCCCTGTATGGTATACATCTAGTCACTATATAACAGTCTTGCCACGGTGGGTGAGTGGTTATAGTGTCGGACTACCAACCCCAAGATTGCAGGTTCGACCCTGGCCATGGTAAGTGATTTTTGAAGGCGACAAAAATCACGATACTCATGTCATACATTGTTGGCATGTTAAAGAACCCATTTGAATTCAGTAGGCCGTGTTCAATGGCAAAATTAATCTTGGGATTTTCCGCCAACACAAAGTTCCTCCATTCTCTACTTGAAGGCGCTGTAGTGTCAAGGAGTTTAGATATCTAACCTCCTTGACTTTCATAGCGTTCAAAGGAACGACGAAATTCGACATGCAAGCTACCCTCTGGGTGTCAGTTAACAAAGCTTGCACCAGGCACCCGAGGCCCTACGATATTATTATTATTATTACTATATAACAAAGGAGAAACTGTTCTGTCAATACATTTATTTACAACAAGTTATAAACTTGCTATTGTATGGTACATGTTTTGGGGCCTCTAGTACTGGTCCCTTCTTCAGCCATAAATTAAGTTGCAAAATCCAGCATAATTAAAGATATCATAATAAAAAATACATAAAATGATGAGTGAATGGATGAAATGAGGTGAAAAAGAACATATTAATCATGAGAAGTAACATGAGTGCGCATCAGTAAAAAGTAATACCATTGGTAGTGCTAGGTTCTAGAGAATACACTTATATAGCACTGTTCTAATGTTTGTGCATGTGGAAATCACTTCACTTGGGATGTATGGCCTGTTGTTTACAATGCTGTTGACTGAAACTTGCTGTTCAAGCTGGGGCTTCTGAGCTTATAGTCTTGTATTAGAGGGAAAAACACCGATTGTCATGTAATGAAATACATCATCATGATAAGGAGACGTTCAAGCATGGAAAAAAGCATACTTTACTTAGACCAACTAAAACAATTTTCCATGCTTGGACGTCTCCTCATCATGATGATGTATTTCATTACATGACAATCGGTGTTTTTCCCTCTAATACAAGACTATAAGCTCAGAAGCCCCAGCTTGAACAGCAAGTTTCAGTCAACAGCATTGTAAACAACAGGCCATACTTCCCAAGTGAAGTGATTTCCACATGCACAAACATTAGAACAGTGCTATATAAGTGTATTCTCAAGAACCTAGCACTACCAATGGTATTACTTTTTACTGATGCGCACTCATGTTACTTCTCATGATTAATATGTTCTTTTTCACCTCATTTCATCCATTCACTCATCATTTTATGTATTTTTTATTATGATATCTTTAATTATGCTGGATTTTGCAACTTAATTTATGGCTGAAGAAGGGACCAGTACTAGAGACCCCGAAACATGTACCATACAATAGCAAGTTTATAACTTGTTGTAAATAAATGTATTGTCTAGGCTGAACAGTTTCTCCTTTGTTATATAGTGAATCTGTCAATACGGAAAGTGAACTTCTTTCAGAGCACAATTTACATCTAGTCACTCGAAGCAAGTAGACAGCGCTTTGAACGACACCTGCCGACTTATCACCGGTTGCCTAAGACCTACGCCAACAGAAAAAGTTTACTGCTTAGCCAGAATCTCCCCACCAGATATCAGACGTGAAGTGGCAGCCAGAGTTGAAAGAACAAAGGCAGACAACTCAGAAAACCATCCTCTATACGGGTGCACACCATCAAATCAAAGGCTCAAGTCAAGGAAAAGCTTCCTCCATTCAGCAAAAAGCCTCACGGAACCGCCCGGAAAAATTAGATTAACATCATGGAAAAGGAGAGTTAAAGACCTTAAAGACTGGATTATCCCTCATGAAAGTTTACCTCCGGGACATGACAATGGATGGGTTTCGTGGAGAACACTGAACAGGTTGCGAAGTGGGGTAGGTAGGTCCAAGGTGAATTTGAAGAAATGGGGATACACTTCCGACACCACCATGTGCGAGTGCGGGGAAGAACAAGCAATGAATCACCTTCCTGTATGCAGATTATCTTCTGCAAAGTGCACGATGAAGGACTTGATGGAGGCAACACCTGAAGCACGTGATGTAGCAAAATACTGGTCACATAGTAACATATAGTAGTATATAGTTTCACAGACTGTTTTGATGAGATTGTATATAGTACCAGCTAAATACCATGTATGATATACTTTTTCTTGAGACTGATGTTGCTTCTGACACGATTAAATAAATAAATTGTCTTTAAGTTTTCAACACATTATTTTGAAGTGTAGTCAGTGCAGTATCACAATCAGGTACGCGATCTCTTCAAGAAACTTGACGGTATCACCTGCATAGCCTATTTAAACCACGTGTCACATGGGTGGTAGGCGACGAGAATGACTACCTTATTGGAGAAAAGGAAGACTCTCTCATGAGGTGGAAACAGTACTGGGAAAAGTTGTATTCTGGTGATAACAACCATGCAGTATTCTGGTGATAACAACCATGCAGATCACCCAGCAGTTGACCAACTTATATTGGAACCTTCAATAGTCTGTAGCAAAATAGTAAATGCAATCCAACATCTGAAAAACTACAAATTCCCCAGTGTAGACGGTGTGGCTGGGGAGATGATCAAATACATGGAAAAAGAAGGCATTGATGTGATACATTCATGATGTAAAAGGGTCTGGGAAACTGGGAAGTGATCACGTCTCTTTTCATCCCCTTGCACCAGAAAGGGTCAATCAGAAACAGCTCTGACTATCAAACTATTGCACTTGTACCCCACGCAAGTAAAATCTTGTTGTTCATCTTGAACCAACGTTTGAAGCCATACTGCTACCTCATACCCATAGAGCAAGCAGTTTTGTTGTAGGAAAAGGAACTCTAGAATAGATCCTCAACAAAAATCGTGAAAGTTCTGTGTCCCCGTTTTCATCTACTTCCTTGTCTATAGAAAAGCCTTTTACTGTTTTGTCTGGGAAAAGTTGTGAGAGGTGCTTATAGAGTTTGGGTGTCCCACCACACTTGATAGCACTAATGCACTACA
The DNA here is from genome assembly GCA_946902985.2 of Meconema thalassinum. Lineage (NCBI taxonomy): Eukaryota > Metazoa > Arthropoda > Insecta > Orthoptera > Tettigoniidae > Meconema > Meconema thalassinum. The sequence goes on along the minus strand of OX336388.2, from coordinate 2,104,049,778 downwards.
ATTTCTTCAATATGTCGAAAGTTGCTATAAAACATCTATGGTGAATATGTAATTAGAAAGGTCTTGATTATTGGCCTAAAGGCATTTCAATTGGTGGACGAACCCAATTAATAACCTCAAATTTGCCGATGACACTGTGCTTGTAGCTAGCAGTGAAGATGAACTGGCTGACCTACTGACAAAAGAAAAGGATCGTGTGGATTAGTCATCAATCCCAGCTAGTCCAAGCTCATGAAAATTTATTGATCGATGAGCACAGGGGGTCCAACTCACAGATCAATAATTAAGGGTCAACCATCTGCGATATGGGAAGTTCTGAAGAGATAAGACGACGGATCACGTTAGGACGAGAGGCTATGAAGAAGCTCACCAAGGTCTGGTAAAACAGAGCAATAAGAAACAGTACAAAAACCCGCTTTGTTGAAACACTGTTTTCCATCTTCTCATATGGTTGCGGAAAATGGGCCCTCAAGGCCATAGACGAGCAGCAAATTAATGCATTCGAGCTATGGTGCTGGTGCAGAACCCTGTGCATAAAAAGGATTGAAGAGAACTAATATGTGATGATGTGCAGTACTCACCTCAGTGTAGCCCATGGTGATGAGTTGAGTCAGGGATTGTCGAAGAAGATTCAGATCTTTCTCGATACCGTTGCTCCCAGATGCAGCACTCAATCCGCTCAAGCCCGATGCCGAACTGACACCACTAGTAGTTGAGAGAGTCGAGATGGTACTTGCCGCACTTGAGCCTACGTTTTCCCCTACACCTCCAGTTGCAAATGGTAACAAGGAGTTTCGTATCTCAGCTAGAGCTTTCTGATGGTAGCCCGAGGAACGGGTGGACGACTTGCCCGACGTGGCAGGGTTCATAGTGGCGATGAACTGCTGGCCCATACTAGGCCCAGCGGGCGGGCAACAGTCACGTGCCCGCGGGCCACTGTTGCACCTTACGCATCCACTACTGCACTATTCACACGCACACACACACTACAGTTACGCACACACACTATCTTTCTTCTGACGTTTTATACTGTATGTCCTATGAATATAGTAGCACTGACCAGAAACATCTGGAATACTTCCTCCATATCATGGTGTATGAACCTAGAAAGAAAAATGGTTAGAATTAGAATTATTTTTTGTTGTTGTTGTTGTTGTTAAAGAACCTATAGATGTAATGGACAAAGTCATTTGCATGGATATAATGAAGATCCTGAGATGACCTAACATTGTTGTATCAGCAATCTTCAGAAATATTGTGTGTTGTTCTTTACGTGAACCTTTATGAAAATATCTTGAATAGTGAAAGAAATGTAATTGTACGAATGGGAAGATTGCTGATACAGCAATGTTTTCAAAGTCATCTCTGGATCTTCATTAAATCCAATGCAATGTTTAGTACAAATTCATCTAACAGGACAAAGAAAAGTCAAGTTTTCAGCAAAAGCATAAATTATGATCAAGTTTTACAAGCAAGACATACCATTTCAGCAAGAATTGGATCAATTGAACTCTATAATAACTAGATGACCCATTATTGTTTCTTAAACCTGAACAAGAGCTCCCAAAACAGCTGCAAAACGAATTTTTCATGTTTTCAAATATTTTAGATTGTCTAGTCACAATATTGTATTCATAACTTCATATTCACATTTCTCATGTACTCTAACATGCATGGTTTTATTATGTCACCATCCACATCACTTTTCTCAAGGTTTTTATTCAATGTCTCAATTTGACTGGTCAACAAGTTTGATATAGGATGATGAAGGGGCTATTTAAATTGTGAAGCCTCGAAACATGTACCTAAGAATTATGTGGTAACAAACCTAAATTAATTAAAGTATTGACTAGACGGAAACATCGTTTAAAAATATTTTTAAACTTAACTAAATATAATTTATATTTAATAATTCATGATGACGGGGGAGGCGGAGATGTTCGCTACAATGAAGAATATCAACAATTATATTTTATATTAAATATAATGTCTCCCACAAGTCCAACCCCTCCTCCACGTGGTGGGAGACGGGCAACGGCATGAAGTAGGGGATTGCCTGTAGGGGTGAAGTACAGTGGGGACTTCGTGTGCCCCGGGACCGTTACGGTAGCTGTGAAGGCTCTATGGGAACCCTGAAAAGTGACGGCTGACGGGGCTCTGGTGAAGCTACGATAGGCCTAGCAAGCCAGTAGTGGATATCATATTTGCTTTCAAAACAGGAACAGGCCTCGGAAAGGACGGATGCAAACGACGACGACCCGGATATGCTAATGGACTACGAGTTGGGACATTAAACATACAGACACTGACAGGAAAGGTGGAGGAGATTGTAGATGTGATAGAGAGAAGAAAACTGGATGTACTGGGCTTGGCAGAAACAAGATGGAAAGGAGAAGGTCGCAGAGAACTGAGGAAAGGGTACCGGTTGTACTGGAGTGGGAACAGTGAAGGAAGGAGCAGCGGAGTAGGAGTAGTTGTGAGAGATGGAATGAAGGAAGAGGTAAAGGGAATAAGTGACAGGATCATGAAGATCAGAGTAACTGTAAAGGGAAGAAGGCTGGAGATAGCCCAGGTATATGCCCCTCAAGTTGGATGTACAGCTCAAGAGAAGGAAGACTTTGAGGAGGAGCTACAACAGCAGTTGAATGGTCAGAGCATCATTGTCATGGGAGATTTGAATGCACATGTAGGAAGTGAAAGGCAAGGATATGAAAATGTATTGGGAGCAGAAGGATGGGGTAGCAGGAATGAAGAAGGGAGAAAGTTGCTGGATTTTTGCAAGAGAAACGGTTTAGTGGTAGGCAACTCCTGGTTCCGGAAGAAAGAAAGCCACAAGGTAACGTGGTACAGCAGTGATTTAACAAAGAAATCTTTGGTAGATTACATGCTGTACGACTGGGAAATGAAGAGAAGTGTCAGAGATATAAAGGTAATACCATCAGAGGCCTTAGATAGCGACCACAGAATACTTGTAATGAACCTGGGAGTTGTTAAGGATAGCAAGAGGACAGAGTACCAGGAAAGGAGAATCAAAGTATGGAAACTCAAGGAAAAGGAAGTCAAGGAAGAATTCCAGAAGATAATAAGGGAAAGGATGCCAACAGACAATCCTAAAACAGGGGAAGAGGAATGGAAGCAATTCAAAAACACAATGGTGGAAGCTGCAGTGGCAGTGTGTGGAAGAACAAGCAACAGAAAGCGGTGTAAAGAGACACCATGGTGGAATGAGAGAGTGAAAGAAGCTGTGGGAAGGAAGAACAAGGCTTTCAGAGTGTGGTTCCAGGAAAGAACTGATCTGGCAAGGGAAGATTATAAGATAAAGAAGAAAGAAGCAAACAAGATTGTCGCAGAGGAGAGGAAGAAGTGGATGGTGAAGTGGACAGAGATGATGGAGGAAGACAGTAGAGGAAATAAGAAAGTACTTTATGGGATGGTCAAAAGTAAGAGAAGAGGTCTGCGAGAGGATGTGGTAATGATGGACAAAAACGGAAATGAGGTACACAACAAAGAGACACTCAAGACAGTGTGGAAAGAGTACTTTGAGGATTTGCTGAATCCAAATGGTCATAGGGAGGAAGACAATGCATTGGAAGATGGAGAAGACAACACAGGAATGGAAAAGGACCTGACTTGGAGAGAACTGGAGATGGCTATAGACAAGATGAAAGGAGGAAGGGCACCAGGTGTGGATGAAGTGAGTGTTGAAATGGTGAAGGCAGCAGGGGAGGTTGGGAAACAGTGGCTGTACCGTGTGATGAGGGTGATATGGAAGGAGAAAAAGACCCCAGAAGATTGGAAGAAAGGATTAATTGTCCCAATATTTAAGAAAGGAAGCAGAAAGGTGTGCAGAAATTACAGGGGAGTCACACTCATATCTCACTGTGCCAAGATATATGAAAAGATATTAGAAAGTAGAATACGAGCCAAAGTGGAGAGAAAATTGAGAGAGGAGCAGTATGGATTCAGACCTGGGAGATCAACAGTGGATCTCATATTTTCAGTGAGACAGCTCCAGGAACACCACTATGAATTTGGAGAGGATCTGTTGATGGCCTTCCTGGACATCGAAAAGGCCTATGATAGTGAGTGTAGGGAGAAGGTTTGGGAAGCAATGGAAAACATGGGAGTGGAAAAAGGGACTGTAGGCAGAGTGAAGGAGATGTATTGTGGAAGTGTGAGTTGTGTAAAAGTTGGAGGGGAAAGAACAGACTGGTTCAGACAAATGAGTGGCCTGAAACAGGGTAGTGCGCTGTCACCCCTTCTCTTTATTGTGGTTATGGACGAGGTAATGACACGGATTGCAGGAAAGATAGGAGAAGATAAGATGAAAGCAATGGTGTTTGCAGATGATCTCATGGTCTGGGGAAACAAGAAGGAGGAAATTCAGGAGCAACTGAAGGCTTGGGAAGAAACAGTGGAAGAGTACGGATGGAAGTTCAACATCAGTAAATGTGAGATCCTGTTAACGACCAGGAAAAAGGACAGACCAATGAGTGGGATAACACTTGGAGGTGGACAGCTGAAGAAGGTGGAAAGTCTCAAGTACTTGGGAAGTCTAGTGGAGGAAAATGGGAGAAATGACAAAGAGATTACGGAACGGTGCAGACAGGCAGAAGCATTTCTGAGAAGCATTAGGAGCTTAGTGTGGAATAAAGATGTCCCACAAAAAAGCAAGGAAGTGTTATACAGAAGCTACTATATCCCGATACTGACCTATGCTTCAGAAACGTGGACAATGAAGAAAAGAGACATAAGCAGAATACAGGCAGGTGAAATGAAGTTCCTGCGAAGTAGGATCGGAGTAACAAGAAGAGACAGGTTGAGGAATGAAAAGGTCAGGGAAATGGTGAAAGAGGAGCCCTTGCAAGGTAGGATTGAGACGTCAAGACTGAGGTGGTATGGACACTTAAAGAGAATGGATGAGAAGAGGATTCCCAAGAGGATACATGAGATGCAGATGCAGAAGAAACGACCAAGGGGAAGACCAAGAGATAGATGGCTGAAAGGAGTGGAGGAATGTGTCAAGAAGAGAGGCGAAGACTGGACCAGAGTGACAGCGGAGAGGTGGTGGGAAGAAAGGACTAAGTGGCGAGGCTTATGTTCCAAACAGACCCAGCCTGGGGCTGGAAACTGTACAAGATGATGATGATGATGATGATGATTAAATATAATGTAATTAAACTATACAGTTATACAATTCAGACGTAAAACCAGCTATAACTCTACAATCAGATATTATGTGGATACAAAATCAAAGTGCATTGTCTGATTAGTTTTCTATCTTCATGAGCCTATGTTTCCATACTAATGTACATTTTCCAATGGTCTGAAGAGCACACGAATGGCCATGGAAATTGTCCAAAACCAGGAGAGATCTCTGGTTTAAGAGATGGCCAGGCCGTCTTCCCCACACAACACGCAACCAATCCATCATGAGATCTGTCACCATCCATCACTTCTCCTGGACACGAATGATCACACTGGAAGAAAATTTCCCTCTACCTAGGAATTTTTTCCGCTTGAAAATTACATAGGGAATAAGTTTTCGCCCATCCGCAGTAACAGTAAGCATAACTGTGCAGCAAAGCTTCTCTGCCCAGTAGTCCTCATTACTATGCTGGATGCTCCATTTCGGTAATTATAGTGTTTCTCGGCATATCAATAAAATCAGAGTTTGATCTGAATTTCCGATTTGCGATAGCAGGTAATTGCACTCGCACCACTTCCTAATTAAATATTTATGAAACTGCACAAATTTTTCACTGTGGTCCTTCGGAAGTCGCTGGCAGAGAGATGTCCTCCTTCGAAGGGAAAGATTGTTCCTTTCATGAACTGAAAAAGCCATCCTCTGCTTGTTCTAAAATCAGGAATTTTCAAGGTTTCTGCTACTTCTACAGCCTTTAACTGGAGCACCTCGTGGGAAACTGAAAAGCCATCATTTCTCGATTGATGTACGTAAGAAATAACTTCCTTTTCAACTTCTGAATGCTTCCCGGTTTTTGGTCCCCGAAATGATAAAGTTGTTTTCTTGGTACACTGTAATTCTTCTTTCTGCCTCCGCCAGTAATGCACGTGATGGTGCTACAGAAAATTTTACAAGATGCAGCACGATTGCCGTTATTTTCAGCAAAATCTATTACAGACAATTTAAATTGTGTGTCGTAACTACTTTTTTTCTTTCCTATCACGTCACTAATACACATTAACCCAAACAAAGACCAGTATTAGAAAAGACTCACACCACCCAGAATCCCACAAAAGAGCTGCCCTCATAAGCTTCGTCAACAGGGCGATCAGTATACCCATGTTAGAATGTGATTACAAAACTGAAATTTCAATTATTTACCAAATAGCTCAAGCAAACGGTTTCAGCAAAAAAGATGTTGACAGCATCATTAATAGCATTAAAAATAAACCCGCAACTAAACTTCAACCGGAAAGTATAAACAAATCTAAATTTGCATTGTTTACATTTCACAACAAATCAACCTACAACATCACTAACATTTTCAAGAAAAATGACTGTAAAATAGCCTTTAGAACAGTCAACACCAATCAGAAGAAAATTTTCAACTCCACAAAAATTAACCAAAGTAACAAATTTAGTAGATCTAGTAGATCAGGTGTCTATGAATTGAAATGTCAACAATGTCATGCTAATTACATAGGTCAAACCGGGAGAGCGTTTTTTACGAGATATGCTGAGCATGTTAACGCCACGAAACATAAAAAGTTCTTGGCAATGGCTGTCACATGCAAGAAACCGGCCACAAATTTTCAGATATAAACAAAGATTTACACCTCCTCCATTTTGACAACAAGGGATCTACAATGAATGTCTTGGAACAGTTTGAAATCAATTTAGCTCAGAGAACCAACCCAGCCGAAAATCCCAATGAAATTTATTGGGAGTCCAACGTTCTTTATGACAAGCTAGCAGACCATATAATTAGAATCAGATTTAAAAAACCACCATAGATTCTGTACCCAGACAAGACTCTTGGACACAGCAGCAGCCCAGCTGCTTCCGTTATCTCCCTGACCCAATGACCTCACTCCCAAACATCCCCCCCCCCTTTTTCTCCTCTTCCCCTCACGCGTTGCTGTTTCCCCGCCGCGAGACCACACATCTTACGAGTCATAGTCTTTACAGTATTCCACTAGTGACCTCCGTACAGACCACATTGAACCAAATAACCTTTTGAATCGTTTTCGTCATTCATACCGTACTTATCTACCATTTTCATTTTTCCTTTTCTTCTTTTATGTAGTCAGTTTTCTTCCATCGGGAAGCTTCCATTATTCTTACATATAGTTCATTTTATTTCCTTCGCAGTTAACTCCATAGACAGACAGGCCAGGGTCATTGGCCCATTCTCCTTCCTCTCAACTTCCAACAGGCGTAAATCAGTTTGCATTTTGTCGGCATTATGGATTAAGGGTTTTTTAAAGTATTTATAAATTTTTCATAAAATTCAATTTTATGAACTTAATTTTTCTAATTGATATTTCTTTTCTTTTTTGGATAGACCCAGCACAAGGAGATTAATTTACGAATCTCTTCTAAGATTTCCAAATAGAAGAAGCCTCCGTCATATGTCGCATGGGACAAACCCATTAGATTATCAACATGACACTTCATATTTTACAGCGTAACTTAAAGTCAAGTCTGTTTTTAAAAACCTCATGTGGTCAATCATTCAACTGGACAAAGTCGTCACTCTATGACGCAGCAAACATTAGTTCATTTTTAACAGGTGTTGTTTCCATTGTTTTTAATTATGTTTTCATATATAGCATGTTTTACAAGTATTCTGTTGATGTAGTTTTATCATGATTGATTGTAAAATTTTTGAAGTTCAGGGCTGAGGAAGGACCTCTTTGGTCCGAAAAATGTACCCGACGTAAACACGTCATAATATACAAATATTGATTGACAGAGTTTTCTCTAAAATTGGCTTATTACTAACACACACTTCGGACAAGAACACTGTTGAAAGTGATTACGGTACGCATATGAGTCACAGCTGATAACAAGGGCAAGTTATGGCTAGCAGTCACAGATGTTCTGCCCCGGACGCTGGAATGTAGGGCCTTACCACACTTTCTCCGCTCCTAGCATCGGAAACATGAACTGGAACTTCCAAACTTAGTTTCCGTAGATCCGCATGAATCATGGAAACTAGAAAAGTCCGTGCTTCGCAACTAGTGGAAACCGTAGATTAAACAAGGGGGGGAAGAATTTGTGAATATATATTTTTTCCAAATGTTCGTTCTCAAAACCAGGGAGGGAAAATTACGGTACACTACTTATAAATCTAAAAATTGTAAAGCCTGCCTTGTTTAATATATTGGAGATATAGAAGTGTTCATCACGATGTGCACCAACCTACCCTTCCTAAATAGTATCTGAACTTACTGTATATAGTTAAGAGCCCTGCGCATTATCCGCATGACTTAACCACCTCACAACCGCGCGTTTGTTATCCGAATCGGCTGACATTACAATAACATTTAGGGCCGGGTTCACCAACGCAGCGTTAACAGACCGTCAGTAAATGCGTTGTTAACTTTAACATTGGCATTAAGCTCGTTGGCGTTTCACCAGCACATTCACCGATTGGCATTAGCAAACGAAGCGTTATGTTTAAGGGCTGTACACAACTCATTGAAAGATGATGATTGTGGCGGTATTTGTTTATTCTTTGGTGTAATCGAGCAGGCCGTTAACTGAAAAGGCTTAAAAGTTACATGCTCCTTGGTTAAAAACAAACATGGCTGATGAAAAGAGCAATGGATTCTTCTTCGAATAGAGCAAGAAGATCCGGGGACTGTGAAATATTCGTTAAATGAAAGAAAAATAATTATCCACCCTTATCTACTCGGTGGGTGAGCATCATGGAATCGTTGAAAATAAGAGGACCGATGCTGTAACGTTTAGGTAGTCTTTTATTAAATGAAATTAACTAGGATGTTTTATAACGTAATTCATTACACGTAAAAATAAATAAGAGTACTGATGTTGAGACGTCTAGGTAGTCTTTTATTAAATTAACTACATGTGCTACACCGTAATGCATCACACGATATTACACATAAATAAGGAATGGTACATAGGCCTAGGCTATCTTACTTATCAGATGGGAATTCCAGGTTAGGTTCTGTCATCTGTAGAACATTCATCAACACAGAAGGTTTTGACAACCGAAATCTCATAATAAATTCAATGTCGTTGCATTCATTCAAGTAATTCCTTCGTTATTTATAAGTTAGTGGTCGAAGAAAATCTAGCATGTCTTCAAATACATCGTCATCGTTGAGAATAAAGTTTAATGCACGACTATTCCAGCTTTCGCCGCACGCTATTTTGGATTTGATTGCTACGTAAATCGACCGTCAAGTCGTTAATTCCATGTTGACAGAGCAATTAGTTTTGACGGCTTGTTAGGGAAGCTAATGGATTGTTAAAGTTTGGTGAACCACAACATTTCGGTAATCGTCCGTCAACGGCCTTAATTGGTTTGTTAACATTTTAACGAACCATGGTGAACCCGGCCCTTAATTTATTAGAATAAGCATATTAATGTATTAAAGCAACACTTTTAGACATTTGAGAAGAAGTTCGTTACCCTAGGCTATGTGAAACGCAAGACACTGTTGACCGAGTTTTGTCCCTCTGAGTGACGGCAAGTAAAACAGAAGGTGGCTAATTATTTCACATGCTTAGTCGTCCGATATACCCAGGCAGGCAAACGAAAGTATAAAGGACTTTTTTTTGGCAACACTAATTGAGGGTATTTCCATGACTGGCTTCTCTCACTCGTCTATTCTTCTTCATCCTTAGTGTTGGTCCCGCCTAGCAGCAGGGTCCGCTACATGGATAAGTTGTCGCCATTTGTTTCTGTCTCGGGCCATGTCAGGATGGAGGTGTTGGTTCTCCAGATCTCCATGTAGCGTATCATCCCACCGTTGCTTCGGTCTTCCCTTAGGTCTCTTGCCGACGGCTTGTATATTGTAGCCAGTCTTTGCAATTATGTTCGCTTCCGCTCGTAGAACATGCCCAAACCAATGCAGACTGCATTCCCGCATCTTGTCACTGATTGGTGAACCCCAAACCGTTTCCTAATGTTGTCATTGGAAACATGATCCAATTTGGTGACACCCGCTGTCCATCGCAACATCTTGGTCTCCATAACGCCCAAGTGATGTTCTGTCACTTTTGTTGTCGGCCAATATTCGCATCCGTACAATGAGACAGGACGGATGACATTACGATAGATCTTTGACTCTAGGTTGTCCTTCATCCTTCGATCGCAGGTGACTCCAGTTGTCGTTCGCCAATTCATCCAAGCTGTGCTGATTCTAGTATTGACCTCTTCTACAAGACTTCCATCATTAGTGATCATACAGCCTAGATATTTAAATTTTGTTACACGTGGCAAGTCTCCCCCATCTACTTGGATAGTACCTATATCTTGATATCTGTAATCATGTATTCTCATACAATCCAAGCAAAAGCAAATAGGGAAATAACAAGCTACGTGAAAGACTCAGATCTTAGCAAACAATAAATTAATGGTAAAAAGAGAGAGTTCAGCATTGTATTCTAAAAACTATCTGCAAATTTACTCCTAAATATTATCCGCATGGCGAAAAAATTTGCAGATATCCACATCCACGCAGGGCTCTATACGTAGTGCAGTTATTTCATACCAAACCAATAAATAAATTAAAGAATACAACCTCATCACCTTGGATTTTCATAAAACATTCAGGAATCCTTCTCCCCAAAGGTTTTTTTTTAAATATTGGATCATGTTAATCATTAATGCAATTTTCAATGCAATTGTTCGCATTTGCAAAAGGCTACAAAGCCGGTAATTAATAAATTAATGTTTCTACTTTGCGAGAGAAAAAGTCAAGAATTTCAGATGTCATTTACTTTTTCATAACCTCTAAAATTACTGTGTTGATAACTTCCTCATAATTTGTTTGCTTTTCCACTCTAAGTTAAAAATTATATTTATCTACTTACATATTATTTGTTCAAGCATGCTTGGTTTTAAGACACGTTTTTCTAGCACTGTTATAGAAATTTTTCAATTCCTACACATCGAGCAGTCCATGTTGTACTGACAGCCATTTCTCCGCTCTCATTGGTCGACCATCCAGCCTTGACCAATCACAGCACGTTTCCGGCACAAGACGTCACAGAATATTCTGGAACACCAGCTGTATTGCTATTTAAGCGGCCAGCTCTGGCTGCAACTTTGTGAATTCATCAACTACATCTGACTACATCGGGCATCAGACTCCGTTCACCATGACAAACTTGCTGCACATGTGATTCTTCGTCCAGGACTTCATAATGACAACCAGTCATTCCTTTCTACACGACATCTTGTCGTAATCGAGTACTTCGTTTCATCAATGGCAAACATGCTATAACGGCGATACTTTGTCCTGGCCTTCAAACATGACAACCAGTCATTCTTCTAGTTACAAGGCCTAACTCAGGAAACCTCTGCTCTCCTCTCAGAGTATCATAACTTATTCGAAGAAAACCCTTTCAGCAATGACACCATCGCAATGGGACAACAGGTGATTTCTTCAATTTCTGAAGCAAAACGGGCACAGTGGTTAAGGATGATGGAAGATATTGACTTGAGCAGAAGTAGTCAAAAAGCTTGGCGATTACTTAGACGACTCAGTAGTGATCCTAATAAAACCTATACACATTCCGCTGTTACAGCAAACCCAATTGCACTTCAACTTCTACTAAATGGACGATCATCTAATCCATGTCGACTTCAGAATAAAGGAATTGAGAGGGATTATGAGCAGGAGACTGATACACTCACTGTACCATTCACTTTATCTGAGTTGAATAGAGCAATAGATCAGTGTAATACTGGTAAGGCTGCCGGCTTAGATGAAATATGTGTTGAGCAAGTAAAGCAATTTGGGCCTGTTGCTAAACAATGGTTATTAGAATTGTACAATAACTGCATAAGCACCAGCAAGTTACCACGTGTGTGGAGGTAAGCTAGAGTAATTGCAATTCTCAAACCTGGAAAAGATCCAAACGATCCGAAAAATTACAGACCTATCTCACTGTTGTGTCATCTATACAAGATCCTAGAACGGATGATCCTTGAAAGACTTACAGCGATCATAAAACCTCTCCTCATTCCAGAGCAAGCCGGGTTTCGTAAAGGGAAATGTTGTACCTCACACGTCCTCCATCTGACAATATATTGAAGATGGGTTTGAAAATCATAAAATCACAGGGGTGGCTTTTATCGATTTATCTGCTGCATATGATACAGTTAATCATCGTATACTGTTGCGCAAATTATATAACATGACAAAGGACTACAAGATGACTCAAGTCATTAGCAATCTTCTTCAAAATCGTAGGTTCTTTGTCGAATTTCAAGATCTGAATAGTCGATGGAGGAAACAAAAGAATGGCTTGCCACAAGGCAGTGTTCTTGCCCCAATGCTCTTCAATTTTTATACGAATGACCAACCTCTTCCAGTTGATACTAAAAGCTTCATATACGCAGATGATCGAGCTATTGCTGCTCAAGCAAACATTTTTGAGACTATAGAAGGTAAGCTAACAGAGGCTCTTTCTGATCTATCCTACTACTACAGAGGAAACCAATTGAAGCCTAATCCATCTAAAACTCAGGTATGTGCCTTCCATCTAAAGAACAGACAGGCGTCAAGGAAATTACAGGTAGCATGGGAAGACACTCAACTAGATCACTGCCCAACTCCTAAATATTTAGGTGTAACATTGGATCGTGCTCTCACCTATAAACAGCATTGCATAAACGTCAAGCAGAAAGTGTCAGCCAGAAACAACATCCTTCGCCAACTGTCTGGAACCGATTGGGGTACACAGCCAAAGACGATGTGAACTACAGCCCTGGCTTTGTGTTACTCCGCTGCAGAGTACGCTTGTCCTGTTTGGTACAGTTCCAGTCATGCTAAACAAGTTGACACATCTCTTAATGAAACATGCCGACTTATCACTGGCTGTTTGAGACCAACATCACGAGATAGAATCTACTGTTTGGCTGGAATCGCCCCACCAGATATTAGAAGAGAAGTTGCAGTCAGGACTGAGAAAACCAAAGCAATTACCTCATGCGCACACCCATTGTACGGATATGAACCTGCCCATCGACGACTGAGGTCTAGGAGGAGTTTCCTGAGTACAACAGAAGATCTACATGAATCTGCTAAGTCTGCAAGGTTAAGATTATGGAGATCTAGAAATACTCAACTTGATGGCTGGATGCTACCAATTGAACATCTCCCTCCAGGACATGAAGAACACTGGTCTACGTGGAAGTCATTGAACAGGCTTCGCACTGGTGTTGGTAGATCAAGAACCAATATATTAAAGTGGGGTTTTCCTGCCACATCCAGGCTATGTGATTGTGGTGAAGTCCAAACCACAGTCCATTTCTTGAACTGCATGAAGTGTCCTTTAAGTTGCACAATGGAGGACTTGATGGCTGCGACACCTAATGCCCGTGACTTGGCAAAATTTTGGACAGAAACGATTTGATATGTGCATTGTTAAGTACCATATTTTAAATGTAAAATGTATATTTCTGATACGAATAAATAAATTCTTCTAGTAACATCATGTGTCGAAGTGATTACTCCTCGATTCTCTTCGGATATTAGTTCCTATACTCTGGGACTTCTGCAACCATGTTAAAATTCGGCTAAGTATTTCTGCATAAAGAAGCTTTGCTTCAGTTTTTCTTCAGGTCTTAAAGACAAAGTGTATTCTAAGCTTCTACCAATGGAACTGCTACATCTTTAAGATGAGTGCAACTGAGTACTCACTGCAAGTGATTAAATCCACTAAAGTGTTACAGTGCATTTCATTTCTAAATTTCTACCTCCGTCAAGCAGGTTATTAATTATACATGCATCGTTATGTGCGACACAGTGCTAGCTATGGTTTGCTTAACCTCCAAATTACTTCAAGAACTCAGATAAGCAACATTTGTTGTTCTTCATATTTAAAACTAGATTACCACGTTTTTCATCTGAAATTTATAAGAAGTCGAACCAACTTTTTTTCATAAGCAATCATGCTTACAGTAAATCTGCAATACTACTTTGAGTTTAGGCATGTAACTTGCCTCTTTTCTATTTGTATTTAAAATACAGGTGTTTACATGGCATTGCTTTTGTAAGAACCTCAGAATCGAGATTGACATAACGGCTTGCTTTTGCTTCCATTTAGGAATCACATATCGGCTTGCTTTGCCATGTTTTGTTTAGAAGCTTACGCCTTCTTTCATAATTTTCTTCTCTTTAACGTAGCGGCAGGATTGGGTCCCTGTTCGTCATAACCCTTTTAAGGTTATGTTTGTCTGTCTATGCATTATTAAGTATTCTGATACTTCTAATGCAACTTTCTTTTCTATCTTGCTTCCTAAAGTAAGTTACCTTCCTTTAAGGTTAGTTTCTTTCTTCTCCAAACAGCTTGGGTTGGGGCCCCAAGGGTTTGACAAAAGAGAAGTCAGTTTCCGTAACTCTTACTCTGAAACTTTTTTGCTTTCCAGATTCCAGTTGTTTGGACCAGGTGTCCATGAATTTTGTAGTTTCTTCAGTATTTTGGGCTAAGCCCCCAAATACTATCTGTACTAGTCATTTTGCTGGTGGTTATGTTAACCTCAATCAGGTTCTCGTTCATTCTTTGCAAAGTAATGAAAAAGTCTGTATCATATGTGTAAAAAGAGTTTTATTTAAGTTACTTATTCTATTTTCTGCATCTTATAGCCTTTACAATAAATATGTATCTGTTAAAGCAACCTGTTATCTCTTTCTTTTCTATTTGCTTTAAATGTTGTCCAACCTTTTCTTTAACACTCAACTTAATTTCAACTCTAACCTTTGTTGGGGTTCACTCTGAAACAGGAAGCCTATAATTGGCAGATCCTTTGGTACTATACCATTTTCATAAAATTTCATTACGTAGGAGGCTACTTCAACATGACTATTTTAACAGGTGATTTGTATTTTAACAACTATAATTTCTGGTAAGTTCCTTTTTCATTTGGTTATTCTGTAAGGTGTGAGATTTACAAGAAACCTCTTTTGTTTTGGATAATATAGTTCCTTGACAAATAAAAAACACACTATTCTAAGCTTGTAGATACCTCTTCAGACTTGTCTGAATATGAACTCATGTAAATTAGTTCAATTGTTGGTCAGCCTTCACTGAACTTTCAGTGAGTGAACAGTTGATCATGTGAAACCAATAGAAAGTTAACATTCTATGTATTTTGTGTTTGAGTCTTCAGTCTTTTGACTAGTTTGATACAACTCTCCATGCCTCCCTGTTCTGGGCTAATCATTTCATCTGTACATAGCTACCACACCTTACATCCAAGGCAATAGTTTTACATATTCTAATCTTGGTCTACCCTTACTGTTCTTGTCCTCAACCCTTCCATCCATAACCAAGCTTGCTATTCCTGGGTGTCTTAATATGTGTCCTACCAGCCTCCTACTTCTCTTCATTAGCAGTCACCAGAAATATCTCCTCTCCCAATCGTATAAATTCCTCTTCATTTTGTTACTTTATCTACCCATCTGATCATCATTCTCCTGTAACACCACATTTCAAACGCATCTATTCTCCTTTTTTCTGCTGCTTCAACAGTCCCAAGTTCCACTTCCGTATATTGGCACGCTCCAGATAAAAGCTTTCAAATATTACTTACTAATACCTAAATCTATATTTGATGTCAACAAATTTATTTTCTGTAGAAATGCTTTCCTTGCCTGAGCTAACGCACTTTTTATATCCTCTTTGCTTTGCCCATCACTGGTTATTTTGCTTCCTAAGTAGCAGAAGTATCCTACTGCCTTTAGCCTTACACCTGCCAATTTGATGTCAATAGGGGTTTCTGATTTCATTCGGTTGCATTCATTAGATCTGTTTAACATTTAGTGATTTTCACCATGAATTCTTTCCTCGGTTAACAGACAGATTCTACACACTCCCAAAGTACACGGGGCTACATGACCGCGTTGTCGCAGTCCCTAAACTGAGGAACCAAACAACCATGAATTCTTTCCTCAAGACGGAATCCATACCATTTAAAAACTCATTCAAATCCTCTGGTGAAACGGCTAAAATGACAATGTCACCAGAAAATCTCTGTGTTGAAAATTTCTCCTTAAATATTTACTATTACTTTAAAATTTTCTCTAATTTCCTTCATTGTTAGTTCAATGTATGTACAGTAGATAAGCTTACAGATTGAAAAGTATGGGTGATAAGTGGCAGCCTTGACTTACAACTTTCTGAATACCAGCTTCTCTCTCATGACCTTCGGCTCGAATAACTGTCGTCTGGTTTTCGTACAGATTGTACTTTATTCCAATCCTTTTCAATATCTCAAACTTACTCCAATCAACGTTATCAAAAGTCCTTAAGTCTACAAATGCCATTACCGTTTTCATCTTTCCTTATTCTACCTTCCAAGATCAGCCTAAGACTTAGTAAAACTTCCCTTGTTCCTACGTTACTCCTGAAAACAAATTGGTATTTACCCAACTCTGTTTCTATCAGTCTTTTCATCATCTTGTAAATTATTCTAGCCAGGATCTTTGAAGCATGAGTGATCAAGCTGATTGTACGGTAATCTTCACATCTGTCAGCTCCTGCTTTTTCGGTATAGAGATGATAACATTCTTCCTGAAATCAGAGGGTACCTCACCCGTCTCATGAATTCTACATACCAAGTGTAATAACCTGTACAGACCTTCATCACCTATGCAACATAGCATCTTGGTCAGTATACCATCCATGCCTGGTGCTTTGTTCCTTTAAGTCTCCTAGTCAAATTCTGATCTCAATATTAAATCTCCTTTCTCATCATCATGAATTTCCTCTTCCCTTTTCATTACATGATTCTCAATCTCCTTAACTTACCCTTTCTGGGAAAATTATTTCATATTTTGTTTTGACCAATTTTTCTTTTCATTTTTCCATATAAGTTAAATTATGAAACAAATATGAAATAATTTTCCCACTACAAACATTTCTCAGCAGACAAGAAAATTGTCATTTCCTGCCATATATTTTTATGAACATTTTATAAGTGATTTTTATCAATTTTCCAACAAAAAGATGTAACTATTCATAATATAAAATTTGGTTGTCACTTAATATCTACAAATTGATCAACAACAACAAAATTATTTTTTGCAATTTACAACTAATGATATAGGTTTTTAAACAAAAACTTCACAGGTTTAAGAAATTGTTTTTATCGATATGTGTTATTTTGAAATGAGTGTCTTAACAAGAATTTTAATATATTTTAAATTTTAGTGTTGATTATATCAATGTCTTTACAATGTTATATACAAATTGTTTAATTAGTAATGACTGATGAAGGGAGCATATGCTTTGGCCTCCGTAACAAGTAACATATGATTATATTAGGATTGAATATAATGTAATTGAAAAGGTATTGACCAGGCAGAATTTCTTTAATGCTGTTACCTTACTATACAGGAAAGAATGGTGAGGAAATGGGTTCGAATGTTAAAAGAGGATCGTCAACATGTGCATAGGGAATCGTGGGGCGACCAACTGTATATCGTCACAAGTGATTTCCATCTTTTCCTTCGTCTGAAGGAGTTGCTTAGGGGCAAGAGATTTTGTATGATCTCAAAGAGGGAGTACAGACATGATTTTCGTCGCAGGCAGCATCGTTCAATGACTAAGGCATACAACAATTGGTGCCCTGTTATGAGAAGTGTCTTAATGAAGTAGGTGACTATGAGAGATGTAGTTTAAGGTGTGTAGGATTCAAAGAAAGTAAAAGATGTTGAAATAATGTTATCACACTGTGAAAAAAATAAAATAAAATTGAAACTTAAAAAAGGTGCCTTGTACCTCTGTTTAATTGATGAATATAATTCAAATAATCGTATGTCATTTGATTATTTTTAAGAGATATATTTTGTGAGAATCATTTAAAAGGTGAGATTTTAATTGGAAAACACTAGGCTGTTTGAAGTTTTAAATTTTGCAAGAAAATTGAATAACTAGACATTTCAATTAATAAAAAGCCAAATAAAACCATAAAAGGGAAAGAATGCAGGATAAAAATAAAAAATCGCACAACCTTCCAGCTACAAATCTTAACCCTCTTAGTGCCGGCCTCCTTATCTTCATGTGAGCTAAGAGAGAAAATGCGTATTATGCAGCACTGAAGAAAATAACCTGTACTACCCTCACTTTTCAAGATATTTCACTGTAGTTCACACCTCCTTGTAGCTAAGTGATGCCTTTCTTTACTCATTGTAATAATATCATAAAAATAATTCACAGTGCCAAGTAAAAAAATAAATTTTCTCATGCAATTTTGAAAGAAAAAAAATAAAAAATTTGGATCTCTATACTATCTAGTATTTTGATTGTACTCACCTAAATTTTTATATTTCTGTGCACATTGAATTATTGTTTACCACTTTACAAAATATCATTATCTTGAGATAGATAGTTCTTCCAAAAAACAACTTTTCCTAATCACCACTCACACCTGTTATATGTACGTTTAGGGCCAGGCGTCTCGAGAAATACAAGAGAGGGTTGAAATTGGACGTCGTGATCAGATTTAATTTCACAGAAATCGGGAACCTGGTCATCATCGTTATTATCTCCGCCAACTCTGGCATTATTCCCGTCACTATCATTACTGTCTGAATCAGAAATTTCATGAACCAGTGTCGCACGAGTAGGTTTGTTTACATCATCACTGTCGTCATTATTTGAATTATTACCGGCATCATTATCACTCTCAGCATAATCTGAATCATCGCCTGATTCGAAATAATCGGAATCATCACTCAGTGAATTAACATACTCTACCAAATCATCATCATTTTCAAACACAACACGAGAACTAGTCGCCATTATTACAAGCGGATGGACTGCAGGTAGTCGACAAACAACTGAAATTGAAAAATTCGCAACATAAACACAACACGCCACACAGAGATTCTAGTGGTAGATTTAGAAACTACGTAGTTTCTTCCACAGTGCGCTAACGACTGGAGCTGCCATTTGTCATATTATTTGCTAACTATTACAACTTATTTGGAAAGTTGCCAGCATATAGAGGAGTGCTATCGCGCTCCCCGGCACTCTAAGAGTTAAGTGCTACAGACTGTTCTTCCAATAGGAAGACCAGATCATATAATCCCAAAGATCCACAACTAATTTTTCGGTGCCTTCTTTCTCGGAACTGACCAAATCACTGCCAGCTGGATCACATCCCTCCTGGCTGCTTTAGACTGCCTGCCCATTCAACACTCAGAGGCGTACAAGATAGATTGAAGCACCAACCCACTGTGATCACCGCGGCTTTCTCACTACCAGCTTCATCGCGTCCCTCCTGGCTGCTTTAAATTGCCTGCCCATTCAATACTCCGAGGCGTAAAAGATATATATTAATTAATTCACCGCTAGGTTGCAGCACCAATCTACTGTGATCACCGCGGCTTTTTAAAGGGGAAGATACCTGAAATGAAGGATTGTTAAGTTTGGAGGCTTAATATCAAGATTGACGGACGTGAAAACATGATACTAAGTTAGTTCTTTTGTCATTAAATCATCATAAAGTATATAATATTAATTCAGACACATAGGCCTACTTACGGGCAAATTTTCAATATAAAGGAAAGCGAAAAATACATGGTGGTGGAGGTGATTGTTTTTAAGGGGCAAAATGTCTAGCTCATTTGCCCATAGTTATACGGATGATAATAAAAATACAACTACTTCCAACTGACGCAGCAGTAAATAAAATCCAAAACACAACTTCGCCATTAACATCAATACAAAGCAAATGCTTGCAATAGTGACTTGAAAAAGCAGCTATCACAGTGGGTTGGTACTGCTCTTAGCGTCTATATTTGGAAACGAATTTGTACGCATACACCAATGCTGTAATCGTTGAACGGGCAGGCAGTCTAAAGCAGCAAGGAGGGATGCGATCCAGCTGACAGTGGACCAAATATTGGTTTGCAATACTTTGGTAAATTTTGAATTATGAATTTCAACAAAAAAAAGTCACGTCGGGTCTCCTTGTTAGTGGAATTTTCTCACTTTCTAAAATGGGAAGAATGTATGTGATCGTGTGGGAGTGACTCAAACGTTTAGCAGCACTAGCCAGTCTTCGTATGACCCATAATGACCAAATCATGACTCCTCACTAACTATATGATTGGGCTAAAGACAATATCTTGAACATTAGCTTTTTGTATTCCAATAAAACAGAAGAAAAGATCTTGAAGAATAGGTTTGAATCAGCAAAAACCGTAAGGGGTACTCAATAATTCCACAGTTATGGTCCTGTACATGAGAATAGAAATGTGGTGAAAAGCAACTCATTTTCAGAGGACTCGAGTAAAAATCGTGACAGTTTGTGAAATTGATGATATGGATATTAACGACATTGCTGGTTTTGTTACATGTCTATATTAAGATAAATGGGGTTTGATTGTTTATTAGGGGTAGAAGACAATGAAGAAAAACTGTTTTTTGGAACCAAATGGACTTTCTCCAGCCTTCATATAGGCTACTCCCCAATTTCCTGATATCATTTGTAAATAAAAATTAAATGTTGATCAAATGTATCCTACAGCTGATCAGCTGATGGAGTCTGAAACTCAGAAAGCAATCAAAAAGGTTACCGTACTTTTAAAATCAATAAAGAAGAAATGAGAGGTCTGATAATAAAAGTACAACATAGTGCTACAACACTTAAGTAGAAACTTCAAGTTGTAACTGCCCTTGTTTTAAGTGAATTTTGTAACTTTTTGGTATTGTCCTATAACTCATGGTAACCTATCTCAATTAAAATACAGGGACATCTTTATGCCATGTCTCCGCAGCTGAGTCGGGGCTCCACTTGGCCGATAATCTCTTCTCGACTGTCAGATCAACGTTTGTGCAGGGAGAAGGGAGGCAGTGGTTTAGCAAGGCCACACAACACAGTTTGTATTGGCAAAGCACGACCACACCTCAGCTGCGGAGTCACAATATACGGATGACCCTGTAATGATGAATGCTGCTGCAATAACAGCCTAAACGCTGGCAAACAATCACTGGCATACGACACGGCTCCATCCTGAAAGGCTGGATAAATAAACTTGACACCGGCCACAAAACCCTACATACAGTATATATACATATTCGCCGAACCTAAAAAAACTCCAACTCCCCCCACCCCACACCCCATTTTTTATTTTTAGAAGTTATAATTATAATTGATCGTCTGGAGCTAATAATAATAATATTGTATGGACTCGGGTGCCGGGTGCAAGCTTTGTTATTTAACACCCAGAGGGCAGCTTGCATGTTGAATTCTGTTGTTCCTTGGAGCACTATGAAAGTCAAGGAGGTTAGATATCTAAGCTCCTTAACACCATAGCACTTTCTAGTAGAGAAATGAGGAACTTTGTGTTGGCAGAATATCCTGAGATTAATTTTGCCATTATGAACACGGCCTACTGAATTCAAATGGGTTCTTTAACATGCCAACATCGTATGACATGCGTGTCGTGATTTTTGCCACCTTAAAAAAAACACTTACCACGGCCAGGAGCGAACCTGCAAACTTGGGGGTTAGTAATCAGACATGATAACCACTCACCCAACGTGGCAAGCGTCTGGAGCTGAAAAGCATTAAGTCAAAATTGGCCATTGTTTAAACATTTATTAGTATTCTGAAGTATTGAACCAAGGGCCTTCGAACAGCTTAAGAATGAATTAAGTACGCCTTCTCTTTAAGCCAGAACCATACGACATGTAGTGCGATTTGAGGAGAAAACAATTAATACTTTAGTTTTCAGTCTGTCATCACAAAATCATTCCATTTCCTGGAATATGTGAAAAATAACCTGAAATAAATTACATGTGAATAAGATTTATAGGCTACTAGCTATTTTACCCGGCATTGCCCGGGAGGTGTATTTACATTTTTTAGAAAGATGCATGCCAATATATTTCACAAAGTATATTCACTTTGCCCCACAGTGAGTTTAAAACATAGTTCTCCTGGGCTCTGAAGATAATCAAGTGCAATATTAACAATGAAGAAAAGAGACATAAGCAGAATACAGGCAGGTGAAATGAAATTCCTGCGAAGTAGGATCGGAGTAACAAGAAGAGACAGGGTGAGGAATGAAAAGGTCAGAGAAATGGTGAAAGAGGAGCCCTTGCAAGGTAGGATTGAGACATCAAGACTGAGGTGGTATGGACACTTAAAGAGAATGGATGAGAAGAAGATTCCCAAGAGGATACATGAGATGCAGATGCAGAAGAAATGACCAAGGGGAAGACCAAGAGATAGATGGCTAAAAGAAGTGGAGGAATGTGTCAAGAAGAGAGGCGAGGACTGGACCAGAGTGACAGCGGAGAGGTGGTGGGAAGAAAGAACTAAGTGGCGAGGCTTATGTTCCAAACAGACACAGCCTGGGGCTGGAAACTGTACAAGATGATGATGAATATTAACTCGAACTGTGAATCTAGGCGAAAAGTACTGTGGAGTACAATAACATAGTAGAGAATGCATCAATAACAAAAAAGGGCGGTATATGCACATTTCTCAAGGACCTAGTCTCACAATTACAGTACTTTCCTGATAGTCTTTATTTTTGTTGTAATGGGTGCAATTCAGACGTTTTGTTCACATAGTGCTCTGTAATTTTTAAATTGTTGCATCTACCTTTCTGGAAGGAAACAATATTTAAATTATTCAATGTTTGGAATATAAGTCATCATTCTGGAGTCAAATATACAATTTTTAACCCCGCACAAATGGTGGGATTAATGAGAAATGGATTATTCATGTACGTAAGTCAGTGTGTAGGCTACTATAGCTGCATATTAGGGAATAGTATTGCTGTATTTCCATGCCTATTATCTCATATTGAGGGGCAGATGACCTCGTAGTTCTGCCCCTTAAAATAACAATAACTAACTCATATTGGGCGGCTTAGGTGGCGTATTTGGTAGAATGCTGAGCTTCTATGCCTAAGGTCGCGGGTTCAAACCCAGCCGAAGTCAACGGATTTTAGAAGAGCGTTAAAAATCCCTCAGCATGCCTTCCTTCGGAGGGGAAGTAAAGCCGGTGGGCCCATGTCATAGATTTATGTGGTGTAAAAGAACATTCCATTAACTACACTCATGTGAAGGTAACATTTGTAGGTTAAATTTGATTAACGCTATTAAGTTCCAACGTTCACCGTCAGGTTGTGGTTGCGGTGGTATCTATTAGCCGAGTTTGCAGCTACAGTAGGTGTCGTTGACAGTAGCATTTGGTAGCAAAAGTAGGAACTACAGTAGAACGTCGTTTATCCGGACGTCAAACAACCGGAACGTCAATTATCTGGACGATAAAAAAAAAAGACTGAGCAGCGCGCACTCACTACAGTAGTGAGTCGGATCCGGACGAGCAAAAATAAAATAAAAAGACTGATAGTCAATCTGAAAGACCAGAATTTATATCATTTTAAATGCTACAAATTCTGCGTGAACTCAAAGTCCGTTAGCAAGTGCAAACCAAGGTCAAAGGAGGTAGCTGGCTGGATGACGTCACGCTTACCGGAGCGCGCGGAGAAAGGAGGAAGCACAAGCAGTACTATGAAGTCACACACCTCAGTGCATTCTCGGTACATTTCGTCCCATCACCGTAACGTAACGGCAGACCCCAGCGTAACGACGAAGTCGACAAGATCATTTAAAATTATAAATTAAAAGACGTAATGGGTCGGTTCTCGTTTTCATACTGTATTACGTTGTGAAAATGGCTTGTACGAGTGACAAAAAAGAAAAACTAAATCGCTATGTTTTATCCATTGAGAAGAAGGTGGAGATCATTAATAAACTGGATAAAGGTGAGAGTGTGCAGTGTCTATTGAAAACTTACTGTTGAAAAATCCACAATTATGATTTGAAGAAAGGAAATGTGAAATTCTGAATTATACATCGAAGTTAGATAGGGAAGAAGGGTCTAAAAAAAGTAGAACCATGAGATCAGCTAGGGATAAAAATTGGAAGAAACGGTGTACTTATGGTTTATTCAGAGAAGAAGTACGGGAGATCCCATTTCTGGACCTTTGTTATGTGAGAAACCCCGCCAACCTGGGCCCAATGTTTGGGAAGCCAGGCTCTGCCTGTCACAAGCCAGGACAAAGTGGTGAGTGATAGAGGAGTAACACCTCTTTAAAAAACCTCGGTCCAGCTGACCCGGCTGGTAGTACCTTGTAAGGGTCCCTTGCCAGGGTTACGGTGAAGTCCTCAACGGCATAGACAGTGGAGTAGATGGACTACGGAACAGTGTAGATGGCGGAAGAGGCAGCCCAGTACTCGGGATAATGAGTAAAAGGTATATGTCCATATAATAGGCATATATCAGACACCGAACTTCTCCCGGGATAAGGAGACCACCTTCTATCAAGTGCCAACGGTCTTTTAGGAGGGCGGATGAGCGGGTAGAAGAAGGGCACTCTCTTGCCCTTGGGGTGGGAAACTGCTCCTAAAGGCGGAAGAGCCGACAGATGGCCAACGGCATAGAATGGAGAAGGCAACGGGAAACCACTCCATTAAAGATCCGACTGGATATCCCAAGAATCAGCAGCTCATGATGGAAAGCTCTTTGGTTAAATTCTCCGGAGGTAAAATAGCTCCCCATTCGGATCTCCGGGCGGGGGCAACTAAAGGAAATAATGGTATTATTAACAAACGCAAGAAACAGAAATGCGTAAGGAAAATAGGAACATGGAATGTTAACACATTATTAAAGGTGGGGAAGCTGGAAAACCTGAAAATAGAAATGAAGAGATTAAAAATAGATATTCTCGGTATTTCTGAAATGAGATGGCCTGGCACGGGTGACTTTTGGTCAGATGACTACAGAATAATCTATTCAGGGCCGGAAGACGGACCGCTCGGAAGAAATGGGGTAGGAGTGATTATGGAAAAATCCATGGGACTCAGAGTAGCGGGATATGTGCAGCATAGTGATAGGATAATTCTAGTCAAGATAAATACGGAGCCAAACAATACTGTTATAATTCAAACATATATGCCAACTACAAATGAAGATGACGAGGACATTGAAAGAATGTATGAAGATCTAAA
The DNA here is from genome assembly GCA_946902985.2 of Meconema thalassinum. NCBI lineage: Eukaryota > Metazoa > Arthropoda > Insecta > Orthoptera > Tettigoniidae > Meconema > Meconema thalassinum. Next base: position 2,104,024,568 of record OX336388.2, on the reverse strand, counting down.
TCACCTGATAGAAGGAACAAGAGCAGAAGACAATGTAATCATTATGGGGGACATGAATGCAACGGTAGGGGAAGGAACAGAGGGATCAATTGTTGGGCAGTTTGGACTGGGAGTCCGAAATTTGAGAGGTGAACGATTGATAGAATTCTGCACTAGGCACAAATTAGTCATAACAAATACACTCTTCAACCATCCCAAGAGAAGACGATACACTTGGAAAGCTCCTGGAGACACGAGAAGAGCGCAATTGGATTACATAATGGTAAAAGAAAGGTTTAAGAACCAGGTTAAAAATTGCAGAAGTTATCCAGGTGCAGATATCTTAAGCGATCATAATCTAGTCATGATGCACGCGGAACTCAAATATAAGAACATCGTTACGAGAAAAACTGAGTATCTACAGGTGACAAAACTTAAGATGCCAAATATTAGAGATGAGTTCCAAAGAAGAACAGATGAAATGATTGAAAGAAATACTGACATATTCGAGAAACCAATAGAAAGTCAGTGGGGAATTCTGAAGGAGGAAATACTAGGAACTGCAGAGGAACTGCTAAAAAATAAAAATAAAAACAGCAGGAAAGCATGGATAAGTGAGGAAGTTGTAGAAATGATAACTGAAAGAAGAAGGTTCAAAAACGCCACAGGTGACGAAGGAAAACAACAATATAGAAGACTGAGAAATGAAATCGTTAGGAAAAGCAAGCGAGACAAAAAAAAATACTTATGTGATATATGTGATGAAATAGACACCGATTTTAAAGCAAATAACTTAGAAAAAGCATATGGAAATGTGAAGCAATTTTTTGGTGAGAAGAAACAGAAGACATGTGGTATTAAAGATGAGAATGGACAATACCTGTATGAAGAGGGAAAGGTTGGGAAGAGATGGAAAGAATATCTAGAGAGCCTCTATGGAGATGAAGTTATGAATAAGGAAGTAATAGAGGAAGAAGACCAGATAGATGCAGAGAATAGAGGTGACCAAATACTAAAATCGGAATTTAAAAGAGCACTGAAAGATTTAAAAGACAAAAAAGCACCAGGTGTAGATAAAATCCCTGCAGAACTATTAAATAACTGCGGAGAGAAAACTGAAGATGCAATGTATGGAATGATATGCAAAATGTATGAAACTGGAATATTACCAACTGACTTTACTAAGTGCATAATAATTCCAATTCCAAAGAAGGCCAGAGCACAAAATTGCGATCAATTTAGGACATTAAGCCTGACAACACATGCATCTAAAATTCTTACACGTATTATACTTAGGAGAATAGAGAACAACCTTGATAACTACATTACAGACGACCAATTTGGATTCAGAAGGGGCATTGGAACAAGAGAAGCAATATTAACTCTAAGACAAATAATTGAAAAGAGGAATAGAAAAGGAATACCAACATATCTAGCATTCGTGGATCTGGAGAAAGCTTTTGACAACGTGAATTGGAATATACTGTTCAAGTTACTAAAGAAAGTGGGAATCTCTTATAGAGATAGAAGAATAATACATAGTTTATATAAGAATGAAAGGGGAATAATAAGATCTGGCAATAACCTGGAAGAGGTTGAAATAAGAAAAGGAGTACGACAAGGATGCTCGCTATCTCCTTACTTATTTAATTTGTATGTCCAAGATGCCATAAATAGGATAAGAGAAGAGATTCAAGTTGGAGTAAATATACATGGGGAAAAGATTGACATGCTCCGATTCGCAGATGACATTGCTTTAACCTTCCAGCGGGCGCGTGGGCGGCAATTTGGCCGCCTTTTGAAGAAAGTCACGAGATTGTGCTCTTTATTGACGAATTACCAGGTGGGACCTCCGGGTATTCGTTAATTACTCATCTCGACGTGAGACAGCGCTTCCGTAATTTTTCGAGTCGGCGCCAATCGGCCATTGTTCAGTTGCTAAGTGGTGCGTGCCATTGTCGTTCGAGTCAGGCGGCCAGTTTACCGCCACGCGCCCGATTGTGTTCCATTCTCTCACACTTGAATGAGACATGTAAGTAAATATATTTCTTTTGTGTGTGTGTGTGTGTGTGTGTAGGCGCGTGTCTGTGTGTGTGTGTGTGTGAGAGAGAGAGAGAAACGTTTTCTCTTATACAGTACATACAATGTTCAAACACATTTAGATTTTGAAGTTTGGTTAGTTTTCTGTTAGATTCATTCCTTTCTCCTGTTCTTCATATTCGTCATATTGACGCAGTTGTGTCTTTTTACTCGCGTTTCAGGGCACGATACAATGATCCTGATTCTATTCTACGAATACTTGATGAATTAGAAGATGAAACGAATGAAGGAGAAGATATATTGGGACGATCGTAATGATATTGATTTCGAACCCGAAATTATCGAAATGGACGGTCACAGTAGTGACTCTGAAGTTGAAATGGACAGAACTGATGATGTAAGTGATGACGACCGTGATGACAGCACCCTACGTTTCTTCATTGGGAAAGATAGTGAGACATTATGGGGAAATAAACCCATGGGTAAGAGTTCAAAAACAAAGGCAAATAACTTGATAAAAACTTTTCCTGGTCCTAAAGGACTAGCTCGCCAGTGTAAAACTGAACTAGAATGTTTTCTCACCATAATAAATTCAAATATGGTTGGTGAAATTGTTAGACACACAAATACGTTTATTGACAGGGTAAAATTGCAACATCCAGAAGGCCGGGAAAGAGATTTTAGAGAAACAACAAGATCGGAAATTTTAGCTCTTTTTGGTGCCTTGTTCTTGATGGCCGTGAAACGAGGACACCGCACAAATTTATCGGAATTGTTTACTACCAACGGGACCGGAATGGTAATACTGCGGGCTAGCTTCAGTGAACGTCGCTTTCGATTACTGTTGAGAAGTCTTCGATTTGACGATGTGAATACTAGAACTGAACGTGCGGAAAATGACAAACTAGCCGCTATTCGCGAATTTCTGAATACCTTCGTTGCAAACTGTCAGAGTTCATATTCTCTTGGTGAGTTTGTAACTATAGATGAAATGTTAGTTGCATTTCGTGGGCGCTGTAGTTTTATACAGTATATGGCCAAAAAGCCCGCCAAGTATGGCCTCAAAATTTATGCTATGTGTGATTCCCGAACTTTCTATACTTACAATTTGGAGGTATACTGTGGGATGCAGAAACCGGGGCGTTATGCAGTTTCAAATAAGCCCTTTGATGTGGTAACGAGATTGAGTGAGCCAATAAAAAAACACCAACCGAAATGTGACTACTGATAATTATTTCAGTAGTTACCCTTTGGCCGAATACCTACTGGAACAAGGACTGACCTTTGTAGGCACTCTGAAGAAGAACAAACGAGAGGTTCCACCCGAGTTTGCGGCTGAAAATAGGCACTTAGTTCCCGGAACATACCAGTTTGGATGCCAATATGATAAAAGCCTTGTATCAGTGGCTACTAAAAGGAAGAAAGTTGTGTTGGTACTATCCATGATGCATGATGATAATGAAATTGATCAGGAATCTGGAAAAACATTCCACATCAAGGATTACAATGCCACCAAAGGGGGGGGGGGGGGGGGGGAGGGGGGGTCGATACAGTGGACTTGATGACTTCACGGTGCTAGACTTCGAGACAAACACAAAGGTGGCCAATGGTACTGTTTCATCGCTTCCTCGATATTGCTGGAATAAATTCTTGCATAATATATAAAGCAAACAACGCAGACAACAAAACTTCTAGGAGAGAATACACTTTCAAATTGGCTATGGCACTCATGGAGGAAAACTTGAAACACCGTGCAACGATTTGGTCTCTTCCAAAGGATTTGCATGTTTTCTTGGAAGAGTACAGGAATAGTGCACCGAATGGAAGTACAGCAAGTGTTTCAAGAACGCGATGTATCTGTTATCGTTGCGGGTCCAAAAAGAACAACCGTACTCGTCTACAGTGCCACAAATGTGAAAGATTTGTCTGCAAAAAGCATTCACAGCAAGAAGTTTCCTGTGATGCTTGCCTCAAGAGTTTGGAAGAAGAAGATATGGTGTAGTTGAGTTCAAGCCAAGTAACTATATATAGGCTATATTATTATGTATTATTCATTATTCATGCCACTGTCTTTTTATGGGGATATTGTCAACTATTGTTTATTAAAGTTTATTGTGTGCTTTGTGGAAATTTATATGAAGTCATTCATTTTATTTGCCGATGGTTAATTGTATGAAAATCGAGAGCTGTCTATGTTAAATCAAAGGGCGGCCATTTAGCCGCCGCGCGCCCGCCTGCGAGATCCAGGTATGCGCGCCCGCTGGAAGGTTAACAACAGATAATGAAGATGATCTTCAACAGATACTTCATGTAATGAATAACATCCTTAAAAACGAATTTAACATGAAGATGAATAAAAATAAAACAAAAATACTCGTATGCAGTCGGAACCAGGAAGATCATGGAAGAGCACCAGCAATTTATATCGAGAATGATAGAATACAACATGTGAAGGAATATAAGTATCTGGGAAGCTTGATAACGTATGATGGAACCAGCAAACGAGAAATTTGGAGTAGAATTATTCAGGCAAAGAACGCCTTTTATAGAAAGAAGAATCTCTTCACATCCAGAAGTATAGACCTAAAAATAAGAAAAAGACTGTTGAAGACATACGTGTGGAGTGTGGCTTTGTATGGTAGTGAGACCTGGACAATAGGGAAGTCAGAAGAGAGGAAGTTGATGGCTTTTGAGGCTTGGTGCTGGAGAAGAATGCTTAAGATCAGTTGGATACAACATATGACAAATGAAGAGGTATTCAGAAGAGCAGGAGAAAGTAGAAGCTTTATGAAGACCCTGAAAACAAGAAGAGCAAATATGTTGGGACATATTCTCAGACATAATAGCCTGCCAGCAAGAGTCATCGAAGGGATGTTAGAAGGGAAAAACACTAGAGGAAGACCACCACTTGCATACATCACACAATTAATGCCAGACACGAACACCAAATCATTTTGTGAATTGAAGAGGATGGCGGAGAATAGAGAAGATTGGCGAGTTGCTGCAAACCAGCCCCAGGGCTGTTAACTTAAGAGAGAGAGTTATGTGAGAAAGCGTTGCAGCTAAATGAGAAGCTCGGTGGTTATTACCGTAATGTACTGTGCATGTTTTTTCCTATGAAATAAACGCATGTTTGATTATCCGGAACACTTTCGGTCCCAATTAGTCCGGATAAACGACGCTCTACTGTACTTAAAACTGACTATCTGTAGTGCTTACCTGAATTGCATACAACACACAATAATACAGCCATCACAATTAACATCGGTTATCAGGCAGATTCTACAAACATCCAAAGTACATGGGGCTGCATGACCGCGTTGTCGCAGCCCTTAAACAAACAGAGGAACCATCCAACCTATCTCACCTAGTTAAAGTAAATGCAGCAACGTATAATCCCAGTATAATGATAAATAAGAAGCATTGATTGAGAACACATTGGGTTTCTTTGGCCCCTAAAGTATTTCGTAAGATAAGAAATATATTCTCTAAACCCATACCGTAATGATCTCTAAAATACTATAGCGGAGTATTGATGTTAATGGTGAAGTTGTGTTTTGTATTTTATGATGGCGTATTGATGTGTGTGCTTTTGTAAATCAGAACGGGTAACTACACCATTACCCATATCATTCGTCAGTAAGCACTATATGTTTAGTACATAGGAAATCAGCAAAATGTGGGATGACCACACTTTTTATTTGAAGAAATAAGACAGATATATGTACAAAGAACAGCACTCGTTTGTCAATAACCCAAGTGTAGTCATGGCTACCGGTGCAGCCCGGCCAATATAAACACCCCTGGTTTTTGTCAAGCATAGTGGGAGTAGTAACGCATCAATCTTTCAATCTTTATCCAGGCCAATGGTTTTGCCAATTATTTCTTTTTTCACATAATTACAACATTACGTGTGTCGTGTGGTGTATTTTCAATCGAACATGTTGGCAACAATCATAGGACGTGACATGACGTCAATGTGTGTGCCTCAAACATGGCTGCCGTCATTGAATGTGCAAGAAATAAAAACATTTATTAGGTAATAGAACAAATATTTCCAGTGCGTAAGTGATAATTGACAGTAATTTCAATTCCTAATGACTCCCAGAAATGTATGTGAATCATGAATCATATTATTTTTAATAATCTGTGAGGTGTAAAAGCCAGGAGTAGGTGTTGTCAAGTTTTAATGTCAAGGACACTCAGCAGCGAACGTTGAAACTTGATAAGAGCATTTCTAACCGAATAACCTACAAATTTTGGGTACACACTACCAATTGTAGGTTCTTTTACATGCCATAAATCTACGACATGGGCCCGCCAGCCGTAGGCTACTTCCCCTCCGAAGGAAGGCATGATGATGATGATAATTGTTGTTTTAAGGGGCCTAACATCCAGGTTATGGCCCCTAATGGTCTGTGTGATAGCAAAAATGTCAATGAAGTGGAAACCAGAACGAAAAGTGAGCAGGAAAATACTTACTAAAAGGAACTCAGATTGAAACTACTCACAAAATGGAGAGCGGTAATACGTACATAAGGAAATTTCGAACGAAAATACAAAAGGAATAGAGCGAAAAATACGCACAAAATGCAGGTGAAGTTCAAAATACGTACAATATGCAACGTACAGTCGAAATACTTACAAAATGCAAGGGAAATCAAAATACTTACAAAATGCAAATGAGATTGAAAATACGCACAAAATGTAATGTAGATTCAAAATACCCACAAAATGCAATTGAGAATTAACTACTTTAACAAAGCGGGGTAGGATGAAAATACAAAATGCAATTGAAATTCAAAATACTCACAAAAGGACCCCCATGATATTGAAAGAGTTACTAAAAAGCAATTTAGATTGTCAATCCTTACAAAATGCAATCGAGGTTGAAAAACACTCACAAAATGCAACGTAGATCGAAAAGACTTACAAAATGCAACGGAGATTGAAAACACCCACAAAAGGGAGTGGAGATGCAAAAATAACAGTGCTTGAATCTTAAAGGGAAAAGGAAATACAATGAAAAGAAAAGCAACAGGAAAGTGAAAGAGGAGAGGGTCCGTCCCACAGGTAAGGGACAAAAGGGGGAAACCGGACCCAGCTCGGGAATCCCTCGGGGTCGCCAACTCCCGAACTCACCAGCCGTGAGCCCCTGAGGGTGTAACACTTTCTAGGGTGCACCAGAAGTGGTGCGGCTACATACACCCTACTTCCTTGAGGGCCTTGAGCAGAAGGCAGGAGATAACAGGAAAAGAAAAAGAAGGCTGACCCCTCCCAGAAGGAAGGGATCAAGAAAGATCAGACAAGGGCCAATGAAGGCGGGAAAGGAAGAGACTCCCTAGGCCTCGGATACCCTAATACCGTCGGGGTCGGAAAAGAACATGAGTTGACCAAGGGAGGTCGACAGGAAAGAAGACAGAGAGGAGCCTGACACAAGTAAGTGGAAGCAATGCCGGACTCAGCTGGGGTCCCGTGGTCGCCAACCCACGTCCCACTAGATGTGAGCCCCTGGGGGGAAGGAAGGCATACTGAAGAATTTTAATGTTCTTAAAAATCCAACGATTTCGGCCGGGTTTGAACCCATGATCTTGGGCATAGCAGTTCAGCATGATATTGACTATGCCACTGGAGCCGGTTACTAGCCTATTAAAGAATGATACTCAGTAGAAAGGCTTGCTTGAGGTTTGAAAGCAGTTGATTTATCCACTACTGGCTTGCTAGGCCTATCATAGCTTCACCAGAGCCCCGTTAGCCGTCATATTTCAGGGTTCCTGCAGGGCCTTCACAGCTACCGTAGCGGTCCCCACAAAGTCCCCCCTGTACATCACTCCTACAGGCAATCCCCTACTTCATGCCGTTGCCCATCTCTCACCACGTTGGACTTCTGACTTGGGTGATGAGGGAGAGAGATAAAAGCAGAATACAAGCAGTGGAAATGAAGTTTCAGAGGAGTCGTATAGGTGTAACCAGGATGGACAGAGTCAGAAATGATAAGAGTCAGAGAATTATTAAAGAAAGAACCCCTACAGGATAGAATTGAAAAATCAAGGCTACAGTGGTATGGTCATGTGAAAAGAATGGGAGAAGAAAGAATACCACGGAAAATATTGGAAATGGAGTGGAAGAAAAAGAGACCGAGAGGAAGACCAAGGGATAGGTGGATAAAGGGGGAGAAGAAAAGTGTCTAGAGAAAAGGAGTTAATTGGACAACAGTGTCAGAAGAGAAGTGGTGGATGGACAGAAAACGATGGAGAGGCTTGTGCTCCAAGCAGACCCAACCTGCGGTTGGAAACTGGGGATAATTTTGCATTGCGATGCGGCCGTGTATAAAATTCCCCTAAAAACAAAATGGCGTCTACCATGACGTCATCAACGTCAGTCTTCTGGCAAGCTTACGGGAAAAGCCTGGGTAATAGGGGCTTTTGGGTGGGGAAACACAAAAACCTTCGAAACGAGGTGTGCATCGAAATCTGTAATTGACCTACATAGCTCAATTAAAGATTCCGATGCGTAGAAAAATTTCGAGATTTCAAATATTTATAATTTTCCGCATCGAAATCTATAATTGGACTATGTAGATCAATTACAGATTCCGATACACATCGTAATTCTTGTAATTTCATAATTAAAAAACCTTGCATCGAAATCTGCAATTGACCTACATAGCTCAATTAAAGATTCCGATGTGTAGAAAAATTTCGCGATTTAAATTCAGAATTTTAATTTTCCGCATCGAAATCTATAATTGGCCTATATAGCTCAATTACATATTACGATACATATCGTAATTATTTGAAATTGATAATTATAAAATTGTCAGCTTCTGTGATGACTTTACGAAATGCTTCTCTGGCAAGCTTACGGGAAAAACATTGGTTATATATTATTTTGGGTGGTGGCAACTCAATAACAGAAATAAGCATTATAAAAAACTACAAAACGAAATGTGTATAGCAAGATATGGTTATGTATAGTTTGATTTTTTCTCCAATGTTGGCTACAAATTCGCAAACACAAATACGATAACATACACAAACTAAAGCATTCTAATTTCCGTATAAAACATTGTGGTCAATAATGGTTTATTTGGGGAGGGCCCCCCCCCCCATTCCCCCAAGAAAAGTTCTGTATTTTTATGTTTTCCAATATTGACTGAAAATACTTAATTAGATATCACCATCCATTACAGACTGTCTAATAACGCCACGCAAACATACTGTATCATAACGAATAGAATAAGAAGTGATATCACTGGCCTAGTACGCCTGGTCCGCCGCAGCGCAGCGCTGGCTCCGGCTCCGATCTGTGATGTAAGTTAGCATTGGCGCTTACGAGAATTTAAAACCTTGCGACCTGTTTTGCATGTTAAAACACTGCAAGATATCCTCATAGGCGCTAATAAGTTCGACATCTCCACTTACTTTACTGTGCCCAATTATAATTTAATAATTCGTCTTCTGTAATAGTCCAGTTTCGACAATAAGCGAAGACAGAGAGCAAGTTCAAAATGCAATTAGTTTTGCCAGCTATCGGTAAATTAAAAAAAAGAACGGAAAAATTAACCTCGCTATCAGAAAGGATTTCTTCTCATTGTTACACATTTTACATTCCCTTAACAGACTTGCAACACAGCAAAAAAAAAAAAACGTACGAACGCAACTTTCAACTTTACCGTAGATTACTAAAAAATTCAATAATAACCATAAATTTCACTCCACAAACACCAAAATCAGAAAACTACCATTATTTCAGAAGAACTTAACATTAAGCAGACATAGAAGGCATAGTCATGACCCGATCACAGCTCCTTCAACTTTACCTTAGCATATTACAAAAATCAATTATACCCATAAATTTCACTCCACAAACAACAAACTCAATAAACTACCATCATTTCAGAAGCACTTAACATTTAACAGACACAGAAGGAAGTCATGACCCCTTCTTAGAGTAGGCTATTGCCTAAAACTGATCACGCCTCCTTCAGCATTACGGTAGATATATGTTTTTAAACTCATTGTCGTTATATTATCATCCCTTTCTTCACAGAAGTAGTCTTTAATGGCATCAAGAGCATTTTTATTTACACCATACTGGACAAATTAGAAAATATATGTGGAACAGAATATTCTTTTAATCGCCAGTTGGTTCTTGGGAGAAGTACTACTTCCTATCACAAATTTGTCAAATTTAACAATTAAATCTTCTGAAAAGTGAGCATCACAGATGTAGGACTTTTCAGCAAGTTCCCTATCCTTCCCTGCTATGGCCCCTTTGCACTTGATAAAACGTTCCTTATCTTTAGGAGGTTTGAAAAGCCGTCTGACCTCTTTACAGTCCCCATAGCCAGATCTGCATCCTGGTACAAAACAGCAAGGCATCTTCATTACTCACATTAAGCACTTATGAAAATGTAAGGGCTAAACTGCTGTTTATTTACATTAAATAACAATACAATTAGCACACGAAGATGACGTCAACACACGACAACAAATTAAATTCCATTTCAGTTAATGCTTCCCACAATAGCATTTCAGGTATTAATACTATGAAGTAATAGTGTAAGCACTTGTATATCAATGAACGTTTGCACAGAACACCACCAAAACACTCCGACCGATTAAATACTTAATATATCGCACATAAACATATGTGGACATCGACAATCTCAAGTCGACTGTAGCGCTGCGTAGCGGCGAGTGCCAACCTGATCCGTATTCATTACATGCTATTGACAGAGAAGAGATCACACTTTTTATTCTATTCATTATGACTGTATGAAACGTAAAAACTGACCAATATATGTCTGGTACAAAAGACTGTTATATGCCTTTGCAAGTATTCTTGTAAATGCCAATTTTTCTATATATTTTACCCAGGCGTATTCCCTCCCACCTTGCCTGACGTAATATTATCGTTTAGACAAATGGCATTGTCTATGGCTTTAAAAAGAATACAGTGCAACTTTTCAATTAAATGCAAAAACCAAAATTAATATATGAACAACGTAAAAAACAAACTCACCGATAGGTCCCACAGATCGTATTATTCCACATGTATCAGAAGAACCAGTAATATTCGACCACACATTCACTCACGTAACACGTAACGGCATTTTATTTGAATACAACGACTTCAGGAATTCAACAATTTTATTACAAATCGCCAACACAATCGCACACAGGACACTGCTAATATCAAAATCTTGTTCTATAGGTTATTCACAGGAATAATAATTGTTAAAATTACGTTTACCAAACCCCAACAGGTGAAAAAAATGGACGACCTTCTCGAACAAATCCACGCGTGAATCTGACGTATTAATCCGCTGACAAGCATGCAAAGCGACTCCCGGCAGGCAAAGCGTCAATACGTCAGCCGCGACATCGCGGCGACGTCACTGAGGCCCCTAAAAATTCCCTAGACGCGGCCGCATCACAATGTAACAATGATTATATTCGTATTTGAATAAACAAGACTATATCAGCAAAACCCATGAATTTTTTAACAACCCCAATTTTGAAGTCATCAAGAAGGATCCAACTGCCACTATACAAAGGAAGTTAAAAACCATTATCAAAAACACTTGTTTTTCTATTAGATGAAAAACAAGCGAATCATCTTACTACCATGAACCCAGGACTGCCTACCTTACGAGCTTTACCCAAGATTCACAAAGATAATATTCCCATTAGACCCGTAGTTAACTTCAGGAACAGCCCTTTGTACAAAACCACACAATTTATCCGAAAATTCCTAAAAAACCATTATGTCTTCAAGGCCAATAATTTTTTTGTCAACACTCGAGATTTTTGCGCTAAAACATCAATTTTGAACTTAAGCAATGAACACTCTCTTCATAGTGTCGATATAAAAGATATGTACACTAATATTCCCGTCCATTCTGTGTCAAACATCATTAAGAGAAATTTAATAGAAAACAGCAAACTGTCAAAAGTTGAAATCGATGAATTCATGTCAATCCTTGATTACGCCATAAGCAACAATTTTTTCACCTTTAATAACACCATTTATAAACAGAAAGAAGGATTAGCTATGGGATCCCCTTTATCAGGCATCATAGCTAATATTTACCTTGACCACCTGGAACACACCGAAATAATCAGTAAAATCAAAGGAATTGAGTTTTGGGGTAGATATGTAGACGATGTGTTCATCATCGTCAATGACAACATCCAAAACATTGATAGTATCTTCAACGAGCTGAATAATATAGATTCCAGTATCAAATTCACTTTGGAATCGGCCATTAACAACACAATTAATTTCTTGGATACCACTGTCACCAAAATTAACAATAAACTAGAATACAGAATTTTCAGGAAACCAACACAAACGCACACCACTATAAGGCAAGATTCTATCCACCCAGGCTCCCATAAAAGAGCAACCTTTTCCAGCCTCATTAACAGGGCCCTTAATTTACCCTTGTCTAAACAAGATCTCAGCACGGAAATCAAAATTATCCACCAAATAGCTCGCATTAATGGATTCAGTCGTAATTATGTTAATAATATCATCAGAAAGATTAAAAATAAACCGGCCACCCACCTCCTACCAGATAAAGTTGAAAAACCGTCTTACGCAGTGTTTACGTATCTCAACAACTTCACATATAGTGTCACTAATGTTTTCAAGAAGCATAACATGAAATTAGCATATAAAACCAATCACACGAACAGAAATTTACTTTTTAATTCACACTCTATCAATCGGAAGGACAAATATAGCGCCTCTGGTATTTATAAATTAAGCTGCAATGACTGTAATATTAATTATATTGGTCAAACCGGGAGAAGCTTTAATACTAGATTTTCAGAACATTTTAACGCCACCAAACATAGGAAATTTTCAGCTATGGCTTCCCACATGAAGGACATGAACCACAAATTCACCAGCATTGACAACGATCTTGTAATTCTGCACCATGCTAATAAGGGGATTTTAATGAATGTTTTAGAATCTATCGAGATTAACACCGCCCAGAGAATTTTCAACCCCCCTAACCTCAATGAGATATATATTTTGATTCCAATGTTTTGTTTGATACCTTAACTGATTTCATTGTGTCAACAAACAAGGATAATAATAAACCGCCTTGAGCTTCCTCCTTACCATCTCTTCTACCCCTCCCGCTCTACCCCTTGTCCTTCCCTCTCCGCCTTTCCTACGTCATACCATGTCCCTCCACCTCCCCTCCTTCCCCGCGTCAACTTGCCTGCCTTCACACACCCAGCACTCTCCATCTCACCATCTGACCTATTGGACGTTCATAGTCCCGTATCGGAGGTCTCTTGTGTTTTCCTCTGCTCTAACGTAAGTTGTGTCTTAATTTTGTACCGTTATTTCTTTTCATATTTTAATATAGCTGTTTCTCTCATATTACATATTTTCAATGTTTTCAAAATATAATCTTTCTTTCCCTCTTGACGACACGTCTTTCACACAAATATTTTTGTTTACCCTTAGATTCTTAAAGGCCCGTGTTCACATAGACGAAGGAGTCCCCTCTCCTCTCTCTGTTTGGGATTTGCCCGTTCTGTCTACTACATCTTGTATCCAATGGACTACCTCTACCATCAGGATATTGTCTCTTAAGCTTGGCCTGTTTTTAAACGTCAATGGTGATGTATTATGATTTGACTACTAGTCTAATAGGAGATTACAAATACCATAAGGCTTTCTCTACAAGTTTCAACCATTTAATAATAATGGACTCTATGACACGGAAGCAGAATTGGATCAAGCACTGTGTTATAATATAGGACTCCAATACGAACTTTGCAAGACATTATTCGACATGCACTAGAAGTGCTTGTATTTGCAACTTGCTATTTTAATGTGTTTTTAATCTTTTAATCTTTGTCTTGTACGTAATAGTTTTATGTCCCCATCTATGATATGTTTTTTCATATGTTTCACCACATTACCCATAATTATTTAATATGTTTCATTTTCATTCATGTCATTCATACATTTCATGTTGGAGACCAAAGGTATAAAAAAATTTAGGTAATGAAATTTGCCGAAGTACCTTTAGTAATGGCATCCGGAGATGTTAAAATAATAGATGTTGACTCGTCCGCTGCCATAAACCCACCCAGCCGTCCCAAATAGATACACGACTTATATAGCAGAAATGAAGTCTTTTGTAGCCATCTTGCTTACTAAGTCAGGAATGCCAACCCCACGCATTTGGTACTATTTCACATCGGGTATAGAACGAGTAAACAAAAGAGCGTCGATAAAGTAATGTAATGAAAAATTGCGCCAATTGTCAGTGTTTATTTATGTATTTATAATGTTTTACATACAAAAACAGACCTAACCTGGGGCTTACGCCCCAGACCCCCTTGCTTGTGGTACTAGCAGTAATTTTCGACCAGGCAGTACCTAACCTAGTAGCGGACATAAATTCTATCTTATTAATGTTCTACATACAAAAACAAACCTAACCTAGGACTTACGCCCCAGACCCCCTTGCTTGTGGTACTAGCAGTAATTTTCCGCAAGACAATGCTTAAATTGGTGGAAATTTGTAACAATTTCAAACTTTACGTGTCATATGGTGAATTTTGTATTGGACATGTTGGTAACGTACTCAGATGTTCGTTTTTTTTGGTGTCACATGACGTATGACGTAGTGTCCAAGATGGCGTCCATAGTGAAATGAAGACAATGCTAAAAGCATTATTTTCGTAAATAATCAATTAAAAGGAATTATTCCGGTGCAGCAGTGGCAATTGAGAAAGTGAAACGACTCCCAACATCTCCGAGAAAGGTTTGTCAATCATAAATACTATATTTTCAGTAATATACCTTGTTGAAAGTTACGACGACTTGGTCTCCTGTTCTGTAGTTTTAATATGAATTGTTACTTTTCCGTAACAAGTTCCAGGATGTTTGAGTGCATGTCTGTTTGGTTGTGGTTGTAGATACTGTGAGGACCATACCAATAGAACGGGGCTCTCCAACAGCCATGCCGTGGACATGTCGCAATGACTCACCGTAACATTTATTGCAAGTGCCGATTACAGCAGAGCGCGGTGAATCCCTGGATCCCCTCATAGCATTTATTAGCCTACATATGCAGCTGGCAAGATACCTTAGTTGTGATAATTAAGACCTGTGGTGAAGTACTAAGTTATAGCCTACCTCGTATCACGTGAACATGGTTATGTATAGAACAAAACTTCCAATTTTTCTAGTGGAAACTTATCTTCTCAAGACGAAGTGGGCTACATTTGTTCGCAAGTTTCAGCGCAGTGCAAATTTTACTTGTAGAGGAACCTCAAACAAAAGGTAGGCCTATACAGAAACAATCCACGCTCGGAATAACTGCACTAATACAAAATATCAGTGTTGATGAATTACAGAGAGTGTACCAAAACTTCCTATGTTGGTGCAATGTGCGATTAGAAATTGAAGGACAGCATTTCCAGTAACTACTCTGAAATTCATGTAAGTAATTATGATTATTAAGTTAAATACATTAAAAAGTGTAATAAAATGTGCTCAACTAGTTAGGCGCTGCGCTGCTGCTAGCGCCAATGCCTTGATCAACACACGACTAGCCACAGTGTCCCGGCCACCAGGCAGCATATTATGCAAGTCGCGGTTCTATAGGAAGGGTCCTCACTGTATAGGTATAATAGTAGCTCAATTCTTTTCCCACCCTCAAATTTGCGTGATTTGAATGAAATAGTGGACTCCAGTAAAAAGATATATTAAAAGTGCAGTTTACCCATCCTCCGTTTTCATCACTTTTAACAACATAGCTTATTGAAAATATATCATTTATGATTAAAATACCTTCTGGGAGTCCTAGCGAGTTCATTTGTTTGAATTCCCACTGCCTACACCGGAAATATTATTGCTTTTTACGTAAAGTAAGCATTTTTGGTCTTGTTCATTTGAACATCGTCCAGCACTTTACATCGACGGTGGACACTACGTCATACCCACGTGACACATTGCCAACATGAATTATGACAAAACCATTGGCCTGGATAAAGATTATTGATGTGTGACTACCCCCACTGTGCGTGACAAAAACCAGGGGTGTTATCTGTTAGCTAACGCGGCCCGCGCTACCCAACCACCATTGGTCTGGACAAAACCGTTGGTCTACCGGATGCGATATAGTACCGAATGCGAGGGGTTGGCATTACTGACTCAGTGAGAAAGATGGAGGTTAGAGCTTCGATTTCAACTATATAAGTAGTGTTGCTATTAGGGCGGGACGGTGGGTCTATGACAGCGGAGCAGTGAACATCTAATATAAAATCTTCTCCAGATATTCTCTCGACTACTAATTCAGGTCATTTCAGTTTTTAAAACATCTCTGTAGATTTACAAATCATCTTTCTCAAATACTTGTATGTCTACCCCCTTATTAATCCCGTTTCCAACAGGGTCGGAGATGAGATGCGATAAAATTCTATGTGGCAGTTCGTTGTCTAACCTTATCCTAATGAGAACCAGTCCGAGGTCACCCGTGTTCCGACACCTAGACATATCTCTGATCTAGAATCACAAGTTCACCCCCAGACACTGCCAATTAAAGGGGTAAGATGAGTTATTCTTTATGGAGTCAGAGATAAAATACAGACTTTGATAAACGGAAAAGTAAATTTGTATAATAATTAAAATAAAATTAGAAATGCCAGCGACATTGATTGCTCCATCTTGAAAAATTAACGAATATTTATGCTACTTTGTTACAGTTAACCTGCGAGGACTGGCTGGTATTTTAGACCAGAGGCTTTAATAATGATCAATATTTTCGGTTTGGTCTGCCCTCATTTCCTGTCGCCTGCGGTATCTTCCTTCCTAGCCATGTAGGTAGTTACTGTCGACCAAAGTATTATGTGTACTCGAGTTTGAAGGTTGTTTGTTAAGTAACCAATAGACCTACATAAAATCCAATACCATCAACATTTTCGTCGTTCTATTTTACGTTACTTCATGTAGGTTTGGATTTTTTAATTTATATTTTAATATTTTTTATCGCAGTTGGAACACAAAAAGTGCACGTTTTTAAGCGTGTTTCAACCATGCGTCACATTTAAGAATTATTATCTCAAAAGCCCGTCATCAGATCGAATCCAATTTTTAACACAATATACATTGGAATGTTGTATAACTGGATTATTAATTTCACAATTTTGTGTGTCCAAGAAACAAAGTTGTTATCATTGTTGTAAGGTAACTTTTTCTCGGCTCGGGGTGGTTGGAAAATGTAGTTCTTGGTTGCGTTGTAATCGTTATACATCAAAAAGTTATGCTGTATGACTGTGAAATACGTAAATTAATTCACTTATTTTATATCGGTTTGTATTTGTACGAGGAAATAATACATGGTTCAACAGCTAGCCGCTCCAGCAAAAGCTGTACAGCGTTGCTGAGATGGAGCCCATCACCTCCGAGCGAGACGCGCCATGATGCGTGTTCTATTAATAGTCATGGTCGGCTCGCCTGTCCTGAGGAAAGGCAAGAAAACATGCTATAAACTTGACAATAGCTACTCCTTGGGGGAAAAAAATCTTAAACTACAGAAATTAGCCAAAATTCCGGTGGTAATAGACGGGAAAAATCTGGAGATGTAGTAATAGATGTTTATTCCTCCGGTGTCTATAACCTACCCACCATCCCAAATTATAATAAATTTATTAAAGCACAAAATCCCAAATTATATAGATAGATGAAATTCTACCTGGGTCTGCCATTATGCGTCGGATTTAGCAACTATACTCTGTATTACCAGCAATAATAAACGCAAACGTCTGTCAAAGCTAGCACGTGGGGAAATGCTGCGTTGCCACCGAGACAGGTCATAACTCATAACATTCCAAGAAGCTTGCAGGAAGATACAAATACTGGGGAAGTTAGCCCCTGCCTGACGGTCTAATGACAGTCACGAGTGAAGGCACAGTAGAACACTGCGTCAACCATGTGCTCACTGCTGTGTCTGCATAAATTGCAACACTGCTCGCTGTTGCCATAAAGACGGTTACCCCTCTCGTGTCCACTCCTCACCTCATCTTTTAAGCATATGACAGCCTTCGCCGTTCCCCTTTCGTAAATCAGATTATAGTAAAGTATTGCCAACCCCACGCATTTGGTACTATTTCTTAGCCCTTATCGTAAAACAAAAGAGGGCCGTCAAGTTATTAATTCTTCCCTTCACCAGAACCTGGCTTTCACACTTGTAGGCCTACCTGGCAGATTATTGAAAATATATGATTCACATATCTTTCTGGGAGTCATTAGGAATTGAAATTACTGTCAATTATCACTGCTGCACAAGAAATATTTGTTATATTATACAGGGTCTTTATTTTTGCTTGGCAAGGACATTCTCGCTCACGCGCTCCGCCAGTGACAGCTCAGTTCCCGGCTGCCGTGCGCGCGTATAGACGGCAGAATACGGTGCTTAAGATCAGAATCATGCATTTGTACTCACCATGCTTACAATAGGTGCTGAAAATGTTCCCCATCCGCTGCCAAACATTACCGGCATCTCCTTATGAAGTTTCCGGTTACTCTGGTTAATTTAGCTTCAGTAAGGGAATAACGACATTTACGTCTATTTGTATTGTTTACTGAACCTGCACATTTGAATCTCTTAGCCAGTTGATTTATTGTCCGATTTATAGGAATGGGTATCCCTGGAAATGTCATTCGAAACGTTTGTCTTGTTTAGGCGCACGTTATGAGCGGCACGTAGGCTATTGTGCAAACCTTCGCTCGACCTTGGCCGCCGGTCCCGGGCCAGGTTGGCGCGTGGTCACCAGCCGTATTCACTCGCTCTTTTGTACAGTCCGAGCTCTGAGCTAATTGGGTGTTTCAGTCTTGCAGTGTTTTATAAAGCTACTGTGTACCGGTAATGTATATCGTATTGTGTAGTGTTTTATTGTGATTGTGTGTGGTGCTGTAATGCCTTATGTAAAATATTCGTTACGTGAACGTGTATATCTGCACAATACGTACATAAAGTGCAGGAAATCGTGCGCTAGAACAAGACAAAAGTTTCAAGTAAGATTTCCAGGGGGACCCATTCCTATAAATCGGACAATAAGACAGCTGGCTAAGAGATTCAAATGTACAGGTAAGTTACAGTCAACAATAAAAATAGACATAAATGTCATTATTTCCTTACTGAAGCTAAATTAACCAGAGCAACCGGAAATTTCATAAAGAGATGCCGGTAATGTTTGGCAGCGGATGGGGAACATTTTCAGCATGATACTGATTTTCAGCACCGTATTCTGCCGTCTATACGCGCGCGCAGCAGCCGGGAACTGAGCTGTCACTGGCGGAGCGAGAATGTCCTTGCCAAGCAAAAATAAAGACCCTGTAATTGCCTCACTTTCCTGGTTAACGAGCGGCGACTCAAACGTTAAGCAGTAGCAAGCTCCGACAATAGTCATTGTTTGTTGCTGACCAATACCTGACGGTTCTTGACCAATAGGATGCTTCTTCCATCTGGCCACGTGGAGTGCAGACCAGGTGTTGACGCCAGCACTGCCTACCACCTCACTTTACAGCCTCCAGTGTTGCACTGTTGCACGCTGTTCTGTCCAGTCTCGCTACTGCTTGCCATGGAAGCTGAGTAATTTGCGGCTGCTACGGTGATGGACAGTTGACAACACTGTGCCGTAAGCTGTGAATGCCTTGGTATCCTGCAGACATGGAATGTAAACATATCCGCCCAGCTAGGTTTCAAAGACGAGCCGCACGTTGACGAGGAAAGTGAGTGCAACTATGCATAAATAAATAATAATTCAACGGCAGCCATATTTCAGGCACACACATTGACGTCATATTACGTCCTATCACTGTTGCCAACATGTCCGATCGATTATATTACAACATCATCTTCATATTTTTGGATGGTTCTTACGCACTCGGCATGCCAATGGAGCTTCTTTCTTTTTCTTTTGCATTTATCTCCCAACCATTACATGTATTTTGGCTAATTTCAGTAGTTGAAGAATTTCTTTGCCTAGGTTCCTGTCAAGGGAAGTTCTACCAACAAGTTAATGTGAAAGTGTGCCAAGTTTCAGTCTTCAGTTAGAGATGGATTGTGAGAGTTAACGATCTCCAATTTCAATCAAGAAAGGCCAATCATAACGCATCAATAATTTTCATCCGAGCCAATGGTTTTTGCATTTGATATGCCCATTGGCTGCAATAAATATTTATTATATATTAAAATTTTTATCCAGATCAATGGTTATTGCCTAGATCAATAATTCTTAGGTAGCAGCCAATATAAACACCCGTGGTAGTTGTCACGCATCAATAATCTTTATCCAGGCCAATGGTATTTCATCACATAATTACAACGTAACATGTGTCCTGAGGTGTATTTTGTATCGGAATCTGCCAGGAAGAAGTGTAAAAGCCAGGAGCAGGTATTGGCAAGTTTTAATGAAATTTGTTAGAAATTTTGATATTAGATGACAAATTGAAAATAACAGCTTTGCTGCCACTAGGCTATGAAGTTCAATTATACTGTTCTGAAAATTGGCAGTTTTCTGCAATGTTTAAGTCAGAAGATTTAAATAACCCTCATTTTATATTAGGAATAATTCATAGGAAGACACCACTCGTAAAATCCGAACGACTAGGAAGAAAAAGGAGCGAAGCACTCGGGGTCAAAATGACCCAGCACCAGTCGTGTTATATTTTTGCACTCCAGTTTTCAAGGGTTAAAAGTAGCATTATTACAGTTACATTTTTTAAGTAGTAGCATTGTTACTCCATCATTATCGTAAAAACTAGTAACAGCATTAGCCTACAAGTAATGCAATACTCTGGTCATAGCCATCTGGTTAGTGTCAGCATCTGATCTGAATGCAGAAGTGGCACACAGAGCTAGACTGCTCAAACTCCTCCCAGGCATTACTCTCTCTCTGTTTAAATACTCCTCTTGTCTCCCATAGTTTATGTGGAAGATTTAAATTGTACACCATATAGTATCCTACCCATTAGGCCTATATGTAACAATGTAATCAATACTACTACTACCTACTTAAAACTTAACTAGGCTACTACAGCTAGCAAATGCCACCAACGAGCTAGTCATAGCCTTATGTAGACAAACGCTGATAATTAATTTACATCTCATAGGTTATGTAGGCCTACATACCTTTTCAACCAACTTCAATAGGAAGAGAATATTCCATTCCAGTATAAACTGTTCTGGTATCACAAACAGTCATATTCATCCATGTCGCAATTGCACAGCATTTCTGGACATCCGTAATGTAACATTGCGAAGTGTCATGTTCACTTTTTACACATCAGCTTTTAATAACAATCAAACTGCATCTTGATCACAATTGCACAAATAAAACAGACTCATAACACTTATCACTGTAAAAATACACTATTTTTTTTCAGATATTCTTCCTTCGCTGCAGTTGGCAAGCAGACTTCACACACTTCCAATGATATCTAACGAGCATGACAAATACATAGGCATCTAAATACCGCTTCGATATGAAGCAAAGGCAGCGTGCACCTGGAAACAAAATACAGTAAATATCAGAACAGTTTAATTGACAGAACACTTGAACCAAAACATGGAGAATACAGGCCTAGTTAGCAATTTTCAAAAACCACCAACAAAAAAACTTCCAGATCCTCATAACACTGATGAATACTACATGCCTGTACCATAAAATGTTATGCAAAATAACCTGCTATAAATAACAATGTACATACAATGATTTAATAATAATTCCACATAAATACTGCAATAAAAGATGCTAGCTGTGATACAAGAATGACTACATCAAACTAGTAATACTTTTTAATACCTGATGTTCATACTAACTTGCGAAGTGCTGTCATCCAATTTATATATATGCTAATAAACTAACAACAAATATCAAATAGACAATCATCATGACACACAATAGATCGTAATAAAACAAAGAAAGATATAACCGTAGGTTGGCAAGGCATTGACCGCCATCTTGAAGTGCCACATTCCGAAGTAACAAGATGACAAGACTTTGGAGTCAAATTGCTGTGTTTCTTGAAGCATTGTATTAATTAAAATTACCTTCGTATGATCCTGAGTAATGCTCCTAATCACACTGCACCTAGAATGGCACACAAAATGAATCATTATTTTCTGGACAAACCTATCAAATCAAGTTCATAACGCTAACATCACACAATTTAAAAAAAAAAAACACACACACACGTTCAAGTGTGGAATGCGTCTCTCGGGAGAATCTGGAAGGGATCTTATAAAAATAAATCTCTTCTTTTGTGTGTGTGTATTTATTGAGTTGTATCATTATTATCGCAGTACAGTACAGTTTATTACAGCAAACTGTTAATATGGAAGAATTATGAGACATTCAATTCACATTCTTAGCCACATACTCAATGCCAGGGAGTGGCCACAGCATATTTTGTCTGAGGCCTTGACCAGCCAAGGTTACTCACTGAAATATCTGTCAAGCAAACCATTCCGAAACCAAGGGATGCTAATAGTTGGAACTAAACAAGATTTTAAGTTGAAACGGTAGAATCACGTCTGGATCTAGTGATCATGATCATAACTATGTGGTGAAGCATCACGGATTGCCGTGCATAGGGGCCCGCAGCATTTTTTCCAGGGGTTAAATAAATTATATAAAGGGGGGAGTAACAATTGTTTAATTTTTTGTCCTTAAAAGTTCGCTTTTCTTCGTGATTCATCGTCGTTATGTTCAGTTCTTAAAAACAGTTAATTTAAGCTAGTGGTATCGATAAAAAATTAAAAATCAAATAGTTCATTAAAATGGTATTGTTAATCCAATGCGGCAACTTTTTTAATAGGCCTACTACCTGGACATATTATTTTCAGATCATCCCCAATTACTAAGTATGGAGATATCCCCACATCTTAATCTGTCCAATTATTCAAATAGCACTGTTTCCAAATACGGTATAGTTTGTACTGGCCGTAACAGCAGATCAACACGATTTTTTCTCTTCTTCAAGACTTCGCATTGCTCTTATTTATTATTAAGGATAAGTGCGCACAATGTGCATTACAATTCCTAATTAGAATCATGAAACACTTGTAGCCTATGAAGTGATAAACTCGTAGCGCGAGCCTATGGTTTTATTAAAAATTAGTTTTGGCAATTGCCTGATTATTACTAACCACTAGTAAAATAGATAAAAACTACTATACCATGCACTTCTTACTATCGGTATTCGCATTCTCAAATAGCGGTGCTGTCGCTTGACTGAAACTAGAGGAATGGTGATACGAACGTAAACAAACCTCTGCTTTTAATGTGTAATTGAGCGTTATGCTCAAGCTATTCTCTATTTATGAAAATAATAAGCGATAAAAAAGAAAACTAACAGATGATGTCCAATTCTGTAAAGTTTTCTAAAGTCAACAAGTGAAATTTCGCCGTATTATTTTCCTAAATGTAAGACATAATAAGGTCAAGTGCATCATGTCACTCGACCGATTTCGAAGAAATACGTAGATCGGCGTTCTACATAGGATGATTACTTTTTCCAGGCCAGTGAGTATTCTTTTGTACCTGTTAATCAACCTTATACAAATACTTTTCAGGTTTATTAATTTACGTATGTTAAGGCTACCCTTATAGAGGGGAAAATTAACCACCTTATATTCAATAACTGGCATTGTTGTCAATGTTGTTGCTTTATTTGTGAACAGGTTTAAACTTCACCCCTTTACTTGACTGTAAATGAAATTTATCTAATAACTTATGTGGTGTCAGTAGGACGAGGGTGTACGTAATGTTGTTTCAGAGCAGGGGCGTAAAACACAGGGGGCAGCGGGGGAATTACCCCTCCCCCAAGTTTTAGGTGCAAGGCAAAATTTTTAAGTAGCCTGGCCTTAAAAACGAAAAAGAAAATAACCAGAAAGTATTCTATAAACGATTTTATACTACGTTAGGCTTAATATGGGAAAAGCCATCTTGCCTTCTTAGTCGTAATTTCTTTATTCTACCGAACAAACAGTCTACTTTTACTGCCGTTTCCCGTCGAGGCGCCTACTGAGCCGAGAGCCGATACCCTTTGAGCTTTGTCCACTAAAGGGTCATGAAAATTACATTATGCAACGAGCCTATAATGGCAATAATTAAGACACGAGTACCGTATATTTATAAGACGAGCGTATGCGAGTTTTATCATTTCCATACGAGTGTCTGAATTACCATTATAGGCGAGTTGCATACGACTGTTTATGTTCGACGATAATTATTATAACTATTTTATGTTCGGACATAAATATGCGTCACTATCTGTCCAGATTTTGCCAGTTTTATGCACTGAACAGAGCGCATGGCACGCAGAGAGGTTACGTCTCAAAACTCACGAGTCTCAAAACTCACAAGCTAAAAATAGTAACAAATAGTCTCAAAAATCACGACAATGAACTAGTAGCTCAATGAACATTATAATAATAGTCTCAAAACTCATGACTCCGGAGAGCACACTGCCCTTCAACCCATGTTTGTCCACCCAGTTTTAGAATGGGATTTCGTTTGTATTGTACGGACGTCACAGTGACGAAGGTTATCAGACAAATTTTTATGCCCACCCAAGTACATGACCACGATGTCGCAAAGCCCCTAAAAGAATCAACAACAACATCTTGATGAGAGAGGTGCCAATTGCAAGAGGGCAAGCAGTTCAGGCTGGCTCTGACAATGGACCTTTTCCCAATGAACTGGCTTGGCCATGGCTACTTATAACCTTATAGGTGGCTATGGCTTGGTTCGTGAGTTTTGAGACTGTCCCAGGTACAGAAACTGGTTAGAACCTACTTTTACTAACCCTCATCTTGAAATTCGTGAATTTTGAGACTCGTGAGTTTTAAGACTCGTGAGTTTTGAGACGACACGCGCAGAGAATACCTTGTATTTGACCATGGCCTCCTCGATTACCACTCTATGACACTAGGCCACGCAGTGAAATTTAAATTAGAAGGCCTTGGAACTCAGCGCAGGTGCGATGCTATCCTTAAGGCTTGGTTTCTCAGAACCGACGCATGCGAGTTGCGAGTTGCGAGGCCGACGTTGCGTTCTTTTGTCGCAATGACGCTGCGAGGCTCGTGGCTTCTCACGCTGCGAGGCAGATCTCAGTTGTCCAATGGACCTCGCAGCCTGTGTGCTAGTCTTGGAAGAGGAAGCGGATGATGAAGAGGAAATTATCCTGCGTTGTTTTGGCGGAGAAGGCAGCGATATCTTTAAACTTCCAACTTCAGTGCGATCATTTTTCCATAAGGTGTCTTTCGTAACGTTGTTTTTGTAGCTCTTGTGTTGTAAATTATACAACACTGGGTGGATTCACACTTCTTCAATCAGTTTCTCGCCCATTTCGTCCGTAAAGTTCAGCGTGTTGCTTATAACAGTGGAAATATAAGAACAGACACAATGTCGCCTATGCCTCGCACAAATCTGGCGGGACGAATCAGTGTGAGGTGACGCTGCGAGGTTTCACTGCGAAGTTGCGCAGACTGCGCACTGCGCAGCGTGAAAAACCACTGCCATAAGCTCGTGTAGTCTAGATATGTGCGAGGCCTCGCACCTCGCATGCGTCGGTTCTGAGAAACCAAGCCTTTACATAATTGGTCAAACAACTGTTTCTTGAGCTCTGATTAGTGGGAGAAACTGTCCCATAATGAAAACTTGTACTATAATGAGCCTCATTATAGTACAGTTTTCTGACATATAATATTTACATTTCGACATCCTCGAACATAAAGGTACAATTTCGAACCACTATTTCTGAGCTCTGGTTTAAAACTGAGATAAGGTACTGGGACACACAAAATTATTACCCCTTCCGGGAAACAACAACGCGCGCGTCGGTTTTTTATTATTAAATAAACGAGGTAAAATAACATGACTCTTCCCTCGCGCATCTCGCTATTTAAGCACACCCTACGCACGCGCCCTGCGTTGCGCCGACAAGGTTTGAAAAGCAATGATGCACGTGACTTTAGAAGGTCGACATTTGGTGCAACGCTTGTGCTGAATTTATCCAAATCCGTGGAGCTCCAGCATTTCATCAGTTTCTTTCTAAACTTTGTTTAAATATGTGAAGTTTGTACTTTGTCACTGTGATGACCGTGAATCTGCTCGGCGTCCCCGCTCCAAGCTGTTCTGCAGAGAAAAGTTTTTTCGATGCTAAGACCACCTCCGATTTACGTTGTGACAAATTAGACGGAACACGGAATCATTGCTGTCTACAGCCACCTACTCGGAAATGGTTGACAAGCTCAATGACATGCGTCTTGCTCAAGAGTTTGTAAACAAAGATCGACGGCAGTCCAGGGGGCATCCCCTCCCCGAAATTTTGTCACACATAATATTTCTTTATGAATTAAAACATTAAAAACTAATATACTTATAATGTACTATTGTTACTAAGCGACATATGGCAACGTAGCAAGGCGAGGCGACAGTAGCGTGATGTACGAAACAGTGTGGCAATCAGTTTGCTCTGATCTCATAACATAACCTCTTATTACTATCCTGTGCCTTCGCTCTTAAGAACCTACCTAAGAACAGCAACAAGTGCCCTTGAAGCGTGTGACAAAAGTTTTTTTCTTTTATACCCTTATCAATTTTTTGGCAAATTCGCTTCTCTTTGTAGCTACCGGTACCGCCGAAAGGAGTTTGAGTTCGTTGAAAACATACTATTCTATTTCTGAAAACAGACTCAACGGTCTATTGATACAACACTCGTAATGAAAGGGGAAACTAAACAGGTCTTATAGCAGTCTGCTGACTCTGTTACAGAAGAAACCAAATGGTCACAATATAATCGCCTCATAATAAACTATAAAAGAAACAGTATCTCTAAATTTCCACACTATACAGAATAGGAATCATGCGTCGCCCAATATAACATTAAATGGTCTTCAAATTGAAAATAAATCTGAAACAAAGTTTTTAGGACTATGGACACAACATGACTTGAAATGGAATAAACATATACAATATCTGAATACTAAACTGAACTCGATGTGCTTTGCGTTACGTATTTTGAAAACTTGCACAAGCATACACACATTAGAAATACATATTTTGCTTATTTCCATTCATACTTAAGATATGGGGTCATATTTTAGCGCCAGATGTACTAAGCACGTTTTTTTTACGAGCACACATTTTTATTCACTCACAGAAGACATGTACATATACAGATGTTGTATCAAAAGTACAGGGTGAATCCCACATAAGATAAACTTGTGCGTGGGCTTCATGAACACAATTTCTTAATTAATTTGCAACATGGTATTTGACTGATAATAATAAGAAAAGTTTATAGTAAAAGCATTAATTATAAGTGTTAGTTTTAATGTAATTCTTTATTTATCAAATGAAAAATACAATACAAAATACATATCATCTTTTGAGACGCCTGTCACATGTCACGCGAACACGCACAGACTTTGCACTGACTCGCTTTTGTTCTCTTCTTTATTGTACATGTCTATTTCACCAGGTGACGCTACTGTGCTATTTTTCTTTCAAATATTAACACTTCCTCCAAAGAAAAATCAAATACAAATAAAAAATAAACAAGATGAACTATTGAACACTTTTCAGCCTCTAAGATGCCATCTTCTGCACGCCAATCCTCTCACGCAGCATCTCGAATCTGACCCTCTCCAGAGGTTTAGTTAGAAAATCAGCTAATTGATTGGTCCCGTCGATGTGCTCCAGCTCAAGCTCTCCGTCCAAAAATCTTTCCCTCACATAGAAATGACGTACCTCAATATGCTTGGATTTTCAATGGTACTCCGGATTTTTAGCCAATGTAACTGCACCAGCATTGTCGATGTAAAGCGTAGGAGGTTTGTCAGCAGGTCCCAGTAATTCAGAAAACAATCTTTTCAGCCAAATCAACTCCTTTGCTCCTTCACTTGCAGACACAATTTCAGCTTCAGTTGTCGATGTTGACACAGACTTCTGTAACTGACTTCTCCACGATACAGCTCCATGATTGTAGGTCGAAATGACATCCGTCGTTGAACGTCTCGTCCTCTTGTCACCGGCGTAGTCAGCATCACTGTTGACCTTCAATACGTCCTCTTTCCTATAGACGATTCCATGGTTCACTGTGCTCTTTAAATATCGAAATATCCGTTTCACTTGACTCCAGTCTTGAACTGTAGGATTCTCCATGGCTCGAGCAGCTTTGTTGAACGCGAATGCGATATCTGGACGTGTAGCTGTAGTCAGGTATATCAAGGATCCCACAGCCTCACGATAAGGAACCCTGGTCGAAACCTTTTCTCCGTCTTCACTTTCTTCGCGTCCAACTGCGTAGACACTCCATTTGACTCGGCCATCCCAAATTTCTCTAGGATTTTTCTCGTATAATCCTCTTGACTAATTGTAATTGATCCATCATGGTTTTGTTGTATCTTCATGCCCAGGAAATTGTTGAGAGATCCTCTGGTCGTGTGAAATTCCTGCTGAAGTTTTTCCATGAACTGCTCGATGTCTTCTTCGTTGCCAATTACCAGACTATCATCCACAAAGATTACAACAGCCAACCACTTTCCATTTTTGTTGCTGTAAAAGAGACAAGGATCAGCTTTGCTGTTTCTGAATCCAGCTTTCTCCATGAATTTATTGAAACGCTTGTTCCAGCAGCTTGGAGCCTGTTTTAAACCATATAAGCTTCTTTTTAGATGACACACTTGGCCAGTACCGTCCTGATGACCTTCTGGCTGTTCCATGAACACATCTTCTTCAAGATCGCGGTTCAAGAAGGCCGTCTTGACATCAAATTGACCAAGTTTCATCTCCTTTTCAACAGCTACTGCCAACAGAGCACGAATGGTATCATACCGTGCAACAGGGCTGAATATTTCTTCATAATCGATTCCTTGCTGTTGCACATAGCCTTTGGCTACCAATCGTGCCTTGAAGCGAACTTCTCCACTGACCGTTGTCTTCTGTCGAAGAACCCACCGATTTTTCAAGACCCGTGCACCATTTGGACGCTCAACCAATTTCCAGGTATCATTTTCCTTTAAGGTCTCCAATTCTTCATTAATTGCTTTCAGCCACTGATTTTTATCACTAGACTGCAGCGCTTCAGAGTATGAGTCAGGATTCTTTTCAACGATAGATGGTCCAGCCATGTACATGTAATTTCCAATGATCATCCACGATGGCTTCTTACTTTCACGTTTGCTTTTCCTTCTTTCTTCAGTCTCTCCTTCTTCCTCATCTTCGCTTCCTCCGGAACTGGATGCCGAAGCAAAATCTTCAATTTCGCTTAAGTTCTCATCTGACTCTGACCTTCTCTGTAGGCCTACATCAGACGATGAATTAGACTGATTCCTCTCCACACGTTCTTCAGGCGTGACTTCAACCTTTCCAGCGTTGGCGCGCAGATTGCAGACAACTTCAGGTTTGAATTTCACATCATGGCTTAGAACAACCTTTCCCTGAGTTGGAATCCAGACTCTAAATCCATCCCTGTCGTTCACGTACCCAACCAGATGTACAAAAACAGCTTTGTCGTCGAACTTTGAGCGAAAATTCTTGTCGATATGCACGTAGCATTCTGTTCCGAAGATCTTCAGATGACTGAGACTTCCCACTGGTCGTCCATACCACAATTCATAGGGAGATTTGTTTTCAATGGATGACTTTCCAGTGCGATTCAGGAGGTACACCGCAGTGTTGCAGGCTTCAGCCGAAAGTTGTTTCGTTAACTTGCTGGGATTCAGCATAGATTTTTGCGCACTCCACAATCGTCCGATTTTCACGTTCCGCAACTCCGTTTTGTTGTGGTGTGTACGGCGTAGTAATGCTATGTTCTATGACTCTGCTTGCGAGTAGTTCAGAAACCTTCTTGTTATCAAATTCTCTTCCTCCATCACACCTGAACAGCTTCACGACGCGTCCATTTGTTTTGGCTTCATTCAGGAACTGTTCCAGAACGGTGTACACTTCACCTTTGTGCTTTAAAAAGAAAACTCGTCGAAACTTGCTGAAATCATCCTTGAAACATACGTAGTAGCGTGCCTTTCCAAGAGATTCAGTAGACATTGGTCCATTCACATCGGCTTGGATTTGTTCACCGGTGGCTGTTGGTCGATTCATTCGTGTCTTGAATGACAGTCGATGCATTTTTCCCAGTGCACATCCATCGCAGTAATCCTCTTTACACATGTCTGCATTGATGTTCATCTGCTTCAGTACATTCTTGACATGCGCTTTGTGTTGATGACCAAATCGTTCATGGTAGATCTGCAGTTTGTCCGACGATGTAGCTAAATTCAATTGAATGGGTTGCGCCGGTTACACGACGCGCATGTCAAGTACATACAGACCATGACTCACACGTCCAGCCATCATCGCCTTTCCAGTAACCTTGTCTTTAATTCTAACAGTTAGGTCGTCAAGTCTTGCACAAAAACCTTTCCTTGCAGCAGCTTTCACAGAAAACAGATGAGCCATTGCATCGGGAACATACAAAACTTCAGTCATCTCAGCACTCAACCAAGCGTTGTTCAGCCGCACTTGAATGTTTACAGTTCCTTTGCCGTGAGCTAGCATGCTCACACCTCGTTTTCCTAGCAAAATCTTCTCTGGAGCAGCAAACTTGACGTATGTTGTAAAATACTGTTTGTTCCCGGTGATGTGATTTGTGGCGCCACTGTCGCATACCACTCGTCAGCTTGAACAAAGTCGCCGTCTAACGCACTCATCGCATGTGTCAGAAACGAAGCATTGTTCTCCTTATTTTTAGCCTATTTTCAATTTTGAAAAAATAGGCTTATGAGATCACCTTTTGTCCGTGTGTGTGTGCGTGTGTGTGTGATTCGTGTGTGTGTCCCCCCCCCTAATAAAATCTAAACGGCAGGAGCGATCTCAATGAAACTCGGAAAGTTCATAGCACTATTCCCGGCGACCTCGACCGTGCCCTTCAAATTTTGTTACGACTCACCAATCCAACATGGCGGCTGTGCGAAATATTTCACCAGCATTCAATATCTCCGAAACTATTACCGATATTACCCTGACATTTTCTATGGTGATAGAGGGAACTACTATAAGTTCACTTATGTGACCTTTGAAAACCTGGTAACTACAAAACCAACATGGAGGCCAAGCGAATTTGCGAATTTTAAATAGACGTTTCTCGTGATTTGACCAACCAAACACAATGAAACTTGGTACAGTATATGTTTATATACATTGTAATGCACCGACATCTAACTTCGTTCAATTGTTTACATAATCACAAGATGGCGGATGTGCGAAATATTTCACCGGCATTCTATATCTCTGAAACTATTAGCGGTATCTCCCTAAAATTTTGTACGGAGATAAAGGGCACTACTGGAAGTCCATCTATAAGACTTTCAAAAACCGGCTGACTACAAAACGAACATGGCGGCCAAGCGAATTTGAAAATTTTAAATAGACGTTTCTCGCGATTTAATGTTCCAAGCGCACTGAAACCAGGTACAGGAAATATTTATACACATTGTAATCCTCTGGTATCTAATTTAGTTCTATTGTTTACATAACCTCAAGATGGCAGCTGTGAAAAATTTTAAAATCTCCTTGTTTTTTCTTGTGTCCTAATTATGCGATTGAAATTTGAATACTACACGTTCACAATAATCTGCATGTAACAGTACATAACTCTAGGACCTACATATATAAAATCCAACATGGGGACCATCCGAAATATTTAGTCGGTTCTTAATATCTACGAATCTATTACAGCAATCAAACAGAAATTGTGTATGTTGATAGTGGCAATTAACATAAGTAGGATATATGAAAATAGGCTGTATAGTTCTTCACGGAACTACTTGTTGTTTCTAGTGTCACCCTCTTTCTTCTTCACTGGACATTCACTTGCCCAATGGCCCAATTCCTTACATTTGAAACATGGAAACTTCTGCTTTACTCGTTGAACATTTTTCTTCGACTTGTCATCAGCGCTGCCTTTGTCACTGCCATACTGGGAATGCTTCTTAGGAGCACTACGTACCACAAACGCAGTCGATTCCACGTTTCCTTGGTCACGCAGTTCAATCGTGCACAATTTTTCAATCAACGAGTTCACTGTTTGATTTTCCGTCGGAATCGTGTCCCACACATCCTTGAAATTATCATATTCTTTTCGCAGTGTGGATAAAATTCGACCGTTCAAAATCCTTTCAGATAACGTGTTTTCGTTGTGCTTTTGGAGTTCGTCGTTCAGATCCTGATAAAGGTTCTGTAACTTCGCGACATGGGTGCTGATGTCCTCCTTCTCGTCACGTGTCACTCGGAAGAATGACTCGATCAACATGTTCAGTCGCTGCGTACTGCTTCGTTCGAACCGTGCGCTCAATTTTGTCCAAATTTCACTGGCATTGGTGCACGTCAACACGAGCTCGGCAACAGATTTTCCTAGCGCACCTGCTAGCAAACTGGCCGCTTTCGCATCTTCTTTCAACCACTGCTTATATGCCACTTTTTGTTGCGCAGTTGCATCTGTCGGCAACACAGGACACTTTTTCGAACTATCAACAATATTTTCCAGTTCATACGACCGCAAAACCATCAACACATGCCATTTCCACTTTGCCCAGTCTTCAGGTCCTTCAAGTTTATCCACTTGAACTTTGTAGTCACTGCCGGTTGCCATTTTGAGGTTATCCTTACTCACAAAAAAAAACAGCACGTGTTCCACAGGCGCTCAGCTTCGGATCCACTCACGAGATAATACCATTTACACGTGGCCTGGCTCCATAACCTGTTAGTTTTAATGTAAATCTTTATTTATCAAGTGAGAAATTCAATACAAAATACATATCATCTTTTGAGACGCTTGTCACATGTCACGCGAACACGCACAGACTTTGCACTAACTCGTATTTTGTTCCCTTCTTTATTGTACATGTCTATTTCACCAGGTGGCGCTACTGTGCTATTTTTCTTTCAAATATTAACAATAAGGATACTAAAAATAAAAGAAGATGATACATTACATTTGTGACTGAGTTGGTTAAATATGTTGGTGAAAATTTGTAAGTTCATTTACTCTATCAAGGTTTTTAAGGAGCCATATAAAAAGCCTTTTCTTCAATACATTCAGGGTGTTATTTGTCACATTTACTGGCAATATATTGTATATCCTATTGCTAAGACAACTTAAATTCCTTTGGCCAAGTAGTGTGTTTCGACGAGGGATATTTATTCCAGTTCTGTCTTGAAGTCTAGTGCACATTTAAAGTTTTTGTCCATTAGAGAAGAGCTTCATATTTGTATGTATAAATATGATTGATGACTGAACAAATAACTGTCGTATGTTAAGCAACATGCTTTGTTGATACAGTTCACATGTTGAAAAAGTTGGTGGCCTTTTGTACATAACTTTTAGAATGAAATTCTGGCAGGTATTTACCTGAGCCAAATGTGAATCAAGTATTCCACCCCAACCATTTATTCCATATTGTAGTTGTGACTGGACTAAGGCAAAATATACAGTTCTCAAGACTTTTGCTGAAAGGATACTTCTGATTCTGTAAAATATATACATTAACTTTTGGAGTTTATTGGCCAACTTTGATGCTTGCATATTCCATTTTAAATGACTATCTATAATAATCCCTAAATATGTAGCATTCATTGACTTCTGTTGGGTATAGCAGTTGCATCTTTCGCCATTGTTACAAATTGGTGTGTGGATCTTTAGTGTTAAATTGTCTGTAGGTTTTAATGTTTTGTTGTGTGAGAAGCATAGGTATTGTGTTTTGGTTTCATTTAAGGTAAGGAGGTGGTTTCTTAGCCATTTTTGGACTGTAGCAAGGGTTTCTTGAGTTATATTAAAAGTGTCATCCCAAGTTGTTCCTGTGACTGTGATGACAGTGTCAACAGCATAAGAGGTAATCATCGCATTACAGTTCAGCTCACACAAATCGTTAATATATAACAGAAAAAGAATAGGACCTAAAACTGTTCCTTGGGGAATTCCAATTTTTACTTCAGCACTTCTACTTAGAGTATCTTTGATTCGTACCTTTTGTATTCAGTTAAAAAGAAAGCTTTTTATTAGTTCTTGAGGAGTACCACGAATACCTTCCTTTTCAAGTTTTCTAACGAGTATATTGTGGTCTACGGTGTCAAAAGCCTTTCTTAAATCCAGGAACACAGAAATTGTTCTTTTAGAACTATCAATGGCTTTATACAAATAATCAGTAAGGGAGAATATTGCATCTTGAGTACTAGTGTTTGGTCTCAAACCAAACTGATTTGGTGACAATATGTTGAACTTACTCAGATAGTTAATTTATTTATTAAGGATAAGTGCGCACAGTGTGCATTACATTAATTATTTACAACATTCTATAAGCGATGACAACCTTTTAGTACACACGAGAGCGTGGTAAGTATCGCATGCCTTTTGACACAATTTACAAATGCACTCTGGCGTGGGCACATGGAACACCTCAGTCTCACAAATCCTGTGGTGAAAACCGTGCACCGCGAATCGGGTCACTGTGTGTCTCAACTCATAGGCAGTGCCCTTCCATTCTGTTGACGTCATGGCCGTAGTGGAGTAGAAATCAATTGGGATCTCCTTCTTTTTATGCAAGTAGTTCTTGTAGCAAATCGTTGTATTGTCTTGTGGATGGTAGTTGGTGAACCAGTCGGAGTTCTTCTATAAAGAAAGGTTCCCCCGCTAGTTCATACGCCAGTCTCGATGGGGTGAATTTTGACAAACAAAGCAGTCTTTTAAAGAATAAGGCTTTCACTTTCTCTAAGTCTTTCAGGTTATTTTTGCTTAAATTAACCCATATTATATCCAATCCATACGTTGCAATTGGTGTAACCTTTGCTTTAAAGAGTCTCAGTGCCGATTGCCGAGACATATCCCTGAGATGACTAATGTCGTTCATTGATCTGACAGCACAGATCATTTTATCTTTGATGTGACGTGTAAATAATTTCCCTTGTATTTGCAAAGTAATTCCTAGATATTTGTAATGACTGGTTTGAAGCAAAGGTTCATCTCTGAGGTAAAGAATGTCATTTTTGGCAGTTCTTCCGCCCTTTCTGAATATCATTGCTACCGTTTTCTGAAGGTTTACTTCAAGATCGTTGTTTTGGGCCCATATTGCAAGTTGATTCAAGCTGTCTTGTAGCTCTTCTCTTGACGACGAGGTCAGAACCATATCATCGGCATATACGATGATTTTGACTTTCTGGGAACGTAAGAAGCATACCACATCTGCAGTCGCAACATTAAATAGAAGAGGACTTAGAGGGACACCCTGAAGTACTCCCATTGTTTGATCGATAGGATTAGATATAGTTATTCCGTTATCTATTTCTACCTGGTTGTTATGTAGAATATCCTTAATCAATCTGGTGATGTAGTGGTGCTCCAGACCAATCATTTCGGTGAGTTTCTTTACTAGTATGCTTCTATTAATGCGGTCGAAGGCCTTAGAGAAGTCTATGAAGACTGCATATACTTTCTCTTTTGGAAGCCTTAAAGTGTCCTGTATTATGTCGAGCAAGTAATTGACAGCTTGCAGTGACGATCTCTGCTTGCGGAAGCCAAAATGCTCTTCCGGAATTTTATCGTCTATCAGTTGTGTCAGTCTTGTTGTAAGTATTTTCATCATAAGTTTGAAGAGAGTATCTTCCAATGCAATGCCTCTATATGCATTAGGATCACTGGAGTCACCTTTCCCTTTATATAGTATTTTTATTCTGGATCGTCTCCATGAGTCTGGTATCCTTCCCTGACGTAAGCATTCGTTCATAAGATCGGTCCACGTTCCTATGAGCATCGATGCGGCTTCAAGATGTTCATTATAAATCGAGTCTGGCCCACATGCCTTTCTATCTTTACTGCTTTTTATTGCAAGTGAAAGTTCATCTACTGTGATGGGATCGAAAGCACTTGTGTGAGGGTCAGTATCTGGTCTGGTGTCTTTTTCTTGCAAAACGTGACCAAGGTGTTGTTCCCATGTTTCAATTGGTATGTCCTTAGGAAATTTCGGTTGTATATGTTTCAGTGCTCTGAATGGATCCTGTTCAATTTCTTCAATTGGTATTTTCTCCTTCTTTTCTAAAAATACTTTCTTAGCCTTTTTGATGATGATCTTATAGTGTTTCCGTAGATCTGCATATGTTTTCAGTGTTGTTTCCGTCTCCTGCTTTCTCACAGCGTGAAGAGCATTGATTGTTCGTTTCCTTATTTGAAAGCATTCTTCATTAAACCATGGCTTGGCTTTCCTGGGTCTTTCTTCAACTGAAACCGCACGGAATTCTCTAAATTCCATAGTGCTTCATCAATGTTTCCTGCAATTATGGTATCATGTATGTCTGAGACCCTAATTGTTTGCAATTTGGTGAGATCCAATTTCCTCGATACTTTGCTTTTGCTTTTTAGCGAAGGAGTTATCTGTATTCCTTGGTAGAGAACTGTGACAATGGGTAGGTGTTTCCATACGGTGACATTGTCAATCGCACGCTGTTGGAGAACGGTGAAACCCTTATTAATGAATACGAGGTCAATTGTACTTGACCCATTTTGACATATGTATGTTTTTGTTTCTTTATTGTTAGTCAGTGTCAGGCCTTCTTGTTCCATGTAATGCAGAAGTGTGGACGTCTTACGAGAAGGTACATCAATGCGACAGTTGAAGTCACCAGCTACTATTAGCGCATCATTCCTCGCTAAATGACTTAACGCTACAGTTAGATCGTCTATTAACTCTTCTTCTCGAAAATCTGGTTGAAAGTACGCACAAATTATGTATAAAATTGGTGTCTTCACGATTAGTAAATTGTTAGTCCGGTGCTTCACTGTAAAAGGGGATAGGCTGGGTTTCAGCAGACAAGAGATACCTCCTTTAGGTCTTCCAATGTTACTTTTGATGGCGGTATTATGGATGCAGTAAAAACCTTTTGTTCCCCAGTCTTCTGTAAGAAAAGTCTCTGTTAACAGTTCTATGTCATAATCATCAAAAATATTATTTGGAGCTAGTTGTAACGCGTTCTTTATACCTTCAATTTTCCATAGAATAATCCTCAATTTATGTTGCCTTTCTGCTATATTATTACTAGAAGTTCTAATTCATTGTTCTGGGCACTCATTTTTTCGCACTTGATTATGCGAGACGTGCTCCCTCGAAAAAGGGGCGACGAAAGGAAAAACGTTTTACCAGTATGTGTTCTGGCCAGATTTCTGGCGTCATTGCTCTTTCCTTGTCCTCAAATGGGATGCCTATTTTTAATGCTTTACTTTTTCCTCTTGTTTCTATTTGCTCACATTCTATTTCCCCCTGTATGCCTATGTTTTTGAGGTGTGAAATAAGTGTCTTTGTTTCAGTTGCTGGATGAACTCTGCCTATGAAAAGCCATGCTTTACGTTCCGCTGGTCTTAGGTTACAAGTTATATCAAAAGGTTTAGTCCCCTGAATTCCTAGGTGTCTTGGTGAGGGAGTTCTCTCCACTTCTGCCATAGTATATTCTTCACTATCCTTCCTTAGTGTGGAGGGACGTTCATTTTGACTACCTGGATCCCTCTCATCCTGAGTCTGGAGATTGTCAGAGTTTCCGTGGCTGTTGATGGACTTTTGAAGACTTTGCTGTGCAGTCGGTGGGTTTGGAGCTTTCCCTTTTATTAACGGAGGTCTCTGATTGACAGCTGTCAAGATTTCTGTTTGTTGCAGTTTCGTTTCAAGCAGCAGTGACATTTTCTGCATCATAGTTTCTGAGACTTGATCCATTTTAGTTTTCAGCTCCTCATAATTTTCCTTGTTTTGATTTATAGATTTCATATTCTGATCACTTGCACCAACCATGTCTTCGGTAGTTGCTTGTGTTGCCATTTCGCATACCTGATTTGTGGAGGAAGCGTTTTTCTTTCGTTGATTATCTTCCTGTTTGGTAGAATCCAATGATCGATTGTCCCTTGAAAGACACTGGCTTGTAAGTTTAGATATATTTTTTGCCATTTCATCCATTTTCTTGCACATTTCTGCACGCATCTCTTCTAGTTCTTTTTGCATGCTTCTTCCCGATTTATATAGAGTGAAGTCCTGTTCACAATTAAAACATAACCATAAAAGTTTTGATTTTTTCTTACTGGTTGACTTTAGTGCGTTAAATTGTCCTTGCTGCAATTCCGCACACGATAGATGATGCCATCTCGGACATGGCCCGTCACAGGTCACAGCTGTTTCGTTTTCCTCTACCCTCCTTTCGCACACAGAGCAGAAATCAAGTGTTTTTTCATCCATTCTAGTTGTCGAAGCCAGCTGACTGCTTTCGTCCGGCATGTTAAATTATTCCTTGGACTGGGGAAAGAAAAGATAGATTCTTCGTGTCCGAGCGGTTATTCTGCTAAGTTTAATTTCCTGTCGAACCAGTAAATTGTTTATTCTTGAAGGATGTACCGATATTATTCAATAACGAGAAATTTCCTGCAGCTAATATGGCGTCTTCTAACGGATTTGACTATGGTTATATTTCTTTCGATACATTTTATTTGCCCAACTAATTACTAAAAATTAGCACCTCCCACTAAGCACCAGCACTTTACATCCAGTAACCACTTATTGCACCAAAAAGGTATAGCCTCATTCACTATATAATCATTGGTAAACACTACACGTAATATAATAATATCCTCTTTGGGTAACCTCAGAGAAGCGACCTACTCAGATAGTTAAGTAATCTGGTTTTGATGCATTTCTCTAGTAGCTTAGAGAGGTGAGTTGTGAGGGAAATTGGTCTATAGTTATTTAACTCTCTTTTATCATCTGATTTATGGACTGGGATTATGATGGCAATTTTGAATGAGTCTGGAAATTGTCCTTTCGTTAGTGATAAATTAAAAATATGGTGCAGTGGTTGTAGAAATTCTGAACTAATTATCTTAATTGTTTTACTAGAGATATTATCATAGCCATTTGAGGAGTTATCTTCTAGAGCAGCTATGTGGTTTGTTATTTCTGATTTTGTTATGGGTATAAAAAAGATAGACTGAGGTTGAGATTTTGCAGTGCTATCACGTGCATTTGTGTTGTCAGGTTCCTTTCTTGTATTACTTATTTTTTCAGGAAGTTCTAAACCTATCTTACTAAAATAGTCGACAAATTTGTTTGCAATGGCAGCTGGTTGGGATGTTTCTTGTGAGTCTCTGATAAATATGCTGTCAACAGCTGAAGATTTGTTTCCCTTCCTACATGTTAAATCATTAATATTTTTTTCCAAAGGACTTGAGAATTTTGGGAGTTTGACATAATTTGTTTGGAATAGTACCTTTCTTTTGCTATTTTAACAAGCCTGTTTATCCAGTTTCTGTACAATTTATGTTTATTAAGAGTTTCTGGGACCTCATCATTGTTTGAAGACCTCTCCCTTTGTTTAACAATTTTCTGATGTAATTTATCTCTTGTTCTAATAGAAGTTAAAATTCCACTTGTGATCCATGGAGTAATTTTTTTAAATTTTGATCTTACGTTATTTATGGTAGTAGAGTGTTCAGAGATGTATTGAGTCAGTAACTTAATGAAACTATCAGCTGCTTTGTTAGCATCATGTTCAGT
The DNA here is from genome assembly GCA_946902985.2 of Meconema thalassinum. Taxonomy (NCBI): domain Eukaryota; kingdom Metazoa; phylum Arthropoda; class Insecta; order Orthoptera; family Tettigoniidae; genus Meconema; species Meconema thalassinum. Next base: position 2,103,984,916 of record OX336388.2, on the reverse strand, counting down.
TATGATAGATTCCCAAGTTTCCTTAGTTAAGGATTTTTTTAGAGTTTCATAATTTATTCTTACATTGTTCAAAGTATTTTCTCCTGTTTTTGGAGTGTATTTTTGAGATTTATTTTGTATGAGAAATGTAGGACTGTGATCTGTGATACTGGTATGCAGAACAAAAGGGTCAAAGTTGCTGTTTCTGTGGGACTTAACATGTATGTGATCGATACATGTTCTGGATTTAGGGGTTATTCTAGTTGGTGAGTTTATGTACGAAATGAATCCATTTGCATGTAATACATTTAAATACTCGTTTTTAATATTTTGGGCATATTGCCTTGTAGGATTTAAAATATCAATATTTATATCTCCTATTAATATACAGTGTGTAGCTGTAGGCAAGTGCTGGAGAGTATTTCCTAGTTCTTCTATGAATTTGTTTGGGCTTGTGGAGGGTGATCTGTATATAGCAAGTACCAAGTAACTTTCTTTATTATATCTGAAAGTGAGTAGGCTAGCATTTGCAGCTTTCAGTGTTTTTACAGCAGATAATGTAATATGTTGTATGAGGTTTTCATTCACATATATCTTTAAGCTGTCATTGGTAGAATTTTGAGGTGGTATGAAGTATTCATTATATCCTAAAATAGCAAATGGTATACCCTCAATGAGCTGAGTTTCAGACAGTATAATGACATCTGGTTTATGATCAAGTTGATCGAGCATAACTAGCATATTTTCAAAATTTGTTATCATGCCACATATATTTAGTTGCATGATTTTAATTCCTGCAGTAAAGCTAATTAATTTGTTCAAGTCTTGAGTACTGTTTACAATCTTTGAAGTAATATCTTGAAAATTAAGGTCTACTTCGTTATCTGATTTCATACTGTGGTTGTTTTATTTCAGGGTACTTCCATAATTACTTTTCACTCACTTAGAAACAAAATTTCATAAAATATTGATTGATCACTTGGCTCAGGCAAACATACCTTCAGTTTCCTTGATTCCCATGAACTGTTGGTAGGTCAGCTGCAGTCTTGATTTGTAGAATCGGGCTGTTTTCATTTTTCCTCATGAAGATCTTCCCGTTTCTGGTCCGTGCGAATTTATAATTCATTGTCCGTTTAGAATTCCTGGCAAGCCAATATAAGTTTTGGTTGTCTTTGGTTAAATGTTCATTTACATACACTGTCGAGTCTCCCTTGATCTTGACATCTGTGCAAAGAAGTTTCCCATGTTTTCGTTTCTTGCTCATCATGCCTTTAGTTTGGCGGGAATAAAATTTTGCTACTATGAGGGGCGTTTTCTTCTTGCCATCCTTATCTGTAAAGGCTGGAAGTCGGTGGCAATATTCAATGTCCCTATCAGTTTCGATTTCAACACCAACTGCACCTGCCACTTGAGCCACAATATTATACATATTCTCCTGTTCGGAGACTGGTATCCCGGCGATTTCAAGGTTGAAATTCTTAGAGTATTGCTCCAAGTCATTAACTTGCCTTTTAAGATGCCCATTTTGTTCTTTAAGCAAGCCATTCTCAACTTTAGTGTTGTTTACCTCTAGCGTGAGTTAGTCAATGCAAGTTTTTAGTGTGATATTTTGCTCCAAGAGTTCATCAATTTTTTTTGATTGATACTCCAGAGAGCTACAAACATCTTTTGGTACTTGTTGCATATTGTTAACCGCTTCACATAAGCTTGCGGTGTCCGGTTTGACCTTAGTCGGCTGAAAACTAGATGTAGCTGTTTTGATTGAATTAGGGTTATGTTTGCATTGTTTACAATGCCACAGAATTTCACCCGGATTTGCAAGCATCGCTTTAAAAACGGCGTTCGTCACACGAGCACAGTTTAGATGAAACATACAAAAGAGGGCGATTAGAATTATGGCAAATGTAAACACTAGAGAATAATGTAGACCTCTGTTTAAAGATTTAAAAATCCGCCTACTGCCCTGCATTCATAGATAGATAGATAGATTTTTATTAATTCCATTTGATCAAATACATGCATTCAATACATTTTTGATATAGGACACGTCAGAATTTACATGCATAAAATAAAAGAACTAACAGGTATATATTACTAAGATTATAACTATTTATAACTTATTATAATAGCAAATCTTAATAGATACAATCTTATTGCACAACTATTTACACCTCACTCTATTATCATAATATGAAAACTTAATTATATAAATACAACAACATACAGCTAGGTATTAAAATTAAATTAAAAAAGTAAAATATAGTTATAGATTCCATCACTCCTATACGCTAAAATATTCAACTACTGAGTAAAAACAATGGCACTGCAGATAAGCTTTCAACATTCTATCAAAGGTTTTTTATTTATGGGGCCAGTTTTATATACTGGGGTAGTTTATTGTATAATTTAACTCCAGTGTGAAAAGTTCCTTTTTGATATATGCTTGTGTGTGTGTGTGAAATATGAATGTTTTGATTTTGTCTTGTGTTATGCCTATGAACATCATTGTTTGTTTTAAGAAAAACATCTTTATTCATTAAATTCTTTTTAAAAAACATAATACTTTCAAAGATATATATGCAGGGCAGTGGGAGAATGTTTAAATCTTTAAACAGAGGTCTACATGATTCTCTAGAGTTTACATTTGCCATAATTCTAATCGCCCTCTTTTGTATCCTAAACGTGCTTAGTACATCTGGCGACATACCCCAAAATATGACCCCATATCTTAAGTATGAATGGAAATAAGCAAAATAAGTATTTCTTAATGTGTGCATGCTAGTGCAGGTTTTCAAAATACGTAACGCAAAGCACATCGAGTTCAGTTTAGTATTCAGATATTGTATATGTTTATTCCATTTCAAGTCTTGTTGTATCCATAGTCCTAAAAACTTTGTTTCTGATTTATTTTCTATTTGATGACCATTTAATGTTATATTGGGCATCGCAGGATTCCTATTCTGTATAGTGTGGAAATTTAGACATACTGTCTTTTTATAGTTTATTATGAGGCGATTATCTTGTGACCATTTGGTTAACTCTCCTGTAACGGAGTCAGCAGACTGCTGTATGACCTGTTTAGTTTCACCTTTTATTACGAGTGTTGTATCGTCCGCAAACAAAATTTCCTTATGTGAATGAACGTTCTGTGTTATATCATTGATATATAGAAGAAAGAGTAGTGGGCCCAAAACCGATCCCTGGGGTACTCCAAATTCAATAATTCCCTCATTGGACAATGTTTCATTAAGTAATTTGGTTCCATCATCCTTGTGTCTCAAGCTTACTATTTGTTTACGCCTTGTTAAGTAAGACTCTATCCATTTATTAGCTAGACCTCTAACACCATATTGATTAAGTTTGGTAAGGAGGATTTTATGGTCAACAACATCAAATGCTTTCGATAAATCCAAGAATAGGCCAGTTACATGCTCCTTATTGTCAATTAATTTCAGTATACTATTACTACATTCGTAAATTGCTGTCTGTGTAGATTTTTCCGTTCTAAATCCATGTTGTGAGTTTGATAATATTTTATTTTTTTCTATGAAACTTATCAGTCTCTTATACATAATTTTTTCCACAATTTTTGCAATACCAGTTGATAAGGTAATAGGACGATAGTTATCTAATTCATCTTTTGAACCGTTTTTGTGCACTGGAATTACTTTTGATAACTTCAAAATATCCGGGTAAGTTCCTGAGAGAATTGAACTGTTTATTAAGTGTGTAAGTGGATTTATTATATTTTCTGCACTTTTCTTTAAAATTTCATCTGGGATGGCATCAATGCCAGCACGGAATTTATTTTTTAGCTCTTTTATAACTATTCTTACCTCTTCACTTGTGACATGATTTATAAATAAAGAATCACTACATATAGTTATTTTATTATTAGAATTTAGTGTATTTACCTGTGATTTATTTAATAATTTTTGTGGAATTTCCAGAAAATAGTCATTGAATGTGTTTGCTATTTCCTCTGGATTATTTATCACTTTATTATTTCTGGTCAGTGTAATGTTTCTTTGTATTTTAGCAGATTTTCCACTTTCTTTCTTTCTTTCTTTCTTTCTTTCGTTCTTTCTTTCTTTCTTTCTTTATCACGGACCACATAGCCCTGTTTTTATTAGATGATTGGGAAATAAAATTATCATTATGCATTTTCTTTGCTAGTCTTATTACCTTATTTAATATGCTAGTGTATTTTTGTAGAATAAATTGAATTCAGGTGTTGTGTGGTATTGTTTATATAATTTGTGTAAAAGTTTTCATATTATGATAATAGAGTAAGGTTTGAATAGTTGTCCAATAAGATTGTATCTCTTAAGTTCTGTTATTATAATAAGTTATAAATAGTAAAATATTAGTATTATATACCTAATTCTACTTTTATTTTATAGATGTAAATTCTGACGTGTCCTATATCAAAAATGTATTGTATACATGTATTTGATCAAATGGAATTAATAAAATCTATATATCTATCCACCATATAAGGTCGAGTTTCAAACGGCGTGTACGCGCACCGCGAGCGCTGTGATCCTTTGTACATTTTGAAGTGTATTAGCATTTAAATTTGTCTGTCCACCCACATCACGGAAGTAATGAGGAAGAGGAAACTAACGTCCCCAAAATCAACGGAATGGAAATGATGCAGGCGTCCAGCATGGTCATGGGGGTAGTCATGGAGTGAGGAACTATCGGCAGGGCCGCCGACATGGCAGTGATACATCGTACTGGCGAAGGCTGAGTACAGTTCAAAATTATACATGTATAATTTTAGTCGGGGCTGAGCGCGAAGTAGCAAGGGACGCGGTTTTATACTAGTTTGTTGTGTATCAGTTTGTACTGATCTTAAATGTAATGTACTTACGAGCTTTGTAAATGTGTGATACGGAGTCATTGAGTGTCATTTTGTAATGGTTTTGTGTACGGAGAGTATCCTAAGGGGTTGTCATCAGCACTTGAAATTAGGAAAATTAGCGTCAAAATAGACGGGAGGAGGTCGAGATTTTCTTTTAAGCAAACCAGATGTTAGAAGTTGTTGATGCATATTTTTGTGAGCGAGCGGGTAGTCCAGCCCGGTAAATTAAGTGAATCATTTAAATTGCATTCAGCCAGAGTCTTTGCTTAGGTGAGAGGAAAGGCGGTGGGTTCGCCAGTGGATTAACATTTGTATAAGCATTTACCGTACAAAGTTTCACTGCACTCGGATGGTTAAATCGCAAGAAACATCAATTTAAATATTTATAATTCGCTCGTCGCCATGTTGGATTTGTACTCACCAGGTTACTGAAAGTCCTATAGGTGAACTTATGTCCATAGCCTCTATGAATATAAAAAATCAGTTTCATTTTTGTAAAAGATTCGTAGATATTGAGAACCGTCTAAATATATCGGATGGTCGCTACTTTGGTTTGTTGTACAGGCCATAGAGTTATGTACCATTAAGGGAAAATTATTGCGTAGCTTCATTATTCAAACTTTCACTTCGATCGCATGATTACGACACAAGAAATAAAACCTTAATTTTAAGATTTCGAACTTCCGCCATCTTATGGTTATGAAAACAATTGAAATAAATTAGATGCCAGTGGATTAACATTTGTATAGGCATTTATCGTACAAAATTTCACTGCACTCGGATGGTTAAATCGCGAGAAACATCCATTTAAATATTTATAATTCGCTGGTCGCCATGTTGGATTTGTGCTCACCAGGTTACTGAAAGTCCTATAGATGAACTTATGTCCATAGCCTCTATGAACATAAAAAAATCCGTTTCATTTTTGTAAAAGATTCGTAGATATTGAGAACCGTCTAAATATTTCGGATGGTCGCTACTTTGGTTTGTTGTACAGGCCATAGAGTTATGTACCATTAAGGAAAAATTATTGCGTAACTTCATTATTCAAACTTTCACTTCGATCGCCTAATTACGACACAAGAAATAAAACCTTAATTTTAAAATTTCGCACAGCCGCCATATTGACGTCATGTAAACAATTGAATTAAATTAGATCCCGGTACATTAAAATATGTATAATCATTTATTGTACCTCGTTTCACTTATTTCTGATGGTTAAATCGCGAGAAAAGTCTATTAAAATGTTTCAAATTCGCTTGGCCACCATGTTCGTTTTGTACTTTACAGGTTTTTGAAAGTTACATAGACAAACTTGTAGCAGTGGCCATTATTACATTATTACCGTACAAAATTTCAGGGTGATATCAGTAATAATTTCAGAGATACAGAATGCTAGTTAAATATTTCGCACAGCCGCCATTTTGAAGTTATGTAATCAATTGAACTAAATTAGACGCCAATACATTACAATGAGTATAAACATTTTACTGTACCAAGTTTCATTACGTTTGGATGGTTAAATCGCGAGAAAAGTGTATTTAAAAGTCTCAACTTCGCTTGGACGCCATGTTGGATTTGTAGTGACCAGATTTTTGAAAGTCTCATAGGTGAACTTCTATTAGTGCCCTTTATCACCGTATAAAATTTCATGGTGATATCGGTAATAGTTTCTGAGATATTGAATGATGGTGACATATTTCGCACAGCCGCCATGTTTGATTGGTGAGACATAACACAATTTGAAAGGCACGGTCAGGGTCGACCGAAATGTTTCTATTACCTTTCCAAGTTTCATTGAAATCGCTCCAGCCGTTTAGAATTTATTAGGGACACAGACACACCACACACATACACACACACGGACCAAAGGTGATTTCATAAGCCTATTTTGTCTTAAAATGAAAATAGGCTAAAAATTAGTGACTGTATGAACTGTCAATCTCATACTAATCATTTATGTACAATATTATGTTAATCGCCTTCCGTACGTTTTATCATCAAAATAATGTATTTGTCAATTGTTTGGTAAAACATAACAAGGAACACCACAGTCTATTTTTAATTCGCGAACTCAATCGAATGTAGGTGGTAGGTCGATCACGACAAAATGATGGACGCAAGGGTGATAGACTTCATGATGTATGCTACTGTATTGAATGTTGCTGGCTATTCTAGGCGGGCTCTCATTGAAGGACAGGCAATTTTAGATGCCAAACACATAAATATGTGCGGAAAAGTCCTATAAACGGAAGATTTTATGAGACTTGAAGCTTTATGGTTACAAACTAGTAATTTGAAAGGCGTACCTCATCAGATTCAAACGAAATTCTGTCACCAGTTGCCGAGAAAAAATAAATAAAATTCAGGAATATGTAATACCGTATGCGTATAGTCGGTACATTGCTTTACATACTTCAGTAAGTAGATACATTTAAATTTGTAAGATATAGCCTAATAGTGTTGAAGTCGATAAATCAAAGACTGTACTGCCCCCGTAATTGAATTATGTAGAGACCACGGTGGCTATATTTGAAATTATAAGGAGAGTTATGGTTGTCATAGTTATAACGTGGGTAGTCATGACGTAAGCACGGATGACGTAAATGTTATACCAGCAGGCTACTTGAGCTGAGATTCTCAGTGACGTCAGCATTTAGTCGAGAATGTTCCAAGATTTACGACGCAGTCGCAGGAAACGAGGAATTCTGCTGAGGAAGAAACTATGCTATTGGAGGAGAGGCTTGAACCAATCAACGATAGTTTAAAGGAAGACGGAGATTGCTGAAACTATGGTATTTTTATTACTTTTGGAATGCAGAATTGTGGAAATCCATTTGCAGTAGAAGCATTGATTTGGAATTTTGGTGAAATTTATTTTCAGTTTTTGAATTTTGAAAATCCGTCATGTATTAACGAAGTTGGAACTTTTAGCGATGACGTAGTATCACGCTTTGGAAGGGATGGAAACGCCCCTCGAGAAGTTAATAAAAGGGCTTGCGCAGAAGAGAGGAGCCTCTTTCGTTCTCTGATCATTCTGAGATCTCATTCTCAGATCATCGAAGTATATTTGTGAAAGTTCTTTTCTTATACATTCATTATAGTGAGACGTCGAAGTGAACAGCAGTGAAAAGAATCGTCTTTATAACGCGTGGCGAGGCCACTATATTAACGAGATCCAAGTCAAACTAGGTGAAGTTGAAACGGACCTTAGAAAGCTTCTACAAGTTTAGCTTCGAACAGTTAGCGGTCACCGATAAGATAATTGTATTGTGCAGTGCTACATGCAGTTATAGAGAAAAGCTGAACAATTTCGACCGATTAGTTTAAAAGATATTAGCAGCTTTATACGACTGACAAAAGTGATTATCTCGCCACAAGAGAAGCACTTTTGTATAGCCAGAATCAACGCAAGGCTAACGCTGCGAGTGGAATAGAAAGACTTCAGATTGCTTGGTTACAGAACGATACAGTATAATGGAGCAATTGAATACGGCAGTTTGTTCTTCTGACACTACAACCGAAGAGCAGATGGAAGGCTAAAAGGGCTTATTGCAATTGGGACATACTTCAACGGAGTAAGATAGCGACATGGAACTTCGCTAATTGCTATTCCACACAAGCGAACATGCGGTGAATACCATCTACACCCATGTTTCGTAATTAAAGGCTGAATACCATCGAACAGCCATAGAAACAATTTCATACTCTGAATATGAATAATTTCTTCGGAAATTTCTACAAAACTTCATGGCGATTGTCTACTGGAACTTCAGGGAATTTTTCAAGAGAGGTCAGGGATATCCCGACTCACAAAGAAGATTATTGCCGGAAGGATGTCTATTCGTCTTCGAGGAGCAGAGCGATTTCCGGAGAAGGAAGCAGTTCGATTCTCCGAGGGTGCTATTTCCTATTTCGAGGATGGAGCTCAACTTTAACGTGGTGAAATGGATCCATCAGCAGTCTTCTTTGGGGAATTTTCCTCTGGAACGTCAATCGGCAGATAAGGTAGTCGTGAACGTTTATTGTATTTGAGTTTACTAATGATGTTTGAGCAACTATCTTTCCCATATTTTATCCTCATGTATTTTGCCCTATTTTCTTGTTGAGATTCTTATTCTCAGTATACCTTGATGAGTTTTGCATTTTTCGACGATTTATTAAGACATTGTTATGTCATGGGCATAGTTAACGATTTTGAATCAGTTGAGACTGATATTTAGAATATTTCTGTAATTAATATTTTTTGTAGTCACGATTTGACTGTAAGTTAATGATTTTTATGGCAGATTTAAATTCAGACAGCGTGTCATTTTATTAAAGTAATTCTACCCCAGTTTAATTACTTTGACCAATTTTCTGTCATCATCAAGAAGGAAGAACATTTAAATGATTTTAGAGCGTTAAAATCTCTTACGTTGTCGACGATCTTGGAAATACTAGTCGTTATTTGTATTGATTGCAACACAGACATTTATCGTCAGTTATGAATGAACATTGCATTATAGACACTTTTGTGAAAGAGTAACTTTAATAATGAATTTTTGAATGCATTAAAGTCAAGAACTTTTGTTAGGAGTTTTTCTCAATTAGAGATTTATAGAACGATGTTTGCATTCCCCAGTCTAATTGGATTCTATTCGACTACTTTGCATTTTAGTCGCACTTTATTTGAAGATAGTATTTTCATACTACATTTCTTTTAAGATGTTAATCTTAAATTTTGATAGACCAGACAGGCGTATATAAGCGTATTCACTATTAAATTTGTTTGTGATTGGCAAGTTTTGACTTCATTTCGGTTCATGAATGAAATCCACGAAGGTTATAGAAAAACAGTTTTGAAACAATTAATGATTATAAAAATTTTTAAGTGGAACTATGAATGTATAATCGCTAGTGCAGCGCGTGTTGAAAGTCGCTGATATATGATGCCCTTGAATATGAAGGAAGTTCCCACAGGAATAAATGTTAAAGAATTATTTGTGGAAGTTTTGTAAGTTATGTGGAAGTTTTTAATGCCATATAGATTAATATATGATGATTTTGGGCATATTTTTAATGCAGATTGTGCATTAACTTGTTAGCGAAGGATTTTCCTCTGGAGTAAGATTGTCATAGTTCGTTGAAAATTAATCAAATGAGTTACTGTTATAATTAACACGAGTTTTGAAAGAATTTGAGATAAGATTTTGAATGAAGGTTGCCGTCACAAATCATTATTAAAACCTTTATTAAACCAGATTGTGACACTAATATGTATAACTAACCTTCATTGGTCGATTATATTAAACAGGATTATAAAATTATCAACCGAATGAACATGTGGTTAATGTATTTCTTAAATTAATAATTTAAACAATTTAAATGTTAATATTGTAAATAATTGCTGTAAATATTTTTGAAAATAATGTGGAACGAGAGTGATGTTAAAGGCGTGCTTATAATATTTTTATTGTCTTTGACAAATATTATAAAAAAATTCTAATTGTTATAAATAATTTATGTGATTTTGTTATAAACATTTAAGAGCTAATTAAACATTTGGATTGAAGTTAACAAGTTTAAGAAATTAATATAATGATCCAATAGGATGTGAGTAAAGTACTTGAAAGATTTGCGTAAATAATGTGAGTTGTCTTGTGGACATTTAAAAGCTTGAGAGTGCAGGCTGTATTCTTACGTAACATAGCATGTGAGAAGGGAGTGCATTTGACCAGTATGCAACAGGCTGAGGGTAGCCCGCAGCTGTGCCAACATCTGGTTCTCAGAGAGTGAGGTCGTACACACTCTGGCCTTGCGACTATAAATACCATTCTCATGTTTATTAAAAGGAAACCAAATGCTCTATATATGTCACACCCTGACGTCCTTCTCCAATCCAATAGTGTTATGAATATTACGTTATTTGGAGCTCTTGGGAGCTAAAATGTTTTACATCATGTTGTATGATAATTTTTGCAAGTCCTACTGGAGGACGTAGTCAGATTGACTTGGGCTACTGATAGCCACGTTGTTTTTGTTGTGTTAGTAAAATCATACCCTTTATTAGAAATAAAGCTTTTGTACAGTTCAAAGTTCTCGTCTTCGTTCTGGTTCATTTTTAAATGTCATGGTGGAGGTTATTGTGTGAACAGACTTTAGTGATCCTGTTGTCAACTCAAACCCCGAGATAATTAAGAGGTAAGTAACGGTAAGTATGAACCCCCGTCTATTTTGGTGTGTTCCACAATGATTTCCTGTGAACTTCTGTGCTCTTATCTCGATAGTATCTGTCAGTGCCATTTTCATTGATGTAACTGTGCCGGTGCGATTGATAATTGGCAATCCGATTGAGGGGGCGGATATCTGACAGCCTACTATCCAGGTAAACGGGGACAGAAAGATTGGCGCACCTAAAACGTTGGGGCTCGAATTCGACAAAACTGGATTACCAGGTTGAACGCCAGAAAGAGTGGCAAACCTAAAACGTAGGGTTCGATTAGACTCAAATAAAGAGGTTGATTCTTTGTTAGATGTCTAGGCCAATTGTAGTATTCAAGAGTGTGATTATATAGGAATTAAATGTTGTATTGTATTAGGAAAATTACACTCAGAAAAGATCAGATCTTATACAACTTGAGAAAGGTTAAATAGGCTGGAAACTTAGGAAAATCGCCTATGATCTGGAATCTTATTTTATTTGACCGGCTTATGACATTTTAGTCATATTAAAGATAAAATTAAATTATTTGGATTGTAAATGTAAATTATTTGTGTTAGGATATTTTAAAATGAGCCAGGGAAATTTGAACATGTGCTTGAGTTTGTTTCAACATGAAGTATCTTCGAAGGTTAATTATAAGGTAATTATAAGTTAGATTTAAGACAGAAAATTGATCAAATTTATATATGGTGAAAAGTGTTGCTCAAATGTTGTTATTTTGCTCTTTTGATGTATGTCCCTACAGCAATCCATTTTTGAATAATATTGTAATGGCAGATGAAAGTTTGAAGAAGATGTTAGAGGAGATGTCTGCTAACATGAATCGCAGTATGAAGCAGATGTTGAATGAAAGCATGAAGGAGAATAATAGTAATTTGTCTGCTAATTTGAATGCAAGAATGGAGGAGAATGTTAGTAATTTGTCTGCTAATTTGAATGCAAGAATGGAGGAGAATGCTAGTAATTTGAATAGTAGTATGAAGGAGATGGAAGCTAGGAATAATAGTCGAATGGAGGAGAATATGAAGGTTCTTCATACTAGTGCTGCTAATTTGGAGGATAATATGTCGCGTTTACAGATTAATACCCTAGGAATTGAGAATACTGTAACGGACATGCGCACAGAGGTGTCTAATGTCCATAAAGATGTGTCTATTGTGCATAAAAGTGTTGATGATGTTAAATTTGATGTGTCTAAGGTACAGAAAGACCTTACAATGTTAAATTAAGATATAGCTAATGTCCGAGGCAGTGGCGGCCGGTGGTATGTAAAGCTGGGTGTTGCACCAACATTTCTGATGTCGCAATTTTATATGGGAAGTTTACACAAGTAACAAAAATCAATTAACGTTAGATGAACTACATTTCTATAAAAACTGAAATACATGGGTTTTCCAAACTAACTGTACGTTCGACAAATAGACAAATTTTAATGGCTCTTTTGGGCTTCTTCCTATAAGAATTCATAAAAAATCATATGTATGTATTTACGCCCTATGCCTGAGTTAATTGGAAGAATTTAAAACACAGCAGGTTGTCTAAGTTTGGGTCTCTATCTCCAGGATAATAAACATTCTCAACATAAAAACATGGCAACCGAAAAGTTTGTACGTTACGAAAAAAGATATTACTAACAAAGACGGGCACATATTCTGCATAAGGATAGGATTTTTTTACTATAGCTTGAACCCCATCAGAGGAACCAGCCATGAAGTGCGCTCTGTCATACGTCTGCGCAATTCATTTTTGCGGAGTTTCATTCAATTTCTGCTTCTTTAATTAATCCAGTAAATACGCTGCTAATGTGTGTGCATCATGTTTTGTTTGCCTCTTACTACGTAACTTATCGGTACACAACAGCCATCTGAAATATGTTTGAAATATTACTAGTTTCATCTGCTATAATGGCTAAAATTTCCGATTCCTTTATTTGCTTTGATACTTCTTCTTGGCAAACCACCAACATAATCTGTAAAATTTAAGTTTGAATTGATTTGGACGTTCCTTTGAAAACAGTTGCCCTTACTAAAATGACCTTTAACACAGCATCCAACTCAACGCTAAATTTAATTAGTTCTCTCAAAACACCTGGATTTGTTGATGTTACACTTTCATCATGATCACGCAAGGCCAGTTCGAAAGAGCCACAGAAACGAATACAGTTTATTACAATATTTAACACATACCTATTGTGCCTAACTTCTTCGTTATATTCCGCAATTTACCTTCTATAGACACTGTCCAATTGTGCAGCTTCGTTAACAGTTCCAAAAAGTGTCAATTTCAAACAGCTGAAGATTGGTTGGTTCCTCAGTTTAGGAGCTGCGACAACGCGGTCATATCCTGTACTTTGGATGTGTGGAGAATCTGTCTGATAACCGGTGTTAATTGTGATGGCTGTATTACTGAGTGTCATCTGTTTTTAATTCAAGTGAGGACTGCAGACATTGAATTTCAAGCAGTTTCTACTTTTGGCGCCAAAGGCCACCGTAAACGACTACTAGTTCAGAACTTGGTTACTACACGCCACCGCAGTCGGCTCCTGGCGACGAACGTTGGAACCTAAGAGCGTTGTTCAAATTTTTAACCTATAATTTAGCTTCACACAGGTGTAATTAGTGGAAGATTCTTTAACATGCCATAAATCTATGACATGGGACCGCCGGCTTTACTTCCCCTCCGAAGGAATGCATACTGAGGGATTTTTAACGCTCTTAAAAATCCGACGACTTCGGCCGGGTTTGAACCCGCGATCTTGGACATAGAGGCTCAGCATGCTACCAACTACGGCACCAAAGCCACTCAGCTGAAGATTCATGTTTCTTTATTTTAGGGATTAATTTCCATAACTCCTATTTTGGTCCACGCGGATTCTCCACCAACAAACATGGAAAACAGAATAAAGCGTTTTTAATGTCACATTCACTTAACTAATTATTATTGCCTTAAATATATCCTTTAAACGCCCTCGTAGCCTATACTTATATTTTGGACAATACTTATCTGGTAATGGTCAACCGAGTGTTTTTACTGTGAGTTTATCGTCATCAGGGAGCTGGGAAAGCTGTCTAACTAGTAAATTACTTGCTCTATTAATTTTCACTTACACTCCACAATACAATTAATGTTTCAAACTAAACATTCCGTTTAAATAAAATACTAACTTACAAGATGCACAGATGATACATCTGGGTGCTATATCAGAAAGTGGCGCGAAAGGCAAACTAACATAACACTGAATTTTGCTAGCCTGAAATTTCGTAGTGAATGCATAGTAGTGAATCAACCAAACAATAATAATAATAATAATGCACGGTTATGTATCTGCCTGGAACTAAAATACTCAATCAACAAAATACAGAACTAATCGCAACCCAAATCCCGCAAGAACAAGAGTGGTAAAAGCAAACATAAACCGCTACAGTACACCAACAAAACGTCGCAAAATAGTTCAGTCACTTATCTACTGTACTTATAGCATAGTGGCGTTCTTAGGCTCGCTTCACAGAACAATTGACAAAAATATTAAATGAAGTTATGATGAGAAAACATCTAAAAATAATTGGGTGTGAACCAATGTCTCCCTATGAAATTCCGATATTTGTACTGTTGCGGGTGGTGTAGCATTCCCTAGTGGTGTGGGAAAGAAACTACCCTTCAGGGGCGGATGACCTCGTAGTTCCGCCCCTTAAAACAACAGTAACTAACTAAACTACCCTTCGCGGGGTAAGAGAAATCGAGGGTGTTGTCATTTCCAAAGAGTGGTGTAGTCTAACGGTGCCATTTGGAACTGAGTGTTGCCAGGGGGCTGGCAGCTCGTCTGCAACTCCCTACTACCCATACTGGCCAGCAAGCATGTACAAGCTTGGCCTCGTTCCTGCCGGCCGCGCTGTCTACTTGGGAGTCGCAACAAGAGAGCTAACCCCCTGGAGTTTGATTTGAAGGCGGCAGCTTTTATAGGTACAGTGTGAAGCATTACGATAAATAATAACAAAATATCGATGATTTAAACACATTTTTGAGTGCATTAGATCTATAAAACTAAAACATTAAAGAAAAAAAAACGACGAATTAGTTGTAAAATTATTGGGAGTTGTGCAACGCTGCAACAATATCACCAGCCGTCCTTGGTCCGAGGGGATATTTCTTGTGCTAGAGCCGAAGTTGTTGTTGTCAAAAACGATGTAGCGACTGTCCAAGACAAGGTCGAGGAAGTCCAAAAAGAAATTCAAAAAGCTAGAACTGATGTATCCAATGTTCAGGTAGATATTAATAACGTTCGTGCGGATATACTGAGGTGCAAAGTGACATAACTAAGATTCAGGTAGAGGTCAACACAGTTTTCGTAGATATGACTAAAGTCCAAACTGATGTAAATAAAGTCAGGGAAGAAATCGAAAACTCAAAAACTCTTTGTACGCGTAATATAACTGCATTAGCGACTAGGTTAGTCGATGAATCAGTTAGAACAACAACGTCTTTAGCAGAGTTGAAGTATGATGTAGAGGTCATGAGAACCCAGGTATTAGACCACAATAGAGTATTAAAAGAGGATATCGAAGTAGACATAGCCGAAATGTTAACAGCAAACGTAGCGGTATGGAAAGACGAGTGGAATAAGTCAAGTGGGGAACATGTAACCCAAATTCAGGAAAGGATTGAAAGAAAACTTGCCAGTACGCAGGTAGAAATTAACAATGAAGTAATACAGATTAGGAAAGATTTAAGCGTCAGGATAAATTCGCTATCCGAAAAACAAGTTGACGATAGAACACAACTAGATCAGGATATGCAAACTTTAAAATCTACATTAGAGGATCAAATTCATAAAGTTGTCTCGGATGTAAATGAAACGACGAGTAAACTGAAAAATTTGAAGTTAGGAGAGGCTAGTTTAATGGAAAACTACAAAGAAGAGATAATCAAGAAAGTCTTAACAGAAATCACCGACAAGGATACAGAAGGCTTAGCTTGCGAATTGAATAGGAATTATGCTAGAAGACATAACCTAGAGCCAGAAGAGAGAGACGTGACTCCTGAAGAACGTGTATCCAGATTCAGAGAGGAGGATGACGAGAGGAATATGGAACCTGAGTGGAACTACCGAGATAGTGGGAAAAACTATCCGGATTCATATCCGAGGAACGTGACGGTCATTAGGAATTTCGAAGACAAACCACAAAAATTCAGTAACACTGATAGTTTGACACCTATAGAGTATGTAAGGAATCTCAAAGATTATTTCATCGAAGCTCACATTCCCAGAGAGAGAGAGATGAAGATAGTAGAGAGATATCTGATTGGAGGACCCCTTGAATGGTTTCGCGCATTTAGATACACATTCAGTAACTTTGACGAGTTTGCAGAGGCATTAATCAAACGATTTTGGTCCATAGAAGCGCAGAATTCGTTAAGAGCGGAGGTATATTCAAGAAAATACTCAGGTACTCTTCCAACGAGGTACGCTGATTTCTTTACGAGTCAGTTGTCCCGCTTGAGATTTTTGCAACCCCCGTTGTCCACGGAGCAACTAATAGATGCGATTTCTCGTATGCTGCCAGTTGAGGTGAGAAGACTTATAATTTCGTCCAACATCAGGGATTTATCCAGCATGGATGAATTACTAAGAAGGTTAGACTACACAAGTCCAATGCCTAACGTAGTCCAGAAAGGTCAAAGGCAGGAGTTTAAAGAAATCAATACGGTATATATGGACCAAGTCCAACAAACTGACAAGCCAGAGGAGGAGAAAACTGATAATGTAGGTCCTCACAGGAATAATCAGTTTAGAAATTACAGATCACAAGGTTACCGACCGTATCAACAGAGAAGAGGTTGGAACTACAACCGAGGAAACTACCATGGAAGAGGCAGATATTACAACAATAATGGGTATAACCGTAACTATAATAGGAATAACCAAAACCAAAATAGAAACCAGAATACTCAAGGTCAGGTTATGACACCCGATCAGTATCAGCAAAGAGAGAAGGAAAGCCAGCAATACTTAAAAAATTAAGGGATAAAGAAGCTGACAATCAAAAGAAAAGGCAGGATGTTGTAATCGATCCTGGGCCTTCTACGAGCCAACAGAATTTTCAGGTCGGTAACACAAAAAAAAACGCCGATTTCTCAACGTCAGTGAGAACCTGTAAATACATTGCCACACCACACCTGATTACGATTAATGAGATATACGAAGTTACCGATGAAGATTTACTAGAAGAGAGGGGTATTGTTAAAGAGGAAAGACCATGTGCATTACCTATTATTGCTGTACGGATAGATGGACAGCAGTACAAAGCCCTGATGGATACTGGTGCTATTATTTCCATAATTTCAGAGGAATGTTATCAAAGTCTGCTAAGAGGAGAGAACATGACAGTTCTACCTGTGTCTACCGTCAAAGTGAGAGGGATATTCCAAGATAAGGCAGTGAAATGCAAGATTCAAGTGTTATTGAACTTTGAGATCAATGGAAGGAATTATGAACAGATCTTCATTGTGGTGAGCAAGATCAATTTTGATATGGTGCTTGGAATCGATTTTATATCGAAGGTCGGAGCTATTATTGACATGAAGAACAGAAGTATTAGCTTTAATGATGGGTACATAATCACAGAAGAGATAGAAGAACAGGACGTGAAAAACAGTCTGGAAATAGACCTTAGGGAAGAAATTTTGAATACAATAATTAATGAAGTGGAAAACTTAGAAGAAATACCCAGTAGAAAAACTGAAGGATTTGAAGAAATTCAGGGGGAATTTGAGGATTTGATAAAGGAATTCCGAGATATTTTCGATGAAAAGCCTGGATTGATTAAGGATTATAAGTACAAGATAAGGCTGACAGATGAAACCCCTTACCAGAAGAGAATATACCCCATTCCTGAGAAATACTATCAAGAAGTACGAGGGTTAATCAGAAAAATGGAGGTAGACGGGATTATTAGAAAACAGGCGTCGTCTTATATAAACCCCATCACAGTAGTGAAGAAAAGTAATGGTCAGATACGTCTTTGTCTCGATGCCAGGACCATCAACTTGAAGATTCTTCCAGAAAATGACAGACCACCCAAGATTAGAGATCTGCTTCGGAAATTCAAAGGGAGAGCTTGTTTCAGCGTTCTTGACTTGACGTCTTCATTTTATCAAGTTCAACTAGAAGAGGATAGTATGCAGTACACTGGATTCCTATTTGACCAGACGTCAAGGGTCTTTGCCAGAATGCCTTTTGGAATGGTTAACAGTGGACCAGCACTTATTCGAGCACTTGATAGTAAGCTCACTGACGAAGTGAAAGAAAATGTAATCTGCTACATTGACGATTTAATCGTATCTTCACCCAGCGCCGCAGAACATTTAGTGCACTTGAGAAAGTTGTTCGAGAATTTAAGGGAGGCCAATATAAAGGTGAACTTTGGAAAATGTCAATTCTTGAAGAAGGAGATGAATTACTTGGGGCATACTATTGATAAAGATGGATATCATCCAAACATGAAAAAAGTAGATGCGATCACGAGATTTCCAAAGCCAACTAAGGTAAAACAAGTCAGAGAATTTGTAGGTGCATGCCAATTTATTAGCAGCCACTGTCCAAGATACTCGGAAATTATGGCTCCTCTGTATGACTTACTCAAGAAGAACAACAGATGGAAATGGAGTACCGCTGCAGACGAGGCTTTTGAGAAAGCAAATGAGATGCTCAAAAATAATGTGAAACTGGAGTACCCAGACTTTGAGAAGGTGTTCTATATTGAGTCTGATGCATCAAGAATAGGCATTAGTGCAGTCTTATACCAGAAAGACGAGGCAGGCAACAAGCACTACATTGCGTTCACTAGTCGGAAGTTGAAAAAGCACGAGGAAAACTACTTCACGACAGAGCTTGAAGCGTTAGCTTTTGTGACAGCTTTACAAGCCGGGAAGAAAATCCTGCTGGGACATAAGGTCATCATTATTACTGACCATAAAGCACTACAGTTTATGTTGCAAACTGACATGTCAAGTGATAGATTGACACGTTGGGCTTTGTTCACCCAACAGTTTAACGCTACTATCGTCCACCAGCCTGGGAAAGATAACTTACTGGCTGATGCTCTATCACGTAACCCTATTAAAAATGTGCAGATACACCATGTACAATTGGAGCAAGAAGATGAAGAAACCGTTAGGAGGTTAGCCCGAATCGGTGTGTCACAGAAGAGACACGCTCCAATAAGGAAAATGTACAGGTTCCTCAAGGGTTACATGGACAATACGGATGTTGACTATGAAGCTACACGGAGAAATTCACGACACTTTGTCTTGAGTGGAGACATTGTATGCAAGTATGCTGACGCTGCGCATACAAAACTTCGAATAGTCGTGCCACCTAAACTTGTTGTTCATTTAGTGTGGGTAGCTCATCACGCAACTGGACATGCCGGTTTAGATAAAACTCTTAATACACTTAAAGAGAGATTTATCTGGACTAACATGCGTTCCAGTATTGCCAAGGTCATTAGATCCTGTGACAAATGTCAAAGAGCAAAGTATGCTTCTGCTTTATTAAAGGGAAAACCGAAGGCGATGATTCCTTCTAAGCCAAACGAACTCATGGCGACGGATATATTTGGCCCCTGTCCGAAGGGATACCAGGGTAACCAGTACTTGTTGGTGACCGTGGATGTTTTCTCAAAATTTGTTACAATGAGTCCCATGCAGAAAGCTAACACGAGGAACGTAGTAAGCAGACTGGAAAATGCTGTATTTCCTAAAGCTGGTATACCGGAATATCTACTGTCAGATCATGGAACGCAGTTTACGTCCGTGGAATATGCAGCGGATATGGAAAGGCTTGGCATTAAGCACTTATTTTCAAGCGTGCGTTACCCTGAATCGAATTCCTCAGAAAGATATATGGCTGAATTTTCGAAATTCTGTCGAATTTTCTGTCCAAATGATCATTCTGGTTGGGTGAGATTTGTACCCCTTATTGAGGAATGTCTGAACTCTACAGTGCAAGAGAGCACAGGAGAAGTGCCAATGCGACTTCATCTAGGAAGAAACCCAGAAAGGCCGTGGAATAATCTTTTCAACCACATACCGAGAGATCCCGACATAGGAAGACAGCAGAGGATTGACAAGGCAAAGGAACAACTCCAGAAAGCAGCAGAGAAACGATTGAAAAGAGTAGCTGGAAAACGTTTTGGTACACCCTTACAAGTTGGAAATCTTGTATTATTACGCAGACCTGTCAAGGCTGATATGACCAAGAAAATCTACCCCAAATTTGGATTAGTGTTCCTGGGGCCGTTTAGGATTACGAACGCCTATGGAAACAACTGTTATGAACTCTACGATGATGAGAATAATGTCGTTTACGGCAAGTTCAATGCTGGAAATTTAAAAAGATACTATCCTAGAGTAAGCCAGTAATAATTCAATTTCGTGTTCAAGAGAGTTGAGATACTTGTAACACTGAGTTTAAAAACAATTTGCAACTGTTTTTAAAACGTGGTGAGAGGAGAATGCCCCCGTAATTGAATTATGTAGAGACCACGGTGGCTATATTTGAAATTATAAGGAGAGTTATGGTTGTCATAGTTATAACGTGGGTAGTCATGACGTAAGCACGGATGACGTAAATGTTATACCAGCAGGCTACTTGAGCTGAGATTCTCAGTGACGTCAGCATTTAGTCGAGAATGTTCCAAGATTTACGACGCAGTCGCAGGAAACGAGGAATTCTGCTGAGGAAGAAACTATGCTATTGGAGGAGAGGCTTGAACCAATCAACGATAGTTTAAAGGAAGACGGAGATTGCTGAAACTATGGTATTTTTATTACTTTTGGAATGCAGAATTGTGGAAATCCATTTGCAGTAGAAGCATTGATTTGGAATTTTGGTGAAATTTATTTTCAGTTTTTGAATTTTGAAAATCCGTCATGTATTAACGAAGTTGGAACTTTTAGCGATGACGTAGTATCACGCTTTGGAAGGGATGGAAACGCCCCTCGAGAAGTTAATAAAAGGGCTTGCGCAGAAGAGAGGAGCCTCTTTCGTTCTCTGATCATTCTGAGATCTCATTCTCAGATCATCGAAGTATATTTGTGAAAGTTCTTTTCTTATACATTCATTATAGTGAGACGTCGAAGTGAACAGCAGTGAAAAGAATCGTCTTTATAACGCGTGGCGAGGCCACTATATTAACGAGATCCAAGTCAAACTAGGTGAAGTTGAAACGGACCTTAGAAAGCTTCTACAAGTTTAGCTTCGAACAGTTAGCGGTCACCGATAAGATAATTGTATTGTGCAGTGCTACATGCAGTTATAGAGAAAAGCTGAACAATTTCGACCGATTAGTTTAAAAGATATTAGCAGTTTTATACGACTGACAAAAGTGATTATCTCGCCACAAGAGAAGCACTTTTGTATAGCCAGAATCAACGCAAGGCTAACGCTGCGAGTGGAATAGAAAGACTTCAGATTGCTTGGTTACAGAACGATACAGTATAATGGAGCAATTGAATACGGCAGTTTGTTCTTCTGACACTACAACCGAAGAGCAGATGGAAGGCTAAAAGGGCTTATTGCAATTGGGACATACTTCAACGGAGTAAGATAGCGACATGGAACTTCGCTAATTGCTATTCCACACAAGCGAACATGCGGTGAATACCATCTACACCCATGTTTCGTAATTAAAGGCTGAATACCATCGAACAGCCATAGAAACAATTTCATACTCTGAATATGAATAATTTCTTCGGAAATTTCTACAAAACTTCATGGCGATTGTCTACTGGAACTTCAGGGAATTTTTCAAGAGAGGTCAGGGATATCCCGACTCACAAAGAAGATTATTGCCGGAAGGATGTCTATTCGTCTTCGAGGAGCAGAGCGATTTCCGGAGAAGGAAGCAGTTCGATTCTCCGAGGGTGCTATTTCCTATTTCGAGGATGGAGCTCAACTTTAACGTGGTGAAATGGATCCATCAGCAGTCTTCTTTGGGGAATTTTCCTCTGGAACGTCAATCGGCAGATAAGGTAGTCGTGAACGTTTATTGTATTTGAGTTTACTAATGATGTTTGAGCAACTATCTTTCCCATATTTTTATCCTCATGTATTTTGCCCTATTTTCTTGTTGAGATTCTTATTCTCAGTATACCTTGATGAGTTTTGCATTTTTCGACGATTTATTAAGACATTGTTATGTCATGGGCATAGTTAACGATTTTGAATCAGTTGAGACTGATATTTAGAATATTTCTGTAATTAATATTTTTTGTAGTCACGATTTGACTGTAAGTTAATGATTTTTATGGCAGATTTAAATTCAGACAGCGTGTCATTTTATTAAAGTAATTCTACCCCAGTTTAATTACTTTGACCAATTTTCTGTCATCATCAAGAAGGAAGAACATTTAAATGATTTTAGAGCGTTAAAATCTCTTACGTTGTCGACGATCTTGGAAATACTAGTCGTTATTTGTATTGATTGCAACACAGACATTTATCGTCAGTTATGAATGAACATTGCATTATAGACACTTTTGTGAAAGAGTAACTTTAATAATGAATTTTTGAATGCATTAAAGTCAAGAACTTTTGTTAGGAGTTTTTCTCAATTAGAGATTTATAGAACGATGTTTGCATTCCCCAGTCTAATTGGATTCTATTCGACTACTTTGCATTTTAGTCGCACTTTATTTGAAGATAGTATTTTCATACTACATTTCTTTTAAGATGTTAATCTTAAATTTTGATAGACCAGACAGGCGTATATAAGCGTATTCACTATTAAATTTGTTTGTGATTGGCAAGTTTTGACTTCATTTCGGTTCATGAATGAAATCCACGAAGGTTATAGAAAAACAGTTTTGAAACAATTAATGATTATAAAAATTTTTAAGTGGAACTATGAATGTATAATCGCTAGTGCAGCGCGTGTTGAAAGTCGCTGATATATGATGCCCTTGAATATGAAGGAAGTTCCCACAGGAATAAATGTTAAAGAATTATTTGTGGAAGTTTTGTAAGTTATGTGGAAGTTTTTAATGCCATATAGATTAATATATGATGATTTTGGGCATATTTTTAATGCAGATTGTGCATTAACTTGTTAGCGAAGGATTTTCCTCTGGAGTAAGATTGTCATAGTTCGTTGAAAATTAATCAAATGAGTTACTGTTATAATTAACACGAGTTTTGAAAGAATTTGAGATAAGATTTTGAATGAAGGTTGCCGTCACAAATCATTATTAAAACCTTTATTAAACCAGATTGTGACACTAATATGTATAACTAACCTTCATTGGTCGATTATATTAAACAGGATTATAAAATTATCAACCGAATGAACATGTGGTTAATGTATTTCTTAAATTAATAATTTAAACAATTTAAATGTTAATATTGTAAATAATTGCTGTAAATATTTTTGAAAATAATGTGGAACGAGAGTGATGTTAAAGGCGTGCTTATAATATTTTTATTGTCTTTGACAAATATTATAAAAAAATTCTAATTGTTATAAATAATTTATGTGATTTTGTTATAAACATTTAAGAGCTAATTAAACATTTGGATTGAAGTTAACAAGTTTAAGAAATTAATATAATGATCCAATAGGATGTGAGTAAAGTACTTGAAAGATTTGCGTAAATAATGTGAGTTGTCTTGTGGACATTTAAAAGCTTGAGAGTGCAGGCTGTATTCTTACGTAACATAGCATGTGAGAAGGGAGTGCATTTGACCAGTATGCAACAGGCTGAGGGTAGCCCGCAGCTGTGCCAACATCTGGTTCTCAGAGAGTGAGGTCGTACACACTCTGGCCTTGCGACTATAAATACCATTCTCATGTTTATTAAAAGGAAACCAAATGCTCTATATATGTCACACCCTGACGTCCTTCTCCAATCCAATAGTGTTATGAATATTACGTTATTTGGAGCTCTTGGGAGCTAAAATGTTTTACATCATGTTGTATGATAATTTTTGCAAGTCCTACTGGAGGACGTAGTCAGATTGACTTGGGCTACTGATAGCCACGTTGTTTTTGTTGTGTTAGTAAAATCATACCCTTTATTAGAAATAAAGCTTTTGTACAGTTCAAAGTTCTCGTCTTCGTTCTGGTTCATTTTTAAATGTCATGGTGGAGGTTATTGTGTGAACAGACTTTAGTGATCCTGTTGTCAACTCAAACCCCGAGATAATTAAGAGGTAAGTAACGGTAAGTATGAACCCCCGTCTATTTTGGTGTGTTCCACAATGATTTCCTGTGAACTTCTGTGCTCTTATCTCGATAGTATCTGTCAGTGCCATTTTCATTGATGTAACTGTGCCGGTGCGATTGATAATTGGCAATCCGATTGAGGGGGCGGATATCTGACAGCCTACTATCCAGGTAAACGGGGACAGTACAAATTGGCTATGAAGATTTTAAAATTTTTAATAAGCACATGATTGAAAACTTAGAAGACCTGAGCTTCACAGATTTGAAGGAGCAATGGAGCAAGTTAACGAAAGACAACCACATGTACGCCCTCAATAAAGCGACCCCTAAAAGTAATGTTTGGCACATGGAAAGAACGGCTGTCAAATCGACCTTGCTAAGTCGCCTAGTTTGTAGTGCATGGGAGAATGTTGGGCACTGGATATTGTAAGAAATTCATTAGTAATATTATTAATAATGAATTCTCCTTCGTAAAATGTTACGTGCACATGATCATACACTTCGAAATCGGCTTTGCGACGCGAAGTAATCGACTCCCTTCCGGCTGAAAATCTTTCTTTTTCTGAACGGAATGCATTGATATCGCAATTGTTGAATTCGAAGAGCACAGCGGAACTGAGCAATTATATAAGTCATCTTTTAGCCTCAAATATTAATTTAAAAAACTGAAAAAATGAGAGAAGAGCACACCCATCAACTCAAATCACATGTTATAGCGCCTTCCTTCGGAGGGGAAGTAAATCCGGCGGTCCCATGTCATAGATTTATGGCATGTAAAGGATCCTTCCACAGACTAAACTTGTGTGGAGCTAAATTTCTAAGTTAGATTTCGTTGGAACGCTCTATCGAAGTTCCAACGTTCACCACTAGGTATCATTGACATCTGGTAGCGAAAGTTGGAACTACTTGAAATTGAACGGAACTTGTAGCTCACCCTCTGGGTATCCGCTGGAAGCAACTACAAACTCTGGCGAGCCGAACATGTCCTCGGACACTCCTGACACTAAAAGCCATACGGTAAATAAATAACATGTTATAGCATCTGTTTGTTCATGTTTCCATCACCCTTACGCTGGTTCCAGATAACGGCAGCACCGTCGCTTGATTTCGCGAATAGTAATAAAAGTCGTCTATATTTATCCGTTATTCGATAAAAAGACAAGGAACCGATATTTGTAAGAATTATTATCGTCTAATATACGTCAAATACGAGTATATAGCATATGTTACAATTGGGTAAAGAGTGTTTACTGTGCCCAGTACCTTCACGAGAAGTGAAGCGAAGAGAAGAGACTCTTCCAGCGACAATGTGCAGTTAACAATGTGGGGGCGAGTAAAACCAGCGGCGTTGAAACTGAGATAAGCCATACAACTGATGAAAAATGGTACCTCCTGCAAGAGTTAAAAATGACTTTTCTGCGTGCCATGTAATGGAGGAGCTGGACCGGGCAATTACTATTCCAAAAAGGGCCATTAAGATTAAAGTACCGTACATGAAAAGGACACGGGAGATGCAATGAAAGTTTACTATCAGACACAGAAGAATGCAAACAAAAAGTCGAAAGGTGTAAGAAACAGGACTAATGAAAATAAAACCGGAATCATGAAGGCAATAAGTAACAAAGAGAGGAATTCAACAAAGAACAAGAGAGGCGTTAGGCCAAATAAAGATCCAGATAGAAAATACAGTTTGAAAGAGCGGAATGCAATGAAGTTGCTTAAAACGAGTCATACGTACGAAGCAATGGAAAGCCCTCCATTTGATCCTAAGACGCAGTATCGTGTGACCTCCCGTTTGTGACGGTTGACGTATACCTCTGTAGGAACTACTTGTAGGTGAGAGTATCCAATACGTAGCTAGTTTCTGTGTGTCATGCCTTTTGTGAATATATAGTGTTTGTGTTCACTTACTGTTTGGGCAAGTAACCTCAACGCTTTCTTCCGACAACATGGGGGATAATAGTGGAGGGGGTGAGGATACACGTCCTCCGGATGAAGGAATGGAATATTTTACTACTGAAGTACTTAATCTCACTGCACCTGTTCTTAATGCATCCCCTCTGATTACATCGCATGATACACGACTTACACAGCAAGTCACACCCGCTACCATCATGGAACCTCCTGTGGATGAGACACCTAGAACGTATTATGACAACCATAATGGGCCATATTATGTCATGGTGGAATCCAATGATAACACCAACCGGATCGGTAATTTGCATCCAATGGGTCTCGGTAAACTTTTTTTGTGAAATTAAGATTGTTGGTATTCAGGAGATACACTGAAAGGTCGGAATCGAATACAGGTGGTCTTTCGTACCTCACGTGACGCAAATAATTCTCCAGCACCCTATTCTTACTGAAAAACGATTAAAGGCTTTTATTCCCTCAGCCAATATCCATAGAGTGGGTTTGATTAGAGGGGTCGATATTTCTTTCTCGTCTGACGACATCCTTAAATATTTGGAGTCTCCTTGCCCCATTGTGAAAATTCAACGCGTGAATCGAAGGAAAGTAACTAACGGGGAGGTAGAATTACTACCAACCGGTACGGTCAAAATAGTCTTCGAAACTCAAAATTTGCCGGCATATGTTTCTATATTCCATGTTATTTTGGAAGTTCGTGTTTTCATATTTCGCCCTATTCTTTGCAATAGATGTCAACGATATGGTCACACTGGTCATAATTGTAGAGCTCGAGCACGACGATGTGGACGCTGCGCCCAAGGTCACGAAACGCAAACATGTACTCAAGTTCTGGCACGCTGTGCCAACTGTGATGAAAACCATGTTAGTGGCTCCCCGAGTTGTGACTATCACATTAAACAAGTCGAAATTAAAACCCGCATGTGCACAGAAAATAAAACATACCTAGAAATTGTCAATTCCACATCACGTAATACGTTTCAACCCCTTTCGGTTCCGCAGCAATTTCCTCCTCTTCCTCGAATTTCCTCTTCTCCTACGATTTCTATACTTAAGAAACGTAAGTTTACAACGACAGTCACGAGTGCTCCAAAGGTCATTTCCCCATTGGGGTATGATCGCCCTACCTATTTGTCTATTCTACATGGGGACAAAGAATCAAGCTCTGTGCCCCCTCTTTCTTCTCTTGTACCGTCCCAGGTGGCCCACCCCCTACTCTATCCCTTCAATCGCCTCCCTCAACGGGTGTGCCTCAAGATATCACCAGAGATGTTATGGTTGGTTGGTTCTTAAGTTTAGGGGCTGCGACAACGTGGACATGTAGCCCCATGTACTTTGGGTGTGTGTAGAATCTGTCTGATAACCGGTATTAATTGTGATGACTGTATTTGTGTGAAGAGATGTTATGCATTTAATATAATTATTGGGTACTAATGTACAATGGGCCCTTTTACTTAAAAATATTTACGATAAGATTTCTCTCTTATCTTTTCCCGCAGACCCCCAACCATCTCCTCGTATAGAGACTCCTTCTGCTAGTACTTCTGCTTCCACAACCTGAAAATTCTTCAATGGAATGCTCGTAGCATTCATTATAAACGACATGAATTACTACTCTTAATCCAATATTACACTCCTGATATCATTCCTCATTCAAGAATCATGGTTATCCCCCAATTTATCCTTTCATGTTCCCCGATATCACATTGAACGCCAGGATGGCCCGCAATGTGGTGGTGTTCTTACATTAATCCATGAACGACTTCCATACCAGGTCACCCCATTTCTTTTTCCTATACCCAGGACCTATGTGATTACCATCACTGTTGACTCTCTACATATCACACATTTGTATATTCCACCGGCTATCAAAAGTAATTTCCGACAATGGCATTCCCTTTTTCCTACTGTAATTCATTTACATCCCACATTATTGGTGGGGATTTCAATGGACATCATACAGAATGGGGTTACCTCCACACGACACCCAAGGGTAGGAATATCATGACCGCATCCCAGCAGTCCCATCTCCAGATTCTAAATGATGGCTCACCTACTCGTATTTCTCCTCCTTCTCAGGCCCCTAGCGCTGTTGACTTAACGTCTGTTTCTCTTCCTACTGCACACAGAATTATATGGCACACGACACCTGACCTACACCAAAGGGACCACTATCCTATACTGATTACTAGGGGCACTCTAATTTCGCGAAATTCGCGAAATTTTCAAAAGTGTTAAATATGATGGGAGAAAGGCATATAGGATATGTGTTACGAATTTAAATGTAATTTGGAACACTATCTACTCGGAAATTTTGGCATTTCGGCTCCATATACGAATTTTTAGGTTTACTCGCGAAATTTACTGCAACTAGAGAAATAATGCATTAAACCGTTATCTGACTTTTATTACAACCTTTTCAAGGCGTGGATGCGTAACATCAGTCGTATGTGCGGCATCCTACACCTAATTTACCTCTTGTAAAACGTTCAATTATTATGTTAATACATTTTAATTACCGTATATACCCGAATACCCGCCCCCTCATTTTTGAATGGAAATTTAAAAAAAAATCTTTTATTTTTATTTTTGTCACTTTTAAACAAATATATACTATTAATACTCTACTACATATCATTAAATAAAACACAAGAAGGTACACAATCATTTCTTAATAACCAAAATCTATAGTATACATTTTAGCTGGATGCCATGCTACCGTATCACGCAACTCACGAAACTGTAAAACCCGCGCTTCTGCCTGAAACACCTGTTTACCTCGACAAAAAAGGCTACTCTCTCCCCCTACCACCTCGCTTACGAGTTCCGTGCCTCGCGTACCGCACGGCGGTGTGTAAGAAGCGTGCAGTACACAACGACTGAAAATGAGAAAAGAATAAATTTTACGGCATCCTTCAAGTTGAAAGTGCTAGAATATGCCGCAGAAAATGGATTGAAAGCGGCGAGTTGTAAATATGAAGTGCAGCCGTGTATGATTCGTTATTGGCGTAACCAGAAGGATAAATTATTGGGAACAAAGAAAACTTGTTAGCCCTTCCGCGGTGTGTAAAAAGGAAAGTACGAAAATGTGGACATAAAAGTTCTGGAGAGGGTTCGAGAAACAAGAGACAACGGTCACGCTGTAAATCACGAAATTATGCCGCGTAACATGCAACACTGCGTAACCTTGAACTAGGCTCTCGCACTGCTGTCCTACTAAACTGTAACCAGTCAGCTTTAGAATGTCGCAAGAACACCTCCCATGTCGATAGTTCTAGACCATTTGTCGAGTTCTTCGTCGCACAAAAATTTATCAGGATAGTTCACCATGCCACCGAAAGTGGGCTTAGATGAACGAATAAAACAGATCTCGCAGGACGGAATGAAGAGGTCTGCAGAAGTAATGCTCTGTAGCTTTTGAAATAAAAGTATACCTTGGGAAAATTCTGATGCCGTAAAAAAGCACATTTCTAGCCGCCACCATGTGGAAGCAGCAAAGACACGCAAGCGGCAGACAACAATGTTCGAGGCAGCTGAATGTTCAAAAGGAGCAAAGGTACGTAACATTCAATTGTTATATTCTTGTGAATACTTTTATTTTGTTGCGGGTGACGTATAATAATATAATATCGTATGGTCTCGGGTGCCTGGTGCAAGCTTTGCTATTTGACACCCAGAGGGTAGCTTGCATGTCGAATTTCGTAGTTCCTTGACTATGAAAGTCAAGGAGGTTAGATGTTAGATATCTAATCTCCTTGAACACAATAGCGCTTTCTAGTAGAGAAATGAGGAACTTTGTGCTGGCGGAAACTCCCGAGATTAATTTTGCCATTATGAACTCGGCCTACTGAATTCAAATGGGTTCTTTGACATGCCAACATCGTATGACATGCGTATCGTATTTTTGCCGCCTTTCAAAAATCACTTACCACGGTCAGGGGCGAACCTGCAATCTTGGGGTTAGTAGACCGACACGCTATCCACTCACCCACCGTGGCGGGTGACGTAATAACCGAGATCTGTTAAGGTACTTCCACACCAAGATGTTTTCGTCAACTTTGTTAATAAACACTGTTACAAACAATGTTTAGGAACATTTTTGACTGTTAATAAACAAAATAGCGTGTTCATTAACTTTTCGAGCATGTTGATAAACAAAATATCTTTAACTTTTGTGAATGAAACTTCCCATTAACTTTTCGTGTTTTCGTTAACATTTCGGTTCGCACATGCGCACGGACGCAATTAGAACACGCAAATTCGTAGTGCGGAATATGATGCTTTCTTTTTTTCCCCTTCAAATTGACTCCAATCGCAAGCGGAAGTTCTAAATACAGTATTTTTAGTTCTGTATGATATTCTTCTTCTACTTCTTTTCCTTCCGCTTTTCCCACACCTGTAGGGTCAGGGGTGCGAACTGTGACGCACAAGTGGATTAGGCTCTTGTTTCACAGGCAGATGCCCTTCCCACCGCCAAGCCCCTCTGTGGAGGGATGCATTCACTATTTTATGTTATGTATCTGTGGTGGTTGGTTGTGATGCATGAATTGTTGATAATTTAATTGCACAAACTAATTATTTGATTTTTTCTGACTTTATTAGGCTGCCAAACTGGATTTTGTCTCTTTGACCGTAGAGATGATGGTATCAGTTAAAATTGCCTTGGAAAAGGCAGATCACCCAGCTTTCAAGGAATGGGTGAAGAAGAACGTTGTAGGCGGTGGAGACCTTCCAGGAAGTAATGTTCTTCGTAGGGATTATTTGTCTCTCTTGGCAAAATCGAGGAAGGAAAAGGTTGTTATGGTCGTACATAACAAACAAGTTGCTGTCATGTGTGATGAAACAACCGACAACCTGGGCAGGGCAATTTTAGTTAGTTAGTTAGTTATTGTTGTTTTAAGGGGCGGAACTACGAGGTCATCTGCCCCTCTTAACACAGATTAAAGAATACAAATTTTGAATTGAATTTAAAATTTTGAGGTGGACATCTAAATTTAAAAAGACCAAAAATTAATAAAACAAAAACAAACAATTAAATAAAAAAAAAAATATAAACATAAACAAAAATTACGGAAAAAACAATACATTATCATTCAAAAACGAACAAGTCGTTGAGTCAAAGTTCACTGGAAAATTTAGATTGCTGGCCCTAACCCACTCTCACTTATAAAGCGGATAACGCGATCAGCAGCCACCGCGTCATCGGCTAATATAAGTTTGAGTGTCGTCTGCAAACCAAGGTTTCTTCGTAAGTCAGCAAGATCCACACACTCGGTGAAAATGTGGGCCACGGTGAAAACGGCTCCACAGGTACAAAGTGGGGGGTCTTCCCTTCTCATTAGGTACGAGTGGGTGGATCTTGTATGACCTATCCTTAGCCTACACAAAATGACGGACTCTCTCCGGGCCCGGAAGGAGCTCCGCCAAACGCGAGTAGTTCCCTTGATCGCTCTCAGTTTACTGGGCAGTGGGTCAGCTAGCCACTGACTCTCCCAAAAAGCCAGAACTTGTAGGCGTAACTGAGAGCGAATATCTCTAGCGGGTACCTCCATTGGTCGAGGTGGTAGTGATACCGCCTCTTTTG
The DNA here is from genome assembly GCA_946902985.2 of Meconema thalassinum. Lineage (NCBI taxonomy): Eukaryota > Metazoa > Arthropoda > Insecta > Orthoptera > Tettigoniidae > Meconema > Meconema thalassinum. The sequence continues at coordinate 2,103,953,132 of OX336388.2, read as the reverse complement.
CAGCTTGATCTGCTAACTCATTTCCCGCAATTCCCATGTGGCTTGGAAGCCACAGAAAGGTGATTCGAGTGTCAGCGTGGCACAGCCCGGCTAGTAGGTCGTGGATTCGCTGCACTAGGGGGTGTTGCGGGAAACATGTAGCAATTGACTGCAACGAACTCAAAGAGTCGGTACACACGAGAAAGTGGATCCGTGCATCCTGTAGTGCAAACTGCAGAGCTTCATAGATGGCAACGAGCTCCGCAGTAAACACACTACAGGCCTCAGGCAAAGAGGTCTTGGTATTTGCACCATCAATAACGTAAGCACAACCCACCTTCTCGTCCACCTTCGAACCATCCGTGTATAGAATGCCAGCGAACCGGAAATTGGTGAACTATGCTGTGGAACTGCCTCCGGTAAACGGAGGCATCCGTGTTCACCTTAGGACCTCGGTGCAGATCTAACCGAATTTCCGGACGCGGGACTTGCCACGGAGGCAACTCGCTAGATGTCCGGATCATACAGGGACCTACAGCCACTCCTATTTCGGTACACGAGCTATCAAGTCTAATACCAACCGGCCGAGTGGCACGAGGCCGGTTGGCGTACCCCTGGTGGTTTTGGGTACCGAAGAGAGCTTGATAGGTCGGGTGTTGCGGCATTTGACGCACATTGGCAGCATATGCTAACAGCATATGTTGGCGTCTATAATTTAAAGGTGGAACACCCGATTCGGCGAGTAGGCTGGGTATCGGGCTGGTCCGGAAGGCACCGGTAGCCAGCCTAACGCCACTATGGTGGATACTGTCCAGCATTTTCAAGGTTGCCGGCCTTGCTGAACCGTATGCCGCAGAACCATAGTCTAGCCGGGACAGGACGAGGGCTTGGTAGAACCGTAGCAGCACCGCACGGTCAGCCCCCCACGTAGTGCCACTAAGAAACCTGAGCATGTTCAGTTTCCTGAGACATGTCATTTTCAATTGCCGTATATGGTGCTGCCACGTTAACTTGCTGTCAAAATGGAGCCCCAGGAAGCGATAAGTGTCAACCAACGGCAACGCAGCATCCCTGAGATGTAGTTCAGGGTGTAAATGTAGCCTCCGGAGCCGACAAAAATGGACGACGGAGGTTTTCGCTGCTGAAAAACGAAAACCCCGGTCGTGAGCCCACCTGTCGACCCGGTTGATGGCTAGCTGCAATTGCCGTTCCACGACTGCCATACTTCCAGAGCTGTAATGCAGAGCTAAATCGTCTACATACAGCGATGGAAATACCGCGGACCCGGCGGCGGCAACAATGCCATTAATGGCAATCGCGAACAAGGTGACACTCAGCACTGAACCCTGAGGAACTCCATTTTCTTGGGTATAGTACTGCGATAATGTCCTACCGACCCTTACACGGAAGAGTCGGACGGACATGAAATTCGCAATGAAAGTCGGTAAGTTACCACGGAGTCCCCACTTGTGAAGGGTGGAAAGGATCCCGTAGCGCCATGTGGTGTCGTAGGCTTTCTCGAGGTCAAAGAAAACCGTGACTAGGTGCTGCTTCCGGAAAAAAGCCCCCTGTATGGCGCTCTCAAGTCGCACCAGATGGTCAGTGGTGGACCTATGAGAGCGAAATCCACATTGGTACTCAGACAGGAGACCTTTATCCTCCAAGAACCACACCAGTCGACGGTTCACCATCTTTTCGAGCAGCTTACATAGGCCATTTGTCAAACAAATGGGCCTATAGCTGCTTACAAACTTGGGATCCTTTCCAGCCTTAGGAATCGGTATCACGATCCCCTCTCGCCATTGAGATGGAAACTCCCCTTCAATCCATATACGATTGAAGAGGATCAACAGTTTTTTAATACTGGATTCGCACAGATGTTTTAACATTTGATTATGTATGTTATCCGGTCCAGGAGCCGTATCCCTGCACAGTGCAAGCGCACTGCGCAGTTCCCATTCAGAGAATGGTACATTATAGGACTCCGAAGCAGCAGTGGCAAAGGACAAGGGGTGAGTCTCTGCCTCCCGCTTCAGAGTCAGAAATGTAGGATCGTAACTCCCGGAGGAGGATACATCGGAGAAGTGCGAGCCAATGCTGTTGGCAATGGCGAGATGGTCCGTGATGATGTCTCCATTGATGGACACTCCGGGTATCGATAGTGATGTCGGGTGTCCGGAGATCCGACGAAGCTTAGTCCACACTTGTGATGAAGGAGTATGCGCCGTCATGGACGACACATACTTTTCCCATGTCGTTTTCTTACTCTCCCGAATCAGATATCGGGCTCTAGCACGCATCCTTCTGAAGGTGATAAGGTTGGCCATAGTGTTTTGCCTCCGATAGCATTTGAAAGCACGTCGACGATCTTTAATGGCTGCTGCAATCTCGGCTGTCCACCAAGGGACAAGCTTCCGGCGTGAGTTTCCGGATGAGGAAGGTATTGTTTCCTCAGCAGCAGCCAAAATACCATTCGTTATGTGAATGGTATGATCGTCGACACTCTCAAAGGTATCTTCGGCAAACACCGCACGTGCCGTGAAAGTTGGCCAATCAGCCCGACGGAGAATCCATCGACTTGGTAACTCGATGGCTCTCTGGTTCGGAAGAGTAACGATAATTGGAAAATGGTCACTATTACAAAGGTCGTCGTGTACACCCCACTGTAGCAGGGGAACCAGCGCACGACTGCACAAGGTAATATCGACACTTGAATAAGTGCCGTGTGCAATAGAGAAGTGCGTAGGTTCTCCTGTGTTCAACAAACACAGGTCCAGCCGCCTGATCAGCCTCTCAAAATCTCTCCCTTTACCGCTAGTGGTAGCGGAGCCCCAGATGGTGTTGTGGGCATTAACATCTCCCAGAAGGAGGAAAGGAGGGGGGAGCTGAGAGACTAGATCCACCAGCTGGTCGTAATCCGGCTGAGAATCAGGCGGGATGTACACGTTACATACTGTTGCCATTACTGGCAACGAAGTACGAACTGCAACTGCCTCTAGCTGAGTACGCAACGGCACCTCTTCACCAAAGAGGCTAGAGTGGACGAGAGTGCAGACGCCACCAGCGGCCACAGCTCCGTCCACCCGGTCTTTAGAGAAGAGTTTGAAGTGACGCATTGTTGTCTCATGTCCAGGACGAAACCTGGATTCCTGAAGGCAGACAATGGTTGCCGAAAACGAAGATATTAATTGTCGTAACTCAGCGAGATGAACAGAATAGCTATTACAGTTCCATTGTAATAGTGCCATGGTGTGGACTTAAGTAGAAATGGGTCTTCTACATATGCTTGACCGTTTGCCACCCTTCCCCAGCTCTAGTTGGAGATGATGGGGCAGGAGAGCACACCTCAATCTCCACATCTCCGTCCGAAGACGAAGAAAATGGAGCGGGCGCTCTCTTGGGTTGCGCGCGGTCGTCGTCGGACCTCACGAGTCTCGCTCTTGGGGAAGAGCGAGAGCGGTGTCGAGGGACTTTCTCCCGGTCCGAAGACTGGGTGTCTGTCCCCGACACGCCCCGAAGAGATTTCTTCTTGGATCGGCGCCGACGCGTGTTTGGGGAAGTAGATGGTCCCTTCCCCACAGACGCCGGGTCCTTATAAAACAAGGTCGCTCCTGCTGGCACCGCTCCACTGGTAGTGGTGGGAGCGGGATGGTCAGCAGATACGTGAGCAGCCCTGCCTTTAGGAGAGGAAGAGAAACGGCGCTGAACCGTTCCCCTCTCCTCCGCCGATCTATTTTCTTTTCTATAGGGGAGTTCCTCCATGCGTACGGGCTTGGCTTCAGCAGGCTTCGCTCCCTTGGTGGTAATGGGAGCGGAAAGGCCAGCAGAGACAGTAGCCACCCCGTCAGCAGGAGGGCGAGAGAGACGGCGGCGAACCGTCTCCCTCTTCTCCCCTATATTTTTCGTATTAGGTGGGCTGGAAGAAGGACCAGCCCCGGTCGGCAAAGTCTTCTTTCCCCCTTTAGCTGGGGAAGATTTGTTCGCCGACCGTTTCGGAGAAGAAGAGGACTTCTTCTCCGATTGCGCCGGTTTAGATGGTATAACCGGCGCCTTCTTTTGCTGGGCCGAAGAAGGTTGTTGTACCTCCTTCGGGCTGACATTTTTCGCTGGTACAGCGAGGGGTGATTTTAATACAGCTGATAATACGGGCGTCGAGGGTACTACACTCGGTAAGGATGCGGCAGGGGTGAATGAGGGCGTCGTTGCAGCTGCAAACGATACCCGAAATTCGGGGGCATTCATATCACGGTACCTCTTGCGAGCGTCGTGATATGAAAGCCTATCAAGAGTTCTTATTTCTTGAATTTTTGCTTCCTTACAGAACTCAGGGCACTGCTTCGATCGTGGAGAGTGGCTTCCTTGGCAGTTAGGACAAATCGGGGGAGGCGTACACCTCTCACCCTCATGTGTCCCCTTGCCACACTCTCTACACACGGCCTTGGCAGTGCACCTGGCGGAAACATGCCCGAATCTCTGGCATTGATAGCAGCGCATAGGTGGAGGGATGTACGGTCGAACATCGCAGTGGTACGATGTGACCTTCACCTGCTTAGGTACTACATCACCCTCAAAATGGAGAATAAAAGCGCCGGTATCGACGCTGTTCTCCCCAATCTTTCGGGTGTTGCGCCTAATCTTGGTGACGCCTCTCTTCCCCAGATCCCGCAACAATTCCGCATCGCTATTTAAAACGAGGTCACGATGGAAAATAACTCCTCGGACCTCATTCAGCGTTTCGTGTTTTGAGACCTTAACGGGAATTTCGCCGAATTGCGTGCATTCCAGCAACGCTTCGGTTTGCTTCCGATCAACGGTGTGCAGCAGCAGCTGACCGTTCCGGAGCTTGGAAATCCCGCTTAGGTCCCCAAATTTCCCCTCGATTTCCTCAGAAAAAATTATTGATTTTACTAGTTTAAAATCACCCCCGTCAGTCCTCGTAGCTACCAGGTAGCGAGGAGACTTATCAGCGGGGAATCTTCTATTAAAGGCTTCATCCCAAGGCGTATACACCTTGGGATTAGCTCGACACTCAAGAGACGGCTTTTTAAGGGTGCCACCCTGTACAGGTGTCCGTGATCGCTTTGATGGCATCCCGGACGAAATCCTCCCCGAATACTGCCCACTCCGAACGGGGGCTATCACTGTGGGCGCCACCCAGCCAAGGCAATACCTACCTGGCATAGCAGATATTGCCCGGGGTCCCAGTGCCTCAAACAGGCACTTCCCCCTCGGCATGCACAGGATTTATTCAGCTCCAGTATTCGGCCATGCAGGGACCTTCGTTGTAAGGCGGATACTACTGTAGGGTACATGGCGCACCCACCTGACGGGATGGGGCATACCGTCTAGGCTTTCTGGCCAGATGGCCAAGCTGGTGGCCCTTCCCCTAACAGCACGCATGTTTATTTCTATTGGTCAAACCAGAGCTGGGACCAGAAAACCAAAATTGACCTTTATAAGGCCCCCTCTAAGTCGCCTTTTACGACAGGCAGGGGATACCGTGGATGAATTCTGCCCTCCCCATCCACAGGGGGTCTGAACAAATCAAAACTGGCAAGTTATTCGGCCATGTCGGCCCTATTAGTCGCCTCCTACGACAGGCAGGGCATACCGTGGGTGTATTCTAACCCGCACCCACACGGGGAAGGGCAATTTTCGTTGTTCTGCTGTCTACAGTGGAGCCTTCCGTATCACAGGACCAGTATGTTTCGGCATTCACTTTGTTGGAGGCAGTGAATGGACGGACATGTGCTCGAACGAATGCAGATGCACTGCGCGACACGAAAGTGAACTATGACCAAGTTGTGGCCTTAGTAACTGACTCGGCCAAATACATGACCTCGTGTTTTAGTGGGTTGTCACTCCTCTTGCCAGAAGACTCTCTTCACATTCAATGCTGGGCACATAAGGTAAATCTGGTTGGTGTTGTGGTGAAAGAATGTCTGTCGTCCCTGAAGAAATTAGTTGTTTCCGTTAAGCAAACATTTCTACGTGCCAGAAAGAAACGACACGCCTTCCGACAGTTCTTGCAGGAGAAAGAATCGGGGGCTGGGATGTTTTCAATTCCTGTTGCCACAAGGTGGAATTCCTGGTTGGAAGCAGTTGAGTGGCTGGCAGATAACTGGACCATTCTTTTCGAGTTTTTCCAAACCAATGATGGAAAAGAATCATTCACCACTGCATCTTCGCATCTGCAGAATATAACAGAATCGGAGCTACAAGTGCTTTATGTGCAAGCTCTTTTCGTTAAATCTGTAGCATCAGTGATGAAACCTCTATTGCTCAGACTGGAGACGAATTCCAAACCATTTGCTGCAGAAGTGTATCCCAAACTTCAGAATTTGAAGAAGCGTTTACAAGTGGTTGCTGCAGGAATGTTCAGCAACAAGGTCCAGGAAGAGCTTGATGCCCTGAAAGGTAATCTTAGGGGCAGAGCGATGGAGGAAATAAAGAAGACGTCAGGCCATATGCATACGAAGTTGGACAACCTGATGTTGGGGGACCCAGCCCGTACATTTTTGGAGCCAGTGTCTGAGCTCTTCTACAGGCAGAATGTCTTGTCGCAGTCTACAGCAGGAGACAAACTGAAGGCCCTATTCAGCAAAATACCGTCACTGAAGGGTATTCCCAGTGATGAAGGAGTGCTCGCATATAGGGATCTTTAGGATATTCTGAAGAATGCAGAAATAGCGGTGGAAGATGCTCTTCAGGCAATGCGAGAGGATCATCAACCCTTTGTTGATGGTGCATTAAGGGCACTGTGGGTTCCAGTGTCAAATGTAAATTGTGAAAGATTCTTTTCAAAAATTTCTTGTGTGTTGACGGATTTCAGAACTAATCTAACAATGACAAATTTGGAATTGCTGTCATCCTACAATGATGAATGTAAAATATGAAATGAGGAAGGGAGGTAAAGTTTGTAAATATCTTTTTTGTTTTTAATGTTTGCGATTTCTGTCTTTTGTACCAATAATTTTGAAGTTACAATATAAATATTTGAAAGTACTGACTGCATTTCTATTTCCCTAAGATCTATATTATCTAAGGATTTGTCTTTTCTACCCTATAATTTTTGTTTTCTACTCAAGAATTTTAATTACCTACCCAAGAATTTTCCCTCGTTACTCAATAATTTTTTCTCTTTTTACTCAAGAATTCAGCACCATTTCATTCGAGAAATTCGAGTGTCCCTACTGATTACCCTTGATTCTGTCTTTCGTCCTAGCAATATATTGCCTCCTTTCTTTAACCCAAAGTTTCAAACGTTTTGATTCATCTCAATTTTCAGAATATATCCAAGTTTTTTTTTGTCATACTGCACCCCCGCTTCGCGCCTCTTATGATTTGCTCCTTACCTCCATTGCTCAATATTTTGACACATATCATCCTCTAATTCCCAGTTCACACACCCCTAGTAAGAGACGGTCCTTGCTACCCTGGTGGGACGATGAATGCACGCGATTGGTTAAGAGGCGGAAACATTTATTAAGACTTTTCCTAACATAAACTGCTCAAAGAAATTAAAGCACCACTTTTTTCAAAGGCCACCAAATTTTGAAAAGTTGACCGTACAAGCTCGAAATCTCAGTATGACGTTTGTCCTAACGCCTACGAAGTCATATGCTTCAGCACAACTCCCCAACTTGAGTAGTTTCGGGGTAGCACCCCGAAAACCAGCCCATTTTCGAAAACCGCAAATTGAAGTTTGCGAAAAACGCTGCAGGACTTGTCGCAGGTCGCCAAGGCAGTCGAAAATGAATCAGACTTGCTGTTAAAGGTTCCACAAACACGTTGAAATCGTTACATTTGACGTTTGGGCATTTTCAACCCCCTTCATCATCCCCTAAACATGGACTACCATGCGTGTGGGTTGCGTATGATCGGTAATAGGTTACAACGTTTGGCAATGGGAGAAAAATGACGTGATGTGGGTTGCCTATGCATTGGTGTACTTACTAGAGGCTGTTAACGTTTTTGAAAACGTTTGGTCCCGTTTCCCACCCTACCGATGAATTCCATCCAACCTGCTGTTTTGGGCTCCATTGCAGGCCATAAGCTTAATTTTCATCCAACTCTGAAAACTCTGCCATGACGCGTTACGCGTCCAGACAGGGAGGGTTGGGGGTGCAAAAATTTCGAATTTGGGGGACGGAATGTCAATCAACGATCGGAAGGGGTTGATGTCGTGTCACCACTACTTCTAAGGACCTTTACAGCCCTTTCAGCGATTAAGACCTCGTTTCAGCCCTTAAAAAGGGCCTGATTCGAAAAATCATACAAACGGGGGTAGCAGGGGAAGGGGTGGTGACACAGGCACAGCTCCTTTTTTGAAACGTTAGGGGAAGACCCCCCCCCCCATTCACAGCACTGATAAACATCTCAATTAAAACCTTCCTTAGGGGTGAATCGAGAGGGGGTGGTTTGGTCCCATGCCAGTTGAGGGTGTTAGGGGGTGTGGACATTGCCGGAGGCCTTAAGAACTTACTTCAATCAGCAACTGAGGACGGTGTGCAGGTTTTCAGGTGGTTAAACATACCCGGTACCTTCTTAGACGCCCCCAATGGTAGTACATGTTTAGGGGATGATGAAGGGGGTTGAAAATGCCCAAACGTCAAATGTAACGATTTCAACGTGTTTGTGGAACCTTTAAGAGCAAGACTGATTCACTTTCGACTGCTTTGGCAACCTACGACAAGTCCTACAGCTTTTTTCGCAAACTTCAATTTGCGGTTTTCGAAAATGGGCTGGTTTTCGGGGTGCTACCCCGAAACTACTCAAGTTGGGGAGTTGTGCTGGAGCATATGCTTGGTAGGCGTCAGGACAAACGTCATACTGAGATTTCGAGCTTGTGCGGTCAACGTTTCAAAATTTGGTGGCCTTTGAAAAAGTGGTGCTTTAATTTTTTTGAGCAGCATATAATACCCCGTATACTTACCAACATTATAAAAAGTTGTTTGCCAAGTGCCAACAGTCTTTTAATGACAAACGAAGAGCAGCTTGGCGAGAATACGTCTCTACTATTCACCATCAGACGCCAATTACTCATATATGGACTGTGTTTAAAACCTTATCTCGCCGCCACTTACATCGTTTGAATTATGACAATTCCCTACGTTTTTATCGCAATATGACTCCTGCTTTTGTGGAACAGGAACACAACCCCATGTTTTCATGCCTTTTGCAACCGATAACTTTTTCCGAATTTCAACTAGCCGTAGTACACAAAAAATCTACTACCCCGGGCCCAGACTATATATCTTACCACGTCATTATTAGTCTCCCCAATAATGCACAAAGGGTTCTGTTAGACGTTTTTAATTCCGTTTTATGCTCAGGAAATGTCCCAGACGATTGGAATGAGTTTTTATTACTGCCTATTTTAAAACCGGGAAAAAATCCAGATTTAGCAGCTAGCTATCGTGGCATACATCTTGGGTCCTGTATTCGGAAGACTTTCCAAAGGATTTTGCTGACACGATTGGTATGGACCTTAGAATATCATGATTTGGTTCCGAAAACTCAATACGTCTTTGCAAAACGTAAATCTCCTACTGACGCCCTGAATATTTTTCTCCTTGATGTAATTTTGTCCTTTTGCCGTAAACACTCCACTTTAGCAGTATTTTTTAGATATTAAAGGTGCTTATGATAATGTGAATACCGTCTTATTACTGCAACTACTCCACCAAAGACAATTTCAGCTCATATTTATTAAAATCATCTCGGCATTTCTACATATCACACTTTCCACCTTTCCAACTGTGCCAAATTACAGGTATTCGTCATCTGGTCTGCCACAGGGTGATATTTTGAGTGGAATCCTATACCTAATTTACACAAGTGAGATTGAACGACTTTTACTTCCTCATGTCCGCCTAATACAATACGCTGATGATATACTTCTTTACTGTTCCCATTCTGACGTAAATACGTGTCGTCAGACCATATCTCATGCTCTCACGATATTACATTCCTGGCTATTTTCAAATGGTCTTGATACCGTTCCTCCAAAAAATTCTGCACTACTCTTAACTCATAAACGTGAGTGTGACCGGTCGCCTATCCCTTATAATCAGGGTACCATTCCACTTGTCCACCAAACTAAATATTTGGGGCTCATCATAGGCGATAAGTTAACCTGGTCGCCTCAAATAAATCACTTAACATCTCATGTGTACCAGAAATTAAATATATTACGTTCTTTAACTCGTCGTAATTGGGGAGCCGACCCACAGATATTATTGCTCTTTTACCGAAATCTGATTCGATCGGTACTCGATTACAGTAGCCATTATTATGATGTAATGCCAAAATTGCGACTCTGTGTGTTAGATAAGCTACAATACTCTGCCCTAAGAATTTTATTGTCCTAGGGGCCTTTTCTTCCACCCTCACACAGGCTCTTCTCGTCGAGGCTGCAGATCAACCTCTCCACCTCAGGTGACGTTATCTATCTTCACGGTATCTCCTACGACAAATGGCTCTCATAACATCATCCATCCTTCCAAAACTACAACTTCTCTCTGAATATCATCAGCGAAGTTTATTAAAACGTTATTCTCACCCCTCTATTCTCCTGTCATATATTGAGCTTTCAGGTTTTCGACCTAATATTCTTCAAACACGAAAACCCATTTGTTATAATGCCCCGCTCTCGGTGTAACTGTTTCAACCAGATGTTGTTCAACATTCCCCCATATATCTCGTATATCTTCTGTTCTTACTCCCTTCATTGCCCGCAAATATGTCTACAATCTCGAAGTAAATCATCAACAATATATAACACACGCACACAGTGGAAAAAGATGGCGTCACAGTGAAAGTGTAGTGAAATAGCAGCTAGTGTAAATATTTGATAAAAGTGGTAAAATATTATAACAGAGGTTTAAAATATATAAAGTTACTTTCCTTAGATCAAGTGTAATACGGAATATTGATAGTATTTAGAAATTCTTATTGATAATTTAATAAACTTAAACTAAGTTGTGGGAACGTGTATCCAAAGATTCGGTGACTTCTTCAATTACTGTTTGAACCAAGTAGAGCAGTGGTGCTTTTACGAGACTTCACCCGATTGGAAGATATACGTATTTCACATTCTTCTTTATTGGTAGGAAATTAGATTAATTCTATTAGGTAGTAATAATTAAAATAAATTTAGTGTAATTTGGTGTAAACATCTAGGCTAACTTAGATCTCTAGTATGACGACAGTAAACAGTGTTAGTGTCTCGTCAGGTAGTGTAACCGTAACGGATTTATGCTCGTCGTGCAAAATAAAAGTAAAAATGCAAATAAAACCATCTCAAGATCTCAGGTAAAATTGAATGAGGAGAAAAGTGAAACCGATTGTCGTAATGTAGGCCTACCACTACAGTCATGCGAATGTCATAACCTGAGAAACGAACTGTCCTCAAAAGACGAAATTATAAAGCTGCTAAAGGAAGATATTGCTAAGTTAATGGAAGAGATGAATAAATTAAAAGGAAACAGAGAGGAAAGCAAGGAAACTTGGTCGACAGTGATTGCTGGTAAGGTAAGATTGAATAAGCCTAGGCCTATAAATGGAGTACATTTAACTGAAATTCCCGTCTCAAATTCATTTGAAGTGCTTGACGAAGAAAATGATGACTTTCCTCAAGAAGAAAAGAAGAAAGTGATAAAGAGAAAATCCAGGAAGATGCGGATATTTGCGGATAGCCACGGGCGAGATGTAGCAGCAATTATATTGGAGAGAAGCAGAGAAATGGAGGTCACTTCGACAGTAAAGCCAGGAGGTCAAATTGCAGAGGTCACGAACGGAATGACAAGAGAGTGTGCGTCCCTTACTGCAAAGGACTACGCAGTGATCATCGCTGGAGCAAACGACGTCTATAGAAATGAGAGTAAAAAGGTAATCAAAGATTTAAAGAGTACATTGCCATCCATGCAAAAAAACAAATGTCATTATTGAAAACATTCCGCAGAGATACGATTTAATTCCCAAATAATGTGTAAATGTAGAAATAGAGGCTACAAATGGAAAAATTCATAAAATTTGTAAGAGTTTTCCAAATGTCCAAATTGTAGATGTAAGTAAATTAGACAGGAAGTTCCACACTCGGCATGGCCTACACTTAAATAGATTAGGAAAAGAGTATCTTGGTGATAAAATCTGCAAAATTGTAAATTCAAATGGTAAGAATAACTCAACAGTAATATCATTAGAGTGGAAGCAGGGAAACTGGTAGAAGAAGCCAAACGTGAGGTTTGGAAATCAGATCTTTTGAAGTCAAATTTAACGGAGTGTAACAATGGTATTTCGGATTTGTCTAGCAACAATAATAATAACAATTATGATTATAATAATGTAAATAAATCACCAACACAAGTTGGCAAAAGTAACAAATTTAAAATTTACCACCAGAATGTCCAGTCTCTTTATAATAAAATTGATTACATAAATCTAATGCTTAAAAATGAACTTAAAGACATCTCAGCACTATGTATTTCAGAACATTGGCTGAAAGAGGAACAACTCGAATTAATTCAATTCCCAGGGTTTACACAGGGTAGTAAATACTCTAGATCTATTCATAATGTTGAATTTTGGGCTTATGCCGTGTTTTATTATATTGCAATTCGACGCGTTTCGAAAGAAACCATGTCTTTCATCGTACGACAATGTTGCTAAGAGAAAGCAACGAAGAACATATAGAAGGTGCCCAAAGATGGACGCCATTATAGCCCCATGTTAGGGACAACGGAAAGCAGCAGTGAATTACTTTCTCAGGGTTCTGATAATAGGTAGCCAGGATTCACTGAGATTGTAGCCGGTGTCGCGGTTGAAATTATCTGGGTGTTTACGTATTTCAACCGCCTCCCTGATGATTCTGGGACGATATTGCTTTATACGGGCAAGAACATCCACCCCTTGGAACATGACATCATGGCCAGGTGTTAAAGCATGATCGGCAACAGCTGATTTATCAGGTTGAATGAGCCTGATACATCTATTATGTTCCTTAATGCGAGTGCATATTGTTCTCGAAGTCTGCCCGATGTAAACCTTGCCACAAGTACAGGGAACTCTGTAGATACCCGGTTGTTGCAATTTAGGCAAACTGTCCTTAGTTGGTCGCAGGAGTTGCCTAATCTTAACAGAAGTTCCAAATACAGTCCGTATGTTGTATCGACGTAGGATTTTAGCAATACGATCCGTTGTGTTATGTATGTACGGAAGGTAAGCAGTTCCTCTTACATCTCTTTTCTCAACTGACGTCCTATTATTATTTGTTGGTTTCAGAACCGTAGAAATCAAAGCCTTGCTATAACCGTTGCTCTCAAAGGTGGTTCGCAGGGTGTTAATTTCTTCTTGTAAAGAAGACACTTCACAAATCCTCCTAGCCCTGGTAGTTAGAGTTGTAAGGATACCATGTTTCTGGGCAGGGTGATGGTGAGAACTTGCGTGGAGATATCTATTGGTGTGTGTTGGCTTACGAAAAACGCTGTGTCCTAAAGATCCATCCTCTTTCTTGGTGACGAGAACATCTAAAAAAGGTATTTTGCCGTCAGATTCCTTTTCCATGGTGAAACAAATAGAAGGGTGCTGGAGATTAAGGTGATCCAGGAAATGGCTAAGATTTTCCTCACCTTCCGTCCAAACAACGAACGTGTCATCCACATAACGCCACCAGATCTTCGGTTTGAAAGGAGCCGATGACAAAGCTTTCTCTTCAAAGTTCTCCATGAAGAAATTAGCCACAACGGGAGAGAGAGGACTACCCATGGCCACACCATCAGTCTGCTCATAAAAATTCCCATTCCATAGAAAGTAGGAGGAGGTCATGCAGTGATAAAAAAGTCTTGTGATGTCTTCAGGAAAAAAGCCATTAATGAGAGACATAACACCATCAATAGGTACTCTCGTAAACAGAGACACCACGTCGAGACTCACTAGAATATCACCCGGCTGAAGTGTTATAGATTTTAACTTTTCCACGAAGTGTGTGGAATCCTTAATGTACGAAGGCGTGTTACCCAGAAGCGGCTGAAGTAGTCTACCTAAGTATTTGGAAAGGGCATATGTAGGAGAACCAATCGTACTAACAATAGGTCTAAGAGGAACATCTTCCTTATGTATTTTAGGAAGACCATAGAGTCTCGGAGGAATAGCATCCCCTGGAAGGAGAGTCTTCGCTGCATCCGCTGGAATAGATGATTGCTTGATCAATTTGACGGTGACATTTGAGTAGCGAGTAGTAGGATCACGACTATTAATCCTATATACAGGATCTGATAACAAAGACGAGATCTTGGAATCATAATCAACCTTATCCAATACCACTGTCGCGTTACCCTTGTCAGCGGGGAGAACGATAATATCAGAATTGTCCCTTAGATCTTTAAGTGCCCGGCTTTCGCCTTGTTTTAAGTTGGTGTTAGGTGGCTTAGCTGTCTTGAGAACTCGGGAACATTCTTGCCTGGCTTCCTCGGTCTCTTCAGGTGTGAGGTGATGTACTGAGGATTCTACGGATGTAATAAGTTCTTCAATAGGAATTCTTCTAGGCGCTACAGCAAAATTGAGACCTTTAGCGAGAACTGCCTGTTGGGTATCACTTAGGGGCTTGCTGGACAAATTTACGACAACCTTGTTAGCATCAAGTCTAATGGCTTGAGATTTCTGCAACTGACATAACCTATCATATTTGGAAATATGTCTGTCCCTCACCTGATCTAGAACGCTGTTAGCTTGCACTGAAGAAATACGATCAAAGATATTCCATAATTCCTCACTTACGAAGTTTGAGAGGCGTAGATGTAGCTGTAGTAACTCCCTCGAAATAAGATCCAACCGCTTACGAGTATGCTGTAACCTCTCTATCAATAACGCCTTGCTTGCACGACGATAGATTCTCGTTGCCTTAGGTGTTCTGAAGGAATGCTTCAACATAACAAAATTCGGTAGAATATCATGATCCCGGCATCTTAGGAAAAAACCGAATGAAGAGATTAGACACACCTTCTTGCGTCGAAACCTACTGAATCTAGACATCAGTCGGAAAATATCCTCCCCATAGAGGTTTCTAATATTGTCATTTAGACTTTCACGGCCCGTGTTATTATTCATAATGTTGAATTTTGGGCTTATGCCGTGTTTTATTATATTGCAATTCGACGCGTTTCGAAAGAAACCATGTCTTTCATCGTCAGGAATAATCTGGAATACGACAATGTTGCTAAGAGAAAGCAACGAAGAACATATAGAAGGTGCCCAAAGATGGACGCCATTATAGCCCCATGTTAGGGACAACGGAAAGCAGCAGTGAATTACTTTCTCAGGGTTCTGATAATAGGTAGCCAGGATTCACTGAGATTGTAGCCGGTGTCGCGGTTGAAATTATCTGGGTGTTTACGTATTTCAACCGCCTCCCTGATGATTCTGGGACGATATTGCTTCATACGGGCAAGAACATCCACCCCTTGGAACATGACATCATGGCCAGGTGTTAAAGCATGATCGGCAACAGCTGATTTATCAGGTTGAATGAGTCTGATACATCTATTATGTTCCTTAATGCGAGTGCATATTGTTCTCGAAGTCTGCCCGATGTAAACCTTGCCACAAGTACAGGGAACTCTGTAGATACCCGGTTGTTGCAATTTAGGCAAACTGTCCTTAGTTGGTCGCAGGAGTTGCCTAATCTTAACAGAAGTTCCAAATACAGTCCGTATGTTGTATCGACGTAGGATTTTAGCAATACGATCCGTTGTGTTATGTATGTACGGAAGGTAAGCAGTTCCTCTTACATCTCTTTTCTCAACTGACGTCCTATTATTATTTGTTGGTTTCAGAACCGTAGAAATCAAAGCCTTGCTATAACCGTTGCTCTCAAAGGTGGTTCGCAGGGTGTTAATTTCTTCTTGTAAAGAAGACACTTCACAAATCCTCCTAGCCCTGGTAGTTAGAGTTGTAAGGATACCATGTTTCTGGGCAGGGTGATGGTGAGAACTTGCGTGGAGATATCTATTGGTGTGTGTTGGCTTACGAAAAACGCTGTGTCCTAAAGATCCATCCTCTTTCTTGGTGACGAGAACATCTAAAAAAGGTATTTTGCCGTCAGATTCCTTTTCCATGGTGAAACAAATAGAAGGGTGCTGGAGATTAAGGTGATCCAGGAAATGGCTAAGATTTTCCTCACCTTCCGTCCAAACAACGAACGTGTCATCCACATAACGCCACCAGATCTTCGGTTTGAAAGGAGCCGATGACAAAGCTTTCTCTTCAAAGTTCTCCATGAAGAAATTAGCCACAACGGGAGAGAGAGGACTACCCATGGCCACACCATCAGTCTGCTCATAAAAATTCCCATTCCATAGAAAGTAGGAGGAGGTCATGCAGTGATAAAAAAAGTCTTGTGATGTCTTCAGGAAAAAAGCCATTAATGAGAGACATAACACCATCAATAGGTACTCTCGTAAACAGAGACACCACGTCGAGACTCACTAGAATATCACCCGGCTGAAGTGTTATAGATTTTAACTTTTCCACGAAGTGTGTGGAATCCTTAATGTACGAAGGCGTGTTACCCAGAAGCGGCTGAAGTAGTCTACCTAAGTATTTGGAAAGGGCATATGTAGGAGAACCAATCGTACTAACAATAGGTCTAAGAGGAACATCTTCCTTATGTATTTTAGGAAGACCATAGAGTCTCGGAGGAATAGCATCCCCTGGAAGGAGAGTCTTCGCTGCATCCGCTGGAATAGATGATTGCTTGATCAATTTGACGGTGACATTTGAGTAGCGAGTAGTAGGATCACGACTATTAATCCTATATACAGGATCTGATAACAAAGACGAGATCTTGGAATCATAATCAACCTTATCCAATACCACTGTCGCGTTACCCTTGTCAGCGGGGAGAACGATAATATCAGAATTGTCCCTTAGATCTTTAAGTGCCCGGCTTTCGCCTTGTTTTAAGTTGGTGTTAGGTGGCTTAGCTGTCTTGAGAACTCGGGAACATTCTTGCCTGGCTTCCTCGGCCTCTTCAGGTGTGAGGTGATGTACTGAGGATTCTACGGATGTAATAAGTTCTTCAATAGGAATTCTTCTAGGCGCTACAGCAAAATTGAGACCTTTAGCGAGAACTGCCTGTTGGGTATCACTTAGGGGCTTGCTGGACAAATTTACGACAACCTTGTTAGCATCAAGTCTAATGGCTTGAGATTTCTGCAACTGACATAACCTATCATATTTGGAAATATGTCTGTCCCTCACCTGATCTAGAACGCTGTTAGCTTGCACTGAAGAAATACGATCAAAGATATTCCATAATTCCTCACTTACGAAGTTTGAGAGGCGTAGATGTAGCTGTAGTAACTCCCTCGAAATAAGATCCAACTGCTTACGAGTATGCTGTAACCTCTCTATCAATAACGCCTTGCTTGCACGACGATAGATTCTCGTTGCCTTAGGTGTTCTGAAGGAATGCTTCAACATAACAAAATTCGGTAGAATATCATGATCCCGGCATCTTAGGAGAAAAGCGAGTGAAGAGATTAGACACACCTTCTTGCGTCGTAACCTACTGAATCTAGACATCAGTCGGAAAATATCCTCCCCATAGAGGTTTCTAATATTGTCATTTAGACTTTCACGGCCCGTGTTATTATTCATAATGTTGAATTTTGGGCTTATGCCGTGTTTTATTATATTGCAATTCGACGCGTTTCGAAAGAAACCATGTCTTTCATCGTACGACAATGTTGCTAAGAGAAAGCAACGAAGAACATATAGAAGGTGCCCAAAGATGGACGCCATTATAGCCCCATGTTAGGGACAACGGAAAGCAGCAGTGAATTACTTTCTCAGGGTTCTGATAATAGGTAGCCAGGATTCACTGAGATTGTAGCCGGTGTCGCGGTTGAAATTATCTGGGTGTTTACGTATTTCAACCGCCTCCCTGATGATTCTGGGACGATATTGCTTTATACGGGCAAAAACATCCACCCCTTGGAACATGACATCATGGCCAGGTGTTAAAGCATGATCGGCAACAGCTGATTTATCAGGTTGAATGAGCCTGATACATCTATTATGTTCCTTAATGCGAGTGCATATTGTTCTCGAAGTCTGCCCGATGTAAACCTTGCCACAAGTACAGGGAACTCTGTAGATACCCAGTTGTTGCAATTTAGGCAAACTGTCCTTAGTTGGTCGCAGGAGTTGCCTAATCTTAACAGAAGTTCCAAATACAGTCCGTATGTTGTATCGACGTAGGATTTTAGCAATACGATCCGTTGTGTTATGTATGTACGGAAGGTAAGCAGTTCCTCTTACATCTCTTTTCTCAACTGACGTCCTATTATTATTTGTTGGTTTCAGAACCGTAGAAATCAAAGCCTTGCTATAACCGTTGCTCTCAAAGGTGGTTCGCAGGGTGTTAATTTCTTCTTGTAAAGAAGACACTTCACAAATCCTCCTAGCCCTGGTAGTTAGAGTTGTAAGGATACCATGTTTCTGGGCAGGGTGATGGTGAGAACTTGCGTGGAGATATCTATTGGTGTGTGTTGGCTTACGAAAAACGCTGTGTCCTAAAGATCCATCCTCTTTCTTGGTGACGAGAACATCTAAAAAAGGTATTTTGCCGTCAGATTCCTTTTCCATGGTGAAACAAATAGAAGGGTGCTGGAGATTAAGGTGATCCAGGAAATGGCTAAGATTTTCCTCACCTTCCGTCCAAACAACGAACGTGTCATCCACATAACGCCACCAGATCTTCGGTTTGAAAGGAGCCGATGACAAAGCTTTCTCTTCAAAGTTCTCCATGAAGAAATTAGCCACAACGGGAGAGAGAGGACTACCCATGGCCACACCATCAGTCTGCTCATAAAAATTCCCATTCCATAGAAAGTAGGAGGAGGTCATGCAGTGATAAAAAAAAGTCTTGTGATGTCTTCAGGAAAAAAGCCGTTAATGAGAGACATAACACCATCAATAGGTACTCTCGTAAACAGAGACACCACGTCGAGACTCACTAGAATATCACCCGGCTGAAGTGTTATAGATTTTAACTTTTCCACGAAGTGTGTGGAATCCTTAATGTACGAAGGCGTGTTACCCAGAAGCGGCTGAAGTAGTCTACCTAAGTATTTGGAAAGGGCATATGTAGGAGAACCAATCGTACTAACAATAGGTCTAAGAGGAACATCTTCCTTATGTATTTTAGGAAGACCATAGAGTCTCGGAGGAATAGCATCCCCTGGAAGGAGAGTCTTCGCTGCATCCGCTGGAATAGATGATTGCTTGATCAATTTGACGGTGACATTTGAGTAGCGAGTAGTAGGATCACGACTATTAATCCTATATACAGGATCTGATAACAAAGACGAGATCTTGGAATCATAATCAACCTTATCCAATACCACTGTCGCGTTACCCTTGTCAGCGGGGAGAACGATAATATCAGAATTGTCCCTTAGATCTTTAAGTGCCCGGCTTTCGCCTTGTTTTAAGTTGGTGTTAGGTGGCTTAGCTGTCTTGAGAACTCGGGAACATTCTTGCCTGGCTTCCTCGGCCTCTTCAGGTGTGAGGTGATGTACTGAGGATTCTACGGATGTAATAAGTTCTTCAATAGGAATTCTTCTAGGCGCTACAGCAAAATTGAGACCTTTAGCGAGAACTGCCTGTTGGGTATCACTTAGGGGCTTGCTGGACAAATTTACGACAACCTTGTTAGCATCAAGTCTAATGGCTTGAGATTTCTGCAACTGACATAACCTATCATATTTGGAAATATGTCTGTCCCTCACCTGATCTAGAACGCTGTTAGCTTGCACTGAAGAAATACGATCAAAGATATTCCATAATTCCTCACTTACGAAGTTTGAGAGGCGTAGATGTAGCTGTAGTAACTCCCTCGAAATAAGATCCAACCGCTTACGAGTATGCTGTAACCTCTCTATCAATAACGCCTTGCTTGCACGACGATAGATTCTCGTTGCCTTAGGTGTTCTGAAGGAATGCTTCAACATAACAAAATTCGGTAGAATATCATGATCCCGGCATCTTAGGAGAAAAGCGAGTGAAGAGATTAGACACACCTTCTTGCGTCGTAACCTACTGAATCTAGACATCAGTCGGAAAATATCCTCCCCATAGAGGTTTCTAATATTGTCATTTAGACTTTCACGGCCCGTGTTATTATTCATAATGTTGAATTTTGGGCTTATGCCGTATTTTATTATATTGCAATTCGACGCGTTTCGAAAGAAACCATGTCTTTCATCGTACGACAATGTTGCTAAGAGAAAGCAACGAAGAACATATAGAAGGTGCCCAAAGATGGACGCCATTATAGCCCCATGTTAGGGACAACGGAAAGCAGCAGTGAATTACTTTCTCAGGGTTCTGATAATAGGTAGCCAGGATTCACTGAGATTGTAGCCGGTGTCGCGGTTGAAATTATCTGGGTGTTTACGTATTTCAACCGCCTCCCTGATGATTCTGGGACGATATTGCTTTATACGGGCAAGAACATCCACCCCTTGGAACATGACATCATGGCCAGGTGTTAAAGCATGATCGGCAACAGCTGATTTATCAGGTTGAATGAGCCTGATACATCTATTATGTTCCTTAATGCGAGTGCATATTGTTCTCGAAGTCTGCCCGATGTAAACCTTGCCACAAGTACAGGGAACTCTGTAGATACCCGGTTGTTGCAATTTAGGCAAACTGTCCTTAGTTGGTCGCAGGAGTTGCCTAATCTTAACAGAAGTTCCAAATACAGTCCGTATGTTGTATCGACGTAGGATTTTAGCAATACGATCCGTTGTGTTATGTATGTACGGAAGGTAAGCAGTTCCTCTTACATCTCTTTTCTCAACTGACGTCCTATTATTATTTGTTGGTTTCAGAACCGTAGAAATCAAAGCCTTGCTATAACCGTTGCTCTCAAAGGTGGTTCGCAGGGTGTTAATTTCTTCTTGTAAAGAAGACACTTCACAAATCCTCCTAGCCCTGGTAGTTAGAGTTGTAAGGATACCATGTTTCTGGGCAGGGTGATGGTGAGAACTTGCGTGGAGATATCTATTGGTGTGTGTTGGCTTACGAAAAACGCTGTGTCCTAAAGATCCATCCTCTTTCTTGGTGACGAGAACATCTAAAAAAGGTATTTTGCCGTCAGATTCCTTTTCCATGGTGAAACAAATAGAAGGGTGCTGGAGATTAAGGTGATCCAGGAAATGGCTAAGATTTTCCTCACCTTCCGTCCAAACAACGAACGTGTCATCCACATAACGCCACCAGATCTTCGGTTTGAAAGGAGCCGATGACAAAGCTTTCTCTTCAAAGTTCTCCATGAAGAAATTAGCCACAACGGGAGAGAGAGGACTACCCATGGCCACACCATCAGTCTGCTCATAAAAATTCCCATTCCATAGAAAGTAGGAGGAGGTCATGCAGTGATAAAAAAGTCTTGTGATGTCTTCAGGAAAAAAGCCATTAATGAGAGACATAACACCATCAATAGGTACTCTCGTAAACAGAGACACCACGTCGAGACTCACTAGAATATCACCCGGCTGAAGTGTTATAGATTTTAACTTTTCCACGAAGTGTGTGGAATCCTTAATGTACGAAGGCGTGTTACCCAGAAACGGCTGAAGTAGTCTACCTAAGTATTTGGAAAGGGCATATGTAGGAGAACCAATCGTACTAACAATAGGTCTAAGAGGAACATCTTCCTTATGTATTTTAGGAAGACCATAGAGTCTCGGAGGAATAGCATCCCCTGGAAGGAGAGTCTTCGCTGCATCCGCTGGAATAGATGATTGCTTGATCAATATGACGGTGACATTTGAGTAGCGAGTAGTAGGATCACGACTATTAATCCTATATACAGGATCTGATAACAAAGACGAGATCTTGGAATCATAATCAACCTTATCCAATACCACTGTCGCGTTACCCTTGTCAGCGGGGAGAACGATAATATCAGAATTGTCCCTTAGATCTTTAAGTGCCCGGCTTTCGCCTTGTTTTAAGTTGGTGTTAGGTGGCTTAGCTGTCTTGAGAACTCGGGAACATTCTTGCCTGGCTTCCTCGGCCTCTTCAAGTGTGAGGTGATGTACTGAGGATTCTACGGATGTAATACGTTCTTCAATAGGAATTCTTCTAGGCGCTACAGCAAAATCGAGACCTTTAGCGAGAACTGCCTGTTGGGTATCACTTAGGGGCTTGCTGGACAAATTTACGACAACCTTGTTAGCATCAAGTCTAATGGCTTGAGATTTCTGCAACTGACATAACCTATCATATTTGGAAATATGTCTGTCCCTCACCTGATCTAGAACGCTGTTAGCTTGCACTGAAGAAATACGATCAAAGATATTCCATAATTCCTCACTTACGAAGTTTGAGAGGCGTAGATGTAGCTGTAGTAACTCCCTCGAAATAAGATCCAACTGCTTACGAGTATGCTGTAACCTCTCTATCAATAACGCCTTGCTTGCACGACGATAGATTCTCGTTGCCTTAGGTGTTCTGAAGGAATGCTTCAACATAACAAAATTCGGTAGAATATCATGATCCCGGCATCTTAGGAGAAAAGCGAGTGAAGAGATTAGACACACCTTCTTGCGTCGTAACCTACTGAATCTAGACATCAGTCGGAAAATATCCTCCCCATAGAGGTTTCTAATATTGTCATTTAGACTTTCACGGCCCGTGTTATTATTCATAATGTTGAATTTTGGGCTTATGCCGTGTTTTATTATATTGCAATTCGACGCGTTTCGAAAGAAACCATGTCTTTCTTCGTACGACAATGTTGCTAAGAGAAAGCAACGAAGAACATATAGAAGGTGCCCAAAGATGGACGCCATTATAGCCCCATGTTAGGGACAACGGAAAGCAGCAGTGAATTACTTTCTCATGGTTCTGATAATAGGTAGCCAGGATTCACTGAGATTGTAGCCGGTGTCGCGGTTGAAATTATCTGGGTGTTTACGTATTTCAACCGCCTCCCTGATGATTCTGGGACGATATTGCTTTATACGGGCAAGAACATCCACCCCTTGGAACATGACATCATGGCCAGGTGTTAAAGCATGATCGGCAACAGCTGATTTATCAGGTTGAATGAGCCTGATACATCTATTATGTTCCTTAATGCGAGTGCATATTGTTCTCGATGTCTGCCCGATGTAAACCTTGCCACAAGTACAGGGAACTCTGTAGATACCCGGTTGTTGCAATTTAGGCAAACTGTCCTTAGTTGGTCGCAGGAGTTGCCTAATCTTAACAGAAGTTCCAAATACAGTCCGTATGTTGTATCGACGTAGGATTTTAGCAATACGATCCGTTGTGTTATGTATGTACGGAAGGTAAGCAGTTCCTCTTACATCTCTTTTCTCAACTGACGTCCTATTATTATTTGTTGGTTTCAGAACCGTAGAAATCAAAGCCTTGCTATAACCGTTGCTCTCAAAGGTGGTTCGCAGGGTGTTAATTTCATCTTGTAAAGAAGACACTTCACAAATCCTCCTAGCCCTGGTAGTTAGAGTTGTAAGGATACCATGTTTCTGGGCAGGGTGATGGTGAGAACTTGCGTGGAGATATCTATTGGTGTGTGTTGGCTTACGAAAAACGCTGTGTCCTAAAGATCCATCCTCTTTCTTGGTGACGAGAACATCTAAAAAAAGGTATTTTGCCGTCAGATTCCTTTTCCATGGTGAAACAAATAGAAGGGTGCTGGAGATTAAGGTGATCCAGGAAATGGCTAAGATTTTCCTCACCTTCCGTCCAAACAACGAACGTGTCATCCACATAACGCCACCAGATCTTCGGTTTGAAAGGAGCCGATGACAAAGCTTTCTCTTCAAAGTTCTCCATGAAGAAATTAGCCACAACGGGAGAGAGAGGACTACCCATGGCCACACCATCAGTCTGCTCATAAAAATTCCCATTCCATAGAAAGTAGGAGGAGGTCATGCAGTGATAAAAAAGTCTTGTGATGTCTTCAGGAAAAAAGCCATTAATGAGAGACATAACACCATCAATAGGTACTCTCGTAAACAGAGACACCACGTCGAGACTCACTAGAATATCACCCGGCTGAAGTGTTATAGATTTTAACTTTTCCACGAAGTGTGTGGAATCCTTAATGTACGAAGGCGTGTTACCCAGAAACGGCTGAAGTAGTCTACCTAAGTATTTGGAAAGGACATATGTAGGAGAACCAATCGTACTAACAATAGGTCTAAGAGGAACATCTTCCTTATGTATTTTAGGAAGACCATAGAGTCTCGGAGGAATAGCATCCCCTGGAAGGTGAGTCTTCGCTGCATCCGCTGGAATAGATGATTGCTTGATCAATTTGACGGTGACATTTGAGTAGCGAGTAGTAGGATCACGACTATTAATCCTATATACAGGATCTGATAACAAAGACGAGATCTTGGAATCATAATCAACCTTATCCAATACCACTGTCGCGTTACCCTTGTCAGCGGGGAGAACGATAATATCAGAATTGTCCCTTAGATCTTTAAGTGCCCGGCTTTCGCCTTGTTTTAAGTTGGTGTTAGGTGGCTTAGATGTCTTGAGAACTCGGGAACATTCTTGCCTGGCTTCCTCGGCCTCTTCAGGTGTGAGGTGATGTACTGAGGATTCTACGGATGTAATAAGTTCTTCAATAGGAATTCTTCTAGGCGCTACAGCAAAATTGAGACCTTTAGCGAGAACTGCCTGTTGGGTATCACTTAGGGGCTTGCTGGACAAATTTACGACAACCTTGTTAGCATCAAGTCTAATGGCTTGAGATTTCTGCAACTGACATAACCTATCATATTTGGAAATATGTCTGTCCCTCACCTGATCTAGAATGCTGTTAGCTTGCACTGAAGAAATACGATCAAAGATATTCCATAATTCCTCACTTACGAAGTTTGAGAGGCGTAGATGTAGCTGTAGTAACTCCCTCGAAATAAGATCCAACTGCTTACGAGTATGCTGTAACCTCTCTATCAATAACGCCTTGCTTGCACGACGATAGATTCTCGTTGCCTTAGGTGTTCTGAAGGAATGCTTCAACATAACAAAATTCGGTAGAATATCATGATCCCGGCATCTTAGGAGAAAAGCGAGTGAAGAGATTAGACACACCTTCTTGCGTCGTAACCTACTGAATCTAGACATCAGTCGGAAAATATCCTCCCCATAGAGGTTTCTAATATAATGTTGAATTTTGGGCTTATGCCGTGTTTTATTATATTGCAATTCGACGCGTTTCGAAAGAAACATAATAGATGTATCAGGCTCATTCAACCTGATAAATCAGCTGTTGCCGATCATGCTTTAACACCTGGCCATGATGTCATGTTCCAAGGGGTGGATGTTCTTACCCGTATAAAGCAATATCGTCCCAGAATCATCAGGGAGGCGGTTGAAATACGTAAACACCCAGATAATTTCAACCGCGACACCGGCTACAATCTCAGTGAATCCTGGCTACCTATTATCAGAACCCTGAGAAAGTAATTCACTGCTGCTTTCCGTTGTCCCTAACATGGGGCTATAATGGCGTCCATCTTTGGGCACCTTCTATATGTTCTTCGTTGCTTTCTCTTAGCAACATTGTCGTATTCCAGATTATTCCTGACGATGAAAGACATGGTTTCTTTCGAAACGCGTCGAATTGCAATATAATAAAACACGGCATAAGCCCAAAATTCAACATTATGAATAATAACACAGGCCGTGAAAGTCTAAATGACAACTCTAGATCTAATATTAGCCATGGTGGTACTTGCATCTTCTTAAGAAATAATTTAGATCATGAACATATAACTAATTATGGAACAGGATTTTGAATTCTCTGCCGTAAAAATACAGTAGTTTAAGTTAATAATTGTATGCGTATACCGTTCTCCGTCAGGAAATTTTCGTTTATTTATAGATAAATTAGAATTGTTACTCAATAACATGAGCAAAGTAAATTTCGATATAATAATTTGTGGGGATGTAAATGTGGATTTCTTAAAATTTGATAGAAATTGCGAATTATTAACACATTTACTAATTTACTATGGACTGAAACCTACAGTAAATACCCCAACAAGAATAACAAAATTTAGTAAAACCACTCCTGATCAAATTTTTCTAAATACAGATAAATATCACCATTCAATAGAAGTCTATTGTCCGGGTTTTAGTGACCACCATGGACAAATACTGAGTTTTGAAGTATCCGAAACAATCAATAATAATGATAATGGAGTAAAATTAAAGTGCAGGTCATTCACTGAATCAAATGTTACATATTTCAATGACTTATTAAATAAGGAAACATGGTCAGAAATTTATGAACTAGAAAATGTAAATGATAAATTTAATGCATTTAACAGTACCCTAAAATAGTATTTTGAAATAGCATTCCCCTTTAAACGAAGAACTGTTCGAAATAACAAAACTAGCAATTGGATAACGACAGGGATTATGAATTCATGTCAAAGAAAGAAATTTCTACACAAATTATATAAACAATACCGCACAACACCTGAATTCAATTTATACTACAAACAATACACTAGCATATTAAATAAGGTAATAAGACTAGCAAAGAAAATGCATAATGATAATTTTATTTCCCAATCATCTAATAAAAAAGTATGTGGTCCGTGATAAAGAAAGAAACTGGAAAATCTGCTAAAACACAAGGGAACATTACACTGACCAGAAATAATAAAGTGATTAATTATCCAGAGGAAATAGCAAACACTTTTAATGACTATTTTCTGGAAATTCCACAAAAATTATTAAATAAATCACAGGTAAATACACTAAATTCTAATAATAAAATAAATATATGTAGTGATTCTTTATTTATAAATCATGTCACAAGTGAAGAGGTAAGGATAGTTATAAAAGAGCTAAAAAATAAATTCTGTGCTGGCATTGATGGCATCCCTGATGCAATTTTAAAGAAATGTGCAGAAAATATAATAAATCCACTTACGCACTTAATAAACAGTTCAATTCTCTCAGGAACTTACCCGGATATTTTGAAGTTATCAAAAGTAATTCCAGTGCACAAAAACGGTTCAAAAGATGAATTAGATAACTATCGTCCTATTACCTTACCAACTGGTATTGCAAAAATTGTGGAAAAAATTATGTATAAGAGACTGATAAGTTTCATAGAAAAAAATAAAATATTATCAAACTCACAACATGGATTCAGAACGGAAAAATCTACACAGACAACAATTTATGAATTTATGAATTGACAATAAGGAACATGTAACTGGCCTATTCTTGGATTTATCGAAAGCATTTGATGTTGTTGACCATAAAATCCTCCTTACCAAACTAAATCAATATGGTATTAGAGGTCTAGCTAATAAATGGATAGAGTTTTACTTAAAAAGGCGTAAACGAATAGTAAGCTTGAGACACAAGGATGGTGGAACCAAATTACTTAATGAAACATTGTCCAATGAGGGAATTATTCATTTGGAGTACCCCAGGGATCGGTTTTGGGCCCACTACTCTTTCTTCTATATATCAATGATATAACACAGAACGTTCATTCACATAAGGAAATTTTGTTTGCGGACGATACAACACTCGTAATAAAAGGTGAAACTAAACAGGTCATACAGCAGTCTGCTGACTCCGTTACAGGAGGGTTAACCAAATGGTCACAAGATAATCGCCTCATAATCAACTATAAAAAACAGTATGTCTAAATTCCAACACTATACAGAATAGGAATCCTGCGAAGCCCAATATAACATTAAGTGGTCATCAAATAGAAAATAAATCAGAAACAAAGTTTTTAGGACTATGGTTACAACATGACTTGAAATGGAATAAACATATACAATATCTGAATACTGAACTGAACTCGATGTGCTTTATGTTACGTATTTTGAAAACCTGCACTAGCATGCACACATTAAGAAATACTTATTTTGCTTATTTCCATTCATACTTCAGATATGGGGTCATATTTTGGGGTATGTCGCCAGATGTACTAAGCACGTTTAGGATACAAAAGAGTGCGATTTGAATTATGGCAAATGTAAACACTAGAGAATCATGAAGGCCTCTGTTTAAAGATTTAAACATTCTCCCTCTGCCCTGTATATACACACATCAAAAAACGTTTTGCATCACCTCGGTTCCAAGAGTTCCGGAACCGTTAAATACAAAGGGAATAGAGATCAACACAAACAACATTTCAGCTCGTTTTATTGCTCATGAGACCCACACATTGCATGTTGTACCATCATACAGCTAGACTTTCAGCATTTGTGGTCCAGATTGCAGTACACACCACTACCTCTAATACCCAGTAGCACGTCCTCTTGCATTGATGCATGCCTGTATTCGCCGTGGCATACTATCCACAAGTTCATCAAGACACTGTTGGTCCAAATTGTCCCACTCCTCAACGACAATTCGGCGTAAATCTCTCAGAGTGGTTGGTGGGTCAAGACGTCCATAAACAGCCCTTTTCAACATATCCCAGGCATGTTCGATAGGGTTCATGTCTGGCGAACATGCTGGCCACTGTAGTCGAGCGATGTCGTTATCTTGAAGGAACGCATTCACAAGATGTGCACGATGAGGTCGAGAATTGTCGTCCATGAAGACAAATGCCTCTCCAATATTCTGCCGATATGGTTGCACTATGGGTCGGAGGATGTCATTCAGGTATCGTAAAGCCGTTTCGGAGCCTTCCATGACCACCAGTGACGTACGTCGGCCCCACATAATGCCACCCCAAAACATCAGGGAACCACCACCTTGCTGCACTCGCTGGACAGTGTGTCTAAGACGTTCAGCCTGACCAGGGTGCCTCCAAACACGTCTCCGACGATTGTCTGGTTGAAGGCATATGCGACACTCATCGGTGAAGAGAACGTGATGCCAATTCCGTGGGGTCCATTCAGCATGTTGTTGGGCCCATCTGTACCGCGCTGCATGGTGTCGGGGTTGCAAAGCTGGACCTCGCCATGGACGTCGGGAGTGAAGTTGCGCATCATGCAGCCTATTGCGCACAGTTTGAGTTGAAACACGACGTCCTGTGGCTGAACGAAACGCATTATTCAACATGGTGGCATTGCTGTCAGGGTTCCTCCGAGCGGCAATCCGTAAGTAGCGGTCATCCACTACAGTAGTAGCCCTTGGGCGGCCTGAGCGAGGCCTATCATCGACAGTTCCTGTATCTCTGTACCTCCTCCATGTCCGAACAACATCGCTTTGGTTCACTCTGAGACGCCTGGAAACTTCCCTTGTTGAGAGCCCTTCTTGACACAAAGTAACAATGCGGACGCGATCGAACTGCGGTATTGACCTTCTAGGCATGGTAGAACTACAGACAACATGAGCAGCGTACCTTCGTCTGGTGGAATGACTGGAACTGATCGGCTGTCGTACCCCCTCGGTCTAATAGGCCCTGCTCATGCATGGTTGTTTACATCTTTGAGCAGTTTTAGTGACATCTATGAACAGTCAAAGGGACTGTATCTTGGATACAATATACACAGTCAACGTCTATATGCCGGAGATCTGGGAACCGAGGTGATGCAAAACTTTTTTTGATGTGTGTATATCTGTGAAAGTATTATGTTTTTTAAAAAGAATTTAATGAATAAGGATGTTTTTCTTAAAACAAACAGTGATGTTCATAGGCATAACACAAGACAAAATCAAAACATTCATATTTCACACACACACACACACACAAGCATATATCAAAAAGGTACTTTTCACACTGGAGTTAAATTATATAATAAACTACCCCAGTATATAAAACTGGCCCCAAAAATGAAAACCTTTGATAGAATGTTGAAAGCTTATCTGCAGTGCCATTGTTTTTACTCAGTAGTTGAATATTTTAGCGTATAGGAGCGATGAAATCTATAATTATATTTTACTTTTTAAATTTAATTGTAATACCTAGCTGTATGTTGTTGTATTTATAGAATTAAGTTTTCATATTATGATAATAGAGTGAGGTGTAAATAGTTGTGCAATAAGATTGTATCTATTAAGATTTGCTATTATAATAAGTTAAATAGTTATAATATTAGTAATATATACCTGTTAGTTCTTTTATTTTATAGATGTAAATTCTGACGTGTCCTATATCAAAAATGTATTGAATGCATGTATTTGATCAAATGGAATTAATAAAAATCTATCTATCTATTTATCTATACAGATGGATCAAAATGTTTCTCTCCCTCAAGTACGGGAGCTGCATTTTATATCCCCTCTATATCATATCTCTCCTCATTTAAATTGCCGCATACTCTCTATTTTTTCGGCGGAAGCATTTGCTACTCGTCAAGCGCTTATTTATATCAAAATGAATAACATAACTAAGTCTCTCATTCTCTCCGATTCTGAAAGTGTTCTACAGGCCTTACATCGTGCACATACTTCGAATAATTGGTTTGTATTAATATCATCAATTTAACGTATGAATTATCTAATTTGGGCTGCCGGATAGTTTTTTCATGGATACCGGGACATTCCAACCTATCTGGGAACGAATGTGTTGATAAAACAGCAAACGAAGCAGCCACGGGTCACGATACCGGTACATTGACGAATTTGGTTACTCCAGCCTCCGATTATATTCCCCTTATAAAAACTCAATTACTGGCACTTAATATATTGCCACGGTGGTTGAGTGGATAGCGTGTCGGTCTACTAACCCCAAGATTGCAGATTCGCTCCTGGCCGTGGTAAGTGATTTTTGAAAGGCCGCAAAAACACGACACGCATGTCATACGATGTTTGCATGTTAAAGAACCCATTTGAATTCAGTAGGCCTTGTTCATAATGGCAAAATTAATCTCGGGATTTTCCGCCAACACAAAGTTCCTCATTTCTCTACTAGAAAGTGCTATAGTGTTCAAGGAGCTTAGATATCTAACCTCCTTGACTTTCATAGTGATTCAAGGAACAACGAAATTCGACATGCAAGCTACCCTCTGGGTGTCAAATTATAAAAAAGCTTGCACCCGGTACCGAGGCCATACGATATTATTACCGGCACTTAATATTTGGTTACAACAATGGCAAGATTATACACGCACGAAAGTCTACGCTCCAAGATGGCGTCACAGTGTAAGTGTAGTGAAATAGCAGCTAGTGTAAATATTTGATAAAAGTGGTAAAATATTATAACAGAGGCTTAAAATCTATAAAGTTACTTTCCTTAGATCAAGTGTAATACGGAATATTGATAGTATTTAGAAATTCTTGTTGATAATTTAATAAACTTAAACTAAGTTGTGGGAACGTGTATCCAAAGATTCGGTGACTTCATCAATCACTGTTTGAACCAAGTAGAGCAGTGGTGCTTTTACGAGACTTCACCCGATTGGAAGATATACGTATTTCACATTCTTCTTTATTGGTAGGTAATTAGATTAATTCTATTAGGTAGTAATAATTAAAATAAATTTAGTGTAATTTGGTGTAAACATCTAGGCTAACTTAGATCTCTAGTATGACGACAGTAAACAGTGTTAGTGTCTCGTCAGGTTGTGTAACCGTAACGGATTTATGCTCGTCGTGCAAAATAAAAGTAAAAAATGCAAATAAAATCATCAAAAGATCTCAGGTAAAATTGAATGAGGAGAAAAGTGAAACCGATTGTCGTAATGTAGGCCTACCGCTACCGTCATGCGAATGTCATAACCTGAGAAACGAACTGTCCTCAAAAGACGAAATTATAAAGCTGCTAAAGGAAGATATTGCTAAGTTAATGGAAGAGTTGAATAAATTAAAAGGAAACAGAGAGGAAAGCAAGGAAACTTGGTCGACAGTGATTGCTGGTAAGGTAAGATTGAATAAGCCTAGGCCTATAAATGGAGTACATGTAACTGAAATTCCTGTCTCAAATTCATTTGGAGTGCTTGTCGAAGAAAATGATGACTTTCCTCAAGAAGAAAAGAAGAAAGTGATAAAGAGAAAATCCAGGAAGATGCGGATATTTGCGGATAGCCACGGGCGAGATGTAGCAGCAAGCGTATTGGAGAGAAGCAGAGAAATGGAGGTCACTTCGACAGTGAAGCCAGGAGCTCAAATTGCAGAAGTCACGAACGAGATTATAGGAGAGTGTGCGTCCCTTACTGCAAAGGACTACGCAGTGATCATCGCTGGAGCAAACGACGTCTATAGAAATGAGAGTAAAAAGGTAATCAAAGATTTAAAGGGTACATTGCCATCCATGCAAAAAACAAATGTCATTATTGTAAACATTCCGCAGAGATACGATTTAATTCCCAAGTCATGTGTAAATGTAGAAATAGAGGCTACAAATGGAAAAATTCATAAAATTTGTAAGAGTTTTCCAAATGTCCAAATTGTAGATGTAAGTAAATTAGACAGGAAGTTCCACACTCGGCATGGCCTACACTTAAATAGATTAGGAAAAGAGTATCTTAGTGATGAAATCTACAAAATTGTAAATTCAAATGGTAAGAATAATTCAACAGTAATATCATTAGAGTGGAAGCAGGGAAACTGGTAGAAGAAGCCAAACGTGAGGTTTGGCATTCACATATTTTGAAGTCAAATTTAACGGAGTGCAACAATGGTATTTCGGATTTGTCTAGCAACAATAATAATAACAATTATGATAATAATAATGTAAATACATCACCAACACAAGCTTGCAAAAGTAACAAATTTAAAATTTACCACCAGAATGTCCAGTCTCTTTATAATAAAATTGATTACATAAATCTAATGCTTAAAAATGAACTTAAACACATCTCAGCACTATGTATTTCAGAACATTGGCTGAAAGAGGAACAACTTGAATTAACTCAATTCTCAGGGTTTATACAAGCTAGTAAATACTCTAGATCTGATATTAGCCATGGTGGTACTTGCATCTTCTTAAGAAATAATTTAGATCATGAACAGATAACAGCTTATGATTATCTAATTATGGAACAGGATTTTGAATTCTCTGCCGTAAAAATTCAGCAGGTTAAGTTAATAATTGTATGCGTATACCGTTCTCCGTCAGGAAAGTTTCCTATATTTATAGATAAATTAGAATTGTTACTCAATAACATGAGCAAAGTAAATTTCGATATAATAATTTGTGGGGATGTAAATGTGGATTTCTTAAAACTTGATAGAAATTGTGAATTATTAACACAGTTACTAATTTCCTATGGACTGAAACCTACAGTAAATACACCAACAAGAATAACAAAATTTAGTAAAACCACTCCTGATCAAATTTTTATAAATACAGATAAATATCACCATTCAATAGAAGTCTATTGTCCGGGTTTTAGTGACCACCATGGACAAATACTGAGTTTTGAAGTATCCGAAGTAATCAATAATAATGATAATGGAGTAAAATCAAAGTGCAGGTCATTCACTGAATCAAATGTTACATATTTCAATGACTTATTAAATAAGGAAACATGGTCAGAAATTTATGAACTAGAAAATGTAAATGATAAATTTAATGCATTTAACAGTACCCTAAAACACTATTTTGAAATAGCATTCCCCTTTAAACGAAGAACTGTTCAAAATGACAAAACTAGCAATTGGATAACAACAGGGATTATAAATTCATGTCAAAGAAAGAAATTTCTACACAAATTATATAAACAATACCACACAACACCTGAATTCAATTTATACTACAAAAAATACACTAGCATATTAAATAAGGTAATAAGACTAGCAAAGACAATGCATAATGATAATTTTATTTCCCAATCATCTAATAAAAACAGGGCTATGTGGTCCGTGATAAAAAAAGAAACTGGAAAATCTGCTAAAATACAAAGGAACATTACACTGACCAGAAATAATAAAGTGATTAATTATCCAGAGGAAATAGCAAACACTTTTAATGACTATTTTCTGGAAATTCCACAAAAATTAATAAATAAATCACAGGTAAATACACTAAATTCTAATAATAAAATAAATATATGCAGTGATTCTTTATTTATAAATCATGTCACAAGTGAAGAGGTAAGAATAGTTATAAAAGAGCTAAAAAATAAATTCTGTGCTGGCATTGATGGCATCCCTGATGCAATTTTAAAGAAATGTGCAGAAAATATAATAAATCCACTTACGCACTTAATAAACAGTTTAATTCTCTCAGGAACTTACCCGGATATTTTGAAGTTATCAAAAGTAATTCCAGTGCACAAAAACGGTTCAAAAGATGAATTAGGTAACTATCGTCCTATTACCTTACCAACTGGTATTGCAAAAATTGTGGAAAAAATTATGTATAAGAGACTGATAAGTTTCATAGAAAAAAATAAAATATTATCAAACTCACAACATGGATTTAGAACGGAAAAATCTACACAGACAGCAATTTACGAATGTAGTAATAGTATACTGAAATTAATTGACAATAAGGAACATGTAACTGGCCTATTCTTGGATTTATCGAAAGCATTTGATGTTGTTGACCATAAAATCCTCCTTACCAAACTTAATCAATATGGTGTTAGAGGTCTAGCTAATAAATGGATAGAGTCTTACTTAACAAGGCGTAAACAAATAGTAAGCTTGAGACACGAGGATGATGGAACCAAATTACTTAATGAAACATTGTCCAATGAGGGAATTATTGAATTTGGAGTACCCCAGGGATCGGTTTTGGGCCCACTACTCTTTCTTCTATATATCAATGATATAACACAGAACGTTCATTCACATAAGGAAATTTTGTTTACGGACGATACAACACTCGTAATAAAAGGTGAAACTAAACAGGTCATACAGCAGTCTGCTGACTCCGTTACAGGAGATTTAACCAAATGGTCACAAGATAATCGCCTCATAATAAACTATAAAAAGACAGTATGTCTAAATTTCCACACTATACAGAATAGGAATCCTGCGATGCCCAATATAACATTAAATGGTCATCAAATAGAAAATAAATCAGAAACAAAGTTTTTAGGACTATGGATACAACAAGACTTGAAATGGAATAAACATATACAATATCTGAATACTAAACTGAACTCGATGTGCTTTGCGTTACGTATTTTGAAAACCTGCACTAGCATGCACACATTAAGAAATACTTATTTTGCTTATTTCCATTCATACTTAAGATATGGGATCATATTTTGGGGTATGTCGCCAGATGTACTAAGCACGTTTAGGATACAAAAGAGGGCGATTAGAATTATGGCAAATGTTAACTCTAGAGAATCATGTAGACCTCTGTTTAAAGATTTAAACATTCTCTCACTGCCCTGCATATATATCTTTGAAAGTATTATGTTTTTTAAAAAGAATTTAATGAATAAAGATGTTTTTCTTAAAACAAACAATGATGTTCATAGGCATAACACAAGACAAAATCAAAACATTCATATTTCACACACACACACAAGCATATATCAAAAAGGTACTTTTCACACTGGAGTTAAATTATACAATAAACTACCCCAGTATATAAAACTGGCCCCAAAAATAAAAACCTTTGATAGAATGTTGAAAGCTTATCTGCAGTGCCATTGTTTTTACTCAGTAGTTGAATATTTTAGCGTATAGGAGTGGTGGAATCTATAACTATATTTTACTTTTTTAATTTAATTTTAATACCTAGCTGTATGTTGTTGTATTTATATAATTAAGTTTTCATATTATGATAATAGAGTGAGGTGTAAATAGTTGTGCAATAAGATTGTATCTATTAAGATTTGCTATTATAATAAGTTATAAATAGTTATAATCTTAGTAATATATACCTGTTAGTTCTTTTATTTTATGCATGTAAATTCTGACGTGTATTAGGTATCATCACATTTCGGCTATTGCTATTTGCATCTTTTGGAAAGTGATGAAAACGTATATCCGCAGCCCTCTTATACATCGACTTACAGCCGTAAACTGAGCAATACACTTTGCTTTTACTAATTTTTCACTCTATCAACGAGTAAAACTTATTACTTATGTATAAAGACACGAACAATTTACCACGATCTGTTTACCAATACAAGAAACCATATACAAACAGTCACCACGTGACAAATGTACCCTACTTGGTAAGTTTCTCATTTTTACCGCTAGATGTCATATCAGATAGCTGGAGTTGCCAATAATGGAACTTACATTAGACGTTATATTATTACGATTATCCGTTTAAGATTTCATCATGCCTTAACACCGGTATATATTGCCCGCTGTAAGCTTCGTCCTTCGGATCTCTGCGACTGTTCTATGGCAATCGGTACCATTAATCCATTGTGCGAATCTTTTCTCTATTATTAATCATAAAAAAGGGAGCGGCTTGGCGGGCGGCACATTGGAGGAAGTGAAAAGACGTAACAAGAATAGAGTTATTGCGTGTAGCATCGTGTAGTGTTCTGTATGCTCTTTCGAGTGCTTTGTATTGGCCATTGGCTGTGAACAATGTATTAATTAAGGGGCGGGTTCACCATGGTTCGTTAAAATGTTAACAAACCAATTAAGGCCGTTGACGGACGATTACCGAAATGTTGTGGTTCACCAAACTTTAACAATCCATTAGCTTCCCTAACAAGCCGTCAAAACTAATTGCTCTGTCAACATGGAATTAACGACTTGACGGTAGATTTACGTAGCAATCAAATCCAAAATGGCGTGCGGGGAAAGCTGGAATAGTCGTGCATTAAACTTTATTCTCAACGATGACGATGTTTTTGAAGACATGCTAGATTTTCTTCGACCACTAACTTATAAATAACGAAGGAATTACTTGAATGAATGCGACGACATAGAATTTATTATGAGATTTCGGTTGTCAAAACCTTCTGTGTTGATGAATGTTCTACAGATGACAGAACCTAACCTGGAATTCCCATCTGATAAGTAATATAGCTTAGGCCTATGTACCATTCCTTATTTATGTGTAATATCCTGTGATGCATTACGGTGTAGCTCATGCAGTTAATTTAATAATAGACTACCGAGACGTCTCAACATCAGTACTCTTATTTATTTTTACGTGTAGTGAATTACGTTATAAATCATCCTAGTTAATTTAATTTAATAAAAGACTACCTAAACGTTACAGCATCAGTCCTCTTATTTTCAACGATTTCACGATGCTCATCCACCGAGTAGATAAGGGTGGATAATCATGTTTTTTTTTTTTTTAATTTAACGAATGTTTCACAGTCCCCGGCTCTTCTTGCTCTTTTCTTCATCAGCCATGTTTGTTTTTAACCAAGGAGCATGTAACTTTTAAGCCTTTTCAGTTAACGGCCTGCTCGATTACACCAAAGAATAAACAAATACCGCCACAATCATCATCTTTCAATGAGTTTTGTACAGCCCTTAACCATAACGCTTCGTTTGCTAATGCCAATCGGCGAATGTGCTGGTGAAACGCCAACGAGCTTAATGCCGATGTTTAAGTTAACAACTTGAGGTGAAGACTCAGCTGTTCGTTAACGCCACGGGGTGCCATTATTAAAATTTATAGCTGAACATGGCGGACTATAGTTGGAAGAAGTTAACTCTGTGAGCAGAATTGTCTTATACCGAGCATAATCCGACTGTGAACACAGTTCAAAAGTTGAAAATAAGTCCATATAATAACTTGTGAACATATAGCAAGTAACCCAAAATACGAAGTGCAGTGGAAGTGAAGTAATTGTGATTTAATTGCTTATCTTGGCGAGTTTGCAAAGATGTTATAGACATAGACTGTTCAAACAAGTATAAAAGAAACTAATTCAATGCTTTCTCTAAGTGATCACATTTCTAACCTCGTGTGAATTGTCGAACATCGTGTGTGATCATGTTAAATGCCTTTCTAATGTTCTAATATGTCTTATGTAAAAGTGAATATTTAGTCGTGTGCAGTCGTCTTCTTTTCATAGTGTAGATATTATTACCGGTACCGGTAATGTAAGATGTCAGCGAATAATAAAGCAAACTTCAAAAGTAGCAACGATCAAGAAATCGACCAGTGTGAAATATGTAGTAAAGCAGTATCAGATAATGATAAAGCTATAGAATGTGATAAATGTAATAAATGGCAACACCTCGAATGCAGTGGCCTTACGAAAGGAGAATTCGACTGCGTTAATAGAAAAAATAGTAGACTATTATGGCTGTGCACGGAATGTAACACTATGATCTTGACAAAACCAAAGCCGGACTCCGACAACTCGGATGAAATGACTAGCAGGATAGAGAAATTGCTTGTTGCCATGGAAACTAAAATACAAGATTGAATTACAATGGAAATAAGCAATTTACAAAAGGTACTAGAGTCACGCATCCAACCCGCAAACATAATCAAACCTATGCAGAAGTCTCAGCCAGATAATCAAAGTTCTTCTACGCAGTCTTCCCTCACTAAAGACGGTTTATATAGCCAACATGGTTCACGCGAGGACGATCTTCATAAGAAGAGAGAAGATAACAATACAATTGTAGCAGATATTCATCCAGTTGACATTAAAAACAAACGAAAAAGAACGGCACCAATAGCGCCGGGGCGAGACATCTTAATTCAAACAAAGAGAAACAATGTTCCCTCTAAGTTGGGAGGAGAGACGCACGTTGTGGTGAAGGAGTCATCGGCACAGGATGTAGTCGCTCAAGAAGAAGAAGAAACTGGGCCATTCAAGACACACAGGAGACGTCGCAGTCAGAGGCAGGGCCTGATTATCGGTACCAAACAAGGTAACGACGAAGACTTACAGTCAGCAGACAAGACAGCTTGGTTGTATGTGTGCAGGGCTAAGAACGGAACGACCGAAAATGCAATTCGAACCTTTCTATTACGCAACAACATAACCGAGGGAGTTGTTTGTGAAAAGCTCAACACACTAGGTTCTAAGGAAGCCTTTAAGGTTGGC
This sequence comes from Meconema thalassinum, assembly GCA_946902985.2. Taxonomy (NCBI): domain Eukaryota; kingdom Metazoa; phylum Arthropoda; class Insecta; order Orthoptera; family Tettigoniidae; genus Meconema; species Meconema thalassinum. The sequence goes on along the minus strand of OX336388.2, from coordinate 2,103,914,274 downwards.
ATTCCTTTTAATGATCTCGCCGAATTAGAGAAACCAGAGTTTTGGCCAAAAGGGGTGCTTGTTAGAAGATTCCTTTTTCGAGGCCACAGATTTACCGAAGGAGCTGATTTCGAATAACCAAACTATAAAACTTCCTTTATGGAACACGGAAGGACTAAGAAACGCGTTACAATTTACGCCACCAAATCTAACATTGAACTATGACATAATGATTATGACAGAGACCTTTTTACAAGAACCTTTAGACTTAGCAGGTTTCTACGGGGTACATGCCTAAGCAAATGCCACAGGAGGCAGTCCAGCTGGCAGAGTGTCTTGCTTTCTTAAACTGACAGCTGGAAGCATACTGGAGTACAAGACAGAGTCAAATGCCATAATAGTCAAAACAACAAGGCTCACTCTAATAGGGGTATACATCTCTCCAGTTACGGCAACAGAAGATGTAATAGACGCTCTTCTAAGAACAATAGGTCATGTAACAAGTCACACGAATGTAATATTAGCAGGCGACATTAACTGCAGAACTGACAAGCCAAGTATAAAGACTGATCTAGTTTTGGAAACCCTAGAAGAAGAAGGGTTCGCGTTAGTAAACGAAAAAACTTTTCAAACTTATTTCGCACACAATGGAGCAAGCGCCATCGATCAAGTGTTCTACAGGGGAAAAGCGATTCGCATAGTGAAACAAGAAGGATTATGGGCATCAGGTGCTTCTCCAATTCAAAAACACATCCCCGTGCACACTGAGATAGAAATAGCGTCACAGACTGCATCAGCACAACGATTTCCAGAGGAAGTCCCTTCTAGGAACCTAGATCAGACAAAATTGCAGGACATAACATGTATTGAAGAAGCAAAAGCCCTCATCGCTCAGGATCAATTAGATGACGCGGCGCAGTGTGTTAGCTTGTTGATCAGCAAAGCCTTCGTCTACAGAAGAAAGAGACATGCACAAAAATGGTTCGATAGTGAGTGCTACATTACTCGGAAAATTACACTACAATCGTTGTACAAAGCTAAGTGCACAAACGACAAAGTTGATTTGGAGGATTACGCTACGAGGAGGAAAGAGTATAAACTACTACTTCAGACTAAAAGAACCGAGCACATTGAAACCGAAGCTAGGGAAACAGCGGAACTAGCGAGATCAGATCCCTACTTAGCTCTAAGAAAGAGGCAAGCTCCTAAGGCAAGAGAGATACCAATAGAGACATGGGCGGAACATTTCCCCGGGATCCTCAACAAGAATGGAACATTGGAAGAACACCAACAAGTCTCTGCTACAAATTGCATAGCTGATTATTTCCTCCAAATAACCACCGATGAAATACAAACTAATATCACGTCATCTAAGAAGGGTAAGGCGGCAGGACCTGACAAGATATTCATAGAACGCATAAAAGAGACACAAGATCTGCTTCTGCCCATCTGGACAGACCTATTTAATAAGTGCTTGTATACAGGAGTCATTCCTGTAAGCTGGAGAACGGCCCAAATGACAATTCTGTACAAGGGGAAAGGAAACACTGAAGATCCCAACTCTTACAGAGGAATAGTACTAGAGCCCACGATATTCAAGATTTTCTCTAAAATTTTAACAAAAAGACTAGCCAAGGAGGTGGATATGTACATACCAGATTGCCAATTCGGCTTTCGAGAAAGACGGAGTACTCTACAAGCAGTGGCATTACTACAAGAAGAAGTGGAACAAGCTCTGAGGCATAAGAAAGGGAAATTCCTCGTGGTCTTCATAGACTATCGTAAAGCTTTTGACTTGATAGACAGGAATATCCTCAGAAATAAACTTAAAGGGATGCTAGGAAATTCTAGCCCCCTGGCGAGAATAGTTGAGGTAATCCTAGCATACAACTATATCATTTTAAATGACGGTGTAGTTCTGTCTGAAAAGGTCCGTCAGACAAATGGCCTACTTCAGGGCGATCCTATGAGTCCCCTACTTTTTAACATCTTGACAGCTGACATTATTAACACCGTCCAAGACTACCCAACAGTGAAACTTATCATGAACGCCGATGACATGGCTCTAGGTTCACATTGCATAAGTGATCTGCGTGCCGCTCTTCAGAAACTTGTATTATGGGCTGACGAAAACAGTTTAGTGATCAACAAAGAAAAAACAGTGCACATGACTTTTAGAAAAGGAGGCAAACTGGCGTTGGATGATCATTTAACTCTGCAAGGAGATATGCTAAGAGTAGTAAATAATTTCCGGTATTTAGGAATATATCTACAAAGGACACTGTCTTCCTACAGGATACACACTCAGGAAAGGGCTTCAGCAGCTACGAAAGCCACTCATCGAATTAAAAATATCCGACAACTTTCTTTGCCCACTGCAATGTCATTGTTCAAAACAGTAATAACTCCAATTGCCTCATATGGAATAGAATTAATATGGGATAAGCTTTCGAGTAGCGATTTCAAACGATTAGAAAGTGTTAAAGCACGATATCTGAAGAGTGCTTTGGGAGTTGGGATTTATGCACCCTCAAGGATTGTATACGAATTAGCCAGGGAAAGCTTCTTCTTGGAAGACCTGAGACTGCAATTCACGCTGTCATCTACCGGCCCTTACCAAGCGCATCTCGAACTGCGGCGGAGGAAGAGAAATGACATTGTTGTTGTTGTTGTGGTAAGATTGATGGACACAGTTGCCTCTTCGCCCAATAGCTTCTGTACAGATTTCACCACAGTAGCACATACCCGTCACACGCCATGTTTGTAAACACAGACAGAAATTTGCTAACCTAACCATTCGCCTATAAAAACCTATCCAAATGGTCCGTAGCACAAAGGTATGCACTATACTCTTGGAAGGGTTAAGGAAAAATCAGTACACACATATTTCGTGTCAAATCGTAAAACGTAGAAAAATACAGCAAACGAAAGAGGGGACCATAAATTATAACGTAAAAGGGAGATGGTCCAAATACTCCATTATGGCCTCGACCAATGGAATTACAGGATTATGCAACATAGTGGACATATTTAAGGGCAATGTACAACCTAACGATCTTAACTTTCTGAGCATCACTATCCTCGGTTCATTGAAAACGTCACACTGAAACATCAGATGGCTAAGTGTACCCCTCATTCTACCACACTCACACCTAGCATTCTCGCGAAGGTTCATTCGTGCCATATACACCGGTGTCAGAGCATGCTGAAAACGTAAACGTATTATAGTAATAATGTGGCGTCTCGTATATTTGCCTACCCGAAACCATGGTGTTGTTCTGATAGTGGGTTGTACCAGAAAATAATTACGAGCCTTAACGGGCGCGATATTAGACCATTCAGTTTGCCATTCATCGAGAAGCTGGGAATAGATAACAGCCAGGAAGTCCGTAAAAGGTACAGCGATATTATAAACGACCCCATATCCCTGTGCTGCCCACTTTGCCATGCGGTCAACATCCTCGTTTCCTTGGATACCCGAATGCCCCGGGGTCTTCCTGAGCCATGGTCTGAAAATCATACAACATTTGCGCAACTTGGTACACATACCAATTGTCAGAGCTACTCGGATTCGACAAAGCCTGGAAGACACTCATTGAATCCGTGCAAATCATTGCAGGGGAAACTCTGTGTGTACGTATATACTGACAAGTTTGACGAATGGCAAATACATCAGCTGTAAAAATCGTTAGATATTTTGGCAAACTATATGTTCGTATAATCTGTCGATCCGGAGCATAAAAAGCCGCCCCCACTCCATCTGGTGACAACATTCTTGAGCCATCTGTATAAAAAAAAGTATAATGGGAATAGTAATTGACAATATCCCGAAAGCATCGTTAAATTACTTGCGGAAAACGCTGATACATCCTGAATAGCGCCGGTAAGGAAGTGTGCAATATATTTGACTGTGATTGTAGAACCCTATATGAAACCGTGTATGGTAAAGGTTTGAGCGTCTGTAGTATATCTGACCGAAAAGCTTGCAAGATTTCATATGCCAATACCAAAGCCGGCTTATGCGGACGTGCAAATCGATTTCGCGCATAATACTCCACAAGCAACTGTACTTTATTGAGAATCGGTGACGCCGACAATGACATTTTGGAAGCCAGGTACTTACTAGCTAAAAATTTCCGTCGTAAGTGTAAAGGTAATTCCCCAGATTCAACTAATAAGGCACAGGTGGGACTGGACGAAAGCGCCCCCAAAATAATACGTAAAGCCCGATACTGCAACCTGTCAAAAGTGACCAACCTACTACTCGCCATCATGTCGTAGAAAAAGCAACCATAATCCACCTGGGCACAAATAATATTCTTATATACCGTAAGCAATAAATGAGGATCCGCCCCCCAACTCCGGCATGCTAGCGCTCGGAGAAAATGTAGTCTTTTTTCAATTCGAACAGTGAGTGTTTGAACCTGTCGCGCCCACAGTAATTGGTCATCAATATGTAATCCCAAATATTTGATGCTACGAACCACATCTATGGCTCCCTGTCTAAATAAAATTGGAGAGCGATCAACCTGCCTTTGATGAGTAATAATTATGGCAGAATTTTTCCTCGCCGACGTGTCAAATCCGTGATTATGGAACCATGTATGAGCAGCAGTCAATGCATCATATATATCCTGACGACAGAGCTGAATAGTATCACGCGAACAATAAATAAGAAAAGCATCTGCGTATGGAATGATTCGTGCATAAGGAAGGATGACCGATTCTAATGTCTGAGTATAAATTGAAAAAAGAATACCGCTTAAAATATCACCTTGAGGCAATCCACGAGAAGTCTGACGGTTATCAAGTACACCAGTGGGGGTGTGTAAAAATAGTCGACGATGGTGTAAACAATTCCGTATTAAACATATGAAAGGTAATGGGAAAAGCAGCTCCCCTAGACGATGTTGTAATATGACTGGATCCACCGCATCATAGGCCCCCGGAATATCCACACATACGGCAACCGTGTGTTGTTTGCGAGCTTTCGCTAATAAGATATCCGTCAAAAAAAACGTAAGAGCGTCGATTGTACCTAACCGTTTACGGAATGCAAATTGTGACCTCTAAAATAAATTATAGTACTCCAAACACCATTGCAATCTACGTAATAAAATTTTTTGAAATAATTTTCTGAGACACGAACCAAGATTGATGCCGCGATAGCTTAGGGGGTCTCTGGCATCTTTCATGGGTTTTAATATCGGCAGAATTTCAAAATTATTCCATTCCACAGGATACGTACCATTTGTCAGTACCGTATTGTAAAGCGCAATCAAGACCGTCAGTACTGGGTCCGGGAAATGAGCAATCATCCCATAAGTAATGTAATCCATACCCGAACTCGTGGATTTAGTGTGACGCAAAGCAGTCGAGATATCCTGGCGCGTGATTGGTTGTTGTAAAACCTGAAACTTATCCGAAGTCAAATAAGGTGGTACAAATGCGTGTCCGGAAACTGAATCTGGCGTTAGAGAATGATAAAACATTTGAAAACCTGTCTGCGTGAGTCCCGTACTAGGACGAGTACGACAAGTATTCGATAATTGTTTTATCAAAGACCATAAGGTGCTCAAAGAAGTATGGGAATTGAATGTACTAATATGAGTTTGCCACGCCAACCGTCGTTTTTCATTAAATGTCTTCTGAAGCTGAGCAGTGAGACTTTTGTAACGTAGATAATTATCAACCGTCCCATGTACGCGATATCTTTTTAAACATGCCTTTCTCCGACGAACAAGCAAAGCACACTCTGCGTCCCACCAATGGACCATACCCGGATGCTGTGACGAATACGATGCTATCGCGCGCTGGGGGTGATAACAATCAAGAAATCGTTGTATCAGTTGTAATAAAGAATAATACCGTTGATACGGCGATGTTCGCGAAGTCCCCAATCCATCATTTATAAAGTGTTGAAAAAAGTCATAGTCGAAATGCCGTAAATTCCTTTTAATGGTAAAAAGACATGGACGCTCAAGCTTCTCACCCGGTTTCGCATAATATATAAGAATTGGAAAATGATCGCTCTGATGAGTGTCCCCAAGTGTTCGCCATTCCAATTGATGGGCAATATCCGCTGTTGTAATAGTCAAATCTACCGCACTCTTTGGACGTCCCGGTGGTGTTATGCGCGTAGGCGACCCATCATTAAGAATATTCAAGGCATAAGTTTGAAGTGCATGCACAATATGGCGACCTTTAGGATTGACACGCTCACTGCCCCAGAGTCCATGATGGGCATTAAAATCCCCGAGAACTATATGTTTAGAAAATTGTGCAACATATTTGAAATACATCGACCATTGACGTTGCGATCCCTGAACTTGGGGAGGGCAATATAAATTACTAAAAATAGTATTGCCGATCTGAAAACACTGATGAAAACTACGTGGTAGAAGATAAGAAATTGGGATCACTGAAAAAGGGATATCATTTCGAATAAGGGTGCTTATACCGCCATAACCAGGACCATCTTCTCTCACAATATTATACAGTGGGATCGTAAAACGATATTGGGGCGATAGCCAAGTTTCTTGTAAAAAAATAACATCCGGATGGAAGTCATCAATTAATTGAAGTAATTCATGCCTCTTGTTGACTATACTCCTGCAATTCCATTGGAGGATCCACACGTCTCTTCAAAAACAGAAAGAGAAAATCAGTGAAACTAGTGACCCAGGGTCTGGTTGTCATGCTGTGTTGATTTTTCCAACGGGGGTAACAAAGGTAATACCCTATCTAACAAATTTTTAACACAATGCGCCCATTGCGCATTATGCCCTAACAACTCCATAAGTTTAGTAAATTCTGCCAAAATAGTTTTTGTTGGCTCCGATCCAGGCGACCCTGAACCAGGCCCGGAACTGTGTAGATTACTTGTCTCCGACGTCTTGGCTGAGAAGACCGGTGGGGTCTTTTCCAATCTCGGTTGGTTCAAAAGCTGGCAATAAGCACTCCTATCATATCCCGAAGGTTGAACCACTTTGGGGGCCGCATGAACGATTTCCGTAAACCCGCACTTTCGGGCCGGCTCATTCTGCCTGACACTTGGAGCTGAACTTAAGGGCGGAAATTGTTGTGGTAAAGTTAATGGATTAAATGTGGGCCCCATTTGACTTTTCATAATCTCATTATACGATTTATTTTCCACACATATCCGTCTTTTAATTTCAATTTGCTGTTGATGTATTTCGCAACGAATGGCACCTGCCGGGTGATTCTCTGCACAATTGGCACATCAGCGGCACAATTGCCACTGCGAGGGGCTCGAGCCCGGCAATGCAACTGCACATGTCAGTAACGTTGACACTTGGTGCATCGTAGAGGCGAGAAAATATACAAATTAACTTCTAGCATAACATTAAAAATGCTTACATAAGGCGGTAAGTTCTGAGTCTCAAAAAAGATTTTCACAGTCCCCGTAGCTATGCGTTCCGTTTGTCCATCCACAGTTCTGTTTCGAAAGAAACGCTGTACCCGTAAAATGGGGACGTGAGCCTCTATATACTTGATTAGTTCCTCATTCGTAAGAGCCGTGTCAACCCCTCGCACAAGTCCAACCCGTTGGACATTAGAGGAGGGGATAAAAGCTGTCAAATTCCTCTCCCGTAGTTTCGTATTTTCCAAAAAAGCATTTGCATCGCGATAATTTGTGAATTGTATTTGTACTCTATTTCGTCCCTTTTTCTGAATTTCTCGTATGCCCGGGATTTTTCTTTCGTAGAAAAGCCGACCCAAGGCCATCGGATGTAAATTTCCGATCACCTGAGCCCCTTCCCCCTGAACAAAAACAATATATGGTCCAGTATGATGGCTAGGATAACGATAGTTCGTGGCCGGGGTTCGTACTGGGTCAGTTGAGGATCCCATCATCGGTTTCGTTGTCTCCTGGGTTGAAAGGATCGGTTGCTCATGAACGATTGACATACCCTCCATAGGGATAATACCATCCACGATAATATTCCTTGTATTGTCTGGGGGTTGTCCCATTAACGTCCCATCACTCTGAGCCACCATCGCAACCTCACACAACTAGTATATTAAACTTATTAACAGCCCTATAATATAATGGCACAAAACACCAACACCAACACCAATCACGAACGAAACACAAAACTAAAAGTACACTCCAACGGATCACACACACACGCAAGCCGCAAGCTTTTGAGGTGTTGCTGTGAGCACAGCTGTCGTGAAACTGAAATGACATTGACCCTGATTTTTATAGCACTAGCGCAATGATCGATATACAATGGACGGAGGCAGGACAGGATCTAAGACATGTGGTAACGAGACTTGCAACTCATGGTTTTCACCATAAGATCTGCTTAACTCAAGGTTTTCACCAGCCAGATGATGATTGCGTATGTTCGTTGTGTGACAAGAGATGTGACCGTTATCACTTAACTAAGTGTGCAGAGACTACAGTGAAAACTAAATAGCTTTGTAAGATCAAATTGTATAGAATTATATTTTCGTGTATTTTGTAGGTTAAGTAATGCTCTTTCGAGCGCATCTTTATTAAATTAATTGGACGGTGTTATGCATCATGCGGCTATGTGCCAATTCTTAGTTTTGAGCTAAACGCGTTCAAAGATTTTTATACTTAATACCATATAGGAAGATGCATTTTAGTTGTGATAAATCAATATTTGGCACAGTTATGTATTGTATTGCGCGTAATGTGATTATTCACACAAAAACTCACTTGGTGCAATATTTTCTTTGTTTTTCTCAAATTTAACTTAGCCGTATTTGCAGTTAGCGTTTCGCAGTTACACATCAAGCGGCTAAGCACCAATCTGTGGCGGTTAACGTGTTGATGCACAGGGCTCAGGGTTTATGTAGTTATGTAACAACAAGTTAAGTGCTACTTTGTGAGTGTTGTTGTTAATAACCAAGATCCGGTAACAATTGATTTTCAGTCAACGTATTAATATGTTATTACATAAGAATTTCACAGATATATACAGTACATTAATATGACTATCAATAGTGGAAATTGTTAACATTCAGATTTTAAATTCAATACAATCCATAGTTAAAGGAAAACATAATCTCTTACACATTGCAATCACACGCGATAGTTTTTTCCATTATCACACATTTTCACTTTGCAGTGTGAAATCACGGTTTTCATCGAATCCATCTATATCATCATAGGTTACACCTTTTGAATACAAGTTTTCATAGGAACCTTTACAGTCACTTGGAATGAGATGCATGATACTCTTCAAGTCTTGCAGTTTGGGTTTTAATATTGGCTTTCCATTAGGCCACAGGAGTTTCAGATTATCATCCAGGAATATATTGTGATCACTCAGACGTGAAGTGTTTCTTCTTTTCAAACTAACTTCTTGACCCTCGCTGTTGAAAGAATTTTTCATAATGACAGAATATGTTTTTCTCCTTTCGATCTCAATTTCCCTGGTTTGGAGCCAACTCACAGTCTTACTCTCAACGTCCTTCTTACTGTTCCTTTTCTTTTTTTTCTCTACTAGCAGATCCAACGAAGTCTTCCTTCTTCATCTTCTTTACAATAATTTTATTTTTGTTACGGCAATTCTTCATTACTTGTACGTAATCATCCGGGATGTACAATCGCTGCTGATTCTTTAAGGAGCACTCTATATCTCCGAAGTCATCATCGTTGGAAAAAGGAAGCTTGTAGTTTAACGTGACCGTTAATCTTGAGATCATGAGCCACGGGACCTCCTTTTTACGTGGAATCCGAACCACAGGACATGGCATTTCACTTCGAAAATCTCACATGCATTGACCGGGAATCGAACCTGTCCACCTTGGTGAGAGGCATACAGCTAGACCGCTGAGCCACCACGCCCCCCATCATCGTTGGACAAGAAACTGTGCCCAGGTATTAGAAATGTCATTCGAATGGTTTTTAATGTTGTGATGTGAAGCCAGGATACTCTTCATCATAAGTACAAGCTTAATGTTCCTGTTCTGCCCTCCCCCCACAAGAATCAGACCACAATTTTAAACGTTTCTTTCCCTCCTATACATTTACCATGTGATGTTAGTTAGTTATTGTTGCTTTAAGGGGCGGAACTATGAGGTCATCTGCCCCACCATGTGATGTTGTCCAAGACAAGACCCTACTTCTTGTGCTCCACGACAAGCTTGCCCTTCTAACCAGACGTAGCAGTAGCCTCTTTTGGAACCCCCATCGTGAACTCCACAGTTGTGCAGCCACAATAAGCGTTTGTAGAGTACAATGTTAGTGGGGATTCTTGGCAAAGGTAAAGTTCACTGCAGGTCAAATGTCACGACCGCTAAATATCTGTCCTTAGCAGCACGCTTCATATCATGCTTCATTTCTGAACGCGCCATTTCTGCCATTCCTTGATAGATCTCCAGATGTTGCCTTAGATAAAGCGAATCCTCATGATATTTCAGTTGAGCATTCAGAGAATCGCAAACATTACAGGTGTCTTTTTTCCATGCTTTGCGCCTCAGATTGAATTTAGAATAAAATATTTTCTTATGGGAGGAAAGTAACACAGGCTCCAAATATTCACTTTTATATAGACTGTACATGACCGGAATGGTGACATATGATGGGAGAAACTCACTACTTGTCTGTGCTCTGCAATAGTGTGACTTATAGGCTACCTAAGGAATTGGTTTTATGTGGCTGATTACTTGCTGATTAGCTTGCCAGCTAATACGCAGGAACAAAAGAATTGACGTGGGAAGTCGCTTAGCCGGATGTTACAGAACGCCATAACAATCTTAGTGAGAATAATGCGGATAGACGGTTGATGCAAAACTTGCAACCCCGTATTATGAGAATGGCGCTTAAGTTTTTCTTCAATTACAACTGTGTAAATTCAAACAGAGCTTTGTCAATATGCGAGCAGTTAGTTCGACCACTTAGGCGACAGATGGTGCTAGTATTCAGTTTTTCGAAAATTGTCGCTTAGCCGGTTGATGCATAACACCGTCCAATTAAGTTAACAACGCATTTACTGGCGGTCTGTTAACGCTGTGTTGGTGAATCCGGCCCTAAAAATTATATTGTATATATTTTGAGTGTACTGTTTCTGTGGTACCCACAAAAGAAGAAGACAGAAAGAACGAACCAAAGAAAATACGAAGGACATTACGCGAAGTTTGAAAGTTCAAAAGAGGACCGTACAAGTTCGAATCGAACAAATATTTGTTTATTAAGTGTCCTTAATTCCCATAGTTTTAAATGGGAAAAGTTTTATCCATACTTCAACGTAAAGCCAATCGTTTCAATGTTGAAAATCGAGCACACAAAGTAATTTCCCGAGACAAACCAACACCTGCTCCTTTACACCCTTCAGCTAAACGAGAACTTGAAAGGATCGTAAAAGGTTTTTATCTGTGTAAAGTTTTGTAATTGATCTGTGAGAGATATAATCATGAAATATTTAAAATAAATTTCTCGAATTTCAGATCATCCAGAATCACTTGAAGATCAATTTAAGAAAGACTCAAAGTTGGACGAAAGGTTAAAGGACATATATGTGAAATCTCATGATCCTTTGGTAAGAGCAACTTTCAGTCGAAAGAAGTATCTTTTTTTAGTGAATGAATTTCTATAAATACAAATAGCGGACTTTTCCCTAAACTGGAACATCCATGTTAGTGGTGCCATGAATCAACCATGCAAAATAATAAATTTATTTGAGCCTAATGGCCATAATGGTGTTACCTATGAGATAAATTAGCTGTATCCTACATAATTTACAATTTTCTTTATATCTTGCTTATCAGTAAAGATGAACTGCACAAATGAGCATTAGGGTTTATAAGTTAATATTCCAATAGGCTAATGATTTTGTTCTCTTGATCATGTGTTGAAATGATAGAGCTCACACTGTTGCACAACACACACACACACTGTACAGATGGATCGTAAAATCCAGGGCGCGTGCATAGTTTGAGGTGGAATCTGTGTCGCAAGCCTCTTCAAGGCACTTCTAAGGTCATTGTTTGGACCAGTCCAACTTTGATTCAGCATGGCATCTGTAGCGTAAAAGTCAGGGTCGATCTCTGCCCGTTTCATCTGTCTGGCTACGAGGAATTTGTGATCTTGCCTTGTGGATGGAATCTGCAGTCTAATTCTCAAATCCTCTATTAGGAAGGTTTCTTTGGCTAGCTCGTATGCAAGCCTTGAGCATGACATCTTAGAGATTTCTAGTGTCCTTTTCAGAAATCTAGCTTTAACGTTTTCTAGAGACTTTAGGTCGGTTATTGTTAATTGCTCCCAAATTAATTCCAGGCCATAGGTTAATACTGGAAGGACCTTTGTGTAGAATAAGGTCATGGCTGTAGTTTGAGCCAGTTTAGTGGGTTTACTGTTGTTATAGGCCTATATGTTTCTGATGACTGCCATAGACTTCTCCCATAAGTTATATAGTTTCTGTACAATGTGGCTGAAGACTGAAGAGTAGCCTATACCGAGATATGTAAACGAAAGAATAGCTTTAAGGCCATTTTTCAGTGTTGCCTGATTAACAATTAATATTATAGCTTTCAGTCGGTCAACACAAATCATTCCAATCACTGGAATAGGCCTACCGTATGTGTAAAATAACCTGTTTAAATAAATTGCATACATACACACTGAGATTTATATATATTGTTGCGGACTATTGAAGAAGAAGAAGAAGAAGAAAATTAAGGGATGACATGTTTTGCTCGTCAAGCGAGCATCATCAGAGCCAAATAACCAAGACAAATAGCTTTACAAAACACTAGCAAATGTACAGTGACATCCACAGACAGTCTCTGTCCTCCAAAAAACCTGCCAGGAACTTAGTAAGTATAATTATTACTGATAAATAGGGGGCAGATTTCTATGACCTAAAAATGTATGAAATATGTATGCATTTATATCCTAAAAAACATAAAAATATGACCTATAAAATTCAAAATATGACTTAATGAATAGCATCTACGTTACATAGAAACACTTTTATTACTCCATCCGTACTGAATATGTTTTCACCTAACTCGTGAACAAATCTTCGCAACTTCCCACAAATTGAGACTTTCGTTTTAGGCATATTGAAAGGAACTGAATGACTGAAGCTCCCTAATGAGTGACCAAGGTCATTCAGTGTGTTTAAGGTGGAAGAGGGAAGGGGGAAGGAGAGAGATAAGAACGATGACAAATAACTGCGGAATTACCTCTGCTTCCGTGTAAACAATAGCCCGATTTCCAGGAATTGACCCAGCTAGCAAACAATAGTTCCTACCTGTTATAAACATTCCATATACTATAGAATGGTTCTTCAATAGTATATTCCAGTCCATCCTGAAAAATAATTTCTAGAGCTTATTCTGATTTTTATAAAATGAAATTCAAATGAAAATTACCAAAATATGCCGTTTATAATGATATTTTGTTCAAAATATGCCATAAAACTTAAGAAAGCATAAATATGCATTTATATGCCCAATACAACCTGTTTAATTTTGGTTATCATGCTTGGAAACGTATACTTAGATATAATGTGAAGGGAAAAAATATGACTTCTCATAGAAATCTTCCCCCTACTAATAAATATCAAGGCATTAACCCTTAAGTACTGACTTAAAACTTTACTGCATATTTACTGACATGAGGTCCCACGGACCACTTCCGTATTAATGGATTAGAAAATGCTACATTCGTAATGTTTTTTTCATTAATCGTTTATTCTATTAAATCACCCTACATTGAATTGAAACACATAAAACATAAGCAAATAAAATGAAAATCTATGCAAAAAAATAAAAATCTTAATATGGCACTTTGGATTGAACAAAAATGGAGGTATCGAAAATGTTGACATTCTTTGGAGTCCATGACACATACACATGAAATTCAATGATGGACGTATAGTTCACATAATGGACAACATAGGAAAACACTTAAAATGTTAACCAGTACAAATTAAAAAATCTTGCAGCACTTTATGTCAAGCTATCTCTCTGTAATGCAGTTCAGACATACTTTTTTGGTGCATTCCAAGCAGCTCGGATGTTTGCACACATGATTTCAACTTTGTAGTCAGTTAAGTGTGGCATAAAGTCATCCAGAATGAATATTTCACATGATCTTTTATTTAAAAATGGATTTTTAACATAAAAACCACCTAAACCTTGTACAAATGTAATTCACAATAAGACTGTAACATGCGGGAATCTTGTAGTGCAGCCCACATTAAGTACGGAATACGGCGCTGAAAGGCAGCAAGTCTTTGACTTAACCCTTACCCCTCGTCAGTCGGGCGAGCCCCGACATAACAAATTTCCCGTTCCAGTCGTGTGTCGGGCGAGCCCCGACATCATAATTGTGTCCTCTACTGCATGAATTATTTTTCATTTGCGTTTGGTGTACAAAATTTCAAGCTTCAATATTCTATTGGCGTTTAGTGTCTTAGATTTACCAACAATTTTTAATTGGCGCTAATACCTTAACACTCGTATGTGATGTGGAATGCCGTAATGGAATATATATATGTCTTTTGTGATTCCTACGCTAAGCAGCTTTGCATGTTGAATTTTGTTGTTCCTTGGAATGCTATGAAAGTCAAGGTGGTTAGATATCTAAGCTCCTTGACTCTCGAAGACCGAACATTACTGCCTACTGACCATGGGTACGTATTGCAATGCGCAAGTATACTTGCACGACCGTAGGTCGGTAATGTCTTTGAGGTTGAGCCAAAGGTACTCCAGAAGCCTGTGGTAACAGGATGGGGAGGGCCCACGGAAAATAAACGGTGGTTGGTACGCGTGGATGTCGACGGGGTGGAAGGAGTACCTTTGGTTGTCGGGCTGTTTTGTCGTATGTTAAACATGTGTATAAAAAAAAAAAAAAAGGCATCACTAGTATGTGTGTTTGAATGAGTGCACATTTGAATGGACGTTGATGGTTTGCTGTAAAACTTACTACACTATGTAGTAAAGGGTTAAATACGAGCTGTAGGGAGACCCAAGAGAATTTTAAATCGAGGGGTAAGGGTTAATGCTTTTCTCCTCTGATCGCACTACATCTAGCAGTAGTTTCCGATTTAAACCGAAGGCTGACTTAATTCTTTCCTATGCCGTTCCAAGGCCCTTGGGTAAATACTTCAAATACCGTACTGATTGTAATGCTTTTCAGCTCCGTCCAATTAGATTATATTGTGTTGACTGACTGAAAAATTGCAACATCAAGTCACACAAGATGCTCATGGGATCAACGTAATAAGACCTGTATGAGGCTTCTACGGAGGTCGCACACAATTATTATTTCTATTTACTACTAATAATAATATTGTATGGCCTCGGGTGCCGGGTGCAAGCTTTGTTATTTGACGCCCAGAGGGCAGCTTTGCATGTTGAATTTTGTTGTTCCTTGGAATGCTATGAAAGTCAAGGTGGTTAGATATCTAAGCTCCTTGACACTATAGCACTTTCTAGAGAGAAAGTTTGTACTTTGGGTGTGTGTAGAATCTGTCTGATAACCGGTGTTAATTGTGATGACTGTATTAGTGTGTTATCTGTTTTCAATTCAACTAAGGACTGCAGACATTGAATTTTTTCAAGTAGTTCCTACTTTTGCCGCCAAACGCCACCGTCAAAGACTACTAATTCTGAACTTGGTTACTCGATGCCCCTGCAGTCGGCTCCTGGCGACGAACATTGGAACCTAAGAGCGTTTGTCAATTTAACCTATAATTTAGCTTCACACAGGTGTAATTAGTGGAAGGTTCTTAAGCATGCCATAAATGTATGACATGGGACCGCCGGCTTTACTTCCCCTCCGAAGGAAGGCACACTGAGGGATTTTTAACGCTCTTAAAAAATCAGACTACTTCGGCTGGGTTTGAACCCGCGACGTTGGGCATAGAAGCTCACCATGCTACCAACTACGCCACCGAAGCCGCTCCAATCTAATTTGGGCCCGCTCGTGTTGACCAACTGAAAAGCTTCTAATGTTAATACTTTTTGTGTTGGCGGAATATCCCGGGATTAATTTTGCCATTATGAACACAGCCTATTGAATTCAAATGGGTTCTTTAACATGCCAACATCGTATGACATGCATGCCATAATTTTTGTCGCCTTTCAAAAAATCACTTACCGCGGCTAGGAGCGAACCTGCAAGCTTGGGGTTGGTAGTCGGACACTATAACCACTCACCCACCGAGGCTTTTTATTTAAATGCAAAAGAAAAAATGACAAATTTTGAAATATCACGATGTATGAGGCCCCTTAGAATACCAGAAAAGAAGATGGGATCACAGAAATCTGCAATAGCATTGAAAAGGAACAGGATAGGAACATGATATAAAGACAAACATAATTGCAGCAAGTGGGATTGGAAGAAGAATCATAGACAAGGACAAACACATGATAGAAAAGGATACTCTCTACAGCTGGACATGTAACCATATTCCAAGGTGGACATTCTCACTATTAATCCACTCAGTTACTCTTCAGTGCTACAGGCAGTTGCAGGCTCATTTTGACATCCTGGTTTTACGAAGAGAGCACCTTCCTCTCCAATTATTGTTTTTAATGGCATTGGCGTGAAAAGATAAAAGAGATTGAGCTTGCAAGGAAGAGGCCACCACAACTCGGAGAATGATAGGGAGGAGTGAACCATTGATGTTGCAGGTATCCACGCCTCTACAGTCTAGTCCAGACCGCTCACTGCCGCTCAACCGCCAGACATTTGAGGAGCCAGAGTACGGGTTTCAAGAACCTGCAATGGTTCCTCACGGTCGCTTTACTTTGCGGCAGGCTATAAAATTTATAACCGACCATCAGGGTGATCCTCGAGTCTGGACTTCTGAAGCCATAGCCAAGGAGTATCATCTCAACAAGGATGTCTTAGGTAAGGTTTACAAAGGCCTAAGAAATAACTAGTCTAAGTCAATTAACAAACTTCTAGATAGACCACATCGAATGACAAAGCATGATGATAGTGTGCGACTCTAAATGTATACTACTTAATGATCTCATTAATTTATATTTTAAATTATCTGTTGGATTTTTAACATAGTTCGTAATACAAAACTTGAACAAATGGTATCACATAATTGCCAGAAAATAGTGTCTTTTAGGTCAGATATAGGCTACAGTATATTTGTAACATTTTTAGCTCATTAACCTGTGCTTCCTTTAATGTTTTTTTTTTTTCTTTGGTTTCATTAATTTCCCTTACGTTTCAGATCAACTATCGATGCAGTATTTTTCAGATATTTTTACGAAACTTTTGCCATTGTTAAACCTATTATGTGACTCTGCTCCTCTGTCTTGCTAATTTTCCCAAGTTTTCATTCCATCTTATGTCAAGTTTGTTTTCCAATAATGTTGTGTGCTCGATTTCAGGGAAGGTACTTCATTACTATAGGACATTTGAGGTGTACATTCCTGAACTCAAGGACAGGAAGGGTCGACAAATCATTGCCGAACCTACTGAACCCATAAAGCAGCAGCTAGAAACCAAGAAACCAGATGATAAATGATTATAGGATAACTATAACAACGTTGTAAATAGTTTTGTAGATTTTGCTTCTGTAGAAGTAACAGTGATTGCAGTGGCTTGCAATTGTCTTATTTAACTGTAATACAGTGGTATATAAAGTTTTATGTTTGTTTACTTTTAGTTGGTGTTTTGTCTGCTCTATTTCCATCTTTCCTAATGTTTTGTGAAGACAATAATAGGCATTGAGGTATTTGAAGCCATTTTTCAGTGTTATATAACTAATTTATTATTAGAAGTGTGCCCAAATTAAGCCTCCGTGGCTTAGGCGGCAGCACGCCGGCCTCTCACCGCTGGGTCCGTGGTTCAAATCCCGGTCACTCCATGTGAGATCTGTGCTGGACAAAACGGAGGCAGACAGGTTTTTCTCCGGGTACTCCGGTTTTCCCTGTCAAAATTTCATTCCAGCAACGCTCTCCATATCATTTCATTTCATCTGTCATTCATTAATCATTGCCCCAGAGGAGTGCGTCAGGCCTCGGCAGCCGGCACAGTTCATATCCTCGCCGCTAGATGGGGGCTTCATTCATTCCATTCCTGACCCGGTCGGAGACTGGAAGCAGGCTGTGGATTTTCATTTCATTTTCAAGTGTGCCCAAATTAGAACAAACAGGGAATTATTATTTCATTAATTTATGTGAGAAGTGTTTAATTATGTGTGTAAATAATTCTTGTAATTTATTTTAGGCACTAGGAAATTAATTGTAATTCCCCACCCAATCTAATTTGGTTGGTTCCTTAGTTTAGGGGCTGCGACAACGCGGTCATGTAGCCCCGTGTACTTTGGGTGTGTGTAGAATCTGTTTGATAACCGGTGTTAATTGTGATGACTGTATTAGTGTGTGTTATCTGTTTTTAATTCTAGTAAGGACTGCAGACATTGAATTTTTTCGAGTAGTTCCTACTTTTTCCGCCAAACACTACTAATTCTGAACTTGGTTACTAGATGCGCCTGCAGTCGGCTCCTGGTGACGAACGTTGGAACCTAAGAGCATTTGTCAGATTTTAACCTATAATTTAGCTTCACACAGGTGTAATTAGTGGAAGGTTCTTCAACATGCCATAAATCTATGACATGGGACCTCCGGCTTCACTTACCCTCTGAAGGAAGGCATACTGAGGGCTTTTTAATGCTCTTAAGAAATCCGACGACTTCGGCCGGGTTTGAACCCGCGATCTTGGACATAGAAGCTCAGCATGCTACCAACTACACCACCGAAGCCGCTCCAATCTAATTTGGGCACACTCGTGTTGACCAACTGAAAAGCTTCTAATGTTAATACAATAATAGTTACCCTTCAGGATATCAACATTCGTCTGAGCTCATCATGTTACCAGCTTGAACTTGCTTCTGACGAGGGAAGTACCCCAGCTCGAACGGCTAAAACCGACTGGCAGTGCGCTTAACATACAAAGATATGTCTGTTCTACTACCTATCACGGGCATTTATCTGTAAAACCCCGCATTAGTGTACAATCAATGTTTGGAAGTTATGGCGTCCAAAGATTGCGGAAACAAAATTCGCAGCAGAAACTACCGTGCTACAGGCAATTCGGACCATTATATTAGGGAAAATCCATTCCTAGCAATTGGTTAGACCTTTAGCATATACAGTATGTGGTAACATTACAATTGCAGGAACGCAATTCGCAGCATAAACTACCGTGCAACAGACAATTCGGACCATTATATTAACAAGAATCAGATGTGGTGCAGTATCATCTGGCAAAAGGTTGAACACTTGCTTGCAACAAGAAATCTTAACACATGCAGTACCGTATTGACATAGTCATCTTTCCCACAATAGAAGATACTGTGTTGTCCTCCATTCGACGTCAAAGTGTAAATGTGGAGTTTCAATGAAGTGATTAAAACACAGCAGAATGGAACAGTACGCACACTTAACAAGGGCAGCATGTAGACATACTCCATTATTTACAATGTTCCTGCGTTGCAATAGTCCAAACTCAAATGCCACGGTGATCACATTATCACATACTCAGATGGCGCTGGCGACCAAACACGTACTTTTACAGATGAATGGCATTGATAGCTATTGACATAGGTACAACTGTATACTTTGAACCCACTTTCAGTCGGTTTTCGCCATTCGAGCTGGGGTAGTTCCCTCGTGAGTAGGAGGTTCTTTCTGAATGGTCCTTTCGTCATCCCAATGTGTGAATAGGCCGATCCTTGTGTTAAACATGCAGCGACAGACTGATGAGGGTGTAGTTGGGTTTGATGAAGCTTATGCAATTAATATTTTGCATTGATACAAATCGGATGCATCAGACCCGAACTCCAAGCCAGTATTTGGAGATGGAGGTGCCAGGAAGAAGACCAATTGGACGTCCTAGGAAGAGATGGACAGACCAGGTTAAGGAAGATCTCATGAGGAGAGGAGTAACATGGGATGCAGTGGAGAGAGGAAAGCTATACCAGGACGGGACTAAATGGAGGCATATCGTTCATAATGTTCCTACCCTGCTTGCTGGAAGGATATCCTGATGATGACAAGTCTTGCTAATCCGTATCAACTTACAATATTTGTGACAAAAATTTGTTGTTTTTATCTTTAATTATTTCACTCAGTCAATACTATTTTTTAAAATATATTTCAAATTATTTTGTTAATGTTTTGGTATCTCCTTTAACATTGCTTTTTCATGCCTGCAGCAGCCTTGTTTGAAAAGGGCTATAGTATCATCGGTGAGGCGATGCCAAGGTGAACAAACTTCTCCTACTCTGCCAGGTTAATGCCAGTCACCTTCTATCATTTAGCTTTTATTACACCTAAAGGGGCTCCACATGATCTTTACCCAGTGTGAAGTTCACCGTGGACGCTTTTGACATGTAAACCTGATATCCCTCATGTGACAAACATGCTCTGTCCATCGGAGAAGATTATCGAAGTGTTTTGGCTTCTAAGTAGACTGCATAATTGTTGTTGTTTGAGTCTTCAGTCTTTTGACTGGTTTGATGCAGATCTCCATGCCTCCCTGTCCTGAGCTAATCGTTTCATCTCTACATAGCTACCACACCCTACATCCGAGGCAATCTGTTTAACATATTCTAACCTTGGTCTACCCCTACAGTTCTTGTCCTCGACCCTTCCTTCCATAACTAAGCTTGCTATTCCTGGGTGTCTTAGTATGTGTCCTACCAACCTATCTCTTCTCTTCATTAGCAGTCGCCAGAAACATCTCTCCTCTCCCATTCGCCTTAATACCTCTTCGTTTGTAACCCTATCTACCCATCTGATCTTCATCATTCTCCTGTAACACCACATTTCAAATGCCTCAATTCTCCTCTTTTCTGCTGCACCAATAGTCCAAGTTTCACTTCCATAGAGCGCCACGCTCCAGACAAAGGCTTTCAAAAATGACTTACTAATACCTAAATCTATATTCGATGTCAACAGATTCCTTTCTTGTAGAAAGGCTTTCCTTGCCTGAGCCAACCTACTTTTTATATCCTCTTTGCTTCGTCCATCACTGGTTATTCTGCTTCCTAAGTAACAGAAGTCTCCTACTTCCTTCAGCTTTTCACCTGCCAATTTGATGTCCATAGAGGTTTCTGATTTATTTCGGCTGCATTCCAGTATTTTTGTTTTACATTTATTAATTTTCATCATGAAGTCCTTCCGTAAGGCGGAATCCATACCATTCAAAAACTCATTCAAATCCTCGGGCTTGTCGGCCAAGATGACGATGTCATCAGCAAATCTCAGAATTGAAATTATTTCTCCTGGAATCTTCACTCCCACTTTAAATTTTTCTCCAATTTCCTTCATTGCTTGTTCAATGTAAAGATTGAAAAGTATGGGTGATAAGTTGCAGCCTTGCCTTACACCTTTCTGAATACCAGCTTCTCTCTCATATCCTTCGAATGACTGCTGTCTGGTTTCTGTATAGATTGTATATCACCCTCCTATCCCTGTACTTTATTCCAATAGATTTCAAGATGTCAAACAATTTAGTCCAATCAACGTTCTCAAAAGCCTTTTCTAAGTCTACAAATGCCATGCACGTTCTCTTATCTTTCCTTATTCTACCTTCCAAAATCAGCCTAAGACTTAGTACAGCGTCCCTTGTTCCTACATTTCTCCTGAAACCAAACTGGTCTTCACCCAACTCCGTTTCGATCTGGCTTTCAATCCTCTTGTAAATTATTCTAGACAGGATCTTTGAAGCATGAGTAATCAAGCTGATTACCCAGTGTATAATTATATAGTAATGAATTCACTTGCTTCATAGATGAAGGAATTACAATACAGATGATTGCACAGGACATTCTATTCTATTCCAGGAGTGTTACTTACAGTTCATATTACATAGCCTACATTGTATCCCACCCAGTTATTGAGCAAATTAGTGTTGACCGCCTGAAGAGTTACAAATAACAGTAAATCGTCTGTGATAGTACCAGTGGCGTATATAGAGTTCTGTTCTTTTTTCTTTCACTTCCGGAAATTTGGGGGGGAGGTTGACCCAGCAACACACCTCCCCTATGTTCGCCACTGGATAGAACTACAATATTGCCGGTGAAATTCATGACTTACTTGACTTGACTTATTTCCTGTCGTTCCCATTGGAACATGGGGCATCCACGAAGCTGTGACATCTCACTCTGTTGGCCGACATCCTCTTCACCTCTTTCCAAGTCTTTCCCTGTTGTCGCCCCTCTGCCTCTACCGTCCGCCTCCACGAATTCTTGGGCCTTCCTCTTCTCCTGCTACCCTGGGGATTCCAATCTAGGACTTGCTTCTCGATGGCATTATCAGATTTTCTAAGTGTGTGGCCAATCCACTTCCATTTACTTCTTTTTATTTGGATTTTAATCTGTTCCTCTGAAGTTCGAACTAACAGCTCCTCATTTGAGATCATCTCAGGCCAATACATATTCAAAATCCTTCTCAGACACCTATTAACAAACACCTGTAGTCGACTGGTAATTTGGTTGCTAACTTTCCAAGACTCAGACCCATACAATAATACTGCCTTGACATTTTTTAAAATTTATTAATCAAAGCACAAACTACAGCTATGCTAGCCCTTCACGCTTGTACAAATAACAACCAAATAACAATTAAAATAAAATATAAGATAAAATTTAACAATCACCAAACAAAACAAGTCCAGATCAAGAGCCGGTAGAATGTCCTTGCTCGTAGCCGTGTCGTCAGTGGCCAAGATGACAGTTCTAAGTACAATTAAACTTCTCCTTCGCCTGCTTCAGGAACGTCCTCTTGTTTGTGGATGTCCAACTCACGTTTCCTTGCAATGCTATTGTACAGGGATGATATGCGGATTTGAAAGGATCTTTGGATTATGGAGTGTTTTGTGTGTGGAATGTGCAAAATATCTTTGAGCCTGGTAGAACGGGAAGGGGCTCTTAGTTTGAAAAGTGACAGCAGGTGGTCCGAACGGTAATGGCCATTTAAAATAGAATGTAGGAAGGACAGGTCAGTTACCTGTCTTGTCGTGTTGAGGACAGGGATGTTTATTGCTGAAAGTACCTGCTGAGTGAAGTGTCTAAACCTTGGCATTCTGTTCCTTACAATGGCAGCAAAGAAGGATTGAATTCTGTTTAATTTAGCTATGTTTGACGGGCAAGAAGTTGTCCAAATGGGAGAGCAGTAGTTTGCAATGGGCTGGATTATCGAGAGGTAATAAAGGCGAAGGGCTGTGGGATTTGATATTTCTGAGAAGCGGTCGAGTATGCCAAGGAATTTCATGGCTTTGGATCAAGAATGTTGTATGTGTTCTTTAAAACTTAGCTGGCTGTCGAATATGACTCCGAGATCTCGCTGATGCGCAACTGCGGTAATGGGCCTGTCAAGTAAGGAATATGTTGCAGGTACTGGCGAATTGCGTAGGGTAATTGTTAAAAGGCTGCATTTATCTGGGTTTGGTTTCAACTTCCAAGTGCGGCACCAGTCGGATAGAGCGTTAAGTGAGGACTGAAGGAGTGCGGCGTCGGCTGGTTCTTAATTTCCTTGAAAATCTTGCAGTCATCTGCGAAGAGTAGGGTATCGGCTGTGTCAGAGAGTTTGGATGGTAGGTCGTCCATAAATAATGAAAATAAAAGTGGCCCGAGGGCACTGCCTTGAGGGATGCCAGAGAGCACAGGTATCCAAGGGGATGAAGTGCCTGATATTACGACTCTCTGTTGTCGGTTCTGTAGAAAGCCGGCAAGGAGTGTTAGGAGATTGCCATGTATATTGAACCGTTCAGCGATTTTGTGGAGTAGTAGGGTATGGTCTATTGAGTCAAATGCTTTCGATATATCTACGTAGCAGATATCGAGCTGGGACCTTTCTGCAATGGCATGTGTTGCATAGCTGTGGATAGTGGTCAAGTTAGTGAGGCACGAGCCTCCAGGAAGGAAGCCATGCTGGCTGGTTGAAATATATGGTAAGGTAAAAGACAGGAGACGTTGGTGGATTATTTTTTCAAATATAAAGGATAGTGTGGGTAGTATAGATACTGGTCGGTAGGATGATACGTTTGCTTTGTCCCCAGATTTGAATATAGGGACGATGTTGGCCTGTTTCCAGGCAGTGGGAAAATAGCCCTTGGCAAAGCACCTGTTGAATAGATTGGAAAGCGGTGTACAGAGAACCGTGGCGGTGTTTTTCAGGAAGATGGGACCAATATCAACGGGACCGGTAGCTTTGTTGGTGCGGAGAGATTGAAGTAGACTGAGGACTTCTTTTGGTGTTGTTATTTTCGAAAATGTGCAATTTGCTGCTGTTTCTACCGGTGGAAGGTGTTGATTTTGGGTGGGAGTGGAAAAGTTTTCAAAGAAATACCTGTTGAATAGCTTATTGCGGTCTGGTCCCTCTGCTGTGGTTCCCTGGTGTTCTACGCTGACGGGAATCCTTTCGGTTCTCCTCCTCGAGTTGATGACGGACCAGTAGCGCTTGGGATTTTCCCGGACGTTCTCAGTGATGGCTTCTATATGCCCTGTGTAGTCTCTCCTGAGCAGACGTCTTGCGTGTCGGCGAACGTACTCGAAAGTATTACGAGTGTGGGGGTTGGGGAAGTCCTACCAAAGCCGCCAGGCCTTCTTTTTGTTTCCCATGGCCAGCCGAGTTTCATAGGAAATCTGGAATGGGTACTTGCTGTTGGTAGGCTGCCGTACCGGTACGAAGTCTTTGATGCTAGCAAGTAGCCAGTCTTACAGCAGGTCGATTGCCGACTCCACGTCAGGTGTTTCGAGGAGGGTCCACGGCAAGCATTCCAAGGCTCGGCATATGGCTGGCCAGTCAGCTCGGCGCCAGTTGAAGGTCAGCCACGAGGGTGGCTCCTTGACTACTTTTGAGTGTGGGGTGGGGAGGAACAAAGAGGTGTCGAGAGACTTATGATCAGAGACAAAGATGTTTCTACCAGCAGTGTTGGATTTCAGTTTAAGTGAAGATAATATGAAGTCCAGTACGTTGGGGCCCCGCGTTGGGTACATGTTATGCTGCTGTAATCTGAGGCCAGTAATAAAATTATCTATGAAGAAGGAGTCATCATCATTATCTGGTGTACCTGTTGTTGGAGAGGTCCATTTCAATGTGGGAAGATTGAAGTCACCCATTAACACCACTTCGCCTTGCGATAGAGCTGTGAGCACTGAGTCCAGACACTGCTCCAGGCTGTACAGGGGACTGCCCGGTGGCCGGTAGTAGCAACCCACAAATATGTGGCGGCCTGGAAGGAGTAACTCCACCCACACTAACTCACAGTTCCGCTCGAGGTCAGATCTCCTTTTGCAAGGTTAAGCACTGTTCACTGCTATCAAAACCCCTCCCCCTCTCGTAGCACAATCGCTGCGAAATATGCTAAAGTTAGCATTGAGAGGCAGTTCACTATTGCTTACCATTCGGATAAGCCATGTCTCAGACAGCCCCAGCACGTCTACATGACTTAATTCAGGCAGATGAATTTCACAGTCAGAGAGTTTATTATTGATGCTACGCAGGTTTTGGTAGTAGATGTTCAGTTCTGAATTGGTGTTGTGTTCAGAGAAATTGGGCCCAGGATTCAGCTGTATGTCTCCAGCCAACAGCAAGAGACACAACAGCCTCATAGCGGTCGAGTAACCTGCCCGGGGCTTGGCTGGCCCAAGCCGAGTGGACAGGTGCCTGCCTAACGGGAATATGGCGTACCCTGACAGAGATAAAGCCGGGATGTAGTAAGTTCTCTCAGATAACAGCCACACGAGAGTGTCACAGACTTTTCCACTTGCACTTGCGGATTCACAATATTGAATATTGTCTCGTGGAGCACAATTTGTCACCATGACTTTTAAAAATACCGCACAAAGGAAACCAACTGCTGCAGCTCTGTACACACGCGCACTCACTCTTGCCGCCATCATCATGATCCTATTAACTTATGTGAAATTCACTTCAACAATATGCTTGGCAACAGATTAACTAATCACTGATAATTTTAATGGAAATGTTGCTGATTGATCTCTTGACAGTTTGACACGGACTCTGTACGTCATGCGTCCAACTTTTAAATATCTTTAACTTTGTCTTTGTAGTTATATTTTTACTTTTCCAAATCGGATACAGTTGTACGAAGGCACCATTTGCTTTTCTAATTCGTTGCCCCACATCATCAGCTTCTCCGGTCTTGGTCACTTCGCTTCCAAGGTAAGTAAAACTTCCTACATCTTCCAAGTCTTCATTTTCCAACCTGATAGGGTCTCTTTTCTTCACATTTAGCCGCATTGTCTTGGTCTCGGAAATGTTCCCTGCTCCCTCAAAGTATCGGAGAACATTCCTTACTACTTCCTTCTTACCTTCAGCGCATTTATACTGACCGTGGCACAAAATCAAATCCCTGTGCTACGTATTTAGTTTCACGTCGCATTTCACTACGTTATTGTGCTTTGAATGTTTTGCTTCGATTGTAATTTTAACTAGTGGACCCATGCGAGAACTCACACGTGTATAAACCACCCACCCAGCTCAAGGTTATGTGGGCTTGACACCAGTGGCGGCTGGTGTAGAAAATTAGTTGTGTGCTGTAGGCCTGACCCTCCCTCCAATTTTTTTTATATAAACATATGGAAACACTCACTCAGTGACGAAAAATGAAGTCCATACGTCGCTCCTTCTTGCTGCAGAACTTGTCAATCACCCTGGCATTGAACCCCTCTATACTGGAGACCGTCTTCTTCTCAATGGAGAGCATAGCGAAGGCACTTAGTCTTTCTTGTGCCATGGTGTTCCGCAGAAAGGTCTTGATCCTCTTCAGCGATGAGAAACACCTCTCAGGCTCTGAATTAGTCATGGGTGTTGTTACTAATATCCTCAGAAGCTTGCTTGTTTGGCAGAACGTGCCTTGCAGATTACTGGATATTATGAAATGCAGAAGAGGGACTGCCACACCAATATTCCTAAAATCTGGCCTACAGTACAGAACCAATAGTTCTGTTCTGAGCCTTTTCTTTTCCAGCATGCTATAGGCATGAACAGTTACACCTAGTTTTTATCTGGAAACGTTTTGGAAAATCGTTAAAAATTGGTGGAATCTAACAGTTTTGCTGCTTCCAGGTGATCCAAGATTTGGAAGCGATCGTGGGCTTCTCGTGTGTTCTCGTGACACAGCGGATTTTATCTTCACGGCATCAGCTGTTCTTGACTGCAACGATTGTACATGGTAATAACACCTGCAATTACAAAATATTCACGAAACATTTGGTGTGACCGCGCAAAAACAGTACTACTCAGTATTACCAAAAGCATTAAAATGAAACCAGCAACGCCGTAATGCAAAATCACAGGTTATTTTGCAATAGTAAAATTTATGAACTAGGCATCACAATAATCATGTCCTTATTTTGACGACATAAACATTATAATTTTTATAGTACATCGATTTACAAAATGTGGCTATAGAATAATTAAGTTGGGTGTATTGAAAAAGACCTTCTAGCGGGAACAGCTGATGGCTTCCTCTGCTTTTTTACCCCATTTTCTTTGAGCGATTCCCTCTTAAATCCTATTGCTGTGTCCAGATAGTGCCACTGGCCACGTTCACATTCCTTGTGACCAGTGCTGCCTCTCTGTGGTCGAACGAAGAATCGCTGTGATGACTGGTCTTAGCTGTTGTCCCAACAGCACATCCAGAACACAAGGGAAAAGTTGGGCGCGCATGCGCAGAAGACAAAATTCACGTATGCTGCCATTAAACTTGGAAATTCTCGCTGGGCTGTGATCTGCACAGCTAACGCCGTGCACGGAGTGGAGCGCACGCCTAGATACCTCGTACCGTATCTGTTCTGTACCTCGTAGTGAGGGGAGTATAAATATTTCCTACTCTTTGCTTGACTTTTTTTTTAAAGCGTTGTATTTGTAGATAATAAGCCTACTATTAAAATAATTTATTTTCAAATAAAGCAGTGTGCTGCAGCACTTCAGCACATAAGGAGCGGCCGCCCCTGCTTGACACTACACAGTTCTGGCAGGGGCTATCGTCTTGGTTATTTGTTCAAACGTACTTAATAATCATAAAATATATCCGTTGTTTTTTCAGGTACGGTAATCCAAGAATTTTCCTGCACTATTTAGACAATTTCATGGTGTCCACAGGCAGGAAAAGTCAGGAATAGTCAGGAATTTTGTTTTTGGTCAGGAAAAAGTGTGAAAAAATGGCATGAGACAGGAAAAAATGGCGAAAAGTATTAGAAAGTCAGGAATTTTATATTAACCATACAGTATTTTGTGTTTTACAGCCATATTTTTATGTTACTAATTAAACTAATCTCTGAAGATAAAAAGCAATAACTTACTGGACATTATTGACGTCCGAAATGGCGGAGGAGCTTTTTACTACCAGCTACTAATTACTACCAGTTAAAAATATTACCCACATGTAGATAGTTAATTTACTGTCTGCTGTTACACATATGAAGCCTGTACTTGGGAGCCTAGCGGTATCGATGTTTTTATTAATTTCACAATATATATATCTCGCATAACACAAAGGACGACTCCCTAATATTAAATTGAATCAAGCAACCTTGAATTTGAATGAATGTTTTGGGTTCAAAGAAGCGTTACTTGGGATGCTCAAATCATACTTCAATATTGCAAATATTGACCTACATACTTGCTGTTCAAAGGCAAGAATATTAATTTATTAATCTCTTGCCACAGGCAAGTTAAAATGGAGACATCCTCTTTATCAATATATTTAATTAAATATTTAAAATACAGATATTTAACAAAGCTGGAGTCTCCATTTGAACTTGTCATAAGCAAACGGAACAGATCAAAAACTACACTTTAAGCCAAACCAAATTCACTTTTCAGCTCGACATAAACCATAATACCAATTAAAACCTATACAAAACATACTCTCCTTACTGTTGTAAAACTTTCAAACCAACTATTCGCACTCAAAACTGAAAAACCCTGAAATTGGAACTAATTAAAGTTAGAATAGCCTAGGCCGATCCGGTCTCCTGCTACATTAACGCATATGTATACTTAACATCACTATAACTTCAAAATTACGGCTAAGTGACCTATCTGCCTGAGTAGTATAGGTGTTACCGGCCTGCCTGGGATGATGGGTCACCAAACCGGTACTTAAAACTAAGATTTTACACATTAATCAACTAAATTCAACAGTAAGGAGATCATAGCCAAAAACACAATTTAAGCCAAATCATACTTCAATATTGCAAATATAGAACTACATACTTGCTGTTCAAGGGAAAGAATATAAATTCTCTGGCAAATTAAGGCTAGGAACAGCATTTTTCTTAAGTTTTCTAACCATTCGGCTATTGTCAATCGGAAGAACCCCTAAAATAAGTTTACGAAGAGCGGATTACATCCTTTGTACGGCACAGAAGTAATAGGCTATAAGTTTATCAGTATTTTTGATGTAGCTAAATCCATGTGAATACAAATTAGAGACAATAACTATCAATAATCAACAGTACCGGTGGAAAGAAGTCGTCTTCACAAAAATGCAGACTGCACACTGTCATGTAACATGTAACACGTTTTCCAATTGACAGCGCCGAAGCCCATCTTTCTCTCTGAACTTTTTGTACTGGAAAGTAGTGAAGATATTTCGTACCCGTTTTATACGATTTGCAACCGTATAAGGAGCAGTACCTCCTCGAATTTGACAAATTTCTTTCTGTTTCCATCACGACGTCAATGCTTCACCATCTAAATAAACCTCACCAGTCACAATGTTACAGCTTCAACATTCTGCCGCGTGGCTGCGCCATCCAACTTTTCTGACGTCAATAGTAAGTTTCCATGTTTACAGTACATCATAGTAAAAACATCTTTTACCTATTTTTTGTACGCTTTTTTGGCGTTGGTGTGGTGATCCCATCACTTAAGTACTTTAGTTATATGTTAATTATTGTTGTTTTAAGTGGCGGAACTACGAGGTCATCTGCCCCTCAATAAGTACTTCGATTTATGTATTATAATTTACTTTATTTTCTATTTAAATGAATAAAGAGGCGAGCGCTGAGCAAATTCTGCAAATGAAAAAAGATATATATATATTTGCTCAATAAACCTTTTTTCCGATGTTACGATGACTTCGCGAGTAAAGAATTTTGTTGAAAAATGGTCAGGAAAAGTCAGGAAAATTGACATTGAAAATTCTGTGGACACAATGAATTTGGAAGAGTTTGGCACAAACTGCACCTTCTAACTCCCTCTGGTTTAAGAGTTAGCGGTTTGTGAAACACACACCTTAGCATTTTATCTATATGAAAAACTGGAGCTGTTTGGTTTCTACCAAGATGCCTTAAGACACAGCACAGCCCTCAACCCTCGTTAGGACATTTCATTAGCATACATTTTGTGGAACACATTTGAACTTAGGCTATATTATCATATCAGAAATGTCAAGTGTTGGCATTCTTGTAGATATAGTGATGCAATATGTCCACAGAGTCAGCAATGATGTTTTCAGCAAGAGTGATCAGGTGATTCTTCTCTAAGCCGAACTTCTGGAACAGTTCCACATCTTCACGATATATAGTTAAAGCCCTGCGCGGATGTGAATATCCGCATAACTTTGTCATGCGGATATAGTTTGCATGGCTGTGCGGATAATGTTTGGAGAAAATTTGCGGATAGTTTTTATAATACAATCCTAACTTTTTAATATCATTACTAGGACCCAGATGTTTATGAATTATGACGTCATATATTTCCGTTATGTTTTGTATTCATGACAAATGTAAGATGATTTAAGCTAATCTCATTCAAATGATGTCATTAAGCATAATTAACACTCCGAACAGGAAAGGGTTGCAATTCGGGCTGTAACATTCATTTTAAACATAAGCACGTGGCATACAAAGCCTAAGGGAACAACTTTTTCCTCAAATATCTAAATATGTTGCTTTAGTAATTTATGCTTCATCTATTTACATATATTATTGTAATGCCAGTAGATTCGGATAACAAACTTGCGAATGCGGAAAAAAGTCGTGCGGGGCGGATGCAGATAAAGTTTTGTTTATCTGCGCAGGGCTCTACATACTGTATAGTTCCCCTGGCACCAAATAACATTCCTCTCTCTTTGGTCAATGTAAGTGACATGTCTTCGACCCTTATATTAGACAGCTTTGCTATGCAAGCATGCAACATGCTGATCATGATGGATGTGTTTCGCTGATTTCTTGCCTGTCTTTTTCTTTCTTCATATTTTATGCCCTCATTGGAGCACTTTAATCAATACAAATACAATTAAGTCTAACAACGGTATTTGGAGATTAGCGCTTCAGCTTCTTCTGCATCCAAAATTTCTTCATTCTACCTGAACTGGCTTCCCTATGTTCATCTGTGATGGTGTAGTTTTTCAGTTTAAATGTTGTTAATGTGAATCGTAAGTATTTATTTCTTAAAATATTCTTCTCTTCACTATTTTTAATTTGGAGCATCATTAAATTTATACTAACTACTTTACTCACCACCCTAATTCTTTTCTTTTTACTTGTTTCTGTTTATATGTTTCCAGTGTTTGGTTTCTTTGTACATTGAAGACGTTACAAACACCCAGTCCCCGAGTCTGAGGAATTAACCTCAGGAGATTAAATTCCCCATGGCCCGGCCGGGAATCGAAACCGGGACCCTTCAGGCCAAAGCCTAGCACGCTAACCTATTAGCCACGGAGCCGGACTGCTAATGGTGTACGTCTCTGTATTCGTTGGTGAACCTACTTACTATCTCGATAAACCGCTGTCTGGGGATAATCCTTTATTTCAATAACAAAAAAATCAATGTTGCACATTGGTATACATCCATACTGTTACTATACTTTGTCAGGACTTGCCTGATGTCCGTCTTCAAATACACGGAAGCTTTATCAATAGGCGCGTACAGTTATTTAACGAGTATTGGCTCGGCCATTTTTGGATGGCAACAGTCAAAAGATTTATGAGCGCAAGGTAAATATTTAATCTTGAAAATAAAAATATTTCCGTTGACTTTCCAAGACATGCAAGATTTTTTCCATACTATTGGAACGATTTGGAAGATTTTGGTACAAACCACATCTTTTAACTCCCTCTGGTTTAGGAACTTGAGTTTTGTGAAACATACACCTTAGCGTTTTATATATAGATTTTCACGCCGACAATATAATTTCGCACCCGAATATCACGCTCACGGCAAAATTTAAATGTTTACGCCCCCACAGCAATGCATTTCGTTTTGCATGCCAGTCGAGATTTAATTTCAGGTATGAAATGAAATGTTCCATGCATTTAAAAAAAATGCTGGGAGTGAAACTAAATGCTGTTAGGGAATTTTGTGTCATACCAAGAGCAAAATTAACAGTCGTTAACAAATTTCATTTCACACTGGGAGCAGAATTAAAAGTCTTATAATTAATTTTATTTCGCGCCAGGAGCAAAATTAAAAGTCTGTTATGAATTTCATTTTGCGCCGGGAACTATACTGTGTTGCTGAAGATAGACGAATACTATCCATATTGATCTCCAACGTCCGGGAGAATGGGCAAGGCATATAGAAGAAGATGAAAAAGCAATTAGGACTAAAATAATATAGTATAGTCCAATAAATATAATATTGCCAGTCATATTATTAACAAAGTACCGCATTTATTCAAATGTAATGCACACTTTTTTCAGGCAAGTTGTGTCTTGAAACTTGGGTGCGTGCTAGATTCGAGCAAAAGCTTGAAAGAATCTCTCAACACAATCCAGTGCCTCCTCTTCTCGAGTACCCTTGTCGCATCTGTGTCTTTCATTCAGCTTGCTTTCGCCAAAGTGGTTCGGGCGAGCTTTAATGACAAGAATTAAGCCAATACGATGAAAGGCCAAGATATTTTTTTGTGTAGGTTAATAAGCGGTCAAAGTATAATAAAATTGGGGTATCCGCCTGATCAATACACAAAATTTATATATGGGTCTATATTAAAACCATTTGGTACATGTTTCGGGGCCTATTATGATGGCCCCTTCATCAGCCCAAAACATACAGATTATCAGTACAATCATAGGATACATTGATAAAAGGTAAAACATGTAAAAAAAAAATGGATGAAAATGGAACATAATCATGAAAAGATGATGTGGTGATAAAAACACTTTCATATTGTCGCCTGTTAACATTTTTAAATGTCTCTGTAATTTGTCTCATTCAAGTGTTTTTATCACCACATCATCTTTTCATGATTATGTTCCATTTTCGTCCATTCTTTTTACATGTTTGTTTTACCTTTTATCATTGTATCCTATGATTGTACTGATAATCTGTATGTTTTTGGCTGATGAAGGGGCCATCATAATAGGCCCCGAAACATGTACCAAATGGTTTTAATATAGACCCATATATAAATTTTGTGTGTTGATCAGGCGGATACCCCAATTTTATTAAACTTTGATTGTCAATCAATACGGAACCATGACCGAGTCTATTGTTAATAAGCGGTGATTAAGTTTACAATTATTTTGTTCAAATAATTTCACACAAGAGGAGGATGGAGATGACTTGTCCCTCGTTAAGACCGCGGCTAACGGGTGATTAATTTGACAAGAATGACTAGTAGTTTTCCAATGTTAAGAACAGTGCTGAAAATTCGGTCTTCGTCTTGTCATCACATGTTGGATTTCAACGGAAATATCAAAGTATACATATCTATCATCATCTTCATTTCCCCTTTTCTAGCTGACACCGGGTGGGGGCAAATATGGTTCCTCTGCACTTTGTTACCTGTAATTAGTTGCTGATTTATTCATAATCCTCTCTTTATGTCGCATTGTGTTGATAAGCTGTACAATGTCATTTTTTTTGTAGAAACACTTTTTTCGCACACCAAACAAAACAAGACCCTACCGTCTTCACTAAATATATCACTTCCAATCTCGTTTACGTATTTGCGCAGCAAAGTCTATTGAGATGTTTTTGTGGGTGGCATTTCTTAACTTACTGCATGACCGATCGCGTTCATATACAGTAGGCCTACACCTTATCACACGAACACGTATTGCACGACTGAAAGAAGAATACTGATTGCATCAGCAAGCTGTGTCCTAACAGTCTGGAAGCGGGGATGCACCAACCACGTGACAACATGCCGATAACGGAACAGCTTAATCACAATAGAAGATATTCGGCGGGGCATCCCAAGTTTCGCAACTACGGAGTGTTATTTCACAACATCCTGGGGATTCCCCCTTTTACACTTATACCGTATTGCTTATTAGTCGATATAAAATGGGTGACGAATTGTTTGAATATTGAGTGAAAATTTACTTTTCGCTTAGAAATCCGGGCTCTAGTGATGAATCATGGTTCAATAGTGGGACTACAATTGAGAAGATATGGCTAGACAAGACAATAACAACGTGCTATATGGATATTAAACGTTGATTGATTGAATCCTGACCTGAATTATATATACACACACTAATACAGCCATCGCAATAACACAGGTTATCAGACAAAATTCAACACTCACCCAAGTACACGGGGCTAAATGACCATGATGTCAATGCATCTCAAATGAAACAACAGCTTCCTGCCCATATCCTTCCGCGTATAAAAGTACACTCACTAGTAAGCCTACAGAAATCACAGTGACACAGGTTATCAGACAACTTCTACACAAACCCAGGTAAACGGGGCTGCAAGACCATGATGCCGCAAAACCCCCAAAGAATCAACAACAAAAACAACAACAATAGTCTCTACCGCGGATCAAGGTTAACGAATACTAATCGCTGTATTCGAGTGTTGAAATATGTGGTGTTATAAGAATCGTATACATATAATATTTTCGATTGCAAATACACACTATATATGCTTAACATTATAACGTGTGAGTAGTTCTAAATCAATAAATACCAAAAGAAACTAAATAAATAAACATGAACCTGCAGGGATTTGATCCACGAACCCCAGACTATGAGCCCGAGTCGCTACCATTACACCACGGATGCACTACGGTAATACTCGATAAACAACTGGTTTAGTATATCTGGATTATATTTTGTGTTGAAATCGACAATTTCATTAACGTTTTCTGGCGTTTCTATAAACCATTTGATACTAAATATGTATTACAGTGGAACTTGGATAATTCGAACCTCAAGGGACCAGGGACATTTTCATTGTTACACTCGCAATATTGCGAACACAGAGGATGACAGCTGCGCCTGTTATATTACAAGCGAAACATCCATCCCTTAACTGTAGAACAATACTTGCATGGCTGACTTCACAAAACTTCCAAACTTCGTGGGAATATATAGCAGTCTCTGTACTATAGATACGAACGTTACATTATGCTTCTCAGGCAATTCTTTCGTTACTTATGGTGGCGCATGCTTCATCAGTTGTCCAATGATTCATTGTAGGTCTAACTGTGCCAGCTGGCTGTGATTGCAAAGGTTTGCAAAATAGGATGATATTGGTAACTTCTTTCATTATCAGATTTAAAAATCTGCAAGGCAAATGTCTTCAATGTACCACCTTTTTAACCAACAACCACCACCATTTGGCAAGACTACTATCTGTTGGACCTAATCACAAATCATCATAGAAATTAACTGTAATTCAAAGTCACCGACTCAGTTTTTACTCTCTTCGGGTATTTCTTTGCAATGGTGTCAATATTATCATGTTAATGCACATAATTGACAGTCTTTACAAAGCCTTATTCAATGGAAGTATTTATAGGTGATTTCTTTGCAATTATATATTTAGCATATGGCTACATCACTAATTACAAATTATAATTATGGTTATTTAAATTACAAACTAATAACCAGGCCACGGATGTACAGGGTCTTTCATATAAAGTAAGATCGCCAAGCGGCGGCTTTGTTATCCGCTGCTGCGGTGGCCCTCTGCTTTAAACGTGTGTACAATCCTATATAAAATATTACCTTTTAAAAGATGCTGGAAATGTCGTCCTTCCTGGGTTATGCAGGCATTGTATCTGGTAACCACAGTCTGGCTGACGCGAATGAGTTCTGCACTGTAATGTTTCTGATAATTTATTTTATGTATTTTATTGAGCACTGAGCCAGAAGTGTCAGACTTATTTTCAATTATGTGAATCTGTGATGGTGGCACTTCATCAGGGAATTGTTGAACAAATGCATCACGTACCCGCTGAGCCGACTCGTACTTAAAATAAGTTTTACATACAAAAATACAATGTAATGATGACTGTCTCACCATGTTAGCATCTGAGGTTCAGACTGGCGACTGAACACCTGCACGCTTATTGCAAGGTCAAGTATGTACTATGCGCGAGCTTTCAATACTACAGCAGGGGGCCGTGGCACGTCACAAGCTCGACCAAGGCCACTGCAGCAGGGAATAACAAAACTGCCGCCCGCCGTTCTTACTTTATATGAAAGAACGTGTAGTCTGTGGTTGGGCTCCATCATCAGGAACTCCATAGGATCGCCAGGAAAAGCTCTCTGAGGTCACTCCTGAATTATAGGTATAAAGAAAGCTTTCCATTCGGTCAACACAAATTTCGTGCCTAATGACATTAGGTGGGAAAACAAGTATTTATAGGCCCTAATCTGAAATAAATATTACATAAGGCATCCAACGTTTAGAATGAACCATAGGTCTTATGGTACATTACGACAGGGTTGCCACTCCATGAAAGGAGGCAGTACAGAGCGCTTTGTGTACACTTTCCCCACATTCAGCGATTGTACAGTGACGAAGACTCGAATTAAGTACTGTATAATAATACTAATAGTAAAATAGCATCTACCGTAAAAGCCCAATTTGACATTGTCCATCACAATAATGGCATAATACATGACGACTGTGACAATTCAGCAATGGGCTATGCTAACTGCGCAGGACGTAAAATGTACGGGGTTTAAAGCCAGCCATTCATGGGTGAAGCACTTAAAGGATCGCTATAATATAATATTGCGAAAAATAACAGCTGTGACGACATTAAAGAATGCCCTTCGAGAATGGATATTATGTCAGCAGAAGAAATATTCGTAGAAGAGGTTACATCGGTTTTAGATTCTCTCGGCCCTGAAAACTTATGTAATAGTGATCAAAGTGGGTTCAATTTGGAGATGTGTTCTGGTAGGATACTGGCTATAAAAGGGTTGAAAACGGTTTGCTACAAAATGCAATCAGTGTGGACCACAATGCACAGTTGTACAATAATGCTAACAGTAACCGCAGCCGGCAAGCTACTTGGACCTCTCTTCATAACTTTGAAAGAACCAAAAGGTGTGTTTCTTAAAAGGGTGAAAGGAACTATGTTTGCACACGACAAAATTTACATTGTTCCTACAAAATCTGGCAAAATGGGATCTGCACAATTGAAGGATTGGTTTCATAATGTTTTCAAACAGCATGTACCGTCCGGCAATTAAGCACTCTTTCTGGACATAAATTGATAGAAAATGAAGAGTGTATACAACTGATGATGATCCCTCCTGGGGCCACAGCCTATTGTCAACCATTGGATGTATACGGCTTTAGGGTCTGAAAAAGCTTTGTCCGTAGATTTTCGAACACCATTCTGTTATTGAATTTTGACATCAATTTGGCCCAGAGAAATACAATCTTGAAAATGCAGTCTCTGACATATCACCAATTGTCGTCCCCTCGTTTTACTTCAATGTGGCAATACACATGGTACCAAAGTCAGTATCTGTCCAACAATCCCGGATGGTTTGAACACCCTGTGCCATATTGTCTCGATATCAGTGCAATACAATGTAGTACTTGCACTCGTCCGTGTTTCACACAGTGCGGATGGTGTAAAACCAGTTGGTGTTTCCAACATTATTACCACAAACATCACTGTTGTCAGAACTTTGTGAAATAGCTAGGTCACTTGTGTGACTATCGGTTCAGTTTACTCCGTGTTGGTTTGTGATACCTTACTTTGCATGATATATTTTTTTTTGTCGTGTGGCCTCCTGAGAGGCCGAGTGCAGGTCTTTCTATTCGACGCCCATGGGCGACCTGCGCGTCGGGATGAGAGATGTAATGGATGAAGATGAATGAAATTGGGCAAGGATGTGGAAGGGAAGCGGCCGTGGCCTGTCAGCAGGTACTGTCCCAGCATTTGCCTGGTGTTGAAAATGGGAAACCACGGAAAACCATTTCAAGGACAGCCGACGGTGGGGCTCGAACCCACGCATCTACCGAGTCAGCAGAGAGTTTGGCCCCATGGCCTAACGCAGCGCTTGAGCCAGCGTAGCCACTACTGTCGGTTTGCATGATTAATAATAAAGGACAATGTGCAATATATTGTAAAGATGCAGCATTAATGTCCCATGCCGCAGCGCTGCTTGTGAGCGTGAGTATAGGAGGGCAGTCGTTTGGAATGTGTACTTTTGAGACACCAAACAGGCGTGAGGCACACTCCCGCTTGACCAGCGTGCACAGTTCAAAATTGTTGTACCTACTGCCGTCTACTGTGGGTAGGAGTTAATTTCGAAAGATTTTTCTTCACGGTTCTACCTAGTTGGGCTCACGCAACGTATCTGCTAAGTTTCCGCAGGATCCACGATTCCCCGGTTCAGAGACAAGATATGGACCACTGAAACTATCCCTGCCGATCTCAGAGATTTATTAATTGCTACCATTTTCATAAAGGGGGACAGATCTGATTGTGGTAACTCTCTGTCGCTGGTAAAATTCTCGCTAGAATTCTATCCAATCGCTTAACACTCTTTACCTGAAACACAGTGTGGTTTCAAACCCAATCGAAACCATCGACATGATTTTCAGCGCCAGGTTAATACACAGGGAACAAAACCGCCCATTATACATGGCCCTTATAGATCTCATCAAGGCCTTTGACTCAGTGCAGCGGGATCCACTCTGGAGGATCCTAGGATTCATGGGCTGCCCACCAAAATACATAACGATTCTTCGACTGCTGCATGATAATATGAAGGGTACTGTTCTGTCTAGGAATGGACCAGGGCAACCATTTGACATCATCACAGGTGTTAAACAGGAATGTGTAATTGCCCCCACACTATTCTCATTATTCGTTGGCTCAATCATACACCTTGTCAAAGGAAAACTACCACCGGGTGTTGAAATAAAATACAGAACTGATGGAGGATTATGCAACCTACGAAGGATGAGGGCTAGGAAAAAGATATCTTCAACTAGTGTTATTGAACTTCAATACGCTGATGACAATGTTGTCTTGGCCAACTCTGAGGATAATCTACAGATTATTATGAATGCTTTTAACGAAGCTCATAAGAGCATGGCCTCGATATCAACACTATGAAAACCCACATTCTGTATCAACCTGTGTGTACTGCTGAAGCAAGCCTCCTACCATTACAATCAATGGTGAGCTCCTGGAGAACACAGAACATTTTCCGTATCTTGGAAGC
Source organism: Meconema thalassinum (assembly GCA_946902985.2). NCBI lineage: Eukaryota > Metazoa > Arthropoda > Insecta > Orthoptera > Tettigoniidae > Meconema > Meconema thalassinum. Next base: position 2,103,874,894 of record OX336388.2, on the reverse strand, counting down.
CACCTGTCTTAAAGTGCAAATATTGATGCTGAAATTCATCATCGACTCAAATGTGCTAGCACTGCTTTCGGTCTACGAGAAAGGGTGTTTGATAATCACAATATCAGCACTCGAACTAAGCTGTACGTACACCAATCTATCGTAATACCAAGCCTTACTTACGGCTGTGAAATTTAGGCCACCTACAGGAGACACATAATCTGCTTGGAGAAATATCACCAACATTGTTTGAGAAGAATTTTGAGAATAACATGGCAAGACCGGCGTACCAACATCAGCATCCTCGAAGAAGCCAATGCTACAAGCACCATGGCCACAATAATCAAACATCAACTTCGATGGACTGGTCATGTTGTCCGTATGCCCCACTCTCGTTTCCCTAAGCAAATCTTGTATGCTCAACTTACGAATGGACACCGTACGCAGGGAGGACAGCACAAAAAGTACAAAGATGCCCTGAAATCTATGCAGAAATGTACGATCAATACCGAAAACTGGGAGACCACAGCTTCTAACCGACAAGCAAGGAGTCGGCTTGTTCACGGAGGTCCACAACACTTCGAACACGAACGTCGAATGCATGCAGTGGATATGCGACAGGCAAGGAAAGAACAAATGACCGCTCAAGGGAACAATCCTTGGTGAATTGTGGGTGAAATATATGTTTGTGAACATTGTGGAAGAGTTTGCAGCTCCAGAATTGGTCTACACAGTCTCAGAGGACCCACAGACATATAAGTCTTGTAGTCCCAAAGAAGACATCATATTAAAAAAAAAAAAACAAAAAAAAAAAAAACCATGCATACCTTGGAACTACAATAAATGAAAGTGGGGATATTTCACAAGAAATCAAGATCTGCACTGCATAGGAAAGCAAGAAGTATGTTTCAGAAAATGAGTGCTGTCTTCAAGAGCCATAACTTTAAGAACAAAAATCAGACTTTTGCACTGTTATGTATATTCTGTTCTTTTGTATGGTGTCGAGACTTGGACCTCAAATAGCAACACAGAGAAGAGGCTGGCGGCCTTTGAATTGTGGCTTTACAGATGGATCCTAAGAATACCTTGGATACAAAGAGTGACAAATGTAGAAGTAATGAGAAGAATGAACACAACACCAAAATTGATAAAGATAATGAAATATCAAAAATTGCAATATCTAGGTCATATCATGTGTAATACAAATAGATATGACCTATAACAAGAAATACTCCAAGGAAAGATCAAAAGCAAAAGAGGTTCTGGACGAAGAAGAATATCTAGGTTCGTCAATCTTAGATGCTGGTTCAATATGTCTTCAACTGAATTATTCCGCGTTGCCACCAACAAGACAAGAATAGCCATCATGATCGCCAACATCCGAACTGGATAGGTACCGGAAGAAGAAGAAGTGTAGTGTCTGATCTAGCCACAGCCATTCTTACCTGGATTTCTTTGGAGCATCCTCCTAAATTGGAAATTAGGGAACCAAAATACACAAATTTATCAACAGTTCAAATCCTGCCACCTCCCTCCTCACATTTCGCAAATTGTCTGTTGATTTCCAGGTCATATCCTCTCCTCATTCACATTACTCTTTCTGTAATGATCGATATATACGACTTTTCTCATAAGTACAACTTGCTCTCAGGGCATCAAGTGGGCTATTTACTACACTTGCTCATGTGTGTGAGCTATCTAGGACATTGGTTGAAATCTGTATTTATAGTATACTTTACACCACCAAGTGAGCCAATACACACATTAGTACAGCCATCACAAAGACACAGGTTATCAGACTCACCCAAGTACATGGGGCTACACGACCATCATGTCGTAAAACCCCTATGATTGGACTGAAGGAGTGAATACTCACCTTTGAAGATGGTGTGTTTCCAGCTGTGGAGATTGACCTGGTCAAAAGAGCTGAAACATGTATCTGATTTAACAAGGGAATCCTACGGCAATCGGATTTTTGTATTTTTTTCCGCTTCGGGTACGTAAAGTTCAATAATAAACCTCGAACAATAATTTCCCAAAGCCGTTCGATGCCATATTCATAAATTCTCGAGAAAATCGACTTCAATTCATATACTGTACTACTAATGTGATTGAAATATAAAAATCATCATCAGGCGGATTGTCGTCCTCGACGCCCGACATTATGATCTTGTTTATCGTATGTTAGAAGAAATCACACACCACGCCAAGAAACACTATCTGCTTCTCTGGAAACCAACGGTCAAATTCTACTTCGAACACGCATCCCTTGCGAATGACGTGGTATGTATCCCTTCCACCCATCCTGGAATACCCACAAATTCTTTGTGCTAGAGCAGCTGTGCCCACTTCGCAGGTAGTAAAACGTGACGAAGGCAAACGAAACACACAGAACTGTTGTTCGAAATAATGACAGATCTCGAAGAAACCACCATATTCAAATATTTCATCACATTCAATTTTACTCATTCCATTGTTTACATTAATTTATTCTTCTATTTATATTTTTATTAATCTACAAGGTGTGAATATTATTTTTGTCGCTTATTCGCAATTTCAAATAGGAGATAATTAGAAATGAGACATGCGTTTCTTCATTGGAAATTATAATAACGTATCTGTGAATTAATACAGACTTGATGATTTTTATATTTCAATCACATTAGTAGTATATGAATTGAAAGAAAGAAAAAATATATAGCCACCAAAGTGAGACTCGAACTAGTGTCCCAGCAATTACTGGGCCCGAACCTTTCCGGGTGAGCCACGCGTCCTGCTCAATCTCGGTAACATCTTTACTGGATATGAAGCGTTTGGAGAACTTCGAAGCTGATTTTCTCGAGAATTTATGAATATGGCATCGAACGGCTTTGGAAAATTAAACTTCACGTAAACGAAGCGGGAAAAATTACAAAAATCAGATTGCCGTAGGGTCCCCTTGTAAGTGTAAAATAGGGTGGGACAAAAGAGTTGTATTGAAAAGTGGATATTATCTTATAGATCTTGAACTCAATACGGAAAAAATGATGATCACGACTAAGATCAATGACCTTTTATTTTGTGTTTTACCCTTTTAAGTGTTTCTATCCCTATCCTTTTCCTGACCAACGATTGGTTGTATGGCCATACCAATTACAATAACATAGGCTTAATGTTTCTGTAACTAATACCGTATTTCCTCGCATAATCGTCGCATCCCACTTTTTAAACACTAAAATAGGTTTATAAAATTTCATTGCATAATCGTCGCATAGCATATTCGTGCGCCAGTCAGTTGGACACACTGCCACAGTACCTGCGGGCTATAACGATGTGATACGAGCGGGCAGCATTATCACTTATAGCATGTTCGTATTTGTGCAAGGTCGGTTGCACATGCTGCCGCGACTTTATAACCTGGCATGATTTTGTCAGAAGAAAATAATCTCGTTTTTATGCCTGAGGGCTATAAACCACGACGCGAGCGGCCAGCATTGTCACTTAGCACATTCAGCAAGCTTTTAATCTGGCGTGATCTTGTCCCTAGAAAGGAGCCTGTCTCTCTGACTGCAGGCTATGACTCAATGCTATGCGAACGGCCGGTCCAAGGCACGCTAAACACCGATCGCACCCAGCACCACTCCAGGGGAGTGAAACTTGTATGGAGCTATCGCTTCCGTTATTTGGCCTCAGAATGATGAGATTCAATAAGCCGCAATATGAAGCGCGGCTAGCACCAGTTCGCCGACGTTAAAACAGGCCCAACTGCTATTGGCGGAATCATACGCAATGGACACCTCGTACCAGTCTAGCATCAGCCACTTCCGTGGGAACATCACAACAGAGACCTGTGCATGACGTTATGCAAGTGGTTTTCTTCTTTGATCTTTATTCTTCACATACTCGTCGCACCCTGGTTTTTCCCAAGAATTTTAGTCTAAAAATATGCGAGGAAATATGGTACTTCCAGGAAGTGACTGAGCAGTAAGTTATTTTAAACAAGAGTTAATATACCATATTTATGCTAATTATGTCCCAAGTTTGTTTATAGGAAACCTGGCAACCATATTGGGCCATCTGAAATCTCGACCATACTTTCCAACAGCAGGAAACATTCTATTTTTGGGAGTGCAAATATAATGGTCAAGCAGGAGAGTTATCCATTCAATTTAGAACTACCAATTATCAAAATGTAAAATTCAGTTTAATATAATACTGCTTACCTAAAAATCAAGACAAATAACAAATATAAAAAGACATCACTTGAACAGGTCTGGAAAGTCAAAGTTTCTTCACTAATAATGACAAGAGTTTAAAATATTTTTATTTCTTGCAAATTGCAGGACGTGTTTCACCTTCCATCACTTGGTATGAGATATTAGGTAAGAATTTTGTCCCATCTCCAGATAGTCCCATCATCACAGACACACAGGAGAACAGAGCCGTCACGACTAAGGCTTGTTTGTCGTATAGCTGCGATACATCTGGGATGGGTTAATGTTGTACAGCGTGCCTGATTAGGATCAGTCACGTCCAGATCCCATACAAATGTTCGGCCCACTTGGTTTCCCAGAGCAAGTATCTGAAAGAGGAAGAGTTAAAACAACACAGAGAAAGTCTTATCAGGTAATATAAAACACTTTCAAACGTCAAATATGAGACCAGGTTTAAGAATGAACATTGTCAGTCATTGCAGGTTTCAATGAATAAATCCATGCAAGAAAATACCACTGGAAATCCTTGGAGAACTGCTTGTACAGGGTGGTCGAGGAGTCCCTTTACATGTTATAGCATAGGGCAATAAATTTTGACATGTATTATAAATATTTATTATTAACATTATTTACATATTGTTGAGATAACAATTTCTCGCACTTGACACGTTCACTTCGGTTAGCGTGGGAAAGTCGTGTCACGTGGTTCGCTGCGTAGCTCACAGCGCAGTTAGCTGCCTTCAGTCGAAAGAGTTCAATCATGACGGATACAAGTGTTTTCACTGTTGAGGAGCGTTCGGTGGCTTCTGTTTGGGTTCACGAACGTCAGAATAGGAAGAAGACAATGTCAGACATTTTGAAGAACTTCGCTGTGAGGTTTGAAAACCACCGCAACCACGACCAACATTATTCGCGTGGGAGAAGAAAACCTTTGTGACGGGAAGTGTTCTCGATGCACCATGTAGCGGAAGGCTTACGACTAGTATCGAAACTTGTGCCGCTGTGGCGGAATCGATTGAACGATCGCTGGTGAAGTCAACCCGTAAGCGGTCTGCGGAATTAGGCGTCCTGCGATAGACGATGAAAGACCATATGCGCAAAGACTTGAAACTTTAATGTTTTCGGCCATCCTCAGTGAACGAGTTGAGTGATCGTGACTTGGAGCAACGTGTGCATGCATGTGAAATGCTGCTCGCACGCTTCCCGCATACAGATGATCAAAAAAACGTTATATTCTCTGATGAATGTGCGATTTATCGTAGCTCACGAAATTGTAAAGTCTTTATTTGGGCAAAAAGCAATCTGCACTTTTATGAGGAAATTGAGTGCAATATACTGCATGTTATGCTTTGGGCAGGGTTATCGGCCGACCATCTGCTTGGACCTTATTTCTTCGATGGTCTTGTGAACTAGCACACCAGCTGCAAATGATTAACAGGTGGTTGCTTCCACAATTAAGGGCTAAAGGTATAAGTGACATTGTGACACTTCAACAAGATGGTGCTCCACCACATTTTGTTGTGAGAGTCCGCAACCAGCTAAATTAACTTTTTCCAAACCGCTGGATTGGGCGTGGATCACGAGACCTTCCAGCACCACTGCCATGGCCTCCACGAAGCCCAGACCTCAGCACACTGGACAATGCACTATAGGGAATAATAAAAGAAAACGTTCGTAAACGACGATACGTGAACAACGATCAACTGAAAGATGGAGTTCGCATGGCATTTGAAACTATCACCCACCGCATGCTGCATACAAGAACATGGTGACGGATCAACGTCTGCTTCGAACATGGAAGAATACATACTGACGTTCTTGTTAATTGTAACCAGACATTGTTTACTCCAAACAAATGTTGAAATAAAAAAATCATGTTTTATTCATAATAATATTTCCATGTCTAACTGTCCTATGCTATAACATGTAAAGGAACTTCTCGACCACCCTGTACAACAGTACTGCCATAAGTTCTATCAGCAAAATCTAAACGCATTGTAGTGTGGTAATTGAGAACGAAGAAGTGTGGCAACACTGTATGTCATCGTCCACAAGGACGGCTTCGCCTGGAACTGGCTTGCAGTGTGCTATTAGCAGGCAGGGGAGTGTACGAGAATTGTCTCGCTGTATTGGCATTATTTTGTGTTGGAAAATGAGCTAAAGAAATTGTTTTTACGTTGAAACCTCTCGGTATCAATGAATGATTTGTGCTTTGGGCAGTAGCACGGTTTAAACAAACAGGTGCAACTGTTAATCACGTCACGTCAGATCGGGCCGTCCTAGATGTGTACACAGAAAAGTAGTTGTGAATGCTGTTCGAGCAAGGAGAAAGTTCCATGTATGCAGCGTGGACATCACCCTGCTCCTGTCATGGTATGGTGGGCGGTTTCCTGGCGGGGAGCATCGGAGGTACATTTTTGCAAAGATGGACAATGTTGGGAAATCGCAAAAACCACTCAGTAGTGTTTGGCAATCATTGTCCACGGTTCATCGCTGCTGCTGACTGGCCTAGTGGAAGTCTGGATCTCAATCCATTGGATTAATCTCTGTAGCAGAAGCTTGCAGCGATAGCATGTCAAAATGAAGAATAAAACTTACAATTTTCCGCCTAGTCAATACTATAATTTGTTAAAACATTTCATGGGTACATGTTTCGGGTCCTATTTCTTCTAGACCCTTCTTCAGCCCACAAACTTATAATATGGAGTTCATCAGAGCACAAAAAACATCGATAATACAAATGCACATATATAATAAAAAGTTAAAAACACTGTGACAATATCTGAGAGTCCTAAAATCTAAAAATGGCATGCATAGTTTACGGGCTTCAGGTACATGTTATTTTTGCACTTGTTCTATATCTATATAAAATGTCATTTGACACTGTGAAACGCCGGGCTCATATTTTGACGTCTATAACTGGCGTACTGTAGAAACTTGCTGCATATCTTATACTGTTTTAACATTTCTGTTGGTGTGGCTGAAGATGGGTTGGACGGCAACGGCTACATCTTTTGACAAATTTTTGTTATAAATTTTTTTTTTTTAATGTTAAAACAGTATAAGATATGCAGCAAGTTTCTACAGTACGCCAGTTATAGACGTCAAAATATGAGCCCGGCGTTTCACAGTGTCAAATGACATTTTATATAGATATAGAACAAGTGCAAAAATAACATGTACCTGAAGCCCGTAAACTATGCATGCCATTTTTAGATTTTAGGACTCTCAGATATTGTCACAGTGTTTTTAACTTTTTATTATATATGTGCATTTGTGTTATCGATGTTTTTTGTGCTCTGATGAACTCCATATTATAAGTTTGTGGGCTGAAGAAGGGTCTAGAAGAAATAGGACCCGAAACATGTACCCATGAAATGTTTTAACAAATTATAGTATTGACTAGGCGGAAAATTGTAAGTTTTATTCTTCATGATTACTGTCAATACGGAACCTGAAATGAATAATATTTCTAATAAGCATGTCAAAAACCGCTCCGCAATATAGAGGTTAAAAAATCCGTCACATCAGCTGTCAAAAATATCCCACTGGGCACGATTCGTACAGCTATTGAAGAGTGGCCTTGACATCTTTGCCGCTGAGTTGCCGCACATGGTGATCAATTCAAAAAAGAGCATGTTCATTCTGAAGCATTTTTGTGTTCTTTCAGAATATATGTATACTAGCGGACCCGTGCGAGAAATCTTGCATGTTCATAAGCCACACTTTCCCCAATAGGTTTATAATAACAGACTTAAGGAGAAAGGTTATGTTTTTATTTGAACCAAATGATTATAGAACACTATTTACGTTTCAGGCGTCCCTACGGCCAAAATGCGAACTGAACAGCAATGATATCGCGTATTTTCAGACAGCAACAGTATTTGCAAATCGCACACTTACAAAAATTGATATTTATGAAATTAGAATGCAATTCGTCACTGCTAATGTCATTTGTGTGCTGAGTCCATTGATTGACAGATTAGCCGTAACACTCACCAGTTATTCAATATTATTTATGAACTTATACGATTTGAGTACAGGTACTCATTCCTTTAAATTACTGTTTCTGAAATCCATACAAAATGATAAAGGAAAGACCCTCAGAATGTTAAAATGACATGAAACAGGCATCACAGCGGCCAAAATGTGAAGTGGACAGCAATTATGGAGCATATCTTCCTGCAGCAACAGTATCTGCAAATCGCACACTTTGTACAGTTTTATTAAGTCACTTTTTAAAGAAATTATAGATATTCATGAAATTAGAGTGCAATGCGTCACTGGTAATGTATATTCTCTTTCATTTGAATGCTCATTTTTCATGATCGGTCGCTTATGAGCGCCACAGGAGCAATCTATACTACTGAAATAATATATACTAGCGGACCCATGCGAGAAATCTTGCATGTTCATAAACCACACTTTCCCCAATAGGTTTTGCAAATCGAACACTTCTTACAAAAATTGGATAGCCTATTTAAGAAATTACAATGCAATTTGTCACTGATAATGTGCTGTAACACTCACCGGTTATTCGATATTTATGAAATTGTACGATTTGAGTACTCATTCCTCTGATTTATTGTTTCTGAAATCCATGAAAAATGATTAAGGAAAGACCTCATAATGTTAAAATGACATGAAACCGGCGTCACAGCGACCAAAAATGTAAAGTAGATAGAAATTATGGAGCGTATTTTCATACATCAACAGTATCTGCAAATTGCACATTTCATTAAAAGTCATTTTTTAAAGAAATTATTGATATTTATGGAATTAGAGTGCAATTTGTCACTCCTAATGTCTATTCTCTTTAATTTGAATGCTCATTTTCACGATCGGTCGCTTCTGAGTGCCGCAGGAGGGATCTGAAAAAAAAAAATGAAAATCCGCAGCCTGCTTCCAGTCTCCGACCGGGTCAGGAATGGAATGAATGAAGCCCCCATCAAGCGGCGAGGATATGAACTGTGCCGGCTGCCGAGGCCTGGCGCACTCCTCTGGGGCAATGATTAAATGAATGACAGATGAAATGAAATGATAGTGGAGAGTGTTGCTGGAATGAAATTTTGACAGGGAAAACCGGAGTACCCGGAGAAAAACCTGCCTGCCTCCGTTTTGTCCTGCACAGATCTCACATGGAGTGACCGGGATTTGAACCACGGACCCAGCGGTGAGAGGCCGGCGGCCGCAGGAGGGATCTATACTACTCAAATAATATATATGATTAATGGGTTTGCATAGTTTTATTTAGTAGTTATATTTATAGTTAATATACAGTTTGTGATGCAGCACACTTTCCCCCTAAGACAGCCATGTCATTTTCCTGTAATCCTACATGAAAAAATCCACTGGAAATCTGAGTTTACCCCTTGTTTGCCATGAGAATTTATCGTATCGCTCCCTTTATTCAGTGACTGCTTTAATTGAAATGAAAATCCACAGCCTGCTTCCAGTCTCCGACCGGGTCAGGAATGGAATGAATGAAGCCCCCATCTAGCGGCGAGGATATGAACTGTGCCGGCTGCCGAGGCCTGACGCACTCCTCTGGGGCAATGATTAAATGAATGACAGATGAAATGAAATGATAGTGGAGAGTGTTGCTGGAATGACATTTTTGACAGGGAAAACCGGAGTACCCGGAGAAAAATTAGTCTGCCTCCGTTTTGTCCAGCACAGATCTCACATGGAGTGACCGGGATTTGAACCACGGACCCAGCGGTGAGAGGCCGGCGTGCTGCCGCCTAAGCCACGGAGGCTTCAGTGACTGCTTTAATTAAAAGTTCTAAAATGTTTCTCTCCCGAGTAATCACTGAGTTGATTGTCTTAACAAGAACATTTAACAGCATGCATGACATTTGATAAACATCATCATTTTCCAGCTCCAGTTTCCCGGGTGTGGTAGGCCTATACAAGCGCTCATATTTCTTTCGGTCGGAGTAGAGTTGCTGTTCTTCTACATCTTCCCATTTCACATTCAGTTTGTTGACCTCAGTCTTCACTGTGTCTATCCATCGATTTCCTGGCCTTTCCACCGGTCTCCTCTCTCTCACTTCTCTGTCGAAATAATTTCTGTCCATTTACATGACGTGTCCAAACCACTGTAATCTTCGTCTTCCTAGGAGTTCAGTGACAGGTATTTTGATACCAACATCCTGCCTGTTAATTTCATTCCCAATCTTATCTTTCCTGGTCCTCTGGTTCAGTGTTCTGATGAATTTCATTTCTGTTGCCTGGATTTTACTATTATCCTTGTTGAGTAGGGTACAAGTCCATAGGTGAGAATTGGAATGAAGTAGGAGTGAAGCATGCTTAATTTTGCTTTCTGGGGTATTTTGTCATCCATAGTAGATTTCTCACTTGACAATAAAAAAGGAACTCTTTGGGTCCTGTTAAGGATCTCTTGCTTTATAGAGTTGTCCTTTGAGACAACACTTCAAAGGTACTTGAAGTTAGAAACAGATTGCAGCCGAGTTCTCTCTAGAAAGATGTTGGAACATAAGCCGTTCCTGTTGATAGTCATTTCAACTGTTTTTGTTTGACTGATTTTTAGTCCAAATTCTTTAAACTTGTCATTCCAAAAGATTAGTTTCTCCTGCACTTCTGTTTGTTTCTCCACATATCAACACATCATCTGCAAATACCAGAGTGTTAGGCTCATTGTAATGTTCTTTGACAGAGTTTATGATCGGATCCATGGTGACGATAAACAAGAGTGGTAACAAGGCACTTCCCTGTTGGACTCCTCTGCTTGTTTCAAACCAATTTGATCTACCATCCCCTACTTGAACATAGCTTAGGCACTTTTGGTAAAGCATCTTGACTTCATCAATTGGGAATTTGGCACACTTATACTCTCCAGGCATTCCCAGATTTTCGTCCTGGGGACACTGTCATAGGCCTTTTCGATGTCCTTAAATTTGATACTTTAGTACACAGGATACCCTGTTACGGTAATAGATTATGCCATACAGCCACTGACTTAGCACACATTGTTGTGTAGTGGGAAAGAAAGGAGCCAACAGTATCATGTGGAAGAGTTTCATTAGGAGGCAGAAGTCCCTCAGTAGAGGAAATGTCTCTGGAAATCATCAATGTTTGAGGACAGTAGTAATACCCACTAGTAGACCTACCAAAGCGGAGTGCTAAAACGTCGACTTTTAATCACCGAATTAATACAAGCTCCACTGGATCAGCCTTTATATGGAAGGTAACAGGAACCCACCCTACTACATGATGAATAGCAAGATAATAAGTGTGTCACATGATGCAATTGATAACCAGGACCCATCTAGTTTCACATTGGAGTGTGTCAAATCAGCTACTGGGCATGCTGAGGTGAATATCCAGTACATGCATGTAAAACTGGTAACTTGAATTAAAGAAAGCTGAACTGCAGGAACACAAAGTAGGTACATGAAAAGTGCTTGACCATTTGCAAGCAAGATGTACCAGTACACATTATGTAGACCATCGTTTCCCAAACTGTGGTACGTGTACCACTGGTGGAACGCGGCGAAGTTACGAAAAATATAAAAATTAAAAAATATTAAAATATAAAATTTAAAAATATAAAAACATTGATATGTTGCCAGAGGACTTTAAGGCCAAAGATAAGGAGCAGTTTTAATATTGAATTGTGATTCAGAACTAAAGCAAACTTTTTCAAAAAAAGGCCCCTGTGAAATTTTGGGTTGAGAGGCATGCAGACATAGCTGACAAAGCAGTTAGATTTTTACTGCATTACCCTACTTCGTACTTGTGTGAGACTGCATTTTCTTAATTTGTTTATCTCAAGAATAAATACCGGAATAGGCCCCTTACAGTGGAAAACGACCTTCGTTTGAGACTCAGCAATCTTAAACCAGACATTCCTAAGTTGGCTTCTAATCTTCAAGCACACCCTTCACATTGAAGTTGTTAGTTGAACTTTGGGTTTTATGTTTAATTATTAAGAGTTCTTTTATTAATATTATTTGTACAGTGTCATTTCTGAATGTTTGAATTGAATACTTATTGTAATAAATAATAAAACAACTGGACACACTTTTCATGATTTGAACTTTAACTCTAACAGTCTAACTCGAACAAATACAATGTACAATCCATCTTATGGTCTGCTACGTAGTGGTGATGGGGTTATAGTTACTATAAGGTGCGTTCAAAAAGTAACGAGCCGGAGGCATAATTACAGAAACCAGTACCTGTATGTTAGAAGTATTGACCCTGACTGTTGAGGCACTTGTGCCACTGTGACACGAGGCGGTGAATGGCTGTCTCATAAAATTCCCTAGGCTGCGATGTGAACCAGTTCCGCGCGTACATCAGGACGTCGGCGTCCGAGGTGAATCGTTGGCCCCGCAGAGCCCTTTTCAGGGGACCAAACATGGCGTAATCACAGGGAGAGAGGTCTGGACTGTATGGAGGGTGGCCGAAAACCTCCCATTTGAATTTCTGCAGGAGTGCCACGACTGTGTTGGCAGTATGAGGTCGTGCATTGTCGTGAAGCGACCACGGCGGCTATGGCGTTCACTGTCACTCGGCGGTCCTGGGTAATGAGTGCATCAACCAGCTGGACGTTGTCATCGATAATGCAGGGGGGAGGGGGTGCGCCAGACCGGGCATCATCGGCTAACGACACCTGTCCTTTCCTGAAGCGCTTGTGCCACGCCTTGACCCTTGCAAGGGACATGCAGTGTTCGCCGTACACTTGTGACATTCGGCGATGAGTGTCCGTTCCCTCTACTCCTTCCGCGGTCAGAAAACGAACAACACCTGTTTTCTCTTCGGTTGGTGCCTCCATGTCACTGTTTGCAATGTGACTGGCAGCGTTGGACGATTGATGCATGCTGCTGCTCGCTTTGTATCGTCGCGTGACGTGCACGCATGCCCTCTAGCGACTGGCTGTGACCTTCCACACTCTGGTCGGAACCACACCTCGTTACACATGGCACGATTAGCCGATGTAGTCACCGGTTTGCGCATTCAAGCCTCTGGCTTGTTACTTTCTGAACGCACCTTATACATCTCCCAAACATTAGGTGGTACGCGAGAGATTCTCATCTCTGAAAGTGGTACACACAAATAAAAGTTTGGGAAACACTGATGTAGACGATAAGATTATCCACCTAACTCTCAATTTAAAGCTACATAAGCTGTACGTCAATAAGTTAAACAGGGTCATTACCTTTGAGCGCCCCGGTAATCGCAGCAAACTATGGCGTCATTTGGCTGGCCAGGTGCGGAGCGAGTGGACCTCGCAATACCCCGCTCCGCTGACTCTTATGGTTCGTTCACACGTTTTGTCATTCATATGGACGTGTATCTGCAAAGCTTAGACGTTAGTGTTGCACGTTTAGTGAGTATTGTGGTTACTGTGATTGTTCGTGTGTGTCCCCCCCCCGCCGGTACTGCCACCTTGAAGAAGGCAATTTGCTATTGCCGGGTGTTTTGGGGGCTTGCGAGCTCAAATGATCTTCAGAGCTATGCCAGCGGGAGCTTAAGCTCCTGGAAGGGTCAACCAAGCTGGACAGCTCTAAAGTGATGAGCCAGACTAAGAGTGGTACCCTGGTCCTCCAAGTTGGGGGTTGGGCGTGGGGCTAACAACCCCACACTGCAAAACCAAACAAGTTACAAAACTCTCAACGAAGCCTCGGAATTTGGACGGAAATAACGATGATGAACCTGGAAAATGTTTAAGGACAAGGAAAAAGGATATGACTTTGACAATGGCAACATGGAACGTACGCACGATGTTGCAGATAGGAAAAATGGCAGAAGTAGCTGAGGAAGTTTTGAAGTATGGAATGGATATAGTAGCGCTACAGCAAGTGAGATGGAGGGGAAACGGTAGGATTGACAAGAAGGACTATACAATGTTATACAGTGGTCCTGAAGTAAGAACTGGTCAGTGTGGAACAGGCTTTATCATTAGTTCAAAGATAAAAAGAAGTTTTCTTGGATTTGAGCCTCTAGGAGATAGAATGTGTAAAATGAGACTAAAGGGACGATTCAGAAATCTGACACTTATAACAGCGTATGCATCTACAGAAGACGATAGTGAAGAGAAGAAAAATGCATTCTATGACCAGTTGGAAAAGGAATGTACCGTAGTATGATACCAAAATATGATGTAATAATACTTCTTGGGGACTTCAATGCCAAAATAGGTAGAGAGGACTTCTTGCAGTATGTAGCAGGGAAACATTCTTTACATACTAATACTAGTGAAAATGGGAAGCTTCTATGCCAATTTGCAGAAAGTAATAGAAAGGTAATCAAAAGTACTTGTTTTAAACATAAGGACATACACAAAGGAACCTGGAAAATGCCAGGCACTGGAGTGGTAAACCAAATTGACCATGTCTTGATTTCAAGAAGACATGCATCTTCAATGATTGACATCAGATCTGCAAGGGGCCCCAACTGTGATTCGGATAATTTTTTGGTGAAAGCTCTGTTTAGAGAACGAATTGCGAATGTAGAATGTGACAGAGGAATTAAGAGGATACAGTGGGACGTGGAAAAGTTTCAGCAAACACAAATTGTTAAACAATATGAGGACACACTGAACAAGAAGTTGGAAGAGAGATTAAAGAATATGAATGAGGATGACACTGTAGAGAGGAGATGGACTGGAATAAAGAAAGCATTGGAAGAGACTGTGAAAGAAACTATTGGGGAGAAGAAGAGGAACAGGAATGAATAATGGTTTGATGATGAATGTAGGAAATATATAGAGCAGAAGAATGCAGACAGATTGATTATGATTCAAAGAGAGACAAGATGGAATTGTGAAAGATATAAAGAAAGTAGAAGAACAGCAAATAGAGTTCTGAAAAGGAAGAAGAGAATGTATCTAAGAAAACAAATGGAAAGAATTGAAGAATTGAACAGCCAAAATGAAAGTAAGAAATTGTACCAAGCAACAAAACGAATGACAAAGGAATTTCAACCATGGGAGAACTCGTGTAAGGATAAAGATGGAAAAGTGATTGGAGAGGAAGAGAGAGTTCTTGAAAGATGGGCGGAGCACTTTAAAGATACTTTAATATAGAACGTAAGGACGAGATGAATGAGAGCCAGGTCTACATGAATGTAGAGCCACAGGTCACTAAACCATCCATAGATGAAGTTATGGAGGCAGTGAAGCGTCAACGAAATGGAAGAGCATCAGGAGAGGATCAGATCATAGTGGAGGTAATAAAGAATGGAGGACAAGGGATAGCTAGGAACCTACATGAACTGATTGGGGAGATATGGGAAAGAGAGAGAATGCCTCAGGATTGGAAGGTTGGCCTTATCTGTCCATCTTCAAGAAAGGTGATAAGTTACAATGTGGAAATTATAGAGGGATAACATTAGTAAGTCTTGTATATAAGATATTCTCAAGTGTATTGCAAAGGAGACTGAGCGACTATGCTGAAGAAATACTGGATGAGAACCAGTGTGGATTCCGGCCAGAAGGGGAACTACTGACTAAATATTTGTTATGAGAATCTATGGAGAAATGCTATGAATATGGTGTTGATCTGCATTTGCTATTCATTGATTTCCAACAGGCGTTTGATAGCATTGATAGAACGAAGATGTTGAACGCCCTGGAAGCATGTGGAGTGCCAAAGAAGTTTATCAGACTAGTAGCAATGAAAATGGAAGGATCGCAGGCCAAGGTTTATGTAGGAGGCAAAACTAGCAGGAATTTTGAGGTGAATACCAGAGTGAGGCAAGGAGATTCATTGTCTGCAGTGTTATTCAACTTGACACTGAATGAAGTTATGAAAGAACTGGGATTGGGAGGGACGATAATAAGCACGTCCAAGCAGGCGTATGCATATGTGGACGACATTGTGTCGATGGCACGGACTGGGAATCTCTTAAAGAATTGTTCAAGATTCTGGAGGAGACGAGTGGAAAGATGGGAATGAGAATTAATGAAAGGAAACCGAAATATATGAAAATGTCAGCGGGAAAAGATAGAAGAGCAAGAGAAATTTTAGAAATTGGTCAGTATAAGTTTGAGAATGTAAAATGCTTCAGTTACCTTGGTACTATACTAAATTGTGAGAATTCAGTATCAGAGGAGATTCATAAATGGATCATGAATGGAAACAGGGCTTACTATGCTAACACTAAGCTCTTAAAATCAAAACTGTTAAGTAGGAACTTGAAAGTTAAACTCTACAAGACCCTTATTAGACCAGTGGTGACCTATGGATCTGAGACGTGGACAATGTCAACAAATGATGAGAATGATCTCAAAATTTTTGAAAGGAAAGTTTTAAGAAGGATATATGGCCCGGTAAAGGAGGATGAAGGGTGGCGAATCAGGACAAACAAAGAAATTGAAGAGATAATCAAAGGTGAAGATATTGTGAAATTTATTAAGTCCCGACGTCTGGATTGGCTTGGTCATGTAGAGAGGATGAATGAAGAAAGAACACCAAGGAAGATATTACATGGAACTATGGAAGGGAAGAGGAGACGTGGACGACCACGCAAAAGATGGCTACAAGACTTAGGAGAAGACCTGAGAACTATGAGGGTTGGAAGATGGTGGGAGAAAACTCATAGAAGGGACGAATGGCGAAGAATCGTGAGAGAGGCCAAAGCCTACCCCAGGCTGTAGTGCCGAGGAAGTGAGTAAGTAAGTGAGTGATTGTTCGTCATGCCTAGACACCAATTCACATTGTACAAACGTGTGTATATCCATAATTCGTATACGAAAAGCAGAAAGTCGTTCTGATACAAGACGAAAATTTCGAATCAAGTTTCCAGGAAGACCTGTGCCTAATGCCAGTACAATTAGGAGGCTCGCTAAACGACTCAAGAAAACTGGCTCCGTAAATAATAAAAATGTTAACAGACAATGTCGTGTTCTTACAGAACAAAAAAATTAGATGAGATTGTTGTCTATTCTTTTATCAGAAGATATCAGGTATGTGTTACAAGAGAGGGAGGACATTTTCAGCACTGTAAGTACACGTTATTGAACATGTTTGGTAAAAGTGCGCACTAACCACCGACTGAACCGTGCACACGCGCCTGCAATCAGTGCCAGTCAACGCCGGCTTAGCTTGCCGTGTTTACCGGGTCACACAAAGATAATGACCCTGTATATGCAGCAACAATAGAGGATATTGAAGAATACCTCAGTTAAATTTAATTGCATTGTTGTTAATTCATTTGAGGGTCTTGGGACATCATCTTCATCAGCCCCATGTGCTTGGGTGTGTGTGATAACCTGTGTTTCTGTAATGACTGTAGTAGTGTGTGTAACTGTATTAGGGACAGGGATGAGGTAGGTGTCCCAGGACTTGAAATAAGGTACTATCCCAGCATTTGCCAGGAGGTAGTGTGGAAAAAAAAAACCACTTAGGATAGCCACTGTTAAGTTCCAGGATTTGGACCTGCGATCTCCAAACTTGCTGCAGCAGGCTACACGATTTAACGAGCACGGCTATGCCGCTGGGTAGTACATTTGCTGACAAGAAACACTGCAAACCCGGCTTATGTCGGTGGCTACATTGTATGCACAGTGGGAGGAAGAATTTTTTGTGTGGAATGATTGCATTTCTCAAAACTTAAATCCTACTCCACTTATGATCCTAATCACTGCACAAGATTTAGGAAGTCTACATTACCCAAAATCTGCTGATTCAAGTGTTCCTGGGAGAAATGTACTATTGAAATAAAGATTCCTCTCAACTCACATGGATTAACTACAACAAGCTCAAACATACAGTATACCCTGCAAGTGGTCAGTGACAATTAATGAACATGTATTCCGACTGCAAAAGGATGGAATATTTTTAACACACAAATTAAGGCTTTCTTTATTTATATACAGTATATGTTGTGAATGCATAAAGGAAGAATTACATGTAATTGGTACATGACTTACTAGCCTCTCGTTTCCCACTGATATTAAGGTTGAGAAGGGGAAGATGGCCAGATCCTCCACCCCTTAAAAACAACAATAACTAATATAATAATATAAGGTCGAGAATTAGATGTGGTTTATCAAATAATGCCGGCCCCGTGGTGATGGGGTAGCGTGGAGGCCCTGGGTTTGATTCCCGGCTACGTCAGAGATTTTAGAATCTGACGTGAGGGCTGGAAAGGGATGCACTCAGCCTCGTCAGGACAATTGAATAGCTGTCCGACAGTGAGGCAGCGCCCCGATCACGAAAACCAAGATTAACGGCCGAGGGGACACGATGCACTGACCACGCTTCACCCCAATATCTTCAGGCCAAATGGCTGGACAGCGGTCACTTGGCTGTAGTGCCAGGGGTTATTATTACCATTAAATAATAGGCTGTTGTTGGTTGGTTATTCAATTTCATAACTTGCCTTCAAAACTACGTCAAATGGAGTGTTGAAATTTCCAAAAGTTATTGAATATTTGTTTTGTATGAGCCAAAATTAGAAAGTGGCATAGAGCACTTAAAATTAGCATATTTCCTAATCCCCCCTAAAAGCACACATTTATTAGACATGGGATTATTAAGCTTTCTGAACATAATCCCTGGTCTATCAACCATTTTCCCACTCCAATATTATCTTGGGGTTCCACCGAAGACAATATTGACGTTTTAATGCATATAGATTAATGGTCAGCACAGAGGCCAGCATACTGAACAACTCTGCTAAGTTGACTATGGTGGCATTCACTGATGAACATATTATCTTGAAAGCATTATGTGCCATATCTTTTAGTTCATTATTACTAGTTTAATCCATATGCAGATTATGAAATTTGTCATAGACACACTTCTCTTAAAGTGTATACACAAACTTGAAATATGTATTAATTAATCTCACGTCATTTCTTTCAGGTTTAGGGAACAATAGCCATTACAATTT
The DNA here is from genome assembly GCA_946902985.2 of Meconema thalassinum. Lineage (NCBI taxonomy): Eukaryota > Metazoa > Arthropoda > Insecta > Orthoptera > Tettigoniidae > Meconema > Meconema thalassinum. The sequence goes on along the minus strand of OX336388.2, from coordinate 2,103,855,854 downwards.
GGGTGTTGACCGACTGAAAAACATTTAAATTTCAATTAAACTATGCCATGTTATTGAACATACCTTTTGCCAATAGTCCATTGCGAATCTCACAAACCAGATCTCGCATTCCTTGTATTCAAAGCGGTGAATGATGGTGACGTTGGTCTCACTGGATCTCAGCTCCTTGTCCTCGAGCCGTCCTGGCTTCCAGCAGACAATACAGTTCTCACAGGACTACAAACAGGGACATTATGTCAATTCCTATGAGCCAAGAATGTTTCATTTAAATATACAGAAACACTTTTCTGACCTTTGATTCAACATTTAATTTCATATACAAGTTATTTCTTGAGCTAAAATGCAATTTAAAAAATAATAATAATAAAATTAAGATTTAATTTCCTAGGAAATACTTTTCAGGTCATTTTGTCAAAATTCCCAAGTCTTTTACTAGCAAATTTTTACCAATGTCTGCAATCATGATTTTCCAGTATATTCAGGAATTTATTCATTAAGTGGATGATAAAATGAATACCAAATAATGCATGATCAATTTATTACACATTAGTCATCATCATCATCTTGTACAGTTTCCAGCCCCAGGCTGGGTCTGTTTATTTCACATTAGTCAATAATAATAACTCAATTAATATAAATTAATCACTCAAACATACCATTATCACCCAATATTATGGTCATCTTCAGCATTATTAATATGAAAGCAGAAAAATAACTGCAAGAAAGGCGTTATTTTAAAACACAACAAGAAAGATTAATTCTAAGTAATAAGAGAATGTTAATAAAAGATTACTATGATAGAAAAAAAGACATTGAAAAGAGTTCAAACATAAATTTAATATCCTAAAATTTATCTGTCTACTAAATACCGATTGAGTTGCTACGCTGCATAGGAGATGAAGGTCTGATCAGGTTATATCACTAGGTGTGTAGTATTTATGAGACAGGTGAGGTACCCTCTGATTTCAAGAAGAATGTTATCATCCCTATACCGAAGAAAGTAGGAGCTGACAGATGTGAGGATTACCGTACAATCAGCTTGATTACTCATGCTTCAAAGATCCTGTCTAGAATAATTTACAAGAGGATGGAAAGCCAGATAGAAACATAGTTGGGCGAGGACCAGTTTGGTTTCAGGACAAATTTAGGAACAAGGGAAGCTGTACTAAGTCTTAGGCTGATTTTGGAAGGTAGAATAAGGAAAGATATGAGAACGTTCATGGCATTTGTAGACTTAGAAAAGGCTTTCGATAATGTTGATTGGACTAAATTGTTTGACATTTTGAAAACGATTGGAATAAAGTACAGGGATAGGAGGGTGATCTACAATCTATACAGAAACCAGACAGCAGTCATTTGAGCTGAAGGACATGAGAGAGGAGCTGGTATTCAGAAAGGTGTAAGGCAAGGCTGCAACTTATCACCCATACTTTTCAATCTTTACATTGAACAAGCAATGAAGGTTGGAGAAAATTTTTAAGTGGGAGTGAAGATTCAAGGAGAAATAATTTCAACTCTGAGATTTGCCAATGACATAGTCATCTTGGCCGACACGCCTGCTGATTTGAACGAGTTTTTAAATGGTATGGACTCCGTCTTGAGGAAAGAACTCATGATGAAAATTAATAAATGTAAAATAAAAATATTGGAATGCAGCCGAAGTAAATCATAAACCTCTATGGACATCAAATTGGCAGGTGAATACTAAAGGAAGTAGGAGACTTCTGTTACTTAGGAAGCAGAATAACCAGTGATGAACGAAGCAAAGATGATATAAAAAGTAGGTTAGCTCAGGCAAGGAAAGCATTTCTACAGAAAAGGAATCTGTTGACATGAAATATAGATTTAGGTATTAGGAAGTCATTTTTTATGGCCTTTGTCTGGAGCGTGGCGCTATATGGAAGTGAAACTTGGACTATTGGTGCAGCAGTAAAGAGGAGAATTGAAGCGTTTGAAATGTGGTGTTACAGGAGAATGATGTAGATCAGATGGGTAGATAGGGTTACAAACGAAGAGGTAATAAGACTAATGGAAGAGGAGAGAGGTTTCTGACGACTGCTAATGAAGAGAAGAGATAGGTTGGTAGGACACATACTAAGACACCCAGGAATAGCAAGCTTAGTTATGGAAGGAAAGGTCGAGGACAAGAACTGTAGGGGTAGACCAAGGATAGAACAGTTTGCCTCAGATGTAGGGTGTGGTAGCTATGTAGAGATGAAACGATTAGCTCAGGACAGGGAGGCATGGAGTGCTGCATCAAACCAGTCAAAAGACTGAAGACTCAAAAAAATAACACAAATAATTATAATAATAAACTATGAAATATACCTTATAAAATTAGTAAAAAATGCTTACGCGATTACATTTTATTAACAAATTTTTTGTATTTGAAAAGTAGTATGCCATGAGTAGGCCTATGTGAGGAAATATGGTAATTGCTTTCTTGAGGAACTTGCTAAACCAGGACTAGACCACCTCGTGGTGTAGTGGCTAGCATTCTTGGCTGTCTCCCCGGAATTCGTAAAAACTATTGGAACCGAGTTGCTGATGGCACATTATTCACACTTCTGATGTAAACTGTCAGTCTTCCAAGACTCAGCAGGATTTCTGATATATTGTGATAGAATACAACAAATAAACCAAGCTAGCAATGGAACAAATAATATTACAATAAACACCAAGATTGTTAACTGGAAAGTTGGTGTTTACAAAATTATATCTATGTCAACTGTGCAAATATTGGTCATTAATGAATGTAGTTTTTTTTTTTTTTTTTTAGCGTATGGCTTTTAGTGCCGGGAGTGTCCGAGGACATGTTCGGCTCGCCAGTTTTGTAGCTGCTTCGAGACGGACACCCAATGGGTGAGCTACAAGTACCGTTGGGGAGGGAAGGAGGGAAGTTGGAAGGTAGCGGCTGTGGCCTATAGTTAGGGACCAACCCTGGCATTTGCCTGGAAGGAAGATGGGAAACCACAGAAGACCATCTTCAAAGTTGCCGGCGGGGGGATTCGAACCTCCTCGCCTCCCGGATGTGAGCGACTGCCATCAGTCATGCCGTAACCACCACGGCTAACTCACCCGGTAATGAATGTAGTGATGTCTAGCTAGTGAACTAAACAACTACAGAGAATGAGAATGCTGCACAAGAGTGTTTGTATAAAGCACCCAGGCCCCGGGCTAAGGTGATAGACGCCCTGGGAAAAATGGTCTACTGGCGCCCTTTTTCTCTATGTGTTATAAAAATAGCATACTATTTTTTTTTTTTTTCAAACAACTAAGTTACTAATATTGTATCACAGGAAATAATAAGAAAAGTAAGTCATTCATACAATTTTGTAGCCATTTATTGATACAATAATCACACTAAAATTACAAATTCAAAAGTTAAATTTTAAAAGTACAATAGGCCTATACAGAAACATTTCAAATCAAAGGTTTAATTTTCTGGCTTTTAACTTTGCAAATTTATTTAAGATGTCAGAAAAGTCTGTACTAACGGCTACATCTTTTTCACAACACAATAACAATAGAGAATTTAGTTTGCTGTCCGAAAGAGTTATAATACTGTAATATAATCATGATTAAACATAAATACTACGAATGTATGTAATATTCAATATTACTTTTATTTTATATTCACGTAAATTATAATTATTTTATCCTATGTTTTAAAGATTTCCATTTAATACTTATTTTTAATATTGGGATTGTTCGGTCAACCTTTCTCCGCGTTCAGCGTCGCCTAAATTTCGTCGCCCCCTAAAATTTGGTGCCCTGGGCAAATGCCCACTATGCCCGTTTATAGCCCGGGGCCTGAAAGCACCCAAGTGTTCTTGAAAATTAGCTTCAATGGATAGATAACGTCAAGTCATTTCATTTCATTTTTATTCATCCATTGAATAATATAATGTACATTGTACATTGTCTCCCACAAGTCCAACCCCTCCTCCACGTGGTGGGAGACGGGCAACGGCATGAAGTAGGGGATTGCCTGTAGGGGTGAAGTACAGTGGGGACTTCGTGTGCCCCGGGACCGCTACGGTAGCTGTGAAGGCCCTATAGGAACCCTGAAAAGTGACGGCTGACGGGGCTCTGGTGAAGCTACGATAGGCCTAGCAAGCCAGTAGTGGATATCATATTTGCTTTCAAACCAGGAACAGGCCTCGGAAAGGACGGATGCAAACGACGACGACCCGGATATGCTAATGGACTACGAGTTGGAACATTAAACATACAGACACTGACAGGAAAAGTGGAGGAGATTGTAGATGTGATGGAGAGAAGAAAACTGGATGTACTGGGCTTGGCAGAAACAAGATGGAAAGGAGAAGGTCGCAGAGAACTGAGGAAAGGGTACCGGTTGTACTGGAGTGGGAACAGTGAAGGAAGGAGCAGCGGAGTAGGAGTAGTTGTGAGAGATGGAATGAAGGAAGAGGTAAAGGGAATAAGTGACAGGATCATGAAGATCAGAGTAACTGTAAAGGGAAGAAGCCTGGAGATAGCCCAGGTATATGCCCCTCAAGTTGGATGTACAGCTCAAGAGAAGGAAGACTTTGAGGAGGAGCTACAACAGCAGTTGAATGGGCAGAGCATCATTGTCATGGGAGATTTGAATGCACATGTAGGAAGTGAAAGGCAAGGATATGAAAATGTATTGGGAGCAGAAGGATGGGGTAGCAGGAATGAAGAAGGGAGAAAGTTGCTGGATTTTTGCAAGAGAAACGGTTTAGTGGTAGGCAACTCCTGGTTCCGGAAGAAAGAAAGCCACAAAGTAACGTGGTACAGCAGTGATTTAACAAAGAAATCTTTGGTAGATTACATGCTGTACGACTGGGAAATGAAGAGAAGTGTCAGAGATATAAAGGTAATACCATCAGAGGCCTTAGATAGCGACCACAGAATACTTGTAATGAACCTGGGAGTTGTTAAGGATAGCAAGAGGACAGAGTACCAGGAAAGGAGAATCAAAGTATGGAAACTCAAGGAAAAGGAAGTCAAGGAAGAATTCCAGAAGATAATAAGGGAAAGGATGCCAACAGACAATCCTAAAACAGGGGAAGAGGAATGGAAGGAATTCAAAAACACAATGGTGGAAGCTGCAGTGGCAGTGTGTGGAAGAACAAGCAACAGAAAGCGGTGTAAAGAGACACCATGGTGGAATGAGAGAGTAAAAGAAGCTGTGGGAAGGAAGAACAAGGCTTTCAGAGTGTGGTTCCAGGAAAGAACTGATCTGACAAGGGAAGATTATAAGATAAAGAAGAAAGAAGCAAACAAGATTGTCGCAGAGGAGAGGAAGAAGTGGATGGTAAAGTGGACAGAGATGATGGAGGAAGACAGCAGAGGAAATAAGAAAGTACTTTATGGGATGGTCAAAAGTAAGAGAAGAGGTCTGCGAGAGGATGTGGTAATGATGGACAAGAACGGAAATGAGGTACACAACAAAGAGGCACTCAAGACAGTGTGGAAAGAGTACTTTGAGGATTTGCTGAATCCAAATGGTCATAGGGAGGAAGACAATGTATTGGAAGATGGAGAAGACAACACAGGAATGGAAAAGGACCTGACTTGGAGAGATCTGGAAATGGCTATAGACAAGATGAAAGGAGGAAGGGCACCAGGTGTGGATGAAGTGAGTGTTGAAATGGTGAAGGCAGCAGGGGAGGTTGGGAAACAGTGGCTGTACCGTGTGATGAGGGTGATATGGAAGGAGAAAAAGACCCCAGAAGATTGGAAGAAAGGATTAATTGTCCCAATATTTAAGAAAGGAAGCAGAAAGGAGTGCAGAAATTACAGGGGAGTTACACTCATACCTCACTGTGCCAAGATATATGAAAAGATATTAGAAAGTAGAATACGAGCCAAAGTGGAGAGAAAATTGAGAGAGGAGCAGTATGGATTCAGACCTGGGAGATCAACAGTGGATCTCATATTTTCAGTGAGACAGCTCCAGGAACACCACTACGAATTTGGAGAGGATCTGCTGATGGCCTTCCTGGACATCGAAAAGGCCTATGATAGTGTGTGTAGGGAGAAGGTTTGGAAAGCAATGGAAAACATGGGAGTGGAAAAAGAGACTGTAGGCAGAGTGAAGGAGATGTATTGTGGAAGTGTGAGTTGTGTGAAAGTTGGAGGGGAAAGAACAGACTGGTTCAGACAAATGAGTGGCCTGAAACAGGGTAGTGCGCTGTCACCCCTTCTCTTTATTGTGGTTATGGACGAGGTAATGATACGGGTAGCAGGAAAGATAGGAGAAGATAAGATGAAAGCAATGGTGTTTGCAGATGATCTCATGGTCTGGGGAAACAAGGAGGAGGAAATTCAGGAGCAACTGAAGGCTTGGGAAGAAACAGTGGGAGAGTACGGATGGAAGTTCAACATCAGTAAATGTGAGATCCTGTTAACGACCAGGAAAAAGGACAGACCAATGAGTGGGATAACACTTGGAGGTGGACAGCTGAAGAAGGTGGAAAGTCTCAAGTACTTGGGAAGTATAGTGGAGGAAAATGGGAGAAATGACAAAGAGATTACGGAACGTGGCAGACAGGCAGAAGCATTTCTGAGAAGCATTAGGAGCTTAGTGTGGAATAAAGATGTCCCACAAAAAAGCAAGGAAGTGTTATACAGAAGCTACTATATCCCGATACTGACCTATGCTTCAGAAACGTGGACAATGAAGAAAAGAGACATAAGCAGAATACAGGCAGGGGAAATGAAGTTCCTGCGAAGTAGGATCGGAGTAACAAGAAGAGACAGGGTGAGGAATGAAAAGGTCAGGGAAATGGTGAAAGAGGAGCCCTTGCAAGGTAGGATTGAGACATCAAGACTGAGGTGGTATGGACACTTAAAGAGAATGGATGAGAAGAAGATTCCCAAGAGGATACATGAGATGCACATGCAGAAGAAACGACCAAGGGGAAGACCAAGAGATAGATGGCTGAAAGGAGTGGAGGAATGTGTCAAGAAGAGAGGCGAGGACTGGACCAGAGTGACAGCGGAGAGGTGGTGGGAAGAAAGAACTAAGTGGCGAGGCTTATGTTCCAAACAGACCCAGCCTGGGGCTGGAAACTGTACAAGATGATGATGACATTGTACAATGATATAGGACACGTCAATTTACAAATTATACTAATACTAATTAACAATCACAATAATAATATAGGCCTACACAAGGATAACCTTACATCATTAACATTCAGTCTTATGAATACAGAACTATTGATACTCTAAAAACTCTTTAACTGAGTAGAAGCAGTGCTCCAGCAAGAACTCTTTAGTCTTTATTTTGAACTTTAGGTAATTTGCTATGCTTTTAATGTTATTTGGCAAATGATTATACAGCGTTATAGCTGCATGGAATACACCATTTTTACATAGTGTTGTATTTGCAGCATGTACCTGAAGATTGTTCGTTTGTCTGGTCGGGTAGTTAAGTATATTTGAATTCATCTCAAAGATATCCTCATTTCCTAAGCTTTGCTTGACAAATAATAGAAGTTCAAATATGTAAATACTTGGCAAAGGTAAAATTTTCAGTTGTTTAAACAGAGGCTTACATGTATGCAATCTAGTAGTTTCTTTCATTGTTCCAATTATTCTTTTCTGGATAATAAAGATTTGGTGAGCAGCAGGTGATTTTCCCCAAAATATGATTCCATATTTCATAAGTGAATAGCAATAAGCAAAATAAGTACTAAGAACAGTTCTCCAGCTAGTCGATTGTCTTAATACTCTTAATGCATAACAACTTGAGCTTAGTTTCTTGGCAAGATTAGTGGTAAGAGAGTTCCATTTTAGGTCATCCTGCAACCAAAGGCCTAAGAATTTAGTAGAAGAGGCGTTACCAATGTTAATGTCATTTAAGATTATGGAGGGGGTATTAATACTTTTATTCTGAGATGTGTGAAAATTAAGAGCCACTGTTTTACTAGTGTTGATAAGGAGTCCATTATTGTTGAACCATAAGGACAGCTGACATGTTATTTCCTTTCCTGATTTTTGAAGTTCAGTGTCATTTTCACCCCTCATCAAAACACTTGTATCATCTGCAAATAATACAGTTTTAAATGCAAGTATCTGAGATGCCAAGTCATTTACGTAAAGGAGAAAAAGTAGTGGCCCTAGAACGGACCCCTGCGGAATGCCATACTTCAAAAACATAGGATCTGAGTGGTAATATTTAAATATATTTGTGGTATTTTCTAAACTTTTTTTGTTCGACTATCTGTGGGCGATTATTTAAATATGACTGAAACCACTTACTAGCGATACCCCTGATACCATATTGATGGAGTTTATCAATTAGTATCTGATGATTTATCACATCAAAAGCTATAAACAGGTCCAAAAACACGCCACATGCTCTCTTCCTTTCATCAAATGACTCAAAAGCAGGATTTAGAAATTCATAAATTGCTGACATTGTTGATTTTCCTTCTCTAAAGCCATGTTGAGAGTCAGTTAACAATTTATATTTGTTTATGAAGCTAATTAGATGGTTGTACATTATCTTCTCTGATATTTTGGAAAATATCGACAATAAAGAAGTAGGTCTATAATTTGTTATGTTTTCTCTACCTCCTCCTTTAAATAATGGAATTTCTTTTGCAATTTTCAAGATATCTGAAATATTCCTGACATGAGAGATTGGTTACAGAGGTGTGTTAAGGGGGTAATTATATTTTGGATATATTTTTTAATTAGTATATCAGGGATGTTATCAACTCCTGAGCAATGTTTATTCTCTAGGTTCTTTACAATATTGAGGATTTCTGCTTCTGTAACATTTTCAACAAACATTGATTTTCCATTAAATGTTATATTCCCTTGTGTTGATTTTATTGCTTGTAGGGTAAACCACCCAGTTATTGGCACATTAAGGCCATATTTGTAGAAGAAGCGTTGTATCTTCGTTACTTGGCATGTTTCAGGTATAGTTATGACATATTATTATACTAGAAGGATGTAGTAACATTATACACTCATTACATATTGTGTAGGATTTTATTTTTTTATTCAAACAATTTGCATGAAAATTTTTACAAATTTCCCAGTCATTGGCACAATTTTCCAGTAGTTGGCACCGACATTGCCAGTTATTGGCACCCCTAATTAAAATCAGTTTTAATTATTATTATTCAGAATTATTTATCACAATCTATTTATAGTATCTAATGTTGCAATAGAATGCAAAAGTTATTAATAAAATTATACACGTAGAAAATAAAAGTAAAATGTTGACACAAATTAGAAAAACACTTAATGCATTGTCCTCAAAAACTGCTGTACATAGGCCTTTTTCTTATAATCAAAGCAGTATGAAATAATTCCAGTGATTAAGATACATCATCACTCTTGTCATCAATATCAACATCACTACCGTCACTATCATTAACCATGTAACAAATATGGCACACGAATAGATCATCATCTGAATCGTCTGGGATGTGTATGTGATTTTCACTGGGAATACATTTAGAGTGGTACAGTTTGTTGCAGTTATTGCATTCATATCCCTTCGTGCAAGAAACACCTCTTGTGCATTTGAAGCACATCCCACGAAACTCTTGATCTTTCTCTTTCATAGGCCTGTAACCACTTGTGGAAGCTGGATATTTCTCATCTGAATGCTGAGCTTGACTTGCTCCAGGTATAATTTTAAGTGTAGCTTGTGATGTCAGACCTCTTGGAGTGCCTATAATTTTCTTTTTCTGTTTAACAGCTAGTTTTTGAATTTTCTTTTCTTCTCTTTCCTGCTTTCGTTTTTCCTTCTGTTTCAAGATGTCCTCCTTCAATTTTACCTTTTCTTCGTGCAGGTCATTCCACTTCCTTGAGGTTAAAACAAACGGCACTCTTTCAACTTGACGCTTTCCTTTCCTCTTGGGGGTTTCTGGCCACTGGAGGACTCTGTGTATGCTTTTGGTTGGGGTTTTATTTGCATCTTCTGTGTCATCTCTTCCTGAAGAACATTGGCTACCTTCTTCACTTGCAGAAGGTTGAGAACTTAAAATGTCCAGGTTTTCATTAGCTAGGGATACGTTGACATCAGATGTGATTACAGAAACTTCCCGTTCCATTCGCTGTTCTTCATTTTGGTAACATTCCCACAGCCGATAAAGAACAAAGAAATCTTCTCCGTGAGCTCCGTTTTCAATCACTTCCTTTATAGTCCCAAACTTCTTTATTTTCTCTTCTCCAACTATTTGAACAAATGTGTTGTATGGAAGAGGCTTGACATCTGATTTTCTTCCATTGCTGCCACTGATGGTAATATTATTGCGGTTAGGAACGTTGCTACCCAAACACTTTGAGAAATCAATGTTGTTGGGATCCCATGGATAAAAACCAGTAGCTCTGAAACCATTTTTTATTGTGTTTACCAGGTCCATTTTTTCAATCATTTCGTTCAAGATTGGTGAAAATTCTTCCTTAGTTATAGCTTTTCCACTGTTGTTTGTTTGCCATGTGAATACAGCATTTTTCCACTCACTTTTGAGAGGTCTGAAGGCAGCAACATCAGCAGGCTGTAATATTCTTGTCGAATTGGGATACAACGATGTCAGAATAATTTTTAGTTCTTTACACAGCTCACTTAAATAGTATGTTAAATGAGTTTTATGCCCGTCGACAAACAAAATGACCGGGAATTTGATGTTATTTTCTATTAGGTATGGATGGAACACATTAGCTATGAATTCATAGAAAACTTCAGATTTCATCCATCCATTATCGCTTCGCCCGATACCCCATTTTTCAGGAAACTTGTTGATAACATTGGTAGGTATTCTCTGAAATGGGTAAATTATCATTGGAGGACACATCCTCCCATCTGCTGAGAATGTGCACATGACAGTTAGTGTAGCTTTGGCTTGACCCTTCTCCACTTCGTAGACGTTTTTACAGCCCGTGGGTGCAAGTACAATACCTTTCATAGGACACAGAACAAAATTAGTTACATCGCCATTGAAAACGCGGCTGGGTCATGAGAGTACATTGAAAACATCTTCCTCCTTGAGGAGTTCTTCCGTGGACGTAAACCACCCTCTCACGTCTTGTTCACTTACACATGCACTTGCAGCAGTTACACCCTCGGGTGTTCTTTCAGAAATTTCCGGATGCCTTTTTAGAAAGGCCAAGTACCATTTGTTGCCAGGAATGTCATCTTTAAATGGATTAGGGCGTTTATTCTTCTGAAGAAATTCTCGCACCCTTGCCTGAATATCTTGTTTTCGCCGAGGGAATCCTTTGCGAGCACATTCAAAGATCCACCTAAAAATTAAGAATATTGTCAGCAAAAATAATGATTAGATTGTAAATTATCAGAAATTCAGATTATGGAAGGGCTAATACTTACCAAACAAGGGTGTTCTTCTCATAGTTGCTCAGTATAGGTGCTGGTCCATGGGATGCTTTAGTGTATTTATCACTCAATCGGAACTGTAATGTTGATCTGGGAATCCCATACAATCTGGACGCTGCTTTAAATGACACGCCTTTCTTCACTTCTTGGAGTGCCTTCTGTAGGCTTTCTTCATTGTACGAATCTTTTCGCCTAGGACCCATTTTTTATTCAGTTTGCTTTAATTTTGGGAGACTATAAAGAAGAAAGCGAAAATATATTTAAAGCAATGCAATCATCGGTTGATAGTTATTCAGTTGTCTGAATATTACTGTAAAAGTGAATTATTTCAAAATTCTAGTTGTTGGCACCTGGCTATGTGAAAACCTCGTACCATGAGGCGTAGTAGGCAGCGTGAGAAGTAATGTAGGTTGTCATTGTTTTCCTCACAGAGTCAAGGTTTGCAATTGCAGCAACCCTAACCCGATGACTACACATCTCAAAACATGTATAGGGCCTGCCTGTGCCTTGAATGCCGTTACTCAGCATTACTCATACCTCAGTGGCATTCATACTGTCATAGTCAAGAATGAGGCTGAGAAAGACCTACGCGGAACTCACATCTTACTGTACCCTATGACAATATGATGAACACAAGAATACTGCACCCACCACGTCATGGTAGAAGACAGAATTATCCAGTTATTGGCACACTAATTTTCCAGTTATTGGCACTGTGCCAATTACTGGTTAGGGTTGTCATTCAATGTTGCTGCTTCGGCATTTCGATTAATTCGCCATTGTTATCAAAATTAAAAGGAATTTCATTCCAAAAGTGAATAAGTTCCAAATGCTAGTTATTGGCACCAGGTGCCAATAACTAGAATTTCAAGCTTCGCACAAGCCAGTTATTGGCACAGCTTAAACATTCACGTGTTTGAGGTTAGAATGTCTGAATTGATTCCAGCAACTCCATATGGACTTTACTATACTATCATTTTATCATATCTTTGAAATAAGAATTGCTTTTGCAGTAAAGGCACTTATTATACTGCAGTGTCTCTTAACCTATCTCTTAGAAAATCCTTTCTTAATCAGATAACTTCACAACAATCAACTTAATGTCAGCTGCCCGTGAAACCATTGCCAGGAAAGTATTGAAACAAATGAGCACAAGCGTAGTTCTTCATTTGTTCCTTCAATATCACTACCAACTTAACCAATGCCTTAATACACTAACATTTTTAAGAGGGTGCCAATTACAGGAGGGGTGCCAATAATAGGGTTGTTTACCCTATATTGTTTACATTTAGTAGTTTTTCAGCTATGGCAGTCAAACAAAGCTTCGGGTTGAATAGCTCTCAAGTTTATGTTGTGAGGTTGTGTACTTGAATGTGCAAAACTTAAGGGTTCATCTATAGCTCTTTTTTTTTAATATTATTATAAAGCATTAAACAGTCTACATCATATTCCTTTAACTTTATCTGTAAGGTCATGTAATATATTTACACTAATTTTTTATGTAACAGTAATACAAAGGCTTGGGAAAAAAGATTAGTCTCAAGTTATACACTCAGTGATGCTGTGTGGGCAATCCTATGAGATATCGCAAGTGTTGAAGGACACCCGCCATATCATTGTTACCTCACCGACTAGCAGATAAACATAATGATAATACAGTAAAATCTGCCTAAAGCAGAATGCAAACGTTCCGGATTTATTTGTCCGTTTTCACAGGTTTCCATTTTACACAGGGTTGAGTTTTAATAAGACAAAATACACAACAAATCACTGTATTATTGCATAGCATTACAATGAAATAATTTAAAATATAAGTCTGTAAATAAGAAAGAAAATAGGTTCAGATGTATTACACTGTATTTTCAACAAAAAATCAGTTTCTATGCTTGTTTCTTTGTTTTCACATGTCTTTCAAAGTGCATTGTCGCTACTTCTTTACAAGAGAGCGTTGCATGATCTCCTTTGCATCCTGTATTAACTCCAGCAACTCTCAAGAGGTGTCGCAGAGTTCTGGAATATTCCTGGAAGCTTCCTGCCTTCAGTCGTGGCAAGTTCATTATCAAAATTGTCACTGAATTATAGTACGTACACAGTAAAAAGTACACCTTTAAAGATCACTCAAGTTCAGTTTTCTTCTACTCTCATTTGTCAGAAGGAAACTGTGTGTATTACAAGAGGGTTGGAGGAAGTAACGGTACATTCCATTCACTTATACATGTTGTGAAATGTAGCATACCTGCTTAGTCCTTGAGGAAAAATTAGAGTTATTGTTTCCTAGAACTTAGGTGCAAGTACAGTTATGCTCAAAATTTAGTACATAGCTTTGTACAGTATTATGGATAAGATAAAAAATAAAAAATACTTTACTGCGCACAATGTGCACGAACGTGGTTCTTACGTTCCACCTTTAGTACGAAGTTTTGTGAGGGATTCTACTCTCAGTTTACATGATAGTACGTGATATCGTTCACATGCGCTGTCACATCTTATGCATCTATACCCAGGACGTGGTTCGCGAATTTTCTTCGTCCAACATGTACAGTGGTGAAAACCATGCACCGATTTTCGAATCATAACGTGCCTCAACTGATAACCACCATGCGGCCATGCACGGTTAGTCATCGCATCACACAGGTAGAAATCCTCCCATATGCTAATCTTCTTCTAATGAAGCTCTTGTAGAAGTTCGTTATATGCTTGAATGGCTGGAAGCAGAAGCTTCAAACGCAACTCCTCCGCGAAAATCAATTCTCTAGACTGCTCGTAAACAAGGCGGGATGGAGGATATTTGGACAGGCAAAGCACTCTTTTTAAAAAGGATGCTTTCGCCTTCTTTATAGTATGTAAATGCCTCTTTCCGAGGGGTGTCCATATATTTTCTAATTTTCACAAAATTTCGTCAGAGACACCTCTCTGCTCTTGCACGTCCTCATGGGGTATCTGTCGCAAGGACCCTTACAAAGCTTGCACACGCATAGTTCGTCTGGTTGGTGATGATAAGACGTCTCTCATGCAGATCCGGTGGTGGAAACCATGGACCGCAAAGCGCGTTAAGATATGTCTCAGCTCGTAGGATCCTTGCATCCAGTCCTGTGTAGTCATAGCATCCGTCGTATAAAATTCATGCCAAATGTCATTTCTCTTTGATGTCATGAGACGTAAATAATCCGTCTTAGTCCGGTTTTTTATGCCTACAGTTCTGGAATTTCTTTCTGTTTCCACGTTAAGCAGTTTTCCGGTTTACAGTGTAATTTTACATAGGAAATACCTCCGTTCCGAATTTTGTTTTCAATTTGTCCAGGTTTCCGGTGTATAAAGGTTCCTGTTTAGGCAGGTTTTACTGTTTTACATCTCTTTTAACTACTGACACAGCTCCCTCACATTCGTGCACCCTCAGATGCCACCTGACTGTGCCAGGATTGGGTCCTGCAAACTTGGGCACAGCTGCTCCACGCAGTCAGTTACTGTGGGTAAATGAACACACATGGAAATAAAATACTATCGGTAAAATCAAACAATGATTTGATATAAAAGACTCCCAATCAGCTTGCTGAAAAAACAAAAAATGACGAGATGATGACTTACATATTGTTTTCCCTTTCTTGCACTTGCCTTTGATAGCACAAAGTCCCCAAGCCACCTGACACAGTCCACATAGTTCCTGTGAATATCTCTCGTGGAGAAATCGGGGAAGTGCTCCTTGAGCGAGTCGAAGGGCCGCACGCTCCGTGCAGCACTGAACTGGTAAGAACCTTTCACAGCTTCACGCATACTGTCCTTGTCCAGACGCCACAGCTTGAGGGAGTGATCCATGCCACAGGACATAATGCGATCACCAACAAGATCAAAATCCTGTCATAAATCAAAATTATCATTTCAGATCTGTTACCAAATAGCCTAGTATACAATAACAATATCATACATTCCACGTTAAAATACGAGTCATCCATTTTCTGGCTTGTCTAGCAGCTTGGTGACAATGCATTCTGTATGATGCAGAAGGCAATGGATAAGGTATGCTCTCAGCTGGCTATAGGGATGTATAGAACTAGCACCGATAGAGCGCACTGCTGTTGTACTGGGTAAGCGCAAGGCGCTCTTCATTTGTCTCCTGTGTTCTCATGCCGCTAATATGTACGAATTTAAGTTGTTTAAATTGTTATTTTCGTGACTATGCCGAGCTATTGCAGTGTTCCTCTTTGCAAAAATTAGGGAAGCCCGGTTTCGTTTCACCAATTTCCACAAAATAAAGAAATGAGGAAGAAATGGTTACGTGCTAACAGAAGGAAAAATTTCGGTGAGAAAAATCTGACCGAATATATTCAAGTGTGTTCCCATCATTTACAACCCGATGACTTCACAAAAACTGTGTTGGATAAGTGTGATTTACAAAGGGAAATAATTCATATTTTGTACCTATACTGATTAGACATTTCGATAACAACCACTGAATTTATGCGTTTGTATTTGAAGGTGAGAGAGCAGAATTAAAACCGGGCGTTGTTCCATCGCTTTTTCCGTGGACCACGAACACAGCCAAAATAAGGAAGAGGCCATACACAAGAAAATTGCCGGATTATCACGATAAGCCTACAATATCGGAATCTGCAGAAATCATCTCCATTGAAGTACGGGAAGAAATCGTCAATATACACGAAGAAGTGAATGTAACATTTCTGACTCCCATTTTCCAAGACATTAATACTCGCACAAATACTTCAAGAATAAATGTCGCAACATTAACTGTCACAAACGTATTATGGTTGGTTTCTTGAAATCAGAATTAATCGTCGAATTCCATCTGCCCGACGGGGACTGACTTCTACATTCTTGAGACATAGTCAGATGAATGGAAACAGTTCGTGGCCCTAAAGCAGGGATTCTCAAACTTTTTAAAAATTGTACCCCCAAGTCCTTTCCCAGGGGTACGGGAACGATTCTTATTGAGAAATTGACAAAATTACATAAGAACCAAACGTTGCGATGCATTTTCGAGGTATACCGGTACAATACCGGTATCAACTTTCTTTGATTATGTTTACCTTAAAACATGACAGTTTCATGTAAGCTATCAACCTAGAAAAAGACATGAATCGAAGTCTATAAGCAAGGGGAGCAAGTGAATATTTAAATCTCTATTTATGATTTAAGTCTTATGGAGATGTATTTATCAATATAGGCCTACACTACTCAAGTAATTGTAATCTTTAGGAGAAAGCATGCTGACTCATATTCATGATTTGAATAATAAAGCGTGTTAGAATTTAGCCTATTTATTACCGCTGTATTAGGCCTAATTCTTCCTTCCTCCCGCTAGTTTCAGAGCCTCTAGTCCATAGCTCATGTTGCAGCTGTTTAACGCTTAAACGCTGAAAATCGTCCATAATATATTAGGATATATACCTATAGAATTAATTAATATAGTATTGGAGTAAAATTAGAGAAGATATAATTTACTTCAGCTTAGAAACCTCGGTCACAATTTATACATTCCTCGCAACTGACTGGGAGAAACATAAGTCGATCGCCTTGCGCATACCCAGTACTACACGAGCGCTATCTGGCGCGAACTTTCTCCAGCTACATCCCTATTGTACGTGATCTTATTCCATGCTTTAAATTAATTTACTGCTGTCAATATTTATTCGAGTCAGAAACAATTATATATATACATCACACTAAAAAATAAATAATAATTTAAAATTCAATATATTACACACCTATATTGACGTATGCGGCAGGTACGTGGACAACAACTAAATGGGAGGAAAGTAGAATCCAGACAGCTGAGCTGAAGTTCCTTACAAGTATAATTGGAAAGATTCCCAGAGATAAAATCAGAAACAAGGAAATTAGGGAGAAAACAGGATTCCTGAAGTTACAAGACAAGATCAGTAAACTAAAATGGTATGGACATACCGGTATGATGCGAAAGGGAGAAGACAGAGTCCAGAAGCGATTATTTACCGAGAAAGTCCCTGGAAGGCATCAAAGGTGGATGAGGTGGATGGATACAGCGAGGGAGAGCATTGAGAAAAGAGGAGGGAAAGGGAAGATATATAGTGGAAGAAGGACGAGAGTGGTGGAAACTTGATTCACACCCAAATCCAGATTACTGGAACCAGGAAATGAAGAAGAGAAGAAGAATTTAAAAAGGTATACAAGTGGAAAGTGATGTCAGAGTAAGCAGCACCTACATCCCACCGAAGAAAGGAAGAGAGCCTTTAGTGCACGAATGAAAGAATTCTGGAAAAACAGGAAGAACAAGTAGTCAAGATTGCTTCACGTGGTTTAATAGGCCTGTAACGTTTACAATAATAAAAAATAGCCTAATACACACTAATGTCTCAGGTTAGATGATCTTCACCCAGAAATAGGCCACTACCATAATGAGGAAGAGTATGGGCATAGCATTGACCGCCTCTCACCACAATCGCCGAGTGTAGATAACTCTGCATCTCCCAACATCACTAGAAGTCAATAAAGAAATATGTTTAACCCCTATGCTGCCATGTTCCCACACCGTCCACTGCCGTATTCAACTGAAGTCTAAAAGGTGCGAGATTGTGCTTGTACTGTTCTGCGGAGTGCTGCTGCCTACTGGGAACACCAGAAAGTTCATTTATTTTTATTTCTTATATTTTTTAACAGTGTAATTTCACATAATGTCAACACATGTTACAAATATTGTTCACCAATGTTCTTGAGTATGTAGATAAACAGGATGTAAGTTTGTTTTTGCAGTAGGGATAAATCTTTGAAATGGCAAAAGAAAACCGATGGTTTTACCATATAAAAACATTTGAATATTATTCACTACTTGCTTTTGTTTTACAGAGTATTTCTAAAGAGTCAAGTATTTGTGAAAAAATTCCCTTCCAGTGTCTTGAGGTACGGCATGTCAGTACTAATGAATAATTATTTCTTTTTTTGATTGTTACAATTTATCACTGTTATTGATTTTTCTTTATTTGCAATATACGAAGGCATACTGAAAGCCTTGAGCAACACTTGAATCACAATCTCTACTTAGTATAAAACAAAGTCCCCGATTCTTGGATGTTACGGATAATCTCGAGAACCACTGAATGGATATTGATGCGGTTTTTCACCATTCTGCAAAGAATATCTCGAGGAAGGTTTCTGTAGAAAATAATTTATTTATGACCAAAGGAAGTCAAGCACTAACGATTTCAGTGAAACGGTCGGAAAAAGAAACCTGACATCCGTGCGCTTTTTAAGCTTATGCTGGGCAAACCTTTACACATATCTATATACTATGAGTGTAAGAATTGTTCAGCATGAAAAGTTCTACAAAAAAGCCCGGGAGAGCATATCTCTATCTTCAATACATCGCCTACTCTAAGTGTTTTTACGTTTTCATTTCTTCCAACAATTTCCATTCATTTACTGAGGCGACAGTTTACGAGCTAGCCAGGGGCAAGTCTTATCACCCCAGTTACAGCTTAGCTAGCGGACGAGCTTATTGCCCCAGATACAGCCAGCAGCAAACTGTCCAGTCGTGTTGAGTTAAAAACTTTAGAGAAGAGTGGTTGTGTTTGGAGTTTCCCTGGAAGTGCAACTCGGCTTTTCTTAATTTCGCCTGTGAATCTTTCGTTCCGCAAAATTCACAGCCAAGTTAAGATTGGACGGAAGGGGGATTTGTGTTTCATGCACCTCGCTGTTCTTAAATTCGCCTATGTCTGACAAGAATGTGTTGCAAATGCATCTCCATGATAATATAATTAATAGTCCAGTCAGTGATTTTAACCCATCATGCCAAGACGTAAAATGGATATTGGTCGTTGTTCATCGACATTGGAAAAAAAAAGTGCTTATCACGTAATGCATTCATAACTGTTCCCGGGCGAAGCCGGGTTGGGTTGCTAGTTCTTTAATATAGAATCAATATGCACATCAGCACTATCTTCCGAGTTTCCAGAATGCATGCTGGTACTCTGAGACCATTAGCTTTTATCACGTAACCACAGCAAGGAGTTACAAAATGACAGACATCAATGTAGAGTTCCGTCCACGTGCTGTGATAGAATTCTTTGTTAAAGAAGGAATCCCTGCTGCTGAAATTCACCAGACTTCAGCGTGCTTTGGAGATGTGTGAATGGGTGCTAGCTGTGTTTGGAGATGGGTGAAACACATTAAATACGGAAACACGAGCATTGAAGATCAGCACCGTAATGGGCGCCCTCGAACTGCCTCCACTGAGTGCAACATGGCACGCGTTGATGACCATTAAAGAAGACATGTGCCACTGCCAGTGAAATTCTGACAAGATTTGCAATAGGACACAGTGCATTGCAGGAAATGATTTGTGAGCTAGGATATCGAAAAGTGTGTTCCCGCTGGGTCCCACGCTTACTCACCAAAGAGCACGAAGTTCATAGACAAACCATCACTCAGAACCTTCTTCAGACACATGGAAATTAAGGAGATTATTTTTTGACGAGTATTGTTACGGAGGATGAGAGCTGGTTACACCATTACGAACAGAAATGAAACAACAAGGCATAGAACGGCAGCATTTGGATTCGCCGACGAAAAAACTGATTACTCCTTGAGTGCAACCTGCTGGGAAAGTTATGGGCACCGTCTTCTGGGATGTAGAGGGTGTCATTCTGGCTGAATTTCTTGAACCTGGGCAAACCATTAATGCTGCTAGTAACATTATGAGGTTTGAAGCCAACTTTTGTTTTGCTGCTAGTTACATTGAAACACTTCACAAGCTTCGTCGTGCATTGCTTGATAAATGTCCTGAAAAGAACATTATCCTGCAACACGATAACGCACACCCTCCACAGTGCTAGTTTCACCAGCGAGAACATTAAAAAATTGGATGGGAAGTTATGCCGCATCATCCCTACAGTCCAAGCTTGGCACCCACCGACTACTATCTGTTTGGTTTTGTGAAGGAGCAAATGACAGGCTAGCGCTACGAGACAAAACTGACATGAAAGGAACAGTGTTTCGGCCTGCCAGAACGGACTTCTACCGTCAAGGGATTTTCAAACTCCCACAAAGGTGGGAAAAATATGTAAAAAATTTATTGTTTGACATGATGTGATCAGTGTATCACAATTAATAAACATACTTCTGTAAAAAAAAAGTTGCTCCTTTCAGTACGCCCCTCGTATTTATAGGCAGCATCAATATTTATGTCATAATACTACTTTTCTATGATGTATGGAGCAGAAACTTGGCAAATGACGAGGAGAGATGAAAGTAGAATACAGGCAGCCAAAATGAAATTCCTGAGGAGTCATCATCGTCATCGGCTTTAACTCGAATCCGAGTATAAATCTTCTTCCTTCAGTCCAGTTTGTGGATGTGTTTACGGTGACTAAAGAGTCCAATCCTGGCATGGAACAAGCGACCACACAAGTCACATAGTATTGCTGGAGGAGGACGTGGTTGGGCTGCTCGAAATTTCCTAGCTTGACGTTTGGCCTCTTCATGTGTGCGTCGATCCCTTTCAAACGTCTTTACAGTATCCGAGATGGTACGGAGCCAAGTTGAGCGGTCTTCAGCCAGCATGTCCCAGGTTTGTGAATCAAGACCTGTCAATTTCAGGGTCTGCTTAAATTGGTCCTTGTAGCGCCTCTTAGGGCCACCATGAGGTCTGGTGCCATAGCATAACTCACCATATAGCATTTGACGAGGTAATCTCACATCATCCATCCGATGGACATGACCAATCCATCTAAATTGGTGACCTATTATGGATGATTCTATGCTGTTGATTTGAGCCTTTTCCAGAACAGCAATATTGGTAATGCGGTCTTCCCATTTAATCCTCAGGATTGATCGAAGTTTTTGTAGGTGGAAACGCTCAAGCTTCCTAAGATCACGTCGGTAAAGGGTCCACGTTTCACAGCCATACAACAATGTAGAAAAGACTACTGCTTTGTACACCATAAACTTTGTACTCATGGGCAGATCTTTATTCATGAAGATCCGGTGCGCTAATCGTCCATATGCTGCATGGGCTGCACCAATTCTCTTATCCACATCCTGCTCACAGGTACAGCTCACAGAAATGGTACTGGCCAGGTACGAGAAGTGGCCTACCTGAGGAGTATGGTACAGAAGACTAGGAGAGAGAGAGAGTGAGAAATGAAGACCTTCGAAAGAAAGTGAATGTACAGAAACAGAATGATCAGCTGGATGAAATGGTATGGACAAGTGAAAAGGATGAATGATGAAAGAAAACCAAAACAAGTGATGGAAAGACTGATGATGTGAAAGAGAGGACGAGGAAGACCTAGAGTACGGTGGATGGATTTGGTGAAGAACATTGTTAGAGAACGTAACCTGGAGTGCAGTTCATTGGTTGAGAAAGGACAGACAGAGTAAAGTGGAGGAGTGTCATATTTGCTCCGACCCGGCTTAGGCTGGAAAACGGAAATTGATGTTGATGATAACTACTTTTCAGCGAGTATGTAATTAGAAAATCAAGTTATTTGGATTGATGAATAGTACTAGAATTTTATACTAATGAATTGTACCACATTATGCTAAAATACACATTTAAAAGTAGCATAATTGGCCTGCCAAACCCATATTGCCATACAATACTTCTGTACGTACGAGCCTAAGGCTTTTGGGAAATAATTGAATTAATAAATTGAAAAATTCAGGTGCGTTTTAATCTTTTGTTAAAGTTAAGTTAAACAATAATTTCCATAAGCTAGGCCAAATAAGAGACTAATTCGCTACACTTTACCTCACCAGTTTGTTGCCAAGTAATTCTCTAGTATACAGAGTTTAGATTAAGTACTAACCGCACTGAGAACTTCATCACGATGGCCCTCGACTCCTCCAAATATGGCAATGCAGACATCAGTTTTAATATTCCACAATCTCAGGGCATGGTCTTTAGAAACTGAGAGCAATAAATTGGGATCTCGAGGATGGAACTTGAGCTCATTGATAGCATGGCCATGACCTGCAAACAAACATTATTATTGACTAGGTGGATATTTCTTATAGAAACACTTGGCATTTATGCTGTTAACTGTGGTGCCTCGGGTTGTTTTGGCACGTGTGATATTGCTTCCTTGTCGACGTTTCACCATCATTAGAGTAGCCTTAGTCATGGCGGAATGGCTGGAAGGAGACTTATCCCTCATCTTTGATGAAACTCAACTCCTAACCCCCAAACAGCCACTTCTAGCACAGGAAAATCAGAGATGCCATAGAGGTATGCAAGCATCCAAACAATTTCAACGGTGACCAGGGCGTACATCTCGCCAATGTCTGGAAATTGGCATTAAATCGCCTTCCAGAAACAGTTCACCCAAGCACACCCAGCAAGAGGTTTCGAACATGGTCCGACACTACTGTATAAAGACAAGGGACAGGTCTCCTGCCAGCCATTCTGCCATGACTAAGCCTACTATAACAACGGTGAAACATCGACAAGGAAGCAACACCGAGCGCAGCAAAACAACCCGACACACCCCAGTTAACAGCATTAGCTCTGGCTATTTTACAATACAAATTTAATTTGTCAATATTATAATAATATATTACATGTAATAGATATCCTTGATTCTATCCAGCTCTCACTTCCATACAGCAAGGTCAGTGGTTATGAGGGTCGCACAAATGATTTTGGGACAAATAGATGGAAGCGATGGCAGGTAATGAAAAAGGCCCCCCATTTCCACCCGCTCTGTCCAATTTTGCCCATTAACGAATTCAACTGAGATTTTGGTTATCTATATTTATATAAAGGAAGATGTCCTGACTGATAATCAACACACAGCAAAAACTAATGGAGATAATTGCATGAAACTTTGACGATATTTTCCTACCGTAGTGTAGATGCGCACTAAGAAAGGATTTTAATAATTCTGATTTCAAAGGGATGAAATGTGATTTTACATTTTTGTTATACTTAACTGGGACAAAATATCGAAGTTGTCGCATAATGACCGGACATAACTCATTTTAAGCCCCTTGATGCGAGGAACAATACTCGGTAGGTCCCTATGGGACACTGAAAACCACATTTTAAGGCCCTAAAACCAACAGTTTCAAAGATATTCCCAGAAAACTATCTTCGCTCTGATAAACTGATGAAATAATGGCAAGTCCTGGACCATGGCAACAGTACGCTCTGATAAACTGATGAATTAATCACAAATCCATATCCATGACAACAGTAGCTCAAGACATGACATCCAATTGTCCATCTATCCCTGTAGGAGGCAATGCCAATCCACTTATTATTTAAAACACGATCGACTAGCTGCGAGGCTCAGCGGTAACGTTCTAGCATGCTGGGCCCAAGGTTGCAGGTTCGTATCCTGGCGCAATCACCTGGCATTTGAGGGTGTGCAAATGCAAGGGAACCATGTCAGTAGATTTACTATCACGTTAAAGAACCTCTTCAGAGCGAAAATCTAGCACCCCGGCGTTTCTAAAAGCCAGAGTAACGTAAATCCAATAACATTTTAAAACTCGATAAGAACATTAGAAATCTAAACGGTCATCCCATTTTGAAGGTATATCTAAACACAATAAGAACATTAGAAATCTAAACGGTCATCCCTCTTTCAAGATATATCTATATCATATTCATAATGTTGAATTTTGGGCTTATGCCGTGTTTTATTATACTAAAATTCGACGAGTTTCGAAAGAAACCATGTCTTTCATCGTCAGGAATAATCTGGAATACGACAATGTTGCTAAGAGAAAGCAACGAAGAACATATAGAAGGTGCCCAAAGATGGACGCCATTATAGCCCCATGTTAGGGACAACGGAAAGCAGCAGTGAATTACTTTCTCAGGGTTCTGATAATAGGTAGCCAGGATTCACTGAGATTGCAGCCAGTGTCGCGGTTGAAATTATTATTATAATAGGACGTCAGTTGAGAAAAGAGATGTAAGAGGAACTGCTTACCTTCCGTACATACAAAACACAACGGATCGTATTGCTAAAATCCTACGTCGGTACAACATACGGACTGTATTTGGAACTTCTGTTAAGATTAGGCAACTCCTGCGACCAACTAAGGACAGTTTGCCTAAATTGCAACAACCGGGTATCTACAGAGTTCCATGTACTTGTGGCAAGGTTTACATCGAGCAGACTTCGAGAACAATATGCACTCGCATTAAGGAACATAATAGATGTATCAGGCTCATTCAACCTGATAAATCAGCTGTTGCCGATCATGCTTTAACACCTGGCCATGATGTCATGTTCCAAGGAGTGGATGTTCTTGCCCGTATAAAGCAATATCGTCCCAGAATCATCAGGGAGGCGGTTGATATACGTAAACACCCAGATAATTTCAACCGCGACACTGGCTACAATCTCAGTGAATCCTGGCTACCTATTATCAGAACCCTGAGAAAGTAATTCACTGCTGCTTTCCGTTGTCCCTAACATGGGGCTATAATGGCGTCCATCTTTGGGCACCTTCTATATGTTCTTCGTTGCTTTCTCTTAGCAACATTGTCGTATTCCAGATTACCGTATATACTCGAATACCACCCGCACATTTTTAAACAAAATCGGACGTGAAAATTTGGGGTGCGGGTCTTATTTGAGTCATCCTGATTTTAAAGATTTAAATTGCCCGCCACGCGCGATATCGTGTGTTGCGAGTATCCGCTAGATGGTGCTAGCCTTCTTCCGGCTATCACTTTGTTTTACCGTAAGCAGGCGGCGTCATACTTCCTCGCGCACGTGTCGCGCACGTTTTCCGAGTGTAAACATGAGTTGTACGAAGAGTTTGCGGTCGTTTAATGTGAGTGAGAAGCTGAAAGTTGTGAGGGAAGCTGAAGTTATTGGAAATCGTGCCCGGCAGGAAATACAGTGCACTCCCGATAATTCGCGTGTGGATAATTCGTTTTACGGTTAATTCGCGGGTCTCCATGAGTATTTTTTAAATTGGGATTTCTCACAGCAACTAATCATCACGCTAAGTTAAGCAATCTCTGTCGTTTAAAAGAATTTTGATGCGACGCAATGCGTAAAGACGAAATCATTGAGACTAGGGAAGACTGAACTGCATTTCTCTGCGATGCAACAGTAGGCCTAATTGCGCAATCTTCGAAACTTACGCGCATGTTGCCGCGAGTGGTATAGCACAGATTTCCTTTGTCTTTGAAGCCCAAACAATACAAGAGGCATGCACATTCACTCGGAACCTACCCTCCCTTTCCCAACAGCCACGCTCCAAGGTCGCTGATCTGTGAGTTGTGAAGGGTGGATGTGCGGACAGCGTATTGTAAACAGCGATTATTGCGTAATGGCGCAAACGCGCACGACATCGAGAGCGTGGCAGTCAACTAGTCGGGAGGAAAGTACCGCTACTCCGCTCGTACAAAAGCAAGCGCTTGCCGACTTTTGTAACGACGATATTTCGAACGGGCAAGTTAGACGTCGATAAAGACGATTATGATTTACTACAGAAAAGCAAAGAAGAAATAGCATGGCATTTGACTGTTGGTGAGGAAAACGGAAATCCAGTAGATTTCGAGTGCGGGAGTGATGCAACGGAAATCCTGAAATTTTCCCACAGTCAAGCTAGTGTCTCTAGTCACACTTATCTTTTATATAGAAAAACGAGATGAATTTTCGTTTTCATATAATATTTTCTTTGGAAATGTGCAATCGAAAAATAGAATAAACGATCTAAGAAACAAAAAGTAATGACGGCTTTTTTTAAATATATTAATGTAGGCATAATCCACATAGGCCTACCAGTAGCCTAGCATGTCGTATAAGACACTACAATCAGGAGTTAAAATTATTATTTCGCGTGTTCAAGCCTATTTCAATATTTTAACCAATAGTTTTGTTTTTCCTAGGCTTAACAAAAATAACTGCGGATAATTCGCGGAAGTTCGTGCATTAATTACCGCGAATTAACGAGAGTGCACTGTATGATATTGACGAGTCATGTATTCGTGATTGAGCGGGATGACGTCTATGCTACAACCACTGGATGTCTGCGTGAACCGCCCGTTCAAAGCAGCCTTGAAACAGCTGTATACGGAGCAGATGGCGGCCGATAAGCACACACTGACTCCAACTGGTCGTATTCAGCGTCCGGAAGTTCTGCTGCTATGTTAGTGCATTTTGACGGCATGGAATCGTATCTCGGGAGATCTCATACGGAAGAGCTTCAAGAAATGTAGTATTTCGAATGCTACGGATGTCAGTGATGACGACATTTAGTGGGATGGTGATAAAAGTTCCGAAGTTGGTACTTCTGATGACGATGAATGAAGTGTTTGTGTACTTTTATTTGTATTTTTAATCGTTTGATGTGTGTTATTTTAGGACGACTTCAAAGCTGTTGGAAACTATTTTGGATAAATGCTATTCTGTTTATTTAGTTACGATTGTACATAACAAGAGTTTAGTGCTTTTCAGATTGTACATAATTTTGAGTAATTTTTTTTTTTTTAATTTTGTTCTTCAAAATCAGGGTGCGGGTCTTATTCGGGGGCGGGTCGTATTCGAGTAAATACGGTATTCCTGACGATGAAAGACATGGTTTCTTTCGAAACGAGTCGAATTTTAGTATAATAAAACACGGCATAAGCCCAAAATTCAACATTATGAATAGTAACACGGGCCGTTAAATCAACCAGTAATCTACACCCTTTAACATCTGTGATGCCTCGCCCTCACTGCAAGTGGATGGAAGAAAGGAGAGCTGAACATTCGTCAAGAATGAAGATCTACTGGCAGACAAGAAAACAAGCATTACAGTGATCATATGAGTGAAGAACATCGTGGCCCATTGATGGCCGAAACGACTCAACAACAACAACAACACGGGCCGTGAAAGTCTAAATGACAATATCTATATCATAATTTAAAAATAATTTTCTATGTTTTAGAACTACAGTAACGAACATTAGTGTGAGATAGAGCCTTCCAATACCACCTTTAATTTTGTAACACTACAGTAGCGACTACTAAATAAAGGTAGCGATCAAACTACCTACAATTTCATAAACACAGGGCTCATAAATACCGTATAGTTAAGTACAAATATATCAGTCTAGTCGTTATGTCAGTAGCAACGAAGCTATGTGGCGGCGTTTCCATAACACTAAAGGCATCCCGCCGTCACATACCTCGATAAGCACTTACAGAATTGTGAACCAGTCTATTTTACTGAAAATAATTTCTACGAGCGAGTATCCATTCCGACAAAAACCACATTCACTCCCCTTTCCAACATTTAGACAAGACGTCATTTGGAAAGCACTGTTCTGTATTGTACCCGATACCTAGTTGAGGCTATCGGCTATGCCAGTTGTGGTCGAGCCATAGTTGAGATTTGTGGGCAAGGAGAAAAGATAGCGCTCAGATCGAGTCAGAAGAATGGTAGGAAATGACGTAGGAGGCCGAGGGAGAAGGAGGCACTATCCCTCAAGCATATGGATTATGGGAGAAATACTGGATAATAATAAAGATTAATATGGAATAAAATCTTATCTAACCTCAGAAGGGAAGGAAATATCAAGAAGTCTTATTGGTAATAACTTGAAGAAAGGCAGACAACTCCTTAAGTTATGTTATAACTTAATAGCCGAAACAGTGTGGTCGAGGTTAGAGCTGTGACGTCAGACAGCGGAAGGAAGGGGGAAGTCACGAGGTAGAGCAGGGCGAGACGGCCGAGCGCAGTGACACCAGCAAAAAGAATTACTCCAGCAGTCAAGCTGAGTGGATCACGTCGTGCGATAAGAGAACAGTTAATAAGGCAGTGCAATACAGAAAGTTACGTGCGGGAGAGAATCGCTAGGCGAGGCCTGCAACGCAGTATTCGGAGTTCGTTGTTGGAGCACACGCTATCCATAAGGGCAGGTTATACAAGCCGTGAACTTGAGAGAGGAAGCCGGTGTTCAGACACATGTCAATTCAACATCGCAGTAGTATTCACTTGAAACAGCAACGCCTTTCCAAGCTTACAATTTACCGAAGCAATACGCAGCATTACGATAGGATTGAGAACATTATTTGAGCTACATTCTCAATGTATAACAGCACAGCGAAGCAGTATAATGAGGCCAGTATTCAACCTCATATTATACAAGGACAGTGAGGCGGAACGTGTCGTGCTGTGGGCGACATTTTATAATCATGCGCTGGTCAAGGAGTTGAACATTACTCTGACATTTTGTCCGGCTTGAGATGTTTGGACTTGGGTTTCGACAGTCCAATTGTGCAGTCCAATTACAATTATACACTTCTATTATGGACATTTAGATGGACTTGAACTTATTTCAGCGGTATTACGGCATATTTCATGATGCATTTGGACCGAAATATTTAAGGCGACCATGGGGCCGTTCCAACATTACTGCTTTTGGCAAGTGAAAATTTATAAGCGTATGCACTTTGTGAATAGTGGCACGTGCAGCATAATAGTTACATATCATGAACAGTTATGAAATATCTTAGTTACGAACACAGATACAGGGTGTCTGACAAATCAGTACACCTTTCAAGATACTTTATTTTTCTACCAGTGAAATACAGCCGCTGTGGAGACTAACATTATTATCGAATGCCAACCGAATAGTTTATGGAACAGTGGCGTGACATATTCGAAGAGTATGGGGTACTCTGTATTTTTGAACTTTTGTGGAAGAGTTTGGACAAGATCCATGATGGATAATCTTCAGTTCATCATGTCGGGCTAGGCGGATACAGAGACGTGATGGCACCTCAGAGCGACGGATTCGGTTCCTGACGAAGAGGATAAATATGACATCAAATTCACTTGGATGGAGTCAAGCGTTAGTTCAGTGGGTGATACAGCGTTTTCGTCGATCTAGCGAGAAATCTGTGACAAACACTTGGATTACCGACGATCTTTGAATTATATTAACATCTAGAATATGAAGGTATTGTAAGAGTTATGGCATTACTGATATGATTTTTCATGAACACTGGGCATACTTGTATATATTTCTAATAGGAGTGCTACTATTATTTTTTCGACATGGCTTAAATATTTTATTGCTCCATTTGCTAAAATATGGTGTTACCATATGATATGGCAGGCACATTTATACGACATTCTCACCATTGGTTGACTTTATTAGACAGGATTTTGGTCTTTATATTTTTCTGTGAGGATAGTATTTCTTGATTATGGATATTTCTAGCGAGTGTTTCGAACTCGTGATCTGCAATTGGATAATTTAAATTATTTCGTCAGTTCATTGCATACTAGCGAGTATGTATAATTCATCAGTACGGTAGGGATTTTTTTATTGGATTGTTTGGTGATATTAAAATTTTATTCACTCAAGTGAATGCATATCACTTTTATGTGACAAATAGAGTCTTGTTGATTCCAATCATGTACACTCACTCATTAGTCCACGAGATGGGGCCTGTTGCTTTAAGCAATTGTGTGGTGGCACTCACATGCCCTATCGTTTTTAGGGCATTATCATCATAGTCTACGAGGCGGGGCCTGTTGCTCTAAGCAATTGCGTGGTGGCCTCACCTTACCTGCTAGTCGAGGGTCTCATTTTATCATCTGAGTGTAATTATGATCGTAAGAGGATTAAATAATAAACTACCAGTCACATATTAGTCGAATTTTGTTAAATAAATTAAAAATAAATGTCAGCAGGGTTACATTTTGTAATTCTTGTTTTGCCAATCCAGTATTTTGTTGCAATACTCTTTTGAGAGTATATTCATTTAACAGCTGATACTTTTGATACTCTTTGTGAGTGATTTGATACCTTTGAGAAGGATTTCAAGTAATTGAATCTTGTAAGATGAATCATTTATGGTCAGAATTTATTTTGAGGCAGATCATTATTAGATATTTTGATGTGAGGTAATGTAACACATTGGTGTTTTTCTTGGAAGTAAATCCTGAGGATCTTAAGAGAATTTATGCTCTAATTTAAACCAGATCTTGAATTGGATTACGATTACTAAGGTAATTTTCATATTGTTTAAGAAGTTGTCTAGATATGACCAGATTAATTACAGTTCTTGTAGATTGTGTGCGTTAATCATTTGAAGCCAGTTATATATTTTTGTGGATCATGCAACGTGATTATGAGAAGTATTTTTGATAGGTATTTTTGGAGGTTGCCAAGTGGAAGTTTGCAATGTTGCCAATGATAATTTTGAGGCAGACATGAGGTTGTTGAACACAGTCTAGCATATTTTTGGAGATTCATGCTGTGCGCTGAATAATTATGGTGTTATATGGAATAATTATGGTATTCAAATATGGTATTTGACAAAGTGAGATTAAATGGTGAAGTTTTGGATAGTGAGATCCAACGTGATTTTGTGAAGGCAACGTATTATTTTGGCATGATAATTAAATACGAGGTATAACTTGGAACTGATAAAACTGTAAGACAACGTTCTATAACCTATATTAAACAATTTTTTAGGAAATTAAATAAATAAATAATTTTGACAATCCAAGATTTTCTGATAATAATAATTTATGAAATAATAATCTGAAGTTTAAGCATATTAATGATCTGACCCAATGATTTAAAATTTGAATAAATTGATAAATTAAAATTTGAATAAATCGATGAATTAAATAAATTGATGAATTAAAAGTTAAATAAATTAACTGAATTAAATAAATTAATAGGTGATTAAATAGCAGATGAATAACTGAATTAAAGGGTGATAATTAATTAAAGGAGCTGATGACTAATAAAATTTAAATGAATTTAAATAAGAAATATGATTTAAATAAATTGATGAATTGCAACTTGAATTAATGAATTAAACAATTTAAATGGATGAATTGAGATAATTTAATTTGAATGAGATAATGAAATGAGAGTGTGTGGAAGATTGAATAATCTAATGAATTGATGAATATAATATTCATTTAAATGATTTGATGGTAATAAATTAATTATTCTGACTTGAATATAACGAATATTGGGATGAGAACTGATGTGAGAAATATTTAATTTTGATATGATAATGATGGTGATAACCAATGAATAGTGAAGTTTTCTTTGATTCACAACCAAGCAATAATCAGTGATAGTGTAAATACGGTGTATAAATTAATTGTTAGATTTTTAAGAGCAATTGTTGGGATTTCCAGCATTAATTAGTGCCATTTAAACCATAGAAATGAGTGAATATTTGAATATATATGTATTTTTAGGATATTTTGTGTTAGACAGATTCATATTTCTTGACATCCACATTACTGATGTTAAATTAAAGAAAGGTTAGGTCTCGGGGATCACGAAATGTCAGTGATGCAAAGACATAGTGCTACGGTGGCCCTGAGAACTCAAGCGAACTTTAGTTAATTTTTATATTTTATGTGGATGAAAAATACTTTGAAATAGCACAGAGATGGTTTGATTTTGAAGACTATAACAACCTAACGTTTACATTCGACCATACTCTTAGGCAGGGTTTGTGTTTCTTTTTCTGTCCGACTATTGAAGTTTAAATAAATTTGGTTTTATCTTAGTTGTGATCTGATGATGGTGTTGTTTTCCCAATCCTTGCCTTTGTCTTAATTAAGGCTTAACCAGAAAGGATGTGGTTTGCTAGGGGTTCAGTTGATGGCGCCCATTTTTATTTGTTATTATGATTATATTTAATCCCGTAACGACCCTGGAGATACTTTATCTCGTGTTACCCTCTGCTTTTGTGATATTTCAACTGAATTTCCGACACATTCCTTATTTGATTTCATGTTCATTTAACTCCACTCTGGCCTGGGAAGCCAGGTATGCGATGTAATGGCAGATGGGTCATCGCATACCTCGGATGAACGGGTGCAGTATGAAAAGTTACTATAAAATGTTGGCAAATCTGAATTCAAGGAACTGCTGTTCTGCATAAGCTTTTGGTACAGGTTATACGGCCCATGTTCGTAACATGGAATGTTTCCTTTGACAATGCATCTATTGATATCGCGCCAGGAGATGGCAGTTGGGTTTGAACTGCGGATGTCTTCCCGCTCACTGCGTATTGTGCATTCCTAAACACAAGGCCAAAGTTTAACATTTGTAGGAATCGACCTATGCGAACAGTTTCTCCCACGGGCAATTTTATGTTGCCTGTTCCAGAGTAAGATCTCCAAGTAGCTTAGTCATTTAAAATTAAAATTAGTTCGACAGCAAATATTTGTATTTTAACTCTGTATTTTGATTTCATATTTAAAAGTTAATTTTCAACATTAAGACAATTTAATTAAGCTCTTTCATATCTTTAATATTTCATTCCATTCATAAAGCAGGCAAAGAAATTGTTACAAAAGAAGTAATGTAAAATATTATTATATTCGCAGTTTGAAATCACGAGGAATTTTAAATTTCATTTAACAGCGAACTCGGAATGATAATCGGTTTAAATAGAATATCTCTTAATGATATAAGTGTTACATAACTCGTGATACTTTTCAATTTCGCAGCCGAAGTCGGACGGGAAATCACATCAATTACGTCCACGTCTTACATTTCTGACGAAAGTCTGTTGCATTCAAAAGAAAATGGGAAATAACAAAATATATAATGGGACAGAACTCAACTGTGACGTGAATTGATGGTGGTTTCAGGGTCTGGAGGATGTGATACGCGAAGATGTCGTAAATTCCCGTGGCAATAGTACCCATTGAAATAGGTAGCTTGATAATGAAATTTACCTATTACATACCTGCCAACCTTTCAAACTGAAAAATCGGGAGATTTTGAACACGGTCAATGTCTAATCATATTTCTTCGACATAGCCTATTACCGAGGAAATGATAAAATCACTCCAAAAAATTACAATAGCCTACCGGCATATTAATGCCAACATCTAAGTTATAGGCTACACAAATAATTTCACGTGTTAAACAGATACAATATTCCGCAGCATACAACTATCTCTCACCCACAGGTTATTATGAAAACACACGCTGAATTAACCATCGACTATTTCAAACAAAGAGAGATTCAAATACAACTAAGAGGTACGAGTAGTTATTGAGAATTATCTAGAAATTATCGATATGAAGTGAAACTGCGGTGTTGAAACCCTTCTACACACGTAAAATCAACCTGTTCGATGGATGACTGAAGTTTGTCATCTTGGACTTTAGGTCTGAAATTACGCACGAGTATTTTTAAAAATCGGGAGATTTAATACGTTAAGCGGGAGGGCGGGAGAAATGGTGTAAAATCGGGAGTCTCCCGTCTAAATCGGGAGAGTTGGCAGGTATGCTATTATAAAGCTACTTCCCATCTTTCTGCACCTGGCCACGGCTATAAGTACTTACCGATGTAATGGCGAATACAACTCATAGTAGCAGGACTAAAGATACGAATGATACCTCTTGAACCAGCCACTGCTAGCAGGGGCTTTCCAGCATCTTCATCAAAAGACCAAGCACATGTGTAATAATTTTCATCCACCTGGAGTAATGTTAAGGAAATTGTGTGGTCACAAGTAAATAGTTCTCATAGTAATGTTAATATCCTAACCTCATAACACTAGATGCAATGACAAAGAAAAAAAATTCTTTCTACAATAGACTTCTGGAAAAATGTGCAATCATTAAATATAAATGTATATTTTTACGGCCGTTTGAATACCAAATGTGCTTTTTCAAATAAAACGAAAACATCGTTACAAGAAAAACTTTATTGGAACTAGATTCAGCAATGTTTGAGCTATTTTCCAACATAATCACCGCCAAAATATGGTACAGTATATTGGCTTTCACGGCCAGTGAATTAAAACTTAGCATAGGGAGGTTAAGGCTGATTGAGCTTTTAGCTCTCGCAGTAAAGAGGTGCAGGTGCACTTTATAAAAAAGGAGGTAGCATGCAGTTCGCTACTCCTGTGGGGGTCCGGGAATGGACACCAAGAGCCCGCTGATGAGCCAGCTTGATGTTCTTAGGCGAAACCCCACACAAGACACGGCTAAACATAGAAAAATTGTTAAGTTATACCATATTTCCTCGCATAATCGTCGCACATTCTTAGCCTAAAATTCGTGGAAAAAAGCAGGGTGCGACGATTATTTAAGTTCAAAGAAGAAAACCACCAGTTTTAAATATATACTGTATCATTAATTGCTGCATTCTTGTCATCATCATCATCTTGCACAGTTTCCAGCCACTGGCCGGGTCTGTTTGGAACACAAGCCTCTCCAACGTCTTCTGTCTTCCCACCATCTCTCAGCCTCCACCCTTGTCCAGTCTTCTCCTCTCTTCTTCACGCTTTCTTCAACCCCCTTCAGCCACCCGTCTCTTTCCTTCCCACTTCGTCTCGTGTATTCTCCTGGGTATCCTCTTCTCCTCCATTCGTTTTACATGCCCATACCATCTAAGTCTAGATTTCTCTATACCATCCTGTAATGGTTCCTCCTTCATTAATTCTCTGGTCCTCTCATTTCTTATTCTGTCCATCTTTGTAGCTCCAATACTGCTTCTCAAGAACCTCATCTCACTGGCCTGTATTTTGCTCTTCTCCCTTCCTTTCATAACCCAGGTCTCCGAGGCATACGTCAGGATAGGGACATAGTACGTCCGATATATGATCTTTTTGCTGTTCTGAGGGACATCCTTGCTCCATGCGCTCTCTTATTATTATTTGCTTATTATGTAACCACAGGTATTTCACTTTCATCAAGATCATCGTACTCTTGTATTTTCTCATTTTGGACATCAATGCGTATCATCATGCATGGGTCTCTCTTTTGTGATGTTTTCACGGAAGTGGTTGAAGCTAGACTCGGCTAGACTGGCACGAGGTTTCCCTTGCGTAATATTCCGCCAATAGCAATCGGGCCTGTTTTAACGTCGGCGAACTGGGACTAGCAGAGCTTCGTATGGCAGCTTATTGGATCTCATCATTCCGAGGCCAACTCACGGAAGCGATAGGTCCACATAAGTTTCACTCCCCTGGCCCTGGAGTTGCGTGGAGAGCGATCGTTGGTTAGCGTGCCGTGAGCCAGTAGTTCGCGTAGCGTGAGTCATAGCCTTCAGTCAGAGAGGCAGGCTTCTTCCTTCTGACAAGGTCACGACTGACCGGATGCTGCCTCAATGTTAAGACAGCTACTCCACTGTCTTCATGAAGCCGAGTGCACCCCATTCCAGCCCTCATGTCAGTTTCTAAAACCCCTGACGGAGCTGGGAATCGAATCTGGGGAATCCCAGGCCTTTGGGGCCAGCGAAATAGGTGTTCATTGCCCTATAGAAGACAAGTATCTTAAATGTGAAATCTTCAAAAATAAGGAGATGAACAGGTGATGACCAATATATTCAGCATTTGAAAGAATATGCTTCTCTACTATGGCAGATACAACCTATCAATCTATGAAAATGGCATTATGGTGTTTGCTATTCATGGGCTGAATGTGATGGGAAGCAAGGATCCAATACTTACAATGGGTCGATACCAGAAACACAGTTTGTGAAGTAGTCTTACATTACGATAGTTGCCCTGGTACAAATAAGAACAGACAAGTGTGGAGTGAAAATATTTTATCCGTTAATAAACTACCTGAATCCTGGCTTCCTCCTATGCATCCGTAGAATCAAATATCAGGAACAAAACTCTCTGAGCTCTTTCAGAATGGTCAACAATTATAAGTAACAATACGAGCCTGTCGCTCTATGGAAGTGAAACTTGGACTATTGGTGCAGCAGAAAAGAAGATAATTGAAGCGTTTGAAATGTGGTGTTACAGGAGAATGATGAAGATCAGATGGGTAGATAGGGTTACGAATGAAGAGGTATTTAGACGAGTGGGAGAGGAGAGATGTTTCTGGCAACCGCTAATGAAGAGAAGAGATAGGTTGGTAGGACACATACTAAGGCACCAAGGAATAGTAAACTTAGTTATAGAAAGAAGGGTCGAGGATGAGAGCCGTAGGGGTAGACCAAGGTTAGAATATGTTAAACAGATTGCCTCAGATGTAGGGTGTGGTAGCTATGTAGAGATGGAATGATTAGCTCAGGACAGGGAAGACTCAAACAACAACAACAATATGATTTCACCAGCAGCCTGCAGTGTTCAAACCTTCCCAAAAGAAAGTATGTATCCGACTGATTCAAAACCTTCCCATAAAAATTATTTATCTGAATGAATGAAACAGGTGAAGAACATGAGGTAGAAGAATTGGAGTAATTGTGTTTGAGACAAACACTCCCACACAATCAGCCTTGTGTATTTATACTTGTGTAGAATCTGTCTGATAATTACTTTTGTTGTAGCGACTCTTCTACGAGTACCTTACTAGTGAAGAAATTCATACACAATTAATTTCCAAGACCAATTTGCAATAGTGTGTTTATGTTAAATAACATGGTTGTTATTAGTGTATTTTTCTGAAGCATTTAATCAAAATCTCAAAATTTGACAATACAAACTATGGTAAAATGATCAAACCCTCAAAATCAGATGTTTTAAAGGTTTCTATGGGGCTTAAATCATTCCTAAATGGAATTTAATTGCTTACAAACTCTGAAAGCAGTAGCAGATATATTTTAAATGTATAAGTGTATAAGGTACAAGAACAGTTAGACGTAATAAATGAAAAGATTGAGCAATGGGGATTGAAGATAAATGTGGAGAAAAGTAAAACAGTGCAGATGAGTAGAGATAAGAAAGAAGGAAAAGGAGTAATCAAAGTAGGAGATAAGGAATTGGAAGTAGTGAAACACTTCAAATACTTGGGAAGTGAACTGACTGAAGATGGAAGACTAGATTTGGAAATTAGCAGAAGAATACAACTCGGGAGTGCTTTCTACCAACAGGTACGGCGATTAGTATGGAGCAAGGATATACCAATTAAGGCTAAAAAAAGTTGTGTACAAAGCATATTATGTTCCTATAATGACATATGCAGCAGAAACTTGGACAATGACTAAGAGGGATGAGAGCAGAGTACAAGCGCTGAGATGAGATTCCTGAGAAGTATGTTCCAGAAAACGAGGAGGGACAGTTAGAAATGAAGATATACGGAAAGAACTGGGAGTACAGAAACTAAATGACAAACTGGAGCAAAACAGATTGAGATGGTTTGGACATGTCAAACGGATGAATGAAGTAAGGCTACCAAGACAAGCACTGGAACGAAGGATGACAGGGAAGAGAGGACGAGGAAGACCAAGAATGCTTTGGATGGACTCGGTGGAGAATAGTATTAGAAAACGGAACCTGGATTGGAACACTGTGTCGGAAGAGGAATGGTGGAACGACAGAACAAAGTGGAGAGGAACCATATTTGCCCCCACCCAGTGTCAACTGGAAAAGGGGAAATGAAGATGATGATGATGAAGTGTTCAGGAAAACACATTTTCGTCTTTCGTGTAATGAGTTCTTGGTTCAAAGTACAGTACATACATGACTGTAAGCATTCATTTCTATTCTTCTCTATATAAGGAGCATTTAATGAAAGACATAAGTTGGCAGGGCGTGATTCAGTTTGACGGAAATCACAAAGGCAGTCTGGTCATGTTGATGACCCGGTTTTAATAACCAACTAAATAAATAAATAAATAAATAAATAAATAGAGTATCGTCTAACACAATCAGAATTTTGAAGATGAAGGCAATGTTGAAAGAGAACAAACTTGGGCTGTGTACTACCCCAGGATGGCAGTAGGGTGAGAGATCATCAAGGTGTAGAAACCTGAATTGTTTTTATTGGGTTCATCAGCCTGTGTATTTATGCATGTATAGAATTTGTCTCATAATCAGTTTTATTGTGGTGGCTCTTCTGCAAGTACCTTACTAGTGAATGCTCACACAATTCAATTTCTTATATACCATATTTCCTCGCATAATCGTCGCCGCCGCGTAATCGTCCCACCCCACTTATCAAACACCAAAATAGGTCTATAAAATTTAATCGCATAAGCGTCGCATAGCATTATTAGTATTTGTGTGCCAGTCAGTTGCACATGTTGCCGCGACTTTGTCAGAAGAAAAATAACTCATCTTTATGCTTGTGGGCTATGAACTGTGACGCGAGCGGCATGCTTCGTCACTTAGCACATTCCGCGAGCGTATAATTTGGCGTGATCTTGTCAGGAGAAAGTAAACTCGTCTTTATGCCTGCGGGCTATGCAGCCAGCGCACATTCCGCGACCTTATAGGCCTAATCTGGCATGATCTTGTCAGCAGAAAATAATCTCGTTTTTATGCCTGCGGGCTATGAACTGTGACGCGAGTGGCCAGCCTCAACACTAAACACATTCCGCGAGCTTATAGGCCTAATCTGGCGTGATCTTGTCAGCAGAAAGTAATTTTGTCTTTATGCCTGCGGGCTATGAACTGTGACGCGAACGGCCAGCGCACATTTCGCGAGCTTATAGGCCTAATCTGGCATGATCTTGTCAGGAGAAAGTAATCTCGTCTTTATGCCTGCGGGCTATGAACTGTGCCGCGAGCTTATAGGCCTAATCTGGCGTGATCTTGTAAGCAGAAAATAATCTCGTTTTTATGCCTGCGGGCTATGACCTGTGACGCGAGCGGCCAGCCTCATCACTTAGCACATTCCGCGAGCTTATAGACCTAATCTGGCGTGATCTTGTCAGCAGAAAGTAATTTCGTCTTTATGCCTGCGGGCTATGAACTGTGACGCGAACGGCCAGCGCACATTTCGCGAAGTTATAGGCCTAATCTGGCATGATCTTGTCAGCAAAAAGTAATCTCGTCTTCATGCCTGCGGGCTATGAACCACAACGCGAATGGCCAGTTTCGTCAGCACATTCCGCGAGCTTTAACCTGCCGTGACCTTATTAGAAGAAAGAAGCCTGTCTCTGACTGCAGGCTCACACTACGCGAATGACTGGCCCGTGCAGCAAATAATGATACAGTATATTCTTTGAACTTAAACATTCTTCGCATAATCGTCGCACCCTGCTTTTTTCCACGAATTGTAGGCTAAAAAAGTGCGACGATTATGCGAGGAAATACGGCAATTTTTAAATTTATTTATTCATAAAAGTTTATTCACCATTATGCCATTATTTACTTCCTGGCGGTTATGATGTTTGTAGTATCACTTCTAATGTTTTCCTCCCTTTAATGCCATGAACTTATTTCAATATAAGTGAACTAGATATGTTAACAGCTCAGGATGAACTAGTTTTAAAAGATACATCAGGATCTGCATAACATTGCAGCAGTTTGATTCCACTGCCTTCTGGACACTCATAGATAGTGACACGGTTACTCCCAACAGCAGCAAATACTAGAGGTTGTCCTTCCTTCAGATGATGGTTGAATTGTGCTCCAAACAGGGGCTGGGCATGGTCTTCCTTCACACTGGTTCTGTAACATAACAAAAGTTCTTCTCTCAGGTATATATGTCAAGGACATCCTCATCCATCTGAGTGCCCACAACAATATAAATGCAACATCCACATCTGTAGCAGGATCTTTAGCCACTCGGCCGGTTCGACATACACACCTACCAAGCTCCAATCCTATCCCAAGACTGGTTTGACGCACACCCATATGTACAAAGCTGGTGATAGGGAAACTGTACATTAGCATGCCATCTGTTTCAATGTGAACTTCTAGCACGCAATGCAACACAGGGTATTTTTC
This sequence comes from Meconema thalassinum, assembly GCA_946902985.2. Classification (NCBI taxonomy): domain Eukaryota; kingdom Metazoa; phylum Arthropoda; class Insecta; order Orthoptera; family Tettigoniidae; genus Meconema; species Meconema thalassinum. The sequence goes on along the minus strand of OX336388.2, from coordinate 2,103,815,920 downwards.
TATGCAGGGGAGCATCTTCTACCGTTACACAGCATTGTGTTGTAAAAAGAATTTTTTTTCATCACAGGTATTGGACCATGTGGCAGATGTAAACAACATGGCAGCTACTTCACGTTGTTTGTGTTTATATGACACAACTCTCGAGCCGATGTTGGATGAAACTAGTGATGAGAATTATTTGAGTGATAGTGAAAGTGATGATGCCCAGCAGTAAAATACATGTGATGTAAATAACGATAGTGATATCAGTGAGAACACACCCAAGTGGTCACGGTCACCTGTTGATTCCAAGTTCATGCCCACAAAACTCCTGTTTACAGGTATATGTGGTCCAACTCATGTGAGATCGAATTTATTGGTGTGTTTTTTTTTTAATATTATTATGAAATGTTAGTGGACATTATTGTTAGAGAGACCAAAAGATATGCAGAAAATAAAATTAAGGCATATAGTTCACAAAGTTAGCCTATAATTTTCTATCACTTTACATTCCAGATACCATTTCTTTTTAAAGAAATAAAGGAAGTCTTTAGTTTTATGTGACCGTTAATATCACAATTATGAGCCACAGGACCTCCATTTTTACGTGGAATCCAAACCATAGAATACAACATTTCACTTCTAAAATTTCTCATGCATTGACTGGGATCAAACCAAGTCTGCCTTGGTGAGAGGCAAGCCATTTCTTTGTTCCCAGATTCTGCTCAACTTCATATTTCTTTAATTTGAACAAGATTGGATAAGTCCTTTAGAAGTCATTGCAATTTTAATGACAGCATGTTAAATAGTGATATTCTTACCGCTATGGGGCAAGACTTTACAAACTTTTAATACTGGCTTGAGAGGTTAATAAGAGTAAATGTCCACTGGCTCACCTCAGGAGTGATTCTGAATGGTCAAATGAATTCAAAGTGAACCGATACAAACAAGGGAGTGATTTCTCTAACAGTCACACTCTCTTTGGCATCTCTTCAAAGCCAGAACTGTAACTAAATTAACAAACTGCAAAGATAGCTGTGATCATCTTGACAACTTCCATTTTAAGGGGTTGCGAAATCTTGTTCATCAGCTCTGTGCACTTGGATGTGCATTGAATTCGACTGGTAGCATGAGTAGCTGGAGCCTTCTTGAAATAAGAACCATTCTAGCATTTATTTGGTAGGAGTAACATGTTTCGCTCATCAAGCCAGCATCACCAGATCCAAATCTATATGACAAATAGTGACACATTGTGGGGTTTGAAGCCATTTTTTCAGTGTTGCCTTAGTAAACAAGAGTTTAGTGCTTTTAAGTCGGTCAACACGAATGTACCCAAAAGAGCTGGGTTATGCCCTAATCCTGAAATAAATTACATGAGATTAATAAATACACTAGGATGACCAGTTTCGATCGTCAAGCGATCATCATCAGATCCATTACACTTAGGCTATAAAATCTATGTTTGAAAATACAAGTGAAAATATTTACAATATGTACAATTATTTAGTTGGAGAGGCTTGTGTTCCAAACAGACCCGACCAGTGGCTGGAAACTGTGCAAGATGATGATGATGATGATGATTGGTACTGCAACTGTCGGTGTATGCTAAATGCAGTACATACGATGTTAGGTGAAATGCTAAATGGTGATAGATATCCGGAGTTTGTAATTTGGTGTGATTATCATCATCTTGCACAGTTTCCAGCCACTGGCCGGGTCTGTTTGGAACACAAGCCTCTCCAACGTCTTCTGTCTTCCCACCATCTCTCAGCCTCCACCCTTGTCCAGTCTTCTCCTCTCTTCTTCACTCTTTCTTCCACCCCCTTCAGCCACCTGTCTCTCGGTCTTCCTCTCGGTCTCTTTCCTTCCCACTTCGTCTCGTGGATCCTCCTGGATATCCTCTTCTCCTCCATTCGTTTTACATGTCCATACCATCTAAGTCTAGATTTCTCTATACCATCCTGTAATGGTTCCTCCTTTATTAATTCTCTGGTCCTCTCATTTCTTATTCTGTCCATCTTTGTAGCTCCAATACTGCTTCTCAAGAACCTCATCTCACTGGCCTGTATTTTGCTCTTCTCCCTTCCTTTCATAACCCAGGTCTACGAGGCATACGTCAGGATAGGGACATAGTACGTACGATATATGATCTTTTTGCTGTTCTGAGGGACATTCTTGCTCCATAACATGCTTCTCACACTCCTCCGGAATGCTTCTGCCTGCCCCCCCGCTCATTTATTTCTCTATCGTTTCTTCCATTATCTTGTATCAGGCTTCCCAGATACTTGAAACTCTCCACTTTCTTCAGCTGTTCCCCACCAATTGTACTTCCCGTTAAGGTTCTTTCCTTCTTCCTTGTTGTGATCACCATCTCACTCTTATTTATGCTCAATTTCATCGCATATCCTTGTATTATTCCTTCCCACACATCCAACTGTTCCTGTACCTCCTCGTCCTTGTTTCCCCAAATCATCAAATCATCTGCAAACACCATTGCTTTCATCTTTCCTTCCCCAATTACTTGTGCCACTCGGGTCATTATGTGATTATATGGTTGTAAAAATCAACTATGGTTAAACTGTAATATTGCAGCCTACTACTTATCTGGTTGTCTTCCTTGCTGGAGCTACGCACAGTTTTAGTGTTCACTGTTACTCCAGGTGTGTTGATTTTTACAACCATATAATCACTCCAAATTACAAACTCCGGATACCTATCACCATTTAGCATTTCACCTAACATCATATATACTGCAATTAGCATACACCGACAGTTGCAGTACCAATACTGCAACTAAATAATTGTATAAATTGTAAATATTTTCACCTGTATTTTCAAACATAGATTTTATAGCCTAAGTGTAATGGATCTGATGATGATCGCTTGACGATCGAAACTGGTCATCCTAGTGTATTTATTAATCTCGTGTAATTTATTTCAGGAATAGGGCATAACCCAGCTCTTTTGGGTACATTCATGTTGACCGACTGAAAAGCACTAAACTCTTGTTAAATAGTGACACCCAAAGACAGTCTCTGCCCTTCAAAAACAAAACACACCAAAAAAAGAAAAACATCAGGAAACTTAGTAAGTGTGGTAATTATTACTGATAATATTAAGGCTTTGAGCACCAAAAAAAAAGGAACTATTTATTTTCATCATCATCATTTCCCCTTATCCAGCTCCAGCCGGGTCGGGGGTATTTATGGCACTTCTCCACTTTCCTCTTTCCTTCCACAATTCTTCTTCCACGATCTTGTCCCAGTCCAGATTTCTTTTTCTCACGCTGTTCTTCACTGAATCGATCCACCTTGTTCTAGGTCTTCCCCTTGCTCTCTTACCCTTGCACTTCGCCTCCAGCATCTGTCTTGGTATTCTATTTTCCTCCATCCTCTTTACATGTCCAAACCACCTTAGTTTATTCTTCTCAATTCTCTCATTTAGTTTTCCCATCCCAACTTCCTGCCTAACATCTTCATTCCTCACTCTGTCTTTCCTTGTCTTACCTATCATACTTCTTAGGAATTTCATTTCACTGGCTTGGATTCTACTCTCTTGCCTGCTCGTCAGGGTCCAAGTCTCAGCTGCATAAGTTAATATGGGAACATAGTACACTTTATACATTACCTCCTTGCTTTTCCTTGGTACTTCCTTATCCCAAACAAGTTTTCTTACACTTTGATAGAATGCATTGCTCTGCTGTACCCTCCTGCCAATCTCCATGTCCAGCCTACCAGTGTGCATCAATTCACTTCCTAGGTATTTGAACGTGTCCACAATTTCCAAACTCTGACTTCCAATTTTCACAGTGCCCTTTCCTTGTCTTTCCCCTCTTGTCATCACCATGGTCTTGCTTTTCTCTATACTGATTTTCAGGCCATACTTCTGAATATTTTCGTTCATTATTTTAATGTTGCAAAACTTAGAAATGACGATCGCATCAACAACAGTCTTCCTCCCCCAACTAATCTATGAAGGTCTAGTTACAGGGTCATTATGCGTGTGCACGCCAGTAAAAACGCACGCTAAGCCGGCTGTGACTAGCGCAGATCGCGGCCGCGTGCACCCGGTGGTTGGCATGCTCCGCTGACCCATATCGTTAGTCCACACGTGTTTTGTCATTCATGTGGGCGTGTATTTGCAAAGTTTAGACGTTCGTGTTGCACGTTTAGTAAGTTGTGATTACTGTGATTGTTGGTCATGCCCAGACACCAATTCACATTGCGCGAAAGTGTGTATATCCGTAATTCGTATATGAAAAGCAGAATTTTTTTTCTGAAACTATCCGAAAATTTTGAATCAAGTTTCCAGGAAGACCTGTGCCTAATGCCAGTACAATTAGGAGGCTCGCTAAACGATTCAAGAAAACAGGCTCCGTAAATAATAAAAGAGTTGACAGACATTCCTTCATCAGAAGATGTCAGGTGTGTGTTACAAGAGAGGGAGGACATTTTCAGCATCGCCTATGTGCACTGTAAGTACACATTATTGAACATGGTTGGTAAAAGTGTGATAGTGCGCGCCGACTGCCGGATGAACCGGGTGGGCGCGGCATCGATCTGCGCCAGTCCAGCACAGCCGGCTTAGCTTGCTGTGTTTACTGGCGCGCACACACATAATGACCCTGTACAATTGCTGTGATACACTTAAGTAATAATCCCTAAACTACAGTACAATTGTAAACTGATATGCAGAAATAACCTACAAGTACTCAGCTGTCATGATGGTCTAATATCCGAAGATGAAGTGAAAACGATCACGATAAATAAGAAAAATTTCATGTAACAAATAAAAATTATAAATGAAGGGTTTTTCATCATCATCTTGCACAGTTTCCAGCCACTGGCCGGGTCTGTTTGGAACACAAGCCTCTCCAATGTCTTCTGTCTTCCGACCATCTCTCAGCCTCCACCCTTGTCCAGTCTTCTCCTCTCTTCTTCACGCTTTCTTCCACCCCCTTCAGCCACCTGTCTCTCGGTCTTCCTCTCGGTCTCTTTCCTTCCCACTTCGTCTCGTGTACCCTCCTGGGCATCCTCTTCTCCTCCTTTTGTTTTACATGTCAATACCAGCTAAGTCTAGATTTCCCTATACCATCCTGTAATGGTTCCTCTTTCATTAATTCTCTGGTCCTCTCATTTCTTATTCTGTCTATCTTTGTAGCTCCAATACTGCTTCTCAAGAACCTCATCTCACCTGCCTGTATTCTGCTCTTCTCCCTTCCTTTCATAACCCAGGTCTCCGAGGCATACGTCAGGATAGGGACATAGTACGTCCGATATATGATCTTTGTGCTGTTCTGAGGGACATCCTTGCACCATATCGTGCTTATCACACTCCTCTGGAATGCTTCTGCTTGTTTTTCCCGCTCATTTATTTCTCTATCGTTTCTTCCAATACCTTGTATCAGACTTCCCAGATACTTGAAACTCTCCACTTTCTTCAGCTGTTCCCCACCAATTGTTATACCAGTTATACCCTTCTTCCTTGTTGTGATCACCATCTCACTCTTATTTATGCTAAATTTCATCCCATATCCTAGTATTATTCCTTCCCACACGTCCAACTGTTCCTGTACCTCCTCCTTGTTTCCCCAAATCATCTGCAAACACCATTGCCTTCATCTTTCCTTCCCCAATTACTTGTGCCACGGGGTCATTATGTCATCCATCACCACAATGAAAAGTAACGGTGACAGTGCAGTTCCTTGTTTCAGGCCGTATTCACTTTTCAGTGAAATTTACAAAGTTCACTTATTTTTATTATAACATAACCTCTTACCTGTCAGTGTCATTCTCTCCTTTTTTTTTCTCAATTTGTACCAGCTTGCACGTGTTCCGCTATACTGAACTTTTCCGGAAGTAATGTTGGTCACGAGGTTCATTTTCAGTTGGCCCCTTTCTCTGATTGGCCTTCTGCAGCTTTCGAGAAAGCTCCACGCTCTCGGATTGGCCGGTGTCATCTGTCCACATCACGCATCCAGCGCGTTGGCCGGTATAAAGCCTGCCCTGGCCTACATCAACAGTCTGTCTCCAGCCAGTCACTCATCTTCAGCCGTCTTCACGCTGTTCGCACAACTCTTGAAAGTGTCTCAACGCTGTGTGCTGATGCATCGCAAAATGCTTCTAGTCAAACCCGCAGTGCATTCTAAAATCTACGAAATCTATATAAGTTAACATCGATACTTGGCCTACGTCAGTTTGTCTTGAACAAAGGAGATATACAAATTTTCTTCTGTGCTGGACACGAAATCTTCAACATTTCCAAGACGGAAAAAAGTGATCAACAGGTTCTTCCTCTATTTCTATTATGTAGAAATTCCTCTACACCAATGCCAACAAGCTAAGTGTTTAATATAACCTAAAACATTTCTAAACCTAAAAATGTATCTTTCTTTTTTAGGGTTATGTTACATGACTTAAATAACTTGTCAAAACTATGCCCAACTCAACTTATTTCCTTCTATTAAGTGGTTTAAGCATGTATTATGCCTTTAAATTGTGGGCTATGAGATAACAACTGTTCTCTCTCTCTTTCGCATGCTAACTATCCTTCAAAACAAATCATCCTTTTCTCTATTTTTGTATAAACTATTGGGCTTAACACCAGATCAAGTATTTGACGAAGTGAATGGTTATTTCTCTATTTAATCTATCAAGGTGTTTTTGGGAATGCTCCCATTTCAATTGCAAACAACCTCGCCTTGTAACTATCAGGCGACTAGCGGGATGTTATCCCTACTGGCATGTTAATGTTGATTTTTCTGTAAATAAACTAGCCTACTCTCAGTGTGCAGTCCTAGGCTAGATTTTAAGCCATTATTGAGCACTATAGTTACTCACTATTTTACCCTGCATAGTTTTACTTTTTGAATTTAGATTAACTGGCCACAAAGTGGTTACTTATTCTCAGGTCTGTTGGCATTCAAAGCTTATGAAATCTTGTTCGCTTGTTGTCAGACTGTCAAAGGTCACATTTCCATTTACCCGTTTATATATTTATTTATTGTTAATCTTTTGAGAGTTGTTTTTGAAAGCTCATGAAATCTTGTTCGCTTGTTGTTGGCCTTTCACAGGTCACATTTCCATTTACATGTTTATATATTTATTTATTGTTAATCTTTTGAAAGTTGTTTTTGAAAAAAATACCACTGTTATTGGCAAACTGTTTCAATTACTATTTACTTATCAATGTTCAATCTGTTCCTACTTAGTAAAGTTCATTTGCTTATTAGACTAGAAGCTTCACTTCTAGTCCTTCCCGAAAGAGGTCTCGCATTGACAGATCCTAACCAGGCCGTTTCTCTGTTCCAACTAGTCCGATCTCTCTCCTCCCACTTTCACACAGCTCACGCTTCCCTTAATTATAACTATACTGCAGTCCAAGGTCATTCGATTATTTTTGGGTCATATTTGCTTGCATATTTTTAAGGGTTATCACCCCCCCTCCCAAATAATCAAGGAAGCTTAAAACACTTCACCTGAGGGGTAGAGGTGAACACCTTACTATTTCTTTGAGAGACTAAGATTAGATTACTTACGAAAACTTGTACTGGAGCTTCATAACGGGCTTGATAACCTTCTTGCGGCCTTTCCTTCCTTTCCGACCTCTACTGGTTGGAGTTTCACTTCGTGATGAAGTGTTGTCTGTGTTTGAAGTGCTTCCTACACTTGACGTCTCATCCTGCAATGACATATACACATTACATCTCACATTCTCAGATTGTTAGTGGGAATCAGTTTTAACTGGCGGAAAAGCACCTGAATTACTGAAGTTGTGTCCAATGGTGGAGCAACGTAAAGTTTAGAAGCCATTTTTTCAGTGTTGCCGATACAAACAGTTAGTTGTTACTCTTCAGTCGTTCAACACGAATTTGCCAAAAGGCTGGGCGGGGAGAGTGGACAGGCGAGAGGGTAGCAACGGTTACGATCAACAGCTCCGCTAAGATAAGTAACCATATTACATAATAGAATTCAAGCGCATGCTCTAATTTTATTTATTATACAGGGTCATCGAAAAATAATGCCAACATTTTAAAAAATGATAGCACCGAAACCCCCTGATGTTAAATGTGTAATTCTTTCACTGAACGCCAGCTGGTTAAAGTAAGTTTTGTTTTGGAGGGGACGTGACCTTGCTATGCGCACTCTAGATGCGCAGTAGCCAAGGTCGGCCAGGGGCGCGCGCGCCAATGAAGTCCTGACCTCACCCCCTTTGGATTTTTTTCGAGGGCTACATTAAAAACATCATGTATGCAGAAAAAATTCGGGATTTTGGAGCACCTGCGGGAGCAAATTTCTGCCGCCATCTTGACAGTTACTCCTGAAATGATTGCACGTACCAATCCAGACATTGGGAAAGCGTGCGTTCAATGCTGATGTTGGTGGATCTGTCTGGCCTGGATTTTTCCCCTACAGTCCCGGTTTCCTTAAACGATCGAATGACAGCTTTGTAATCAGGTGCAGTTTGTCGGGCGGTGCAGTCACTGGCACGAGCGCCTCCCTTGGCTACTGCGCATCTAGTGTGCACTTAGCAAGGTCACGTCCCCTCCAAAACAAAACTTACTTTAACCAGCTGGCGTTCAGTGAAAGAATTACACGTTTAACATAAAGGGTTTCGGTGCTATAATTTTTTAAATGTTGGCATTATTTTTCGATGACTCTGTATTGTGGTGTTCTAATTGGTATACACGTGCATAATATTCAAACGAAATTCACAAACCCATATAAATAAAACTAAGTACCCTGACATAATGAGATTCAAACTGCGAATAAAAATATAAACACCAATTGTACGAACTAAAACATTTTTCGTTACTCAGTTTAGGGGCAGCGACAACGCGGTCATGTAGTCCCGTATACTTTGGGTGTGTGTAGAATCTGTCTGATAACTGGTGTTAATTGTGATGACTGTATTAGTGTGTTACCTGTGTTTAATTCAAGTAAGGACTGCAGACATTCAATTTTCAAGTAGTTCCTACTTTTGCTACCAAACACCACCGTCAACGACAACTATTTCTGAACTTGGTTACTAGATGCCACCACAGTCAGCTCCTGGCCACGAACGTTAGAGCCTAAGAGCGTTAGTCAAATCTAACCTATAATTCAGCTTCACTCAAGTGTAATTAGTGGAAGGTTCTTTTACATGCCATAAATCTAATGACATGGGACCACCGGCTTCACTTCCCCTTCCAAAGTGACAACATTTTTGTAGTTAGATAACATTGTGTATAACTTTAAGCCTCAACTCAGTAATCGGGATCTGATTATGACCGATTGAAGGTCGGAACACTTAATCCTAAAAATTGCCCCATTATAATAGTGATCATAACTAATATATCAACATGTAATTATTCGAGGGGTGTTATTTACTTATTATACATTGTACCCCGCCCAGTCTTTGGGCAAATTTGTGTTGACCGACTGAAGAGTTATAACTGACAATGGTGGAACATGAAGGTCAGTGCCTTATGAACCCAAAACTTTTGAGAAATCAAATGATAAATGTGTTTCTTAATTTATGATCAATTAATGTTCCATTCCTGGCCTCAGGTAGATCACATTTTTAATTTAATAAATGAAGAAATTGGAAAGAGAATCCAACAAGCTAATGGGTTTTACCAGTGTGTGAGAGGTTTAATATGGAACCAGGAAGTCCCAGAGAAATGCAAGAAAGTTTTATTCTCGATGTATTACACACCAATTCTGACATATGCAGCAGGTACTTGGACCACAACAAAACGCGATTAAAGCCGAATCCAAGCAGCCGAGATGAAGTTCCTTAGAGGAATAATGGGGAAGACACTGAGGGATAAAATCAGAAATGTGGACATTAGGGAGAGAACTGGGTTCCCATAACTGCAAGACAAGATAGAGACCAGTAAGCTGAAGTGGTACGGACATATGACGAGAATGGAAGAATATAGAGTACCAAAAAGAATATTTATGGAGAAAATACCAGGAAGAAGACCTCGAGGAAGACCCAGAAAGAGGTGGATAGATAAGGTGAAGGAATGCATAGAGAAAAGAGGAGTAAAAGAAAAAGAAGTATTGAAAGAAGGAAATGAATGGTGGAGGGATAGACAACTGTGGAGGTGCTTGATTCGCAACCCGACCCAGGGAACTGGAAACGGGAAATGAAGAAGAAATAGGTTGCTCCGTCTCGGTAATTGAACGGAAGAACTTTTATTTCTTTGCATCATTAAGCAATCTCTAGTTGTAATGGACCAAGTTATTTACATGGTTAACAGTTTCTGCTGGACTAAATCAGTGGCAGCTGGTGACTTGCAATATTGGGTGTTGAAATGTTCAATTGTAGCATTTCACACTTAGCATGCCATAGAATAGCATCATGCCCTTCGAGTTGGAAAACACCACATCTTAAATATTTCTTTTGACTCCCTCATTGAAGTAAGAAATATTATATTGGAAATTAAATGTTAATCATTTTTTAAGATATTTCGTTTTCTAAGAAATGAAAATAATTCAGTTTAGTTTTAGTAACTTAATTATTTAAATTAGTAAATAATTACTTAATCTGTTAGCTGCCAATTGAACGGCTAATGTTCCCGGTTGAATTACATTTCTAATTGTTTCAATTCAAACCAAATCCATTCTTCTTTACTTGCTGGAAGTAAATTTATCAATCACCTTTCGAATGAAGTCAAGTATTTGCATGATAAGATTTCTCTCAACCAAAAGCATGGCAAGGAACAAAAGTATTATGTCATATGATGTTGGCATGTTAAAGTAACCATTTGAATTCAGTAGGCCCTGTTCATGATGGCGAAATTAATCTCGGGATTTGTCGCCAACACAAAATTCCTCATTTCCCTATTAGAAAGCGCTCTAGTGTCATGGAGCTTCGATATCTAACCTCCTTGACTTTCATAGTGCTTAAAGGAACAACAAATTTCGACATGCAAGCTGCCCTCTGGGTGTCCAATAACAAAGCTTGCACCCAGCACCCGAGGCCATACGATATTATTATTATTATTATTATTATTACCGTACCTCTCATCAAAGGGAGAAACTCCATCAAAATACATGCTAAAATAGGTGAAATATAAACATTGTCATAGAAGAATAGGACCCGTACCAGGTCTCTCCAGAGGCCATTATAAAGTCTAGACCTGGAGTTTTAAGGCAAATGCCTATATTGTTCCTTAAAAATAACATGAAAATGTTTAAATATGTTAAAGTTTAATGATAAATTACTTATATTTGCAGAGTTTTATAGTGCCCTAACATGCCTATTTGGACCTTCAGAGCCTATTTTATTATTATAGTGTCTAAAATATTGTTACGTGCCACCCCCTAGTGGCAATTCCGTTAACTGGATTACGGTGGGTGAAAGCACAAACACAATTGTTCCTTTAAAGAGTTAAGTTAGCTTTATTGCTTGCAGGTCGGAAATATACACCGTACAATAAGCAGATAGAAACAATTAGCTGTCTTACAGAAGCTCCCTCCTGTATGGAGCTCGACTCACCCTTTCACTCGGTCTTGCAGTTAATCCTCTCGCTAATGAGGTGGTCCCGAGCGCTGGCTGGAAATAGCGGCACTAAGTCTGTCACTCACTGTTTCACAGTTCACCACAATGACCTCCTTCGCGCTGGAGCACTCACACTCCTCAATACACAGTCTCTCCGTATGATTCACACTCCTTCACTGTCAAGAGAATCAGCTTCGCTAGGGTTTCGCAAGTCACGTCACCAACAACACTGCCGCTCAAGGTAAACGCTCGCACTAGCTCAAAAAAACACTCACTAACCCCGCTTGACGGGTCGCTCTTATATAGCAGGCCGGTGACTCAATAAGTGCTTCTAGACCCATCCAGGATTCACGGCCTCTCGAGGTTTCCATCACTGGCTGGGTCATGAATATTCTGGACCATCCCTTTGTCCTGGTAGCCCTCTTGCGTAACGCGCACGTAATACACTGAGGCAGAGCAAAGCCCGGGCCAGCTGTGACGCAACCGGCGAGGCGACGAAACAACTCACAGCCGTAACAATATCTATTTTGAAACATATAACCCACGAGAGGGTGCATCAACTTTTTTCATTCGAGAAGGTGCACATGCACGAAAAAATTGATAATATACAAAGATCCTCAACCTAACTTTATTTTCTGTTTTCATATGAATAGGAGTGTTATTTTACATGACTAAAACATTTATCAATTTCATAAAGACATAGGCTACACACGGAAATATTTACCAACACAGTTACATAGTATTTATTTTACTTTCGTATGTTTGACGATAGGTTAGTTTGAATTAGTGATGTCATAATGATTTCCGCAGTAAAAAAGCGCCCATTCCTAATAATTGTCAGTTTATTCTTCAGTGAACGTTGTGAATCCGTAGAAATATTTAAAATTCCAAGAATATGCAATAACTGTAAGTAATTTGAGAAGGCGTGCATGATCTTAAAGACTGGTCCAGCAAATAACACGATTTGAAGAACAACTGTGTAAAAACAGATCGTCGGTATCAAGTGAAGGTGACGGAGGATGAGTACATTAGAAGGTACGCAGAGCGTGACAACGCAAACTTGCCTGACCTTGAAAGATACCAAGTATTATCAATCACGAATCCTCTCATGAATTAAAAATAAAAGTCAACTTCTGTACTGTAATTTTTATAATGTTATAATGGACATCCCTGAATGAAGAGCAGAATAGCAGAGGGTGGGTTTTCATAGAAACTTGATCTTCCCCCAACAACTCTGCACGTGTGTCATCTGTCAAAGAAGGGGCAGATGACCTCATAGTTCTGCCCTTTAAAACAACAATAACTAACATAACATCCGTCAAAGAGCTCCTAAAGGATTATTCCAGTGTCCAGAGACATTGCGTGTATGCAGGCAAATTGTTCGTTTCTTCCAGCCATTACAAAAATGGAGGAAAAGGGAAACAATGTCAAACAGCAATCTTCTGTAATTGAGATACCTGAGAATATGCAAAGTGCTAAGGGCAAGGTAGGGGATGAAATAAGAGATAAGTGGGTAGTGCCTGTAGAATAATGCAAGTTATTCAGTGCTGAAAGGGGTAGGGTACATCAGGTAATGGATGGGGAAAATGCAGACTTACCTAGTGAAATTGACCTGAAAAATGTAGGTAAATTTTCCTTTGCCCCTCTAACATCTGTGAGTGTGGAGTGCTCTTTTCCTGCTTTCAAAATGATTTGAAGAGAAAATACACAGCCAGGCTGTAAAATTTAAAAAAGATTCTGGTTGTGTGCTGTAAAGCAAACTACGAATGAAAGCACTGAAGGAATGTTCCTCACAAATAAATAAACACATACTCTGTTCATGTGTACACCGTTATGGGATGCCTACAGTGCTGTAATTGTGTTCAGTGATTTTAGTATTGAGATTTTAGTTCAGTACTGATGATGATTTTTCACATAATCCATAATTATTTTTGATAAATGTGTTTTAAATTGTCTTAATTTTGCAGTTATTTCTGTTAAGAACAGGCATGCCAAGTTTCTCAAAGTTAAAAAAAAAAATCATTTTACAGTTTTAAGTGTATATTGTAATAGTATGAGCCGGGACTACTATAGCCTACATTGCGATCCAGCCGCGGATAAAATTCCCCTAAAACAAAATGACGACTTCTGGGACTTCATCAACGACGTCATGAAATACTCCTCTAGCAAGCTTACGGGAAAAGCCTGGGTAATAGGGGTTTTTGGGTGGGGAAACACAAAAAGCCTCGAAACTACCAATGCATCAAAATCTATAATTGACCTTTGTAGCTCAATTAAAGATTCCGATACATCAAAAATTTTCGCAAATTCACGTCATTAATTCAAGATTTCCGTATCGAAATATTTAATTGTCCTAGGTAGGTCGATTAAATATCCCGACTCACATCGTAATTATTTTCATTTCGTGAATAAATAAAATTGCATCGGAAACTATAATTAAAGATTCTGATACATTTTTTCCTCGCAAATTCACGTTATATATTTAAAATTTCCATATCGAAATATATAATTGGCCTATGTAGATCAATTACAGATTCCGATACACATCGTAATTATTTTAGTTTCGTAAATAAAAAACATTGCATCGAAATCTATAATTTACCTATATAGTTCAATTAACGATTCCGATGCGGAATAAAATTTCACAATTTAACGTTATACTTTACAATTTCCGCATCGAATTCTGTAATTGGCCTATATAGGTCAATTACAGATTCCGATACACATCGTAATTTCAGTTGATATTTTTAATTTTACGCATCGAAATCTATAATTGGCCTATGTAGATCAATTACAGATGACGATACACATCGTAATTATTATAATTTCATATTAATAAAACATTGCATCGAAATCTTTAATTGAGCTATATAGGTCAATTACGGCTTTCGATACAATGTCTTATAAATATAAAATTAAATTAATTACGACGCGTAACGTCATCTGTAATTCAACTATATAGGTGAATTACAGATCCCGAAACGGAATTTTAAAAATATGTCATAAATGTAACCCTAAATTAAAATATTTTCGTATGTACGGCGTGCCAAATTGAGATAGGCCAATAAATAAATTACATCTGACGAAACACAATGCGTTTCGAAGGTTTTTAATGCTCATTTCTGTTATTGAGTTGTCACCACCCACCCAAGGCTTTTCCCATAATCTTGCCAGAGAAGCATTTCGTCAAGTGGTTGATAACATCACAGAAGCAGCCAATTTGTTTTTATAATATACTGTAGTCATGCACAAACGATCGCGGGCTGTAATAATCGCCGGTTGGCATCAATACATTAACCTAGCTGCTGGCACATTGTAATATTCTTATAAAACATTGTGGTCAATAATGTTATTGACCCCACCACATAGCAAGAAATGGTTTTGAGTAGTTTCGTTTTTTTTTCCAAAGTTGGCTGCAAATACGCAAACACAAACACAATGCCATTATAAAACATTGTGGTCAATAATGTTGTTTTTGCTGGGTTGGTATTTTTATGTTTTCCAATCCTGGCTGCAAATACTTGTATCTCAATTAGAAATCACAATCCTTAACATACTGTTTAATAATGCCTCACAGATATACTATATGAAACGTCAAAAACAAGACCTATAGGCCGATAGGTCTAATACATAACACTGTCTTATCTATTTTGCAGGTGTTCATGTAAATGCCAATTTGTCTAAATTTTACCCATCCATTAATATTTTAACAGGCGTATTCCCCAACACCGTTCCTGACGTAATATTATCGTTTAGACAAATGGCATTGTCTATGGCTTTAGAAAAGTAGAGTGCAACTTTCCTATTAACTGCAAGAACCAAAATAAATATATTCGAACAACGTAAAAACTCACCGATAGATCCCAAATGCTGTATTATTCCACATGTACCGGGTGAGTTAGCCGGCTGTTGAAGCCTTCCTGATCACATAAGACAGCCCACGATAAGAAAAACTGGGTTCTAGTCAGATTGAACGATATTACAGTAATGCCTTTTTTTAAGGCCTCCTAACATGTCATACACCAAAAAGGTATGCTGCAACAGCTGGATTTCAGTACCGACAAATTACAAAATGCATTGTGTTGCTTAACTGGAGCCTCCGTGGCTTAGGCGGTAGCACGCCGGCCTCTCACCGCTGGGGTCCGTTGTTCAAATCCCAGTCACTACATGTGAGCTTTGTGATGGAGAAAACGGAGGTAGACAGGTTTTTCTCCAGGTACTCCAGTTTTCCCTGTCAATATTTCATTCCAGCAACACTCTCTACTTTCATTTCATTTGTCACTCATTTAATCATTGCCCCAGAGGAGTGCGACAGGTTTCGGCAGCCGGCACAGTTCATATCCTCGCCGCTCGACGGGGGCTTCATTCACTCCATTCCTGACCTGGTCGGTCGACTGGAAACAGGCTGTGGATTTTCATTGTGTTGCTTAACTCTTATGTGTAGGGACTTTACAGTGAATGTACTTCTACACCAAACTACGTAAAATAATTGTCCTTGGAGTTGCATTACTGTCTGAAGGACAGATCTGGCTGTAGCAACAACCGAGACAACTATATTCAAGAGCACACAATGCTATCAATTTACATTTAAAAAATCCTCCAAAATGAAAACAATGCAGCTTGATTCTCCAAAAGTGTATCTTCAAATTGGCTTTGGAGGACATCTACAGTATATCCACCCATTCCAATTAACGCCAACCTATTAATTCGGTGGTGATAAATACCTATGAACGATTATAAAACAGAAATACAATTTTACTCACAGCATCGTCACCGGAATCTTCAGCAGTCGACTGCTCAGAATTGATATGGGAATTTTTCATTCCTTTGGACTTCATCCAAGTTGCACCAGGTGACATTGCCACCAGTCATAGTCTTAACAACGGAATATTCCCCATAAGAACACTATTCAAGATCTGCTGCTTACATTACAGCACATATCACACATAACAACATGTTCGTACAGCACCGCTCGTCCGCGCAAAGACAGCTGGAAGGACCACGGAAGTTCTATCAGAAAAGTACATCATAGTAATAAATTAGATATCTGTGCATTTCAAACACCTGCTGTACACTCATATCCAAAATTAAACAACGAGCACAGGGGCGGAAATCCAAACTTTTGGTTGGAGTTATTGGCAACTCAAACTAACACTTGGGGCGCTGCGGTCGGTCTGGATAAGTAGGGTAAAAATACTCAATAACATGCGTTTGATATGGAACAGTTTTTATTTTTCGGTTATAATCAGTAAATGTTGTCCCTAAAATAATGACAGTGTTATTTTCAATTGTATATATGTATAAATGTGCGATACACGTGATCTAATTTGTGTGTTCCACTGGATTTTATGTGTCAATTGCATATTAACAAGTATCGGTTGTCTGCTGGTATTTGTTTTTGTGCAGTTCGGGTCATGGCGCTGTTACGTTTAAAAGCTATATTTGAGTTTGCTCACTGTACCATAGATTCTAGAAATTATTTGTTGCTTGGTAGGGCGAAGGGATAAGTTTAACTTGTATTAAAATTCGGGGTAGACAGGAATTGCTTGATTTGGATGGTAGGTAATAACCCTTCGAAGTCAAAATTAGGCCTATATGACTCGCAGTGAAATGGCTCGGATATCGCAGAGCGAGGTGATGGTGGTTGGTAGGGTTATTGGAAATGAACTAGGGAGCGGAGGATACCTGACTGATGAAGCTTGGCTGTCTTCCCTTGGCTGGTGTAGGCTTGGCTATCTTGGTACGGCTTGGCTCGGCGAGACTGTGCTTGGCTGTCTAGGTGCGGCTTGGCTAGGCGTAAGTGAACAACCCGTCCTGTCGTCAGTGAGTGTAGTGGTGAGTGGTCCAACCCGCTCTTGTTGCCCGTATTTATTTGGTATAGTCACCTTTCGGCTATTGCTATTTGCATCTTTTGGAATGTGATGAAAACGTATATCCGCAGCCCTCTTATACATCGACTTACAGCCGTAAACTGAGCAATATACTTTCCATTTACTCATTTTGCACTCTTATCAACGAGTAAAACTTATAACTTATGTATAAACACGAAGAATTTACCACGATCTGCTCACCAATACAAGAAACCGTATACAAACAGTCACCACGTGACAAATGTACCCTACTTGGTAAGTTTCTCATTTTTACCGCTAGATGTCATATCAGATAGCTGGAGTTGCCAATATCAGTAGGGCAACAGATTGCCCTACCGATGTTGGTGGCTACATGACTTTTGTATGATAAATTGTGGTTTTGAAAAGTCCAAAAGATTTAACTCGTCTTTTTTAACAGTGACGGCCTGTGGAAATTTAACTGGTAGAGTAAATAATAATAATAATAATAATGATAATCATAAGTGTTTTGTATTGACGGCTGGCTGCGTGGCTCAGGGGTAACGTTCTCGCTTGCTGAGCCCAAGGTTGCAGGTTCGTATCCTGGCGCAGTCAGCTGGCATTTGAGGGTGCGCAAATGTGAGGGAGCCGTGTCCGTAGATTTACTGACACGTTAAAGATCCCCTTCGGGGCAAAATTCCGGCACTCCGGCGTCTCTAAAAGCCAGTGTAGTTAAAAGGGACGTAAAACCAATAACGTTATTAACATTATTAGTTTTGTATTGAATATAAAGTCTACTTATCTACTTTTCTAAATTTCCACACTATACAGAATAGGAATCCTGCGAAGCCCAATATAACATTAAATGGTTATCAAATAGAAAATAAATCAGAAACAAAGTTTTTAGGACTATGGATACAACATGACTTGCAATGGAATAAACATATACAATATCTGAATACTAAACTGAACTCGATGTGCTTTGCGTTACGTATTTTGAAAACCTGCACTAGCATGCACAACCGGGTGAGTTAGCCGAGGTCGTTGCGGCATGACTGTTGGCAGTCGCTCACATCCGGGAGGCGAGGAGGTTCGAATCCCCCCGCCGGCAACCTTGAAGATGGTCTTCTGTGGTTTCCCATCATCTTTCCAGGCAAATGCCAGGGTTGGTCCTTAACTATAGGCCACAGCCGCTACCTGCCAACTCCTCGACCCTCCCTTCCAACTTTCCTCCCCAACGGTACTTGTAGCTCACCCATTGGGTGTCCGTCTCGAAGCAGCTACAAAAACTGGCGAGCCGAACATGTCCTCGGACACTCCCGGCACTAAAAGCCATACGCTTAAAAAAAGCATGCACACATTAAGAAATACTTATTTTGCTTATTTCCATTCATACTTAAGATATGGGGTCATATTTTGGGGTATGTCGCCAGATGTACTAAGCACGTTTAGGATACAAAAGAGGACGATTAGAATTATGGCAAATGTAAACTCTAGAGAATCATGTAGACCTCTGTTTAAAGATTTAAACATTCTCCCTCTGCCCTGTATATATATCTTTGAAAGTATTATGTTTTGTAAAAAGACTTTAATGAATAAGGATGTTCTTCTTAAAACAAACAATGATGTTCATAGGCATAACAAAAGACAATATCAAAACATTCATATTTCACACACATACACACTCACACAAGCATATATCAAAAATGAACTTATCACACAGGAGTTAAATTATACAATAAACTACCCCAGTATATAAAACTTGCCCCAAAAATAAAAACCTTTGATAGAATGTTGAAAGCTTATCTGCAGTACCATTGTTTTTACTCTATAGTTGAATATCTTAGTGTATGGGAACAATGAAATCTATAATTATATTTTACTTTTCTATTTTAATTGTAATGCCTAGCTGTAATTTGCTCGATTTATAGAATTAAGTTTTCATATTTTCAGGGCGTGTGAAGTATTAAGTGGTGGAACTTCGGTATGAGCCAATGTTTAAGATGATGTAGTTCTAAATTTCAACAGCACGCGCCGCGCCGAGCATAGATAGAGAGATTTTTATTAATTCCATTTGATCAAATACATGCATTCAATACATTTTTGATATAGGACACGTCAGAATTTACATGCATAAAATAAAAGAACTAACAGGTATATATTACTAAGATTATAACTATTTATAACTTATTATAATAGCAAATCTTAATAGATACAATCTTATTGCACAACTGTTTACACCTCACTCTATTATCATAATATGAAAACTTAATTCTATAAATACAACAACATACAGCTAGGTATTACAATTAAATTAAAAAAGTAAAATATAGTTATAGATTCCATCACTCCTATACGCTAAAATATTCAACTACTGAGTAAAAACAATGGCACTGCAGATAAGCTTTCAACATTCTATCAAAGGTTTTTATTTTTGGGGCCAGTTTTATATACTGAGGTAGTTTATTGTATAATTTAACTCCAGTGTGAAAAGTTCCTTTTTGATATATGCTTGCGTGTGTGTGTGTGAAATATGAATGTTTTGATTTTGTCTTGTGTTATGCCTATGAACATCATTGTTTGTTTTAAGAAAAACATTTTTATTCATTAAATTCTTTTTCAAAACATAATACTTTCAAAGATATATCTGCAGGGCAGTGGGAGAATGTTTAAATCTTTAAACAGAGGTCTACATGATTCTCTAGAGTTTACATTTGCCATAATTCTAATCGCCCTCTTTTGTATCCTAAACGTGCTTAGTACATCTGGCGACATACCCCAAAATATGATCCCATATCTTAAGTATGAATGGAAATAAGCAAAATAAGTATTTCTTAATGTGTGCATGCTAGTGCAGGTTTTCAAAATACGTAACGCAAAGCACATCGAGTTCAGTTTAGTATTCAGATATTGTATATGCTTATTCCATTTCAAGTCTTGTTGTATCCATAGTCCTAAAAACTTTGTTTCTGATTTATTTTCTATTTGATGACCATTTAATGTTATATTGGGCATCGCAGGATTCCTATTCGGTATAGTGTGGAAATTTAGACATACTGTCTTTTTATAGTTTATTATGAGGCGATTATCTTGTGACCATTTGGTTAACTCTCCTGTAACGGAGTCAGCAGACTGCTGTATGACCTGTTTAGTTTCACCTTTTATTACGAGTGTTGTATCGTCCGCAAACAAAATTTCCTTATGTGAATGAACGTTCTGTGTTATATCATTGATATATAGAAGAAAGAGTAGTGGGCCCAAAACCGATCCCTGGGGTACTCCAAATTCAATAATTCCCTCATTGGACAATGTTTCATTAAGTAATTTGGTTCCATCATCCTTGTGTCTCAAGCTTACTATTTGTTTACGCCTTGTTAAGTAAGACTCTATCCATTTATTAGCTAGACCTCTAATACCATATTGATTTAGTTTGGTAAGGAGGATTTTATGGTCAACAACATCAATTGCTTTTGATAAATCCAAGAATAGGCCAGTTACATGTTCCTTATTGTCAATTAATTTCAGTATACAATTTCTACATTCGTAAATTGCTGACTGTGTAGATTTTTCCGTTCTGAATCCATGTTGTGAGTCTGATAATATTTTATTTTTTCTATGAAACTTATCAGTCTCTTATACATAATTTTTTCCACAATTTTTGCTATACCAGTTGGTAAGGTAATAGGACGATAGTTATCTAATTCATCTTTTGAACCGTTTTTGTGCACTGGAATTACTTTTGATAACTTCAAAATATCCGGGTAAGTTTCTGAGAGAATTGAACTGTTTATTAAGTGCATAAGTGGATTTATTATATTTTCTGCACATTTCTTTAAAATTGCATCAGGGATGCCATCAATGCCAGCACAGAATTTATTTTTAGCTCTTTTATAACTATTCTTACCTCTTCACTTGTGACATGATTTATAAATAAAGAATCACTGCATATATTTATTTTATTATTAGAATTTAGTGTATTTACCTGTGATTTATTTATTAATTTTTGTGGAATTTCCAGAAAATAGTCATTAAAAGTGTTTGCTATTTCCTCTGGATTATTAATCACTTTATTATTTCTGGTCAGTGTAATGTTCCTTTGTATTTTAGCAGATTTTCCAGTTTCTTTCTTTATCATGGACCACATAGCCCTGTTTTTATTAGATGATTGGGAAATAAAATTATCATTATGCATTTTTTTTGCTAGTCTTATTACCTTATTTAATATGCTAGTGTATTTTTTGTAGTATAAATTGAATTCAGGTGTTGTGTGGTATTGTTTATATAATTTGTGTAGAAATTTCTTTCTTTGACATGAATTTATAATCCCTGTTGTTATCCAATTGCTAGTTTTGTTATTTTGAACAGTTCTTCGTTTAAAGGGGAATGCTATTTCAAAATAGTGTTTTAGGGTACTGTTAAATGCATTAAATTTATCATTTACATTTTCTAGTTCATAAATTTCTGACCATGTTTCCTTATTTAATAAGTCATTGAAATATGTAACATTTGATTCAGTGAATGACCTGCACTTTGATTTTACTCCATTATCATTATTATTGATTACTTCGGATACTTCAAAA
This sequence comes from Meconema thalassinum, assembly GCA_946902985.2. Lineage (NCBI taxonomy): Eukaryota > Metazoa > Arthropoda > Insecta > Orthoptera > Tettigoniidae > Meconema > Meconema thalassinum. The sequence continues at coordinate 2,103,794,043 of OX336388.2, read as the reverse complement.
CTCAGTATTTGTCCATGGTGGTCACTAAAACCCGGACAATAGACTTCTATTGAATGGTGATATTTATCTGTATTTATAAAAATTTGATCAGGAGTGGTTTTACTAAATTTTGTTATTCTTGTTGGTGTATTTACTGTAGGGTTCAGTCCATAGGAAATTAGTAACTGTGTTAATAATTCACAATTTCTATCAAGTTTTAAGATATCCACAATTACATCCCCACAAATTATTATATCGAAATTTACTTTGCTCATGTTATTGAGTAACAATTCTAATTTATCTATAAATAGAGGAAACTTTCCTGACGGAGAACGGTATACGCATACAATTATTAACTTAAACTGCTGAATTTTTACGGCAGAGAATTCAAAAACCTGTTCCATAATTAGATAATCATAAGCTGTTATCTGTTCATGATCTAAATTATTTCTTAAGAAGATGCAAGTACCACCATGGCTAATATTAGATCTAGAGTATTTACTAGCTTGTATAAACCCTGGGAATTGAATTAATACAAGTTGTTCCTCTTTCAGCCAATGTTCTGAAATACATAGTGCTGAGATGTCTTTAAGTTCATTTTTAAGCATTAGATTTATGTAATCAATTTTATTATAAAGAGACTGGACATTCTGGTGGTAAATTTTAAATTTGTTACTTTTGCAAGCTTGTGTTGGTGATTTATTTACATTATTATTATCATAATTGTTATTATTATTGTTGCTAGACAAATCCGAAATACCATTGTTGCACTCCGTTAAATTTGACTTCAAAAGATGTGAATGCCAAACCTCACGTTTGGCTTCTTCTACCAGTTTCCCTGCTTCCACTCTAATGATATTACTGTTGAATTATTCTTACCATTTGAATTTACAATTTTGCAGATTTCATCACTAAGATACTCTTTTCCTAATCTATTTAAGTGTAGGCCATGCCGAGTGTGGAACTTCCTGTCTAATTTACTTACATCTACAATTTGGACATTTGGAAAACTCTTACAAATTTTATGAATTTTTCCATTTGTAGCCTCTATTTCTACATTTACACATGATTTGGGAATTAAATCGTATCTCTGCGGAATGTTTACAATAATGACATTTGTTTTTTGCATGGATGGCAATGTACCCTTTAAATCTTTGATTACCTTTTTACTCTCATTTCTATAGACGTCGATACATTACCGCGCGCAAATTGTACTTACGTTTTATTTCTATGCTTGTTTTAAACTTCTGTTATCATTATGCCATGCTGCTTTGTGCCTGCTTGTAAGTCTGGGCATAAGAAAGGAGATGGTCGGCACTTGTTTAGACCACGTCAAAACTGTTTGGAAGAATGGAACAGAAAAATTCCACGAGCTGACCGACAATTAACTTTGAGTGACCGCGTGTGCGCCTTACATTTTAGTGATTACATGATTATTAAAGTGGATTCTTTCATAATAGGTGGAAAGACGGTGGAATTAGTTCGTGATAGGTGGAAGCTAGCCGAGAATGCTGTGCCGCATAATTTTCCGGGGATTCCTAGTTATTTCAGTTTCGAACCTCGTAAAAGAAGAGGTCCGATAAAACGCTCACCTCTTCCAGAAAAGAAACAGAGAGGAGTCACCGTTGCTCAGGATGTTTTAAATGAAGCGGTCAGTGTCAGCATTGGGATTGAGTGCGATGGAAAACGTGATTCTCAGTCATGTAATAATTTCGAGAGTGAAGTAATGCGATTGCGTAAGGAGGTAAAACGTCTGAAGAGTATTGTCGTTCTTAACCGAAGGAAACGATGTGAGCAGGCGAAACAAATAGCTAAATTAACATCTTTTATTCTGAAATAATGTGAATGGTATATCGGAGAAGCAAAAACTTATCGTTCGCACCATGATTAAAAAGAATGAAGCTAATCCGCATGGAATGTGTTACGAACCGGAACTTATACTAGAAACCTTACTCCTACTGATTAAGTCTAGGATAGGGTATGAACATGGCGAAAAGCATAAATTACTCCCATTACCCTCAGTTTCGTTGCTAAGAAAGTTGTCTCGTGGACTGAAGTGTTCCTATGGTATAAATCCACATGCTATTGCGGCAATTGATAAAGAATTTGAGGGGGGATGACGAGAATCACCGCAACTGCGTTCTTATATTTGACGAAGTGAAGTTAAGAGAGGATATCAGATATAACTCTTCAATGTGCAGTTTTGATGGATTTGTAAACATGGGTGAATTTACAAAACAGGAAGATAAAAATGTTCTCGGTGACCATGCACTAGTGTTTTTCATTGTTCCTGTAATGAAAAACTGGGTACAACCGGTTGCAGTTTATCTGAGCAAGAATGCGACTAATGGCCATACCATTGCAAAACTGATTTTACACATCGTTAAACAGTTGGTAGATAGATAGATTTTTATTAATTCCATTTGATCAAATACATGCATTCAATACATTTTTGATATAGGAGACGTCAGAATTTACATTTATAAAATAAAAGAACTAACAGGTATATATTACTAATATTATAACTATTTATAACTTATTATAATAGCAAATCTTAATAGATACAATCTTATTGCCCAACTATTTACACCTCACTCTATTATCATAATATGAAAACTTAATTCTATAAATACAACAACATACAGCTAGGTATTACAATTAAATTAAAAAAGTAAAATATAATTACAGATTTAATCGCTCCTATACGCTAAGATATTCAACTACTGAGTAAAAACAATGGCACTGCAGATAAGTTTTCAACATTCTATCAAAGGTTTTTATTTTTGGGGCCAGTTTTATATACTGGGGTAGTTTATTGTATAATTTAACTCCAGTGTGAAAAGTTCCTTTTTGATATATGCTTGTGTGTGTGTGTGAAATATGAATGTTTTGATTTTGTCTTGTGTTATGCCTATGAACATCATTGTTTGTTTTAATAAAAACATCTTTATTCATTAAATTCTTTTTAAAAAACATAATACTTTCAAAGATATATATGCAGGGCAGTGGGAGAATGTTTAAATCTTTAAACAGAGGTCTACATGATTCTCTAGAGTTTACATTTGCCATAATTCTAATCGCCCTCTTTTGTATCCTAAACGTGCTTAGTACATCTGGCGACATACCCCAAAATATGATCCCATATCTTAAGTATGAATGGAAATAAGCAAAACAAGTATTTCTTAATGTGTGCATGCTAGTGCAGGTTTTCGAAATACGTAACGCAAAGCACATCGAGTTCAGTTTAGTATTCAGATATTGTATATGCTTATTCCATTTCAAGTCTTTTTGTATCCATAGTCCTAAAAACTTTGTTTCTGATTTATTTTCTATTTGATGACCATTTAATGTTATATTGGGCTTCACAGGATTCATATTCTGTATAGTGTGGAAATTTAGACATACTGTTTTTTTATAGTTTATTATGAGGCGATTATCTTGTGACCATTTGGATAACTCTCCTGTAACGGAGTCAGCAGACTGCTGTATGACCTGTTTAGTTTCACCTTTTATTAAAAGTGTTGTATCGTCCGCAAACAAAATTTCCTTATGTGAATGAACGTTCTGTGTTATATCATTGATATATAGAAGAAAGAGTAGTGGGCCCAAAACCAATCTCTGGGGTACTCCAAATTCAATGATTCCCTCATTGGACAATGTTTCATTAAGTAATTCGGTTCCATCATCCTTGTGTCTCAAGCTTACTATTTGTTTACGCCTTGTTAAGTAAGACTCTATCCATTTATTAGCTAGACCTCTAATACCATATTGATTTAGTTTGGTAAGGAGGATTTTATGGTCAACAACATCAAATGCTTTCGATAAATTCAAGAATAGGCCAGTTACATGTTCCTTATTGTCAATTAATTTCAGTATACAATTACTACATTTGTAAATTGCTGTCTGTGTTGATTTTTCCGTTCTAAATCCATGTTGTGAGTTTGATAATATTTTATTTTTTTCTATGAAACTTATCAGTCTCTTATACATAATTTTTTCCACAATTTTAGCAATACCAGTTGGTAAGGTAATAGGACGATAGTTATCTAATTCATCTTTTGAACCGTTTTTGTGCACTGGAGTTACTTTTGATAACTTCAAAATATCCGGGTAAGTTCCTGAGAGAATTGAACTGTTTATTAAGTGCGTAAGTGGATTTATTATATTTTCTGCACATTTCTTTAAAATTGCATCAGGGATGCCATCAATGCCAGCACAGAATTTATTTTTTAGCTCTTTTATAACTATTCTTACCTCTTCACTTGTGACATGATTTATAAATAAAGAATCACTGCATATATTTATTTTATTATTAGAATTTAGTGTATTTACCTGTGATTTATTTAATAATTTTCGTGGAATTTCCAGAAAATAGACATTAAAAGTGTTTGCTATTTCCTCTGTGTTGGAAAGCAGTAATGCCAGGGTAGTAGCCTTCAGTGGCGAATTCTCCCATGCATCGCATATACCGGCGGTATACCACCAGTGATTTAAAAAAAGATATAAAATGTTTATCTCCACATTCTCTCGACTTGTATGTAGCAGTGCAGACAGGAAAATCGAGCTTGTCATCATTCATGTTCCGCCGATTGTTGTCATGGGGCGCTCTAACCCTGCGTAACTCGTTAATTTTCTTCTGGGGTACACACTTTTAGCTGTGAGTGACTGAACTTTGGTATACCGCAAGTCTAGCCCGGTCGTTGAAAGGGCTCGACACAGGCCCGCGGGGTGAGGGAAGGAAAGAGTAGCCCAGCAAAGTCCCGTATGGGGTATCGCGCTACAGACTAGCGGTGAGTGTAGTGCTGATTGGTTGATTTCAAACAGTACTTTCACCCTGCTCACAAGGGAAGACACACCAGCGCCGCGCCTCATACACTTCAGTTCAGTTATGTTGTGAGTTCGTCTTGGCGTGAAATACTTCCCACTGAAATACTAACATGTTTAGATTAAGTGAAACACTGGAAGTGGATAGTAGCGTTGTTGAAACGATTTTATTCCATTGGATTTCCTCAGTAAGTTGAAATTAAAGCGATCTATAGGCTGTAGGCTACTAAAATTTCTTTGTGCAAGGAAATGAAGGCATTGGTTTCTGCCGAAATCAGGTAGAATTTTACACTTGGAATATTTGTTGCTTTGCAGTTGTTGATTCAATTAAGGGCTTTGAAGCATCGTGGTAATGTAGCCCCGTGTACATAGTTCGGGGGCGGATTTAAGCCAAGATCATGGGGGTAGGCGAACACACGGGGGAGCCTAGAGAGTATGGAATACTCCTAGCTTAGAGAGGGGTGGGGGAGGGCCGGGGTAGGATAATTTTGCTAAAACTAGGCCCAAATTAGTGAGTAATAGGACATTTGGGTTATTTTTTTAATATTTTGGAGTAAAAATAAATGTTACCGATCACGGTGGCCGAGAGCAGTAACGTGCTAGCTCGTGTCTCGCTGCATCGGGAGAGTGTGGGTTTGAATCCCACTTCAGCCGTCCGGAAAATAGTTGTCGTGGTTTCCTATTTTTACCACCAGGCAAGTGCCGTGACGGTTCCTTTCAATAGGTCCACGACCGACCGACTTCCCTCCAAAATCCCTTCCCTGGTCCTTCCTTAATTAGATCCAAGTTAGCGGTCGCCTGTAACCATCCCCAGTTGTATCTGTTGACAAAGTGTATCCAGCTCCGAGACACCATCCTTGCGACGGTAGAGGAATGATCCCTCGCAGATTCCGTTATGTGAGTTGGGAAAAATTTGCGTGATATTAGCAATTTTAAGTCAAATATTTATTGTATTCCAAATTATTTTAGTTTTGGTAGTTCTACTATTTACTGTCATAGCCAACGCGTGGTTTAAATACATTTTTTAGAGAACTGTCAAAAATGTGTAGTATTCTTCCAAATATACATACATTTTCATTTGAGACTGTTTTACCTTTCAACGTCCAGTCCAGTCGGCAAGCCTCTGTTTGCGAACAAGTCGCCTCTATGATCCCCTATTAGCAGTTAGCAATGCGGCTCCCTCTGCTTCTACATCTCTGACTTTGAAATCGTTCAACACTGAAACTAACCATCGCCTCATAGCTGTACCTCTGCTTCTGTTATCCTCTACAGCCGAACACTCAAAATAGTAGGTTATCGTAAAATGTGCATTTTGATATAAAGTATTTAAGTGTGAAAGAATTTGTCTAAAGCCACTGTTTTCGTTTTTTTTTTTTTTTAATGCATAACAGCAAGATGAATCGTTCACTCCTAAATCCACCCCTGGCTTGGTGCGTGTGGAAACTGATGAGATACCGTTGCCAGGATTTTGGTAGGAGGCGGCTGTGGCCTTACGATATGTACGAGTGAAAGTGGGAAACCACGAAAGACCATTTCTAGGATGTTTTGGGTTAGAATCGAACCACCTGTTCTGATTTCTGCCTCTTGGGGGTTGAGCAAATCCCAACCCTCAGACCAGAATTACATTTCTTGATAGAGCAGTGAATCGAACACGGACCTCCACAGTAACAGCCCCAGAATACTAACCACTACGCCACGAGGTGGACCTTCATAAATCTAAGTTAATGGAAATTACTTTCAAGTAAAATATTCTTCCTGGCAGACCAAGGTTGGGGAACAATATGTCAAGGTAGTTTACACTATAATTATTTTATTGATTGAGGCTGAATTTTCGCTTTCCAGAATATATTTTCACTTTGAGATACTGGCTCTTCTTTAATTGCATTATTACATTGGTTATAAATGAATGCGCTTCTCATGTTTGGACATGTCTAATGATGAGACAATGTATAATTGAGATCCTTCGGAAATGGATCAATGTTTATATCTTTTCGCAAAATTTAAGACCTGGTCAAGAACGGGGAGAGAGAGAAGGTAGCGTAATGATGAAATGTACTCTGTACGTTGCCAAAATGAACTAGGAGGGCGAGGGGATTCGAAGGACATTTACCTAGAAGCAGTTTCAAGTAGACCGTGTTCAGGCGTTAAACGAAGATTTTTTTAATGTATAAGGACATAGTCCTTGCAGAGGGAGGATGACGCACTGGCTTAATCCGGACGGTCGAAGTTCGAATTCCGGTGACAGCACGCTAAATATTTCACATGGAAGATCACGTGGCGTTAGGAAGGGAATCCAACCTTATATCCCCGGCCAAAACAATTGTCTAGTGACCTCAATTTATTGGGATAACCTATCCAAAATTATAGCGATAAAGTGTATTTCTTAGAAGTTATGTAAATGTTCTCCAATACATATAATAATAATTCAACTTTGACAAGAGGTCGAGGCTTGGAAATAGGGGGGGGGGGGGGCGATGTAAGGGGTAAATGGTGCGGTATACCAAGAACGGTGACCACCAGTCGCCACTGGTAGCCTTCACCTGTGATGGAAGTCAACCCAACAAAAAGGCCTGGAAGGAGCTCGTCATTTCAGGAAAGGCAGGAGATGTGTAAAATTATATTTTGAATCCTAACGATTCAAGTAGAAAAGTTTATGCCATGGGAGACGTCTGCCACGAAGTGAAATGTGTACGAAATAACTTTCATAAATTCGGGAACTTTTTGACTTTTAAAGTCGCACATTTTTCCGTATTGACACACTATAATAATAAACAAAGTTGTTAATGGTTCAGCCTAGTCAATACTTGTTTTATTAAAGATTTTATCGTGACATAATCACTTGTTTTACGTATGTTGGTACATGTTTCGGTGTCTTGTAACATTGACACCTTCATTAGCCTACGGTTTTGGTAACACTCAATGACATTAAAATACTTATTAAAATAACACACAGATGATAAAAATAACACTTTAAAAAGTTTTTTAAAACACTGTCATAATGAAAGTTCATTAAATTTTTAGAGGTAAGCTCTGCTCTTCTTAGAAATGTATTTCAGTGTGTTCTGTATATAGTATTTTAATATGTTCGTATTCCCTTGAAGATTTGTTTCTGTTATTCACAACTTGCTTAATATTTAGTGCAATACTTCTTTTAATAAACAACTAGCAACCCGCCCCGGCTTCGCCCGGGAACAGTTATGAATGGGCAAGGAGTTCCTGTCAGACGAAATTTAAGAATGGCGAGGTGCACGAGACATAAATCCCCGTTCCGTCCAAACTAAAAACACTTATATTGGGCAAAGTATCGAAGATAGAGATATGCTCTCGCGGACTTCTTTGGAGAATTTTTCATGCTGAACAATTCTTACACTCATAGTATATTGATATTTTTAACGGGTTGCTCAGCGTAAGCTTAAAAAGTGCACGGACGCCAGGTCCTATTTTCGACCTTTTCACTGAAATCTGAAATCGTTACTGTTTGGCTCCCTTTGATCATAAATAAATTATTTTCTACAGATATCTTCCTCGAGATTACCTTTACAGAATGGTGAAAGCCGCACCAAAATCCATTCAGTGGTTCTCGAGATTACCCGGGATATCCTAGAATCGGGGACTTAGCTTTATACTAAGTAGAGGCGAGCCAGACAGGCAAGAGGAGGCCAAGTTACGCTAGTACCACCTAGCGGCGGAAACGGTCAACTACCGGAGTACCTTCACTTGTTAATTTATACGCCCTGATATTATTATAATAGAATAAGGTGTAAATAGTTGTCCAATATGATTGAATCTCTTAAGATCTGTTATTATAATAAGTTATAAATAGTTATAGTATTAGTATTACTGTATATACCCATTAGTACTTTTATTTTATAGATGTAAATTCTGACGTGTCCTATATCAAAAATGTATTGTATACATGTATTTGATCAAATGGAATTAATAAAACTATCTATCTATCTATCTATCTACACCGCGTTGTTAGGCCGTTTATCGTCATAAGGTCAAAGACGGCTGCTGCCCAGTTCAAAGCTACAGAGAAAGGGAGGCCATATGGTTAGCACAACGCATCCCTCAGCCATCTATTGGTTTCCTGGCCGATTTCATATCTCCTCGCCAGTAGGCCTACGGGAATCTAATCCAGGCCTCCCGAGTGAGGAGCTAAAACGCTTCCCCTAGACCACAGGGGTGGTCATACAAAGTCTAACAAACCTATTTGATGTCGATCGCCTAGTGGTTTCTTTTTAACGACTTTACAATTGTATTTACTTTTCACTGTTAGATATCTTTTGGATGAAGAAAAGGTGCACATTTGGTTCAAAGAAAGATATCTGCCGTGTCCGTTAAAATGAATAGTACATTTAAATCACTGTTTGAATGATATTTGGCATGGTCACCCATCTCATGGGGAACGCGCCCCATTTTGCTTAACTATGTGTGAGATAAAATGTAATTTAAAGTTTAAGCAGCAATATCGTAATTTAAATGAAACATGAAATAATGTAGAGAGACCTCTAGTTGGTTATTTGATAGATAGATAGGTAGATTGATAGATAGATAGATTTTTATTAATTCCATTTGATCAAATACATGTATACAATACATTTTTGATATCGGACACGTCAGAATTTACATCTATCAAATAAAAGTACTAATAGGTATTTAATACTAATACTATAACTATTTATAACTTATAATAATAATAACAGATCTTAAGAGATACAATCTTATTGGACAACTATTTACACCTTACTCTATTACCATAATATGAAAAAGTAATTCTATAAATACAACAACTTACAGCTGGGTATTACAATTAAAATAGAAAGTAAAATATAATTATAGATTTCATCGCTCCTATAAACTAAGATATTCAACTACAGAGTAAAAACAATGGCACTGCAGATAAGCTTTCAACATTCTATCAAAGGTTTTTATTCTTGGGGCAAGTTTTATACACTGGGGTAGATAGATAGATAGATTTTTATTAATTCCATTTGATCAAATACATGCATTCAATACATTTTTGATATAGGACATGTCAGAATTTACATGCATAAAATAAAAGAACTAACAGGTATATATTACTAAGATTATAACTATTTATAACTTATTATAATAGCAAATCTTAATAGATACAATCTTATTGCCCAACTATTTACACCTCACTCTATTATCATAATATGAAAACTTAATTCTATAAATACAACAACATACAGCTAGGTATTACAATTAAATTAAAAAAGTAAAATATAATTATAGATTTAATCGCTCCTATACGCTAAGATATTCAACTACTGAGTAAAAACAATGGCACTGCAGATAAGTTTTCAACATTCTATCAAAGGTTTTTATTTTTGGGGCCAGTTTTATATACTGGGGTAGTTTATTGTATAATTTAACTCCAGTGTGAAAAGTTCCTTTTTGATATATGCTTGTGTGTGTGTGTGTGTGAAATATGAATGTTTTGATTTTGTCTTGTGTTATGCCTATGAACATCATTGTTTGTTTTAAGAAAAACATCTTTATTCATTAAATTCTTTTTAAAAAACATAATACATTCAAAGATATATATGCAGGGCAGTGGGAGAATGTTTAAATCTTTAAACAGAGGTCTACATTATTCTCTAGAGTTTACATTTGCCATAATTCTAATCGCCCTCTTTTGTATCCTAAACGTGCTTAGTACATCTGGCGACATACCCCAAAATATGATCCCATATCTTAAGTATGAATGGAAATAAGCAAAATAAGTATTTCTTAATGTGTGCATGCTAGTGCAGGTTTTCAAAATACGTAACGCAAAGCACATCGAGTTCAGTTTAGTATTCAGATATTGTATATGTTTATTCCATTTCAAGTCTTGTTGTATCCATAGTCCTAAAAACTTTGTTTCTGATTTATTTTCTATTTGATGACCATTTAATGTTATATTGGGCATCGCAGGATTCCTATTCTGTATAGTGTGGAAATCTAGACATACTGTCTTTTTATAGTTTATTATGAGACGATTATCTTGTGACCATTTGGTTAACTCTCCTGTAACGGAGTCAGCAGACTGCTGTATGACCTGTTTAGTTTCACCTTTTATTACGAGTGTTGTATCGTCCGCAAACAAAATTTCCTTATGTGAATGAACGTTCTGTGTTATATCATTGATATATAGAAGAAAGAGTAGTGGGCCCAAAACCGATCCCTGGGGTACTCCAAATTCAATAATTCCCTCATTGGACAATGTTTCATTAAGTAATTTGGTTCCATCATCCTTGTGTCTCAAGCTTACTATTTGTTTACGCCTTGTTAAGTAAGACTCTATCCATTTATTAGCTAGACCTCTAACACCATATTGATTTAGTTTGGTAAGGAGGATTTTATGGTCAACAACATCAAATGCTTTCGATAAATCCAAGAATACGCCAGTTACATGTTCCTTATTGTCAATTAATTTCAGTATACTATTACTACATTCGTAAATTGGTGTCTGTGTAGATTTTTCCGTTCTAAATCCATGTTGTGAGTTTGATAATATTTTATTTTTTTCTATGAAACTTATCAGTCTCTTATACATAATTTTTTCCACAATTTTTGCAATACCAGTTGGTAAGGTAATAGGACGATAGTTATCTAATTCATCTTTTGAACCGTTTTTGTGCACTGGAATTACTTTTGATAACTTCAAAATATCCGGGTAAGTTCCTGAGAGAATTGAACTGTTCATTAAGTGCGTAAGTGAATTTATTATATTTTCTGCACATTTCTTTAAAATTGCATCAGGGATGCCATCAATGCCAGCACAGAATTTATTTTTTAGCTCTTTTAAAACTATTCTTACCTCTTCACTTGTGAAATGATTTATAAATAAAGAATCACTGCATATATTTATTTTATTATTAGAATTTAGTGTATTTACCTGTGATTTATTTATTAATTTTTGTGGAATTTCCAGAAAATAGTCATTAAAAGTTTTTGCTATTTCCTCTGGATCATTAATCACTTTATTATTTCTGGTCAGTGTAATGTTCCTTTGTATTTTAGCAGATTTTCCAGTTTCTTTCTTTATCACGGACCACATAGCCCTGTTTTTATTAGATGATTGGGAAATAAAATTATCATTATGCATTTTCTTTGCTAGTCTTATTACCTTATTTAATATGCTAGTGTATTTTTTGTAGTATAAATTGAATTCAGGTGTTGTGTGGTATTGTTTATATAATTTGTGTTGAAATTTCTTTCTTTGATATGAATTTATAATCCCTGTTGTTATCCAATTGCTAGTTTTGTTATTTTGAACAGTTCTTCGTTTAAAGGGGAATGCTATTTCAAAATAGTGTTTTAGGGTACTGTTAAATGCATTAAATTTATCATTTACATTTTCTAGTTCATAAATTTCTTACCATGATTCCTTATTTAATAAGTCATTGAAATATGTAACATTTGATTCAGTGAATGACCTGCACTTTGATTTTACTCCATTATCATTATTAATGATTACTTCGGATACTTCAAAACTCAGTATTTGTCCATGGTGGTCACTAAAACCCGGACAATAGACTTCTATTGAATGGTGATATTTATCTGTATTTATAAAAATTTGATCAGGAGTGGTTTTACTAAATTTTGTTATTCTTGTTGGTGTATTTACTGTAGGTTTCAGTCCAGAGGAAATTAGTAACTGTGTTAATAATTCACAATTTCTATCAAGTTTTAAGAAATCCACATTTACATCCCCACAAATTATTATATCGAAATTTACTTTGCTCATGTTATTGAGTAACAATTCTAATTTATCTATAAATAGAGGAAACTTTCCTGACGGAGAACGGTATACGCATACAATTATTAACTTAAACTGCTGAATTTTTACGGCAGAGAATTCAAAATCCTGTTCCATAATTAGATAATCATAAGCTGTTATCTGTTCATGATCTAAATTATTTCTTAAGAAGATGCAAGTACCACCATGGCTAATATTAGATCTAGAGTATTTACTAGCTTGTATAAACCCTGGGAATTGAATTAATTCAAGTTGTTCCTCTTTCAGCCAATGCTCTGAAATACATAGAGCTGAGATGTCTTTAAGTTCATTTTTAAGCATTAGATTTATGTAATCAATTTTATTATAAAGAGACTGGACATTCAGGTGGTAAATTTTAAATTTGTTACTTTTGCAAGCTTGTGTTGGTGATTTATTTACATTATTATTATCATAATTGTTATTATTATTGTTGCTAGACAAATCCGAAATACCATTGTTGCACTCCGTTAAATTTGACTTCAAAAGATGTGAATGCCAAACCTCACGTTTGGCTTCTTTTACAAATTTCCCTGCTTCCACTCTAAAGATATTACTGTTGAACTATTCTTACCATTTGAATTTACAATTTTGCAGATTTCATCACTAAGATACTCTTTTCCTAATCTATTTAAGTGTAGGCCATGCCGAGTGTGGAACTTCCTGTCTAATTTACTTACATCTACAATTTGGACATTTGGAAAACTCTTACAAATTTTATGAATTTTTCCATTTGTAGCCTCTATTTCTACATTTACACATGATTTGGGAATTAAATCGTATCTCTGCGGAATGTTAACAATAATGACATTTGTTTTTTTCATGGATGGCAATGTACCCTTTAAATCTCTGATTACCTTTTTACTCTCATTTCTATAGACGTCGTTTGCTCCAGCGATGATCACTGCGTAGTCCTTTGCAGTAAGGGACGCACACTCTCCTATCATCCCGTTCGTGACTTCTGCAATTTGAGCTCCTGGCTTCACTGTCGAAGTGACCTCCATTTATCGGCTTCTCTCCAATACGCTTGCTGCTACATCTCGCCCGTGGCTATCCGCAAATATCCGCATCTTCCTGGATTTTCTCTTTATCACTTTCTTCTTTTATTCTTGAGGAAAGTCATCATTTTCTTCGACAAGCACTCCAAATGAATTTGAGACGGGAATTTCAGTTACATGTACTCCATTTATAGGCCAAGGCTTATTCAATCTTACCTTACCAGCAATCACTGTCGACCAAGTTTCCTTGCTTTCCTCTCTGTTTCCTTTTAATTTATTCAACTTTCCATTAACTTAGCAATATCTTCCTTTAGCAGCTTTATAATTTTGTCTTTTGAGGACAGTTCGTTTCTCAGGTTATTACATTCGCATGACGGTAGCGGCAGGCCTACATTACGACAATCGGTTTCACTTTTCTCCTCATTCAATTTTACCTGAGATCTTGTAATGATTTTATTTGCATTTTTTACTTTTATTTTGCACGACGAGCATAAATCCGTTACGGTTACACAACCTGACGAGACACTAACACTGTTTACTGTCGTCATACCAGAGATCTAAGTTAGCCTAGATGTTTACACCAAATTACACTAAATTTAATTTAATTATTACTACCTAATAGAATTAATCTAATTACCTACCAATAAAGAAGAATGTGAAATACGTACATCTTCCAATCGGGTGAAGTCTCGTAAAAGCACCACTGCTCTACTTGGTTCAAACAGTGATTGAAGAAGTCACCGAATCTTTGGATACACGTTCCCACAACTTAGTTTAAGTTTATTAAATTATCAACAAGAATTTCTAAATACTATCAATATTCCGTATTACACTTGATCTAAGGAAAGTAACTTTATAGATTTTAAGCCTCTGTTATAATATTTTACCACTTTTATCAAATATTCACACTAGCTGCTATTTCACTACACTTTCACTGTGACGCCATCTTGGAGCCATCTTTATTGTATACTTAAACTCCTGTGTGAAAAGTTCCTTTTTGATATATGCTTGTGTGTGTGAAATATGAATGTTTTGATTTTGTTTTGTGTTATGCCTATGAACATCATTGTTTGTTTTAAGAAAAACATCCTTATTCATTAGATTCTTTTTAAAAAACATAATACTTTCAAAGATATAATGCAGGGCAGTGGGAGAATGTTTAAATCTTTAAACAGAGGTCTACATGATTCTCTAGAGTTTACATTTGCCATAATTCTAATCTCCCTCTTTTGTATCCTAAACGTGCTTTGTACATCTGGCGACATACCCCAAAATATGATTCCATATCTTAAGTATGAATGGAAATAAGCTAAAAAAGTATTTCTTAATGTGTGTATGCTAGTGGAGGTTTTCAAAATACGTAAAGCAAAGCACATCGAGTTCAGTATAGTATTCAGATATTGTATATGTTTATTCCATTTCAAGTCATGTTGTATCCGTAGTCCTAAAACCTTTGTTTCTGATTTATTTTCTATTTGATAACCATTTAATGTTATATTGGGCTTCGCAGGATTCATATTCTGTATAGTGTGGAAATTTAGACATACTGTTTTTTTTATAGTTTATTATGAGGCGATTATCTTGTGACCATTTGGTTAACTCTCCTGTAACGGAGTCAGCAGACTCCTGTATGACCTGTTTAGTTTCACCTTTTATTACGAGTGTTGAATCGTCCGCAAACAAAATTTCCTTATGTGAATGAACGTCCTGTGTTATATCATTGATATATAGAAGAAAGAGTAGTGGGCCCAAGAAGTAATTTGGTTCCATCATCCTTGTGTCTCAAGCTTACTATTTGTTTACGCTTTCTTAAGTAAGACTCTATCCATTTATTAGCTAGACCTCTAATACCATATTGATTTAGTTTTGTAAGGAGGATTTTATGGTCAACAACATCAAATGCTTTCGATAAATCCAAGAATAGGCCAGTTACATGTTCCTTATTGTCAATTAATTTCAGTATACTATTAATACATTCATAAATTGCTGTCTGTGCAGATTTTTCCGTTCTGAATCCATGTTGTGAATTTGATAAAAAAAAAACTATAAAACTTATCAGTCTCTTATACATGATTTTTTACACAATTTTACAATACCAGTTGGTAAGGTAATAGGACGATAGTTATCTAATTCATCTTTTGAACCGTTTTTGTGCACTGGAATTGCCTTTGATAACTTCAAAATATCCGGATAAGTTCCCGTGAGAATTGAACTGTTTATTAAGTCATCATCATCATTGGTTTGCAGTCCTAAGACCGGTCAGTTGCCATAAAAAGATGTCCAGATCTTCCTGTCATTTGCCGCTTCCTTCATTGAATTATAATTCTGTGCTTGGGTGTCGTTTAGCATTTGTTTAAGGAAGGTATTTCTAGGTCTTCCTCGTGGAAGTATGTAAGTGGATTTTTTATATTTTCTGGACATTTCTTTAAAATTGCATCAGGGATGCCAGCACAGAATTTATTTTTAGCTCTTTTATAACTATGCTTACCTCTTCACTTGAGACATTATTTATAAATAAAGAATCACTACATATATTTATTTTATTATTAGAATTTAGTGTATTTACCTGTTATTTATTTAATAATAATTTGTGGTATTTCCAGAAAATAGTCATTAAAAGTGTTTGCTATTTCCTCTGGATTATTAATCACTTTATTATTTCTGGTCATTGTAATGTTACTTTGTATTTTAGCAGATTTTCCAGTTTCTTTCTTTATCACGGACCACATAGCCCTGTTTTTTATTAGATGATTGGGAAATAAAATTATCATTATGCACTTTGTTTGTTAGTCTTATTACCTTATTTAATATGCTAGTGTATTTTTTGTAGTATAAATTGAATTCAGGTGTTGTGTGGTATTGTTTATATAATTTGTGTAGAAAATTCTTTCTTTGACATGAATGTATAATCCCTGTTGTTATCCAATTGCTAGATTTGTTATTTTGAACAGTTCTTTGTCTAAAGGGGAATGCTGTTTCAAAATAGTGTTTTAGGGTACTGTTAAATGCATTAAATTTATCATTTACATTTTCTTGTTTATAAATTTCTGACCATGTTCCTTATTTAATATGTCATTGAAATATGTAACATTTGTTTCAGTGAATGACCCTCACTTTGATTTTACTCCATTATCATTATTATTGATTGTTTCGGTTACTTCAAAACTCAGTATTTGTCCATGGTGGTCACTAAAACCCGATCAATAGACTTCTATTGAATGGTGATATTTATCTGTATTTAAAAAATTAATCAGGAGTGGTTTTACTAAATTTTGTTTTTCTTGTTGGGATATTTTCTGTAGGTTTCAGTCCATAGGAAATTAGTAACTGTGTTAATAATTCACAATTTCTATCAAATTTTAAGAAATCCACATTTACATGCCCACAAATTATTATATTGAAATTTACTTTGCTCATGTTATTGAGTAACAATTCTAATTTATCTATAAATAAACGAAACTTTCCTGACGGAGAACGGTATACGCATACAATTATTAACTTAAACTGCTGTATTTTTACGGCAGAGAATTCAAAATCCTGTTCCTTAATTAGATAATCATAAGCTGTTAACTGTTCATGATCTAAATTATTTCTTAAGAAGAAAGACGTACCACCATGGTTAATATTAGATCTAGAGTATTTACTAGCTTGTATAAACACTGGGAATTGAATTAATGCGAGTTGTTCCTCTTTCAGCCAATGTTCTGAAATGCATAGTGCTGAGATGTCTTTAAGTTCATTTTTAAGCATTAGATTTATGTAATCAATTTTATTATAGAGAGACTGAATATTCTGGTGGTAAATTTTAAATTTGTTACTTTTGCAAGCTTGTGTTGGTGATTTATTTACATATGGTAGGAGTTGAAATTATTGTATTAGGAGAAAGTCCTATTATCAATTTAAAACTTTCAGTCTGCTAACACGCTCATGCCCCATTAGATTTGGCACGGTAACTATATATACAACTCACTATTCCTAAAAAATATTTTTTCTTAAAATTCACTAATAAAAGGATTAAGGACCAATATTAGGTTTGGCGTTAGTCGGCAATTAAAATTGACATGGAAAAAGCCTCAGGTTACCGTGTAATACATTCAAACATTTTCATTTGAGACTGTTTTGCCTTCAGCGTCCAGTCTAGCAAGAAAGCCTCTAATTGCAAAAAATCCCTTACAAGATCCCCTATTAGCAGTTAACATTGCAATTTCCTCTGCTTCTACATCTCTTACTTTGAAATCATGAAACACTGAATCAAACAATCGCCTCCTAGGTCTTCCTTTGCTTTTCATTAACTCATTAATCTCTTAGGTAATCCCATCCCCCATTCCTTTCATATGACCCATCCATCTGAGTTGGCCCAAGCGAACAGCTTCATCTAGTGAGTTCATTTCTAACTTAGAATTTATCTCTTCATTACGAGTACCATCCTCCCATTGCCCCATCTAATTGTCCCAGCAATCATTCGTGCTATCCCCATATCATTTACCTCTAGCTTATGTATCAAATATCCTGAATCTACTCAGCTCTTACTTCCATACGACAAGTTCGGTCTAAACACTGAGCGATGTAGGGAGATTATTTATTTACTTAGCGTATGGCATGGTTACATAATTACAAGCTTAAGAACACATTAAACATATTGAACCCTTGCGAAGAAGCATAGAGACACGATTTAATTCCCAAGTCATGTGTAAATGTAGAAATAGAGGCTACAAATGGAAAAATTCATAAAATTTGTAAGAGTTTTCCAAATGTCCAAATTGTAGATGTAAGTAAATTAGACAGGAAGTTCCACACTCGGCATGGCCTACACTTAAATAGATTAGGAAAAGAGTATCTTAGTGATGAAATCTGCAAAATTGTAAATTCAAATGGTAAGAATAATTCAACAGTAATATCATTAGAGTGGAAGCAGGGAAACTGGTAGAAGAAGCCAAACGTGAGGTTTGGCATTCACATCTTTTGAAGTCAAATTTAACGGAGTGCAACAATGGTATTTCGGATTTGTCTAGCAACAATAATAATAACAATTATGATAATAATAATGTAAATAAATCACCAACACAAGCTTGCAAAAGTAACAAATTTAAAATTTACCACCAGAATGTCCAGTCTCTTTATAATAAAATTGATTACATAAATCTAATGCTTAAAAATGAACTTAAAGACATCTCAGCACTATGTATTTCAGAACATTGGCTGAAAGAGGAACAACTCGAATTAATTCAATTCCCAGGGTTTATACAAGCTAGTAAATACTCTAGATCTAATATTAGCCATGGTGGTACTTGCATCTTCTTAAGAAATAATTTAGATCATGAACAGATAACAGCTTATGATTATCTAATTATGGAACAGGATTTTGAATTCTCTGCCGTAAAAATTCAGCAGTCTAAGTTAATAATTGTATGCGTATACCGTTCTCCGTCAGGAAAGTTTCCTCTATTTATAGATAAACTAGAATTGTTACTCAATAACATGAGCAAAGTAAATTTCGATATAATAATTTGTGGGGATGTAAATGTGGATTTCTTAAAACTTGATAGAAATTGTGAATTATTAAACCAGTTACTAATTTCCTATGGACTGAAACCTACAGTAAATACACCAACAAGAATAACAAAATTTAGTAAAACCACTCCTGATCAAATTTTTATAAATACAGATAAATATCACCATTCAATAGAAGTCTATTGTCCGGGTTTTAGTGACCACCATGGACAAATACTGAGTTTTGAAGTATCCGAAGTAATCAATAATAATGATAATGGAGTAAAATCAAAGTGCAGGTCATTCACTGAATCAAATGTTACATATTTCAATGACTTATTAAATAAGGAAACATGGTCAGAAATTTATGAACTAGAAAATGTAAATGATAAATTTAATGCATTTAACAGTACCCTAAAACACTATTTTGAAATAGCATTCCCCTTTAAACGAAGAACTGTTCAAAATAACAAAACTAGCAATTGGATAACAACAGGGATTATAAATTCATGTCAAAGAAAGAAATTTCTACACAAATTATATAAACAATACCACACAACACCTGAATTCAATTTATACTACAAAAAATACAATAGCATATTAAATAAGGTAATAAGACTAGCAAAGAAAATGCATAATGATAATTTTATTTCCCAATCATCTAATAAAAACAGGGCTATGTGGTCCGTAATAAAGAAAGAAACTGGAAAATCTGCTAAAATACAAAGGAACATTACACTGACCAGAAATAATAAAGTGATTAATAATCCAGAGGAAATAGCAAACACTTTTAATGACTATTTTCTGGAAATTCCGCAAAAATTATTAAATAAATCACAGGTAAATACACTAAATTCTAATAATAAAATAAATATATGCAGTGATTCTTTATTTATAAATCATGTCACAAGTGAAGAGGTAAGAATAGTTATAAAAGAGCTAAAAAATAAATTCTGTGCTGGCATTGATGGCATCCCTGATGCAATTTTAAAGAAATGTGCAGAAAATATAATAAATCCACTTACGCACTTAATAAACAGTTCAATTCTCTCAGGAACTTACCCGGATATTTTGAAGTTATCAAAAGTAATTCCAGTGCACAAAAACGGTTCAAAAGATGAATTAGATAACTATCGTCCTATTACCTTACCAACTGGTATTGCAAAAATTGTGGAAAAAATTATGTATAAGAGACTGATAAGTTTCATAGAAAAAAATAAAATATTATCAAACTCACAACATGGATTTAGAACGGAAAAATCTACACAGACAGCAATTTACGAATGTAGTAATAGTATACTGAAATTAATTGACAATAAGGAACATGTAACTGGCCTATTCTTGGATTTATCGAAAGCATTTGATGTAGTTGACCATAAAATCCTCCTTACCAAACTAAATCAATATGGTGTTAGAGGTCTAGCTAATAAATGGATAGAGTCTTACTTAACAGGGCGTAAACAAATAGTAAGCTTGAGACACAAGGATGATGGAACCAAATTACTTAATGAAACATTGTCCAATGAGGGAATTATTGAATTTGGAGTACCCCAGGGATCGGTTTTGGGCCCACTACTCTTTCTTCTATATATCAATGATATAACACAGAACGTTCATTCACATAAGGAAATTTTGTTTGCGGACGATACAACACTCGTAATAAAAGGTGAAACTAAACAGGTCATACAGCAGTCTGCTGACTCCGTTACAGGAGAGTTAACCAAATGGTCACAAGATAATCGCCTCATAATAAACTATAAAAAGTCAGTATGTCTAAATTTCCACACTATACAGAATAGGAATCCTGCGATGCCCAATATAACATTAAATGGTCATCAAATAGAAAATAAATCAGAAACAAAGTTTTTAGGACTATGGATACAACAAGACTTGAAATGGAATAAACATATACAATATCTGAATACTAAACTGAACTCGATGTGCTTTGCGTTACGTATTTTGAAAACCTGCACTAGCATGCACACATTAAGAAATACTTATTTTGCTTATTTCCATTCATACTTAAGATATGGGATCATATTTTGGGGTATGTCGCCAGATGTACTAAGCACGTTTAGGATACAAAAGAGAGCGATTAGAATTATGGCAAATGTAAACTCTAGAGAATCATGTAGACCTCTGTTTAAAGATTTAAACATTCTCCCACTGCCCTGCATATATATCTTTGAAAGTATTATGTTTTTTAAAAAGAATTTAATGAATAAAGATGTTTTTCTTAAAACAAACAATGATGTTCATAGGCATAACACAAGACAAAATCAAAACATTCATATTTCACACACACACACAAGCATATATCAAAAAGGAACTTTTCACACTGGAGTTAAATTATACAATAAACTACCCCAGTATATAAAACTGGCCCCAAAAATAAAAACCTTTGATAGAATGTTGAAAGCTTATCTGCAGTGCCATTGTTTTTACTCAGTAGTTGAATATTTTAGCGTATAGGAGTGATGGAATCTATAACTATATTTTACTTTTTTAATTTAATTTTAATACCTAGCTGTATGTTGTTGTATTTATAGAATTAAGTTTTCATATTATGATAATAGAGTGAGGTGTAAATAGTTGTGCAATAAGATTGTATCTATTAAGATTTGCTATTATAATAAGTTATAAATAGTTATAATCTTAGTAATATATACCTGTTAGTTCTTTTATTTTATGCATGTAAATTCTGACGTGTCCTATATCAAAAATGTATTGAATGCATGTATTTGATCAAATGGAATTAATAAAAATCTATCTATCTATCTATCTATGAGACTCGATTTCGGGGGTGTAACGGTCCATTTCGTAAAGTTGTTGTTAAGCGCTCCATATAACATGCAGGGTAACATATAACAAAATAACATGCAGGAAAAAGTGAATACAAGGATTAAACATATGAATTTAATTAACAGATATACAAATTTACACTATTTACACTAAAAACAAGGACTCCCAAATGCCACCCACTTGACTTAATAAAAATGCCAAACTAGGCCTGATCTCAGGAGAGATCGTTAACATCTGGACCAAATGTCCCAAATTACTGCAATGACATGTGCGTGTACAGCTTTTCTACATGCGTTACGATGTGTACAATTAATGCGAGATTCGTTACCATCCAGTAAACCTTCAGGGGACGAATCTGCATCGTCTTAGAGCTAGACAGACACTAGGAACACAAACTACACACTATTTGAACTATCCGACACCCCCTACACTGAAGAAGACAAAAATAATAATTTCCGCATGAAATTTGAATAAAAGAATTGCCGTAGCAATCAACACTAACGCCTAGAATTAGGACTTTTTAAATCAACACGTGACCAAACAAGAAAAATACACACATGGCCGCTTGCCATTTTTACATGAAATACTAAATACACCCGACGGTGTCACAACAAACAAACAACAACATAAGCAAATGAAATGAGTCACAGAAATCACTAGGCTCAAGCCAACATTTACATCATAACAACAAATATTTCTTCTCATACGATATGCGGTAATTCGAAACGGACATGGCGAACTCCCTAATTAATATAATGATCCAAATGATCATTAAAAGAACAGGTTTGCTACAGATAGCTTACACGGGTCAGTCGGTCGTAGCTGGACTGCCTATATGATGAATCACCAGACCTAGACGGGTACAAAGTTGAATCTGCAACATCTGTCAACCCACGTGTCAAATACCTCGACCTGCCGTAGCAATGGCTCGAGTCTCGAAGAAGCGTGCTCCCAATAGCACATAATATACGTGCGTTTCAAATAAAAATATCTTAGCATTTTCCACGGGAATCCAAGAATCAGCACAGGACAAGGTAAGGTAGCCTCCAAGAGCGCTCCCCCTTTCCAATCAAAATACAACCACAATTGAGGGCAGTAGACTCATTCTACCCCTCATCACGAAGAACCAAATACACACACATTGACACGATATACACACCAGAATCACACGTATGGGTTTGACAGAAACCTGAAATAAAAGACATAAATGTTTCCACCGACTTGCGCTCCCAGTCTAGTCCGTGACTGAAGATCCTGAAAAGGGATATAAAAAACTCAAAATATCGAACTAAGGTGTTCTACAGTGACATCTTAACGTGTTGCGCTCGGCAACCCTAATATGGATAAAAACCTGTTCGTAAAACATCTAATCAAATTTACACCCCTTCACCTAATTTAAATGAATTTGAATTAAAGCATCACTTAACATCCAAGACGAACTTCGCATTCGCATGAATAAAATAACCCAATGCACGCGCCGTGCATACTAATAATGACTCATAAGAAAATATACATTCAATCAAAGTTTTTGTCCACGTGCCAAAGTACATTTATAAGATAAGAGTGTCGGTGCACGAAATCTAAAATACACAAGAAAAACTATGAACAAAATTATTTACAACGTTCCCGCGTCTAATCTAGCTACGTATTGAATAAATCAATGGTTTGTACATCACAGTCCAGCTTGAAGAAAATCAACCTCCATCCCAGAGCATTTCCCACAGGAAAATTACGCCGTCATCGTCGACATTCTGGTAGAGGCGTAGCATATCATCCCACCAATCGACCTTGCTGTAGACATCTTGGCGTGGCTTCTTAAAAAGAAATGTTCAAATTAAAATTCTACCCTGCAAGAATCGCTATGAGCTACTGACTTTCACTCAAGAGTCCTGGGCGATTACTCCACTTAGAACTGGCCCTATCTAAGCATTTGCTTGATTCACACGCACATATACATCAAAAAATATAACACAAAAATATTACAGAAAAATATTACAGTCTAGTCATACACGCAGCTGGCATTTAAAAGTCTCTCAAATTACTAATGCCGAGCAGCGCTTATCTCAACTAGAGATCTCCACTCCACTTGGCATGAACTCTGCTCCCTAGAGCACAATAAAATGTTTGTTCAAACTGACGTGAACTATGCTCACCAGAGCCTGGTAAAATTGTCTCAAACTGGCGTGAACTATGCCTTTCGACGCCTGATCAAATTGTGTCTCCAACTACTCATAACCGATCAATTTATTTGAAACTGGCAGAATGGGGTGGGGCGGGGGCAATTTGAGAACATAATCTGTAGTTTTCAACTCACAGACCTGGGACTAGTATGAAACTTCTTCATTTTATCTGAACGTCTTAATGCACTCATGCGGAATCCCATCGGATCGGCGGTTCTTCTGACACGTGTTTTCAGCATCTTTTTATGGCACGCACATCTCCGCGTGGGTCAGGCGTCCTCTCTCCTGATTCGATGATTCAATCGGGTATCGGTTGGAAATTCACCTCTGGCACGCCCATAATGACGCCAAATTGTATGCGCGTTCACACTGAGTTCGGCCTTGAACTCGGCTTACTAGGTCGTCCCCAGGAATAGCTACCACGCCACCTCTGTCGCAAGTGTTGCAACACACCACTTGCCTTCCGTAGCCTACTTCAACATGCGCTGTCTGGTTATGAGTAATAATAATAATAATAATAAAAATCATGAAAACTTATTGATCGGCAAATCAATAAGGTTTCATTTATCCTCAGCAAGGTTTTGAAATTCGAAGCAAGTGATTGATTTGGATTTTAAAAACATATCCACTGTCGTATAGATAACATCGCTTAAGTATCTCACTCATTTGCCTGAGTGTGCATTCCACTGTCCCAAAAAAAAAAACCTCACACATTTACAACTTCGGCCCGACCTGCCGTCTTGTTTACAAACAAAGCTCGCTCTCCCAGGTACCACGTAGCCACGTGCATTTGAACGTTTTCTATGTTTGCACCAGAATTTGCAACGCTTAATTTTCTGCCTTCCCACACGGCTCTCTTCTTCTTCTGCTCCCATCTTCTTCTTCCGCTACCGTCTTCTTCACCATATTTCCAGACCCTTGCCTGAAACTTCGTCCCGCGAATTTCTTCTGCTAAATTTCCGCGTCTCCTCCTGTCTTGTCACCTTTTCTGCATCCTCGTTACTGTGATTATCTGGACTTTTTTATTTGCCTTTTCACGCCACCATTTTAATTCACCCAGATATTTTTGCGACTCAGCGTAACGCTCGTTCCAATCATTACGGTAATCTTTCTGGTTTTCTTGCCGATAATTCCTCTGATTATCCCATCTACCGTCCCCATTCCTCTGATATGGTCTATCCTGCCTGTGGTTTCCTCTCCAGTTAGTGTATTCTCGCTGGTACGTCCTCTGATTATTATTGTTGTTCTGTTTGTTGTAGTTATCACGGCGATTTTGGAAGTTCCTATTATTAATATTATTGTTGTATTGGTTTCGACCGTCGAATTCCTGCCGTCTGGGCGTAAATTGTGTGCTAATGGACTGCGCCTTCGCCTGAATGTTCTGACTTTGACCGTTTTGATGCCCCTGAACTATTTCTGCGGTATTCACGCATACCATATTTCGTCGCCTGGTCTGTGGACTGATCATACTCGTTTCGTCTAAGTGGCGGAGTATCACCTCGGTCTGAACAGCGGTTTTTATATTTCCTGCCACTAAAAATTGCTGTATGTTCACCGGAAGCTGTTTGCCGATAGTTAATACCAGGTTTTCCTCTGACGGCGGTTCATTAAAATCTTACTAGCTGCTGACTAAAAAACTTACAAACCTTGTAGGGTGTGTACTATGGTATTTTCTGGTATATAAGTCCATCCTCTACCCCTGCTGCAGTGAAGGACTCCAAAACTTCCTCGAAAATGCTTCTTTAAACTGGGCCATGGCATTGAACGTATATTTGAAGCTCTGAAACCAGATTAAACTTGAGCCATCTAAAAATTTCTCAACTAGACGAAGCTCTTTTGCGGGACTGAGGTGTTGGTCATTAAAATAATCATCCAGCTGGCACAAGAATGCTTTTGGAGTAGATCCTGAATTTTCCCTAAATTTGTCTGGTTTAAAATCATTTCCCCTAACGACTTGTTCGACTTGGGCAGGTGTCACACCAGGTTGTGGAGTTGCGTCTCCCCTCTGTAATTGTGGAATGTGTTGCAAGTTGTCTTTGGACTCTGATCTCGGCTCGTATCCTCAGCTAGCTTCGACCCCACCGGACTTCCAATATTTCCGTGTTTCCCTACCGAATTTTCTGAAGAGAATAAAGTGGCATTCTCTAAAGATCTTATCTCATTTTTAACGATGAGGTCCGCGTGTTCTTGAAACTTGGACTTGATACTTTCCTCCAGAGCCTGTATTCTAGAGTTATTCTCCCCTAGCCTCTTTAATATAGTGAGTCTATCCCCTTTAGTCTCATTCACCTGCTGTTCCCAATCTTTCCGGATTCTACTCTTCAAATTGTTAATTTTTTCTTCGTTGTTCTCCTGATTCTTCTCAAGCTGTTCCCCTATTTGATCTTGCATCTGCTTCTGAGTTTTAATTAATTGTTCTCCTATCTCTTCTCGTATTTTCTCTTGATTTTTACTTAACTGGTCTTCCAGGTTTTCGCGCAAGTGCAGTCTTTCCTTCTCCGTTTTAATCTCCAGTTTTTCAAGTTCCTTTATCAATCCTAACACATTGTTGTCGACTGAATTAATCTGCTCTTGTATGTTTATATTCTTCGCCTCTATTCTGTTAAACTGCCCCTGTAATTCGTCCTGCGTGCTTTTAATCCCTGCCGTATTGTTCACATATGCTGTCTCCATTTGTTTCAGTTTGGCGGCTACCATTTCATCTAACTGTACTAGTTTGTCGTCAAATTTGGATTCGAGTTTCTTGATTTCGCCTAGCTGTCTCGAATTATTCTCTGCCACCTCCCCCGCCAGTTTCTCTAGTTGTGTTTTGGTATTTTGTTTGATTTCAAAGGTTATTCTATCTAACTGAACTGCTTGTAAGGTTGCCTGCACCGATGACTTGTGGTTTATGTTATCTAATAGTTTATCATTATGCTCTCGTAACTCGTGTAATTTTTTATCATTCTGTTCACGCAACTCGTGTAATTGTTTATCGTTATCCAATTTCTGGATTTACAATTGCATCGAAATGTTACTGTTCACGTCATGTAATTGTTTACCGCTATCCAATTTCTGGATTTGCAATTGCGCCGTAATGTTACTGTACACGTCATGTAATTGTTTATCACTATGTTCACGCAACTCCGGTAATTGTTTATCACTCTCTTCACACATGCTTTTCAACTGTTCCTCCATCTTTGCAGACATTTGCACAGACTTCTGCTCCATCAACACTTTAATCTCCTCGATGTTAGACATCGCAAAACACACGAATATACTCTGAGAAAATAGGGTCATGCAATGGGATGTCAGTCGTACACACACACATGTCATGATATTTAAATATTACATTGATTCTAATTTAAATAAAGTTTCAGTAATCAAACTCTTACTGAATAATTACTCTTATTTCCAAACAACAAAATAACTCCCTTGTGATCTGTTTTTAAATTCCTAAATATCAGAATTTACGAAAAAAACTTTAATTAACCGAAGTTAATTAAATGTTAAGTAAGGCAACACCTTCCTGCTTTTAACTGAGTTCAATTAATATGCAAATTTCCTAATTTTAAACTGGGCGCAGAACAAGTTATCATCAAACACAATATCAACTTCTAACCTTGTTCAACATTTCTAACTTAAAGAAATCAGTGATTTTACTGATACACATGGCGGTACAAATTCGCCTCAATTTACTGAATTTACTTTTGTCCTGCTAACCTGGCATCATTTCTCAGCGAAATAAGTATGAGGTCAACAAAACAACAACAACAACAAACCTCACTTGGGCGGCCATTTTTGATATATGAACCCATGCGAAGAAGCATATGAGACTCGATTTCGGGGGTGTAACGGTCCATTTCGTAAAGTTGTTGTTAAGCGCTTCTTATAACATGCAGGGTAACATATAAAAACATAACATGCAGGAAAAAGTGAATACCAGGATTAAAACATATGAATTTAATTAACAAATCTACAAATTTACACTATTTACAATAAAAACAAGGACTCCCAAATGCCACCCACTTGAATAAATAAAAATGCCAAACTAGGCCTGATCTCAGGAGAGATCGTTAAAATCTGGACCAAATGTCCCAAATTACTGCAGTGACATATGCGTGTGCGGCTTTTCTACATGCGGTACGATGTGTACAATTAATGCGAGATTCGTTACCATCCAGTAAACCTTCATGGGACGAATCTGCATTGTCTTAGAGCCAGACAGACACTAGGAACACAAACTACACACTATTTAAACTATCCGACAGCCCCTACACTGAATAAGACAATAATAATAATTTTCGCATGAAATTTGAATAAAAGAATTGCCGTAGCAATCAACACTAACGCCTAGAATTAGGACTTTTTAAATCAATACGTGACCAAACAAGAAAAATACACACATGGCCGCTTGCCATTTTTACATGAAATACTAAATACACCCGACGGTGTCACGACAAACAAAAATATAACATATAAGCAAATGAAATGAGTCACAGAAATCACTAGGTTCAAGCCAACATTTACATCATAACAACAAATATTTCTTCTCATACGCTATGCGGTAATTCGTAACGGACATGTCTAACTCCCTAATTAATATAATGATCCAATGATCATTAAAAGAACAGGTTTGCTACAGATAGCTTAAGGGGTCAGTCGGTCGTAGCTGGACTGCCTATATGATGAATCACCAGACCTAGACGGGTACAAAGTTGAATCTGCAACATCTGTCAACCCACGTGTCAAATACCTCGACCTGCCGTAGCAATGGCTCGAGTCTCGAAGAAGCGTGCTCCCAATAGCACATAATATACGTGCGTTTCAAATAAAAATATCTTAGCATTTTCCACGGGAATCCAAGAATCAACACAGGACAAGGTAAGGTAGCCTCCAAGAGCGCTCCCCCTTTCCAATCAAAATACAACCACAATTGAGGGCAGTAGACTCATTCTACCCCTCATCACGAAGAACCAAATACACACACATTGACACGATACACACACCAGAATCACATGTATGGGTTTGACAGAAACCTGAAATAAAAGACATAAATGTTTCCACCGACTTGCGCTCCCAGTCTAGTCCGTGACTGAAGATCCTGAAAAGGGATATAAAAAACTCAAAATATCGAACTAAGGTGTTCTACAGTGACATCTTAACGTGTTGCGCTCGGCAACACTAATATGGATAAAAACCTGTTCGTAAAACATCTAATCAAATTTACACCCCTTCACCTAATTTAAATGAATTTGAGTTAAAGCATCACTTAACATCCAAGACGAACTTCGCATTCGCATGAATAAAATAACCCAATGCACGCGCCGTGCATACTAATAATGACTCATAAGAAAATATACAATCAATCAAAGTTTTTGTCCACGTGCCAAAGTACATTTATAAGATAAGAGTGTCGGTGCACGAAATCTAAAATACACAAGAAAAACTATGAACAAAAATTATTTACAACGTTCCCGCGTCTAATCTAGCTACGTATTGAATAAATCAATGGTTTGTACATCACCGTCCAGCTTGCAGAAAATCAACCTCCATCCCAGAGCATTTCCCACAGGAAAATTACGCCGTCATCGTCGACATTCTGGTAGAGGCTTGCACATCATCCCACCATTCGGCCTTGCTGTAGACATCTTGGCGTGGCTTCTTAAAAAGAAATGTTCAAATTAAAATTCTACACTGCTATAATCGCTATGAGCTACTGACTTTCACTCAAGAGTCCTGGGCGATTACTCCACGTAGAACTGGCCCTATCTAAGCATTTGCTTGATTCACATGCACATATACATCACAAAATATAACACAAAAATATTACAGAAAAATATTACAGTTTAGTCAGCCACGCAGCTGGTATTTAAAAGTCTCTCAAATTACTAATGCCGAGCAGCGCTTATCTCAACTAGAGATGTCCACTCCACTTGGCATGAACTCTGCTCCCTAGAGCACAATAAAATGTTTGTTCAAACTGACGTGAACTATGCTCACCAGAGCCTGGTAAAATTGTCTCAAACTGGCGTGAACTATGCCTTTCGGCGCCTGATCAAATTGTGTCTCCAATTACTCATCACCGATCAATTTATTATAAACTGGTAGAATGGAGTGGGGTGGGGGCAATTTGAGAACATAATCTGTAGTTTTCAACTCACAGACTTGGGACTAGTATCAAACTTCTTCTTTTTATCTGAACGTCTCAATGCACGCATGCGGAATCCCATCGGATCGGCGGTTCTTCTGACACGTGTTTTCAGCATCTTTTTTTTATGGCACGCACATCTCCGAGTGGGTCAGGCGTCCTCTCTCCTGATTCGATTATTCAATCGGGTATTGGTTGGAAATTCACCTCTGGCACGCCCATAATGACGCCAAATTGTATGAGCGTTCACTCTGAGTTCGGCCTTGAACTCGGCTTACTAGGTCGTCCCCAGGAATAGCTACCATGCCACCTCTGTCGCAAGCGTTGCAACACACTACTTGCCTTCCGTAGCCTACTTCAACATGCGCTGCCTGGATATAAGTAATAATATAATAAAAATCATGAAAACTTATTGATCGACAAATCAATAAGGGTTCAATATACATTAGTAGTTAGCCTAAAAGAACAATATTAAAATAAATTTTGAATGAGGAGACACATATTCAATAGATAAAAAGTTCAAATTTGCAAGGTAAGATTTAACTTGGAAATCCACTCTAGAGCAGGCTGCGTTGCATCATGAAAGTCTTTGAGGTTCCCATTATAGGCTCGAAGACTGCAGTATGGTCTGTCTTTCAAAACCACAGTCGCACTGAGGTGACGAAGCCTTATTCCACTTGAATAAGCTGTCTGCGCAGACCCCATGTCCCGTTCGAATTATGTTGAGTGATTTCCATGTATGGCGTGGTAGTTCCATGCCAGCTGGTTTCTTGATAGGATCAATGAAGTTTCCATATTTCTCATGGAATAAATTATTCCATACCTCAGACCACTTGTTGTCAATCTGAAAAGTATTTAATTGTAGACATTCCGCTGTTAGGATGGGTGGTCGGCGGGATTTCAAGCGACTCATCTTTACTTTAGGTATGTCACAATTAATAGGAAGCTTTGGAGTGGAAATTATCTTTTGATATTCCCTCAAGAGAGAGTTCTGTCTACGTAAGTCAGGTGGTGCAATATGACTTCGAGGTGAAAGCCAGTACAGAGGAGTGGTCCTGATGCAACCGGATATTATCCTCATCGCCGAATTCAATTGGACATCAATCTGCTTCACATGTGGACTGTTTAGCCACAACGGAGCACAGTATTCAGCAGCTGAATAGACAAGTCCTAAAGCAGAAGATAGTAATGTTGTTGCTTTCGCTCCCCATGTGGTTCCACATAACTTCTGCAAGATGTTATTGCGTGATCTTAGTTTTGCTGCAGTGTTCTGCAGGTGCTTCTTGAAGGACAAAGTTCTATCGAGAGTAACGCCTAAATATTTTGGAAAATGTTGATGATGGAGGACTTTCTCATTAAAGATGACATTCAGCTTTGTATTTGCCAATCTGTTGTTTAAATGGAAACAACTAACTTCAGTCTTACTAGGATTCGGTGTTAGTCACCATTTCTTGAAATATTCATTCATAATGCTTAGATCTGAGGAAAGAATTTGTTCGCTCTTCTCAAGGGTTCTTTGTTGAGTTGCCAAAGCCAGGTCATCTGCATAAATGAATTTTCTCGACTGTGTTAAAGGGAGGTCTGATGTGTACAAGTTAAAGAGCACTGGAGCTAAAACGGAACCTTGTGGGAGTCCATTGTTCAGTTTCTTTTGCTTACTTATTTTGTTCCCAAGAACCACTTGGCAATATCTTTCAGACAGCATATTGTTTATAAGCTTGTTCATAGTTTGACATGGTATGATACGCATCAGTTTGTAGAGTAATCCATCCTTCCATACCGTGTCATAGGCTGCTGTAAGGTCAACAAAAGCAACAGATGTTTTAAGTTGTTGTTGAAACCCTGCTTCTCTATGAGTGGTGAGACTTAGTACTTGATCTGTGCAGCTTCTACATGGACTAAAGCCTGCTTGTTCTATAGGTGTTACTTCATAAATATTCGATCCAATTCGGTTAAGGATGAGTCTTTCCAGAAGTTTGTAGCAACAGCTTAGGAGAGCTATCGGTCAATAGCTATCTGGTTTATCCTTTGGCTTACCAGGTTTCAATACAGCTATGATTTTCGTTTTCTTGAAATCTTTTGGTAGATTACCAGTGATCATTATATTAGAAAAGAAATCTGCAAGCCATTTACGAGTCTTGTTCCCACAATTGACAAGGAATTCAGGATGAATGCCATCAAACCCTGGTGATTTACCTGTTTTAACATCTTTAAGCGCAGTATTAATCTCAGCTACTGTGAAGTCATTGGAATATTCCGACCGGTGGACAGCCTGTTGCTTGAGGTTGGTTAGTTCTTTCTTAACCTTTCTTGTATGTTGCTTATGCGAAGGTGCCCTGGACAAAGAAATTATTCTACTGGCTATTTGATCTGTTGTAACATGTGGATCATCACGGTTAGCTGGGGAGCAACCTCCCAATTTCTTCAGCAGGCTGCACGCTTCTCTGCTTGATCTTGTAAAGTCTAAGTTCACTGTCTTTTGTACCCAGGTTTCTCTGCGACCTTTATCTAAGCTCTGTAACAATTCAGTAGCAATTTCATGATCATTGGTGGTTATGTAAGACTGGTATAGTTCTTCACAATCCTTGTTCCATCCTGGAATGTACTCTTTGCGAAATCCTCTTGGCATGCACTTATTTGCCGTTGATAAGGCAGCTCAGACAAATCTTTCATAAATTTCACGCACAGGGGGGATCCACCTAATAACTTTATCAAGTTCATTGGAAAACTTGCTCCAGTTAGATTTTCTAAAGTTCCATCTTAGTTTTGGAATGGATCGGATTATAGTGAACCCTTATTGATTTGCCGATCAATAAGTCTTCATGATTTTTATTATTTTTATTACTTATATCCAGGCAGCGCATGTTGAAGTAGGCTACGGAAGGCAAGTAGTGTGTTGCAACACTTGCGACAGAGGTTGCGTGGTAGCTATTCCTGGGGACGACCTAGTACGCCGAGTTCAATGCCGAACTCACAGTGAACGCACATAAAATTTGGCGTCATTATGGGCGTGCCAGAGGTGAATTTCCAACCGATACCCGATTGAATCATCGAATCAGGAGAGAGGGCGCCTGACCCACGCGGAGATGTGCGTGTCATAAAAAGCTGTTAACACGTGTCAGAAGAACCGCCGATCCTATGGGATTCCACATGAGTGCATTGAGACGTTCAGATAAAAAGAAATTGGATACTAGTCCCAAGTCTGTGAGTTGAAAACTGCAGATTATTTTTAAGCACGCGCCGTGCATACTAATAATGACTCATAAGAAAATATACAATCGATCCATTCTGACAGTTTCTAATAAATTGATCGGTGATGAGTTGTTTGAGACACAATTTGATCAGGCGCCGAAAGGCATAGTTCACGCCAGTTTGAGACAATTTTATCAGGCACTGGTGAGCATAGTTCACGTCAGTTTGAACGAACATTTGATTGTGCTCTAGGGAGCAGAGTTCATGCCAAGTGGAGTGGAGATCTCTAGTTGAGATAAGCGCTACTCGGCATATGTAATTTGAGAGACTTTTAAATGCCAGCTGCGTGATTGACTAGACTGTAATATTTTTCTGTAATATTTTTGTGTTATATTTTTTGATGTATATGTGCGTGTGAATCAAGCAAATGCTTAGATAGGGCCAGTTCTACGTGGAGTAATCGCCCAAGACTCTTGAGTGAAAGTCAGTAGCTCATAGTGATTCTAGCAGGGTAGAATTTTAATTTGAACATTTCTTTTTAAGAAGCCACGCCAAGATGTCTACAGCAAGGTCGATTGGTGGGATGATGTGCTACGCCTCTACCAGAATGTCGACGATGACGGCGTAATTTTCCTGTGGGAAATGCTCTGGGATGGAGGTTGATTTTCTGCAAGCTGGACGGTGATGTACAAACCATTGATTTATTCAATACGTAGCTAGATTAGACGCGGGAACGTTGTAAATAATTTTTGTTCATAGTTTTTCTTGTGTATTTTAGATTTCGTGCACCGACACACTTATTTTTAAATGTACGTTGGCACGTGGCCAAAACTTTGATTGATTGTATATTTTCTTATGAGTCATTATTAGTATGCACGGCGCGTGCATTGGGTTATTTTATTCATGCGAATGCGAAGTTCGTCTTGGATGATAAATGATGCATTAATTCAAATTCATTTAAATTAGGTGAAGGGGGTAAATTTGATTAGATGGTTTACGAACAGGTTATTATCCATACTAGGGTTGCCGAGCGCAACACGTTATGATGTCACTGTAGAACACCTTAGTTCTATTTTTGAGTTTTTTATATCCCTTTTCAGGATCTTCAGTCACGGACTAGACTGGGAGCGCAAGTCGGTGGAAATATTTATGTCCTTTATTTCAGGTTTCTGTCAAACCCATACGTGTGATTCTTGTGTGTGAATTGTGTCAATGTGTGTGTATTTGGTTCTTCGTGATGAGGGGTAGAATGAGTCTACTGCCCTCAATTGTGGTTGTATTTTGATTGGGAGGGGGAGCTCTCTTGGAGGGTACCTTACCTTGTCCTGTGCTGATTCTTGGATTTCCGTGGGAAATGCTAAGATATTTTTATTTGACACACACGTATATTATGTGCTATTGGGAGCACGCTTCTTCGAGACTCGAGCCATTGCTACGGCAGATCGAGGTATTTGACACGTGGGTTGGAAGATGTTGCAGATTCCACTTTGCGCCTGTCTAGGTCTGGTGAGTCATCATATAGGCAGTCCAGCTACGACTGACTGACCCCTGTAAGCTATCTGTAGCAAATCTGTTCTTTTAATGATCATTGGATCATGATATTAATTTGGGAGTTCGGCATGTCCGTTACGAATTACCGCATATCGTATGAGAAGAAATATTTGTTGTTATGATGTAAATGTTGGCTTGAGCCTAGTGATTTCTGTGACTCATTTCATTTGCTTATGTTGTTGTTTGTTTGTTGTGACACCGTCGGGTGTATTTAGTATTTCATGTAAAAATGGCAAGCGGCCATGTGTGCATTTTTCTTGTTTGGTCACGTGTTGATTTACTTGTGTTGATTTAAAAGTCCTAATTTTAGGCGTTAGTGTTGATTACCACGGCAATTCTTTGATTCCAATTTCATGCGGAAATTATTATTTTTGTCTTATTCAGTGTAGGGGGTGTCGGATAGTTCAAATAGTGTGTAGTTTGTGTTCCTAGTGTCTGTCTAGCTCTAAGACAATGCAGATTCGTCCCCTGAAAGTTTATTGGAAGGTAACGAATCTCGCATTAATTGTACACATCGTACAGCATGTAGAAAAGCCGCACACGCACATGTCATTGCAGTAATTTGGAACATTTGGTCCAGATGTTAACGATCTCTCCTGAGATCAGGCCTAGTTTGGCATTTTTAGCCTATTTTCAATTTTGAAAAAATAGGCTTATGAGATCACCTTTTGTCCGTGTGTGTGTGCGTGTGTGTGTGTGTGATTCGTGTGTGTGTGTCCCCCTAATAAAATCTAAACGGCTGGAGCGATTTCAATGAAACTCGGAAAGTTCATAGCACTATTCCCGGCGACCTCGACCGTGCCCTTCAAATTTTGTTACGACTCACCAATCCAACATGGGGGCTGTGCGAAATATTTCACCAGCATTCAATATCTCCGAAACTATTACCGATATTACCCTGACATTTTCTATGGTGATAGAGGGAACTACTATAAGTTCACTTATGTGACTTTTGGAAACCTGGTAACTACAAAACCAACATGGCGGCCAAGCGAATTTACGACTTTTAAATAGACGTTTCTCGCGATTTGACCAACCAAACGCAATGAAACTTGGTACAGTATATGTTTATATACCTTGTAATGCATCGACATCTAACTTTGTTCAATTGTTCACATAATCACAAGATGGCGGACGTGCGAAATATTTCACCGGAATTCTATATCTCTGAAACTATTAGCGGTAAAACCCTGAAATTTTGTACGAAGGTCAAGGGCACTACTGGAAGTCCATCTTTAAGACTTTCAAAAACTGGTTAACTATAAAACGAACATGGCAGCCAAGCGAATTTGAAAATTTTAAATAGACCTTTCTCGCGATTTAATGTTCCAAGCGCACTGAAACCTGGCACAGGACATATTCATACACATTGTAATCCACTGGTAACTAATTTAGTTCAATTGTTTACATAACCTCAAGATGGCGGCAGTGCGAATTTTAATATTAAGATTTTATTTATTGTGATGTATTCATGCGATGGAAGTGAAAGTTTGAATAATGAACCTAAGCAATAATTTTCCTTTAATGGTACATGACTCTATGGCCTATACATTTAACAATCCAACATGGCGACCATCCGAAATATTTAGACGATACTGAATATCTACGAATCTATTTTAGCAATCAAACTGCATTTTTAATGTGCATAGGGGCTATGAACTTAAGTTCACCTATAGGACTTTAAATAACCTGGTGATCACAAATCCAACATGCCGGTGACGCGAATTATAAATATTCTTATGGATGTTTCTCGCAATTTAACCATCCGAGTGCAGTGAAACTTGGTACAGTAAATCCTTATACGAATGTTAATCCACTGGCATCTAATTTATTTCAATTTTTTCCATAACCTCAAGATGGCAGCTGTGAAATATTTTAAAATCTCCTTGTTTTTTCTTGTGTCCTAATTATGCGATTGAAGTTTGAATACTACACGTTCACAATAATCTTCATGTAACAGTACATAACTCTAGGACCTACATATATAAAATCCAATATGGCGACCATCCGAAATATTTAGTCGGTTCTCAATATCTACGAATCTATTACAGCAATCAAACTGAAATTGTGTATGCTGATAGTGGCAATTAACATAAGTAGGATATATGAAAATAGGCTGTATAGTTCTTCATGGAACTACTTGTTATTAATTCAAGTGGGTGTCATTTGGGAGTCCTTGTTTTTTTCTGTAAATAATGTAAATTTGTTGATCTGTTAATTAAATTCATATGTTTTAATCATGGTATTCACTTTTTCCTGCATGTTATTTTGATATATGTAACCTTGCATGTTATAAGAAGCGCTTAACAACAACTTTACGAAATGGACCGTTACACCCCCGAAATCGAGTCTCATATGCTTCTTCGCAAGGTTCATATATCAAAAATGGCTGCCCAAGTTGTGTTTGTTGTTGTTGTTTTTTTTACCTCATACTTATTTCGCTGAGAAATGATGCCAGGTTAGCAGGACAAAAGTAAATTCAGTAAATTGAGGCGAAGTTGTACCGCCATGTGTATCAGTAAAATCACTGATTTCTTTAAGTTAGATATGTTGAACAAGGTTAGAAGTTGATATTGTGTTTGATGATAATTTGTTCTGCGCCCAGCTTAAAATTAGGAAATTTGCATATTAATTGAACTCAGTTAAAAGCAGGAAGGTGTTGCCTTACTTAACATTTAATTAACTTCGGTTAATAAAAGTGTTTTTCGTAAATTCTGTTATTTAGGAATTTAAAAGCAGATCTCAAGGGAGTTGTTTTGTTGTTTGGATATAAGAGTCATTATTCAGTAAGGGCTTGATTACTGAAACTTTATTTAAATTAGAATCAATGTAATATTTAAATACCAAGACATGTGTGTGTGTACGACTGAAATCCCATTGCATGACCCTATTTTCTCCGAGTATATTCGTGTGTGTTTTGCGATGGCTAGCATCGAGGAGATTAAAGTGTTGATGGAGCAGATGTCTGTGCAATTGTCTGCAAAGACGGAGGAACAGTTGAAAAGCGTGAGTGAACAGAGTGATAAACAATTACACGAGTTGCGTGAACACAGTGATAAACAATTACAGGACGTGGACAGTAACATTACGGTCCAATTGCAAATCCAGAAATTGGATAACGATAAACAATTACACGAGTTGCGTGAACAGAATGATAAACAATTACACGAGTTACGAGAGCATATTGATAAACAATTAGATAACATAAACCACAAGTTATCGGAGCAGGCAACCTTACAAACAGTTCAATTAGATAGAATAACCATTGAAATCATTCAAAATACCAAAACACAACTAGAGAAACTGGCGGGGGAGGTGGCAGAGAATAATTTGAGACAGTTAGGCGAAATCAAGAAACTAGAACACAAATTTGACGACAAACTAGTACAGTTAGATGAAATGGTAGCCGCCAAACTGAAACAAATCGAGACTGCATGTGTGAACAATACGGCAGGGATTAAAAGCACGCAGGACGAATTACAGGGGCAGTTCAACAGAATAGAGGCGAAGAATATAAATATACAAGAGCAGATTAATTCAGTCGACAACAATGTGTAAGGATTGATAAAGGAACTTGAAAAACTGGAGATAAAAACGGAGAAAGTAAGGATGCACTTTTTCGAAAACCTGGAAGACCAGTTAGGTAAAAATCAAGAGCAAATACGAGAAGAAATGGGAGAAGAGTTAATTAAGAATCAGAAAGAGATAGGAGAACAGTTAATTGAAACTCATAAGCAGATACAAGATCAAATAGGGGAACAGCTTGAGAAGAATCAGGAGAACAACGAAGAAAAAATTAACAATTTGAAGAGTAGAATCCGGAAAGATTGGGAACAGCAGGTGAATGAGACTAAAGGGGATAGGCTGACTATATTAAAGAGGCTAGGGGAGAATAACTCTAGAATACAGGCTCTGGAGGAAAGAATCAAGTCCGTTTCAAGAACACGCGGATCTCATCGTTAAAAATTAGATAAGATCTTTAGAGAAAGCCACTTTATTCTCTCTAGAAAATTCAGTAGGGAAACACGGAAATATTGGAAGTCCGGAGGGGTCGAAGCTAGCTGAGGATACGAGCCGAGATCAGAGTCCAAAGACAACTTGCAAAACATTCCACAATTACAGAGGGGAGACGTCAACTCCTCAACCTGGTGTGACACCTGCCCAAGTCATACAAGTCATTAGGGGAAATGATTTTAAACCAGACAACTTTAGGGAAAATTCAGGATCTACTCCAAAAGCATTCTTGTGCCAGCTGGATGATTATTTTAATGACCAACACCTCAGTCCCGCAAAACAGCTTCGTTTAGTGGAGAAGTTTTTAGATGGTTCAAGTTTAATCTGGTTTCAAAGCTTCAAATATACGTTCAATGACATGGCCCAGTTTAAAGAAGCATTTTTGAGGACGTTTTAGAGTCCTTCACTGCAGCAGGGGTTGAGGATGGACTTATATACCGGAAAATACCATAGTACACACCCTACAAGGTTTTCTGAGTTTTTTAGTCAGCAGCTATAAAATTTCGAGATTTTGATGAACTGCCGTCAGAGGAAAACATGTTATTAACTATCGGCAAACAGCTCCCGATGAACATACAGCAATTTTAAGTGGCAGGAAATATAAAAACCGCAGTTCAAGCCGAGGAGATACTCCGCCACTTAGACGAAACGAGTATTATCAGTCCACAGACCGGGAGACGAAATATGGAATGCGTGAATACCGCAGAAATAGTTCAGGGGCATCAAAACGGTCAAAGTCAGAACAATCAGACGAAGACGCAGTCCACTAGCACACAATTTACGCCCAGACGGCAGGAATTCGACGGTCGAAACCAATACAACAATAATATTAACAATAGGAACTTCCAAAATCGCCGTGATAACTACAACAATCAGAATAACAATAATAATCAGATAGATAGATAGATAGATTTTTATTAATTCCATTTGATCCAAAACATGCATTCAATACATTTTTGATATAGGACACGACATAATTTACATCTATAAAATAAAAGAACTGACAGGTATATATTACTAATATTATAACTATTTAACTTATTATAATAGCAAATCTTAATAGATACAATCTTATTGCACAACTATTTACACCTCTATTATCATAATATGAAAACTTAATTCTATAAATACAACAACATACAGCTAGGTATTACAATAAAATTAAAAAAGTAAAATATAATTATAGATTTCATCGCTCCTATACGCTAAGATTTTCAACTACTGAGTAAAAAAATGGCACTGCAGATAAGCTTTCAACATTCTATCAAAGGTTTTTATTTTTGGGGCCAGTTTTATATACTGGGGTAGTTTATTGTATAATTTAACTCCAGTGTGAAAAGTTCCTTTTTGATATATGCTTGTGTGTGTGTGAAATATGAATGTCTTGATTTTGTCTTGTGTTATGCCTATGAACATCATTGTTTGTTTTAAGAAAAACATCTTTATTCATTAAATTCTTTTTAAAAACATAATAATTTCAAAGATATGTATGCAGGGCAGTGGGAGAATGTTTAAATCTTTAAACAGAGGTCTACATGATTCAATTATAGATTTCATCGCTCCTATACGCTAAGATATTCAACTATAGAGTAAAAACAATGGCACTGCCGATAAGCTTTCAACATTCTATCAAAGGTTTTTATTTTTGGGGCAAGTTTTATATACTGGAGTAGTTTATTGTATAATTTAACTCCTGTGTGATAAATTCCTTTTCCGTATATGCTTGTGTGTGTGTGTGAAATATGAATGTTTTGATTTTGTCTTGTGTTATGCCTATGAACATCATTGTTTGTTTTAAGAAAAACATCTTTATTCATAAAATTCTTTTTAAAAAACATAATACTTTCAAAGATATATGCAGGGCAGTGGGAGAATGTTTAAATCTTTAAACAGAGGTCTACATGATTCTCTAGAGTTTACATTTGCCATAATTCTAATCGCCCTCTTTTGTATCCTAAACGTGCTTAGTACATCTGGCGACATACCCCAAAATATGATTCCATATCTTAAGTATGAATGAAAATAAGCAAAATAAGTATTTCTTAGTGTGTGCATGCTAGTGCAGGTTTTCAAAATACGTAACGCAAAGCACATCGAGGTCAGTTTAGTATTCAGATATTGTATATGTTTATTCCATTTCAAGTCTTGTTGTATCCATAGTACTAAAAACTTTGTTATTGATTTATTTTCTATTTGATGACCATTTAATGTTACATTGGGTTTCGCAGGATTCCTATTCTCTATAAAGTGGAAATTTAGACATACTGTTTTTTATAGTTTATTATGAGGCGATTATCTTGTGACCATTTGGTTAACTCTCCTGTAACGGAGTCAGCAGACTGCTGTATGACCTGTTTAGTTTCACCTTTTATTACGAGTGTTGTACCGTCCGCAAACAAAATTTCCTTATGTGAATGAACGTTCGGTGTTATATCATTGATCTATAGAAGAAAGATTAGTGGGCCCAAAACCGATCCCTGGGATACTCCAAATTCAATAATTCCCTCATTGGACAATGTTTCATTACGTAATTTGGTTCCATCATCCTTGTGTCTCAAGCTTACTATTTGTTTACGTCTTGTTAAGTAAGACTCTATCCATTTATTAGCTAGACCTCTAATACCATATTGATTTAGTTTGGTAAGGAGGATTTTATGGTCAACAACATCAAATGCTTTTGATAAATCCAAGAATAGGCCAGTTACATGTTCCTTATTGTCAATTAATTTCAGTATACAATTACTACATTCGTAAATTGCTGACTGTGTAGATTTTTCCGTTCTGAATCCATGTTGTGAGTCTGATAATATTTTATTTTTTCTATGAAACTTATCAGTCTCTTATACATAATTTTTTCCACAATTTTTGCTATACCAGTTGGTAAGGTAATAGGATGATAGTTATCTAATTCATCTTTTGAACCGTTTTTGTGCACTGGAATTACTTTTGATAACTTCAAAATATCCGGGTAAGTTCCTGAGAGAATTGAACTGTTTATTAAGTGCATAAGTGGATTTATTATATTTTCTGCACATTTTTTTAAAATTGCATCAGGGATGCCATCAATGCCAGCACAGAATTTATTTTTAGCTCTTTTATAACTATTCTTACCTCTTCACTTGTGACATGATTTATAAATAAAGAATCACTGCATATATTTATTTTATTATTAGAATTTAGTGTATTTACCTGTGATTTATTTATTAATTTTTGTGGAATTTCCAGAAAATAGTCATTGAAAGTGTTTGCTATTTCCCCTGGATTATTAATCTCTTTATTATTTCTGGTCAGTGTAATGTTCCTTTGTATTTTAGCAGATTTTCCAGTTTCTTTCTTTATCACGGACCACATAGCCCTGAATTTATTAGATGATTGGGAAATAAAATTATCATTATGCATTTTCTTTGCTAGTCTTATAAACTTATTTAATATGCTAGTGTATTTTTTGTAGTATAAATTGAATTCAGGTGTTGTGTGGTATTGTTTATATAATTCGTGTAGAAATTTCTTTCTTTGACATGAATTTATAATCCCTGTTGTTATCCAATTGCTAGTTTTGTTATTTTGAACAGTTTTTCCTTTAAAGGGGAATGCTATTTCAAAATAGTGTTTTAGGGTACTGTTAAATGCATTAAATTTATCATTTACATTTTCTAGTTCATAAATTTCTGACCATGTTTCCTTATTTAATAAGTCATTGAAATATGTAACATTTTTTCAGTGAATGACCTGCACTTTGATTTTACTCCATTATCATTATTATTGATTGTTTCGGTTACTTCAAAACTCAGTATTTGTCCATGGTGGTCACTAAAACCCGATCAATAGACTTCTATTGAATGGTGATATTTATCTATAAAAAAAAAACAGGAGTGGTTTTACTAAATTTTGTTTTTCTTGTTGGGATATTTTCTGTAGGTTTCAGTCCATAGGAAATTAGTAACTGTGTTAATAATTCACAATTTCTATCAAATTTTAAGAAATCCACATTTACATCCCCACAAATTATTATATCGAAATTTACTTTGCTCATGTTAGAGGTCGTACCAGCGAGAATACACTAACTGGAGAGGAAACCAAAGGCAGGATAGACCATATCAGAGGAACGGGGACGGTAGATGGAATAATCACAGGAATTATCGGCAAGAAAACCAGAGAGATTACCGTAATGATTGGAACGAGCGTTACGCTGAGTCGCAAAAATATCTGGATGAATTAAATGCAGAAGAGGAAACAGAGAAAGAGAAGTGGGGGCGTGCGATGGCAATTAGAAAAAGTCCAGATAATCACCAGGATGCAGGAGCGGAAAGCTTATTACGTCAGCAGGAGAGACATGATGACAACCGGCGAAACTCAACAAATGGGTCGCAGGATTTTAAAAATCCCGATCACAACAAAACCAGATAGCCTGAGAACGGAGGAAACCAGGGAACGAGAGGAATTGATTGTTGCGAATATTGAAGAGTGGGTAGCATTCCCGGACGATTGCCTGGAGGAAGTGGTGAAGGACCGAGATAATGTAATCAGAAAATTTCCAATTATTTATGCTCATATTGGAGGTCTTAGAGTGAGGTGCGTTATCGACATGGGTAGCCAAGTGAGCCTTGTCACGGAAGCATTACTGAAAGGAATTGGAAATAAACAAACCATTCCAATTATGCCTGTACCATTAATAAAAGTCCGAGGGGTTATTCCTGACAAGACCATAGTTTGCAAGCACCAAGCATATTTAGATCTGGAGATATTAAAGCACACATTTTCACAAACTTTTATCGTGATACCAAGGATGAATTACAATGTCATTCTGGGAGCCAACTTCATTTGTGATTTTCACGCTATAATTGATCTACGTAATAACACTGTGAATTTTAAACAAATTGAGGGACTGAGTCACGTTGGTCTGAACATGGAAGAAAGTCCACAAGAGAGAGAGGCAAATACTTGGGTCATTGAAGAATGCACTAATGAGGCGATTGAAGATAAGAACTCGACGGAGGGACGAGTAAGCGAGATAGCAGTTATTGAAATTGACGGTCAAGAAAGGTCGCAGGAATTTGGATACATTTGGCGGAGGAAGAAATTAGCGGGTCTAAATTTGAAATTTTACTTCAGGAGCGACTTAATGAGGCAATATTAGGGGAACCTGACAGAGGCAAATTAGAGGAGATTTTGAGACATCATAAGGAAGTTTTCGACACGATCCCTGGAAAAGTATTGAATTTTCAGTATGCGATGCAAATTACCGATTGGACCCCATTTAAGAGTAAATTGTACCCGATCCCTGAGAGACATTTCGCTCAGGTCAAGGACATTATTACTAACCTATTAGATTCTGGAATGATTAGAAAAGCAGCAACCCCATATTTAAATGCAATATTGGCTGAGGCCAAACCCAATGGATCAATCAGATTATGCCTAGACGCACGGGTTTTAAATAGCAAACTGTTAGTCGAGCACG
The DNA here is from genome assembly GCA_946902985.2 of Meconema thalassinum. Taxonomy (NCBI): domain Eukaryota; kingdom Metazoa; phylum Arthropoda; class Insecta; order Orthoptera; family Tettigoniidae; genus Meconema; species Meconema thalassinum. Next base: position 2,103,749,636 of record OX336388.2, on the reverse strand, counting down.
ACCAAGCGCCAAGGATCAAGGATGTATTGAAGAGCTTCCGTGGAAAGAAGATCCATTCTAGCGTCGATTTAACGAACAGTTTCCACCACCTGGAACTTGAGGAAAAAATCCCAGTTGTTGACGGGATTTTTATTTGATAACCAAAGCTATATCTGGTCTCGTATGCCCTTTGGTGTAAAGACAGCGGGATGTGCGTTGATAAGAGCTCTAGACAGGAATCTAACTGAAGAGGTCAAAAGCTTTACTACAAGATATGTGGATGACATACTCATAGCGTCAGAAACAATGGAGGAACATTTGGTAAACCTAAACAAACTTTTGGATAATTTGAGATCCATGAATTTCCAAATTAACTTGAAGAAAACGCACTTTTGCCAGAGCGAGATTCTGTATTTGGGTCACATAATTGATGTTGAAAGCGTGAGACCAAATCCGGCGAAAATGGATGCAATTAAGAAATTCCCTACACCAACTAAAGTGAAACATGTTAGAGCATTTTTGGGGGTGACAGGTTTCTTTAAGGAGAATTGTCCTGGGTATACGGAAACAGAAGCACCGATGCAAGAGATGCTTAAGAAATCTAATCGATGGTCATGGGATGAGGAGTGCGACAGGTCCTTTAGAGCCACGAAAGTCCTACTTGAGAATTGTGTGAAGTTAGGATATCCAGACTTCGCGAAGAAATTTGTGATTCAAGCAGACGCTTCGTTGATTGGGATAGGCGCGATGTTTTACCAAGAGGACGCTGATGAACCCAAGAATCGATCATATTTGGCATTTACTAGTCGTCAACTTAGGAAGCACGAGAGAAACTACAATGTTACAGAACTGGAGTTGTTAGCAATTTTGTACGCGCTCCAACAATGGCGGAAGATGGTCTTCGGGTATTCCATTGTTGTCAGAACTGACCACCATGCGCTGACCTCTTTATTCAAAACAACGATGGCAAGCGAAAGAGTTACGCGTTGGTCCATTTATATACAGCAGTTCGATATCACCATAGAACACTGCCCTGGAAGGATGAGCATTATACCGGATGCTTTAAGCTGGAATCCTGAAGATGAGAACGAGACAGCAGCAGATGTACAACACCTAGCATTAACAGCTAAGGCTCGCGAATTTCTGGATAATTTGAAAGAAATTCAGAAGGAACAAGAGAAGGACCCATGGTTGATGATGATGATCAAGTTTTATAAGAAGGAACTACAGCCAGATTCACCTGAATATCGAGAAGCTCGTGCAAAGGAAGCAAAATTCCATTACGTCAATAATCTTCTTCACAAGTTCGTGGATGATGATCACACCAAACTTCGAATTCTAGTTCCAGCATCGTTACAGAGAGGATTGACGTGGCAAGTCCATGAAAGCTTAGCACATATCGGCACTGATAAAACTGAAGCAACAATAGGAGAAACTTTTACTTGGCCAAAGATGCGATACACCATTGATGAAGTAATTAGGACTTGTGATGCATGTCAGCGTACTAAGCCCAATAATTACATTCTGAAACAGCTTCCAAAACCTTTATTACCATAGAAACCGTGCGAACTTGTCGCAATTGATTGTTTCGGTCCTCTAGTGAAAGGAAAACGAGGATGCCGACACCTTCTTGTATGTGTCGATGTCTTTTCCAAGATGGTGGTATTATGTCCAATCCAGAAGACGACATCAAAGCAAGTCCTTAGCAGAATCCAGAACAAAGTCATTCCGACGCTTGGGCAGCCGGAATTCATATTATCGGACCATGGAACTTATTTTGCAAGTAGTGTTTTTAGACAAGGTCTAGAGAACTTAGGAATAAGACATGTTCTATCTAGCATTCGCCACCCTTGTGGGAATCCAAGCGAAAGAACGATTCGCTGTGTTGCAAAATATTACCGCGTCATGATTCCAAATGATCATAATAAGTGGGTCGACAGAGTAGGAGATATTGAGATGTGCATGAATACTACGAAGCACGAGTCGACAGGTCAAGTCCCACTAGTTGTACACCACAACAGGATGCCTGAAAGATCTTGGGATAAGATTATTACATGCCCAAGGGACTCTTTGTTAACACATGAGTTGCGAATTCAGAGAACCAGAGAACATATGAGGAGCCATGCGGATCGAAGATTGAGAAGATACAGAGGGAAGAAATTTCATCGTGAACTTCAGGAACAGAAACTAGTGCATGTTCGGAGACCACCTATATCAGATCCTAAGAACAAAGTATTTGCCAAGCTCTGTGCAAAATTTGTCGTCCCGTTCCGTATTATCAACAATTTGGGTAATAATGCTTATAGACTTGAAGAATTGAGCACAGGCGCTAAATCTGTTTTCAATAGTGCTAATCTCCAGCCATATTACCGAAGGGAACCATTTGATGAGTAAACGGGACAAGGAATGCAGAATCATATTGCAAAAATTAATTTGAGAGCCCACACTCAAAAGCACGTGGCTACGTGGTACCTGGGATAGCGATCTCTTGTTTGTAAACAAGGCGGCAGGTCTTGCCGAAGTTGTAAATGTGTGAGTGAGAGAGGGGAGGTCTAGCGAGACGTGTGAATGACATCTCAGAGGGGAAAATTGCAGCGAGAAGCGCTTACGCTAATTGGGACAGTAGAATGCACACTCAAGCAAACGAGTGAGATACTTAAGCGATGTTATCTATACTACAGTGGATATGTTTTTAAAATCCAAATCAATCACTTGCTTCGAATTTCAAAACCGTGCTGAGGATAAATGAACCCTTATTGATTTGCCGATCAATAACTCTTCATGATTTTTATTATTATTATTATTATTATTACTCATATCCCGACAGCACATGTTGAAGTAGGCTACGGAAGGCAAGTAGTGTGTTGCAACGCTTGCGACACAGGTGGCGTGGTAGCTATTCCTGGGGACGACCTAGTAAGCCGAGTTCAAGGCCGAACTCAGAGTGAACGCGCATACAATTTGGCGTCATTATGGGCGTGCCAGAGGTGAATTTCCAACCGATACCCGATTGAATCATCGAATCAGGAGAGAGACGCCTGACCCACGCGGAGATGTGCGTGCCATAAAAAGATGCTGAAAACACGTGTCAGAAGAACCGCCGATCCTATGGGATTCCGCATGAGTGCATAGAGACGTTCAGATAAAAAGAAGAAGTTTGATACTAGTCCCAAGTCTGTGAGCTGAAAACTGCAGATTATTTTTATGAATTACCCCTACCCAAATCCATTCTGCCAGTTTCTAATAAATTGATCGGTGATGAGTAGTTTGAGACACAATTTGATCAGGCGCCGAAAGGCATAGTTCACGCCAGTTTGAGATATAATTTTATCAGGCTCTGGTGAGCATAGTTCACGTCAGTTTGAACGAACATTTTACTGTGCTCTAGGGAGCAGAGTTCATGCCAAGTGGAGTGGAGATCTCTAGTTGAGATAAGCGCTACTCGGCATATGTAATTTGAGAGACTTTTAAATGCCAGCTGCGTGGCTGACTAGACTGAAATATTTTTGTGTTATATTTTGTGATTTATATGTGCGTGTGAATCAAGCAAATGCTTAGATAGGGCCAGTTCTACGTGGAGTAATCGCCCAGGACTCTTGAGTGAAAGTCAGTAGCTCATAGCGATTCTAGCAGAATAGAATATTAATTTTGAACATTTCCTTTTAAGAAGCCACGCCAAGATGTCTACAGCAAGGTCGATTGGTGGGATGATGTGCTACTCCTCTACCAGAATGTCGACGATGACGGCGTAATTTTCCTTTGGGAAATGCTCTGGGATGGAGGTCGATTTTCTGCAAGCTGGACGGTGATGTACAAACCATTGATTTATTCAATACGTAGCTAGATTAGACGCGGGAACGTTGTAAATAATTTTGTTCATAGTTTTTCTTGTGTATTTTAGATTTCGTGCATCGACACTCTTATTTTTTAAATGTACGTTGGCACGTGGCCAAAACTTTGTTTGATTGTATATTTTTCTTATGAGTCATTATTAGTATGCACGGCGCGTGCGTTGGGTTATTTTATTCATGCGAATGCGAAGTTCGTCTTGGTTGATAAATGGTGCTTTAATTCGAATTCATTTAATTTAGGTCAAGAGGGTAAATTTGATTAGATGCTTTACGAACAGGTTTTTATCCATACTAGGATTGCCGAGCGCAACACGTTATGATGTCACTGTAGAACACCTTAGTTCTATTTTTGAGTTTTTTATATCCCTTTTCAGGATCTTCAGTCACGGACTAGACTGGGAGCGCAAGTCGGTGGAAATATTTATGTCCTTTATTTCAGGTTTCTGTCAAACCCATACGTGTGATTCTTGTGTGTGAATTGTGTCAATGTGTGTGTATTTGGTTCTTCGTGATGAGGGGTAGAATGAGTCTACTGCCCTCAATTGTGGTTGTATTTTGATTGGGAGGGGGAGCTCTCTTGGAGGGTACCTTACCTTGTCCTGTGCTGATTCTTGGATTTCCGTGGGAAATGCTAAGATATTTTTATTTGACACACACGTATATTATGTGCTATTGGGAGCACGCTTCTTCGAGACTCGAGCCATTGCTACGGCAGATCGAGGTATTTGTCACGTGGGTTGGAAGATGTTGCAGATTCCACTTTGCGCCTGTCTAGGTCTGGTGATTCATCATATAGGCAGTCCAGCTACGACCGACTGACCCGTGTAAGCTATCTGTAGCAAACCTGTTCTTTTAATGATCATTGGATCATGATATTAATTTGGGAGTTCGGCATGTCCGTTACTAATTACCGCATAGCGTATGAGAATAAATATTTGTTGTTATGATGTAAATGTTGGCTTGAGCCTAGTGATTTCTGTGACTCATTTCATTTGCTTATATGTTATATTTTTGTTTGTCGTGACACCGTCGGGTGTATTTAGTATATCATGTAAAAATGGCAAGTGGCCATGTGTGTATTTTTCTCGTTTGGTCACGTGTTGATTTACTTGTGTTGATTTAAAAGTCCTAATTTTAGGCGTTAGTATTGATTACCACGGCAATTCTTTGATTCCAATTTCATGCGGAAATTATTGTTTTTGTCTTATTCAGTGTAGGGGGTGTCGGATAGTTTATATAGTGTGTAGTTTGTGTTCCTAGTGTCTGTCTAGCTCTAAGACAATGCAGATTCGTCCCCTGGAAGTTAATTGGATGGTAACGAATCTCGCATTAATTGTACACATCGTATCGCATGTAGCAAAGCCGCACACGCACATGTCATTGCAGTAATTTGGGACATTTGGTCCAGATGTTAACGATCTCTCCTGAGATCAGGCCTAGTTTGGCATTTTATTAATTCAAGTGGGTGTCATTTGTGAGTCCTTGTTTTTTCTGTAAATAATATTAATTTGTTGATCTGTTAATTAAATTCATATGTTTTAATCCTGGTATTCACTTTTTCCTGCATTTCATTTTGTTATATGTTACCCTGCATGTTACAAGAAGCGCTTAACAACAACTTTACGAAATGGACCGTTAAACCCCCGAAATCGAGTCTCATATGCTTCTTCGCAAGGGTTCAATAGGTATTTGAATTCCTACATTAACTAAAACTGGCCAATGTTGGCTATTTGGAAAATCCCCATGAACTGTCCTTGCTGTGGCAAGAGGTTGACATTTAGAGTTCTGACTAACAAAACAAAGTTCAGGGTTGGTTAGGATCTGTCAATGCGAGACCTCCTTTTTCGGGAAGGACTAGAAGTGAAGCTTCTAGTCTAATAAGCAAATGAACTTTACTAAGTAGGAACAGATTGAACATTGATGAGTAAATAGCAATGGAAACAGTTTGCCAATAACAGTGGTATTTTATTCAAAAAACATCTTTCAAAAGATTAACAATAAATAAATATATAAACACGTAATGGTAATGTGACCTTTGACAGGCCGACAACAAGCGAGCAAGATTTCATAAGCTTGAATGCCAACAAACCTGAGAATAAGTAACCACTTTGTGGCCAGTTAGTCTAAAGTAGAACTATGCAGGGTAAATTAGTGAGTAACTATAGTGCTCAATAATGGCTTAAAATCTAGCCTAGGACTGCACACTGAGAGTAGGCTAGTTTATTTACAGAAAAATCAACATTTACATGCCAGTAGTGATAACATCCCGCTAGTCGCCTGATAGTTACAAGGCGAGGATGTTTACAATTGAAATGGGAGCATTCCCAAAAACACCTTGATAGATTAAATAGAGAACAAGCCATTCACTTCGTCAGAGAGGTGAACTGGTGTTAAGCCCAATAGTTTATACAAAAACTAGAGAAAAGGATGATTTGTTTTGAAGGATAGTTACCATGCGAAAGAGAGAGAACAGTTGTTATCTCATAGCCCAAAATTTAAAGGCATAATACATGCTTAAACCACTTAATAGAAGGAAATAAGTTTAGTTTGGCATGGTTTGACAAGTTATTTAAGCCATGTGACATAACCCTAAAAAAGGAAAGATACATTTTTAAGTTTAGAAATGTTTTAGGTTATAATAAACACTTAGCTTGTTGGCGTTGGTGTAGAGGAATTACCACATAATAGAAATGGAGGAAGAACGTGTTGATCACTTTGTTCCGTCTTAGAAATGTTGAAGACTTCGTGCCCAGCAAAAAAGTGACGTAGGCCAAGTATCGATGTAAACTTATATAGATTTCGTAGAACTCGGTTTTGATCACTTTTTTCCGTCTTGGAAATGTTGAAGACTTCGTGCCCAGCACAGAAGAAAATTTGTTTATCGTTTTTGCTCACGACAAACTGACGTAGGCCAAGTATCGATGTTAACTTATATAGATTTCGTAGATTTTAGAATGCACTGCTGGTTTGACTAGAAGCATTTTGCGATGCATTAGCACACAGCGTTGCGCCACTTTCAAGAGTTATGCGAACAGCGTGAAGACGGCTGAAGATGAGTGACTGGCATTGTGACTTGCTGGAGACAGACTGTTGATGTAGGCCAAGGCAGGCTATATACCAGCCAACGTGCTGGATGCGTGATGTGGACAGATGACGTCGGCCAATACGAGAGCGTGGAGCTTTCTCAAAGCCGCTGAAGGCCAATCAGAGAAAGGGGCCAACTGAAAATGAACCTCGTGACCAGCATTACTTCCGGAAAAGTTCAGTATCGCGGAACACGTGCAAGCTGGTACAAATTGAGAAAAAAGGAGAGAATGACACTGACAGGTAAGAGGTTATGTTATAATAAAAATAAGTGAACTTTGTAAATTTCACTGAAAAGTGAACAAGGGTTGTAGTCCTTCTTCCAGGCCGCAGATCTAAAAGTCCCTTTGTCCTTTGAGTTAAATACTAGACTTAGATTGTTAGATTCAACCCAATTAGCAAGTCTTACACTATTCTCATTATCTTCATTGTAATTCCACATAGTATGGTGGCTATTGAAGTCGCCGATATATATGCTAGGATGAGGTAGAGTAGGGATCACTTCATCAGACCAGTATACTGCAGGTGGCTTGTAAACATTCGTTGTTGTAATGTTCTGAATTTTTATCACGATAATGTGAACAATTTGAGAGGTGTCCACAGAAATCAGATGTGCATTTTCAATATTGTTGTGAATGTAAGTAGCACAGCCGTAAGTATGGTGATAAGTAGCTCCTAAGACTTCATATCCTGCAACATGCCCTCTTGATTTAAAATTTTCCTCATTATCTATATGTGTTTCCTGTATAACAGCTACATCCACATACTTTTCAAGGAGCATTCGGGAGAGATATTGACATTTAGATCGACTAAGTCCTTAAATATTAATTTGCATTATCCGTAAGTTGTAACCAAGATGTCTTACTTGCTGTAGTTGCTGATCCTGAGAAGGACCGATTCTAAATCGTTCGCCAGGAGATCTGTAACAGATAGGTCTGGCAGCCATTTTTTGTTATTCGTTTAGCACCACCCAGAGGACACGTACAGCTTAAGGAATGCTGCGGCCTCGAATAACTTCATCCCCCGATGTAAGGAGTGTTTGGTCGTTACACTAACTTCTTTCTTACAGAATACTGTAGATCGCAACAGAGAACTCACTGCATTGGCTTTTCCACATACAATTTCTTTCCCCATACTACCAATCTGAGAGAATACACAGCCCAAGTACTTAAAATGTTCCACCTGCTCAAATTTAGTTCATCATGCCTGGCATTTTATTTTCTTGCGTTTCTTCCTTACCGACATAATCTTAGTCTTTGAAGTGCTGACATTCTTACCATACTCCCTACATTTCTGTTCAAGTCCTAACAAGTTGGTTAGCAAGCTTTGGATGAGTCCGTCATTACAACTGTACCGGTGATACAACCCACCACGGCATCTTCCGGACATTATTTTCCTAAGAAACCCTGAAAATAAAACACTGAACTTTCCTTTTCCCCAAAATGAAGTATTGGGAAATAAAATGGGAAATTTTATAATTACAGTATGCAATATTGTGCAATACGATTTGATGACTAACTTTGGTGGTAGGCTGTATCTCACGTGTTGACCTTCCCATGCGCTAATTAGAACGGAACGTTCCGTCAAAACTGCAATTTCAGCGATAATTTTAGCGCTAGTGTTCAAGGAGCATTTGTTCCATTTTCAAGATACCAACGTAAGTACAAAAGTTTTATAACTTGCTTGTGGCAAAACTTTCGGTCTAACAAACTTAACTGTGGCGCGCCTGATTGGACTTGAGTGGGCGCAAACACGAGCGACTGGTGTGAGGGACTGATAATTATTCTACGATCATTCAAAATATTGGAATATGTGACCTTGGTTTGTGTTGGTCACACTGTTAATCAGTAAACCTGCTCCATAGGGATATGTTTCTCTTTTGTTTTTGGTATGGTGTGTATAAAGTATGTTGTATCACCTTGTTCGTTCAGTTCTGTTCTAGTAAATGTCAAGTACATTAAACGTGTGTTCCATTTCAATTGCCTGTGTGCCTCGTAATCCTACAGGTTATGGGCCCAGCCACGAATCCACCGTACATATATAAAGTGCGTAAGATAGACTGCTCGTTATATGAACTGTGAATTTCGCTACGTATCGAAATCAACTTGTCTGCATCCAGCACCTCGTTACCGGCTATAGATAAGCTGCGAGGTAGTCTAAATTATGTGGATTGGCGATTCGAGATGGAAAAGTCCTATGACTCGAAGATCTGTGGAGCTGTATAGTTGGCTACCCGGATGGAGATACTACAACATCTGCGAAGAAAGCGAAAGACGAAAGTCGTGCTAGGGCCAGACTTAACCTCATGGTGGATAAATCAATTTTCCCAATCGTCATGCCTTGTAAGACCGCGAAGGAAGTCTGGGAAGCTCTTGAAAAGGCCTACTCAGATAAAGGAGTGAATCGGCGGATCGTCATCTTGAAGAAATTGTGCAAAGTTAAATTAAAGCACTACAAGACGATGGAACAGTACGGTATGTTAGTGAGGTTATGGGACATTCTCAGCAACTTGCGTCTATGAATAAGGCACTGGACGACGAGTTTGTGGCAGCTGTTATACTGAAAGGTCTACCAGATGAGTTTCAGCCTATGATTATGGCTCTGGAAAGTTCCGGAACAGATCTTACTGCAGACACAGTCCGAACCAAGTTGCTACAAGATACTACTTGGAGTGGGAAAAGTACTTCCAAGCCATCCAAGTATTCTGTTCTGTTTTCAAGAGAAGACAAGACGAAGAAGAAGCCCTTCTGCTGGAAATGCAAGAAGCCAGGACACTGAAAGCGGGATTGCAGGAAAGAGGAGATGCAGAGCTCAAATCAACAGAAGTCGATGAAAGACAAGATGATGCTGGCAACCGATAGACAGGCATTAAATGCAAGGGCCTCTAGAGGGGCCTGGTTCGTTGACTCTGGTGCTACTAAGCATATGAGTTCAAGCAAGACTGCGATGGTGAACTTCACTGCTGGTCCTAATCTGGAGATCAGTACAGCAAACAATCAAAAATTGTATGGCCAAGGATCTGGTAATGTAACTGGTCAATTAGAAAATGGTATTTCACAAACCTTGTTCAATGTAGAATACGGTATGTTCCTGGTCTCACTGCTAACCTTTTATCTGTGTCTGCTGCTACTCAAAATGGTTATGTTGTGGTATTCACCGACAACACTTGTGAAGTTTATGATAGTGAAAACTTTGTTGCTACAGGTAATGTAACACTGACTGCGGGTAATTTGGGGGGGTGTTTACCGAGTCAATGCTCTCAGTGCTCAAGCTAATATTTGTACAGAGGACTCAGAATATTTATGGCATAAACGACTGGGCCATCTTAACAACCACAGCATGAAGTTGTTAAGAGATGGTCTCACTCATTGAATTAATTTCTCAGATAATGGCTTTAAAATCTGTTTTTCATGTGCTGAAGGTAAACAAGCTTGACAACCATTTAAGTCAAGTAAGAGTAAAACTGTATGTAAAAATAAGCTAGATCTTATTCATTCAGACTTATGTTGGCCTATGCCAGTTACATCTTGGAGCAATGCTCGCTATTTCTTGACCTTCATTGATGATCATTCTAGAAAGGTTTTGTGTATTTCCTTGCTAAGAAAAGTGATGTTTTGGATTGCTTTATTGATTTCAAGGCACAGGTCGAGAATCAGTGTGAAAGATCTATCATGGTCCTACGCACTGATAATGGTGGTGAATTTTGTGGCAAAGCTTTTGAGAGCCTGCTTAAATCAAACTACAACTAGCTATTCCCCACAGCAGAATGGTGTAGCTGAACGCGTGAATAGAACATTACTTGATAAATGTAGAGCCATGATGAGTGAGTCTAAAGTAGATAAACGCATGTGGGCTGAAGCAATAAATACAGCAGCCTATCTTGTAAACAGGTCCCCAACCAGAAAAAAATCCAGGTCAAGTTCCAGAGGAGATCTGGACTGGCGACAAGGTCAATATGGAGCATCTAGGAATTTTTGGTTGTGTAGCACAAGTTCATGTCCCTGATCAAAGGAGAAACAAGTTGGATCCTAAAAGGGAAAAACACATTTTTCGTGGTTATTGTGAGGACAGTAAAGCCTATAGATTCATGCATCCTGTTACTCATCAACTTGTTAAATCCAGGGATGCACAGTTCTTTGAAGATGTGTTCCAGGAGGTGTCTGATGTGTCTCCAGGTAATGTTGGCCCATCCTTGCAGATTAATGAACCTGCAATGTTGCAGATCTCAGTTCCCACTGACAGTGAGGCAGAACCCGACAACTCAGAGGATGGGGCAGAGTGCATATGGGAACTTGAAAGCGTATCACCCATTAGCAGTGCTCGTGTGGCTGGGACTGTTGACTCAGCTGATTTAAGCTATATCCCTAGTGGAACAGATTCAGCCTGCAGTGATTCTGAGGGCTCTGCCACCATCGTCAATGAGCCAATGGAGAGGGATGCCGAAGTTAATAAAAGGTATCCTAGGCGCCAACAAAAGCATGTAGACATGTCAGACTATGGTGCATACTTGACTCTCACTGATGACCCTGAACCTAGTACAGTTAAGGAGGCACTGTCCATGCCTGATAGGGTTAAGTGGGAGCCGGCTATGAAAAGAGAAAAGGAGATACTTCAGTTAAATGACACCTGGGATCTAGTTGATAAACCCCAGGGCAAGAATGTTGTCAGTAGTAAGTGGGTTTTCAAAGTTAAAAGAGACTCTAATGGTAACATTCAAAGGTATAAAGCCAGACTTGTGGCCAAGGGCTTCACCCAAAGGTACGGAGTAGATTTTACAGAAACTTTCTCTCCTCTTGTTCGACACAGCACGTTAAGGATGCTGCTTGCCTTGGCTGTACAAACAGATCTGAAGGTGGTACATTGGGATGCTGAATCTGCTTTCCTCAATGGAAAGTTAGATGAAGAGATCTACATGTATCAGCCAGAAAGTTTTGTCAAGAAAGGTTCAGAGCATAAAGTTTGCAAGTTTAAAAATCTATTTATGGCTTAAAACGATCTTCTCGTTTGTGGAATGAGAGAGCTCACTCTGTTCTTGTCAAATTGGGTTACAAAAATTGTGCTGATGAGCCCTGTGTGTACTTTAAGAAACAAGTCCAAGGTATGGTAATTATTGCATTATAGGTGGATGATTTCATTGTGGCTTATAATGATGAGTATGAGATCAAGTCATTGAAGAACTGTATTGATAAAGAATTTAAGGTACGAGATCTTGGACCAATTTCTTATATTTTAGGTATTAAAGTAAGGCAAGATGAGAAGGATGGTACAATGTATCTTAGCCAAGAGCAGTACACCAGTGAGATTGCAAAGAAATATGGTTTGCACGTGCACGTCCCATTGGTACTCCTTTGGAAACCAAACCAAATCTTGGTGTTTCTGATACAGAAACTAGTGATCTTCCTTACAGAGAACTCATAGGTTCACTCATGTATTTAAGTGTTTGCACGCGTCCAGATATAAGCTATGCGATATCATATCTCAGTCAATTTAATCTTTGTTACAATGAATCTCACTGGTCTGCTGCAAAGCGAGTGCTGTGTTATTTAAATTGCACAAAAGACTTGTCTCTTAAGTTTGTCAGGAATGGAGATCAATTCATGGGATTTGTTGATGCTGACTAGGCTAATGATAGCAATGACCGAAAATAATAAAGTGGTTTTGTGTTCAAAATGGCAGGTGGTGCTGTATCATGGGGGCTCAAAAGCAAAAATGCACTTCCTTATCATCTACTGAAGCAGAATATGTTGCACTGAGTGAAGGTGTAAGAGAAGCTGTTTGGTTTAAACGTGTTTTGTCTAACTTTATAGATCTCAAGTCACCCATCATATTATTCAGTGATAGTCAATCAGCTCAAAGACTGGCAAAGAATCCAGTCCACCATAATAGGACCAAACATATTGACACTAAATATCACTATGTTAGAGATGCTTTGGATTCTAAAGTCATATACATCAAATATGAGGAGACTTCAAAAATGACTGCAGACATCGTAACAAAGCCTCTTCCTAAGCCTAAGCACATTTATTTTTGTAAAGACTTGGGTCCTAAATCATGTGCTCTACTCCCACAGGTTTAAGGAGGTGAGTTGGAATAAGTGACCATGGTTTGTGTTGTTCACACTGTTAATCAGTAACCCTGCTCCATAGAGATATGTTTCTCTTTTGTTTTTGTTATGGTGTGTATAAACGTATGTTGTATCACCTTGTTCGTTCAGTTCTGTTCTAGTAAATGTCAAGTACATTAAACGTGTGTTCCATTTCAATTGCCTGTGTGCCTCGTAATCCTACACAAAATCGGATCGTCAAATTGAGAACTACGTGTCTCGAAAATTCTATCACGGGCACAATTTTCACCCAATTTGCATGGTTGTCTGAACTATACAGCCTTACGTACTTGGAACATTCCAACATTACTCTCTCAATAGGATTCGTCTGTGGACTGAGAATTGAACTAAAAATGCGACTAATCTCAAGTCTGTCTATTGCTTCTTGAAACTCTGCAGACGTATACTGCGTTCCATGGTCTGTCAGCAGTCTTTCCGGTTTTCCTAACTTCGGAATTATGTTCTTCTCTAAATGGTACAATACAGTTTTCGTAGTGGCGTTCTGCATTGGGTTAAGCATCACAGTTTTAGAGAATACATCCATGGTGACTAACAAGTATTGGTTGCCACTAATACTCTTGGGTGCAGGTCCAAATATGTCCTGACTAAACAATTCCAACGACTTAGTTGGGATGATTGCTTTCGGCTTTTCCTTAAGTAGTTCAGAATTGTACTTGTTTTCTGACAGAGTTCATATGATCTGATTACTATTTCTATGGATTCTCACATATTAATCCAGTAGAACCTTTCCTGAGTATTGCTGTATGTTTTATCTACGCCGCCATGTCCGATGCTCTTATGCACTAACCAAATAACTGGCACAATTAATTCAGGTGGAATCACAATTCTCACCTTCGTGTGTTGGGCATCTACATACTTGCAAACGATGTCTCCATGAATGAGATAGTGAGTGGATTTTCCTCGTCTCCACGTGGTTTGCATCACGTACAGTCATTCTACCTGTCAATAACCTGTACAAGTTTCTTAACGGAGCGTATTTCCTCTGTTTTAACGCTATCCTCTGTAGTTTTTCCAGCGTTGCCTGGTCCTCATCATCCGTCTGGACTACAATTACTCTGACGTTGTTCTCAACTGTGGGGTGTCTTGATAGAATATCGGCTTGTAAATTATCACATACACAGTGGTTGCTTCAAATTGCTGCAGAGACTTCGTCCATCTGGTCATTCGATCACTCGATAAGTCTGATTTCAGCATGAATTCCAACGCTTTGTGATCGGCCCTGATAATTATCTTATGTCCTATCCATATTTCTTCCACTGATGGAGTGCGTTTATGACTGCTAGTGCCTCTAGTTCAGTCGTGAAATAGTTAAATTCACGAGGGCGTAATTTTCTGCTATTGAAGGAGATGTAATGGTTATTACCGTCTTGATCTTTCTGGTAAAGGACCACGCTAATTCATATCCTGGAAGCCCAACATAGGTTTTGTGCCTTGGGAACATAGGTGTGCTTGCCATGTAAGTAGTTGGACTCACGCGGCCGCCATCTTGTGAGGAGGAGTAGGTGCTAGAGCTGTCCAAAAACCACTACTGCACAGTTTTTTTTCCTAGGCACCTACAATTTATTTTTGGGGTAGATGGGGGTAAAGACCCTTCATTTACGTTAAACAAACTTTTTTGTAAAATTCTTAGTTTCCAAAATATAGGCAATTTTGAAAATTGACCATTTTTGGGAAAAATTGAAAATATGTTAATTTTTGTTCTAACGTTAAAGGACTTAAAGAACATTTGTTTGAGTCTATATATGACATTTTAGAATGATTATTTTTCAAAATATCGCCTACTTTCAAAATTGAAACTTTTTGGATTTTGTCCCAGAAACCTGGCACTTGGTTTTTGGGTATAGAGGGTAAATACCTGTCAATTATGTCAAACACATTCTTCTTCTTTTTCCTTTAGCGTTTGTCCCACCTTGTGGCAGGGTCTGCTATGTGGGATCGTAGTCGACATTTCCCTCGGTCATGGGCCATGTCAGGATGAAGATTGACAGCCTTTAGATCATTGTGCAGTGTATCGACCCACCGTTGCATTGGTCGCCCTCTGGGCCTCTTTCCAGCCACATCCAGTGTGTAAGCTGCTTTTGTCATTGTGTCGCCCTCTGCGCGCAGCACATGTCCAAACCATCTCAGACGGTTTTCCTGCATTTTTTCCCGATTGGAGCAACACCAAACCGATTTCTGATGGCATCATTTGAAATATGATCTAGCCTAGTGAAACCTGCTGACCATCTAAGCATTTTCGTCTCCATGACACATAGGCGACGTTCTGCTTCCTTAGTAGATGGCCAGCACTCCGTGCCGTAGAGAGCGACAGGACGAATGACAGTCCGGTAGATCTTAGATTTCAGATGGTCATTCATCCTACGGTCACAGGTGACGCCAGTTGTCATTAGCCACTTCGTCCAGGCTGCGTGTATCCTTGTGTTGACCTCGCCAGTAAGTCGCCCATCATCAGAGATAGTGGAACCATGATACTTAAATTTCGCTACACATGGTAAATCTTCTCCGTCAACAGTAATGGTGCCACTTCTTGTGTATCGGATGTCATGTATTCTGTCTTCTTCTTGTTGAGGCGCAGACCATATTGCGAAAGTCGATTGTACCACTCTTGTGTTTGACGTTGGAGATCAAGCTTCGTCTCAGCAGCCAACATGACGTCATCTGCATAGAGAAGTGTCCATGGTAGCGGCTGGTGCAGGTCTGACGTTACAGTGTCCATCACAATAATGAACAGCAGTGGTGTTAAGGCGGAGCCCTGGTGGGCACCTACGGTGATGCAGAAGTCATTTGACGCTCCCGCGGTAGCTAGGACATAGCTCCATGGTTCTGCGTAAAGCAGCTGCACCCATTTAAGGGAACATGTCTGTGAACGACCATAATTTTAACTACAAATTACACGCAAGATATCACAACAAGTATGGTTCATATACACATGAAATTCACTGTACAACTGGAAATAACCTCTTAGAACAATAATATAGCAAATAAAATTTAGTGTGTCTTTGAAAATTAGCCTATTTTCTCCGTCATAAGTAATTAACTTTCTGGGATTGTAGACAATTTTTAGGTACCCATATCTTCGAAACTTATCAATAAAATCCACCAATTTTTTACTGAGTACAGAGAATGTGTGTGTGCACAAAGTAGACTACTATGGAGAACATTCAGAAAAAAATGAATTAATAGCTTTAATTAAAACTTGGTACATAAAAATACAGCAATTTTTGTTGGGTGTAGCTGATGTCAAGTCCTTATTTTTTTAGGTAGGTCCATGATTGTAGTCTACTTTTCTTCAATTATCATACTGATTCTGTGTACAAAGTTTCAGCCCTCTAGCTTTAATAGATTTTGGTCTATTAAATTAAATATATCAGAAAAAAAAACTTTCGGGAAACTGGACTTAAAGTTCAACTTTGCTTTTAATGTAAGTTGTGGCCTAACCTGTTGTGTTTAATGCATTCCAGCCCCATAATCATATTGGTTCTGATGTTCTTCATCCTCTGTCTTCCTATTAATATTTCTTTTTCTCGTTCTTGCCTCCTTGGAAGTCTCATTGAACATTCTGACTGCCTCGGCAACTCTTCTTCTGTCAATAGCAGTTTCCTTTTTGAAGCACTTGATCGCACCTTAACCTCAATCTCACCTATCTCACCTGAACCATTACTGGTATTTATCTGTGTATCTTGCTCCTTTGGTGAAAATCTATTTCCGTAGAACTTCCGCCTTCCAGTACCAAATTTACTAATCCTGGGCATATCCATGGAAACGCTTAGTATTTATTTCTTAAGAAAAACAATTGTAATGAATACTGTTGTTTATTTCTTACTGATTTGAAGAAAGATGAACATCGTGCACGTTAGCCAACTTCGGAAGTTAAATTTACCATATTTAAATGGAAATTAAATTTGCTGTCCAAAGTGACTTGCTTAGCATGTAATATGAAGTTAAAATATATTTCACAGGCAAAGGGGTGTGGCAGAGTTATGCAGATGTTCAAGATTATGGCTCTTTAAAGTCGAGAAACATTAATAATATACACTTATTGTATATGGTTGGATTCAGTAAAGACTGGGAAATATTATAAGAGCAAAACATTTTTTTTTTATTTTTTCCAAAAATTCGCGTACATGTTCCCTTAAGAAGGTGTTCTGGGATGCCGTGTTGACGGAGCGCTAACCAGATTAGTTCATGTGGCACCCGATCAAAAGCCTTCTCAAGGTCGAGGAAAGCAAGATGCAAAGGTTTATTTCTTTCGGAGTATTTCTCAACCAGTTGCCGTACAGCGAAGATTGCATCTGTTGTGCCGCAGTTTTTCACAAAGCCTGCTTGGTTCCATGTGATTTTGGCAATCGCACGAATTCTTTTGTCAAACACATTGTTTTTGTAAATTTCATAGTTTACAAAATATAGCCCATTTTTAAAAACGAACATTTTTTGGAAAAATGTCAAAACTTCTATGTTTTGTTCTAACGATTAAGGACATAAAAGCCATTGGTTTGAGTCTATATATGACTTTTTAGGATGATTAGTTTTCAAAATATAGCCTACTTTCCAAATATTTTTTGGAAAAATTTAAAGAATATAATATTTTTGACAGAGAGTGGGATAGACGTAGATGTTGGAGTTAGCATATGATTTTATATTATTATTAGTTCAAACATATAAGCCTACTGTCCCAATTTACTTTTTTTTGGAAAAATTTGGTATGTATAATGTTTCTGACTAGGCGTGAATGGAGTTGAGAGGCAATCATTAACCTTAGAGTAGTTTGGATTCTTGGAATTTTAGTGTGTTGTTGTTGCTTACAAACATGGCGGTAAGCATTAAGCTATCATAAAACGGCTGAGATACTTTCCAAGAACAAGAGAAACATATAGCCTACTGTCCCAATTTACCTTTTTTGAAAAATTTGAAATGTATAATGTTTTTGACTAGGCGTGGAATGGAGTTGAGAGACAATCATTAACCTTAGAGTAGTTTGGATTCTTGGAATTTTAGTGTGTTGTTGCTTACAAACATGGCGGTAAGCATTATGTTATCATAAAAAGGGCTGAGATACTTTGCAAGAACAAGAGAAATATCCTCTAATTACATTGACAAAAAATAACTTGTCAAATAAGCCATTACAAATAGGGCACCACAAAATAACTTGTCAAATAAGCTATTACAAATAGGGTACCACTTTTACGCCCCACTTTTGCACCCACTTTTGCACCCACTTTTCACCCACTTTGCACTCACTTTTCACTCACATTTACACCTACAGTACTTTGCACCCACTTTGCACTCACTTTTACACCCACTTTGCACCCGAACATTACATCATCTGACATAATAATAGAAATAGGCATAGTTGTTGTTGTTGCTTACAAACAGGTATGGTCACTTCAGGTGAGGTTAGCTAGGATTAGATTAGGATAGGTTCAGTAGACAAGTCAGGCGTGGTCAGGTTAGGTTAGGTGAGTTGAGTGAGTGTTGATATCGGCCGCTAGGTAGCATGCTGGTAGTTGAGTGGGGTGTTGATATCGACCGCTAGATAGCATGCTGGTCGTTCAGTAGTGATGATGTGGATTTTTTTTGTTTGTTGCTAAGGATAAAATATATACCCTAGACAAGGCTACACATGTTAGTTCTGAACACTTAGTGGTTAATTGTATAAATTGAATTAAAATACACAGCTTATACAAGCACGTTTTGCGGATGGGAGGGGTGAGAGGCTGGCAAAAAGGAAATGTTTTATTTTAATGATACGTCAAGTCCTAGTAGGCGTGATTTATAGTAGGCACAATTGATAGTAGGCGTAATTGATAGTAGACGTGATTAATAGTAGGCACAATTGATAGTAGATGCAATTGATAGTAGGCGAGATTCATATTAGGCGCGATTAATAATAGGCGCAATTTGACATGGGCGCGACTCAGATCATGTTTGATATCACCAAGTTACAGTGTCAATGTTTACACCAAGTAGTTGGCAGAGAGGAGATATTTTAAGACTTAACCTCAGCTCACCTAACATAACCTTTCTTTACCTAACCTAACTTTGTCACGTGGCATGTTCTACAAGTTTAGACTTGCTCTAAGACTGATTATGACGTCATAGATAGATGGGAGAGGTGGGAGGCTGACAAGAAAGGAAATGTTTTGGTTGAATGAAAAGTCATGTTCTAGTAATCGCGATTGGTAGTAGACGCAATTGATAGTAGGCGCGATTAATAGTAGACGCAATTGATAGTAGGCGTGATTGATAGTAGGCGCAATTTGACATGGGCGCGATTTATAGTAAACGCAAATGATAGTAGGCGCGATTGATAGTAAGCGTAGTTAGACATGGGCGCGATTTATATTAGGCGCAATTGATAGTAGGCGTGATTGATAGTAGGCGTAATTGATAGTAGGCGCGATTGATAGTAGGCGCACAATTGATAGTAGGCGTGATTTATAGTAGGCGCATTTGATAGTAGGCGTGATTGATAGTAGACGCGATTCATAGTAGGCGCAATTTATAGTAGATGCAATTGATAGTAGGTGCAAGTGATAGTAGGCGTGATTGATATTAGACGTGATTGATATGGGTGCGACTCAGATCACCTTTGATATCATGAAGTTACAGTGTCAATGTTTACACAAAGTACAAGAGAGAGGGGATATTTTAAGACTTAACCTCAGCTCACCTAACATAACCTAACTTTACCTAACCTAACTTTGTCACGTGACATGTTCTACAAGTTTAGACTTGCTTTAAGACTGACTATGACTATGACGTCATAGATTGATGGGAGGGGTGAGAGGCTGACAAAAAAGGAAATTTTTGGTTTAATGAAAAGTCATGTCCTAGTAGGCGCGATTGGTAGTAGGCGCAATTGATAGTAGACGCGATCAAAGGTAGGCGCAATTGATAGTAGGCGTGATTGATAGTAGACTTGATTGATAATAGGCGCAATTTGAGATGGGCGCGATTTATAATAGACGCAATTTATAGTAGGCGCGATTGATAGTAGGCGCAATTGATAGTAGGCGTGATTGATAGTATACGTAAATAATAGTAGGCGCGATTGATAGTAGGTGCAATTGATAGTTGGCGCGATTCATAGTAGGCGCAATTGATAGTACGCGTGACTATCCCAAAATGATAAAAGCATGTAAAACTTGTTATACCAATAAAATAATCTAATAAAATAGATTGTTGTTGTTGTTGTCTCCCATGTCTATTGTCATACCCTAACCTATAAACGGAGTACGTTTTTATTTTTATTTTTACTAGAATGGGATGTAAGTCAACGTCATAGGTGTACGTTAATCACTGATAGTCAGTCTGTGGTCAGTTGGACTTGGTCCAGACAAGTGTGAACATGTTGCGCACACTTATTGTGGATTGCCAAGGGTTTATGCACCCACTTTGCACCCACTTTGCACTCACTATTACACCCACTTTGCACTCACTTTTACACCCACTTTACACCCGAACATTACATCATCTGACATAATAAAAATAGGCATGGTTGTTGTCGAGACCGAGATAAGAGCGGGGGTAATGAATTTATAGTGATAGGATCGGAAAACCCATTATCACTTTAGTAGTGACATCGAGCAAAAATTAAAATAAATCGTGTTTTTGATAGAGTGGGATAGACATAGTTATAAGAGTTGAGAGTCGATAATTCATCTAAAAGTACTCTGGAATTCATGGAATCTTAGTGTGTTGTTGTTGTTGCTTACAAACTGGTATGGTCACGTCAGGTGAGGTTAGCTAGGATTAGATTAGGATAGGTTCAGTAGACAAGTCAGGCGTGGTCAGGTTAGGTTAGTTGAGTTGAGTGAGTGTTGATATCGGCCGCTAGGTAGCATGCTGGTAGTTGAGTGGGGTGTTGATATCGACCGCTATATAGCATGCTGGTCGTTCAGTAGTGATGATATGGAGCGCTAGGTATCATACTGGTCGTTCAGGTAGTTTCCATAGTCACCGCTAGATAGCGGAAACATACTTTGCGTGTCGCATGTGGCTATTTGACAAAGTTTTACTGTGTGAAAAATCGTGCTTGTATAAGCTGTGTGTATAAATTTAATATACAAGTAACCACTAAGTGTTTAGAACTAACATGTATAGCCTTGTATAGGGAATATAGGGGTCCTTAGCAAGATAGAGTGTCTAACACACGTGTTTACAGCCTTTTGATATGCAGTAAGTACCTGATAACCTTGAGTAGGTTAGGTTAGGTAAAGTTAGGTTAGGTTAGGTTAGGTAAAGTTAGGTGAGGAAATGCTTGGTTCGGTGAACTGAGGTTATGTTAGGTTAGGTAACGTTAGGTTAGGTTAGTCGAGGTTAGGTGAAGTTGGGTTCGGCAAAATGGTTGAGCTATGAATTAAACCCACCTCTTTTTAGTTTTGCCTCACAAGGCTGAGTGTACCCCGTTCCAACCCTCAGCCCAGAATTAAATTTCTTGGTTAATGTGGGAATCAAACCCAGACCTCGTTTTTTTGTTGCTTCTTTTAGGGTTTCGTGACATTATTGACAAATAGCCTCGCGTACTTGGTAGAGTGTGGAATTTGCCTAATAACCTGTGTTATTGTAATGGATGTATTAGTGTGTGTATTTGTAATAAAATAAGGATTAGAATAGAGGCTGCCGTGGCCTTAAGTTAAGATATACCCCTGCATTTGCCAAGAGTAAAAGTTGAGGTATAAATGAAACCACATTTTCACACTTTCACCTCATGAGGCTGAGTGTACCCCGTTCCAACCCTCAGCCCAAAATTTAAAATCTTGACAGAGCCAAGACTCGAACCCAGGCCTCCACAGTAACAGCTAAGAATGCTAGCCACTACACCAAAAAGTGGACATATGGCGGAGTTAATAGTTTGCGTTCATCCACTCGCAGCTCATCATGGCATTTGTGCAGTAATAATCACTCCAAATATCCTTCCTCTTGTCGCATAGTTCGTTCAGAAGTTCATCATATGCTCCAGTGCAGGGCAGCATCCATTGACTTCATATTTCTTCTATATAAAATTGTTGCTTGGTTAAGATATACACAAGGCGAGAGGGAGTGTATTTCGAGAGGTTGAGCACCTTCTTCAAGAACACCGCCTTCACTCTTTCAATTCTCATCAGATCTTTTTTAGTCAGGAGGTTCCATAAATTTTCCACTGCGTATGTTACTATCGGTGTAATTTTTAGCTTGAACAGTCCCATTGCTGTATGGAGGGGAATGCTTGCCAATTTGTCTTAAATCATTCATTGCCACCGTTGCTGTGTCAACTTTGTCTTGCACGTGCTTTCCAAATACAACTCCCTGTGGTAGAAATACTACTCCTAGGTACTTGAAGTTATTTACTGATTTTAGAGTTTTTCCTTTGTACTCTGCATAATGATGAATCGGTTGTCTGCCTCCTCTTCTAAAGGTCATGAACACTGTTTTATCTTCGTTCAGTCTGATTTATTTTTGTCGGCCCAGTTTGCCAGTCTGTTAAAGGTTTCTTGTAGCTTCCCAAGTGAAGTGGATGTCAAGATCATATCATCTGCATACATGTAGATAGAGACGTTGTCATGACAAAAATATTTATTTATTTATGTATACCTTCAACAGAGCTTAGGCTCCAATTACAGAAGGCATACATTGCACTGTATTGAATTTTTACAGATTTAACAAACAAACAAAAAAATACATACTAGGTCTATATTAGAAACAAAAAATGAAAGAAGTATAGAAACTATTTGACAACATTACAGATTACATTCCATATAGGTAGTTGCTAACATTTACAATTTATTCATTAACAATGTAAGAATTGTAGCTTTTAAAACCATAATATATGCTGGTAATGCAGAGCTGAAGTCTAAACTATTGTTGATTTTGGCAAGTTTATTGTACATCAGACACATTCTTACTAATGGTGAATTTTTATAATATACTGTTTTTGGTATTTTGCAAACTAAGAGATCTCGATTTCGCAAGTTTCCTGCTCTGGCATTGAAATGAATCTGCTGCAAGAAGCCACTGTTGTCCAACATTCCATTAACTGTTTTATAAAAAAAAACACCTCCTGTAAGTGTTCGCGCCTTGCTGCCAAGCTAATGTAGTTGAAATCAACCAGTAGTTGAGTGTATGATTTATTTGCTTTAAATGCAGATATATTGTTGTCTTTGTAATATAAGTACCTTAGAAAACATTTTTGAACTTTTTCCAGGCTCCCTTCCAGTGATTTATAATACCGTTGCCAAATAACTGAAGCATATTCTAACTTGCTACGAACCAAGATTTTGAATAGATGATCGATGGTTTTAATGCGCCTAAACTCTTTAGTTGTCCTAATAACAAATCCCAGAGTTTTGAATGCCGAATTGGCTCAGAAATAGATGTGCTGCTTACAACACATGTTATGTGTTAAAATAACTCCCAGGTCCTTGATAGACATAACTGGTTTTAAGTTTGTTCCATTAATTGTGTATGTATAATCAGCTGTACATTTTGCTGATGAAAATTTTAGGTAAAATCATGTGTTTATATTCAGTGCTAGCTGATTTCTAACGCTCCAGATAAAAACACGGTCAATGTCTTCTTGTAACTTTACTGCGTCTTCTAAATTATTTATAACTTTGTAGATTTTAAAATCGTCTGCATATAATTGACATTCTGAATGTTTTATTCTTTGTGGTAGATCATTGATGAATATTATAAAAAATAATGGGCCAAAATTTGATCCTTGTGGGACTCCGGAGTTGGCTATGAATTCGTAGGATTCATACCTATTATAAAAAACGTATTGCCGTCTACCGTCATCCTCCACAATTTTGAGTCACATCATGGTTGCTATATTAAACAGTAGGGGGCTTATTGGGTCCCCCTGTAGTACCCCCGTGGTTTGTCCAATATTGTTGGATTCCATTCTGTTGTCGTCAATTTGTACGAAGTTATTAATTAAGATGTTCCTTATCAGCCTTGTTAAGTAGTGCTGTTGCCCTAGTATAGAATCTAATTTCTCCAGCATATTCTTCCTATTCAATGAGTCAAACGCCTTGGAATAATCAATAAAGGTCACGTTCAGCTTGCCTCTTTCATGTCTTAAGGCCTCCTCAATATCACTTTGAAGGCATTTGATTACAAGTATGGTAAACCGTCCTCTTTTAATCCAAACTGTTCTTCGGGATTTTGATGTTCTGTTTGATCTGTCAATCTCACTGTAAGTAGTTTTGTTAACAATTTAAATCCTGAGCACTCCAAAGCTATGCCCCGGTATTCGTCAGGACAACCTGCGTCTTCCTTTCCCTTATACAATACTTTCAGTGTGGAGTGCCGCCAGTTTACCGATATATTCGCTTGTATAAATCACTGGTTGAGGAGAGCCAGCCATTCTCCTATCATAACCTCAAAGGTATCTTTTATGTAATCGTTATAGATCCAATCTGGGCTACAAGCCTTATGGCTCTTAGCTGTCTCACCACTGGTTCAACCTCTTCACCTGTGAATGGAATCATTTCACTACTGCTCTGTTGCTCTGCATTAAAGACTGGCCTCATGTCATTCAATTGTAGTACTCCTATAAAATGCTTTTCCCAATCCTCGATTGAGATGTCTCTTGGAAATCATGGTTGCTTTGCATGTAGAGTCTTGTAGAGGTGTCGATTTGCTTCTCCAACATTTTTGCTTCTTCTCCCTACTGAAAGGATATTCGTGTTTCCTTCAGTACGTCTTTATACGCTCTACCTTTATCCCCGTTTTCTTGTAGATCTTCTTGTGACTGATTTTGACTTGCTATGTGTAGCGCTTTCAGTGCATCTTTCCTTGCTCGATAACATTCCCCATTATACCAAGGTTTAGCACGTCTCTGGAATGGGCAGCGTGGTTCAACTGCTATTTCAATTATATTCTCTATACGCTCTAAATCCACATTCAAGTCGTCCTTATATTGTGGTACTCCATTTGTTTCCACTATAGATTTATGGAGTCTTTCCATGTTTATCTTTCTGGTGAGATGATTATAATGTGTCTTGATGTTTGGTGCATCATTTCTGACGTCTATTTCAAATTCCACTTCTGCTGGGATGTGCTCCCGTATAACTACGTCTCCCCTTACTCTTGTATTTAGGAACTTAGTGCGTTTCATGTTTGTGAAGATGAGATCAATGGTACTACCGCCGTTGTGACATACGTATGTTTTCGCTTATGGGTCATTAACAAGTGATAGACTTTCACCCTGCAGGAAATTCAGTACAGCTTTGGATTTGTTATTAAGTTGGTCTATCCGACAATTGAAATCCCCTGCTACAATTATCATTCTAGGTATTTCAATCTGCTTTCTGTAGCACGAAGTGTAGTTCTGCTATTGTTTAAATTCTGGTTGGAAATAAGCACCTATCAGTTCTAAGTATTTTGTTTCAACCATTATTATGTTAGGGCTGCTATATACCGTTCTAGTTGGAGCAAGTTACGGATTTACTAGACAAGTTATACCACTGCTGGGTATGCCTCTCTCACCTTGCGATGCCAGTGTGTGCATAGCATACATATTATTTCCACACCACTCTCGAGTCAAGAATGTTTCGGTGAGGATTGCCAATGAATAGTCTTGTAAGACATCTCCCGGTAGTGTCTTTATTGCACTTGAAAGTCCCTCTATATTATATAATGACACTGAGCATAATGTGACATGAAAATGACCATGTTAGCACTATTTCTAATTGACGAAGTACAGGGTGTTTGAAAAAGAACTCCCTAGTTTTAATGTGTCCTAGAATCTGTACAAAGTGACATACACTATTCTAGTTTGTGGTGTGTGGTAGGTTTTATTTCATGAAACAGTTGCAACTTGTAGGGGCGCAACTTCAGTCTTTTAGGTACAACATCATACACAGTACCTTCAGGCACTCCTAATTGTAGACTACGCGTGACCAATGACTTCTTCGCGCTCCAAACACAGAAAATACGGATCTGTTCAACAACATCTTCAGACGTTCTCGGTCTACCAGGTGATTTTGCTTTTAAAACACTACCAATTTCCTTGAAAGACTTAACCCAATGACGGATAGTTTTTGCTGTAGATGCTTCACCACCATTCTGAAGTCTAAAATTACGTTGCACTGTTATGACTGACTCAGTTTTCACAAGCCAAATAACACACTGCGCTTTCTGTTGCGGAGTACACATTGCTAATGAGTTGCCCTGCGCTGCGTGCACGCACGCCTGGACTGAGGGAACAAACACTGGGGCCGTCTCAAGGTCAAGTAGAACTGCCAACTGCAGGGGAGCCAAACTTGGAGAGTTGATGAATCACACACCAAAAACTAGAATAGTGTATGTCACTTTTTTGTACAGATTCTAGGACACATTAAAACTAGGGAGTTCTTTTTCAAACACCCAGTATAATAAGCCCTGAAGATTAAAAACTTCAAGTCAATATTAGTTAGTACTTTTTATTGAACCGGTCTCGGCCACATTGTCGCCTTCCTCAGCGCAAATAATGTGAATAGAAAAGCAAGACTTACAGTACATGAAAAAAATACCATAAAAGAAGGTTGTTCTCAAAACTATTTCTAATAAAAGCTTAAAAATACACATACCGTACAATAAAATAAAAAAACAGATCTGTTACAAAAATACAGGGTCGTCGAAAAAGGTTGCAGCAATTTCAAAATATCATAGCTCAGGAACTATTTGAGATATTAAAACGAGTATTTTTTGTTAAATTTACCAACTCAAAAAGTTGGGTTTCTCATACCTGATAATGTTTTTTAAGTGCGCTCCCTTGGTTGCTCTACAAACATCCAGTCGATAGTTGATTTTGGCCCAAGTGCGCTGGATTATCGCAGGCGTGATTGTAGCAACAACAGCGGTGATGCGTTGTCTTAAATGTTGCAGTATTGTAATTTATATAATAACTTTCTGTTGGTTAGAGGTTGACCAAAAGCAACATGCCACACCGTTGGGCGATATTGTAATATCTTCTTAATACTTGCCCCTCAGTTGGGCGATATAGTAATTCTTAATAAATCTTACCTCTGAGTAGTGGGACAATATACTTGCTTAAAATGAATCCACAAGACATTTGGATAGACTTCACAATACTGTATATTTTAATATTCTTCTTGCATTTTCTTAAACATGGCTTTCTTTCCTTCTCCTATTACTAAAAACCAGAACATTAACTCTTCCATAAGCCAGCCTCCATACAATCCTCAACACTAAGAGCTATACAATCCATTCACAAACCATAAAATAATTCGCTTCCCATTCCTATTTTTCTATATCCAACTAGGTTCAATTCATCAGACACAAATAAACATTAGGGAAGGGAAGCTGCTGGGCCATGTCTCTATCACACTCAGAGGTAACTGTCTGAAACTGCCACTGAACCCAGGAACCCAGAAATGATACCAAGGTAATCTGGTAAAATCATAAAACTACCCCAGTATATAAAACTTGCCCCAGAAATGAAAATCTTTGATAGAATGTTGAAAGCTTATCTGCAGTTCCATTGTTTTTACTCTGTAGTTGAATATCTTAGTCTATAGGAGCGATGGAATCAATAATTATATTTTATTTTTCAATTTTAATTGTAATACCTAGCTGTAAGTTGTTGTATTTATAGAATTAAGTTTTCATATTATGATAATAGAGTAAGGTGTAAATAGTTGTCCAATAAGATTGTATCTCTTAAGATCTGTTATAATAATAAGTTATAAATAGTTATAGTATTCGTATTATGTACATATTACTACTTTTATTTTATAGATGTACATTCTGACGTGTCCTATATCCGAAATGTATTGTATACATGTGTTTGATCAAATGGAATTAATAAAATCTATCTATCTATAATATATTAACAAATAACATGCATACAAACTCAAAATACAACATTCACAAAATTATACAGGTGTGGATTCTGACACTCGAGGTACTCACTTATTCCTGCTGACTGGTATTATATATTTCACAAGTCAACCCCAATGTTATTACGACCATGTAAATAAACTCGATCCTCTCACCAGGATAATTACTGTTGCCAATAAGTAGTGTCAAATATTAAGACGATGACCGAACAAACATTCCATTACTTCATTAAAGCCTCCGCAGAATACAACATATCGCATATCATTATATTCTGATCAAATTTTTATAAATACAGATAAATATCACCATTCAATAGAAGTTTATCGTTCGGGTTTTAGTGACCACCATGGACAAATACTGAGTTTTGAAGTATCCGAAGTAATCAATAATAATGATAATGGAGTAAAATCAAAGTGCAGGTCATTCACTGAATCAAATGTTACATATTTCAATGACTTATTAAATAAGGAAACATGGTCAGAAATTTATGAACTAGAAAATGTAAATGATAAATTTAATGCATTTAACAGTACCCTAAAACACTATTTTGAAATAGCATTCCCCTTTAAACGAAGAACTGTTCAAAATAACAAAACTAGCAATTGGATAACAACAGGGATTATAAATTCATGTCAAAGAAAGAAATTTCTACACAAATTATATAAACAATACCACACAACACCTGAATTCAATTTATACTACAAAAAATACACTAGCATATTAAATAAGGTAATAAGACTAGCAAAGAAAATGCATAATGATAATTTTATTTTCCAATCATCTAATAAAGAGTGATAAAGAAAGAAACTGGAAAATCTGCTAAAATACAAAGGAACATTACACTGACCAGAAATAATAAAGTGATTAGTAATCCAGAGGAAATAGCAAACACTTTTAATGACTATTTTCTGGAAATTCCACAAAAATTAATAAATAAATCACAGGTAAATACACTAAATTCTAATAATAAAATAAATACATGCAGTGATTCTTTATTTATAAATCATGTCACAAGTGAAGAGGTAAGAATAGTTATAAAAGAGCTAAAAATAAATTCTGTGCTGGCATTGATGGCATCCCTGATGCAATTTTAAAGAAATGTGCAGAAAATATAATAAATCCACTTACGCACTTAATAAACAGTTCAATTCTCTCAGGAACTTACCTGGATATTTTGAAGTTATCAAAAGTAATTCCAGTGCGCAAAAACGGTTCAAAAGATGAATTAGATAACTATCGTCCTATTACCTTACCAACTGGTATTGCAAAAATTGTGGGAAAAATTATGTATAAGAGACTGATAAGTTTCATAGAAAAAAATAAAATATTATCAAACTCACAACATGGATTTAGAACGGAAAAATCTACACAGACAGCAATTTACGAATGTAGTAATAGTATACTGAAATTAATTGACAATAAGGAACATGTAACTGGCCTATTCTTGGATTTATCGAAAGCATTTGAAGTTGTTGACCATAAAATCCTCCTTGCCAAACTAAATCAATATGGTGTTAGAAGTCTAGCTAATAAATGGATAGAGTCTTACTTAACAAGGCGTAAACAAATAGTAAGCTTGAGACACAAGGATGATGGAACCAAATTACTTAATGAAACATTGTCCAATGAGGGAATTATTGAATTTGGAGTACCCCAGGGATCGGTTTTGGGCCCACTACTCTTTCTTCTATATATCAATGATATAACACAGAACGTTCATTCACATAAGGAAATTTTGTTTGCGGACGATACAACACTCGTAATAAAAGGTGAAACTAAACAGGTCATACAGCAGTCTGCTGACTCCGTTACAGGAGAGTTAACCAAATGGTCACAAGATAATCGCCTCATAATAAACTATAAAAAGACAGTATGTCTAGATTTCCACACTATACAGAATAGGAATCCTGCGATGCCCAATATAACATTAAATGGTCATCAAATAGAAAATAAATCAGAAACAAAGTTTTTAGGACTATGGATACAACAAGACTTGAAATGGAATAAACATATACAATATCTGAATACTAAACTGAACTCGATGTGCTTTGCGTTACGTATTTTGAAAACCTGCACTAGCATGCACACATTAAGAAATACTTATTTTGCTTATTTCCATTCATACTTAAGATATGGGATCATATTTTGGGGTATGTCGCCAGATGTACTAAGCACGTTTAGGATACAAAAGAGGGCGATTAGAATTATGGCAAATGTAAACTCTAGAGAATCATGTAGACCTCTGTTTAAAGATTTAAACATTCTCCCACTGCCCTGCATGTATATCTTTGAAAGTATTATGTTTTTTAAAAATAATTTAATGAATAAAGATGTTTTTCTTAAAACAAACAATGATGTTCATAGGCATAACACAAGACAAAATCAAAACATTCATATTTCACACACACAAGCATATATCAAAAAGGAACTTTTCACACTGGAGTTAAATTATACAATAAACTACCCCAGTATATAAAACTGGCCCCAAAAATAAAAACCTTTGATAGAATGTTGAAAGCTTATCTGCAGTGCCATTGTTTTTACTCAGTAGTTGAATATTTTAGCGTATAGGAGTGATGGAATCTATAACTATATTTTACTTTTTTAATTTAATTTTAATACCTAGCTGTATGTTGTTGTATTTATAGAATTAAGTTTTCATATTATGATAATAGAGTGAGGTGTAAATAGTTGTGCAATAAGATTGTATCTATTAAGATTTGCTATTATAATAAGTTATAAATAGTTATAATCTTAGTAATATATACCTGTTAGTTCTTTTATTTTATGCATGTAAATTCTGACGTGTCCTATATCAAAAATGTATTGAATGCATGTATTTGACCAAATGGAATTAATAAAAATCTATCTATCTATCTATCTATCTATTCCTCAATAAATAATTAATTAATTCCACTGACTTCAAAGGTCACGAAGTAAGGCCTACGTATATTTCAACTTCTAAAGTATAACGTTGCCTAAAACTGAAGAATCAACTAAATCAATCTCATTAAATATGCGGTGCTATTTCAGTTTTCGTCTGTACATCTCAATGGCTACCCATTTCTCTTATTAATTCCAACAACAGATGATCGATCATAAATAAAATATAATATCCTCCGCCATCATGAAAACAATTGACAAACGATAACCCTACCAACGCTGCTAGAATATCAAATCATGTTCCACATTAATAAAACTTTACTCAGACCATAAGGCATGCTACCCGTAATTAAATGCATTTACATATTAACAGAGAACAGAATAACAAGACATTAATTACGCAAACAAATATGAGTGTCAGTTAGCCTACCAGTGTGAAATCTCGAGGATGACATTAAGTTTAAATGTATAACCTTGAAGACCCATTTCATGCAACGTAGAATAATACAATATAAACACATTACCTTTGCCAGTCGATACAGTCTCAAATACTCACGTTGACAATAGCCTACACTAATTCCATAATATGTAAATCATCTTCCGACATTTATCACCCACAAGATTACAATTAGTAACCAGCCAATAATATTTGACGAATAGGGATAATATCTTTCAATTGCTTCACATATCGTAGAACTTCAGCTTTCTTCTTATGTATTTATACAATCACGTAGATCCATGATGATTGGCCTAACAACATTAGTACATGCAGGACGAATAGAAACAAATAGTGTCATCACTCTGCTCCTAAAGCATTGTAGTTCATGGTCCAGCCAGTGCGTGGCGCGGAAGTCGCGCCGAACCTTACGCACGTGTGACAAGTATTTTCGCGGTTATAATAGTTTAAGAATGTCTGTGTAGTGCTTTGTGTGTGCAAACAACTAAATTTTCTGCTGTTTCGGGAAAATGTCGTACTGCTTCGTTCATGGATGTAAATCTGGTTATGGAAGGAAAGCTGATGGTAGACATTTTTTCACACCGCCAAAAGAAACCAATTTGTTTGCGAAATGGGCGCGAGTTATTCCGCGGAAAGATCAGCAATTGTCGACCAAAAGTAGGATCTGTGACGTGCATTTTTCGGAAGATTTAATTATAAAGGCGGACTGTTTCGTAGTGAATGGTGAGAAAGTGGAACTTCGTCGTGTCAAGTGGAAATTAAAACCAGGATCGGTACCTCACATTTTTCCAAATTTACCGAAATATCTATCCACTGAGGTAAAATCACGAAAGGCGCCCAGTAGGAAACGGAATGAAGGCAGCATCAAGGGGGCAAGAAACAAGAATCGCAATGTGAGTGAAACAATTATTCCAACAGCAAGCGGTGAAGTTCAAAGTCAACCTAGTTGTAGTCAGACTCAGGGCCAACATAGTTCTCTTACTGATGCCGAAAAGACAATATTGTCTCTCAAAAGGCGACTAAAGAATGCAAATCGTAATTTAATGCGAGAAAAATGTAGTCTGTCCTCAGCCAAGGTTAAGATTAATGTCCTACAGAGACAGATTAACAACACGGAAGTTCAATTTAAAGATTGTAAGTTTCTTAGTAAAAAGCAAAATTTTATCGAGAAATGGAACTGACAGGATTTGTAGGCATTGAGGACACTGAGGCATTTACAAGTGACTTGAACAACGTTTCTGATGCACTCAATGCATTCATACCTTGTAAGGCTCTTTATAAAAACGCATCAACCCACAGAACTCTCCTAAATTTTCTTCAAATTCTAAAATCTACAGACAACACGTTTGCCTCGTCTAGGACTATGGAATCCTTAATGGTAACTATTCAAAGTACATTAGAGATGAGTGAATGGCTTTGGGAAAGAGGATATGCGTATGTACTGACAGGAAAACTCACTCAGGATCCTTTGGAGCGACACTTTGGAATCATGCGTTCGCTCAGTTCGGATGACCATCCATCCACGATTGATTTTCTTCATTTACATTTACTACAATGTATCTACGTTCCTGTGAAGCAAGCACTATCCTCTGGAGGAAATTGTGAGCCGAAAAGGGAATTAGTACTAACGTCCTTTGTAAACCAAATGCGAATGTTGGCCCGAAATGTGAAAGTGCGCAACGAGACTGTAAAGAAATCAGTGGAAACTTCCATAAAAAGCAAAATCGTTATTCAAGACTGTTTAAATATTGAAGATTGGGAAAGTGCTATGCCGGAGTTGAACCCAGTTCCCAATGCTTCGATTGAAAAGTGTTTAGTTTATCATGTGGCCGGGTATGTTATTAGGCAATCCTCGAAATTTATTAAGTGTTTATCCTGTGTCCGTTCTCTCCGTGACGAAAGTGAAAGTCGTTTTTCAGCTCTTACGGAAATAAAAGATTACGGATCCGATAGCGGCACGAAGTTTTTAACACGTCCCTCCAAAAGTGTGTGTGACATTCTTTTCCAGACTGAAAGGAAAATCAATGAGAAACTGAGCTCATCTAGGTCGATGTGGGGTGACATTTTTTACGAGTGTCTTGATTCGATTGAGACAATTTCAGTTGTGCCATCAGGGGCTGGCTGTTGTATTGAACATACTTTGGACATTATTCCTAAACTAGTCTACCACTATTTAAAGTGCCGATTCTTCTTCAGAGCGAGAGAAATCCGCAGAGATCTTCAAGCTCGGAAATCTGCTAAGTCTACTCGTAAACTTTCGAAAGTGGCCTCAAGCTAGTTTTGGTGAGTAATTTACTTCATTTGAGTTGTTTTGTTGCCTGTTATTTTAGGGCTGTGATATCGTGGTTATATATTCCATGTACTGTATTTGGATGTTTGTGTATAGTGTGTGTGTATAATCGCTATATCAGCACACCTGCAAATCACTGATGACTCACTGACAGCATATTACATCATTGAGCGCCCTGGGGTTCCCAATCGGCAATCCCACATGACTAGAGTTACACGTGTAGAGTTATTTTTAGGCTCGTCATTCCACAACTCAAAGAAAAATGCTTACGAAGGTATGGTGTAATATGTCCCTTGACAATATGATCATAACTTGAACTGTTAGCTTGATATTAAAACTGAAACGAAACATGAGGCTGTCAGACCCATTCGCGACTAACGGAGGGTTTTAAAAGATATTTCTACATGGGGACTGAAAATATTAATAATAACTCTTAGAAAGTAATATTCATAAGTCGAAACAAGGAATGTGCTGTAATGACCGTAACCAGGGCCTTCGTAAATGGTTTTTTTTTAGGCCCGGGGGTATTCCAGTTTTGAACAGCTGACTATGTAGCGTTGGGGGTCTGCACTGCTAGCGCTCGCCAAGAGCGGGGCGCGCATGAACTCGATGAGTGATAACACTATATTATTCTATTCGTCCTGGTACATGTAGAATGCATATTTTGAAGGATATCAGCTTTCCAAAATCATAATAAACATAGTCGAATTCGTAGATTACATCATAGCTCTTGAGTTGACATCCGGGGACGGAAATCAGGAGGAAAACTCCCGAAATTCCCCTCGAAACCTTCCGCAGACAGGAATCACATCTTACTCGTACCAGGTCGAGAACCAGAATATTTTACAATAATTACTTTTCAATAAACATCACCACGGGCAACATATGGAAAAACAGTCATCTCAGATATTTGGTCTAGTCGACGATAACAGATCATGCTGCTTCCTAGTGGACAGAGAGAAACTACAATTCTTGAACCAGAGCGCATTCAGTCGGCCGTGCTTGAACTAGACAGCACACCAGCGAGTGATGCCACCTATCGAGGCCAGAAACAACTAACTCCGCCACTCAATTCAATTTTCATGCCAAAGTATAATTTGTACGTTCGACCAGTGTATAGTGCCTTAATATCGGCACAATATGGCAGCATCCAACTTGCCTGCTCTCAACCAATAAACAGCTGATCCCCATGGCAACCTGCCCTCAGATCAAGGCACCTATCAAGCAGCCAAGGCCACCTCATGCCACCAACAAAAGCCACCTATTGATAGACTACCAAAATTGAATCCAATTGGCAATTACCACACAAGATTCTCCATGGCGGCCTACCAACAGAACAACAACAACAACAACAACAAAAAACAGAAAGAAACTAGGAGTCCCCTTGAGAGAGACTTTCTAACTGAAGGTTAGAAATTCACTCTCAACCCTCAAACAAAAACATAAATTAAAAAGGAATACAAAAAAGCAAACACTGAGACAAGAATCACAAACTGAACAAATATACATGATAGTCAGAAAAACCATTGGCACTATCATCGCAGAAACAATTATTCTAGGTTCACCAGAAACACCAGCATGAATATTTTCTTCTGATAGAGTAGCCGAAGCTATCTGATCGAGTCTATCAGACTTTCCTGCAGCATCGGAAAAATCCGACAACAATATCATGGTCAGAAGAAATAGCAGAATCGTCATCAGACCAGTCTGTGCCGTCATCATAATCATCTTCGTCTTTATCATCATCGGGTCTTTTCCTTCTTCTTCTATCTCTTCTTTTGGTATGTCTCCTTCCGCATCGTCTCCTTCTGCAGGTGCTTCTCCTGCATCAATCTTGGTTGCTTCCTTCTTCTTCTGTTCCAGTTTCTTCTGCTTCTCACTGTCCTTCTCTCTCTTCTTCTGCGCCGCAGATTTCATAGTACTTCCTTCCACTTCCTTACCGTCAGTATCGTCTGCCTCCCGCACTTCCTCTACCATTTCTACGGTGTCCTTCACATCCTTCTCTTCCTCATCCTTCTTGTGTTCCGTGCTGCCCTCTGACAGCTGGGGGACCTGATCCACAATCTCCACTTCCACCTTCCGTTATTCTTGGTCGGCAGTAGCTTGCTGTGCTTAGTCTTGTCGGGCCGTATCCTGGTGCCGGGTCGAGGAAACTTGCTGTCGTCCACCGCAGGCAGTTCCATGCCTTGGGCCATGCAAACCTGTAGCAGGGCCTGAGCACGTGCCCGGTCTGTCTTCTGCTTGTGCGTCAGCCACTTGCCTTCCGCCTTCATTCTCTCCTTCTTCTCCTTTTCCTTCGTTTTCTTCATCTGCCTTATCTTGCTCAGCAATTCTTTTCTTCTCATCTTTTCTTTTCTCTTTGCCTTTATCCCTTTTATCTTCTCTTTTTCTTCTTCTTCTGATCTTTTACTCTCTTATCTCGATCTGCCGGACATCTCTTCCTCTTCTTACTCCTTCTCTTTGCCTTCCATCTGGTCCATTTCTTCCTCCAACTTGTTCTCCTGCGTATCCTCATCTTTCTCCTCCTACGCTTCTTCACGTTATTTTCTATCTCATCTTCCTCTTTGTCTTCAGTTTTATTCTCCTCCTCCATTTGACGTCCTCTTCTGTAACGTCGGTGGCGACCTCTGTGTCTACTCCCCGCAACTGCTCTCTCTTCTTCGCCTGCTATGGTCTCTCCGATATATACCTCTACAACCTCGTATTATATTTTCCACTTCTTGATTATTTTTCTCACGCCCCCTATCATCAAGTACTTCATAGATCTTCTCCTCTTCCTCTACAGACTCACTCTCATATTTGACTATTTCAACTTTTTCTTCTACAATGCATATGCTAACCACCTGCTCTTCGACCTTGTCAAACTTCTCAGACATATGCTCACTGAACTCATCAAGCTTCCTTGACCTTATCTTTTCCACTTCTTCACGCCCCCTAGCATCACGTACTTCAAATTTCTTCTCCTCTTTCTCCTCCTTCACAGACACACTCACAAATTCCACCATTTCAACTTTCTCTTCTACAACACATATGACCTCGACTCTCTGTTCTTCCAACTTCCCTTTTTCTTCCTCCTTCAAAGCTACACACTCAGATTCTAGCCTCTCAACTATCTCGTATATGATACATAGGCTAGCCACGTGCTCTTTGACCTCATCAAGCTTCTTCGTCAACTTCTCCTTACAACTAGTCATCTGGCAGGTCATCTGGTAGGTAACCTGGGAGGTGAGCCTCTCCTCCATCCCTTCGTACTGTTCATAGCGGAGCAGAAGCGTCTCCAACATGGCCATCATCTCAACTTCAATATTTCTACTATTTTCGGCCATCCCTACTCCTGTCTATGTGTGATTAATTTTATTCTTGCTCTAACGTTGGGCGCCATTGTAATTTATATAATATCTTTCTGTTGGTTAGGGGTTGACCAACAGCAACATGCCACACCGTTGGGCGATATTGTAATATCTTCTTAATACTTGCCCCTCAGTTGGGCAATATAGTAATCTACTATATATTTATCAAATACCACTCACTCACTCACTCACTCACTCACGAAATCTCAAAAACCACCGAACGGATTGGAATGAAATTTGGTATGCAGCTTCAAGGGCCGCAAACGCCCACTAAGAAAGGATTTGTGGATATTCAGGTTCTAAAGAGGTGTTAAGGGGGTAGACCTGCATTTCATTGAATAGCAATATCTCCCGATTGGTTTCATTTGTGGATGTGATACTCGTCATATAAACTAATCATTAAAAATAAGCACACATGTGTCTAAGGGTTTTTCGATGTGGTGTATTATTATGAGGTGAAAGGGGTGAAAATTGGGGGTTGAAGGATTCCTAACGGAGCGTGTAGGTCTATCTCTTAAACGACATAGGCGAGAAATTTGAAACTAAGCGAAAAAAATCAGCTTAAAATATAAGTAAATCGGTGTTCGACCATTTTTTTTTTCATAAATTCAATTTAAGGGGCCAATGAGGTGGGGTGAAATTCTGGGGGGAAAAGGAGAGAAAGCGTCCTAACTGACTAACTCACTCATCAAACTCAGAGGAAAAAGACAGCATAAAAATAAATTAATAGGTGTTCAAGCGTTTCCAAGAGTCACATGGGGAGGGGTGAAATTCTGGTAAAAATAATTGAAAGAAAATGTCCTGTCTGACTCACTCACTCATCACGCCCAGCGAAAACTATTAAAGTTGGAAACATGAAATTTTGGGAATATGTTTGCTGTATGTCGAAAAAGTCAACTAAGGAAGGATTTTTGTTTATTCGGGTTCATGAGAGTGTTGAAATTCTGAAAAATAAATGAAAGAAAATGTCCTGCCTTACTCACTCATCATCGCCCAGCCAAAATTATTGAAGTTAGAAACATGAAATTTGGGGGTTATGTTCGTTGTATGTCGAAAACAGGCACTAAGGAAGGATTTTTGGATATTCAGGTTCTAAAGGGGTGTTAAGGGGGTAGACTTGCATTTAATTGAATAACAATATCTCCCGATTGGTTTCCTTGGGGATGGGATACTCGGTATATAAACTCATCATTAAGAATAAGAAGACACAAGTCTAAGGGTTTTTCGATGTGGTGTATATAATGAGGTGTATGTGTGAAAAGTGGGTTTGAAGGATTCCTAACGGAGCAAGTATCTCTTAAAAGACAGAGGCAAAAGTATGAATCTCCGGGGGATCAATCAGCTTGAAAAAGTAGTAAATGGGTGTTCGATCGTTTTTCCGTAAATCCAATTTAAGGGGCCCATGGGGAGGTGTGAAATTCTGGGGAAAGAAGTCCACTAAGGAAGAATTTTTGGATATTCACTCATCATCGCCCAGCAAACATATTGCAGTTAGAAACTTGAAATTTTGGGGATATGTTCGTAGCATGTCGATAAAGTCCATTAAGGATGGATTTTTGGATATACATGTTCTGAAGGGATGTTAAGGGGGTTAAACTTGCATTTCATTGAATAACAATAACTCACGAGTTGTTCCATTTGGGAATGTGATATTCGGCATATAAACTAATCATTAAAATAAGCAGACATAAGTCTAAGGGTTTATCGATATGGTGTATATTATGAGGTGAAAGGGGTGAAAATTGGGAGTTGAAGGATTCTTAAAGAAGCATGTATCTCTTATTCGACATAGGCGATAAGTTTGAAATTCAGCGGAAAAAGCAGCTTAAAGCATAAGTAAATAGGTGTTCGACCGTTTCTTCATAAATCCAATTTAAGAGGCCCATGGGGAGGGGTGAAATTCTGGGGGGAAAACTTGAAAGAAAGTGTCCTAACTGATTGACTCACTTACTCACTCATCAAACTCAGGGGGAAAAACGGCTTAAAATAACTAAATAGGTGTTCGACTGTTTTTTTTTCATAAATCCAATTTAAGCGGTTCATTGGGAGGGGTGAAATTATCAAAAATAAATGAAAGAAAATGTCCTGACTAACTCACTCAATCATCATCGCCCAGCCAAAATTATTGAAGTTAGAAACATGAAATTTTGGGATATGTTCTTTGTATGTCGAAAACGTCCACTAAGGAAAGAGTTTTGGATATTCAGGTTCTAAAGAGGTGTTAAGGGGGTAAACGTGCATTTCCTTGAATAACAATATCTCACGAGTGGTTTCATTTGGGGATGTGATACTCGGCATATACTGTATACTAATCATTAATAATAAGCTGACACATGTCTAATGGTTTTTCGATGTGGTGTATATTATGAAAGTGGGGCTTGAAAGATTCCTAACGGAGCATGTATCTCTTAAACGACATAGGAGAGGAGTTTGAAACTCGGAGAAATCAATCTGTTTAAAAATAAAAAATAAAAAAAATAAAAAAATAGGCGTTCGACCGTTTTTTCATAAATCCAATTTAAGGGGCCTTTGGGGAGGGGGGGAAATTCTGGAAGAATAACGTCCACTAAGGAAGGATTTTGAATGTTCACTCTCATCGACCAACCGAAACTATTAACGTTCGAAGAATGATATTTTGGGGATATGTTTGTTGTGTGTCGAAAACGTCTACTAAGGAGGGATTTTTGGATGTTCAGGTTCTAAAGGGGTCTTAACGGGGTTAAACCTGCATTTCATTGAATAACAATATGACACGACTATGACGCGAGCGAAGCCGCGGGTACATGCAAGTCTACTATACTGTATATTTCTCAAATATCACTCACTCACTCACTCACTCATTCACTCACTCACTCACGCATTCATTCATCACGAAATCTCAGAAACCACCGAACGGATTGGAATGAAATTTGGTATGAAACTTCCTCAAGGGCCGCAAACGCCCACTAAGAAAGGATTTGTGGATATTCAGGTTCTAAAGAGGTGTTAAGGGGATATACCTGCATTTCATTGAATAGCAATATCTCCCAATTGGTTTCATTGGGGGATGTGATACTCGGCATATAAACTCATCATTAAAAATAAGAAGACACGTGTCTGAGGGTTTTTCGATGTGGTGTATATTATGAGGTGAAAGGGGTGAAAACTGGGGGTTGAAGGATTCCTAATGGAGCGTGTATCTCTTAAACGACATAGGCGAGGAGTTTGAAACTCAGCGGAAAAAATCAGCATAATAAATAAGTAAATAGGTGTTTGACCGTTTTTTTTCATAAGTCAAATTTAAGTGGCCCATGGGGAGGGGTGAAATTCTGATGGAAAAAAGCAGGAAAGAAAGAGTCCTATCTGATTGACTGACAGACTCACTCATCAAACTCAGGGGGAAAACTGCTTAAAAATAAGTAAATAGCTGTTCGACAGTTTCTTTCATAAATCAAATTTATGGAGTTCATGGGTAGGGGTGAAATTCTGAAAAAAGAAAATTGTAAGAAAATGTCCTGACTCACTCACTCACTCACTCATCATCGCCCAGCCAAAATGGAATTAAATTTGGTATGCAGCTTCCTCAAGGAGCGCAAACGCCCACAAAGGAAGGCTTTTTGGATATTCAGGTTCTAAAGGGGTGTTAAGGGGGTAGACCTGCATTTCATTGAATAGCAATATCTCCCGATTGGTTTCATTGGGGGATGTGATACTCGGCATAAAAACTCATCATTAAAAATAGGAAGACATGTGTCTGAGGGTTTTTCGATGTGGTGTATATTGTGAGGTGAAAGGGGTGGAAAGTTGGGGTTGAAGGATTCCTAACGGAGCGTGTAAATCTTAAACGACATAGGCGAAAAGTTTGAAACACAGCGAAAAAAATCAGCTTAAAAAATATGCAATCGGTGTTGGACCGTTTTTTTCATAAATTCAATTTAAGGGGCCAATGGGGAGGGGTGAAATTCTGGGGGAAAGAAGGAGAGAGAGTGTCCTAACTGACTGACTACGTCACTCACTCATCAAGCTCAGAGGAAAAATACCGCTTAAAAATAAGTTAATAGGTTTTCAAGCGTTTTTTCATAAATCCAATTTAAGGGGCCCATGGGGAGGGGTGAAATTCTGGTAAAAATAATTGAAAGAAAATGTCCTGACTGACTCACACACTCATCACGCCCAGAGAAAACTATTAAAGTTGGAAACATGAAATTTTGGGAATATGTTCGCTGTATGTCGAAATCGTCAACTAAAGAAGGATTTTTGTTTATTCGGGTTTTAAGGAGGTGTTAAGGGGGTAAACATGCTTTTCATTGAATAACGATATCTCATGGGTTGTTTCTTTGGGGATATGATTTTCGGTATATAAACTAATCATTAAAAATATTCAGACTTATGTCTAAGGGTTTATCGAGGTAGTGTATATTATGAGGTGAAAGGGGTGAACATTGGAGGTTGAGTGATTCTTAACGGAGCGAGTATCTCTTAAACTACATAGGCGAGAAGTTTGAAATTTAGCGGAAAAAAAAACAGCTTAAAATATAAGTAAATAGGTTTTCGACCGTTTTTTTTTCCATAAATACAATTTAAGGGGCCCATGGGGAGGGGTGAAATTCTGGTAAAAATAATTGAAAGAAAATGTCCTGACTGACTCACACACTCATCACGCCCAGAGAAAACTATTAAAGTTGGAAACATGAAATTTTGGGAATATGTTCGCTGTATGTCGAAATCGTCAACTAAAGAAGGATTTTTGTTTATTCGGGTTTTAAGGAGGTGTTAAGGGGGTAAACATGCTTTTCATTGAATAACGATATCTCATGGGTTGTTTCTTTGGGGATATGATTTTCGGTATATAAACTAATCATTAAAAATATTCAGACTTATGTCTAAGGGTTTATCGAGGTAGTGTATATTATGAGGTGAAAGGGGTGAACATTGGGGGTTGAGTGATTCTTAACGGAGCGAGTATCTCTTAAACTACATAGGCGAGAAGTTTTAAATATAGCGAAAAAAAACAGCTTAAAATATAAGTAAATAGGTTTTCGACCGGTTTTTTTTTCATAAATACAATTTAAGGGGCCCCAGGAGGGGGTGAAATTCTGGGGGGAAAAAGGAAAGAAAGTGTCCTAACTCACTCACTCATCAAACTCAGGGAGGAAGAACAGCTCAAAAATAAGTAATAGGTGTTCGACCGCTTTTTTTTTCATAAATCCAATTTAAGGGGTTCATGAGAGGGGTGAAATTCTGAAAAAGAAATGAAAAAAAAATGTCATGACTTACTCACTCACTCATCATCGCCCAGCCAAAATTATTGAAGTTAGAAACATGAAATTTTGGGGTTATGTTCGTTGTATGCCGAAAACGTGCACTAAGGAAGGATTTTTGGATATTCAGGTTCTAAAGGGGTGTTAAGGGGCTAGACTTGCATTTAATTTAATAACAATATCTCCCGATTGGTTTCCTTGGGAATGGGATACTCGGCATATAAACTCATCATTAAGAATAAGAAGACACAAGTCTGAGGGTTTTTCGGCAAGATGGCGTCACAGTGAGAGTGTAGTGCAATAGCAGCTAGTGTAAATATTTGATAAAAGTGGTAAAATATTATAACAGAGGTTTAAAATCTATAAAGTTACTTTCCTTAAGTCAAGTGAAATATGGAATATTGATAGTATTTAGAAATTCTTATTGATAATTTAATAAATTTAAACTAAGTTGTGGGAGCGTGTATCCAAAGATTCGGTGACTTCTTCAATCACTGTTTGAACCAAGTAGAGCAGTGATGCTTTTACATGTTTCCCCCCAATTGGAAGATTTACGTATTTCACATTCTTCTTTATTGGTAGGTAATTAGATTAATTCATTTAGGTAGTAATAATTAACATAAATTTAGTGTAATTTGGTGTAAACATCAAGGCTAACTTAGATCTCTAGTATGTCGGCAGTAAACAGTGTTAGTGTCTCGTCAGGTAATGTAACCGTTACGGATTTATGCTCGTCGTGCAAAATAAAAGTAAAAAAATGCAAATAAAATCATCACAAGATCTCAGGTAAAATTGAGTGTGGAGAAAAGTGAAACCGATTGTCGTAATGTAGGCCTACTGGTACCGCCATGCGAATGTCATAACCTGAGAAACGAACTGTCCTCAAAAGATGAAGTTATAAAGCTGCTAAAGGAAGATATTACTAAGTTAATGGAAGAGTTGGATAAATTAAAAGGAAACAGAGAGGAAAGCAAGGAAACTTGGTCGACAGTGATTGCTGGTAAGGTAAGATTGAATAAGCCTAGGCCTATAAATGGAGTACATGTAACTGAAATTCCCGTCTCAAATTCATTTGGAGCGCTCGTCGAAGAAAATGATGACTTTCTACAAGAAGAAACGTGATAAAGAGAAAATCCAGGAAGATGCGGATATTTGCGGATAGTCACGGTCGAGATGTAGCAACAAGCGTATTGGAGAGAAGCGGAGAAATGAAGGTCACTTCGACAGTAAAGCCAGGAGCACCCATTGCAGCGGTCACGAACGAGATGATAGGAGAGTGTGCGTCCCTCACTTCAAAGGACTATGCAGTAATCATCGCTGGAGAAAACGACATCTATAGAAATGAGAGTAAAAAGGTAATCAAAGATTTAAAGGGTGCATTGCCATCCATGCTAAACACAAATGTCATTATTGTAAACATTCCGCAGAGATGCGATTTAATTCCCAAATCATGTGTGAATGTAGAAATAGAGGCTACAAATGGTAAAATTCGTAAAATTCGTAAGAGTTTTCCAAATGTCCAAATTATAGATGTAAGTAAATTAGACAGGAAGTTCCACACTCGACATGGCCTACACTTAAATAGGTTAGGAAAAGAGTATCTTAGTGATGAAATTTGCAAAATTGTAAATACAAATGGTAAGAATAGTTCAACAGTAATATATTTAGAGTGGAAGCA
Source organism: Meconema thalassinum (assembly GCA_946902985.2). NCBI lineage: Eukaryota > Metazoa > Arthropoda > Insecta > Orthoptera > Tettigoniidae > Meconema > Meconema thalassinum. Next base: position 2,103,705,874 of record OX336388.2, on the reverse strand, counting down.
GGGAAATTTGTAAAAGAAGCCAAACGTGAGGTTTGGCATTCAGATCTTTCGATGTCAAATTTAACTGAGTGGAACAATGGTATTTCGGATTTGTCTAGCAACAATAATAATAACAATTATGATGATAATAATAATAATGTAAATAAATCACCAAAACAAGCTTGCAAAAGTAACAAATTTAAACTTTACCACCAGAATGTTCAGTCTCTCTATAATAAAATTGATTACATAAATCTAATGCTTAATAATGAACTTAAAGACATCTCAGCACTATGTATTTCAGAACATTGGCTGAAGGAGGAACAACTCGAATTAATTCAATTCCCAGGGTTTATACAAGCTAGTAAATACTCTAGAACTAATATTAGCCATGGTGGTACTTGTATCTACCTAAGAAATAATTTAGATCATGAACAGTTAACAGCTTATGATTATCTAATTATGGAACAGGATTTTGAATTCTCTGCCGTAAAAATACAGCAGTTTAAGTTAATAATTGTATGCGTATACCGTTCTCCGTCAGGAAAGTTTCCTTTATTTATAGATAATTTAGAATTGTTACTCAATAACATGAGCAAAGAAAATTTCGATATAATAATTTGTGGGGATGTAAATGTGGATTTCTTAAAATTTGATAGAAATTGTGAATTATTAACACAGTTACGGTACTAATTTCCTATGGACTGAAACCTACAGTAAATACCCCAACAAGAATAACACAATTTAGTAAAACCACTCCTGATCAAATTTTTATAAATACAGATAAATATCACCATTCAATAGAAGTCTATTGTCCGGGTTTTAGTGACCACCATGGACAAACACTGAGTTTTGAAGTATCCGAAGTAATCAATAATAATGATAATGGAGTAAAATCAAAGTGCAGGTCATTCACTGAATCAAATGTTACATATTTCAATGACTTATTAAATAAGGAAACATGGTCAGAAATTTATGAACTAGAAAATGTAAATGATAAATTTAATGCATTTAACAGTACCCTAAAACACTATTTTGAAATAGCATTCCCCTTTAAACGAAGAACTGTTCAAAATAACAAAACTAGCAATTGGATAACAACAGGGATTATAAATTCATATCAAAGAAAGAAATTTCAACACAAATTATATAAACAATACCACACAACACCTGAATTCAATTTATACTACAAAAAATACACTAGCATATTAAATAAGGTAATAAGACTAGCAAAGAAAATGCATAATGATAATTTTATTTCCCAATCATCTAATAAAAACAGGGCTATGTGGTCCGTGATAAAGAAAGAAACTGGAAAATATGCTAAAATACAAAGGAACATTACACTGACCAGAAATAATAAAGTGATTAATAATCCAGAGGAAATAACAAACACTTTTAATGACTATTTTCAGGAAATTCCACAAAAATTAATAAATAAATCACAGGTAAATACACTAAATTCTAATAATAAAATAAATATATGCAGTGATTCTTTATTTATAAATCATGTCACAAGTGAAGAGGTAAGAATAGTTATAAAAGAGCTAAAAATAAATTCTGTGCTGGCATTGATGGCATCCCTGATGCAATTTTAAAGAAATGTGCAGAAAATATAATAAATCCACTTACGCACTTAATAAACAGTTCAATTCTCTCAGGAACTTACCCGGATATTTTGAAGTTATCAAAAGTAATTCCAGTGCACGAAACGGTTCAAAAGATGAATTAGATAACTATCGTCCTATTACCTTACCAACTGGTATTGCAAAAATTGTGGAAAAAATTAAGTATAAGAGACTGATAAGTTTCATAGAAAAAAATAAAATATTATCAAACTCACAACATGGATTTAGAACGGAAAAATCTACACAGACAGCAATTTACGAATGTAGTAATAGTATACTGAAATTAATTGACAATAAGGAACATGTAACTGGCCTATTCTTGGATTTATAGAAAGCATTTGTTGTTGTTGACCATAAAATCCTCCTTACCAAACTAAATCAATATGGTGTTAGAGGTCTAGCTAATAAATGGATAGAGTCTTACTTAACAAGGCGTAAACAAATAGTAAGCTTGAGACACAAGGATGATGGAACCAAATTACTTAATGAAACATTATCCAATGAGGGAATTATTGAATTTGGAGTACCCCAGGGATCGGTTTTGGGTCCACTACTCTTTCTTCTATATATCAATGATATAACACAGAACGTTCATTCACATAAGGAAATTTTGTTTGCGGACGATACAACACTCGTAATAAAAGGTGAAACTAAACAGGTCATACAGCAGTCTGCTGACTCCGTTACAGGAGAGTTAAACAAATGGTCACAAGATAACCGTCTCATAATAAACTATAAAAAGACAGTATGTCTAAATTTCCACACTATACAGAATAGGAATCCTGCGATGCCCAATATAACATTAAATGGTCATCAAATAGAAAATAAATCAGAAACAAAGTTTTTAGTACTATGGATACAACAAGACTTGAAATGGAATAAACATATACAATATCTGAATACTAAACTGAACTCGATGTGCTTTGCGTTACGTATTTTGAAAACCTGCACTAGCATGCACACATTAAGAAATACTTATTTTGCTTATTTCCATTCATACTTAAGATATGGGATCATATTTTGGGGTATGTCGCCAGATGTACTGCCCCCGGAAATTGAATTATATCGAGACCACGATGGCTGTATTGGAAAATATCAGTAAAGTTATGGATGTCATAGTTATGACGTGGATATTCATGACGTAGGCACGGATGACGTAGAATTCAGGCCAGTAGGCTGATTGAGCTGAGATTCTTGGTGACGTCATGATTTTTATTCGAGAAAGATCCGAGATTTACGACGCAGTCGCAGGAAACAAGGTATTGTGCTAAGGAAGAAGCTACGCTATTGGAGGAGAGACGCGAACCAATGAACGATAGTTTGGAAGGAAGACGGAAATTGCTGAAACTACGATATTCGATTACTTTTGGCATGCAGATTTGTGGAAATTTATTTTCAGTTATGGCATTGATTTGGAATTTTGAAGAAATTATTTTTGAGTTTTTGAATTTTGGAAATCCGTCAAGTATAGCCAAAGTTAAAACTTCCAGCAATGACGCAGCAACAGGCTATGGAAGGGATAGATACGCCCCTTAAGAAGTTGATAAAAGGTCGTGCACAGGAGAGAGGAGCTCTCATACTGATACTGATACGCTCAGATCTCATACTTGTGATCGCATATATATTTCTGGTGATATAGAGTTATTTTCAAGTGATTCAGTGAAGTAAGGTGTCTTTAGCGTGAGGTGAAAGCCTGCCGCATCAGACGAACTCGGAGCAGTTCCATTTCACGCTGCTCAAAACTAGGTGAAGTTGAAACACGCACATTAACGTTTCCACCAGTCAAGATATCCAGTGCTAACTTCAGCCTGTATGATAATTCTATTAGGCAGTATCACATTAAGGTGTATACGAGATTTCAACGATTTCACAGTGATACTTCGAAAGATATTGGAACTTTTAGGCTGCCAACAAAAGTGATTTTCTCGCCACAGGAGAAACACTTTTATATTCCATATTATACACTACGGCTGACACGTGGAGTGCCACAGTTTGGTATTACAATGATACATTCGACTATGGAACAGTATAATATTGCAGTGCTTTTGATCATTATAACTGTAGTTGAGATGCAAGGCTAAGGCTTGGATGCAGTTGGGACATACATTATTGGAGTAAAGTAACAGCATGGAACTTCGTTAATCGTCTTTCTACAAAAGCGAGCATGTAGTGAACATCCAACTACACTCATGCATCGTTAATCCATCGCTGAATTATACCAGATAACAGGGGAAATATTTTCATACTCCACAACTATGAATATTTCTGCGGAAATAACTACATTAAACTTCATGACGAATTCCTGCAAGAACTTCAGAGAACTTTCAAGAGAGGCCAGGGTTATCCCGGCGCACAATGAAGAATTTTGCCGGAAGGATGTTTCTCGTATCCACGGAGCAGTGCCATTTCGGAGGAGGAATCAGTTCGATTCTCCGAGGACGCTGATTCCTGTTTCGAGGATGGAGCTCATCTTTAAGTTGGTAAAATGGATCCATCGGCAGTCTTCTTTGGGGAATTTTCCTCTGGAACTTCAGTCGGCAGATAAGGTAGTTGTGAACGTTTCTTGTATTATTTGAGTATTGTAGCGATATTTGAGCAACCATTCTTCCCATATTTTCTGTCCTACCTTTTGCCCCATTTTCTTGATTGATATTTTTGTACTCAGTACACTTCGATGATTTATGCCTTTTTCTTCGATTTTTGAGACATTGCTATGTCACTGGCATACTTAAATAACTTTGGATCAGTTGAGACTGATGATTTAGATTCTTTCAGTAATTTGCATATTTTTATAACCACGATTTGACTGTAAAGTTAACGATTTGCTATGGCAGATTTGAATTCAGACAGCGTGTCATTTATTAAAGTAATTCTATTCAGTTAATTACTTTGACCAATTTTCTGTCATCCTCAAGAAAGAAGAATGATAAAAAGATTTTAGAGCGTTAAAATCTTTTTCGATATCGACGATCTTTGAAATACTCGTCGTCTTATGAACATGATTGCAACATAGACATTTATCATTGCATTATAGACAATTTTATGAAATACGAACGTTAATTACAATTTATTGAATACACTATAGTAATGAATAATGAAGATAGGAGTTTTTCTCAATTCTAGATTGGAACAATAATGTTTGCATTCCACAATCTAATTGTATTCTATTCGACTATTTTGCAGTTTAGTTGAACTTTGTTTGAAGATAGTATTTTTATACTGCGTCACTTTGAAGATGTTAATATCAATTTTGATAGACCAGGCAGGAGTGTCTAACCGTATTTGCTATTAAATTTATTTGTGATTGGCAAATTTTTACTTCATATCGATTCATGAATGAAACCCACGAAGGTTAAATAATAACAGTCATTATTACAATTGATGAATATAAGAATTTTTAAAGAGGAACAATGGATGTATAATCGATAGTTCAGTGGACGTGTAAAAGTCGCTGTTGAATAATGCCCTTGAATAATGAAGGAGGTTCCCACAATAATTAATGAAGTTGTTGAATTAATAGTGGAGGTTTTTGTGTGTAGTTTGGAAGATTTTTATGCCATATATATGAAGATATATGATGAATTTTGGGCCAATTATTGAGCCATTTTTGTGCGTCTTGAGCGAAGTATTTCCCGCTGAATGTTGTTCTTGTTCTTTGAAAGATTATTCATATGAAGATACTGTTAAAATTAACAAGAGTGTTAAATAATTTGAGATAAAGATTTTGAATGGAGGTTACAGTCACAAATATTAATAATTATTATTAAACATTATTAAACCTGAATTTGACAGTAAAATATAACTAACCTTCATTGGTCGATTATATCAACACTATTTGAGTAATTATCAACCGGATAGACGTGTGGTTCAATGTATTCCTTGTATAAATAATATAAACAATTTAATATTGTAAAATAATTTTGTAAATATCTTTGTTAAATAATTTGAAATGATAGTGATTAATAGAAGCGTGTATTAAATTTTCAATGGTCATTCGACATTGTTATAAACAATTTATTATTGTTATAAATAATTAATGAACTTTTGTTATTAACATTTAGAGTTTTTTATACTCTAAACAATGCAAGTTAAGCAAGTGGTTTAAACAAATAATCATGATTTGGGATTGTTGGAGGAATCCAATGGTGTTTGAATGAAGCATGTAAGACATTTGCGTGATAATATTTCAGTTGAGATGTGAACATTTACGTGTTTGAAAGAGAGCCACGCTATGAGGTAACACGCTTATGGTAGGGTTGAACGAACGGGTGTCCGCTTTGACGACACAGGTGCCTTGCAGCTGGTCCGGACAACTGTGTTACGGAGACCAAGGGCGTTTCATAATAGCCTTGTGGCTATAAATAAAATGTGCAGGATATAAACACGCAAAGCAATTGATATGTGTGTCTCATCCCAAATCCCGTTTCCATTCCCAGTGCATTGTTATATTTTCGTTGCTATAAGCTTGAGAAAGCTAAAACATTATATGTGTAGAATACAGGTCCTACAGGAGGACATGGTTATGTGGTAAATGGCTTCTGATTGCCACGTATATTTTGTTGTTTCATTTTGTTAAATATCATTCTTTATGTGAAATAAATTATTGTGCAGTTTAAAGTTTCTCGTCTTCGTTCTGGTTCATTTTAAATATCAAGGCGGAGGTTATTGTGAGGACATACTTTTAAGTGATCCAGTTGACAACCCAGTCCCCGAGATATATTTAAGAGGTAAGTCAAGGTAAGTATGAACCCCCGTATATTTTGGTGTGTTCCACAATAATTTTCTTGTTAACTATTGTGCTCTAATCTCGATAGTATCTGTCAGTGCCATTTTCATTGATGTAGCTATGCCGGCGCGTTTGATTATTGGCAATCCGATTGAGGGGGCGGATATCTGACAGCCTACTATCCGGGTAATCGGGTACAGTACTAAGCACGTTTAGGATACAAAAGAGGGCGATTAGAATTATGGCAAATGTAAACTCTAGAGAATCATGTAGACCTCTGTTTAAAGATTTAAACATTCTCCCACTGCCCTGCATATATATCTTTGAAAGTATTATGTTTTTTAAAAAGAATTTAATGAATAAAGATGTTTTTCTTAAAACAAACAATGATGTTCATAGGCATAACACAAGACAAAATCAAAACATTCATATTTCACACACACACACAAGCATATATCAAAAAGGAACTTTTCACACTGGAGTTAAATTATACAATAAACTACCCCAGTATATAAAACTGGCCCCAAAAATAAAAACCTTTGATAGAATATTGAAAGCTTATCTGCAGTGCCATTGTTTTTACTCAGTAGTTGAATATTTTAGCGTATAGGAGTGATGGAATCTATAACTATATTTTACTTTTTTAATTTAATTTTAATACCTAGCTGTATGTTGTTGTATTTATAGAATTAAGTTTTCATATTATGATAATAGAGTGAGGTGTAAATAGTTGTGCAATAAGATTGTATCTATTAAGATTTGCTATTATAATAAGTTATAAATAGTTATAATCTTAGTAATATATACCTGTTAGTTCTTTTATTTTATGCATGTAAATTCTGACGTGTCCTATATCAAAAATGTATTGAATGCATGTACTTGAACAAATGGAATTAATAAAAATCTATCTATCTATCTATCTATCTAATCATGACCAGAGTGACGTGGTTGCCTAAAATATTGATATTATGTGAGAGAAAAGTAATGTTTTGCTCTCCGTGTTCCAACTGCAATTGCTATTGGCTCTCAAAATCTGCCTATCTTGATTATTTTATCTGTATCATTAATTGGAATTATTGCAGAAACTCCTCTTTTACTGAATTATCTATAAGGAAACGGGCACACACAATTAAAGCAACCCGAAGCGACGTGAAAAGAATTACCGATCGCACACTTCAACAGCAAAACTGATCCATGGGTAGCTCCAACACTGCGAGTAGAGTGCAGGGCATTTATTAAGTGAGGAACGTGACCACACCTAAGGTGTATGCGGGGGTTAAGACGCCTAACGAGCGATGCCGTAATACAGGTGATAGATGGGACAATATAGAGATTCAAGTAAAGGAATATCTATGGTGGGGGCCTTCAACCCTGAACCCCCCCGTCGGTACGCCACCGACAATATCTGAATACTAAACTGAACTCGATGTGCTTTGCGTTACGTATTTTGAAAACCTGCACTAGCATGCACACATTAAGAAATACTTATTTTGCTTATTTCCATTCATACTTAAGATATGGGATCATATTTTGGGGTATGTCGCCAGATGTACTAAGCACGTTTAGGATACAAAAGAGGGCGATTAGAATTATGGCAAATGTAAACACTAGAGAATCATGTAGACCTCTGTTTAAAGATTTAAACATTCTCCCTCTGCCCTGTATATATATCTTTCAAAGTATTATGTTTTGTGAAAAGAATTTAATGAATAAGGATGTTTTTCTTAAAACAAACAATGATGTTCATAGGCATAACACAAGACAAAATCAAAACATTCATATTTCACACACACACACACACACACACACACACACACACACACACACAAGCATATACCAAAAAGGAACTTATCACACAGGAGTTAAATTATACAATAAACCACTCCAGTATATAAAACTTGCCCCAAAAATAAAAACCTTTGATAGAATGTTGAAAGCTTATCTGCAGTGCCATTGTTTTTACTCTGTAGTTGAATATGTTAGTGTATAGAAACGATGAAATCTATAATTATATTTTACTTTTCTATTTTAATTGTAATACCTAGCTGTAAGTTGTTGTATTTATAGAATTAAATTTTCATATTATGATAATAGAATAAGGTGTAAATAGTTGTCCAATAAGAATGTATCTCTTAAGATCTGCTATTATAATAAGTTATAAATAGTTATAATATTAGTATTGCTGTATATACCGATTAGTACTTTTATTTTTATAGATGTAAATTCTGACGTGTCCTATATCAAAAATGCATTGTATACATGTATTTGATCAAATGGAATTAATAAAACTATCTATCTATCTATCTATCTATCTATTATGAGGTGTATGTGTGAAAAGTGGGGGTTGAAGCATTCCTAACGGAGCAAGTATCTCTTAAAAGACGGAGGCAAAAAGTATGAATCTCAGGGAGAAAAATCAGCTTGAAAAAGTAGTAAATAGGTGTTCGATCGTTTTTTCATAAATCCAATTTAAGGGGTCCATGGGGAGGGGTGAAATTCTGAAAAAATAAAAATTGAAAGAAAATGTTCTGAATCACTCACACACTCACTCATCATCGCCCAGCCAAAATTATTTAAGTATGTCAAAACCGTCTACTAAGGGAGGATTTTCGGATAGCCTATTCAGGTTTAAAGGGATCTTGAGGGGTTAAACCTGCATTTCATTGAATAACAATATCTCCCGGTTGGTTTCATTGGGGGATGTGATACACGGCATATAAACTCATCATTAAAAAATAAGAAGACACGTTCTGAGGATTTTTTGATATGGTGTATATTATGAAGAGAAAGGGGTGAAAGGTGGGGGTTGAAGCATTCCTAACGGAGCGTGTATCTCTTTAACAACATAGGCGAGGAGTTTGAAACTCAGCGGGAAAAAATCAGCTTAATAAATAAGTAAATAGGAGTTCGACCGTTTTTTTTTCATTAATCCAATTTAAGAGGGCAATGGGGAGAGTTGAAATTCTGAAGAAAGAAAGAAAAAAAACAGGAAAGAAAGTGTCCTAACCGATGGACTCTTCAACCTCAGGGGGAAAAACTGCTTAAAAATAAGTAAATATGTGTTCGACATTTTTTTTTCATAATTCAATTTTAAGGGGTTCATCGGGAGATGTGAAATTCTGAAGAAAAAAAATTGAAGGAAAATGTCCTGACTCCCTCACCCACTCATCATCGCCCAGCCAAACTCTCAGCTTAAAATACGTTAAAAATGTTCAAGCGTTTTTTCATAAATCCAATTTAAGGGTCCCATGGGGAGGGGTGAAATTCTGGTAAAAATAATTGAAAGAAAATGTCCTGACTGACTCACTCACTCATCACGTCCTGCGAAAACTATTCAAGTTGGAAACATTAAATTTTGGGAATATGTTCACTGTATGTCGTAAACGTCAACTAAGGAAGGATTTTTGTTTATTCGGGTTTTAAAGTGGTGTTAAGGGGGTAAACGTGCATTTCATTGAATAACGATATCTCATTAGTCGTTTCTTTGGGGATGTGATATTCGGTATATAAACTAATCATTAAAAGTAGTCAGACATATGTCTAAGGGTTTATCGAGGTAGTGTATATTATGAGGTGAAAGGGGTGAAAATTGGGGGTTGAGGGATTCTTAACGGAGCGTGTATCACTTAAACGACACGGGCGAGAAGTTTGAAATGCAGCAAAAAAAAACCAGCTTAAAATATAAGTAAATAGGTGTTCGACCGTTTTTTCATGAATCCAATATAAGGAGTTCATGAGAGGGGTGAAATTCTGAAAAATAAATGAAAGAAAATGTCCTGACTGTCTCACTCACTCATTATCGCCCAGCCAAAATTATTGAAGTTAGAAACATGAAATTTTGGGGTTATGTTCGTTGTATGTCGAAAACGTCCACTAAGGAAGGATTTTTGAATATTCAGGTTCTAAAGGGGTGTTAAGGGGGTAGACTTGCATTTAATTGAATAACAATATCTCCCGATTGGTTTCCTTGGGGATGGGATACTCGGCATATAAAATCATCATTAAAAATAAGAAGACACAAGTCTGAGGGTTTTTCTATGAGGTGTATATTATGAGGTGTATGTGTGAAAAGTGGGGGTTGAAGGTTTCCCAACGGAGCGTGTATCTCTTAAACGACATAGGCGAGGAGTTTGAATCTCGGAGAAATCAATCTGCTTAAAAATAAATAAATAATTAAAATAAATAGGTGTTTGACAGTTTTCTACATAAATCCAATTTAATGGGCCTATGGTGAGGGGTGAAATTCTGGAAGAAAAACGTCCACTAAGGAAGGATGTTCTCTCTCATCGACCAACCAAGACTATTCAAGTTAGGAGAATGATATTTTGGGGATATGCTTTTTGTGTGACGAAAACGTCTACTAAGGAGGGAGTTTTGGATATTCAGGTTCTAAAGGGGTGTTAACGGGTTTAAACCTGCATTTCATTGAATAACAATATGACACGACTATGACGCGAGCGAAGCCGCGGATACCTGCTAGTTCTTAATAAATATAACCTCTGAGTAGTGGGGCAATATACTTGCTTAAAATGAATCCACGAGACATTTGGATAGACTTCACAATACTGTATGTTTAATATTCTTCTTGCATTTTTTAAACATGGCTTTCTTTCCTCCTTCTATTACTAAAAACCAGAACATTAACTCTTCCATAGGCCAGCCTCCATACAATCCTCAACACTAAGAGCTATACAATCCGTTCACAAACCAAAAAATAATTAGCTTCCCATTCCTATTTTTCTATATCCAACTAGGTTCAATTCATCATATGGCAGCATCCATTTTGCCTGCTCCCACCCAATAAACAGCTGATCCCCATGGCAACCTGCCCTCAGATCAAGGCACCTATCAATCAGCCAAGGCCACCTATTGATAGACCACCAAAATTGAATCCAAGGGGCACTGACCACACAAGATTCTCCATGGCGGCCTACCAACAGAACAAAAAATAAATAAACAGAAATAAACTAATAGGAGTCTCTGTAACCTACAAATGTTAGTGTTGTGTATTCGAACCCTCATAAATGTATGTTTTAAAGAAATTTCATCCTCAATAATTGGTAACACAAACACACCACCAGAGACTCAGTTATCGATTACTCGAGCGGACTAGAGCCGTTATTGCGGCGCACTGATCTGTATTGTGCTGTATATATTGTTTGGCTTCCTCATAATAAATGGTCAATCTTAGAAAACACAAAAGTGGTGTCAAAAGTAGGATTGATAAATAACGTGTACGGTGCCGAAGTTCAACTCCACGCCGTGAAACTTGTGCGAAACCTGCTACCGAACGAAATTCAACTCCACGCAGGTTAGTGTATCAGTGAAGCATCTCCCTTCATCATGGCAGAAGGAATATCCACAGAACTTCTTCAGACTCTTTCTGGGATTACTGCTAGTGCTATCAGGGAATCCACCACGCGAGGCGTCATCGGGAATGAGCCGATGTCACCAGGACGCCCTAGACCACCACAATTCTCAATGTCAGCATACCACGCCGCCGATGGGACCACCATAGGGGACTATTTCACGCGGTTCACATGGGCGCTCGGTCTGAGTAAGGTCCCGGAAAACGAACACGCGCAGTACGCACGTGTCTACATGAGCGCCGAACTTAACGAAGCTTTGAAGATTCTAGTAAGTCCCGTCGACCCGGAAATCCAGTCAAGATTTTCGAACCATTTCGACGCCAGCCGTAACAAATATGCAGAAAGCATAAAATTCCGGAACGTCATGCAGCGAGCAGGGGAGACGATCACCAGCTTCACTCTCAGATTAAGACAAGCAGCAACACACTGTGAATACGGATAATTTTTAGACCGCATGCTAATTTAGCAACTGCTTAAAGGTTTGGAATCGAGGGACATGTGTCACGAAATTATTGCCAAGAAACCGGAGAGCTTCACTGCTGCGTACGAGATAACCTGCGCACTCGAAGCCACCGGAACACTGCTGACGAGGTTAAGAATTCGAAATAACCTCAAAATCCGATTCAACCAATCGGATATGCTTCGAAAAGCCACAGTCGTGGAGGGCGGGCAACCAATGGCAACGTGGGATATCGATCAATTGTCAACAGAAATCCGACCAATCAAGGCCTCAACAAGGATTGCATCCAGAAAATCAGGGGACATCAAGTAACCAATCGTTGTGCGCTGGGTGTGGTGGGGAACATCCACGCAGTCAGTGCAGGTTCCTCAACGCTGAATGCCGGACATGTGGCAAGAAAGGTCACATTGCTAAAGTTTGTAGGTCCAAACCAAAGCAGCGGAATACAAATCACGTGACCGAAGGAGAACAACCAGCTGACAGCGTTGATGTCATACATCATTTCAGCAAAGTTGAGGTCATCGGAACAATGCAGTCTCGAGGGAACCAGTTGATAGATGTCATCATAGAGGGAACCACCGTCAAGATGGAACTCGACACCGACGCCCCCTGTTCGATGATGAGTAAACTGAGGTTAGGTATGATCAAACCAAATTGTGTTTTACAGAAGGTTGATCGTATTTTTGCGAGCTACTCTGTCCACCGTATTAACTGCATCGGGAAGACACCAGTCACTGCCACCATTGGCACCATCTCCAGGAACCTCGACCTCTACATCGTCGACGATGAATTCGAGACACTCCTTGGTCGAGAGTAGATCTCTGAGTTTGTGCGAGAGATCAATTTCAAGCAGCTTTTTGGAAAACCGGAACCGTTCCACCAACTCTCCGTCAAACAGTCTCTGTCCCTGGACCAGCAAAAGGAACTTGACGCCATCCTCAACCGCTGCCATGATGTCTTCAGTGAAACCCCCGGGAAGCTGTCAGGCCCACCAGTGAAGATGCACCTGAAGGATGGCGCCACCCCATTCTTCTCCCGAGCACGTGACATTCCTGTAGCCCTGCGAGATGCCTATGCCAAAGAAATCGACGCAAAAATCGCATCTGGTTTCTACAAAGGGTAGACTATTCAGAGTGGGCGTCAACAACCCATGTCGTTGTGAAGAAGAACGGCAAGTTGAGAATCACGGGAAACTACAAACCTATTCTCAACCCGCGGATCATCATTGATGAACACCCGATTCCGAAAGTGGAATACTTGTTCAACCAATTGCGTGGTGCCACCCTCTTCTGTCACCTGGACATCACAGACGCATACACTCATCCCGAGGTCGATGATGAGTTTAGCCAAGCCCTCACGCTCAACACTCCAACCCATGGCCTGATCCGTCCAACTCGTGCTGTCTACGGAGCAGAAAATATCCCCGCTATCTGGCAACGGTGAATGGACACGGTTTTGCAGAAACTCCCAAATGTTGTGAGTTTCTTTGACGACACCATTGTTTTTGCCGATAGTTTTGGCAATCTGATGGAGGCCCTCACCGTGGTACTAGAGCGCTTTCGCCAACACGGTCTCAAGCTCAACCGAACAAAATGCAGCTTTGCAGGACCTGTCCTGGAAGCTCTTGGCCACAAGATCGATGCTTCAGGCATTCGTTTTTTGGGTAAAGCGACATACTAAAGTGCCTTCATCCATAACCTGTCAACGAGAGATCGGCCACTCAGTGACATGCTGTTGAAGGATCCTCTCATATGGACACCAGACGGCGACAGGTCTTACCAGGACATCAAGGACGCTCTAATCTCACTGCAGGTCCTTATGCAGTACGATCCAACACTACCACTTTTGCTGGCAACGGACGCCAGCAAAACCGGTCTCGGCGCAGTACTGTCTCATCGGCTCAGCAACGGACTAGAACGGCCTATCGCATATGATAGTCGGACAATGTCATGTACGGAGCAAAGGTACCCCCAGATCGACAAGGAAGCGCTCGCCATCGTTTGGGCAGTACAAAAGTTTTTCAACTATCTGTACGCTCGACACTTCACGCTAATCACGGATCACAAGCCCCTGACGCAGATCCTACATCCAGAGAAGTCGCTACCAGTCCTGTGCATTAGTCGCATGGCCAATCATGCCGACTACCTCGCGCACTTTAACTACACTGTGGTTTTTAAAACATCGAAGCAAAACGCCAACGCTTACTACTGCTCTAGAGCACCGTTACCATCGACCGTCAACAAGATACAAAACTCAATCTCGCAACAGATGGAGGAAACGGAGGATTACGACGACTTTGATTTTTTTACAGTTCACCAGACGCAGCAGTTACCCGTAAAATCCGAAGCCATTGCATGAAAGACGAGGAAGGACCCTGATCTCGGTAGGATTGTCAAACTCCTGGAAGGAGGCCAATATCTCACACGCCACGACTTCAAGGCACCCGAGGTAAAATACACGCTCGCCGCCAACTGCTTGATGTTCGAGCAGAGAGTAGTGGTTCCACCTGCACTGCGAGATGCTATCCTCAACGACCCCCATGCAGCTCACCTGGGGATCGTCAAAATTAAGGGAATGGCACGTTCCTTTGTGTTTTGGCCAGGCATCGACTCCGACATCGAGAAGCTCGCAAAATTCTGCACCACATGCGCAACTCATGCGCTCCGCCCAAGTTCCATGAGCATCACTGGGAGTACCCGAAGGCACCGTGGGAACGCATTCACATCGACTACGCGGGCCCAGTAGCTGACAGCATGCTTCTGATTGTTGTAGACGCCTACAGCAAGTGGCTCGAGGTCAAGACAACAACCACCACGACAGCTGCAGCAACAATCTCCCTGATAGATGACCTGGTCACAGCGCACGGCACCCCAGTCACCGTCCTTTCAGACAATGACAGGAAGTTCATCTCAGAAGAATTCAAGGCCTTCCTACAGAACAGCGGTGTGAAGTACCACAAGCTTACATCACCATACCATCCATCAACTAATGGCCAAGCAGAACGGTATGTCCCAACGGTGAAGGATGCCCTCTACGCGATGAAAACAACCAAAGGAACTCTGCAGACAAACCTGAACGAGTTCCTTCGCCAATTTAGAAGAGCGCCGCACTCTACCAACTATTCCTTGGACGAGAACTTCGGACACGTCTCAACCTGGCGAGACCCGAAGACGTTCACACTAGAGTATGCGAAAAACAGAAAGCAGAAATGGACTCTACATTCCGCACCTTCGGAGCGGGTCACTCAGTCTACTTCCTCTCTGTCAACCCGAATCTGGACAAGTGGCTCCCCGGTACCATCGCAGCCCGCATTGGAGATCTTCACTATGATATCAACTACCGGGAGAAACGAATCAAGCGCCACATCGACCAATTAGGCCATTTCCAGGAATACGGCCAAACACAGAGAACCAGGAACCGACCAGCGATGAACCTACCGAAATTCCACCTAGGCCACGACGTGTTCGGTTCCTCCCAGCACCAGCTACCGCAGTAACAGTCGAGAGGATGCCACAAGTGATCCGTGGAAACCGTACACCAAAACCAGCTACTCCAGTTATACCGCGCATGTCTACACGCAAACGCCGCCCAACTTTAAGATTTCCACCATAGACATAACACGTTCAATTTAAAAGAGGGAGGAAATGTTGTGTATTCGAACCCTCAGAAATGTATGTTTTAAAGAAATTTAATCCTCAACAGTTGGGAACACATACACACCACCAGAGACTCAGTTATCGATTACTCGAGCGGACTAGAGCCGTTATTGCGGCGCACTGATCTGTATTGTTCTGTATATATTGTTTGGCTTCCTCATAATAAATGGTCAATCTTAGAAAACACAAAAGTTAGGTTACACAGTCGATAGTTGATTTTGGCCCAAGTGCGCTGGATTATCTCAGGCGTGATTGTAGCAACAGCAGCGGTGATGCGTTGTCTTAAATGTTGCAGATCTCTAACCGGTACACTGATTAAAATGTTTTTGATGTTTAACATTTTTGCACTCGGTTTCTGGATATATTTTGTGGGAGTGATTTTGGAAAAGGGACGGAAATGTGTAAGAGGAAACATTGAGCGCGCGCGGTGGTGGAGATTGGTATTGTGGGAGTGATTTTGGAAAAGGGACAGAAATGGGATGGAAATGTGTAAGAAGAAACAATGAGCGCGGAGATTGGTACCACGACGTACTGTCGTCCAACATACAACACTATGTGGAATATATATCGCATACGGTTTTCTTCAAGGTTTGGAGACCCCATTAAAGATATTCCTACAATAAATCATCTTCAAGTTGTCGTTCTTTGGTGTGAAAATATTCATTATTTCATATTTGCTGAAAACAATTATGATTTATTAAATCTTCATACTTTTGCTGTATTCTTATTTAATGTAAGCATTCGAGGTACTGTCGGCCAACATACAGCCCTATATGGAATGTTTATCGCATACGGTTTACTTTAAGGTTTGGAGGCCCCATTAAAGGCATTCCTACAATAAATCATCTTCAAGTTGTCGTTTATGGTGTGAAAATATTTATTATATCATATTTGCTGAAAACAATTATGATTTATTAAATATCCATACTTTTGCTGTGGAATGTATATCGCATAAGGTTTACTTCAAGGTTTGGAGGCCCCATTAAAGATATACCTACAATTAATCATTGGTACTGTACCCGATACCTAGTTGAGGCTATCGGCTACGCCAGTTGTGATCGAGCCATAGTTGAGTTTTGTGGGCAAGGAGAAAAGATAGCGCTCAGACCGAGTCAGAAGAATGGTAGGAAATGACGTAGGAGGCCGAGGGAGAAGGAGGCACAACCCCTCAAGCATACGGAATTATGGGAGAAATACTGGATAATTATAAAGATTAATATGGGATAAACTTTATCTAACCTCAGAAGAGAAGGAAATATCAAGAAATCTTATTGGTAATAACTTGAAGAAAGGCAGACAACTCCTTAAGTTATGTTATAACTTAATAGCCGAAATAGTGTGGTCGAGGTTAGAGCTGTGACGTCATGCAGCGGGAGGAAGGGGGAAGTAACGTGGTAGAGCAGGGCGAGACGGCCGAGCGCAGTGACACCAGCAAAAAGAATTACTCCAGCAGTCAAGCTGAGCGGATCACATCGTGCGATAAGAGAACAGTTAATAAGGCAGTGCAATACAGAAAGTTACGTGCGGGAGAGAGAGTCGCTAGGCGAGGCCTGCAACGCAGTATTCGGAGTTCGTTGTTGGAGCACACGCTATCCATAAGGGCAGGTTATACAGGCCGTGAACTTGAGCGAGGAAGCCTGTGTTCAGACACATGTCATTTCAACATCGCAGTAGTAGTTACGTGAAACAGCAATGCTTTTCCAAGCTTACAATTTACCGAAGCATTACGATAGGATTGAGAACATTATTTGAGCTACATTCTCAATGTATAACAGCACAGCGAAGCAGTATAATGAGGCCAGTATTCAACCTCATATTATACAAGGACAGTGAGGCGGAACATGTCGTGCAGTTGGCGACATTTTATAATCATGGGATGGTCAAGGAGTTGAACATTACTCTGACATTTTGTCAAGCTTGAGATGTTTGGACTTGTGTGTCGACAGTCCAATCGTGCAGTCCAATTACAATTATGCACTTCTATTATGGACATTTAGATGGACTTGGACTTATTTCAGCGGTATTACGGCATATTTCATGATGCATTTGGACCGAAATATTTAAGGCGACCATGGGGCCGTTCCAACATTACTGCTTTTGGCAAGTGAAAATTTATAAGCGTATGCACTTTGTGAAAGTGGCACGTGCAACATAATAGTTACATATCATGAACAGTTATGAAATATCTTAGTTACGAACACAGATAACACTGACAAATCAGTACACTTTTCAAGATATTTTATTTTTCTACCAGTGAAATTCAGCCGCTGTGGAGACTAACATTATTATCGAATGCCAACCGAATAGTTTATGGAACAGTGGCGTGACATTTTCGAAGAGTATGGGGTACTCTGTATTTTTGAACTTTTGTGGAAGAGTTTGGACAATATCCATGATGGATAATCTTCAGTTCATCATGTCGGGTTAGGCGGATACAGAGGCGTGATGGCACCTCAGAGCGATGGATTCGGTTCCTGACGAAGAGGATAAATATGACATCAAATTCACTTGGATGGAGTCAAGCGTTAGTTCAGTTGGTGATACAGCGTTTTCGCCGATCTAGCGAGAAATCTGTGACAAACACTTGGATTACCGGTGATCTTTGAATTATATTAACATCTGGAATATGAAGGTATTGTAAGAGTTATGGCATTACTGATATGATTTTTCATGAACACTGGGCATACTTGTATATATTTCTAGTAGGAGTGCTACTAATATTTTTCGACATGGCTTAAATATTTTGTTGCTCCATTTGCTAAAATATGGTGTTACCATATGATATGGCAGGCACATCTATACGAGGTTCTCACCATTGGTTGACTTTATTAGACAGGATTTTGGTCTTTATATTTTTCTGTGAGGATAGTATTTCTTGATTATGGATATTTTTAGCGAGTGTTTCAAACTCGTGATCTGCAATTGGATAATTTAAATTATTTCGTCAGTTCATTGCATACTAGCGAGTATGTATAATTCATCAGTAGGGATTTTTTTATTGGATTGTTTGGTGATATTAAAATTTTATTCACTCAAGTGAATGCATATCGCTTTTACGTGACAAATAGAGACTTGTTGATTCCAATCTTGTACACTCACTCATTAGTTCACGAGATGGGGCCTGTTGCTTTAAGCAATTGTGTGGTGGCACTCACCTGACCTATCGTTTTTAGGGCATTATCATCATAGTCTATGAGGCGGGGCCTGTTGCTCAAAGCAATTGCGTGGTGGCACTCACCTTACCTGCCAGTCGAGGGTCTCATTTTATCATCCGAGTGTACTTATGATCGTAAGAGGATTAAACAATAAACTACCAGTCATATATTAGTCGAATTTTGTTAAATAAATTAAAAATAAATGTCAGCAGGGTTACATTTTGTAATTCTTGTTTTGCCAATCCAATATTTTGTTGCAAAACTCTTTTGAGAGTATATTCATTTAACAGCTGATACTTTTGATACTCTTTGTGAGTGATTTGATACCTTTGAGAAGGATTTCAAGTAATTGATTCTTGTAAGATGAATCATTTATGGTCAGAATTTATTTTGAGGCAGATCATTATTAGATTTTTTGATGTGAGGTAATATAACACATTGGTGTTTTTCTTTGAAGTAAATCTTGAGGATCTTAAGAGAATTTATGCTCTAAATTTAAACCAGATCTTGAATTGGATTATGATTACTAAGGTAATTTTCATATTGTTTAAGAAGTCTAGATATGACCATAGTAATTACAGTTCTTGTAGATTGTGTGCGTTAATCATTTGAAGCCAGTTATATATTTTTGTGGATCATGCAACGTGCTTATGTGAAGTATTTTTGATAGGTATTTTTGGAGGTTGCCAACTGGAAGTTTGCAATGTTGCCAATGATAATTTTGAGGCAGACATGAGGTTGTTGAACCCAGTCTTGCATATTTTTTGGAGATTCATGCTGTGCGCTGAATAATTATGGTGTTATATGGGATAATTATGGTGTTATATGGAATAATTATGGTATTCAAATATGGTATTTGACAAAGTGAGTTTATATGGTGAAGTTTTGGATAGTGAGATCCAACGTGTTTTTGTGAAGGCAACGTATTATTTTGGCATGATAATTAAATACGAGGTATAACTTGGAATTGATAAAACTGTAAGGCAACGTTCTATAACCTATATTAAACAACTTTTTAGGAAATTAACTAAATAAGTAATTTTGATAATCCAAGATTTTCTGATAATAATAATTTATGAAATAATAATCTGAAGTTTAAGCATATTAATGACCTGACCCAATGAATTAAAATTTGAATAAATTGATAAATTAAAATTTGGATAAATCGATGAATTAAATAAATAGATGAATTAAAGGTTGAATAAATTAACTGAATTAAATGAATTAATAGGTGATTAAATAGCTAATGAATAACTGAATTAAATGGTGATAATTAATTAAAGTATCTGATGACTAATAAAATTTAAATGAATTCAAATAAATTTAAATAAGAAATATGATTTAAATAAATTGATGAATTGCAACTTGAATTAATGAATTAAACAATTTAAATGGATGAATTGAGATAATTTAATCTGAATGAGATAATGAAATGAGAGTGTGTGGATGATTGAATAATCTAATGAATTGATGAATATAATATTCATTTAAATGATTTGATGGTAATAAATTAATTATTTTGACTTGAATATAACGAATATTTGGTTGAGAACTAATGTGAGAAATATTTAATTTTGATATGATAATGATGGTGATAACCAATGAATAGTGAAGTTTTCTTTGATTCACAACCAAGCAATAATCAGTGATAGTGTAAATAAGGTGTATAAATTAATTGTTAGATTTTTAGGAGCAATTGTTTGGATTTCCAGCATTGATTAATGCCATTTAAGCCATAGAAATGAGTTAATATTTGAATATATGTTTTTTAGGATATTTTGTGTTAGACAGATTCATATTTCTTGACATCCACATTACGGATGTTAAATTAAAGATAGGTTAGGTCCCAGGGATCACGAAATGTCAGTGATGCAAAGACATAGTGCTACGGTGGCCCTGAGAACTCAAGCGAACTTTAGTTAAATTTTACATTTTATGTGGATGAAAAATACTTTGAAATAGCACAGAGATGGTTCGATTTTTGAGGACTATAACAACCTAACGTTTACATTCGACCATACTCTTAGGCAGGGTTTGTGTTTTTTTTCTGTCTGACTATTTAAGTTTAAATAAATTTGGTTTTATCTTAGTTGTGATCTGATGATGGTGTTGTTTTCCCAATCCTTTCCTTTGTATTGATTAAGGCTTAACCAGAAAGGATGTGGTTTGCTAGGGGTTCAGTTGATGGCACCCATTCCTATTTGTTATTATGATTAAATTTAAGCCCGTAACGACCCTGGAGATACTTTATCTCGTGTTACCCTCTGCTTTTGTGATATTTCAACAGAATTTACGACACATTCCTTATTTGATTTCATGTTCATTTAACTCCACTCTGGCCTGGGAAGCCAGGTATGCGATGTAATGGCAGATGGGTCATCGTATACCTCGGATGAACGGGTGCAGAGGAGGGAGAATGGGCTTTGCCCATACGTGGGGCTTCGATTTTGTTTATTCTATGGGAACACATCAGATTAAGGCTACGAGGAGATTGATCTCTATTTCATTTAATGGTGTTATAAAATTTATTGAACTTGGTCAGACAATATACTTGTATGCCCATTCCAGTGATCATGTTAATCATATTAGTGTTATATCATGTTTAATTATATGTCATTTTTCTTATACCCAAGTGTAGTTAGGAATTGATACATGGTGATGTTTTGCTATCCAACGTCTCTGAATTAAATCGTTTAGTTGAAAATTATAGTTATGTCAGCGGAAGATTTGGCTAAGGTGTTAGGAGATTTGCAGAGTAGTATGTGGCAAATATTACTAGAATAGGATCGGCAGTCAAAGAACAGATAAATGATTCAGAAGCTAGGTTACAAGCTAGATGTAAAGAAAATGTAAAAGCTTTACAGACTAGTAATGAGGAAAACTTGAAGTTATTGCAGACTAGCACTTAAAATAATTTAAAAGCATTAGAAATTAGTAACGAAAATAATTTAAAGTCATTGGAAGAAAGATTGCAGTCAAATAGCAAAGATGAATTAAAGTCACTGGAAGAGAGATTGCAGAGTAATACTGAAATTAATTTGAAAGCTAGTGAAGCTAATTTAAAAGATAATTTTAAGTTGTTAGAAACTAGATTACAAGCTCGTAGTGAAGAAAGTAACACAGAGTTGAAAAATAATTTAACGAGTTTGGAAGATAGATTAACGTTAAAAAATGATGAAATATTAAAGGCTTTACAATCAGATATAAAGGCAGTAGAACTGAAAGGAGAGAAAAATTTGCATGTGTTAAGAAAAAACATTCTAGAGTTAGAAAACAAAGGTGAAGAAAATATTCTTAATTTGAGAACAGATGTTATGTCTATTCAGAAAGATATTAAATCAGATGTATCGAAATTACGATTCGACATAGATGGTTTAGTAGCAGATGTAGGCAAAATACAAGAATGGTCTACCGAAGTATCTTTCGAATCCAAGATTAAAGGTTTAGAAATGAATTTAGGTAATGAAATTAAAAGTTTGAAATCAGTAATTGGGACAGTCAAAGAGGAAGTCTTAGGAGAGGTTAATTCTAACTTGAAATCCTTAGAAAACCAATTGCAGGCAGACATTAAGAAAATTGATGATGACATAGATTAGAAAGTTAATGAAAACTTAGCATTGCTTAAAAATAGAGTCGGTGCAATAGTGGAAGAACGGTATAGTGGGGTCGATGCCGAAGCAAAAGAAAAGCGTTCAGGGCTGAAAGAAAAATTAATCGCAGGTATGGCGAATTTGGAAGCGAGATTTACTGAGAATAAAGAAACGATGAAAATAGATTCAGCTCAGTTCAGGACAGATGTAGATCAATTAAAGGAACAGGTCGCGTCAGTCAAGACAACATGCGAAGATAAGATAGACAAATTGAAGAACGATTTGGAAGAGAGTAACAGAACGCAGACTGTTATTTCATTAGACAATTTGGAAACCAAGGTCAAGATAGTGGAAAAGTGAACGGAAGATAGGATGACTAAACTGGAGTCTATAATAAATAATTTCACAAGTCAAGACGTAACAATGGGGGATGTATCGATGAATCAAATACCGATAGGTCGTAATATGAATAGTCAAGAGGTGAGCGCAGGAGAGAATAGTCAAATGCAAAAAAATGTTACTTTTGAAAGGTCTAGTTCAACCCCTCAAGGTAATTTCAATCAGAATATAAACACGTCTGGTACGAATGAACGATACTCAGGTCCGGTGACCATAATCAGAAATCTTGATGATAAACCAAGAAAATTTTCTGGGAGTACAGGAGTCACACCAGTCGAATTTTTGAGAGATATCCGAGATTACATGGCGGAACATCGAGTAGCTAAGGAAAGAGAACTAAGGGTAGTCGAACGCGCCTTAGATGGGCCAGCTTTGACGTGGTTTCGCGCATTTAGAAGCAACTTTGCGAACCTGGAACAATTTGCCATAGCATTTTACGACGATTCTGGAGTGCAGAAGATCAGTTAAACGTGAGAGCAGAAATGTACTCAAAACGTTACTCTACGTCACATCCAACACAATATGCAAATTATTTTACACGCAGTTAGCTAAATTGCAATTTTTGATTTCTCCATTACCATAAGACGAACTGTTACAAGCAATAGCAAGGCAGTTGCCAGTAGAAGTCCAAAGATCACTCATAGCATCGGGAGCGAATATACTTGAACATTACGATGATATCCTACGCAGATTGGATTACACGAGCGCTCAGATGACACCTAGGAATTTGAGGAATGAAAATCGGAACACGCAAGAAGTGAATGCGGTAGTTGTCGATAATGCAGCACAGACAGGAGAGATTCATGGGGGAATAGAAGAAACGAAGAGAATAGAGGAAATATCCATAACGTCCGTGGGAATAACAGATATCAAGGACCGTATGAAAGGCCGTATGAACAAGATCCAAGAGACGGTAGATACAGGAACTACAATCAAAATTCCAGATATCAGAACCGGAACGGATACAATAATCGATATCGAGGCAGATACAATTGGAATCAGAATCAGCAGTCCAATCAAACCAATAGACAAGATAATAATAATAGGAATGATCAGAATGAAAGATGACAAGAAAGTCAAGAGTACGGGAGAACAAGGCAAGAGGATAGACAACCTAGTGCACCATCCGAAGAGGTAATTCGAGATGTCAATAGGACAAGCACGAGTGGTGCAGAGAAAAAAAAAGACAAATTAACGCCGAATCAACATACTAGTCATTGGGAACCCATCATCATAGTCGAAACATACCAGGTTAAAGATGAAGATTTAATTGAAGAAGATATAGTCCACCGAGGGAATCGACATGAATTGCCAGTTATTAGTGTGGAAGCCATGGGAAAGGAAATAAAGACATTAGTGGATACGGGGGCTATGGTGAGCTTGATATCCATAGGCTGCCTGGAAGAATTGAAATTGTCAGGGGATGTTACGATGTTGCCAACTGTTGTTAGCAAGATTCAAGGGGTGATCCCAGACAAGAGCATAAAATGTAAAAATCAGGTACTTTTAGATATTGGAGTTGGAACCAGATATTTTGAGCAGATGTTCCTAGTTGTGGGTCAACTACATTTTGATATGATCCTAGGAGTGGATTTCTTAAGTGAGAGTGGCCTAATCATAGATATGCAGAGTAGCCGCATGTACTTTCAGGAAGAGGACATTGAAAATCAGGAATCCGAGATGACATTCTTCAGAGAGAATATATTGAAAGAGATTGTATATAACATTGAAAGGTCTATCGAGAGTAAAGCTGATATGAAGAGTAAGATGAATCCGGAAATACAGGAGCAATTTGATCAAGCAATTTCAGAATACGAGGATATATGCAACGATAAACCAGGACTCATAGAGAATTTTACTTATAGCATCAAGTTGATGGATGACAAGCCATATCACAAGAATTTATATCCCATACCAGATAAATGGAAGGAAGAAGTCGGTACGATGATAAGCGACATGGAGAGAGATGGAATTATTAAGAAGATGCCAACTGCTTATTTGAATCCTTTAGCTGTAGTCAAGAAGCCTAATGGTAAGCTGAGGATATGCCTAGATGCTAGAGCCCTTAATGGGAGAGTTCTTCCTGAACACGACAGACCACCTGTTATTCGTGAACTGTTAAGCAGATTCAGAGGAAAGAGTTTCTATTCTACTACTGATCTAACTAGTTCCTATTATCATATAGAACTAGCAGAAGACTGCAAACAATATACGGGATTCCTATTTGACCATAAAACCTATGTTTTAATCGTTTACCTTTTGGAGTAAAGAATAGTGGTCCGGTGATGATCCGAGCACTAGATGAGAATTTATCAGATGCAGTTAAAGAACATGTAGTGAGCTATATAGATGACCTGATTATAGCATCTGAGACAGCTGAAGAGCATATCAGACACCTTAGAATGCTTTTTGAAGATCTCCGTTGGACGAATTTTAAGGTGAATTTCGACAAATGTCAGTTCTTTTATGGGGAAATCGAATTTCTTGGTCATAAAATCGATGGAGATGGATACAGGCCCAATCCAAAGAAGATAATAGCTATTTCGGAATTTCCGACCCCAAGAAGCTTAAAGAAGTTCGGCAGTTTCTAGGAATGTGTCAGTTCCTTTCGACACATTGTCCTGAATATACCGAAATGATGGCACCTCTGCAGGATTTGCTAAGGAAAGGAAATCGATGGAAATTGGACGACAAATGTAATCAAGCATTTTTGGCAGCCAAGAATATGTTAATCCAGAATGTTAAACTCGAATACCCAGACTTTGCCAGAAGATTTTTTGTGGAGACAGACGCATCCAAAATAGGCATCAGTGGTATCCTACATCAGATGGATGATGCAAACAGACACATATATTTGGCTTTCACCAGTCGCAAACTCACGAATTGTGAAAGGAATTATTATGCAACGGAGTTAGAGGCATTAGCAGTGGTTCATACTCTTAAGACGTGGAAGAAGGTATTATTTGGGCATGACATAACGGTGATCACAGATAATAAAGCCCTCCAATTTATTATGAAGACGGACTTAGCAAGAGACCGTATCATCAGATGGGCTCTTTTCTTACAACAATTTAACCCAACCATTGTGCAGACCTGGGAAATTAAATCTGTTGGCAGATGTGTTGAGTAGAAACCCTTGTGAAGAGGTAATTGTCAACCACATAGATCTTGTTCGAGAGGACCAAGTAACTCTGGAGAAGTTGAAAATGTTAGCACAAACTCAGAAGAGATACACGCCTTTGCGAAGGATTTACCGTTTCTTAACACGCAGAATGGATAACGCCGATCCAGATTTTAGAAGAACGGAGATAGAAGCTAGAAAGTATCACATGATGGGAGGTATAATATGCCAATATATCGATCAGAATCACACCAAGCTTAGAGTTGTGATCCCACCCAAGCTTGTCAAACCGGTTATTTGGATGATGCATCGAACCGCAGCTCATGTAGGTGTAGACAAAACTCTGGCTCTTGCCCAAGAAACTTTTGTTTGGAGACAAATGGGACAAACGATCCGCGACATCATAAAGACCTGTGACAGTTGTCAGCGAAGCAAATATTCATCTAAACTAATGAAGGAAGTTCCTAGACCGATATTACCTAGCAAGCCGAGAGAACTTTTCGCTACGGACATTTTTGGTCCGATTCCTCGTTCGAAGAAAGGAAACCAGTTTGTTATGGTTACTGTAGACGTATTCTCTAAATACGTATCTCTGTGTCCAATTCAGAAAGCGTCGTCCAAGTATGTGATCAACAAATTGGAGAAGACAGTAATTCCAAGTATGGGTAAACCTGAAACTTTGTTGAGTGACCATGGATCACAATTCACCAGTATGGAATTTTCAACTGCTTTGGAACGTTTGGGAATAAGGCATGTATTTAATTCTGTACGTTATCCAGAGGGAAACCCGGCCGAGAGAATTATGCCAGAGATCAGTAAAATGTGTCGTTTATACGTTTCGAGACAACACCACCGATGGATGAAAGTTGGTGTATTCTTTGAATACACGGTACGAGAGATATAATGTCTATTGCTCTTTGCATGTTCATTTCTTCCTTCCTCTTTGCCAAACACCAACAGTGATCATCTGTTTTCTCCTTGTTGGGCATGTCTCTTATGTCTTCATGAGTATGTTTCAGATATATAACTTCTGTGATCCACCTAGCGTCATCTAGTAGCGAGCCTCTGAAGCTACTCAATTCCTCATCGTGCAAGATGACTTACTTATCTATTTGGCTACCAGATCTCGTTACCATCGTCAGCTATTTTCTCCTTGAGCAAGAGGACTACGTCTACTTCTTTACTCACCATGCTGCGCTAGTATCATCTATCAACTCCTTGAAGACCAGCTCAGCAAGAGAAGAGAATTTATTGTTAATAAGTTGGTTATGCTGATATGTATACCTTTTGTTTCCTACCCCCACTCTCTCCCCTTCCTAGGACCTTCCGTGCTTCGTTTTGCTGCTCTCACTTCTTAGTCGGCAGCCGCAGTAATCAGTTAAGGCTCAACCAGAGCCAGCCTCCTGACCTAACGAGGCAGTTTTTAAATTCCACGCCATGTTGGAACTTTAAGTATTAGTGAAGAGCTTCACCTTCGCCATGTAACAAAGATAAGTACCTGATTCAAGTTTTAACCTCATCTTCATGGTTTTAACTTCCTCGTGTTTTAACTATCTTTTATAGGCAGTGTGAAACTATTTACTTTGGGGCAATAATCACTCTTCGTGGGATTTGCCATGTTGAGCTTTTTTCTTGTATAAGCCAACCTTACTAAAAAGAGCTTTTCTTAAGCGATTCAAACGAGAAACCCTCTCGCTACGTGGGATATTATCTAATACCCGCTGCCTATAATTTTGAAACTATTTCCTCCGTTGGATTTTTTCAAACCCCATTTTCTGCTAAAGTCGTTCTGGAACCTTCTAGAACTTGTTCTCTATCTGCGAGTCCTGCCATCATGTATTTCTCACGTACTTGGGAGAATTCTGTTTAAAACTAAATTACTACAATAGTAAAGTTTCGTCCTCCGTGGGAATTTTCTACGGCGCATTTAATTGCAAATTACAACTTTTTTAAGTAATAGACGCTCATCTATATAGTGCAATCAGTTATCTCCATAATTGCAATAACTTTTTTTCTCATAAACTTCAGTGTTTCTCCAGTGAACTTTGCATCCATCTTTACAGACTATAGTGTTAATCAGTGCTTGCTCAACTTTTCTACCGCGTCGCGATCGTCCGGTTATATTAAATACGGCCTTGAACATTGTTCCTATTTCCCAATGATCTTTCCTTAACCTTCTACTAACAACCATTATTTATGAAATTGTAACTTTCTATAAGGTGTTACTCACGAGGTACCCTTCCAACTTTGCTAGTTTAACATTGATTAAATTCTGTATAATTGCTTGTGTGATACAAGTTTTAAATCACGTTGTCCCTTTCCTATACAGCAGGGAAAACCATTCTCTCAACTCTTGAGTGAGTTATTTTTTGGTCTCGCTAAATGAAAACTGCCTCATTTAACTGGCGAGTCTTATTCAAAGTATCAGAGGTCTAGAACCTTCCTTCTTATTAACTCTTCAGGTTCACAGTAAGTGACCTGCCCTCTTTGTATAATTCTCATATATTAACTCTGTATAAATATAAGAAGTTGTAGGAACTTCCTTTTAATTTTACATTTTGTTATCTTCGAAGTTGTTATTCTCGTTAGAATGTTCTTTCAGAGGTTTCCTATAGTACACTGCTTGTACTCCTGTAAATGTTAAAAACTTTAATTATTCCATTTTGCCTATTTATGAAATCTTACCAAGATTTTAATACACGGTTAAAAAAACTTAAAATTTGTCAATTGCCTGGAGCAACTATTTGATGTTAAAAGGTCTGCGACCCTATTTGTTAAAAGGTTCAAATGAACCATGTTTATCAAATTTATATTGCACAATTGTTAATTTCCTCAAACTTCCTGCATTGTTAAATAAATTAAATATTTGGTTTTGGATTCATCATTTCTCTTATACTACAGTTAGGCAGGATCCTGGCTTTCCTAGCTCTTCCTTGGTTTATGCCCTCGTTCATATACAATAAGGCTTTTACTATTTGTCTGGCCAGATCATCACCCTTCCCTATAGTACTTTCATTCGTGCTTGGGAGGAAACACACTAAAGCCTCTCTCTGGCAAAGTGCCCAAGCCTTATCTGCGGTTCCCGTCAGCCTCGACCAAGCTCGTTTCTATTTTAGGTATACGAGCACATATTTGCGGTGGCAACCACCTTTAAGTGTGTTTAACCCTAAACTTATTACTTTTGTGGGACTCTCCTCCTATTCTTCTATCCTTTTTTTCCAATCCCAAATCTACTTCCTTCTCTTAATCATCTTCCCTTGGTGGGTGGGTTATTCCCTAGCCTATAATCTACCCAAAATTTGGTACCAGAAACCCGGGAGAGTCCATTTGTTATTTCTATTGTTTGTCAAGTGTCATTTGACATTACTTTGCAAATTTTTAATATCTCCTTTGGATCTTTCAGCTATATCTACGTCATGCAAAGCCTGTGAACGGGAAAGAGGCCGCTCCTGTCTCCTTTGGGGTGTCCTGTTCTTTCTACTCTCTCGCTGTTGCCAACTTGACAGCATCTCCAAGGTTCTACAGTTTCGTGAGTTGTATTTCAATTTATTATTTTTGTCATGACTCCTGCCGAAAAAGATGAAACTCTCATTGCTAGACGTTCTTCTTATAAAGGGCAACTCACTAGATTCCGAAATTTCATCAGCAAATTAAATCCCGCCGAGTGTGATTTAGATATCTTGACTCATCGCCTTAAGTTGTACGAACGGTCTTATGATTATTATGACCAAATTCAAACCGAGATTGAATCCGCTTGTCCAGAACTGCAATTGGACCGGGATGAGGTCGAACCCTTGTACTTTGAAGGAATTGCAAAGGCCCACCAACTGATTCGCAATATCTCAGAACCGGACACTAGGGTCATCAATCCGGCCCAGTTCGTACCCGCTTCAGTTCACAAGAACAAACCGAAACCGTTACTTCCCAAGATAAGCCTACCCCACTTCTCAGGCAAGGAAGGTGAATGGTATTCTTTTTACGAACTTTACTGTTCTTTAATTCATGAAAATATCGAGATCCCAGACATACATAAATTTTACTATCTCCGCACGTCTTTGGAATCAAAGGCCTTGACCTTGGTAGAGTCACTGCCTTTAAGCGCAGACAACTACCACATCGCCTTTAATCTCCTTAAAGAGAGATATGGCAATTTACGTTTGAGTGTCGCTCGTCACATCCGTTGTTTGTTCAACTTACCAGCCGTCAAACCTAATGACGTCACATCTTTAAGAGACCTCTTAGATTCTATGCAGTTAAATGTCAGAGCGTTATACCAGCTAAAACAGCCTGTCCAAACATGGGACACCATACTTATTCACCTAGCTACATCAAGATTCGATTTTTCGACACTGAAAGCCTGGGAGATCGAACTCGCTCGCAAGGAAGAATTTTCCTTCGAACACCTTGTCTCGTTTCTCAACAGTCGATGTCAATTCCTTACAGCACTCGCATTTCAGTGCGAAAAAGTCGAAACGAATCCTCAGTATCAAATTTTTGAAAAAAAACTTGCTTCTTCAAAGGGACATCAGCCCCCATTTATCGAAAACAAACAAACCCGTTCTTCTTTCAATCATTCAAGAGAAGATATCAGGCCGCTTAACAAATCGTTAAAATGCACGCTCTGTAAAAAGCTTCACACCTTGTATTTGTGCAAATCCTTTAAAGAATTGTCTGTCGAAGATCGAAGAAAGTTTGTCTTAAACAGCAAACATTGTTTCAACTGCTTATCACCTAAGCATTCTTCATCGAACTGTACGTCATTAAATCTCTGTTTTCATTGCAAAAAACCGCATCATTCTTTATTGCACGTTCACGATAAATCGAGGTCATCAGTACCTGCCTCTACAAGCTCCTTGCAGAGCCGCTCCGAACCAACTAATGCTTCTTCCTGCATTTCCAACGCCGACACTTTTCACAGTGCGCAAACCCTGTTGACCACTGTACAATTTGAAATCCAAGATAGATTTGGAAATTGGTTCAAAACCCGTGGTCTTCTCGATTCCGCTTCAACGCACAACTTTGTTTCGCAATCGTTGATTAAGAAACTAGGTCTTTCGTCATCGCCTACTTCTATCAATGTGACCGGCATTGACAATTTGAAAACTCAAGTTTTGCAGTCTTCAAAATTGAAAATCAGAGACGTTTGCCAAAGAAACACCAATCTTAATTTAAACTGTCTCATCCTTACCAGTATTGGCAAGGACACTCCAAGTCACTCTATCAATACTTCCGGATTAAAGATTCCTTCGCACTTAAGGTTAGCCGATCCTCAGTTTAATGCTCAAGGTCCCATTGATGTGCTTTTCAGTGCCAATGTCTTTTGGAACTGCATTCGCAAACAAACACGCAAGTTATCTTCAACCGTGGTCGCTAGAGACACCGATTTTGGTTGGGTTATCACTGGCGAAATCAAACATACCAGTGTTCAAACCAAAGCACAATGTCATTTCGTCACAGCTGACATAAATCCCATTTCTGAAAAAGAGAACGCTCATGTTTCAAATCTCAATATTTTTGAAAACCACTTGTCGAAACGATGTCTTATAGTGAACAACTGCGCTAACCCTGTAAGTTGTTTAAATGGGTTTTCCTTCTTCCCGCACAAAATGGCAATTCAAGTTCGCCTTGCTTTGTGTTATTTCGTATATCTTCTTATGTCATTTTTTATAGCAGTTAATTACTTAAACTATTCCTCGAAAACTATCTTCCCCTTGTGTAAAACCATGGCTATCAGTCACCATCACTTTGCTGTACGCTATGCTTCACTTCTTTCGTTACGTAAAGGGATGGCCACGGCCGGCTCCTCCCCCCTTCCTCGCAATTGGAAGTCGCTCATGAAACCGCTTGAAACTCTGAATTCCATTGCATCTAGAATAACTATTCTTATGCATAACCTTCGTCTCCATGTCCCAGCTTGTCTTCTTTGCTCGGAAGAATTAAGCTTCTTTTTGTTGAAAATTGTTCGATTTCGTGATCCTCTCAATTATGCGAAATTGATTTCCTACTTTATTTCATGTAGCTTTAAATTGTTTGTTCACGTCCAAGTTACGATTGACTGCATTCCGTTCAAACTGAATATCTGCTTTAAGTTACAGCTGATTCACCAAATGTTGTGTGTGTACTCCGAACTGCTTGGTTTTCAAACCTGTTTGTTTACCAGTCTGAGGAATGCCAAGTTGTTTATTTCCTGTATGATTGACACAGTTCAAAACAAGTTTCTCTTATCTCAACTCTGGCTGATTGCCAAGCATTGTCTAGCGAGTTGCTACTTCAAGTACGGAAGCTGTTCACCTAGTTCCCAAAATAAACCTGTTCCGCTTAAGGACTCGTTCAGCTATTTATATGCCTTATCTCGTTGTACTATGTGTGTCAAGGCTGTACTTGTTTACTTCTATCACTTACTCACGCTCGTATCTTACAATTGTTTCGATTCTTACTTTAAAACTTCGTTGCGTATTTCTCACGCACGTATGTATTGCAATTTGCTTGCATATTTTGCGATCTTAATGTTCATTGATGAACAAACTTGTTTTTTCTCGTCGTCACCTTCGATGTGTTTTTGTATTCATGATTGTCATGTCACGTTTTTTGCTGACTTAAGTATTTTTCTGAGTAAACCCTTTGATACTCATTATAACTTGAGGTCATTGTTTATGGCTACTCGTTTGTTACCTATGGCGTTCTTGCTTTCTACTCGCATAGTTCCTTTGTTTATTTGGTATATTCTTGTCCTGAATAGATGTACTTGTTCCTATACGCTTTGTTTAAACTTGCCAATTCTTCTTTCTCATCGTATCGCAATCTTTACTAGTGCTTTATTTTTCTCGGCTTCCAGCTATTTCGTGATTGAAAGTGTCGTTAATTCTCACCTTTTAACTCCGCTTTCCAATGACCCTGATGACCTCCTTCCACTTTCACCTGGTCGCTTCTTTACACGCACTTCTCTCTCTGCCCATCCTCCCCTTCCTAATTCTTACAGGGATTCTAATCTACCTATCGCTTGGCGTAAACTTGAAGCCCTCAGTAATTCTTTTTGGAAGAGGTGGAACTTGGAATATTTAACTTCCTTGCAGGGGAGACAGAAGTGGTTTCTTTCCAGTCCCGACATTAAAGTAGGGGACTTGGTCTTGGTTAGAGATATTTCACCCCCCCCCCCCCTAGTATGGATTTCTGGTAGGGTGACCCAATGTTACCCTGGAAGAGATGGGAGAGTCAGGGTGGCCAGAATCTTGACTACAAATGGACCGATCATAAGACCACTGTCTTTGATCGCTCCGCTTCCAATAAATGTGTAACTGCTTATTTGCTCTCTGTTGGTGTTTTTCCCCCCAGTATGGTGTATTCTTTGAATACACGGTACGAGAGATATAATGTCTATTGCTCTTTGCATGTTCATTTCTTCCTTCCTCTTTGCCAAACACCAACAGTGATCATCTGTTTTCTCCTTGTTGGGCATGTCTCTTATGTCTTCATGAGTATGTTTCAGATATATAACTTCTGTGATCCACCTAGCGTCATCTAGTAGCGAGCCTCTGAAGCTACTCAATTCCTCATCGTGCAAGATGACTTACTTATCTATTTGGCTACCAGATCTCGTTACCATCGTCAGCTATTTTCTCCTTGAGCAAGAGGACTACGTCTACTTCTTTACTCACCATGCTGCGCTAGTATCATCTATCAACTCCTTGAAGACCAGCTCAGCAAGAGAAGAGAATTTATTGTTAATAAGTTGGTTATGCTGATATGTATACCTTTTGTTTCCTACCCCCACTCTCTCCCCTTCCTAGGACCTTCCGTGCTTCGTTTTGCTGCTCTCACTTCTTAGTCGGCAGCCGCAGTAATCAGTTAAGGCTCAACCAGAGCCAGCCTCCTGACCTAACGAGGCAGTTTTTAAATTCCACGCCATGTTGGAACTTTAAGTATTAGTGAAGAGCTTCACCTTCGCCATGTAACAAAGATAAGTACCTGATTCAAGTTTTAACCTCATCTTCATGGTTTTAACTTCCTCGTGTTTTAACTATCTTTTATAGGCAGTGTGAAACTATTTACTTTGGGGCAATAATCACTCTTCGTGGGATTTGCCATGTTGAGCTTTTTTCTTGTATAAGCCAACCTTACTAAAAAGAGCTTTTCTTAAGCGATTCAAACGAGAAACCCTCTCGCTACGTGGGATATTATCTAATACCCGCTGCCTATAATTTTGAAACTATTTCCTCCGTTGGATTTTTTCAAACCCCATTTTCTGCTAAAGTCGTTCTGGAACCTTCTAGAACTTGTTCTCTATCTGCGAGTCCTGCCATCATGTATTTCTCACGTACTTGGGAGAATTCTGTTTAAAACTAAATTACTACAATAGTAAAGTTTCGTCCTCCGTGGGAATTTTCTACGGCGCATTTAATTGCAAATTACAACTTTTTTAAGTAATAGACGCTCATCTATATAGTGCAATCAGTTATCTCCATAATTGCAATAACTTTTTTTCTCATAAACTTCAGTGTTTCTCCAGTGAACTTTGCATCCATCTTTACAGACTATAGTGTTAATCAGTGCTTGCTCAACTTTTCTACCGCGTCGCGATCGTCCGGTTATATTAAATACGGCCATGAACATTGTTCCTATTTCCCAATGATCTTTCCTTAACCTTCTACTAACAACCATTATTTATGAAATTGTAACTTTCTATAAGGTGTTACTCACGAGGTACCCTTCCAACTTTGCTAGTTTAACATTGATTAAATTCTGTATAATTGCTTGTGTGATACAAGTTTTAAATCACGTTGTCCCTTTCCTATACAGCAGGGAAAACCATTCTCTCAACTCTTGAGTGAGTTATTTTTTGGTCTCGCTAAATGAAAACTGCCTCATTTAACTGGCGAGTCTTATTCAAAGTATCAGAGGTCTAGAACCTTCCTTCTTATTAACTCTTCAGGTTCACAGTAAGTGACCTGCCCTCTTTGTATAATTCTCATATATTAACTCTGTATAAATATAAGAAGTTGTAGGAACTTCCTTTTAATTTTACATTTTGTTATCTTCGAAGTTGTTATTCTCGTTAGAATGTTCTTTCAGAGGTTTCCTATAGTACACTGCTTGTACTCCTGTAAATGTTAAAAACTTTAATTATTCCATTTTGCCTATTTATGAAATCTTACCAAGATTTTAATACACGGTTAAAAAAACTTAAAATTTGTCAATTGCCTGGAGCAACTATTTGATGTTAAAAGGTCTGCGACCCTATTTGTTAAAAGGTTCAAATGAACCATGTTTATCAAATTTATATTGCACAATTGTTAATTTCCTCAAACTTCCTGCATTGTTAAATAAATTAAATATTTGGTTTTGGATTCATCATTTCTCTTATACTACAGTTAGGCAGGATCCTGGCTTTCCTAGCTCTTCCTTGGTTTATGCCCTCGTTCATATACAATAAGGCTTTTACTATTTGTCTGGCCAGATCATCACCCTTCCCTATAGTACTTTCATTCGTGCTTGGGAGGAAACACACTAAAGCCTCTCTCTGGCAAAGTGCCCAAGCCTTATCTGCGGTTCCCGTCAGCCTCGACCAAGCTCGTTTCTATTTTAGGTATACGAGCACATATTTGCGGTGGCAACCACCTTTAAGTGTGTTTAACCCTAAACTTATTACTTTTGTGGGACTCTCCTCCTATTCTTCTATCCTTTTTTTCCAATCCCAAATCTACTTCCTTCTCTTAATCATCTTCCCTTGGTGGGTGGGTTATTCCCTAGCCTATAATCTACCCAAAAGTCATACCCATCATTAGTCAATGTTTGAATTCTACCATACATGAAAGTACAGGACAGATTCCGTCCGTGCTTCATCATGGGATGAAACCTAACAGACCATGGGACCGAATAGTGAAGGCACCAGTAGATCCAGGACCTACCCAAGAAAGAAGAGTCGAGATGGCAGGAGAAAGACTCAGAAGACAGGCAGAGAAGGGAGCCAGGAGGCATGCAGGAAGAAGGTTTCATGAACCATTTCAGGAAAATGACGAGGTGCTGATCAGGAAGCCAGTCACATCGAACCTTCAACAGAAGATATACCACAAATTTGCGCCATTGTACGCTGGTCCATTCCGAATTGATGAAGCATACAGAAATAACAGCTATAAGATTGCTAGAATCGACACGAATGAAGTTGTTGGAACTTTCAACGCAGCCAGCATTAGGAAGTATCATTATGCTTAGGAAGAGGATGGTTGAATAGCTATCATGTTGTATAATATAGAGAATGCCGGAGAGTATTTTTTTTCTCAAGACTGATAAAAAAGGAGATGCACGGGAGAGATGTACCCGATACCTCGTTGAGGCTATCGGCTACTCCAGTTGTGATCGAGCCATAGTTGAGATTTGTGGGCAAGGAGAAAAGATAGCGCTCAGATCGAGTCAGAAGAATGGTAGGAAATGACGTAGGAGGCCGAGGGAGAAGGAGGCACAACCCCTCAAGCATACGGAATTATGGGAGAAATACTGGATAATTATAAAGATTAATATGGGATAAAACCTTATCTAACCTCAGAAGAGAAGGAAATATCAAGAAATCTTATTGGTAATAACTTGAAGAAAGGCAGAAAACTCCTTAATTTATGTTATAACTTAATAGCCGAAATAGTGTGGTCGAGGTTAGAGCTGTGACGTCGGGCAGCGGAAGGAAGGGGGAAGTAACGTGGTAGAGCAGGGCGAGACGGCCGAGCGCAGTGACACCAGCAAAAAGAATTACTCCAGCAGTCAAGCTGAGTGGATCACATCGTGCGATAAGAGAACAGTTAATAAGGTAGTGCAATACAGAAAGTTACGTGCGGGAGAGAGAGTCGCTAGGCGAGGTCTGCAACGCAGTATTCGGAGTTCGTTGTTGGAGCACATGCTATCCATAAGGGCAGGTTATACAGGCCGTGAACTTGAGCGAGGAAGCCGGTGTTCAGACACATGCCATTTCAACATCGCAGTAGTAGTTACGTGAAACAGCAATGCTTTTCCAAGCTTACAATTTACCGAAGCATTACGATAGGATTGAGAACATTATTTGAGCTACATTCTCAATGTATAACAGCACAGCGAAGCAGTATAATGAGGCCAGTATTCAACCTCATATTATACAAGGACAGTGAGGCGGAACATGTCGTGCAGTTGGCGACATTTTATAATCATGGGATGGTCAAGGAGTTGAACATTACTCTGACATTTTGTCAAGCTTGAGATGTTTGGACTTGTGTTTCGACAGTCCAATCGTGTAGTCCAATTACAATTATACACTTCTATTATGGACATTTAGATGGACTTGGACTTATTTCAGCGGTATTACGGCATATTTCATGATGCATTTGGACCGGAATATTTAAGGCGACCATGGGGCCGTTCCAACATTACTGCTTTTGGCAAGTGAAAATTTATAAGCGTATGCACTTTGTGAAAGTGGCACGTGCAACATAATAGTTACATATCATGAACAGTTATGAAATATCTTAGTTACGAACACAGATAACACTGACAAATCAGTACACTTTTCAAGATACTTTATTTTTCTACCAGTGAAATTCAGCCGCTGTGGAGATTAACATTATTATCGAATGCCAACCGAATAGTTTATGGAACAGTGGCGTGACATTTTCGAAGAGTATGGGGTACTCTGTATTTTTGAACTTTTGTGGAAGAGTTTGGACAATATCCATGATGGATAATCTTCAGTTCATCATGTCGGGTTAGGCGGATACAGAGGCGTGATGGCACCTCAGGGCGATGGATTCGGTTCCTGACGAAGAGGATAAATATGACATCAAATTCACTTGGATGGAGTCAAGCGTTAGTTCAGTTGGTGATACAGCGTTTTCGCCGATCTAGCGAGAAATCTGTGGCAAACACTTGGATTACCGGCGATCTTTGAATTATATTAACATCTGGAATATGAAGGTATTGTAAGAGTTATGGCATTACTGATATGATTTTTATGAACACTGGGCATACTTGTATATATTTCTAGTAGGAGTGCTACTATTATTTTTCGACATGGCTTAAATATTTTGTTGCTCCATTTGCTAAAATATGGTGTTACCATATGATATGGCAGGCACATTTATACGACGTTCTCCTCATTGGTTGACTTTATTAGACAGGATTTTGGTCTTTATATTTTTCTGTGAGGATAGTATTTCTTGATTATGGATATTTTTAGTGAGTGTTTCGAGCTCGTGATCTGCAATTGGATAATTTAAATTATTTCGTCAGTTCATTGCATACTAGCGAGTATGTATAATTCATCAGTAGGGATTTTTTATTGGATTGTTTGGTGATATTAAAATTTTATTCACTCAAGTGAATGCATATCGCTTTTATGTGACAAATAGAGTCTTGTTGATTCCAATCTTGTACACTCACTCATTAGTCCACGAGATGGGGCCTGTTGCTTTAAGCAATTGTGTGGTGGCACTCACCTGACCTATCGTTTTTAGGGCATTATCATCATAGTCTACGAGGCGGGGCCTGTTGCTCTAAGCAATTGCGTGGTGGCACTCACCTTACCTGCCAGTCGAGGGTCTCAATTTATCATCCGAGTGTACTTATGATCTTAAGAGGATTAAACAATAAACTACCAGTCACATATTAGTCGAATTTTGTTAAATAAATTAAAAATAAATGTCAGCAGGGTTACATTTTGTAATTCTTGTTTTGCCAATCCAATATTTTGTTGCAATACTTTTTTGAGAGTATATTCATTTAACAGCTGATACTTTTGATACTCTTTGTGAGTGATTTGATACTGTTACGTTTACGGTTCTTGAAATAACCGGTCAGGCATATACAAATACACTACCGTACTTCTTTATTTATCAAAGCTTACACTACTAAATATTAATGTAGTGTTCATTAATATTTAAACTGGGAACGTCGAGCTCTAGTCTTTTTGACTACTACACTCCAAAAATCTCAACACTGCCTTTCCACCGAATCCTAAATCTCTTCTCTCTCGTATCGTCGCCTCCTCGATTCATCCACTGCCAGCTTGCCGGCCCAACTCACAATTGAGCCAGCGCGCCACGCGCTCGCACGAGTCTGCCCACCAGGTTCGCTCACACGAGTCTGTCACACTGTCCCCTCCTTAAGATTGTTCCGTCCCGGAGCTGACACCCCGTCTTTGGGACCAGCAGCATGCCAGAATTTCAATCCCTGTGCGCCGAAAGACTTCTTCTAGCATGCTTCTTACGATCCTCCAGTCCAATCCATCCTGCCCACAGCCCAACTTGGGCACAGCTAATCTGGATATGTTCCGCTGCAGTAGGAGCTCTCGCATCGCAAGTAGACTATCCCAGACGGCACGATAGGTCGGTTTCTGATGGGAATGTTCTTTCGTCACTAGATAGAATAGCGATCGCTAGTTTCCAGGGTAAATACAACACGTTTCCGACACGAGGCTCTTGACGCTGCAGCTCTTCAATCCCACCATACTTCCGCCGGAATACTTGGGCGATTCCTCGGCTCATCCTCAGGTCCTTAGCCACAGAGTGAGCCAAGGCATACTCACTGGAGGTTTGGAATAAATCCTGCCGAATCTCAGTACTGACGCCATAACAAACATTGCGGTCAGTACCACATTGGGACATGAATTCTTCGAACGATCGTTCCGACTCCGGGACTCGACATATACGGGCGAGTTGCCCGTACTCCTCGTCATGGTTGTCGCCCAGGAACGATGCCAGCCGATTGAAGTGGACCACTCGGGGTTTGCCATTCGGTCTCCTCCTGATACGGTAGACGACGACGTTAATCCTCTTCAGTACCTCATATGGTCCGTCCCAGGAGCGTTGCAGCTTTGGAGAGAACCCTCGCCGTCGTTTAGGGTCGAAAAGCCAGACTAGATCTCCTGCTTGGTACCCGCCTGATTCGGCTCTTACGTCGTATCGCTCCTTCATCCTGTCGCTCGCATTCTGAATGTTTGTGCGAACGCGGTCGTGAATGTCATCCATCCTTCGACGAAGGCCGGAGATGTAGTCCTCCCCAACGACATTATCCTCAGGTTTGCAACCGAATGCCAGGTCACACGGCAACCGCAATTCTCGGCAAAACAGCACATTAGCTGGTGTTTGGCCTGTGGTCTCATGGATAGAAGAGTGATATTCCAGTAGAAACAAGTGGAGAAACTTGTCCCAGTCCCGCTGGTGGTCGGAGACAATTTTCGACAGGTATTTCTCTACTGTCCTGTTCATGCGCTCCACCATTCCATCGGACTGTGGGTGCAGGGCAGTCGTTCTCGTTTTCCGGATTCCGAGAATCTGGCACATCTCCTGGAACACCGACGACTCGAAATTTCGCCCCTGATCGGAATGCAGTTCCAAGGGTACACCAAATCGGCTCACCAGCTCCTTTATTAGCGTCTCGGCAACCACTACAGCTTCTTGGTTGGGCAACGCATATGCCTCTACCCACTTGCTGAAGTAATCTATTGCCACCAAGATGTATTTATTCCCACTCTCAGTCGTAGGGAAAGGGCCCGCTACATCGATGGCAATCCGTTCAAACGGGGCACCAACGTTGTACTGTCTCATCGCTGTTCTTCCCTTCTTCTGTGGCCCGTTCGCAGTGGCACAAACCACGCACTTCCTACACCATTCACGTACGTCATCTGAGTAATTAGCCCAATAAAACCGCTCTCGAACTTTCTCCATGGTTTTTCGAACTACAAGGTGCCCCCCAGACGTTCCATTATGCAGCAACTGCAGTACCTCGGGCACTCTCTTTCGTGGAATAATACCCTGTAGCCTCTCCTGAGCCCCGTCCTCTCTCCCCCAGTACCCTCTTTAGCACCCCGTTTTCCAAAATCACGGAATTCCATTGATCCCAGTAGGCTTTCACAGTGCGCGTGTAGGGTGCTACCTCTTCCCAAGTCTGTCGTTGCTCAGACGTCTTCCACCGCAGTAGGTGTTTTAAGTCCGGGTCATTTTCTTGATCCTTACGGATTTCCTTATCCTTCCAGTGATCGTCGATCACAGTGCTTCTTCTCACTGCTGCAACTTTTTCGTCAATCCGATTGCAGTGCTTGCAGTCTTGTGCGCATGGTCTCCTTGACAGAGCATCAGCATTTCGGTGCTTAAGGCCAGCCCTGTGTTCAGTGTCGAAGTCGTACTGCTCGAGCCTTTCAATCCACCTGGCTACCTGTCCCTCCGGGTTCTTGAAGCTCAGTAGCCACGTAAGCGCTGCATGATCAGTCCGTAGAAGGAACTTCCTCCCATAGAGATATTTGTGGAAATGCTCCACTGACTTCACTACAGCGAGCAATTCCCTTCTAGTTACGCAGTAGTTCCTCTCCAGTTTAGAAAGAACCTTGCTGAAGTAAGCTATCACCTTTTCTTGCCTACCTTGCAGTTGGGAAAGCACGCCACCTACTCCCACATTGCTAGCATCGGTGTCCAAAACGAATAGTCCTTCCGGTTGTGGGTAATTCAGGATAGGAGCATTGGTCAATATCTCCTTCAGTTGTTCGAAGGCTTGTTGGCAGGTCGAGTCCCACACAAAACTCCGACTTTCCTCGGTAAGTCTGGTCAGAGGCTTAGCAATGTTAGCATATCCTGGCACGAATCGACGGTAATAAGTGCACAGTCCGAGGTAACTCCTGACTTCGTACTTATCTTTCGGTACTGGCCATTCCTTCACCGTGTTAATCTTTTCCGGATCCGCGGTGACTCCCTCTCCGGAAACAACATGGCCGAGGTAGTTAACTTGTTTCCGAAACATGAAGCACTTCTTGGAGTTAAGCTTAAGGTTGGCTTGCTTAAGACGTAAGAACACCTGGTCGAGATTTCTCAGGTGATCTTCAAAAGTTCTTCCCAGAACGATGATGTCATCCAAGTAGACCAAGCATGTTTCCCAAGACAGCCCTTTTAAAACGCGATCCATCAGTCGTTCAAAGGTCGCAGGGGCATTACAGAGTCCAAATGGCATAACTGTGAAGTCCCAAAGCCCAGAACCAATCGTAAAGGCGGTCTTCTCCTTGTCCCTGGGGTACAATCCTACCTGCCAGTATCCACTCTTGAGATCCAAC
This sequence comes from Meconema thalassinum, assembly GCA_946902985.2. Classification (NCBI taxonomy): domain Eukaryota; kingdom Metazoa; phylum Arthropoda; class Insecta; order Orthoptera; family Tettigoniidae; genus Meconema; species Meconema thalassinum. Next base: position 2,103,663,740 of record OX336388.2, on the reverse strand, counting down.
GTGGAGAAGATCGTGCTCCCACTCAAGGTGTCTAGGCTGTCATCGATGCGTGGTAGTGGGTAACTGTCCTTTTTCGTCACATTGTTCAGTTGACGGTAGTCTACACAAAACCGCGTAGATCCATCTTTCTTCTTCACCAGGACCACTGGCAAAGCCCATGGGCTGCTTGAAGGTTCAATCACACCATCGCGAGCCATATCATTTATTATCTGCTCTGCTTCCTCTCGCTTGGCTAGTGGCAATCTTCTGGGAGTCTGGCGAATTGGTTTTGAGTCACCCGTATCGATGCGATGTTGAACCACGTTCGTTCTTCCGTTACTGGTTCCGTCCTGGAAGGCATCCTTATGACGTCGAAGAAGTTCCCTCACTTCTCGGCTCTGCCCAGGATTAAGCTCTTGACACGCTGCCTCGATAAAACCGTCGAGCCACACCGAAGATATATCGGATGAGGAAGTAGCTGTTTGTACTTGGCGTACGACGGAGGACACAGACGAACAGCTTCCCAAACTGGTTCCTTTCCGAACGATTATCGAGCGATCATTAAGGTTCATTACTCGCACAGGAATTTTCGCCCCTGCACGGACCAAAGCTCTGGCTACCAGTATTCCACGTTCAGGTTCATCGTCAGCAAACCTAGGCCCTAGCATGACGACACAGCCATGAGGAACTCCACCATCCGGCTTTCCTTCTACCATCACTTCACTAAGCCCAGGTAGTACAACATCTACCGCTGCGATCACCCGTACCGATGAGGCGTTCCTCCTCTGCAGCACTACCTCCTCGTTTCCGACTCTCAAAATCCCACTCTCCAGGTCCAGTCCAAATTTATACTCAGTCATGATATCCATCCCGAGAATGACGTCCTCCTCCACTTCAGCGACCAAGACACGATGGCGAAACTGGGTATCACCGATGACAAAGTTGACGACTACCTCCCCGTGAACGTTGGCTGGTTCCCCCGTAGCCGTTCGCAGTGTCCATCTCGTGGTTGTTACTGTTCGTCTCACGATGCCTGGTCTGATTATTGTCATTGTGGCCCCTGTATCCAGCAGTAGGTCTCTGGGCTCTCCGTCCACATGGCCACTAATAAAAATAGATTTGGCTTGACAACCCAGAATCTGTCTAACACAAAATATCCTAAAAACACTTATATTCAAATATTAACTCATTTCTATGGCTTAAATGGCACTAATCAATGCTGGAAATCCCAACAATTGCTCCTAAAAATCTAACAATTAATTTATACACCATATTTACACTATCACTGATTATTGCTTGGTTGTGAATCAAATCATTTAAATGAATATTATATTCATCAATTCATTAGATTATTCAATCATCCACACACTCTCATTTCATTATCTCATTCAGATTAAATTATCTCAATTCATCCATTTAAATTGTTTAATTCATTAATTCAAGTTGCAATTCATCAATTTATTTAAATCATATTTCTTATTTAAATTTATTTGAATTCATTTAAATTTTATTAGTCATCAGCTCCTTTAATTAATTATCACCCTTTAATTCAGTTATTCATCAGCTATTTAATCACCTATTAATTCATTTAATTCAGTTAATTTATTCAACCTTTAATTCATCTATTTATTTAATTCATCGATTTATCCAAAATTTAATTTATCAATTTATTCAAATTTTAATTCATTGGGTCAGATCATTAATATGCTTAAACTTCAGATTATTATTTCATAAATTATTATTATCAGAAAATCTTGGATTATCAAAATTATTTATTTATTTAATTTCCTAAAAAATTGTTTAATATAGGTTATAGAACGTTGTCTTACAGTTTTATCAGTTCCAAGTTATACCTCGTATTTAATTATCATGCCAAAATAATACGTTGCCTTCACAAAATCACGTTGGATCTCACTATCCAAAACTTCACCATATAATCTCACTTTGTCAAATACCATATTTGAATACCATAATTATTCCATATAACACCATAATTATCCCATATAACACCATAATTATTCAGCGCACAGCATGAATCTCCAAAAATATGCTAGACTGGGTTCAACAACCTCATGTCTGCCTCAAAATTATCATTGGCAACATTGCAAACTTCCACTTGGCAACCTCCAAAAATACCTATCAAAAATACTTCATATAAGCACGTTGCATGATCCACAAAAATATATAACTGGCTTCAAATGATTAACGCACACAATCTACAAGAACTGTAATTACTCTGGTCATATCTAGACAACTTCTTAAACAATATGGAAATTACCTTGGTAATCATAATCCAATTCAAGATCTGGTTTAAATTTAGAGCATAAATTCTCTTAAGATCCTCAAGATTTACTTCCGCAGGGATTCTTCCCTCAGTTTGGTTTCGGTAGTGAGCGTTACTTCTTGAAGTTTCCTCGGGAATAATTACTTATAGAAATATATGTCCGAGGACTTCTAAATCTGGTTCTGCTTCAAGCTACTGAAGGTGGATAGGCTTAGTATTGGGATCCTCTATGATAAATTAGAAACATTGCTGAGAGCGTTGGTATCTTTAGGGGTTACCAGTGACAAGTATGCAGGAATGCTACATCCTCGAGTCGATTCCCCATTGCCAGAAGAGGTTATGATGGCATGGGAGAGATTTCGTGTATCTCATACGCCAGACAAAGATCACGACCACCACCTAAGCAAATTGTTACTGTTTCTAAAACAGGAAGTTGAGAGCGAAGAACGCTTGTCTCTTGCCCACTCTAGTTTTATTGTACGAAGAGAGGGCGTGCCATTTAAGCCAGGTAAACAAGAAAGACTTCCCACAGCTGCTGCTATGTTTACAGGGGAGGTTCAGAAAACTGAAACAGTTTGTATCTGGTGCGATAAAAGTTCCCATAGATCTTCTTTTGTTTTAAGGTGAGGAATTTCAAGAATGAAGAGAAGAAGGATATTTTGAAGAAAAGAGGTGCTTGCTTTCGTTGTTCAAGGAAGGGACATAACTCGAGTAAGTGAAGTGTATGATTTGCTTGAAAAGGGATCATTGTAATATTTTATGTCCTGATTTATAATTTTATTAATGCAGCCTATGACCATGTACTTTTCTTTTCAGGACGGGTCAGGGAAGGGATATTGGAAGGAAATCGGTCGTGGACCTTTGACTGGTAGTGAAAATGGGAAACCACGAAAACCATTTTCAGGACGGCCGAGGTTGGATTCGAACCCACGCTCTCCCGATGCCAGCGAAGCACGAGGTAGCGCCCTAGCGCTCTCGACCACCGCTGCCGGTTATGTCCTGATTTAGTAACCAAGAATGAAGGGAGAGAGAATTCAATGGGAAAGGATAATCAAAACATTGAAACTTTAACTGCCCATCAAAACGCAGAGACATTATTACAAACTCTTGTTGTGAAAGTTTCTGGCGGTGAAGGATCTACTAAGCTTGCCCGAATTTTGTTGGATTCTGGGTCACACATGTCTTACATAACCAAAGAAGGGGCTAGAAAGTTAGGACTCCAAAAATTGGGAGAAGAAGTGATGTCTCATTGTTTGTTTGGGGGTGTAGAGACTAACAAAGAGACCCATAAGGTTTTTGATGTCACACTACAAGGGCTAAGAGGGGATTTCAAATGCACAATCTCGGTACTCGATAAGAATACAATATGTGGTTATGTACCAAGATTGTCTCCCACAAATCCAACCCCTCGTCCTCGTCGTGGGAGATGGGCAACGTAATTAAGTAGGGAATTGCCTGTAGGGGTGAAGTACAGTGGGGACTTTGAGTGCCTCAAGACCGCTACGGTAGCTGTGAAGGCCCTACAGGAACCCTGAAGAAATTACGGCTAACGGGGCTCTGGTGAAACAACTGCTGCCCAAGGCTTCATAACGTAACAGAATTGTCAGAAGTAACGAATTAATTTTTGTTATGTTACTGCTTCCGTACCCAAAACAAATGGTATATGAATAACGTTTTCAGTGCGGCAACGACATAAGGGGTTATAATTTTCCCTGGTTTGTGCTATTAACGTTATAACCAGCAGAGGAATCCGTTATTTTAAAATGCGCTCCCGTTAATAACGTTACAAGTCTAGTAACGGTATGACAGCGATTTTGACCCGCTGCGCGCCATCAATAACGTTATTCAGGCAGAGTGATCGATTCGGTTATTTCAAAATGCAAACCTACTAATAACGTTATAAGCCTAGTAACGGTATACGAGAGATTTTAACCTGTTATACGCTATCAATAACGTTATTCAGGGCAGAAAAATTAATTCCGTTATTTAGAAATGTGAACCCACCAATAACGTTATAAGTCTAGTAACGGTATACATGCGAACTTTACCAGCCATACGCTATCAATAACGTTATTCAGGGCAGAAAAATTAATTCAGTTATTTTGAAATGCGAACCCACCAATAACGTTATAAGTCTAGTAACGGTATACGAGCGAATTTTACCAGCCATACGCTATCAATAACGTTATTCAGGGCAGAAAAATTAATTCAGTTATTTTGAAATGCGAACCCACCAACAACGTTATAAGTCTAATAACGGTATACATGCGATTTTTACCAGCTATGCGCTATCAGTGACATTATTCTAAGCGGAGAAATTGATTCCGTTATTTCAGAAAAGAATCTCGTCAATAACGTTATGGAAGTGTCTATTTGCCCGCTTCCCGGACAAGCATGGAAGGTGACCGTGAACTGACGATGCTGGGCCATATGTAATTCCAGGCCAATTATTTATTCAAACATAGGATAATTACTTCTTGAAATACCAATAATAATCAACATAATGATTTCAATATGAGCGCGTGTCCCATCAGACAGGGCAAGGCACCTTGCTCGTTTCGATCGCGGTCATATTGTAGCCTACGTTAGAAACATGTTTCCTAAAATCAATACGATGGATCCCATTGATTCGAAATATCTCTTGTTGCTTCATATAGGGGTTTGGAACATAGCCTATTGTTCATCAGTACCATGTAGTTGAAGTCTGATAAACTTTGTTATTTTTGGAGTTGGCATTTTCCTGGGGTGGAAGTGGGAAACCCCAGAAAAACACTCTAAGATATCTAAGATGGGAATCGAACTCACCTTCTCGCAGTGTTGCCATATAAGACAGAGTGTAACCTACACACCAAACTTCCACTCCTTTGTGACCAATAAGAGTATTTCTTTCCTAAATGAAACCTCCCGTTCTTGCTTTTCGTTTACTTGGTATCCTATTTTCATTTAGTAGTGATAGAAGCCATTTTTCAGTGATGGTTATTTCTAATGAAGAAAGCTATTTAGTCGGTCAACACGAAATTCGCGTAGACTGAATGAAAAGCTTTCTTTATTATTTTCATTTATGAACAAATAGGCTTATGACATCTCATTTAGTCCGTGTGTTTGAGTATGTGAGTGTCCCCACCTAATAAAATATAAACGGCTGGAGCGATTTCAATGAAACTCGGTAAGGTCATTGTACTATTTTGTCCGACCCCGACCGTGATCTTCAAATTTTATTACAGCTCACCAATCCAACATGGCGACTGTTCGAAATATTTCACTGGCATTCCATATCTCCGAAACTATTACAGATATCATCCTGACATTTTGTACGGTGATAAAATGAACTACTAGATGGGACTCTCAAAATTCCTGTTAAGTAACAAACGAACAAGGGGGCCAAGCGAAGTTGATACATTAAAATAGATCTTTTTTTTCCCGCGATTAAACCATTCGAGCGCCGTCAAATGGTATAGCAAATGTTATACACCTTGTAATGCACTGATATCTTATTCAGCTCAATTGTTTACATAACCGCAAGATGGTGCCTGTGTGAAATTTAAAAATTAAGTTTTAATTTCTTGTGTCCTAATCATGCGATCGTAGCCAACGTTTGAACAATGAACCTATCGTACGCAATAATCGTCATCTAATAGTAGCCTACATAGCTCAATGGTCTACACATATTTAGAAATATTTAGACGATTCTCAATGTCAACTAATCAATGACAGCAATCAAACTGAATTGTTTTCAGAACCACAAGATGGCGCCTGTGCGAAATTTTAAAATCTCGTATTTAGCCTATTTCCATTTATGAAACAAGATGTTCAGCAAAGAACATATAGCCTACTTTCTCCTAAATGTATGGGTATCTTTATGACTCTTTGTCCTCATCCCTAACACAATCACCTCTACCACAATGTATTGTTTGTTTTCTTTTATATTGATAATAAGCCAGTAAGTGTCAAAATCAATATTATATACTTTATGACGATTGAATAACAAAACTACTAACTTATTGTAATGCATTCACGTCCGTTAATCTCTATATTAAGCCAGCCTGCAAAATTAAGAATCTTCCGCCCCAATCACAGTAGGTTGGTGCTGCGACCTATCGGTGAATTAATCTTTATCTTGCACGCCTATGCACTGCCATCGTAATGTACTACGATGGCAGTGTTCTATGGGTGTTGAATGAGTAGGCAGTTTAGAGTAGCCAGGAGGGAGGCGATCCAGCTGGCAGTGTTTAAAGGTATTCGGAGCGCGATCGTGGCTAATAGTTGAACTACCAAAAATTGCCATACTTCAGGAGGCCAGCTCAGGCATTTACACAGAGTTATGTTTGGAACAATATTACCCACATAACCCACAAGAGGACAGCACCGTACAGAGGCATTAAGAAGGCTGTGGTTAATGACAACGTGTATCTAGTTCTTCTATTCTCCTTTTCCCAATGTCTTCTGTTTATGTGCGATGCTGGGACTGTGATTTTATTAATATACAAGTGTATACTTTATCCTCTCCTTTGAGCTAAATGTCATTTTATTCAGTATCTGTGGAAAAAGCTCGTGCACATCATTTGTAAAAGAATTCAAGAAAAAAAAACCAAACTGTAGCAGTACTCGATCCCCAGTCAACTGCGTGTCAGACTAACATGCTAGCCCAGAGCTAACCCTATCCATGACGTCAGGTGTTCTTAACTGACATATTAGATACAAACTGTTGGCAAATAATGACTTTAAATAAACGATTTCTTCACTGCAGTACATCTTCATTAAAGATCATTTCATACAAAGTTTATATTATTGTATCAGTACGGTATATCACATACAACATACTAAAACTACTGAAATATAAGACAGGCACATGAGGACAGCTGCCATCTTGTCGTGTGACACAAACGCTCAGCTCTTTTAAGCCACACATACAGTATAATATTATAATATTAAATTATAATAAATAACGGATCACGACCTTCAGGATAGCTTAAACCCCCCTAGGCTCGATAATCGGAATTGGTGGGTCTTAAGCTATTGATTAAAATGGTTGCATAATTCACACGGCCGCCATCCTGAAATGGCATGGCCGATGACCTTGAATTTTGGGTCAAAGACGCGTCCTATATAAAGGTATGTTGTCACCAAATTTGGTAGAGATCGGATAATTAGTTTAGCCGTAATTTGATTTTACGTTTTGAACATTTGAGTGGCCGCCATTCTGTTATGGTAAAGATGGCGGCGATATAAAGTATGACACTGAGGTGTCCTTTACTAGTGCTACCTCTGTACCAAATTTCGTTCAATTCGGTTTCACCGTGTTCGAATTGATAGGGGGGGACAGACATCCAGAGTACACACACTCACACACACAGAGACACAGACTCACACACACACACACACACACACACACACACACACACACACACACACACACACACACACAGAGACTCACACACACACATACACACACACACACACACACACAGACAGACACACTTTTTTCGCCCTGTGTTGATCTCATAAGTCTACTTTCATTTTTTGCAAAAATCGAAAGTAGGCTAAAAATAGGCTTATGAGATCACCTTTTGTCCGTGTGTGTGCACCAGGGACGTCCAATGGGCAAGGTGAAGCAGTGCTAGCAGGTGAAGCACAGCCCTATTCTGCCTATTTCTGAGCAGTGCAGCACGACATCACACTAGCACTGCAGCGCTTAGTCGCACAAGCACTGTCCATTTGACGGGGTGCTGCAGTACGTTTAGTACTGAGCGCAGAGCCTGGACACTAGGCGCACTGGAGCCAACATTTTGTCATATGCTTGTGGTCTGCCGTGCTCATAACGTCTTTTGTGCCTGGGGAGCACAAACATACCATAGTGGGAAAGACACGCCTTAAAGAAACACACCGAAGACGTATAAAACATGATATTTGGACGTACATGAACCAGATCTGCAACAAGGACACAGGAAGTTGCATACATTTAGCCTATTTTCATTTATGAAAAAATAAGCTTATGAGATCACCTTTTGTCAGTGTGTCTGTCTCTGTGTGCGCGTGTGTGTGATATGGTGTGTGCCCCGCCCCCTAATAACTTCTAAACCGCTGGAGCGATTGCAATGAAACTCGGTAAGTTCATAGCACTATTCCACACCACCCCGACCGTGCCCTTCAAATTTTGTTACATCCCACCAATCCAACATGGCGGCTGTGCGAAATATTTTACCAGCATTCGATATCTACGAAACTATTACCGATATCACCCTGGAATATTTCATGGTGATAAAGGGAACTACTAAAAGTTCACCAATGTGATTTTTGAAAACCTGATAACTACAGAACCAACATGGCGGCCAAGCCAAGTTGCGACTTTTAAATAGACGTTTCTCACGATTTAACCAACCAAAAGCTATGCAACTTGGTACAGTATATGTTTATACACATTGTAATGTACCGACATCTAACTTCATTCAATTGTTTACATAACCTCAAGAAGGCGGCTGTGCGAAATATTTCACCGGCATTCTATATCTCTGAAACTATTAGCGATATCACCCTGAAATTTTGAACGGAGATAAAGGGCACTACTGGAATTTCATCGATAAGACTTTCAAAAACCGGTTAACTAAAAAACGAATATGGCAGCCAAGCGAATTTGAAAATTTTAAATAGACCTTTCTCGCGATTTAATGATCCAAACGCAATAAAACTTGGTACAGGAAATGTTTATACACATTGTAATGCACTGGTATCTATATTAGTTCAATTGTTTACATAACCTCAAAATGGCGAATGTGCGAATTTTAAAATTAAGTTTTTATTTCTTGTGTCGTAATCATGCGATCGAAGTGAGAGTTTGAGTAATGAACCCTTGCAATAATTTTCCTTTAATGGTACGTCACTCTATGGCCTATACATATAACAATCCAACATGGCGACCATCCGAAATATTTAGATGGATCTCAATATCTACGAATCTATTACAGCAATCAAACTAATTTTTTTAATCTTCATTGGGGCTATGAACATAAGTTCACCTATAGGAATTTCAATAACCTGGTGATCACAAATCCAACATGGCGGCGATGCGAAGTATAAATATTCACATGGTCGTTTCTCGCAATTTAACCATCCGACTGCAGTGACACTTGGTACAGTAAATCCTTCTACAAATGTTAATCCACTGGCATCTAATTTTTTCATTTGTTTCCATAACCACAAGATGGCAGCTGTGCGAAATTTTAAAATCTCGTTTTTACTTCTTGTGTCCTAATCATGCGATTGAAGTTTGAATACTACACGTACACAATACACTTCACGTAACAGTACATAACTCTAAGACCTACAGATATAAAAATCCAACATGCCGACCATGCGCAATATTTAGCCGGTTCTCAATATCTGCGAATCTATTACAGCAATCAAACTGAACTTTTGTATGTTGATAGAGGCAATTAACATAAGTAGGATATATGAAAATAGGCTGTATAATTCTTCACGGAACTACTTGTTGGGTTAGTTATTGTTGTTTTAAGGGGCGGAACTACGAGGTCATCTGCCCCTACTTTTTGGGTGATGTAGCAGGTGCAGCGAGATATAATAATCCTAACAAGTAGTTCCGTGAAGAACTAAATAGCCTATTTTCATATGTCCTACTCGTGTTTATTGCCTCTATAAACATACAATATTTCAGTTTGAAGGCAGTGATAGATTCGTAGATATTGAGAACTGTCTAAATATTTCAGATGGTTTGCAGGTTGGATTTTTATTTAAGTGCTATTACATGAAGATAATTGTGTACGTGTGGTATTCAAAGTTCAATGGCATGATTAGAACACAAGAAGTAAAAACGAGATTTTAAAATTTCGCACAGCTGCCATCTTGTGGTTATGAAAACAATTGATATAAATTAGATGCCAGTGGATTAATATTTGTATATGTATTTAACGTGCAATGTTTCACTGCACTCGGAAGGTTAAATCGCGAGAAACGTTCATTTAAATATGTATAGTTCGCGTCGCCGCCATGTTGGATTTGTCCTCACCAGGTTACTGAAAGTCCTATAGGTGAACTTATGTTCATAGCCTCTATGAACATTAAAAAATTCAGTTTGATTGCTGTAAAAGATTCGTAGATATTATAACCGTCTAAATATTTCAGATGCACGCAATTTTGGATTGCTATATGTATAGGCCATAGAGTTATATACCATTAAAGGAAAATTATTTCGTAGGTTCATTATTCAAACTTTCACTTCGATCGCATGATTACGACACAAGAAATAAAAAAATAATTTTAAAATTTCGCACAGCCGCCATCTTGAGGTTATGTAAACAATTGAACTGAATTAGATGCCAGTGCAGTACAATATGTATAATCATTTACTGTACTACATTTAACTGCGCTCAGAGAGACAAATTACGAGAAAAGTCTATTAAAATATTTCAACTTCGCTTGGCCGCCATGTTCGTTTTGTACTTTACAGGTTTATGAACGTTACATAGATAAACTTATATCAGTGCCCTTTATCACTGTACTAAATTGCAGGGTGATATCTGTAATAGTTTAGGAGATATAGAATGCCGGTGAAATAATTCCCACAGCCGCCATTTAGAGGTTATGTAAACAATTAAACTAAATTAGACTCCAGTGCATTACAATGCGTATAAACATTTTCAGTAACAAGTTTTACTACGTTTGTATGGTTAAATCGCGAGAAAGGTCTATTTTGAAAGTGTAAACTTCGCTTGGCAGCCATGTTGGTTTTGTAGGTACCAGGTTTTTGAAAGCCTCGTAGGTGAACTTCTAGTAGTACCCTTTATCACCGTACACAATTTCAGGGTGATATCGGTAATAGTTTCGGAGAAACTGAATATTGGTGAAATAATTCGCACAGCCGCCATGTTGGATTGGTGAGACACAATAAAATTTGAAGGGTACGGTCGAGGTCGGCCAGAATAGTGCTATGATCTTACCGAGTTTCATTGAAATCGCTCCAGCCGTTCAAATGTTATTAGGGGGGGGGACACACATACACCTCACACACACACACACGCACACACACACGGACAAAAGGTGATCTCATAAACCTATTTTTTCAAAATTGAAAATAGGCTAAAAATGGAATCAAGCATATTGGTAATCATGCATGTGACAGTAACAGGGCCGGTATGGAATCAGGAGTGTTAAAATATTTTTTTTTTAATTTGTTGACATAATGTCACAAACCAGCCGACGTAGCTACACACGCTAACGTGCATGGTCAGACTACACCGAACTCGAAATACCACACACAACCATTTCATACCTTGCCTCATTAATTTCATTTGTCATTAAATCCTCTCATTAGATTGACGTCATGAAGGGCATCTATCCGTAATATCATTCCCACAAGGAAACTGTCTCACCATATCCCCTTCCTCATAGCAACCTAAATAATTACTGGTAGAACAAAAAACTACATTAGGACTATAAAGCTATAGTCTACAGTATTTCAATAACAAGATTCTGAATCCACCAACTGATTAGATTGGTGCTGTTCAGGGATATATGAATTCGAGAAACGTGCGTTAGTAAATTTATCAGGTTTTTAAACTGAACAATATTCCGTCGCAATCTGAGGTAATTTATGTCTTTTATTCGTATTTTCAACATCGCCTGAAACAATAACTCATGGAATTTACCTACACATAAAATATACGGCAAAATAAGCAAGTTGACATGAAATCCTTCTAAATTTTGAAGTTTTAGGACAATTTTCATTATTTCAACAGTATGGAGACCAAGAGTGCTCTTCATTGTAAAACAATTTTGCTCTGAAAATTACAAAATCTGTTGTCTGTCTTTCAACCAGCTTGTCGGTATTTCTTTCGGTTGTTTGTTGGTTTTTGGAACTATTCGGCTCTTTAGTTATGGTATGCGAACCATCTCTCTAACTTACCAGGGGCAATGTAATGCCAAAAATACGAAGAAAGGTGTACTATTATAGTTCGTGATGAAATTACATGGCGTCGTGCAATATATTGCGCTGACAATGAAAGAGTCACCTTGTGGTGTAGCGGCTAACATTCTTGGCTGTCGCCCCGGTGGTCCGGGTTTGATTCCCTGGCCTGCCAAGAAATTTAATTTCGGTTTGAGGTACTGAAATGGTATCGATAATACCTAAGTCATCAAAGGGGTGTTCATTTTGAGGACTTGCACCAGGTCAGTGAGCACAAGTTTTCCTTTTTTTTTTCTACATTCTTATTCTGCAATTCGAACATTCATATGGGAACTCGGAGAGAAACTCACCTCGTAGAGTTGTTAGAATAGCTTCCGTAAAATATTCTCAAATGCCAATGCTACAAGTAGCCGTCGTGAGTTAATCCAATTGCATATTTATATGTAATCCACACATCGTATTTAAGAACATTTGATTTTCATAGCATTCTATGTTCTGGGCATAGGAAAACCTCGAAGCTAATTTCGCAAATTTCAGTGAATGAACATCCAAAGTATAGTAATCATCATGTAGGGACACCGTGCCACATATATACAGAGAGTGCAAGAATTGCTTGAAGGCAAGGTGACATGGTGCGTGATTTGTGTTTGTACAACGAATGAGGTTTTCAATACGGTGATGACGATGAAGATGGTGGTAACGATGAAGACGGTGATTTACTAGTTAGGAACCAAAGGAATACTTGAGAATTAAGCCTGAAGCGGATCTATGGAAAAAACAAAATGAACTTGCTGGTTGATTGCGAAAGTGTCTAATCACCATATTTTATGGAGAACAACTTATCCAGAAGTACACATGAAAGGGAGTAGTCAAGCACAAGTTTGCTCTTGTGTGAGACTGTATGCTGCAACCACTGTGGAGTGTCTGATAACCTAGCTCCGTTCAAACACCAAAATTAAGAAGGGAATCACCGACATAGATCTAAGATGCATCTGTAACATTTCAGAAATGTTACGCGATCCATGTTTTCGTGTCTTCCTCGTGTTAGAAGCAAAAGTACAATAGAATAATAATTGTTATTGGCCGTAAGAAGGATACAAGATTTATGCTGGACCCTACCATCAGATGTGAAGTAACCATCGGAATAACAAGAGAGGTCGTTTAGAGCTAACGATAGGCTTCAAAGAGAATTGAAAGCTTGTGGTACGTTTCGAATAAGGGAAAGAAACAACATCAACATTTTTTAATAACTTATCGTGTTTGGGTATGCCTAACTTAAGTGTAAATGGCATAATTTTGCTATCAAATGAATCCATTCAATAATAGAGAATTGATCTACAATGTACTCGGGAACAGTATGAGACGTAGTATATTGGTATTCAATAACATTTTATTGCCAATAATAATAGTCTAATGAATGAAAATCCACAGCCTGCTTCCAGTCTCCGACCGGGTCAGCAATGGAATGAATGAAGCCCCCGTCTAGCGGCGATGATATGAACTGTGCCGGCTGCCGAGGCCTGACGCACTCCTCTGGGGCAATGATTAAATGAATGACAGATGAAATGAAATGATAGTGGAGAGTGTTGCTGGAATGAAATTTAGACAGGGAAAATCGGAGTGCCCGGAGAAAAACCTGTCTGCCTCCGTTTTGTCCAGCATGGAGTGATCGGGATTTGATAATAATGATAATAATGTTATTGGTTTTACGTCCCTTTTAACTACACTGGCTTTTAGAGACGCTGGGGTGCCGGAATTTTGCCCCGAAGGGGATCTTTAACGTGCCAGTAAATCTACTGACACGGCTCCCTCGCATTTGCGCACCCTCAAATGACACCTGACTGCGCCAGGTTTCGAACCTGCAACCTTCCGGGATTTGAACCACGGACCCAGCGGTGAGAGGCCGGCGTGCTGCCGCCTAAGCCACGGAGGCTAATAATAGTCTAATAATAATAATAATAATATGAAGAGAAGAGAAGAACGACTTCGAGAAATCCAGCCGCGACAGGCTGGCCACGCGCCCCTGAGCTGAGAGTTCCAGCGTAGACAGTGTGCGCCTGGGTCATATGGCCCTAAAAGCACTTGCCTGGCTTGCAGGGTACCACGACATACTATACACAGCTCACTCGCACACGTAGCTAGCGGCAGGCGGGGAGAGCCAAGGACACAGATTACCTACTGACATGACATGACATGACATGACGTCACGCACCGACGCCGGGCCTTGGTGTGCATACCCACCCCACCCCTCCCCCCTCTTCCCCCACACCCCCACCTAATAAAATCTAAGTGGCTGGAGCGATTTCAATGAAATTCGGTAAGGTCATAGTAGGCCTACTATTTTGGCCGACCCCGATCGTGCCCTTCAAATCTTATAATGTTTCACCAATTCAACATGGTGGCTGTGCGAAATATCTCACTGGCATTCTATATCTCCGAAACTGTCACCGATATCACCCTGAAATTTTGTACGGTGATAAAAGTCACTTAAGTGACCTTCATAAACCTGTTAACTACAAAACGAACATGGCGGCCAAGTGAATTTGAACATTTAAATAGACTTTTCTGGCGATTTAACCATCCGAACGCAGTGAAATTTGGTACAGCAATTGTTTATATACATTGTAATGAACTGATATCTAATTCTGTTAAATTGTTTACATACACTCAAGATGGCAGCTGTGCAAAATTTTAATATATTTTTTTTTATTTCTTGTGTCCCAATCATGCGATAGAAGTCAACGTTTGAATAATGAACCTACGCAATAATAGTCATCTAATAGTACATAACTCTATGGTCTACATATAGGGTCTTTCATATTAAGTAAGAACGACGAGCGGCGGTTTTGTTATTCGCTACTGCAGCGGGCTTGGCCGAGTTTCTGGCGCCCCACGGCCCCCTGCTGTAGTATTGAAAGCGCGCGCATAGTACAAACTTGACCTTGCAATAAGCGTGCAGGTGTTGTCAGTCGCCAGCCTGGACCTCAGATGGTAACATGTTCAGACAGTTATCATTGCAACATCGTATTCTTGTATGTAAAACTTATTTTAAGTACGAGTCGGCCCGGTGGGTAAGTTCAGCAATTTCCTGATGAAGTGTCACCTTCACTAGCACAGATTCACGTCATTGTAAATAAGTTTGCCACTAGGACTACTGACTCAGTGCTCAATAAAGAACATAAAATACAAAATCAGAAACATTACAGTGGTAGAACTCACTCGCGTGAGCCAAAATGTGGTTACCGGATACAATGCCTGTATAACCCAGGAAGGACGACACTTCCAGCATCATTTATAAGGTAATATTTCATACAGGATTGTACACACGCTTAAAGCAGGCGGCCACGGCGCGCCACAAGCTCGACCAAGGCCACCGCAGCAGCAGGAAAGGGGAGCGAAAGTCAAGTGAGAGAGTGATGACCTTACCCCTTACCTGACGGTATGGGATTCCTGAGCATCTAGTCCGATGTTGCGATTGACAGTGACTGTGATGGCTAGTTCTGAATTATTGTTCAGTTCTGGATATTTCTGAGTGATCCTTTGAAATTTTACCAGTTTGTGCTTACGACTTCTAATTTTCCATGTTGTTTTTCCTGTTTTTAATTACTTTTTACTTAGTTTATTTTACCTGCAACACCATTATTTTTAGTGTTCGTTAGGTGTTCTATTTTCGGCAATTTATTTTTGGACAGTATTTCTGCTAGATCATATACATGTACGATGTACATATAGGTACGACTGATGGAGAGCATTACGGTCATCAAGTGCAGTTAGTTTTACATTTTAGGTGAAAAATGGAGCCACCACCAAAACCAATTCAAGGCAGGACTGGCATGCAAAACGAAATGTATCTTCAATTTAAATTAGCGTCGCGAAATTAAATTGTTCAAAGGAATAAAATTTCACTCCTGGCGCAAAATAAAATTAATAACAGAATTTTGATTTCGCTGCAGAGGCGAAATAAATTCATTGGTCTTTTAATTTCGCTTCCGGCGCGAAATAAAATGCATTACTGACTTTTAATTTCGCTCCCGGTGCGAAATAAAATTCGTACCAGACTTTGAATTTCGCTCCCAGCGTGAAATAAAATCCGTTACAGACTTTTAATTTCGCTCCCGGCTACAAACAGAATTCTTAACAGACTTTTAACTTTGCTCCTGGCGTGAAATAAAATTCATTAAGGACTTTTCATTTCGCTCTTGGCGTAAAATAAAAACCGTTAGTCTTTTAAATTCGCTTCCGGCGCGAAATTAAAAAAAATACAGACTTTCAATTTCACACCGGGCACGAAATAAAATTCGTTACAGACTTTCAATTTCGCTCCCGGCTCGAAATAAAATTCATTACAGACTTTAAATTTTGCTCCTGGCCTGAAATAAAATTCGATACAAGATTTTTCATTTCGCTCCTGGCACGAAATGAAAACCGCTACAGTCTCTTAATTTTTCTCCCGGCGCGAAATAACATTTTTAACGACTGGTATGACAAAAATTGCTGGCCCCATGGTGTTGGGGATAGCGTGCCTGCTTCTCACCTGGAGGCCCCGCGTTCGATTCCCGGCTCCGTTAGTGATTTTAGAAACGGACGTGTGGGTTGGAACGGGGTGCACTCAGCCTCGAGAGTAGCTGTCTGAAAGTCACGAAAACCAAGATTAACGGCCGAGGGAACCCGATGCACTGACCAATATCTGCAGATGCCTGGGCAGCGGTCGCTTGGTAGGCCTAGGCCTTTCATGGGATGTAGTGCCACGGTTTATTTTAATGACACAAAATTCCCAAACAGCATTTAGTTTCGTCCCCGACGTGAATTTAAAATGCATGGAACATATCATTTCATGTCTGAAATTAAATCTGGTCTGGCATGCGAAACAAAATGGTTGTGGACGCGTTAACATTTTAATTTCGCCATGAGCGTGATATTCTGGTGCGAAATGATATTGATTGTAAGCGTGAAAATTAAAATGGAAGCAAAATGTAATTCTAAGCACAATAACATAGTGAAAGGCGACGCAAAACTAATTGCAGTGCGAAACGAAATACTGTACGTGGCACAGGGGTTTGCTTTCGTGCCATGGTCAGTATAAATGCGCTGAGGGTAAGAAGGAAGTAGTAAGGAATGCCAAGGCCCCCCCCCCCGAAATTTCCGGAAGTGTAAGAATAAAGAATGTAGACATGAGAAGAATGACCCCTCAACCCTGTTGTTCGAGTAACCCGCCTCCGAAAAAGAACTCCATATACGCCGCGGTACTACCACAGACGATTTTCTGTTATTTGTAACTATTCAGTCAGTCAACATTAATTTACCCGATAACTGGGTGGGGTACAACATATATAAGATGTAAGTAACACTCCTGAAAAGAAAAATACATGTGTTAGATTTAAGATCACTAAAATTGCTGCATTATAATCGTGACCATAAACTAATACATACAATGTTATTTACATATTACTGTATATACATTGTACCCCTCCCAGTTAATGGGCAAATTAGTGTTGACTGACTGAAGAGTTACAACTGACAATTTGTATTGTAATTGGAGTTCGTCACTTATCTTGAATGTCTGTCCACACAGCACATTCGTCTTCTTGTTCGCCATTGAACAAGTAAAGGTACTTGTTGCCCCATTGCGTTATGAACGTCAGGGAGGGCCAGCCACGAGTCCGAGGTGCAGTCAATGACGATGGTGATGTTGATGCCATAGCACTGACTTTCTCCTCTACTGGAGTGATGACCATTGAATGACTCACGTTGCTGTTGCAGCCCTGCAGATTGTGCAGGCGGTGAACGGTAATAAGACTGCTACTGCTGCCAACGTCAGGACTTAGAACATCGCTCCGAACATAATTTCACTCTCGAAACGAATACATTTTAATTTCAACATCGAAATGAAATGTTCCATTCATTTTAAATTCACATCGGAGGGCGAAACTAAATACCGTTTGGGAATTTTATTTCACGCCGGGTGCGAAATTAAAAGTCTGTAACGAATTTTATTTCGCGCAGGGAGCGAAATTAAAAGTCTGTAACCGAGTTTTATTTCGCGCCGGGAGCGAAATTAAAAGTCTGTAACGAATTTTATTTCGCACCGGAAGCGAAATTAAAAGTCTGTATTGAATTTTATTTTGCGCCGCGAGTGAAATTATAAGTCTGTAATGAATTGTATTTCGCGCCGGAAGCGAAATTAAAAGATTGAAACGATTTTTTTTCGCGCCGTGAGTGAAATTTTATTCAATTGTACAATGTAATTTCGCGTTGCTATTAAGTTTCGCGTTGATTTCGCTGTCATTTCTCTTCGAATTAAGTTTCGCTTCGATTTAATTTCCCGCCGACAAACATTGTCATTTCGCTCCCGAGTATCGCGCTCACGGCGAAATTCAAATATATTCGCCCCCACAGCCATACATTTCGTTTCGCATGCCAGCCCTGATTCAAGGGCATACCACTAAATCCCAGAGGGAATTGCGACTACCATTGACCAAAATATTATTTGTACTCGAGTTTGAAGGTTGTTTGTGAAGTAACCAATAGACCTACATAAAATCCAATAACATCATCATTTTCGTCGTTCTGTTTTACGTTAGTTCATGTTGGTTTGGATTTTTTTATATATTTTAATATTTCTTATCGCAGTTGGAACACAAAAGGTGACCGTTTTTAAGCGTGTTTCAACCATGCGTCACATTTAAGAATTATTATCTCGCAAACCCTTCAACAGATCGAATCCAAATTTTAACACAATATACATTGGAATGTTGTATAACTGGTTCATTAATTTTAAAATTTTGTATGACCAAGAAACAAAGTTGTTATCATTTTGGTAAGGTAACTTTTTCTCGGCTCGGGTTGGTTTGAAAATGTAGTTCTTGATCGCGTTGTAATCCTTATACATCAAAAAGGTATGCTGTATGATTGTGAAATACGTAAATTAATTCACTTATTTTATATCGGTTTGTATTTGTATGAGGAATTAAGACATGGTTCACCAGTTGGCCGCTCCCGTAAAAGCTGTACAGCGTTGCCAAGATGGGCTCCATCACGCGTCAAGGCACGCTTCGCTCGGAAGTAATGGGCTCCTTATCAGCAACGCTGTACAGAATATCCCGGAGCGTCTAGCTGGTGAACCATGTCTTAATTCCCCGTATAAATACAAACCGATATAAAATAAGTGAATTAATTTACTTATTTCACAGTCATACAACATAACTTTTTGATGTATAAGGATTACAACGCAACCAAGAACTACATTTTACAACGACCCCGAGCCTAGAAATAGTTACCTTACAAAAAGGATGACAAAATTCGTTCTTGAACACACAAAATGTTGAAATTAATTAACCTGTAATACAACATTCCAATGTATATTGTGCTAAAATTTGGATTCGATCTGATGACGGGTTTGTGAGATAATAATTATTAAATGTGACGCATGGTTGAAACACGCTTAAAAACGGTCACCTTTTGTGTTTCAACTGCGATAAAAAATTAAAATATAAATTAAAAATTCCAAACCTGCATGAACTAACGTAAAAGAGAACGACGAAAATGATTATGTTAGTGGATTTTATATAGGTCTATTGGTTACATCACAAACAACCTTCAAACTCGAGTGCACATAATATTTTGGTCGACAGTAAGTACTGTACCAAGAAAAGGAAGCCAGGCCCTAAGAAAAACCTCTACACATAGGCCTACATAAGATTTTTTCCCTAGTTTATATTTGAAATTACGCTTGCATTAGAGAATGTGTAAAGTACTGAGCTGTTTTGATTTCACTTTAAATTTATTTGTACAAGTTGGATGACTAAACGTCACCCCACAATCTGCAAGCTACATGGCTGAACAGCGGTTGCTTGGTAGAACTAGGCACTTCAACGGCTGTCGCGCCACGGGTTTAGTCTTTTTAGCCTACTTTCGATTTTTGCAAAAAATGAAAGTAGACTTATGAGATCACTACAGGGCCAAAAATTGTGTCTGTCTGTGTGTGTGTATGTGTGTGTGTGAGTCTGTGTGTGTGTGTGTGTGTGTGAGTGTGTACTCTGTATGTCTGTCCCCCCTATCAATTCGAACACGGTGAAACCGAATTGAACGAAATTTGGTACAGAGGTAGAACAAACAATGGGCACCTCAGTGTCATGTTTTATATCGCCGCCATCTTGACCAAAACTGAATGGCGGCCACTCAAACGTTCAAAACGTAAAATCAAATAGCGACTAACCAAATTATCCGATATCTACCAAATTTGGTAACAACATACCTTCATATAGGACGCGTCTTGTGACAAAACTACAAGGTCATTCGCCGTACCATTTCAGGATGGCGGCCGTGAGAATTATGCAAACTTTATAATCCATATCATGGGACCCACCAGTTCCGATTATCGAGCCGAGAATCGATTTAACTGTTCTAAAGGAAGAGGCACGTTCGAAATTAAAAGTTTATTTTGTAATACTATAGTTCAGAAGTGATTTTAAAAAGCCGAGCCGTCTCGGTAAGAAGATAAGATGGCAGCGGATATCTTGTGCCTGACTTATATTTCACTAATTTGAGTATTGCATGCCATATAGCGTACTGATACAAAATAAATAAAGTTTGTATGAAATGCTTTATACATAAATAATATACTCCACTGATGAAATCGTTTAGTCTAAATCATTATTTGCTAACACGTTATATGTAAGTCATTTTATATAGAACGAAGTTCGTTGGCACAAATGGCTCCGTGGTGAAGCGTTGGCCTATCACTCATATGCCTATGGTTCAAACCCCATCAGAGTTTTTTTTTTGCTTGAAATTTTATATATTTTGTAATGATTCAGACGTTTTAAAATTAAGCGTTATATTGTGCCTATTACGTTTGAAAATATATAATTAAAACATAATTCACCAGCAGATTTGCTCGAGACATCTAGCAGCCAAAAAGGTAACTGCACGCCGGCCTACTTATTAACTTCAAGATTTTATTGGAAAGTTTCTTCTTATGGCCACTAGAATGCACTCGCCCTGTTAGGGGTTAGGGTTATATTGTTCGATACTTCTCCACTAGATGTCTCGACTGGTCTACGTGGGACTCCATTGGTTAGTACCGTATACCATTGGCATTCTATGCACATCGAACTTGAAGAATGGCAAGATGATAATACGATAAATTTTTACTTTTTATTTTAAAGGGTTTGTAACAGCCTATTGTGCGTTATTTGAAAATGTTATTTGAAGTAAAGAAAAAAACGATTTCACCTAGTAACTGAATTCTAGCCGTTGGTGCTAGTTCAGGTTATTAATTAATACTTTTATTTCAGGCAAATAGCAATCGAAAATATCCACCTAGTTTGTATACACACGTCTCTGTAGGGTCATGGAAAGATTTGTTAATTCAATTTGGGTTGTGAAAGCCATGCACAACCAGACGTGTAAAGACATTCCTCAACTCAAAGTTGGATGTTGCCCACGGCAGGTCGATTATGTAATAATAACAATAATAATAATGTTATTTGTTTTACGTCCCTTTTAACTACTGCTGCTTATAGATACGCCGGGGTGCCGAATTTTGGCCCGAAGGGGATCTTCAACGTGCCAGTAAATCTACTGACACGGCTCCCTCGCATTTGTGCACCCTCAAATGCCAGCTGACTGCACCAGGATACGAACCTGCAACCTAGGGCCCAGCAAGCGTGAACGTTACCGCTGAGCCACGCAGCCAGTCCGGTCGATTATGTCTCCAGATCCATAACATTCTTGAGATACTTCTTATCTATCTTTCTTCAATGATGGTAGTAGTTTTTTCTAGGTTGTGGCGTTTGGTAGAGGTAAATAGTTTCTAAGGTCTTCAACCAAGAAATGATTCTATTATACTCTTTGATAATAACAACGAGTTATAACTATACTCATACATTTAGGAGAAAGTAGGCTATATGTTCTTTACTGAACATCTTGTATGAACTTCTAATATATAAGTGTAAGAGTACAAGACCTCGAACTATTCAGTGACAACTTTTTTCAGAGAAGAGAGTTCGAATTCAAACGGAAACAATGCGTTGTGTGGAAAAGTAAGACGTAGCCATTGTGAAAATGGAAAATTGGTCTCCATAACTACTGACGACAGTCAAGCGCATGTTCTCTAGGTGCTAGCGTCCTGCATAAATATCCACGTCCTTTGTACGCTCACAGAAAACGAAGAAAAGTCCCAGCAGAGCTTGTGTATTGGCGTATTGAACGAAATAAAAGGTAAGGAACTGAAACAATGTTTCTTACAGCAGATGTTTATTGCCATTCAGAAATTCCTTCTTATTTTATGATTTTTTTTCCTAGGAAACTGTCATCAGTCCAACATCTCTCATTGACTAGTTCACCTGTCAATCAACCTACCATTATGGTTGCACCTGAAGTTCAGTTGTGTGTTGTGTATCGCAGGGTTTTCCACACTCCTTCCAGGTAAATGCCGAGATAGTACCTTACTTGAAGACTCAGGGCACCTGCCCCATCCCTGGCTTTAATACAGTAACACACATAGTCAACTACATGGGACTGATGACCAAGATGTCCCAAGCCCCTACAATGTATTATTATCAACAAGAACAAGAACAAGAATGTTTGAGGAAGTAAGAAAGTATCTGTATAAACACATTGTGTCAACGTTACATAAGCGTGACATTACTATAATTTTATTGCTCAGATATCGTTCCACGCCTAGGCACTTGTACATGTAACTCGCCGAACTACAATATTCGTCAACTCGGCGTGTTCATCATTTTCCTTGCGCTAGAGATATTGTATAGCCGCGCCGCTACTCCTACCACCCTTTTCAAAACAATTCCCAAACTAATGCCGACGATTCCATTCACACGATTTTATTTATGAAAAATGCATTGGAATCAGGAAATAAATCTCTCTTTTCGTATCACCAGTTTTTTTCATATTTTAAGCAGAAATACAAAAAACTGCTAGTAACGTCTTTGTTTTTCACATTTTGGAAAATGCATTGAATTGATATCAATTCTATTGCACTCCAGTATACATAGTGGTTTTGACATCGCAAATACGAGCTTCCATTCAAGAGAAATTGCCTCACTTTGGTGCTGCTACGTGGTGTCAGAATTACAAACTAAAAATTGGGACATTTAGTCTTAGTAGTATCTGGCTGCTGCACAGACTGCTGTGTTGCCTGCTGGTATGTCCCTTCCCCGTGCTGTCCGATCGTGACGTCACAGTTCCCTCTTCATTGCTATGTAAAGTAGTCAGGGATGTTTCAGCTACGTTATCTGATGGTTGAGTTACTTCCGCAATGCTATATGTGTTTGTAGAATGGGGCCTGTTATGAAAGGCCTCTGATATGGCTGGATATTCAGGGGAAGGTACTGCAGTTTCCATGTCGGTAGTGTTGCTTAGCTTACTACTCCCATCTGACTCGCCCAGCACCGTGCTGTAGGTTTGTTGTCTGACATGAAGTACCGGGCGATTCCTTCTGTTCGGAGAGTCTATTTGTAAGTGGGAGGTTTCTTTACAATAAAAGCAATGCTTAGCTTGTCCTTCATATGTTAACAGAACTTTACAATCATTGACCGCCAAATATGATGGAATGGGGTATTTAAGTTCAATTGTTACAATACGTATGCCATTACTTACAGCAGAAAATTCGTATACTTCATTCCAGCACTCGTTCCGTATGTCCTTGAGAACTCCATGCGTAGAATGCGCGCGGGAGAGCCTTTCATTGTTGACTTCGGGAGGAGATTAAACAGACACGCACACGTTTTGTTAAAGAGTCTGAAGCAGTGATAGTTATCTTTGTGGTGTTACCGCTAGCTAGCCGGAAGGATTTCACACCTTCATGTCGAGATAATATGTTTTCATAACGTAAGGTGTACACTAATTTAATGTACACTGAATTTTCCCCGTTATCTAGTTGATTCGCTAGTACTTGATCTCTATTAAGCTTCAGGTCGTTTGCTATCCACCTAGGCCTATGCATTTTAAGTAGTGTCGGTCTGTTGTTCCTTTCTTCAAAAGCGCATTTAAGAGTGTTTTTACGGACATTCGCCACGTTCGCAAGTTCAACAAGCAGTTCCGTGACAAACTAAGGAGCCTATTTTTCTTAAACTTAAAGATTCATGCCAATGTTTAATCTATATGGAACTATCTAAGTTAATGACGAAATTAAGTTGGTAATATCAAAATTTCTAATTAATTCGAAATATACCTGCACTACATTTGGAAGCCCTGGTGACTTAATATATTCTTAGTTCCATCTCTTAAGGTACAGAATACAAAATTTGATTGAAGTTCAATGGATAACGTGGACGTTACATGCAGTTAGATGTTGGATCTATCAGTGCGCGTAAAATCATGTTGGCAGGAATGTCATGCATGTCTTGGTCAGAAATAAT
The DNA here is from genome assembly GCA_946902985.2 of Meconema thalassinum. Lineage (NCBI taxonomy): Eukaryota > Metazoa > Arthropoda > Insecta > Orthoptera > Tettigoniidae > Meconema > Meconema thalassinum. Next base: position 2,103,639,181 of record OX336388.2, on the reverse strand, counting down.
CTGACATATTATGATCTATTGTTGTGCCAATTTTGGACGAAATCCATGTGTATGTATAGAAGTTACATGCATTTTAGAATTGAATCTATCATCAGGCTTAGAATCATGTTAGCGGCATTGGCATAATATTAGTTACTCCAAATTAATCTAGAATGTCAGGCACTATACGTGTGCAAATTTTAGAGTTGTTGGCTTGCATGCATTCTGATATATTAATATAAGGGTAAAAAAGTAGAGACAGCAATTATCAACAGTTGTCAGCAGCAGGCTGCTCTTAAGAATACGCATAGTGATATCTGGCTATGTACACATAGTAGACTACATACGAAATTTGGTTGAAATCCAATTGATAGTGTAGAAGTTCTATTAATTTACAAATTTGACCTATCAGCATGCTTAGAATCATTTTGCCAACACTGTCATGTATGGCCTCCTGGAAATTAATCTGAAATATTATTATCTATATAATTATGTGCCAATTTTGGAATAGCTCCCATGCATACCTTCCAAGATATCCATCATGGAGCTCAAATTTCAATTGCGGTTTTTCAGGAGTTGGTAGCACTGACTTCATTTTCATGGCCTTGAGATATTCAGATATAGATCTTTACTCATACCAAATTTGGTTTTGATTGCTTCAGCCGTTTAGGAGTTGATAAGTGGGGGGGGGGGGGGGGGGACGGACATGCACAGACAGACAGACAGACAGACATTTGCCCAGATCGATCTCATAAGTCTTTTTTCCCCTCAATTTTGCAAAATGTGAAAAGTAGGCTAAAAATACAATACCCTATCACGGTAAGCACTTCCGAGTATTTATTAACCTCGCGGCTAAACTCAGAACCAAACACGACGTAGGTCGCAAAGTGACACTTCCACTCTTTCTACTCTATGGAGTTCTCCAACGCAAAATGTATCAAAATGGTGCCATTCTCAATCGATGATGCCGTTTGTAATATATAAACGATATGCGAATAACGTTATTAGTCCGAATAACGGTATTGAGGGAATATTTTTCGATAGATATATTCAAATAACGTTATTTCTAGTGAGCACTACCATTTCGTTCCTGCGATAACCGATATCCGAATAACGTTATTAGTCCGAATAACGGTATTGGGGGAATAATGTTCGACAGATGTATTCAAATAACGTTATTTATAGTGAGCACTACCATTTCGTTCCCGCGATAACCGATATCCGAATAACGTTATTAGTCCGAATAACGGTATTGGGGGATTTTTTTTGGAGAGATCTAGTCAAATAACGTTATTTCTAGTGAGCACTACCATTTCGTTCCTGAGATAACCAATATCCGAACAACGATATTAATCCTAATAACGGTATTGGGGGAATATTTTTCGAGATATGTATTCTGATAACGTTATTTCAGGCGGGCACTACCATTTCGTTCCTTGGTTAACTGATATTCGAATATCGTTATCAGTCCAAATAACGATATTAGGAGATTTTTTTCGAGATATGTATTCCGTTAACGTTATTTCAGGTGGGCACTAGTATTTCGTTTCTACGATAACTGATATCCGAAGAACGTTATTAGTCCGAATAACGGTATTAGGGGATATTTTTCGAGA